>OX422210.1:623324084-626271584 GCA_949130495.1 Sambucus nigra | reverse complement strand
GAATCGATTCGCACCGGGACATTTTGGTCGAATTGGGTTCTTTTGATGTGTTTGTATTGGTTTCAAACTCTATTGTTTTTTCATATTAAAAGGCTATGGGTTTAGATTTTTTCAATATTTTTCTCTTATCTTAAAAAGAGTACTTTCCCAAGTTTTCCTCTCTCTCTTCTACAAAACCTACCCCTCCATTAAAACAAAGCTTCAACCCAATTTTTGAAGGCTCAAATAAAGTTTTCTTAAGATGAACCAATAATGGGATTTTGTTATTTTCGCGAGACGATCGCAACTGCGTAACCGGATTTTCGAGATGACTTACTTTTCATGCATTAATATTTCCATTGTTCCCCTTAAGTATGATATGTTTTAAATATTCCCTAAGCCTTAATTAATCATATTTTCTGAAAAATAATTAGAAAGATTAATTAGGGAAAGTGACACTAATTTGGGGCTGTTTTTATAAAATTTGAAAATATAATTTAAGAGTTGAAATAATGCATGCTTAGATTAGTTGTAGCGCGTTATTGTGGATTATTGGGACGAATCGCGTGTGAAAATTAAAATATGAGACTTAAATAATATTTTGACTTGTAAGAATACAATATTAATAAGTCTAACGTTGAATGAAGTTATTTTTTTTTGTTAAACATTGTTATCATTCTTGTTGGATGCGATTATATATTGAATTGATAAAATATCACTCATTTCGGAATTGTGAAAATTGACAACTTATATAACTATTTCGTAGAACTTGGTTATTACATGATCAAATTGATGTTAGTAGAATGCAAATGGATTCGCAGGAGTAATTGATAAATCCTCAGGTCAAAATAAAAATATGATTTATGTAGAGATTATTGGTATTAATAATTTGACACTGCGGTAATGTTGGGATTTTTGGAGTAGTTATACTTTCACCCTTATTAGTAGGTTGCTTAGTAAGTATGAAACTAGTAGGTAGAATTTACTGTTGTTGGCACTTTCTAGGTATGGGACTAGTGAGTGTGCTCTTTTACGATTGGGTATTTTTTCTACATGGGCCTAAGTAGTACCTCGTTCAGTGATTTCGTTAGCCTAGGTGCGAGACTAGTTGGTGACTTTGGTTTAGGTATTCTTCCTAGGTGATATACTAGGTTATACTTATGGTTTGATGATCTCTAGGTATGGGACTAGGGAGGTTTTTAGTTATGATGCCCGATTTATGGGTGCAGATAATTGAAAATATAAAGAACTTTACTAAGAAATTATAACTTATGCCTAAGATTATAAGCGGGTATTAAAATGAATTTGCTTCACGAATATGTGCAGGATTAACAAAATTGGAACGACTGGCTATAGTGAAGTGGGTGTGTTTTGGCGTCACGAGTATGTGCAGGGCCAACGAGATTGCGCAAACTGCTCATAGTGATGTGTCGTGCATGGAACCTCACGAGTATGCCCAGTGTTAACAAAATTGGGCAAACTGGCTATAGTGAGGAATGTCGGTGCAATGTGCTGTAATTGTTAGCATGCCGGAGTATGCGCATGACTAATATAAAGGTAAATTGGATATACTGATGTCACATTAATAAAATTAGTTGTATTTAATGAAGTTAGATTTTTAAAACCTAATTCAATGTTAAAATAAACATAATTGGACTTGGGTAGTGACATGACTTAGTTTATGTGGGTAGTTAGTTTAGTTTTGCTTTACGAGTATGTGATCGCATCTTATTATATTACTCGTTAATTTAAAATGTTATATTGTGAGATTTATCTCGTATAATGCTTATTTTTGGATTCACATATCCTATTTGGGAGGAGTAATTGGTATTCATGCGGTGGGCTTTGATCCATTGCGTTAACTAATATTTCAGGTTTAGTTACTGGAGCAGCTGCATAGGATTTATTGGAGATCCATGGAGCTACATCTAGAGTTACTTTTTACTGCTTTCTTAGTTTAGTTTTCCTTTTCTAGTTGTACTTATTATGAGACAGTCATTTATAGATTCTTCGTTGATCGTTCGATTCCACAGTTGATTATTGTTTTCAGTTCGAGATTTGTAGTTAGATTATTCATTCGAGTAATATTATCATTTGGAGTTGAGATTTATTTATTGGAGTTAGCATGATGATGAATTTTTTTATGGCGGATGTTTTTATTCGTTGGATTATTTCAAATTATATCCTGTGAATATTTTTTTTAATGTCTCATATTTTATCACATGCTAAGAATGATATTTAATTTTAACGTCCGATAAAGATTGGCAGTAGGACTGGCCACCTCCAATGTCGAAATATGAGGGGTGTAATAGTTGGTATCCGAGTATAGCCTTAGGTCTTGAGGGTTTTGCGTCCTCTATATCTTACACGTTGCCTATCTTTGATTCCTTTTAATGATTTGTAATCTTTAGGTTTCCTGAGTCTGACGTTGTTTGTTCCTGTTTTTTTAGATGGTGAACACTAGGACATCTAGAGATAGGAAAAAGGGTTCAATTTTGGGTCTTATAATTCAGTAGAGTTAGGGTCATTTTCTTTTGGGTGCCCAATAGTTAACGTATATCATTCGTGAGGCCACAACGGCTAATATTGAGATTGGAAGATAATGGTGGGGAAACCAAGAGACACAGCAGGAGGGTGCACCCATTTGTACTTAGGATAGGGTGAGGACCAGTTTCTTCCAGGGAAATCCTCCAACCTTTGCTAGGGTATCCAATTCAATGATTGCACACTAGTGGAAGTGTGATATTGAGAGGCATTTGAGGATGGCGGACTGCACAGATGTGCAGAAGTAGATGTTAGCTACGTTGACTGGATATGCGTTACAGTGGTGGAATGTTACCACACTTGAGGTTAGGGATCATATGAGTAATGGGAATTTTCTGGTGAAGTTTAATGACAAGTGGTTTCCTTATTCGATTAGGATTACGAAGAAGAAGGAGTTCTTGGTTTTAGAACAGGTTTCGAAGTCACTTAATGAGTATGAGTAATAGTTTACTAATTTATCATTGTATACACATGAGGAGGTGAACAATGAAGAGAATAAAAAGGAATGTTTCATTAAGTGTCTGACGTAGTCAGTTAAGCAAATGGTTTTAGAGAACCCAACGTAGACTACTTACACTTAGGTGGTGGAAGTTGTAGTGTTAATATGGAAAAAAAGATGAATTACCAAAAGAAGTTGGGTAAGAGGAATGAAACGAGTGGTCAAGATGGAATCAAGGCAACTGGGGGGAATAAGGGTTGAAATGACCAACCGTGGAAAAACCAGTGACGCGACTGAAAATGTGTCTCAGAAGTGCGTTCAGTCTAGGCTCAAGTGTAAGCCTGTCGCTCAAGTAATAATCCCAGTAAGTCGGGTATCGATCCTCAGGGAAGAAGGACAACAGAGTTGTGACGACGGAAAAAGACGGAGGAATCCTAACCTTGACTCTAAAAAGAAAAGGAAAATTGATTTGGTTTTTGAGATTGGTTACGGCTAAATGCGATTATGAAATTATGAAGAAATGCAACTATGCTAATCTACCTAAATTATGAATGAAAAAATAGTCTGGAACTTTTTGTTTAAATGATGAGATAAATAGGACGGGAATACAATCCCCCAACCCTAGTGTAGTGCGGATATAATATTAATCTTAAATTTATCTGATTGATTTGACCCGGAATTTAGTACTCCCAAGCATTATGTATACGAGGTTCAAGCCCGCGTCATACCTAATATGAGGATGAGTAAATCAGTATCGCGATAGTAGCACTCGAATTGCACTCTAAATCATCACGAGTACCCAGAGGCAAACGAGATATAAAGATCTACAATTGTTGTGTAACTACGCAATACGATCATGGTCAATCATTAAATTTAGCGAATTAATTTTATACACACGCACTAACACATCAGGCTGGGTTCATGCATCCCGGCCTTTTAAACCTAGCCGAACATATTAAACTGAAGGATGCATGAAATAGTAACGTTGCATGCAAGCGAGCTCATGATAACACTAGATCGAAATACGTGGCTAAGTATTATAAACGCAGAAATTTATTCAAATCACGCAGAAAAATTACCATGCAAGAATAATAATCATAAGAATAAAATTTGGATTACAACTTGAAAACAAACCCGGGATTGTATTGATCTTGCAGCAATTAATTGAAGTTATGTTCCTAGATGTTCTTCTCTTTTTTTTTTCTCTACCAAAAACTAAAAAAAACTATCCAGAACTGCTGTTCCTAGGTCACCACCCCCGTCCCAAACTGTCTTTTGAGAGTTTTAACCTAATGGGATTCTTTGAACCAATCAGAATGAAGGAGAAAAATTCGCGCTTTAGGACCCCCGAACCGGTTCGCATATTGCCCGAACCGGTTCGCCCCCCAAACCGGTTCGCGTCTGGGTTCGAGAATTTTTGCTGGCTTGGGGTGCTTTTTCTTTCACTCAACACTTAGAATTTTTCTTGTTTTATTTCCTTTCTTCCTTGAATTTTTCTTCAACTTCAACTGGTCATAACTTATCAACCGTAACTCGGATTTGGGTGCCGTTTCTTTCAGTGTTCTCGTTGTTCCGATGTTTTCAACTTTCTAGTTGACTCCTCCTTCGGGATATGGCTACAGAATTACAAAAATGCCCTTGAACTTGCCTTCTTAGCTTTTCTTTCATCGTCTCGCTTTCTCTTTTGCACTGCTTGCATAATTAACCTGTAAAACAAATAAGAGAAGCACGAAACACAAAATACTTGCCAATGAAGGTTAGTAGCATAAATGTGCGTCAAATCCATATTAGTTGCATCAC
The DNA here is from genome assembly GCA_949130495.1 of Sambucus nigra. Classification (NCBI taxonomy): domain Eukaryota; kingdom Viridiplantae; phylum Streptophyta; class Magnoliopsida; order Dipsacales; family Adoxaceae; genus Sambucus; species Sambucus nigra. The sequence goes on along the minus strand of OX422210.1, from coordinate 626,266,822 downwards.
TCGGGTTCACAAATACACCGAAATTAGGGGAATAAATATACAATATTTATGCCCAATCAACCAGCGAACTAGGCAAGAGCAGTAGGTCTTTTAGTAAGACAAATTTCTTCCACAGGGCCCCTAGGATAAGGGGCATGGACAACAGGATGAGCAAGCGCAAGCTAGGTACTTTGGACCTTTGAGGAAAGTATGTTATAATTGTGGGGAGATTGGACATCGAGTTTTTAAGTGTCCGAAGAATCAAGGCTAGTAGGGCCAAGGACCTCCAGCACGAGGAGCCCAGGGAGTGCCAAGAGCACCAGAGGTTGGTGCGCTAGGACTGGTTATACCGAGAGTTTATGCACTTCTTGTTTTAGGATCTCAGGCGGGACATGCTCAATAAGAGCCAAATCGCGGCTAGTGGGATATTCTATATATAGCTGAGACATATATAATTATTATATGATTGGGTGTATGGGCGCCCAATCATGACATTCTACGTGTAGGCATATGTGAGCCTTATTTTATTTGCGGAGGTTTATGTTACGATGTTTATGCATTGTTGAATTTCGAGGATGAAATTCCTGCAAATTTGGGGAAGAATTTAATACCCCATAATTTTGGACCTTAAAATAATTTTATATAATTTGAAAATCAAAAAATAAATTTTATTGGACTTAATTATTTTTAGCATTTGAAAATGTTGGTTTTGATATAAAAATAATAAGGTTTTAATTGGAATTGAATTCGAGAAAACTCAGATTTTGCTATTTTTTTTTAAATTGGTGAAATTGGGCTGTTCCCAAGTGCCGAATCAATTAGGCCCTAGAGGAGAACCGATTCGTACTGGGGCAGTTTAGGTGAATTGGGTTCTTTTGACGTGTTTGTTGTGGTTTCAAACTCTATTATTTTCCCATATCGAAAGGCTCGGTGTTATCATTTTTTCAACACTTATCTCTCATCTTAAAAAAGTAGTAGCTTCCTAAGTTTTCCTCTCCCTCTTCTACAAAACCTAAACCTCCATTAAAACAAAGCTTCAACCCAATTTTTGAAGGCCTAAATCAAGTTTTCTCAATATCAACCAATAACGGGATTTTGTTATTTTCGCGACACAATCGCAACCGTGTAATCGAATTTTTGAGATAACTTGTTTTTTAGGAATGAATATATCCATTGTTCCCTTTAAGTATTATATGTTTTCTAAACCTTAATTAATAAGGTCTTATTAAAAATAATTAAAAATATTAATTAGGAAAAGTGAGACTAATTTAGGGATCTTTTTATTAAATCTGAAAATATGATCTGAAACGTGAAACATCGCATACTTAGATTAGATGTAGCGCGTTATTGTGGATTATTGGGACGAATCACATGTGAAAATTAAAATATGAGATTCGAATAATGTTTTGACTCGTAAGAATATGATATTAATAAGTATGATGCTGAATGAAGTTATTTGTTGTTAAACATTGTTACTATGCTTGTTGGATTAGGTTATATGTTGAATTGATAAAATATCACTCCTTTTGGAATTGTGGAAATTGACGATTTTTGTAACTATTTCGTAGAACTTGGTTATTATATGATCAAATTGATGTAAGTAGAATGGAATTTGATTCGTGAGAGTAATTGAGAAATTATAACGTTAAGTTAAAAGTACGATTTATGTAGAGATTGTTTGTGTTAATAATTTGATGTCACATGAACATTGGGATTTTGGTAGTAGTAGTACTTTTACCCTTATTAGTTGGTTACTCACTAGGCATGAGACTAGTAGGTAAACTTTAGTGTTGTGGGCATTTTCTAGGCACTAAACTATTACGTGTGATCTTGTTTGATTGGGTTCTTAGTTGGGCTAGGTAGTACGTTGTTCCATGATTCCGTTAGCTTAGGCGCGAGACTAGGTGGTGACTTTGGTTCAGGTATTCTTCCTAGGTAATAGACTAGGTGATACTTATATTTTGGTGATCTCTAGGTATGGAACTTGGGATAGTTTTATTTATGATGTCCGATTTATGGGTGGGGCTAATTGAAAATATTGAGAACTTGATTAAGAAATTATAATTTATGCCTAAGATAATAAGCGAGTATTAAAATGGATTTGCGTCACGAGTATATGCAAGATTAAAGAAATTGGGTTGACTGACGATAGTGCCGTGGTGTGTGTTGGCGTCACGAGTATGTGCAGAGCCAACGAGATTGAGCACACATGATATATGGATGCTCATGACTGGAACCTCACGAGTATTTGCAGTGCTAACGAAATTGGGAAACTAACTATAGTGAGGGGTGTGGGTGTAGTGTGTTGTAATTGTTAGCGCGCTAGGAGTATGTGCCTGACCAATAGAGAGGTAAACTGATTATACTAGTGTCGCATAGTAAGATTAATTTTTTTAATTAGGTAAATTTTAAGGCCTATTTCGTTGTTAAACTAAACATAATCGAACTTGTGTAGTGAGGTGACTTAGTTTATGTGTGCATTTAGTATCGTTTTACTCTACTCGCATCTTATTATATAGCTCATTAATTTAAAATATTATATTGTGAGATTTATCTCATATGGTGCTTATTTTTGGATTCACATATCTTATTTGGGAGGAGTAGCTGATATTCATGCGGTAAGATTTGGCCCAATTCATTGACTAACATTTCAGATTTAGTTACTGGAGTAACTGGGTAAGATTTATTGGATATTAGTGGAGTTCCAGATGTAGTTACCTTTTACTGCTTTCTTAGTTTAGTTACCCTTTCTAATCGTACTTATTACGAGATAATCATTTATGGATTTTTCGGGGGTCATTCGATTCCACAGTTATTTAGGGTTTTCAGTTGTAGTTTTGTAGTTGGATTATTCATTTGAGTATTATTATCATTTGGAGTTGAGATTTACTTATTGGAGTTAGCATGGTGATGGATTTTATTATAGTGGATGTTTTTATTTGTTGGATTCTTTAAATTATATATTGTGAAAAAAGTTTTTAATATATAATATTTTGTCATATGCTAAGGATGGGATTCAATTTTAAATCCCGACATAGATTGGCAACGGGGACTGTCCACCTCCACTGTCGAAATATGCGGGGTGTAACAATTGGTATCTGAGCACGGTCTTAGGTCTTGATAATTCTTAGTATGTTAGAGCTTTCGCATTGCCTATCTTTAATTTTTTTTAATGATTTGTACTCTTTAGGTTTTTGAGTCTGATGTTGTTTGTTCCCGTCTTTTCATATGGTGGACATAAGGAGATCCTGAGATAGGAAAACGTGTTCAGTTTGGGTCTTGCAGTACATGAGGGTAGGGTTCGTATCTTTTGAGTGATGAAGAGTTAACGACTATTATTCGTGAGGCCACAATGGATGGTATTGAGATTAGGAGACAGAGATAGGGAAACCAACAGATGCAATAAAAGATTGCACACACTTCTACTTGGGATAGGGTGAGGATCAGTTTCTTCAAAGGCAATCATCCCACCTTTACTGTGGGATCTGACCCAACGATCACACACCAGTGGAGGCATGATATAGTGAGGCATTTGGGGATGGTGTACTGCAAAAATGTGCAAAAGCAGATGTTAGCTACGTTTAAGTTGACTGGATATGTGTTATAGTGTGGGAAAGAGTCACCATACTTGAGCATAAGGATCATCTGAGTTATGGGTAGCTTTTGGTAGGTTTACTGAGAAGTATATTTCTTATTCGATTAGGAGCACGAAGAAGAAGGAGTTTCTGGACTTAGAATAAGATTTGAAGTCAGTTACTGAGTATGAACACGAGTTTACTAATATGTCGTTATTTACACTGAAGAAATGAAGAAGGAGTGTTTAATTCAGGTCCTAAGGTGTTCGGTTAAGCAAATGGTTTTGGAGAATTCGACGTACACTACTTACACTCAGATGGTGGACATCTTACTGTTGATATGGAAAGATAAGGTGAATTACGAAAAGAAGTTGGGTTAGAGAAATGAGCCGAGTGGCTAAGATGGGACCAAGGTAAGTGGGGAGAATAAGGGTCGAAATGTCCAATCGTGGAAGAAGCAGTAAATACAGCAAGGGCAGCTAGCCTTTCATCAAGGCAACTTTGTTCCACATGGACCCCCAGATAAAGGGAAGGGACCATAGGGTGAGCAAGCACCAGCTAAGAAGTTTGGATCTTTTAGGTGCACATATTATAATTGTGGGGAGATGGGACGTCCAGTTGTCAAGTGTTCAAAGAATCAAGGCCAGCAGGGCCAAGGACATCTAGAACCAGGAGCACAATGAGCGCCAAGAGCACCAAGGGCGGGTACACTAGGACTGGTTATTCCAAGAGTTTATGCATTTCCAGTTTTGGTATCTCAAGCGCGGTAGGGTTAGCAGGATGAAATCATGGCTAGCGGGATATTATCGTGGTATATTTTATTTTTATATGCTTTATATATATATATATATATATATATATATATATATATATATATATATATATCTTGTGCGGATCGTCCGCATTTTAAGAGTGCGGACCAGACATATGTCACTCGGCGGTGAGCCCAGAATAAAGAGAGAGTGTGCCTATAATTTAGCTGATAATTTCTAGGCTCACTGCTAGGTGACACATGTTCGGTCCGCACTCTTAAAATGCAGACTAGTCCGCACAAAAGTAGTACTATATATATATATATAATTGAGATAAATATAGTTATTCAACTTATGGGATAGATGCGTGTAGGATTGAGTGTATGGACGCCCAATCATGGCATTATACGGGTATACATATGTGAGCTGGTTTATGTTATGATGTTTACGCTTTGTCGAATTTTGAGGATGAAATTCCTATTTTACTAGGAAAGAATTTAATACCCCGTAATTTTGAACCGTAAAATAATTTTATATAATTTGAAAATCGAAAAATAAATTTTATTGGGCTTAATTATTTTTAGCATTTAAAAATGTTGGTTTTGATATCAAAATAATAAGGTTTTCATCGAAATTGAATTTGGGAGAAAAATAGGATTTATTAACTTTTGTTTTTAAATTGGCGAAACTGGGCTGCTCCCACGTATCAAATCGATTTGGACCTCGGGACGAATCGATTCTCTATGGGGCAATTTGGGCGAATTGGGTTCTTTTGATGTGTTTGTATTGGTTTCGAACTCTATTATTTTCCCATATTTAAAGGTTCATGAATTAGAATTTTTTAACACTTTTCTCTCATCTTAAAAAAGCAACAACTTCTTAAGCTTTCCTCTCCCTCTTCGACAAAATATAATTCTCCGTTAAAAGAAAGCTTGAACTCAATTTTTTGAGTTTTAAATCAAGTTTTCTCAAGATCAACCAAGAATGGAATTTTGTTATTTTCGAGAGACAATCGCAACCGTGTAACCGGATTTTCGAGACTACTTATTTTTTAGTCATGAATATCTCAATTATTCCCCTTAAATATTATATGTTTTAAATGTTTCCTAAACCTCAATTAATCATGTTTTCTTAAAAATAATTTGAAATATTACTTAGGGAAATCGAGACTAATTTGGGGCTCTTTTTATAAAATCTAAAAATATGTTCTAAGACTTGAAATATCGCATGCTTAGATTAGTTATAGCGCGTTATTATGGATTATTGGGACGAATCGCATGTGAAAAATAAAATATGAAATTCGATACTGTTTTTACTCGTAAGAATACGATATTAATAAGTCTAACGTTGAATGAAGTTATTTTCATCTGGGAGTCATACTTAGGGTTTGTCTTCTGATCAATTTAGATGAGATATTGGTTCGATTGATAAAAAAGATCTTTAGAAAACGATTTTGTTTCACTAAAGCATTTTAAAAAAAAACTACGCCTTACCATGCCTTAATGCGCCTTAACATGGCTAGGCACACCTAGACCGTTGACCATACCTTATACACGCGTTGATCATTGTTTCCCATGAATAAGGCATCAGAGACATTTCTCCCACGCCTCACTCTTAGGCACGCCTTTTAAAACATTGATCCCAACATTATCACCAGTGATCACCATATCATCCATATAGAGTAAAAGAATATAATACTTATTTTTTTATTGCGAATGAATATACCATAATCATGAGGACTAAAAATAAACTCAAAGGTATCAATAGTGGATTTGAACTTGGAAAACCAGTCCCAAGGATCTTATTTGAGACCATACAGAGCACGATGAAGTTCCCACACTTGAGAGGGATAATTCTCATAACCAGTAAAAGGCTTCATATAAACTTATTCAGTAAGTTCCCCATTGATAAATCATTATGAACATCCATAAAAAACATGGGTCATTCATGTACAACAACAACATGGAGACTGCAAACTAAGGTAGACGAGCAACTGGAGCAAAGATAATAAGAAAGTTAGATTTGCATCATGACAAGCTTTGTAGCATTCAATCGAGCCATATAAAATAATTTTTATTTTATAAACCCACTTACAAATAATAGCTAATCAACTAAATCACAAGTATATTCTTAGTGTAATGCTTGTAATTTCTTCATAACAACAAGGGTTAGATTTTGCCTCTTTATTTGATGATGGCTTATGGCGAGATAATATAGTGGAAAATAATGGTAATCAAGAATACAACGATGATGCTCTCTTTATGAAGATCTATTAATTCAGATATGGAGTATTTTTAAGGACAAGACCATAAGAGGAAGCAAAGACATTGGGAGTAGACGTTGTGGATATATCATGGGTGGTGATCGCACATAGGAGGTGGAATGAGGTTAGGAAAATTTGTCTCTAGATTATGTGTTGAATCGGGTTTCATATCAGAAGGGAAAATATTGATGGATAGTCAGTGAAGGAGGGGGAGGAAAATGATATGTAAAATTTGGATATAAAAGAAAAGATTTTTTATTTACAAAAGATGACATGACGGGAGATGCATAGTTGTTTAAAAGTGGGAGCTTGAAATTTGTAATCCTTATCTTCAATACCATATCCTAGGAAATAATAAAGGCGAGAGCGAGGTTCTAATTTATATTGCTCATGGGTTGAAGTAAAACAAAACAAACACAACCAAAGGTTTGGAGAAGATTATAGGTTGGGGGAGACATACATTCAGACGATCATGGGGAGGTTGGTTTGTTGGGGATAGATATTGACATAAATGTGAAAAAAATTCATCGTTAAGAATTTCTCTCAATCGTGCATTGGAAAGTAAAAACAAGAAATAGGTTTAAAGAATAAATCAAGGGTTTTGAATCATAATACCTTTGTGGATCTCGTTGGTGATATGAATGTGGAGAAATATGTTGATGAAGATGATGATCTTGATGCCCTCCCAAGGTCTCCAAAACCTTGCTAGAATTCACCAAATACCTTAGATCTTCTAGTATATGATCCACCCAAATTAAGCCTTGTGTGTGGGCACTTCGAGAGATAAAAACATAGTAAAATATGTAAGAAATCACTTTCTCTTTACTCACCCTTGAACAAAAAATGAATATTATTTTCTCTCTCACTCTCTCACACTTTATAATGGACATGTAATTTAAAACCCTAACTTAGAACATTATATATAGGTATAAGATATGGGCTTGGGATTAGATTTATAAAGAGTTTGGGCCTACTACTTGGGCAATCGACTTAGGGACCAAATAATAAATAATTAAATTGGTTTCAAATAAATACTATGAAACCCTAAAATACATCCCCGTAAATGATTCCCTTACTTTATTTAATTGAGATTAATTTTATTAAATAATCACGATTGCAGTCCAATTTAATTATCTCAAAATCACTTGAAATAATTAAGGTACTATTTTTAAACTTTGATAGTGAATAATATGATTCCCCGCGTTAAGTATACAATACCCAATTGGCTAAATAATTTCACAGTTAATCGATTTTAAACAAAATCTTATGCATTCGTTGATTCCCAAACTTAATTTATTTTGATACTCTGCTGGATTATAAAATCCACCAATCATGTTTAATGGTAAAACCAAATCTTATAACTCTACCAAGAAGATATCATAATCTAAGATCTTTCTTGGACGTCGGTTCCTCCAAATTATGATATCATACCTACTCACACAACGATTTCCCAATTTGTTGGGATTTATTAATCCAATCAATAATTGAATCACACTTATAAGAATCAAATAAATAATTAGGCAATGATTTAAATACTCACAACCCTCGGGATTAAGAACCTATGCACACTTTACAATTGTTATGAGATTACACAAGTCTAATATAATCAACACCTAGACTTGAATCTCACAAGTAGTCCTGTTCAATACATTCGTGAATGTACTGGTCACAATCGACTATTGAACTATCAAATAAGTTCTCGAACCATAATACACGTTCTTCTAATTTAGGATAAACTGCTAGGATTGCACATGCTACTTTACCTATAGGATGTCAAATCCCAATATAGACTGTAAACTCTTCAATTGTACTAGAACTAAAATTTTGATCTCCTATGATCAAGCTGAATCCAACTCATCAAAATTTCTTATAAGGGAAATTGATCGATATATGATACAATATATATGAGGATAAATATAAGGAATTCTCACAAATATGATTCTTATTCAAAATGAACTGACACACCTTTATTGAAAAGTAAATTCCATATATATTTTTAAGAATAAAGCCTCAATAATCTCTCACTTGGCCTTAAAGCCATGTTCCTATTCATTTAACTCCTAACTAATCTACTAGACAATATATAGCCCTAGTTGTAGAAGAATTAATCGAGTGTTATCCAATGCAACCTTGGTCATGGACTTATCACCTATCTTGTTCGATCTCTCTAACTAGGTGAAACCTACTCCTAATGTTGTTAACCCTTATTATGGGTTATAAGTTCTCTCGAACTTGAAATTATCCCACTTATGACAACTAAAAATTGTAGTAGCTAACTGCACAGAAGGAACCTCACCCAAGTTACTTATGAAGTACTCGAGACATATAGCCGCTTTAGTTTCCTTCGAAATGGCAACAACTCCTGCCTCTTTAGTGGAGTTACCAATACAATATTTTTCACACTCCAACTTACAGATCCACTTACTAGGGTAAACACATTTTTTTAGGTAGAATTATTGGAACCCTTATTAAGTCTTTGTATCTAAATAGTACAAGACTATCAGACTGAAGTTTGCTGATCATGCTAACGACAAAGTGAATATTCGGTCCAGTACACAATATAACATATATAAGGTTGCTTATCTCTGAAACATTACGTATATTATTCATTTCTTCTATTTGATTAAGTGTTTTTGGACACTAATACCTAGACAAAGTGATTTTACACTTGAAAGGAAAAGCCTTTCTTCGAATTCCAATGCTAAACTTGTGAGAACAACCCTAGTATAAGCATTTTTGGATAATACCAACATCCTTTGTATCCTATCTGGAGAAAGCTTAATCACAATCCTAATCATTCTATATTGAGCTACCTAAACAACCACATTCTTATGTAAGACGATACACCCACCTCGTTCTCGATTAGGAGAATATTATCCACAAATTGTAGTGAAAAAACCACCAAGTTTTCATCATGCTTCTTGTAAAAATAGGTATTATTTTGACTTCGATCAAAATAAAAAAAATGATTGCCTAATAAAACCGAATTTTCCAAGACCTTAATGTTAGCTTAAGTCCATATATGGACATTTTTAGATTACACACTTTACTTTCCCAATTTATTGCTATGTACTTGTGAAGATAATCATTCAAGAACACAATATTGACGTTAAAAGAATCCCAACCGAGTTTAGCACGGCTACCAGTAATAAGGTTTGATTATAGTCAATCCATTTATTTATAAATAAACCTTTTCACAAGCCTTTCGTTTAAGGTTTGCACCTTCCTATCCATGTATCTTTTTACTTCTTATAGAACCACTTGCACCCAATGGGTTTAATCCCATCAGTAAGTATACAAGTCCCAAAATTTTATTTGAATACATATAATATCCTTTTGATATCCATATCCATAAGTCAAAGATAAAAGTCCTTATCTTATAATGCCTAATTGTAGTTCCTAGGACTCGGTTCGTGTTTACTTGGGATCTTATCAAAATGTTTGCCCAAAACACTAACCTTTCATGATCACTCATGATGCTCCCACTATGATGTGGCACCACTAATTATCCAGTATAAGTGACATGTAACACTCCCACTACCGCTAGGTAGTGTATTATTGATATCAGGTTGTATTTCATCCTATAATTTTGGCCTATTAATATTTATAATTTGATTTTCCATTTTATCTTTTAAGACTAGCTTTGTAACAACCTGAATTTTTTAAATGGGAATTTTTAAATTTATTTTGGAAATCGGAGAAAAATAAAATTTTGGATTTAATTATTTTTAATAATTAAATAGATTTTTTTTTATATTCGGAATTCGGAAAGCTAGCTTAAAAGACTCCTAGTATGAGTATATATAAGTCATGGGGCGTTTAGATGAGTCCCCAAAACATAAAACTTTAATATATATATATATATATATATATATATTCAATCGTCCAATCGAGCTGAATTTTTTTTGTCCAGCTTCCGCTCGTCTATAGCTAATACAACCCCAAATTTCAACCAATTCCAATGGTTCAATCGTCCAGAATGTATTTTTTAGTGTTTGTATCTGATTAAAACTCTTTTCTTAATCAAACTCTTAGTCCTTTATATATCACAACAAATTCGTGGCTTGATTTTCAAATCACGTTTTCATCAACTTTTCAACCAGAAGACCTCTCCAAAATTATTCCCTTTCATCTACAAACTTTAGCCCCAAACTTAATTAAGTATTTGACTTAATATTTGAAAGCTTAATTGGTGTTTGCTCAAGATTGTCAAGAACGAGTTTTAATGATTTTGTGAGAGGAACACAGTAGTAGAATCAGAATTTTTGGACAAAATATTTATGGCTTTCATGTGATGATTTTAAGGTATAAAACTTACACAATATGCTCCTAAATTCTCTCGAGAGTATTCAGTTTGTTCATGTGTTAATTGAACTCATGTTGACTTGTGATATTTATTTGAAAATTCTGAAAAAATTGTTAGAATCTATTTTGTTGATTCATTGAGATATTGAATTGTTGATTTGGGCATCGTGTCATGAGATTTTAATATGGCAGGGAGAATGGGCACCCGTCGATAATCCAAAATCCAATATATGGCTTGAGCATTCCTAGGGGAGGTGAGGTGAGGCCTGGTGACCCATTGATGTGTTATTGAGAAATTAATATTGGTATAATACCTGATTATTACATTTGATTCATATATGCGAATTCGTATTGTTGCGATTTATTCAGCGTTCTATTTATTTTTGAGCATCTATTCCTGTCATATTCTGAACTTCCCTATATTTTCTTTTAGTGGCAGGTTAGCATGGATTGGAACGCTAAGGCTTATTTGGAGGATTAGTTTAGAGCCTGGATTGGAAGATTTATTTTTGATGTATAGATTGGTGGTGTAATAATAGTTGGAGAATTTTGTATTTTGAGAGAGACTTTATTGTAATCGTTATTGTGGAAGTGTAACAATTTATGGATTTGTTATTTAAATTGTGGAATTTAGACGCTCTATACTTATTTTGGATGGGTTTAGTTTAGTTTTATCGCAGTATCACGCCGAGTGTCTTTCCGGGCGCGTGGGGTGTTACAAGCTTATACTTGGCCTCATGGTTATTACATAATCCTCTTTCAAGAACCGAACATTGATATAATCAATGACCTTCTTGTGGTAAGGTACATGATATAAACAACCTTTATAACCTTTTAGATAACCAACAAAGAGACATGCTTTTGTCCTTGATTTTAATGACCTTGGATCCTTACAAAATATGAGTGCTAGACACCCTCATATCCGAAGATTTCTTAGAATAAGCGTGTGCCCATGCCACAGTTAAGTGGGAGTTGAATAGACCAATTTAGATGAAACTAAATTCAGAATGTATATAGCCGTATCTTATGTAAAATCACAATATGAATGTGGCAGTATTGAATAACTGACCATAGAACTTATCATATCTAAAAAAGCCTCCTTATTTCCTTTCTTCTACACCATTCTTGAGTGTAATCCCCAATGTATACAACTGAAATATAATTCCCACTTCTAATAAATGATCCCCTAAACTCTCCTAAGAGGTATATTCCCCTACGATCAGAACGTAGAGTTCAGATTAATTTTTCTTACCTGTGAACCATCTTGGTCTTATACACTTTTCAAAGGTTTCAGATTTATGATCCATAAGGTAAACATACCCATACCTTTGAGTAATCATCAATGAAATCGATGAAGAATTCAAAATACCTCTTGAACGGATAATCATAGGACCACACAAATTGAAATGAACTATTTTAAACACATACTTGGCTCTTTAGCTTTTGTACATGATTACCTCTTGATTATCTTACCTTTCAAACGGGATTCACAAACTAGAAGTGCCTCCACTTCCAATGAACTCAATTATTTATTTTAAACTAGTCTTTGAATTCCTATTAGAATAAAATAACCTAAGCGTAAGTGCCAAAATTGTGTTTGGTTATACTGAGAAGAAACCTTCCTTTTTAATGATTTATCCACTAAAACGATTCATTTTAGCATTTTAAAGTATTAGCAAAACAAACCTTATAATGTATAAATTATTTTCCAATGTGCCAGAAGAGAGAAAAGATATTCCAATTTTAATAAAAAAATATTTGATTAAAATAATCGAATATCTATTAAAAACCAATTTCAAAACCAACACCCAACCTTTCTAAAACCATGTGAATTAAAATAATGTGCCTACATTATCCTTATGTCTTCATAATAACCTAAAAAAATACTACTGCTAATATTAGTGCCTTATTCTTATTGCCCATAATTAGGAACATCTCTGTTTTAAGTAATTGCTCGGTAACCTGGAACCCCTACAAAGAGTTTTAGTCCTAATTTGTGGTTATCCACTCTATACACTAGGTTCCTGTAGATCATAACATAAATCATGCATTTACTTTTAAGAGAAAAATAATTACCATGTACTTTTTCTTATAGAGCTAGGAAAACTAGACATAGTTGCTATAAAAGTTCTAACTACTTCCAGTGAAAACACCCATCTTTTGACTTTATCACTACTACAGAGGAATATGAACATTCTTAACCCCAAATAGTTATGCCTGAGACTTAGTCCTATCTTTCCACCTCCTTTTGAGGAATTAAGTAAAGCTTTTCTCAGCAACTAACACCATCCCTTCATTAATAATGACACTCACTCCCGAATTATGAAATGGATCCAGGTTTTCCCACCATATCTAATCTAAAAAATTCCTTGTTCAATCAAAGATGAATATCATTTTAAGAACACGATTCTTACTTGGGCTTCATTAAAAAACATCGGTATTTTAAAAATTTTCATCGGTCTATTTGTTAAAATTAAACACGTACATGTAGAATTTTCCCGTTAGGGGGATCAGACATATATGCCACTTAATTTGATAGAATTACCAATAATTTTAAAATACAATGATTCCTTCATTAAAACTATTTGTTGGGTGGGGTGAGGGTGGGGTGGGGGGGGGGGGGGGGGGGACAAAGTGGGTGCGAGGATTTGATTACGTCACAATAACATCAATAGTAATCGTGAATTAAATAATTTATTATCCGCTTAAGTTAGAACGATGTCCAATTATCATTTTCGGCCTTTGAATTTTATTCCATTTAAAAATATTTTACTTTAAGACTAAAACCAATGAGTGAAAGTGATGTTCAGTTTAGAAATATTAGAATCACTATTAAAATAATAAATTTTTAATTAAATATGCGAGAATTAATTCGATTAAATTTTAAAGCGGCATCCCTCTATTGCCAAAAAAATACTAATCCCATCGAGCATCCTAGTTACATTATGAAGTAAGATTTTTTGTTGGGAGCATAAATCACCCTACCTTGAACTAGACATATTTTTATCTTTCAATTATATACTCCAGACAGCCCACGAATCTTATGTCCTACATAATTGAATAACTAACGTCTTTTGGTGCCATAATTAATGAAAGTGACTCCGTGAGGGAGGATATCATCAATTCTATTTAAGTGTATACCATCGGTTCATTCTTTGAATTCGAATACGCTCATGTAGAAATTCCCCATTGGGGGGACAAAACTCACTCACATTCAAATTCTAGGAATTATAACTTAAGAGTTGTAAAAGTACTAGATGTTGTGGTTAAAAACATATGTTAGGAGCCAAATCGACGTTGATGAGAGGAAGTAATCACATCAAATTAGTAAAACGCCAAAGGAGACCCCATGGTTTATATTGAAGCCTCTATCCCACTTAATATTTTAAACTTAAGGGTATTTTGAAAAATAATTCATTTAATTCTAAATGCCCGAATTAAATCCTTCGTAATTTCCTAATTTACTTGTACAAATTAAATTTCCCGCTCAAACTATTTTAATTTTCAATAAATAAAATTATTTTAAAATTAAAATAAACCTTGGAGATCAAAATTTATTTTATACCTTTAAACTAATTACCTGATGTAATTCAATTGATAAAAGAACAAATAAAAATAAATTTTCCAAAAAATCCCGATCTAGGCTAGTCTCAAAATTAAATTCATATTGTCCATAATAATATGGTTCCTAAATTAATCAATTAATTAGCGCACAAATTATGCAACAAAATAATTACGAGATGGTTGATATATAACTAAACAAAAACATGAGCAATTATATATCAAATGGGACATTAAAATCCTAATCCATCATGGCCTAGAAATCCTCCTCGGGTATACTACTTGAGGATTAAAACTTGCTGGAAGAAGAAACCTTGTACAAAAACACTTCCATGTAAGAAAGTGTTCTAGAAATGGAAATTTGGGCAAAAAACTATGCCTATGATAGGATCAAGGGGTTGCTATTACGCTTAAGAGGACCGTTATACCATCCTTCAGGGTCCTCTATGGTGGCTAGAGCCAAGAACCAACGTTATTCCGTTATTATTCTTTTTTTTTTCTCTTCCTTTCTTTTTCTTCAGCTACTTCTTGAACCTCCATGGAAGGACTTCCAAATTATACATAACTCCTTGGATCACCTCCAAGATCAAACCCAATGAAAAATAGGAATGTAAGAACAAGTTTTATAATTGCTCAATTTAGTTTTATATGGCTTATCTCATTATACACCACCACACCTTCATGACTACTTAGACGTATTCAAAGAAAGAAGTTGATGACATTTGAAAGATTGAAGATCATTCCTCACAACAACATTCAAAAGAGTTATGAGGAGTTTTGGTAAAGTCTTTATTTATCTAGCGGATATTTTAAAATAAGAGTTTGCATTAAAAGTTTTCAAAATGTTTTTTAAAAGAATCTTTAAAAACTCGCTAATTCGTTAGAACGAAATTTTATAGGTCGTTCAAACGAGTTACACAACGTCATTAGAACGAGATTCCTTTGTTCAAATGAAATCTGGGATGACGCATTTTGGTCAGTTATATATTGTTGTTCAAATGAGATTCCCACATTTAAACGAGATCTGAAGTGACATATTTTGGGAGGCTCTGGAATGTCGTTCGAAGTTTCGCTAGAAATCGATTCAAATGAAAAATGGTACGCCGTTTAAAAGAGATACCAGGTCGTTCGAATGAGCACTTGAGTTTTTGTTTTTTAAACAAATCTGATCCAAATCTCTAATGCCTATCTTTTTGCAATAACTTTCGCTATAAATACCTCATTTTAGACTTTCAAGAAGACATTTTAGAGTTCGTTTAGTGATCAAACTCTATCAAATTTTCATTTATACCCCTTAGATCTTTAGAGATCACTTTATAAAATCAAGAAGAACATAATCCATGTTCAATAACCCTTATAGATATTTTCTCTATTGTTGATTTGTGGAGCAAAGGCTCTACTGCTGAAGAAGAAGGCTGATCGGTGGATATTGAGGGATGATTGCTTTCTGTGGATAGTGATGGATTGTCTTGTATCTGTAGAAGACTTGAAGAACTGCACGATATACTTTGTGTGGTAAGTAGTCTGTAAGTTGTCTAGTGTCTGTCAATTCTGATAGAGGGCTGAATACTAGGTTTTGCCACAAAGGAAATTTTCCTTACTTCTTTGCATGCTTGGTTTAATTATGTAGGATGTCTTATTTAATTTGAACTTCATCATTGCATTCACACTAAACTGAATCAAGATAAAATTTGTCAAAATTTGAATTTGTGTGTGTTTGGCTTAAGATACCAAAATTCCATAGAAATTCACATTCTCAATTTGGTATCAGAGCCAGTTACACTAAAATTTTGTGTGATCTTCAATTTTGTGCAATTTGTTTTGAATACCAATTTTTTCAAATTGGTATCAGAGCAGGTTGCACTAAGTTTTTATGTGATTCTTTAAAAATTTGGGTCTTATGGATAGTTTGTATAATAGGCTGCCTATTTTTTATGGGTCTAATTATGCATATTGGAAAGCTCGAATGAGGTCTGGTTTGAAATCGATTGACGAGCATATCTGTCTTATGTATGAAAGAGGGTGAAATACACCCACTTTGACCAACGACAATGTCGAAAGTCTTAAACCTATCACTTTTGGACTGACGATGAATTTAAATGGATTACTTACAACTCTTGCGGCTTAAGTTCTATTTCTGGAGCCATCACCACTGACGAGTTTTGCCGCATCATAACGTGCACTACATTTAAGGAAGCATGGGATATACTCCAAATCACTCACAAGGGTACCAACGATGTGAAAGATTCTAAGATTTAAAATCTCACCACCCAATTTGATATTATCACTATGAATGAGATTGACACTTTTGATGAGTTTTATGCATGTTTGTCCGACATAGTCAATTCTAATTTTTATTTGGGTGAGAAAATTCCTGAGACGAGAGTTGTGAAAAAGATTTTGATATCCCTTCCAGGCCGTTTTGTCCTTAAAGTCATTATCCTAAATTCGTTGAGAATATTAAATACTTTTAGGTTAAAATAACTCATAGGAGACCTACAAACTTATGAAATCAACATGTTTCCTAAAACTAAAAAGAAAAAGGAAATATGGGGTATCTTTAAATGTCTAGTCCAAAAAGAAAAAGGGAAAGTTTTTTTAATCTAACTCGAAGGTTGATTTTGAGCTTAATGATCTTACTTATTTGAAAAAAAATCAAAAAAATTCTCAAATTAAGAAGGAAAAATCTTCACAAGAAAAGCTTTTTGAGAAAAATAAAAATGGCAATGAGGATAAGAATGTTTGTGAGAAAGATGAGGTGAGATGCTATAAATGTGAGGGAAAGGATGCAAGGCCAATGAGTGTCCCCTAGGCTAGAGAGACTGGGCAAAAACAAAGTTGCACATAAAGCCACCCTTAATGAAAATGACGTCGAGTCGGTGGATTTCGTGGATGAGTCATCACATGAACCGTTCTTTCATTCATGGCCAGTCACATGAGTACTTATAGTTTGTATCACATCGATGAGGACATTTCTAAATGTGAGTGCCTCGACGGTATTTCAAATCATTTTCTAAAGAGTGAGAGTGAGGGAGAAGGTGGACTCTAAAAAGCCTTTCGTGAACTTTACAGTGAGACTTTAAAAATGAAAAAATCTGAATAAAGATTTGTCTCTTAGTGTGTTAGATTTTTTAAGGACATAATTTCCATTGTCAGTAGCTTACATAGAATATGTCCTATACAACTGTCGAGGGAAGCTCAAGTTCATACATTCATGTCATATACTGCTATAACTCATTTTAGACTTTCAAGAAGCCATTATAGAGTTCATTTGGTGATCAAACTCTATCAAATTTTCATTCAAATCCCTTAGATCTTAATAAATCATTTTACAAATTACGAAGAACACAAACCATGTTCAAGAATCCCTGTAAAGATTTTCTTTATTGCTGATTTGTGGAGCGAAGGCTCAACTACTGAAGAAGGCTGATCAGTAGATACTGAGGGAAGACCGCTTTTTATGAAAAGTGCTGGACTGCACCGTATCTGTAGAAGACTTGAAGAATTGAACATTATACTTATAGTGATAAGTAGTCTGTAAGTAGTCTAGTGCCTGTCAATTTTGATACAATGATGAATACTAGGTTTTACATGAAAAGGATTTTTGCTTACTTTGTTCGCACACTTGGTATGTTTATGTGGTTTGGCTGATTTAATTTAAACTTCATCATTTCATGCAGACTAAATTAAATTAAGATAAAGTTTGTTAAAATTTGAATATGTGTGTGTTTGGCCTAATATACAAATATTTCATACGAATCCGCATTCTCAAGTAAGAATACAATTACATGATAGTAGACTTATTACATGGTTTTAAGAATAAAACCCCAACATGGTTATCAATGATTATCATGAATACAATTAGTTGTGTAAAGAAAATTGTGAGAGATGTTTCCCTTTAAAATGTTGTCGCTACAAACTAGATATAAAAAAAGTGCGAATAATGTCCAAGATATAGTAGTGTTTGTGTTTAAACCACCATTTTATTGAGATGTGACAAGACTAAAATATTGATAAATAATGCCCTCTTGCTATGTAATATTAGAAAAAATAGTTTATTTTTTAATATTCCATGATCTTATTTGCATGAAACATTTTAATAGAGAAGCCATAAAAACCCATTGAAATTTTGAGTGATTTTTCATGAGATCTATCCAAGTAAAATGATTGTAATAATCGATGAAGAGAAGAGAATACTTGGACCACCCCCATTGTGGTGTAAGGTGAAGGTACCCCCACATTGGAGTGTATAAGATCCAAAGCATCATAATAAACATAATTAGTTATATTGTCTAAGATTGTAGTATAGTCATGTGCCCCACGTCATTTGAATTGTTTTATATCCAATGTTAAAAAATATTTGTCGAGTCTATTAAAATACGTTTCCAAAAAGCTTCACCAAACTCATATTGGATCATGCATTCCATTTGACTCGAGTTAATCACTTAGGATAAAGATACTTTATCTAGCGTACTTATATTCACCGTTGGTTAAAATACTTTTCATAATTGTAAAATCTTTCTCTTTTAACCTCGTGGTTCTTTTTTTTAGATTTTTAAACCCCAAAATGCTATATTCTTTCTATTAAAAAATTATGTTTTTAATGCATCTTTGTGTTTAGAATTTTACTTATCTTTGGTTGAATAGGATAAATTTTTGTGTTTTGTGAAAAATGGCAAACCATGGCAAATTTTGTTTTTCCATTTGAGTGTCTTTCCACTTGGCTTCATACAAAAGTTCAATACATACTCTTGCAAGATTCCTTCTTCCATGTTTATTTTTTAGAGTGAACTTTTATACGATAAGAAAAAAAATACTCAACATATATCTTAGTTAATCTCTTTTGTGATTTTCAAGCTTTTTGATTCATTCTTGAATCATTGAAGGTATGACTTTTATACTTAATCAAGCTTTGACAAACCATTTTCTAAATATTATTTGTTTTTAAGGATGCCTTCTTTCAATCTTGAAAAATACACTTGTGAGTTTTTAAGTGAAACCAAACTTTTTTCTACATCTTTTCAACCTTAGGATACCCTCACATATCCTAGTTGTAGTCGGTGGTTACGCAGTGGTTCCGTTGCATCAGGACAAAGTGCTCTTCTAATTTAAAAGAAGATTTTGGTGGTTTAAGAGTTAAAGACATTGGATGGGTTCAAAATCGATCACAGTTGTGTAGTGTACTCCAACTGTAGGTTCTCTGCTCAGAGAATATGGTGAGAAAGAGTTGATAGTTGATCAAAACGTTGTTAGATTATAAGTTATTGTCTTCAATTTGTAATACTCTACCATAGTACATTTATCGTTCATTTTGTTCAAAGTTTTTTTTACTATTAATGGGTTTCTTCTCGTACATCCGTTGTCATGTGAATTGTTTTAGTTTTTCTCACAATAGAGTCACTTATCTTAAATTAAAGATAAAATTAGATTAGATATTAATATTGATAAAACACTTTGTCACATAGACTTTTAGAATGTTTCCAGCCCACTTATTAATTTAACCTCAACCTATAATTTGATTTTAATTGATTAGCTACTATCAAGAACTCGCAAAGGTTTTAACCAAATATCGCAAAATCAATAAGTAAAAAGTGATAGTTGAAAATGATGGTATAAAATAAAGCCTTTTCAAAGTTGCATAAACCCAAAAATTTCAAATATGAGATCAAACATAATTATTCATTCCTCATTTTACAGGTTAATTTTCATATTGTTCACTTCTATAATGAGTTATGTCATAAATCACTATCCTTTATAAATGTGGCTATAATTTGTACAACTATGCCTTTCAAATGCTAAACCTTGAGTATGGTTTCTGAAAGTATATATGGTCATATAATTGTTTATTTTAAAAGGGATATAATGTACTTGTTTAAAACCAAGATAACTATGTTAACAATTTCGTGTGACTCTTCCTGCACTTTTGGATCCCTATCCTAGTTCCCAACCTATGAACCAGAGCCTTTACTACAACGACAGTAGGTGCAGCCAGTGAAAAAAGACATCCACATCAGCGCATTGGATTAGGAGAGTAAAGTACTTTAAATCCTTATTTCGAAACTTTATTCATTCCCACCCAAACTAAGCTAATTATACATTTGTTTTTCATCTTTCTTCCCACTGTCATCATATCTTAGGAGATTAGGTATTCACTTTCTATATCTAAGAGACTATTTGTCTTCTTGGTAAGATTTTTTCTTATATTTTATGGAGTTCACATTTCTTCGTTCTTAGGATTTGGTGCTATAACCTTTTGGTTTAACTTTTGAGTTTTGTCAACGATCGACGAATTTATTTATTTTAAGATAAGATTATTTTAGCTTAGAGTATTGTTTGTGTGTCTAGCCTTGTGATTTGTTACTTTGCTGCACTCAGTTTAGAACTTTTTGCTTTAGTCTGAAGTATAAAAGAGTGTTCATTAGTGTTTCACATTGTGTATTATATGAAACGCACTCACATATTTTTAGTTTAGGATCCTTTGGATTATCTATTGATGACGTCCATTTACTCATACGAATTTTTTACTTTTGTCTTGGTTCATGATTTTAGGCTATTGAAATGGTTCCTAAATCGCATTCACGTGCCTCAAACTTCACCAACACACCTTCCATATTTGATGAGTTGTTCTATAAGCACTATGTGCATTGGAACGTTCAATTAATATGGAATATCTTTGAGAATCATGTGCCTCATATTATGAGAGAGCGTGGTTGGACTAGTATTTGTTCTCAAACAGGGGGTTATTATCCAAATATGGCTACAAAAGGAAATTATGATATGAGTGAAGAAGTTATAAATGTTGTGGTTCATGGTATAAAGTTGTGTATACTATAAGATCAAGTTTTTATGATTGCTCATAGTTTATTCATTTTGGCGTATAATGTTATGAACCGTACAAAACACATCCTCATATACTTCCCAAGATCGTTGAAGACAAATTAATGACTGAGAAATATTTTGAAGATTGAATGCGTTAAATCATCATGACACTTTCAAGGAAGTATATGGTATAAGGTTTTTGATTTATACTTATACATATTATTCAAGGATGTGAATAAAATTTATTCAAGGCATCTTTATAAAAAGATTTTTATTTTTTATCTCGTTGGAACGAGATTCGGCTCTTGTTGAAACGAGACTTTCTTCTCGTTAGAATGAAAGTTAGAGTTCATTGGAACTAAAATCTAAAAACTTCGAACATGGTTTCTCTGACTAACAGAGGGTCACCCATTGGAAGGTCGTTGGAATGAAAAGGTCAGGTCATTCGAGCGAGTCTTAAGCTCGTTTGAATGAAGACTTAATTTTTCTCAAACCAAACCTTATTTTCGTTCGAACGAGGTTTGATACCTCTATTTTTGTGTATCTATAAAAGGTAATCTTGTGGACTAATTTCCTCTGAACTTTGGCGAAAAATATTTTTGTATACCTGTCCTAAAAGTCTCACAAATTTTATTTTACAAAAACATTTGGGTTTTCCAAATCACATTCCCAAGAATGATTTATTGAGTTTAGTCAAACCCAGAACTACATAAAAATTCAAACCCTTATAGAGTGCTACTCTACTACTGATATTTGTGGAGATCTCTACTGCTGAAGAAGAAAGGAACCCATTTTCTGAGGCTGATCGATGGATACCGAGGCAAGAGCTACTTGTTGTCGATGGTGATGGACTGCGCCTTTATCTGTTGAATCTTCGAAGACTATAACTCATTAAACTTAGTGGATATTTAAGTTGTATGTAAGTCGTTACATGTCTTTCTAATCTTAAACAGTGCTGAAAAGAGGTTTTGCCCGCAAGGAATTTTTTCCTCAATCTTTTTCTTCACGTGTTTGGTTTGATTATTTTGGTTGGAATTTATTCATGTTCATCTAAGTCTAAAAAAGATAAAATTTGTCTAAAAAGGAATCTTTGTGTGTGTGATCTAATATATAAGTGAATCCATATAGCCCGCACTTTTAAATTAGTATCAAAGCAAGTTACATGACGTGACTCAAAAAATGTCTAAAGTGCGTGCTTATATAGGATCAAGTGCAAGCCTCTCGCTCAAGTAATAACCCGGTAAGATGGGGTCGAATACTCATTGAAATAGGACGTGGAACGTGACGACGATTGGTAAGATGGTTATCTCTAAACTGAGTCAGAAAAAAGAAATAAAAAGATGATTGAAGTAGGATTATATCTACCAACTAAATGCAACCTAATTAAACTAGAAATGAAACTAAGCATGCGAGAATAAGCTAACT
The DNA here is from genome assembly GCA_949130495.1 of Sambucus nigra. NCBI lineage: Eukaryota > Viridiplantae > Streptophyta > Magnoliopsida > Dipsacales > Adoxaceae > Sambucus > Sambucus nigra. The sequence continues at coordinate 626,244,143 of OX422210.1, read as the reverse complement.
GTGATTGACTAAATATGAATGGGAAAGATAGGTTAGAACACAATTCCCCAAACCCTAGTAATTTACCGAATATAAAACTAGCCTTAAATTAGATAGATGATTAAACTGGGTCTTTATTAATCTCAAGCATTACATATATGAGGGTACTAGCCCGCATCATATATAATCAAAAGTAAGAATAAAGCGGTATCGATATAGCTTCACGGACGTCGTACTCTTAAACATCCCGGTTACCTAGGGCAAACGAGATCAAAAGTCCTACGATGGTTGTGATCACCAATCAACACGATCCAATCATTGTTTAATTTAAAAAACTAATTTTTTATTCGTGCAAATCACATCGGGTTGGGTTCATGCTTCCCAACCCTTAGAAATATAGCTAGACATGATTTTGCTAATGAAAAACATATTATCCAAGGTTTATGTAATCATAATCATAAGAAACCTATACCTGAGCATGTAAGAAATAATTGGAATCCCATAAATTATTAACCTTGAAGAGTAGAGATGAATAACATAAATTTTGTAGAAGAAACCCTTGAATTCATGCATAAACACTAGAGTATTGTTGAAGAAAGAAAAACCTAGGGTTCTTGGATGCAAGAATCCTCTAAAACTATGGAAAAATGATCTCCCTAATGCCTGGTGGTAAAAATGACTAAGTATATCACGTTATATTAAGTGACTCGACCATGACCAACTCTTTTTTTGAAAAAAAATTGAAAATTTTGCACGCCGAATCGGTTCGCTGATTGTGTTATTCACTGTGCCAAACCGGTTCACTTTTCCAGAGTTGATGCAAAAAGTTGAGCTGAAAATTTTTCTGTCGTTTTCTTTTTCTTTCCTTCTTTTGCCATGATTTCTTCCCAACTTTGAACCTTTATAACGTTTCACTCATAACTCGAATTTGGGTGTCGTTCCTTCCTACGCGCTCATGGAGCCACGAGCTTCAACTTCTTCTTGGATTATGTGTTTGAATTCTTGGTGTAAAATTACGTATCTTCCCTTGACTTTCCTCCTCTTGCATTTTGTCTTTCTTCCTTGAATTTGAGTTTTCTCTTTTCTTCTCTTGAATGAGTTTCCTAAAAAATGTAAGATAAATACACAAAACTTGATGCACTATATAGGAAATGTCAGTAGCAAAAATATGAGGCAAATCAATGCAGTTTACATGGTACAAGGTGATAAAAGTCACTAGATTAAGGGGATAAATTTGGAAGAATTTATGCCGAATCAAACCCCCTTAATAAAGAACTTTTATCGTCCCGAGCACTGTAAAAGAATCAAAGCATGGTCAAATACTTAACAAACACGTGATAAGGATAGAATACCACTTTTTTAGGCAAGCGATTGCATTTAGCTTATGCAACAAGCCTTTAAACCCCTAGGTTACCCTAGTAGGACGAGTGTTGTCTCGTGAGGGTTTGCAGTGAATATACCCACAAAATTTGTTTGTGACTCAAAGAAAATTCAAAATACCTAAAAATTATACAATTCAAACTTTTCTAAAAATAATCACCACAAATTTATAGTCTCAAGTCTCAATTTTCCGGGTGTGTGTGCGAAGCCAAAAATTAACCGTAAATTTTCACCGATTGATCATTAAGTTACTTTTCTAAAAATTCATTTTGATTCAAGTTCTCACGGACGCTCTCACAAACGAATCACTCAAATTGTGGCTCTTTTCTCTCGGTATGCGTGATATAACGAATAAATATAATGGAACACAAATTCACGCACACAAAATTGAAAAGACAAAATTTTTGCCATGAAAGGATCTCGTCATCGGGTTACGATCATTAGGAAGGTGGTAACGTCGCCTCTTGTACAAACCGATTATCCCTTTTATTATCTTTTCATTTATTAGCTCTCCACGCGGTAATTAATTTTGAAATTTGGATTCTGTTAGGACTTTTTTGGGGTTTTAAGGTGCATTGGGTAAAATGGGAATGATTAGGAATTTTTGAAATTGGAAAATGACCTTTTGAAGTCCGTTAGTGCTTTTCTGGGCTTTTGCTCATTTTTTTTCTTTTATAATTTTTTTCTTGTTATTTCTGTTGAGTGTTTTTCTTTTCTTTTTTCTTGCCCCTTTTTACCTCACAAATTGGACTTAATTTTTGATTTTTTTCTATTTTTCTCAATTCCGGGTTGAATGGGTTTTTTAGGTTTCCAAACGAAAGGAGAAAATTTATTCATCTCAAATTAGGTTGCAAAGGATTTTTTTCACAACTTTTTATTGCTAGTATTTTTAGGTAACAAACGAGGGCCTAACTTTTTTTATCCGACTTACAAATTACTTTACCATATGCGTCTTGAGATGAATTTAATTTAGAGATATTTCAGCGGGCTTTTCGAGGCAACATCACACACTATTCCCTAACCGATCAAAAACAATAAATTGAGATCCCAACGACTTACTTTAATGCTGAATTGATCGATGAGTTAATCATTAACTCGGATCAATTTTAAAAACTCAGAAAAAGTGAAAGGCTCGAAATCTCACTGGGTTGATTAATCTCCACACTTATTCGTTAAGTCGTCAATTTCGCTCAATTTTCATCTTTGGTCAATTTTGGCTTTGTGCAATTGATATTTACTAATTTGAGACTTAATTAAAATAAATGTGATATTTTTGAAAAATTTAAATTCCAATTTTTATTTTATTCGAAGAAAAATATTTTTGGCTTTTTCAATTTTCTAATTTTTTGATTTTTGGGCATTTTGAAAATTTGTAAATTTTTTTGAAACGCGCGTGTATGCCCCCTAACTTAGACTTTTGCAATTTCCTCATGCAATAAGGACTAAAATCCAAACAATAAGAGAAGAGTGCGTAAAAAAAATAGAGAATGAACAAATTGCAACATTTTATTAATGAGGACCAAGTACAAAGGAAAGAAAGGATAGATAACACAAGCAACAAAAACAACCAACATAAACATCAAACTACTGTGGGGATGGGTTGGATGGGCTGGGAGCATTGGGTCCATATGGATCGTAAAAATAGGCGGGGAGAGAGACATTTGGGCCCACTTGCAAGCGGTACATTTCTTCATGGAGGTGGATCATCATAGAGGTATCGCGACGGTAATCCGTCACAAACCCATCAAATCGTGCCTCAAGTCGGGACACACGCCTATTGAGGCCCTCTCCATTCGGCTCGTAGTCGGATTCCTCCTCCTTGTTGTACTATTCCTCCTCATTGCCCCCCATTTCCACATCTTCTACCACTGGTGGTGGTGGGTGCAATACCTCCATTTGATGCACGTTCCTTGTGATGGATTCTGGTCCAATAGGCCTGGGGAGACGGGGTTGCGATGGGGGTGGTTGAATCCTGGCGGTCCTCAGAAGTGATGTTATGAACAGGGCATAAGGTAGAGTGATTTTGCGCTTGCAGCAATGATGATTTCCAAGTTAAAAATGCGAGGGAGATTAATGGTACTCGAATTTCCCAGAAGATGGTAGAGGAAATTTCCAAAGCGAATGCGGATTGCGGAATTATTGGAGGTTTGGAGGATAGACCCACAAGTGATAAGGTGGGCGAAGCGGTTAGTCTCATCAAGGTTGCCTACCGTAAAAGTGTCGCGGTCCCAAATGTGATTGGGTGCTATGTGTTCTATGCATTGATATTTTGGGATGGGGTTTCCATAGGTGGGATAGTCAAAATTCGGTGGATTCAGGACGTTGTCGCCGCTCATTATTTGGGCGACTATAGAGAAAGATAATGGGATTGGTACCTCGTCCACATATGCTTGGTACGTATTTTTGAAGACATGGATGAGAGTGCCATAAAAGGAACGTACCTCATTCATCCAAACCTCATTGCCGGGATTGGGTAGGAATTGACGCCACCTTTGGCGTCAGAAAATAACGTTCACTGGTTGGGGCAGTCCATCCCAATTAATTGCCCGCTCAATGTGTACGGTGCGGGAGCTTAAAAAGAATTCCCCGACCCATTGGCTCTCTTGAAGTGAGTAGTAGCCATGGTCACCATCATGCAGTATTTCGGTGGAGTCGTATTTGATGGGTAATTCTCCATTAGCCATGGGAATGGGTGATTGGGGAAGAAGGAGTGAAAAGAAGTATGGGAGGTGTGAGAGGAATGGTGGAATTGGGGTGTGTAATTATATGTGGGGATGGGTGGGATTGGAGGGAAGAATTTGGAGGGAAAAGGTCGGGGGGAATGGATTTGGAGGGAAAACAAAAGGGGGTGTATGGAAAAGGGGGTATGTATGGGGAATGGGCACCTTGGAACTCGCCGAAATCTGCACTTGTTATGGGCGAATCGGTTCGGATCTAGGCGAATCGATTCGGTGCAAATATTATTTTTTTCTTCGAACCCCAGGTGAACATGTTTTGCCCTGATAGTATAAAAAGGGTGAACCGATTCGGATTTCCAGTGTGCTCCTCAACTTTGACATTAAAAAAAAAACCCCTAAGTGTTGGAACTCCGAAGATCCAAGTTTTCAAATTTTTTCCAAAGCACTCCTCCTCTCATCCTAGCTTATAAAACCCCGAACACTCACCTCGTCTCGCATGGAACTCTCCCGAAATGTGCATTCGTGATCCTATCCTGACTCGACTCGTACTCTACGAACTTCTACCGAGTGACCGTAACCTACACACTATTAATATACACAAGAGTCACCCCATACGTGTCGAGGGTGCGACGACCTTCTTGTACTTTTTCAATCCGTCCCCATAGATGGGGTCCGATAACTAGATTGTGTCAGCTTCTTCCACACACGCCTCTAAATATGGCTTTATGCATTGCCCGTTAACTTTGAATGTATCTCCCTATTTTTGATCTTTGAATTCTACCGCTCTGTGGGGGAATACAGTCTTCACGAAGAATGGGCCCATCCATCTAGACCGTAATTTACCCGAAAATAAATGTAGCCTAGAGTTGTAGAGAAGTAATTTTTCCCGGAATGAAACTCCTTGTGTCGGATAATCTTATCATGTGCAAGTTTCATCCGTTCTTTGGATATCTTACTGTTCTCCTACGCATCATTACGTATCTCTTCTAACTCGTTCAATTGAAGCTTGTGAGCTTCACCGGCTTTATCCAAGTTGTAGTTCAACCTCTTAATGGCCCAATAAGCGTTGTGTTCTAGAACCACGGGAAGATGAAAAGGATTTCCATAAACAAAAAAAAAACAGAGACATCCTGAGGGGGTTCTTGTATGTGGCGCGATAAGCCCATAACGAATCATTCAATCGAAGGGCCCAATCTTTTCGGTTATAAGATAAACGGTCTTCTCAAGGATGTTCTTAATCTCACGATTCACCAACTCGTCTTGCCCATTCGTTTGTGGGTGATAATTCATTCCAACCTTGTGGACGACCCCATACTTTCTCATATGCTTCTAAAACATCTTGTTGCAAAAATGCATGCCATTATCACTAATTATCGCCTTCGGAGAACCGAAGTGAGACAATATGTGTTCTTGCAAGAAATTTATCACCAGTTTATTGTCATTCGTTTTGGTAGCTATGGCTTTCACCCATTTAGAGATGTAATCTATCGCAATGAGAATGTATAGGAAGCTAAAAGACGGGGGAAAAGGGCCCATGAAGTCAATACCCCAACAGTCAAAGATCTAAATAATGAGAATAAAGGTTAATGGCATCATGTCTCGTCAAGTGATAGCTCCCATCCGTTGACACCTATCGTAAGATATGTAACACTTATAAACATCTCGAAAGATTGTGGGCCAATAGAGGCCGCTTTGAAGGATCTCAGCGGCCATCTTTCTCATAAAAAAATGGCCTCCACAAGCTTTCGAATAATAGAATTGGATGACCTTTGGTATCTCATCATCCGGTACACAACGTCAGATGATTTGGCCCACATAGTATTTGAATTGGAATGAATCATCATAGAAAAACATGCGTGACTAAGTAATGAATGCCTTCTTCTCTTGCGGTGTCCAATCGAGAGGGATGGCTCCTGTGACAAGGTAATTAACTATGTGCGCAAACCAGGGGAGCAAAATTTGTCTAGGGCAAACACTACTGCTAGCAATTCTTTCTCCGTGGTGGAGTAATTGAGTTGCGGTTAGGTTAAAGTACGGCTAGCATAGTAGATGGCATGAGCTTTCTTGTATTTCCTTCGACCCAAAATATCCCTATCGCGAAATCACTTGCATCACACATGAGCTCGAATGGTAGGGATCAATCCAGAGCTTGCATAATGGGAGCGAAAACAAACATGCTTTTCAACTTGTCAAAAGCACGTTGGCATGATTCGTTCCACTCAAAGGGGGTGTCCTTCATAAGAAGGTTACTCAACGATCTAGAAATGGCACAAAAATCCTTGATAAACCTTCTATAAGACCCCGCGTGGCCCAAGAAAGAGTGAACATCTTTTAGTGATCTCGGTGGTGGTAGCTCATCTATAGCATCAATTTTAGCCCTATCTACATCAATTCCTTTGGACGATACAATGTGGCTAAGAACTATTCCTTCAGAGATCATAAAATGACACTTCTCCTAATCCAACACCAAGTTCTTTTCCTGATATTGAACAAGTACTTTCTCTAGATTCGCTAAGCAAAGATCAAAAGAGGTGTAAAAAATGTTGAAGTCATCCATAAAAACTTCAAGTCCTCTTTCAATCATGTCACTAAAGAGACTCAACATACACTTTTTAAAAGTTATGGGTGCATTGCACAATCCAAATGGCATACATTTATAGGCAAACGTTCCAAAAGGACATGTGAAAGTCGTTTTCTCTTGGTCAAATACATCTACCTCTATTTGGTTATATCCGGAATAACCATCAAGGAAGCAATAGTATGGGTGTCTCGCTACTCTCTGGTAAGGGGAAATGGTCTTTCCTCGTGCCTGCATTGAGTTTATGATAATCAATGCAAACGTGCCACTTGGTGGTGGTACATTGGGGAATTAACTCACCCTTGGCATTCTCAACCACAGTCATACCCGACTTCTTCAGGACGACTTGTATAGGACTCACCCATTTGCTATTCGAGATTGGGTATGTAAGAGGGTAGTTTAGATTAGATGTAGGCGTAACCCCTTTTGAGTACAGTAATGATAAATGAACTAATCACGCCATTAATTAACTATAGGACACGCAAACTCAACTCAATGAAGCTAAACTCAGTTTGAACTCACAAATCTCTCGTGTATAACCCAAAAGATAATAATGAACTTAGAAGTAACTTCGGTTAGAGGGAGAGAGAAAATGAGCACCCTAGATACACCTTGGCAAGCAGCCAAACACCTTAACCATCCTCAATGATCTCTGCCAAGTATTAAAGCTTCATAATAAATGATAATGGTGGGTGAGTAAACTCTTTGGTTTGCAATAAATCTCTCCCTGATGTATATTTTCTCTAATAATAACTTCTGAACTAAAAAAGAACATCATTTCCTCAAGGGTGGTTGGAGTCCTTAAATAGCCCTCACACCACTCCCGAGGTAACTCAATCATCAAAACTGTGAAAGGCATCCCTCATACTTTATGTCATAAACATTAAATGCCTGATGCACTAGTTAGATCCACGTCATAAATATTAAATGCTAAGACATGCCTTTTGCCTAACCACTGTGTGTCAGGGGACTGTCGTCATAGAGGTGGCTCACCAACTTCCTGAAAACCCCAAATACCATGGTGGTTTACTCAAGTGCAGATTCGACATTGTCTTGCTGGATAGTGACATCACATGTGGTAGATGTGTCATTAAGTAGAGCTTGGTTTGGTTCATAACACAACACGTAATGGAGCTTAAGGTTGCTCTGCCCGAGGTTCTACAGTCAGGGTCTTTCAATGTTTTATCAGGTGTATCTAATATGGTCAGGAAAAGCCCTAACGGTGCCTCACTTCTCAATCCTCCAAACCAAGTCCCTCTAAAGTTCCCATGACGAGATCGTTCAATAGAGCATGAAAGCTCTCCCAGGCCCTGCCAAGCCTGGTCTCTTGTGAGTACCGTTCGACCTCACACTGACAAAACATTATACTCGTTACGTCATTACAATCCTTATACCTCACAGTCAATATAAACAAAGATACAATGTAACTAAGTAACGCAACAAGCTAAAGTATGAGCTACCACGTTAAGCTGCCTCGCTGCCTTAATCCCAAACACTATTGTTAATGGGGGGATTATCTCTAATCTTAAGATTACCTTCAAGCCCCCTCTACATTTTCCCCTTCATGGAGAGATTTGTTGCAAAAACCAAAAATATCTGCACGAAAAATTCTTAATCCGATGAACCTTCTCCGTGTGAACAAAAAATCTTGCATCTTTTCCCTCGTTACAACCACTGCATTAACACCTACAGGAAAAAGTAAAATTCTCCTTGATGTACCTGATTCGAAGCGCTGCGTCTTATTGGCGCTTTGGCGAGGGGACATCGCAACTTTTTCCTTTCACTGAGCTTCAATCGTTTTGGCTTTGCTTCCTTGTCTAATTTGGAATTCTCCCGAAACACCTGTTGACTTTCTTGAATACTCGTTTTGGCTCTGGGGAAGTGAAATTCTCCCGTTTGTGCTGTTGTGGAGTATAGTTATAGGCAGTGAGTTTTTCGTTAGGACTGCCCCTATCGTTATGACTTGTGAAGTTCTCCCTTGTATCGTTTCACCATGTTAAAAAAAGTAGAAATTCTCCCCGATGTGGCTGAGTCGCAATTAAACAACGTTCAGACTTGTGGTGAGGGGACATCGTAGCTTTTTTGAGCCGTTCGGGTCGCTTCTTCATTGGGAGTTTATTGGATATGTTTGACAAAAATTTTGGCCCCAAAACTTAACCTTGCTTAAGAAGGAAACCCTTTCTGTCCCTCATGCGTCACTTCGTTAATGACGTGTCACTGTCTTCTTAACTGTCAGAACACTCCCCGAAGTGCCAAGTGTCCGTTTGAAATGATTGCGTGTGGTGCTGGAAAACTCAAAATACGAGTTAAAAGATTTCAAATGTCTATCTTTCAAAAAACTTCTCCTTTCTTCATCTTCTTAAAACTCTCGTTTACTTTAGAGAGAGAAACTCTGCTAAAACTCAATTGTTGCCAAGCTTTTCTCCTCAAGCTTTTCCTCTGCAATCATCCTCACTTTTTAGCCACTCCATTATTATTTCTCTGGTGCCTTTTCTAAGTTTTTCTTGTACTTCACTTCCATCTTCAATGGGCTCCTCAAGAAATCCTACTACGTCTGCCACCAATGCTCCACCTGCCACCCCTGTTGCCACCACCTTTACTGCCACCTCTTTGACTGCCGCCCGCCAGGATCAGCTGCGTTTCTACCACCGGTCCCCTATATTCGGCAAGGGTGATGATTTTGCTAGATTTTGCAAAACTTCCATTTTTAACACTAAGTATGATGCCATTACGCTTGGTGATGAAGTCGTAAGTGCTGCTGACTGGGGGTTTCTACCCCCACAGGGGACTCTTCGATTTCGTCTTGAGCGAGGGGACTTCCCGTGGTCCCATATTGACTTCGAAAGGCCTGGAGGCTCTCCTGCTCACTTCGCTACCTAGAACTCCCACATGCAGAGTTCCCACGCTGATACCCTCACCAAAATTGGGCTTCATCGGGCCATGTGATTTGGTGAGTTTACTCTGTCCAAGAACAATTCCACCCTTCCTGTCCTGGTGTCTAGCTGGAACATTACTACTCACACCTTCATTATTGCATGGGGTGAGTTTATAATAACGTTGGAAGATGTGTGTGAGCTTCTGGGCCTTGAGGCAACAAGCCTTGAGCCCTATTCTGATGAAGCCCTGGATGCCCACGAGGCTGCTGACCATTCGGAGTTGGACCGTATATGTCGAAGGTGCATCAGTTCTTCAAATAAAGCCACTTTCACTCCTCTCATGAACTATTTCTTCAAAGATCCTTCTGAAGGTAGTTCTTTTAAGGCTGCCTCTGGTCAAGGTACATCGCTAGAACCTGATGCCTACATCCTTATCATTCTCTCTCATTTCCTTTTAACGGTAAAACCTAACGACCAACCTCGGAGGGACCTCATCAACATATCCCTCCATTCGGCCCGGGGTATCAAGCTTCCTCTGGCTTCAATTTCTCTGGGATCACTCTACACATGGATTGATAGAACCTTTTTTTACATTGAACGATCTCTTACTCGTTATAACCTGGCCAACTTTACCAACTGTGTCCTTTTGACGAGCTTCCTTTATGTTCGTTTCCTTGCTGTAGCAGCCAAAGCCAACCGTCCTCCTTCAGGGGAAGCAATTCTGCCTCCACGCTCCTTCGTTTATCACAAAAGACAAATTCTAAAGGTGTTAACCTATGCTATTGATCAACCTGGGAATTTTGTGATAAGGCCTTACAAAGAGGAGGTATTGCTCCATACTTGGGTTTTTTTCAAACATGAAGAAAGGGTGGTCCAGGCAACTACTTTGGACCTCATCATTGAAGACCCTTCGCCAGCTGTGGTCCTTCTATTTTCACCGGGGTACCTGCCTTCCTACATCAAGTGGGGATACACCAGTGATCATTACAATCCCAATCGATGCAGCCGTCAATTCGATTTCGATCAGGGGGATCCTCGCCCAATTTTCCAATTATCTCACCCCAAAGTCTCTTTTAGCGAGGCATGTTCCCTGTTCTCAGCTACTGCTGCGTGGGGAGTAAGTTCTACAATGGCTGGGTGAGTCACTATTCTAAGCATCACAAGGCAAGGGGACGTGACCCCTCTATTTGCAATGAAGTACTACCCGAGACAGCTGGCCCAAATTTTTGAGTTTATCGAGAGGTCTCCCGTGTATCCCCCAGTTCGTTCATTTTCTACCTTGGAGCTAGGGTTGAAAGGTAATTCCATTCTTGGGATTGAGTTACCTCTAAGCAAAACTTCTAAGGAACCTCCCACTAAGCTTCCTCCCCATTGCTCCATGATTCCCGTTACCACTTGAAAATCCAAAAAAGACCCAACACCCAAATAGCCTGCCCCTTATGGAGGTATTTTTGGTGAAGGGGTTTCAACTGAGGTAGCCTCTGGTGAAGGACCTTCTAAACCACAAGCCAAAAAGACAAGGAAGTGCAAGAGTGGAACTTCCTCAAAGTCTAAGTCTCAAACTCAACCTCAAACTCCTTTGGAGGCATTTTATATCGCCTCCGTTCCTCCTCCCATGTCTTTAGAAATGAGTGAAGAGTTGAGAAGGAAAGTTCAGGCTGAGGTGGTACGAATAAATGCTGAGTTTCAACGATGCGATCCCGTCGTTCCTCCTTCTACTACCTTCCCCATTATATTGGTTGATCCTATAAACCCAGGGGCAAAGAGAAAGAAGATTTCAAAGGTTCCTCGAAGTACTGGTGTTGCGGGTGCGAGGAAGAAGACTCTGGTACCAAGTCCCAGAGGAAACGAACTCCAGATGTACATCTCTCCCCATCTCCCTTTGTTATTGCCTCCTCTCCTCCTTCGCCAGTGGTTATATCCTCCAATTGTCCTTCTGAATCCGAGGTATGCATGTGTGTTGTTGTTTTTACTCACATTTTTTTAAGGCAAGCTGCATCTGTTTAACTCTTACCAAATTTGGTGCAGGAGGTTGAAGAAGAAAGACCAGCCTCCCTGTGAGCCCTTTTGTGGGGGGACATTTCGGTTCCTCTCAGGCCGATGTAACTCCTCCCCGTTCCCCTATGATCGGGCTTACTTACTCCCTCCGTTCGGCCTCACAACGGGTGAAGGATGCTACTGTGGGGGGTGATTCGGTTGAGTCTGTGGGAATCTCTTCTCAACTAGAGACAACTCCCCCAACCTATTCTAAATTATCACCTTAGCCCGAAGTTCTTCTGCCCATCGTTCCAGCTACAGAAAGTTCCCCCGAGGTAACATATTATCGATCACTTGTTAGGTCTGATGTCTCTTCTATCTTCCACCCCTTTTTCCTGTTTAACATGCTGAACTTTAAAATGTTGGGATGCCTTAGGTCGAAATGGCATCTTTGTTAGCTACCATTCTTCATCCCGCTATATTAATGAGACCCCTGACTGCAGTTCACCTATTTGGTACCATAACCGAGGTAAGTAACCCTTAGAGGTGTTTCTCACTTCTTCTATACTTATTCCCCATTTCTAACACTTAGCTTCATTTTTACAGTTTTCTCCCGATCTTGCCCCACCATCTTCTCTTGGTGGTATGTATATTCCCAAGGCCAAGGTTAATGTGTCTGCCCAGCATGGTGGTTCTTCTGCTACCACCAACATTGGGGCATCACTTGGAAGTCGAACGTCCTCTTCAAGTGAGACTCCTATGTTGGTCTTGGTACCTTTTACTGGCGAAGGAGCTTTACCGGACGTTGAGGCTTCTTTAGTTGAGGGTGTCGTTGGGGTTTCTGAGGAAGTAAGCCTACCCCCAATAGTTCCTATCGTTATGGCCTCCCTGGTGACTCCCGTTCCTGCTCCAGCCACTGCTGAGGTACTTCGCTAGATTCTCTTTGCTTCTCATTATTTGCTTTTTGTTCTTAACAATGCACAATCTAAAAGAGTCTCATTTCTCAATTTTTTTCGCAAACTCCACTTATAACGATGACTTAACAATGAAAGCACTTGTTAAGATTTTTTTCACAAAATCCACCTATAACAACGACTTAACAATGAAAACACTTGTTAAGATTTTTCGCAAAATCCACCTATAATGGTGACTTAGCAATGAAAACACTTGTTAAGATTTTTGGCAAACTCCACCTATATTGGCAAACTTAACAAGTGTTTTCATTGCTAAGTCAGAAGATTCTAGTCACGACGACCAAGGTTCCATGACTGGTGCTGCTACTGATAGTGAATTTGGTTATGAGCTTCCTCTGACCGACTTAGCTCCTCACGAATTTTTCCTCATGATCCTTCAGCATTCTCCTCAAATGCCTACCAGCCATCATTTGGTAGTTGAGTAGCTTGCAATCCACCATCCTGAGACTTTTACTATGGATTGCCTGCATTCCAATATCCCCGCGATGAGCTATAGGCTTCAGGGCATGGCAACCGTTGTTGTTGACATCGTCCTCACTCTTATCGTGAACGTTACTAGACCTCTCCTCAACCAATTCCTGGGCTATCTGAGGGAGTTGGGTTATGATGGCTTCTGTTTTGACTAGCCGATTATGCACTTAAAGACTTTGAAGAGCCAATGACTGGACAGTCAGAGGGAATTGCTACAGAAGCATCAGGAGGATCAACGGGCTGAGGAAGCTAAGTTGGCTGAGCTAGAACCTTTTCTTGAAGATGCCAATAAAGAGGTTAGGGACATCGAAGAAGCTCTGTGTCTGGCGAAGCTGAAATAAGAGAAACTCCTCATCGAGCGTACATAAGCGCAAACGAGATTAAAGGTTTCCATTAATGCCCAAAAGTCTTGACTAACATCTTCTTCAAGCCTTCCTTGAGATTTTTTCTCTACTCCAGATCTGTGGTTCCTCTTAGGCCAATGAACTTTTGTATACATTTTTCTTTTCTACTTCTTATGTAATTCTTGGGCAGTAGCTCCCAATTTTGTAATGCCCCAAAGTCTGTTAATGAATGAAAAAGATGTATGTTTTTTCATGTAATTTCTTTGTGCTATAACTGTTTGTGTATATTATGAAGTTCTATGATTCTTTCATCTCAACTCGAGTTATACTAACAAAAATAACTTGTATATTCATAACAACAGCTAGATTCAATAATGGTCTAAACTTAATTGCTTACACATGATAGACTTTCAACTATTTATTATTAATCTTGAATGGCTTGTCTTCTTCCATCTTAGAAATTAAGCAATAACCTGAATCATGAGCTTCTTTTACAATGAAAGGTCCCTCCCAATTCGCTGCAAACTTAGGTAGAGGAAGCCCCCTGATGTGCTTCACTGCTTCTTTTAAAACGTGGTCTCCCTCCACGAACTTCCTTGGTCTTACCAAGTTATCATATGTACTAGAGAGCTATTTTGTATACATTTGAAAATGCTGCATCGCATTATTTCTGTGTTCATTCAATGCTTCCAACTGCATATGTCTATTCTGAGGGAGCATGCTACTTCGCAAGGCATATCGAGCAGAGGGAACTTCCAACTCTGCCGAAAGGATTACCTCAGCCCCATAAACAAGGGATAACAGAGTATACCCTGTGGGATTCCTCTTGGTTGTTCGATAATCCCACAATACAGCTGGCATCTTGTCATCCCATGACCCTGGGAAATCCTCCATCATTTTAGCCAAAATATTAACTTATGTTTTGTTAGTTGTTTCGGCTTGATCGTTTCCCTTTGGGTGTACCACCTTTGAAGTATGATGAACAATGTAGTACTTGTCTATGAAAATTGTTACCTCTGAGTTGACGAAGGGGGTTCCATTAGCAGATAGAATAACCTTTGGAATCTCAAAATGATAAATGATGTATTCATTGATGAAGTTGCACACCACCCCTTCTATTGCCCTTCTTAGTGGTATCGCTTCAGCCCACTTTGTAAAGCACTTCGTTGCTATTAGTATCCTTATCTTCCCCCTAAAAGAAGGATGTATTGCCCCTACCAGGTCAAACGCCCAAGTGTGAAAAGGATAAGGCGTTGCCAGGGAGTGTAAGTCCACCGATGGGGAGTGGATCATATTTCCATGAAGTTGGAAAGCCTTACATTTTTGAATGAACTCAGCAGATTCCTTCTCCCTCATTGGACAATAATACCCCAACATCATCACTTGGTTATATAATTTGGCCCCTCCGATGTGAGATGGATCTTGCACTTGTTTGAGGACTTTGGCTGCTTCTTCCCTTGTGATGTAACGTAATGGCCCGTTGAAGTAGCCCCTTCGATAATGCTGCCCCTCCTGAATATAAAACCTTAGGGCCCTTCACTTAAGTACCATCGCATCAATATTCTATATTGGAACAACTCCATCTTTAATGAAGTCAATATAGGGTTGCCTCCAGTCTGATTGAGCTTCAACGAAAAGACATTTCGATTCCTCGAAGAATAATTGGCACTTATCACACTTCCGTTGTAGCTCTGCTACATCCTGTTTCATTCTAGGTCAGAAATATCCCTCCCTTTGAATTCTCCTGTAAAGAGGTATCTCAGTTGTATCAAAGTTCTCTTCATATGTTTTCTTCAACCTCCGCTTTGCTTCTTCTGGGCCGATGCATCTTGACAACCATTCTCCCATATTTCTGAAGTAGCGGTTTCCTTGGTTTGTAAAGTATTGGTCTAATTCCCCCAATTCAATCGCTCCTTACCCAAATTACAGTTGTAGTCTAATCTCTCCCCTCCAGTCAGCGTCCTCCTCCATCAGCAGAATTGAGTGTACTACCGAAGGAGCTTTTCTTCGTTGGATCATAATTGTAGTTGTATCGTCTCTCATGACCATCTTTTGAGCAATGGGGGCATATGTGTCTGGATAGTGGTTCATCATTTGGGGATATCTCTTGATCTTTGTCTGATGGAACTGGATGAGAAGTCTCTGAATGATGGTTCTATATGGTGCCAAACTCAGGTGTTTATTCTCCATTCACTTGCTGAATCACCAAGTTATAATCACCCTTGATGTAAAGTGAACGAATTCCCCTTCGAAGGGACTCCAGCAACCTCAGTACAACGCTTCGTACTCTGCTTCATTATTAGAGTAAGGGAAATCTAATTTATAGGAAAGACAAATCTCCTCCATTCCTTTTGAAAGAATAACCCCTACTCCTCCTTTCTTTTCTGCCGAAGATCCATCAAACTGCGTCGTCCATTCTTCATCACTTGCATCCAAGTAGTTGGCATGCAAGTCGTCCCCTGGAATACTTTCTGTAGATGGTTCAAACGTCGCAGAGGGGAATATTGCCAAAAGATCTGCGTACGCCTGGTTCTTGATCGCGCGAGGGACCACGCACTTCAAGTCATATTCTGAGAGGATGAGGAACCACCTAGCTGCCCTACCAATCAATATAGTTCTTGCCAATAAAAATTTAATGGGATCACATCTTATCATAATATGAATTGTAAAAGATAACATATAATGTCTAAGTTTTTGTGCTACAAAGACTGAGGCTAAATAATGTCTTTCCAAGCTACTATACCTGACCTCTGGCCCACGTATGATTCTACTGAGGTAGTAGACTATCCATTCTTGTTCGTTAATCTCTTATGCCAATAGATCTCCAACGGACCTCGTGGTGGACGTGAGGTATAGTTGCAACGGTATTCCTGTCCGTGGAGGAACCATTATCTGTGGTGAAATGAGCAACTTCTTCAGCCTAGCGAGAGACACCTGGTGAACCTCCTCCCACTTGAATTTTGTGTTCTTTCATAAAAGCTGCATCAACGGGTGTGTTATCTTGGCCAATCCAGACACAAATCTCCTAAGGTAGGAAACTGTTGCCCAGGAAACTTTTCATCTCCTTCGCTATTCTTGGACTTGGCATCTCCAAGATCGCTTGCTGTTTGTCCTAGTCCATCTATACCCCCGGTCGATCAACTACAAAACCTAAAAATTTCTACTTGTTACTCTGAAGACGCACTTTAGTGGGTTCATCTTCAACTTATACTTCCTGCATCGGGCAAACACCTTCCTCAAATCGCTCATATGGGACTCCTCCTTCCTCAATTTGATGACCAAATCATCCACATAGAATTCCATAAATTTGTGAAAGAAGTCATGGAAGATGGTCATCATTGTTCTTTGGTAAGTAGCCCCAGCATTCTTGAGTCCAAACGGCATTACTTTGTACATGAATTTTCCCAATGGGGTTCTAAACGCCATTTTCTCTGCATTCGTGGGGTCCATCTTAATCTGGTTGTACCCTTTATACCCATCCATAAAGCTATACATCTCATGATCAGCCGTCGCATCTATCAAGATATCGATGGAGGGTAGATGGAACTCGTCCTTGGGGCAAGCCCTATCTAAGTCTCTGAAATCCACACAGATCCTTATTTGATTTTTGGCTTTCTTTCCCACCAGGATAATGCTAGACAACCAGAGTGGAAGTTGTATTGGTTTGATGAGCCCTGCTGTCAATAAGCATTGAACCTCTTATTTGATCTTTAAATCCAACTCAGTCTTGTACGTTCTCGTTGCTTGCTTTATCGAAATGGCTCAAGGCATCACGTTCAACCCGTGGTAGCTCACTTCTTCATCCAACCCTTCCATCTCTGTATATTTCCATGCAAAAATGTCTATGAACTCCCAAATCAACTCAACCAATGCCTCTCATTTCTCCTTACTAAGATCCTTCGAGATGAAGATGGGCCTTGGATCCTCCCCTTCTTTCTCCAGGTTCAACTGCTCCAACTCTTGTGCCTGTGGCTTTAGTTGATCTGCCATGTAGTATAGTTCTTTGGTGACATCTTCCATAAACTCCTGTATGTTGGAGTTGTCTATCACTATACATTGCCCCCGTTGATCCACCAAAAAATACTCATATATCGGCTCAGCCTCATTATCAGCTTCTTCGGCCGCCCATTCACACCATTATAAATGATACACCACTTTTCCCTCTTCGATAATAACTTTCTTGCACTGCCTACTGGTGGTTGCAACTGCCTTCCTCTTCTTCTCTCTAGAACCCTCAGCAATTCTTCCTCCTGTAAATTGGCTCAGCACGCTTTGTTGTTGGGCCTCATGCTCTATTGGATCCACACTAGGCCTCATCCTATATATGAGTTGCTTTAAGATATTTTGGGGCCGAGGGACCACCTGGTGGGCTTCTTCTGCCATCATTCCTTTGCTACTTGCAACTTCGTTGTTTTGCTCATTCAAGGGCCCCATCCTTTCTCTGATCGAGGGAACCCATGCTCCCTTCATTATTCTCGTTAGGACTCTAACATCCTCCTCTAATTTTATGTAAAAGGCCTACGTCTACCAGGTGAGCTTCTTCGATAGTGAAGGGCCTCTTCATAGCTCTAATGGTCACCTCCGTTCCTTTGATATTCTCCTTGGTGCATGAGTGATACATCGAAGGAACTAGCCATTGGTTGTTCATCCACACCCTTTCTATCAATAGATGGTAGGAAGTCACACTCTCTATTACATGGAATTTGATATTGTAAATCATATTTCCCATTATAATCCCAACGTTTACGTAACCAATGGACTTGGAAGACTGGTTGTTATATTCTGAAATCACCAAAGGCATGGGGACTAACCTTTCCTTCGGAATATTAGCTGCGTGGAAAGAGTTGATTGGCATGATATTAATGGAAACTCCCCCATCCATAAAATCCCTTGCAAATCTAACCCCGTTGATGCTGGCAGTCACATACAATGGTCTATTATGAGGGAGTTTCACAGTCCTATCTATATCACTGAAAGTTATTTCTGACAGAAACCTCTTTACCAACCTGGCCATGGGTCCCTTCCATCTTAGCGAAGGGACTGCGTTTTTCCTCGTAATATCAAGTATTGCCTGGGTTATTTCCAATCTACTTTCCTTTGGTATCCCTACCTGGTCGAAGAACCAGACAAACTTTGGGGATTTTGAGACTACATTGTATTATATAGCTTAGTCTACTTCCTCACCTTCAACGCTATATACGTCCTCCACATATTTAGCACTTGCTTCATCATAAGCTAAAACCACGTTAGCCATTCCCCTAGTACAAACTTTCAAAGATTCGTCAAACTCTTCCTTGCTCCGTCATTAGCTCCCTTTCTTCTCTCTCTGCCTCCTCATCGTAGGCTACCACCAGATTGGCCCCGTGTGCTGGGAGTGGGTTATTGTTAACGTTATACATAGAGATTTTCAATGTTCTTGCCTTCATATATTTATCGATGATTCTTCTTAGCATGAAATAAATCTCCGTTGGATGTTGGATCTTTCGATGAATCTGGCAATATTTAGGATCTACCCTTGTTGCGGCATCGAGTTCCCCAACGGGGGTGCCCTTTGGTTCATACACCATTCCTCCTTGAGCCATTGCATTATAACAGCTGACAGCCTCTTCTACTGTGTAAGGCAACGGTGGTGGCTCTTCCCTGTCTCTCCCAAACTTCCCCTTGTTGTTCCTCTCTTCGCTATCTTGCCCCATCTGCTCCTTCGGTAAATCCCACCTTTGGGGGCTGAGACCTCCCTCCCACAGGTTGTATCGGCTGCCTGAACATCATGGGAACCACCACTAGATTTAGTCATACAACCAACGAGATATTCCGTATTGCTTTTAGGAACGTCGCAAAAGTCCCCTCGCGCGTCTTGTTAATAAGATGGCAGATGTACTCAGGAACCAGTCCTTCCGCACAGATCTGCAGTAGCTTGGACTCTTTGGCCTCCTCCCTCACATCGAGGGACCTTTCCCTAAATCTTTGAACGTAAGACACTACATCTTCCCCGAGTCATTGCTTCTGTCTCCCCAGTTGGGTCAAGGTGAACTCATCTTCCGCCAGAAAGAACTTTTGGACGATAAAAAACGTACAACTTCTCCCACGTGGAAACACTCTTGGGAGCTAGGTGAGAATACCAGGTATATGCTTTATCGGTTAAGGATTTCAAAAATTCCCTCAACCTGAGTTTCTTATTATTACAATGCGCCCCCAAGTGTTCAACGAAGCGTTTAATGTGCTCCTTCGAGTTTCCACATTTTCTCGTGTATTTTTCAAAGATAGGAGGAATATAATCTTTTGGATAGGGCAAATCATTGTACTCCTAAGGGTAGGGCGTTTGAAAATCCTCATAAACGGAAGCTACCTCGCCAGCAGATTACGAGGAAGCTTGCATGAATTTTAGCATCTCTTTCCTTATCTCTTTCATAGCTGATGCCGTTAAAGGAACGACCAGAGGGACCATAGGCGGAGCGCCCATTGTAGCTGGAGAAATCATCACAGTTGGATTCGTTCATACTCCTGAATTTCTTACTGTTGGATTTACAACAGGGGGTATACTTACTGGGACCGTTCATGTTAGAACTGCACTTGGTGGGGCTGTTGAGGCTTCCCCTAGTGTCACGACATAGTTGGCTTCAAAACCTCCCAACACCGTTGAAGCTATGAGAGTTTACAAAAACTCATAAAATTTATTCATGAGGAGTGCAACTTGGTATGGTCCCAACCCAACACTCGTAGAAGCTTTTGTCACCCCCGGGACACCTGTCGCCGTTTGAACTGGAGGTACCTCAAGTCGAGGGTCTCCGTCCCTTGAAACCTCCAGCTCTCTCACCACCTATTCTTCATTGTGTTGAATGTTATCAAAGTTAAATCTTCGATTAATATTATCCTGCTCCATACTCCTTGCTTAGAAGAATGCCTCCCCAGCACAGTCGCCAAATGTAAGAGGGTAGTTTAGATTAGATGTAGGCGTAACCCCTTTTGAGTACAATAATGATAAGTTAACCAACAACACTATCAATTAACTATAGGACACGCAAACTTAACTCAATGAAGGTAAAATCAGTTTGAACTCACAAATCTCTCGTGTATAACCCAGAAGATCATAATGAACTTAGAAGCAACTTTGGTTAGAGGGAGAGAGAAAATGAGCACCCTAGATACACCTTGGCAGACAGCCAAACACCCTAACCATCCTCAATGATCTCTGTCAAGTATTAAAGCTTCATAATAAATGATAATGGTGGGTGAGTAAACTCTTTGGTTTGCAATAAATCTCTCACTGATGTATATTTTCTCTAATAATAACTTCTGAACTAAAAAAGAACATCATTTCCTCAGGGGTGGTTGGGGTCCTTAAATAGACCCCGCACCACTCCCGAGGTAACTCAGTCATCAATAACTGTGAAAGACATCCCTCATACTTTATGTCATAAACATTAAATGCCTGATCCACTAGTTATCTCCACGTTATAAACATTAAATGCCAAGACATGCCTTTTGCCTAACCATTGTGTGTCAGGGGACTGTCGTCACAGAGGTGGCTCACCAACTGTCTGACAACCCCAAATACCATGGTGGTTTACTCAAGTGCAGATTTGATATTGCCTTGTTGTCTAGTGACATCACATATGGTAGATGTGACATTAAGTAGAGGGCTGTTTGGTTCACAACTCAACGCCCAATGGAACTCAAGGTTGCTCTGCCCGAGGTTCCACGATCAGGGTCTTTCGGTGTTTTACCAGGTGTATCTAAGATGGTCAGGATAAGCCCCAATGGTGCCTCACTTCTCAATCCTCCAAACCAAGTCCTTCTAAAGTTCCCACGGCAAGGTCGTTCGATAAAGCATGAAAACTCTCCCAGGCCCTGCCAAGCCTGGTCTCTCGCGAGTACTGTTCGACCTCACACTAACAAAACATTATACTCGTTACATCATTACAATCGTTATAGCTCACTATCAATATAAACAAAGATAAAATGTGACTAAGTAACACAATAAGCTAAAGTATGAGTTGCCACGCTGAGCTGCCACGCTGCCTTAATCCCAAACACTGTTGTTAATGGGGGGATTATCTATAATATTGAGATTACCTTCAAGCCCCCACTACAGGGTAGATGTACCCGGCGTCCAATAACTTAATAACTTCGGCTCGCACTACCTTTTTCATTGTAGGGTTCAATCTTCTTTGCATTTCCCTCGTGGGCTTTACATCCTCCTCGAGGTGGATTTTATGGGTACAAATCAAGGGACTTATACCTTTCAAATCCGCTATGCACCAACCATGCTTCCTAATTTTTTTTAACAATTTACCCTCTTGCTTTTTATCTAGGCTAGAGGAGACAACAACAAGAAATGTCTCATCCTCTCCTAAATAAGCATATTTTACATTATAGGGTAGTTTCTTTAACTCGAGGGTAGGAAATTTTTCATCGGAGGGAACCGTGCGTGACTCCCTCGGTGGTAGTTCGTTGAATCTAGAAACCCAACTTACATCTCTCACGTCCTCATTCGACGCTCTCTCGTCTAATGTCTCTCTCAACTCCTCTATCTCCTTCTCGAAGGCGCTGTACGTCACCTCACTCTCATTACTCGATATAAGGCACACTCCTAAATCATCTCCACTAAATTTTTCCTCTGTGTGCTCCTCTACGATCTCCTCAATAAGATCCATTGCATGAAAATTGTCCTCATTACCCACATGTTGGGCGATGTTGAAGATGTGTGTCTCTAAGGTCATGTTCCCGAAAGTGAGTTACATTTTGCCATTTTGAGTGTTAATCAAGGCATTAGCCATAGCTAAGAATGGACGGCCAAGGATAACGGGAACATGATTGTTTGAGGTAAAGGAGGGCTTCGTGTCCCAAATGAAAAAATATACCAGGAAGTAGAAAGTGTCGACTTGAACTATCACGTCCTCGATAATACCTCGTGGTATCTTCACGGTAGGATCCAAAATTTGGAGAGTGATCTTTGTGGGTTTAAGGTCCCCTAAATCAAGTTGCCTATAAATGTAATAAGGGAGAATTTTGACACTCGCCCCTAAATCTATTAAGGCCTTTTCAATTCGGTTCTCTCCTATGATGCATGAAATGGTAGGTGCTCCTGGATCTTTGAAATTTGGTGGAAGATCATTGTGTAGAACTGAGCTAACATTTTGTGTAAGGAATACATTTTTTTCACCTTTAGCCTTCTTTTCACCATCAATAAGTCCTTAAGGACCCTAGCATAGGTGGGAATTTTCTTTATGTCATAGAGAAAAGGTAAATTCAGCCGTACTTGCTTAAAGATCTCTAGCACATCATCACGGGGGGTTCCTTTTTGGGGAGGAACCAACAGTTGAGGGAAAAGTGCGGCGGTGGGTGGTTTCAGTACGACTTCAGGCTCACTAGTGTCGTCATTTTCACTCTCCTTCAAGGGGGGAATCTTCAGCCTCTTTCGTGTCGGGCGAAACCTCCTTGTCTTTAGGTGTTTCGTGTGGGTGAGGTGATAAATCAACAGCTCTCCCACTACGTAAAGTGGTGATGGCTTGACATTTCTCTTGATTCTTTATGGATGTAGATCTAACACTAGTTTGACTCTGGGGACGTCTTCGGCCTTGAGGCGAAAACTTACCCTTCTCTTGGATACTCAACGATGATTGCAACTAAGAGATATTCGCATTTATGTCGATGAATATATGCTCATACTTAGCATTGGTTGCATTCTGGGCATTGATGTATTGGTGTATCGTATCCTCGAGATTTCTCCGAGGTGGAGTGATATACAGTCCGGGAGGTGGTGCTTGCATATGTCCTTGCATATGTGGTGCCTGTTGAAAGTGTGGGAGTGGAGGAAGGGCAATGCGTGAATTAGGATTCAATGCAACAGGTTGTTTCCCGTAGCTAAAACCAGTATGGTTTTTCCATAAAAGGTTGTAAGAATTCCTGTGCGATGCACCGAAATTACCCTTAAATCCTCCTACTCCATTCACTTTCCCCTGAAGCATAACTTTGTAGGCGAGTATCTCCGGGCATTCCTCTGTTGAATGTACCGCCTCACAAATAGCACACACCTTTTCTATGGGGGCGTGGATGGAGCCGGTTACTTCTCTTACCCGTACTTCGAGTATTTCTCTTATGCTCCTCTCAAATTGGTTAACTCGACGGTCTAACAAAGTATCTTTATCTACATGGTACAGATCGGGTGTAGAAGGAGTGGTGGACGCTTGTCGAGGCCGGTTTTGGGCATTAGGATCAGATGTGTCCCACGCTTGAATAGTCTCAGTGACCTACTTAAGGTGGATCTCAGCATCATTAGCATCTAGATCGATAAAAGGGTCTATCACACATCGTTTCGACAAGTTGTTTGGAGTTTATACTTAGCCCATTATAGAAGAAAGAGATAAGTTTCTATTTATCAAGACCATGGTGAGGGCATGAAGTGACTAACTCGTTAAAACGATCATGACATCGATCAAACAACTCATTTTCTAGTTGTCAGAAAGTTTGGATTTGACCCTTAATCCAGTTTGTTCGATTCGGAGGAAAGAACATTTTAAGAAACTTTTATTGCAACTCATTCCACGACGTAATCAAGTTTGGTGACAAAGAACATAGTCAGGTCTTAGCTTTATCATTTAGAGAGAAAGGAAAAATCTTGAGGCGGATTACATCTTTCGTGCACGTTTGATCGCTAAAGGACTCACACGCCTCCTCGAACTCACGAACGCGGATATATGGTTTATTCGACTCCATTCCATGATAAGTGGGAAGTATTTGGATCATCACATTCCTAAAATAAAATTTCCATACATTGTATAAGAGTAGAATGCATCCCGGAGTGACTGATCACTCGGGATATAAGAATTCTCTCAAATGGAGATACGATGCCTCTCACTCACTTGTACCATAACTAGCTTTATCAGACATGTCTCTTTCTTCAAGTGACTCAGTATCCTCACTCGGTGTGCTCGAAGTGTAACCTGACGGGTAACTCAAAGGGTAATTCGAAGGATCACTCGAAGTGTAACTTGCTATGGAGTTTGGCGGTGTAGGACGTGGAACCCAAAACTGAGGCACGTTAGGAGTACGTGGGGTATCATGATCGTACACAACTAACGAATTCTCGTAAATGCGATTTGGAGTTGATTGAGGAGTTTGCTGCGGATTTTTCATGAAAGGACTATGAGAATCGTTCTATCTTTTTGATTTTTTTGAATTTTTTTAAATTTTTTGATTTTTCAGATTTTTTTGGCTTTTTTGAGATTGGAATCAATTTTTGGATTAAATCGACCTAACCTAATAGTCTACCTAAATCCCCGACAAAGGTGCCAAAAACTTTATGCGACTTAAAAAGTGTCTAAAGTGTGTGCTTATATAGGCTCAAGTGAAAGCCTGTCGCTAAAATAATAACCTGGTAAGAAGAGGTCGAATCCTCAGGGAAATAGGATGTGGAACATGACGACGATAGGTAAGATGGTTAACCCTAAACTGACTCAGAAAAAAGAAACAAAAAGATGATTGAAGTGGGATTATATCTACCAACTAAATGCAACTTCATTAAATTAGCAATGAAACTAAGCATGCAAGTATAAGCTAACTGTGATTGACTAAATATGAATGTGAAAGATAGGTTGGAACACAATCCCCCAAACCCTAGTAATTTACCGAATATAAAACTAGCCTTAAATTAGATAGATGATTAAACCCGATCTTATTAATCTCAAGCATTACATATATGCGGGTACTAGCCCGCATCATACATAATCAAAAGTAAGAATAAAGCAGTGTCGATATAGCTACACGCGCGTCGCACTCTTAAGCATCCCGGTTACCTAGGGAAAATGAGATCAAAAGTCATACGACGGTTGTGATCACCAATCAACACGATCCAATCATTATTTAATTTAAAAGAACTAATTTTTTATTTGTGCAAACCACATCGGGTTGGGTTCATGCGTCCCAACCCTTAGAAATATAGCTAGACATGATTTTGCTAGTGCAAAACATATTATCCAAGGTGTATGTAATCATAATCATAAGAAAACTATACCTGAGCATGTAAGAAATAATTGGAATCCCAAAAATTATTAAGCTTGAAGAGTAGATATGAATAACATAAACTTTGTAGAAGAAAACCTTGAATTCATTTATAAACACTAGAGTATTGTTACAGAAAGAAAAAACTAGGGTTCTTGGGTGCAAGAATCCTCTAAAACAATGAAAAAACGATCTCCCTAATGTCTAGTGGTAAAAACAACTAAGTACATCATGTTATATTAAGTGACTCGACCATGCACAACTCTTTTTTCGAAATAAAAAAAAGAGTAAAGTACCCCAATAGTCCCTTAACTTTCTATTGGTTTCAATTTCGTCCCTTACCGTTTTATTGTCTCAATTTAGTCCTTCACCTTTCAAATTGGTTCAATTTCGTCCCTGTCCTTTTTTTGTTTCAATTTCATCCTCAACCTTTAATTTTGTCTCAATTTAGTCCATCTGGTAACTATTTTGGATACAGTTGACTATTTTACCCCTCTTTATTGAAAAATAATATAATGAATGTTATAAAATTAAAAAAATAAACTATTTTATTATTATTTGGGGATAAAAAATTAGTTTTTTATCCGAGAATAATAATTTTTTTTTATTCTATCCCAGTTGTTTTTAATGCTTCCAAAACAAAACTTGAATTATAATTTTAATAGTCAACATAGTTTTTTTATTTATAAAAATTCTTTTTTTAATTTTAATTAAAATGTAAAATTTGATGTTTTAGATTCACAATTGATTAGTGCCGCCGGCGCGGACCCACATCACATAAATTTTTTTATTTATTAATTATATTACATAGATAGGGGGAAAGTTGATGTCTTAGATTCACGATTGGTTAGTTCGCTTGACCAGACCCACATTCATTAAAATAAGGAGCTTGAAAATAAGCCAGTGTAGTCAAGCCCCTTACTTTAATGAATGTGGGTCCGATCAAGCGAACTAACCAATCGCGAATATAAGACATCAATTTTCCCCCTATCTATGTAATATAATTGATAAATAAAAAATTTCATGTGATGTGAATCCGTGCTAGTGGCACTAATCAATTGTGAATCTAAAACATCAAATTTTACATTTTTAATTAAAATTAAAAAAAAGAGTTTTTTATAAATAAAAAAACTATGTTAACTATTAAAATTATAATTCAATTTTTTTTGAAAAATTAAAAACAACTGGGATAGAATAAAAATAAAAACTATTTTTTTATTATTCTCGAATAAAAACTAATTTTTATCCCCAAATAATAATAAAATAGCTTATTTTTCAAATTTCGTAACATTCATTATATTATTTTTCAATAAAGAGGGGTAAAATAGTCAATTGTATCCAAAATAGTTAAGAGATGGACTAAATTGAGACAAAATGAAATGTCGAGGATGAAATTGAAACAAAAAAAAGGACAGGGATGAAATTGAACCAAATTGAAAGGCGGGGGACTAAATTGAGACAATAAAAAGGTAAGGGACTAAATTGAAACCAATAAAAAGGTAAGGGACTATTGGGTTACTTTACTCTAAAAAAAATTTGAAATTTCGTACGCCAAATCGGTTCGCTGATTTTGTTCTTCACTGGCCGAATCGGTTCACTTGTCCAGAGTTGATGTGAAAAGTTGAGCTGGAACCGGTTCGCTGATTCTGTGTCTTTTTCTTTTTCTTTCCTTCTTTTGCCATGATTTCTTCCCAACTTTGAACCTTCATAACTTTTTCCTCGTAACTCGGATTTGGATACCGTTTCTTCCTACGCGCTCGTGGACCCAAGAATTTAACTTCTTCCTAGCTTATGTGTTTGAATTTTGGGTGTAAAATTACTTATCTACCCTTGACTTTCCTCCTCTTGCATTTTGTCTTTCTTTCTTGAATTTGAGTTTTCTCTTTTCTTCTCTTGAATGATTTTCCTACAAAATGTAAAAGAAACACAAAACTCGATGCATTATATAAAAAATGTCAGTAGCAAAAATATGAGGTAAATCAATGTCGTTTACATAGTATGGGGTGATAAAAGTTTCTAGATTAAGGGGATAAATTTGGAAGAATTTATGCCGAATCATTACACTAATCTATTGTGTAATCTTTATTTTGGGATTATGTAGATAATTTGTATAATAGGGTACCTATTTTTTATGGGTCTCAATATGCATATTGAAAAGCTCGAATAAGGTCAACACTAAAATCGATTGACAAAGGCGTCCAACTTGTTTGTGAAAGAGGTGTCTATGACTAATGATGATGTAATAAGTCTTAAACCTATCACTATTTGGACAAAAGATGATTTTAAATGGTGTAATTCTACTTCTCGAGACTTAAGAGCCATTTCGGGTGCAGTCATTCCTGATAAGTTTCATCGCATTATGACGTGTACCACGTCTAAGGAAGTGTGATATATCCTCCAACTCACTCACGAGGGTACTAATGCAGTGGAAGCCTCAAAGCTTCAAAATCTTACCGCAAAATTTGTGACCATTAACATGCTAGAGACTAAAACATTAAATTAATTCTATTCACAATTATATGATATTATTAGCTCTAGTTTTTTTTTTGGGTGAGATAATTCCTGAGATGAGGGTAGTTAAAAAGATTTTGAGATATTTTCCATCCCGTTTTATTCCAAAAGTCACGGTCCTAAATTATTTAGAAATTTTAGATACTCATAGGTTAGATGAACTAATAAGAGTTCTTTAAACTTACGAAATAAATATTTTTCCCGAAATTCAAAAGAAGATAGAAAAATGGATTGCCTTAAAATCCCAATCAAAGAAAAAAGAGGATGTTTCTGACTTCGAATATGATATAGATCTTGATGATCTTAATGTCTTTGTGAAAATGATCAAAAAATTTCTCAAATTAAGAAATAAAATGATTCCAAAGAAAATCAAAGTTTTGAGAAAGATAAAAATGGTAAGTCAGGCAAGGAAGGAGTTGAGAAAGCGAGAGGAGAGTGACCTAAGAAAAATAAGGAGAGATGCTATGAGTGCGAGGGTAATGATCACAAACCCCACGAGTGTGCTACAAGGCTAAAGAGACAGGGAAAAAGAAAAAAGTCACATATAATGCCACTATTAGTGATAACGATGTTGAGTCAGTGGCTTCGATGGATGAATCACCTCATGGACATAACTTCACCACATTCATTGCTAGTCATGTTAGAACATCAAGTACGTATCACACTGATGACGACGTTGAAACACTATAACCTCGATAGTGAGTCGAATCATTTCGGAGAGAGAGAGAGAGAGAGAGAGAGAGAGAGAGAGATGATGATTTTTATGGAGGATAATGTGGCTTCTAACACGCATACGACGAGATTTATGCCTAGTCATTTAAAACTAAAAAGAAAAACAAGAATTTAGCACTTAGGGTGTTATTGCTAGAGAAGGAGTTGAAGGAGTCGAGAGAGAGTGAAACCTCGATGATAATTTCTTTAAGAGAGAGTAGTTTCAGGGGTGAGGGAAAATAGTGACTTAGCCAACAAGGTGGCTTGTCTTACGAGAGATATTCAAGCTTTATTAGAGACTCATGAGAAACTTGAAGCCCTTATATTCGAACTTAATAAAGATCTCAAATGTGATCAGGAGGTCAAGGTTACTATAGAGGACACATCAAAGAAGGATGGAAAGATGTTCCTCGGTACCGCTTTAGCTTTTAGAGAGAGGCAATGGATAGGTTATGATGGTGCATCCACTTTTAATACTGCTCCCAAACCAGTTCCAATGTTTATCGTGGATCCATTTTGGCCTCGACTTAACCCACCAAAGAGAGATCAACCTAAACGTGATAATCAAGGTAGACCCAAACAAGTTTATGTTTGTACCCATTTCAAATGAAGAGGTCACATTAGGGAATTTTTCTACAAGTTAGGAAGAGATCCACGTATACATCTCTCATGCACTGCTATAGAGACTTTATTATTCTTAGAGAGAAAGTTGAGTTCCTAGTCTCCACTTTAAAAATCTTAATGGAATAGTTTCAAAGGATGTCTATGCCTTTTGAGAAATCTTACAATGCTACGACTAGAGCCAATAATGATAAGGGAAAATGAAAGGTTACCTCCACTTGGGTAAGAATGATGACAAAGCCCTTATTGTTTACATTGCTCTCAAGGTTCAAGGTAATTCTCAATGGAATTTTGATAGTGGGTGCTCTAGGCACATGACCAGTGATAAGTTATAATTTACAGTTCTTTTGGATCGCAAGGAAGGAAAAGTCACCATTGGATATGGGAGTAGGTTTAGCATTTTAAGATGTGGTTATGTTGAGATACCCGGATTTCCTAAGCTATATAATGTGTTGTACGTTGAAAGCTTGTAAGAAAACTTAATTATCTTAAGCCAACTTTGCGATGTAAATTTTGCGGTAAAGTTTGACTGGTCCGAGTGTTACGTCTATGATCAATTCGATGAACTATTACTACAAGGAGTGAGGTTTGACGACAATAATTATGGGATCATTCTTAACTCCTCCTTTGAATGAAATAATGCTAAGGTCTCATTTTTTATCGACCTTTGGCATCAGCGACTCGTCCTGCTAATTTTAGAGACCATGAGATTTGTGATGAAAGACCTAATTCGTGGTTTACCATCGCTTGGGAAACCAACTTCCTCAATTTATAGTCCTTGCCAATAAGAAAAACAAATTAAGAGTCCTCATCAGAAGTTAAATACCATTACCACCTCTCGTGTATTAGAGTTGATACACATGGATCTTATGGGTCCTACATGTACAAAGATCATTACTGGTAATAAGTATATCCTAGTGATGGCCAATGACTTTTGGAGATACTCCATTATTGGTTTTCTTAGAGAAAAGTCCGGTGCGATTGAATTCCTAACAACCAAGTGCAGTGTCCTATAAAATCAACACGGTGTCGTTATTAATCAAATGCGTAGTGACAATAACACGAAATTTAAAGAATCCAGAGTGGATAGCTATTATGATGAAGTGGAAATTAAACATGAATTTTTGGCCGTTTGTACTCCTCAATAAAATGGAATTATTGAAAGGAAGAACCGAATAATTTAAGAGATGGCTAGATCCATGCTTCTGGGGAAAAAATGTACCAAGACATTTTTGGGCAGAGGATGTTAATACCGTTTGCCAAATAATGAATAGGTTATATCTTCGTCCACATATGCTACACACTCCTTATAAGTTATGGATATGGAAGAAACCCAATTTGATGTATTTATGAGTTTTGGGGACTCATTGCTACATCCTTAGAGATAGAGAGTATTTAGGAAAGTTCGACTCTCGAAGCAATGAGGGGATACTTTTAGGATACTCATCGTCGAGTAGAGCCTATATGGTGTTTAACCCTAAAATTTCTAAGGTTATGGAATCAATAAACATCACTATTAGGGACGATGAGCCGCCTACGTTTATTGATACTAACCTCAAGTGTGAGAACGATGCACCCCCCGACGACGATCTCATTATTCTTTATACTATCCCGATGGACCCCGCTCTTGATTTAGAAGGTCCACCCTCTTGGGTTCAAAAGAGTCACAACCCTTCCGCTATACTTAGTGATCCTACACTATGTGTCAAGACTCACTATCAGCTTGAGAATTTGTTTATCTACTTTTTCTACACCTCCTTAGTAGATCTCAAGAATGTGAAAGAAGCACTCAAGGATGAGAATTAAATATGCACAATGCAAGATGAATTGCTTCAATTTTATAAGTATTATGTTTAGGAGTTAGTCTCCTGACCTAGAAATACTAGTGTTATTGGTACCAAGTGGATATATAAGATTAAGATGGATGAGAATGGAACTATAATTCACAATAAGCCTAGATTGTTCGCTCAAGGCTATACACAGATTGAGGGTGTAGACTTTGACTAAAATTTTTCTCATGTTGCTAGGCTTGAGTCCGTCCGCTTACTTCCCACCATAGCATGTCATCTATGTTTCAAGTTATACTAAATGGATGTCAAGAGTTCTTTCCTTAATTTCATTCTTCAGAAGGAAGTTTATGTGGAATAACCAAATGGGTTTGAAGACCCAAAGCACCTGGGACACGTTTTTTTATCTTCAGAAGGCCTTGTATGGGTTTAAGTAAGAACCCCATTCTCGGTATGAGAGGATCACTTCTTATCTCTTAGCTCGTGG
Organism: Sambucus nigra; assembly: GCA_949130495.1. Taxonomy (NCBI): domain Eukaryota; kingdom Viridiplantae; phylum Streptophyta; class Magnoliopsida; order Dipsacales; family Adoxaceae; genus Sambucus; species Sambucus nigra. Next base: position 626,212,769 of record OX422210.1, on the reverse strand, counting down.
ATTTAAGAGAGGGGGAGTGGATAAGGCATTTTTTGTGAGGAGAGAGAGTGGTGCTATTTTAATTGCCCAAGTCTATGTAGATGACAAAATGTTTAGATCCACGTGTTCCCAACATTCTCACATGTTTCAGGAGGAGATGAAGAGTTTATTTGAGATGAGCATGGTTTGTGAACTTATGTTCTTATTAGGTCTCCAAGTACATAAACTTAAAGATGGGATATTCATATCTCAAACCAAATATGCTAGGTACCCAGTGAAGAAGTTTAGTTTAGCCTCTGCTAAGCACTCATGCACACCCTTGAGTACATCGACTAAGCTTAGGAAAGACACTTTATGCAAGGACGTAGAGAAAACCTTTTATAGGAGCATGATAGGTAGTCTTCTCTACTTGACCACTAGTCATCCCAATATTGCCTTTAGTATTGGAGTTTATGCGCATTACCAAGCATCTTCGAAAGAGTCACACTTACTTAAGCTTAACTATATCATCAAATATGTGAGTGAACCTCTTTCTTAGGGTATTTGGTACTCCTTGATACCGATGACAGTTTGTTCGCTTATTTGGATGCTGATTAGGACGAGGATTTTAATGGTTGTAGAAGCACCTAGGGTGGATGATTTTACTTTGGGAGTGATTTTTTCTCTTGGTTGAGAAAGAGGGAGAACTCTATTCCTTTGTCCATGGTAGAGGCTGAGTACATCGCCTTTGGGAGTTGTTGCATATAACTCTTTCGGATGAAGCAAATGTGAGAAGATTATGGGATTACCTAAGCCACAATGACTATTTCATGTGATAATACGAGTACAATCCATATATCCCATAATTTGGTACAACATTCCTGCACAAAGCACATTAGAATATGTGAGCACTTCATTGGTGATCTTGTTGAGGAGAAGATTGTGTCCTTGAGCTTTGTGAGCACCGAACATCAATTAGCTTATATTTTCACGAAACCTTTAGATGAACTTAGATTTGAGGATCTTAGGAAGTCTTTGGGTATTTGTTCCATTGATTGAGTCTGGATATTTTATCTAATATAGGGTGATTATCATATTGCTATCATTTGTCCCTATTATTAGATTGTATTTCTATATGTTTATATTTATTGCAAAATCTAAAAATATTTTCTTTTCTTTTAAAAAAATTATGAAAAATTTCAAAAAGATTTTATTTTTGATCAATATTTTGAATAAGACAAAAAGATTTTTGTATTTAATTTTTTGCCACATGGATTTGCATTTAAGATGTTTGAATCACAACTTCACTCCATCAATTAATGTGACTTTTGTATCGAATATTGCATATTTTCGCCCGTTATCTTTATGTATTCTAGCGCTTTTACGGTCCTAAATGCCTATATTTATGCTCATTAACCAGACAACTTTGAATTTGGATATATACATGCTTTGCAGCGGTTAATTATGCTTTTGTAGGTATTGGAACGCTAAAAGTGAGGATCCGTTGCATTTCGGAGAAGTTTCATCGCCGGACGCTACTTCAAGGGCATTTTAGTCAATTCAAATTTCTTCTCCAGCTCTTGGAAATTCCACGGATGCGTAGTTCATTGAGTTAGCATCGCGTGGCCGCAAACGGTGCGTCGTTTGGAGTTCGAACGAAGAAGTTATGGCCATTTCTGTTTGCAACCATTTCCTCCTCTCCATGGACCAAAGGCTGCCAAAAATAGAGTACCGGTCGACCGGCATTGAGCCCCCGATCGACCGAGATTTGAAGTTAATCCTACGAATTGAGACAGTGGGCTGGTACCTATTCGATCGATCGATCGATGGTCTTGATCGATCGATCGATCCCCATCGATCGATCGATGGTATTTGATCGATCGATCGTTCGATCATACCAAATATTTGACAATTCGTTCCTTTTCTTTTTTAATTTAATTCCTTTTACTATATAAAGGAATTTTGTGTACAAAACAAAAATATAATCAGATTTTAGGTTAGTTTAGGTTAGGGTTTGGGAGTTGAGATCTCTTTTCTTCTTCCTCATATGGTGTGACAACATTTGGGTTTGTAAGATTGTACTTTCATCTTCCCTCTCCATTAATATAGTTGTATTTCCTTAATTCTTTCTTTCTAGTTAATTTACATGCTTTCTAATTTAGTTTACATGCTTTCTTTACATGCTTTGATTTAGTTACTTTCTAGTGTAGATTTACCGTGTTTATTTACTGCTTTCCTTTATCGCATTTTTAATATGCTTTCTAGCTAATTTAGTCTAGGTTGTGTTTGAATGGAACTCACTCGGGTTGATGCATTGCTTTGCTTTGGTGATGGAGTTTACGGGTCTATTTCGGGTGCGTTTTCCTAGTTATCACGCCTAGGAGATTTAACGGGGCATATCATGTATGTCGCGTGCTTATGACCTTGCGTGCATAATTTTTGAGGTATTTGTTGACGCCAAAATCGTATTAGGCTTTTATGAAAATTTAGGGGCGTGATAACCCTTGATTTAATTAACAGGCGAAACGAGACGTATTCCAAATAACTCGTCAACCCATGTAACCATTTTATACTAATGAACTTGGTGAGGGATATTCGACGCAACCTATAGTTTTATCCGCTTGGTTAATCTAGCTTTATTTTTCCTCACATAGATTAATATTTCCCTTTTATGCATCTTTTCCCTTTTTGTGTATGATTATCTTTTACACTTTTATTTGGGAATACTAAACCCTATAAATTCGAGCAACTCGTCTCTGTGGATTTTCGATACCCGAATTACCACTATACTCACCCGTTGAGTGTAGTCATAACTTAGGTTTATTTGTATTATCGCGGTGAAACGAAAACAACGATTGTGTCCTTACACGAACACACTTCTTACGCGTAAATCAAAATGGCGCCGTTGTCGGGGACTAGTTTTTTTAGACTTTATTTGATTTAGTATTTCATAGTATTTTCCAAGGTTCTAAAAAATGTGGGGCGTGATCGAGGCGTGGAGGCCAAGCCTTAAGCCTTAGAAGTCTAGGCGGGCCTTAGGCGTAAAAAGGCGTTTAAGCCTTCTTAATATATTTTAATATTTATAACCATAACAAGGCTATTAAAATACCAAAATTGTACATATCATAAAAATATGTCTCAATATTTGCAAATTAAAATACTATTTGATTATTTTGGATGAGATACTGGTCCGATTTGTAAAAAACTTCTTTAAAAGGCGATATCGTTTCACTAAAGCATAGTTGTTTTTAGAAAAAATATGTGCCTTAAGGGTTTTACCAAAAATAAGGCGTAAAAAGCTTAAGGCAGGGCATTTCTCCCAAGCCTCAAGCCTAGGCGTTTTTTTTAGAACAGTGGTATTTTCTTTTTATTTGTATTCCTTGGCTAACCTTTTTACAGGACTTTTACATTTGAGCACTTAGAAACGCCCGAATTTCTCGTGCGCGCATCTACTTTGTGGAATTTGCCACTTCGAACCATTTTCGGGGTAAGCATGTCTTATTCCATTTCTTTCACTAATCATTATGATAATTCTCAAAATTCTCGCAAACCTTTGACTTTTGATCAATACTTAGAATCCCAAAAAATTGTAACATCTAAAATGACTTTGGGCGAGTATTACAAAAATCAAGCTTTGGAGTGCGTGTATTTTGATGATGATGACAATGATTTTGGGCCTTTGACTCCTTATAATAGGAATTTTGAAATGAATTGCAATAGTTTTCAAAATTCTTATAATAATGAGTTTCAGTTTAAGTCCGATGGTAATTTTTCAAAGTTCTCATTTTTAAGAATCCGCGCCTCGGCCTATGACTTTCGGTGAGGGCTTGCGTATGCTTGAGAATGAGAAAATTGAAAATCATTACCGGGAAGAAAATTGTTGTTGGGAGCAAGACTTGGATTTATTATTCGAATCCGACGACGATTTTTCTTCCGAGACTTTTGAAATCGAGGAATGTTTTGAACCAAATGAGGACTTTGTGCCTACTTTGGAACAAATCATTGTCGACTTTGCCCATTGCGTAATAGATATTAAAAGTGAGGATGAAAATGACGTAATATCTATTTGCAATGAAATGATTTCTTCTTTGGCCCCCAAAGAACATTTCATTGAACATGATCTTATTTCCTTCGAAACTCAATCTTCAAACGATGATGATGCATCTCTTGAGTTTGAATTTATTTTATCCCCATTTTCATTCTCTGTTATCACCCCGTCACAAGTACCCGATGATTCAGTTTCAAACTTTGATGTTTTAAACCTTTTCGCCGATGAGGAGTACTTGCTCGAGTCGCCTTCCACGATCGCATCTTTGACTTTATGTGTGCCACCTCCCATTCCAATTTCAAAATCCTTGGGAGGATATTCGGCTTTTCTCGATCCCCACATATTTTTGTCACCCGTTCAATCCAAATCCCCCAGCGTCCCTCCAAAATTTTTAATTGGCGATGGTTCATTTCTTCCGCCTTACACATGCCTTCCGTTGTTCAAATGGAATCCATATTTCGAAAGGCATGCTTGAGTGTGAGGGTACACCGGTTATCCTCCAAAGTCAAATCATTTTCATGGTGGACCCTCAGCTATTTAGACTTCTAGTGTATAGTTAGTGTGAAGCCTAAATAGTAGGTTGTATATAGTTAGCTTTTTATCATTTTTCTTTCTTTAGTTTTTCGTTCTTTAATTTAGTCTAATGTAATTAGTTAACTTTTTGTTATTTGTTTTTGCTATGCTCGGTACTAACTTGTTTTGTAGATTCTTTCGACTTGTTCTTATGGGATCGCTCCAATTTTGGGTAATATCGATCTTTTCCTCTCTTTGACTTGGTTCTTAATTTACATTGAGGACAATGTCAAGTTTTAAGTTAGGGAGTGTGGGATATTCTATCCATTTCTTTATTTAGTCCATGTATTTGCTCACATGTTAGTTACTTAGTATGCTTTTCTTAGAAAAATGCAAAAATTTCAAAAAGATTTTCTTTCTTTTTTCTCCTTTTTTGAGCATTTTGCCTTTGTTTCCGATGATAAATTTTAGTAATTGCCTGATCCAATTGACAACCCAATGATGCATGTTTTCGATTTTAGAAGTTATTAGACTTTAGTCCTCGATCATTGATATTATGAATAATTTCATGAATTAAACTTTAATCCCATGAGCACATGCACTTTCCATGTTACATTGATTTGGTTTAAGATTTTTATAACTCGGTAATCTTTTGTTAAATTGTATATACTTACACTGAGTAAGCTTTGTACCTTTCGTTATTTGTGAATGTTATACACTATTATTTTCTCTTTGAAAATGTTGAATTCGTCGGTAATCTCACTATTCTTTCATTTGATCGTTCATTAATTGAGTTCATGTATGAAATGTATTACTTGAGCATGATTTTCATATATTGTTTTGACTCGAGAGTTGCGTAAACTTTTTGAAATGCTCATAGTCCATCCTTGTTATATCACCCGTATTTACCTTGACCTCACCTTAAATGTTTTCCCTAGTCAACCCCTTTGAGGCTAAATATTAGCCTTTCGTTTCATAACCTAAATTCCCATAACCAACTCCAAATTGGAGTTTTAAACCATATATACACTTTCCATACCTTTGTTTGGAATGTTACTTGGGATTGAATGATGTTGTTGTGTTGCGGTTGCAATTTAGGCATATGAGAGTGAGAAAAGTAAAGAAAAGAGATGTGATAAAAGAGAAAAAAGAGAAAGCAAAAAGCAAAAGAAAAGAAAAGAAAACATGAGAAAAAGAAGAAAAGAAAGAAAAGAAAGAAAAGAGAAAGTTGTAAATGTTGTTTATATAGTTCAATAAGCTTTGATTACTCTCTCCAATTGATATATCTAATGCCTATTTGGAACTTGTTTTCCAATGTTGATATTGCCCGCATTTTCCCATTATCTCGAGTTTTTCATTCCTAACCCTTTGAATCCTTACATACATTCCTTTCGTTTCGTACCCTAGTCAAACCTACATTACAAACCTATAAAGTCCTATGTGATCTTAAGTAGATGTAATTCAAAAGTCATAATAGTTTTGATAATCTGTGAAAATACATTTCACCTCCTTTAATGAGCAGTATCTTTCATTGAGATTATAATTTTTCATTTCATATATAGTGTTCTTCATTTGTGAGATGTGTGCGACCTAGTTTCCACTTACATTTACTCTTTATGCCCGCATGTTCCGTGTGTTATCTCCCTGTTTTGAGTGAATTCACTTGATGAGTGTAATGCTCATGAGGATTGAATATATGCTTTCTTTATTTAGTATCCGGTTTATATAAGTTTTTTCCAAATCATACTTTGCATGTGCTCGCTCCCCTCCCACATTTAAGGTTTCAATTCTATGAGGTGCATTCTATAATGTCAATGATTTGGACTTTTGTTTGAATTTGTTCAATGTGATAATAATGCGTATGAAATCTTATTCGTTATTATTGGGCTTGTCGCATGTTGGTTTGGGAATATTTTGAGGAAACCATATGATGTTTGTGAGTTTCATCCCTGAAAACCCTCACGAGACGACACTCATCCACTAGGGTGACCTAGGGGTTTAACGACTTATTGCTTATGCTAAATGCAATCGTGCTCCCTACGAAAGTGGCATTTATATTTCGATGCATATATACGTCTTGTACTGCCCTCTGTGGACTGGTTTTGTTTGTTTCATTACTAGGGACTATCAATGTTTAAGTTAGGGGGTGTGATTCGTATCGAATATTACATATTTTTGCCCGTTATCTTTATGCACTTTAGCACTTTTACGATCCTAAATGCCTATATTTATGATCATTAACCACACAACCTTGGATTTGGATATATACATGCTTTGCATGGGTTAATTGTGCTTTTGTAGGTATTGGAACACTAAAAGTGAGGATCCGTTGCATTTCAGAGAAGTTCCATCATCGGTACTTCAAGGGCATTTTAGTCAATTCACATTTCTTCTCTAGCTCTTGGAAATTCCATGGATACGTAGTTCATTGAGTTAGCATCGCGTGACCGTAAACGATGCATCATTTAGAGTTCGAAAGAAGAAGTTATGGCCGTTTCTGTTTGCAACCATTTACCCCCTCTCCATGGACCAATGGCTGCCAAAAATAGAGTGCCGGTCGACCGACATTGGGCCCCCGATCGACCGCGGTTTGAAGTTAATCCTACGAATTGAGACAGTGGGCTGGTACCTATTCGATCGATCGATCGATGGTATTTGATCGATCGATCGTTCGATCATACCAGATATTTGGCAATTCGTTCCTTTTCTTTTCTTTTTCCTTTTATTTTCTAATTTAATTCCATTTACTATATAAAGGAATTTTGTGTACAAAACAAAAATATAATCAGATTTTAGGTTAGTTTAGGTTAGGGTTTGGGAGTTGAGAGCTCTTTTCTTCTTCTTCATATGGTGTGACAACATTTGGGTTTGTAAGATTGTACTTTCATCTTCTCTCTCCATTAATATAGTTGTATTTCCTTAATTCTTTCTTTCTAGTTAATTTACATGCTTTCTAATTTAGTTTACATGCTTTCTTTACATGCTTTGATTTAGTTGCTTTCTAGTGTAGATTTACCGCGTTTATTTATCGCTTTCCTTTACCGCGTTTTTAATATGTTTTTAAGCTAATTTAGTCTAGGTTGTGTTTGAATGGAACTCACTCGGGTTGATGCATTGCTTTACTTTGGTGATGGAGTTTACGGGTCTATTTCGGGTGCGTTGTCCTAGTTATTGCACCTAGGAGATTTGACGGGGCATATCATGTATGTCTTGTGCTTACGACCTTGCATGCGTAATTTTTGGGGTATTTGTTGATGCCAAAATCGTATTAGGCTTTATGAAAATTTAGGGGCGTGACAACCCTTGATTTAATTAACTGTCGAAATGAGACGCATTCTAAATAACTCATCGACCCATGTAACCATTTTATAGTAATTAACTCGGGTGAGGGATATTCGACGCAACCTATAGTTTTATCCTCTTTGTTAATCTAGCTTTATTTTCTCTATCCTAGATTAATATATTTCTTTTATGCATCTTTTCCCTTTTTGTGTATAATCATCTTTTACACTTTTATTTGAGAATACTAAACCCTATAAATTCTGGCAACTCGTCTCTGTGGATTTTCGATACTCGAATTACCGCTATACTCACCAGTTGAGTGTAGTCGTAACTTAGGTTTGTTTGTATTATCGTGGAGAAATGAGAACAATGATTGTGTCCTTACATGAACTCACTTTTCACGCGTAAATCAGCTTCGTTCCTTTAGTGTGCTTAATAATGCGTGGCTAGCATTTCGTTATTCATTGATGATCACTATCTTCATGCTAAACTTTTTATCTCCTTTATTGCACGAACTTTTTGAACATTGTACTTACTTGTCATGTGTCGAATACGGTGTTCTCATCTCAACAATGTTTAATAAAAAATTAAATATACTAGGGATAAGTTGTGCTTGTAAGAACCATTGCTCGAATTTTTTTTCCTAGATTTTTTTTTGTAATTTAAAGTAGTGGAAAGGGGTTATGAAAGAGAAAATTCTCTTTGCGTTAAAAGCCACCATTGGAAAAAGCCTAAAAGAAAAACTTAGGCACACAAAAGTGAAAAGTGCCAATGCTAATATTTTATTACAATGATGCTTTGCCTTCATGAGCATTATGACATCTTCAATAATTTGAGGGTGTATACTAAAAAATGTAAGATTTTGAGGGTGTTATAAAGTAGAAGATCTACGGGTTTGAACATTGGACTTTCTTGAAATATATTAAATAATTTGGCATTATTGATTTGAGAAGCATTAAAATTCATGGCATGTTATATAAGTTGAGTCAATTTCATTTTGTTCAACATTCTTACACCTAAGGTTGAAATTGAATTCTTTCTTTAGAATTACCTCACTGACTTCGTGTAACTTTGTTACGTATGCCTAAGTTGATTTTCTCATGGTTAAGTTCACATAATTACATTCCTCTTTCAAGAATCATATATTTTAGTGCTATTCCATAGTATGATGTATTTGTACTTATATGTATTTTTTACACGTATACTTTTTATACGCAAAAAATTGAAAAATTTCAAAAACAGTTGGTTGCTTCTTTGGAATTTCATCGCATGTGACTAATTTTTTCTACCTTTTTAATGATTATTTCACATTTGGATTTGAGTGATGCTACTATATCATGCATAATTTTTAACCCTTTGTCTATTATAGACAAAAAGAGGGGGAACAAATTGAGGGTGAGTTTTTATATTTTCTTTAAAAAAAGGGTTAATATTCATTTACTTAGATTGTAAAGTAAATTCATGGGTTTACATATGACATGAAGGTATGGTTTGATTTAAATTGATGAGATTTGATTTCAATGTTTATGTTTGTGACATCATTTTCTTTCTGGGAATATATTTGGACTATACTAGGGGTGAAGCTTATTGAGATTTAAGATGTTTTCTTTTAACAAGTGTAGATAATTTCATTTTTTTGTCTCACATATTTACTATACATATTCTCATATTTTTCAAGCAAACCACTTTCTTTAGGTAGTGAAAAAATGGGGAGAAAGCACTTAATTATGTGCCTAAGCACTTTCTTCTCATTTTTTAAGGTTATTTTTGAGTATTTACCAAATAATTACTAAAATATTTATTTAATCTAATAAAAAGAGAAATAATTTTCGCAAAGATTAAACAATTATTCATCCCCCCAAATTTATATATACAATATCCCTAAAGTCAATCACAATTTAATCCTAAAACTAAATTTAGAATTTAAACCAACCAACAATGACACTAAACAAAAAAAATATTAACCATTTTATCTAAAATTAAAGGGAGAACTTAGAGTGAAAATTAGAGGGGTAAAATATAATTTAATATTTAAATAAATTTTATATGATTGACATCATAAAAATTCATTCAGAAATTAAATCAAAATCTAAAATTATAAATTAAATAGAGAATGAGAAGAGACGTCCTTTCCTTTTCTTTTCAAAGAGTTGTGTGGGAAGAAAAAGAATACAAGAGTTTTTTATAATTACCAAACCCCATCTTAAATTTTAAAAAAACTTCATTTTATTCCAAGAATTTTCTTTTGGTACATATGTATATATATTTTTTTTGGGGGGGAGGGGGGAGCTCAATCCCCCACTAGGCCCCACGTGGCTCCATGCATGGATTCATGAACCAGACTCAATAAATGTTGGCTGAAGTTATAATGGGTTAGGTGTAGCTGATGAGAAAAATTAAAAACGAATTTAATAATTTTAGATCTCGTTCGAACAAGCGGAGGTCTTGAACCATCTTCATATAAAACATTAAATATTGAGGATGAGGATTGTGACTACAAAATAAATTAATTTTGCACCAATTTCTTCATGCATAATTCAATATTTAGATAACAAAAAAAATACTTTTGTGCGTGTGTATATATATGGAGAGGTTCAAAAGTGAACCTTTAATGAACCTTAATAAAAAAAATACTTTAACAATCGATTAATTTTAATTCTTATGTTGTAATTGGACCGCGCCAGTGGTAACGAACACGTGTGTGACACGCGGGTTGGGGGGGAGGGAGGTAAGGTGTGTGTATTAAAAAAAATGCGTGTCACACACGTGTCCGTTGCCGCTGGCACGAACCAATTACAACATATGAATTAAAATTAATGGGTTGCTAAGGTATTTTTTGTTATGGATCATTAAAATTTTGAACCTCTCCTTATATATATATTTCCCTTATTATTTGAATATGGAATTGAACTAGAGCCAAAAGAAAATATTAAATAGTTACCAAAAAAAAAAAAAAAACTCGTCCTACCATAGTAGAGCAAACATTCACTTGAGGACAAGGAAAACCATACTTTATTTAAGCTTAGACTTGGCTGTAGTGCTATACGCATTATTATACCTCAGAAAATAGCTTTTAAGTCCAAAAAGTAAATAAAGGGACAAAATACAACTAGAGATAGGAAAACTCAAAACCAAATTAAGGTCCAAAATACCCATAGAGAAATTTAAGATGGTAACAAAGGAGTTGAAGCATAATCAATAGTCAGATAGGAGCCTCCTTTTTTTGTATTTGGCCTTAAAGCAAGCTTGCCTCAACCTTTTTATTTTTTCTGTCATTTGAAAATCTGACTGCTTCTCCATCATCTTCTTGTTCTCTTCTAGCATCTCTACCTCATTTGTTAATCCCATCTCCTAATATTGCAATTAAGAAAAAAATACTTATACAAATAAGAACAACATATATTAAATTTACTTGCAAAATTTTATATTCAATTCACTTCTTATAAGAGAGAAATGAACTCAATTAAAAATAAGGGGTTAATTCCATTTCCCCTTATTTTCAAGATTTTATTTTCAACTTTTCCCCAATTTTTACATCATCATCCGAATTTTATTTTCAAGATTTAACCCCTAAACATATATAACGGCTTCATGTAGCCTCCTAACTTACACCGTCATTTTTTGGATGAAATATTGGTCACGTTCCATGCAAATGAGGGTATTTATGTCCAATTCAATATAAGAGTTTAAAAAAAATGAAAATTAGAGAAAAACTTTTATAAATAAATTTTTATAGAAAACCATATAAAAGATTTGGAAATTAAAACTTTTTTTTAAATCAAGAAATTAGAAAAAAAAACTATTTTAGAAATTACAAACAGAAACATTAAAAATATGAAAAATGTTAATTTTTTAAAATACGAAAATAATAGAAAAATGTTTTTAAATTTATAGAAAAACATTTAAAATGTTATCTAACAAATTTAGAAAACGTACATAGAAACACCACTGGGTGGTCCCTCTCTCATCATGAAGCATGGACCGACTGAACGACTTATTTTGAAAAAACTTATAAGAGTCTTGAAAAAAATACAAAAGACATTTTAAAAATTGAATAATGACATAATGTTTTTTAAAAAATCTAGAAATAATAAACAAAACATTATAAAAGTTTGAATATTATTTAAAAAGTACAAATTTTAAGCAAAAAAGATATGTCTAGGAAAAAAAATGTTTAGCAAAAAAAATATTTTTGGAAAAAATCTATATTTCCCAAAAAAAAAACTTTGTTCCTATAAAAATTCAGCAAAAAATAAGTAAATAAATTCTAGCAAAATTAAAAATAAATACCAATACCAATAAACCCATACACATACCCCTAATTAAATCTTGGATTTGGGTAAACAAAATAACCTCAAATTCAATACTTTCTTTTTCAAACCCACCTTTTTCTTCAACCCCAAATTAGTGTGTGTCATGTAAAGATATATGTGTTAAGATATATCGGTGTGTACACACACACACACACACACATACATACATATATATATATATACATATATATATATATATATATATATATATATAGAGAGAGAGAGAGAGAGAGAGAGAGATTGCCCACGCCGTTATGAGAAAATGATAAAGAGAGTATAGTGAGGTATTATCCACAATTTGGTAAAATAAAATAATACCCTTTGAAAATAGTTACATGGGTGTCAATTGTGATTATCCGTCCAATAAACTAGAAATATTATGGTTAAAAGGTTCCGTTTTGAAAGTTTAGGGGGATTAAATCCAAAAAATATAAGTTCAGTTGGTGATGTAAAAATAAGAGTAAAGTTGAGGGGAGAAAACGTAACTAACTCTAAAAATGATGCAATATAGATTATTATATTCAAAAGGATCTAATACGCCCTTATGATAATATCTTAACATTGTCAATGAAGGACTCCATACTCCTGATCTTTCGGTGCGGCCACCTCATAATATTAAGCTCTCTGCATCTTTTCTTCAGCACAGTCAATCCTACCTTCAACTCCTTGGTTGCTTCAGTTATCGGAATGTTAAAGTATTTTTGAATCTCATCCAATTCCAATGGAGCCGATTTTAATTTTTTAATTTCCCGACTTTGATTTTCATTTGTGTTTGAAATCATAAATTGTCCGTGATTTGTATTGAGCCCTTCTATTGTTCCATAATCTAAATTTTCAATATCCATAAACATTTGTGGCTTGATATCTACAATACCATCTTGTCTAAAATATGCAATATTATCATCCCAGATATTCTCAAAATCATCAAATTCCAATTGGAGAATATAATTGTTTTGTTGTGAAAATTGATATTCATTAAAACCAAGTGGAATTTGATTAAGTTGTTGCGAAAATTAATATTTATAATCAAAGGGGGTTTCATAATTTGATTAGGGAAATAATTGATCGGAATTAAAGGGATCGTCAAAAGAATTGTAATTCAAATTATTAGTGATATGCGAGTATTGCTCCAATTTTCTGCAAACACAAAAAATGGACAATTACACAAGTACAGAAACATATATACTAGGTTGTAAACAACATACTTGAAAGAAGAAGTGTATTAATAAGTGGGAGATTACCCTTGAGAGATTTTTTCCAAATAAGGCCAATCGAGTTCATACTCGTTTTCCACCCTAAGCTGATTAGAATCCATTCTTGAAGACAATACAATCGGAGGAAGAAACTAGTATTTATAACCAAAAGATGACTTCCCATTTACCCTCAAACCCTATAATTTCCAATTTTCTAAAACTTAAAACTCAGCCGTGGACTCTACAATTTTCTATAATCCAATTATGATTTCTAATTTTTGACATCTATTCGTCTCCCATCATTAAACCTCACATTGAATGACAGCAATAAAGCTCTTCCATTTCTCATCGCCCTATGGTCTCCAGCCATTTTTGTTTACAACAAACCTATATACATACATACATACATACATACATACATACATACATACATACATACATACATACATATCTATATACAATCGTCGTAAATATTTAAATGGCAAGCTGTCCCAAGAAAGCTGATGGTTTAGGTGATGCAACTGCCAAATCTCAGTTCCACGTCGGTAATATGATGATGTGTTTCTTTTGATTGATTTTGGATATGGGTTTTCTATTACTAACTTGCTATTAAGTAAGTATGTCATTCGGTAAATACTAAGTTGATATTCTTGCTTGAAGATTTCTATGGTTTGTTTTTCTCTTCAACAGGTCTGCTAAGTTTTCTTACTTTATTTTTAAGTTGATATTGACTTATCTCTTTTACTACTGCTTCACTTCAATGACATTTGTTAAGGACAAGAATGACGTGTGAAACAATTCATAGCCTTTTCCCCATTTCTATACGAATTGAATTTCTATTTAGATATGATTTGAGGATAATTTCTCACCTTTTTTTTATTGAATTTCAGTTCAAACACAATTTTTGGGTTTTTATTGTCCAAACAGTTCACTTTTGTTTTCCTTCTTTTGTAAATATTAGTTTTAATATGATTAAGTTTATATTAATTATAGTTGTTTCACTTCAAGAGGCGCCGTCGCCATACAACTTACAGGATGAACCCAGTCCACTATGTCTTCATCTAAAAAAGAGCCTATCTCTTTCGTTTTGAAACGTGAAGTATATAATAATAAACAATATACATGCTAAATATTTTGTTTTGAAACGTGAGGTATATAATCATGACGGCCCAAAGGACAAACGTGAGGTATATAATCATGATGGCCCAAAGGACAAAATACACTACAAGAAAAATACCTTTTTATGACCCTTTAAAAAATGACTTTATGACAGTTTTAAAAAAAATTATCATTAAAAGTATAATACTATTATTTATATCACATATTAATTATGAAGTGTCATTATAAGAATAATAATATTAATGTACATGATAATTTCAATATAATAGTCATATTAAATGGTACATATTATGACCCTTTTTAACAAAACTCTCCAATGCATACGCGTGAGATAACACTATCCCAGCGACAACCTTATACGATTGGACCATGAGGCTTGGTTCATTCTTAAAATTATATACAATATTCACATCATTATCTTTTAAATGATTTCACTTTGGATAAAGATAGACAAACCCAGTTTTGTACAATTTTCCCATACCGGTTCATAAAAATGTTATACCTTGTTGTTGTGGGACCCGTCAGGGCACAAGGTACAATCCCTTACCTACCTTATCTTATTAGGCGGGTACCAAAGTGAATACCAAACTGAATCGGTGTAGTGGTACTCTTTCACTTTACTTTTTCACTTCTAACGTATAATAAACACATGGTTAATAGCTTGACTACAATAATTAATCAAATGCAGCGGGTGAGAGGGTAAAACATGAAATTTAGTATTATTATAATACCAAACCAAACATTGTAAAGTAATTACCCCAAAGGTCACCCGTAATGGAAACATTATTTTTGGTAATACAAGTAGTGGAGTACCTTTGATTCATGGAGGGACGTAGCTAGGATTTCTCGATAGTGGGGGCTAATCTAATGGTAATTTCCGGGGGTTCGGAGGCGGAAGTCCTAGAGCCAATTTTTTTAAGGTTATTTTTGAGTATTTACCAAATAATTACTAAAATATTAATTTAATCTCATAAAAAGAGAAATAATTTCGCAAAGATTAAACCAATATTCATCCCCCCAAATTTATATATACAATATCCCTAAAGTCAATCACAATTTAATCCTAAAACTAAATTTAGAATTTAAACCAACAACAATGACACTAAACAAAAAAATATTAACCATTTTATCTAAAATTAAAGGGAGAACTTACGAGTGAAAATTAGAGGGGTTAAATATAATTTTATATTTAAATAAAATTTATATGATTGACATCATAAGAATTTATTCAAAAATTAACTCAAAATCTAAAATTATAAATTAAATAGAGAATGAGAAGATAAGTCTTTTCATTTTATTTTCAAAGAGTTGTTTGGGAAGAAAAAGAATACAAGAGTTTTTTTATAATTACCAAACCCCATCTTAAATTTTCAAAAAATTCATTTTATTCTTAGAATTTTTTTTTGGAACATATGTATATATATATATATATATATATTTTTTTGGGGGGGGGGGGGGGGGGGGATCAATCCCCCACTAGGCCCCATGTGTATCCGTCCATGGATTCATTGTCCAGACTTAATAAATGTTGGCTGAAGTTATAATGGGTTAGGTGTAGCTGACGAAAAAAATTAAAAATGAATTTAGTAATTTTAGATCTCGTTCAAACAAGCGGAGGTCTTCAACCATCTTCATATAAAATATTAAATATTGAGGATGAGGATTGTGACTACATAATAAATTAATTTTGCACCAATTTCTTCATGCATAACTCAATATTTGGATAGCAAAAAAATACTTTTGTGCGTGTGTATATATATGGAGAGGTTCAAAAGTGAACCTTTAATGAACCTTAATAAAAAAATACTTTAACAATCGATTAATTTTAATTCTTATGTTGTAATTGGACCACGCCAGTGGCAACGAACACGTGTGTGACACGCGGGTGGGGGGAGGGGGGGGGGGGAGGTAAGGAGTGTGTATTAAAAAAAATGCGTGTCACACACGTGTCCGTTGCCGCTGGCACGGACCAATTACAACATATGAATTAAAATTAATGGGTTTCTAAGGTATTTTTTGTTATGGATCATTACAATTTTGAACCTCTCCTTATATATATATATTTCCCTTATTATTTGAACACGGAATAGAACTAGAGCAGAAAGAAAATATTAAACAGTTTCCAAAATAAAAAAAACTCGTCCTATCATAGTAGAGCAAACATTCACTTGAAGACAAGGAAAACCATACTTTATTTAAGCTTATAGTTGGCTGTAGTGCTATACGCATTATTATACCTCAAAAAATAGCTTTTAAGTCCAAAAAGTAAATAAAGGGACAAAATACAACTAGAGATAGGAAAACTCAAAACCAAATTAAGGTCCAAAATACCCATAGAGAAATTTAAGATGGTAACAAAGGAGTTGAAGCATAATCAATAGTCAGATAGGAGCCTCCTTTTTTTGTATTTGGCCTTAAAGCAAGCTTGCCTCAACCTTTTTATTTTTTCTATCATTTCAAAATCTGACTGCTTCTCCATCATCTTCTTGTTCTCTTCTAGCATTTCTACCTCATTTGTTAATTCCATCTCCTAATATTGCAATTAAGAAAAAAATACTTATAAAATTAAGAACAACATATATTAAATTTACTTGCAAAATTTTATATTCAATTCACTTCTAATAAGAGAGAAATGAACTCAATTAAAAATAAGGGGTTAATTCCATTTCCCCTTATTTTCAAGATTATATTTTCAACTTTTCCCCAATTTTTACATCATCATCCGAATTTTATTATCAAGATTTAACCCCTAAACATATATAACGGATTCATGTAGCCTCCTAACTTACACCGTCATTTTTTGGATGAAATATTGGTCACGTTCCATACAAATGGGGGTATTTATGTCCAATTCAATATAAGAGTTTAAAAAAAATTAAAATTAGAGAAAAACTTTTATAAATAATTTTTTTTATAGAAAACCATTTAAAAGATTTGGAAATTAATTTTTTTTTTAAATCGGGAAATTATAAAAAAAACTATTTTAGAAATTACAAACAGAAACATTAAAAATATGAAAAATGTTAATTTTTTAAAATACGAAAATAATAGAAAAATATTTTTAAATTTATAGAAAATCAATTAAAAAGATATCTAACAAATTTAGAAAACGTACATAGAAACACCACTGGGTGGTCCCTCTCTCATCATGAAGCATGGACCGACTGAACGACTTATTTTGAGAAAACTTATAAGAGTCTTGAAAAAAATACAAAAGACATTTTAAAAATTGAATAATGACATAATTTTTTTAAAAAAAATCTAGAAATAATAAACAAAACAATATAAAAGTTTGAATATTATTTAAAAAGTACAAATTTTAAGGAAAAATGATATTTCTAGGAAAAAAAATTTGTAGCAAAAAAAATATTTTTGGCAAAAATCTATATTTCCAAAAAAAAAAACTTTGTTCCTATAAAAATTCAGCAAAAAAATAAATAAATAAATTCTAGCAAAATTAAAAATAAATACCAATACCAATAAACCCATACACATACCCCTAATTAAATCTTGGATTTGGGTAAACAAAATAACCTCAAATTCAATACTTTCTTTTTCAAACCCACCTTTTTCTTCAACCCCAAATTAGTGTGTCTCATGTAAAGATATGTGAGTTAAGATATATGTGTGTGTACACACACACACACACACACACACACACACACACACACACACACATATATATATATATATATATATATATATATATATATATATATATAGAGAGAGAGAGAGAGAGAGAGAGAGAGAGAGAGAGAGTGATTGCCCACGTCGTTATGAGAAAATGATAAAGAGAGTATAGTGAGGTATTATCCACAATTTGGTAAAATAAAATAATACCCTTTTAAAATTGTTACATGGGTGTCAATTGTGATTATCCGTCCAATAAACTAGAAATATTATGGTTAAAAGGTTTCGTTTTGAAAGTTTAGGGGGATTGAATCCAAAAAATAGAAGTTCAGTTGGTGATGTAAAAATAAGAGTAAAGTTGAGGGGAGAAAACGTAACTAACTCTAAAAATGATGCAATATAGATTAATATATTCAAAAGGATCTAATACGCACGTATGATAATACCTTAACATTGTCAATGAGGGACTCCATACTCTTGATCTTTCGGTGCGGCCACCTCATAATATTAAGCTCTCTGCATCTTTTCTTCAGCACAGTCAATCCTACCTTCAACTTCTTGGTTGCTTCAGTTATCGAAATGTTAAAGTATTTTTGAATCTCATCCAGTTCCAATGGAGCCGATTTTAATTTTTTAATTTCCCGACTTTGATTTTCATTTGTGTTTGAAATCATAAATTGTCCGTGATACATTGTATTGAGCCCTTCTATTGTTCCATAATCTAAATTTTCAATATCCATAAACATTTGTGGCTTGATATCTACAATACCATCTTGTCTAAAATCTGTAATATTATCATCCCAGATATTCTCAAAATCATCAAATTCCAATTGGAGAATATAATTGTTTTGTTGTGAAAATTGATATTCATTAAAACCAAGTGGAATTTGATTAAGTTGTTGCGAAAATTGGTATTGATAATCAAAGAGGGTTTCATAATTTGATTGTGGAAATAATTGATCGGAATTAAAGGGATCGTCAAAAGAATTGTAATTCAAATTATTAATGATATGCGAGTATTGCTCCAATTTTCTGCAAACACAAAAAATGGACAATTACACAAGTACACAAACATATATACTAGGTTGTAAACAATATACTTGAAAGAAGAAGTGTATTAATAAGTGGGAGATTACCCTTAAGAGATTTCTTCCAAATAAGGCCAATGGAGTTCATACTCGTTTTCCACCCTAAGCTGATTAGGATCCATTCTTGAAGACAATGCAATCGGAGGAAGAAACTAGTATTTATAACCGGAAGATGACTTCCCATTTAGCCTCAAACCCTACAATTTCCTATTTTCTAAAACTTAAAACTCAGCCGTGGACTCTACAATTTCCTATAATCCAATTATGATTTCTAATTTTTGACATCTATTCGTCTCCCATCATTAAACCTCACATTGAATGACAACAATAAAGCTCTTCCATTTCTCATCGCCCTTTGGTCTCCAACCATTTTTCTTTACAACAAACCTACATACATACATACATACATACATACATAAATACATACATACATACATACATACATACATACATACATACATACATACATACATACATACATACATACATACATACATATCTATATACAATCGTCGTAAATATTTAAATGGCAAGCTGTCCCAAGAAAGCTGATGGTTTAGGTGATGCAACTGCCAAATCTCAGTTCCACGTCGGTAATATGATGATGTGTTTCTTTTGATTGATTTTGGATATGGGTTTTCTATTACTAACTTGCTATTAAGTAAGTATGTCATTCGGTAAATACTAAGTTGATATTCTTGCTTGAAGATTTCTATGGTTTGTTTTTCCCTTCAACAGGTCTGCTAAGTTTTCTTCCCCTTTTTTTAAGTTGATATTGACTTATATCTTTTACTACTGCTTCACTTCAATGACATTTGTTAAGGACAAGAATGACGTGTGAAACAATTCATAGCCTTTTCCCCATTTCTATACGAATTGAATTTCTATTTAGATATGATTTGAGGATAATTTCTCACCTTTTTTTTTTATTGAATTTCAATTCAAACACAATTTTTGGGTTTTTATTGTCCAAACAGTTCACTTTTGTTTTCCTTCTTTTGTAAATATTAGTTTTAATATGATTAAGTTTATATTAATTATAGTTGTTTCACTTCAAGAGGCGCCGTCGCCATACAACTTACAGGATGAACCCAGTCCACTATGTCTTCATCTAAAAAAGAGCCTATCTCTTTCGTTTTGAAACGTGAAGTATATAATAATAAACAATATACATGCTAAATATTTTGTTTTGAAACGTGAGGTATATAATCATGACGGCCCAAAGGACAAACGTGAGGTATATAATCATGATGGCCCAAAGGACAAAATACACTACAAGAAAAATACCTTTGTATGATCCTTTAAATAATGACTTTATGACAGTTTAAAAAAAATTATCATTAAAAGTATAATACTATTATTTATATCACATATTAATTATTAAGTGTCATTATAAGAATAATAATATTAATGTACATGATAATTTCAATATAATAGTCATATTAAATGGTACATATTATGACCCTTTTTAACAAAACTCTCCAATGCATACGCGTGAGATAACACTATCCCAGTGACAACCTTATACGATTGGACCAAGAGGCTTGGTTCATTCTTAAAATTATATACAATATTCACATCATTATCTTTTAAATGATTTCACTTTGGATAAAGATAGACAGACCCACTTTTGTACAATTTTCCCATACCGGTTCATAAAAATGTTATACCTTGTTGTTGTGGGTCCCGTCAGGGCACAAGGTACAATCCCTTACCTGCCTTATCTTATTAGGCGGGTACCAAAGTGAATACCAAACTGAATCGGTGTAGTGGTACTCTTTCACTTTACTTTTTCACTTCTAACGTATAATAAACACATGGGTAATAGCTTGACTACAATAAGTAATCAAATGCAGCGGGTGAGAGGGTAAAACATGAAAATTACTATTATTATAATACCAAACGAAACATTGTAAAATAATTACCCCAAAGGTCACCCGTAATGGAAACATTATTTTTGGTAATACAAGTAGTGGAGTACCTTTGATTCATGGAGGGACGTAGCTAGGATTTCTCGATAGTGGGGGCTAATCTAATGGTAATTTCCGGGGGTTCGGAGGCGGAAGCCCTAGAGCCAATTTTTTTAAGGTTATTTTTGAGTATTTACCAAATAATTACTAAAATATTAATTTAATCTAATAAAAAGAGAAATAATTTCGCAAAGATTAAACCAATATTCATTCCCCCAAATTTATATATACAATATCCCTAAAGTCAATCACAATTTAATCCTAAAACTAAATTTAGAATTTAAACCAACCAACAATGACACTAAAAAAAAAAATATTAACCATTTTATCTAAAATTAATGGGAGAACTTACGAGTGAAAATTAGAGGGGTTAAATATAATTTAATATTTAAATAAAATTTATATGATTGACATCATAAGAATTTATTTTAAGATTAAATCAAAATAAAAAATTATAAATTATATAGAGAATGAGAAGGGAAGTCTTTTCATTTTCTTTTCAAAGAGTTGTGTGGGAAGAAAAAGAATACAAGTGTATTTTTATAATTACCAAACCCCATCTTAAATTTTCATAAAACTTCATTTTATTCTTCGAATTTTCTTTTGGTACATATGTATATATATATATTTTTTTTGGGGGGGAGGGGGGGGGGGGATTAATCCCCCAATTGGCCCCATGTGTCTTCGTTCATGGATTCATTGTCTAGACTCAATAAATGTTGGCTGAAGTTATAATGGGTTAGGTGTAGCTGACGAAAAAAATTAAAAACGAATTTAATAATTTTAGATCTCGTTCAAACAAGCGGAGGTCTTGAACCATCTTCATATAAAATATTAAATATTGAGGATGAGGATTGTGACTACATAATAAATTAATTTTGCACCAATTTCTTCATGCATAACTCAATAATTAGATAACAAAAAAAATACTTTTGTGCGTGTGTATATATATGGAGAGGTTCAAAAGTGAACCTTTAATGAACCTTAATAAAAAAATACTTTAACAATCGATTAATTTTAATTCTTATGTTGTAATTGGACCGCGTCAGTGGCAACGAACACGTGTGTGACACGCGGGTTGGGGGGGGGGGGGGGGGGGGGAGGTAAGGTGTGTGTATTAAAAAAATGCGTGTCACACACGTCTCCGTTGCCGCTGGCACGGACCAATTACAACATATGAATTAAAATTAATGGGTTGCTAAGGTATTTTTTGTTATGGATCATTAAAATTTTGAACCTCTCCTTATAAATATATTTCCCTTATTATTTGAACATGGAATTGAACTAGAGCAGAAAGAAAATATTAAACAGTTACCAAAATAAATAAAAACTCGTCCTTCCATAGTAGAGCAAACATTCACTCGAAGACAAGGAAAACCATACTTTATTTAAGCTTAGACTTGGCTGTAGTGCTATACGCATTATTATACGTCAGAAAATAGCTTTTAAGTCCAAAAAGTAAATAAAGGGACAAAATACAACTAGAGATAGGAAAACTCAAAACCAAATTAAGGTCCAAAATACCCATAGAGAAATTTAAGATGGTAACAAAGGAGTTGAAGCATAATCAATAGTCAGATAGGAGCCTCCTTATTTTGTATTTGGCCTTAAAGCAAGCTTGCCTCAACCTTTTTATTTTTTCTGTCATTTCAAAATCTGACTGCTTCTCCATCATCTTCTTGTTCTCTTCTAGCATCTCTACCTCATTTGTTAATCCCATCTCCTAATATTGCAATTAAGAAAAAAATACTTATACAAATAAGAACAACATATATTAAATTTATTTGCAAAATTTTATATTCGATTCACTTCTTATAAGAGAGAAATGAACTCAATTAAAAACAAGGGGTTAATTCCATTTCCCCTTATTTTCAAGATTTTATTTTCAACTTTTCCCCAATTTTTACATCATCATCCGAATTTTATTTTAAAGATTTAACCCCTAAACATATATAACGTCTTCATGTAGCCTCCTAACATACACCGTCATTTTTTGGATGAAATATTGGTCACGTTCCATGCAAGTGGGGGTATTTATGTCCAATTCAATATAAGAGTTTAAAAAAAATGAAAATTAGAGAAAAACTTTTATAAATAATTTTTTTTATAGAAAATCATTTTAAAGATCTGGAAATTTAAACTTTTTTTTTTAAATCGGGAAATTAGAAAAAAAAACTATTTTAGAAATTACAAACAGACAAATTAAAAATATGAAAAATGTTAATTTTTTAAAATAAGAAAATGATAGAAAAACACTTAAAAAGCTATCTAACAAATTTAGAAAACGTACATAGAAACACCACTGGGTGGTCCCTCTCTCATCATGAAACCTTGACCGACTGAACGACTTATTTTGAAAAAACTTATAAGAGTCTTGAAAAAAATACAAAAGACATTTTAAAAATGGAATAATGACATAATTTTTTTAAAAAAATCTAGAAATAATAAACAAAACATTATAAAAGTTTGAATATTATTTAGAAAGTGCAAATTTTAAGGAAAAAAGATATTTCTAGGAAAAAAAATTTGTAGCAAAAAAAATATTATTGGCAAAAATCTACATTTCCAAAAAAAAAACTTTGTTCCTTTAAAAATTCAGCAAAAAAATAAATAAATAAATTCTAGCAAAATTAAAAATAAATACCAATAGCAACAAACCCATACACATACCCCTAATTAAATTTTGGATTTGGGTAAACAAAATAACCTCAAATTCAATACTTTCTTTTTCAAACCCACCTTTTTCTTCAACCCCAAATTAGTGTGTGTCATGTAAAGATATATGTGTTAAGATATATGTGTGTACACACACACACACACACACACACACAGATATATATATATATATATATATATATATATATATATATATAGAGAGAGAGAGAGAGAGAGAGAGAGAGAGAGAGAGAGAGAGAGAGATTGCCCACGCCGTTATGAGAAAATGATAAACAGAGTATAGTGAGGTATTATCCACAATTTGGTAAAATAAAATAATACTCTTTTAAAATAGTTACATGGGTGTCAATTGTGATTATCCGTCAAATAAACTAGAAATTTTATGGTTAAAAGGTTTCGTTTTGAAAGTTTAGGGGGTTTAAATCCAAAAAATAGAATTTCAGTTGGTGATGTAAAAATAAGAGTAAAGTTGAGGGGCGAAAACGTAACTAACTATAAAAATGATGCAATATAGATTAGTATATTCAAAAGGATCTAATACGCACGTATGTTAATACCTTAACATTGTCAATGAGGGACTCCATACTCTTGATCTTTCGGTGCGACCACCTCATAATATTAAGCTCTCTGCATCTTTTCTTCAGCACAGCCAATCCTACCTTCAACTCCTTGGTTTCTTCAGTTATCGGAATGTTAAAGTATTTTTGAATCTCATCCAGTTCCAATGGAGACGATTTTAATTTTTTAATTTCCTGACTTTGATTTTCATTTGTGTTTGAAATCATAAATTGTCCGTGATACATTGTATTGAGCCCTTTTATTGTTCCATAATCTAAATTTTTAGTATCCATAAACATTTGTGGCTTGATATCTACAATACCATCTTGTCTAAAATCTGCAATATTATAATCCCAGATATTCTCAAAATCATCAAATTCCAATTGGAGGATATAATTGTTTTGTTGTGAAAATTGATATTCATTAAAACCAAGTGGAATTTGATTAAGTTGTTGCGAAAATTGGTATTGATAATCAAAGAGGGTTTCATAATTTGATTGTGGAAATAATTGATCGGAATTAAAGGGATCGTCAAAATAATTGTAATTCAAATTATTAGTGATATGCGAGTATTGCTCCAATTTTCTGCAAACACAAAAAATGGACAATTACACAATTACACAAACATATATACTAGGTTGTAAACAATATACTTCAAAGAAGAAATGTATTAATAAGTGGGAGATTACCCTTTAGAGATTTCTTCCAAATAAGGCCAATCGAGTTCATACTCGTTTTCCACCCTAAGCTGATTAGAATCCATTCTTGAAGACAATACAATCAGAGGAAGAAACTAGTATTTATAACCGGAAGATGACTTCCCATTTAGCCTCAAACCCTACAATTTCCTATTTTCTAAAACTTAAAACTCAGCCGTGGAGTCTACAATTTCCTATAATCCAATTATGATTTCTAATTTTTGACATCTATTCGTCTGCCATCATTAAACCTCACATTGAATGACAGCAATAAAGCTCTTCCATTTCTCATCGCCCTTTGGTCTCCAACCATTTTTCTTTACAACAAACCTATATACATACATACATATATACATACATACATACATACATACATACATACATACATATCTATATACAATCGTCGTAAATATTTAAATGGCAAGCTGTCCCAAGAAAGCTGATGGTTTAGGTGATGCAATTGCCAAATCACAGTTCCACGTCGGTAATATGATGATGTGTTTCTTTTGGTTGATTTTGGATATGGGTTTTCTATTACTAACTTGCTATTAAGTAAGTATGTCATTCGGTAAATACTAAGTTGATATTCTTGCTTGAAGATTTCTATGGTTTGTTTTTCCCTTCAACAGGTCTGCTAAGTTTTCTTACTTTTTTTTAAGTTGATATTGACTTATCTCTTTTACTACTGCTTCACTTCAATGACATTTGTTAAGGACAAGAATGACGTGTGAAACAATTTATAGCCTTTTCCTCATTTCTATACGAATTGAATTTCTATTTAGATATGATTTGAGGATAATTTCTCACCATTTTTTTAATGGAATTTCAGTTCAAACACAATTTTTGGGTTTTTATTGTCCTAACAGTTCACTTTTGTTTTCCTTCTTTTGTAAATATTATTTTTAATATGATTATGTTTATATTAATTATAGTTGTTTCACATCAAGAGGCGCCGCCACAATACAACTTACTGGATGAACCCAGTCCACTATGTCTTCATCTCAAAAAGAGCCTATCTCTTTCGTTTTGAAACGTGAAGTATATAATAATAAACAATATACGTGCTAAATATTTTGTTTTGAAACGTGAGGTATATAATCATGACGGCCCAAAGGACAAACGTGAGGTATATAATCATGATGGCCCAAAGGACAAAATACACTACAAGAAAAATACCTTTTTATGACCCTTTAAAAAATGACTATATGATAGTTTAAAAAAAATTATCATTAAAAGTATAATACTATTATTTATATCACATATTAATTATAAAGTGTCATTATAAGAATAATAATATTAATGTACATGATTATTTCAATATAATAGTCATATTAAATGGTACATATTATGACCCTTTTTAACAAAACTCTCCAATGCATACGCGTGAGATAACACTATCCCAGTGACAACCTTATACGATTGGACCAAGAGGCTTGGTTCATTCTTAAAATTATATACAACATTCACATCATTATCTTTTAAATGATTTCACTTTGGATAAAGATAAACATACCCACTTTTGTACAATTTTCCCATACCGGTTCATAAAAATGTTATACCTTGTTGTTATGGGTCCCGTCAGGGCACAAGGTACAATCCCTTACCTGCCTTATCTTATTAGGCGTGTACCAAAGTGAATACCAATCTAAATCGGTGTAGTAGTACTCTTTCACATTACTTTTTCACTTCTAACGTATAATAAACACATGGTTAATAGCTTGACTACAATAATTAATCAAATGCAGCGGGAGAGAGGGTAAAACATGAAATTTAGTATTATTAAAATACCAAACCAAACATTGTAAAATAATTACCCCAAAGGTCACTTGTAATGGAAACATTATTTTTGGTAATACAAGTAGTGGAGTACCTTTGATTCATGGAGGGACGTAGCTAGGATTTCTCGATAGTGGGGGCGAATCTAATGGTAATTTCCGGGGGTTCGGGGTTGGAAGCCCTATAGCCAAAAAATTTTAAGGTTATTTTTGAGTATTTACCAAATAATTACTAAAATATTTTTTGAATTTAATAAAAAGATAAATAATTTTTGCAAAGATTAAACCAATATTCATCCCCTCAAATTTACATATACAATATCCCTAAAGTCAATCACAATTTAATCCTAAAACTAAATTTAGAATTTATACCAACCAACAATGACACTAAACAAAAAAATTATTAACCATTTCATCTAAAATTAAAGGGAGAACTTACGAGTGAAAATTAGATGGATAAAATATAATTTAATATTTAAAGTTATGGTAATTTTTGGGGGTTCGGAGGCGGAAGCCCTAGAGCCAATTTTTAAAGTTATTTTTGAGTATTTACCAAATAATTACTAAAATATTAATTTAATCTAATAAAAAGAGAAATAATTTCGCAAAGATTAAACTAATATTCATTCCCCCAAATTTATATATACAATATCCCTAAACTCAATCACAAGTTAATCCTAAAACTAAATTTAGAATTTAAACCAACCAACAATGACACTAAACAAAAAAATACTAACCATTTTATCTAAAATTAATGGGAGAACTTACGAGTGAAAATTAGAGGGGTTAAATATAATTTAATATTTAAATAAAATTTATATGATTGACATCATAAGAATTTATTAAAAAATTTAATCAAAATATAAAATTATAAATTAAATAGTGAATGAGAAGAGAAGTCTTTTCATTTTCTTTTCAAAGAGTTGTGTGGGAAGAAAAAGAAAACAAGAGTTTTTTTATAATTACCAAACCCCATCTTAAATTTTCAAAAAACTTCATTTTATTCTTAGAGTTTTCTTTTGGTACATATGTATATATATATTTTTTTTTTGGGGGGGGGGGGGGATCAATCCCCCGCTCGGCCCCATGTGTCTCCGTCCATGGATTCATTGTCCAGACTCAATAAATGTTGGCTGAAGTTATATTGGGTTAGGTGTAGCTGACGAAAAAAATTAAAAACGAATTTAATAATTTTAGATCTCGTTCAAACAATCGGAGGTCTTGAACCATCTTCATATAAAATATTAAATATTGAGGATGCGGATTGTGACTACATAATAAATTAATTTTGCACCAATTTTTTGGTGCATAACTCAATATTTAGATAACAAAAAAATACTTTTGTGCGTGTGTATATATATGGAGAGGTTCAAAAGTGAACCTTTAATGAACCTTAATAAAAAAATACTTTAACAATCGATTAATTTTAATTCTTATGTTGTAATTGGACCGCGCCAGTGGCAACGAACACGTGTGTGACACGCGGGTTGGGGGGGGGGGGGGGAGGTAAGGTGTGTGTATTAAAAAAAATGCGTGTCACACACGTGTCCGTTGCCGCTGGCACGGACCAATTACAACATATGAATTAAAATTAATGGGTTGCTAAGGTATTTTTTGTTATGGATCATTAAAATTTTGAACCTCTCCTTATATATATATATTTCCCTTATTATTTGAACATGGAATTGAACTAGAGCAGAAAGAAAATATTAAACAGTTACCAAAATAAATAAAAACTCGTCCTACCATAGTAGAGCAAACATTCACTTGAAGACAAGGAAAACCATACTTTATTTAAGCTTAGACTTGGCTGTAGTGCTATACGCATTATTATACCTCAGAAAATACCTTTTAAGTCCAAAAAGTAAATAAAGGGACAAAATACAACTAGAGATAGGAAAACTCAAAACCAAATTAAGGTCCAAAATACCCATAGAGAAATTTAAGATGGTAACAAAGGAGTTGAAGCATAATCAATAGTCAGATAGGAGCCTCCTTTTTTTGTATTTGGCCTTAAAGCAAGCTTGCCTCAACCTTTTTATTTTTTCTGTCATTTCAAAATCTGTCTGCTTCTCCATCATCTTCTTGTTCTCTTCTAGCATCTCTACCTCATTTGTTAATCCCATTTCCTAATATTGCAATTAAGAAAAAAATACTTATACAAATTAGAACAACATATATTAAATTTACTTACAAAATTTTATATTCAATTCACTTCTTATAAGAGAGAAATGAACTCAACTAAAAATAAGGGGTTAATTCCATTTCCCCTTATTTTCAAGATTTTATTTTCAACTTTTCCCCAATTTTTACATCATCATCCGAATTTTAATTTCAAGATTTAACCCCTAATCATATATAACGGCTTCATGTAGCCTCCTAACTTACACCGTCATTTTTTGGATGAAATATTGGTCACGTTCCATGCAAATGAGGGTATTTATGTCCAATTCAATATAAGAGTTTAAAAAAAATGAAAATTAGAGAAAAACTTTTATAAATAATTGTTTTTATAGAAAACCATTTAAAAGATTTGGAAATTAAAACTTTTTTTTAAATCGGGAAATTAGAAAAAAAAACTATTTTAGAAATTACAAACAGAAACATTAAAAATATGAAAAATGTTAATTTTTTAAAATACGAAAATAATAGAAAAATATTTTAAAATTTATAGAAAAACATTTAAAAAGTTATGTAACAAATTTAGAAAACGTACATAGAAACACCACTGGGTGGTCCCTCTCTCATCATGAAGCATGGACCGACTGAACAACTTATTTTGAAAAAACTTATAAGAGTCTTGAAAAAAATACAAAAGACATTTTAAAAATTGAATAATGACATAATTTTTTTAAAAAAATCTAGAAATAATAAACAAAACATTATAAAAGTTTGAATATTATTTAAAAAGTACAAATTTTAAGGAAAAAAGATATTTCTAGGAAAAAAAATTTGTAGCAAAAAAAATATTTTTGGCAAAAATCTATATTTACAAAAAAAAAAAACTTTGTTCCTATAAAAATTCAGCAAAAAAATAAATAAATAAATTCTAGCAAAATTAAAAATAAATACCCATACCAATAAATCCATACACATACCCCTAATTAAATCTTTGATTTGGGTAAACAAAATAACCTCAAATTCAATACTTTCTTTTTCAAACCCACCTTTTTCTTCAACCCCAAATTAGTGTGTGTCATGTAAAGATATATGTGTTAAGATATATGAGTGTGTACACACCACACACACACACACACACACACACACACACACATATATATATATATATATATATATATATATATATATATATATATATATATATATATATATATATATATATAGAGAGAGAGAGAGAGAGAGAGAGAGAGAGAGAGAGAGTGATTGCCCACGCCGTTATGAGAAAATGATAAAGAGAGTATAGTGAGGTATTATCCATAATTTGGTAAAATAAAATAATACCCATTTAAAATAGTTACATGGGTGTCAATTGTGATTATCCGTCCAATAACCTAGAAATATTATGGTTAAAAGGTTTCGTTTTGAAAGTTTAGGGGGATTAAATCTAAAAAATAGAAGTTCAGTTGGTGATGTCAAAATAAGAGTAAAGTTGAGGGGAGAAAACGTAACTAACTCTAAAAATGATACAATATAGATTAATATATTCAAAAGGATCTAATTCGCACGTATGATAATACCTTAACATTGTCAATGAGGGACTCCATACTCTTGATCTTTCGGTGCGGCCACCTCATAATATTAAGCTCTCTGCATCTTTTCTTCAGCACAGTCAATCCTACCTTCAACTCCTTTGTTGCTTCAGTTATCGAAATGTTAAAGTATTTTTGAATCTCATCCAGTTCCAATGGAGCCGATTTTAATTTTTTAATTTCCCGACTTTGATTTTCATTTGTGTTTGAAATCATAAATTGCCCGTGATACATTGTATTGAGCCCTTCTATTGTTCCATAATCTAAATTTTTAGTATCCATAAACATTTGTGGCTTGATATCTACAATACCATATTGTCTAAATCTGCAATATTATCATCCCAGATATTCTCAAAATCATCAAATTCCAATTGGAGATTATAATTGTTTTGTTGTGAAAAATGATATTCATTAAAATCAAGTGGAATTTGATTAAGTTGTTGCGAAAATTGGTATTGATAATCAAAGGGGGTTTCATAATTTGATTGTGGAAATAATTGATCGGAATTAAAGGGATCGTCAAAAGAATTGTAATTCAAATTATTAGTGATATGCGAGTATTGCTCCAATTTTCTGCAAACACAAAAAATGGACAATTACACAAGTACACAAACATATATACCAGGTTGTAAACAATATAATTGAAAGAAGAAGTGTATTAATAAGTGGGAGATTATCCTTGAGAGATTTCTTGGAAATAAGGCCAATCGAGTTCATACTCGTTTTCCACCCTAAGCTGATTAGAATCCATTCTTGAAGACAATACAATCGGAGGAAGAAACTAGTATTTATAACCGGAAGATGACTTCCCATTTACCCTCAAACCCTACAATTTCCTATTTTCTAAAACTTAAAACTCAGCCGTGGACTCTACAATTTCCTATAATCCAATTATGATTTCTAATTTGTGACATCTATTCGTCTCCCATCATTAAACCTCACATTGAATGACAACAATAAAGCTCTTCCATTTCTCATCGCCCTTTGGTCTCCAGCCATTTTTATTTACAACAAACCTATATACATACATACATATATACATACACACATACATACATACACACATACATACATACATACATACATACATACATACATACATACATACATACATACATACATACATATATATCTATATACAATCGTCGTAAATATTTAAATGGCAAGCTGTCCCAAGAAAGCTGATGGTTTAGGTGATGCAACTGCCAAATCTCAGTTTCACGTCGGTAATATGATGATGTGTTTCTTTTGATTGATTTTGGATATGGGTTTTCTATTACTAACTTGCTATTAAGTAAGTATGTCATTCGGTAAATACTAAGTTGATATTCTTGCTTGAAGATTTCTATGGTTTGTTTTTCCCTTCAACAGGTCTGCTAAGTTTCCTTACTTTTTTTTTTAAGTTGATATTGACTTATCTCTTTTACTACTGCTTCACTTCAATGACATTTGTTATGGACAAGAATGACGTGTGAAACAATTCATAGCCTATTCCTCATTTCTATACGAATTGAATTTCTATTTAGATATGATTTGAGGATAATTTCTCACCTTTTTTTTATTGAATTTCAGTCCAAACACAATTTTTGGGTTTTTATTGTCCTAACAGTTCACTTTTTGTTTTCCTTCTTTTGTAAATATTATTCTTAATATGATTAAGATTATATTAATTATAGTTGTTTCACATCAAGAGGCGCCGTCGCCATACAACTTACCGGATGAACCCAGTCCACTATGTCTTCATCTCAAAAAGAGCCTATCTCTTTCGTTTTGAAACGTGAAGTATATAATAATAAACAATATACATGCTAAATATTTTGTTTTGAAACGTGAGGTATATAATCATGACGGCCCAAAGGACAAACGTGAGGTATATAATCATGATGGCCCAAAGGACAAAATACACTACAAGAAAAATACCTTTTTATGACCCTTTAAAAAATGACTTTATGACAGTTTAAAAAAATTATCATTAAAAGTATAATACTATTATTTATATCACATATTAATTATAAAGTGTCTTTATAAGAATAATAATATTAATGTACATGATAATTGCAATATAATAGTCATATTAAATGGTACATATTATGACCCTTTTTAACAAAACCCTCCAATGCATACGCGTGAGATAACACTATCCCAGTGACAACCTTATACGTTTGGACCAAGAGGCTTGGTTCATTCTTAAAATTATATACAATATTCACATCATTATCTTTTAAATGATTTCACTTTGGATAAAGATAGACAGACCCACTTTTGTACAATTTTCCCATACCGGTTCATAAAAATGTTATACCTTGTTGTTGTGGGTCCCGTCAGGGCACAAGGTACAATCCCTTACCTGCCTTATCTTATTAGGCGGGTACCAAAGTGAATACCAAACTGAATCGGTGTAGTGGTACTCTTTCACTTTACTTTTTCACTTCTAACGTATAATAAACACATGGTTAATAGCTTGACTACAATAATTAATCAAATGCAGCGGGTGAGAGGGTAAAACATGAAATTTAGTATTATTATAATACCAAACCAAACAATGTAAAATAATTACCCCAAAGGTCACCCGTAATGGAAACATTATTTTTGGTAATACAAGTAGTGGAGTACCTTTGATTCATGGAGGGACGTAGCTAGGATTTCTCGATAGTGGGGGCTAATGTAATTGTAATTTCCGGGGGTTCGGAGGCGGAAGCCCTAGAGCCAATATTTTTAAGATTATTTTTGAGTATTTACCAAATAATTACTAAAATATTAATTTAATCTAATAAAAAGAGAAATAATTTCGTAAAGATTGAACCAATATTCATCCCCCCAAATTTATATATACAATATCCCTAAAGTCAATCACAATTTAATCCTAAAACTAAATTTAGAATTTAAGCCAACCTACAATGACACTAAACAAAAAAATAATTAACCATTTTATCTAAAATTAAAGGGAGAACTTACGAGTGAAAATTAGAGGGGTTAAATATAATTTAATATTTAAATAAAATTTATGTGATTGACATCATAAGAATTTATTCAAAAATTAAATCAAAATCTAAAATTATAAATTCAATAGAGAATGAGAAGAGAAGTCTTTTCATTTTCTTTTCAAAGAGTTGTGTGGGAAGAAAAAGAATACAAGAGTTTTTTTTATAATTACCAAACCCATCTTAAATTTTAAAAAAACATCATTTTATTCTTAGAATTTTCTTTTGGTACATATATATATATATATATATATATATATATATATATATATTTTTAGGGGGGGGGGGGGGATCAATCCCCCACTAGGCCCCATGTGTCTCCGTCCATGGATTCATTGTCCAGACTCAATAAATGTTGGCTGAAGTTATAATCGTGTAGCTGACGAAAAAAATTAAAAACGAATTTAATAATTTTAGATCTCGTTCAAACAAGCGGAGGTCTTGAACCATCTTCATATAAAATATTAAATATTGAGGATGAGGATTGTGACTACATAATAAATTAATTTTGCACCAATTTATTCATGCATAACTCAATATTTAGATAACAAAAAAATACTTTTGTGCGTGTGTATATATTTGGAGAGGTTCAAAAGTGAACCTTTAATGAACCTTAATAAAAAAATACTTTAATAATCGATTAATTTTAATTCTTATGTTGTAATTGGACCGCGCCAGTGGCAATGAAGACGTGTGTGACACGCGGGTTGGGGGGGGGGGGGGAGGTAAGGTGTGTGTATTAAAAAAAATGCGTGTCACACACGTGTCCGTTGCCGCTGGCATGGACCAATTACAACATATGAATTAAAATTAATGGGTTGCTAAGGTATTTTTTGTTATGGATCATTAAAATTTTGAACCTCTCCTTATATATATATATATATATATATTTCCCTTATTATTTGAACATGGAATTGAACTAGAGACAGTTACCAAAATAAAAAAAACTCGTCCTACCATAGTAGAGCAAACATTGACTTGAAGACAAGGAAAACCATACTTTATTTAAGCTTAGACTTGGCTGTAGTGCTATACGCATTATTATACCTCAGAAAATACCTTTTAAGTCCAAAAAGTAAATAAAGTGACAAAATACAACTAGCGATAGGAAAACTCAAAACTAAATTAAGGCCCAAAATACCCATAGAGAAATTTAAGATGGTAACAAAGGAGTTGAAGCATAATCAATAGTCAGATAGGAGCCTCCTTTTTTTGTATTTGGCCTTAAAGCAAGCTTGCCTCAACCTTTTTATTTTTTCTGTCATTTCAAAATCTGACTGCTTCTCCATCATCTTCTTGTTCTCTTCTAGCATCTCTACCTCATTTGTTAATCCCATCTCCTAATATTGCAATTAAGAAAAAAAATACTTATACAAATAAGAACAACATATATTAAATTTACTTGCAAAATTTTATATTCAATTCACTTCTTATAAAAGAGAAATGAACTCAATTAAAAATAAGGGGTTAATTCCATTTCCCCTTATTTTCAAGATTTTATTTTCAACTTTTCCCCAATTTTTACATCATCATCCGAATTTTATTTTCAAGATTTAACCCCTAAACATATATAACGGCTTCATGTAGCCTCCTAACTTACACCGTCATTTTTTGGATGAAATATTGGTCACGTTCCATGCAAATGAGGGTATTTATGTCCAATTCAATATAAGAGTTTAAAAAAAATGAAAATTAGAAAAACTTTTATAAATAATTTTTTTTATAGAAAACCATTTAAAAGATTTGGAAATTAAAACTTTTTTTTTTCAAATCGGGAAATTACAAAAAAAAAACTATTTTAGAAATTACAAACAGAAACATTAAAAATATGAAAAATGTTAATTTTTTAAAATACGAAAATAATAGAAAAATATTTTTAAATTTATAGAAAAACATTTAAAAAGTTATCTAACAAGTTTAGAAAACGTACATAGAAACACCACTGGGTGGTCCCTATCTCATCATGAAGCATGGACCGACTGAACGACTTATTTTGAAAAAACTTATGAGAGTCTTGAAAAAAATACAAAAGACATTTTAAAAATTGAATAATGACATAATTTTTTTTAAAAAATCTAGAAATAATAAACAAAACATTATAAAAGTTTGAATATTATTTAAAAAGTACAAATTTTAAGGAAAAAAGAGTAAAGTTGAGGGGAGAAAACGTAACTAACTCTAAAAATGATGCAATATAGATGAATATATTCAAAAGGATCTAATACGCACGTATGATAATACCTTAACATTGTCAATGAGGGACTCCATACTCTTGATCTTTCGGTGCGGCCACCTCATAATATTAAGCTCTCTGCATCTTTTCTTCAGCACAGTCAATCCTACCTTCAACTCCTTGGTTGCTTCAGTTATCGGAATGTTAAAGTATTTTTGAATCTCATCCAGTTCCAATGGAGCCGATTTTAATTTTTTAATTTCCCGACTTTGATTTTCATTTGTGTTTGAAATCATAAATTGTCCGTGATACATTGTATTGAGCCCTTCTATTGTTCCATAATCTAAATTTTCAGTATCCATAAACATTTGTGGCTTGATATCTACAATACCATCTTGTCTAAAATCTGCAATATAATCATCCCAGATATTCTCAAAATCATCAAATTCCAATTGGAGAATATAATTGTTTTGTTGTGAAAATTGATATTCATTAAAACCAAGTGGAATTTGATTAAGTTGTTGCGAAAATTGGTATTGATAATCAAAGGGGGTTTCATAATTTGATTGTGGAAATAATTGATCGGAATTAAAGGGATAGTCAAAAGAATTGTAATTCAAATTATTAGTGACATGCGAGTATTGCTCCAATTTTCTGCAAACACAAAAAATGGACAATTACACAAGTACACAAACATATATACTAGGTTGTAAACAATATACTTGAAAGAAGAAGTGTATTAATAAGTGGGAGATTACCCTTGAGAGATTTCTTCCAAATAAGGCCAATCGAGTTCATACTCGTTTACCACCCTAAGCTGATTAGAATCCATTCTTGAAGACAATACAATTGGAGGAAGAAACTAGTATTTATAACCGGAAGATGACTTCCCATTTACCCTCAAACCCAACAATTTCCTATTTTCTAAAACTTAAAACTCATCCGTGGACTCTACAATTTCCTATAATCCAATTATGATTTCTAATTTTTGACATCTATTCGTCTCCCATCATTAAACCTCACATTGAATGACAGCAATAAATCTCTTCCATTTCTCATCGCCCTTTCGTCTCCAGCCATTTTTCTTTACAACAAACCTATATACATACATACATATATATCTATATACAATCGTCGTAAATATTTAAATGGCAAGCTGTCCCAAGAAAGCTGATGGTTTAGGTGATGCAACTGCCAAATCTCAGTTCCACGTCGGTAATATGATGATGTGTTTCTTTTGATTGATTTTGGATATGGGTTTTCTATTACTAACTTGCTATTAAGTATGTATGTCATTCGGTAAATACTAAGTTGATATTCTTGCTTGAAGATTTCTATGGTTTGTTTTTCCCTTCAACAGGTCTGCTAAGTTTTCTTACTTTTTTTTAAAGTTGATATTGACTTATCTCTTTTACTACTGCTTCATTTCAATGACATTTGTTAAGGACAAGAATGACGTGTGAAACAATTCATAGCCTTTTCCCCATTTCTATACGAATTGAATTTCTATTTAGATATGATTTGAGGATAATTTCTCACCTTTTTTTTTTATTGAATTTCAGTTCAAACACAATTTTTGGGTTTTTATTGTCCTAAATGTTCACTTTTGTTTTCCTTCTTTTGTAAATATTATTTTTAATATGATTAAGTTTATATTAATTATAGTTGTTTCACATCAAGAGGCGCCTCCGCAATAGAACTTACTGGATGAACCCAGTCCACTATGTCTTCATCTAAAAAAGAGCCTATCTCTTTCGTTTCGAAATGTGAAGTATATAATAATAAACAATATACATGCTAAATATTTTGTTTTGAAACGTGAGGTATATAATCATGATGGCCCAAAGGACAAACGTGAGGTATATAATCATGATGTCCCAAAGGACAAAATACACTACAAGAAAAATACCTTTTAAAGACCCTTTAAAAAATGACTTTATGACAGTTTAAAAAAAATTATCATTAAAAGTATAATACTATTATTTATATCACATATTAATTATAAAGTGTCATTAGAATAATAATAATATTAATGTACATGATAATCTCAATATAATAGTCATATTAAATGGTACATATTATGACCCTTTTTAACAAAACTCTCCGATGCATACGTGTGAGATAACACTATCCCAAAGACAACCTTATACGATTGGACTAAGAGGCCTGGTTCATTCTTAAAATTATATACAATATTCACATCATTATCTTTTAAATGATTTCACTTTGGATAAAGATAGACATACCCACTTTTGTACAATTTTCCCATACCGGTTCATAAAAATGTTATACCTTGTTGTTGTGGGTCCCGTCAGGGCACAAGGTACAATCCCTTACCTGCCTTATCTTATTAGGCGGGTACCAAAGTGAATACCAAACTGAATCGGTGTAGTGGTACTCTTTCACTTTACTTTTTCACTTCTAACGTATAATAAACACATGGTTAATAGATTGACTACAATAATTAATCAAATGCAGCGGGTGAGAGGGTAAAACATGAAATTTAGTATTATTATAATACCAAACCAAACATTGTAAAATAATTACCCCAAAGGTCACCCGTAATGGAAACATTATTTTTGGTAATACAAGTAGTGGAGTACCTTTGATTCATGGAGGGACGTAGCTAGGATTTCTCGATAGTGGGGGCTAATCTAATGGTAATTTCTGGGGCTTCGGAGGCGGAAGCCCTAGAGCCAATTTTTTTAAGGATATTTTTGAGTATTTACCAAATAATTACTGAAATATTAATTTAATCTTATTAAAAGAGAAATAATTTCGCAAAGATTAAACCAATATTCATCCCCCCAAATTTATATATACAATATCCCTAAAGTCAATCACAATTTAATCCTAAAACTAAATTTAGAATTTAAACCAACCAACAATGACACTAAACAAAAAAAATATTAACCATTTTATCTAAAATTAAAGGGAGAACTTACGAGTGAAAATTAAAGGGTTAAATATAATTTAATATTTAAATAAATTTATATGATTGACATCATAAGAATTTATTCAAAAATTAAATCAAAATCTAAAATTATAAATTAAATAGAGAATGAGAAGAGAAGTCTTTTCATTTTCCTTTCAAAGAGTTGTGTGGGAAGAAAAAGAATACAAGACTTTTTTTATAATTACCTAATCCCATCTTAAATTTTCAAAAAACTTCATTTTATTCCTAGAATTTTCTTTTGGTACATATGTATATATATATATATATATATTTTTTTTTTTTGGGGGGGGGGGGGGGGGGGATCAATCCCCCACTAGGCCCCATGTGTCTCCGTCCATGGATTCATTGTACAGACTCAATAAATGTTGGCTGAAGTTATAATGGGTTAGGTGTAGCTGACGAAAAAAATTAAATACGAATTTAATAATTTTAGATCTCGTTCAAACAAGCGGAGGTCTTGAACCATCTTCATATAAAATATTAAATATTGAGGATGGGGATTGTAACTACATAATAAATTAATTTTGCACCAATTTCTTCATGCATAACTCAATATTTAGATCACAAAAAAAATACTTTTGTGCGTGTGTATATATATGGAAAGGTTCAAAAGTGAACCTTTAATGAACGTTAATAAAAAAATACTTTAACAATCGATTAGTTTTAATTCTTATGTTGTAATTGGACCGCACCAGTGGCAACGAACACGTGTGTGACACGCGGGTTGGGGGGAGGGGAGGTAAGGTGTGTGTATTAAAAAAATGCATGTCACACACGTGTCCGTTGCCGCTGGCACAGACCAATTACAACATATGAATTAAAATTAATGGGTTGGTAAGGTATTTTTTGTTATGGATCATTAAAATTTTGAACCTCTCCTTATATATATATTTCCCTTATTTTGAACATGGAATTGAACTAGAGCAGAAAGAAAATATTAAACAGTTACCAAAATAAAAAAAACTCGTCCTACCATAGTAGAGCAAACATTCACTTGAAGAAAAGGAAAACCATACTTTATTTAAGCTTAGACTTGGCTGTAGTGCTATACGCATTATTATACCTCATAAAATAGCTTTTAAGTCCAAAAAGTAAATAAAGGGACAAAATACAACTAGAGATAGGAAAACTCAAAACCAAATTAAGGTCCAAAATACCCATAGAGAAATTTAAGATGGTAACAAAGGAGTTGAAGCATAATCAATAGTCAAATAGGAGCCTCCTTTTTTTGTATTTGGCCTTAAAGCAAGCTTGCCTCAAACTTTTTATTTTTTCTGTCATTTCAAAATCTGACTGCTTCTCCATCATCTTCTTGTTCTCTTCTAGCATCTCTACCTCATTTGTTAATCCCATCTCCTAATATTGCAATTAAGAAAAAAATACTTATACAAATAAGAACAACATATATTAAATTTACTTGCAAAATTTTATATTCAATTCACTTCTTATAAGAGAGAAATGAACTCAATTAAAAATAACGGGTTAATTCCATTTCCCCTTATTTTCAAGATTTTATTTTCAACTTTTCCCCAATTTTTACATCATCATCCGAATTTTATTTTCAAGATTAAACCCCTAAACATATATAACGACTTCATGTAGCCTCCTAACTTACACCGTCATTTTTTGGATGAAATATTGGTCACGTTCCATGCAAATGAGGGTATTTATGTCCAATTCAATATAAGAGTTTAAAAAAATGAAAATTAGAGAAAAACTTTTATAGTAATTTTTTTTATAGAAAACCATTTTAAAAGATTTGGAAATTAAAACTTTTTTTATAAATCGGGAAATTAGAAAAAAAACTATTTTAGAAATTACAAAGAGTAACATTAAAAATATGAAAAATGTTAATTTTTTAAAATACGAAAATAATAGAAAAATATTTTTAAATTTATAGAAAAACATTTAAAAAGTTATCTAACAAATTTAGAGAACGTACATAGAAACACCACTGGGTGGTCCCTCTCTCATCATGAAGCAAGGACCGACTGAACGACTTATTTTGTAAAAAGCTTATAAGAGTCTTGAAAAAATACAAAACGCATTTTAAAAATTGAATAATGACATAATTTTTTTTTAAAAAATCTAGAAATAATTAACAAAACATTATAAAAGTTTGAATATTATTTAAAAATTACAAATTTTAAGGAAAAAAGATATTTCTAGGAAAAAAAATTTGTAGCGAAAACAATATTTTTGGCAAAAATCTATATTTCCAAAAAAAAAACTTTGTTCGTAAAGAAATTCAGCAAAAAAATAAATAAATAAATTCTAGCAAAATTAAAAATAAATACCAATACCAATAAACCCATACACATACCCCTAATTAAATCTTGGATTTGGGTAAACAAAATAACCTCAAATTCAATACTTTCTTTTTCAAACCCACCTTTTTCTTCAACCCCAAATTAGTGTGTGTCATGTAAAGATATATGTGTGTGTACACACACACACACACACACACACACACACACACACACACACATATATATATATATATATATATATATATATATATATATATATATATATATATAGAGAGAGAGAGAGAGAGAGAGAGAGAGAGAGAGAGAGAGAAAGAGATTGCCCACGCCGTTATGAGAAAATGATAAAGAGAGTATAGTGAGGTATTATCCACAATTTGGTAAAATAAAATAATAACCTTTTAAAATAGTTACATGGGTGTCAATTGTGATTATCCGTCCAATAAACTAGAAATATTATGGTTAAAAGGTTTCGTTTTGAAAGTTTAGGGGGATTAAATCCAAAAAATAGAAGTTCAGTTGGTGATGTAAAAATAAGAGTAAAGTTGAGGGGAGAAAACGTAACTAACTCTAAAAATGATGCAATATAGATTAATATATTCAAAAGGATCTAATACGCACGTATGATAATACCTTAACATTGTCAATGAGGGACTCCATACTCTTGATCTTTCGGTGCGGCCACCTCATAATATTAAGCTCTCTGCATCTTTTCTTCAGCACAGTCAATCCTACCTTCAACTCCTTGGTTGCTTCAGTTATCGAAATGTTAAAGTATTTTTGAATCTCATCCAGTTCCAACGGAGCCGATTTTAATTTTTTAATTTCCCGACTTTGATTTTCATTTGTGTTTTAAATAATAAATTGTCCGTGATACATTGTATTGAGCCCTTCTATTGTTCCATAATCTAAATTTTCAGTATCCATAAACATTTGTGGCTTGATATCTACAATACCATATTGTCTAAATCTGCAATATTATCATCCCAGATATTCTCAAAATCATCAAATTCCAATTGGAGAATATAATTGTTTTGTTGTGAAAATTGATATTCATTAAAACCAAGTGGAATTTGATTAAGTTGTTGCGAAAATTGGTATTGATAATCAAAAGGGGTTTCATAATTTGATTGTGGAAATAATTGATCGGAATTAAAGGGATCGTCAAAATAATTGTAATTCAAATTATTAGTGACATGCGAGTATTGCTCCAATTTTCTGCAAACACAAAAAATGGACAATTACACAAGTACACAAACATATATACTAGGTTGTAAACAATATACTTGAAAGAAGAAGTGTATTAATAAGTGGGAGATTACCCTTGAGAGATTTCTTCCAAATAAGGCCAATCGAGTTCATACTCGTTTTCCACCCTAAGCTGATTATAATCCATTCTTAAAGACAATACAATCGGAGGAAGAACCTAGTATTTATAACCGGAAGATGACTTCCTATTTACCATCAAACCCTACAATTTCCTATTTTCTAAAACTAAAAACTCAGCCGTGGACTCTACATTTTCGTATAATCCAATTATGATTTCTAATTTTTGACATCTATTCGTCTCCCATCATTAAACCTCACATTGAATGACAACAATAAAGCTCTTCCATTTCTCATCGCCCTTTGGTCTCCAACCATTTTTATTTACAACAAACCTATATACATACATACATACATACATACATACATACATACATACATACATACATAAATACATACATACATACATATATACATACATATCTATATACAATCGTCGTAAATATTTAAAAGGCAAGCTGTCCCAAGAAAGCTGATGGTTTAGGTGATGCAACTGCCAAATCTCAGTTCAACGTCGGTAATTTGATGATGTGTTTCTTTTGATTGATTTTGGATATGGATTTTCTATTACTAACTTGCTATTAAGTAAGTATGTCATTCGGTAAATACTAAGTTGAAATTCTTGCTTGAAGATTTCTATGGTTTGTTTTTCCCTTCAACAGGTCTGCTAAGTTTTCTTACTTTTTTTTAAGTTGATATTGACTTATCTCTTTTACTACTGCTTCACTTCAATGACATTTGTTAAGGACAAGAATGACGTGTGAAACAATTCATAGCCTTTTCCCCATTTCTATACGAATTGAATTTCTATTTAGATATGATTTGAGGATAATTTCTCACCTTTTTTTTATTGAATTTCAGTTCAAACACAATTTTTGGGCTTTTATTGTCCTAACAATTCACTTTTGTTTTCCTTCTTTTGTAAATATTATTTTTAATATGATTAAGTTTATATTAATTATAGTTGTTTCACATCAAGAGGCGCCGCCGCGATACAACTTACTGGATGAACTCAGTCCACTATGTCTTCATCTCAAAAAGAGCCTACTCTTTCGTTTTGAAACGTGAAGTATATAATAATAAACAATATACATGCTAAATATTTTGTTTTG
Organism: Sambucus nigra; assembly: GCA_949130495.1. Taxonomy (NCBI): domain Eukaryota; kingdom Viridiplantae; phylum Streptophyta; class Magnoliopsida; order Dipsacales; family Adoxaceae; genus Sambucus; species Sambucus nigra. Next base: position 626,169,423 of record OX422210.1, on the reverse strand, counting down.
AAACGTGAGGTATATAATCATGACGGCCCGAAGGACAAACGTGAGGTATATAATCATGATGGCCCAAAGGACAAAATACACTACAAGAAAAATACCTTTTTATGACCCTTTAAAAAATGACTTTATGCCTGTTTTAAAAAAATTATCATTAAAAGTATAATACTATTATTTATATCACATATTAATTATAAAGTGTCATTATAAGAATAATAATTTTTAATGTACATGATAATTTCAATATAATAGTCATATTAAATGGTACATATTATGACCATTTTTAACAAAACTCTCCAATGCATACGCGTGAGATAACACTATCCCAGTGACAACCTTATACGATTGGACCAAGAGGCTTGGTTCATTCTTAAAATTATATACAATATTCACATCATTATCTTTTAAATGATTTCACTTTGGATAAAGATAGACATACCCACTTTTGTAAAATTTTCCCATACCGGTTCATAAAAATGTTATACCTTGTTGTTGTGGGTCCCGTCAGGGCACAAGGTACAATCCCTTACCTGCCTTATCTTATTAGGCGAGTACCAAAGTGAATACCAAACTCAATCGGTGTAGTGGTACTCTTTCACTTTACTTTTTCACTTCTAACGTATAATAAACACATGGTTAATAGCTTGACTACAATAATTAATCAAATGCAGCGGGTGAGAGGGTAAAACATGAAATTTAGTATTATTATAATACCAAACCAAACATTGTAAAATAATTACCCCAAAGGTCACTCGTAATGGAAACATTATTTTTGGTAATACAAGTAGTGGAGTACCTTTGATTCATGGAGGGACGTAGCTAGGATTTCTCGATAGTGGGGGCTAATCTAATTGTAATTTCTGGGGGTTCGGAGGCGGAAGCCCTAGAGCCAATATTTTTAAGGTTATTTTTGAGTATTTACCAAATAATTACTAAAATATTAATTTAATCTAATAACAGGAGAAATAATTTCGCAAAGATTAAACCAATATTCATCCCCCCAAATTTATATATACAATATCCGTAAAGTCAATCACAATTTAATCCTAAAACTAAATTTAGAATTTAAACCAACAAACAATGACACTAAACAAAAAAAATATTAACCATTTTATCTAAAATTAAAGGGAGAACTTACGAGTGAAAATTAGTGGGGTTAAATATAATTTAATATTTAAATAAAATTTATATGATTGACATCATAAGAATTTATTCAAAAATTAAATCAAAATCTAAAATTATAAATTAAATAGAGAATGAGAAGGGAAGTCTTTTTATTTTCTTTTCAAAGAGTTGTGTCGGAAGAAAAAGAATACAAGAGGTTTTTTATAATTACCAAACCCCATCTTAAATTTTCAAAAAACTTCATTTTATTCCTAGAATTTTCTTTTGGTACATATGTATATATATATATATATATATATATATATATATATATATTTTTTTTTTTGGGGGGGGGGGGGGGGGATCAATCCCCCACTAGGCCCCATGTGTCTCCGTCCATGGATTCATTGTCCAGACTCAATAAATGTTGGCTGAAGTTATAATGGGTTAGGTGTAGCTGACGAAAAAAATTAAAAACGAATTTAATAATTTTAGATCTCGTTCAACAAAGCGGAGGTCTTGAACCATCTTCATATAACATATTAAATATTGAGGATGAGGATTGTGACTACATAATAAATTAATTTTGCACCAATTTCTTCATGCATAACTCAATATTTAGATAACAAAAAAATACTTTTGTGCGTGTGTATATACATGGAGAGGTTCAAAAGTGAAACTTTAATGAACCTTAATAAAAAAATACTTTAACAATCGATTAATTTTAATTCTTATGTTGTAATTGGACCGCGCCAGTGGCAACGAACACGTGTGTGACACGCGGGTTGGGGGGGGGGGGGGGAGGTAAGGTGTGTGTATTAAAAAAAATGCGTGTCACACACGTGTCCGTTGCCGCTGGCACGGACCAATTACAACATATGAATTAAAATTAATGGGTTGCTAAGGTATTTTTTGTTATGGATCCCTAAAATTTTGAACCTCTCCTTATATATATATTTCGCTTATTATTTGAACATGGAATTGAACTAGAGCATAAAGAAAATATTAAACAGTTACCAAAATAAAAAAAAACTCGCCCTACCATAGTAGAGCAAACATTCACTTGAAGACAAGGAAAACCATACTTTATTTAAGCTTAGACTTGGCTGTAGTGCTATACGCATTATTATACCTCAGAAAATAGCTTTTAAGTCCAAAAAGTAAATAAAGGGACAAAATACAACTAGAGATAGGAAAACTCAAAACCAAGTTAAGGTCCAAAATACCCATAGAGAAATTTAAGATGGTAACAAAGGAGTTGAAGCATAATCAATAGTCAGATAGGAGCCTCCTTTTTTTGTATTTGGCCTTAAAGCAAGCTTGCCTCAACCTTTTTATTTTTTCTGTCATTTCAAAATCTGACTGCTTCTCCATCATCTTCTTGTTCTCTTCTAGCATCTCTACCTCATTTGTTAATCCCATCTCCTAATATTGCAATTAAGAAAAAAATACTTATACAAATAAGAACAACATATATTAAATTTACTTGCAACATTTTATATTCAATTCACTTCTTATAAGAGAGAAATGAACTCAATTAAAAATAAGGGGTTAATTCCATTTCCCCTTATTTTCAAGATTTTATTTTCAACTTTTCCCCAATTTTTACATCATCATCCGAATTTTATTTTCAAGATTTAACCCCTAAACATATATAACGACTTCATGTATCCTCCTAACTTACACCGTCATTTTTTGGATGAAATATTGGTCACGTTCCATGCAAATGAGGGTATTTATGTCCAATTCAATATAAGAGTTTTAAAAAAATGAAATTTCGAGAAAAACTTTTATATATAATTTTTTTTTATAGAAAACCATTTAAAAGATTTGGAAATTAAATCTTTTTTTTTTTAAATCGGGAAATTACAAAAAAAACTATTTTAGAAATTACAAACAGAAACATTAAAAATATGAAAAATTTTAATTTTTTAAAATACGAAATTAATAGAAAAATATTTTTAAATTTATAGAAAAACATTTAAAAAGTTATCTAAAAAATTTAGAAAACGTACATAGAAACACCACAGGGTGGTCCCTCTCTCATCATGAAGCATGGACCGACTGAACGACTTATTTTGAAAAAACTTATAAGAGTCTTGAAAAAAATACAAAAGACATTTTAAAAATTGAATAATGACATAATTTTTAAAAAAAAATGTAGAAATAATAAACAAAGCATTATAAAAGTTTGAATATTATTTAAAAAGTACAAATTTTAAGGAAAAAAGATATTTCTAGGAAAAAAATTTTGTCGCAAAAAAAATATTTTTGGCAAAAATCTATATTTCCAAAAAAAAAAACTTTGTTCCTATAAAAATTCAGCAAAAAAAAAAAAAATAAACTCTAGGAAAATTAAAAATAAATACCAATACCAATAAACCCATACACATACCCCTAATTAAATCTTGGATTTGGGTAAATAAAATAACCTCAAATTCAATACTTTCTTTTTCAAACCCACCTTTTTCTTCAACCCCAAATTAGTGTGTGTCATGTAAAGATATATGTGTTAAGATATATGTGTGTGTACACACACACACACACACACACACACACACACACACACACACACACACACACACATATATATATATATATATATATATATATAGAGAGAGAGAGAGAGAGAGAGAGATTGCCCACGCCGTTATGAGAAAATGATAAAGAGAGTATAGTGAGGTATTATCCACAATTTGGTAAAATAAAATAATACCCTTTTAAAATAGTTACATGGGTGTCAATTGTGATTATCCGTCCAATAAACTAGAAATATTATGGTTAAAAGGTTTCGTTTTGAAAGTTTAGGGGGATTAAATCCAAAAAATAGAAGTTCAGTTGGTGATGTAAAAATAAGAGTAAAGTTGAGGGGGGAAAACGTAACTAACTCTAAAAATGATGCATTATAGATTAATATATTCAAAAGGATCTAATACGCACGTATGATAATACCTTAACATTGTCAATGAGGGACTCCATACTCTTGATCTTTCGGTGCGGCCACCTCATAATATTAAGCTCTCTGCATCTTTTCTTCAGCACAGTCAATCCTACCTTCAACTCCTTGGTTGCTTCAGTTATCGGAATGTTAAAGTATTTTTGAATCTCATCCAGTTCCAATGGAGCCGATTTTAATTTTTTAATTTCCCGACTTTGATTTTCATTTGTGTTTGAAATAATAAATTGTCCGTGATACATTGTATTGAGCCCTTCTATTGTTCCGTAATCTAAATTTTCAGTATCCATTAACATTTGTGGCTTGATATCTACAATACCATCTTGTCTAAAATCTGCAATATTATCATCCCAGAAATTCTCAAAATCATCAAATTCCAATTGGAGAATATAATTGTTTTGTTGTGAAAATTGATATTCATTAAAACCAAGTGGAATTTGATTAAGTTGTTGCGAAAATTGGTATTGATAATCAAAGGGGGTTTCATAATTTGATTGTGGAAATAATTTATCGGAATTAAAGGGATCGTCAAAAGAATTGTAATTCAAATTATTAGTGATTTGCGAGTATTGCTCCAATTTTCTGCAAACACAAAAAATGGACAATTACACAAGTACACAAACATATATACTAGGTCGTAAACAATATACTTGAAAGAAGAAGTGTATTAGTAAGAGGGAGATTAGCCTTGAGAGATTTCTTCCAAATAAGGCCAATCGAGTTCATACTCGTTTACCACCCTAAGCTGATTAGAATCCATTCTTGAAGACAATACAATTGGAGGAAGAAACTAGTATTTATAACCGGAAGATGACTTCCCATTTACCCTCAAACCCTACAATTTCCTATTTTCTAAAACTTAAAACTCAGCCGTGGACTCTACAATTTCCTATAATCCAATTATGATTTCTAATTTTTGACATCTATTCATCTCCCATCATTAAACCTCACATTGAATGACAGTAATAAAGCTCTTCCATTTCTCATCGCCCTTTCGTTTCCAGCCATTTTTCTTTACAACAAACCAATATACATACATACATACATACATACATACATACATATATATCTATATACAATCGTCGTAAATATTTAAATGGCAAGTTGTCCCAAGTAAGCTGATGGTTTAGGTGATGCAACTGCCAAATCTCAGTTCCACGTTGGTAATATGATGATGTGTTTCTTTTGATTGATTTTGGATATGGGTTTTCTATTACTAACTTGCTATTAAGTAAGTATGTCATTCGATAAATACTAAGTTGATATTCTTGCTTGAAGATTTCTATGGTTTGTTTTTCCCTTCAACAGGTCTGCTAAGTTTTCTTACTTTTTTTTAAGTTGATATTGACTTATCTCGTTTACTACTGCTTCACTTCAATGACATTTGTTAAGGACATGAATGGCGTGTGAAACAATTCATATCCTTTTCCCCATTTCTATACCAATTGAATTTCTATTTAGATATGATTTGAGGATAATTTCTCACCTTTTTTTTATTGAATTTCAGTTCAAACACAATTTTTGGGTTTTTATTGTCCTAACAGTTCACTTTTGTTTTCCTTCTTCTGTAAATATTATTTTTAATATGATTAAGTTTATATTAATTATAGTTGTTTCACATCAAGAGGCGCCGCCGCAATACAACTTACTGGATGAACCCAGTCCACAATGTCTTCATCTAAAAAAGAGCCCATCTCTTTCGTTTTGAAACATGAAGTATATAATAATAAACAATATACATGCTAAATATTTTGTTTTGAAACGTGAGGTATATAATCATGACGGCTCAAAGGACAAACGTGAGGTATATAATCATGATGGCCCAAAGGACAAAATACACTACAAGAAAAATACCTTTTTATGACCCTTTAAAAAATGACTTTATGACAGTTTTAAAAAAGTTATCATTACAAGTATAATACTATTATTTATATCACATATTAATTATAAAGTGTCATCATAAGAATAATAATATTAATGTACATGATAATTGCAATATAATAGTCATATTAAATGGTACATATTATGACCCTTTTTAACAAAACTCTCCAATGCATACGCGTGAGATAACACTATCCCAGTGACAACCTTATACGTTTGGACCAAGAGGCTTGGTTCATTCTTAAAATTATATACAATATTCACATCATTATCTTTTAAATGATTTCACTTTGGATAAAGATAGACATACCCACTTTTGTACAACTTTCCCATATAGGTTCATAAAAATGTTATACCTTGTTGTTGTGGGTCCTGTCAGGGCACAAGGTACAATCCCTTACCTGCCTTATCTTATTAGGCGAGAAGCAAAGTGAATACCAAACTGAATCGGTGTAGTGGTACTCTTTCACTTCTAACGTATAATAAACACATGGTTAATAGCTTGACTACAATAATTAATCAAATGCAGCGGGTGAGAGGGTAAAACATGAAATTTAGTATTATTATAATACCAAACCAAACATTGTAAAATAATTACCCCAAAGGTCACCCGTAATGGAAACATTATTTTTGGTAATACAAGTAGTGGAGTACCTTTGATTCATGGTGGGACGTAGCTAGGATTTCTCGATAGGGGGGGCTAATCTAATGGTAATTTCCGGGGGTTCGGAGGGGGAAGCCTTAAAGCCAATTTTTTTAAGGTTATTTTTGAGTATTTACCAAATAATTACTAAAATATTAATTTAATCTAATAAAAAGAGAAATAATTTCGCAAAGATTAAACCAATATTCATCCCCCCAAATTTATATATACAATATCCCTAAAGTCAATCACAATTTAATCCTAAAACTAAATTTAGAATTTAAACCAACCAACAATGACACTAAACAAAAAAAATATTAACCATTTTATCTAAAATTAAAGAGAGAACTTACGAGTGAAAATTAGAGGGGTTAAATATAATTTAATATTTAAATAAAATTTATATGATTGACATCATAAGAATTTATTCAAAAATTAAATCAAAATATAAAATTATAAATTAAATAGAGAATGAGAAGAGAAGTCTTTTCATTTTCTTTTCAAAGAGTTGTGTGGGAAGAAAAAGAATACAAGAGTTTTTTTATAATTACCAAACCCCATCTTAAATTTTCAAAAAACATCATTTTATTCTTAGAATTTTCTTTTGGTACATATATATATATATATATATATATATATATATATATATATATATATATATATATTTTTAGGGGGGGGGGGGGGATCAATCCCCCACTAGGCCCCATGTGTCTCCGTCCATGGATTCATTGTTCAGACTCAATAAATGTTGGCTGAAGTTATAATGGGTTAGGTGTAGCTGACGAAAAAAATTAAAAACGAATTTAATAATTTTAGATCTCGTTCAAACAAGCGGAGGTCTTGAACCATCTTCATATAAAATATTAAATATTGAGGATGAGGATTGTGACTACATAATAAATTAATTTTGCACCAATTTCTTCATGCATAACTCAATATTTAGATAACAAAAAAAATACTTTTGTGCGCGTGTATATATATGGAGAGGTTCAAAAGTGAACCTTTAATGAACCTTAATAAAAAAATACTTTAACAATCGATTAATTTTAATTCTTATGTTGTAATTGGACCGCGCCAGTGGCAACGAACGCGCGTGTGACACGCGGGTTGGGGGGGGGGGGGAGGTAGGGCGTGTGTATTAAAAAAAATGCGTGTCACACACGTGTCCGTTGCCGCTGGCACAGACCAATTACAACATATGAATTAAAATTAATGGGTTGCTAAGGTATTTTTTGTTATGGATCATAAAAATTTTGAACCTCTCCTTATATATATATTTCCCTTATTATTTGAACATGGAATTGAACTAGAGCAGAAAGAAAATATTAAACAGTTACCAAAATAAAATAAAAAATCGTCCTACCATAGTAGAGCAAACATTCACTTGAAGACAAGGAAAACCATACTTTATTTAAGCTTAGACTTGGTTGTAGTGCTATATGCATTATTATACCTCAGAAAATTGCTTTTAAGTCCAAAAAGTAAATAAAGGGACAAAATACAACTAGAGATAGGAAAACTCAAAACCAAGTTAAGGTCCAAAATACCCATAGAGAAATTTAAGATGGTAACAAAGGAGTTGAAGCATAATCAATAGTCAGATAGGAGCCTCCTTTTTTTGTATTTGGCCTTAAAGCAAGCTTGCCTCAACCTTTTTATTTTTTCTGTCATTTCAAAATCTGACTGCTTCTCCATCATCTTCTTGTTCTCTTCTAGCATCTCTACCTCATTTGTTAATCCCATCTCCTAATATTGCAATTAAGAAAAAAATACTTATACAAATAAGAACAACATATATTAAATTTACTTGAAATTTTTTATATTCAATTCACTTATTATAAGAGAGAAATGAACTCAATTAAAAATAAGGTGTTAATTCCATTTCCCCTTATTTTCAAGATTTTATTTTCAACTTTTCCCCAATTTTTACATCATCATCCGAATTTTATTTTCAAGATTTAACCCCTAAACATATATAACGGCTTCATGTAGCCTCCTAACTTACACCGTCATTTTTTGGATGAAATATTGGTCACGTTCCATGCAAATGGGGGTATTTATGTCCAATTTAATATAAGAGTTTAAAAAAAATGAAAATTAGAGAAAAACTTTTATAAATAATTTTTTTTTTATAGAAAACCATTTAAAAGATTTGGAAATTAAAACTTTTTTTTAAATCGGGAAATTACAAAAAAAACTATTTTAGAAATTACAAATCAAAACATTAAAAATATGAAAAATGTTAATTTTTTAAAATACGAAAATAATAAAAAAATATTTTCAAATTTATAGAAAAACATTTAAAAAGTTATCTAACAAATTTAGAAAACGTACATAGAAACACCACTGGGTGGTCCCTCTCTCATCATGAAGCATGGACCGACTGAACGACTTATTTTGAAAAAACTTATAAGAGTCTTGAAAAAAATACAAAAGACATTTTAAAAATTGAATAATGACATATTTTTTTAAAAAAATCTAGAAATGATAAAAAAAACATTATAAAAGTTTGAATATTATTTAAAAAGTACAAATTTTAAGGAAAAAAGATATTTCTAGGAAAAAAAATATGTAGCAAAAAAAATATTTTTGGCAAAAATCTATATTTCCAAAAAAAAAACTTTGTTCCTATAAAAATTCAGCAAAAAAATAAATAAAGAAACAAATTCTTGCAAAATTAAAAATAAATACCAATACCAATAAACCCATACACATACCCGTAATTAAATCTTGGAATTGGGTAAGCAAAATAACCTCAAATTCAATACTTTCTTTTTCAAACCCACCTTTTTCTTCAACCCCAAATTAGTGTGTGTCATGTAAAGATATATGTGTTAAGATATATGTGTGTGTGCACACACACACACACACACACACACACACATATATATATATATATATATATATAGATAGATAGATAGATAGAGAGAGAGAGAGAGAGAGAGAGAGAGGAGAGAGTGATTGCCCACGCCGTTATGAGAAAATGATAAAGAGAGTATAGTGAGGTATTATCCACAATTTGGTAAAATAAAATAATACCCTTTTAAAATAGTTACATGGGTGTCAATTGTGATTATCCGTCCAATAAACTAGAAATATTATGGTTAAAAGGTTTCGTTTTGAAAGTTTAGGGGGATTAAATCAAAAAAATAGAAGTTCAGTTGGTGATGTAAAAATAAGAGTAAAGTTGAGGGGAGAAAACGTAACTAACTCTTAAAATGATGCAATATAGATTAATATATTCAAAAGGATCTAATATGCACGTATGATAATACCTTAACATTGTCAATGAGGGACTCCATACTCTTGATCTTTCGGTGCGGCCACCTCATAATATTAAGTTCTCTGCATCTTTTCTTCAGCACAGTCAATCCCACCTTCAACTCCTTGGTTGCTTCAGTTATCGGAATGTTAAAGTATTTTTGAATCTCATCCAGTTCCAATGGAGCCGATTTTAATTTTTTAATTTCCCGACTTTGATTTTCATTTGTGTTTGAAATCATAAATTGTCCGTGACACATTGTATTGAGCCTTTCTATTGTTACATAATCTAAATTTTCAGTATCCATAAACATTTGTGGCTTGATATCTACAATACCAACTTGTTTAAAATCATCAATATTATCATCCCAGATATTCTCAAAATCATCAAATTCCAATTGGAGAATATAATTGTTTTGTTGTGAAAATTGATATTCATTAAAACCAAGTGGAATTTGATTAAGTGGTTGCGAAAATTGGTATTGATAATCAAAGGGGGTTTCATAATTTGATTGTGGAAATAATTGATCGGAATTAAAGGGATCGTCAAAAGAATTGTAATTCAAATTATTAGTGATATGCGAGTATTGCTCAAATTTTCTGCAAACACAAAAAATGGACAATTACACAAGTACACAAACATATATACTAGGTTGTAAACAATATACTTGAAAGAAGAAGTGTATTAATAAGTGGGAGATTACCCTTGAGAGATTTCTTCCAAATAAGGCCAATCAAGTTCATACTCGTTTTCCACCCTAAGCTGATTAGAATCCATTCTTGAAGACAATACAATCGGAGGAAGAAACAAGTATTTATAACCGGAAGATGACTTCCCATTTACCCTCAAACCCTACAATTTTATATTTTCTAAAACTTAAAACTCAGCAGTGGACTCTACAATTTCCTATAATCCAATTATGATTTCTAATTTGTGACATCTATTCGTCTCCCATCATTAAACCTCACATTGAATGACAGCAATAAAGCTCTTCCATTTCTCATCGCCCTTTGGTCTCCAACCATTTTTCTTTACAACAAACCTATATACATACATACATACATACATACATACATACATACATACATACATACATACATACATACATACATATATATCTATATACAATCGTCGTAAATATTTAAATGGCAAGCTGTCCCAAGAAAGCTGATGGTTTAGGTGATGCAACTGCCAAATCTCAGTTCCACGTCGGTAATATGATGATGTGTTTCTTTTGATTGATTTTGGATATGGGTTTTCTATTACTAACTTGCTATTAAGTAAGTATGTCATTCGGTAAATACTAAGTTGATATTCTTGCTTGAAGATTTCTATGGTTTGTTTTTCCCTTCAACAGGTCTGCTAAGTTTTCTTACTTTTTTTTAAGTTGATATTGACTTATCTCTTTTACTACTTCTTCACTTCAATGACATTTGTTAAGGACAAGAATGACGTGTGAAACAATTCATAGCCTTTTCCCCATTTCTACACGAATTGAATTTCTATTTAGATATGATTTGAGGATAATTTCTCACCTTTTTTTTTATTGAATTTCAGTTCAAACACAATTTTTGGGTTTTTATTGTCCTAATAGTTCACTTTTGTTTTCCTTCTTTTGTAAATATTATTTTTAATATGATTAAGTTTATATTAATTATAGTTGTTTCACATCAAGAGGCGCCGCCGCAATACAACTTACTGGATGAACCCAGTCCACTATGTCTTCATCTCAAAAAGAGCCTATCTCTTTCGTTTTGAAACGTGAAGTATATAATAATAAACAATATACATGCTAATTATTTTGTTTTGAAACGTGAGGTATATAATCATGACGGCCCAAAGGACAAACGTGAGGAACATAATCATGATGGCCCAAAGTACAAAATACACTACAAGAAAAATACCTTTTTATGACCCTTTAAAAAATGACTTTATGACAGTTTTAAAAAAATTATCATTAAAAGTATAATACTATTATTTATATCACATATTAATTATAAAGTGTCATTATAAGAATAATAATATTAATGTACATGATAATTTCAATATAATAGTCATATTAAATGGTACATATTATGACCCTTTTTAACAAAACACTCCAATGCATACGCGTGAGATAACACTATCCCAGTGAAAACCTTATACGATTGGACCAAGAGGCTTGGTTCATTCTTAAAATTATATACAATATTCACATCATTATCTTTTAAATGATTTCACTTTGGATAAAGATAGACAGACCCACTTTTGTACAATTTTCCCATACCGGTTCATAAAAATGTTATACCTTGTTGTTGTGGGTCCCGTCAGGGCACAAGGTACAATCCCTTACCTGCCTTATCTTATTAGGCCGGTACCAAAGTGAATAACAAACTGAATCGGTGTAGTGGTACTCTTTCACTTTACTTTTTCACTTCTAACGTATAATAAACACATGGTTAATAGCTTGACTACAATAATTAATCAAATGCAGCGGGTGAGAGGGTAAAACATGAAATTTAGTATTATTATAATACCAAACGAAACATTGTAAAATAATTACCCCAAAGGTCACCCGTAATGGAAACATTATTTTTGGTAATACAAGTAGTGGAGTACCTTTGATTCATGGAGGGACGTAGCTAGGATTGCTCGACAGTGGGGGCTAATCTAATGGTAATTTCTGGGGGTTCGGAGGCGAAAGCCCTAGAGCCAATTTTTTTTAAGGTTATTTTTGAGTATTTACCAAATAATTACTAAAATATTAATTTAATCTAATAAAAAGAGAAATAATTTTGCAAAGATTCAACCAATATTCATCCCCCCAAATTTATATATACAATATCCCTAAAGTCAATCACAATTTAATCCTAAAACTAAATTTAGAAATTAAACCAACCAACAATGACACTAAACAAAAAAAATATTAACCATTTTATCTAAAATTAAAGGGAGAACTTACGAGTGAAAACTAGAGGGGTTAAATATAATTTAATATTTAAATAAAATTTATATGATTGACATAATAAGAATTTATTCAAAAATTAAATCAAAATCTAAAATTATAAATTAAATAGAGAATGAGAAGAGAAGTCTTTTCATTTCCTTTTCAAAGAGTTGTGTGGGAAGAAAAAGAATACAAGAGTTTTTTTTATAATTACCAAACCCCATCTTAAATTTTAAAAAAACTTCATTTTATTCTTAGAATTTTCTTTTCGTACATATGTATATATATATATATATATATATTTTTTTTTTGGGGGGGGGGGGGGGGGGGATCAATCCCCCACTAGGCCCCATGTGTCTCCGTCCATGGATTCATTGTCCAGACTCAATAAATGTTGGCTGAAGTTATAATGGGTTAGGTGTAGCTGACGAAAAAAATTAAAAACGAATTTAATAATTTTAGATCTCGTTCAAACAAGCGGAGGTATTGAACCATCTTCATATAAAATATTAAATATTGAGGATGAGAATTGTGACTACATAATAAATTAATTTTGCACCAATTTCTTCATGCATAACCCAATATTTAGATAACAAAAAAAAAATACTTTTCTGCGTGTGTATATATATGGAGAGGTTCAAAAGTGAACCTTTAATGAACCTTAATAAAAAAATACTTTAACAATCGATTAATTTTAATTCTTATGCTGTAATTGGACTGCGCCAGTGGCAACGAACACGTGTGTGACACGCGGGTTGGGGGGGGGGGGGGGGGAGGTAAGGTGTGTGTATTAATAAAAATGCGTGTCACACACGTGTCCGTTGCCGCTGGCACGAACCAATTACAACATATGAATTAAATATAATGGGTTGCTAAGGTATTTTTTGTTATGGATCATTAAAATTTTGAACCTCTCCTTATATATATATTTCCCTTATTATTTGAACATGGAATTGAAGTAGAGCAGAAAGAAAATAATAAACAGTTACAAAAATAAAAAAAAACTCGTCCTACCATAGTAGAGAAAACATTCACTTGAAGACAAGGAAAACCATACTTTATTTAAGCTTAGACTTGGCTGTAGTGCTATACGCATTATTATACCTCAGAAAATAGCTTTTAAGTCCAAAAAGTAAATAAAGAGACAAAATACAACTAGAGATAGGAAAACTCAAAACCAAATTAAGGTCTAAAATACCCATAGAGAAATTTAAGATGGTAACAAAGGAGATGAAGCATAATCAATAGTCAGATAGGAGCCTCCTTTTTTTGTATTTGGCCTTAAAGCAAACTTGCCTCAACCTTTTTATTTTTTCTGTCATTTCAAAATCTGACTGCTTCTCCATCATCTTCTTGTTCTCTTCTAGCTTCTCTACCTCATTTGTTAATCCCATCTCCTAATATTGCAATTAAGAAAAAAATACTTATACAAATAGGAACAACATATATTAAATTTACTTGCAAAATTTTATATTCAATTCACTTCTTATAAGAGAGAAATGAACTCAATTAAAAATAAGGGGTTAATTCCATTTCCCCTTATTTTCAAGATTTTATTTTCAACTTTTCCCCAATTTTTACATCATCATCCGAATTTTATTTTCAAGATTTAACCCCTAAACATATATAACGGCTTCATGTAGCCTCCTAACTTACACCGTCATTTTTTGGATGAAATATTGGTCACGTTCCATGCAAATGAGGGTATTTATGTCCAATTCAATATAAGATTTAAAAAAAATGAAAATTAGAGAAAAACTTTTATAAGTAATTTTTTTTTATAGAAAACCATTTAAAAGATTTGGAAATAAAAACTTTTTTTTTTAAATCGGGAAATTACAAAAAAAAACTATTTTAGAAATTACAAACAGAAACATTAAAAATACGAAAAATATTAATTTTTTAAAATACGAAAATAATAGAAAAATATTTTTAAATTTATAGAAAAACATTTAAAAAGTTATCTAACAAATTTAGAAAACGTACATAGAAACACCACTGGGTGGTCCCTCTCACATCATGAAGCATGGACCGACTGAACGACTTATTTTGAAAAAACTTATAAGAGTCTTGAAAAAAATACAAAAGACATTTTAAAAATTGAATAATGACATATTTTTTTTTAAAAATCTAGAAATAATAAACAAAACATTATAAAAGTTTGAATATTATTTAAAAAGTACAAATTTGAAGGAAAAAAGATATTTCTAGGAAAAAAAATATGTAGCAAAAAAAATATTTTTGGCAAAAATCTATATTTCCAAAAAAAAAAAACTTTGTTCCTATAAAAATTCAGCAAAAAAAATAAATAATAAATTCTAGCAAAATTAAAAATAAATACCAATACCAATAAACCCATACACATACCCCTAATTAAATCTTGGAATTGGGTAAACAAAATAACCTCAAATTCAATACTTTCTTTTTCAAACCCACCTTTTTCTTCAACCCCAAATTAGTGTGTGTCATGTAAAGATGTACACACACACACACACACACATATATATATATATATATATATATATATAGAAATATAGATAGATAGATAGATAGATAGATAGATAGATAGAGAGAGAGAGAGAGAGATTACCCACGCCGTTATGAGAAAATGATAAAGAGAGTATAGTGAGGTATTATCCACAATTTGGTAAAATAAAATAATACC
This sequence comes from Sambucus nigra, assembly GCA_949130495.1. Lineage (NCBI taxonomy): Eukaryota > Viridiplantae > Streptophyta > Magnoliopsida > Dipsacales > Adoxaceae > Sambucus > Sambucus nigra. The sequence goes on along the minus strand of OX422210.1, from coordinate 626,153,992 downwards.
CTTTTAAAATAGTTACATGGGTGTCAATTGTGATTATCCGTCCAATAAACTAGAAATATTATGGTTAAAAGGTTTCATTTTGAAAGTTTAGGGGGATTAAATCCAAAAAATAGAAGTTCAGTTGGTGATGTAAAAATAAGAGTAAAGTTGAGGGGAGAAAACGTAACTAACTCTAAAAATGATGCAATATAGATTAATATATTCAAAAGGATCTAATACGCACGTATGATAATACCTTAACATTGTCAATGAGGGACTCCATACTCTTGATCTTTCGGTGCGACCACCTCATAATATTAAGCTCTCTGCATCTTTTCTTCAACACAATCAATCCTACCTTCAACTCCTTGGTTGCTTCAGTTATCGGAATGTTAAAGTATTTTTGAATCTCATCCAGTTCCAATGGAGCCGATTTTAATTTTTTAATTTCCCGACTTTGATTTTCATTTGTGTTTGAAATCATAAATTGTCCGTGCTACATTGTATTGAGCCCTTCTATTGTTCCATAATCTAAATTTTCAGTATCCATAAACATTTGTGGCTTGATATCTACAATACCATCTTGTCTAAAATCTGCAATATTATCATCCCAGATATTCTCAAAATCATCAAATTCTAATTGGAGAATATAATTGTTTTGTTGTGAAAATTGATATTCAATAAAACCAAGTGGAATTTGACTAAGTTGTTGCGAAAATTGGTATTGATAATCAAAGGGGGTTTCATAATTTGATTGTGGAAATAATTGATCGGAATTAAAGGGATCGTCAAAAGAATTGTAATTCAAATTATTAGTGATATGCGAGTATTGCTCCAATTTTCTGCAAACACAAAAAATGGACAATTACACAAGTACACAAACATATATACTAGGTTGTAAACAATATACTTGAAAGAAGAAGTGTATTAATAAGTGGGAGATTACCCTTGAGAGATTTCTTCCAAATAAGGCCAATCGAGTTCATACTCGTTTTCCACCCTAAGCTGATTAGAATCCATTCTTGAAGACAATACAATCGGAGGAAGAAACTAGTATTTATAACCGGAAGATGACTTCCCATTTACCCTCAAACCCAACAATTTCCTATTTTCTAAAACTTAAAACTCAGTCGTGGACTCTACAATTTCCTATAATCCAATTATGATTTCTAATTTTTGACATCTATTCGTCTCCCATCATTAAACCTCACATTGAATGACAGCAATAAAGCTCTTCCATTTCTCATCGCCCTTTGGTCTCCAACCATTTTTCTTTACAACAAACCTATATACATACATACATACATACATACATACATACATACATACATACATATATATCTATATACAATCGTCGTAAATATTTAAATGGCAAGCTGTCCCAAGAAAGCTGATGGTTTAGGTGATGCAACTGCTAAATCGTAGTTCCACGTCGGTAATATGATGATGTGTTTCTTTTGATTGATTTTGGATATGGGTTTTCTATTACTAACTTGCTATTAAGTAAGTATGTCATTCGGTAAATACTAAGTTGATATTCTTGCTTGAAGATTTCTATGGTTTGTTTTTCCCTTCAACAGGTCTGCTAAGTTTTCTTACTTTTTTTTAAAGTTGATATTGACTTATCTCTTTTACTACTGCTTCACTTCAATGACATTTGTTAAGGACAAGAATGACGTGTGAAACAATTCATTGCCTTTTCCCCATTTCTATACGAATTGAATTTCTATTTAGATATGATTTCAGGATAATTTCTCACCTTTTTTTTTATTGAATTTCAGTTCAAACACAATTTTTGGGTTTTTATTGTCCTAACAGTTCACTTTTGTTTTCCTTCTTTTGTAAATATTATTTTTAATATGATTAAGTTTATATTAATTATAGTTGTTTCACATCAAGAGGCGCCGCCGCAATACAACTTACTGGATGAACCCAGTCCACTATGTCTTCATCTCAAAAAGAGCCTATCTCTTTCGTTTTGAAACGTGAAGTATATAATAATAAACAATATACATGCTAAATATTTTGTTTTGAAACGTGAGGTATATAATCATGACGGCCCAAAGGACAAACGTGAGGTATATAAGCATGATGGCCCAAAGGACAAAATACACTACAAGAAAAATACCTTTTTATGACCCTTTAAAAAATGACTTTATGACAGTTTTAAAAAAATTATCATTAAAAGTATAATACTATTATTTATATCACATATTAATTATAAAGTGTCATTATAAGAATAATAATTTTTAATGTACATGATAATTTCAATATAATAGTCATATTAAATGGTACATATTATAACCATTTTTAACAAAACTCTCCAATGCATACGCGTGAGATAACACTATCCCAGTGACAACCTTATACGATTGGACCAAGAGGCTTGGTTCATTCTTAAAATTATATACAATATTCACATCATTATCTTTTAAATGATTTCACTTTGGATAAAGATAGACAGACCCACTTTTGTACAATTTTCCCATACCGGTTCATAAAAATGTTATACCTTGTTGTTGTGGGTCCCGTCAGGGCACAAGGTACAATCCCTTACCTGCCTTATCTTATTAGGCGGGTACCAAAGTGAATAACAAACTGAATCGGTGTAGTGGTACTCTTTCACTTTACTTTTTCACTTCTAACGTATAATAAACACATGGTTAATAGCTTGACTACAATAATTAATCAAATGCAGCGGGTGAGAGGGTAAAACATGAAATTTAGTATTATTATAATACGAAACGAAACATTGTAAAATAATTACCCCAAAGGTCACCCGTAATGGAAACATTATTTTTGGTAATAGAAGTAGTGGAGTACCTTTGATTCATGGAGGGACGTAGCTAGGATTTATCGATAGTGGGGGCTAATCTAATGGTAATTTCCGGGGGTTCGGAGTGTAACAACCCGTCGTTTTTAGAGACAATTAAATTCCCTAATTAAATATAAATTGGCAATTTGGAGAATTTCTCGAAATAGTAATTTTTGGGATTTTCGAGGATTTAATGATTTTCGAAGGGTGTTATAAATTATTTTGGGACTATATAGGTCGAAATAATTTAATTATATGTCGCCGTGGAGTATAGCGACAAAAGATGTAAGATTTTGAGTATAAAACCCGCATTTAATTATTTTGGGTTAGAATAGTGATTTGCGGTCAAGTACCTCGGATGGAAATTTCGACTGTGCCATGAGTCTCGGAATGTCCGAGATAGTCGGAAAAGAGTGTCCGATTGTCGAAATTAAGTTTCGGGTAATTTTAGAGGTAAAAGTAACTCGTAATTGGGTAAACGAGTCGTTTTTGGGTTTTAAAGGGATTAAACCCTTTTCTCCTTATAAAAGGAGGGAGAGAGGGAGAAAAGAGAAAAGAAAAGAGAAAGAAGAGAGGGAAGAGAGAGAGAGAGGGAAGAAAAGAGGAAAAAGGGAGGAACTCCGGCCAAACTCCGCGGGATTCGACTCGAGGTCGTCGGATTTTATCCACGAGGCAAGTGTTTACTTGCTTTATTTACTTTTGTGCATTAATCTCATATCATAGTCAATACTAGAACCCTTAAAATAAATTGGGTAAAAGTTGATTATGAGTTTACACCTTGATGTAGTGTAAACTCTTAATGATTTCTAGTATTAAAACCATGTTAATGGAGTAATAGATGGAATTGAAATGGGAGAAATGTCAAATCTAGGGTTTGGTGTTTTAAGATTCAAAAACTAAGAGAAATGATTTAATACCCCAAAATAATTGATGTGTTGGTTGTAAAACATAGATTAGATGTCTATTGAGTTGTTGGGTAAGGTTAGAAACAACAAAAATGGAGAAAAATGGAGTTTGGGATTTTGGAAGAGACAATGAATAGTAACCCGTAATCTTGTGGGGTTATTTTGACTAGGAAAAGAATTGATTTAGCTTTCGGCCAAAACACAAAAGTTGTAGATCTTTTCGATACGGTCGCGTGGGCGCTGACCGCGTATTTTTTTAATTTTTCTACGATTTGATATGATTTTTACAAGATGGCAGCTCCGGGTTGGAATATCCAACTCGGAAATCGAATCGGGAATTGGAAAAATTACTGCTAGAATTAATGTCGTAGATGTTCGGGATAATTTTTGGGGTAGTTTAGAAACCCCGAAAATGAATTTGGGTTGTTGGATTAAAGAAATTGAGGGATTTTAATTTGGGATACCTGGTGTGACCGGTCGACCGCGCCCCTATGACCGGTCGACCGCGTCAAGGAGAAAGGGCCTACAACTTTGTTTCGTAGGCTTATTTACAAACCGCGGTCGACCGGGGGTCTAGGGACGGTCGACCGGTGCCCTGTTTTCAGCCCAAGATTTTGGAGATTTTTAATATTTCTCCTCTTTGAGATTAAGTTTAAGGGCCTTCTAAATTAAAGTATATTAGAGGGTTATGTCCTAAAGGACTTGAGGAATTGGGAATATATATATATGTATATATTCACTTAGAGTGAATTATTATATTTGGAGATATCCAATAAACCTTTAAGAGTTGATTAAGGTAATTATTAGTCATCAAAGTAAGAAAATACTTTGGACTTAGAATCATGCTAATATGAATGCATGGTTATGATTCCCGGAGGGAATCTTTGGGATTATGGTCATCATTAGATGATATAGGCCATTATGGCCGGTTATATATATTCTAGGAGGAATATATAGGCTATACATATATACTGTGTGATTTAGGTATACATATATATGTGTTATAATGGAAAGGATTTTGAAAATATAAAAATGAATATTTTCAAAATGGAATGAGAAATATTTTTTTCATAATTAATAAATTATGGATTGTACACACCTCCCTAAATCGCTATCATAACGGAAGTCGCGCGCGTTGTGGTGAAGCCTTCCTGGCTGTTGAGCAGGTTGGATATAGTCCCTAGGCCATATGGGCGTTTATTTGTACTGCGCTGGTTAGGAGATTCCGGGTGTGGTCTTGACTATCCCGCAGGCATATGGCCGCTTCCCGACGTTGTTAGGTTCCCAGGTTGTCTTGGAGGCCCTGGAAGATGATAGCCATTTAGGGGCGCGTCCAGTGGGGATACCCGGAGGGACGGTCTTAGATTTATTAAAGCAATTCATGATAATGGATTGGCTTTAATTTACATTTCCTAAGTATAAAAAGGGAAATGGGATAAAGGTTTAGCTTCGGTAACACTCCCGGATGGAAGAAGGGATGTGGAAGCATGATTTGATCAAAGCATTTTCATGATAATGAAAATGGCTTTGGGGGATGACATATAAAGGAAAAGCATTTTTATGATAATAAAATTGGCTTTAAAAAGGTAAACGATTTGTTAAAGCAATTCATGATAATGAATTGCCTTTTATATTTACATTTCCTGAGTATAAAAAGGAAAATGGGAAGTTTTGAGAAAATAAAGGTATTGATAAATACTTGTATATAAATCCTCAGTCCGGGAGATAGATCCGGATGTATATTGTAGTATGAATATGATTATATGGATGAATCGAGTACCGAGGGTCTAATGGATCCCGACAATCGACCTTGCCGCATAGTAGTGTAATGGGGGGGGTTCCTTGTTTGGATTTCGCTTTGCGAGACACCCCACGCACGAATATGGCAGTGTGTTGAGACTGGGGAGAAGTTTAATCCTTAGTGCTCTTATATTATTAATCCTTATGGTATATATATTATTATATTCTTTCTGTACTGAGGGACTAGCAGATCTCGACGATCGACCGTGCCGTGTAGTAGTGTATCGGGGGGATTTCTTGTTTGGATTTCGCTTTGCGAGACACCCCACGCACGAACATGGCATAGCGCTGAGACTGGGGTGAAGCTTAGCCCTTAGTACATTACCTGGACTATCTAGGGTAGATAGTGGTTGGGTGATAGACTAGTTTAGCTAGGTAGCTTGACTAGAATGTTCTAGATAGATGCGCTAGGAGTGCACTATTAGCGGAGAGGTGAGGGGTATCTCTTGGGAGTGCGATACCAATTTAAATATGAGATAAAACTATTTTTCTAAAAATAAAGCATTTATGCACTTGCAAAATATTTTCAAAACATTCGGGCCCTGACCCGTTTGTCTACTTTTCCTTTCTTGCTATATTATATATATACATAGGTGTCCAGACACAGGGACGCCTGGATGACAATTATTTCGAGTCAGACGTCAGCTGCAGCAGCTGTGGATGCGTGCAGGTTTTTGATAGCCGCTTCCATCGTTGTACTCTAGATAGGAGGTACTGTATAAATATTCGGGCCAATGGTCCAATTGCATTTATTTATTCTTTCAGTACAACATTCGATATGGTTGTATATGTGGACCGAGTGTTCGGTTATTTTAGTTCCTTTCATTTTTCATTTCAGTTCATTACGCATTTAATTGTGGATGTTGTAATTTATTCGTTAAAAAGAGTAGTTAAGTAAAAGTTTTTAACGGCCACCTAATAGGATATTAGTAATTAAATGGATTTTCGACAGTGATGCTAAGGATGATCCATATGTGACTCCTGTTTTAATTTAATATTGGAGTGATCGCCCGGTATCTTATTAGGCGGGTTGTTACAGATGGTATCAGAGCATCAGGTTCTAGTGTCCTTAGGAATCTGTGCGGACGTACTACGCTTTCAGAGTTGCTCTCGATTTGTATAGAGCCCCATGATTAGGATTGTTGATATCTCTTGTGAGATTTCGATCTCCTGCCATATTAGAAGATTATAGAAATCTTTTGCAATCTCGTTGAGAATCGTGTACGGAGCTCGGAGGGCAGCAGGAGTTGGAGCTTAGCTGGGGGAGCTGGGAGAAGTTGGGGACGAGGACCTTAGTAGATGCCACTCTCCTTGTGGCAAATGCTAAGGATTACTGCGACGACTACTAAAGTATAGTAGTTATGAGCAACCAAGTACTACTGTGATAGAAAGTGGTACTCAAGTTGGATTACCCCGTGGAGATAAGGATTCCAAAGGGATCTTACAGATAGTTTTAACCGTGAGACCCCATAATTTTGCAAGGAAGGATTGTTGGAACCAGTAGTGGAATTTCCTTTTAACGAAGGAGTTAAGAGGATTAGTAAGATGATTGTAAGGAGCGAGGCTATAGAGTCAGATGGTGTTGTGGAGTGCGGAGCCACACGGTTAGTCTTTTCCAATAGGAAAAAGGACGAGGTTAGGGCGCCCAGATGGGGGCCTAGAGTTGAGAATTTTGGTAAGAGGTGTGGCTAGATGAAGTTGTGGTGCTCGATAGCCTTAGACTCGTGTGAGTAATATGAGTTTTGTTTTGGTCTCGATAACATAATAATGTAGGCCTATGTGTTTTCCGCGATAGCGGAATTTTGTTTTCTTTCACTCGCCATAGAAGCGGGTGATTATATTTTGTATATATACGTATAAGGTATATGGTATATCGGAGCGATAGCAGGCTAATGATGGCAAGTCTATCGTGTCCGCAGTTCCTGGAGGGAACAGGTAGTTGTTGTGGTATCTCACCTTGATAAAGGTTGAGTTCACCTTTATTGTTATAGATTGATGGAACCTCAATGAGTAGAGGCTTCCTTATTTTTTGGTTGTATGTGTGGCAACCTTATAGATATAATGTAAGGCCCACAGGAATATTGTTGAGCTATAAGATTTGGCTCAGTAGTGGTTTGCGCAAGGACTTAGAAATAGTGCGAGCGCTGGGTGGTGTGACTCTTAGTTAGAGATAGGAGATCAGACCATCTTTTTGTTGGATTAGGGGATAGGGATATCCCGGGTGCATGTTATTATAACGGGACTCCGTGACCAACGCAGTCAAGTGTTAATGTGTGGAGGGGTTCCTTGTTTGGATTTCGCTTTGCGAGACACTCCACACATGACTCTTAACGGCGCCGGGCATGGAGAGCTGTTATGGGATGCAAGGAGGTGGGTTAGTCTTATAGTGTGGATGAACCACTATAGACTACGAGCCCTGTGATGATGATATGTTTATGGAGATATTGTTCTATGGAAAAGCACTAAATTGGTCCTCTCACCACAAGTAGTTGGGTGGAGTGGGACTTAGAGAATTTGATTTGAGGATGATATCCCTGCTTTAATAAGAAGGCAAATTTGGAGAAATTGGGTTGAGGAATATAACCAGCCTTAATGAAAAGGCAAATTTTGAGGAGATACAATTTGGGCATTATGTTCGTGACACTTTCTACAGAAAGTGGGCACTTCGATTGATTAGGTTTCCTTCCGTATGGGCGGAAGGATAAGATACTAGAAATGCGTTCGTAGGTTAGCATAGGCAGGATTTAGGATGTCCCGCTGGTGTGTCTTGGGCCGTTACATCTCGATGACCGACAACGCGGGGGAGTAGTGTAACGGGAGGGTTCCTTGTTTGGATTTCGCCTTGGCGAGACGTCCCACGCATGAAACCGAGCAAATGTCGGGATTCGAGAGAGGCCTTGGGCACTAGGGACATACTTAGGATTATATTAGTTTCGCGTAGGTAGGGTAACGCATAGATAGTAACATTGTAGGATGTAGGCTCGATAGAGTTAGCGATACCGAGGTTAGGAGTTTGGAATTTCGAGGGTCGGGAGGACCCATAGATGAGTATTACACCGAGGAAAGGAGATCCTTATTGGGAGAGAGTGTTACATGTTAGACGTTCACTACGGATGTGCAGATGTGTACAAGTTAGAAAGGTGTATGGGCACCTTGGTAAGTTGGTTTATATACCGCCTGAAATAGAATGGGCGTAGTATATAAGGTTGAAATTCATGCCGATAGGCATTATAGATGATGGGTATTATGTGACGTATAAGAGTCACTTTACGATCGTGATAGTCGTGTAGCATATGGTTGGGAACCGTTGGGTTAGTATCGTTTCCCTTGAGGTATTAGGATTTGGAGTGATCCTAAGATTAGTGGTGTAGGTCGCATCTGAATTTCGAGGATGAAATTCCGTTGTAAGGGGGGGAGTGTAACAACCCGTCCTTTTTAGAGACAATTAAATTCCCTAATTAAATATAAATTGGCAATTTGGAGAATTTCTCAAAATAGTAATTTTTGGGATTTTCGAGGATTTAATGATTTTCGAAGGGTGTTATAAATTATTTTGGGACTATATAGGTCGAAATAATTTAATTATATGTCGCCGTGGAGTATAGCGACAAAAGATGTAAGATTTTGAGTATAAAACCCGCATTTAATTATTTTGGGTTAGAATAGTGATTTGCGGTCAAGTACCTCGGATGGAAATTTCGACTGTGCCATGAGTCTCGGAATGTCCGAGATAGTCGGAAAAGAGTGTCCGATTGTCGAAATTAAGTTTCGGGTAATTTTAGAGGTAAAAGTAACTCGTAATTGGGTAAACGAGTCGTTTTTGGGTTTTAAAGGGATTAAACCCTTTTCTCCTTATAAAAGGAGGGAGAGAGGGAGAAAAGAGAAAAGAAAAGATAAAGAAGAGAGGGAAGAGAGAGAGGGGGAAGAAAAGAGGAAAAAGGGAGGAACTCCGGCCAAACTCCGCGGGATTCGACTCGAGGTCGTCGGATTTTATCCACGAGTCAAGTGTTTACTTGCTTTATTTACTTTTGTGCATTAATCTCATATCATAGTTGGTAAAAATATGATTTTGGGGTTAGAACCCTTAAAATAAATTGGGTAAAAGTTGATTATGAGTTTACACCTTGATGTAGTGTAAACTCTTAATGATTTCTAGTATTAAAACCATGTTAATGGAGTAATAGATGGAATTGAAATGGGAGAAATGTCAAATCTAGGGTTTGAGGTTTTAAGATTCAAAAACTAAGAGAAATGATTTAATACCCCAAAATAATTGATGTGTTGGTTGTAAAACATAGATTAGATGTCTATTGAGTTGTTGGGTAAGGTTAGAAACAACAAAAATGGAGAAAAATGGAGTTTGGGATTTTGGAAGAGACAATGAATAGTAACCCGTAATCTTGTGGGGTTATTTTGACTAGGAAAAGAATTGATTTAGCTTTCGGCCAAAACACGAAAGTTGTAGATCTGTTCGATATGGTCGCGTGGGCACCGACCGCGTATTTTTATGATTTTTCTACGATTTGATATGATTTTTACAAGATGGCAGCTCCGGGTTGGAATATCCAACTCGGAAATCGAATCGGGAATTGGAAAAATTACGGCTAGAATTAATGTCGTAGATGTTCGGGATAATTTTTGGGGTAGTTTAGAAACCCCGAAATGAATTTGGGTTGTTGGATTAAAGAAATTGAGGGATTTTAATTTGGGATACCTGGTGTGACCGGTCGACCGCGCCCCTATGACCGGTCGACCGCGTCAAGGAGAAAGGGCCTACTGCTTTGTTTCGTAGGCTTATTTACAAACCGCGGTCGACAGGGGGTCTAGGGCCGGTCGACCGGTGCCCTGTTTTCAGCCCAAGATTTTGGAGATTTTTAATATTTCTCCTCTTTGAGATTAAGTTTAAGGGCCTTCTAAATTAAAGTATATTAGAGGGTTATGTCCTAAAGGACTTGAGGAATTGGGAATATATATATATGTATATATTCACTTAGAGTGAATTATTATATTTGGAGATATCCAATAAACCTTTAAGAGTTGATTAAGGTAATTATTAGTCATCAAAGTAAGAAAATACTTTGGACTTAGAATCATGCTAATATGAATGCATGGTTATGATTCCCGGAGGGAATCTTTGGGATTATGGTCATCATTAGATGATATAGGCCATTATGGCTGGTTATATATATTCTAGGAGGAATATATAGGCTATACATATATACTGTGTGATTTAGGTATACATATATATATGTTATAATGGAAAGGATTTTGAAAATATAAAAATGAATATTTTCAAAATGGAATGAGAAATATTTTTTTCATAATTAATAAATTATGGATTGTACACACGTCCCTAAATCGCTATCATAAGGGAAGTCGCGCGCGTTGTGGTGAAGCCTTCCTGGCTATTGAGCAGGTTGGATATAGTCCCTAGGCCACATGGGCGTTTATTTGTACTGCGCTGGTTAGGAGATTCCGGGTGTGGTCTTGACTATCCCGCAGGCATATGGCCGCTTCCCGACGTTGTTAGGTTCCCAGGTTGTCTTGGAGGCCCTGGAAGATGATAGCCATTTAGGGGCGCGTCCAGTGGGGATACCCGGAGGGTCGGTCTTAGATTTATTAAAGAAATTCATGATAATGGATTGGCTTTAATTTACATTTCCTGAGTATAAAAAGGGAAATGGGATAAAGGTTTAGCTTCGGTAACACTCCCGGATGGAAGAAGGGATGTGGAAGCATGATTTGATCAAATCATTTTCATGATAATGAAAATGGCTTTGGGGGATGACATATAAAGGAAAAACATTTTTATGATAATAAAATTGGCTTTAAAAAGGTAAACGATTTGTTAAAGCAATTCATGATAATGAATTGCCTTTTATATTTACATTTCCTGAGTATAAAAAGGGAAATGGGAAGTTTTGAGAAAATAAAGGTATTGATAAATACTTGTATATAAATCCTCAGTCCGGGAGATAGATCCGGATGTATATTGTAGTATGAATATGATTATATGGATGAATCGAGTACCGAGGGTCTAATGGATCCCGACGATTGACCTTGCCGCATAGTAGTGTATCGGGGGGGTTCCTTGTTTGGATTTCGCTTTGCGAGACACCCCACGCACGAATATGGCAGTGTGTTGAGACTGGGGAGAAGTTTAATCCTTAGTGCTCTTATATTATTATATATCTTTCTGTACTGAGGCACTAGCAGATCTCGACGATCGACCGTGCCGCGTAGTAGTGTATCGGGGGGGTTCCTTGTTTGGATTTCTCTTTGCGAGACACCCCACGCACGAACATGGCATAGCGCTGAGACTGGGGTGAAGCTTAGCCCTTAGTACATTACCTGGACTATCTAGGGTAGATAGTGGTTGGGTGATAGACTAGTTTAGCTAGGTAGCTTGACTAGAATGTTCTAGATAGATGCGCTAGGAGTGCACTATTAGCGGAGAGGTGAGGGGTATCTCTTGGGAGTGCGATACCAATTTAAATATGAGATAAAACTATTTTTCTAAAAATAAAGCATTTATGCACTTGCAAAATATTTTCAAAACATTCGGGCCCTGACCCGTTTGTCTACTTTTCCTTTCTTGCTATATTATATATATACATAGGTGTCCAGACACAGGGACGCCTGGATGACAATTCTTTCGAGTCAGACGTCAGCTGCAGCAGCTGTGGATGCGTGCAGGTTTTTGATAGCCGCTTCCATCGTAGTACTCTAGATAGGAGGTACTGTATAAATATTCGGGCCAATGGTCCAATTGCATTTATTTATTCTTTCAGTACAGCATTCGATATGGTTGTATATGTGGACCGAGTGTTCAGTTATTTTAGTTCCTTTCATTTTTCATTTCAGTTCATTACGCATTTAATTGTGGATGTTGTAATTTATTCGTTAAAAAGAGTAGTTAAGTAAAAGTTTTTAACGACCACCTAATAGGATATTAGTAATTAAATGGATTTTCGACAGTGATGCTAAGGATGATCCATATGTGACTCCTGTTTTAATTTAATATTGGAGTGATCGCCCGGTATCTTATTAGGCGGGTTGTTACACGGAGGCGGAAGCCCTAGAGCCTATTTTTTTATGGTTATTTTTGTGTATTTACCAAATAATTACTTAAATATTAATTTAATCTAATAAAAAGAGAAATAATTTCGCAAAGATTAAACCAATATTCATCCCCCCAAATTTATATATACAATATCCCTAAAGTCAATCACAATTTAATCCTAAAACTAAATTTAGAATTTAAACCAACCAACAATGACACTAAACAAAAAAAATATTAACCATTTTATCTAAAATTAAAGGGAGAACTTACGAGTGAAAATTAGAGGGGTTAAATATAATTTAATATTTAAATAAAATTTATATGATTGAAATCATAAGAATTTATTCAAAAATTAAATCAAAATCTAAAATTATAAATTAAATAGAGAATGAGAAGAGAAGTCTTTTCATTTTCTTTTCAAAGAGTTGTGTGGGAAGAAAAAGAATACAAGAGTTTTTTTATAATTACCAAACCACATCTTAAATTTTCAGAAAACTTCATTTTATTCTTAGAATTTTCTTTTGGTACATATGTATATATATATTTTTTTGGGGGGGGGGGGGGGAGGGGGAGGGGGATCAATCCCCCACTAGGCCCCATGTGTCTCTGTCCATGGATTCATTGTCCAGACTCAATAAATGTTGGCTGAAGTTATAATGGGTTAGGTGTAGCTGACGAAAAAAATTAAAAACGAATTTAATAATTTTAGATCTCGTTCAAACAAGCGGAGGTCTTGAACCATCTTCATATAAAATATTAAATATTGAGGATGAGGATTGTGACTACATAATAAATTAATTTTGCACCAATTTCTTCATGCATAACTCAATATTTAGATAACAAAAAGTACTCATCCACACCTCCAACACCGAAAAAACAAACCTTCGCCGGAAAAGCCAACTCATTGGAAAAGCCAACTCGTCGGAAAAAAAATCACCGAAAAACACGGAGGGAACTCAGATCCGAATACAACTGGCGTCGAAAAAATTGTCACCTAAAACCCGATCTCAAAACGAAGTAACCACACCAAATCGAAAGCCAAATCTGAAAACAAAAAAATGGTGTTCTCAAATAAAAGTCCCCAAAAAATTATTTCTCAAAATCAACCCAAGGTTGAAGAAGAAAAAAGAATGAGAGAGAGAGAGCTCAAACAAAAATGACGGCCACGCTTTTTGAGAGAGAAAGAGGTAAAAAAAAATGAAATGGAAACCCTAAAAAAAAATCTCTACACAAACCACAATATAAAGCCCAAAATAAATAAAGGCAAAACGGAAATATAGCCAACAAAACAAACGGCTCTTTTTATTCTAACAAAATACTGCCTAATTCATTTTGTATTAAATGTTTTATTAATTAAACAAAATATATGTTTAAGTAACATGATTATTTAACACTTAAACCAAATACTCAAATAAATAAATTTCAATTCAAAGAGAATATAAAAACTCACTCATGAGAAATAAAATAAATAGAAGTATAATCATGTTTTTCATTGATGGATATTTGACAGGTAGCTATTGCTTCCATAACAAATTTTCATTTTATCGATGTTGAAGTTACAACAACAATGACTTGGTACGAATAAGAGGTAGTTTAATTCTTAATTATTTGTCTTTATTATTATTATTATTATTATTATTATTATTATTATTATTATAATTATTATTATTATTATTATTATTATTATTATTATTATTATTATTATTATTATTATTATTATTATTATTATTATTATTATTATTATTATTATTATTATTATTATTATTATTATTATTATTATTATTATTATTATTACTACTACTACTACTACTACTACTACTATTATTATTTGCATTTGCATTTGCATTTGCATTTGATTTCTAGTGGTGATAGGAGGTTGAGGGTGAGCCAATTGAAAACCCGAATCGAATTCTAGTGGTGATAGGAGTTTAAGGGTGGTCAATGGAAAATTCGGATTGCTAGAAGTGATCGTGCCCTCACCGGATAACCAGTTTCCTAAATTGACCTGTATATGTTTGTATTGGGATGAAAATGAGATTAGGGTGAGGATAACATAATATTGAAATCAAAAGACTTAGATAGAATCACAAACACCTTATGAGCTACCAAAGTAATTTATGAGAAGTGATCTTGTTTTATTCAGACACCCGTTTTAGTAAATTGAATACTATATGCCCGCGTTAGGGTTAAAAATGGTCTTCAGGGGGCGAAGATTGAAAAGAATAATGAAGTGTCCTATACACAGAGACATAAATACCCCAAAAGATACAAAATAAACTTATGGGAGGTGATCGTGTCCTCATCGAACACTGATTTTATATATTCACTAGTATACTCTTGCTTTGGGTTTGAAATGGGATAACGAGACGAAAAGCTGAAAACAAAAAGAAAGAGTCTTGGAAAGCGACAAAGTATACAAGTGATGTTTCTTCAAAGGTAGAGAATTAGTATACCAGTTTTATCTAGGTTAATTTTGATGTTGTATGGGAATTTAATATTGTGGTATTGCATCATATTGCTAGCTGCTCTAATTGTGTTTTGATTCACTACTGTAATATCCTTTGAAATTCAATATTCATATATCCGACTCATTTTGATTCACTACTGTAATATCCTTTGATTCGCTACAATTGTGTTTTGATTCACTACCGCTACAATTAGTGGTAATTGCTATTATTATATTTTTTTAATAAATGCCTTTTATTTCTCAATTTCGTTTATAGACATCCCATGGGGAATAAAAGTAACTCGTGTGAAGTGACTGAGTTCTCACTGGTCTCCTGGTTGCCTAAATTAATTAATATATGCTTGTTTGGTGTTAAAATTGGGCACTAAGTGGCATGGACACCCCATGTGGCATACAAGTAACCTATGGGAAGCGAGTGCATCCTCTCTGGTCTCCCAGCTAATGACATTAATCCGTATAGGCTTCTTTGGGGATTACAGTGGGCATTAAAGAGTGAAAACTCAAAAGAGCAACCGAGTGGACCAAAGAGGGGCACGAATACACCATGAGGCACAAAAGTAACCCGTGGGAAGTGACCACATTCTCACTGGGCTCCCAGTTGCCGAAATTAACTAGTATAAGTTTGTTTTGGTGTTAAAACTGGCGTCAAGGAGCTAAAATTCAAAACAGTTACTAAGTTGCCCGGAGATAAGTACGGACACCCCATAGGGCATAAACGTAATTCGTATCTTGTTATTGAAAGTATATATACTCAAATTTGTATTCTTATAAAATAGTTTTTGATTGGTATTTGAACAAATATGATGGTGTGTTTGATCCAGAATTAATATGGAATTCACAATTGTATGAATGCGCAAGCTCATCGTATGTCCTAATTTATGCAGATTTATATTTTGTTTACGAAATGACGTGGAATCGATTCTTCTAAGGCAAGAGAGTAAACCTCTCTTTTCATACATTTTACATTTCACTACACCGAAACAGGTCAATTGTAACAGGCAAAAATCGTTACAAAAAATATTTGTAACGGATTAAATCCTTTAGAAAATTGGCGTTATTTATTTTACCGGCGAAATTTGTAACGGATAAAATCCGTTACAAATTTAATATTGTAACGGGCTAAATCCGTTACAAAAAATATTTTGTAACAAATTTGGCATTGGTACACATCTCATATATTAGTAGCAAATGTACTAACTTGTAACGGTTTTTATCCTTTACAAATATAGAATTTGTAATGGATAAAATCCGTTACAAAATACATTGCAACGGATTGGGAATGTCGTATATTTGTAACAAATGTTTTATTTGTAACAGTTAAAGTCCGTTAGCAATATTATTTTATTTTTAAAAAAATATTAATTTTTCATTACACAAGTAGATAAAATACACTAAGTAAAAACTTGTGCTCAACCAATGGCAATGCAGATCCGATGCCCACAAATTTCACTCAAACAATTATTTCAATACACACGTGACAAAATGAACGACACTACATTTCAGTGATATTAAATCGATCTAAAACTATATTTCATTCATAACCATTAAAGTTCTAAAAATAAAATTTACTACAAGATAAACCTGTGACAACCCGCTCAAAATAATAACGGGTGGCCAAACCTATACTACATTAAATTAGGTATCTCAGATGGCACAATCTCAACATCAACTGACAATACTAAATAATATAAGGCTAACTACCCGAAACCATTAAAATTGGATTGTCAAAATTTAAAACTTTTATTTAACAACAACAACAAAACCAACTATACAACAAACAAACTACAATACTACATCTAACTATGATGAGTGATAAGTGCAAACTCCATATATATACAAGAGTGCAATACAATGTACAAGTAAAATACCCGAATATGCTGTCGGGCACAGACAATACAATGATCCGAGGAATAAAATGTAAAAGTGTTAATCTATAAAACTTGAGTATAAACTCACTATACAACTGAATCCTACAAAGATAGGAATCTACTAAAGCAAAGTGCCGCAACAGTCCGCTACTGCTACAACTCCACGAATACTGGATGGATGAACATCAATGGCGTCCTTGCGGAGGAACACCTAAAGTAATACAATATATATACAAGGAGGATAAAATATAAACGGGTTAGAGCCCGAGTTGAAAACGTTTTATAGCACGTGCATTAAAATGCATAATAATTATAAATTCATTATTACATGATTTAATGGAATCGAACTCTCCATAATAATTCAACTCGCCCCTACACTAAAGCACGCACTAAGCGTATGCACGTGATCTCCAAAATAGATGCCCGAATCTAATAGGCAAAAGAATCTAACTTAAACCCAATTGAAATATTTAATTAAGATCATCTAACCTATCTCCAATTCTATACTTATCTGAATTCCATCTAAATCATATACTTTAATCTAAATGTTATAGTTATCTTTATATTTGTTCATTTATTGAACATATAAAGTTGCATAATCAACCTCATAATAACATCATCACAATACATCAACATTCTCATTTACTAGAATTTCATATATTCTAGTTATGCCCTCATATGGCATGCAAGCATATATATAATTATATAAGAGTTATTAGCATCAAGAGTTAAGGACTAAACTCCTCCCGATTCTCAACACGGCACTGCATTTCGTGCGTGGGACGTCTCGCCGAGGAGAAATCCAAACAAGGAACTCCCCCCGTTACACTACTCCTGACCGTATTGATCCTCAAGGCTCATTATGCCCTCAATGCATGATGCATGTAACCCAAATTATTAACCAATTTTAATTAATTAAATATTCCCAATTCTCAACAGTACACGGCGTTTCATGCGTGGGACGTCTCACCGAAGAGAAATCCAAACAAGGAACCCCCCGTTACACTACTCCTGGCATTATAGATTGTCGGGATAGGTGATATATATAAGTATGAGCATTAAGGACTAACTTCTCCCCAATTTTCAACATTACATTGCGGTTCGTGCGTGGGGCGTCTCGCCAAGGCGAAATCCAAACAAGGAACCCCCCCGATACACTAATCCTGGCAATGTAGGTCGTTGAGGTCCATTATGCCCTCAATACCCAAGTACAAGCACAATCAATAATAACCATCCAAACGAGCTATAACTCGAGTATGCATGCTCAGATTCTATCATCTTCCAGTTGCCCATACCTCGTAACAAACTGGGGCCACCTGGTGGGGTTCAACGACACCCACCTCGTGATCAACTCACGCACACAACGTCCGGGAAGCAGTCATAGTTCCTAACCGGCAAGTGAGAACGACACATACCCACGACTTCTCACTCCAAAAATAATAAATGTATATCACATAATAATCACCATGGACGACTATGACCTGGGGAATATCTACACACTGCTCATCGAGCCAGGGTGCTCACCCTCAACACACGCAACTTCCCAATGATAGCAAGGAGGGGGTATCTTAACTATATATATATACCATCATATAAGGTATACATACATCTCCACATAATATAAAGATATACCATCATATAAGGTATACCTGCCACATCATTTTCATATTCATTATACGCTCTTAGGCGCAATAGAATTAATGTCATTGTTTAGTACATTTCTCTCTCTTGATATACTATTCGTCATTTTCTCACACATCTTCCCCACTTAGTATACACGATACTATTTCTAGCTTGAAGCTCAGATGTCACTTCTAATTATGAATTGTCTCTCAATTCTATTTAAGTTAAGGATATTCTATATTCGTATGCACCTCAATTAGCATTTATAATTCTCCATCCATAATAGGGTTCAATTCATTTTATGAACCTTTAAAGTTATCCCATTTGGGATTGGATCCTAAGATCCGGTATCTCTAAGTTATTCTCATTCTTTCATATGAATTTAATTGTTATCTCCAATTAAGGTGGGATTCCCCACTTAGAATATACCATATTATCTAATCAGTATTCCTCAAATTTAGTCAGTATGACTCCAATAATTTCTTATAAGGGAAACTCTCTAAAAGTCTCCAAAACATACTCCAAATAACTCCTATAGAGGTTCCCAATCGATAACCTCGAACAAAATGGAATGAAATTCTCCCTAGAAAACATCCCTTGAAAAAGCCCTGTTTTCGAATCGATTCGGGCCAATTCCGAATTGATTCGGCCAGAAACGCGAATCTATTCGGGTCATCCGACCTGGGACTCTGTCTCAGGCCAAATTGATTCGGTTGGGGTCTGAATCGATTCGGTCACTCAGACCTGGGCACTTGCATATTTCTGAATCGATTCAGTAAGAGGCCGAATAGATTCGGCCCTTCAGAACTCTTGAAAATGGCTACTTTTTGTTTAGCCTAAAGTCCCCAAAATTCATTTTAATCATTTTCTCTCCGTATCTCTTCAACCCAATCACATATATATCATCAATAATCATTTATAAACACATATAAACTAATTTTTAACCTAGAAATCATTTATACACCACAGATCTAAGGTTTTCCCAAAAAGTTAGGTTTTGTTAAACTAAACCTAAAACCCATAAATTTCATCCACAAATCATGCAATAAATGGTACACAACAATTATTTAGCAAGTTTAATCACTTGCCTCAGGTTCGTAGGGTCTGATTCGTCCTCGAAATCGCGTATTGACCAGAAATCTCCACTTTCTCTCTCTTTTCTCCTTCTTTTTCTTCTTCTTTCTTCTTCTCTCTTTCTTTCTTTCTATTTCTCTTTCTCTCTAAGGAGAATAAATCTCCCGTAGGCTTAATAAGCCTTTCTCCCAAATGTACACATCTTTAAATGATAATACACACTTTAAATGACCCGATAATTTTAATTTGAGTCAAACAGTCCTAAATTATTTTGAAACCTAAATAGACCCCAAGTACAGTCATTTCGACTTTCTCGACCCTTCCGGACATAATGGTGCCCTCATAATTGCCATTCAACACACTTTCTAACGGTTCCAAATTTTGACCTCAATTGCCAATTTAATTAATCTCTAATAAAATAATATTTATTTCTCCCAAAATAAATAAATCATCGTCTCTAAGACCTCGGGTTGTTACAAAACCATTCAGCTTTTAACCATAAACTTGAAACGAAGTCTAACATCATTAAAGTTCTAAACATATTATTCTCCCAAAAGTAGTGTTCATGATATTCCTTGCAAAAGTAGACTTCATTCTTGAATCTTCATATTTCCCCATAAGAACCTGTTGAACAAACTCGATCTTAGTAAATGTGTAAGCATAAATGAGTAAATAACATAAAATACTAGTACATTCATGTGCCATTGGCACGCATGCAATTTTATTTAGGAGTAATCCATACACAATAAATGGCCACACCCGATGAGAATGCGATTAGTTTAGATAAGTTACTTTGGTATCACTTGATGTGTTTGTACCGATTTTTATGCCGTTACATTGTTTCCAGTTTTTGCCCCCAAACACACATTTTTAACCCCAAAAAAAATGTATACTAGTCAGTTAGGCCAACTGAGAGTCGAATGAGGACACAATTAGTTTAGACAAATTGTTTTGGTATCGCTTATTGTGTTTGTATCTATTTCTAGGAAGCTAGGCTGTTGTTTTAAGTTTTAACCCCCCAACGCCATATTAACCCCCAAAAGAAGTGTATGTTAGTCAATTGGGACAATCGAGAGTCCGATGAGGACAATGTTAGTTTAAACAAGTTATTTTAGTATTGGTTCATTTGTTTGTACCTAAATCTAGACTGTTAAGTTGTTTTCGATTCCCCCAATGCCCATTTCAATAACAAAATGAAGCGTATACTAGTTAATTAGGTCAACCAAGAGTCCAATGAGGGCGTGATTAGTGTAGAAAAGTTACATTTGTATCGCTTGATGTGTTTGTACTTAAATCTAGGCTCGCAGGTTGTTGTTTTAAGTTTTTGCCTCCCATCACCCATTTTTATCCCCCAAAAGAAGCATATATCAGGGCAAAAAGTAAGCCTATATATCATATCATAAAACATAGTTGAACAAATGACTAAAATGTACCGACAAAGTGTCAAAATAAATAAAGATACCAAAGTTGAATTTCAATAATTAGTCATACCTGATATATCGGAGAAGAGGGGTTCAACAAATCACGTTAGCATCTACTTCCTGATAATGGAATGAACAAAAAAATAAACGCAGCCACTAATTTATCAAGTTTATCTAGAAAAAAAAAATTATGGGATGGGAAGGGAAGGGAGAGAGGAGAGGGGAGGGGTGGTTTGGAGTGTTGAGAGTGAAGAACCTACATGTCTGTATATAATAAGATTAATGCAAGCACACAAACAAATAAATACACAATAAATACATACATAAATACTCGTACAAACACTAAAAACCCACCCACACAAACATACATTTACATTTTTTACATAACATGCCACAACATAACATGTTTGGGGGGCTATTTTGAACTGTGATTTTTTTCCCAAGATTTTTTTCATCTAACTTATCTTCAATATTGACCCTTTTGCAAGGAGCAGAGCGCAACATGCACGAAAAAGAGATGATGATCTAACATTGGTGCTTTCAGGTTATGGAGGAACAATTTCCCTTCTATAGGCAGGGGCGGGATCAAGATAATTTGCATACCATTACCCTTTAAATAAGGACCCAAGATATTATACACAACATTACCCTTTACTCTTAACTATTAATTATAACTATTGATATCGAGCACAAATAATAATATCTTTTTTGAAACAAAAACCACAACCGAAAGTCTCCTTAAGTGACACCGTCTCTCATTATTCATGCACAAAAATAGTGAATGATTTCAGACAGGGCAATCCATTATAATAGCTGCAACATTTGCTAAATTATATGATTATTGACGATAGCCAAAATTCTTGGTGTTGGAGTTGAGCCCCTAGAAGATTACCAACGCCAAAAATAGAAATTTTAACAATAAATAGTAGTAACCTTGATATAGTCCCAACACAAACAAAAGATCTAAATCGAGCAATAATACTCGCTGTGTCCAAATTATTATTTTTTATTAGAAATTGTGCCCAATTATCTTAAAACCCACTTCAATTCAATCATCTTACCAAGAAAAAAAATTAATTCCACAAAGATATAAACATACACACAGTCCACATGCTGAACCTGGAAGAAGAAACTGTACATCGAGGATCCAAGGAAAATAATCTTCAAGAAATAAAAATTCCATTGAACCCCACCAGCTAGGCAGATGTGGTATGGGAACATATATAACTCCATTCACGGAATATAAATATGTTATTTGTAATTGAATGCTAATAAATCTCATGAATTGTTGTTGAATCAGCCGAGTGAAAATACCATTCGCTCAAAGAGTTCCACACCCACAACCCTCATGTACCTATGCAACTGGGTCTCTAAGTAACTCCTTTCATCTGGACCAAAAGCGTGTTGTATGCCCTTGTAACTCAGATACGATCCCTTCAATACAATCATAATATTATTGACGTGTTTATCTTTTGTTCCCGATAATGTCAAACAACTAGTTTTCGGGCCTGCTTCATCATCGGAATCTTCGAATTCAAGTTTAGACATTTATTTGTCCTCATCAATAGCATCATCATTAGATTCTTATCGACAAGAGTCGTTATGTTGCAGTTCCATTTGATTATCAAATAAACCAGGTGCTGAGGACTCATTTTGTAAAGTGGTGAAATTAGACAAGACTGAACATATTTTTTCTTTCGAGTTGCATATCTGCATTATCATATGGAACCCACTGGTAACGTAATGGGCAGAGTAGCTCACATGGATGATATGCCGCTTTACATCTCATTTTGTTACAAGAGTGAATATAGGAGCCAAGATAATAATATTGGAGTCTATGACAATGAATATGATTCTCTCTCAACCATCCTATTTCTTACAGGGCTGAATACTTGCCCAGTGATAAGAAGGCAAGGTCTAGGTCCCATAACAAATATTAACTCGGCAAACATTTTGGAAGGATATCTATCACCCCAATTGCAACTAGCTTCCCATTGATAACATATTATTGATGGAAAGAACCAATGCCATAAGGAGGAGCAGTGGCATCACCAGTTAATGGAACAAATACCAAGGGAGTATAAACCAGAAACCTCCTGTAAGAGCTCTCTGTGACATGATCAGGTGCATCGTTATGCACTTTAATGTGGTATCTCCTATACAAGGCATATTCTTCTGGATCAAAATTGGACCTTCTCAAATGAATCTCAAGCCTCCCTCTTTTTCCCTGGTGGCATCCATAAATCTTCTTCAAACAACACCCTTTACCTCTTTTTCCTGTGGAAGACTCTTTACAGACTGCAAGTTTTTCAATTTTGTCATTTGCATAATCTTTTTTTGTACTAGAATAGAAATAAATGTGCCCATTGAAAGCTCTAGTGGACAAGCTGGAAATTTCTGATAGATGTTTTAAATAACTTTCCATTTTTTCTATATTCATTTTTGGATTAAGCTCGTTAGACTGGTTATTTTCTACTGTGATATGCCCAGATGATTTTAAATTCCGAGCATCCTTATTGGATCGCTTTAAAGAAGCTGCAATAAGAAATGAAACGTTGATAGAGTATAATAGATCTTCGGACCCCTCAACTAGTAACTTCCTCTTAGCTTGTGAAACTTTTTTTACAGAAGCATTTGTTATCTGAATATTAGAAGGAAACTGCCGACTTTGGATGCATACACGTACTGGAAAATCAATCTGCTCAGACAAATAATGCATAAATTGTTCATCTTTATTCTTTTCTCCATTGTTAGGAAAGGATTCCATTGCTGGTGAGGTTGTTTTTTTGTTAGGGGAAATGATGCATGAATCCTTTGAAGTATTTCGTCCATCCTTGAACTCATATGATTTTCTTGAATCCAAATCACCATATAGAAACCTTTGCATTCTTTTAGACACTCGAAGTTGCTCTTTGGAAGGAAAAAAATCCTTAGCCTTCAGGCGGATGGTATAAGAAGGGTAGCATGTCTTGTTCATCTCAAGTTTGTAGAGGTAACACCCAGATCTCCTCCAACCTGCCTAGAAGAGCTTGATACTCATCAACTGTTAAACTGTGTGCCCATAAACCCTGAGAAATACTGGCATGGGAACTGGATCTACAATAACAGCAAGATTTTCTACGTATGCCAACGTCAACTACCATGCTTTCTCCCCTGTTGTTCCCAGAGGTTCCGCCGCTGCTTGCTTGGTTCTTGATTTTCTCTGTCATTATCAATTTGTTAGCGTCGACAAACTAGCATCCTAAGTTTTTAGGTTTTTATAGGAACTAGCAAAAAAGTTTCACAAGTCCACTGCGTCTTCGTCTCTCTAGAGGAATAAACAATGGTACACTTGCATGGTTGCACCTACCTATACGATCACCAATTCCCCCAAAATCTACCCATGGCTATTCCCACATTAACTCGGCCTAATTATTAACCCCCCCTGTGTCCAAATTATAAAAGTCAACTTTTCTAAGGAAAAAAATTACTTCCCAATTTACCATCCTAAAACTTTTGGGTATTAATGGACAACATTACAAACTGTGTTGTTTCAATTTGTAATTTTGTATTTTTAGTTGTCTATACTTCAAACCTTGATTTGGGCACGACGCACGAGTGCACAACTGTACTATATATTATACAACAATATTGAACAATTTTTGGCCAAAAATGAAATTTTATGGGTGGAAAATCTAACCATATGGAACAAAACGACGGTTGTCCATGGTATCGGGCTGCAGATCCATGAGAACAAGAAGGTGGACAAATTTCCCACAACTATCTCCGTTGTAGTATACATTGACTCGTTCCAGTTGGATATCTCACTCTCCTCTGCATCGTCCTGTTGAATTGATCCCGTGTTCGGCACATACAACTTCCCAAAACTTGGCTCTAACTTGGTTTGCAAGGAGAGAGGTCGATTTGGGGGTAGAGATGGAGGGGGGGAAAGTAAGTTTGGGATTTGGGGGGAATTATCGGGCCCAACCTTCATTTCTCTTTTTTTTAATGACTTTTTGTATAGGGTATCAATATATTGTAACGTTTTATTTTTCAATTTGTAATGGATTTCTTCAACTTGTACCTATTTTTACGCCACTAGGTTGGTATTTTCAGCCCCCCCCCACATTTAAACCCCAAAATGAAGCGTATACTAGTCAATTAGGCGAAACAAGAGTCCGTTGATGACACGGCTAGTATAGACAAGTTGTTTTGGTATCGCTAGATGTGGTTGTACCTATTTCTAGGCTGCTAGGCCATTTGTTTTAAGTTTTCTCGCCCCAACACCCATTTTAACCCCCAAAGAAGTGTAAACTAATCAATTAGTCCAATCGAGAGTTCATTAAGGACGCGATTAGTTTAAACAAGTTACTTTGGTATCGCTTGATGTGTTTGTACCTAAATCTAGGCTGCTAGGTTGTTGTTATAAGTTTTCGCCCCCAACGCCCATTTTTAACCCCCAAAAGAGGCGTATACTAGTTAATTTGATCAACCGAGAGTCTGACAAGGTCACGGTTAGTTTATACAAGTTACTTTTGTATTACTTGATGTGTTTGTACCTAAATCTAAGTCGTTACGTTGTTATTTTGAGTTTTCGCCCAGCAATGCACATTTTTAACCCCCAAAAGAAGCGTATAATAGTCAATTAAGGTCCTTTTAAGAATCAACCATTCAAAACATATCAAGTATTAAAAATTTGACTAGTATACGCTTCTTTTTGGGGTTAAAAATGTGTGTATACTAGGAAGCGTATATTATAAGTATAAATGAATTGACTGTAACAAGTAAAGTTGTGCACAAATTTATGATTTGAAAGAATTTGTTTGTAAGAAAAGGTATCCAATCACAAGATTTAAAATAAAATAAGTGTGTCACACAAACACATGCATTACTAAAATTATATAAATTAACAAAGTCATTCACACATTAACCTAAACAAGGGAGCCATTTAACAAAAAAGGGCTCCAACTTGAACAATAAACCCAAATAACACATAAAACTCTCTAAGATAAACTCAAGCAATGAGTACTAAACCATTAAAGAGACGTGCTCAATGAAATATGAGTTTCATAAAGGTTCGTTACCTTTCACTCTTTGTTCGTATAGAGGGCGATCACGCATCATCAGTACAGCAGCCACTACATTCAATGGATCAGATGGGTTGGGATACAGAAGAAGCTGAGAAAGAAACACTTCAAACACATTTACCAGATCTATAAAACATAAAAATATTTAAAAAAATGAGTTGTATCCAAAAGGTACTGCTGTTAGCACTAAAAATCAGTATAGAGGAAAAAAGGGATACAAAAAGCTACTGATATAATAATATGGTGAGATGATGTCTTACCAAACATGGGGCTCCTTGTCTGATTGATAACATCTAAACTGGTCCTGACCTGAATCAAAATATTTAAATAAATAAAAGCAAACAAATGTACAAAAGTACCAACACTTAAACAAGCTAAACCACTAGACTAGGTACATTCACTGACTCACATTTCATCAACATTTGGATGGTCAATCTTGTTAATATATCCAATAGAAGGAGACTTATAGGGATAAGCATCTGGAAGCTCCACCCTTATCCTCCACACACCTCCTTGGTAAGGACCTGCCATGTTAAATTAAGAAAAGCTCCCTTTTGTTCGACATTCCACTAAAAAAATCTTCATAAAAAAATAATGAACAATAATCTTGTAATAAAGAATAAAGAAAGCAACAAAACTTTGTACAAACTCAGTTACCATTAACAAAAAACCAAATAAGCCCACAATACACTCTATATATAACACCAACAAAAACAAGTAATTTTAGAAACATATAAACCATACTTAAACTCATAACTACTCTATTTGCTTATGGGTTGCTACTTTGACAAACATAAGATTTCAAAACTAAAGATTATAAATCTAAGTATATCAGATTTAAAATTAGTAATAAATATAATTTCCTGACCTGTATATATGTGTATATATATGTGTGTGTGTGTGTGTGGATCAAAGAGCATATTTTATAATCGAGATTCAAAAAGGGATCATATTATGAAATATGAATTAGAAAGGTTAACTAATGAGATTTTTAGAAGTGATACATGGAGCTTTGATTGCAATACTGATCAAACTTCCAGTAATGTAAATCCCCCTAATTTAACACACTACAACACAAAATTAAGGTCTTAGAAGGTAATCGAAAACAAGCATATATATATATATACATATATATATGAATGTCGTCGGGGAGCCTTACAGAGGTCACTGGTAGGAAGAGGGACAGAGGTCACCGGATTCCATGAAAGTGGGTTTGGGAGGGAGAGATAGAGGGGGAGTGGGTTTGGTGGAGGGGGATAAAGTTAGTTGAGGAGATGGGGGAATAATTCCGCTTAACCTTCCCTCGTCTCTTTTTTTCTTTCTTTTTTCATTTAATGAATTTTGTAACAGTTATCATTATATTGTAATTGTTATTTTTTTATTTGTAATGGGTTTTACTTGTTACAAATTTATGATGGACAAAATCCATTGCAAATAGAAAAAAAAAATCCGTTACCAAATAAGCCTTTTGGTGTAGTGTTTGCCATATGTTTAAATCCAAACACATGTCAATAAAATTGAAGGGCCCTTATAGTAAAATGATTTCCCCATCTACACTCTAGGATTATCTTGCTTGCACTGATTCTCCTCTTAAAATTGGAAGGCTCCACTATAATGCCCTGATTGGTTTTTTTAATGCACTAGGTTTTTCGACAATGCATATCAAATTGTATGACTATATGTCAAAAGCCGAACTTGTACGTGTCTTTTTATATAAAAAAATGACATATATTATTATAAATAAATTACCCTAGATTTATTGAATCGGTATTGGTTTATGTATTCCCGTGTATTTTGGTGTATGAGTGATTACATAAGGGTTCTGTATTCTTGTGCATTTTGGTATTGAGTTTATGCACTGAGTTTATGTATTCGTAAATCATAATTTTCATGGTCATATGAAAGCATATAAAGTATTCTGGAAACATCATCCACTTACAGAAAGTCCCTTGTTCAAAACTAAGCATGAATTGATGAGGTGGCAACATTTATGTTTTTATTAAACAAATTTGATGTTCAATACTTGAAAGAATGGTATTATCTTTGATGTAGAACACTCTCATTTAAAAACTCATGTTAATTGATTAAAATCACATTTTCACCATTGATTTCCTCTGTTCCTTTTATCAATTTCTAGAATAGTTATGTATATTACTGGTTTGGTTTCATGGAAACCTACTACTTGTTGATCCTCCGTTGCATCATTTGTCATCCAATCGATATTGCATTGGGATCTAAGATCACACATGTTCATCTATGCTAATACAACTAGAATAAAATGGTAATGACATCTTGTATTAATCTAGCTCAGCATTACTGTTATGCTTTTATAATGTGTCGGTAATTGACGAACAGTTTTAAGTCGATTATTTATATCAATATATACATTCTTCTAAATAATGAAACAAAGTCATTGTGCAATTGTCTTCCTAATTTAAATTCGAAGAAAGGTATTTGGTCTATTCGTAATATAAGAAAGTATGGAGGCTATTTGTCTAAAAATGAAATTTTCTACACGGGCCTCGAAGCTGGGACATATGCGAGATGAAGTTTCATGTAGGCATGGTAATAATAAGTGGATATTTCCCCAATCATTGCAACCGGTTTCCCATATATATACACACATTCACACGAACTTCCATCAAGTATATCCTTAAACATTATTAATTAAATCTTCAACTTTTGTTACACCACCTGACACATATCTTCCATCACTCTATATATACAGACTTCTTGAAAATCAGTTACCAGTTATACTAATCTAGTCTTTGAGTAATATCCATCATGAATTCAAAAATCAGGGAAGACTCCAGTAGACCCCGCTCATTTCCTACATCTACCATTGGTAGATTACGTCGTAAATTATCAACCACATTAGTTTGTAAATATCAAACAATAAAAGACGTTAACATGGTATAATTCAATGGACATTATTGTTCTATTCAACCACAATAGTTTGTATATTGACATTATACATGTAACAATTCCTTATAAATTTTGAATGGTTGATTGATTGCAAGTGTGTGAATATGCATGTGATTGGAGCATATGGAGACAAAAAAGGAAGAGATCGTAAGAGAGAACAAAATATAAAAGAAAAAAAATGTGAGTTATTGTATATGCGAGTCATCATATTTATTTTGTGAATTTGGAAACCGTAAAAAAAATTTGAGGTTTATTTCAGTGTGTATGTTTGCACAATCATATATCATCTTCGATAACTATATGGGTTACTAACCAAATGTTACTGCATAAGTGAAAAATCTAAAAACGAGTTCATTACTCATATGTGAACAAGGAATTCATTATAGATCACTCAACTAGATGTTTAATTAATAACAGGTTACTCCAACAAACCTACTAATCCAATTATTATTGTTGAAAGAATATGATAAAAGGGATTGAGACCAACTTTAAATCTGAAAATAATGAAAAGGTAAACCATTGGAATACGTATTAGACTATCCACAAAGTTGTATAAATCATGTTCACAGTGTATCAATTTGAATATATTTTTCCTCTCGAATACGTGCTTATGGTTGATTCGAACATTTTATTTTTTGTTCAAAAGGGACTTGTCTACACATTATAGGCATTATAATATCATAGTGTGATTAGCTTGTCATGTTTTTATTGTTAGTTAATAACTGAATTGGTTAATTAATTATTTTTGGACTTTTTTTTTGTAGTTTAAGCCTGAGGAGATCACTGATATCATGATTGATTTTGCTCAACCAGATCACCTTGCTCCTACAGGCTTACATCTTGGCGACAGGGAGTAAATGGTAATCCAAGGGGAGGCTAAGGTTGTCATTCATGGATTAAAGGTGATATTAATGTACACGTTGTCCCTCTTATTCTGTGTCTCGCGACTATTTCTGATAAAAATACACTTCAACAAACCTACTAATCAAATTATTATCTTCAATGGTGTTATTTCTAAAGTATTTTTATCCTACATGTCAACAATGAAGCATCTGTAGGTAATGTCTAGATAATGTGAGTTTTATCTTCTTCGTTAATGTCATGTAGTCAAGAAGTATATAAATTTTGACATTTAGAAATTCTCATTCAAAATCTCAATACCTTGACGCTGCTGCTCAAATAGGGATAGAGATAGATTACCCCAGTGGAGAAGGTTTTTTGCAGTTAACATTTCTTTCAAAGAAATTTGTAAGATAGAAGACCCCATTGAGATGGTCTTATGGTTTATAATCTCATTATCTCATAGATTTGTTTATTTTAATATTGGACATGCTACCTTTTCTTTGGCGTCTTGGGACTTGGGGTGCAATACACAACACAATTGACCTCTTTTGTCATTTTATTTATGTGCTTTAACGCTATGGAAGATGTCGATTGGCTTAATTCCATTGTTAAGTGCACGTATTTTGGTAGTTCCATATGTTTTCTTCAGGTTGTTAGTTCGGATGAAGCATGAGGCAAGGTGCCCTCCTAATCGAAGTAAGCTGCACATTGTAAAAAACTTACAGACAATAGATGTTTTTGAATAATGACATGCTGTTATTAACGTAACAATAGTTCTTCATATATATATATATTTATAGTTTTGTCCTGTCGATCAGGGGTCAAGCAAATTCTCTATATTATCAAGGGTGATTCTGCACCAATAGGCTGGTCAATTTCTTTGGTTATGTATGGATCAACAATCTTATTGTGTATCTGGTATATATGCAGGTTTTGGCAGTGACTGAGATATGTTCAAAGAGATGCTGAGGAGAAGAAAGCATATTCAATCCAAGGTCATATTTTAGGTTGTTCATTAACTGGCTGCTGGATTTACCCATTTAAGGTCATCATGGAGTAAAAAAGAAGAGTGTGGAAAAAGAGGAAAAAATTCAATTCAAAAGATAAAGAAAGGATTAAGTAGCGTTTATTTGTTCCTTATTTTGCCGTAGAATGTTTACAGTGGTAGTTTTGTTATAAAAAAGGTAGATGGAACATTCTTTTAGAACAAACATTTAGAGTATAATGATATCTGCATGCAAGTCATGTAGTGTAACATATAGTAAAACATACAAGAGAGTCATATATATGTGCATTGCCTTTCATTGATAATGTGGATGATGATGTAGGGGAGTGATGAGTTATCAGGTATGATGCCACTAACAATGTCAGCCATTCTGTCTATGTGTAAGAGCACATGAAGCAGCACAAAGATTTCATTATACGAGGTCAATATGGACAGGTGTTATGATCTTTTGGAACTCAAAGCAAAAGAAAAAATAGTGTTGGATGATAAAGATGAGCAGATTCACCTCAAGGGTCTCACTCGGGTTGTAGTTAATTTGATGTTTGAATTGAGTGAGGCATTTTCTTGTGCAATTCGATGGAGGAAAGTTGCACACACCGCTCTAAATAATGTCTCTAGTAGGCATCATGGGGTGCTTGTGATTACTGCTAACACACCTTGTCCTCGAATGTTGTCACGGGGATGCTAAACCTCATAGATTTAGTATTTTTTTTTCACCCCTCTTTTTTCGATTAACAAAAGGGAAATGAAATGAACCCCTAAACTATCACTTTAATTATAATTATAACATTTTCATCAACCCTTAGGGGGGTTTGAAAATGTGGGAGTCGTTCAAGGACTTTCTTGCAAAATTATTAGTTTTGGGAGGTATTTGCAACATAGATATTCCAGGTGTTTCTTGCAAGTTTTCCACTTAAAAATGATCAAACTCGAGACATATACAGATCCAGTATTTTACGTAGTCGAACCTGTATGTATATTATATAATAAGGTAAAGAAGATAATAGGAGGACATGCAATGAAAGTATTCACCTACAAAAGGGTGCCAAGATCAACCAATCCCTCTTTGCCTTGTCAAATGTGATTTATGCACTGAATAATAATAAACTCTAAGTGCCTTATAGAGAAAGAAAACTGATGATGATATTGTCGGATTCTCTTAGAGGTACAAGTCACTCTTTGATGGTAGCTAGTATGGTAAGGAGTTTGAGATAGCTTGTATACTCTTATGTTTTGGTCTGCAAATATTTAAATAGTCAATTGTTGTGAATCTACCATCTAAATTGCATTATAATATGATAGATTTTGTTTATCTATCATGTTTACAGAATCAAGGAGAGCATTAATAATCTATTTATACAGTTAGCTTGGCAGCGAGATCGCGTCACATCACCAATTATGTATCTTCATCTCAGAAATAAGATACTCCCAATGTAAAAGTTGATATGGAGGCGAAGCTTCGCGCTTATCTTGAATCTAAAGGAAAAATGAAGAGGGCCCAAAGATCAGGGGCTTTTGATTCTCCATTTATCACTAAAAGCAATAGTTTTATGAGCTTTGTAAAGAAACCTAATAGGTTGCACAACTCTACCAAACCAAAGGTGTTTAGCAAACAAGGTGCCTTAAAGACTCTTCTTGAGCCTCGTAGAAATTTATTTAATGATGGAGGTCTATTTGATCCTGTTATGAAGGTAAGCACTATAATTTAGTATCTTTGTTCTTATATTTTCATCATTTTCAATAATGTTGTTATTTTAGACATTTTAAAATGTGTATTCCACACAATAAACACCAATTCTTGGACTTGTAGTAAGCAGGCATTTCCATTAAAGAAAATAAAGAGTTCCTTAAATACAATATTTTTCACATAGGTGAATTTTTAGTTTTTTTTTAAAGTAAAAGTATTTTCGTTTATTCGGAGTTATTGTAATTTGTTTTTGGACTAGTTAGTGAACAGTATTTGACTTCAAATATGTGAAAATACTTATAGCCATTTACTTTCCACCCATGTGAAACATATTTCACTCTATAGAGCTTGGGCTCTTTGATCATTCACTTCACTTCTCTTATCTCAGATATAAATTTTTGAAAACCAAGCGTTTCTCATGCCCAACTAGTCACAGAAAGAACAACAGTTTGTGATGGAATATTTATACATTGTGCTCACTCTTTATATTGGGTAATATTATTATCTTAAGGGTACAATTGTTAACTTACAAAATTTTCACACCCTGCGCGATAAGTTCATTAACCGTAGTTCTAATTTGAAGGTACGCAAATAAATTTTACAATTGGCATTTTTTGTTTCTCATTTTCTCATTTATTTGTTATTCACACATTCGTGGTTTGAAATATTTACACAGAGTTCCCTTGTCCAAAATATCTTGATCTCTTGTACAACCAATAAGTAAGTAGTGAAATTGAACTGAAATAACAATGAGGATATCTATGATGTTTTTCGATCATATGGTGCGAATTATGATATTAATAATTACTTAACTGTGCCATCTATATTCAACTGTAGTAATTCAGAAGTGTTGATCAACCATTACTTTTCATGTCTTTGATATAACCTTCTTCATATCTGTGAAATTACAAAAGATGAGTATATATGTCTGGGATGCAACTGACACTACACCAGTTGCTATTCAAACGAAGTGAGGGTTAATTCTTATGCTTCTTTTATTATTTTTACAAGGGGACTTTGATATTGAATAGGCTCGAAGGTGTTGTATGTAGCCAGGGCACAAAAGAAAGTTGAGCATGAACAAATTTTGCATTCGCAGCTTGAGGACCGAAGAAAGGATCACATCTTGAAATACCAGGTAGTATAATTACCCACTTTCCTCCTCATAGCCTTTTAGATTCTTCTTATATTTCATTTTCCTTATTTTAGTAAATGATGGTTCATTATTTAACTTTGAGTGTAGGACTCAAACATATATGTCAAGAACACTATTGATGATGTTACTGACCACGATGTTTCGTTGTCACTGGGGTTGGTGATTGCTGGAACACTCATTAGCATTGTTTTGTTGTCATTGGGGTTGGTGATTGCTGTGGATGAGAAAGAGCTCGTTGAATGGGCAGTGGTGCATAGCGATAGATGACTATACCAACCCAATCCCCAATCGCCGTCTACAAAAGCGGGGATGTGGTAGGTGTATTAGGTTGGTGGTTGGAGCTTTTGAGGTGTCGACATAATTTCACGAAAGTCAAAGGAAGACCGACACATTTATGCGTGATTTTTTGATGTACAATTTTTGAAGACATTTGTTTGAATGTACATAGTGGGTATATCTAACTACGATACACGTGGTAGGTCATTATTTTTTGTGGATAATTACTGTAGATGGTGGGTATATTTATTTGTGTCCCACAATTTTTTTTATATGGACATATGACTTGGTTTGGTGCATTTTAAGTGTACTTGACTTGAAATACAACAAAATTCAAGACTATTTTTATGTTATTATAAATTTTGATTGGTGTTTAGATTTATTTGTCGATTATGACATTAATATTGATTATTACTTTTTTTTATTCTATGTTTAATTTGTGATGAAATTTTTAATGACCTTTTTAAAAATTTGAAAAATATTTATCATGACGTTTTTAAATCAAATATGACATCTTATAGAGTATATTATGGCATTTTTTTTATAGCAGATATGACATTTTTGAAAAACAAGTCATATATAACATATACCTAATATGACACTTTTTATGGGTATCAATTATGACACCCAAACTTATAATGCTTTTTATTGAAAAATAAAGCGTCATAAAATGCGTTTTATGACACTTAAAAACGTCATAAAAATGCTTTTTTTTAGTGACATTTTATAGCTCATAACGTGGAAGAAGAGGAAAAATCGAACACTAATAAACGTCAAAAGAAAAATATTTGACGAGTTGGGTTTCATAGTTTATTTTTATACTATTTTTTTCTTTATCTTATTTCTTGTTGAAACAATATTTCTACCCATCTTCATTTTATTTTTTTAGGAAGTCAGATTCATTGGTACGGATTTATGATTTTTTTCATTTATCATCTTATTATGCCCTAGTCGATAAATTATTTTTTCCACATTGCTTTCCTTTACTTTTTTAACTTTACATTCTTTGTTATAGGTTTAAACAATTAGATTATAAATGTTTATATTCGCCCACACGTGGGCACAACTAGTATATATAAATTGTGTCTCCTCATGTTATTGTGTCACCTATTCACATTAAATGTAAAGAGTTATGTTACCAATGATGTCTCCCCATATAAATTTTTTCTCTCAATTAATAAATGTTAATATTTGTATAATAAATATTTTTTTATATATATATAACTCAGAAAATATTTTTTTTTTACAAAAAAATGTACATTTTTCTAAAACACTTATAAATTCTGAAATTCTGAATATTAACATTGCATTATAAAAACATTTTTTCCAAAAAAAAAAATTGTACTTATATTTATAGAACACCCTTTTCAGACACAATTTATATAAAAAAATGAAGTTAAAAACCACAGTTTTTATAAAACTACAATTTTTATATATAATAAAATATTTTATACTTACCTTTATAAAATTAGGTTTTATTAAAAAAATTATAAAAAAGTGTTAACACTATAGTTTATTAAAAATGATTATATATTTATATTTTTATAGAAATAGTATTGTTTAAAAAATTAATTTATATTTACAAATAGTCTTTATATATATATATATATATATATATATATATATATATATATATATATATATATATATATATATATATCCGTTTGAGATAAGTCGTTTAACGTTATATATTTTACCTCTATTTTTATAAGTATGTTTGTATTGCATTGTATCATAAGAACTGCAAAGCACCAGCACATCATGCGGGGCTAAAAACTAGTAGGATTAAAAGTGTAAGCATACTGGCTCGACACCTACATCCTATAAGAGCATCCATTGAAGAGAGGGTAAAATAGCAATAGGTCTGAGGCAGCACTAGTGACCTAGGACTTCAAAATAGAATTCAATAACAACATAAACAACAAGTCTACAAATAGTAAAAATTTAATGGAATTTAGGCTACAATAATAACTACACACTTTTCTCTCATATTTTAGTTATTTTTAAGTTAACCGACCCAAACGATCCTAAAGATATCACGCGTCTAATCTCAAGCCCAAGTGAACCCAATTATTAATTCTTCTTCTTCTTCTTCTTCTTCTTCTTCTTCTTCTTCTTCTTCTTCTTCTTCTTCTTCTTCTTCTTCTCTGTTATCGCCTAAAACTAATATACTGATTTATCTTAGCTGGAGTATAAAAATTATAAGCAAATAACAGATAAAGAGATAAAAACTACTGAAATACTAATTTAGAGAAAACAATAAAGAGATGAGAGAAAGATAAATAAGACAAGATTTACGTGTTTCGTCCCGAAGTGTTGCATACGTCCACATGTGTAGGTGTTTGTTTTATTGATCATTAGGCAAAAACCATGAAAGATTACAAGTTGAAATATCTCAAGTTCTCTCTAGATTTGTACGATATAACATTATGGAAAATATCTTAGATCCCCTCATAGTATGTGTGTGGGTGTTATTTATAGGTTGTTGGAAGAGAGAGAACATAAAGTGATAGGTGTCATGCCTTTATAGGCCAGGCATGTACACAAATTATATGCTAGTGAGAGAATAATCATAAAGTTAGTTATTAATAAATGGGGAGAATATTTTTATATCTCCTACATGTGCACGTGTAATTAATGCTGCTGACATCTCCCTCTCATATTGCACATGCTTGTTTTAATAGAATCACTTAATGGTGTTAGCCTATTGTGTGGTAACGGGGTTAAATAAACTCCCTGGGATGCTAAGGTCGATTCGATTGCCTAGGCTGACAAGATTAGTAGCTGAGCCGCCCTCATATTTGTAGATTATGAATCCATGTGTCCTCTTTTGATTGGTCTATGAGTCATACCAAATTATGGAATAACATTATCATAATTGGTTCCATAATACATTCCCGTATATACGTCTCTAGTATAATATAAAAAAGGAGGGACAATAGTTACATCTACCATCCACATGAGTATGTTCCCTTACATGTACAAGTAAATGGACTACGTACAAGCCCTCACATAAAAATACAAAGACCTATCTCTATCACCTTTGTGGATCAATCATGCGCGCTAGGTAGAGCTATAGGTCGTGCCGAGCCTATAAGCTCAAAACCAAGGTAAAGCCCAACTCTATCGGGTACCTTAGCGGTTAATGTTGTATGCACCAAATCAAAATCCCTCCTTTTACGTCACCCACGAGTACTCACACATGGTATGCTTACACATAAGACCACATAATAATAATCCTAATCACTTAACGATTACTAATCCATAATCCACAATTCTTAAAATAATTAGTCCCATTTAATTTAAAATATAAACCCAAACTGACCTAAAGTCGTTATAACGATATTCCTAACTCGTTCTAACAAGTTTACCAAAATTGTTCGAATGACCTATAGAAGCCATTCAAACGAGATGCCCCATATCATTCTAATGAATTCCCAACTCATTCGAATGAGAACCCACATCTCGTTCTAATGAGATACTAATTTCATTCAAACGAGAAGAATGTCCATCTCCTCCAAGTTCCAAAATCTGCCATTATTATCCCAAAACCTAACTCCTAAGCCTCTAATGATCACCAAACCCATACTCCTTTAGATATAAGATGTCTACCCGCGTTATTAACTTATATCTACAAATTTTAAATGATTCTAACATGTATTTAAGAGTTAATTATAGAATACAAGGTTAAGAACCCTAGGTTCATAGCTTTCCTCAATTAGTCTCAGATTTGCATAAATTCTCAAAATTAACAAGGGGATTTAATTCGAGTCAATGATATAAACTTGGTTTTAAATATTATACACATAATCCAATTCAGATTAAAAGGATTTAACACTAAAATAAACTTATGTCATTAACATGATGATTAACCTTAATTTCACTATTTTAGTCAATTACGAAAAATAAGATTTAGATTATAAACTCAGATTATCATATGAATTGGTGTAGATTTCAATGAATAACTATTACTATAGCATAAAGACAATTAAATTCACTCACTGTGTAAAATATTCTTAACTAATTAGGTTGAGTCCAAGCCAATAAACTTCAAAAACTCCATCTCACTTGAGTTCCTCTTCTCTCTAGCCATATAGGGTTTCTCTCAAAAGCTCCTAAAGTGAATTATCTCAAGTCATGATCGCTTAAGTTAGCTTACCACAAAATTAGCCTTAGGATACATATGGGCCTCAACCAAATGAGCTCAAATACCTCTCTAATTGGACCAAAACACCACCCGAGTCATATACTAACCCAAAGGACATAAGACTCATTATTTTAAAGAGTAAAAAAACATTGTGTATGTTCCCAAAGACAATCGAAAATATGAGACAAAAAAAACTATTTTTTATCGAGTACGCGTCCAAATATCAACTCTTTATGTAATACATGTGCCCAATATTTTATTATGTTTCGCGTATGAGTTGTGATAATATGAAAATCTTGGGATTTGGATCATTATAATTGGGTTTATATCTTATTTGACTGTTTTGGAGTCTTGATGATAATTGTTGGAGGTCTTTGTGTTGAAATTGGAGATATTGGAAATTGTGGTTCGAACGAGTTAAGGGTCGTGCAAATGAAATTGTTGTTTCGTTCGAATGAAGACAGATGGTTCGAACAAGAAGCCAATGTCGATAGAAATGGGGATCAAATGAGGTGCCACTGTCTGAATTTGTCAGAGGATCATTCGATGGTCGTTCAAACGAATCCCCCTTCTCATTCGAGCGAGGCCACATTTTCATTTGAATCAGGTTGCGCATAAATTTTAAATCAGGTTGCCCTTATGTGTTGTCATGTTTTGGACCATTGGATCGATGCCATGTCGAGTTCTGGTGAACCCAGATTGGGCAAAACTGGGGTTTCGAGGTTTATGGGTGTTTTATAAGGGTTGTTTGGGTTATTTGTAGGTTTATTTTGAGAGATAAGAAGATATAGGTGGGGAGGTTCTCCTCGACCAAAACCCATAAAATTTCCTCCCCCTCTCTCTTCAATGTCAAGAGTATTCCATCTCCCCAAAGCCTTTCCCACCATTGCTACACCATATCCCCACCTTATGCCACCATATATCACTAGTATTCCACCATATTTAAACCTAATACACCAATTTCCACCATTATTGTGCAAATCTATGAATTTTTGAGGTGTTGTTGGGGGGGTTTTGGAGAAGAAGAAGTGGAGATTTATGGAGTTTGAAGGACGTTTTTACTTGGAGTTTTTATGGAGGCAGTCTTTGTGGATCTAGGCAACTTCCTTGAAGCCATCTTAGGAAGTGGGGGGTTGCCATTACCTTCTTCTTCATCCGACCATTTTAGGGGCTACATATGAGGTGGGAAATCTCTACTCTTATTTTAAGACTCCATTTTGCACATCAATAATCTTGTAGCTAGAATTGTAAGAGTAGGATGCATTATGATATAAAAATGATATTTCTTATGATTTAAAAAAAAAGTTTACAAAGGGTTTCAAAGTTTTTGAGAAAAATGATATATTTCAATAGAGCTTGGTATTAAACGTTTTTATGAAATAAAAATGTTGGAAGAATGCGCATTTTGAGTGGAAATATTTTCTGAATAAATGTTTCAAAGTTTTCTTGTGAAAATTTTGGGATTTTATATAAATATAAATTTTATTCAAGTTTTGAAGAAATAAAAATGTCTTTTGCCTTGAAAAGTATGTTTGTGCAAACATTATGGAATTTCTAGATGTAAATTACACGTTATACCGATTTGATAGGATTTGGGGGCTTAAAATCCATCTTCTCAAGTATAAAAACTTGTAGTATTTTGAGCTTGAACATATAAACAAGTTTAATGAGGGTTTTATCAGTTTTAAGTATGAAATAAAGAAATTAGAAATTTCCGTTCTTAAAGTGTGTGAAAAGGGTTTTGAAAAGGTGATGAGTGTATGGTTTTAAGACTACATGAATTAATAAGAAAATGGTATTTTTATCATAAAGTAGTCTTGTATGTTCAATGATTTCTTGGAAAAGAAAGTAATGAAATAAAGATGTTTCCAACTTAAAAGGAATGTTATTCCAAAATGTAAAAAGAAAGTGTTAATATGTTAAAGACACTTAAGACATTAGTGTGGGTAACTAAATGGTGTTTTGGGAAATAACACTTGAGAAAATGGAGGAAAAAACATGTTAGGAAATAAATGGGTGAAATGTTAATTTTACGTAAAGTGAAACATTTTTATGAAATAAAAATATTGGAAAGGGTGTTACACACAATGGTCCTAAATGAACTTAATTTTGGAATAAAATCAATGTAAGGGGATAAAGTACATGAAATGATTATTTTAAAGTGTAGCACAAGTTGGGGTGAAACCCTAAGTTTTGGCTTCGGTCGAAAAAAGGAAAAAATGAAATAATGTGGACATTTTTAAAATATTGAGACACATTTATAAGGACTCGGGTGACATGGGAATACTTAAGGAGAGACCGGATCCCTAGAGTGAAAGACCCAAAACCAGTGGCCAGAGGATATGGTAGCATAACCGATGGTCTGGAGCCTGATAAAGTATGTGGATACTAGAAGTTTTCGAGAAAAAGATAATGAAATTGGAACATGTCAATAAATGGGATGTGTAGTGAATATATGAAAACACAACCTAACTTAAATGAATTAATAAATATTCCGGTAAAGGATAAAGTGGATAGGAGATGTGAAAATTGATCAATATCAATAAAGTAAAGGAATGGTAAAGCGAAGTGATTAAATGGGTAGTTAAACAACCTAGAGAGGTTTCACCCATAATTAACACAAGGGTGTGTTTATGAAAGGGTGGTTTCAGAGAAAAATAAGTATTTTCTAACACGGTGTTTGCATGTATTAAAAGGGAGCTTTTCAAAGAAAATACTAATGTGAATTTGTATATATAAAAAGGTGATTTCGAAAAAAGAAATGAGTTTCCTTAAACAAGGTGTATTTATTTTAAGTAGTTAACTCGGTGTGCTAAATACAGAATTAAAGGTCAAATTGAGTGAAAGGAATTTCTTGTACAAGAATAAGGTAAATTAATCGGGATAAACAACATTTTTGGAATAAAAACGGTTTCATGCATATATATATGGTAGTTGCACATGCACATAGATATAACGTGTTAGAGTCTCCTTTCTGCCGTTCAATTTTATATTACATTGTTGTAATTTCCCACTGGGCATTTGACTCATTCCCCCATCTTCATTACGGCCAGTTGGGTGTGATTTCGTATTTTGAGTAAGTTGTACATGTAAGAACCCTTTTTAATATGCGTTGATATCTCTGTATGCTTGAATTTCGGGGATGCTTCCCTCCCTCACGTATCTTGATTCGAAAAGGAAATCGGATGCTAAGCAAGTGAAATATTAATTAAATAAAACTGGACTAACAACATTATGTAGGTTATTTTATTGCACTTCACACCTAATGCTCGGGTCGGATCAAGTTGACAATAAGTAACCATAAATTAGGGTCAGGGAATTTCAAATGGTATCAGAGCTCTAGGGTCAAGGCTCTTTTCAGGAGTGATGTGGTGCGATCAATTTTAGCTCTTTCAACATCGGTCCTGGTTTTGGACTGACCACGCTAGAATGGTAACAATTTCAGTTTGTGTTCTCGACAATAAAGTCAAGGAGATTAGCACGACGAGTAATTCATTGCGAAGTGTCATGCGACTAAGTAGTTGTTGTTGATCATTTTCTCACTTCTGATTATATATGTTAGTGATTTGGGAGAGTTTGTGCGAGCCACTAGTGGCGACACCGTAGTTTTTAGTGTGAGGTGCTTGTGTGTCCACCCTTGATGATATGAGAGGCCAATTAAGATGTAAAATGGTGAATAACATTCATAAATTAGAAATGTGAATTTTGTAAATTCAACTGTGGAGGTTAGGTGACTAGCACGTCATACCTAAATGGTATGGAATTGTGATAAGGATGCACTAGGTTCCGAGGTATG
Source organism: Sambucus nigra (assembly GCA_949130495.1). NCBI lineage: Eukaryota > Viridiplantae > Streptophyta > Magnoliopsida > Dipsacales > Adoxaceae > Sambucus > Sambucus nigra. The sequence continues at coordinate 626,112,075 of OX422210.1, read as the reverse complement.
GTACTTTCAGAAAGTTAATAATGATGATATAATTAGGCAAATTTGATCCTTGGGGTAGTATCATGTCATAAGATAATTGGCGATTCAATAGACGATAGGAACCATGTTGTCAACACTTGGGGATGTGTACTTGATCTGAGTCGATAAAGTTCTACTATTATAAGCAAGTGTCTTGGTGGCTATTGATCGAAAGTTATACCTCGTAAGGTATGATGAGAGTTACAGGCAGGTTGCGGTAAGTATGTTACATATGTAATGGTGAGAATTAGGGAGAATTAAGAGTGACCTATAGACAGTCTTCCATGTCAGGGTTATAGGAATAGGATGCAACTTTGAGGAATAGGATCTTTAGTGATGTCGGTGATGCAGACCTAGAGGTTTAAAGGCTATAGATGACATCCTATATCCTGCCAGAATCTTTATTAATGTCAGTTTATGATTTGGTACATGGTCCGTTTGTATGTAAGATAAGACTTTTATCTAAGTGTCGGGGACATTTTAATGGCTTAATTAATGGCTAGGTGCAAGGTAATCTTAGTATGAATGTGGTTTTAGGGCATCTTGGAGTGTCCCTAAGATAAATTGTGTATGGCATCATTAGGAACAAAAATCGACTGTTGTGATGCCTTAAGGTGCTCGATGATCAAGGTGCGCCATATGTAGAAGCTCGTAGGCTAGTGTTTGTGAGCACCTGGTAATCACAATGTGGGTATTGAGAAATTTCTAGAGCGCACCTACGATGAGAAAGTCATGGTTGATGAAATCTTGTTGGGTTTTAAGGACTTTTACCAATTAAGTTCGATATGAAGACGGACTACTGTCTTGGTGATGATTGTAGTAAGGGTCAGGTAATGACCTCAGGTTGTTAGTTAAGGTTTAAAATAGGGAAATAGTGTACGTTCCAGGTGTTGTGATCCGAATTGGCACAGATGGGTGGTGTCACCTTCTAAGAGAAATTGGAAACTGGTGTCATGAATGGGCATGATCTCGGATGTCATGTAATGGCTAGTGTAGGCTATGTGACATTTGATTCTGAGGAGTAACAGGAAATTCATTTGAGACTTAGTTTAGTGATGTCATATGGAAACTTAAAAGTGTCACCCCAAAGGGGTATCGAAGCATGATTAGGATGCTAGCGTGTGTCGATAGTATAAGTAAGAATAGCGCTAGCAAGGTAAGTACTAGTTCTTTGCAAGTCTTGCCAAGCCTATACAGATTAGAAGATGTATCCTGGTATGGTACTTGCCACCCTTGGAATGCCAATAACGACCAATGTGGCCGTCAAGTAAGTTCACTTTGGGTAGAACCTAAAGATAAGCTTGGTGAGGACCTCGTATAGGTAAAGGTTATTATAAGGTGAATGTTTTTTCTAATAGGGTTCTCCCTAAGGATACATAGGCTTACGAAGTTATGATCATGATATTACAAGGTAGGAAGTAACCTAGGTACAATGGGTTGGTAACGTCATTACTGGTAAGATGAACAAGGTTGGTGTCGACAAGGGCGTTAGAATTCGTTGATCATGATGACTCGCGTTAATCAAGGATGTAAGGAGGAAACCTTATTTTTATGGAGGGGCGTACAGTGTTTGACTTCCTAAGGGATAGTAGGTTCGTCTGTGGCTTTCGTCTTGAAGGATGAACAATTTGTGATCTAATTCGTCATGGTTGGTGACTTGATCTAGGGTATGTGGCTAGGATAGTGCATAGTGAGATATTCTGGGAGGAGTCGTGGACTTTAAAGGATGTGGATTAGGTTTGCTTTTTGTAGACCATAGCTCGTTGTGTAGGGATGGGATTTTCTCGGAACAGTTGTTTGTTCCTTTCATTTTTGTGTGTGTATCCCTTTCAGTTTTGGTAATAAAGGATTTGTATTCTGACGAATGTGGTAGCTTGGAATTGGACCATGTCATGGTACAATGTGGTTTTTTCTATTGGAGTGCGGGTGTACTAGCATGGTTAATGCAAAGTTCAGTGTACTGGTGGTTGCACTTTTGATTGCATGGCTTGCTCGTTGTAATTATTTTCCTTAGGATTAATGACCTTACGACTGGTCGACATGGTAGTCAGTGGCTCTGGTTGTAAATAGATGCATTACAACTTGAGGACATTCTATAGTGTTAGAACTCGAGAAAACTTAGCACGCAATTTTACTTTACCACGGTGAGTGGATTGGTACGATACTCAAGTGAATGCTCCTAGAGTAATACTAGGGTCATTAGAGTGACAATTCGAAAGGTATCAATCGAGTGCACGGTGATGATTTTATTGGTGTGTCACCCTAAGAAGTGAGTGACTTATGATATGAGGTTATGTGGTCATGGCAACTCAAGGATTTGAGTAAACTTGGAATGTGTAGTCCTTAGATTAGAGAAGATTAGTTATATTACGATTCACTCTTGGGTAAATATCGATCACTTAATAGGTTGACCGACAGAGGCACCGCTATGATTAAGTATTAGAAAAGGTAGTCTTGGGACATGATTTAACGTAATTTCCAAGTGAGTGGAAACTCGGGAACAATTATGCAACGTTAATGGTTAACATGACGGTGAGCAGTAGAGCATGTCGCATGTTGGGCTTTTGATGATAACCCCCATGTAAAAGAAAGTGATGATGTGATCATAGCTATTAAGGACTTCGATGATTTTGTCTTAGAGGATTTCTATGACTTGGAATGAGGGTTGGTAAATCCCATGAACTTGAGGAATTGGCAGGTCGATAATTTTGGGGATGAAAATTCTAAATGAGAGGAAAATGTAATACCCATTACCAATATTTTATTATATTTCCTGTATGAATTGTAATAATATGAAACCCTTGGGATTTGGATCATTATAATTGGGTTTAAATCAATATTGGACCATTTTGGAGTCTTGATGATAATTGTTGGAGGTCTTTGGGTTAAAATTGGAGATATTGGACATTGTGGTCCGAATGATTTAAGGGTCGTTTGAATGAAATTGATATTTTGTTCGAACGAAGATAGGTGGTTTGAAGTGGAGATCTAACGAGGATTGAACGAGGTACCTATGTCTGGATTCGTTAGAGGGTCATTTGAACGAGGCCTAATTTTCATTCGAATCAGGTTGCTCAGAAGTTTTAAATGGGCTTATCCTTGTGTGATGTCACATTTTGGGCCATTGGATTGATGACGTGTCGATATCTCGTGAATCCAGATTGGGTAAAAACATGATTTTGAGGTTTGGGGGTGTTTTATAAGGGTTGTTTGGGTTATTTGTGGGTTTACTCAGAGAGAGTAGAAGAGAGAGGTGGAGAGGTTCTCCCCCACCAAAACCCCATCATATTTCCTCCCTCTCTCTCTCCAATGTCAAGAGTGTTCCATATCCCCAAGTCCTTTCCCACCATTAATACACCATATCCCCACCTTGTGCCACCATATATAACTAGTATTCCACCATATTTAAACCCAATACACCCATTTACACCATTGTTGGGGAATGCTACGAATTTTAGAGGTGTTGTTGGGGGGGGGGGGGGGGGTTGGAGAAGAAGAAGAAGAAGAGAGTTTATGGAGTTTGAAGGGGGTTTGGGCTTGGAGCTTTTATGGAGGCAAGATTTATGAAGCTAGGCAACCTCCTTGAGGCCACATTAGGAGGTGGTAATTTCCATCACCTTCTTCTTCATCTAAGCATTTCTGTAGGTACTCTTAGTTTAACACTTTATCTTGCACATTAGTAGTATTGTATCCAGAATTGTAAGAATACGATGCATAATGATATAAGAATGATATTTCTTATAATTTGTAAAAATGGGTTTACGAAGGGTTTTAATGGGTTTGAAAAAATGATATATTTCAAGAAAACTTGGTATTAAACATTTTTATAAAATAAATATGTTGGAAGAATGCTTATTTTGAATGGAAATTTTTACGGAGAAATGTTTCAAAGTTTTCTTGTAAAAAATTGGGGATTTTATATAAATGAACATTTTATTCAAGTTTTGAAGAAAAAAAGTGTCGTTTGCCTTTAAAAGTATGTTTGTGCAAATAATATGAAATTTCTAGGTGTAAATTATATGTTAGACCCATTTGATAGGATTTTGGGTCTTAAAATCTATTTTCTCATGCATAAAAAATTATAGTATTTTGAGGTTGAACATATAAAAAAGTTTAATGAGGGTTTTATTGGGTTTAAGCATGAAATAAAGAAATTAGAAATTTCAGTCCTTAAAGTATGTGAAAAGGGTGTTGAAAAGGTGATGAGTGTATAATTTTAAGACTACATTAATTAATAAAAACTGTATTTTTATTATAAAGTAATGAACTAAAAATGTTTCCACCTTGAAAGGAATGTTATTCCAAAATGTTAATGTGTTATAACATTTAAGAAGTTAGTGTGGGTAACTTAGTTGTGTTTTGGGAACTAACACTTGAGAAAATGGAGGAAAAGACAAGTTTGGAAAGAAATGGGTAAAATAGTAATTTTACGTAAAGTGGAACATTTTTATGAAATAAAAATGTTGGAAAGGGTATTACACAAAATGGTCCTAAATGAACTTGATTTTGGAATAAAATCAATGTAAGGGTATAAAGAACATGAAATTATTACTTTAAAGTGTAGAATAAGTTGGGGTGAAATCCCGGGTTTTGGCTTCGATCAAAAAAAAGAATTTTTTTTGAATAATGTGGACATTTGAAAAGTGTTAAAACATATTGATAAGGACTCGGATGATAGCAGGATAATTAAAGAGGGCTCGGAGCCCTGGGACACAAGACCCAAATCTACTGGCCTGAGCATATGGTAGCATAGCTAACGGTGTGGAGCCCGTTAAAGTATACGCATATTGAAAGATTTCGAGAAAAAAGATAATAAAATTGGAACATGTTAAGAAATGGATTGTGTGGTGTATATATAAAAATATAACCAAACTTGAATGAATTAATAAATGTTCTAGTAAAGGGTGAGATGTGAAAATTGATCAGTGTCCACAAAGTAAAGGGATTAAATGTGTAGTTAAATAAACTAGAGAGCTTTAACCCATAATTAACACAAGGGTGTATTTACGAAAGATTTTTAGAGGAAAATAAGTATTTATAACACGGTGTTTGCGTGTGCTGAAAAAGTGATTTTCAAAGAAAATACTAACGCGAATTGGTATATATGAAGGGGAAATTTTGGAAAAAGGAATGATTTTCCTTAAACAAGGTTTAAGATTTCAATATACTCAATTAGGTATAAATAAAAAACAAATGTACAAAAATTCAAACAACATTATATTCAATTTCAGATTTTAATTTCAAATTTACACAACATTATATCCAATTTCAGATATTCACCCAATTTCAATTTCAATTTCAGATTTACACAACATTGTACCCAATTTAAGATTTATACCCAAATTTGTATAAACACTAAATTAATTTAACACACACACACACACACACACACACACACACACACACACACACACATATATATATATATATATATATATATATAAAGAGAGAGATTTAGAGAATGAGTGGAGAGCAAGACAGAGTGGCCGGTGAAATGAAATGAAAAAAAACTAGGATTTTTATTTATACCCGATACCAGACCGTGACCCTCCTGTTAGGACTATGTTTTTTTTTAACTTGTCTGATTTATTCTGAATTTGGAATAAAATTTTAGTTTGTCAATTTTTGATTTTTAATTTTTCCAAAAAAATGGAATCCAAAATAAAAAATAATATTGAATTTCCATTTTTTTTATTTTTTAGATCTCATTTGCTAAATTATTTTTGATTTTTTTGAATTATTTTCTAATTTTCAGTTTTGCCAATTGTTTTTCAATTTTTTAAAACTTTCTCATATCCTACATCGGTTGGGAGAGGATGAGGGTTCCAAAGTATTGCTCTAAAGGAGATTCTCCGCTTAACCTCTACACAAATGAAAAAAGAGGCCAAATCCTCATGTATTTACATGTTGAGTTAAACATTTTTCTTTGTATCTTTAATATGAGAATTTTGAGTAATTGAAAACCCTTAATTTATTATTTTGAAACTATAGAATTTCCGAAATTTTGATTTTTTGTATATCTCGTGAATTTATGATTTTTTTTTTATAATTTTTGCCAATTTTTTATTATTCCAAATTTTTTATTTTTTAAATATTTCGAAAAAGTCATATCGAAAATAGAATTAATTATGTTATTTTTGCAAAATCAAAAGTTGTTTCGAAAAAGCATTTTTCGATCCGATCCGACCGAAACACAGGTCTATTCCCTACAACCAATTACATTGTCACAGTTCCCAATGTATGGTCATTTTTCCCAGCTGTGATCACTACGTCACCCTTAACTGATCACAGTTCCAAATAGTGACCATTGGACCGTGACCAATTCGAATTAAAATATTGTCACAGTTTTAGGTTACGATTCAAAATCGGGACCATGTTTCACTATGGTTTGTCATGATTTGCTCATGATATGAAACTGTGACCCTCAACTTGGCAAAATTGGTGCCAAAATTCCTTCCATATAGATTATGATTGGGTCACAGTCTGGAGTCGATCTGAAACCATAACAACCATTTAAGAAAGAGTAAACTTCATAATATTCGTACAACTTGTAAATTCGAGTCATAATAACCATTTATATTTAAATGAACATATATCATAAATGAGTGTGTATAGTTTATAAGTATCTCATTACTTCATACTTAACTCTTAATTCCATATAAAATTAATTTGTTTATCTAATTTCTAAATTCGTGCTTATATATAGAGAAAATATATAAAATTACTCCCACTGATCTTAAGGTGTATACAAATATACAACGACTACAAACATGATAATATTGTTTATTAAAATACGATATGAGGGAAACTTATGTATATACATGATATTTTAAACATGGTTTATTAAACTCTAAAAACTAGTTTACATATCGACTTAATGTAACTTTCTATCATAATGAGCTACTAATGTTATAAGAATTTGATGTTCTTAGATATAATTGAGAAGGTTCATTTACAACCCTTTCCTCATTAATGGTGAAATATTTGACTGTAAGTTAGAGTCACATTTGGTCTTGATGACCCACTAATACATGACTTGGGTGCATCAATTATGTCGTTCAACAAGATCCTAAACTTAGTAGTACTCCATTAGTTTGACTTATTATTCTAATACCCCGTATTTTTTTAGAATTTTATTTAATTATGGAATTGGGATTAATTGATTTAAATTGAGAAAATTTAATTTATAATTAATCCGGATTTAATTGTAATAATTACTAGCGTGACGGGAGTTAGTATTTATCGAAAACAATTACGTGGAATATTACTCAGCGAGTAAAGTAATATGAGAATATGAGAATATTAATTTGGCCGGGAGTGAAATATACGACAGTTACAATACACTTAGCTGGGACACAAGTGTGAGTCGTGTCAGTATTACTTTAGTGAGCTAAAAAAGATAATTTATGTTTAAGTAACTTGTATGGCCATTTTAAACACGCCATTGCGTCCGGAAGGGTCGAAATAGTCAAAAATACTACTCGGGTGTTTTATTTGGAGTCCGAGGCATTTTAGCTCAAGACGACACCCCGGAGGGGTATTTTGGTCTTTTGGGATTTTTAGAGAATTAAATGGACGAAAATTAGGAATTAAATAAGAGTTGTACGTGGGTTAGAAGAGGTTATCAGTTTCCAACCTACGTGAGAGAGAAGGAGAGATCCAAAGAGGGAGAAGAACACATAGGTGATTTGAGCTAAAGATTCAAGTTTTTCCACCGAAAATCACACCAACGCGTAGATCGCGAAGAGAGGAGCACCTAAATACCAATTTTGTTCAACAATTCAGACGATCACAAAAAGTCAAGTGTTTACCTTGCTAAAAATCCAAGCATATATGATTCATGTTAACCTAGATTATGAGATTACCAGTGATGCCATGAATTTGAGACTGAATCACTATTAAATTATGGAATTTGAAAGATAGGTTTGCATATAGATGAATAACACTATTGTAGGAATGATAAATCTAGAAATTTATGTTATAATCACGAAATAATTGGGGGAGGGGTTGAGTGATTGTTCATGGAGGGTTTAATATTAATGGACTTTAGAGATTGAAGACATTAATTTAGTTTCCCAATGATTATGTAAAGATTTGTCATTTAAATTGTGTTAGAAAGTACCCCATTATGAGTAGGAATAGTTTAGAATCATTGATTGGGAGTTTGGATGAGTTTCAGACAAATTTGGATGAGAAAAAGATTGGAAAAACGAATTTCGAAAGAACAGGGTTGATCTCGAAATTCTCGTTCAAACAAGAATTCCAATGAGACTTCTAACGAAATTCTTGAGTTCGTTCGAAGTGAGAAGTTCATTCCAACGACCTCATTCGAACGAGAATCCTAGACTTCTAACGATATTTCAGAACACTTATTTTGGCCCGAAAAAGTTAGAACCTTTATAGGTTGGTCCAAGTGAGAGAAATTAACCTAAACTATCATCGAATGACTTAAATCCCTAGTTAGTAATGAGTTGAGAGAGAGATTATTCTTTGGGATATAGCGGATTAATAGAACCTTAGAGAAAGGTATATGCTAGAGACATAAGTCGAAGTGCTGCGATAAAGTGAATAGTAGAGACGATAATACTATCTATAATTTCAGGAAATTAGGTTGCATGAATACCTAATTAATATAATAAGTTGTGTGCATACTTATTGATTTAATTATTATGTGTATACCATACCTACGTTGATTGCTATCGAACGAAGGTTGCGCGCTGTGGATAATCATGCCTTGAGGAGCCTTCGGATGGGATATTGATTGGTATCACTAGAGCATATAACCTAGGTACAAACTATCTATGCGAATGATAGTGATGACGGTCGTATGGGTGCATAGGTATGTGCGTAGCCAATCGACGTGGGACTATGTTCTCCTCGAATATATGTGTTTTCTTTTGATGGTTCGCGAGAGACTGAACCTTTAGTCCTTTATGCAAATGAGCAATGCGATCGGACATGATAGCACAGTATGCAGGCACCGCAGCTGTGTCTCGAGGTGCAGTATTATATATATATATATATATATATATATATATGAGATAGAGTGAATATATGTACATATGAGAATTAAATGGACGAAAATTAGGAATTAAATAAGGGTTGTACGTGGGTTAGAAGAGGTTATAGGTTTCCAACCTACGTGAGAGAGAAGGAGAGAACCAAAGAGGGAGAGGAACACATAGGGGATTTGAGACAAAGATTCAAGTTCTTCCACCGAAAATCACACCAACGCGTAGATTGCGAAGAGAGGAGCACCTAAATACCAATTTCATTCAACAATTCAGAGGATCATGAAAAGGCAAGTGTTTATCTTCCTAAATTCTAAGCATATATGATTCATTTTAACCTAGATTATGAGATAACGATTGATGCCATAAATTTGAGACTGAATCACTATTAAATTATGGAATTTCAAAGATAGGTTTGCAGGTAGATGAATAACACTATTGTAGGAATGATAAATCTAGAAATTTATGTTATAATCACGAAATGATTGGGGGGGTTTGAGTGATTGGTTATGGTGGGTTTAATATTAACGAACTTTAGATATTGAAGACATTAGTTTAGTTTCTCAATGACTATGTAAGGATTTGTCATTTAAATTGTGTTAGAAAGTACCCCATTATGAGTAGGAATAGTTTAGAATCATTGATTGGGAGTTTGGATGAGTTTCAGACGAATTTGGATATGAAAAAGATTCGAAAAATGAATTTCGAAAGAACAGGGTTGATCTCGAAATTGTCGTTCGAACAAGAATTCCAACAAGACTTCTAACGAAATTCTTGATTTCATTCGAAGTGAGAAGTTCATTCGAATGACCTCATTCGAACGAGAATCCTAGACTTCTAACGATATTTCAGAACACTTATTTTGGCCCGGATAGGTTAGAACCTCTCTAGGTTGGTCCAAGTGAGAGAAATTAACCTACACTATCATCGAATGACTTAAATCCCTAGTTAGTAAGGAGTTGAGAGAGAGATTATTCTTTGGGATATAGCGGATTAATAGAACCTTAGAGAAAGGTATATGTTAGAGACATAAGTCGAAGTGTTGCGATAAAGTGAATAGTAGAGACGATAATACTATCTATAATTTTAGGAACTTTGGTTGCGTGAATACCTAATTAATATAATAAGTTGTGTGCATACTTATTGATTTAATTATTATGTGTATAACATACCTACGTTGATTTCTATCGAACGGAGGTTGTGTGCTTTGGATAATCATGCCTTGAGGAGCCTTCGAATGGCATATTGATTGGTATCACTAGAGCATAGAACCTAGGTATGGACTATCTATGAGAACGACAGTGATGACGGTTGTATGGGTGCGTAGGTATGTACGTAGCTCATCGACGTGGGACTATGTTCTCCTCGAATATATTTGTTTTCTTTTGATGGTTTGCGAGAGACTAAACCTATTGTGCCTTATGCAACTGTGCAATGCAACAGGACATGATAACAGAGTATGCAGGCATCGCAGCTGTGTCTCGAGGTGAAGTATTATATATATATATACACACACACACACACACACATATATATATATATATATATATATATATATATATATATATATATATATATATATATATATATATATATGAGATAGAGTGAATATATGTACATATGAGAATTAAAAGGACAAAAATTAGGAATTAAATAAGGGTTGAACATGGGTTAGAAGAGGCTATCAGTTTCCAACCTGCATGAGAGAGAAGGAGAGAACAAAATAGGGAGAAGAACACATAGGTGATTTGAGCCAAAGATTCAGGTTCTTCCACCGAAAATCACACCAATGCGTAGATCACGAAGGGAGGAGCACCTAAATACCAATTTCATTCAACAATTCAGAGGATCACGAAAAGGCAATTGTTTATCTTCCTAAATTCTAAGCATATATGATTCATTTTAACCTAGATTATGAGATAACCATTGATGCCATGAATTTGAGACTGAATCACTATTAAATTATGGAAATTGAAAGATAGGTTTGCATGTAGATTAATAACACTATTATAGGAATGATAAATCTGGAAATTTATGTTATAATCACGAAATAATTGGGGGGGTTTGAGTGATTGTTCATGGTGGGTTTAATATTAATGGACTTTTGAGATTGAAGACATTAGTTTAGTTTCTCAATGATTATGTAAGGATTTGTCATTTAAATTGTGTTAGAAAGTACCTCATTATGAGTAGGAATAGTTTTGAATCATTGATTGGGAGTTTGGATAAGTTTCAGACGAATTTGGATGAGAAAAAGATTGGAAAAACGAATTTCGAAAGAACAGGGTTGATGTCGAAATTCTCATTCGAACAAGAATTCCAACGAGACTTCTAACGAAATTCTTGAGTTCGTTCGATGTGAGAAGTTCATTCGAACGACCTCGTTCGAACGAGAATCCTAGACTTCTAACGAGATTTCAGAACACTTATTTTGGTCCGGATAAGTTAGAACCTTTCTAGGTTGGTCCAAGTGAGAGAAATTAACCTAAACTATCATCGAATGACTTAAATCCCTAGTTAGTAATGAGTTGAGAGAGAGATTATTCTTTGGGATATAGCGGATTAATAGAACCTTAGAGAAAGGTATATGTTAAAGACATAAGTCGAAGTGCTGCAATAAAGTGAATAGTAGAGACGATAATACTATCTATAATTTCAGGAACTTAGGTTGCGTGAATACCTAATTAATATAATAAGTTGTGTGCATACTTATTGATTTAATTATTATGTGTATAACATACCTACGTTTCTTGCTATCGAGCGGAGGTTGCGCGTTGTGGATAATCATGCCTTGAGGAGCCTTCGGATGGGATATTGATTGGTATCACTAGAGCGTAGAACCTAGGTACGGACTATCTATGAGAACGATAATGATGACGGTCGTATGGGTGCGTAGGTATGTGCGTAGCCCATCGACGTGGGACTATGTTCTCCTCGAATATATGTGTTTTCTTTTGATGGTTTGCGAGAGACTGAACCTTTAGTCCTTTATGTAAATGAGCAATGCAACACGACATAATAGCAGAGTATGCAGGCACCACAGTTGTGTCTAGATGTGCAATATTATATATATATATATATATATATATATATATATATATGAGATAGAGTGAATATATGTACATATGAGAATTAAATGGACAAAAATTAGGAATTAAATAAGTATTGTACGTGGGTTAGAAGAGGTTATCAGTTTCCAACCTATGTGAGAGAGAAGGAGAGAACCAAAGAGGGAGAAGAACACATAGGTGATTTAAGCCAAAGATTCAAGTTCTTCCACCGAAAATCACACCAACGCATAGATCGCGAAGAGAGGAGCACCTAAATACCAATTTCTTTCAACAATTCAGAGGATCACAAAAAGGCAAGTGTTTATCTTCCTAAATTCAAAGCATATATGATTCTTCTTAACCTAGATTATGAGATAACCATTGATGACATGAATTGGAGACTGACCCACTATTAAATTATGGAATTTGAAAGATAGGTTTGCATGTAGATTGATAACACTATTGTAGGAATGATAAATCTGGAAATTTATGTTATAATCACGAAATAATTGGGGGGGTTTGAGTGATTATTCATGACGGGTTTAATATTAATTTACTTTAGAGATTGAAGACATTAGTTTAGTTTCCCAATGATTATGTAAGGATTTGTCATTTAAGTTGTGTTAGAAAGTACCCCATTATGAGTAGGAATAGTTTAGAATCATTTATTGGGAGTTTGGATGAGTTTCAGACGAATTTGGATGAGAAAAAGATTGGAAAAACAAATTTCGAAAGAACAGGGTTAATGTCGAAATTCTCATTCGAACAAGAATTCCAACGAGACTTCTAACGAAATTCTTGAATTCGTTTGATGTGAGAAGTTCATTCGAACGACCTCATTCGAACGAGAATCCTAGACTTCTAACGATATTTCAGAACACTTATTTTGGCCCGGATAAGTTAGAACCTTTCTAGGTTGGTCCAAGTGAGAGAAATTAACCTAAACTATCATCGAATGACTTAAATCCCTAGTTAGTAATGAGTTGAGAGAGAGATTATTCTTTGGGATATAGCGGATTAATAGAACCTTAGAGAAAGGTATATGTTAAAGACATAAGTCGAAGTGCTGCAATAAAGTGAATAGTAGAGACGATAATACTATCTCTAATTTCAGGAACTTAGTTGGCGTGAATACCTAATTAATACAATAAGTTGTGTGCATACTTATTGATTTAATTATTATGTGTATAACATACCTAAGTTGCTTGCTATCGAGTGGAGGTTGCGCGTTGTGGATAATCATGACTTGAGGAGCCTTCGGATGGGATATTGATTGGTATCACTAGAGCGTAGAACCTAGGTACGGACTATCTTTGAGAACGATAGTGATGACGGTCGTATGGGTGCGTAGGTATGTGCGTAGCCCATCGACGTGGGACTATGTTCTCCTCGAATATATCTGTTTTCTTTTGATGGTTCGCGAGAGACTGAACCTTTAGTCCTTTATGCAAATGAACAATGCAATATGACATAATAGCAGAGTATGCAGGCACCGCAGCTGTGTCTCGAGGTGCAGTATTATATATATATATATATATATATGAGATAGAGTGAATATATGTACATATGAGAATTAAATGGATGAAAATTAGGAATTAAATAAGGGTTGTACGTGGCTTAGAAGAGGTTATCAATTTCCAACCTACGTGAGAGAGAAGGAGAGAACCAAAGAGGGAGAAGAACACATAGGTGATTTGAGCCAAAGATTCAAGTTTTTCCACCGAAAATCACACCAACGCCTAGATCGCGAAGAGAGGAGCTCCTAAATACCAATTTTGTTCAACAATTAAGAGGATCACAAAAAGGCAATTGTTTATCTTCCTAAATTCTAAGCATATATGATTCATTTTAACCTAGATTATGAGATAACAATTGATGCCATGAATTTGAGACTGAATCACTATTAAACTATGGAAATTGAAAGATAGGTTTGCATGTATATTAATAACATTATTGTAGGAATGATAAATCTGGAAATTTATGTTATAATCACGAAATAATTTGGGGGGTTTGAGTGATTGTTCATGGTGGGTTTAATATTAATTTACTTTAGAGATTGAAGATATTAGTTTAGTTTCCCAATGATTATATAAGGATTTGTCATTTAAATTGTGTTAGAAAGTACCTCATTATGAGTAGGAATAGTTTAGAATCATTGATTGGGAGTTTGGATGAGTTTTAGACGAATTTGGATGAGAAAAAGATTGGAAAAATGAATTTTGAAAGAACAAGGTTGATCTCGAAATTCTCGTTCGAACAAGAATTCCAACGAGACTTCTAAGGAAATTCTTGAGTTCGTTCGAAGTGAGAAGTTCATTCAAACGACCTCGTTCGAACGAGAATCCTAGACTTCTAACGAGATTTCAGAACACTTATTTTGGTCCGGATAAGTTAGAACTTTTCTAGGTTGGTCCAAGTGAGAGAAATTAACCTAAACTATCATCGAATGACTTAAATCCCTAGTTAGTAATGAGTTGAGAGAGATATTATTCTTTGGGATATAGCGGATTAATAGAACCTTAGAGAAAGGTATATGTTAAAGACATAAGTCAAAGTGCTGCAATAAAGTGAATAGTAGAGACGATAATACTATCTATGATTTCAGGAACTTAGGTTGTGTACATACCTAATTAATATAATAAGTTGTGTGCATACTTATTGATTTAATTATTATGTGTATAACATACCTACGTTGCTTGCTATCGAGCGGAGGTTGCGCGTTGTGGATAATCATGCCTTGAGGAGCCTTCGGATGGGATATTGATTGGTCTCACTAGAGCGTAGAACCTAGGTACGGACTATCTATGAGAACGATAATGATGACGGTCGTATGGGTGCGTAGGTATGTGCGTAGCCCATCGACGTGGGACTATGTTCTCCTCGAATATATGTGTTTTCTTTTGATGGTTCGCGAGAGACTGAACCTTTAGTCCTTTATGTAAATGAGCAATGCAATATGACATAATAGAAGAGAATGCAGGCACCACAGCTGTGTCTCGATGTGCAGTATTATATATATATATATGAGATAGAGTGAATATATGTACATATGAGAATTAAATGGACGAAAATTAGGAATTAAATAAGTATTGTACGTGGGTTAGAAGAGGTTATCAGTTTCCAACCTATGTGAGAGAGAAGGAGAGAACCAAAGAGGGAGAAGAACACATAGGTGATTTAAGCCAAAGATTCAAGTTCTTCCACCGAAAATCACACCAACGCGTAGATCGCGAAGAGAGGAGCACCTAAATACCAATTTCGTTCAACAATTCAGAGGATCACAAAAAGGTAAGTGTTTATCTTCCTAAATTCTAAGCATATATGATTCTTCTTAACCTAGATTATGATATAACCATTGATGCCATGAATTGGAGACTGACTCACTATTAAATTATGGAATTTGAAAGATAGGTTTGCATGTAGATTAATAACACTATTGTAGGAATGATAACTCTGGAAATTTATGTTATAATCACAAAATAATTGGGGGGGTTTGAGTGATTGTTCATGGTGGGTTTAATATTAATTTACATTAGAGATTGAAGACATTAGTTTAGTTTCCCAATGATTATGTAAGGATTTGTCATTTAAGTTGTGTTAGAAAGTACCCCATTATGAGTAGGAATAGTTTAGAATCATTTATTGTGAGTTTGGATGAGTTTCAGACGAATTTGGATGAGAAAAAGATTGGAAAAACGAATTTCGAAAGAACATGGTTGATGTTGAAATTCTCATTCGAACATGAATTCCAACGAGACTTCTAAGGAAATTCTTGAGTTCGTTCGAAGTGAGAAGTTCATTCGAACGACCTCGTTCGAACGAGAATCCTAGACTTCTAATGAGATTTCAGAACACTTTTTTTGGCCCGGATAAGTTAGAACCTTTCTAGGTTGGTCCAAGTGAGAGAAATTAACCTAAATTATCATCGAATGACTTAAATCCCTAGTTAGTAATGAGTTGAGAGAGAGATTATTCTTTGGGATATAGCGGATTAATAGAACCTTAGAGAAAGGTATATGTTTAAGACATAAGTTGAAGTGCTGCAATAAAGTGAATAGTAGAGACGATAATAATATCTATAATTTCAGGAACTTAGGTTGCGTGAATACCTAATTAATATAATAAGTTGTGTGCATACTTATTGATTTAATTATTATGTGTATAACATACCTATGTTACTTGCTATCGAGCGGAGGTTGCGCGTTATGGATAATCATGCCTTGAGGAGCCTTCGGATGGGATATTGATTGGTATCACTAGAGCGTAGAACCTAGGTACGGACTATCTATGAGAATGATAGTGATGACGGTCGTATGGGTGCGTAGGTATGTGCGTAGCCCATCGACGTGGGACTATGTTCTCCTCGAATATATGTGTTTTCTTTTGATGATTCGCGAGAGATTGAACCTTTAGTCCTTTATGCAAATGAGCAATGCAACAGGACATGATAGCAGAGTATGCAGGCACCGCAACTGTGTCTCGAGGTGCAGTATTATATATATATATATATATATATATATATATATGAGATAGAGTGAATATATGTACATATGAGAATTAAATGGACGAAAATTAGGAATTAAATAAGGGTTGTACGTGGCTTAGAAGAGGTTATCAATTTCCAACCTACGTGAGAGAGAAGGAGAGAACCAAAGAGGGAGAAGAACACATAGGTGATTTGAGCCAAAGATTCAAGTTTTTCCACCGAAAATCACACCAACGCGTAGATCGCGAAGATAGGAGCTCCTAAATACCAATTTCGTTCAACAATTCAGAGGATCACAAAAAGGAAATTGTTTATCTTCCTAAATTCTAAGATATATGATTCATTTTAACCTAGATTATGAGATAACAATTGATGCCATGAATTTGAGACTGAATCACTATTAAATTATGGAAATTGAAAGATAGGTTTGCATGTAGATTAATAACACTATTGTAGGAATGATAAATCTGAAAATTTATGTTATAATCACGAAATAATTGGGGGGGTTTGAGTGATTGTTCATGGTGGGTTTAATATTAATTTACTTTAGAGATTGAAGACATTAGTTTAGTTTCCCAATGATTATGTAAGGATTTTTCATTTAAATTGTGTTAGAAAGTACCTCATTATGAGTAGGAATAGTTTAGAATCATTGATTGGGGGTTTGGATGAGTTTCAGACGAATTTGGATGAGAAAAAGATTGGAAAAATGAATTTTGAAAGAACAAGGTTGATCTCGAAATTTTCGTTCGAACAAAAATTCCAACGAGACTTCTAACGAAATTCTTGAGTTCGTTCGAGGTGTGAAATTCATTCGAACGACCTCGTTCGAACGAGAATCCTAGACTTCTAACGAAATTTTAGAACACTTATTTTGGTCCGGATAAGTTAGAACCTTTCTAGGTTGGTCCAAGTGAGAGAAATTAACCTAAACTATCATCGAATGACTTAAATCCCTTGTTAGAAATGAGTTGAGAGAGAGACTATTCTTTGGGATATAAAGGATTAATAGAACCTTAGAGAAAGGTATATGTTTGAGAGATAAGTTGAAGTGCTGCGATAAAGTGAATAGTAGAGACGATAATACTATCTATAATTTCAGGAACTTAGGTTGCGTGAATACCTAATTAATATAATAAGTTGTGTGCATACTTATTGATTTAATTATTATGTGTATAACATACCTACGTTGCTTGCTATCGAGCGGAGGTTGCGCGTTGTGGATAATCATGCCTTGAGGAGCCTTCGGGTGGGATATTGATTGGTATCACTAGAGCATAGAACCTAGGTATGGACTATCTGTGAGAATGATAGTGACGACGATCCCATGGGTACGTAGGTATGTGCATAGGCCATCGGCTTGGGACTATGTTCACCTCCAATTTGTCTCGGGGTGCAGTATTATATATATATATATATATATATATATATATATATATATATATATGAGATAGAGTGAATATTTGTGTACCCTTGTGTTGATATCTACTTTGTGAATTTAGTAGGTAAAAATTTATAATGAATTTCGAAATGAATTAAGTAGTGGTCACGTAATTGGAAAAACTGAAAATGCTTATTTATACTAAAGTGGGATTAATTGTATGTATGTTACTTTGCGAGGGAAATATTTCGGGGAGGTTATCAGACTGTGATGGGTTTAGATAGGAAGAACTAGTTGGTGTGGGAATAAGACTAGTGGGGTTGAATATTCGTTTGGCATGCACACTAGAGGAGAGGTGAGCATTCCCAAGCGAGTTCGATAATTTAACATGATAAATATATGTGCTAATATATCATTTTAAGCACCTTCTCATTTTTAAACTGTTTTCAACTCCGGCTCTGACCCGTTTCTTGCAAAATCTCTTTTCTTGTTAAACCACTTTCAGGTGCCCAGCCACAGGGACACCAAACATAGGAGATTCACTCATTCGACGAGTTGTAACTGTTGTGGAAGCTACAGGGCATTGGTAGTAGTCGCCTTAATGACTCTCATTGACTTCCTTTGAGCTATTTCATCATTTAGGGCATGCTGCCTCTTTCTATTCACTTATTTAGAGATTATGAACTTAGTTATTTACCCTTCAGTTATTGGATTTATTTAGTTGGGCTATTGTATTTGATTTTGTATTGGATGTGTTTACTCAAGTCCCTTTTATTATCTCAGTATTTCATTTCTTATGTGATTGGATTAAATGGTGAATGTTTAGTTATTTTTCTTCTAGTTCTATAATTAGTTAAAAAGATGAAATTTTGACATCAGCTTTTCTTAAATATTAGGTGGTTAGTTTTAATAATAAAATTTTCGATAGTGATGCATAATCTGAACCAACTGGATATTCTGAATTAATTAATAAAGGACTGATCACCAGGTATTTAATTTGATAAGAGATTAAAGAGTTTTATCAATAATTCTATGATTATGATGCGGGATTAAAACAATCTTTAAAAGAAATGTGTCCAAACATTATTTTATACAAAACAATAAAAAATATCATAACCTTTGAAAAGGATAAACTGAAAGATTCTTTTGAAAATATCCCTCACGATCAAGTCTACACAAACATTTTTCAAGATAATTAAAAACATTGAGGGTTTATGAAAAGCACAAGGCCATTTGATTTCCCAGGAATAAAAAGAAAATGAATCTTATTTGCATTTCTAGTTGGTTTTGTAAACAATCCTTGCATCGATTTTGTAAGGGCACAAGTCTCCGATTGAGTCTTAATGTTGTGTTGGCTCAATTCCGGATAAAAACGTTTGAGTCATAGGATAGTGTTCTAGTGTATCCTTCAAGATTATGACATGTTAAAGTTGAAGACGTAGCGGCCAAGATTATAAAGCTTTATCATATGCCGGGTTTATTGTGCCTCGTTTCAACGTCTACAACATTGGTTCCAATGCTCCTAAGGTATGAATACATTATATATATATATATATATAGGAGCTTGGAAATTTATTGGGTGTATTTTATAAATAGTTTAACGACTTTGTTTTACACAGACAATATTTTTTTAGAACTTTTCATAAAATATTTTGGGCTTACAAAGAATTTTCCATTTTCTGACAAGTCATTCGAATGAACTGGAATCTTGTTCGAACAAGATTCTCAAGTCGTTCAAACGAGACTTCTAACGATATTTCCTTTTTCTCACTGGAACATCGTTAGTAAAGTCGTTCGAACGAAAATGGCGGGAGCAGCTTTTTAGCAGTTTTTAGCAGTTTTCTCCATGTTCCCACTACTTTTTCCTCACTACTTTTTGACAGAATTAAGATGTGCGGGAACCAACTCTTTCAAAGTAACTTTTTCATATTTTACAATCTCCTAGAGAGATTTTTGTGAGCATAATTTCACAATGAAAGAGTTCATATTTTGAGTGTGTGTTTTTCACGAAAATCTTTCTTAAACACTTTTGTTTACACCCATAAGAGGTTATTTCAAGTACCACACACATATATATATATATATATATATATATATATATATATATATATATATATATATATATATATATATATATATATATATATATATATATTCTTGGAGTTTGTTTGGCACCGGGTTCACTTTTCTACCTCAAAGAAAAGAGTTTGGATTTACTTCTACATCCCTCAAAGAAGAAGAAGTTTGTTTTTGGCTGTGGCATTCTAATATAGTGAAAGGCACCGTGTGTGGTTGGCGGTTGTTCCCTAAAGCTTCAGTGGTGAATTTCAAAATTCCGGTGGATTCCGGTATTGTCAACTAAGCAGAGGTAGTTGAAAGAAGACGCGTCGAGGCTTGAACGAGTCGAGTCGAGTGTAGTAAGCCATATGTCTTGTAATTGTAATTCCGTACTTAGTGGACTTAAGACTAGGGTCATCTGAGTTTTTTTACCGTTGTGGGTTTTTCCTCGTACATCGCGGCATAGTGGTTTATTTATTTTATCTTTTTCAAAATCACATTAGATGCATGCTTAGGTAAAAAGATAAAATTGGAATATTTAATTTGGGTAAATATTAATTTAATTCACGTCATTATTTTATTGGATAAAATTTGGTTTGGCCTAATTTGCAAAATTGAATTAATTATGTGTTAGACAAATTTCTAGGACTTGGGTTAAATTAATTTGATTTAAGTGAAAACTGTATTTGTTGTTTAATTTAATTTCACTTTGAGTTTAGTTTAATTTTAATTTGAAAGAAATTAAAATTTGTGGTTTGTGTGTGCTGTGTTGAGCCATCTTTATTCCGCATCTAAAAGGAAATTATTTTTGAAAAATTTAAAATTTGGGGGTCCACAATGCAACAAGTGGTATCAGAGCATTGATTCAGAAAAACTTAGATTTTGAGATTGGTATCAGAGCAAGAGCGCTAATTTATTTCTTTAAGGTCCTTTCAAATAATTTTTGACTAAAAATTGAATTTTTCCCATTTTGAAAACTTCCTGTTTTCGATGGTTCCAACTATGCGTATTGGAAGGCGCGTATGAAATCGGCACTTAGGTCTATTGATGAGAGGGTTTGGTTGTCAGTTGTTAAAGAGTGATCCCCACCAATATATTTAGTAGAAAATGAGCGTGTTCCTAAACCCACCGATAGATGGAGTGAGAATGAATTTAAACTTGCCAATCTTAATTCTCGAGGTTTAAATGCCTTCTTTAGCACGGTCACACCAGATGAATTTCGACGCATTATGACGTGTGAAACCGCTAAAGAAGCTTGGGATATTCTACATCTCACTCACGAGGGAACTAGTGTCATAAAAGCTTCTAAACTCCAAAACCTCACCACTCAATTTAAAACCATCGAAATGAATGAAAACGAAACTTTTGATGAATTTTATGCTAGACTTTCTGATATAGTTAATTCATCTTTTAATTTGGGAGAGAAAATAACCGATAATCGAGTAGTAAAGAAAATTTTATGGTCCTTATCCGATAAATTTATTCCTAAGGTGACCGTGTTAAATTCTTTACCCACTTTAGCCTCTACGAAATTAGAAGAGCTCGTAAGTGATTTACAAACATATGAACTAGACATGTTTCCCTCTAAAACTAAAAAGAAAATAGATAAGGGTATTGCTTTGAAAGCCTGAAGGAGGAAAAACGAGTAGTAGAGAGTGAAAGTGAGAGTGACTGACTCGGAAGATATGGCTATGTTTGCTAGGAAGTTTCATAAATTTCTTAAATTTAACAAAGATAAATTTAAAAATGATTTTAAGAAATTTGAAAATTCTAAGCTTGACAAAGCCGAGAAGATCCCTAAAGCTTCTAATGAAAATTTAAATAGAGACGAGTCAAATAGGTGTTACGGAGGAGAGAGGGTAAGCAACCAATTTCCTACAATGCAACCCTTAGTGATAGTGATAAGGAAGAGGGACCCGATTCCCCCACTAAGCCCAACTTTGTGTCTTTTATGGAAAGTCATGTGAGTGCAAGTGAGCACTCTTTTATTGATAAAATTTTAACACATAACACTTCCAAGGCTATAGTTTTGGAATCCCAAAGAAATGATGGTAGCGAAAGTGGAGAACAAAGAGAGAGAGAAAATGAGGTAGAGGATGAAGAGAGTGAACTTCAATTTGCATTTCACGAATTATGTGAAGAATATATTAAATTAAAAAGAGAAAATTTGAAGTTAGAAGCTAGTTTAAGAGAGCAGGCATGGGTCATCGATGAGAGTGCGTTAGTGGAAGACCTTAGGACACGTTAGAGAGCTCTTCGTGAGAAGCTTGAATATGTAGAAGGCGAGAGAGATTGCCTTAAAGGTTTAATGGAATCCTTGAAAAAGGAGCTTTTTGCGTTTAAAGAGCGGAATATTTTATTAGAGTATCACATTGTAGATTTAGAAAATAAACTTAAAGACTCTGGTAAAGTCAAATTTGATTTGGAGTGTCGTTCGGAGAAATTAGATAAAATATTAGGAATGGTTCAAATTAAAAATGACACTTGTGGTTTAGGCTTCGATACTTGTAAATAGTCAACTCTTAAAGCCAAAATCAATTTTTTTAGGAGAATACTCTAGGAACAATGTTATAGATCATTCCTTATGTAAGTCTTTTTGCCGAGTCTTTAGGTGCTCACATTGTGGTCGAAAAGGTCATCTTAGGAAGTTTTGATTTGATCTTAAACGAGGTCCTAGAAAATCCCTTCGTAAGGCAACTGAGGTAGCCATGATTCCTATATCTCGAGATCGTAATTCATCATTAGTTTGGGTTAGGAGATCTGACTTGGTAGCTTTACAAAATAGGATTTTTGATTCTCATTTACTTTCACATGCATCCTCCCTTGATAAATCTAAAGGTTGAATGTGATAGATGTTTGCATACTCTAGCTCCTTCGTGCCTCATATTATATATCATTTCTAGATGTATGCATGTTTAATCATTGTTCTAGTCTATACTTCATGCTCCATCACATGCTAGAATTATGATTGTTGTTTATCTTTTCTATTATAGTTCTTTCATTTGAGTTTGCATTAGATGAAAAATACAAAAAGATTTTTGTTTATAATTTGTGTTTTACTTTTTTTAGTAATTTAGGCCTAGTGAAAAATACAAATGATTTTTGTTTGTATTTTGAGTAAATATTTTTGCTTGTTTGGTTAAAAATTATCAAAAACTCAAAAAGATTTTTATTGTGTGTATTTTAGTTTGACACACTTTATGTGGCATATACTTGTATTTGAATCCCATCGTTTTCGCTCCCATGTGGCTAGAACTTTTGGTTAAGATTGTCAATCCTTAAAGTGTTCTTTACCGTGTTTACATGGAGTAGTTGGATTTTGTGTTGCTATAATGGATTCTATTTTTATATGCCTCAATTTACACATGTACGAGCTCACTTGAAATTATAACGTCACATGTATATTTGAGCTTTGTGAGATATTCTCCTACCAATCTTGTCATCTATATGTTATGTAACCTAGGAGGACTAGTGCATGTTAAAATTCGTTGAACACGAGAATTGAGCGATAAAAGAATATATACATACATACATACATACATACATACATACATACATACATACATACATACATACATACATATATAGGAAGGGCTCTGATTGGGCATAAATATTGTATATTTATTCCCCTAATTTCGGTACATTTGTGAACCCAAGTGATGCAAACGATATGGATTTAACGCACATTTATGCTACTAACCTTCGTTGGCAAGTATTTCATGTTTCTCCTATTTGTTTTACAGGTTAATCATGCAAGATGTGCAAAAGAGAAAGCGAAATGATGAAAAAAAGGCTAGGAAGGCAAGTTCAAGGTCATTTTGGTAATTATGTAGCCAAATCCCGGAGGAGGAGTCAATTGGAAAGTTGAAAAGCTTGGAACAACGAGAACACTGAAAGAAACAATACCCAAATCCGAGCTACGGTTGATGAGGTATGAGCAATTGAAGTTGAAGAAAAATCCAAGGAAGAAAGGAAGGAAACAAGAAAAAATTCTAAGTGTTAGAATGAAAGAAAAGGCACCCAAACCAGCGAAATTTCCCAAACCCAATGCGAACCGGTTCGGGGGTCCTGAAGCGCGAATTTTTTCCTTTATTCTGACTGGTCCAAAGAATCCCATGAGGTTAAAACTCATTCTAAAACAGACTTGGACGTACTTAGTGACCTAGGACAGCGGTTCTGAATAGTTTTGTTTTTTTAGTTTTGGTAGAGAGAAAAGGGGAAGACCATCTAGGAACATAAGTTGAATTAATCGTTGCAAGATTGATACAATTCTGGGTTTGTTTTCAAGTTATAATCCAAGTTTCATTCTTATGATTATTGGTCTCGCATGGTAATTTTTCTTGCGTGATTTGAATCAATTTTTGTGTTCATAACACTTAGTTACATATTTCAATCTAGTTTCATTATGAGTTCTTTCGCATGCAACGTTACCATTTCATGCATCCTTCAATTTAATATGTCCGGCTAGGTTTAAAAGGTCGGGATGCATGAACCCAACTTGATGTGTTAATTGCGTGTGTATAACATTAATCCTCTGAATTTAGTGATTGATTACGACCATATTGCATAGTAACATAACAATTGTAGATCTTTATATCTCGTTTGCCTCTGGGTAACCGGGATGATTTAGAATGCAATTCGAGTGTCACTATCACGATACCGATTTACTCATCCTCTGATTAAGTATGACGCGGGCTTGAACCTCGTATGCATAATGCTTGGGAGTAATAAATTCTGGGTCAAATTAATCAGTTAAATTTATGATTAGTATTATACCTGCAATACACTAGGGTTGGGGGATCGTTTTCCCGTCCTGTTTTTCACATCACTTAGTTCAAAAGTTCCAAATCATCTTTCAATCACATGTTAGGTAATTTAGTGTAATTGCATCTTCTCATAATTTCATAATTGCATTTAGTTTAATCATTCCCAAAACCAAATCATTTTTTCCTTTCTTTTTAGAGTCAAAGTTAGGATTCCTCCATCTTTTCCCGTCGTTACAACTTCGTTGTCCTTTTTCCCTGAGGATCGATACCCGACTTGTCGGATTATTACTTGAGCGACAGGCTTGCACTTGAGCCTAGAGAGTACGCACTTCTGAGACACATTCGGAGTCGCGTTAAGTTTTTCACGCCGTTGCCGGGGAACTAGGTAGACTTAGGATTAGATCGAGTCAATCTAAAGCTTTGACCAAAAAATTTCAAAAAAATGAAAAACATAAAAAAAAAAAAAAATTAAAATGCACAAAAATATTCATCATCATCTCACACAAGTTGTTAATGAAAAATTATGAACTCACTCCCACACCCCATAATACTCCAACCAGCATTCACGAAAATCCAATTGTTGAGTAAGACACCGATAGCCCCCACACTCCTAACGCACCACAATTCTGGATTCCACCTCCCACACCGTTACACTCAATCTCCAATAAAACTCCATTTTCCTTCTTAGGACACACCTCCGAGCACACTTCGAGAAAACCAAGTGAGAGCACCGAGTCGTTAAGTGAGAGAGAGATCTCTCAACACGGTAGTGCAGCCGCCGGTGAGGAAGAGGCCCCATACCGCCCGTTGAGAGAAATCTTATATCCCGAGCGCACTGTCACTCCGGGATGCATTATACTCCCGTATAATGCCGGGAAATTCCGTTTCAAAAATGGGATGATCCAGATGTTACCTCATTACCATGGTATGTATTCTGAAAATCCATATCTTCACATTAGGGAATTTGAGGATGTGTACGATACTCTCAATGATCAAACTTGCACACAAGAGGTGATCCGCCTCAAACTTTTCCCCTTCTCGCTCAAAGATAAAGCTAAGACCTGGCTATGGTCTTTACCTCCAAGCTGGATTCCATCTTGGAACGAGTTGCAATCTATATTTCTCAAGAAATTCTTCCCAACACATCGAACAATCTCCATATAGGTTCAAATTGAAGCGTTCAGACAATCTCAAAATGATCCATTTCATCGATGTTATGAGCATTTCAACGAGTTAATTACTTCATGCCCCCATCATGGATTTGATTCAGAACAAATCATCTCTTTTCTCTATAATGGGCTGAATCTTAACTCCAAGCAACTTGTTGAAACTATGGGAAGTGGTCCATTTGTCGACTTAGACGCCCACGATTCTGAGCTTCACCTGAGGTATGTCGCCGAGACTACCCAATCCTGGGATACATCTGACCCTAATGCTCAAAATTGAAATCGTCAAGTGACCACCACTCCATCAGCATCCGGCCTATTACATGTAGAAAAGAGTTCTATAGCGGACAGTCGGATCGATATACTTGAGAAAGAAGTGCGAGACCTACGTGGGATATGTGGAAGAGGACCAATTGGATCCATACCAACCCCCATCGAAAAGGTGTGTGCGATTTGTGAGGCGGGTCATTCAACTGAGGAATGCCCGACTATACCCGGCTACAAAGTGATGCTTCAGGAGCAGGTTAGTGGTATAGGAGGTTTTAAGGGTAATTTCGGTGCACCGCACGGGAACTCGTACAACCCTTCATGGAAAAACCATCCTGGTTTTAGCTATGGGCAACAACATGCTGCGATGAACCCTACTTCTCATGTTGACCCTCCTCCACCATAAGACTTTCAACAAGCTCTACACATGCAAGGACATGTACAAGCACCACCACCTCAAGGAGCACACATCCCTCCACCGCGGAGAAGTCTTGAGGATACTATCAACCACTTTATCAATACCCAGACTGCAACTAATGCTAGGCATGAGTGCATGATGAATGACATGAATGCAAAGATTTCACATTTGCAATCTTCATGGAGTATCCAAGAGAAGGGCAAGTGTCCTGCCCAGGGCCAAAAACCTCTACAAGGTCAAACTAGTGTTAGTTCGACACCACATGACCATCCTGAGCAATGTAGGGCAATGACCACTCTACATAGTGGGAGAGTAGTTGACTTGTCACCTCCCCCACAAGACGTACCTAAAGACAAGGAGATTTCGCCCGGCACGAAGGAGGCCGAAGATGTCCCCTTAAATGAGAGTGATTAAAAAGACGCTAGTGAGACTGAGGTAGTAGTGAAACCACCCACCGCAGCACCGTTTCCTCAAAGGTTAATTCCTTCCCATAAAGGAAACCCACGTGATGACATGCTAGACGTGCTAAAGCAAGTAAAGCTGAACTTACCTTTCCTTGATGCCATTAAGCAAATTCCAGCTTATGAAAAAGTCATCAAAGACTTGTTGACAGTAAATAGAAAGATGATGGTAAAGAAAAATGTCTTTCTAGAATAGAACGTGATCTCCATTCTACTCAATGATCTCCCACCTAAATTCAAAGATCCCGGTGCACCCACCATTTCCTGCATCATTGGAGAAAATAAAATCGAAAAAGCCTTACTTGATTTGGGAGCAAGTGTCAATATCCCCCCTATTCCATTTATAGGAAACTTGATTTGGGCAATCTCAAGCCCACAAGGATCACTCTCCAATTAGCGGATCGAACTGTGAAGATCCCACGAGGTGTAGTTGCGGAGGTGATCGTCCAAGTTGACACCTTCTACTTTCCAGTAGATTTTATCATTTGAGACACGGAGCCCTCCTTCACCTCCAGCAACCATAGCTATGGCTAACTTAATCATCAATACTCGGAATGGGATAATGCAACTCACCTTTGGGAACACGACCTTAGAAACCAACATCTTACACATAGCCCAGCATACGGGGGAAGAAGATGATCTTCATGCGGTAAGATTAATTGATGAGATCGTAGAAGAGCACATTGAGAAAAATTTATTTGGAGACGCCTTATAATCTTGCATAGTGTCTAGCCATGAGAGCGAGGGAACTTATACCACAATGGAAAAAGAGAGGGAGGGGTTAGAAGAGAGGAAAATGGTGGAGATAGAGATCGAGTAAGTAAGAGAGGATGTAGGCACTACTCGAGAGAGAGAGAGAGCTAGGGGATATGAGCATGGAGGAATTTGAAAAAGAATTCGGTCCGGTGGGTGAGAGCCTTAACGACGAAGTCCAAACTCTAGTGGATTCATGTAGTAACCTAGAAGAAAGAGAATGGAAAAAAAAATTGATGAATTCCTTCTTTGTGACCATCCACCCATACCACTAGAGGTCTCGAAGGAGAGTGAAGAGAAAATGTGTGTTTCATCCGACTTAGAGCCCGACCCATGCATCTTAAAAATTGAAAGAAACCTAGGTGTTCCCTCCGAGTCAGCGCACGCAGACCACGCTTTGAGTCAGCATCACGAGGATCCCTTTCCAATTAGTCACGATGAGTCTCCCGGTCTATCCTTTATCTATGGGTGAGGTCCCAACTTGTTCCGATTGTTGGATTATAATCCTAGGACGGGAGAGACGAGGAGAGCATCGAACCCTGTGAGTGGGGTCGGGTGAGTTTGTGGAGAGATGAGAGGTCGTCGCACCCTCCGACGCGTATGTGGTGATTTTTTTAGTGTGTTATTGAGTCATGTGTTAGGGTCATTTAGTGTCTTTATGCATTTTCAATATATGTTTGTTTTATTTTTTTGCACTTTTAATTCGCCTTGAGTTAGATTTTAGTCCTTTTTGCTTGAGGACAATGCAAAAGTCTAAGTTAGGGGGGTCACAAGTGCGTATTTCTAAAACTTCACAAATTGTCAAAAATGCCCAGAAATTTCCAAAAAAATCATAAAATTTTGAAAAACCCAAAAATATTTTTGTTCAAAATAAATAAAAATTGGAATTCAAATTTTTTAAAAATATCATTAAAAGTCGATTTAAAGTCTCAAATTATAAAATTCAACATACACAAAGCCGAAATTGACTAAAGATAGAAATTAAGAGAAAATAAACGACGTAACGAATAAGTATGGAGATTAACAAACCCGGTGAGATTCGAGCCTATCATTTTTTTTGAGTTTTTAAACCAATCCGAGTTAATGGTTAACTCATAGTTCTAATTCAACGTTTTAAATCAAGTCGTCGAGGATCTCAATTCTTTCACTTTGATCGGTTATGAAAAACATGTGAGATATTGCCTTGAAAAACGTGTCGAATAGATCTCTAAACTTAATTCGTATCGAAACGCATACGGTAACGCAATTGGTATTTTGGACAATGAAGTAGGCCCTCGTTTGTCACCCAAAAATATTGTCCAGAAACAGTAAGGAAAAATTACCCCTTTCGTAACCCAATTTGAGCCAAACAAATTGTCCCTTTCGTTTGATAACCCGAAAAACCCAAGTAGCCCGGAATTGCGAAAAATGGAAAAATTCAGAATTGAAGTCCAAAAAGTGCATATAAAGGGGCAAGAGAACAAAAAATATGCTCAACAAAAATAGTTAGAAAAGAAAAGAAGTGAAAAACAGAAAAAATAGAGAAAAAGAAGAAAAAGGTGAGCAATAGCCCGGAAAATGCACAAATGGGCATCATAAATGACTTTTCCAATTCCAACCTTCCCGACAATTTCCATTTTACCCTATATACCTTAAAACCCAAAAAAGTCCTAACCGAGTCTAAATTGCGTAATTGGTTACCGCGTGGAGAGCTAATACACCAAAAGATAATAAAAGAGATCGAATGCACGAAAAAGAGGCAATTTTCCCGTTTTTAAAACCGTAATCCGTTCCGGAGATCCTATTACCATAAAATTTCCGTCTTTCTACTTGTATGCATGATTTTGCGTCCATTATATTTACTCTTTATATCACGCATACCGAGAGAATAGCCACAATCAGAGTGATTCATTTGAGAGAGCATTTCGTGAGAATTTGAAATCAAAATGAATTTTAGAGTAAGTCACGTAATGATCAATCGGTGGAAATCCGCAGTTATATTTTCGACTTCGCACACACGCACTATGATTTGAGACTTGTAAATATGACTTGATGATGACTATTTTCTAGGAAAGTTTGAATTGTACAATTTTTAAGTATTTTGATATTTTCTTTGAGTCGAATTTTGTGGGTACATTATCTGCAAACCCTCACGAGACACCACTCGTCCTACTAGGGTGACCTAGGGGTTTAAAGGCTTGTTGCATACGCTAAATGCAATTGCTTGCCCGCGAAAAAGGTATTCTATCCCCACAATTTGTTTAGAGGAGTCATGAATTTATTCTTTCTCTTTTACATTGCTTGGGACGCGCAAAGTTCTAAGTTAGAGGGGTTTGATTGGGAATAAATATTGTATATTTATTCCCCTAATTTCGGAATATTTGTGAACCCAAGTGATGCAACCGATATGGATTTAACGTACATTTATGCTACTAACCTTCGTTGGCAAGTATTTCGTGTTTCTCCTATTTATTTTACAGGTTAATCATGCAAGCTGTGAAAAGAGAAAGCGAAATGATGAAAGAAAGGCTAGGAAGGCAAGTTCAAGGGAATTTTGGTAATTCTGCAGCCAGATCCCGGAGGAGGAGTCAACTGGAAAGTTGAAAATCTTGGAACAATGAGAACACTGAAAGAAACGGCACCCAAATCCGAGCTACGGTTGATGAGGTATGACCAATTGAAGTTGAAGAAAATCCCAAGGAAGAAAGGAAGGAAACAATAAAAATTTCTAAGTCTTAGAATGAAAGAAAAGGCACCCAAACCAGCGAAATTTCCCAAACCCATTGCGAACCGGTTTGGGGGCGAACCGGTTCTGGGAACATGCGAACCGGTTCGGGGGTCCTGAAGCGCAAATTTTTTCCTTTATTCTGATTGGTCCAAAGAATCCCATGAGGTTAAAACTCCTTCTAAAACAGATTTGGACGTACTTAGTGACCTAGAAACAACAATTCTGAATAGTTTTTTTTTTTAGTTTTGGTAGAGAGAAAAGGAGAAGAACATCTAGGAACATAAGTTGAATTAATTTATGTAAGATTGATACAATTCCGGGTTTGTTTTCAAGTTATAATCGAAGTTTCAGTCTTATGATTATTGTTCTCGCATGATAATTTTTCTTACGTGATTTGAATCAATTTCTGTGTTCATAACACTTAGTTACATATTTCAATATAGTTTCATCATGAGTTCTTTCGCATGCAACGTTACTATTTCATGCATCCTTCAATTTAATATGTCCGGTTAGGTTTAAAAGGTCGGGATGCATGAACCCAACTTGATGTGTTAATTGTGTGTGCATAACATTAATCCTCTTAATTTAGTGATTTATTACGACCGTATTATACAGGAACATAACAATTGTAGATCTTTATCTCTTGTTTACCTTTGGGTAACAGGGATGATTTAGAATGCAATTCGAGTGTCACTATCGCGATACCGATTTACTCGTCCTCTGATTAAGTATGACGCGGGCTTGAACCTCGTATGCATAATTCTTGGGAGTAATAAATTCTGGGTCAAATTAATCAGTTAAATTTATGATTAGTATTATACCTACAATACACTAGGGTTGGGGGATTGTATTCCCGTCCTATTTTTTTCATCACTTAGTTCAAAAGTTCCAAATCATCTTTCAATCATATTTTAAGTAATTTAGTGTAATTGCATCTTCTCATAATTTCATAATTGCATTTAGTTTAATCATTCCCAAAACCAAATCATTTTTTCCTTTCTTTTTAGAGTCAAAGTTAGGATTCCTCCGTCTTTTCCCGTCGTTACAACTTCGTTGTCCTTTTTTCCTGAGGATCGATACCCAACTTGTCGGATTATTACTTGAGTGATAGGCTTGCACTTGAGCCTAGAGAGTATGCATTCTGAGACACATTCTGAGTCGCGTCAAGTTTTTGGCGCCGTTGCCGGGGAACTAGGTAGACTTAGGATTAGATCGAGTCAATCCAAAGCTTTGACCAAAAATTTTCAAAAAAATCAAAAACATAAAAAAAAAAATTAAAAAGCACAAAAAGATTCATCATCATCTCGCACAAGCTGTTAAAAATTATGAACTCACTCCCACACCCCATAATACTCCAACCAGCATTCACGAAAATCCAATTGTTGAGTACAACGCGATAGCCCCCACACTCCTAACACCCCACAGTTCTGGATTCCACCTCCCACACCGTCACACTCAATCTCCAATAACACTCCATTATCCTTCTTAGGACACACCTCCGAGCACACTTCGAGCACACCAAGTGAGAGCACCAAGTTTTTAAGTGAGATAGAGATGTTGCAACACAGTAGTGCAGCCGCCGGTGAGGAAGAGGCCCCATAATGCCCGCTGAGAGAAATATTATATCCCGAGCGCACTGTCACTCCGGGATGCATTATACTCCCGTATAATGCCGGGAAATTCCGTTTCAAAAATGGGATGATCCAGATGTTACCTAATTACCATGGTATGGATTCTGAAAATCCATATCTTCACATTAGGGAATTTGAGGATGTGTACGATACTCTCAATGATAAAACTTGCACACAAGAAGTGATCCGCCTCAAACTTTTCCCCTTCTCGCTCAAAGATAAAGCTAAGACCTGGGTATGGTCTTTACCTCCAAGATCGATTCCATCTTGGAACGAGCTGCAATCTAGATTTCTCAAGAAATTCTTCCCAACACATCGAACAATCTCCATATAGGCTCAAATTAAAGCGTTCAGACAATCTGAAAATGAGCCATTTCATCGATGTTATGAGCGTTTCAACGAGTTAATTACTTTATGCCCCCATCATGGATTTGATTCAGCACAAATCATCTCTTTTCTCTATAATGGTCTGAATCTTAACTCCAAGCAACTTGTTGAAACTATGGGAAGTGGTCCTTTTGTCGACTTAGACGCCCACGATTCTGAGCTTCACTTGAGGTATGTCGTCGAGACTACCCAATCATGGGATACATCTGACCCTAATGCTCAAAATCGAAATCGTCAAGTGACCACCACTCCATCGGCGTCCATCCTATTTCATGTAGAAAAGAGTTCTATAGCGGACAGTCAGATCGATATACTTGAGAAAGAAGTGCGAGACCTACGTGGGATATGTGGAAGAAGACCAATTGGATCCATACCAAACCCCGTCGAAAAGGTGTGTACAATTTGTGAGGCGGGTCATTCAACTGAGGAATGCCCGACTATACTCGCCTACAAAGTGATGCTTCAGGAGCAGGTTAGTGGTATAGGAGATTTTAAGGGTAATTTCGGTGCACCGCATGGGAACTCGTACAACCCTTCATGGAAAACCCATCCTGGTTTTAGCTATGGGCAACAACATGCTGTGATGAACCTTACTTATCATGTTGCCCCTCCTCCACCACAACACTTTCAACAAGCTCCACACATGCAAGGACATGTGCAAGCAGCACCACCTCAAGGAGCATACATCCCTCCACCGCAAAGAAGTCTCGATGATACTATCAACCACTTTATCAATACCCAAACTGCAACTAGGGCATGAACGCATGACGAATGACATGAATGCGAACATTTCATAGTTACAATCATCGTGGAGTATCCAAGAGAAGGGCAAGTGTCCTGCCCAGGGCCAAAGACCTCTCCAAGGTCAAACTAGTGTTAGCTCGACACCCCATGACCATCTTGAGAAATGTAGCGCTTTTATCACTCTACGTAGTGGTAGAGTAGTTGACTTGTCACCTCCCCCACAAGACGTACGTAAAGACAAGGAGATTTTTCCCGGCACGAAAGAGGCCGAAGATGTCCCCTTAAATGAGAGTGATAAAGAAGACGCTAGTGAGACTGAGGTATTAGTGAAACCACCCACCGCGGCATCATTTCCTCAAAAGTTAATTCTTTCCCTTATAGGAAACCCACGTGATGAAGTGCTAGACGTGATAAAGCAAGTAAAGTTGAACTTACCTTTCCTTGATGCCATTAAGAAAATTCCAGCTTATTCAAAAGTCATCAAAGACTTGTTGACAGTAAAGAGAAAGATGAAGGTAAAGAAAAATGTCTTTCTAGGACAGAATGTGAGCCCCATTCTACTCAATGATCTCCCGCCTAAATTCAAAGATCCTGGTGCACCCACCATTTCTTGCATCATTGGAGAAAATAAAATTGAAAAAGCCTTACTTGATTTGGGAGCAAGTGTCAATATCCTCCCCTATTCCATTTATAGGCAACTTGATTTGGGCGATCTCAAGCCCACAAGGATCACTCTCCAATTAGCGGATGGAACTTTGAAGATCCCACGAGGTGTAGTTAAGGAGGTGATTTTCCAAGTTGACACCTTCTACTTCCCAGTAGATTTTATCATTTGGGACACGGAGCCCTCCTTCACCTCCAGCAACCATGTTCCCATCATCCTTGGGCGCCCGTTCTTAGCTACGGCTAACGCAATCATCAATATTCAGAATGGGAGAATGGAACTCACCTTTGGGAACATGACCTTAGAAACCAACATCTTCCACATAGCCCAGCATACGGGGGAAGAAGATGATCTTCATGCGGTAAGCTTAATTGATGAGATCGTAGAAGAGAACATTGAGAAAAATTTATGTGGAGATGCCTTAGAATCTTGCGTAGTGTCTAGCCATGAGAGCGAGGGAACCTATACCGCAATTAAAAAAGAGAGGGAGGGGTTAGAAGAGAGGAAAATGTTGGAGATAGAGATCGAGCAAGTAAGAGAGGATGTAGGCACTACTCGAGAGAGAGAGCTAGGGCACATAAGCATGGAGGAATTTGAAAAACCATTCGATCCGGTGGATGAGAGCCTTAACGACGAAGTCCAAATTGTATTGGATTCATGTAGTCACCTAGAAGAAAGCGAATGGAAAAAAAATCGATGAATTCCTTCTTTGTGACCATCCACCCATACCACTAGAGGTCCCGAAGGCGAGTGAAGAGAAAATGTGTGTTTCATCCGACTTAGAGCCCGACCCATGCATCTTAAAAATTGAAAGAAACCTAGGTGTTCCCTCCGAGTCAGCGCACGCAGACCACGCTTTGAGTCAGCATCACGAGGATCCCTTTCCAATTAGTCACGATGAGTCTCCCGGTCTATCCTTTATCTATGGGCAAGGTCCCAACTTGTTCCGATTGTTGGATTATAATCCTAGGACGGGAGAGATGAGGAGAGCATCGAACCCTGTGAGTGGGGTCGGGTGAGTTTTTGGAGAGATGAGAGGTCGTCGCACCCCCCGACGCGTATGTGGTGATTTTTTTAGTGTGTTAATGAGTTATGTGTTAGGGTCATTTAGTGTCTTTATGCATTTTCAATATTTGTTTGTTTTATTTTTTCGCACTTTTAATTCGCCTTGAGTTGGATTTTAGTCCTTTTTGCTTGAGGACAATGCAAAAGTCTAAGTTAGGGGGATCACAAGTGCGTATTTCTAAAACTTCACAAATTTTCCAAAATGCCCAGAAATTTCCAAAAAAATCATAAAATTTTGAAAACCCAAAAATATTTTTGTTCAAAATAAATAAAAATTAGAATTCAAAATTTTCAAAAATATCATTAAAAGTCGATTTAAAGTCTCAAGTTGTAAAATTCAACATACACAAAGCCGAAATTGACTAAAGATGGAAATTGAGCGAAAATTGACGACTTAACGAATAAGTATGGAGATTAACAAATCCGGTGAGATTCGAGCCTATCATTTTTTTTGAATTTTTAAATCAATCCGAGTTAATGGTTAACTCATAGTTCTAATTCAACGTTTTAAATTAAGTCGTTGAGGATCTCAATTCTTTCACTTTGATCGGTTATGAAAAACATGTGAGATATTGCCTTGAAAAACGTGTCAAATAGATCTCTAAACTTAATTCGTCTCGAAACGCATACGGTAACGCAATTGGTATTTTGGACAGTGAAGTAGGCCCTCGTTTGCCACCCAAAAATATTGACCAGAAAAAGTAGTGAAAAATTACCCCTTTTGTAACCCAATTTGAGCCAAACAAATTGTCCCTTTTGTTTGATAACCCGAAAAACCCAAATAGCCCGGAATTGCGAAAAATGGAAAAATTCAGAATTGAAGTCCAAAAAGTGCATATAAAGGGGCAAGAGAAAAAAAATATGCTCAACAAAAATAGTGAGAAAAGAAAAGAAGTGTAAAACAGAAAAAAATAGAGTAAAAGAAGAAAAAAAATGAGCAATAGCCCGGAAAAAGCACAAATGGACATCATAAATGACTTTTCCAATTCCAACCTTCCCGATAATTTCCATTTTACCCTATATACCTTAAAACCCGAAAAAGTCCTAACCGAGTCTAAATTGCGTAATTGGTTACCGCGTTGAGAGTTAATACACCAAAAGATAATAAAAGAGACCGAATGCGCGAAAAAGAGGCAATGTTCCCGTTTTTAAAACCGTAATCCGTTGATGAGATCCTATTACCATAAAATTTCCGTCTTTCTACTTGTTTGCGTGATTTTGCGTCCATTATATTTACTCTTTATATCACGCATACCGAGATAATAGCCACAATCCGAGTGATTCATTTGAGAGAGCATTCCGTGAGAATTTGAAATCAAAATGAATTTTCGGGTATGTAACGTAATGATCAATCGGTGGAAATCCGCAATTATATTTTCGGCTTCGCACACACTCACTATGATTTGAGACTTGTAAATATGACTTGATGATGACTATTTTCTGGGAAAGTTTGAATTGTACAATTTTTAAGTATTTTTTTATTTTCCTTGAGTCGAATTTTGTGGGTACATTCTCTGCAAACCCTCACGAGACACCACTCGTCCTACTAGGGTGACCTTGGGGTTTAAAGGCTTGTTGTATACGCTAAATGCAATCGTTTGCCCGCAAAAAAGGTATTCTATCCCCACAATTTGTTTACAGGAGTCGTGACTTTATTCTTTCTCTTTTACATTGCTCGGGACGTGCAAAGTTCTAAGTTAGGGGGGTTTGATTGGGCATAAATATTGTATATTTATTCCCCTAATTTCGGTACATTTGTGAACCCAAGTGATGCAACCGATATGGATTTAATGCACATTTATGCTACTAACCTTCGTTGTCAAGTATTTCATGTTTCGTGTTTCTCCTATTTGTTTTATAGGTTAATCATGCCAGCTGTGCAAAAGAGAAAGCGAAACGATGAAAGAAAGGCTAGGAAGGCAAGTTCAAGGGCATTTTGGTAATTTTGCAGCCAGATCCCGGAGGAGGAGTCAACTGGAAAGTTGAAAAGCTTGGAACAACAAGAACACTGAAAGAAACGACACCTAAATCCGAGCTACGGTTGATGAGGTATGACCAATTGAAGTTGAAGAAAAATCTAAGGAAGAAAGTAAGGAAACAAGAAAAAATTTCTAAGTGTTAGAATGAAAGAAAAGGCACCCAAACCAGCGAAATTTCCCAAACCCATTGCGAACCGGTTTGGGGGCGAACCGGTTCTGGGAACATGCGAACCGGTTCGGGGGTCCTGAGGCGCGAATTTGTTCCTTTATTCTGATTGGTCCAAAGAATCCCATGAGGTTAAAACTCCTTCTAAAAAAGATTTGGACGTACTTAGTGACCTAGGAGCAACAGTTCTGAATAGTTTTTTTTAGTTTTGGTAGAGATAAAAGGAGAAGAACATCTAGGAACGTAAGTTGAATTAATTGCTACAAGATTGATACAGTTCCGGGTTTGTTTTCAAGTTATAATCCAAGTTTCATTCTTATGATTATTGTTCTCGCATGGTAATTTTTCTTGCGTGATTTGAATCAATTTCTGTGTTCATAACACTTAGTTACATATTTCAATCTAGTTTCATCATGAGTTCTTTCGCATGCAACGTTACTATTTCATGCATCCTTCAATTTAATATGTCCGGCTAGGTTTAAAAGGTCGGCATGCATGAACCCAACTTGATGTGTTAATTGCGTGTGTATAACATTAATCCTCTGAATTTAGTGATTGATTATGACCGTATTGTGTAGGAACATAACAATTGTAGATCTTTATATCTCGTTTGCCTCTGGGTAACTGGAATGATTTAGAATGCAATTCGAGTGTCACTATCGCGATACCGATTTACTCGTCCTCTGATTAAGTATGACGCGGGCTTGAACCTCGTATGCATAATGCTTGGGAGTAATAAATTCTGGGTCAAATTAATCAGTTAAATTTACGATTAGTATTATACCTGCAATACACTAGGGTTGGGGGATTGTATTCCCCTCCTATTTTTCTCATCACTTAGTTCAAAAGTTCAAAATCATCTTTCAATCACATTTTAGGTAATTTAGTGTAATTGCATCTTCTCATAATTGCATTTAGTTTAGTCATTCCCAAAACCAAATAATTTTTTCCTTTCTTTTTAGAGTCAAAGTTAGGATTCCTCCGTCTTTTCCTGTCGTTACAACTTTGTTGTCCTTTTTCCCTGAGGATCGATACCCGACTTGTCGGATTATTACTTGATCGACAGGCTTGCACTTGAGCCTCGAGAGTACGCACTTTTGAGACACATTCTGAGTCGCATCAGGCTCCGAAACTAAATATCAACGTTTGCGAGTAAGCTACCGTTTGCTTGGACCTAAAAGAAATACGTGGCCCAAAGGCCTAAAAGAATAATGGTATTAAAAGAAAATATTTGCCAAGGCCTACTTGTTTAGTTCTATATAGTCATTCAAAAATTAATATGCATATTTTGAGGGAGATTGGATGGTATATCAACGGTTTGCACAATGTCCGTTTATCCTAGTTGAGCTTTCATTGTCATGACTCTATTGGTTTGTAGAATCATCAAAATTCTAGGCTTGTATGCATTGTGTATGTTTGTTCATTGAGTTCAATCTATATTGTGACATGAGGTTATATTCAAATTTGATAAAGTTTACAATAAAATGAGAACTCCGTGAACATGTTTTAAGTGATTGGGTCTAAATTTAATTGTTAGTAGTTCACACCCCTACACTTCCGTTTCCATATGACACATTTTTGCCATACGAGTGTGAAAAGCTTAATGTATTTTGTGTCCTGTGTGCTGTTTATACCTAGTATATGTGTGAGTGCGTTATTGATATTTATTATGTACTCATATACGAGGTAGTCTATTAGTCTTTGCCTAGTTTCTAGTTCATCTATGCTTCGACTTTATAATTGGTATCCATCTTGTTGTATATTGTTGTTGATATCCCATGCTTAGTATCTTATGTATCACATTGATATCATTTTTTTGCATCTTCGTTGGTATCCTGTATTATTTTTATGGATCAATTATGATTTTTTTGCCTATATGCTTTCATCCTCTTATCTCTTTAAACTTCATCGTGTTTCAATTAGTTCTTTTATCCTTTGTCTATTCCAGAACAAAAAAGGGGGAGAATGATAGGGGAGAAATGGTATCTATTACTATTATTATCGTATCTTAGTTTGGGTAATTTATCTTAGGGGGAGATGTCTTTCTAAGTATGTCATTGTTAGACAAAAAAGGGAGAATTAATTTAGGGGGAGTAATTATTGTAATTGCATTTAATATGTTGATATTCCCTATGCGTTTGATAGTTTGCTTAAGTGTGAAGGAATTCTTCTAAGTGGCAACTTTCATCGGCAAAGATATTAATCCTTAGGTCTTGAGTCAAGTATGGGTGGGATGTTTGAGTCTAGTAGAGTTTGATGGCCCTTTTAGGATTTTATTTTGGTTTTTGTCCCTGAATAGCCAAAGGTGGAGATTTGTAAGGACACAAGTCTCCGATTGAGTCTTAATGTAGTGTTGTCTCAATCCTGGACATAAACGTTTGAGTAATAGGATAGTGTTCTTGTGTATCCATCAAGCCTATGACATTTAAAAGTTGAAGACGTAGCGACCAAGATTATAAAGCTTTATCATATGCCGGGTTTATTGTGCCTCGTTTCTACATCAATAACATTGGTTCCAATGCTCCTAAGGTATGAATGCATTATATATATATATATATATATAGGAGCTTGGAAATTTATTGGGTGTATTTTATAATTTTTTTATAAATAGTTTTAACGACTTTATTTTACTCAGAAAATATTTTTTAGAACCTTTCATAAAAAGTTTTGGGCTTACAAAGAATTTTTCACTTTCTGACAAGTTGTTTGAACGAATTGGAATCTCGTTCGAACGAGATTCCCAGGTCGTTCGAACGAGACTTCTAACGAGATTTTTTTTCTCATTGGAACATCGTTAGCAAAGTCATTCGAACGAAAATGTTGTTCGAAGGAAAATGGCGGGAACAGTTTTTTGGCTGTTTTTAACAGTTTTCTCCATGTTCCCACTACTTTTTCCTCACTACTTTTTGACAGAATTAAGATGTGCGGGAACCAACTCTTTCAAAGTAACTTTTTCATATTTTACAATCTCCTAGAGAGAGTTTTGTGAGCATAATTCCACAATGAAAGAGTTCATGTTTTGAGTGTGTGTTTTTCAAGAAAATCTTTCTTAAACACTTTTTTTTATACCTAGGGCTATGTTTCGGCCGGATCGGATCGAAAAATGCCTCTCCGGAAAAATTTTCGATTTTTTCGGAAATAAAATAACTATTCTGATTTTCGATCCGATTTTTTCGAAAAATTAAAAAAAATTCCGAATTCGGAAAAATCGAAAAATCGGAAAAAATCGGAAATTCACAAAAGATATGAAAATTCCATAAATTTTGGAAATTCCAAAATTTCAAAAAAATAAATTATGGATTTTCGATTACTCGAAATTCTCATTTTAAAGAAACAAAGAAAATGGCTTAACCCAGCATGTAAGTACATGAGGTTTTGGCCCATTTTTTCATTTGTGTAGAAGTTAGGAGGATACTCTCCTTTTATAGAGCATATTTTGGAGCCCTCTCCCTCTCCTAACCGATATGGGATATAGGAAATTTTCAAAAAATTGAAAAAAAAATCGAATAATAATTCTAAAAAAATCAAAAATAATTAAAAAAAAATGGAAAAAACGGATCGGCATAGTTTCGAAAAAATCATATCGAAAAAATAGGAAAATCGAAAATTCAGAATTATTTCTGATTTTAGATCCGATTTTTTTCGAAAATATCGGAAATCAAAAAATTGGAAATCGGCAAACTAAAATTTGATTCCAAATTCGGAAAAAATCGGATCGAAAATCAAAAAAATCAGAAAGCTAAAAAAAAAAAAGAGTTTGGGTTTACTTCTACATCCCTCAAAGAAGAAGAAGTTTATACTTGGCTGCGACATTCTCATACAGTGAAAGGCACCGTGTGTGGTTGACGGTTGTTACCCAAAGCTTCATTGGTGGATTCCAAGGTTCCGTTGGATTTGGGGGTTCCGGTGGATTTCGGGATTTCGGGATTGTCGGCTAAGCAGAGGAGTTGAGTCGAGTGTAGTAAGTCATCTGTCCTGTAATTGTAATTCCGTTCTTAGTGGACTTAAAGCTATGGTCGTCCGATATTTTTTTCCGTTGTTGGTTTTTCCTCATACATTGCAGTGTAGTGGTTTATTTATTTTATCTTTTGCAAAATCACATTAGATGCATGCTTAGGTAAAAAGATAAAATTGAAATATTTAATTTGGTGCAAATTTAATTTTGGTAAATATTAATTTAATTCAAGTCATTATTTTCTTGGATAAAATTTGGTTTGGCCTAATTTGCAAAATTGAATTAATTACGTGTTAGGCAAATTTCTAGGACTTGGGTTAAATTAATTTGGTTTAAGTGAAAATTGTATCTGTTGTTTAATTTAATTTAATTTCACTTTATGTTTAGTT
Organism: Sambucus nigra; assembly: GCA_949130495.1. Classification (NCBI taxonomy): domain Eukaryota; kingdom Viridiplantae; phylum Streptophyta; class Magnoliopsida; order Dipsacales; family Adoxaceae; genus Sambucus; species Sambucus nigra. The sequence goes on along the minus strand of OX422210.1, from coordinate 626,070,553 downwards.
TAATTTTAATTTGACAGAATTAAAATTTATTTTTTGTGTGTGTTGTGTTGAGCCATATTTATTCTGCTTGTAAAAGGAAATTATTTTTGAAAATTTTAAAATTTGGGGGTCCACATTCCAACAAGTGGTATCAGAGCATTGATTCAGAAAAACTCACGTTTTCATATTTTAAACTTTTTTCATAGCATCCTCAGTTTAATTTAAAACATACGCAGGTTATATTTTTAAAATTATTTTCGAACTATACATTATGTTTCACACAATTTACCTTAACGTTCTTGAATATGTAACATAATAGGTACCTACTAGTTTGAAAATGCTGGCTCATATATACATTTAATCTTTAGCATTATTAGTATGAGTGTGCAACATTATTTGCATTAAAATGACATTTAATTATTATAATCTCTTCAAACATTATATGGAGGATTCCATGCATTGTTCATTAGCAATAATGGGTTCACAATTAAAAGTTACATATAAAGATATAATACAATAATTGAAATTTAATTCTTTACGCCGTTCTAAGAATTTAGTCTCGAGAGAATTAAACATTTGAGAAATGCAATTTTATAAAAATAAAATGATATACAATAATATGATAAAATAATGAGATATATTTCTCACATCATAGATGCTTTGATTTAACAACACACACATCGATAATGTAATAATGCTATGAGTGCATAACCGTGAATTTTCTTTAGTAGTAACCGTAAAATATCGATTATATGATGCTCGTAGATTACTTTATTGGGTATAATGTGATTTCATTAGATGTACAAGATATTAGTGGAAAACTTATTTTCCTATACTATGATAATATACGTGATCTTTGATTTTCATTCAATCACTCAAAATCAATTCCCTGTAAGGAATTACCCAATATACCCTATTAATATCTTTACAATTATAAACATCATGAGTTACTACTATCATCATCTTTACATATAATATTCATTATCATTCTAATTGGGTCACTCTGCTGACTACTAAACATTTCATAATATGAGTATTACATTAAGTAAAGACTTACGTACATAAGTCGATAATTTTTCCACTCATGTTCATTAGATATCGCGTGAGAAATGAACTAAATTATTCATGTTAATGTTTTCATAAACTTAATTGGTGATATCATAATGAAAGAAAATATGTTCTTTGCGTTTAGTGACCATTATTGCTTTCTCAAAATTTATATCACCACTTAGTTTTTGCTCAATTATTGTAATTGAACCTGTAGGATATCGAATCCCAATAATATGTATTCGACATCATAAAGTATCAACATCCTAGAATTTAATATCATACATGGACCAGTAGGCAATCAAAATATGCTTGATATAAACGCATTAGTCCAATATTTATCTCTTCTAGGATGGATCACTTTAATGAACACCAAACCTTATATTATATAAATATTAGAGATAAGGATACATGTGCAAAATACTGGTAATACATGAATACATTATATTATTGTCTATTGCTTAATTTGAAATTAACAAAATATTTTAATTTGGTGTGATGTGAAAATCAAATATATAGGGGACTTGCATGAGACATTGGGTGAATATTAATAAATGAGTGCGACATCAATCATTTTATTTTCATCTCATCATGCATAATATCAAAACTTATGTATGAGGACCAAATTACAAAACCTGATCCAAAACCCCTTCATGGTTATATAAATGCACAATATTATTATATCGACAGAACGTTAAGTTAATGGTGTTTTTAGGATACTTAAGTTGGTGACAAGCTAATTATAGTTATAGTATATAACTAAAATTGACAGCGGAATCAGGTGACGACATGTGTCGCTTTTTTAGTGTGCCACGTAGACAATTTTAATTAAAGTTAAGGCTAGATGAAGTGAAGAAACGTTGGAGGTAGATGAGGAATTAAAAATAAAATAAGGGAGAGCAAAGGTTTTAGAGTATTAAAGAAAGAGAGGGAGAGTTGAAGAAAATGAGAAAAATAACCGTCCACTTCACTCTTTTCTTAAATGACACACCAACCAGCAAACCCTACATCTTCATCTTGCTAAAACCAAACTCTCCCATTCCAAACATTCTAGAGACAAATTCCATCCAAGCACAACTCGAACAGTTAAGAGGTTAAACGGGTCGGTGGCATCCGGATCGCGTAGTGTCCAATTCAAGGGGAGCTGAATAACTGAGCAGTTTGGTGGAAACATACTCCTATGGTGGTTATCTATAGTACACGGTATAGTCGTCGTACTCACTGTAATGGTGCTCTGGGACAATACTGTCAGTGAATTTATAGAGGATTAAATTATAAATTATGATTTCGAAGGAGGATTGGGAAGAGAGAAATTTTGGAGATAATCATAGCTTCGGGAATTAAAGCGCTCATAATGTTGCGGAGCATGAATTTCCAAGAAGAAGAGTCGTTACCAAGTTTAACCCTTCTATTTTCACAGTCTACCTGGCACACCATGCACTCAGGGTTCACGGTATTAGAATAGGGGAACTCACATGGAAAAGCAGAACAACCTAGGTTGTATGACTCTTCTTCTTGAGCCCTATTAAGACCCACGGAATAAAGATAACAAAGATTCTGGTAGCACCCATATTTAATTTTTATCAGTTACTCTACTTCTATTTTAACCCCACAAATCTCCCCTACCGAAGCTGACAACCGTCTCTTCATTTCATACATTGAACCAACAACTCTCCATCCATTGACGCAAGGTTGTTAAAATAGAAGTAAAGCATGCGACTTCACATTCTCAATTTTTTAAAATTTGACTTGGTATTCTTGAGTATTCATACCAACTTATGGCGAGATTGATATAATTCATTACTTCTCTCATTTGTCTACATCCCTTCGGAAAGAATCACTACGTCTATCTTTCGTCTTGGCCACGACTATATAGTTGTCTTTTGTTTAGCGGATGAAGTGAAATTCTATAAATATTTGTTAATAGATTTTTTATTTAGGAGCTTCCTAAATTTTATTTGGGCAATGCAACAATGTATTCTAATATGTGTGTATGTGTAACCAAATTTCATTACAGATAGTTCCCGAATTAGATCTAACTTTTTCCTCATGTTATAATTTATTCCAATATGTGATTTTTAATTGTATGATAATTAGTTTGTTATCTCTATATAGTGCTTCTGAAATCTTTATGTTTCTGGAGTAGAAATTATTAGAAATTCATACTTCAAATGTTATTATAAGATGATAAGTCATACATTTAACTGTTATTTGTATGTCGAACACCAATTGCCAAAAAATACAAAAATATTGGGGAAATTGTGAGAAGGGTAAATAATTTACAAATTCTGTACAATATGTGGTAGTTTTGTATTTTCTTATATATATATAATGTTTAGTTTGAAATAGTGCCATATCAGAGAGCCATATATGTGATTAGAGGAAGGTGGGAGGGACAGAGGATAGTTTAGTCTGTAGTTTAAAACAAAACAAATCTTTATGCTGGTCATCTCTAAAATATATCTACAAATTCCTAAGATCTTGTAACACTTAGTTGTTATTAGATACGATTTATATTTATAATCTAATAATTTTATTTATAACCCGCTCACGCATCGCGTGTACTGCATACTAGTTAATTTCAGAAATTGTGGCATCTGTGTTTGATGTTCAACAATATTAATTATGATCAAGTGAATGAACACAATACACCAACAATTTAACATTCTCATAGATGAGTTTAATGATCACAGTTTCAGATTATAGCATGTGTTTGGCATTTAATCTAATCCAAATATAAACATTAGAGTTAAAACTTTACCATACATCTAATATCCACACATATGAACTACAGTTTATATTTGGCATCAGATCCAACTTAAATATGAATATTAGTATCAGAACGAAATTTTCAATCTAGTATCCACACATAACTTAACATGAATACTAGCATTGATAATGAACCGCACATCCAACATTCATACATATGAACTATAGCCTGTGTTTGGCATCCAATCCAACTAAACATGAATATTAGTATTAAAAAAACTAAATTATTAATCTAATGTGCATACACACGAATTATAGCCTGTGTTTGGCATCTAATTCAACAGAAACTTGAATAATAGAATCAAAGTGAACAAAGAAAATAGCCATCGTGGTAAAAAAATACATGATATTTGAGAAAATTGTAATTTTTGCCAAAAATAGAAAATTTGAGTTACCACCAGAAGGATGTAGAGAATTACTCTAGGTTCTCAAAACAATTCACGAAATTTAAAGATCAATTTTCTAGAGTGAGATATCGACGTCAACATTATTTTAAAAATGACAAAAACGTAATTTTAAGGGCCTAAATGACGTTAAGACACAAAAGTAAGGCGATGCCCATTGTATAAAATGGATTTTGTTTACTTCAATGTATTCAGTCGACGATGTGAGTTTCGTAAAATTCTGAGCAAGTTTTGACCTTTCATTCTAACCAATGAGTATTGGCGACAGAAGAAAAATGTCACATAAAGTCTCAGGAATACTTTAAGAGCAGATTTAATGACAGAAAACTAAAACGTAGCAAAAAGTCCCAAACACACAAAAACAATTTAATAAAGGTTTCATTATAGACAAACATCAATAAAGGAAAATCATGAGATCCTAAACTTTATCTCTGATACCACATGTAAAACCATTCTTAAGAACACTCAAATATTAATCATAAACACATTAATTTGAATAAACTTTAGAATACAGTTGTTCATAATAAAAGGATCTTGGATCTTCATATTTTTCACAAAATATGCCTGAATTATAAAAAAGAAGACTTACCTTGATCCAATGCATTGATCAAATTTGTTGTACAAGTCTCTTTTTAGTTATCTTGATTAATTGCTCCACCAGCCCCCTTTCTTTAATTAAAACTTTCACTCAAATGGAATTTTAGAATTTTCTCTCTCTATCCCAATATATTGTGTTTATGCAGGTTATTTGATGGAGAATAACCTACTACATATAGGGTGAGAGCGGACGCCAGTCTCCTATGTAAACTATAATTATATCATCCATCATAGTTAGACTTGCATTAGGAGACTAACCCACTTAATCTCTTAAAAATCCTAGTGATTTATATAAAGGTCTCATAACCAAATCTGATTTCTTAGTTGGACCACATCAAGTAGGAGTCTTTTATTTAACCTAATAATTAATTCTGAATTTTATAATTCCAATAAAATATTCCTAACAACATGTGCTCGAAACTCCCCATAAAAAATTAGACAATTATTTTCCAAAATTTGACAAGATTTATGATAAAGAAATAAAACCTTTCAAATTTAAGAATGCTAGACAAATTCGCCCAACTCACATCATCTACATGTATATGATACCAAGAAAAGGTCTACACATAAAATTGGAAAAACAATATGATCAAAAGACCATATATAACTTTTTGTTTGGATAATTTATATATTGTAATTAAAAATTGCGACAGAGAGTTTTATGGATAATTAGAAAAAATAAATCATATTTTATTTTAGTCTACTACTCAAAATAAGTTGTTACCTCATGCGGACATCGCACATATGAACGGATGCTTTGGAATCCAAATATTTTATACACAATAAAAATAAATAATATTACATTAATTGTTTATGAAATTTGTAATAAGGGATTCTTGCGTTGAGTCGCGAACTGGGTCGCTCTCTTTAATATGTTTCCCAGCTTTATCATTTTTGTTCACGTCATCCCAAGGATAAAACATGCCGAAATCTTCTATATCTCATGTAACCAGGCGTTGTAGTTATATGGTATACTAACACCCATTCAGAATATACACATATATATATTGCTCAATATCACAATGTTATAATTGGGGGAATAAATATTTTTGGAACAAAAAATATTTCCAGAAGGTATTTTTATAGACATAGCCAATTATTTTTCAGTTATGTTTGAAATATAGGATGTAGGGAGAAAATATTTTGAGGAGAAGAAAAACTATATGAAAGAGATAACTAATTTTTGTGTGTTATCTGAGAGAGAGATTTTTCAAGTTCTCCTTACAACCAACTCTAACTCCTTTCATTCATTTGGTCGGAAGTGGGAGTTATAATTGTGCATAAAATTGAACATTTAAATTGGAAAAAGTGGGAGGCTAATGATATCTGTAAGATGTGGATTCTTGGAATACGATTAGTATCAAGCGAGGCATAACCCCTTATCAAGACCGTGATTAATACTCAAGGCTATGTTTAATAGTGACGACACATGAGAGTAATAGAGAATAATATTCAACACCCAATATGGCATCAAATTAAGTCTTTTAGACCATAAATGCACCATGAACGTAATAAATAAGTGGAACCAGCAGGTAACTTGGCCAGAGGGAGAAAGAGCAAGCACTCTTGTCGCAATAAAGGCAAGGCAGGAACTTCAGGATTAGTCAATGCTCAATGATAGTGGTATCAATGGAAGCAGAAGGGAATGTTCGGGCAATAAATGGGCTCACAAAAGCTATCGTGTATGAGGAAAATCCAACAGCAATTCTAGGTTCGAATTGTCGTCTGTAATAACCCGTTATTTTAAAAAATAATTCAACTGGATTTATTCAATAAATTGATTAAAAGTTTCGAGATTAAATTTTGAGAATATAAGTGACTTATGTTTGAATGAGTTAAAGCAATTTAAAGTGATGAATTTGTAATACTAAAGAAAAATTATTTAATTAAAAGTAGAAAGAAAATTTAACTATTTTTATTAAATGATTTAACTATTTGAGTAATTAGTTAATTGGGTTAATTATTAAAAAGAGTTAATAGGGTTTCCACTATAAATATCCCTAATTCGCTATAGACTAAATAGTTTTATTTGGTCTAGGCGTGTTTGGTTATGTGTAGGGTCGACATATTGTATATATATAGAAAGAATTGATGGGACACAATTCTCTTTGATTTTTTGTGGCCATGGATTATCCATTGCTATATTTTTGAAGGGAGAGTGAGTGATGATTGAGGGGCAATAATGAGGTTTATGGTAGGGAAAGGAGAAGTCAACAAAAGCGGCACAAGAAGGGATTAGGGAACTAAATGTTTGTTTTGGGTTGCCTTGGATTTAGCATGCTATTGACGCCGGTTAGAAGATAAAACGAGCTGACATTAGGATTAGGTTGGTGGTTCATGAAAGGGGGTTTATAGGCTTCGTTTTTAGTGCCATCTCTGCTTGGACTTGAGGTCATTTCCCCAATCCATGTACACAAACATCTTTAGATATTGGTTCGGCAGGCATGGGTGAGTGGTTTTAACAGTTAATTCAAGGTGCGGCCCCACTTCTTTTTATTATTATTATTATTATTATTATTATTATTATTATTATTATTATTATTATTATTATTATTATTATTATTATTATTATTATTATTTTTGTTGCTTAACTCGAATTTTGAACCTAAGAAATGCTGGGGGGGAATTTTTTCTCTCCCCTCATAAATTTTTTGGCAGCTTTTGCCATGATTGCATTTGAATTAATGGGTTTAAAAGTGGGGAAAATTTTCACCCTTTTTATTTATCCAATCCCCACTTATAGTTTACCTAAATTACAAACTAAACCCTATATGTCACATATAATTCTTTCTGAAGGAGGTATTTGAGACTATTCTTCAAGGGGGATTTCAAGAGGGTTTCTCGTCGTTGAGAACACTAATTTTGGGATGCGTTTCAAGGCAAGTACCTTTCTACTGCTCTCCTTTTATGTGTGTATTTGCTAAATTCACCTACACTAAATTTTAAAGTTAAAATTTATTAGTGAGCCTTAGAAAAATGTGCAATCCTAATTTATGTTATATTAGGTGAATTTAAATAGTTGTATATACTTAAAAACTCATGTTGAGACTATTAGTTTGCGATAATTAATCATTGGCCCCAACGCATTGAAATGATAATTTTGGATTTTAACCCCGTTTGTAGAAATTGATAATCTGAGGTATGGGAATAGACAATTCAAAATTTATTTAGAATTTAAAATGTCCTGAAACTTCAATTACTTAGTAGGATTGTACCTTATGCTCTAGGAGTAGTACTTTATGTGTTCCAAATTGATTGGATTCGTTACGAGACTCTTATTCATGTCAATAATAACCAATATAAGAAAAATTTAAATGACTTGGGACAATTGATATGCATTAATGGACCCCTTATGATGTAACATACCTACGTAAAATAACTATGTGTCCCTTTTTATGTAAGCACGTGATATGAACCCATATTTGAAACCATGATATTGTTAATGTGTGTTCTATTATGTAGACGTTAAAAGGAGTACGGGAAATTATTATGATTGGTTTGGTTGTTGAATAGTAGTGTGGATTAATTCGAAGATTTCACGCGTAGACATTTAAATCCTTGTCCTATGCTTGCATAATAAACCTTAAATAAATTGTCTTACCAACTACTCTATCTAAACGTAAGTGTATCGAGAGGGATCCTTGTTTGGATTTCACATCGATGAGACGTCCCATGCACGAATTTTAGAGAAGGGTTTTCATGATGGCTTAAATCATTTATGAAATTATAAACTTTCAACTATAAGCTTTGCATTACGAAGAATCACTTGCATGATGTTTGTGCCTTTAGCTCTCTATAAAATCGTTTAAAAATGTATAATGAATCTTAAATGGTAGGATCGAGTCGGGGTAATTGGAGTAGTTGAGGTTTGAGTATTTTTCTCATAGTGAATAAATACGTGTTAAAATGTCAATATTAATTGAACATGTTAAATGGAAGTGAATGGGCGGGTACCGTGAAAGAACACCCAGATATTTTGATTTATAAATTCCCGTCCATGCGAATACCAGGTGACTTCAGGACATAAAACGTGATGATTATGGCTTATTATGTTGTGTGAATCCCGGCCAAGCGAATAACAGGTGGAGTCAGGGCATGAGACGTGGTTTTTATAAATTATTGTGTTATGTGTATTTTCGGTCATGCGTAGTGGCGTTAGGACATGAAATGTGATTATTTAAATTTGGCGTACCTCATGTTTATGAGATGACCGAGATTAACGGGCACATGTCGATTACGTGATAATTAATTAATGAGCATAATTGATTAATGAAAATGATTAAGATCAATACATGTGATTACTTAAACTTGGCGTACTGCATGTATTTGAGATGGCCGAGAGGAAGGGGCGCATGTCGATTACGTGTTAATGATTTATTGAGCAGGTCGAATACTTATTGATTAGTTAATTATAATGATTAATTAATTATATGAAATGAGATAATTCTAAAATATTGTGAGACTACGTATAGGGGCTGGACCGTTCATTAAATTATACAAATGTGATTTTATCATCTATGCACATAACTGCTTTGAGTTATGTAGCTAAGTTACTTGCTAGGGTTTTAACCCCCTTTTTATGGAAACCAGGTATTAGGGTTGGACCTCACACTTAGATGCCTTTCGATCTAGTCGGTGCGTGATATACCGCTCTCAGGGTATTAGCTATAGAGACATTGGAGTTCTCTACCTCATCATGTTATCATTTATCTTTTCAGTCAACCTTGTATTGAGATGCTAGTTGTATGTTGATACTTAGATGAATTGTGATATTCATAGACTCTTTGGGGGTTGTATTTATGTATTCCTATTGACACAACTTTGCTTATAAAATTGGTTATTGGACATTATGAGTTATATTTGAGGATCCTCTCATCGCTTACAAATTATTGTCTATTGTTTCATTTGATCTCTTAATGCTGATAATGATATTATTTTGTTTTTATTATCCCGTGTGATTTTATATTTAGACTTGATCAAACTAAGTGTTAAATTACACGGGGTATTACAGTTGGTATCAAGATAGGGAAGGTACATTGTGGTATGTTTATGCCAGAGTGTAGTTCCTTATATACTTGTATTTTATTAACGAAATGACATCAAAGGGGGCTACCATATCACTAGATTCTATTCGATTTGTCGAAGACCATCCCGACATATTTGAAGAGGTGCTAGGGTTGTCACCATCCCAAGATATTGATTTTGTGATTGATTTGGCTCCCGGTATGATGTCGATTGCCAAGGCACCATATAGTATAACTCTTACGAAAATGAGGGAGTTGAGAAAATGGACCAAGGATTTATTACAATAAGGGTTCATTTGGCGTAGTCCGTCGCCAGGGAGAATCCCAGTTATTTTTATGGAAAAGCAATATGGTTCATTATATTAACGTGTTAACCATCCGGAGTTTAATAAGGTGATGGTGAGAAACAATTATCCTTTACCGAGGATTGATGATCTGTTTGATCATCTTGAGGATGCTTCATTACTTCTTGAAGATTAATTTACATTCGGTCTACCACCAATTGAGTGTACATAAGGAGGGTGTACCAAAGATTGTCTTTTTGACTCGTAATGGTTCTTACGAGTTCAGAATCATGTCATTTGGGATGAATAATGCCTCGTTGTATTCATGGATTTGATGAATTGGGAGTTTCGACTATATGTAGGTCAGATCATCACCTTCATTAGTGACATCTTGACGTATTCGCGGGTTAAGGGGTAGCATGCCGAATATTCGAGGGTTTTTATTTCATATGTTGCAGGAGAATAATTTTTATGCAAAATCCCATAAATGTGAGTTTTGGAAACTAGGGATGAATTTTTTGGGCAATGTAGTTTAAGAGTAGGGATTATGAGTATATTTGAAGAAGGTTTTGGCCATTTGGATTAGAGATAACCCATGAAGTTTACATAAATTCATAGACTTTTAGGATTGGACGGGTATTATCGAAAGTTTATTTGAGGATTTTTAAAGGCTGCAGGACCGTTGGTCGAGTTGACTCCAAACGGGTTCAATTCGTTCGGACATAGGTGTGTCTACATGTCATCGACACTCTCAAGGAGAAGTTGACTTCGACTATAATTTTGGCTCTACCTAGGAATGGGGTTGAGTACGTTGTATCAACCAATTCTTCCTTATAAGGATTAGGTGGAGTATTAATGCATGAGGAATCCTATTGCCTATGCATTATAAAAATTGAAACCCGTAAGGGTAACTAATCTATTCATGATTTGTATCTAGAAGCCATAGTGTTTGCACTACCCATCTAGACACATAAATAGTGGTTGGATAAGTTCAAGCTTTATAGATATCACAAGAGCCTTCATTATGTGTTCACGCAGAAAGATTTGAACATGCGAGAGAGACGGTATCACCCAGGGAAGATCAATGTGGTTGAAAATGCTTTGAGTCGACAAACCTAGTGGCAGTTTGTCTTCACTTCAATTGATAGATGTAGGTTTCGTTCAGGTGATTAGTGAGTTAGCTAACTCATTTATGGGGATGCTCAACTCAAATCTTGATATTCTTGTAGGGGTGGTTGGTGCAAAGATAAATAATGTGTTTTTAAAGGGGAGAGTGGCCAAAATTTTGGGCCACCATTGTACCACTTTACACCGTTGGTTTATATGGTGGATTATGGTGTAAGGGGAGGTCAGTTGTGCCGCAGGGAGAAGAGTTATGTTGAGTCGTTATGCAAGGGTCCCATGGGTCATAGTTTTCAATGCATCTAGGTGGAGATAAGATATACCTAGATATGAAGAAATATTATTAGTCATCGCGGATGAAGCTGGACGCTACTTTGTTTATTTCCCAGTAGATGGTGAAGGTGAGTCATCACCGACCGATCGGTAATCTTTTACCCCTACACATTCCCTAATGGAAGCGGGATAACATTTTTGAAGGATTTCATAACCAAGTTTCCTTTGAAACTAAGGCATCACGATTCTATTTGGGTTATAGTGTAACTTTTAATTAGAGTGGCACACTTCTCTCTAGTTCACACGGATTTTTTTTAAGCAGAGTAGTACATATATTTATTTGGAAGGTATTGTTTGAAGCACCCTATATCTCTGACTCACTTGAGTCTACTTTATATAGGAGCTTGTCTAGTTTGGAAATAGTGACAAAATTTGAGTCATATCCTAGTCTACCAAAGAGCCTCAGACACTACATATCAATTACTGTAATAGCCTCAAAGGTAGAATACCAACACTGCGCCTAGGGTTGCATTCATTCAATGCATTCACTATAATTTAGGGGGGGTTAATTCCCATAAAAATGATTTTTAATAATTTTTGGGATTTGCTAAATAATTTTTAGAAATTTTAAAACATTTTAAAGTTTATTTTAAAAATGTTGTGTGTTGATTTATAATTTCCTATTCTTCCTAAATCCTTGCTTGGGTAGGATCCGAAAGCGGCAGAGAATTCTATGGTGGAAAATGAGATTTTTTTAAAACTCATAAACACCTGTTTAAGGGTTCATCCTTGCCTTACACGTGTTGGTTAGTGAGCGATTGAATGTGTTTGTTACTTCTCACAACTTTAAGATGTAATCTTGTCTCTTGGATGATTAGTCATCGATCGACTCCATGCCTTTATAATAATCCTTGTGATAGTTGAGAGAACTAATCATAACGCATTTAATTGTGGTGCATCCTAAACCATTATATTTACATCGTTTATTTTAGATTTAATCTTAGCCATTGATATCGTCCAACCCTTCCAAATTCTTCTATGAGTAATATAAATAGAGACCAAGTGGGGAACGTTTTTAGTCTTTGGCTCATTTGATGATTGTGAGAAAAAAGAGAAGAGAGAGAGAGAGAGAGAGAGAGAGAGAGAGAGAGAGAGAGAGAGAGAGAGAGAGAGAAGATAGAGAGAGAAAGAAAACCCTAATCAAACTCCGATAATTTTTTTCCAGAAAAACCTTTGTGAGTTCGCATTTGTGAAGAATCATCCTCTCTAGTCTTCAATCTCTTGTCCAACCAAGTCACGAAGTTTAGATATCATTTTCTCTTCATAGAAAGTTGAGATATGAAACCATGTGATACATCTCATGGTTTGATTTATTTTTTCAAGAAATCTTCATTTGTTGGTTGATTTTACTCTTACATGTTGTTTTCAAAACCAGAACAAACAAATCCAATTCTGTTTACAGTTTATGAGAAAAACCAGACTTAGATCTAGTTAAGAGCTTGATTGGGGATTTTCACTTTCGTGAATATTTCACAATTTATGAAATAACTATGTATACCAAATAAGAAGAAAGTGTTTAGGATCTTGGCTCTTTTTAATAGAAAGATTCGTTCTTGATTTGTGGATAAAAATAAAGATCTGTAGTCTGAGACTATCAAACAAACTGTGATTCATAAATCCTTACTACATCTTAGAACGATGTTTGTAGTTTGTTAGGAAATTGTCTGTATAAGCATGTGTGGGTTGCATGCATGTGATTAGGCACTTCACCACTTACGATTGTCACACTACAACACTAAAGAAGTGTTGGTAGAGAGATTCTTGACTTTATAGTCGACGTAAAGCTAAAAGGAGAAGCGATTACAAAGATCGGAGAACAACCTCAACATCAGAACTTTCAGAGGAATCAAAATAATCCAAAGGAGGTGGTAAATATTCTAGACTTAGATTAGGTCTGTTTGTGTGTTTGGTTTGTTATATAGTTTGTAATCTGTTAACTCTATTTTAGTAGATTTTCCTTTTGAGGTGTAGAGACCTCCGTGAATATTTCCCAAATTAGGTGGGGTTTTACCACGTTAAAATCTTGTGTTCTTACATAATTACTCTTCCTTTCATCACCTTCTTAAGACTGTGCTGATTTAGAACCTATATAAGTTTTGTTTTTAAAAACTGGTACACCTATACCTTAAATAACTAGTTCATATAATATTTTATACAAAACTTGTGTTAGTTGTTTGTTTTGATTAAAGAGTTTCTTCAAAAAACTATTCGGAGCCATTTAAACTGTTTAATCTTGAATTAAATGGCTTAACTAGTACCGTTTTTTAATTGGTATCGGAGATTGGCATTAGAAATTCTTTTAAATCTTGAGTTTCTGAAATTATTTTCTCAAAACAAACTATGGACGAGAAATTTGAGAGATTAGGTAACCTGTCAAGTCCCCCTCTCTTTAATGGAACCAACTTCCCTTACTGGAATGTGAGGATGGTTGCTTTCATCCAAGGGACATTGGGAGATAATGTTTGGGATGTTATTGAAAATGGTTACACTTTCCCTATTAAACCAATCACAGAAGGAAGTACTGAGAGGATTAGGAAGCTGCTAAGTGAATACACTAAAGAAGAGAAACTGGTCTCCCTTAGTAATAACAAAGGCAAAAATACCATATTCATGTCCATAAATGAACACAAATTCAAGAGGATCTCTTCCTGTGCAACTTCTAAGTAACCTTGGGATACTCTTATGACTGCACATGAAGGAGACACACGTAATAAAGATGCTAAAACTCAAATGTTAATCCAACAGTACAACACTTTAGTCATGACTGAGACTGAGTCATTTGATGATTTCTACATTAGGTTGACAAACATTGTGGAAAAATTTCATGCTAATGGTATAACTTATGATGGAAAGGAAATTGTCTCTAAAATTCTAAGGTCACTTCCATAAAAAATTGATAATAAATGTTATGCAATTAAGGATATGGATGATCAAAACCTTACCCCTGAACTCCTCAGTAGAAAGCTATGAACTGTGGAAATAGATTTAGAGTTTAAGAAATAATTAATACAGACCCATAAGAAACAGTCTACCTCTAATCTTGTCTTTATATCTAAGTTGACTAAACCTGAATATTATTTGCCTGAAATAGACTTAGATTGTGATGAGTACTATAATTTAGAGAGTTTGGATAATCATATCGCCTTATTGTTTAAACAGTTCAAGAAAATTGTGAAATTTAAAAATAAAATTACAAATAAACAAGGCAAACCTACCTATTCAAACCAATCTAATAATATGCCTCATGAGAAAAGACTTGACAAACACCAGACTGAGTATCACAACAAACCAAGTAGATACCTTAAGAAAACTGAATGCTACAGATATGGGAAGTTAGGACACATAGACTGTGACTGTAGAGACAATTTGAATAAAAACAGGAACACTAGGTCAAATTTGTGCAAGACATGGGATGACTCAAGTGAATCAAAATATGATGAACCAGAGTCATTTAATACTTCTGACCCTGTATGTCTTTCTTTGCCAAAATCATATACACTGATGATAAGGAATCTGAGCATGCTATGTCGAATGATGCTATCCTTATTGATTTGTCTTCTTTATTACTTGAGAATGCTAATAATTCATTAAACGTTGTGTGTGAGTCAAAGGGAATGATCTACTATTGATGCAAATAGGTGTGTGAGTCCTAAAAATGAATCGCTAGGGGACACTGCACACTGCACACTTAGTGATTCTGACAATGAGGATCTCCCAGACATTCACACACTGTACTAAAAAACTCTCAGGAAAAGCACTAAACTTGAAAAAATCGTCAAAGACCTTACACAGAAGATAGAAACCCTAAGCCATATGGTCAAACATAATGCTGAAGAGTACACTTCTCAATGTCTAATTCATGAGAATGAGACTAAAACTTTTGAACAAAAACTGGAAGAGTTGTCTGAATCAAATGAAATTCTGGAAAATAAATATAAAGGGACGTTGTTAGAATTGGAACAAACTAAAGAAAAGACTTCAACAGTCTTCAAAAAGTTTGTTAAATTTGAAAATAACTCAAAATGCTTTGAAGATTGTGTTGCCGAAAGTAAGACCAATTCTGATGACAGAACTGGAATAGGTTTTTGCCCCAACAATTCCAATCAATGTAAAACTTTTGAATTTATCAAGTTTGTATATGGTGGCAAAAGACATGTTGAAACTAGTCCAGGTTTTCAAACCTTGAAAAATATTTTGACTCGCAACAACAAAGTTAGACATCGATGAATCCAGTAACTCTAAGTGTAATGCTGAACATAAGGCTAAATATGTTTTCCCTCCCATTAGAAAAAGTGATTCGGCATTTCAACCTGTACCTTCTAGGAATAAGGCTAGAGTTCAATTTTAAGACAAACCTTTATCTAACAACCTTTCTAAATCTAAACCCTCTACGAGCCATCTTTATTACTCATACTTTGATGTCTTTGGGCATTCTATTGATGGATGTTTTTCCAAACGTCTATATAAACCAATCTATCACTCTCATGTTTACCATATCTTCAACTATTCTAGGAGAAGCCGAAATAATTATATCCTACCTAGACAGCCGGACAAGAATTGTAACTATTGTAATTGGATGAGAAGATAAAATACTAATAGATCATCTACAAGAAGGAATCCTAGATTCTTTTCTAAACCAAATGCTCAAACCTTTTATCATACTCAAAAACTTGGGCAAAATATTTTAGAGAAAAGGCTGAAGCTTGCAAGTTTTATCAAAAACGAGCTAATAAGCGCGAGTTAAAAACTAGAGAAATTTGGGTGAGAGAAGATGAGCTATTACCCCAGATGAAATGCAACAGTGTGATCAGTGCTTTCAAAGTTGAACACATAGACGCTGGATTTTCTAAACATATGATCGGGGATGATACCAAACTTTTAAATAAAACTAACTTCTCCATAGGTAAAGTATTGTTTGGAGATGGTGTATCAGCCCAGATCATTGGTAAAGGAACACTCCATGAAGAAGGATTACCTATTCTTGAGGATGTTCTTTTGGTAAAGGGTCTTAAAGCAAATTTACTAATTATATCGCAATTTTGTGACTCTAACCATATTGTCGCCTTTTCAAAGAACAATTTCAAGATTTTAAATGAAAATGGTGATTTCATTATTATAGGACTCTGTACTCCAAATAACTGTTATACAGTCAATCCAAGTACAGAGGTTTGTAACAGTGCCAGAATGGATGACAAAGAGATATGGCATAATAGGTTGGGTCGCATTAATTACAACAACCTTGGTAAATTATGTTCTCAAGAGATAGCTAGAGGTCTTCCTAAAATCAAATCAATTTTAAACATCATATGTGGTCCTTGTCAATAAGGAAAGATTGTTAAGGCTCCCCATAAGAAAGTTAAAGAAGTTATATCCATTAAACCTCTAGAACTCATCCATATGTACCTAATGGGTCCTTCTCGTACTATTAGTCTTTATGGAAACAATTATATTCTTGTTATGGTTGATGATTTCATTCGATTTACCTGGGTTGCCTTTTTAAAACACAAATCAGAAACATTTCGTAAGTTTTTAAAAATTCTAATTCTTATTGAAAATGAAAAGGACTCCCAAGTAGATAGAATTCGTAGCAATAGAGGAGGTGAATTTGTAGGTTTAGGTGTCATCGAATATTGTAACTATAATGGTTACGAACATGAATTTAGTGCCCCTAAGACACCTTAACAAAATGGAATTATTGAGCATAATAATCGCACCCTTCAGGAAAGGCTCGCGTTATGATTCATGCGAAGAACTTACTTAAATATTTCTGGGTAAAATCCATTCGTACAGCTTGTCACATAATCAATCGAGTATACCTAAGGAAAACCACCAAACAAACATCTTATAAACTTTGGTATGGGAAGAAACCTAACCTAAAATACTTTAGAACCTCTGGTAAACATCTGTCTAAATTCGAAACTAGAGGAGATAAAGCTATTTTCTTAGGATATTCACCAAATAGTAGAACATACCGTGTCTACAATCTTTGTACCAAAACCTTAATGGAATCCATTAATGTTATTGTAAGTGACATTAATGTAGAGAGTAAGGTCAAAGGACCAACTATAGTGGTTGAATTCGAAAACACTTTAACTTATGATTCTCTAGAGATAGATGATTATTTATCAACTAAGACCCCTGAAGTGTCTAACTGGGTTTCCAAAGATCATCCTTTAAATAGAGTAGTTGGTAACCCTATTGAGCCAGTTCGTACAAGATCCCAACTACGTACTCTTGATCATTATGAATGCTTTGTTTCTCTTATATAACCAAAGAATGTTAATGAAGCACTGAATGACCCATTGTGGATAAGTGTTATGCAGAAGAAACTTCTTCAATTTGTCATTTATGATGTATGGTATCTTGTACCCCAGCCAAAAAATAAAAGGGTTATTGGCACAAGTTGGCTTTTCAAAAATAAAATAGATGAATCTGGGATGATTATTTGGAATAAAGCTAGATTACTTACCCAGGGCTACTCTCAGATTGAAGGAATAAAATCCGAGGAGACTTTTACACCGATTACTCGCCTTGAGTCTGTTCGCTTACTCTTTGCAATAGCGTGTTATTTGCATTTCACACTGTATCAAATAAATGTTAAATTTACTTTCCTTAATGGTATCTTAACTGAAGAGACCTACGTAGAACAACCTAACGGGTTCATTGACCCTCATCTTCCAAATCACATCTATGGTCTTAAGAAAGCTCTTTATGGGTTAAAACAAGCTCCTAGAGCTTGGTATGAACGTCTATCTACCTTCCTTCTAAACAACGGTTTAAGCGCGGAGGGAATGACCAAACTCTTTTTGTCAAACACTTTGACAGAAATATTACTATAGCCCAAGTATAGGTAGACGATATCATTTTTGGATCTACCTCCCCAACGGACATTAAAACATTTTCTGACATTATGCATAAAGAATTCCAAATGTCACTTATGGGAGAGTTACAATTCTTCTTAGGTCTTCAAGTCAAGCAAAATTCAGATAGTTTATTTGTTTTGCAATCCAAATGCGCTTTAGAGATTGTAAAAAAGTTTGGTCTAGAAACTGCTAAAGATTTTAGGACTCCCACGAGTACTTCGGTTAAACTATCAAAAGATGGACATGGAAAATCCATCGACTCAACCTTATACTGTAGTATGATAGGAAGTCTTATATACCTTACTACCTCTCATCCTGACGTTATGTATGTTGTTTGTGTGTGTGGTCGCTATCAAAATAACCCTAAAGAGAGTCATTTACTTTGCGTTAAAATAATTACAAAATATGTTAAAGGAACTCTTGACTTAGGACTTTGGTACACAAATGGCGCATCTAGCACGATAATTAGCTACACCAATGCTGATTGGGTTGGGTGTTTCGATGATAGTGAAAGTACTTCAGGAGCATGTTATTACATAGGTTATAATTTGGTAAGGTGGAATAGTAAGAAAAAAAAATTGCACTTCCTTATCTACAGTCGAATATGCTTAATGACTTTAACTAAAATAAATGTTAATAGATTATAGTATTATTGAAGAACAATTACATCTCTATTGTGACAATCAAAGAGCGATTAATATTTCCAAAAATCCTGTTCAACACTCTCGTACTAAACATATTAAAATACGACATCATTTTATACACGAGTCAGTCGAATCAAAGGAATTGGAAATTAATTACTTGACAACTGAATTGCAATTAGCTGATTTATTCACCAAACCCTAGGACAATATACGGTTTGAACCTTACCTAAATCAATTGGGATGGCTATGGAAGAATTATAATATATCGTTGATTTTTATGCTTTGATATTTCTCTCTTATCTGTGTGTAGACCCTTTGTCCATTTGATACAAAATGAGGGAGAAGCTTTGAGTCCCCTTGGACATTATTTTGATTAATTTAACTAAACTATTTGATCTTAGTTATCTTATTTATAGGATATCAGTACCTCGTGTTATCAGAATGTTGTTAGGGTATTGGTTTGTATTTAGTTGAGTAATGTAATTTTCTTTTCTAGGATATGGAGTAGATAGAATTTTGTATAGGAATAGGATTTTCTTATATTTTTGTATCCCTATGAGTCCTTGATGACTCAAAGGAGGTTTTGTCTCATATTTCCAAATGGGCAGACTGAAGTACCCTATATCTTTGACTCACCCGAGTCTATATTATATAGGAACTTGTCTAGTTTGAAAATAGTGACAAAATTTGAGTAATATCCTAGTCTATCAAAGAGCCTCAGACACTACATATCAATTCCTCTAATAGTCTTAAAGGTAGAATACCAACACTGCACCTAAAATTTCATTAATTCATTACATTCACTATAATTTAGGGGGGAGGGGGGTGTTAATTCCCATAAAAATGATTTTTTTAATAATATTTTGGATTTTCTAAATAATTTTTAGAAATTTTTAAAACATTTTTAAACATTTAAAAGTTGGTTTTAAAAATGCTGTGGGTTGGTTTATAATTTCCTATTCTTCCTAAAACCTTGCTTGGGTAGAATCCGAAAGCGGCAGAGTATTCTGTGGTGGAAAATGAGAATTTTTTAAAACTCATAAACACACGTTTAAGGGCTCATCCTTGCCTTACACGTGTCGGTCAGTAAGTAATTGGATTTGTGTTTGTTACCTCTCACAACTTTAAGACGTAATCATGTCCCTGGATCATTAGCCATCGATGATATGCATGTCTTTGTAATAATCCTTGTGATAGTTAAGAGAGCCAATCAAAACTTGTTTAATGGCGGTGCATCCTAAACCATTAGATTTGCATCATTTGTGTTAGATTTAATCTCAACCATTGATATCATCCAACCCTTCCAGATTCTTATATGAGTAATATAAATAGAGACCAAATGGGGAACGTTTTCAGTCTTTGGCTCATTTGAGAATTGAGAGAAAAAAAGAAGAGAGAGAGAGAGAGAGATATATATAGAGAGAGAGAAAAGATAGAGAGAAAGGGAGAAAGAAAACCCTAATCAAACTCCCGTAATTTTTTACCAGAAAAACCTTTATGAGTTTGAGTGAGTTTGCATTTGTGAAGATTCATCTTCTTTAGTCTTTAATCTCTTGTCCAACCAAGTCATGAAGTTTAGATCCCATTTTCTCTTCATAGAAAGTTGAGATGTGAAACTATGTGATACATCTCACGTATAACTTGCTTAGTTTGATTTATTTTTTCAAGAAATCTTCATTTCTGGGTTGATTTTACTCTTACATGTTGTTTTCAAAACCAGAACCAACAAATTCATTTCTGTTTACAGTTTATGACAATAACTAGACTTAGATCTAGTTAATATCTTGATTGGTTATTTACACTTTCGTGAATATTTCACAATTTGTGAAATAACAGTGTATATCAAATAAAAAGAAAGTGTTTAGGATCTTGGCTCTTTTTAATAGCAAGATTACCTCTTGATCCGTGGATAAAAATAAAGGTCAGTAGTCTGAGACTATCAAACAAACTGTGATTTAGAAATCCTTACTGTGTCTTAGAACGATATTTGTAATTTGTTAAGAAATTGTCTCTATAAGTGTGTTTGGGTTTCATGCATGTGATTAGGCACTTCACCACTTACACTTGTCACACTACAACACTAAAGAAGTGTTGGTAGTGAGATTCTTGAATTTAGAGTCGACGTAAATCTAAAAGGAGAAGCGGTTACAAAGCTGGGAGAACAACCTTAACATCAGAATTTTTAGAGGAGTCAGAATAATCCAGAGGAGTTGGTAAACATTCTGGACTTAGATTAGGTTTGTTTGTGTGTTTGGTTTGTTATATAGTTTGTAATATGTTAACTCTATTTTAGTGGATTTTTCTTTTGAGGTGTAGAGACCTCTGTGGATGTTTCCCCAATTGGGTGGGGGTTTACCACGTTAAAATCTTGTGTTCTTGCATACTTACTCTTTTTCTCATCACATTCTTGAGACTATGCTGATTTAGAACTTATATAAGTTTTGTTTTTCAAAACTGGTACACCTATACCTTAAATAACTCGTTCATATAATCTTTTATACACAACTTGACTTAGCTATTTGTTTTGATTAAAGATTTTTTCAAAAAAATAGTTCGGAGCCATTTAAACTGCTTAATCTTGAATTAAACGACTTAAGTGATACAGTTTTTCATTATTGCATAAAGCACCATTGGTTATCATCTCAAGCGGGGATATGACTTCCATATCTCTCTTTTGAGACACTACCCAGGAGGTTGTGGGGACCAAGTTGCATGTGAGTATGTTATACCATCCTTAGACGAATAGGAAGACAAAATAGGTTAACCAGATTCTTAGATAATATGCTTCAGGAATGTATGTTAGATTTCAAGGGAATGACAATAGCTATCGAAATTCATTAGTAAGTCACCGTATAAGGAATTGTACGGGAGGTCATGTAAGTCAACGGTGCGTTAATGGAATATAGGAGCGAGTAGCTTGTTCAGGATCAAGTTTGCTTAGGAGACTACAGAAGAGGACGAGATGATTCATGAGAGAATCAATACAACTTGGAGCAGGCAAAAGAGTTTCAAGTAGGTAACCAAATACTTCTCAAGGCACCACTAGAGGAGGGAATGATAAATTTTGAGAAGAAGGGTAATTGGGCCCGATGTATGTTAGGTCGTTTTTTATCATGGACCATATAAGAACTCTCGCTTACTATTTATCACTTTCAGACCATCCATCTTGGTTTCACGTTACGTTTCATGTATCGATAATTCTTAAAATATTATGGGGTGAGACCATATAGAAGCCAATAGACTTAGACGATATCACGTTTAGGCTTCGATGATTCAAGCACCTAGAAACCAACCTGTATCTTAGATCGTACAATCTAGATTTTTATGACTAAGAAGATTTCATTAGTTTGTATTTAGTGGGGTCAACATGGTGACGATCAGTCCACTTGGTAGCGAGAGGACACGATGAGACAATAATATCCCCATTTATTTTGAGGTATGTATGGATTACTTTTTGGGTCAATTCTGAGGACGGAATTCTTTTTGTTAAAGGGGAGGAATGTAATACCCCGTTATTTTAAAAAACTATTTAATTGGGTTTGTTCGATAAAATAATTAAAAGTTTTGAGATTAAATTTTGAGAATATAAATGAGTTATGTTTGAATGAGTTAAAATAATTTAAAGTGATGAATTTGTAATACTAAGTAAAAATTTATTTAATTAAATGTAGAAAGAAAATTTAACTATTTTTATTAATTGATTTAATAACTAGATTTACTATTCTCTAAAGAGTGGTTCATTTAACTATTTGAATAATTAGTTAATTGGAAATGATAATTTTGGATTTTAACCCCGTTTGTAGAAATTGATAATTCAAGGTATGAGAATAGACTACTCAAAATTTATTTAGAATTTAAAATGTTCTGAAAGTTCAATTGCTCAATAGGGTTCGTACCTTGCACTCAATAGGGTTCGAAATTGATGAGATTCGTTACGAGACTCATATTCATGTAAATAATAATAACCAATATGGGAAAAAAATTGTAAATGACTTGGGACAATTGATATGTATTAATGGACCCCTTATGATGTAACATGCCCACGTAAAATAATTATGTGTCCCTTTTTGTGTAAGCACACGATTTGAACCCATATTTAAAACCATGTTATTGTTGATGTGCGTTCGGTATGTAGACGTTAGAAGGAGTACGAGAAATTATTATGATTGGTTTGGTTATTGAATAGTAGTGTGGATAAATTCGAAGATTTCACGCATAGATATTTAAATTCTTGTCCTACTCTCGCATAATAAACCTTAAATAAATTGCCTTCGCAACTACTCTATCTAAACGTAAGTGTATCGAGAGGGTTCCTTGTTTGTATTTCACATTGGTGAGACATCCCATGCATGAAGTTTAGAGAAGGGTTGTCGGGACGGCTTAAATCATTTATAAAATTATAAAATTTCAACATTACGTTTTGCATTATGAAGAATCACTTGCATGATGTTTGCCCATTTATCTCTCTATAAAATCATTTTAAAATGTATAATGAATCTTAAATGGTACAACCGAGTCGGGATAATTGGAGTAGTTGTGGTTTGAGTATATTTATCGGAGTGAATAATTACGTGTTAAAATGTCAATATTGATTGAACATGTTAAATGAATGGGCGGGTACCGTGAAAGAACACCCCGATATTTTGATTTATAAATTCCCGACCATGCGAATACCAGGTGGGGTCAGGACATAAAACGTGATGTTTATGGTTTATTATGTTGTTTGAATCCCAGACATGCGAATAACACGTTGCATTAGGGCGTGAGATGTGATTTTTATAAATTATTGTGTTATATGTATTTCTTGCCATACGAATACCAGGTTGCATCAGGACATAAAATGTGATTATTTAAATTTGGCGTACCGTATGTTTATGAGATGGACGAGATGAAGGGGCGGATGTAGTTACATGGTAATTAAATAATGAGCATAATTGATTAATGAAAATGATTGAGATTAATACATGTGATTACTTAAACTTGGCGTACCGCATGTATGTGAGATGGCTGAGTGGAAGGGGCGCATGTCGGTTACGTGTTAATGATTTATTGAGCAGGTCGGATACTTATTGATTAGTTAATGAGAATGATGAATTAATGATATGAAATGAGATAATTCTAAAATATTGTGAGACTATGTATAGGGGTTGGATCGTTCATTAAATTATATAACTGTGACTTTATCATCTATGCACATAATTGCTTTGAGTTGTATAGCTAAGTTACTTGCTAGGGTTTTAACCCCCTTTTTATGAAAACTAGGTGTTAGGGTTGGACCTCACACTTAGATGTCGTTCAATCCAGTCGGCGCGTGATATACAGCTCTCAGGGTATTAGCTCCGGAGACAGTGGAGTTCTTTACTTCCTCATGTTATCATTTATCTTTTCAGTCTACCTTGTATTGAGATGCTAGTTGTTTGTTGATACTTAGATGGCTTGTAATATTCATAGACTCGTTAGGGGTTGTATTTATGTATTGCTATTGAGACAAATTTGTTTATAAATTTGGTTATTGGACATTATGAGTTATATTTGAGGATCATCTCATCGCTTACAAATTATTGTCTATTGTTTCATTTGATCTCTTCATGCTGAGAATTATATTATTTTATTTTTATTATCCCATGTGATTTTATATTTCGACTTGATCAACCTAAGTGTTAAATTACACGGGGTATTACATCGTCGTTGTAAACTGTTTGGTTGATCGATTTATACGAAGGCAAGGTTACTCGAGTAACCTTGTCGGCATTAAATGTGATTGACTTGCATTAAATGCAAAAGTACTATGCCATTAATGTCAAAGATATAGCATTATATGCACGAGATGTTGTGTTTTGGTGAAAAACTTCTCAACTAATTAGAAGTGTGGTGGCATTAATGGGGATATGATGTGGCAGCTTAAAGGTTTAGAACAACTGTGAAATCAGACTTGGTTAACTAGGCCTACCATCCTAAGGATAAAACTCACTTGAGTGTTGTTATCTCGAGTCCCTAAATGCCACGAATTATGATGCCATAAAGTAAGTGAACTGTGATCCCTACCAAACGTGTGTTCATATCGATCAAAGGGGATAATATATGAAGTTGAAGTTTCTCGACTGGAAGTAGCTCTAACATTAAGTGTTTTTGTTGGCTACGAAATGTCTCCAGGTGATATATCTAAGGTTAGGGTTCCTCGAGGAGGTTCCCCTCGAGCATCTGTTTGTGCTAGATAAAGTTTAGCCTAAGTGTGCCAAGAGGGTTGGCTATTTCTTCCTAATGTTACCTTACTCCCAATCCTCCAAACTAAATCCCTGCGAGGTTTCCAAGGGGAGGTAATTCGATAGAGCATGTAAGCTCTCCCATGCCCTGCAAGGCATGGTCCCTTGAGGGTACCGAACATCCTTCCCATGTTACAAAGTAAATTATTCAAAAAGTAAAATTCAAGATCAAATACATCATGTTTCCTATTACAAGTATTGCCACTTGAGTAATAATGGTCTTCGTAAGAAGTCCTTCGAGAAGCCTATATGGAGTGTCTTCGTGGGATGTCGTTCGTGAGGTCTTTGTGTGTATCCTTTAGTTAGCCTTTTGCTAAGTATAGAATCATCTCGAATAATCAACCTTTATGAGTACCCCCCCTTACATTTTCTCCTTCGTAGAGATATTTATTTATTGCATGAAGAAATATCTGTACAAAATGCTTAGATGATCTTCAAACCATTCTGTAAAGAAAAGAGTTATTTTCCATAGGCAGACAACATAGCATAATAGGTATTTAAATTATTCAGCAGGGAGAAGTGTGGGTGAGGGACTCGTTTAGTCCTCCTTTCGAACTACTTCGTCTTTAATTGCTTTGTGGTTTGTCTGATAGCACTGTTCCTTGATGGGGCGCTATGATTGCGTGTGACCACTTTCTTTGAGGGGTGAAGGGATTTTTTTTAAATTTCCCCTAATTTGAGAACTCTTGGTATAAACCATTAGTACTCTGGTTGTATTGAATTTAATGAAATTAATGTTTGCTCCTCTATACTTTACACGTGGAAGTTTGGGGTTAGCGCGTTCATCTCACATGGGGATATCCGAGCATCGCCTCTTGGAGCGTAATCATTTTAGCAATTGAATTTGCGCCCTTAAGCGTGCATGTAGGCTATGCGAGGCAATTCAATTGTCACCACGTTTCCCAAGATTCCATTAATCTACCACTTGTTGCATTTTGTGTTGCCCCTATAAAAAGCACACTTGGCATTTCTTAAACCCTTATGGTTGGGTTTATTATCATTTACCTTCGTTTGTTTTTTAAGAGCGAGATTTTAGTGCTTGTTTTTGCCTTTATTCTTCACTCTAACTATTCACTCTTCTTCCCTTTTCTTCATTCCTTCTCAATTCATGGCTCCTATAGTCAATAGGACTCCTTTCGCGGGGGGTATTTCTCCCAGGACTCAGGAATACCAGAATCAATGGGCCCGATATCGCCGAGTGCCTTACTATGGGAAATCTGATCATTTTTGGGATTTGGTCGAGCATTTTTTGGGAGATCTTCTTCCGGTGGAGCCAAAAAACTTATTGATGGATGAAAGTGATAACGCAAAAGACTTCGCTTACATTCCTATCGCTATTATGACTCATTTTCAAATCGAACGGGGATACTATCTTTTCTCAATGGTAGAATTTGAGTCTACCTTTGGTGCCTGTGAGAGGATGGGACCGTGGATTGAATATATTCATGCCAAATTCTTTATGCAACTGGACTTAGGCGATTTATCTTCCACCAGTTGGATGGGTGATCTCATGCTTGCAAGAACAACAAAACTCTCCGACTACTTATTTCTCGGTGGAGCCATAGAACCCATACATTTGTGGCTTCTTAGCGTGAGTTTACTATCACCCTCAAAAATGTTTGCAAACTTCTACGCTTGGAATCAGACTGCTTCAATACTTTCTTCGAAGAGGCCACCTCTAGTGCTGAGAAAGAAGTCCGAGCTGAGTTGGAGGCAGTGGTGAAGGATTTTATGGTAACCTATAACAAGTACACCTATTCAGAGGTAATACATTCTATTTCATTGAGGATAAAATAGTTATTAAATCCTACGAGGTGGCTAAGAAAAATCCAAAAGAAAAGCAGGTGTTCCAGACTGCCCCGGCTGTGCAAGGTTTTAGTTCAAAGATAGAGCTGGCGGGATATATCTGGGTTGTTCTCTCCAAGATATTTCTTCCTGATAAGCCCCATGAATTCCCTAGGAAAGACTTGATCAATATGGGCGTTCGTATGGCCTATGGTATTAAACTCCCCTTAGTTGTGATCACCTTAGGTTTGTTGTACATGTGGCTGGATTGCGTTCAGACTGATTCTACTCGAAGCATCAATAGATTTGATGTTTTAAATTATGGCAACCATGTTATGTTAACGGATTTCTTGTATGCCCACTTTCCAAAGTATGTTGTAGTTGGTAGTTTCCCCCGTTCTCATCTCATTAAAGTGCCCCGGATCTGTTATTCGAACCATAAGAGTTCCAAAAAACCCTTTGTCTACTTTATTGATAAAGTTGATAAATTTGTTCCTCGCCCCTATGCTGGGGTTGATCAGTTTTTTACTAACCATTTCTTTACAGATGAGGAGCGTCCTACTGCCCCGCTCGAGGAATCAGTGGCCAGGAACTTTCCTACAAACAACGTTATTTTACTCTTGGTTCCTTCATACCTACCCTCGTATACTGGGTGGTCCTCTTTTTATTCAATCTATTATCCCAATCGTGTGGCCATGAAGTTCAGGTATGGCCAAGGTAACCCGATAATGAGTCACTTCACCCGTGAGAAGCTCATAAATGTTTCTTTTGCCTGTATCAATCTTTTTACCTCAACTGTTATTAATCTTTGCTCCAACTATGCTTCCAAACCCATCACTCCAAGAAAAAATGCTCGAGGAGGTAGATCAGCCATGTATTTGACCATATTTTAGTCGAACCTGTTGGGCAGATTTCAAAATAACCTCCTTAAAGAATCTCGTTACTCCGACGTTGATAGATTTACCCTAACGGAGCTAGGGTTGAGGAGTTGTTCCACTTCTAATTCTTTATTTTCTATCAGTACTATTAATGATTCGACCCCTTCCGAGATGCCTCCCTAAGACCCTTTGGAGAAGGCCATAGTGAAAAAGAATAAGGGTGCTCAAACGTTAGTTCTGGGCGAAGCGACTACTATTGCCCCTCATACCTTGAGATTGGATGAAGAGGGTGATACTCCTCGCCCTGCTTCAACTGGGGCAGCTGTTAGAGAAATCCAAAAAAATCCTTAAAAGAAGCGTAAGACTAGTCAAGTAATTTCTCTAGTAACAGCCCAAGATATTTATTCGGATTTGGCCAAGTAGGTTGATCGGATGTGGGCTAGTCTTCAACAAATTTGGGATGCTTGTTCGCCAATAGATATGGCTGCTATGTCTGCCCACTTGGTTGCCCATGGCTTTAGTTACACTCCTACGGTTGCAGAGGGAAGTAGAAATAATAGCAGATCTATCGCCGAGCTATCTAGTCCAATTAGGGTATCTTCCGAAGAGATAGTTAAGGAGGAAGAACAAAATAAGGAAGAAATTGAGGATGATGAGGAAAAAAGTGATGATGAAGAACAGGAAAAGGAAGTGGAAGAGAAGAAAGTTGAGGATGAGTCAAAAGAGGAGTCCAAGGAGGATGGTTCCAAGCTCATTCGAAGACATAGACTGCAGAGGATGGTTTCTTCTTCGGAGCCTTCTTCACCCCGCAGGATTACACTCCTTTTGAGGATACCCTTACTGACGAGGAAGTATGGCTACTCCCCTTTTTACTTGTAATTTCTCATATTTATTCTTACAATCTCGACTTTTGCTTTTTTAACTTCAGGTTGATGTCCAAGGTGATCCACACGAGGATGTTGGAGTGGGTGATAATTTTGAGGATCCCTTAGAAAATTCAGAGACAACTGAAAGTTTTCCCGCTTCGGAGGATGTTTTGTCAAAGGGAATAGCCACCCCTACAACTTTTAAGGTAACTACAAATTTCTCCCTAGAGGGAGATATTAATCTCTATTCTGTTCATCCAGTAGTGGCTATTCGCTTGACTCTGCCTTCTTTTGCAATCGGACTGGCCTTCAGGAGGGTGTCCCCAATAAAGGTATTGTGGAGACCGATGTTAGGAAGTGCCCGTGGTTATACCCTCTATTATGGTAACACTTGAACTCATTCTAGCTTCTTAGTCTTTTCTTTATGAACCCCTTGCCTTATGTTCTAAATGTTCTCATCCTATTCTTTATTGGTTTTCATAGGCTTTGTTCCCTGAGCAAACTACCTCGCTGGCGATTCCTCCCACGAATGACCCGATCTTAGTTACTCTTTTTGGGCAATCTATCCTCCACCCAAAGGGAGGCGAGGTTATTGATGTTAGCCATGTAGGAGCAGGGAAAGAAGGAGTTATTTTCCTTGAGGGTGTTGTTGTTGTTCCACTGGAGCAGTGGAATCGATTCTTCTAAGGCAAGAGGTTAAACCTCTCTTTTCATAAATTTTACATTTTCCATATGTTTAAATCCAAGGACATGTCAATAAAATTGAAAGGCCCCTATAGTAAAATGATTTCCCCATCTGCACTCTAGGATTATCTTACCTGCGCTGATTCTCCTCTTAAAATTGGAAGGCTCCACTATAATGCCCTGATTTGTTTTTTTAATGCACTAGGTTTTTTGACAATGCATATCAAATTGTATAACTATATGTCAAAAGTCGTACTTGTATGTGTCTTTTTATATAAAAAATGACGTATATTAGTAATCATAAATTACCCTAGATTCATTGAATCAGTATTGGTTTATGTATTCCCGTGTATTTTGGTGTATGAGTGATTACATAAGGGTTTTCTATTCTTGTGCATTTTGGTATTGATTTTATGAATTGAGTTTATGTATTCGTAAATCATAATTTTCATGGTCATATGAAAGCAAATAAAGTATTCTGGAAACATCCTCCACTTACAGAAAGTCCCCTGTTCAAAGGTAAGCATGAACTGATGAGGTGGTGGCATTTATGTTTTTATTAAATAGTTTTGATGTTTAATACTTAAAATAATGATAAACACATAATATTATCTTCAATGCAGAACACTCTCATTTAAAAACTCGTGTTAATTGATTAAAATCACATCTTCACCATTGATTTCCTTTGTTCCTTTTATCAATTTCCAGAATAGTTATGTATATTACTGGTTTGGTTGCATGGAAACCTACTACTTGTTGATCCTCCATTGCATCATTGTTCATCCAATCGATACTGCATCTCTAAGATCACACATGTTCATCTATGATAATACAGCTAGAATAAAATGGTAATGACATCTTGTATTGATCTAGCTCAGCATTACTATTATGCATTTACAACGTGTCGGTAATTGACGAACAGTTTTAAGTTGATTATTTATATCAATTTATACATTCTTCTAAATAATGAAACAAAGTCATTATGTAATTGTCTTCCTAATTTAAATTAGAAGATTGGCATTTGGTCTATTCGTAATATAAGAAAGTATGGAGGCTATTTGCCGAAAAAAGAAATTTTCTACACGGGCCTCGATTGGGACAGAGGCGAGATGAAGTTTCTTGTAGGCATCGTAATAACAAGTGTCTATTTCCCCAATCATTGCAACCGGTTTCCCATATATATACACACATTCACATGAATTTCGAATCACGTATATCTAATTTAATCTTCCACTTTTGTTACACCACCTGACACATATCTTCCATCGCTCTATCTATACAGACTTCTTGAAAATCAGTTACCAGTTATACTAATCCAGTCTTTGAGTAATATCCATCATGAATTCAAAAATCAGGAAAAACTCCAGTAGACCCCGTTCATTTCCTACATCTACCATTGGTAGATTACGTCGTAAATTATCAACCACAATCGTTTGTAAAAATCAAACAAGAAAAGCCGTTGATATGGTATAATTCAATGGACATTATTGTTCTATTCAACCACAACAGTTTGTATATTGACATTATACATGTAACAATTCTTTGTAAATTTTAAACGGTTGATTGATTGCAAGTGTGTGAATATGCAAGTGTTGGAGTATATGGAGACAAAAAAGGAAGAGATCGTAAGAGAGAACAAAATCTAAAAGAAAAAAATGTGAGTTATTGTATATGCGAGTCATCATATTTATTTTGTGAATTTGGAAACCGTAGAAAAAACTTCGAGGTTTATTTCAATGTGTATGTTCGCACAATCATATATCATCTTCAATAACTATATGGGTTACTAACCAAATGTTACTGCATAAGTGAAAAATCTGAAAATGAGTTCATCACTCTTATGTGAACAAGGAATTCATTATAGATAACTGAACTAGATGTTTAACTAATAACGGATTACTCCAACAAACCTACTAATCCAATTATTATTGTTGAAAGAATATGATCAAAGGGATTGAGACCAACTTTAAATCTTAAAATAATGAAAAGGTCAACCATTGGAATACGTATTAGACTATACAAAAAGTTGTATAAATCATGTTCACAGTGTATCAATTTGAATATATTTTTCCTCTCCAATACGTGCTTATGGTTGATTCGAACAATTTATTTTTTGTTTAAAAGGGACTTGTCTACACATTATAGGAATTATAATATCATAGTGTGATTAGCTTGTAATGTTTTTTCTGTTAGTTAATAACTGAATCGGTTAATTAATTGTTTTTGGACTTTTTTTGTAGTTTAAGCCTGAGGTGATCACTGATATCATGATTGACTTCACTCAACCAGATCACCTTACTCCTGCAGGCTTACATCTTGGTGACAGGGAGTAAATGGTAATCCAAGGGGATGATAAGGTTGCCATTCATGGATAAAAGGTGATATTAATGTATACGTTATCCCTCTTATTATGTGTCTCGCGACTATTTTTGATATAAATACACTTCAACAAACCTACTAATCAAATTATTATCTCCAATGGTGTTATTTCTAAAGTATTTTTATCCTACATGTCAACAATGAAGCATATGTGGGTAATGTCTAGATAATGTGAGTCGTATCTTCTTCGTTGATGTCATGTAGTCAAGAAGTATAGAAATTTTAACATTTAGAAATTCTCATTCGAAATCTCAATACCTTGACACTACTACTCAAATAGGGATAGAGATAGAAAACCCCAGTGGAGAAGGTTTTTTGCAGTTAGCATTTCTTTCAGAGAAATTTGTAAGATTGAAGACCCCATTAGAGATGGTCTTATGGTTTATAATATTATTATCTCATGGATTTGTTTATTTTAATATTGGACATGCTACCTTTTGGTTGCCGTCTTGGGACTGGGGGTGCAATACACAACATAATTGACCTCTTTTATCATTTTTTCTGTGTGCTTTAACGCTATGGAAGATTTCGATTGGATTAATTCCATTATTAAGTGAACGTATATTGGTAGTTCCATATGTTTGCTTTGGGTTGTTAGCTCGGTTGAAACATAAGGCAAGGTTCCTTCCTATACGAAGTAAGCTGCACATTGTACAAAACTTACAGACTATAAATGTTTTTGAATAATGACATGCTGTTATTAACGTAACAATAGTTCTTCATATGTATATATTTTTAGTTTTGTCATGTCGACCAGGGATCAAGAAAATTCTCTCTATTATCAAGGGTGATTCTGCACTAATAGGCTGGTCAATTTCTTTGGTTGTGTATGTATCAACAATCTTATTGTGTATCTGGTATATCTGCAGCTTTTGGCAGTGACTGAGATATGTTTAAAGAGATGCTGAGGAGAAGAGAGTCTCTTTTAATCCAAGGTCATATTTTAGGTTGTTCATTAACTGGCTGCTGGATCTGCCCATTTAAGGTCATCATGGAGTAAAAAAGAAGAGAGTGGAAAATGAGGAAAAATTTCAATTCAAAAGATAAAGAAAGGATTAAGTAGAACTTATTTGTTCCTTATTTTTCTATAGAATGTTTAGAGTGGTAGTTTGGTTATCAAAAAGGTAGATGGAACATTATTTTAGAACAAACATTTGGAGTATAATGATATTTACATGCATGTCATGTAGTGTAATGTATAGTAAAACATAAAAGAGAGTCATATATATAGGCATTGCCTTTCATTGATAATGTGGATGATGATTTAGGGGAGTGATGAGTTGTCAGGTCTGATGCCACTAACAATGTCAGCCATTCTGTCTATATGTAAGAGCACATGAAGAAGCACAGAGATTTCATTCTACGAGGTCAATATGGATAGGTGTTATGATCTTTTAGAACTCAAAGCAAAAGAAATAACAGTGTTGGATGATAAAGATGAGAAAATTCACCCCAAGGGTCTCACTCGGGTCCTAGTTAATTTGATGTCTGAATTCATTGAGGCATTTTCTTGTGCAATTCAATGGAGGAAAGTTGCACACACCGTTCTCAATAATGTCTCTAGTAGGAGTCATGGGATGCTTGTGATTACTGTTAACACACCTTGTATTTGCTACATAGATATTCCAGGGGTTTCTTGCAAATTTCCCACTTAAAAATGATCAAAATCAAGACATATATAGATTCTAATCCAGTATTTTATGTAGTCAAAACTGTATATGTGTATGATATAATCAGGTAAAGAAGATAATAGGAGGACATGCAATGAAGGTATTCACCTACAAAAGAGTGCCAAGATCAACCAATCCATATTTGCCTTGTCAAATGTGATTTATGCACAGAATAATAATAAACCCTAAGGGCCTTATAGAGAAAGCAAACTGACGATGATATTATCGAATTCTCTTAGAGGTACAAGTCACTCGTTGATGGTAGCTAGTCTGGTAAGGAGTTTGAGATAGCTCGTATACTCTTATATTTTGGTCTGCAAATATTTAAATAGTCAATTGTTGTGAATCTACCATCTAAATTGTATTACAATCTGATAGATTTTATTTATCTATCGCATTTACAGAATCCAGAAGAGTATCAATAATCTATTTATACGGTTAGCTTGGCAGCGAGATTGTGTCACATCACCAATGCTGTATCTTCAGCTCAGAAACAAGATACTCCCAAGGTAAAAGTTGATATGGAGGCGAAGCTTCGCTCTTATCTTGAATCTAAAGGAAAAATGAAGAGGGCCCAAAGATCAGGGGATTTTGAATCTCCATTTATCACTAAAATCGATAGTTTTATGAGCTATGTAAAGAAACCTAATAGGCTGCACAACTCTACCAAACCAAAGGTGTTTAGCAAATATGGTGATTTAAAGACTCTTCTTGAGCCTCGTAGAAATTTATTTAATGATGGAGGTCTATTTGATCCTGTTATGAAGGTGAGCACTATAATTTAGTATCTTTGTTCTTATATTTTCATCATTTTTAATAATGTTGTTGTTATTTTAGACATTTTAAAATGTGTACTCTACACAATAGACACCAATTCTTGGACTTGTAGTAAGCAGGCATTTCCATTAAAGAAAATAAAGAGTTCCTTGTATATAATATTTTTCACATAGGTGAATTTTTAGTTTTTTTTAAAGTAAAAGTATTTTCGTTTATTCGGAGTTATTGTAGTTTTTAAAATTGTAAATAAGCGTACCCGATATAATTTGTTTTTGGACTAGTTAGTGAACAGTATTTGACTTCAAATATGTGAAAATACTTATAGCCATTTACTTTCTACCTATGTGAAACATATTTCACTCTATAGAGTTTGGGCTCTTTGATCATTCACTTCACATCTCTTATCTTATATATAAATTTTTGAAAACCAAGTGTTTCTCAGGCCCAACTGGTCACACAAAGAACAATAGTTTTTGATGGAACATTTCTACATTGTGCTCACTCCTTATATTGGGTAATATTATTGTATTAAGGATACAGTTGTTAACTTACAAAATTTTCAAAACCTGCGCGATAAATTCATTAACCGTAGTTCAAATTTAAAGGTACACAAATAAATTTTACAATTGGCACTTTTTTGTTTCTCATTTTCTTATTTCTTTGTTATTCACACATTCGTGGTTTGAACTATTTAAATAGAGTTCCCTTGTCCAAGAATACCCTGATCTCTTGTACAACCAGCAAGTAAGTAGTGAAAATGAACTGATATAACAATGAGGATATCTATGATGTTTTCCGGTCAAATGGTGCTAATTATGATATTAATAATTATTTAACTGTGCCGTCTATATTCAACTGTAGTAATTCATAAGTAATTCAGAAGTGTTGATCAACCATTGTTTTTCATGTCTTTGAGATAAGGTTCTTCATATCTCTGAAATTACAAAAGATGAGTATATATGTCTCGGATGAACTGGCACTACACCACTTGTGTGACACCCCGCCTAATTAAATACCGGGCGATCACTCCTTTATTAAATTAAAATCAAGGTGAACAGTTGGTTCATTCTTAGCATCACTGTCGTAAAAATAACTTTTCCGATTTAAACACCCTAATTAATTAAGCTAAGTGTCAAAACCATTTTTTTTAAACTTTACTTTCCTAATTTTATTTTATGTAAACCAACATTTAAAACTTTACGAAATTAAATATTAAAGAATCACACCACAATTATCCTGGAACATATAATCCAAACAATTTAAACATTCAACAACTAAATCCCAACATTTAAAACTTAGAGTAAAACATCCAGACAATAATAAATCCCAAAGTGACAATACTAGATATAAATGAATCACAATGTCCAATAAAACAACTGGATAATGGAAACGGGCGACACATGCCCAACTGAATAAATATGCTAGGAGTGGAATCAAATAAATGAAGTCGTCTAAGCAAGAGGCCTGCAACTCCCACCTAAGCTGCAGCGCGTTCCTTCCAAAGAATCCTATACAAGACGCCCTTGTGGGCGGGCACCTGTAATATATATATATATATATATATATATATATATATATATATATATATATATATATATATATACGAGAGAGAAAAGAAAATGAAAACGGGTCAGAGCCCGATTGTAAAAAAAATGATTTAAAATTTGTTTAGCAAGTATTTAAAATGTTTACTGGCCAATGCAACAACATATTAGTGCGTCACTCCCTTGAGGAATTCTCACCTCTCTTCTAATGTGCACACCTATCTCCCTAACCTTCCCAACAGTTTAACTTATCTTATCTTAGTTTGCTCGTAAGATTTAAACTGGCAATTCAACTGTTTAAGGAGTAAATTCCATTTAAAAACAAAACTCTCATTTTAACCTTATTCGCTAATAAAGTTTCCCAGTATCATGTTATACTTTTCAAAACAAGTATTTCCAAATTGAAATCATTATTCATATCTTACTTACCATAAACACAGTAGGAAGTTCTCAATTTTAGAATTTAATATATATATTAAATACTCGTATAATATATATATTCTAACTGCACCCCACATAAAAATCATGGTGCGGGCATACTCTGCTATCCAATCCCCGTCTCACTCGTACTAAGGGAAATACAAGTTCGGAATCACTCTCGAACTGTATTAACACATACACAAACAATATTGAGGCGAAGCATAGATTCCAAGTCTCTAAGAGGATAGAACATACCCTCACGTCTCTTAGGACCGTCTGACCATCGATCAGATAGCATGTACCAAGGATATCTATCTTCTAGGGTACGAGTCAATATCCCCCATAAAGGCACATCGAGATAAGACTATCCCAGTGCGGTAACCTCAGGGATAGCAAGTAGCGCGGGCATGATTTTCACACGTATATAGTATATGCATAAACACAGTCATATAAATATACTACCATTACCATATCTCTTTAGGTACCTTTCATCACCCATAATATAATATTTATCTGTATTTCTCAATCTTTAGTTATCACGTATAACGGTTCTTCTCTTACTTTAATTGAGGGATTAATCCAACTTACTACGTAACACTCATGGACTCTATCCTCCCAAGTGTAGGATTCAGTAGGTACTCATCTATTTTTCCAACGTAACTATTTTACACGTCTCTCCCTTTAATACACAACCCCATCGTCCCTTATGTGTAAGCATCCCAAAAATGTAAATCTCGTCTTAGATTAAAGGTCTCATAGTTATTAATAAGTCCTACTGGTCTCCTTTAACTTCCAAAATATTTTAATAAGGATGTCCAAAGATTTTTACTCATTAAATTTGAATTCAACAATTTAAAAGGGGAAATATGAGTCTGCCAGGAGGGGTCGATCGATCGAGGTAAGGAGCTCGATCGATCGATGCGTCGATCGATCGACACTCCTGGTTCGATCGATTGATCAAATAGGTATGGCGAATTCTGCAGGTTAACATTTACGGGTTCTAACATTCAACCTCAACCAAATCAAGATTTTTAACACCCAAACTTCCATAAATTCATACTACAAACATTAATGACCCAAACTAACAATCTTCTACGTAAAGCATGTGAATTTTCATCAATAACCATGGATTGAAAGGGCAAAACTTATATAAACTTCATGAACCCTAGAATTTTCTTTAACTTTGTTCTAATCAGTATTTTTCCAGAATTTCTACTCCTAATACATCATAAATCTATGGTTCAACCTCTACATACGAAGGGGATTTCCAGATTTCCATTTATATCATTACTACATGCAATCTCCTATCTCCAAAATGGGTTTTCTTCTATGAAATACATCCTAATCAATCCTAGACTAACATGAATGATGCATTAACGAATTTAAGAAAGATAAATACTTGCCTGGGAATTTCAGAGTTCTGATTTGTGAACGAATTTGGTGTGGTTGGGTTCCCCGTCGCGCGATCTACGCGTTGGTGGTGGTGGCGGTGCAATCGGGTGAATTTTCGGCCTAGAACACCTTGGCAAGCTCTCTCCTTTCCTCTCCTATGTCCGTCACTTGTCTTTGGTTGTGTTAACCCTAGAAGACAACCTTAGACATCTGATATAACCCTTGAAAATTCGTGGGTTTAATTGCCCAAAATTACAAAATGTCCAAAATGCCCCCCTGGGGCGCTAAATACGCCTAAAAACACCCCGAGACCCAAACTAAACCCCCGGGTACACTTTTATGACTATCTCGACCCTTCCGGACACTTTGGCACACTCAAAATGACCATATGAGCAACTTATAATTTATACACTTTTATTAATCAATATTTAGTCCCCGACGCGACACGGGCGCGTCCCGACTCAAATTTCCAAAATTGTCATTTTATCCACTATTGACATTTAATAGAACCAATATTATATATTACTCTACTCATTAGTAATATTCAACAAGTTTTCCATAATTACTAACTCACATCACGTCAATAATTATAAAGTAATTAATTTTCGAATTTATATTAAATTAATAACTCACATTAAATTTAATAAATCCCCAAATTTAATAAGCATAGAAATACGGGGTATTACAACTTGCTATTCAAACGAAGTAAGGGTTAACTCTTATGATTTTTTATTATTTTTATAGGGGGACTTTGATATTGAATAGGATCGAAGGTGCTGTATGTAGCCAGGGCACAAAAAAAAGTTGAGCGTGAACAAATTTTGCGTTCGCAGCTTGAGCACTGAAGAAAGGAGCAATCTTGAAATACCATGTAGTATAATTACCTATTTTCCTCCTCATAGCCTTTTAAATTCTTCTTATATTTCATTTTCCTTATTTTACTAAATGATGGTTCATTATTTAACTTTGAGTGTAGGCCTCAAACATATATATAAAGAACACTGCTGATGATGTTACTGACCACACTATTTTGTTGTCACTGGGGTTGGTGATTGTTGTGGATGAGAAAGAGCTCGTTGATTGAGCAGTGGTGCAGAGCGATAGATGACTCTACCAACCCAAGCCCCAATCACCGTCTACAAAAGCGGGGATGTGGTAGGTGTAGTAGGTTGGTGGTTGGATCTTTTGAGGCGTCGACACAATTTTGCGAAAGTCAAAGGAAGACCGACACATTTATGAGTGATTTTTTTATGTACGAGTATTGGAGACATTTTTTTGAATGTACATAGTGGGTATATCTAACTATGATATACGTAGTAGGTCATTATTTTTTGTGGATAATTTTTATAGATGGTGGGTGTTGATACCAAATTTAGTCTGCTGACATGGCTCAATAAAGTGAAGACACGTGGCAATCTACGTGGCAACAACAAGCACTTCCGAGGAACTCACACGCTCCGAGGAACCATACCACAACGAGGAACACTGCTTTCCAGAGGAAGTCATACGTGCCGAGGAACAAGAGCTCTCCGAGGAACTTCTGAGTACCGAGAAGCTTAGGCGGTCCGAGCTGCACCTAGAACAAAGCATTAATAGCAGGAAAACCAACAGTCTGACTGTTGGTTAAATGCTTATCATTCATACGCATACGCTTAAGGGGAATTTAATGTATTACCTTTTCATATGTACATCATTTAATGTATTACCCTTTCACATTACAGCCTCAGGGCTATAAATACATTGTACAATCCTCATTGTAAGGGGACCGGAATTTCTTGATAGAACTTGTAATCGAGAATTCCCAAACACTCAGCAATAACATAACAGTGGACGTAGGCTATTCTTATAAGGCTGAACCACTTTAAAAATTCTTTGTCTCATTTATTTATCTGTGATTGAATAATTAGATACGATCTAATTTTTTACAACAACAGATTGGCGTCGTCTGTGGGAACGACTGGTAATGTCATTTTTCATCAAAAACAATTCATCAGAAATGGCTGATATTCCAGAATCCAGCAATCGAAATGCTGGGAGTCCTCCAAATCCATCTGCTCCGCCAAATATTCCAGATCTGGCTGGAATAATGACAAATCTGGCTCAGGGCCAGACCGTCATGCAGGAAACTATCCGACAACTCATACAAACTCTCCATGACGGTGCACCAACTCATTCAGGACTGGGAAGTATTCAAAGAAATACCCGTGCGCCTTCTTCACGTACTAGGCGTACCAATTCATATCACAATGAGGAGTCTGAAGATTTTTCTTATCAACTTGGACGAACTTCGCCAGTGCGAGCCACAGATACTGAACAACGTATCACTGTCTCCCCAGAAAGGACCAGTGCGCTAGAAAGATTAAGCAGAGTATCTCCTTTCGATCGATTAGGTCCTAGGAGGAGCAAAAGTCCTCCTAGAGCCCCATCGAGGAGTTTTCGACGACCATCAGATTTAAGGGAAGGATCTGCCCAGTCGCGACCAGCTGCTCGTCAAGATAGATCCTAGGAAGCCACCTCAACGAGATCAGCTGCTCGAACCAACAGACCCGAGGAAGGAAATAATGCATGGAAAGGCTCTATTCAAAGGCTGGAGGATAGATTGGGGGAAATGGTTAAAGCCAAGAATCCTCTACAGCGAACTTTTGTTCGAGGAACACCTTTTGTCCAGGCCATTGAGATTTTCCAACACCATCAAAGTTCAAAGCACCTGTTGTAACCCCAAAATATGATGGAAAGACTGACCCCATCCTTCATATAGAATAATACCAAGCTGCAGCCGATATCTATGCTGTTCCAGATGAGATGAGATGCAGGGCATTCTTGGGAACTCTTACCGGATCTGCTCAAATATGGTATAATAATCATCCTCGGGGTAAGATCTCAACTTTTTTCCAACTGGCCGAGTTATTCATTGGGGATTTCTGTTTTGGAGCAAAGCCAGTTAAACGAGTAGCACATTTGTTAAGTGTTAGACAAAAGGCTGGTGAGAGTACCAGAGATTATATAACTCATTTTAATTACAAGAAACTTGAAGTCATTGATTATGAGGAGAAGACAACGATTACCGCCTTGATGAGTGGACTACTGCCCAACAAGTAATACTACACTTTGGCCAAAGATCCACCTAGAACCATGTCAGACCTGATGGGAAAAGCGTCCGAGATTATGAATGCCAAGGAAGCTATGGCTGAAAAAAAGAATATGGATGCCAAAGAAACCAAGGTGGAAGGTGATAAAGCTAAGAAGAAAGAGCATAAGAACAATGGTAATGACAAACATTCAAAAAATAGGTCGGTATGGGACGTAATGAAGAAATTTGATAATTATACTCTTTTGAAGAAGGATATCAACCATGTTCTAGAGGAAATCAAGAACAACGAGGAATTAAACTGGCCAGAGAAAATGAAGGCAGACCCTGACAAGAGGAATAAGGCAAAGTATTGCGAGTTTCATAAAGATCATGACCACATGACCAAATATTGTATAGCTCTTCAGAATGAGATTGAAACACTCATCAGATGAGGAAAGATGGCAAAGTATGTTGATCGTGGAAGCGAAAGAAGAAACAATGACCGAACAAGAGAGAGGTCTAGATCTCCTCGTCGAGCAGAGGAGAACAAGAAAAGAAACCATGAAGTTAATCCTGAAGAAGATGCCGATCTTCCCAAGAGACCAAGGCAGCCAGAACGAGAGGTATTTTCAATACGCTTTGGGTCATTTGACTGTAATGTTATAACAGGTGGATATGCAGGAGGAGGAGACCTTATTGCCGAGAGAAAAGCTTACCTCTGTGAGGCTCAAGCTTGCTCGTACATTCAACGAATAAATCTAGCTGAGGAGGATCGCCCGAAAAAGGTTAACAAAGAGAAGTTGGTTATTAGGTTCTCAAAGAATGACCTTGCAGGTGTTCTATATCCTCATGATGACCCATTGGTGATCAAGATGAGAATGAAAGAGGTAATGATTTCAAGAGTACTGGTAGATAATGGTAGCTCGACAGACATCATGTTCTACTCGTGCTTCGATAGTTTAAATCTAAAGCTATCTCAATTGGAACCTTATCATAGACCCCTCATCGGGTTTACTGGCGAGAAAGTATTTCCACTTGAGACGATCAAGTTGGATATATTCATTGGTACGTGTCCTGCTTGTCGAACAGAAAGAATACGTTTCTTCGTGATGGATAAGAATGTTCAATCATCATACAATATCATCATGGGAAGAGTAGGATTGAAGAAGTTCGAGGCTGTACCATCTACAGTGCATCAGTGCCTAAAATTTCCAACAAATTTTGGAGTAGGAGTTGTGAAAGGTGATCAAAAAGTAGCTCGAGAATGCTATTATTCATTCGCCGAGCAAGAAGAACTGGAGGAATCAAGGAAAATACTACTACCTATCAAGTGGATGAAGGTGCAGAAATTGAAACATTGGATCCTAGAGATGAGTCGCAAATCGTAAAGGGTCAAGTTGTGGAAGCTACTAAAAAAATCATTCTAGACGACGAGCACCCCGAACGAACTACTCAAGTAGGTTCGTCGTTGGAAGCCTCACTAAAATAGGAATTGATAACTTTACTGAGAAGCCGAAAGCAAACTTTTGCGTGGAGTCGTGAAGATATGCCCGGAATAGATCCAAATTTCTTATGTCACGAACTCAATGTGAATAAGGAGATCAAGCCAGCGAAGCAAAGAAGAAGAGTGTTCAGCCCCGAGAAGAATCAAGCTATATAGGAGGAAGTCGAGAAGCTACAGAAAGCTTGCTTCATTGAAGATGTTAAATATCCAGACTGGTTAGCCAATGTGGTGATGGTAAAGAAGAAGAACAACAAGTGGAGGATGTGTGTAGACTTCACCGACCTCAACAAAGCATGCCCAAAGGATCACTTTCCACTGCCCCGAATTGATCAACTAGTCGATGCTACCTCGGGACACGAGTTGCTGAGCTTCATGGATGCTTATTCTGGTTACAATCAAATCAAAATGAAACCTGAAGACAGGGAAAGTACTTCTTTCATTACCCCTAGGGGAACTTATTGTTATAATGTTATGCCTTTTGGTTTGAAAAATGCAGGTGCGACATATCAGCGGCTGATGAACAAGATTTTTATTGAACAAATCAGTTGCAATATGGAAGTCTATGTTGACGATATGTTGACAAAGAGCAAAAAAGCTGCTGATCATCTAATTTACTTAAGTAGGACTTTTAATCAACTAGATAAATACCAATTGAAGTTGAAACCGACGAAGTGCATATTTGGAGTACGAGAAGGCATGTTTCTCGGATACATTGTCAACCAACGAGGCATTGAGGCAAATCCTGAAAAGATCAAAGATCTATTAGGGCTGCGATCTCCAATGACGAAGAAGGAAGTACAGAGTCTCACAGGACGAGTAGCAGCACTCAACAGATTTGTATCACGAGCAACTGACAGATGTCTCCTATTCTTCAAGACACTCCGAAAGACTTTTGAGTGGAATGATGAATGTGAGAAGGCTTTTCAAGACTTGAAGAAATACTTGGGAGCACCTCCACTATTGTCCAGGCCAGTGATGGGAGAAAAATTATACTTGTACCTAGCAGTATCGGAGAATGCAGTCAGCTCGGCATTGATAAGAGAGGAGAATGGAGTATAAAAACCAATCTATTACACAAGTAAGGCTTTCCGAGGAGAAGAGATCAGATATCCAAGGCTAGAAAAGTTAGCACTGGCACTGATTGAGGCGAGTAGGAGAATGAGGCCATACTTCCAAGCTCATACTATAGTCGTATATACTGATATGCCATTGAGACAAGCCCTTCATAAAACAGAAAAATCAGGGAGATTGATGTATGGGCAATAGAGCTTGGAGAATATGATATAGTCTATGAACCCAGATCATCACTGAAAGGGCAAGATGTAGCAGATTTTATAGCAGAGTTCACCTATCCTGATACCCCCAAGGAGCAAAAGTTGCTCGCTGATCAACCTGTGGATGTTACAGGATCAACAAACACAAGCTCAGACCAACTTCAGTTGGTAAAAGGGCAAGTGGATGTTACACGATCATCAAATTCGAGCTCAGACCAACTCCGGTTGGTAAAAGGGCAAGAAAAGATGATCGACGAAGAGCGAGAAATATCAGGGGAAGATGAAATAAAGCAACAAATATTTCACCGAGGAATTCTGTCAGATCAGAAGTTTGAAGACGAGTTACCTATATGGAGGCTATATGTAGATGGCTCATCTTGCACGACAGGCAGTGGGGAAGGGATAGTTTTGAGCACTCTGGACGAGGTCGACATGGAATATTCCCTACGTTTCCAATTCAAAGCTTCCAATAATGAGGCTGAGTATCAGGCCATGATTGCAGGTCTTAATTTGGCAAAAATTATGGAGGCGCAGCAAATTATTGTCTTCAGTGATTCTCAATTAATTGTAAATCAAATGTTGGGAATATATGCAGCCAAAGGAGAATTAATGATCAAATACCATGCAAAGGTGATGGAGTTGGTATCAGAATTTGTTGCTATTCAGCT
This sequence comes from Sambucus nigra, assembly GCA_949130495.1. Classification (NCBI taxonomy): domain Eukaryota; kingdom Viridiplantae; phylum Streptophyta; class Magnoliopsida; order Dipsacales; family Adoxaceae; genus Sambucus; species Sambucus nigra. The sequence goes on along the minus strand of OX422210.1, from coordinate 626,026,313 downwards.
GGTCAGAGAATGGAGAATGCAAGAGTAGATGCCCTAGCTCGATTAGCATCAGCTACTCATACCGAGCTACGAAAAACAATCCCAATTGAAGTTTTAACTGGTCGGAGTATAGATGAAGCTTTGGCGATGAACTTTATCACCCTTGATTTAGGACCATCTTGGATGGATCCCATCAGGGGATATATTGAGGAGGGAGAATTACCAATTGATAAGCTCGCAGCCAAGAAATTGAAGTTTAAAGCTGCTCGGTATGTATTAACTAACGGTATTTTATATAGACGAGAAATTATGGCAGGTTTGCAAAGATGTGTACATCCCTCCGAGGTGAAAGAATTGATTGAAGAGATCCATGAAGGGTCTTGTGGAGCCCATGTAGCAGGTCGGACGCTTTTGCAAAGGATGATGACGCAGGGATATTACTGGCCGACGATGAGGGTTGATTGTGTAGCCTATGCTAACAAATTTGACAAGTGACAACGCTTTTCATCCATCCGAAGAACTCCACAAGCATTGTTGACACCCATCACTTCCCCTTGGCCATTTGCCATGTGGGGAATAGATTTGGTTAGACCACTGCCAATGACTAGAGGAAGGTTCAAATACCTCATCGTCGCAGTGGATTATTTTACTAAATGGGTGGAAGTTGAGCCTCTCATTGATATGACATACGAGACGGTGTACCAATTTATTTAAAATAACATCATTTGTCGATATGGTCTTCCTCATGCTTTCATCATAGACCATGGAACACAATTTGATAACGAGGAGTTTGCTGCCTATTGTCATCAATCAAATGTGTTGAAGATCCACTCAGCACCAGGCCATCCTCAAAGCAATGGACAAATTGAAGTGACAAACAGAACACTGCTGAATGGTTTGAAGAAAAGACTGGACGATGCGAAAGCAAATTGGATCAACGACTTACAGTCAGTACTGTGGGCTTACCGAACTACTTCCCGAGTAGCAACTGGAGAATCTCCATATATGCTAGCGTTTGGAAGTGAAGCTTTTATACCTGACGAGTTGGTCCTCCCAACACACAGGGTACTGAATTTCAATTCCCCTGTCAGTGACTTAATGAGAAGATTGGATTTAGACATGCTCGAGGAAGTTAGAGAAGAAGCAGACATTAGAAATGCTGCTTACCAGCAGTGAACAACTTTGTTTTACAATAAGAGGGTGAAGAAGTGCGACCTGAAAGAAGGAGACTATGTGCTAAAGAAAGTAATTCAAAAACACAATAAACTGGAGGCAAACTGGCATGGACCATACCGAGTTACAGAAGTGGTTCGACCAAGAACTTACCGAATAGCAACTTTAGAAGGGGAGGAGTTTAAGAATGCATGGAACGCAGAGCACCTACGCAAGTATTATCAGTGATGAATAAAATGAAGATATTCTTCTGAATTCTTTCTTTTTATTGAAAGTTTTCGGGGAATACTAGTGCTACACACTACTCGGCGAAACTCGGCAAAACTCAAAACTCGGGCTACTCAAAAAATTTCTCGAAAACGCCAGCTAAGGTTGGTCGAGAAACAAATATATTCCTCCGGGAAGTAAAACTTGTATTCCTCCGGGAAGTAAAGCTACCTATATTCCTCCGGGAAGTAAAGCTACCTATATTCCTCCGGGAAGTAAAGCTACCAATATTCCTCCGGGAAGTAAAGCTACCTATATTCCTCCGGGAAGTAAAGATACCTGTATTCCTCCGGGAAGTAAAGCTACTTGTATTCCTCCGGGAAGTAAAACTTGTATTCCTATTGGAAGTAAAACTATATGTTCCTCGGGAAATAAAAATATTCCTAAAAATGCCAACTTATGTTGTTTAGGAAGTAAATATATTCTTGAAAACGTGTCAAAGCTCCTCGTAGAGGAAAAATCCACTAACTATGGCTGGTCGGGGATAAAAACCCACTAACTGTAGTTAGTCGACAAGGAAAATTTACCAACCTTGGTTGTTCAGAATCATTTAAGAAAAACATCTACTAACTATGGATGGTCGGGGATAAAAATCCACTAACTGTAGTTGGTCGACAAGGAAAATTTACCGACCTTGGTTGGTTGGAAACATTTTAAACATTTTTTATACTCGCAACTATTACTAAGTTGGTCGAGAAACAAAACATCATTTTGACCAAGTGAATACTCGACAATAAGTTGGTCGACAATAAGTTGGTCGACGAATAACACAATATCATTATCTTTTTAACAGATACACATGCACAAACAACATAATATTGTTATCTTTTTAACAGATACACATGCACAGATGTAAAGTGTTTTATAAGACAATAGCAATTAAGATTTCGAACAAAAATGAAAGTCTTTCATTAAATCCAAAACAAATTACATTGATAATGAAATGTATACAAATTTATTACATTAATATTCCTATTCTACTGGTCTTTTCCCCTCTGCTTTTGACACAGGTTCCTCGCCAGCAGGCGAATCATTTAAAGCCAGAGGAGAATTTATGAAGTTGAGATCCTTTAGCATCCTGATATTCATCACGGATGGTCGATCTAAGAGGTGCTCGGGACGAGATATCTCGGTATTTGAATGGAGATTGTAGTCACCGAGATATTTGGAAATCAAGCATCTAGGAATGGCCCGAGCAGGGATCCAACTCGTATCCAGTTTGTATGGTGGCACATGTAGGTCGAGCAGCCCAGGATCATGATAGTCCCACAGGTAATGGCCCTGTTCGAGTTGCAGTACACCTAAGGCATTCAACCAGCCTTGCTTGTAGCCCTCATTATTGGCATTCTGGATACGATCATCCAAGTGATAGAGAGCTTCGTTATATGCAGCCATCTAGAACTCCCTGGGCTGTTTGTGGAATTGATATGTTAGTCTTTCCAGGTGCTCGTGGAGATTTTTGATGAAGATCTCTTTATTATCCAAGACTGACTGCTGCACAGAAAGCTACTCTTCCAGGTCCCTGATCTTCTTTGACATTTCAGGCAACGCCTGGTTCTTTGCCATTAATTGAAAGGCTTGGTTCTCTAAGGCAGATTGAGTCCTCTATTCCTCGACAGGAATTCGAGATGCTCTTGCTCGTCCCCGAGGAGCTCTTGTTCGTCCGCGAGAAGAGGTAGAGGGGCCAGCTCTCTTCAAGGTCTCTAATTATTCCCTCAAGTTGGCATTCTCAACCTCCAGGAACGAGAATCCCTCATCATTCACTAGGATCAAGGCATTTGAAGTGGAAGCTGCAGACTTCAACTGAGACAAATCTTTTTGTAGGTTGTTATTTTCTTGCTCTAATAGTTCAGCTATTTGTCTGCACTCCTCGACCTCACCCATCAGAGTTCTCTCCCTCACATCATAGCCAGCAAAACGCTTCTCGTACCCCTTGTCAGCATTGAGTTGCTGATACTTCTTCTCATACCCCTCGTACAAAAGGGCAGTGGATTCTTTGTATTGTTTTGAAGGTCTTCAAGAATGCCTTGGAGATCCTCGATCATATCATAATAAGCCACATTGTTGGACACTGCACGATCAAGCAGGGTCTTCAAGTATTGGTAGGCCTCAACCGCCTGTTCCGAAGCATCTTGGCCGAGGATGTCGATAATTTGCGCTGCACTCAGATCTGTATGACCAGCCTTAAAATAATCATTGCATTGCCTCAACAACTTGGTATCATGAGTAGATAGTAATTCCATCCTGGCCAGAAACTAGTAGAGAAAGAAGAAGCAGTAATCAATAAAAGTACCAACTAAGCATGAAGAAGAGACAACAGTATCCAAGAACAAAAAGTTCAAGTTTTATTATATCAAGGTTCAGAGTTACATGATCATGGTTACATTTAATAAAAGAAAAATATAAAGAGAAACCCGAACAACTGTACACCATTTCCTTGTCTCCCAAAACCTTCTCGGGAGGCTGGGACGAGGAAGTAGGTTACTCGGAGGGAATAGAAAGCTGCTCAGGGAGCGCCAGCAGTTGCTCGAAAGAAGTAATGATTTGCTGAGGTTCCTCGGTAGCAGGTTGGATGGCTGGGGGATGATCTCCCATCACCATAGAAGACTCTTCGGAGGCAGCTTCGTCCTCTTCTAAGTCTTCAGGAGTTGGAGGGGGACCAGGGATTTTCATCGGTAGCAGGTCGGAATTTTCATCCACTTTCATCTCCTGTAGAGCAGCGACCCATCCATCCCTAAAGTACTTGAGGCTACCATATTCTACTTGCGACACCATGGCAGAAAATCCCTTGTTCCACCCCTTGTCCCAGCCAGCGCTGAAAGACTTCTTCACAGCCAATTTTCTCTTCAACTTCTCCGAGGAAAGCTTCTCGGACAGAAGGTTTTCAGTAATCTTCAATTTATTTTCAACCTCCTCCTTCTGCCGATTTACCTCCCGAAGCTGACCCAATTCTTCCTCAACAACCTTGAGCTTATTCTCAAGTTCTCCATCATTTTTGAGCTTCTCGTCGAGCTCTTTATTTTTCCCTTCCAAGTCCTTTATTCTCTTCTCCAACTCTTGGGAGACTTCAATAACTCGAGCCTTCTCCTGCTCGGTGGAGGCAAGCTTCTTCTCCCAAGTTGCTTTATCATCAGCATATTTTTGGCGAGACTCTTTCAGAGACTGCCCCAAACCCATTAAAGCTTCCTCTACACCAGATGTGTAGCTGGAAGCTTTGATAGCTTCATCCTTCTTATAAATTGTATTGAAACAACTCACCAACTGTGAAATGAAAATGAAAGCAAGTCAGAGATAGATATAACAAAGGGAAGATGAAAATTTCAAAGTAATAAGACTTACAGAAGCAATATGGCGAGCAAACAATGATGTAACCATGTCCCGAGAAAGGTTCTCTTCAACACCTTGGATCTCGAGAATGATCCAAGTCTTCACCGAGTTCATGGCAGAGCTCGGGGGAACAAAAGTTGGAACACCAGTTCCAGTAGCTGGGGGCTGAGTGATGGTGTCAGCCAAATTTATCGAGGAGCTCTTCTTCAGCTTCCTCGGGGGAGCAGGAATAGATTCAACCAAGGAGGAACTCTTGGTCGATGATATTACAATCACCTCTCCTGGAGCAGCAGACTTGCTCGGAGAAACTGGGGGCTTCTCGACAATCTTCACAACAGGGGCAACCGAGGAAGGTCCATCAGTTTTCTTTATCCCCTCCCCTGGGATGTCAACCTTACTTCTTTTTGCCTCTCCAGCACCAGAGGAAGTTTTCTCAAAAAGGGTGGGAAGTCTTATCTTCTTCATCCTTTCACTTAAAGGAATGTGTGATTCAGGCGAGGAGCTGGTGGAAGCTGGTACTGGCTCTGCGTCACTTATCACTGGACAAGCAGTGAAAGAAGTGGTGTAGCTCTTATACTGCAGCAGATATGAGGCTGACCTATTGTGCTCGTCGACAACACTTTGATGCAAACTACAGATAAGTTTTAAGTGCCTTATATTCACGTCTGCTTCTTTTGGACACTTTCTTTTGCTATCACCTGCAAATAAATAAAAATTACAATATCAGTGGCACATTTTGTCAAACACAAAAGAAGCATGATTTTAAAATAAATAAAATGAAATAAAAATAACCTATCCCATTGCCATAGGGAGGGCATCTGGGACCCTGATAAACTTCATCTCCAGATAAAGGAGCATGTTGCCAATTTTTTATGACAACACCGTGTTCAAAATAGTCCCTATTGGCATCCGGTAGATTGACTACTAAGGCCCTATTTAAAAATCTAGTTTTTTAATAAAAAGTATTATCGCCTACAGCCCATCTATAGCAAAACATGATTTCTGGAATTCCTATGCGAGTTCCATGGATTTGATTTAATCTACGAACCCCATTAATTATTCTCCATATATTAGGGGCTATTCTTGCAGGAACAACGTCAAAGTATTGACAGAATTCCAGACATAAGGTATTGGGTGGAAAAGAAAATCCACATTCAGAAATAAAGAGACTGGGGAACCAATGTCCCTCAGCCAAACGAAAATAATCAGAAGGCTTAGAAAGCTCTTCCAGAACAACCCAGGAGGGAATAGAAAAATCAGAGCGAAATTTATCAAGAGATTCAACAGGGTAAACCATGATGAATAAAGGAAATGAAGAAGAAGGAAGAAAATCTTACAGAAAAAGAGTGGATCTGATGACGACGAACGATGGAAGAGATGAATACACAGGAGAAAAGGAGACGATGGAAAACTCGAAGATACAAATTTGAAAAAGTAGAAGACGATGGGATTTTCTGCAATGTTTAAATACTCTATCTTGGGAAAAGAAAAAGTAATGATTACAAAAAGAGACGATTACGTTACCGGTGGCTAAAAAGACGAAAAGGGGCGCGGGAATCGAAGCGGGCATAGAAATTCAAAAAAAGCCTGATTCTACGAATTTGGAAGGAGAAATAAATACGAAGGAAACACTCCTAAAAATCAGGAGGATCATTTAAGACTACCATATTTCGAGAAAGAATGTTCCACACTCCTCAAATTTCGAACTATGAAACATTGGGGGCTTCTGTTGATACCAAATTTAGCCTGCTGACATGGCTCAATAAAGTGAAGACACGTGGCAATCTACGTGGCAACAACAAGCACTTCTGAGGAACTCACACGCTCCGAGGAACCATACCACAACGAGGAACACTGCTTTCCCGAGGAAGTCATACGCGCCGAGGAACAAAAGCTCTCCGAGGAACTTCTAAGTACCGAGAAGCTTAGGCGGTCCGAGCAACTCAGGCGGTCCGAGCTGCACCTCGAACAAAGCATTAATAGCAGGAAAACCAACAGTCTGACTGTTGGTTAAATGCTTATCATTCATACGCATACGCTTAAGGAGCATTTAATGTATTACCTTTTCTTATGTACATCATTTAATGTATTACCCTTTCATATTACAGCCTGAGGGCTATAAATACATTGTACAATCCTCATTGTAAGGGGACCGGAATTTCTTGATAGAACTTGTAATCGAGAATTCCCAAACACTCAGTAATAACATAACAGTGGACGTAGGCCATTCTTATAAGGCTGAACCACTTTAAAAATTCTTTGTCTCATTTATTTATTTGTGATTGAATAATTAGATACGATCTAATTTTTTACAACAACAGTGGGTATATTTATTTATATCCCATAATTTTTTTTATATGGACAAATGACTTGGTTTGGTGCATTTTAGGTGTACGTGACTTCAAATACAAAAAAATTCATGACTCTTTTTATGTTATTATAAATTTTGATTTGTGTTTAGATTTATTTGTCAATTATGACATTAATATTAATTATTACTTTTTTATTATATGTTTAATTTATAATGAAATTTTTAATGACCTTTTTAAAAATTTGAAAAATGTTTATCATGGCGTTTTTAAAATCAAATATGACATTTTATAGAGTATATTATGACATTTTTTTATAGAAAATATGACATTTTTGAAAAAAAAAAGTCATATATAACATATACCTAATATGACACTTTTTATGGGTATCAATTATGACACCCAAACTTATGACATTTTTTTATTGAAAAATAAAGCGTCATAAAATGCGTTTTATGACACTTAAAAAACGTCATAAAAAGGCTCTTTTTTTAAGTGACATTTTATAGCTCATAAAGTGGAAGAAGTAGAGGAAAAATCAAACACTAATAAACATCAAAAGAAAAATATTTGACGAGCTGGGTATCATAGTTTATTTTTATACTAAGTTTTTCTTTATCTTATTTCTTGTTGAAACAATATCTCTACCCATCTTCATTTTATTTTTTTGGGAAGTCAGATTCATTGGTACGGATTTATGATTTTTTTCATTTATCATCTTATTATGCCCTAGTCGATAAATTATATTTTCCACATTGTTTTCCTTTACTTTTTTAACTTTACATTCTTTGTTATAAGTTTAAAAAGTTACATTATAAATTTTTATATTCACGGCGCTTTATGCATAATTTAATCTCATCACATTGAATATCTAGACTCGCCCACACGTACAACACACGTGGGCACAACTAGTATATATAAATGGTGTCCCCATGTTATTGTGTCACCTATTCACATTAAATGTAATGAGTTATCTTACCAATGGCGTCTCCCCATATAAATTTTTTCTCTCAATTAATAAATGTTAATATTTATATAGTAAATATTTTTTTTATATATAACTCAGAAAATATTTTTTTTATAAAAAAATGTACAGTTTTCTAAAACACTTTATAAATTCTGAATGTTAATATTGCATTATAAAAACATTTTTTCCCAAAAAAATTGTATTTATATTTATAGAACACCCTTTTCAAACACAATTTATATAAAAAAAATGAAGTTAAAAACCACAGTTTTTATAAAACTACAATTTTTATATATAGTAAAATTCTTTATACTTACCTTTATAACATTAGGTTTTATTAAAAAAATTATAAAAAAGTGTTAACACTATAGTTTTATTAAAAATGATTATATATTTATATTTTTATAAAAATAGTATTGTTTAAAAAATTAATTCATATTTACAAATAGTCTTTATATATATATATATTCGTTTGAGATAGGTCGTTTAACGTTATATATTTTACCTCTATTTTTATAAGTATGTTTGTATTGCATTGTATCATAAGAACTGTAAATCACCCGCACATCGCGTGGGGCTAAAAACTAGTAGGAATAAAAGTGTAAGCATGTTGGCTCGACACCTACATCCTATAAGAGCATCCATTGAAGAGAGGGTAAAATAACACCAAGTCTGAGGCAACACTAGTGACCTAGGACTTCAAAATAGAATTCAATAACAACATAAATAACAAGTCTACAAATAGTAAAAATTTCATGGAATTTAGGCTACAATAATAACTACACGTTTTTCTCTCATATTTTAGTTATTTTTAAGTTAACCGACCCAAACGATCCTAAAGATATCACGCGTCTAATCTCAAGCCCAAGTGAACCCAATGATTAATTCTTCTTCTTCTTCTTCTTCTTCTTCTTCTTCTTCTTCTTCTTCTTCTTCTTCTTCTTCTTCTTCTCTGTTATCGCCTAAAACTAATATACTGATTTGTCTTAGCGGGAGTATAAAAATTATAAGCAAATAATAGATAAAGAGATAAAAACTACTGAAATACTAAATTAGAGAAAATAGTAAAGAGATGAGAGAAAGATAAATAAGACAAGAGTTACGTGATTCGTCCCGAAGTGTTGCATACGTCCACATGTATAGGTGTTTGTTGTATTGATCATTGGGCAAAAACCGTGAACGATTACAAGATGAAATATCTTGTAACACCCTGCTTAAAATAATAACGGATGACCAGCCCTATACTATATTAACTCAGGAGTCTCAGATGGCTCAGTCTCAACATCAACAATCAGTACTATATAATATACGACTAACTACCCGATATCATAAAAGCGAGATGTTAAATTAAATAAAATATGCAACAGACAACAAACTAACACTACTAATAAAGGAAAGAAACATGCGTGAAAGAACTATGAGAAATGAAATGCTAGAATAAAATGAAATAAATAACTACAACTGAATATACCACAAGGAAGTAAACCCGAATAAGCTGTCAGGTCACAGCCAATACAATGACTGAAATGAAGTAAATATACACATCTATAAATATCCCTTGGGTATGAACCCGATATAAAACATGAATCCTACCTAGATTTTTAGAAGTAGGAAGCGACTACAAGATACATCCCGCAACAGTCCGCACATGTCATGGCTCCCAAGACTCTGGATAGAAGGTCATCCGGCATCCATGCGGTAGGACACCTGTAGTAATATATATATATATATATATATATATATATATATATATATATATATATATATATATATATATACAGGCAGGAGAGAAAAGTAAACGGGTCAGAGCTCGACTGTGAAAAATATTAGCAAGTGTGTTAACCGTGCATAATAAATATCGATGCACTTATTTCATAATTAATGTGGAATCGCACTCTCGTGAAACCCCAACTCAACTCTCATCTAACGGCGCGCACCTATTCACATCCTGAGATTTTAGTTAAATTACCCCAACTATAAGGACAACCTAACTTATCATAGGCCTAGCCTATACCCACGAGATCTGCCTTCCTATCATAACCCAAGAATCCACTCTTTCTGAACACACTTAAGTATTTTTTTCAAACATATATGCCATATTAGGCTTAATAAATTCCGGTTTATAACTTAATTAATTATAGTTCTTAATACATTACCCATTTACATTTGGGTTTAATCATATGATTTAAATTCTAAATAATAGGCATACAAAATTTTCAGTGGCAAAACTTCTCTCCAATTTCAACGCTGCGCTTTGCGCTTCGTGCGCGGGGCGTCTCGCAGAGCGAAATCCAAACAAGGAACCACCCTGTTACACTACTCCTTGTCAACGTCGATCCTGGAGATCCATTATGACATACCTAATTATTGACAGAACTTTTCTCTAATCTCAACAATGCACTACGTTTCGTGTGTGGGGTGTCTCGCAGAGCGAAATCCAAACAAGGAACCACCCCGTTACACTACTCCTTGACAATGTCGATCCTAGAGATCCATTATGCCATACATACAATATTATACTACTACTACAACTAAATTTTAGACTACAATTATGAAAACAACTAAATTCTCCAATAATATCCTTGGGATGATGTAACCGAAAAATTCCTTAAATGCAATACATCAATCCCCATCAATCTAGTACATCAAAATCATCCAAGATGTACTACACAAAGATTCTATATCCTTTCATCTATAGGATATATAAATATATATATAGGCATTTTATTCTCTCTCTCTCTCTCTCTCTCTATATATATATATATATATATATATATATATATATACCATCATCCATACCCATGACCAAGTGTACATATCATATCTGATGTACAATGGACATGCACATAATCCACCCGGATATACATATATCGCCGATAAAACTGCACCATGCTATCATCTTCCCAGTGCCCGGCTCACGTAGCAACTGGGGACCACCATGGTGGGGCTCAACGACACCCATCTCGTGGTAACTCACACACACGACATCCCGGGAAGCGGTTATAGCTCCTAACCGGCAATGAGACGAAACATACCCACCACGTCTCACCCCAAAATATAAATCATATAATAACACACGGGACGAATATGACCTGGGGAATATCCACACCCTGCTCCTCAAGCCAGGATGCTCACCCTCTGCGCGAAAACTTCCCAATGATAGCATGAGCGAGGTATGCTTAACCACATAAGTATATATATCGTTCACATACACAATATATACACATCCATATGATCCCATCATATGATCAAATATTAAACCATCACATACGGTTTAGATATCCATACCATGTATGTCCACAACATAAATATATCCATATATTCATATCTATATAAATATATATACATATATTCACATATCTTTATATCTATATACACAAACAAATTCTCGTTCATATGTATAAGATATATAAACTCGGCTATAAGTATACATAATCCTCAATATACAAGCCGTCACCACAAACTCCTTTAATTTACCTCGATATGTGAATACAATCCCTCACTTTAAACATATTCAATCATTTTTTTCCTATGATGAATAGTCTCCCAAAATCATATGTATATATATACATATATATTCAACCTTAGGGTTATCACCCAAAATTTTGTGTAGGAAACCATCACTACACATACCATCTAGTAATTTTCTGAGAGCACATTAAAGAATCTAGTAATAATTTCGACTACTGGTATACACCTAACTAAAAGTCTATAAGCCTCAAGCTCAGTCTTACCTTCATCAAATAATCCCATATGTTAGGGAAAGTACCCAATGTAAATCACACACTGATAAACAACGTCTACCCCCAACTAGATTTACACACTCTAATCTAGTTGGAAATATGATCCCATCGCTCTCGATTTCGACTATGGTTCAATCACTTTCGTGAATCCCCTAGTCTAAGATCTCTCGAATTTATTTCTTAAGTTTATCATTACTAAGGGTATGCAACCACTCTCTTTCGTTGGGCCCCAAATTGTATCTTAATAAAATCCCATTTTTTTTTATAAAGGTTCGACATAAATATTGGCCTAGAATTTCACAACATACCATCGCAACTCTCTCTAAGAGTTCTTAGCCTCCCATCACATCTATACTTAAATTTGGTCTATAAGTAGGATTCTCAATCCCAATCGAGTTTCCCCACAATCTCTATACACGACTCCAAAAGCACACATGGATATATTTTTCCCAAATTGTCCTAAGAAGTCTCCATAATCACAATGTGTGAGAAACCCCTTGTGTGTCTCCAGAACATATCTATTTCATCATAAGAGAAGGCCCCAAACCAATAAACCCAACCAAAAAGGGTTAGAGATCATCCTAGAAAAAACCCCATAAAACAGCCCTGGTTCCGAATCGATTCGGCCTGGCCCGAATCGATTCGGTCTCAAGGGCGAATCGATTCGGCCTGGCCCGAATCGATTCGGTCTCAAGGGCGAATCGATTCGCTCCAACTGCGAATCAATTCAGTCCAAAGGACCTGGGACTCTGTCCGAAACCGAATCGATTTGCCTTGGGTCTGAATTGATTTGATCATGCATACCTGCCAATTTTGCCTAGGCCGAATCGATTCGCTTAAGGGGCGAATCGATTCGGGTCTGCAAAATTTGAAGGATTATTCTTCTTCATAGAAACCCACGAATTTTAAACCCTAAAATTTCTATTCTAACCTCCAAATCTTTATCACCACATGATTCTAAGCCAATAAATCAACCCAAAGTTGATCCCAACCATTTTTACACCATTAAACCCATATTTAAACATTGATTTCAAGATTAAACCCAAAAATCTAGGTTTTGATATTTATACCCAAAATCCAATTCTTTAACCCACAAATTATGAAATAAAATACACAAATGACTTATTTCGCAAGATTAAACACTTGCCTCAGATTTGTAGAGGTTGGATTGTCCTCGATGGCGCGTTTGGGCCGGAATATCCAAGCTTTTCTTCCTCTCTCTCTTCTTTTCTTCTATTTCTCTCTTTCTCTAATGAGAAGGATCCATCCGTAAGCCTCTTAAGCTTATAAAATATAAGTCCAAATTTTAAATGTTAATACACACTTTAAATGACTCGTTTACTCCAATTCGAGTCAAACTGACTTAAAAATATTCCGTAGCCGAAAAAAAATCCAATGACAGTCATTTTGACTATCTCGACCCTTCCGGGATCGATCGTACACTCAAAATCATCATCCGGAATACTTTTAAACGTTCTCTATTTTTGGACCTCAATTCCCAAATTTTAAAATTCTCCAATTTAATAAAATTTTATTTTCCCAAACTTTTAATTTCTCAGTCTCCAAAGTCAAGGGTTGTTACATACTTCCCCCCTTACAAAAATTTCGCCCGCAAATTTAAGATGTGCCTAAGACCTCAATCTCATCTAGTCCTTACATCAACTCTTAGGATCACTATACCAATCCTTTCTAGTTCTCACGTCGAACCATATAGATTTTAAAACAAACGAACTACCCGGGGTGCCCATACACCCCGTACCCGAGCTTTCACTCGTAGAATCATAATCAACAAGATAGTCTATAATAACATACTAAATATATAAAAGTTTGAAAATTCTCATTGGTTGAAACCTTCTCAATTCCTGACGCTAGCTGCCTTCATGCGGGGGAGGTCTCGCAAACGAAATCCAAACAAGGAACCCTCCCAATACACTACTGTGTAGCTAGGTCGGGGATTGAGATTAGTTGAACCAGGGTCAAGATTTTATTAAATATTTTTATATTTTAGATATCGCCCAAAGGCCTATGTAGAAATTTGATATATAAATAAATTCTGCGTCTTTCGACACGGCAAACAAACACCTTATGCTCGGGACACAAGGTCTCAACAAATACAACACTCTAACCAATACCTAGTTCTTAAGACTAGCACAACTATGGGCTAAATTCTCCGTTCAAAATAATTTTACCAAACTTTGAACCTCTCAGTTATACCATTCCTACATATCACACCAAAACATCATTCAAAATAAGTCCTTCCCTCCTTGGGACACTATAATTACATGCCCTAACCTACCCATAAGACAATAACCTTATAGTCACTACTCGACAAACCTTGACATTCCGCACCTCCGGAATTCAACATTATAACTCTCGACGTTTCCGATATCGCATAAAGCATGACTTAAACCCAAAGAAAGGTATTTTACTTTATACTTCCATAATCCAATTGCTTTACTTCATCCTTGGATCATTATTTAAAGTCCTCTACTTCTTCCAGGACAATCATTAATCCTAAACCTATTTCTCCACAAGAGAAACATCTTCCTCAAAATCCTTCCTGACCATTTTGAAGGACAAAACACGATTGTGACTACTGAAGACTCCCTCAGTCCTACTTACGAAACCGACTCTCCAATTTCTTACTCCCTCTTCCCAAAAGGCAATACTCCCGATATTGGGACAACTCCACACACCTCTCGTCGGGAAAAGTCACCAACACCAGGTTTCCTAACGAAGGTTGACGGGTTTCTCAATCTAAACCTCCCAAGGACTACACTATACACCTCTCCTCAGACTTACCTTATTAAGTCCAAGATTTTCCATTTAAGTAATTTCCCTTCTTACTCAACCACCTATAGGTTACCTGAACCACTGCTAGAGTTCTCTAATCTGGTCCTGTCCTAGAAGACATAATCAATGTGACATCTGAAACGAGAGAAACTGTTATCAGAACGTCGATCAAGTGAATAAACTTCACAGAAGAAGATATGTGCAGTGAACACAACAGTCCTAATAGTAGGGTTTTATATCATGAACGTTAACGGAAGAACGCAAAAAACTCTCACAGATCCTAAGGACTCTAGAACCTGATGCTCTGATACCATCTGTAACACCCCGCTTAAAATAATAACGGGTGGCCAGCCCTATACTATATTAACTCAGGAGTCTCAGATGGCTCGGTCTCAACATCAATAATCAGTACTATATAATATACGACTAACAACCCAATATCATAAAAGCGAGATGTTAAATTAAATAAAATATGCAACAGACAACAAACTAACACTACTAATAAAGGAAATAAAGATGAATGAAAGAACTATGAGAAATGAAATGCTAGAATAAAATTAAATAAATAACTACAACTGAATATACCACAAGGAAGTAAACCCGAATAAGTTGTCGGGTCACAGCCAATACAATGACTAAAATGAAGTAAATATACACATCTATAAATATCCCTTGGGTATGAACCCGATATACAACATGAATCCTACCTAGATATTTAGAAGTAGGAAGCGACTACAAGATACATCCTGCAACAGTCCGTACATGTCACGGCTCCCAAGACTCTGGAGAAAAGGTCATCCGGCATCCATGCTGTAGGACACCTGTATATATATATATATATACAGGCAGGAGAGAAAAGTAAACGGGTCAGAGCCCGAGTGTGAAAAATATTAGCAAGTGTGTTAACCGTGCATAATAAATATCGATGCACTTATTTCATTATTAAAGTGGAATCGAACTCTCGTGAAACCCCAACTCACCTCTCATCTAACGGCGCGCACCTATTCGCGTCCTGAGATTTTAGTTAAATTACCCCAACTATAAGGACAACCTAACTTATCATAGGCCTAGCCTATACCCACGAGATCTGCCTTCCTATCATAACCCAAGAATCCACTCTTTCTGAGCACACTTAAGTATTTTTTTCAAACATATATGCCATATTAGGCTTAATGGATTCCGGTTTATAACTTAATTAATTATAGTAATTAATACATTACCCATTTACATTTAGGTTGAATCATATGATAAATTCTAAATAATTGGCATACAAAATTTTCAGTGACAAAACTTCTCTCCAATTTCAACGCTGCGCTGCGTTTCGTTCGTGGGGTGTCTCGCAGAGCGAAATCCAAACAAGGAACCACCCCGTTACACTACTCCTTGTCAACGTCGATCCTGGAGATCCATTATGCCATACCTAATTATTGACAGAACTTTTCTCTAATCTCAACAATGCACTACGTTTCGTGCGTGGGGTTTCTCGTAGAGCGAAATCCAAACAAGGAACCACCTCGTTACACTACTCCTTGACAATGTCGATCCTATAGATCCATTATGCCATAAATACAATATTATACTACTACTATAACTAAATTTTAGATTACAATTATGAAAACAACTAAAATCTCCAATAATATCCTTGGGATGATATAACAGAAAAATTTCTTAAATGCGATACATCAATCCCCATCAATCTAGTACATCATAATCATCCAAGATGTACTCCACAAAGATTCTATATCCTTTCATCTATAAGATATATAAATATATATATAGGCATTTTATTCTAACCATATATATATATATATACCATCATCCATACCCATGACCAAGTGTACATATCATATCTGATGTACAATGGACATGCACATAATCCACCCGACTATATATATATCGCCGATAAAACGGCACCATGCTATCATCTTCCTAGTGCCCGGCTGACGTAGTAACTGGGGACCACCATGGTGGGGCTCAACGACACCCATCTCGTGGTAACTCACACACACGACGTCCCGGGAAGCGGTCATAGCTCCTAACCGGCAATGAGACGAAGCATACCCACCACGTCTCACCCCAAAATATAAATCACATAATAACACACAGGACGACTACGACCTGGGGAATATCCACACCCTGCTCCTCAAGACAGGATGCTCACCCTCTGCACGAAAACTTCCCAATGATAGCATGAGCGGGGTATGCTTAACCACATAAATATATATACCATTCACATGCACAATATATACACATCCATATGATCCCATCATATGATCAAATATTAAACCATCACATACGGTTTAGATATCCATACCATGTATGTCCACAACATAAATATATCCATATATTCATATCTATATAGATATATATACATATATTCACATATCTTTATATCTATATATACAAACTAATTCTCGTTCATATGTATAAGATATCTAAACTCGACTATAAGTATACATAATCCTCAATATACAAGCTGATATACCCATATATACCCTCGGCTAGGCCGAGGGTATACTCCAATCAAGCACCAGACGACCCCTCAGGCCCCCTTCATCAGGCACGAGACGACCCCTCAGGGGGTCGACCCTTCATCAGGCACCAGACGACCCCTCTGGGGGCCGACCCGTCATCAGGCACAAGACGACCCCTCAGGGGGCCGACCCCTCATCAGGCCTGGACGACCCTCCGAGGGTGTGACAGTACGAGGCCCAAATTGGGCCAGACTCACTATCAGAAGGAACTTGGCCCTCGGCCTCATTTTACAGGCCGAGGGTGACATCATCACAGCGCGTGGTGTGGGAGATGCGTGGAACAGTGCGCGTGGGGCTCACAGGACATGTGAAAGACCGTTATAACCGAATCACCCCCTCACGTGAGGGAATATTATGTCATCATTTGGCATCCACATGTGTCAACATGAGATTGGCTAAATCATCATTCACATGCACCATGCATACTTGGGGGGGTACAATACACCCCCCAAGACCTATATATACTTATCACCTACAACCTTATAGCGGGGGATGGGAACCCTAGATAAAACTCTGCTTGTACACACAGTAGAGAGAGAAAGTGAGCTTATGTGCATTGTATCCAAGGCCATTAGTGCTCGTACTTAGTGGATCACACACTCACAGTGGATGTAGGCCTGATTGGCTAAACCACTATACATCATTGTCTTGTTCCTCTTATACTCATCTCCTTCTATATACTTATACACTTATATCTCTATGGCTGCCATGGTTACTAGTGTTTGAGCTCATCATCACTTATCTGGTGGTGCTAAATCTAAGCATCATCAGTTTGGCGTCGTCTGTGGGAACGAGAAGACATTTCTTCCTTGAATACAGCTTGACCTCACTGGGCACTCTGGTGGTGAGCCAGTTCTCTCCCTGGGAGGATATGTTTCACCATTAAAAGAGACCCACTAAGGTTCTCAAGCTCACTAGTCTCTTTTCCAGTTCAGCTATTCATAACTCAAACACATGGCACCTGAGATGCCACCACCGCCACTCCCTCCACCGGATAGTGGAGTAAGACCCAGCTCTAGTCATCCGCCACCTCAGTCTGAGATGGCTGATGTGGCGGTAGCCTTGAAGTCTCTGGCAGCAAGCCAGCGGATCATGCAGGAGCAGTTCACAGCTCTAAGCCAGAACATACTAAGACCACCAGGGGTCTTACCTGAGATGATTACTCCGGCAGCAGCTCCAGGACAGCATGAGGCCAGGGGACCACCCCAGCACCACGGAAAGACCTGCCACCCCCTCAGCGGCGTAGGGATGTTACTGACCCCCGGCGTCTACGCATGGGGAGGCAAGGAAATCCTTGCCCTGAGGACAGGTATGATGATATGGAGGGGGAGGAGGCCCCCATAGGATGCTGGGAGCCGTATGAGGTCTCCAACAATACTGTACGACCTCTCCAGGAGAGCAGAGGGAAGTGTGGAAGGCAAAATCCTGACGATCACCCAAGAGGCTCTGCTTTCGATCACTTGAGCAGGGGGTCGGCCTTTGAGAGGCTAGGCCCAGTAAATGACCTGCGGGAAAAAATGTCTAGATCCAGGAGTGCTGCGAGGTCCAGAAGGGAGGCAGCAGATGGTCGACCCCACGGGGACCGACCCCAAGGATGGGACGACAACCAGGTGGAAGTAAGCAGCCGACATAGGCCTACCGCAACAGAACCATCCGTCCATCTCAAAGAGGCGGCAGGGGATAACATCGGCCAAGCTGACCCTACGAGGCCCTGGAATGACTCGATCCAGCGACTGGAGGATAAGATCCGAGATATACTGAAAAGTCACCCTCTTCAGAGAGGATACTCCATAGGCTCACCCTTTGTGGCGAAGATAGTCAACTTCCCTATGCCATCAAAGTTCAAGCCACCTGTGGTCACCCCAAGATATGACGGGAGCACCAACCCTGTCCACCATATTGAGATGTATCAATCAGCAGTAGACATATACTCTATCTCAGATGAGATGAGGTGTCGTGCCTTCTCTGGTGCTCTGACTGGGGCTGCACATGTCTGGTACATGTCTCTCCCAAAAAACTCCATTGAAAACTTTAAGTAGTTGGCAGACCGATTCATCCACAACTTTTGCTTTGGGGTGAGGCCACAGAAGAAGACCACACACCTGCTCTATGTTAAGCAGGGGAATAATGAGAGTTTAAGAGACTATATAGTAAGATTCAACAAAGAAAAGTTAGAGGTGGAAGACTATGAGGAAAGTATAGCCATGACCTCCCTCATTGGAGGACTACAGAAGGGGAAGCTACTATGGAAGCTTACTGAAGACCCTCCGAGGATGATGGGGGAATTGCTGTCGACAGCAGGGAAAGTGATGAACGCCGAAGAGGTGATGGCCGTAAAATACGAAGATGAAAAGGGAGGCACTAGTGAGGGGAAGAAGAGGTCTACGGATGATAAATTCGCTGATTACACCCCTCTAATGGTCAGTCATGAACACATTCTCAACGAGATAAAGAGTGATCGGTCCCTCAAGTGGCCTGAGAAGTTGAGGGAAGCCCCGAACAAGAGGAACAAAAACTTGTGGTGCGAGTTTCACCAAGACCATGGCCACGAGACAGAAAAATGCTTCGCTTTGAAGGACGAGATTGAAAGAATGTTAAAAGAGGGGAAGCTGAGGAAGTACGTCGATAAAAGTGCCTTCAAGAGGGGCCGAGGGGATGACCCCAGAAAAAAGCGAGGCGATGCATGCCGAGAAGATCCTCCAAAAAGAGGGGACGGCCCTTTTGATGAGGAGGATGACCCTGACCTCCCCCCAAGAGATGACCCCGGCCCTATCAAGAGACTTAACATAATCTCTCTTGGTGTGGGGATGATCTCCGAGGGCTTAGCAGGAGGAGGGTCAGAGGTCGCAGATAGGAAGGCCCACGTAGCTGAAGCCAAGGCAGTGACGAAGACAGTACATTCAACCTCTCTGGAAGAAAAATCAGAAAAGAGAAAGAAGGTTGATATGGACACTCTGATAGTGGGATTCTCAAGAATGGACTTCAAAGTCCTCTTAGCCCCACACGATGACCCTCTTGTTATCACTACCAGGGTACATGGATATGAGGTGCCTAGGATCTTGGTAGATGGGGGTAGCTCTGAAGACGTAATGTTTTGGCCATGCTTCAAAGCCTTAGGTCTCAGCCATACTAGACTTGTCCCATACCATCACCCATTGATTGGGTTCAGTGGAGAAAAAGTTCATCCCCTTGGAGTGTATGAGGCCGATGTCAGGATGGGGGACGAGTGGCCGAGATGGCTTACCAAAAAGGTCAACTTCTTCGTAATGGATGAACATATCTTTTCAACCTACAATATTATACTGGGGTGGGTAGCCCTCAAGGGGTTCAAAGCTATGCCATCTACGGTCCATCAGATGATTAAATTTCTAACCCCTTATGGGGTGGGGGAAGTTCAGGGAGATCAGACGATAGCACGGGAGTGTTATTATAACTCCGCTGAGGAAAGAGAGGCGCACAAGAAGGCAACAACTGCTTACAATATTGATACCCTCGACCCCAAGGACGAGAGAAAGCTGAAGAAAGGAGAGGCCACGGAAGAGGTAGAATCCATCATCCTCAATGAGGATGACACAAAAAAACCATCCAAATCGAAAAGTACCTAAAACCAGATGTCAAGGAAGACCTCATCAAGCTGTTGAGGAGAAGACAGAGCGTCTTTGCATGGAGTCATGCAGATATTCCAGGGATCGCCCCCAAAATCATGTGCCATAAGCTCAACGTGGTAGAGGGTGCAAGGCCAGTAAAGCAGAAGAGGAGAATTTACTCTAGAGAAAAGTATGAGGTCGTAAGGGATGAGGTCAAAAAATTAGAAGATGCTGAGTTTATCAGAGAGGTCATCTACCCAGAATGGCTGTCCAATGCGGTCATCGTCCCAAAGGCTAATGGGAAGTGGAGAATGTGTGTGGACTTCACCGACCTCAACAAGCATTATCCCAAAGATAGCTTCCCTATTCCTCGTATTGACCAGATGGTAGACGCTACCGCAGTCCATGAGCTCATGAGCTTCATGGATGCCTATTCAGGGTACAACCAGATCTTCATGGACCCTGAAGACTAGGAGAAAACAACCTTCATTACCGAAAAGGGGATATACTGCTATAGGGTCATGCCCTTTGGCCTGAAGAATGCAGGGGCAACGTATCAACGCCTTGTAAATAAAATATTTCAAGACCAAATTGGGAAGTCTATGGAGGTCTATGTAGATGACATGCTGACTAAGAGCTTAAAAGCAGAGGATCATGTGGCTGACTTGGAGAGGACCTTCAATACGATGGACAAGTACCGAATGAAGCTCAACCCGGCCAAGTGCGTCTTCAGGGTTGGAGCAGGGAAGTTCTTGGGGTTCATCGTGAATCAAAGAGGCATTGAGGAAAACCCTAAGAAGATAAAGGCCCTCTTATAAATGAAGACCCCTAAGACCATTAAAAACGTTCAGAGGCTCACGGGGCGAGTGGCTGCTTTGAATAGGTTCGTGTCTAGAGCCACAAACAAGTGTTTACCATTCTTCAAAATTCTCAGGAAAGCCTTTGAGTGGAGCAAAGAGTGTGACCAGGCCTTCAAAGAATTGAAATCATATTTAGGGTCTCCCTTACTGTTGTCACGACCGGTACAGGGCGAACAACTGCATGTGTACTTAGCCGTCTCTGAATCAGCCATCAGCACAACCATTGTAAGAGATGAAGATGGGGTATAGAAGCCTGTGTATTTTAACTGCAAGGAACTCCAGGGGGCAGAGCAAAGATACCCAAGGATGGATAAGTTAGCCTATGCCTTGATCCATGCATCAAGAAAGATGAAGCCATACTTCCAGTCCCATACCATGGTCATCCTCACTGACTCCCCTCTTAGGCAGGTCCTGCACAAGCCAGAAAAAGCAGGGAGGTTAATGGCCTGGGCCATAGAGTTGGGGAAGTTTGACATTGTGTATCATCCCAGGAAGGCCATCAAGAGGCAAGAATTGGCAGATTTTATGGCTGAATTTACTTGGGAAGATGATGAAGATGAAGATAAGAGCCTCGGGAAGACAGATACCCTACAGGGAAGACTCATCGACACACCCACAGATAAGGTTGAGACCATCACTGCTAGAAGAAAGGTGGCCAAAAATAAAGAGGGAAGATATCTCTTTAGATAGGGGACCCTCATCGAGGGAAGCTTCTCAGAAGAGCGGATTGTGTGGAGCCTCTTTGTTGATGGGTCCTCCTGCGATAGCGGAAGTGGGGCTGGACTGATAGTATCAGAACTCGATGGCACGGACATTGAGTACGTCCTGAGGTTCAACTTCAAAGCCTCCAACAATGAATCTGAATATGAGGCCCTGATAGCAGGACTCTCCTTGCCCAAGTCCCTTAGTGTCGGGTAGATTTTGGTCCATAGTGATTCAAGGCTAGTAGTGAATCAGATACTAGGAGCCTACGAGGCTAAGGATGAGCGGATGGCCAAGTACCTCGAGAAGGTGAGGTCATTGCTGAAGAGCTTCAGAGAAGTGAAATTAAAGAGGATACCTAGGCTCGACAATGGCCGTGCTGATGCCCTTGCTAGGTTGGCCTCGACGACTAGGACAGACATCAGGAGGACAGTCCCAGTGGAAATTTTGCTTCGACCAACTATTGAAGAGGCTGAGGGAACACTTGGCACTTGCCTGAATATTGCTAAGGAAGCTTCATGGATGGACCCTCTGATCAGATATATTAAAGAGGGGGAGATGCTAGAAGCAAGATAAGAAAGGAAGAAGTTAAGATACAGGGCTGCAAAGTTTACTGTCATTGGGGACACCTTGTACAAAAAGGGGTTTTTACTCCCCTTACTTAGGTGTGTGCACCCATCTGAAGTCCCATCCATTTTGCAAGATGTGCACGAAGGATCATGTTCAAGCCACATTGGGGGCAGGTCCTTAGCGAAGAGGGTGATCATCCAAGGGTACTGGTGGCCGACCTTGGGGAAAGATGCCGCGACATATGTAAAAAAGTGTGACGAATGCCAAAGATTTGCGACCATCCCTCACCAACCCCATCATCCTCTTACTTCCATTACATCACCGTAGCCATTTGCAGTATGGGGGATTGACCTAATAGGACCCTTACCCAGGGCCATCAATAACTATCGGTTCCTCATCGTGGCCATTGACTATTTTTCAAAATGGGTGGAGGCGGAGCCGATGGTAACGATCACAGAGAAGAAGACCTTACAGTTTATATGGAAAAACATTATATGCAGATATGGTCTCCCAAACACCCTCATCTCGGATAACGGGACTCAATTCAAGAATACATCTCTACAGAAGTACTGTGAAAGGGTGGGTATCAAGCAATTCTTCTCTACCCCAGGCCGACCCCAGGCTAATGGGCAAAGAGAAGTTACAAAAGAACAATCCTAGACGGGATCAAGAAGAGACTTGAGGAGGCAAAAGGAAGATGGGTGGAGGAGTTATATGCTGTATTGAGGGCCTACAGGACGACGGAAAAGACCTCTACCGAAGAGACCCCATTCATGCTAGCTTATGGCTCAGAAGTCGTCATCCCCACTGAGATTGGGTTTCCTACTCATAGGGTCCAAATGTATGACCCCCAGAGAAACACAGAAGAGAGGATACTCGACTTAGACCTGATTGAGGAAAGGAGGGAAGATGCCTAGATAAGGCAAGCCGCCTACCAGCAGAGGACTGCAAGGTTCTACAACCAGAGGGTGAGGCAGAGGCCAATTGCAGTGGGGGACTTGGTCCTCAAAAAGACTTGGCAGAAGCCCAACAAGCTCCATCCAAATTGGCACGGCCCATATAGGGTCATTGATGAAGTCGTTCCTAGGACCTATAGATTAAAAAACCTAGAGGGGGAACCCTTTTCTAACCCCTAGAATGCAGATCATTTGAAGAAATACTATCCGTAATCTTGTAAAGTCCTATCGGACGACGGTTGTAATGAGTGCTGCTGAGTAGAACACTTTGGAAAATTAATGAGAAAAATCAGTGTTTCCTCTCATCTTGTGTTTGACAGTTCTAATATGAATGGGATCATCTTTGGGGAACGACCCTCGTCTATAATGAGGATCAATGGTGGGGACGACCCCACCATTGCCTTTAAGAAAGACGAGGGACGACTTCATTAAAAACCATTAATTTGGTAATTGGAACCCTCGGCTATAATGAGGATCAATGGTGGGGACGACCCCACCATTGCCTTCAAGAAATACGAGGGACGACTTTATCAAAAACCATTAATTTGGTAATTGGAACCCTCAGCTATAATGAGGGTCAATGGTGGGGACGACCCCACCATTGCCTTCAAGAAAGACGAGGGATTTTTTTTATTAAAAACCATTAATTTGGTAATTGGAATCCTCGGCTATAATGAGGTACAATGGTGGGGACGACCCCACCATTGCCTTCAAGAAATGAGGGACGACTTTATAAAAAACCATTAATTTGGTAATTGGAACCCTTGGTTATAATGAGGGTCAATGGTGGGGACGACCCCACCATTTCCTTCAAGAAAGACGAGGGAAAAATTTAATTAAAAACCATTAATTTGGTAATTGGAACCCTCGGCTATAATAAGGATCAATGGTGGGGACAACCCCACCATTGCCTTCAAGAAAGACGAGGGACAACTTTATTAAAAACCATTAATTTTTTAATTGGAACCCTCGGCTATAATGAGGGTCAATGGTGGGGACGACCCCACCATTGTCTTCAAGAAAGAAGAGGGAAAAATTTAATTAAAAACCATTCATTGGAACCCTCGGCTATAATGAGGTTCAATGGTGGTGAGAAACCGAATAGGTCCGGTGTGTGATAATTGATTAAAAAATAATTCGCAAGATTCCAATCAACCCTTTTAGCACAAACAAACCCTAAACATGCAGCAGTTATGTGATTGAATAAGATGATAATCTAAGCAAGAACATTCAAACACATGCAATTAAGGAAAAATCCCCCACGGGGGCAAAACCATTTGTATATCACTATAATTTGTAAGAGAAACGGCTTACAATCGGATTACACTGAAATACAAGTTTTTGACTAAGAATTACCCTCGGGTATCGGATTCTGTAGTCGCGGCTGGAGATATCGCTTTCCAGTAGGGCAACTTTGAAGAAGAGAAACGGCTTCTCCACAAGTTTGTCGGCTGGAATTTTCCCTTTCCAGGAGGGCTGCAATGAAGAAGAGAACGGCTTCTCCACAAGGTTTGAACAAAACTCAAGGTTGTGTTCTTGGGTTACAAACTGATTCACAAAGGATTGGAAAAGTTGTGTGAATCAAACATGAGTTGGGGAACTCAAAAAGGTGAAGACTTGTAGAATAAGGACTCTAAATTTCGTCTTGAAAAGTCTTTGAAAACATCTCTCCCAAAGTTGGTATAAATAGGGGAACAAGGGAGGTGTTTAAAAAATCTGGGACTGCTCGTAATTATCCCAGGCGGACCGGTCCGGGTCCTAGGCGGATCGGTCCGACATCGGACCGGTTCTTTTAAAATTCTGCTCCATCGGTTCGCATTCGGTCCGGGGAATACTGGCCTCATTTTGCAGGGCGGACCGGTCCGTGCCTGGGCGGATCGGTCTGCTGGCGGATCGGTTCCTTTTTATATGGGGCGGACCGGTCCGGCTTCTGTAAATCCTGATTCCTTCTTGGAATTTCCTCCATCTTCAAAGGGCCATAACTTCTTCACCGTAGCTTGGATTGAGGTGTCGTTTCTTCCAATATCTTTGTTCCGGCAAGCTCTTCAACTTTCCAGTTGACCTATTCTCCAGTCGGTGGCTGTACAATTACCCAATTGCCCTTGAACATCCATATCGTGCCATATTTCACTGTTTTGACTTCTCTTCCGTACCACTTGCATTTAGTCCCTAAAATCATGGAACTTGAAGTCGTTGGGGCCGATGTAGGACACATGATGGAGGTGCAGGATGCTTGATTCTCGAAATTCGGATTGGGGCCGTCACATGTGATCGAGCAGAGACGTGCCAAATGTAACGGCGTACGACATACAAAACATTACGATAACGGACATGATAAAAATGTCCTTACAGGTGGAGACCACCCCACCATTGCCTTCAAGAAAGACGAGGGAAAAATTTAATTAAAAATCATTAATTTGGTAATTGGAACCCTCGGCTATAATGAGTGTCAATGGTGGGGACGACCCCACCATTGCCCTCAAAAAAGACAAGGGAGGACTTTAGCATCAATTAAAAATTGGTTAAAAAACCTCGGCTATAATGAGGGCCAACGCAGGGGACGACCCCTCATTCACCCTCAAGAAAGACGAGGGAGGGGTTAGTGATATTGTTAATAAGAAATTCACAATAAAAATCACATGAGAGACAGATATGGAAGAAAATAAGAGAGACGATATTATAGAGTAAATATTACAAACAAGATGTTTGTTCAACAAAAGTAGGATACAAAAACATTAGTTACATAAAGAGGGTATGGGCTACAGGCAGCCACCCTATTGAGCAGCATCAATGGGCAGTGATTCAACATTGATGATGGGGGTTTCCTCGATGACCACAATTGGCTGATCTTCAGACGTGCCAGTACCCTCGACATGCACTTGAGATTCCACCTGGGCCAAGGCCTCAGCAATCAAAGGGTCGTCCAGTTTAACTGCTTCGATAGAAGGGCGGACCGAGGAGACGACATCACCAAACTTGAGGATGACCCACCGACAGGTCGTCCTGATCCCCCTCTCTAAGTATTCAAGGCCGAAGCCTTGAAACTCGTTTGAGATTTTGTAGGCCTCCACTGCATCGGCCTCGGATTTTTTGACAGTTGCCTCAAGATCGGCCTTGTGTTGAACCCACATGTTGGTCAAGGCCTCTTCCTTCCCCTTTATGAGCATATCCTTGGCCTGTAAATCTGCATCGTGCTGCCTCATCAGCTCGTCCAGGACCCTGGCATGTTCGGTCCTGGCACTCTCCAGTGTAGCCCTTGTAGTCTCCAACTTAGTCTGCAGATCAGCCTCACGTTGAATGGCCCTCTCGACCTCATGAAATTTTTCCTGATTCTCCGCCATCCACTTGGTGGACGAGGTAAAGGCACATACAGACTGCACAGAAATAATAAACAGTTGTCAAGAGGCCGAGAAAATAGTTTGTGAAAGAATGCAACTAAGGGAATGAGGTGAGAACAAATACCTGAGCTAGGGCGTGCAGACCATAGTCATACACTTTTGTTGGAGGCATCTTGGACAAAAATTCATAATCAGCAGCCGAGGGGGCCGAAAACATGGATGATTTGGCCTCCCTCAGGTTTGCGATAAGGGAAGATGGCTCGGCTTTCAAAAGTGACAAGTTCTGGGACCAGAAGGCCCCCATGATGGAAGAAAAGACGGTCCCCTCAGATGCCTTGACCCTTGCCCTCATCCGTGAACCTGACCGAAGGTCGACAGGGACCTCGGGCTCTTTCCTCTTCTGTCTGTCAGAGGTTTACTCAGCAGGTGTCGGCCCCACTGTCTGCATCTTCCTCGGAGTTTGTTGAGGCTTCTTGCCCTTGTTCTTGCTCAAGCCCGATAGAAAACTGGGAGCAGTCATTTTCCAAAGTTGATCTGATATACCAGAAGGACGACCTGAAAGGAGGACGACACGTTAGAAAAATGCAGAGGCAAAGATGAAACACTTGAAAAAAGTAAAGAATGGGCAAAAAATAATATAACTCACATAGCTCTGTCAGGGGGCCGACCCTCAGACCAACTTCCTTGAGGAACCGAGGGGTCATCAGATCTTCAAACTTTGGAAGTTCACCCCCTCTCCCTCGTTCTCTCAGATATTCAACTATATCTTTCTCTTCCATACTAAGTCCGGGGTCTGACCTGGCTTTCATTGAGGGGTTAGACCATCTTATGGGGACCCTCGGACCATCGGCTAAAGGTTGTGCCTCAGCGGAAAATTCCCACTCTCCAGAAAGGAAGAAAAATCTCTTCTTCCAATCGTGGTTGGAGGTTTGCGCCTCGTGGAGAAGTTTTTTATCAGACCTCCTCGCCCCCAGGTGATAGTACCCAGGCTATTTGGACGAGGAAGTGATATTGTAACAGGCCAAGAATACGTCGGCCGATGGATCATCAGTGAAAGCATTCTTCCACAGGGAGATGTAACCTAGGATCGTCCTCCAGGAGTTAGCAGGAAGCTGAGAGGGGGAAACGTCGAGGGCCGACAAGATATTTACGACAGCAAGATGCAGAGGGAATCTGACACCAACCTTAAACATTTGTTCGTATACTGCAACCTCTCCCTCTTGACCCCCAAAGACCCTCTCAGACTCAGAGGGAACCCTTATAGTTATGTTGGGAGACACACTGTATGCATGCCTCCACAGCAAGAGGTCGCGATCCCTAACTGAGGGGATGTAAGACGAGGCATGGGAGGTGTCAACTGGGTCAACATCGGAGTCCTCACCATCATCCTCAGTCCCCTCTCCCTCGGCCTCATCACCTGTCAGAGGCCCCTGAGGAAAGGCCATCTGGAAATCATGTGGGGATAGAGTTGTCACAGGACAGCCTCGGAAGCAACCATACCCTCGGACTATCGGCCTGGACTTAGATCATATGTCCCTATTCTCCTAAAAGGTCTAGCACCAGTTGGCGATGACGCTCTCTCATCCATCTCACCTGAATAACTCTCGATAGTTGTCGACCCGTCATCAGGCACAAGACGACCCCTCAGGGGGCCGACCCCTTATCAGGCCCGGACGACCCTCCGAGGGTGTGACAGTACAAGGCCCAAATTGGGCCAGACTCACTATCAGAAGGAACTTGGCCCTCGTCCTCATTTTACAGGTCGAGGGTGACATCATCACATCGCGTGGTTTGGGAGACGCGTGGAACAGTGCGCGTGAGGCTCACAGGACACGAGGAAGACCGTTATAACCGAATCACCCCCTCACGTGAGGGAATATTATGTCATCCTTTGGCATCCACAGGTGTCAACAGGAGATTGGCTAAATCATCATTCACATGCACCATGCATACTTGGGGGGGTACAATACACCCCCTAAGACCTATATATACTTGTCACCTACAACCCTACAGCGGAGGATGGGAACCCTAGATAAAACTCTGCTTGTAAACATAGTAGAGAGAGAAAGTGAGCTTATGTGCATTGTATCCAAGGCCATTAGTGCCCGTACTTAGTGGATCACACACTCACAGTGGATGTAGGCCTGATTGGCAGAACCACTATACATCATTGTCTTGTTCCTTTTATACTCATCTCCTTCTATATACTTATACACTTATATCTCTATGGCTTCCATGGTTACTATTGTTTGAGCTCATCATCACTTATCTGGTGGGGCTAAATCTAAGCATCATCACAAGCTGTCACCACAAACTCATTTAATTTACCTCGATATGTGAATACAATCCCTCACTTGAAACATATTCAATCATTTTTTTCCTATGATGAATAGTCTCCCAAAATCATATGTATATATACATATATATTCAACCTTAGGGTTATCACCCAAAATTTTGTGTAGGAAACCATCACTACACATACCATCTATATCCGAGAGCACATTGAAGAATCTAGTAATAATTTCGAATACTGGTATACACCTAACTAATAGTCCATACGCCCCAAGCTCAGTCTTACCTTCATCAAATAATCCCATATGTTAGGGAAAGTACCCAATGTAAATCACACACTAATAAACAACATCTACCCAAAATAAGATTTACACACTCTACTCTAGTTGGAAATATGATCCCATCGCTCTCGATTTCGACTACGGTTCAATCACTTTTGTGAATCCCCTAGTCTAAGATATCTCGGATTTATTTCTTAAGTTTATCATTACTAAGGGTATGCGACCACTCTCTTTCATTGGGCCCCAAATTGTATCTTAATAAAATCCAATTTTTTATTTATAAAGGTTCGACATAAATATTGGCCTAAAATTTCACAACATACCCTCGCAACTCTCTCTAAGAGTTCTTAGCCTCCCATCACATCTATACTTACATTTGGTCTATAAGTAGGATTCTCAATATCAATGGGGTTTCCCCACAATCTCTATACACGACTCCAAAAGCACACATGGATATATTTTTCTGAAATTGTCCGAAGAAGTCCCCATAATCATAATGTGTTAGAAACCCCTTGTGTGTCTCCAGAACATATCTCTTTCATCATAAGAGAAGGCCCCAAACCAATAAACCCAACCAAAAAGGGTTAGAGATCATCCTAGAAAAAACCCCATAAAACAGCCCTGATTTCGAATTGATTCGGCCTGGCCCGAATCGATTCGGTCTCAAGGGAGAATCAATTCGCTCTAACTGTGAATCGATTCGGTCCAAAGGACCTGGGAGTCTGTCCCAAACCAAATCGATTCACCTTGGGTCCGAATCGATTTGGTCATGCAGACCTGCCAATTTTGCCTAGGCCGAATCGATTCGCTTAAGGGGCGAATCGATTCGGGTCTGCAGAATTTGAAGGGTTCTTCTTCTTTATCGAAACCCACCAATTTTAAACCCTAACATTTCTATTCTAACCTCCAAATCTTTATCACCACGTGATTCTAAGCCAATAAATCAACCCAAAGTTGATCCCAACCATTTTTACACCATTAAACCCATATTTAAACATTGATTTCAAGATTAAACCCAAAAATCTAGCTTTTGATATTTATACCCAAAATCTAATTCTTTAACCCACAAATTATGAAATAAAATACACAAATGACTTATTTCGCAAGATTAAACACTTGCCTCAGATTTGTAGAGGTTGGATCGTCCTCGATGTCGCGTTTGGGACGAAATCTCCAAGCTTTTCTTCCTCTCTCTCTTCTTTTCTTCTATTTCTCTCTTTCTCTAATGAGAAGGCTTCATCCGTAAGCCTCTTAAGCCTATAAAATATAAGTCCAAATTTTAAATGTTAATACACACTTTAAATGACTCGTTTACTCCAATTCGAGTCAAACTGACTTAAAAATATTCCGGAGCCGAAAAAAAAATCCAATGAAAGTCATTTTGACTATCTCGACCCTTCCGGGATCGATGGTACACTGAAAATCATCATCCGGAATACTTTGAAACGTTCTCTATTTTTGGACCTCAATTTCCAAATTTTAAAATTCTCCAATTTAATAAAATTTTATTTTCCCAAAATTTTAATTTCTCAGTCTCCAAAGTCAAGGGTTGTTACATATCTCAAGTTCTCTCTAGATTTGTACGATATAACATAATGTAAAATATCTTAGATCCCCTCATAGTATGTGTGTGGGTGTTATTTATATGTTGTTTGAAGAGAGAGAACGTAAAGTGATAGGTTTCATGCCTTTATAGGCCAGGCATGTACACAATTTACATGCTAGTGAGAGAATAATCATAAATTTAGTTATTAACAAATGGGGAGAATATTTTTATATCTCCTACATGTGCACGTGTAATTAATGTTGCTAACATCACCCTCTCATATTTCACATACTTATTGTTATAGAATCACTTAGTGGTGTTAGCCTATTGTGAGGTGACAGGGTTAAATAAACTGACTAGGATGCTAAGGTCGATTTGATTGCCTAGGCTAACAAGATTAGTAGCAAAGTCGCCCTCATATTTGTAGCTTATGAATCTATGTGGCCTCTTTTGATTAGTCCATGAGTCATACGAAATTATGGAATAACATTATCATAATTGGTTCCATAATACATCCCCGTATATACGTCTCTAGTATAATATCAAAAAGGAGGGACAATATTTACATCTACCATCCACATGAGTATGGTCCCCTACATGTACAAGTAAATGGACTACGCACAAGCCCTCACATAAAAATACAAAGACCTATCTCTATCACCTTTATGGATCAATCATGCGCACTAGGTAGAGCTATAGGTCGTGCCGAGCCTATAAGCTCAAAACCAAGGTAAAGCCCATCTCTATCGGGTACCTGAGCAGTCAATGTTGTATGCACCAAATAAAAATTCCTCCTTCTACATCACCCACGATTACTCACACATGGTATGCTTAAGACCACATATTAACAATCCTAATCACTCAAAGATTACTAATCCATAATCCATAATACTTAAAATAATTAGTCCCATTTAATTTAAAATATAAACCCAAAGTGACCTAAAGTCGTTATAACGATATTCCTAACTCGTTCTAACAAGTTTACCAAAATTGTTCGAATGACTTATAGAAACCGTTCAAATGAGATGCCCCATCTCATTCTAATGAGTTCCCAACTCATTCGAATGAGAACCCACATCTCGTTCTAATGAGATACTAATTTCATTCAAACGAGATGAATTTTCATCTCCTCAAAGTTCCAAAATTTGCCATTATTACACCAAAACTTAACTCCTAAGCCTCTAATGATCACCACACCCATACTCCTTTAGATATAAGATGTCTAATCGTGTTATTAACTTATATCTACAAATTTTAAATGATTCTAACATGTATTTAAGAGTTAATTATAGAATATAAGGTTAAGAACCCTAGGTTCATAGCTTTCCTCAATTAGTCTCAGATTTGCATCGATTCTCAAAATTAACAAGGGGATTTTACCCGAGTCGATGATATAAACTTGGTTTTAAATATTATACACATAATCCAATTCAGATTCAAAGGATTTAACACTAAAATAAACTTATGTCATTAACATGATGATTAACCTTAATTTCACTATTTTAGTCAATTACGAAAAATAAGATTTAGATTATAAACTCGAATTATCATATGAATTGGTGTAGATTTTAATGAATAACTATTACTATAGCATAAAAACAACTAAATTCACACACTGTGTAAAATTTCCTTAACTAATTGGGTTGAGTCCAAGCCAAGAAACTTTAAAAATTCCATCTCACTTGAGTTCCTCTTCTCTCTAGCCTTATAGGGTTTCTCTTAAGAGCTTCTAATGTGAATTATCTCAAGTCTAATGATCTCTTAAGTTATCTTACCACACAATTAGCCTTAGGCTACATATGGGCCTCAAACCAATTAGCTCAAATACCTCTCTAATTGGCCCAAAACACCACCCGAGTCATATACTAACCCAAAGGACATAATACTCATTATTTAAAGCATAAAAAAATTATGTATGTTCCTAAAGCCAATCCAAAATATGAGACAAAACAAACTATTTTTTATCGAGTACGCATCCAAATATCAATTCTTTATGTAATACATGTGCCCAATATTTTATTATGTTTCCCATATGAATTGTGATAATATGAAAATCCTGGAATTTGGATCATTATAATTGGGTTTATATCTTATTTGACTGTTTTAGAGTCTTGATGATAATTGTTGGAGGTCTTTGTGCTAAAATTTGAGATATTGGAAATTGTGGTTCGAACGAGTTAAGGGTCGTGCAAACGAAATTGTTGTTTCGTTCGAATGAAGGCAGGTGGTTCGAACAAGAAGACAATGTCGTTAAAAATGTAGATCAAACGAGGTGCCACTGTCTGAATTCATCAGAGGGTCGTTCTATCGTCGTTCAAACGAATCCCCCTTCTCATTCGAGCGAGGCCTCATTTTCATTTGAATTAGGTTGCCCATAAATTTTAAATCGGGTTGCCCTTGTGTACTGTCACTTTTTGGACCGTTGGATCGATGACATGTTGAGTTCTGGTGAATCCAGATTAGGCAAAAATGGGATTTTGAGGTTTATGGGTGTTTTATAAGGGTTGTTTTGGTTATTTGTAGGTTTATTTTGAGAGATAAGAAGACATAGGTGGGGAGGTTCTCCTGGACCAAAACCCATAAAATTTCCTCCCCCTCTCTCTTCAATGTCAAGAGTATTCCATCTCCCCAAAGCCTTTCCCACCATTTCTACACCATATCCGCACCTTATGCCACCATATATCACTAGTATTCCACCATATTTAAACCTAATACACCAATTTCCACCATTGTTGTGCAAATCTATGAATTTTGGAGGTGTTTTTTTTTTTTTTTTGGGGGGGGGGGGGGTGGTGGTGGTGGTGGAGAAGAAGAAGAAGAAGAAGAAGAAGAAGAAGAAGTGGAGATTTATGGAGTTTGAAGGAGGTTTTTACTTGGAGTTTTTATGGAGGCAAGTTTTGTAGATATAGGCAACCTCCTTGAGGCCACCTTAGGATGTGGGGGGTTTCCATTACCTTCTTCTTCATCCAACCATTTTAGGGACTACATATGAGGTGGGAAATCTCTACTCTTATTTTAAGACTCCATTTTGCACATTAGTAATCTTGTAGCTAGAATTGTAAGAGTAGGATTCATTATGATATAAGAATGATACTTCTTATGATTTTTTTAAAAAAAGTTTACAAAGGGTTTCAATGTTTTTGAGAAAAATGATATATTTCAATAAAGCTTGGTATTAAACGTTTTTATGAAATATAAATGTCGGAAGAATGCTCATTTTGAGTGGACATATTTTATGGATAAATGTTTCAAAGTTTTCTTGTGCAAATTTTGGGATTTTAAATAAATATAAATTATATTCAAGTTTTGAAGAAATAAAAATGTCTTTTGCCTTGAAAAGTATGTTTCTGCAAACATTATGGAATTTCTAGATGTAAATTACATGTTATACCGATTTTATAGGATTTTGGGGCTTAAAATCGATCTTCTCAAGTATAAAAACTTGTAGTATTTTGAGCTTGAACATATAAGAAAGTTTAATGAGGGTTTTATCGGTTTTAAGTATGAAATAAAGAAACTAGAAATTTCTGTTCTTAAAGTGTGTGAAAAGGGTGTTGAAAAGGTGATGAGTGTATGGTTTTAAGACTACATGAATTAATAAGAAAATGGTATTTTTACCATAAAGTAGTCTTGTATGTTCAATGATTTATTGAAAAAGAAAGTAATGAAATAAATATGTTTCCAACTTGAAAGGAATGTTATTCCAAAATGTTAAAAGAAAGTGTTGATATGTTAAAGACACTTAAGACATTAGTGTAGGTAACTTAATGGTGTTTTGGGAAATAACACTTGAGAAAATGGAGGAAAAGACAAGTTAGGAAATAAATGGTTAAAATGGTAATTTTACGTAAACTGAAACATTTTTATGAAATAAAAATATTGGAAAGGGTGTTACACACAATGGTCCTAAATGAACTTGATTTTGGAATAAAATCAATGTAAGGGTATAAAGGATATGAAATGATTATTTTAAAGTGTAGCACAAGTTGGGGTGAAACCTCGAGTTTTGGCTTCGGTCGAAAAAAGGAAAAAATGAAATAATGTGGACATTTTCAAAATATTGAAACACATTTATATGGACTCGGGTGACATCGGGATACTTAAGGAGAGCACGAAGCCCTAGGGTGAAAGACCCAAAACCAGTGGCCAGAGCATATGGTAGCATAACCGATGGCCTGGAGCCAAATAAAGTATATGGATTCTGGAAGTTTTCAAGAAAAAGATAATGAAATTGGAACATGTCAAGAAATGGGTTGTGTAGTGAATATATGAAAACACAACCTAACTTGAATGAATTAATAAATGTTCCGGTAAAGGATAAAGTGGATAGGAGATGTGAAAATTGATCAATATCCATAAAGTAAAGGAATGGTAAAGTGAAGGGATTAAATGGGTAGTTAAACAACCTAGAGAGGTTTAACCCATAATTAACACAAGGGTGTGTTTATGAAAGGGTAGTTTCCGAGAAAAATAAGTATTTTCTAACACGGTGTTTCATGTATTGAAAGGGCGATTTTCAAAGAAAATACTATCGTGAGTTTGTATATATAAAAAGTTGATTTCGGAAAAAGAAATGAGTTTCCTTAAAGAAGGCATATTTATTTTAAGTATTTAACTGGGTGTGTTAAATCGAGAATTAAAGGTCAAATTAAGTGAAAGGAATTTTTTGTACAAGAATAAGGTAAATTAATCGGGATAAACAACATTTTTGGAATAAAAACGATTTTATGCATATATATATATATATATATGTGGTAGTTTCACATGCACATAGATATAACATGTTAGAGTCTCCTTTCTGCCATTCGATTTTATATTACATTGTTGTAATTTTCCACTCGGCATTCGACTCATTCCTCCATCTTCGTTACAGCCAGTTGGGTGTGATTTCGTATTTTGAGGAAGTTGTACATGTAAGAACCCTTTTTAATTTGCGTTGATATCTCTGTATGCTTGAATTTTGGGGATATTTCCCAGGGGTCCCTCAAGTAGCTTGATTTGAAATGGAAATCGCATGCCAAGCAAGTGAAATATTAATTAAATAAAACTGGACTGACATCATTATGTAGGTTATTTTATTGCACTTCACATCTAATGCTTGGGTCCGATCAAGTTGACCATGGGTAACCATAAATTAGGGTCGGGGAATTTCAAATGGTATCAGAGCTCTAGGTTCAAGGCTCTTTTAGGGAGTGACGTGGTGCGATCAGTATTAGCTCTTTCAACGTCGGTCTTGGTTTTGGGCTGACCATGCTAGAATGGTAACAATTTTAGTTTGTGTTCTCGACGATAAAGTCAAGGAGATTAGCACGATGAGTAATTCACTGCGAAGTGTCATGCGACTAAGTAGTTATTGTTGATCAATTTCACACTTTTGATTAGATATGTTAGTGATTTGGGAGAGTTTGTGTGAGCCACTAGTGGCGACACCGTAGTTTTTAATGTGAGGCGCTTGTGTGTCCACCCTTGATGATATGAGAGGCCAATTAAGACGTAAAATGGTGAATAACATCCACTAAATTATACAAGTGAATTTTGTAAATTCAACTGTGGCGGTTAGGTGACTACTTAAATGGTATGGAATTGTGATAAGGATGGATTAGGTTCCGAGGTACAATACTTTTAGAAAGTTAATAATGATGATGTAATTAGGAAAATTTGATCCTTGGGGTAGTATCATGTCATAAGATAATTGGCGATTCAATAGACGATAGGAACCATGTTGTCAACACTTAGGGGATGTGTACTTAATCTGAGTCGATAAAATGCAACTATTGTAAGAAAGTGTCTTGGTGGTTGTTGATCGAAAGTTGTACCTCACAAGGTATGATGAGAGTTGCAGGCAATTGCGGTAAGTATGTTACATATGTAATGGTGAGAATTAGGGAGAATTAAGAGTGAACTCTAGATAGTCTTCCATTTCAGGGTTATAGGAATATGGTGCAACTTTGAGGAATAGGATCTTTAGTGATGTCGGTGATGCAGACCTAGAGGTTTAAAGGTTGTATATGACATCCTATATCCTGTCAGAATCTTTATTAATGTCAGTTTGTGATTTGGTACATGGTCCGTTTGTAAGTAAGATAAGATTTTTATCTAAGTGTAAGGGACATTTTAGTGGCTTAATTAATGGCTAGGTGCAAGGTAATCTTAGTATGAATGTGGTTTTAGGGCATCTTGGAGTGTCTCTAGGATAAATTGTGTGTGGCGTCATTGGGAATAAAAATCGACTGTTGTGATGCCATAAGGTGTTCGATGATTAAGGTGAGATATATGTAGAAGCTCATAGACTATTGTTTGTGAGCACCTAGTAATCACAATGTGGGTATTGAGAAATTTCTAGAGCACACCTATGATGAGAAAGTCATGGATGATGAAATCTTAGTGGGTTTTGAGGACTTTTACTAATTAAGTTCGATATGAAGATGTACTACTGTCTTGGTGATGATTGTGGTAAGGGTCAGGTAATGACCTCAGGTTGTTAGTCAAGGTTTAAAATATTGAAATAGTGTACGTGCCAGGTGCTGTAATCCGAATTGGCACAGATGGGTGGTGTCTCCTTCTAAGAGAAATTGGAAACTGGTGTCGTGAATGGGTGTGATGCTCGGATGTCATGTAATGGCTAGTGTAGGCTATGTGACATTTGATTTTGAAGAGTACTAGGAAATGCATTCGAGACTTAGTTTAGTGATGTCATATGGAAACTTAAAAGTGGCACCCCAAAGGGGTATCGAAGCATGATTAGGATGCTGGCGTGTGTCGATAGTATAAGTAAGAATAGCGCTAGCAAGGTAAGGACTAGTTCTTTTTAAGTCTTGCTAAGCCGATACGAATTAAAAGATGTATCCTGGTTAGGAACTTACTACCCTTGGAATGTCAATAACGATCGATGTGGCCGTCAAGTAAGTTCACTTTGGGTAGAACCTAAAGATAAGCTTGGTGAGGACCTCGTATAGGTAAAGGTTATTATAAGGTGCATGTTTTTCATAATAGGGTTCTCCCTAAGGATACATAGGGTTACAAAGTTACAATCATGATATTATAAGGTGGGAAGTAACCTAGGTACAATGGGTTGGTAACGTCATCACTGGTAAGATGAACAAGGTGGGTGTCGACAAGGGCGTTAGCATTCATCAATCACAATGACTCGCGTTAATCAAGGATGTAAGGAGTAAATCTTATTTTTATAGAGGGACGTATAGTGTTTGACTTCCCAGGGAATAGTAGGTTCATTTGTGGCTTTCGTCTTGAAGGGATCAATGATTTGTGATCTAATTCTTCATGGTTGGTGACTTGATCTAGGGTATGTGGCTAGGACAATGCTCAGTGAGATCTTCTGGGAGGAGTCGTGGACTTTAAAGGATGTGGCTTAGGTTTTCTTTTCATGGACCATAGCCCGTTGCATACGGATGGGATTTTCTCAGAACAGTTGTTTGTTCCTTTCATTTTTATGTGTGTATCTCTTTCAGTTCTGGTAATAAAGGATTGGTATTTCGACGAATATGGTATCTTGGAACTGTACCATGTTATGGTACAACGTGGTTTTTCCTATTGGAGTGCGGGTGGACTAGCATGGTTAATGCAAATCGATAACTGGGTGTGCCCCTACTTGAAGTATTCTCACTACTTCATAAAGTTCAGTGTACGGGTGGCTGCACTTTCGACTGCACAACTTGATCGTTGTAATTATTTTCCTTAGGATTAATGACCTTACAACTGGTCGACATGGTAGTCAGTGGCTCTGGTTGTAAATAGATTCATGACAACTTGAGGACATTCTATAGTGTTAGAACTCGAGAAAACTTAGCAGGCAATGTTGCTTTACCACGATGAGTGGATTGGTGCAGTACTCAAGTGAATGATCCTAAGCAAGGCGCCTAGAGTAATACTAGGGTCATCGTAGAGAAATTCGAAAGGTATCAATCAAGTACACATTGATGATTTTATTGGTGTGTCACTCTACTAAGTGAGTGACTTACGATATGAGGTTATGTGGTCATGGCAACTCGGGGATTTGAGTAAACTTGGAAAGTGTAGTCCTTAGATTTGAGAAGATTGGTTATATTACGATTCACTCTTGGGTAAATATCGATCACTAAAGAGGTTGACCGACAGAGGCACCGCTATGATTAAGTATTAGCAAAGGTAGTCTTGGGACATGATTGAACGTAATTGCCAAGTGAGTGGAAAATCGGGCACAATTATGCAATTTTAATGGTTAACATGATGGCGAGAGTCAGAGCATGTCGCATGTTGGGCTTTTGATGATAACCCTCATGTAAAAGAAAGTGATGATGTGATCATAGCTATTAAAAACTTCGATGATTTTGTCTTACAGGATTTCTATGACTTGGAATGAGGGTTGGTAAATCCCATGAACTTGAGGAATTGGCATATCGATAATATTGGGGACGAAAATTCTAATTGAGAGGAAAAATGTAATACCCATTCCCAATATTTTATTATATTTCTCGTATAAATTGTAATAATATGAAAACCTTAGGATTTGGATCATTATAATTAGGTTTATATCTATATTGGACCATTTTGGAGTCTTGATGATAATTGTTGGAGGTCTTTGGGTTAAAATTGGAGATATTGGACATTGTGGTCTGAACGATTTAAGGGCCGTTTGAATGAAACTGTTATTTTGTTCGAACGAAGATAGGTGGTTCGAAGTGGAGATCTAATGAGGTTGAACAAGTTGCCTGTGTCTGAATTCGTTAGAGGGTCATGTGAATGAAGCCCCTTTCTCATTCAAACGAGGCCTCATTTTCATTCGAATCAAGTTGCTCAAAAGTTTTGAATGGGCTTATCCTTGTGTGATGTCACGTTTTGGGCCATTGGATTGATGACGTGTCGATATCTCGTGAATCCAGATTGGGTAAAAACATGATTTTGAGGTTTGGGGGTGTTTTATAAGGGTTGTTTGGGTTATTTATGGGTTTATTTAGAGAGAGAAAAAGAGAGAGGTGGAGAGGTTCTCCCCCACCAAAAACCCATCATATTTCCTCTCTGTCTCTCTCTCTCTCTCTAATGTCAAGAGTATGCCATATCCCCAAGTCCTTTCCCACCATTAATACACCATATCCCCACCTTGTGTCACCATATATAACTAGTATTCTACTATATTTCAACCCAATACACCCATTTCCACCATTGTTGGGAAAAGCTACGAATTTCGGAGGTGTTGTTGGGGGGTTTTGGAGAAGAAGAAGAAGAGAGATTTATGGAGTTTGAAGGGGGTTTGGGCTTGGAGATTTTATGGAGGCAAGCTTTATGGCGCTAGGCAACCTCCTTGAGGCCACATTAGGAGCTGGTAATTGCTATCACCTTCTTCTTCATCCAATCATTTCTGGACGTACATTTGAGGTGGGAAAACTCTACTCTTAGTTTAAGACTTTATCTTGCACGTTAGTAGTATTGTATCTAGAATTGTAATAATATGATGCATAATGATATAAGAATGATATTTCTTATAATTTGTAAAAATGGGTTTACAAAGGGTTTTAATGGGTTTGAAAAAAATGATATATTTCAAGAAAACTTGGTATTAAACATTTTTATAAAATAAATATGTTGGAAGATTGCTTATTTTGAATGGAAATTTATACGGAGAAATGTTTCAAAGTTTTCTTGTAAAAAATTGGGGATTTTATATAAATGAACATTTTATTCAAGTTTTGAAGAAATAAAGTGTCTTTTGCCTTTAAAAGTATGTTTGTGCAAATATTATGAAATTTCTAGGTGTAAATTATATGTTAGACCCATTTGATAGGATTTGGGGGCTTAAAATCCATTTTCTTATGCATAAAAACTTATAGTATTTTGAGGTTGAGCATATAAATAAGTTTAATGAGGGTTTTATTGGGTTTAAGCATGAAATAAAGAAATTAGAAATTTTAGTCCTTAAAGTTTGTGAAAAGGGTGTTGAAAAGGTGATGAGTGTATAATTTTAAGATTACATTAATTAATAAAAACTCGTATTTTTCTTATAAAGTAATGAAATAAAAATATTTCCACCTTGAAAGGAATGTTATTTTAAAACTTCAATCCAAAATGTTAATGTGTTAAAACATTTCAGAAGTTAGTGTGGATAACTTAGTGGTGTTTTGGGAACTAACACTTGAGAAAATGAAGGAAAAGACAAGTTTGGAAAGAAATGGATAAAATGGTAATTTCAGGTAAAGTGGAATATTTTTATGAAATAAAAATGTTGGAAAGGGTATTACACACAATGGTCCTAAATGAACTTGATTTTGGAATAAAATCAATGTAAGGGTATAAAGAAGATGAAATGATTACTTTAAAGTATAGAACAAGTTGGGGTGAAATCCCGGGTTTTGGTTTCGATCAGGAAAAAGAAAAAATGGAATAAAATGGAGATTTGAAAAGTGTTAAAACACATTGATAAGGACTCGGATGATAGCAGGATAATTAAAGAGGGCCCGGAGCCCTGGGATACAATACCCAAAACTACTGACCTGAGCATATGGCAGCATAGCTAACGGTGTGGAGCCCGTTAAAGTGTACGCATATAGAAAGATTTCGAGAAAATAGATAATAAAATTGGAACATG
Organism: Sambucus nigra; assembly: GCA_949130495.1. Classification (NCBI taxonomy): domain Eukaryota; kingdom Viridiplantae; phylum Streptophyta; class Magnoliopsida; order Dipsacales; family Adoxaceae; genus Sambucus; species Sambucus nigra. Next base: position 625,984,510 of record OX422210.1, on the reverse strand, counting down.
TCAAGAAATGGGTTGTGTGGTGTATATATAAAAATATAACCTAACTTGAATGAATTAATATATGTTCTAGTAAAGGGTAAAATGGACACGAGATGTGAAAATTGATCAATGTCCACAAAGTAAAGGGATTAAATGGGTAGTTAAATAAACTAGAGAACTTTGACCCATAATTAACACAAGGGTGTGTTTATGAAAGATTTTAAGAGGAAAATAAGTATTTATAACACGGTGTTTGTGTTTGTTGAAAGAGTGATTTTCAAATAAAATACCAACGCGAATTGGTATATATGAAAGGGTGATTTTGGAAAAAAGGAATGATTTTCCTTAAACAAGGTTTAAGATTTCAATATACCCAATTAGGTATAAATAAAAAACAAATGTACAAAAATTCAAAAAAACATGATATTCAATTTCAGATTTCAATTTTAAATTCAAATTTAAGCAACATTATATCCAATTTCAGATATTCACCCAATTTCAATTTCAGATTTACACAACATTGTACCCAATTTAAAATTTATACCCAAATTTGTAAAAACACTAAATTAATTTAAAACACACAGACACACAAATATAAATAAATAAATAAAAATATATATATATATATATATATATATATATATATATATATATATATATATATATAAAGAGAGAATTAGAGAATGAGTGGAGAGCAAGAGAGAGTGGTCGGTGAAATGAAATAAAAAAAAACTAGGTTTTTTTATTTATACCCGATACCAGACCGTAACCCTCCTGTTAGGACTATGTTTTTTTTAACTTGTCTGATTTATTCTGAATTTGAAATGAAATTTTAGTTTTTCGATTTTCGATTTTTAATTTTTCCAAAAAAATGGAATCCAAAATAAAAAAAAGAATATTGAATTTCCATTTTTTTTTAATTTTTTCGATCTGATTTGCTTAATTAGTTTTGATTTTTTTTGAATTATTTTTTAATTTCCAGTTTTGCCAATTGTTTTTCAATTTTTTAAAACTTTCTCATATCCCACATCGGTTGGGAGAGGATGGGGGTTCCAAAGTATTGCTCTAAAGGAGATTCTCCTTTTAACCTCTACACAAATGAAAAAAATGGGTCAAATCCTCATGTATTTACATGTTGAGTTAAACATTTTTCTTTGTATAATTAATATGAGAATTTTGAGTAATCGAAAATCCTTAATTTATTTCTTTGAAACTGTTGAATTTTCGTATTTTTTGATTTTTTTTAATTTTTGCCAATTTTTTTATTTTTACGAATTTGAATTTTTTTAAATATTTCAAAAAAGTCAGATCGAAAATATAAATAATTATTTTATTTCTGCAAAATCAAAATTTGTTCCGAAAAAGCATTTTTCGATCCGATCCGACCGAAACACAAGTTTATCCCCTACAACCAATTACATTATCACAGTTCCCAATGTATGGTCACGGTTCCCAGCTGTGACCACTACATCACCCTTAACTAATCACAGTTCCAAATAATGACCATTGGACCGTGACCAATTCGAATTAAAATATTATCACAGTTTAGGTTACGATTCAAAATCGGGACCATGCTTTACTATGGTTTGTCGTGATTTGGTCATGATCTGAAAATGTGACCCTCAACTTGGCCAAATTGGTGCCAAAATTCCTTCCATATAGATTATGATTGGGTCACAGTTTGGAGTCGTGACCATGGTGGTCTCGGTCTGAAACCATAACCATTATTTTGTCTAAGTCACCCATTGTAGGGGTCACAACCTTGGTTGAAATATTTTACTGTGGTCACAGATTTAGACCCTGACACCCGTGGTCACGGATTTGGATCATGACTCACCTCTTGTGATCATACTCGGTATATGTCATAGTTCTTGACATTGATAAAAAGGCTCCGATGTTGAGATGGAGACTGTTGGCCATGAGATAAAGACTGAGGATGATTGAGATGGAGACTGAAGGTGGATATAAGTATTTCAGTGAAGTTTTAGGGGCTTTTTTTAGATGAAGGATTTCAATGGAGGTTTAGGGGATCTAATACCATTTGAAGTTTGAAAATGAATTTAAATAGAAAATGATATGTTATTAAGATCGCACTTAACTCGATACATGTAATACACTTTATAGGTACACAATACTCGATCATTAAGATACCCATAAGAATATACACATAATATATAATATGTTTATTAACATATTAAAGATAATGAATTACAAAAGATGTTGCCTATTACATGTAAGGGATCCCTAGTGATAGTATCCAGGTAACGAGTAATTTGAAAATATAACATTTTATGAATTAATATTTATCAAGTATTTCATTTATTCATAATTCACTTTTATATTACAAACAATTTCCCTCAAAAGTAAAAGTGGAATATTTATTTTTATATACTCATTTTTTTTATGATTCTCAAGAAAATAGTAATAAATAGTAAAACACAAGATTTAAAATAAGAGAGAATGTAAAAGAATTGGATCTTCATGTTTTTCACAAAATATGCCTAAAAGATAAAAAAGAAGACTTATCTTTATCCAATGTATTGATCAAGTTTGTTGTAGAAATCTCTTTTTAATCATGTTGATTAATTGCTCCAGCGATCCCTCTTCTTTAATTAAAAACTGCACTCAAATGGAATTTCAGAATTTTGTTTCTAGCCCAATATATTGTGTGTTTATGAAGGCTTTTTTGATGGAGAATGACCTATTATATATCGGGTGAGAGTGGACCTAAATATCCTATGCAAACTGTAATTCTACCATACATCACATTTATACATACATTAGGAGACTAACCCACTTAATCTCTTAAAAATCCCGGTCATTTATCTAAAGATCTCCTAACCAAATCTGATTCTTAGTTGGACCACATTACGTAGGACTCTTTTATTTAACCCATTAATTAATTACGTATTTCATAATTCCCAAATTAGTAAATGGAGAAAATATTCCTAATAGTCTCCTACTTGGTCCTAATAAGAATTCACATAATGATTTGATTCAAGGAACATCAGGCGAGCAATAATCTTTAGAATAGTCATTAACAATAATTCACCTTAATTAAATACTCCACTAAATATGAGTCAAGATGGTTCCACACTTATTCGAGATCATGGTTCCTTCCATATACTACACCACTAATGTCATATTTAATGAGGCCTAAAATGTGAATTGTCAATAATGGTTCCATAATCTCTTTATAAAAAGATTATTTTTGTCGTGTTCATCCATTAATTCACATGCATGTATACAATAGAGACAAAAATATAAAATTTGGAAACACTTTAGTGATATCACAATGTTGTGTAAAAAATAAGCACTATCAATCCATAACATCAAATTTTTATTGGCTACACTTAAGATCCATATCTTAAGCATGCTTCATCAATGTCTTTTGTGATAGCCCATTTATATGGATTTGCTATGTCAACACGTATACTAATGTGTTCAAATGACACTCTTTGTTTCAGACTTTCTTATTTAATTGAAATATATTTACATTCGATACAAACTCATTTTTCACAAGAGTTAATGGATGGATTATGTTTCACACCTTCATTATATTGGTCGTCAAACCAGAACAAACATACTTAAGAAAGAGTAAACTTCATAATATTCGTACAACTTGTAAATTCGAGTCATAATAACCATTCATATTTAAATGAACATATATCATAAATGTGTGTGTATAGTTTATAAGTATCTTATTACTTAATACTTAACTCTTAATTCCATAGGAAATTAATTTGTTTCTCTACTTTCTAAATTCGTACTTATATATAGAGAAAATATATAAACTTACTCCCACTGATCTTAAGGTGTATACAAATATACAATGATTAAAAACATGATAACATTGTTTATTAAAATATTATATGCGGGAAACTTATGTATATACATGATATTTTAAACATATACACATGGTTTATTAAACTCCAAAAATTAGTTTTCATGTCCACTTAATGTAACTTTCTATCATAATGAGCTACGAATGTCATAAGAATTCCATGTCCTTAGATATAATTGAGAAGGTTCATTTACAACCTTTTCCTCATTAATGGTTTGGCTTTATATCATTTAATTACCGTTAGAGTCGCATTTGGTCTTTGATGACCCACTCATACCTGACTTGGGTGCATCAATTATGTAGTTAAACAAGATCCTAAACTTAGTTGTACTCCATTAATTTGACTTATTATTGTAATACCCCGTATTTTTGTAGAATTTTATTTAATTATGGAATTGGGACTAATTGATTTAAATTGAGAAAATTTAATTTATAATTAATCCGGATTTAATTGTAATAATTACTAGCGTGACGGGAGTCAGTATTTATCGAAAATAATTACGTGGAATATTACTCAGCGAGTAAAGTAATATATGAATATGAGAATATTAATTTGGCCGGGAGTGAAATATACGCCAGTTACAATACACTTAGTTGGGACGCGAGTGTGAGTCGTGTCAGTATTACTTTAGTGAGCTAAAAAAGATAATTTATTTTTAAGTAACTTGTATGGCCAATTTGAGCGGTCCAGTGTGTCCGTAAGGGTCAAAATAGTCAGAAAACACTACTCAGGTGTTTTATTTGGAGTCCGGGGCATTTTAGCTCAAGACGACACCCCGGAGGGGTATTTTGGTCTTTTGGGATTTTTAGAGAATTAAATGGACGAAAATTAGGAATTAAATAAGGGTTGTACGTGGGTTAGAATAGTTTATCAGTTTCCAACCTACGTGAGAGAGAAGGAGAGAACCAAAGAGGGAGAAGAACACATAGGTGATTTGTGAAGCACCTTATACCTTTGACTTGCTTAAGTCTACATTGTATAAGTGCTCAACTAATTTGGAAATATTGACAAAATTGGTAGTCCATCCTAGAAACCAAAAAGCCTCAGAACTTATCTCTCTAAACCTCTTCAATGATCCATGATGGTGTAAAATGAATCACACTACACACAATTAGAAGTGCATACATGTGTTCATTTTTGCTTAAAAATGAGTGTGTGTTTAATTCCCCTTGAATTGGAGCTTTAAATAATTTTTGGGAATTTTTAAATATTTTTAGATATTTTTTAAAACATTTTTAAACATTTTTTAAATAAATTTTTTTATTAATAAAAGGGATTATAAAGTTTGTGGGGTTAATATACTATTTTAGAAACTTCATTTTTCACTGAAATGTTTGGTTGGGTACGATCTCAAAGCGCTAGAGACTTCAGGGTGATGTTTTGTAATTATTTTGACGCGCGTGTGAGAGCCTCTAACCAGCCAACACTTGTCACCCTCCGGGTGAATGTATTTGTGTTTGTTATGTGAGAGGGTTGGATGGATGTTTGATGAACGTTGGATCATTCCTTATCAAGGGTCTGCATGTGTTCTTGGTTAATCCCGGTGATATCCATTTGAACCAATCTGAATTGTTTTAATCCACCGCTGTTTTATAACCTTTGGATCAAGTCAAACCTTGCAAGACTTGATCTCAGCCCTTGATTTGCCTCGATCATCCAGAACCTTCCCCAGGCAGTATAAATACCCTCCACTTCTCAGCCTTAGAGAACTTTTGGGCATTCGTCTTTCTGAGAGAAAAAAATAAGAGAGAAGTGAGAGAGAAGAGAGAAAAGAGAAGAGAGAAGAGAGAGAAAGGGAAACCTGTTAGCCAAACCCTAACCCTAACCCTAAACAGTTCACCTTCTCAGAAACAAACCTTCGTATTTTCATATCCAAACACAACCTTGAGTGTTTGTGAGAGAGAGTTGTTTGTTGTTGTGTTGCTGTAACCTCATTATCTCTGATCTTGTACACAACTTAAACATTTGTGTGAAGATCTAGTTTCTCTTTCATAGAAACGTTAGATCTACATACTATATGTTATATTTTCACTAGATCTGCATTTTTTATACTTGATTTAAGAAAATCTTACTGATTTGATTTTTAAAATGTTTTCTGGTTTCTTTTCTTACGAAACTTAATCCTGACCTAGTTGGATTCGCACTTGGAGGGTTTTTCAATCTCATAAATGTTTTCAAAAGAGATTGATTAAGGTCTTGACCGATTTCTGAAGCAAGATCTCCGTTGAATCTGGGTTATCTTTAAAGGTCAAAAGGATTTGAGTTATGTGAGAAAGAACTAAATAAAAATCACTGCATATAGACTTTATATGTAATTTACTAGGACAGTTTGTAAATATAAGTGTGTGTGAGTTCATGCATGTGAATAGGAATCACTACACTAACACTTAACACACTACTACACTGGAAGTGTTGTGTTTAAGATCTGAGATCATTGAGTCGACGTAAAGAAGCTAAAGCAAAGGAAGTTAGCAAACTGGAGAAACATCATCAACAAATCAGATCTATCAGAAGTTAGAAGGACACCAAAGGGGTATATTCCTAAACTTATAATAGGTTGATTTGTGTGCTTGCATGTTGTATAGTTTGTAACTAATTTTTGTTATTAGTGGATTTTTGTTTTTATAACTTAGAAGTCACCGTGGATGTTTCCTCTGTTGGGAGAGGTTTTACCACGTTAAAATCGTTGTGTTGATTATCTTCATCTACTCATCTCATTCTATAAGTGTGCTGAATTTTTGAAACTGCCTTTGTTTTAAAAACTGATTACACAATCTTAATTACTCTCGTACATAAGTTTCTTTGTAAACACATCTTGTTTATAATTTTTATTTTCAAAAGAAAAGGGTTTCTCCAACAAACATTCGGAGTTGCTTATACAGTTTAACCTTGTGTTAAACGGAATTAGCGATGTTTTTCAATTTGAGCCAAAGATTCAAGTTTTTCCACCGAAAATCACACCAACGCGTAGATCGCGAAGAGAGGAGCACCTAAATACCTATTTCGTTCAACAATTCAGAGGATCAAGAAAAGGCAAGTGTTTATCTCGCTAAAATTCTAAACATATATGATTCATGTTAACCTAGATTATGAGATAACCATTGATGCCATGAATTTGAGACTGAATCACTATTAAATTATGGAATTCAAAAGATAGGTTTGCATGTAGATGAATAAAACTATTGTAGGAATGATAAATCTGGATATTTATGTTATAATCACGAAATAATTTTGGGGGGGGGGGGGTGAGTGATTGTTCATGGTGGGTTTAATATTAATGAACTTTAGAGAGTGAAGACATTAGTTTAGATTCCCTATGATTATGTAAGGATTTGTCATTTAAATTGTGTTATAAAGTACCCCATTATGAGTAGGAATAGTTTAGAATCATTGATTGGGAGTTTGGATGAGTTTTACACGAATTTTGATGAGAAAAAAGATTGGAAAAACGAATTTCGGAAGAACAAGGTTGATCTCGAAATTCTCATTCGAACAAGAATTCCAACGAGACTTTTAATGAAATTCTTGAGTTCGTTCGAAGTGAGAAGATCATTCAAACGAACTCGTTCGAACGAGAATCCTAGACTTCTAACGAGTTTTCTAACACATAGTTTGGCCCGGATAGGTTAGAACCTTTGTAGGTTGGTCCAAGTGAGAGAAATTAACCTAAACTATCATCGAATGACTTAAATCCCTAGTTAGTAATGAGTTGAGAGAGAGATTATTCTTTGGGATATAGCGGATTAATAGAACCTTAGAGAAAGGTATATGTTAGAGACATGAGTCGAAGTGCTGTGATAAAGTGAATGGTAAAGACGATAATGCTATCTATAATTTCAGGAACTTAGGATGCGTGAATACCTAATTAATATAATAAGTTATGTGCATACTTATTGATTTAATTATTATGTGTATAACATACCTACGTTGCTTGCAATCGAGCGAAGGTTGCGCGTTGTGGACAATCATGCCTTGAGGAGCCTTCGGGTGGGATATTGATTGGTATCACTAGAGCATAGAACCTAGTGATAGTGATGACGGTTGTATGGGTGCGTAGGTATGTGCGTAACCCATCGTCTTTGAACTATGTTCGCCTCCAATATATGTGTTTTGTTTTGATGGTTCGTGTGAGACTGAACCTTTAGTCCTTTATGCAAATGATCAATGCAACAGGACATGTAGCAGAGTATGCAGGCACCGCAGCTGTGTCATATATATATATATATATATATATATATATATATATATGAGATATAGTGAATATATGTATACCCTTGTGTTGATATCTACTGTGTGAATTTAGTAGGTAAAAATTTATTATGAATTCCGAAATGAATTAAGTAGTGGTCACATAATTGGAACACTGAAAATGCTTATTTATGCTAAAGTGGGATTAATTTTATATATGGTACTTTGCGAGGGAAATATTTCGGGGAGGTTATCGGACTGTGATGGGTTTAGATAGGAAGAGCTAGTTAGTGTGGGAATAAGACTAGTGGGGTTGAATATTCGTTAGGGGTGCACACTTGAGGAGAGGTGAGCATTCCCAAGTGAGTTCGATAATTTAACATTATAAATATATGTTCTAATAAATCTTTTTAAGCACTTGCTGATTTTTAAACTATTTTCAACTCGGGCTCTGACCCATTTCTTGCAAAATCTCTTTTCTTGTCAAATCACTTTAAGGTGCCCAACCACAGGGACACCTAGCATTGGAGATTCACTCATTCGACGAGTTGTAGCTACTGTGGAAGCTACAGGGCATTGGTAGTAGCCGCCTTCATAACTCTTATTGACTTCCTTTGAGCTATTTCATCATTTAGGGCTTGTTGCCCTTTCCTATTTAGTTATCAAGGGATTATGAACTTAGTTATTTACCCTTCAGTTGTTGGATTTATTTAGTTAGGCTATTGTATTTGATTTTGGATTGGATGTGTTTACTCCAGTCCCTTTTATTATCTCAGTATTTCATTTCTTATGTGATTGGATTCACTGGTGAATGTTTAGTTATTTTTCTTCTGGTTCTATAATTAGTTAAAAAGATAAAATTTTGACATCTGTTTTTCTTAAATATTAGGTGGTTAGTTTTAATAATAAAATTTTCAACAGTGATGCATAATCTGAACCAACTGGATATTCTGAATTAATTAATAAAGGACTGATCACCCGATATTTAATTTAGCGGGGTGTCACAGGTGGTATCAGAGCATCAGGTTCTAAAGTCCTTAGGATTTGTACGGCTTACTATGTTTTTCGCGTAGCTATCTTTGATGTAGAGCCCTATATTTAGGACTGTTGTATTCATTATTTGCGCTTTCTACGTCTTCAGTTATTTGAGACATTTACTATGGACTTATAAAGCTTCTCTCTCATTTCAGATGCCTCCTAGACGTGCACAGTGAGCCAATAGGAATGCCCAGCCCGAGCCCCAGCCAGCTTCGGCCCAAGGTATGATGAACGCTGTGGAAATTTCCGCTATTGTAGCATAGGCGATGAACGCAACATTAGCCGTGGTTCAACAGGCTCCACCACAGTCACCAGTACTGGCTCCATCACCATTCCACGCTCTCCCTTCTTCTTAGGAGCGTGTTACAGATGCCTTTCAGAAGGCACACCCTCCAAAGTTCGCTGGGAGTTAAGATGTGGTAAAGGCGAGCCAATGGAGGAAAGATATACAGAGGCACCTGAGGTTGTATCAGTGCACCGAGGTACAAAATCATATTCTATCTACCTTTAAGTTGGTAGGAGCAACGTTACAGTGGTGGGAGTTCATCACCATTGTGGAGGAGAGAGATAGCTTGACTATCCGGGATTTCTGTGTGCGGTTTGACCGCAAGTACTTCCCTTCCACCGTGGAGACCGAGATGAGGCAGAAACTACTGAACCTCAAGTAGGAAGGAAAGACAGTTGCTGAGTATGAAGAGGAGTTTACCGACCTTCTAAATCTAGTTCCAGACAAGATACCGACAGAAGAGAAGAAGATTCAAAGATTCATGGATGGTCTGACTTGCAAGATTTGCCAGCATTTGTTAGGAAATCTTTCATTGGCCACTTATTCTGATGTGGTTAATGCTTCCCTACTACATTATCAGGACCACCGCTTCCACGAGAAGGGAAGCAAATGAGTTGGGGAGTCCAGTCAGTAGGGACGGACAGGAGGTAGTGGTACCGATGGGACATCCCCAGCTCAAGGACAGGTCTGTCAGGGTGAGAAGGGTTTCCAACAGGGAGTTCCTGCTACGAGATTCTATTATGGAGATTTCAGGCAGAGATGGTGAGGTTTTAGGCAGGGCCAGCCGGGTCAACAGCCATTTTAGCAGGGCCAAGGGAGGGGAGGTAACGGCCATCAGGGCCAAGGGCAGCTGGGACAGAAGGGAGGACACTTTCTAGGGAGGTGTTCTACTTATGGCAATACTGGCCAAAAACGTCAGGACTATCCCCAGAGGGGTAGGGCCCCACAATAGTAGCATCATCACCAGCAGTAACAGTATTAGCAGGGCACTCATTAGGAGCCCCAACGACATTTATTTCCAGCCACCCTCCCAGCACCACCCCAAGTTCCATCCTTGCCAGCTATTCCAGTAGCCCCAGTACAGCAGGGTCAGTTGCAGTATGTCCATGTCTACAACGTCTATTAGGCCCCATCCCATTAAGCGCCACCCGTTGTTGAGGGTACATTTCCTATCCATGGTACTATGGGGCGTATTTTATTTGACACGAGGGAATCACCCTGCTTTATAGCTACTAGTTTTGCACGGGCCACAGGGTTGTTAGACACAGCAGAGAGTACAGTGACTTGCGTAGACTCGCCGCTAGGGAATGGGTCGTTAATCTTATTTATATGCCGAGGAGTAGGTATAGAGATTGGGAGTTTGATTTTGCCAGCAGATATGCACGAGCATGATGCCATTATTAGCATGGATTGGATTTCTTCTTATAGAGCCATGATAGACTATTTTAGTAAGAGCATCATCTTTTTTATACCGGGACAGGAGATGTTCCTAGTGGCGATGCCTCATTCTGAGGGAGGATCGTCCACCCATATATGTTACATAGCGAAGGAGACCTCCATGGAGATAGTGATTCCCATTGATTCAATTCTCGTAGTCCGGGATATTACTGATGTGTTCCAAGACATACCGGGACTAACGCCTAGCCGAGAGATTGATTTCATCATAGATTTGATGTCGGGCACTCGACCGATAGCTCGAGCACCCTACCGTATGGCTCCAACTGAGATGAGAGAGCTACGAGACCAGATTGAGCAGCGTTAGGACATGGCTTTATTCGTAGGAGTACCTCACCTTAGGGTGCTTCGGTGTTGTTTGTAAAAAATAAAGATGGGTCATTGAGGTTGTGTGTGGGTTATCGAGAGTTGAACAAAGTCACGATACGGAATAAGTATCCATTGCCCCGAATCGATGACTTGTTCGACCAATTGAGAGGGCTGCTTTCTTCTCAAAGATACATTTGAGGACGGGTTATCACCAACTACGAATCTGGGAACACGATGTATCAAAGACCATATTCTTGACGAGTTATGGGTCTTATGAATTTTGTGTGATGTCGTTCAGACTAACGAATGCCCCAACTATTTTGATGGACTTAATGAACAGGGTGTTAAGAGAGTTCCTAGATCAATTTTTCATCGTCTACATTGATGACATCTTGATTTATTCACAGACTAAGGAGGAGCATGCCGAGCATCTGAGGATGGTTTTACAGACACTGCATGAGCACGAATTGTATGCAATGTATGAAAAGTGTGGATTCTGGCAGAAGGAGGTTCAGTTCTTAGGTCACATAATCTCTGAGGAGGGGATATCGGTAGATCCGAAAAAGGGGTCAGTGGTGAGGGAGTGGGGGCAACCCACGACACCAACTGAGGTACGTAGTTTCTTGGGGATGGAAGGATACTACAGGAGGTTTATTCTGGGATTTTTAAAAATAGCGGGTCCATTGACAAACTTGACTCGCAAAGGGTGTCGTTCATATAGGATGATGCCTGTCAGGTGTCCTTTAACAAGCTGAAGGAAAAGCTGACTTCAGCACCAGTTCTATTACTACCCAGGCCCAAGTTGGAGTACCTGGTCTACACTGATGCATCCTTGTCAGGACTTGGGGGTGTGATTCAACAGGAGGATAAGGTAATTGTTTATGCTTCCCATAAGCTTAAGCCTCATGAGAAGAATTACCCCACCCCACGACTTGGAGTTAGCAGCAGTCGTGTTTGTGTTGCGGTTATGGAGGCATTATCTCTTGGGGGAGAAATTTTTCCTATTCACAGATCACAAATCCCTACAGTATTTGTTCACACAACGGGAGATGAATATGCGTTAGCGGAGATGGCTAAAATTCATGAAGGACTACCAGTTCGACATTCATTACCACCCGGGGAAGGATAACGTGGTAGCAAACGCATTGAGCCGTAGGCCAACAGATGAGGTGGCCAAGGTATGGAAGGAGAAATGGAAAGAACTCGAGCATCAGGATGTAGTTGCCCGCTCATTCATGTCGATGATGACAGTTACACCCGAGATAGTTACTAGGGTGATATAGGCTCAGGCAGCGGATTCCTTCTATCAGGATCGAATTATCATACTTCTAGTCGAGGGATCAGACTTTCATCGTTAGCTCAGATGGGGGTTTACGCTTTAACGACAGACTAGTAGTCCCAGAGGGGGAGGAGTTGCGGCATGCGATAATGACAGAGTCGCACGGTTCATGATTTGCGGTACATGTCGAAGGGGATAAGATGTACCAGTATATGAGGTGACAATATTAGTGGAGCAGAATGAAGAAGGACATCGCCGAGTTTATTTCGAGGTGTGCCACTTGTCAGTTGGTGAAGACAGACCATCAGAGATCGGGAGGACTACTACAGTCATTAGAGATCCCTATGTGGAAATGGGAGAGAATTTCCATGGATTAATTAAAGTGCTACACAAGTCGCAGAGAGGTCACGATTCCATATGGGTGATTGTGGATTGGTTGACCAAGTTGGCTCATTTTTTTCCAGTTCGGGCATACTATACTATAGGGCAGTATGCTCAGATTTTCATTGCTGAGGTAGTGAGACTCCACGGGGTGCCTCTTGATATTGTATCCGACAAGGACAATATTTTTGTGTCCGGATTTTGGGAGAGCTTCCAGCAGGCCATGGGTACGGAGTTACGATTGAGTTCGGCCTATCACCCGTAGATAGACAGGCAGGCAGAGAGGACAAATCAGATGGTAGAGGACATGTTATAGATGTGTGTCCTAGATTTTAGAGGGGGATGGGAGCAGTACCTTCCACTGGTGGAATTTACTTATAATAACTCCTACCAGTTTACGATTGGCATGTCTCCGTTTGAGGCATTGTATGGCAGACCCTATCGTTATCCAACATGTTGGCTTGAAGTGGGGGACAACAAATTACTTGGGCCAGAGGTGATTCAGGACACCTCAACTAAGGTTGATTTGATATGGAGTCACATTCGGGTTGCTTAGGACCGACAGAAGAGTTACGCCGATGCCAAAAGATTTTTCATAAAATTTAGTGTTGGGGATCAGGTGTTGTTGCGAGTATCTCCTATGAAAGGGGTAATGCGATTCGGGAAGAAAGTGACGTTGGCGCCGAGGTATGTGGGGCCATTCCCTATTATTGATCAGATTGGGCCAGTAGCTTATCGACTTGGATTACCGGAGCACTTGCATAGGATTCATGATGTGTTCCACATTTTCTCGCTGAGGAAATATCTTCGGGATGATTTGGCCCACACCCACATTGTGTTGGAGGAAATTGAACTTCAGCCCGATAGTTCCTACGAGGAGGGACCAATAGCTATTCTTAATCATAGTGAGAGAAAATTGAGGTAAAAGGTAGTGATGTTAGTACGAGTGCAATGAAAACATCATAATGTATAGGAGTCTACCTGGGAGCGTGAGGATGACATGCGGGAAAAGTATCCGGAGTTGTTTCCAGCAGGTATACCTTGATTTAGCCTTTTTTTTAATTTCGGGACGAAATTCTATTATTAGGAGGGAAGTATGTAATACCCCGCATTTTTGTAGAATTTTATTTAATTATGAAATTGGGATTAATTGATTTAAATGGAGAAAATTTAATTTATAATTGATTTGAATTTAATTGTAATAATTACAGCGTGACGGGAGTTAGTATTTATCGAAAATAATTACGTGGAATATTACTCAGCGAGTAAAGTAATATATATTATTTTGGCCGGGAGTGAAATATAGTGCAATTATAATACACTTAGTTGGGATGTGAGTGTGAGTCGTGTCAGTATTACTTTAGTGAGCTAAAAAGTATAATTTATTTTTAAGTAACTCGTATGGCCATTTTGAGCACGTCAGTGTGTCCGAAAAGGTCGAAATAGTCAGAAAACACTACTCGGATGTTTTATTTAGAGTCTGGGGCATTTTAGCCCAAGACGATGCCCCATGAATTTAATTAGGCGGGGTGTCACAATTATGTGGTAGGGCCATTCCCTATTAAATATTAGGTGGTTAGTTTTAATAATAAAATTTTCAACAGTGATGTATAATCTGAACCAACTGGATATTCTGAATTAATTAATAAAGTACTGATCACCCCGTATTTAATTAGGCGGGGTGTCACAATTATGACTGGTGAAAATAAAACCAAATTATTATTTATCCCTATTCCAAATTTATGTTCATGTAAATAACCATATAATTATTTAGGATAGTAGACTCCTTTTAGTATTTTCTTAATGCTATTCCTTATGGTTTTATCGACATTTCTATCACGCTAATAATACAATCATTTAGTGGGTGATCATGTATTTTTTCTTTGTTGTTTGAAAAATATAACAACTGAAAGAACAAGTATTTAAGAAAGTTATTGACAATTGGATAAGTACCCCCACATTCCTTTATAACCATATTTTATGATTTTTTACTCCCACTAATTTTAGCATTCGTTATGAATTTGACATTTTCGAATTTCTTTAATGCAATAAGTATGTGTCATTGATTATATGATCTATGTAGGTCCACTTTAAGGGGCGTTTCTCATAATCTCCCACTGGGACCACCTAGGTCACCCTGACATTAGACATTGTAATACTTTAAGAGCACAACTCGACTATAAAGATTTATAAGAGATATTACAAAAATCTTGTCCACAAATATTATCAAAGGGAGTCTCGATTTAATTTGATAAGAGATTAAAGAGTTTTGTCAATAATGTTATGATTATGATGCAGGATTAAAACAATCTTTAAAAGAAATATGTCCAAACTTTATTTTATACAAAACATTAAAAAAAATATCATAACCTATGAAAAGGATACATTGAAAGATTCTTTTGAAAATATCCCTCACGATCAAGTCTACACAAACATTTTTCAAGATAATTAAAAACATTTAGGGTTTATGAAAATCACATGGCCATTTTATTTCCCAGGAATAAAATAAAAGAATCTTATTTGCATTTCTATTTGGTTTTGTAAACAATCCTTGCATCGATTTTGTAAGGACACAAGTCTCCGATTGAGTCTTAATGTAGTGTTGGCTCAATTTCGGACAAAAATGTTTGAGTCATAGGATAGTGTTCTTCTATATCCTTCAAGCCTATGACATGTTAAAGTTGAAGATGTAGCAGCCAAGATTATAGAGCTTTATCATCTGCCGGGTTTATTTTGCCTCGTTTCTACGTCTACAACATTGGTTCCAATGCTCCTAAGGTATGAATGCATTTTATATATATAGGAGCTTGGAAATTTATTGGGTGTATTTTATAATTTTTTTATAAATAGTTTTAACGACGTTGTTTTAGTCAGAAAATATTTTTTAGAACTTTTCATAAAAAAATTTGGGCTTACAAAGAATTTTGCATTTTGTGACAAGTCGTTCGAACAATACTTCTAGCGAGATTTCCGTTTTTCTCACTGGAACATCATTAGTAAAGCCGTTCGAACGAAAATGTCGTTCGAACGAGTTTGGCGGGAACAATTTTTTGGCAGTTTTTAGCAGTTTTCTCCATGTTCCCACTACTTTTTCCCCACTACTTTTTGACAGAATTAAGATGTGCGGGGACCAACTCTTTCAATGTAAATTTTTCATATTTTACAATCTCCTAGAGATAGTTTTGTGAACATAATTCCACAATGAAAGAGTTCATGTTTTGAGTGTGTGTTTTTCAAGAAAATCTTTCTTAAACACTTTTGTTTACACCCATAAGAGTTTATTACAAGTACCATATATATATATATATATATATATATATATATATATATATATATTGTTGGAGTTTGTTTGGCATCGGATTCACTTTCTACCTCAAAGAAAAGAGTTTGGGTTTACTTCTAGATCCCTCAAAAAAGAAGAAGTTTATTTTTGGCTGTGGCATTATCATACGGTGAAAGGCACCGTGTGTGGTTGACGGTTGTTCCCTAAAGCTTCATTGGTGAATTCCAAGGTTCCGGTGGATTCCGGGATTGTCGACTAAGCAGAGATAGTTGCAAGAAGACGCATCGGGGCTTGAAGGAGTCGAGTCGAGTGTAGTAAGCCATATGTCTTATAATTGTAATTTCGTACTTAGTGGACTTAAGGCTAGGGTCGTCCAAGGTTTTTTCCCGTTGTGGGTTTTTTCTCGTACATCGTGGCGTAGTGGTTTATTTATTTTATCTTTTGTAAAATCACATTAGATGCATACTTAGGTAAAAAGATAAAATTGGAATATTTAAGTTGGTGCAAATTTAATTTGGGTAAATATTAATTTATTTCAAGTCATTGTTTTATTGGATAAATTTGCAAAATCGAATTAATTATGGGTTAGGAAAATTTCTAGGACTTGGGTTAAATTAATTTGGTTTAAGAGAAAATTGTATTTGTTGTTTAATTTAATTTCACTTTGAGTTTAGCTTAATTTTAATTTGAAAGAAATTAAAATTTGTTGTTTGTGTGTGCTGTGTTGAGCCATCTTTATTCCGCATCTAAAAGGAAATTATTTTTGAAAAATTTAAAATTTGGGGGTCCACATTCCTACAAGTGGTATCAGGGCATTGATTCAAAAAAACTCACGTTTTCAAATTGGTATCAGAGAAGGAGCGCTAATTTATTGTGTTAAGGTCCTTTCAAATAATTTTTGACTAAAAATGGAATTTTCCCCATTTTCAAAATTTCCTGTTTTTGATAGTTCCAGCTACGTGTATTGGAAAGCGCATATGAAATCGGCACTTCGGTCTATCGATGAGAGTGTTTGGTTGTTAGTTGTTAACGGGTGGTCCCCACCAACATATTTAGTAGAAAATGAGCGTGTTCCCAAACCCGCCGATAGATGGAGTGAGAATGAATTTAAACTTGCCAATTTTAATTCTCGAGGTTTGAATGCCTTATTTAGCACGGTCACACCAGATGAATTTCAACGTATTATGACGTGTAAAACCGTTAAAGAAGCTTGGGATATTATACATGTCACTCACGGGGGAACTAGTGTCGTAAAAGCTTCTAAACTCCAAAACCTCACCACTCAATTTGAAACCATCAAAATGAATGAAAAAGAAACTTTTGATGAATTTTATGCTAGACTTTCCGGTATAGTTAATTCATCTTTTAATTTGGGAGAGAAAATACCCGACAACTGAGTAGTAAAGAAAATTTTAAGGTCCCTACCCGATAGATTTATTCCAAAGGTGACCGTGTTAAATTCTTTACCCACTTTAGCCTCTACGAAATTAGAAGAGCTCGTAAGTGATTTACAAACCTATGAGCTAGACATGTTTCCCTCTAAAACTGAAAAGAAAATAGATAAGGGTGTTGCTTTGAAAGCCCGAAAGGAGGAAAAGTTAGTATTAGAGAGTGAAAGTGAGAGTGACTCGGAAGATATGGCTATGCTTGGTAGGAAGTTTCATAAATTTCTTAAATTTAACAAAGATAAATTTAAAAATGATTTAAGAAATTTGAAAATTCTAAGCATGACAAAGCCGAGAAGATCCCTAAAACTTTTAATGAAAATTTAAATAGGGACGAGTCAAATAGGTGTTACAGTTGTGAGAGTTATGGCTATAGGGCGAAAGAATGCCCCAGTAAACTAAGGAGAGAGGGTAAGCAACCAATTTACTACAATGGAACCCTTAGTGATAGTGATAAGGAAGAGGGACCCGATTCCCCCACTAAGCCCAACTTTGTGGCCTTTATGGCAAGTCATGTGAGTGAAAGTGAGCACTCCTTTATTGATGAAATTTTAACAGATGACACTTCCAAGGCTATAGTTAGTGAATCCCAAAGAAATGATGGTAGTGAGAGTGGAGAAGAAAGAGATAGAGAAAGTGAGGAGGAGGATGAAGAGAGTGAACTTCAATTTGCATTTCAAGAATTATATGAAGAATCTATTAAATTAAAAAGAGCAAATTTAAAGTTAGAAGCTAGTTTAAAAGAGCGTGCCAAGGTCATTGATGAGAGTGCATTAGTGGAAGACCTTAGGATACGTTAGAGAGCTCTTCGTGAGAAGCTTGAATATGTAGAAGGTGAGAGAGATAGCCTTGAAGGTTTAATGGAATACTTGAAAAATTATCTTCTTGCGTTTTAAGAGCACAATGTTTTATTAGAGTATCACATTGTAGATTTAGAAAATAAACTAAAGGACTCTAGTAAAGTCAAATTTGATTTGGAGTGTCGTTCGGAGAAATTAGATAAAATATTAGGAGCGGTTCAAATAAAAAATGACACTTGTGGTTTAGGCTTCGATACTTGTAAAGAGTCAACTCTTAAAGCTAAAACCATTTTTTTAGGAGAATACTCTAGGAAAAATGTTATAGATCATTCCTTAGGTAAGTTTTTTTGCCGAGTTTTTAGGTACTCACATTGTGGTCGAAAAGGTCATCTTAGGAAGTTTTTCTTTGATCTTAAACGAGGTCCTAGAAAATCCCTACGTAAGGCAATCGAGGTAGCCAAGATTCCTATATCCCGAGATCGTCATTCATCATTAGTTTGGGTTAGGAGATCCGACTTGGTATCTTTACAAAATAGGATTTTTTTATTCTCATTTACTTTCACATGCATCATCCCTTGCTAAATCTAAAGGTTGAATGTGATAGATGTTTGCATACTCTAGCTCCTTTCTACCTCATATTATATATCATTGCTAGATATATGCATATTTAATTATTGTTCTAGTCTATACTTCATGCTTTATCACATGCTAGAATTATGATTGTTGTTTATCTTTTGTATTATAGTTCTTTCATTTGAGTTTGCACTAAATGAAAAATACAAAATGAATTTTGTTTATCATTTGTGTTTTACTTTTTTTAGTAATTTAGGCCTAGTGAAAAATACAAATGATTTTTGTTTGTCTTTTGAGCAAATATTTTTGCTTGTTTAGTTAAAAATTATCAAAAACTCAAAAAGATTTTTATTGTGTGTATTTTAGTTTGACACACTTTATGTGGCATATACTTGTGTTTGAATCCCATCTTTTTCGCTCCTATGTAGCTAGAACTTTTGGGTAAGATTGTCAATCCTTAAAATGTTCTTTACCATGCTTACACGGAGTAGTTGGATTTTGTGTTGCTATAATAGATTCTATTTTTATGTGCCTCAATTCACACATGTACGAGCTCACTTGAAATTATAACGTCACATGTATATTTGAGCTTGATGAGGTATTCTCCTACCAATCTTGTCATCTGCATGTTATGTAACCTAAGAGGACTAATGCACGTTAAAATACGTTGCACGCGAGAATTGAGCGATAAAAGATTATATATATATATATATTTTGCACTAGGAAGGGCTCCGAAAGGAAATATCATCCTTTGCGAGTAAGCCACCGTTTTCTTGGACCTAAAAGAAATATGTAGTCCAAAGGCCTAAAAGAATAATGGCATTAAAAGAAAATATTTGCCAAGGCCTACTTTTTTAGTTTGATATAGTCATTCAAAAATTAATATGCATATTTTGAGGGAGATTGGATGGTATATCAACGGTTTGCACAATGTCCATTTATCCTAGTTGAGCTTTCATTGTCATGACTCTATTGGTTTGTAGAATCATCAAAATTCTAGGCTTGTATGCATTGTGTATGTTTGTTCAATGAGTTCAATCTATATTGTCACATGAGGTTATATTCAAATGTGATAAAGTTTTCAATCAAATGAGAACTCCGTGAACATGTTTTAAGTGATTGGGTCTAAATTTAATTGTTACTAGTTCACACCCCTACACTTTCGTTTCCATATACGAGTGTGAAAAGGTTGATGTATTTTGTGTCCTGTGTGGTGTTTATACCTAGTATATGTGCGTGTGTGTTATTGATATTTATTATGTACTCATATAAGAGGTAGTCTATTAGTCTTTGCCTGTTTTCTAGTCCATCTATGCTTCTACTTCATAATTGGTATTTATCTTGTTGTATATTGTTGTTGATATCCCATGCTTAGTATCTTATGCATCACATTGATATCATTTTTTTACATCTTCGTTGGTATCCTGTATTATTTATATGGATCAGTTATGATTTTGTTGCCTATATGCTTTCATGCTCTTATCTCTTTAAACTTCATCGTGTTTCAATTAGTTCTTTTATCCTTTGTATATCCTGGAACAAAAAAGGGGAAGAATGATAGGGGAGAAATGGTATCTATGCCTATTATTATCATATCTTAGTTTGGGTGATTTATCTTAGGGGGGATGTCTTTCTAAGTATGTCATTGTTAGACAAAAAAGGGGAGAATTAATTTAGGGGGAGTAATTATTTTAATTGCATTTAATATGTTAATTTCCCTATGCATTTGATAGTTTGCTTAAGTATGCAGTAATTATTCTAAGTGGTAACTTCCATCGACAAATATATTAATCCTTGGGTCTTGAGTCAAGTATGGGTGGGATGTTTGAGTCTAGTAGAGCTTGACGGCCCTTTTAGGATTTTATTTTGGTTTTTGTCCCTTAATAACCAAAGGGGGAGATTTGTAAGGACACAAGTCTCCGATTGAGTCTTAATGTAGTGTTGGCTCAATCCTGGACAAAAACGTTTGAGTCATAGGATAGTATTGTTGTGTATCCTTCAAGCCTATGACGTGTTAAAGTTGAAGACTTAGCGACCAAGATTATAAAGCTTTATCATATGCTGAGTTTATTGTGCCTCGTTTCTACATCAGCAACATTGGTTCCAATGCTCCTAAGGTATGACTTCATTATATATAGGAGCTTGAAAATTTATTGGGTGTATTTTATAATTTTTTTATAAATAGTTTTAGCGACTTTTTTTTTACTCGGAACATAATTTTTAGAACTTTTCATAAAAAGTTTTGGGTTTACAAAGAATTTTCCACTTTCTGACAAGTTGTTCGAACGAACTGGAATCTCGTTCGAACGAGATTCCCAGGTCGTTCGAACGAGACTTCTAACGAGATTTCCTTTTTCTCACTGGAACATTGTTATCGTTCGAACGAAAATGTCGTTCGAACGAAAATGGCGGGACCAGTTTTATGGCAATTTTTAGCCGTTTTCTCCATGTTCCCACTACTTTTTCCCCACTACGTTTTGACAGAATTAAGATGTGCGGGAACCAACTCTTTCAAAGTAACTTTTTCATATTTTACAATCTCCTAGAGAGAGTTTTGTGAGCATAATTCCACAATGAAAGAGTTCATGTTTTGAGTGTGTGTTTTTCAACGAAATCTTTCTTAAACACTTTTGTTTACACCCATAAGATTTTCTTCCAAGTACCACATATATATATATATATTTTCTTGGAGTTTGTTTGGCACCGGGTTCACTTTTCTACCTCAACTAAAAGAGTTTGGGTCTACTTCTACATCCCTTAAAGAATAAGAAGTTTATTTTTCGTTGCGGCATTCTCATACGGTGAAAGACACTGTGTGTGGTTGACAGTTGTTTCCTAAAGCTTCATTGGTGGATTCCAAGGTTCCGGTGGATTTCGGGATTGTCAGCTAAGTAGAGGTATTTGCAAGAAGACGCGTAGGGGCTTGAAGGAGTCGAGTCGAGTGTAGGAAGTCATCTGTCTTGTAATTGTAATTTCGTACTTAGTGGACTTAAGGCTAGGGTCATGCGAGGTTTTATCCAGTTGTGGGTTTTTCCTCGTACATCGCAGCATAGTGGTTTATTTATTTTATCTTTTGCAAAATCACATTAGATGCATGCTTAGGTAAAAAGATAAAATTGGAATATTTAATTTGGTGCAAATTTAATTTGGATAAATATTAATTCAATTCAAGTCATTATTTTATTGGATAAAATTTGGTTTGGCCTAATTTGCAAAATTGAATTAATTATGTGTTGGGAAAATTTCTAGGACTTGGGTTAAATTAATTTGGTTTAAGTGAAAATTGTATTTGTTTTTTAATTTAATTTCACTTTGAGTTTAGTTTAATTTTAATTTGAAAGAAATTAAAATTTGTTGTTTGTGTGTGTTGTGTTGAGCCATCTGTATTCCGCATCTAAAAGGAAATTATTTTTGAAAAATTTAAAATTTGGGGGTCCACATTCCAACAAGTGGTATCAGGGCATTGATTCAAAAAAACTCACGTTTTCAGATTTTAAACTTTTTTCATAGCATCCTCGGTTGAACTTAAAACATATGTAGGTTATATTTTTAAAATTATTTTCGAACTATATATTATGTTTCACACAATTTACTTTAAAGTTCTTGAATATGTAACATTATAGGTACCTACTAGTTTGAAAATGATGGCTCATATATACATTTAATCTTTAGCATTATTAGTATGAGTGTGCAACATTATTTGCATTAAAATGACACCTAATTATTATAATCTCTTCAAACGTTATATGGAGTATTCCACGCATTGTTCATTAGAAATACTGGGTTCACAATTAAAAGTTACAGATAAAGATATAATATAATAATTGAAATTTAATTCTTTACTTCCTTCTAAGAAGTTAGTCTTGAGAGAATTAAACAGTTGAGAAATGCAATTTTAGAAAAATAAAATGATATACAATAATATGATAAAATCATGAGATATATTGCTCACTTCATAGATGCTTTGATTTAACAACACACACATCGATAACGTAATAATACATAGAGTGCATAACCGTGAATTTTCTTCAGTAGTAACCATCAAATATCGATTATATGATGCTTGTAGATTACTTTATTGGGTATAATGTGATTTCACTAGATGTACAAGACATTAGTGGAAAACTTATTTTCATATACTTTGATAATATACGTGATCTTTAATGTTCATTCAATCATTCAAAATCAATTCCCTGTAAGGAATAACCTTGCTTTCAGAAATAAACTCAATATACCCTATTAATATCTTTACAATTATAATCATCATGAGTTAAGTGGAACCAGCAGGTAACATGGCCAGAGGGAGAAAGAGCAAGCACTCTTGTCGCAATAAAGGCAAGGCAGGAACTTCAGGATTAGTCAATGCTCAATGATAGTGGTATCAATGGAAGTAGAAGGGAATGTTTGGGCAATAAATGGGTTCACAGAAGCTCTCGTGTATGAGGAAAATCCCCCAGCAATTCTAGGTTCGGATTGTCGTCTGTAATAACCCGTTATTTTAAAAAAATAA
The DNA here is from genome assembly GCA_949130495.1 of Sambucus nigra. Lineage (NCBI taxonomy): Eukaryota > Viridiplantae > Streptophyta > Magnoliopsida > Dipsacales > Adoxaceae > Sambucus > Sambucus nigra. The sequence goes on along the minus strand of OX422210.1, from coordinate 625,961,139 downwards.
TTCAATTGGGTTTATTCAATAAATTGATTAAAAGTTTCGAGATTAAATTTTGAGAATATAAGTGACTTATGTTTGAATGAGTTAAAACAATTTAAAGTGATGAATTTATAATACTAAAGAAAAATTTATTTAATTAAAAGTAGAAAGAAAATTTAACAATTTTTAATAAATGATTTAACTATTTGAGTAATTAGTTAATTGGGTCAATTATTAAAAAGAGTTAATAGGGTTTCCACTCTAAATATCCCTAATTCGTAATAGACTAAATGGTTTTATTTGGTCTAGGTGTGTTTGGTTATGTGTAGGGCCGACATATTGTATATATAGAGAAAGAATTAATGGGACACAATTTCTTAGGGTTAGAACCTTTTGAAAAGACGGCACAACAATCTTTGATTTTTTTGTGGCCGTGGATTATCCGTTGTTATATTTTTGAAGGGAAAGTGAGTGATGAATGAGGGGAAATAATGAGGTTTTTGGTAGGGAAAGGAGAAGTCAACAAAAGCGGCACAAGAATGGATTAGGGAGCTAAATGTTTGTTTCGGGTTCCCTTGGATTTAGCATGCTATTGACGCCGTTAAAAGATAAAACGAGCTGACATTAGGATTAGGTTGGCGGTTCATGAAAGGGGATTTATGGGCTTTGTTTTTAGTGCTAGCTCTGCTTGGACTTGAGGTCATTTCCCCAATCCATGTACACAGACCTCTTTAGATATTGGTTCGACAGGCATGGGTGAGTGGTTTTAACAGTTAGTTCAAGATGCGGCCCCATTTCTTCTTCTTCTTCTTATTATTATTATTATTATTTTTTTTTTTTTTTTTTTTTTTTTTTTTGTTGCTTAACTCGAATTTTGAACCTAAGAAATGCTGGGGGGGGGGGGGGGGGGGGGGGGGGGGGAATTTGTTCTCTCCCCTCATAATTTTTTTGGCAGCTTATGCCATGATTGCGTATGAATTAATGGGTTTAAAAGCGGGGAAAATTTTCACCCCTTTTATTTATCCAATCCCCACTCATAGTTTACCTAAATTACAAACTAAACCCTATATGTCACATATAATTCTTTCTAAAGTAGTTATTTGAGACTATTCTTCAAGGGGGCTTTCAAGAGGGTTTCTCGTCATCGCGGACACTAATTTTGGGATGCGTTTCAAGGCAAGTACCTTTCTACTCCTCTCCTTTTATGTGCGTATTTCCTAAATTCACCTTGAAGTTGCAGGGTTATATGGTCTTAGTTTAATTCGTAGAATACACACACACACTTAATCCAATTTTATTATTTCTATGAAAGATGTATTCTTCTATCTCAATTTTAAATTTAGTTTCACAAATTTGCAAGAACAAATTCCAATTAAATTCATTTTATCCTAAGCATGCATCTAGGTGATATGATAAAATGAAAGTGCGAAAATCCCAACCACAACACGCCGATGTACGAGGAAAACCCAAATGGGAAAAACCTCGGACGACTGGGCCTAGACAAAATCCACTACAACAAAAGGTTTTACAAGAGACTAAAAAGACTTACAGACATTGACTCACTCAAGACATGCTTATGTCGTCCTCGACCTCTGAAGTTGTAGTCCGCGAAACTCCAACGCGTTGCTCAACACTCCTCGTGTTGCGGTATCCACCGAAGCCCAAAACCACCGTCTCCTCGAAGCTTGAATGCAGAGATCCACCGCAATCTTGCTTGTTGAATGTGAATTGATGAAGGGGTTTTGTTTTGAAAAATTGATAAAAATGTTGGAGAGATTTTTTATCACAAAGGTTGGAAGTTATGGAAAGAGTTCACATTGAAAAATGAACTTCCTAAAGATATAAAACTGAATTTTCGTCCATTAGAAAATAACTGAAAAAGTAGTGGGCAAAAAACAGTTGTAGGAAAAAAACTGCATTTAAAAAATAAGTTTAAAAAATCAATTCTGGCGAAACTCGTTCGAACGACATGTCGTTCGAACGACTTATCTAACGGCGTGCCAGTTTAGGATGATTAGATGTCGTTAGAAATCTCGTTCGAACGAGGTCGTTCGAACGATATTTCTAACGAACTTCTAACGAACTACTAACGAGGCACCACTTCGTTAGAACTAGGTCGTTCGAATGACCTGGGTTAAACTTCGAACGAGAATCTGATTTTTGCCCAAAATTTTTCCAATTTAATTCAAGGACTTTTTCAAAATTAATATAGCTTATATATGAACATTTTCTTATTTGAAATTTCTTGATTAGTCAAAATACTCCAACTTATAAAATTTTATTTAGGTCATATACCTTCGTAGGATAAATAGCACGGCATGAATATTGATGATGCGTGAACTTTGAATGCGATGCTTGAATCCTTGTGTTGAATAATCGTTGATGCAGTATGACCCAAAAATGTTTTGTCCAACGGAATTAAGCCAATATAACAAATGACTCGATTGAAAATTTGGCCTTACAAATCTCCCCCTTTGGCTATTCCGGGACAAAACAAAATAAAAAATAAATAAATAAAAGATTGAATTTGCTAAGCCAGCCGTCAAGCCGTATCTAAGTCCCGTCCCAAAAACCCAAAAAAATACAGACACAAAGACAAGACTGACGAGCTGCAAAGGAGTAGGAGATGTATCCTACACACATGAAACAACAAATTCATAAACGCATGGGGAAATAGAGAGATGTTATATATAAGACAATGTGATAGAATATTTTGTGCATGGTGCATAAATGCCTCAATATTCAATATGAACAGTTTAACTCCCCCTTAATTGTGCATAAGGTCAATATTAGAATCAATTTGGAAATTTAATTATAATAACTTAATTCAATTATAATTACCTTAAATTATTATTAATTGCAATGAATATGAAATGTCAATTAAATTACCCAAATTTATCAAACTCCCCCTAAATATGAAGTCATATTAATTAAAATTTTCTCCCCCTTTTTGCCCGGAAAAGACAAAGGGATAAGGGGGCCTGTAAAAGAAATGAGAGTAAATAACAAGGCAAGAAATATAAATAACGAATCATGACAATGAAAAGAGGGAGCATGCATTAAGTAAGGGGTAAAGGGGAAATAGCTAAGAGTCAGACAATGAAATAACCAAGGGAAATAAATCCAAATACAAGATAGTATGAAAGCACTCATCCTCACAAAACATAAAGAAACAGGAAATGAACAAAAGAAATCAAGAGGCAGGATCAGCAGGTGGAGTGTCATCGGGGAGTGAGCCGGTGCCGGAAGAGCCTGCCCCACGGCGCAGCTCCATATGGCGGAGGGCAGCAAGATGCTCTAAGAGAAGAGAGTCCCGACGAGCCTGGGCTTCATCCCTAAGTGCCTGAGCGTCATCCGAGGCGGCTTCTCGATGGGCGTGGGCCTCGCAGTCCTGCTGCATAGACATAATGAGCTCCTGCATAAGTGCGCGGTCCTGGCAGCGGTCCTCCTGAAATTGTTCCACCTGTGAACGCAAAAACATAAAATCCTCCGACGCGACGGGTGCGGGAAGCTGGGAAGGGGCGGGGTGATGGACAGAGCGGGAGGGAGCTGGACGACTGGGAGCGGGGTGAGATGAGGTGGCGGAGTGGGAGGAGGCGGAGGGGGTGAGGTGAGGGGTATCCGGTGGCAAATGACCACGGGAGCGACTAATGGAGGTGAGGTCAACGGTTTGGTATTTAGTGGTGGGGATATCGGTGGACACACGGGGGCAACCGGAGGCAAGACAAATACGGGTGATAAGGGCCGCAAATGGGAGGGCCTGGCGAGTGGGGCTGGCGGGAAGAACCCTAACAGACCGGATCACGCTATAAAGATAGGAGGGAAGGTCAATGTGGGCCCTAATGCTTATAGCAAACATGAGATCCACGTGCTGTTTTGTGATTTGGGTGGTGTTGGCACGAGGGAGAAGGCAGGCACAAACGATCCAATTAAGGACCATAAAATCGGGATGTAAATTTTTATGAAAAATAGTAAACGTGCCGGAAGGAAGAATCCTAAAAACGGTGTTAAAAACTAGAGTAGGATCGGGGGTGGTCTCGGATGTCCATGGAAAAGAGGGATTATTTACCCGAGGGAGGGGAAGGATTTGAGCAATCGACTCGGGAGTGACTAGAATCTCCCGACCTCGCACCCGAGTGTAAAGATGAGTATCCCTATTAATCAGGCTAAAATAAAATTCCCGTACTATGTCGGGAAAAACAACATCGGTGAGGGAGAAGAGTGGGTCACACCCTAAATCAGATATCCATGAATGCACGTTTGTGCCGTTGAGGGAGGGGAGATTAATCACTTTCTCCCGTACAACATAACGGGTTGCAAACCCTTGGGTGTGATAGCGGGTATGTTGGGAAAGGGTGCGCCAACGTAGTTTTAGGTCGGGAATACCCCGGGATTCCTCATCCGAGGATGTGGTGCGTTCCTCGGGGGAATCGCTAAGGCGGCGTTGGCGGCGACTACGAGCCATGGAAAGATGACAAAAGCTAGAACCTACCCGAAGACAATCCAACCGAACCACCAATTACACCCAAAAAAAATCCAACACCAATCAGCATAATTCCCATCCTCCTTAAAAAATGCAGAAGAAAAAAAATTAAATTTGATTAAAATAAATGCCATGAATAGCACTGAATTGGTATTTTGAGAAAAAATAATCATGAGAGGTATTTTAATCAGGGGCAATAGAAATAAATAACACAATAAAAGAGCCCCATTTAAAAATATACACACATGCATATAGAGTAATGTGGGGAAAATGGTTGAGAATAAAGTTTGAAAAAAAATCCCCAACATTAGGTATATACACACATATATATATATATATATATAGATTTAGAGATATAGAGATATAATATATAGAATATATATATAATATATATAATATATATATAATAGATAGAGATATAGAGATATAATATATAGAATATATATATAATATATATATATAATAGATAGAATATATCTATAGATATATATATATATAGATAGATATATATATGCGTATAGATATATATATAGCGGTAGAGAGAAAGAACAAAAAGATACCTGAAATGGAAGAGGAGGTAGGAGCAGCAGAAATCGGAGAGAAGAGGATGAAGAAATGGAGAAAGGTGGGTAGGGGGAGAGAAATAGGGAAATAGGGAAAGAGAGTGGGAAAAATCGTGGGGGTTAGAGAAAAGAGAAAAGGGGAAATGGAAGAGTGGGTGAAGGGAAATCGTGGGAGAGTGAGAGAAGAATTGGGAAACGTGCTGCAGAAATGGGGAAGGAAAAAAAAACTGACCGTTTTAACTGCAGCTCGTTCGAACGAGCGATGTCGTTCGAACGAGGGGTTCGAACGACGAGACAGCCTCGGGTCGTGAGATGCCTCGTTAGAAGGTGGTTCGAACGAAAATTTTCGTTCGAACGAGGGGTTCGAACGACGAGACAGCCTCGGGTCGTTAGATACCTCGTTAGAAGGTGGTTCGAACGAAAATTGTCGTTCGAACGATATTTCGAACGACAAGACAGTTTGGGGCTAAAAAATGTCGTTAGAAATCTCGTTCGAACGAGAATTTCTAACGAAAATTGAAAATCTTGAAAAAAAATATATTATAAAATAGATGGAAAAATACCATAATATCAGGAATTGGGATGGCCAGAACATTGCCAAAAATGTGATTGTATTAATCCTAGCTCGAGCCAACATATCCAAATGGTGGGAGCGGAAATGTAGGGGTGTGAACAATACGCGTGAAAGTCTTTAGCCACAACATTTATACAAGTGCGTAATGCCAAACAATATATACGAGCAATATTCACTAAGATTAGCCTTGTGTCAAAAATGAAATATTGTTGAACACTTAACCACGAATGTAACCAGCATACAAAATAGATGATTCTCTCGCCAATAAAGTCACAAGAAGAAAGCAATAAATTAATGAAATGTGCATGCCCGTTGATCTTCAACTTATATCTCCCAAAAATATCAAATAGATTGAGACGAATCTTTTGAAGACTCAATCAAGCCTATGATTTTGTCTTTGCATTGTATATATATCATTTTCAATGCTTCTATTTTAGTCACACATCTGAATATGCAAATGGAGGATTTTCACGCAAAAACTTTAATGTTTTTCGCAGCTCGGTTCCATTGCTAGAAACGGAAATCAACCGGAAGAATATAGTAATTTTGTTTCAATCCGGGCAACGGATGATCATGCACACTTTCGATTGCTTATAATGGATGTGACAGGATTGAGAAGACAACACCAAATCTCACTTTGCAAGTACAATGTGAACAAGATATTCGAAATATTCCGTGTACGTTGTGTGCAAAAGGCAAATATGTGAGGAAATCACAACTTTATATATCATAAAACAAAGCATTATTTATTGTGCACAAGATAAACCATGTATGGATTAACTATTCATCGTAGGCCACGTGAACATGGAAAAAGATAGGGATTTGAATACATCGACCACAAAGCCATATGGACAAAAGTTTTGATAGCATTATCTAACCATTTCCGTTTTCCTTGAAAATGAATAAAATAAACAAATATTTTTGAGATTTTTGAATAAAATATATACAAAGGAAATCTAGTTCATAGGTAAAAAGATATGCAAGAGAAGAAACCTAAACTAGATGAACGACTTCGATCTCAATCAATGGAGCAAACCCCAATTGTTTCCTAAGGTTTTCAAACCTAAGGGCATCTAGAGGTTTAGTAAAGATATCGGCCAATTGTTGATCGGTAGGAACGAAGCTTAGAGAAACAATTTTCTCTTCAACCAAGTCACGAATGAAATGTTCACGGATCTTAATATGCTTGGTTCTAGAATGTTGAACGGGATTACGGGAAATATGAATTGCACTAGTATTATCACAATATATGGTCATAGTGCCTTGGGAAATACCGTAATCTTCCAACATTTGTTTCATCCAAATGAGTTGAGTGCAATAACTCCCGGCGGCAATGTATTCGGCCTCCGTCGTGGACAAGGAAATAGAATTTTGTTTCTTGCTCATCCATGAGACAAGTGCACTTCCAAAATAGAAACAACCGCCGGATGTACTTTTACATCCATCAATATCTCCTGCCCAATCGGCATCTGAATATGCCGATAGACAATCATTGGTGTCAAAGGAGTACTAAATGCCAAAAGACAGGGTCCCACTAACATATTTGATGATACGTTTAATAGCAAGTAAGTGAGACTCTTTTGGTGCGGCTTGATAACGAGCACAAACTCCTACACTAAAGGAAATATCTGGATGACTCGCAGTTAGGTAAAGTAAACTACCTATCATACTTCTAAAGAGTGTATGCTCTACATCTTTTCCATCGGTGTCTTTACTAACTTTAATAAAGGAGCTCATAGGAGTACGAGCATGTTTAGCGGATTCCATATTAAATTTCTTAACAAGGTCTTTAGCATACTTAGTTTGGGACAAAAATATCCCATTTTTGAGTTGACGAACTTGAAGACCTAGAAAGAAGGTAAGTTTACCTACCATACTCATTTCAAATTCATTGTGCATTTCTTTGGAAAAAATTTGAGTATGTTTATCACATGTAGACCCAAACACTATGTCTTCGACATAAACTTGAGAAACAAGAATACCTTTTTCATCACGCCGAACAAAAAGTGTCATATCTACTCCCCCTCTCAAAAAGCTACGAGAAAGGAGATAAGAAGTGAGTCTTTCATACCAAGCACGGGGGGCTTGTTTTAAGCCATATAAAGCTTTCTTTAAAAAGAAGACATGAGTAGGATGAGTTGGGTCCTCAAACCCTTTTGGTTGTTCAACATATACTTCCTCTTGGATAATACCATTTAAAAAAGCACTTTTGACATCCATTTGATATAATTTAAATTGAAGATGACATGCGATAGCAAGTAAGAGACGAACCGATTCTAACCTAGCAACAGGTGCAAAAGTTTCTTCAAAGTCAACACCTTCTATTTGAGTATACCCTTGAACCACTAATCTAGCCTTGTTTCGAACAATGACACCATTTTCATCCATTTTGTTTTTAAAAATCCAGTTAGTGCCAATGACATTGGTATTAGAAGGCCTAGGGACTAATTCCCAAACATCATTTTTCTTAAATTGAAACAATTCTTCTTGCATAGCATTAATCCAATGTTCATCTTTTAGGTCTTCTTTATAGTTTTTAGGTTCAATAGTAGAAGTATAACAGAGATAAGTAACTTCATTTTCTAATTGCGCCCTAGTCTTGACACCTACCTCGGGATCTCCTATAATTTGTGAAGTATCATGATTTTTACGCACCCAAGGAGTAACTTCCCTTTTATCGGTAGATGGAACACCCAAATCATTTTGAGATGCAATACTTTCATCATTTGACTCAACATCACACTCACATGATAAATCTTCCTCATTATTAATTTGTGTGGCCGGAGCATCATCTTTTATGACCACATTAATGGATTCCATTACTTTAGAGTTGCTTAAGTTAAAGACTCTAAAAGCTCTACTATTTTGAGAGTATCCTAGGAAAATACCCTCATCACTCCTCGAGTCAAATTTTCCTAGAAGTTCTCTATCTCTAAGAATATAGCATGGACTTCCGAACACTCTAAAATAGGACAAATTGGGTTTCTTACCCGTCCACAATTCATAAGGAGTTTTGTTAGTGTTAGGACGCAAATAAACTCTATTAATCGTGTGACAAGCAGTGTTAACCGCTTCGGCCCAAAACCTACGAGCCACATTTCTTCCAAGGAGCATGGATCTTGCCATTTCTTTGATCGTTCGATTTTTACGTTCAACTATACCATTTTGTTGAGGGGTTCGAACGGCCGAGAATTCATGTTTTATTCCTATTTCATCACAGAAGGCATTCACAACGGATTCCATGAATTCGGTTCCATTATCACTCCTAAACCGGTTTATAGTAACACCGTGAAGATTTTGAAGAGCTCTACATTAATAGTAAGAAAGTCAACTGTTTCAGATTTCTCTCTCAAAAAGCCTACAATAGAGTATCTAGAGAAATCATCCACCATAACCAAGATGTATCTTTTTCCTCCTTTACTCTCGGTACGAGTAGGACCCATAAGGTCCTTGTGTATCAATTCTAGGACACGAGATGTTGTTATCGAGTTTATCTTTTTATGAGGACTTTTGACTTGTTTACCAAATTGACACGGTCCCCAAATGGTGGATGTTGGCTTTCCTAGTGGCGGTGAGCCACGAACAAGCTCTTTTCTCACAAGTCTGTCAAGATCTCTAAAGTTAACATGACCTAATCTTTGATGCCAAAGATCGGTAGAAGAGGTTTTTACATTATTGCAGACTAAAGAAGATTTTGGAATGATTCCATAGCAATTGTCACTGGTTCTAACACCATGTAAAATCGGTTCACCTGATTGATCATAAATGATGCACTCCGATTGACTAAATTTCACATCAAGATTATCATCACACAGTTGGCTAATACTTAACAAATTAGCTTTTAGACCCTCAACATAAAGAACATTTTCAAGTTTAGGGAAACCTGAGATTTCAATAGAACCTCTACCAATAATTTGGGACTTGCTACCATCCCCAAAAGTAACTTTACCATCTTTATGGTTTTCGAGAGTGGTAAAAAGAGATTTATCGCCCGTCATATGTCTAAAACAACCACTATCAAAGTACCATTGAGAGGTATTTTGTGCCTTAAGAGCAACGTGAGCGACAAAATCTTTCTTGATTTGATTTTTCTTAACCCAAGTTTGAGTAGTTTTCTTCCCTTGATTGGCTCTAGTCTTATAATTAGAGTTATTTCTTTTGACATTAGAGAACCTAAGAAACTCTTCCATTAGATTTTTAGAAGTATTGACAAGGTACTCAACTTGACTCTTAAGATTAGCTAAGGAGCTGTAAGGTTGTTTTGAATTTGTGAATTGAGGGTTCTTTCCAAGTTTGTAGCAAAAATCTTTAAGGTGACCCTGTTTGTGACAATATGAACATACATAAGGTTGTTTTGGGCCAACTTTTAAATGTTTCTTAGAGGGATTAACTTTAGCAACATTAGATTTGTTATCTTTAGGAACATTAGATTTTGTAACAAACTTAGCAACAGGTTCAGTTTTGACTTTTGAAGAATTTCCTTCTTCATATCCTATTCCGTTTCTTTCTTGATACCCTTTCTCCTTATATCCTAAAACAGGACCTAGAAACAGTTTTCCCATTCTTCCTGAATTGTCCTCGAGTGTGACTTTAACTTCACGAGAGGACTCGAGATCTTTTTCAAGTTGGACTATTTTAGTTTCTAGAGATGTTCTAATTTCATGAGACTCATTAAGTTCTTTGTTAGCACTTTCTAAGGAGATAATCAAGTCACATTTTTCTTTGCCAATCACGATAAGTTTTTCAGAAAGAGATATTTTAATAGCCTCGAGTTGACTGACTAAGGCCTCCTTCTCCTTCAGGCCTTTCAACTCTTTTTCTAAAGTTAAAACTTTCAAGCTTAATCTTTTGTTGACTTTTTGAATGCGAAGAGATTCATTGTAGAGTTCGGAATAGGCAGTTTGTAGTTCACTCTCATCTATATCACTATCACTCTCTTTTTCATCACTACTAGTAGAATGAGTAGAAACCACCTCTAGATTATGTTCAGAATTGTCAACATTAAGGTTTGACTCACACGAATTACTAGCAAGGCTCGCCATAAAGGCAGTGAAGTTATTTCTAGGCGAGTTAGAGTCATCAGAGTCTTCAGACTCATTATCACTGTCGCTTAAAGTAGCATTGTAAACGGCTTTCTCTTTGCCTTGTCTTTTAAGTTTTGTGGGTCACTCGAAAGCTCTATGACCACGTCCCTCACATTCAAAACATCTTTCCGAATCATCCTTCTCAAAGTTGTCTTTATTGAACTTCTTTGTATCCTGATTAGTGAACTTTTTATTTCCTCCTTTGTTTTTATTCTCAAATTTAGGTTTTTCAAATTTGGAGTTTTGTTTTTTAAACTTGAGAAATTTTTTAAACTTTTTGGCAAATAAGGCTATATCATCAGAATCAAAGTCAGACTCATCAGAATCAGACACATCAACTTTCTTAACTTTTAAAGCTACTCCTTTATCTTTCCCTTTGTTATCTTTAGGAAACATACCAAGTTCATACGTTTGCAGATCACCAACAAGTTCTTCAAGTTTTAAGGTATTTAGGTTTCCTAAAGAATTAAGTACAGTGACTTTGGGAATGAAACGCTTAGGAAGACATCTAAGTATTTTCTTAACCACACGATTTTCAGGTATTCTTTCACCTAAGTTAAACCAAGAGTTGACTATGTCAGATAAACGAGAATAGAACTCATCAAAAGTTTCAGTTTCTTTCATGGTGATAGTTTCAAATTGTGTAGTTAAGTTTTGAAGTTTTGATGCTTTAACAACACTCGTTCCCTCATGAGTAACTTGGAGAATGTTTCAAGCTTCCTTTGATGTTTCGCACGTCATTATACGACGAAATTCATCGGGAGACACGGCACCAAATAAGGCATTTAATCCTTTTGAGTTAAAGTTACACCATTTTAAATCTTCCTCGCTCCACTGTTCAACAGGAGTCAAAATACGTTCATCATTAACAACCATTGTAGGAGGGGACCATCCTCTTTCAACAGTGACCCAAACACGTTCATCAATAGATTTAAGAGCGGATTTCATACGTGCTTTCCAATAGGTATAATTTGATCCATCAAATAAAGGTAGTCTATTCGACGAAAAACTATCCATATAACCTCCAGGATTCATCTAAATAACTTATAGAAACAAACTCTGATACCAATTTGAAGTTGCAGGGTTATATGGTCTTAGTTTAATTCGTAGAATACACACACACACTTAATCCAATTTTATTATTTCTATGAAAGATGTATTCTTCTATCTCAATTTTAAATTTAGTTTCACAAATTTGCAAGAACAAATTCCAATTAAATTCATTTTATCCTAAGCATGCATCTAGGTGATATAATAAAATGAAAGTGCGAAAATCCCAACCACAACACGCCGATGTACGAGGAAAACCCAAATGGGAAAAACCTCGGACGGCTGGGCCTAGACAAAATCCACTACAACAAAAGGTTTTACAAGAGACTCAAAAGACTTACAGACATTGACTCACTCAAGACATGCTTATGTCGTCCTCGACCTCTGAAGTTGTAGTCCGCGAAACTCCAACGCGTTGCTCAACACTCCTCGTGTTGCGGTATCCACGGAAGCCCAAAACCAACGTCTCCTCGAAGCTTGAATGCAGAAATCCACCGCAATCTTGCTTGTTGAATGTGAATTGATGAAGGGGTTTTGTTTTGAAAAATTGATAAAAATGTTGGAGAGATTTTTTATCACAAAGGTTGGAAGTTATGGAAAGAGTTCAAATTGAAAAATGAACTTCCTGAAGATATAAAACTGAATTTTCGTCCATTAGAAAATAACTGAAAAAGTAGTGGGCAAAAAACAGTTGTAGGAAAAAAACTGCATTTAAAAAATAAGTTTAAAAAATCAATTCTGGCGAAACTCGTTCGAACGAGTTCGTTCGAACGACATGTCGTTCGAACGACTTATCTAACGGCGTGCCAGTTTAGGATGATTAGATGTCGTTAGAAATCTCGTTCGAACGAGGTCGTTCGAACGACATTTCTAACGAACTACTAACGAGGCACCACTTCGTTAGAACCAGGTCGTTCGAACGACCTGGGTTAAACTTCGAACGAGAATCTGATTTTTGCCCAAAATTTTTCCAATTTAATTCAAGGACTTTTTCAAAATTAATATAGCTTATATATGAACATTTTCTTATTTGAAATTTCTTGATTAGTCAAAATACTCCAACTTATAAAATTTTATTTAGGTCATATACCTTCGTAGGATAAGTAGCACGGCATGAATATTGATGATGCGTGAACTTTGAATGCGTTGCTTGAATCCTTGTGTTGAATAATCGTTGATGCAGTATGAGCCAAAAATGTTTTGTCCAACGGAATTAAGCCAATATAACAAATGACTCGATTGAAAATTTGTCCTTACACACCTAAACTAAATTTTAGCGTTAAAATTTATTAGTGAGCCTTAGAAAGATGTGCAATCCTAATTTATGTTATATTATGTGAATTTAAATTATTTTATATACTTAAAAACTCGAGTCGAGACTATTAGTTTGCTATAATTAATCATTGGCCCCAACGCATGGAAATGATAATTTTGGATTTTAACCCCGTTTGTAGAAATTGATAATCCGAGGTATGAGAATAGACAATTCAAAATTTATTTAGAATTTAAAATGTTCTGAAACTTCAATTACTCAGTAGGATTGTACCTTATGCTCTAGGAGTAGTACTTTATGTGTTCCAAATTGATGAAACCTTGATATTGTTAATGTGTGTTCTGTTATGTAGATTTTAAAAGGAGTACGGGAAATTATTATGATTGGTTTGGTTGTTAAATAGTAGTGTGGATTAATTCGAAGATTTCACGCGTAGACATTTAAATCCTTGTCCTACGCTTGCATCATAAAACTTAAATAAATTATCTTACCAATTACTCTATCTAAACGTAAGTGTATCGAGAGGGATCCTTGTTTGGAATTCACATCGGTGAGACGTCCCACGCACGAATTTTAGAGAAGGGTTTTCGTGATGGCTTAAATCATTTATGAAATTATAAACTTTCAACTATACGCTTTGCATTACGAAGAATCACTTGCATGATGTTTGTGCCTTTAGCTCTCTATAAAATCGTTTAAAAATGTATAATGAATCTTAAATGGTATGATCGAGTCGGGGTAATTGGAGTAGTTGAGGTTTGATTATTTTTCTCATAGTGAATAATTACGTGTTAAAATGTCAATATTAATTGAACATGTTAAATGGAAGTGAATGGGCGGGTACTGTGAAAGAACACCCCGATATTTTGATTTATAAATTCCCGTCCATGCGAATACCAGGTGACTTCAGGACATAAAAAGTGATGTTTATGGTTTATTATGTTGTGTGAATCCCGACCAAGAGAATACATGTGGAGTAAGGGCGTGAGACGTGGTTTTTATAAATTATTGTGTTATGTGTATTTTCGGCCATGCGTATACAAGGTGGCATTAGTACATGAAATGGGATTATTTAAATTTGGCGTACTGCATGTTTATGAGATGACCGAGATTAAGGGGCGCATGACGATTAAGTGATAATTAATTAATTAGCATAATTTATTAATGAAAATGATTGAGATCAATACATGTGATTACTTAAACTTGGCGTACTGCATGTATTTGAGATGGCCGAGAGGAAGGGGCGCATGTCGGTTACGTGTTAATGATTTATTGAGAAGGTCAGGTACTTATTGATTACTTAATGAGAATGACTAACTAATTATATGAAATGAGATAATTCTAAAATATTGTGAGACTACGTATAGGGGATGGATCATTCATTAAATTATATAACTGTGACTTTATTATCTATGCACATAATTGATTTGGAATGTATAGTTAAGTTACTTGCTAGGGTTTTAACCCCCCTTTTTATGAAAACTTGGTGTTAGGGTTTCACCTCACACTTAGATGCCTTTCGATCTAGTCGGCGCATGATATACAACTCTCAGGGTATTAGCTCCGGAGACATTGGAGTTCTTTACTTCCTCATGTTATCATTTATCTTTTCAGTCTACCTTGTATTGAGATGCTAGTTGTATGTTGATACTTAGATGGCTTGTAATATTCATAGACTCTTTAGGGGTTATATTTATGTATTGCTATTGAGGCAACTTTGTTTATAAAATTGGTTATTGGACATTATGAGTTATATTTGAGGATCCTCTCATCGCTTACAAATTATTGTCTATTGTTTCATTTGATTTTTTAATGTTGAGAATGATATTGTTTTGTTTTTATTATCCCGTGTGATTTAATATTTAGACTTCATCAAACTAAGTGTTAAATTACACGGGGTATTACAGTTGGTATCAGGATAAGGAAGGTACATTGTGGTATGTTTATTCCAGAGTGTAGTTCCTTATATACTTGTATTTTATTGATGAAATGACATCAAAGGGGGCTATCATATCACTAGATTCTATTCGATTTTTCAGAGACCATCTCGACATATTTAAGGAGGTGCCAGGGATGTCACCATCCCAAGATATTGATTTTATGATTGATTTGTCTCCCGGATGTCGATTGCCAAGGCACCATATAGTATGACTCCTACGAAAATGAGGGAGTTGAGAAAATGGACCAAGGATTTATTACAATAAGGGTTCATTTGTCGTAGTCAATCGCCAGGGAGAATCTTAGTTATTTCTGTGGAAAAGCAAGATGGTTAATTATGTTAATGTGTTAACCATCGAGAGTTTAATAAGGTGACGGTGAGAAATAATTATCCTTTACCGAGGATTGATTATCTGTTTGATCAGTTTGAGGATGCTTCATTCCTTCTTGAAGATTAATTTACATTCGGACTACCACTAATTGAGTGTACATGAGGAGGGTGTACCAAAGATTGTCTTTTCGACTCGTAATGGTTCTTACGAGTTCATAATCATGTCATTTGGGATGAATAATGCCTCGTTGTATTCATGGATTTGATGAATTGGGAGTTTAGACTATATGTAGGTCAGATCATCACCTTCATTAGTGACATCTTGACGTATTCGCGGGCCAAGGGAGAGCATGCCGAATATTCAAGGGTTTTTATTTCATATGTTGCAGGAGAACATTTTTTATGCAAAACCCCATAAATGTGAGTTTTGGAAACTAGGGATGAAATTTTTGGGGAATGTAGTTTAAGAGTCGGGATTATGAGTATATTTGAATAAGGTTTTGGCCATTTGGATTAGAGATAACCCATGAAGTTTACTTAAATTCATAGACTTTTGGGATTGGACGGGCATTATCGAAAGTTTATTTGAGGATTTTTAAAGGCTGCAGGACCATTGGTCGAGTTGACTCCAAACGGGTTCAATTCGTTCGGACATAGGTGTGTCTACATGTCATCGACGCTCTCAAGGAGAAGTTGACTTCGACTCTAACTTTGGCTCGACCTAGGAATGGGGTTGAGTACGTTGTATCCACCAATTCTTCCTTATAAGGATTAGGTTGAGTATTAATGCATGAAGAATCCTATTGCCTATGCATTATAAAAATTAAAACCCGTAAGGGTAACTAATCTATTTACGATTTGTATCTAGAAGCCATAGTGTTTGCACTACCCATCTAGACACATAAATAGTGGTTGGAGAAGTTCAGGCTCTATAGATATCACAAGAGCCTTCAGTATGTGTTCACGCAAAAAGATTTGAATATGCGAGAGAGACGGTATCACCCAGGGAAGACCAATGTGGTTAAAAATGCTTTGAGTCAACAAACCTAGTGGCAGTTTGTCTTCACTTCAATTGATAGATGTAGGTTCCGTTCAGGTGATTAGTGAGTTAGCTAACTCATTTATGGGGATGCTCAACTCAAATCTCGATATTCTTGTAGGGGTGGTTGGTGCAAAGATAAATAATGTGTTTTTAAAGAGGAGAGTGGCCAAAATTTTGGGCCACCATTGTACCTCTTTACACCATTGGTTTATATGGTGGATTACGGTGTAAGGGGAGGTCAGTTGTGCCGCAAGGAGAAGAGTTATGTTGAGTCGTTATGCAAGGGTCCCATGGGTCATAGTTTTCAATGCATCTTAGTGGAGATAAGATATACCTAGATATGAAGAAATATTATTAGTCATCGCAGATGAAGTTGGACGCTACTTTGTTTGTGTCCTGGTAGATGGTGAAGGTGAGTCATCACCGACCTACCGGTAATCTTTTACCCCTACACATTCCCGAATGGAAGTGGGATAACATTTTTGAAGGATTTCATAACCAAGTTTCCTTTGAAACTAAGCCATCATGATTCTATTTGGGTTATAGTGGACCTTTTAATTAGAGTGGCGCACTTCTCTCTCGTTCACACGGATTTTGTTTTAAGCAAAGTAGTATACATATTTGTTTGGCAGGTATTGTTTGAAGCACCCTACATCTTTGACTCACTTGAGTCTACATTATATAGGAGCTTGTCTAGTTTGAAAATAGTGACAAAATTTGAGTGATATCCTAGTCTACCAAAGAGCCTCAGACAATACATATCAATTCCTATAATAGTCTCAAAGGTAGAATACCAACACTGCGCCTAGGGTTGCATTCATTCATTCCATTCACTATAATTTAGGGGGGGTTAATTCCCATAAAAATGATTTTTTAATCATTTTTGGGATTTTCTAAATAATTTTTAAAAATTTTAAAACATTTTTAAACATTTAAAAGTTGGTTTTAAAAATTGTGTGGGTTGATTTATAATTTCCTATTCTTCCTAAATCCTTGGTTGGGTAGGATCCGAAAGCGACAGAGAATCCTATGGTGGGAAATAAGATTTTTTTAAAACTCATAAACACCTGTTTAAGGGTTCATCCTTGCCTTACACGTGTTGGTCAGTGAGCGATTGAATGTGTTTGTTACATCTCATAACGTTAAGACGTAATCTTGTCTCTTGGATGATTAGTCATCGATCGACTCCATGCCTTTATAATAATCCTTGTGATAGTTGAGATAACCAATCAGAACGCATTTAATGGCGGTGCATCCTAAACCATTAGATTTACATCGTTTATGTTAGATTTAATCTCACCATTAATATTGCCCAACCCTTCCATATTCTTCTATGAGTAGTATAAACAGAGACCAAGTGGGGAACGTTTTTAGTCTTTGGCTCATTTGATGATTATGAGAAAACAGAGAAGAGAGAGAGAGTGAGTGAGAGAGAGAGAGAGAGAGAGAGAGAGAGAGAGAGAGAGAGAGAAGATAGAGATAAATAAAACCCTAATCAAACTCCGACAATATTTTTCCAGAAACACCTTTGTGAGTTTGAGTGAGTTCGCATTTGTGAAGAATCGTCCTCTCTAGTCTTCAATCTCTTGTCCAACGAAGTCACGAAGTTTAGATATCATTTTCTCTTCATAGAAAGTTGAGATATGAAACTATATGATACATCTCATGTATAACTTGCTTAGTTTGATTTCTTTTTTCAAGAAATCTTCATTTGTTGGTTGATTTTACTCTTATATGTTGTTTTCAAAACCAGAACCAACAAATCCAATTCTGTTTACAGTTTATGAGAAAAACCAGACTTAGATTTAGTTAAGATCTTGATTAGGGATTTTCACTTTCGTGAATATTTCACAATTTATGAAATAACTATGTATACCAAATAAAAAGAAAGTGTTTAGGATCTTGGCTCTTTTTAATAGCAAGATTCGTTCTTGATTTGTGGTTAAAAATAAAGATCTGTAGTCTGAGACTATCAAACAAACTGTGATTCATAAATACTTACTACATCTTAGAACGATGTTTGTAGTTTGTTAGGAAATTGTCTGTATAATCATGTGTGGGTTGCATGCATGTGATTAGGCACTTCACCACTTACGATTGTCACACTACAACACTAAAGAAGTGTTGGTAGAGAGATTCTTGACTTTATAGTCGACGTAAAGCTAAAAGGAGAAGCGGTTACAAAGATGGGAGAACAACCTCAACATCAGAACTTTCAGAGGAATCAGAATAATCCAAAGGAGTTAGTAAATATTCTAGACTTAGATTAGGTATGTTTGTGTGTTTGGTTTGTTATATAGTTTGTAATCTGTTAACTCTATTTTAGTAGATTTTTCTTTTGAGGTGTAGAGACCTCCGTGGATATTTCCCAAATTAGGTGGGGGTTACCACGTTAAAATCTTGTGTTCTTGCATAATTACTCTTCCTTTCATCACCTTCTTGAGACTGTGCTGATTTAGAACCTATATAAGTTTTGTTTTTAAAAATTGGTACACCTATACCTTAAATAACTCATTCATATAATATTTTATACACAAGTTGTGTTAGCTGTTTGTTTTGATTAAAGAGTTTCTTCAAAAAACTGTTCGGGGCCATTTAAATTGTTTAATCTTGAATTAAACGGCTTAGCTGGTACCATTTTTTAATTGGTATCAAAGATTAGCATTAGAAATTCTTTTAGATGTTGAGTTTTTGAAATTATTTTATCAAAACAAACTATGGACGAGAAATTTGAGAGATTAGGTAACTTGTCAAGTCCCCCTCTCTTTAATGGAACCAACTTCCCTTACTGGAATGTGAGGATGGTTGCTTTCATCCAAGGGACATTGGGAGATAATGTTTGGGATGCTATTGAAAATGGTTACAATTTTCCTATTAAACCAGTCGCAGAAGGAAGTACTGAGAGGATTAGGAAACTGCTAAGTGAATACACTAAAGAAGAGAAACTGGTCTCCCTTAGTAATAACAAAGGCAAAAATACCATATTCATGTCCATAAATTAACACAAATTCAAGAGGATCTCTTCCTGTGCAACTTCTAAGTAACCTTGGGATACTCTTATGACTGCACATGAAGGAGACACACGTAATAAAGATGCTAAAACTCAAATGTTAATCCAACAGTACAACACTTTAGTCATGACTGAGACTGAGTCATTTGATGATTTCTACATTAGGTTGACAGACATTGTGGCAAAATTTCATGCTAATGGTATAACTTATGATGGAAAGGAAATTGTCTCTAAAATTCTAAGGTCACTTCCATAAAAAATTGATAATAAATGTTATGCAATTAGGGATATGGATGATCAAAACCTTACCCCTGAACTCCTCAGTAGAAAGCTATGAACTGTGGAAATAGATTTAGAGTTTAAGAAATAATTAATACAGACCCATAAGAAACAGTCTACCTCTAATCTTGTCTTTATCTCTAAGTTGACTAAACCTGAATATTATTTGCCTGAAATAGACTTAGATTGTGATGAGTACTATAATTTAGAGAGTTTGGATAATCATATCGCCTTATTGTCTAAACAGTTCAAGAAAATTGTGAAATTTAGAAATAAAATTACAAATAAACAAGGCAAACCTACCTATTCAAACCAATCTAATAATATGCCTCATGAGAAAAGACTTGACAAACACCAGACTGAGTATCACAACAAACCAAGTAGATACCTTAAGAACACTGAATGCTACAGATATGGGAAGTTAGGACACATAGACTGTGACTGTAGAGACAATTTGAATAAAAACAGGAACACTAGGTCAAATTTGTGCAAGACTTGGGATGACTCAAGTGAATCAAAATATGATGAACCAGAGTCATTTAATACTTCTGACCCCTGTATGTCTTTCTTTGCCAAAATCATATACACTGATGATAAGGAATCTGAGCATGCTATGTCGAATGATGCTATCCTTATTGATTTGCTTCTTTATTACTTGAGAATGCTAATAATTCATTAAACGTTGTGTGTGAGTCAAAGGGAATGATCTACTGTTGATGCAAATAGGTGTGTGAGTCCTAAAATGAATCGCTAGGGGACACTGCACACTTCACACTTAGTGATTCTGACAATGAGGATCTCCCAGACATTGACACACTGTACTAAAAAACTCTCAGGAAAAGAACCAAACTTGAAAAAATCGTCAAAGACCTTACACAGAAGATAGAAACCCTAAGCCATATGGTCAAACATAATGCTGAAGAGTACACTTTCTATGTCTAATTCATGAGAATGAGACTAAAACTTTGGAACAAAAACTGAAAGAGTTGTCTGAATCAAATGAAATTTTGGAAAATAAATATAAAGGGACGTTGTTAGAATCAGAACAAACTAAAGAAAAGACTTCAACAGTCTTTAAAAAGTTTGCTAAATTTGAAAATAACTCAAAATGATTTGAAGACTGTGTTGTCGAAAGTAAGACCAATTCTGATAACAGAACTGGAATAGGTTTTTGAATCTATCAAGTTTGTATCTGGTGGCAAAAGACATGTAGAAACTACTCCAGATTTTCAAACCTTGAAAAATGATTTTGACTCGCAACAAAAAAGTTAGACATCGGTGAATCAAGTAACTCTAAGCGTAATGCTGAACATAAGGCTAAATATGTTTTCCCTCCCATTAGAAAAAGTGATTCGGCATTTCAAACTGTACCTTCTAGGAATTAGGCTAGAGTTCAATTTTAAGACAAACCTTTATCTAACAACGTTTCTAAATCTAAACCCTCTACGAGCCATCTTTATTGCTCATACTCTGATGTCTTTGGACATTCTATTGATGGATGTTTTTCTAAACGTCTATATAAACCAATCTATCACTCACCTGTTTACCATAACTTCAACTATTCTAGGAGAAGCCAAAATAATTATGTCCTACCTAGACAGCCGAACAAGAATTGTAACTATCATAATAGGAAGAGAAGATCAAACACTAATAGATCATCTACAAGAAGGAATCCTAGATTCTTTTCTAAACCGAATTCTCAAACCTTTTATCATACTCAAAAATTTGGGCAAAATCTTTTAGAGAAAAGGCTGAAGCTCGCAAGTTTTATAAAATACGAGCTAATAAGCGCAAGTTGAAAACTAGAGCAATTTGGGTTAAAAAAGATGAGTTATTACGCCAGATGAAATGCAACAGTGTGATCAGTGCTTTCAAAGCTGAACACATAGCGTCTTAATGGTATTAGACTCTGGATTTTCTAAACATATGATCGGGGATGATACCAAGCTTTCAAATAAAACTAACTTCTCATTAGGCAAAGTATTGTTTGGAGATGGTGTATCAACCCAGATCATTGGTAAAGGAACACTCCATGAAGAAGGATTACCTATTCTTGAGGATGTTCTTTTGGTAAAGGGTCTTAAAGCAAATTTACTAAGTATATTGCAATTTTTTGACTCCAACCATACTGTCACCTTTTCAAAGAACAATTTCAAAATTTTAAATGAAAATGGTGATTTCATTATTACAGAACTCCGTACTCCAAATAACTGTTATATAGTCAATCCAAGTACAGAGGTTTGTAACATTGCCATAATGGATGACATAGAGATATGGCATAATAGGTTGGGTCGCATTAATTACGATAACCTTGGTAAATTGTGTTCTCAAGAGATAGTTAGAAGGTCTTCCTAAAATCAAACCAATTTCAAACATCATATGTGGTCCTTGTCAAGAAGGAAATATTGTTAAGTCTCCCCATAAGAAAGTTAAAGAAGTTATATCCATTAAACCTCTAGAACTCATCCATATGTACCTAATGGGTCCTTCTCGTATTGTTAGTCTTTGTGGCAACAGTTATATTCTTCTTATGGTTGATGATTTCATTCGATTTACCTGGGTTTCCTTTTTAAAACACAAATCAGAAACATTTCGTAAGTTTTTGAAATTTTTAATTCGTATTGAAAATGAAAAGGACTCCCAAGTAGATAGAATCCGTAGCAATGGAGGAGGTGAATTTGTAGATTTAGGTGTCATCGAATATTGTGACTATAATGGTTACAAACATGAATTTAGTGCCCCTAAGACACCTCAACAAAATGGAATTGTTGAGCATAATAATCTCACCCTTCAGGAAATGGCTCGCATTATGATTCATACAAAGAACTTACTTAAATATTTCCAGGTAGAATCCATTCGTACAGCTTGTCACATAATCAATCGAGTATACCTAAGGAAAACCATTAAACAAACATCTTATAAACTTTGGTATGGG
This sequence comes from Sambucus nigra, assembly GCA_949130495.1. NCBI lineage: Eukaryota > Viridiplantae > Streptophyta > Magnoliopsida > Dipsacales > Adoxaceae > Sambucus > Sambucus nigra. The sequence goes on along the minus strand of OX422210.1, from coordinate 625,938,601 downwards.
AAGAAACCTAACCTAAAATACTTTAGAACCTTTGGTAAACATCTGTCTAAATTCAAAACCAGAGGAGATAAAGCTATTTTCTTAGGATATTCACCAAATAGTAAAACATACCGTGTCTACAATCTTCGTACCAAAAGCTTAATGGAATCCATTAATGTTATTGTAAGTGACATTAATATAGAGAGTAAAGTCAAAGGACCAACTATAGTGGATGAATTAGAAAAACTTTAACTTATGATTCTCTAGAGATAGATGATTATTTACCAACTAAGACCCCTGAAGTGCCTAACTGGGTTTCCAAAGATCGTCCTTTAAATAGAGTAGTTGGTAACCCTACTAAACCAGTTCGTATAAGATCCCAACTACGTACTCTTGCTCATTATGCATGCTTTTTTTCTCTTATAGAACCAAATAATGTTAATGAAGCACTGAATGACCCATTGTGGATACGTGTTATGCAGAAGAAACTTCTTTAATTTGTCATTCATGATGTATGGTATCTTGTACCCCGGCCAAAAAATAAAAGGGTTATTGGCACAAGTTGGATTTTCAAAAATAAAACAGATGAATGAATCTGGGATGATTATTTGGAATAAGGCTAGATTAGTTGCCCAGGGCTACTCTCAGATTGAAGGAATATATTCCGAGGAGACTTTTACACCGGTTACTCGCCTTGAGTCTGTTTGCTTACTCTTTGCAATAGCATGTTATTTGCATTTCACACTGTGTAGAATAAATGTTAAATTTGCTTTCATTAATGGTATCTTAACTGAAGATACCTATGTAGAACAACCTAACGGGTTCATTGACCCTCATCTTTCAAATCACGTCTAACGTTTTAAGAAAGGTCTTTATGGGTTAAAACAAGCTCCTAGATCTTGGTATGAACGTCTATCTACCTTCCTTCTAAACAACGGTTTAAGCGCGGAGGGAATGACCAAACTCTTTTTGTCAAATACTTTGACAAAAATATTACTATAGCCCAAGTATACGTAGACGATATCAATTTTGGATCTACCTCCCCAACGGACATTAAAACATTTTCTGACATTATGCATAAAGAATTCCAAATGTCACTTATGGGGGAGTTACAATTCTTCTTAGATCTTCAAGTCTAGCAAAATTCAGATGGTTTATTTGTTTTGCAATCCAAATGCGCTTTAGAGATTGTAAAAAATTTCGATCTAGAAACTGCTAAAGATGCTAGGACTCCCATGAGTACTTCGGTTAAACTATCAAAAGATGTACATGGAAAATCCATCGACTCAACCTTATACTGTAGTATGATAGGAAGTCTTATATACCTTACTGCCTCTCGTCCTGACATTATGTATGTTGTTTGTGTGTGTGTCCGCTATCAAAATAACCCTAAAGAGAGTCATTTACTTTCCATTAAAATAATTATAAAATATGTTAAAGGAACTCTTGACTTAGGACTTTGGTACAAAAATGACACATCTAGCACGATAATTGGCTACGCCGATGCTGATTGGGTTGGGTGTTTCGATGATAGTAAAAGTATGTCAGGAGAATGTTATTACATAGGTAATAATTTGGTAAGGTGGAATAGTAAGAAACAAAATTGCACTTCCTTATCTACAGTCGAATCTGAATATATAGGTCAAGGTAGCTGCTGTGATCAATGACTTTAGCTAAAACAAATGTTAAGAGATTATAGTATTATTGAAGAAAAATTACATCTCTATTGTGACAAGCAAAGCGCGATTAATATTTCCAAAAATCCTGTTCAACACTCTCATACTAAACATATTAAAATACGACATCATTTTATACGCGAGTTAGTCGAATCAAATGAATTAGAAATTAATTACTCGCCAATTGAATTGCAATTAGCTGATTTATTCACCAAACCCTAAGACAATATACGGTTTGAATCCTTACGTAAATCAATTGGGATGGCTATGGAAGAATTGTAATATACCATTGATTTTTATGCTTTGATATTTCTCTCTTATCTGTGTGTAGACCCTTTGTCCATTTGAGACAAAATGAGGGAGAATATTTGAGTCCCCTTGGACATTATTTTGATTACTTTAACTTAAGTGTTTAATCTTAGTTATCTTAAAATATCAGTACCTCGTGTTATTAGAATGTTGTTAGGGTATTGGTTTGTATTTAGTTGAGTAATGAAATTTTCTTTTCTAGGATATGGAGTAGATAGAATTTTGTATATGAGTAGGATTTTCTTATATTTTTGTATCCCTATGAGTCCTTGATGACTCAAAAGAGGTTTTGTCTCATATTTCCAAATGGGAAGACTGAAGCACCATATTGTAACAACCTGCCCTTTTGGAGACAATTAAATTCCATAATTAAGTATAATTTGGAATTTGAAGAATTTCTCGAAATAGTAATTTCTGAGATTTTTGAGGATTTAATGATTTTTGAAGGGTGTTATAAATTATTTTGGGACCATATAGGCCGAAGTAATTTAATTATATGTCTCCGTGGAGTATAGCGACAAAAGAGGTAAGATTTTGAGTAGAAAACCCGCATTTAATTATTTTGGGTTAGAATAGTGATTTGCGGTCAAGTACCTCGGATGGAAATTTCGACTGTGCCATGAGTCTCGGAATGTCTGAGATAGTCGGAAAAGAGTGTCCGATTGTCGAAATTGAGTTCCGGGTAATTTTCTTAGATAGGCTCGTAAATGAGTAAACGAGTCGTTTTGGGGGTATTAAGGGATTTAACCCTTTTCTCCTTATAAAAGGAGGGAGAGGGAGAGAAGATAGAAGAGAAAGAAGAAAGAAGAGAGGGAAGAGAGAGAGAGGGAAGAAAAGAGGAGAAAGCGGGAGTTTCCGGCCAGCCTCCGCGGGATTCGGCTCGAGGACGTCGGATTTTATCCACGAGGCAAGTGTTTACTTGCTTTATTTATTTTTAAGCATAAATATCTCATATCATTGTTGGTATAACAAACCCTAATGATTTTGGGTTGGGTATTCGTTGATAAAATGAGTTTTCGGGAGATAAAACGAATAAACCCCTAAAATTGGTAAATTGGAGAAATTTAGAAATTAACCAAAAATATTGGGTGATTCCGGGTTCTAGGATGTTTAGGACCCGTATTATAGGTGTATTTGTTATTGGTAGAAGTTGTAGGCCGTTGGGTGAAGAGATGGAAGCTTGGGGGAAGCTTCCATGGCCGAAACAGCTTCTCGAAGAAGAAGCTGCCCGACTTGATCGATCGATCGATCATTGGGGCTCGATCGATCGAGCCATCGATCGATCGACGGCCATGGGTCGATCGATCGACCCCTGCTGAAAGTTGATAATTTTTCTAAGATGATTTGGATGGGATAGATTCCATATCATCATGCTTTGAGGTTAATTAGGTGATAACCTAAAGGACCTTTTAGGACTTTATGGTCCATAAATTAAGGCAATTTAGGAGGGTAAAGTAAGGGTTTTAAGTATATAACCCTAAATCTATATTTTCGAGGAAAATAGAATATTTGTAGAAATTGATGAATTAGGGTTCCTAATTTATATTGGGACTTCTAAATAATTAATTGGACTAGGAGTAGTTTTGGGGTTTAAGGAATCGAAATCCTTAAACCCACTGAATTTAAGGTTGATGGGGTGAGATAAATCCCGGGGATATTTCTAGTAGGCATATGGGCCTGTGTAATTATGCTTATAGAAAGCATAATTATATTGAATACTGTTAAGTGTATCCTAGGAGATAATTAGGATAATTTGGGATTATAGATATTTATTGATTTCACTTAGAGTGAATGGTATAATTGGAGATATCCAATAAATCCTTAGATAGGATTGAGATGTATAGTGATTATTAAAGTAAGAAATACTTTGGGTTTAGTATCATGCTTATATGAATGCATGATTATGATTCCTGGAGGGAATCTTTGGGATTATTGGTCATCGCTAGATGCTATAGGCCATTATGGCCGTTTATATACATTCTAGGAAGAATATATAGGATATGTATATACTGTGTGATTTAGGTATATATATATATATGTTATGATGGAAATGATTTTGAAAATATAAAAATGAATATTTTCAAAATGGTAAATAAATGATTTTCATAATTGATAAAATATGGATTACACACCTCTCTAAATCGCTATCATAAGGGAAGTTGCGTATGTATGGTGAAGCCCCCTGGCTAATGAATGCAGGGTGGATATAGTCCTATAGGCCATGTGAGCGTTTGTTGATATATTTTTTTGCGCTGGTTAGGAGATTCCGGGTGTGGTCTTGACTATCCCGTAGGCACATGGCCGCTTCCCGACGTCTTGCGATGTAGGATCCCAGGTTGTCTTGATGATAGGCCCTGGAAGATGATAGTCATTTAGGGGCGCGCACATTGGAGAAATCCGGACGGGCGGTCTTAGAATGCGTTTATATTAAAGCAATTCATGATAATGGATTGGCTTTAATTACATTTCCTGGATATAGGAAGGGAAATGGGTTATATGTTTAGCTTCGGTAACACTCCCGGATGGAAGAAGGGATCTGGAAGCATATGATATGGTAAAAGAATTTTTATGATAATAAAAATGGCTTTTAATTACATTTCCTGAGTATAAAAAGGGAAATGGGATAATTGAAAAAGGAAAAGCATTTTTATGTTAATAAAATTGGCTTTTAAAAAGATATATGTTTTGGTAAAGCAATTCATGCTAATGAATTGGCTTTAAATACATTTCCTGGATATGAGAAGGGAAATGGAAGTTTTTGAAATGAAAAGGATAAGTATTGATAAATACTTTGTGTATAGAATACACCTCAGTTCGGGAGGTAGATCCGGATGTGTATTATTTAGATGAAATTCAATTGGTAACCCTCAGTCCGAGAGATATTATCCGGACGTATATTGTAGATGTATGTGTACATATATGTATTTATACATTTGTTGCGTGCTACGAGCCCAATGGATCTCTACCATTAACCCTGCCAAGTAGTAGTGTATCGGGGGGGTTCCTTGTTTGGATTTCGCTTTGCGAGACACCCCACGCACGAACTTAGTGCTGTGTTGAGAATGGAGGGAAGTTTGACCCTTAGCACTTAGACTATCTAGGGTAGATAGTACATGGGTAAATTAGACTAGTTAGGAAGAGATAGCTTGACTAGGGTATGTTGTTAGGATGCGTTAGGTGTGCACTATTAGAGGGGAGGTGAGGGGTATCTCATGGGAGTGCGATACCAATTTAAATATGAGATAAAACTATTTTTCTAAAAATAAAGTATTTATGCACTTGCAAAATATTTTCAAAAATCGGGCTCTGACCCGCGTATCTACTTTTCCTCTCTTGTTGTATATATATATATTATATAGGTGTCCAGACACAGGGACACCTGGATGGAAATTCTTTCGAGTCAGACGTCTGCTGCAGAAGCTGTGGATGCTTGCGGGTTCTCAGTAGACGTTTCTTTCCTTGTACTCTAGATAGGAGGTATTGTACAAACATTCGGGCCAATGGTCCAACTGATTTTATTTATTCCTTGCACGATATTCGATATGGTTGTATAATTTGAACCGAGTGTTCGATTATTTTAGTTCATTTCATTTTCCTTTTTATTTCATTTACGCATTAAATTGTGGATGTTTTATTTTAATCGTTAAAAAGAGTAGTTAAGTCAAAATTTTAACGCTCGCCTAATAGGATATTAGTAATTAAATGGATTTTCGACAGTGATGCTAAGAATGATCCATATGTAACTCCTGTTATGATTTGATATAGGAGTGATCGCTCGGTATCCCATTAGGTGGGTTGTTACACATATATCTTTGACTCACCTGAGTCTATATTATATAGGAACTTGTCTAGTTTAAAAATAGTGACAAAATTTGAGTAATATCCTAGTCTATCAAAGAGCCTCAGACACTACATATCAATTCCTCTAATAGTCTTAAAGGTAGAATACCAACACTGCACCTAAAATGTCATTCATTCATTGCATTCATTATAATTTAGGGGGGGTGTTAATTCCCATAAAAATGATTTTTTTAATAATATTTTGGATTTTCTAAATAATTTTTAGAAATTTTTAAAATATTTTTAAACATTTAAAAGTTGGTTTTAAAAATGTTGTGGGTTGATTTATAATTTCCTATTCTTCCTAAAACCTTGCTTGGGTAGGATCCGAAACCGGCAGAGTATTCTGTGGTGGAAAATGAGATTTTTTTAAAACTCATAAACACGCGTTTAAGGGCTCATCCTTGCCTTACACGTGTTGGTCAGTGAGTGATTGGATTTGTGTTTGTTAACTCTCACAACTTTAAGACGTAATCATGCCCCTAGATCATTAGTCATCGATGATATGCATGTATTTGTAATAATCCTTGTGATAGTTGAGAGAGCCAATCAAAACTTATTTAATGGCGGTGCATCCTAAACCACTAGATTTACATCGTTTGTGTTAGATTTAATCTCAGCCATTGATATCGCCCAACCATTCCAGATTCTTATATGAGTAGTATAAATAGAGACCAAATGGGGAACGTCTTTGGTCTTTGGCTCATTTGAGAATTGAGAGAAAAAAAGAAGAGAGAGAGAGAAAGAGGAAAGAGGGAGAAAGAAAACTCTAATCAAACTCTTGTAATTTTTTACCAGAAAAACCTTTATGAGTTTGAGTAAGTTCACATTTGTGAAGATTCATCTTCTTTAGTCTTTAATCTCTTATACAACCAAGTCAAGGAGTTTAGATCTCATTTTCTCTTCATAGAAAGTTGAGATGTGAAACTATGTGAAACATCTCACATATAACTTGCTTCGTTTGATTTCTTTTTTCAAGAAATCTTCATTTCTGGGTTAATTTTACTCTTACATGTTGTTTTCAAAACCAGAACCAACAAATCCATTTATGTTTATAGTTTATGAGAAAAACCATACTTAGATCTAGTTAATATCTTGATTGGTTATTTACACTTTCGTGAATATTTCACAATTTGTGAAATAACTGTGTATATCAAATAAAAAGAAAGTGTTTAGGATCTTGTATCTTTTTAATAGCAAGATTCCCTCTTGATCTGTGGATGAACATAAAGGTCCGTAGTCTAAGACTATCAAACAAACTGTGATTCATAAATCCTTATTGTGTCTTAGAACGATATTTGTAATTTGTTAAGAAATTATCTCCATAAGTGTGTGTGGGTTGCATGCATGTTATTAGGCACTTCACCACTTACACTTGTCACACTACAACACTAAAGAAGTGTTGGTAGTGAGATTCTTGACTTTAGAGTCGACGTAAAGCTAAAAGGAGAAGCGGTTACAAAGCTGGGAGAACAACCTCCACATCAGAATTTTCAGACGAGTCGGAATAATCCAAAGGAGTTGGTAAACATTCTGGACTTAGATTGGGTTTGTTTGTGTGTTTGGTGTGTTACATAGTTTGTAATCTGTTAACGCTATTTTAGTGGATTTTTCTTTTGAGGTGTAGAGACCTCCGTGGATATTTCCCCAATTAGGTGGGGGTTTACCACGCTAAAATTTTGTGTTCTTGCATACTTACTCTTTCTCTCATCACCTGCTTGAGACTGTGCTCATTTAGAACCTATATAAGTTTTGTTTTTCAAAACTGGTACACATATACCTTAAATAACTCGTTCATATAATCTTTTATACACAACTTGACTTAGCTATTTGTTTTGATTAAAGAGTTTCTTCAAAAAACTATTCGGAGCCATTTAAACTGCTTAATCTTGAATTAAATGACTTAAATGGTACGGCTTTTCATTGTTGCATAAAGCATCATTGGCTATCATCTCAAGCGGGGATATGACTTCCATATCTCTCTTTTGAGACACTACCCATGAGGCTGTGGGGACCAAGTTGCACGTGAGTATGTTATACCATCCTCAGATGAATAGGAAGATAAAACGGGTTAACCATATTTTTAGATAATATGCTTTGGGAATGTACATTAGATTTCAAGGGAATGATAATAGCTATCGAAATTCATTAGTAAGGCACCATATAAGGAATTGTATGGGAGGTCGTGTAAGTCAACGGTGCGTTAATGGAATATATGAGCGAGTAGCTTGTTTGGGATCAAGTTTGCTTAGGAGACTACGGAAGAGGATGAAATGATTCGTGAGTGACTCAATACAACCTGGAGTAGGCAAAAGAGTTTTAAGTAGGTAACCAAATACTTCTCAAGGTGCCACTAGAGTAGGGAATGAAATTTTTTGAGAAGAAGGGTAATTGGACCCGATATATGTTAGGTCGTTTTTTTTATCATGGACCATATAAGAACTCTCGCTTACTGTTTATCACTTTCAGACCACCCATCTTGGTTTCATGTTATGTTTCATGTATCGATAATTCTTAAACTATTATGGGGTGAGACCACATAGAAACCAATAGACTTAGACGATATCACGTTTAGGCTTCGATGATTCAAGCACCCAGAAACCAACCTGTATCTTAGATCGTACAATCTAGATTTTTATGACTAAGAATATTTCATTAGTTTGTATTTAGTGGGGTCAACATGGTGACGATCACTCCACTTAGTAGCGAGAGGACACGATGAGACAATAATATCCCCATTTATTTTGAGGTATGTATGGGTTACTTTTTGGGTCAATTCCGAGGACGGAATTCTTTTTGTTAAAGGGGAGGAATTTAATACCCCGTTATTTTAAAACAACTATTTAATTGGGTTTGTTCGATAAAATAATTAAAAGTTTCGAGATTAAATTTTGAGAATATAAGTGACTTATGTTTGAATGAGTTAAAATAATTTAAAGTGATGAATTTGTAATACTAAATAAAAATTTATTTAATTACATGTAGAAAGAAAATTTAACTATTTTTATTAATTGATTTAATAACTAGATTTATTATTCTCTAAAGAGTGGTTCATTTAACTATTTGAGTAATTAGTTAATTGGAAATGATAATTTTGGATTTTAACCCCGTTTGTAGCAATTGATAATCCAAGGTATGAGAATAGACTATTCAAAATTTATTTAGAATTTAAAATGTTTTGAAAGTTCAATTGCTCAATAGGTTTTGTACCCTGCGCTTTAGGAGTAGTAATTTATGTTTTCCAAATTGATGAGATTCGTTACTAGACTCTTATTCATGTAAATAATAATAACCAATATGAAGAAAATAATTGTAAATGACTTGGGACAATTGATATGCATTAATGGACCCCTTATGATGTAACAAGCCCACGTAAAATAATTATATGTCCCTTTTTGTGTAAGCCCGCATATGAACCCATATTTGAAACCATGTTATTGTTGATGTGCGTTCGGTATGTAGACGTTAGAAGGAGTACGGGAAATTATTATGATTGGTTTGGTTATTAAATAGTAGTGTGGATTAATTCGAAGATTTCACGCATAGATATTTAAATTCTTGTCCTACTCTTGCATAATAAACCTTAAATAAATTGCCTTCTCAACTACTCTATCTAAACGTAAGTGTATCGGGAGGGTTCCTTGTTTGTATTTCACATCGGTGAAACGTCCCATGCACGAAGTTTAGAGAAGAGTTGTCGGGATGGCTTAAATCATTTATAAAATAATAAACTTTCAACATTACGTTTTGCATTATGAAGAATTACTTGCATGATGTTTGTCCATTTATCTCTCCATAAAATCGATTTAAAATGTATAATGAATCTTAAATGGTACAACCGAGTCGGGGTAATTGGAGTAGTTGAGGTTTGAGTATTTTTATCGGAGTGAATAATTACGTGTTAAAATGTCAATATTGATTGAACATGTTAAATGAATGGGCGGGTACCGTGAAAGAACACCCTGATATTTTGATTTGTAAATTCCCGACCATGCAAATACCAGGTGGCTTCAGGACATAAAACGTGATGTTTATGGTTTATTATGTTGTTTGAATCTCGGACATGCGAATAACAGGTTGCGTTAGGGCGTGAGACGTGATTTTTATAAATTATTGTGTTATATGTATTTTTGGCCATACGAATACCAGGTGGCATCAAGACATAAAATGTGATTATTTAAATTTGGCGTACCGTATGTTTATGTGATGGACGAGATGAAGGGGAGCATGTAGTTACGTGGTAATTAAATAATGAGCATAATTGATTAATGAAAATGATTGAGATTAATACATGTGATTACTTAAACTTGGCGTACCGCATGTACTTGAGATGGATGAGTGGAAGGGGCGCATGTTGGTTACGTGTTAATGATTTATTGAGCAGGTCAGATACTTATTGATTAGTTAATGAGAATGATGAATCAATGATATGAAATGAGATAATTCTAAAATATTGTGAGACTACCTATAGGGGTTGGATCGTTCATTAAATTATATAATTGTGACTTTATCATCTATGCACATAATTGCTTTGAATTGTATAACTAAGTTACTTGCTAGGGTTTTAACCCATTTTTATGAAAACTTGGTGTTAGGGTTGCACCTCACACTTAGATGCCTTTCGATCTAGTTGGCGTGTGATATACAACTCTCAGGGTATTAGCTACGGAGACATTGGAGTTCTTTACTTCCTCATGTTATCATTTATCTTTTCAGTCTACCTTGTATTGAGATGCTAGTTGTATGTTGATACTTAGATGGCTTGTAATATTCATAGACTCTTTAGGGGTTATATTTATGTATTGCTATTGAGGCAAATTTGTTTATAAATTTTGTTATTGGACATTATGAGTTATATTTGAGGATTATCTCATCGCTTACAAATTATTGTCTATTGTTTCATTTGATCTCTTCATGCTGAGAATGATATTATTTTGTTTTTATTATCCAATGTGATTTTATATTTAGACTTGATCAACGTAAGTGTTAAATTACACGGGGTATTACATCGTCGTTGTAAACTGTTTGGTTGGTTTATTTATACGAAGGCAAGGTTACTCGAGTAAACTTGCTGGCATTAAATGTGATTGACTAGCATTAAATGCAAAAGTACTATGCCATTAATGTCAAAGATATAGCATTATATGCACGAGATGTTGTGTTTTGGTGGAAAACTTCTCAACCAATTAGAAGCGTGGTGGCATTAATGGGATATGATGTGGCAGCTCAAAGGTTTACCTTAGAACAACTATGAAATCAGACTTGGTTAACTAGGCCTACCATCCTAAGGATAAAACTCACTTGAGTGCTGTTATCTCGAGTCCCTAAATGCCAGGCATTATGATGCCATAAAGTAAGTGAATTGTGATCCCTACCAAACGTGTGGTCATATCAATCAAAGGGGATAATATATGAAGTTGAAGTTTCTCGACTGGAAGTAGCTCAAACATTAAGTGTTTTTTTTGGCTAGGAAATGTCTCTAGGTGATATATCTAAGGTTAGGGTTCCTCGAGGAGGTTCCCCTCGAGCACCTGTTTGTGCTAGATAAAGTTTTGCCTAAGTGTGCCAAGAGGGTTGGCTATTTCTTTCCCAATATTACCTTACTCCTAATCCTCCAAACTAAATCCCTACGAGGTTTCCAAGAGGAGGTCATTCGATAGAGCATGTAAGCTCTCCCATGACCTGCAAGGCATGGTCACTTGAGGGTACCGAACATCCTTCCCATATTACAAAGTAAATTATTCAAAAAGTAAAATTCAAGATCAAATACATCATGTTTCCTATTACAAGTATTGCCACTCAAGTAATCTTGGTCTTCGTAAGAAGTCCTTCGAGAAGCCTATATGGAGCGTCTTCGTGGGATGTCGTTCGTGAGGTCTTTGTGTGTATCCTTTAGTTAGCCTTTTGTTAAGTACAGAATCATCTCATATAATCAACTTTTATGAGTACTCCCCTTACATTTTCTCCTTCGTAGAGATATTTATTTATTGCATGAAGAAATATCTGTACAAAATGCTTAGATGATCTTCAAACCATTCTGTAAAGAAAAGAGTTATTTTCCATAGGCAGACAACATAGCATAATAGGTATTTAAATTATTCAGCAGGGAGAAGTGTGGGTGAGGGACTCGTTTAATCCTCCTTTCGAACTACTTCATGTTTAATTTATTTTTGGTTTGTCTGATATCACCGTTCCTTGATGGGACGCTATGATTGCGTGTGACCACTTTCTTTGGGGGGTGAAGGGATTTTTTTTTTAAATTTCCCCCAATTTGAGAACTCTTGGTATGAACCATCAGTACTCTGGCCGTATTGCATTTAATGACATTGACGTTTGCTCCTCTGTACTTTACACGTGGCAGTTTGGGGTTAACGCGTTCATCTCACATGCGGATATCCGAGCATTGCCTCTTAGAGCGTAATCATTGTAGCATTTGAATCTGTGCCCCTAAGCATGCATGTAGGCTATGCGAGGCAATTCAATCGTCACCACGTTTCCCAAGATTCCATTAATCTACCGCTTATTGCTTCTTGTGTTTCCCCTATAAAAAGCATACTTGGCATTTCTCAAACCCTTACCGTTGGGTTTATTATCATTTGCCTTCGTTTGTTTTTTAGAGAGAGAGATTTTAGTGCTTGTTTTTTCCTTTATTCTTCACTCCAACTGTTCACTCTTCTTCCCTTTTCGTCATTCTTTCTCCATTCATGGCACTTATAGTCAATAGGACTCCTTTCGCGGGGGGTATTTCTCCCAGGACTCAGGAATACCAGAATCAATGGGCCCGGTATCGCCGAGTGCCTAACTATGGGGAATCTGATCATTTTTGGGCTTTAGCCAAGCATTTTTTGGGAGATATTGTTCCAGTGGAGCCAAAAACTTATTGATGGATGAAAGTGATAATGAAAAAGACTTCGCTTACATTTCTATCACTACTATGACTCATTTTCAAATCGAACGGGGAGACTATCCTTTCTCAATGGTAGAATTTAAGTCTACCTCTGGTGCCTGTGAGAGGCTGGACCCATGGATTGAATATATTCATGCCAAATTCTTCGTACAACTGGACTTAGTCGATCTATCTTCTACCAGTTGGATGGGTGATCTCATGCTTGCAAGAACAACAACACTCTCCAACTACTTGTTTCTCGGTGGAGCCATCGAACTCATACATTTGTGGCTTCCTGGCATGAGTTTACTATCACCCTAAAAAATGTTTGCAAACTTCTAGGCTTGGAAGCAGACTGCTTCGATACTTTCTTCGAAGAGGCCACCTCTAGTGCGGAGAAAGCTGCCCGAGCTGAGTCGGAGGCAGTAGTGAGGGATTGTATGGTAACCTACAACAAGTACACCTATTTGGAGGTAATAAGTTTCTTCTATTTCATTGAGGATAAAATAGTTATTAAATCCCGCGAGTCGGCTAAGAAAAATCCAAAAGAAAAGCAGGTGTTCCAGACTGCCCCGGTTGGGCAAGGTTTCAGTTCAAAGATAGAGCTGGCGGGATATATATGGGTTGTTCTCTCCAAGATATTTCTTCCTGATAAGCCCCACGACTGCCCTAGGAAAGACTTGATTAACATGGGCATTCGTATGGCCTATGGTATTAAACTCCCCTTAGCTGCGATAACCTTAGGTTTGTTGTACACGTGGCTGGATCGCGTTCAGGCTGATTCCACTTGAAGCATCAATAGATTAGATGTTTCGAATTATGGAAACCATGTTATGTTGACGGGTTTCTTGTATCCCCACTTTCCAAAGTATGTTGTAGTTGGTAGTTTCCCCTGTTCTCATCTCATTAAAGTGCCCCGAATCTGTTGTTGGAACCACAAGAGTTCTAAGAAACCCTTTGTCTCCTTGATTGATAAAGTTGATAAATTTGTCCCTCACCCCTATGTTAGGGTTGATCAGTTTTTTACTAACCATTTCTTTACAGATGAGGAGCGTCTTATTGCCCCACTTCAGGAATCGGTGGCCAGGAACTTTCCTATGAACAACGTTCTTTTGCTCTTGGTTCCTTCATACTTACCCTCGTATACTAGGTGGTCCTCTTTTTATTCAATCTATTATCCCAATCGTGTGCCCATGCAGTTCAGGTATGACCAAGGCAACCCGATAATGAGTCAATTCACCCGTGAGAAGCTCATAAACGTTTCTTTTGCCTATAGCAATTTTGTTACCTCGACTGTTATTAATCTTTGCTCCAACTATGCTTCCAATCCCATCACTCCAAGAAAATATGCTCGAGGAGGTAGATCAGCCATGTATTTGACCATATTTTAACCGAACTCGTTGGCCAGATTTCAAAACAAACTCTTCAAAGAATCTCGTTACTCTGACGTTGATAGATAATGGAGCTAGGGCTGAGGAGTTGTTCTACTTATAATTCTTTATTTTCTATCAGTACTATTAATGATTCGACCCCTTCAGAGATGCCTCCCCAGGCCCCTTTGGAGCAGGTCATAGTGAAAAAGAATAAGGGTGCTCAAACATTAGTTCTGGGCGAAGCGGCTGTTATTGCCCCTCGTACCTTGAGATTGGATGAAGAGGGTGATACTCCTTACGCTGCTTCAACTGGGGCAGCTGTTAGAGCAATCTAAAAAACTCCTTAAAAGAAGCGTAAGACTAGTCAAGTAATTTCCCCAGTAACGAACCAAGATATTTATTCGGATTTGGCCAAGCAGGTTGATCGGATGTGGGCTAGTCTTCAACAAATTTGGGATGCTTGTTCGCTAATAGATATGGCTGTTATGTCTGCCCACTTGGTTTCCCATGGCTTTAGTTACACTCCTACAGTTACGGAGGGAAGCAGAAATCATAGCTGATCTATCACCAAGCTATCCCGTCCAGTTAGGGTATCTTTCGAAGAGGTAGTTGAGGAGGAGGAACAATATAAGGAAGAAATTGAGGACGAGGAAGAAAAAAGTGATGATGAAGAAGAGGAAAAGGAAGTGGGAGAGAAGAAAGTCGAGTATGAGTCGAAAGAGGAGTCCAAGCAGGATGATTTGAAGCTCATTCAAAGACACAGACTGCGGAGGATGGTTTCTTCTCCGGAGCCTTCTTCACCCCGCAGGATTACGCTCCTTTTGAGGATACCCTTACTGACGAGGAAGTATGGCTACTCCCCTTATTACTTGTAATTTCTCAGATTTCTTTTTACAATCTTGACTTATGCTTTTTTAACTTCAGGTTGATATCCAAGGTGATCCACATGAGGATGTTGGAGTGGGTGATAATTTTGAGGATCCCCTAGCAAATTCAGAGACAAATTCATTAAGGCAAACATCGAATTACTTTTGAGGATGTTTTCCCGCTTCAGAGGATGTTTTGTCAAAGGGAATAGCCACCCCTATAACTTTGAAGGTAACTACAAATTTCTCCCTAGAGGAAGATTTTAATCTCTGTTTTGTTCAGCCAGTAGTGGCTATTCGCCTGACTCTGCCTTCTTTTGCCACTGGGTTGACCTTCAGGAGGGTGTCCCCAATAAAGGTATTGTGGAGACCGATGTTAGGAAGTCCCCGTGGTTATACCCTCTATTATGCGAACACTTGAACTCATTCTAGCTTCTTAGTATTTTCTTTATGAACCCCTTGCCTTATGTTCTAAATGCTCTCGTCCTATTCTTTATTGGTTTTCATAGGCTTTGTTCCCTGAGCAAACTACCCTGCTGGCGATTCCTCCCACGAATGACCCGCTCTTAGTTACTCTTTTTGGGCCATCTCTCCTCCACCCAAATGGAGGCGAGGTTATTGATATTAGCCATGTAGGAGCAGGGAAAGAAGGAGTTATTTCCCTTGGGAGGGTTGTTGTTATTCCACTGGAGTAGTAGAATCGATTCTTCTAAGGCAAGAGGGTAAACCTCTCTTTTCATAAATTTTACATTTGCCATATGTTTAAATCCAAACACATGTCAATAAAATTGAAAGGCCCCTATAGTAAAATGATTTCCCCATCTGCACTCTAGGATTATCTTGCTAGCGCTGATTCTCCTCTTAAAATTGGAAGGCTCCACTATAATGCCCTGATTTGTTTTTTTAACGCACTAGGTTTTTCGACAAGGCATATCAAATTGTATAACTATATGTCAAAAGTCATACTTGTACGTGTCTTTTTATATAAAAAATGACATATATTAGTAATCATAAATTACCCTAGATTCATTGA
Source organism: Sambucus nigra (assembly GCA_949130495.1). Lineage (NCBI taxonomy): Eukaryota > Viridiplantae > Streptophyta > Magnoliopsida > Dipsacales > Adoxaceae > Sambucus > Sambucus nigra. The sequence continues at coordinate 625,922,639 of OX422210.1, read as the reverse complement.
ATCAGTATTAGTTTATGTATTCCCGTGTATTTTGGTGTATGAGTGATTACATAAGGGTTTCATATTCTTCTGCATTTTGGTATTGATTTTATGCATTGAGTTTATGTATTCGTAAATCATAATTTTCATGGTCATATGATAGCACATAAAGTATTCTGGAAACATCCTCCACTTATAGAAAGTCCCCTGTTCAAAAGTAAGCATGAAATGATGAGGTGGCGGCATTTATGTTTTTATTAAACAGTTTTGATGTTTAATACTTAAAAGAATGATAAACGCATAATATTATCTTCGATGTAGAACACTCTCATTTAAAAACTCGTGTTAATTGATTAAAATCACATCTTCAACATTGATTTCCTTTGTTCCTTTTATCAATTTCCAGAATAGTTATGTATATTACTAGTTTGGTTGCATGGAAACCCACTACTTGTTGATCCTCCATTGCATCGTTGTTCATCCAATCGATACTGCATCGGGATCTAAGATCACACATGTTCATCTATGCTAATACAGCTAGAATAAAATGGCAATGACATCTTGTACTGATCTAGCTCAGCATTACTATTATCCATTTATAACGTGTGGTAATTGACGAACAGTTTTAAGTCGAATATTTATATCAATATATACATTCTTCTAAATAATGAAACAATGTCATTGTGTAATTGTCTTCCTAATTTAAATTAGAAGAGAGGTATTTGGTCTATTCATAATATAAGAAAGTATGGAGGCTATTTGCCGAAAAAAGAAATTTTCTACACGGGCCTCGACTGGGACAGAGGCGAGATGAAGTTTCATGTAGGCATCGTAATAATAAGTGTCTATTTCCCCAATCATTGCAACTGGTTTCCCATATACATACACACATTCACACGAACTTCCAATCACGTATATCCTTAAACATTATTAATTCAATCTTCCACTTTTGTTACACCACCTGACATATAACTTCCATCGCTCTATCTATACAGACTTCTTGAAAATCAGTTACCAGTTATACTAATCCAGTCTTTGAGTAATATCCATCATGAATTAAAAAATCAGGGAAAACTCCAGTAGACCCCGTTCATTTCCTACATCTACCATTGGTAGATTACGTTGTAAATTATCAACCACAATAGTTTGTAAAAATCAAACGAAAAAAGCCGCTGATATGGTATATTTCAATGGACATTATTGTTCTATTCAACCACAGTAGTTTGTATATTGACATTATACATGTAAAAATTCTTTGTAAATTTCAAATGGTTGATTGATTGCGAGTGTGTGAATATGCAAGTGATTGGAGCATATGGAGACAAAAAAGGAAGAGATCGTAAGAGAGAACAAAATCTTAAAGAAAAAAATGTGAGTTATTGTATATGCGAGTCATCATATTTATTTTGTGAATTTGGTAATCGTAGAAAAAACTTTGAGGTTTATTTCAGTGTGGATGTTCGCACAATCATATATCATCTTTGATAACTATATGGGTTACTAACCAAATGTTATTGCATAAGTGAAAAATCTAAAAATGAGATCATCACTCTTATGTGAACAAGGAATTCATTATAGATCACTGCACTAGATGTTTAACTAATAACAGGTTACTCCAACAAACCTACTAATCCAACTATTATTGTTGAAAGAATATGATAAAAGGGATTGAGACCAACTTTAAATCTGAAAATAATGAAAAGGTCAACCATTGGAATACGTATTAGACTATCCACAAAGTTGTATAAATCATGTTCACAGTGTATCACTTTGAATATATTTTTCCTCTCGAATACGTGCTTATGGTTGATTCGAACATTTTATTTTTTGTTTAAAAGGGACTTGTCTACACATTATAAGAATTTTAATATCATAGTGTGATTAGCTTGCCATGTTTTTTTTTTTAGTTAATAACTAAATTGGTTAATTAATTGTTTTTGGACTTTTTTTGTAGTTTAAGCCTGAGGTGATCACTGATATCATGATTGATTTCACTCAACCAGATCACCTTGCTCCTATAGGCTTACATCTTGGCGACAGGGAGTAAATGGTAATCCAAGAGGAGGCTAAGGTTGCCATTCATGGATAAAAGGTGATATTAATGTATACGTTATCCCTCTTATTATGTGTCTCGTGACTATTTCTGATATAAATAAACTTCCACAAACCTACTAATCAAATTATTATCTCCAATGGTGTTATTTCTAAAGTATTTTTATCCTACATGTCAACAATGAAGCATCTGTAGGTAATGTCTAGATAATGTGAGTCGTATCTTCTTCGTTGATGTCATGTAGTCAAGAAGTATAGAAATTTTAACATTTAGAAATTCTCATTCGAAATCTCAATACCTTGACACTGCTACTCAAATAGGGATAGAGATAGAAAACCCCAGTGGAGAACATTTTTTGCAGTTAGCATTTCTTTAAGAGAAATTTGTAAGATAGCTAACCCCATTGGAGATGGTCTTATGGTTTATAATCTCATTATATCATGGATTTGTTTATTTTAATATTAGATATGCTACCTTTTGGTTGGCGTCTTGGGACTGGGGGTGCAATACACAACATAATTGACCTCTTTTGTCATTTTTTTTGTGTGCTTTAACGCTATGGAAGATGTCGATTAGCTTAATTTCATTATTAAGTGAACGTATTTTGGTAGTTCCATATGTTTGCTTCGGGTTGTTAGTTCGGTTGAAGCATAAGGCAAGGTGCCCTCCTAATCGAAGTAAGCTGCACATTGTAAAAAACTTGCAGACAATAGATGTTTTTAAATAATGGCATGATGTTATTAACGTAACAATAGTTCTTCATATGTATATATTTCTAGTTTTGTCCTATCGATCTGGGGTTAAGAAAATTCTCTCTATTGTCAAGGGTGACTCTGCACCAATAGGCTGGTCAATTTCTTTAGTTGTGTATGGATCAACAATCTTATTGTGTATCTGGTATATCTACAGCTTTTGGCAGTGACTGAGATATGTTCAAAGATATGCTGAGGAGAAGAAATCATCTTTCAATCCAAGGTCATATTTTAGGTTGTTCATTACCTGGCTGCTGGATCTGCCCATTTAAGGTCATCATGGAGTAAAAAAGAAAAAAGTGGAAAATGAGGAAAAAATTCAATTCAAAATCTAAAGAAAGGATTAAGTAGCATTTATTTGTTCCTTATTTTGCCGTAGAATGTTTAGAGTGGTAGTTTTGTTATCAAAAAGGTAGATGGAACATTCTTTTAGAACAAACATTTGGAGTATAATGATATTTGCATGCATGTCATATAGTGTAATGTATAGTAAAACATAAAAGAGAGTCATATATGTGGGCATTGCCTTTCATTGATAATGTGGATGATGATGCAGGGGAGTGATGAGTTGTCAGGTCTGATGCCACTAACAATGTCAGACATTCTGTCTATGTGTAAGAGCACATGAAGCAGCACAGAGATTTCATTCTACTAGGTCAATATGGATAGGTGTTATGATCTTTTGGAACTCAAAGCAAAAGAACTAACAGTGTTGGATGATAAAGATGAGCAGATTCACCTCAAGGGTCTCACTCGGGTCCTAGTTAATTTGATGTCCGAATTCATTAAGGCATTTTCTTGTGCAATTCAATGGAGGAAAGTTGCACACATCGGTCTCAATAATGTCTCTAGTAGGAGTCATGGGGTTCTTGTGATTACTATTAACACACCTTGTCCTCGAATGTTGTCACGGGGATGCTAAACCTCATAGATTTAGTAGTTTTTTTTTACCTCTTTTTTTTGATTAAAAAAAGGGAAATGAAATGAACCCCTAAACTATCACTTTAATTACAAATAAAACATTTTTAGCAACACTTAGGGGAGTTTGAAAAATTGGGAGTCGTTCAAGGACTTTCTTGTAAAATTATTAATTTGGGGAGGTATTTGCTACATAGATATTCCAGGGGTTTCTTGCAAATTTCCCACTTAAAAATGATCAAAATCGAGACATATATAGATTCTCATCCAGTATTTTACGTAGTCGAAACTGTATGTATATGATATAATCAGGTAAAAAAGATAATAGGAGGGCATGCAATGAAGGTATTCACCTACAAGAGAGTGCCAAGATCAACCAATCCCTCTTTGCCTTGTCAAATGTGATTTATGCACTGAATAATAATAAACCCTAAGTGCCTTATAGAGAAAGCAAACTGACGATGATATTATCGGATTCTCTTAGAGGTACAAGTCACTCTTTGATGGTAGCTAGTCTGGTAAGGAGTTTGAGATAGCTCGTATAATCTTATATTTTGGTCTGCAAATATTTAAATAGTCAACTGTTGTGAATCTACCATCTAAATTGCATTACAATCGGATAGATTTTTTTTATCTATCGCGTTTACAGAATCCAGGAGAGTATAAATAATCTATTTATACGGTTAGCTTGGCAGCGAGATTGTGTCACATCACCAATTATGTATCTTCAGCTCAGAAACAAGATACTCCCAAGATAAAAGTTAATATTGAAGCGAAGCTTCGCGCTTATCTTGAATCTAAAGGAAAAATGAAGATGGCACAAAGATCAGGGGATTTTGATTCTCCATTTATCACTAAAATCGATAGTTTTATGAGCTCTGTAAAGAAACCTAATAGGCCTCATAACTCTACCAAACCAAAGGTGTTTAGCAAACAAGGTGCTTTAAAGAATCTTCTTGAGCCTCGTAGAAATTTATTTAATGATGGAGGTCTATTTGATCTTGTTATGAAGGTGAGCACTTTATTTTAGTATCTTTGTTCTTATATTTTCATCATTTTCAATAATGTTGTTGTTATTTTAGACATTTTAAAATGTGTATTCTACACAATAGACACCAATTCTTGGACTTGTAGTAAGCAGGCATTTCCATTGAAGAAAATAAAGAGTTCCTTGTATACAATATTTTTCACATACGTGAATTTTTAGTTTTTTTTAAAGTAAAAGTATTTTCGTTTATTCGGAGTTCTTGTAGTTTGTAAAATTATAAATAAGCGTACACAGTATAATTTGTTTTTGGACTAGTTAGTGAACAATATTTGACTTCAAATACGTGAAAATACTTATAGCCATTTACTTTCCACCTATGTGAAACATATTTCACTCTATAGAGTTTGGGCTCTTTGATCATTCACTTCACTTCTCTTCTCTTATATAATAATTTTTGAAAACCAAGCGTTTCTCATGCCCAACTGGTCACACAAAAAAAAACAGTTTGGGATGGAACATTTCTACGTTGTGCTCACTCCTTATATTGGGTAATATTGTTGTCTTAAGGGTACAATTGTTAAGTTACAAAATTTTCACACCCTGCGCGATAAGTTCATTAACCGTAGTTCTAATTTGAAGGTACATAAATAAATTTTACAATTGGTATTTTTTTGTTTCTCATTTTCTCATTTCTTTGTTATTCACACATTCGTGGTTTGAACTATATACACAGAGTTCCCTTGTCCAAGAATACCTTGATCTCTTGTACAACCAACAAGTAAGTAGTGAAATTGAACTAAAATAACAATGAGGATATCTATAATGTTTTCCGATCATATGGTGCCAATTATGATATTAATAATTGTTTAATTGTGCCATGTATATTCAACTATAGTAATTCAGACGTAATTCAGAAGTGCTGATCAACTGTTGTTTTTCATGTCTGTGATATAAGGTTCTTCATATCTCTGAAATTACAAAGGATGAGTATATATGTCTGGGATGGAACTAACACTACACCAGTTGCTGTTCAAACGAAGTGAGGGTTAATTCTTATGCTTTTTTATTATTTTTACAGGGGGACTTTGATATTGAATAGGATCGAAGGTGCTGTATGTAGCCAGGGCACAAAAGAAAGTTGAACGTGGACAAATTTTGCGTTCGCAGCTTGAGGACCGAAGAAAGGAACAAATCTTGAAATACCTGGTAGTATAATTACCCACTTTCCTCCTCATAGCCTTTTAAATCCTTCTTATATTTCATTTTCCTTATTTTAGTAAATTATGGTTCATTATTTAACTTTGAGTGTAGGCCTCAAACATAGATGTCAAGAACACTGTTGATGATGTTACTGACCACGTTGTTTTGTTGTCACTGGGGTTACTGATTGTTGTGGATGAGAAAGAGCTCGTTAACTGAGCAGTGGTGCAGAGCGATAGATGACTCTACTAACCCAAGCCCCAATCACCGTCTACAAAAGTGGGGATGTGGTAGGTGTAGTAGGTCGGTGGTTGGAGCTTTTGAGGTGTCGACACAATTTCGCGAAAGTTAAAGGAAAACCGACACATTTATGCGTGATTTTTTTATGTACAATTTTTGAAGACATTTTTTTGAATGTACATAGTGGGTATATCTAACTATGATACACGTAGTAGGTCATTATTTTTTATGCATAATTACTGTAGATGGTGGGTATATTTATTTGTGTCCCACAAGAGGCTTGGTTCATTCTTAAAATTATATACAATATTCACATCATTATCTTTTAAATCATTTCACTTTGGATAAAGATAGACAGACCCACTTTTGTACCATTTTCCTATACCCGCTACATAAAAATGTTCTACCGTATTGTGGGTCCCGTCAGGGCACAAGATACAATTCCTTACCTGCCTTATCTTATTAGGCGGGTACCAAAGCGAATACCAAACTGAATCAGTGTAGTGGTACTCTTTCACTTTACTTTTTCACTTCTAACGTATAACAAACACAGGGTTAATAGCTTGACTACAATAATTAATCAAATGCAGTGGGTAAGAGGGTAAAACATGAAATTTAGTATTATTATAATACCAAACCAAACATTGTAAAATGATTACCCCAAAGGTCACCCATAATAGAAACATTATTTTTGGTAATACAAGTAGTGGAATACCTTTGATTCATGGAGGGATGTAGCTACGATTTCTCGATAGTGGGGCCAATCTAATGGTAATTTCAGGGGGTTTTGGGACGGAAGCCCTAGAGCCAATTTTTTTAAGGTTATTTTTTATTATTTACCAAATAATTACTAAAATATTTATTTAATCTAATAAAAAGGGAAATAATTTTCGCAAAGACGAAATCAATATTCATCCCCCCAAATTTATATATACAATATCCCTAAAGTCAATCACAATTTAATCCTAAAACTAAATTTAGAATTTAAACCAACCAACAATGACACTAAACAAAAAAAAATATTAACCATTATATCTAAAATTAAAGGGAGAACTTATGAGTGAAAATTAGAGGGGTAAAATATAATTCAATATTTAAATAAAATTTATATGATTACATCATAAAAATTCATTCAAAAATTAAATCAAAATCTAAAATTATAAATTAAAAAGGGAATGAAAAGAGAAGTCCTTTCCTTTTCTTTTCAAAGAGTTGTGTGGGAAGAAAAAGAATACAAGAGTTTTTTTATAATTACCAAACACCATCTTAAATTTTCAAAAAACTTCATTTTATTCCTAGAATTTTTTTTGGTACATATATATATATTTTTCGGGGGGGGGGGGGGGGGGGGGGGGTTACAATCCCCCACTAGGCCCCATGTGGCTCCGTCCATGGATTCATGGACCAAACTCAATAAATGTTAGCTGAAGTTATAATCGGTTAGGTGTAGCTGACGAGAAAAATTAAAAACGAATTTAATAATTCTAGATCTCATTCGAACAAGCGGAGGTCTTGAACCATCTTCATATAAAACATTAAATATTGAGGATGAGGATTGTGACTACAAAATAAATTAATTTTGCACCAATTTCTTCATGCATAACTCAATATTTTAATAACAAAAAAATACTTTTGTGCGTATATATATATATATATATATATATATATAGAGAGAGAGAGAGAGAGAGAGAGAGAGAGAGAGAGAGGTTCAAAAGTGAACCTTTAATGAACCTTAATAAAAAATACCTTAACAATCGATTAATTTTAATTCTTATGTTGTAATTGGTCCGCGCCAGTAGCAACGAACACGCATGTGACACGCGGGTTGGGGGGTAAGGTGTGTGTATTAAAAAATGCGCATCACACACGTGTTCGTTGCTGCTGGCGCAAACCAGTTATAACATACGAATTAAAATTAATGGGTTGTTGAGGTATTTTTTGTTAAGGATCATTAAAATTTTGAACCTCTCCTTATATATATATTCCCCTTATTATTTGAACATGGAATTGATCATTCTTATAATTTGCATTTGTTGAAATATGATCTATTTATGTGTCACTTTTACTTGTCCTTGACCAATCGTGGTACATAGCTCACTAATTAGTTTCTCGACTTGTATACTTTTTTTGGGTAATGATTTAATATGTGTTAATTTTTATAGATTGTAATATTGATAATTTATATTATAATTATATTAATTACATGTAAAATATTTGCATTCAAGAATATGAATGTCATATGTATCTATGTTTCCCAATTACTTTTAACATAAAATGGAACCCAATTCATGGATAATGTCCACAAACATATTTTTTGAGCATAAATGTCCCTCTCTCTTCACGCATATTCAATTTTCAGTAATATATACAACATATTTTGTAAAATTACATAAAAAATTTTGGAAAAAGTTATAATTTGCATATAGAATTTTATAATATACACACAAACATTTGTAATATGTATATGTTAAAATTGTGTATACCCTAGTTATAAGTTATACGTGACAGGTTGAATGACTTTAATATTTAAAAAATATGTAAGTGAACTAGAGCAAAAAAAATATTAAACAGTTACCAAAATAAATAAATAAAAACTCGTCCTACCATAGTAGAGAAACATTCACTTGAAGGCAAGGAAAACCATACTTTATTTAAGCTTAGACTTGGCTGTAGTGCTATACGCATTATTATACCTCAAAAAATAGCTTTTAAGTCCAAAAAGTAAATAAAGGGACAAAATACAACTAGAGATAGGAAAATTCAAAACCAAGTTAAGGTCCAAAATACCCATAGAGAAATTTAAGATGGTAACAAAGGAGATGAAGCAAAATCAATAGTCAGATAGGAGCCTCCTTTTTTTGTAGTTGGCTTTAAAGCAAGATTGCCTCAACCTTTTTATTTTTTCTGTCATTTCTAAATCTGGCTGCTTCTCCATCATCTTCTTGATCTCTTCCAGCATCTCTACTTCATTTGTTAATCCCATCTCCTAATATTGCAATAAAGAAAAAAAATACTTATACAAATAAGAACACCATATATTGAACTTACTTACAAAATTTTATATTCAATTCATTTCTTATAAGAGATAAATGAACTCAATTAAAAATAAGGGGTTAATTCCATTTCCCGTGAACTTTTCCCCAATTTTTACATCACCATCCGAATTTTGTTTTCACGATTTAACCCCTAAACTTCTATAACGGCTTCATGTAGCCTTCTAACTTACACCGTCAATTTTTTGGACGAAATATTAGTCGCGTTCCATGCAATTAAGGGTATTTATGTCCAATTCAATATAAGAGTTTTAAAAAAATGAAAATTAGAGAAAAACTTTTATAAAATAATTTTTTTTTATAGAAAACCATTTAAAAGATTTGGAAATTAAATCTTTTTTAAATCGGGAAATTACCAAAAAAACTATTTTAGAAATTACAAATAGAAACATTAAAAATTAAAAATATGAAAAATGTTATTTTTTTTAAATATGAAAATAATAGAAAAATATTTTCGAATTCATAGAAAACATTTAAAAAGTTAGCCAACAAATTTAGAAAACGTACATAGAAACACCACTGGGTGGTCCCTCTCTCATCATGAAGCATGGACCGACTTATTTTGAAAAAAGTTATAAGAATCTTGAAAAAGATACAAAAGACATGTTAAAAGATTGAATAATAACATAAAAAATTTTAAAAATCTAGAAATAATAAACAAAATATTATAAAAGTTTGAATATTATTTTAAAAAAACATTTTAAAAAGAACAAATTTTATGGAAAAAAAAATTTCTAGGAAAAAAAATTTGTAGCAAAAAAAAAATATTTTTGGCAAAAATCCATATTTCCAAAAAAAACAAACAAAACTTGGTTCCTATAAAAAGTCAACAAATAAATAAATAAATAAATTCTAGCAAAATTAAAATAAATACCAATACCAACAAACCCATACACATACCCTTAATTAAATCTTGGATTTGGGCAAAACAAAATAACCTCAAATTCAATACTTTCTTTTTCAAACCCTCCTTTTTCTTCAACCCCATATATATATATATATATATATATATATATATATATATATATATATATATATATATATATATATAGAGAGAGAGAGAGAGAGAGAGAGAGAGAGAGAGGTGCAACCATGATTGCCCATGACGTTATGAGAAAATGAGAATAGAGTATAGTGAGGTATTATCCACAATTTGGTAAAATACAATAATACCCTTTTAAAATAGTTACATGGGTGTCAATTGAGATTATCCGTCCGATAAACTAGAAGTATTATGGTTAAAAGGTTTCGTTTTGAAAGTTTAGGGGGACTAAATCCAAAAAATAGAAGTTCAGTTGGTGATGTAAAAATGAGAGTAAAGTTTAGGGGTGAAAATGTAACTAACTCTAAAAATGATGCAATATAGATTCATATATTCAAAACGATCTAATACGCACGTATGATAATACCTTAACATTGTCAATGAGGGACTCCATACTCTTGATCTTCCGGTGCGGCCACCTCATAATATTAAGTTCTCTGCATCTTTTCTTCAGCACAGTCAATCCTACCTTCAACTCCTTGGTTGCTTCAGTTATCGGAACGTTAAAGTATTTTTGAATCTCATCCAGTTCCAATGGAACCGATTTTAATTTTTTAATTTCCCGACTTTGATTTTCATTTGTGTTTGAAATCATACATTGTCCGTGAGATATTGTATTGAGCCCTTCTATTGCTCCATAATCTAAATTTTCAGTATCCATAAACATTTGTGGCTTGATATCTACAATACCATCTTGCCTAAAATCTGCAATATTATCATCCCAAATATTCTCAAAATCATCAAATTCCAATTAGGGAATATAATTGTTTTGTTGTGAAAATTGATATTCATTAAAACCAAGTGGAATTTGATTAAGTTGTTGCGAAAATTGGTATTGATAATCAAAGGGGGTTTCATAATTTGATTGTGGAAATAATTGATTGTAATTAAAGGGATCGTCAAAAGAATTGTAATTCAAATTATTAGTGATATGCGAGTATTGCTCCAATTTTCTGCAAACACAAAAAATGGACAATTACACAAGTACACAAACATATATACTAGGTTGTAAATAATATACTTGAAAGAAGAAGTGTATTAATAAGCGGGAGATTACCCTTGAGAGATTTCTTTCAAATAAGGCCAATCGAGTTCATACTCGTTTTCCACCCTAAGCTGATTAGAATTCATTCTTGAAGACAATACAATCGGAGGAAGAAACTAGTATTTATAACCAGAAGATGGCTTCCCATTTACCCTCAAACCCTACAATTTCCTATTTTCTAAAACTTAAAACTCAGGCGTGGACTCTACAATTTCCTATAATCCAATTATGATTTCTAATTTTTGACATCTATTCGTCTCCCACCATTAAACCTCACATTGAATGACAGCAATAAAGCTCTTCCATTTCTCATCGCCCTTTGGTCTCCAGCCATTTTTCTTTACAACAAACCTATATACATACGCACATACATATATATATAAATATATATATATATACAATCGTCGTAAATATTTAAATGGCATGCTGTCCCATGAAAGTTGATGGTTTAGGTGATGCGACTGTCAAATCTCAGTTCCACGTAGGTAATATGATGATGTGTTAAGGGCAATTGACTGATCTCGTTTACTACTATTTCACTTCAATGACATTTGTTAAGGGCAAGAATGATGTGTGAAACAATTCATAGCCTTTTCCCCATTTCTTTGCTGCACGTGTGTGTAGGGGTCTAAATTTCAGTTCAATTTAGAGTTATTATTTTGTGTTTGGTTTCCATTTTCTATACGTCCTGAAATTTATTTGTTGTTTTAGTAGTTTTATTATATATTTGAAGTTGAGGATTCCTCTCTATCATATTTCTTCATTTTTGTTAGCCATTTACATTCTATACGAATTGAATTTTTGTTTAGATATGATTTGAGGATAATTTCTCACCTTTTTTTATTGGATTTCAGTTCAAACACAATTTTTGGGTTATTACTGTCCTAATAGTTCACTTTTCTTTTCCTTCTTTTGGAAATATTATTTTTAATATGATTAAGTTTATATTAATTACAGTTGTTTCACATCAAGAGGCGCCGCCGCAATACAACTTACTGAACGAACCCAGTCCACTATGTCTTCATCTAAAAAAGAACCTCTCTTTTAGATTTGATCCAAATGAAGCTTTCTTAAGGAAATTCTTCTAATCATGAGGTGGTTTTAATTTTTTTTATTTTAATTTCCATATCACCCCCCAAAAAACTTATAGCCATATAAGATAAAGGAGTAGCTAACGGCACTTCAAAAAATCTTTAAACACTCCACAAACTTTTTGAAAGACAAAAATGCCCTTTACTTTAAAATCAAAAAAAATTCATTTTACTTCTTCAACAAAAAAAAATATTTTTGTAAAAAAACTATTTTTTATTCTAAAAAAATGGGTCATTTTTTAATTAACATTTAGTCCAAAATTTTTATTTTATTCCAAAAAGTCATTCACAATATAAAACGCTCAAAAACACTCTTTTTTCTCTTATCCTAAACTTTTAAAAAAAATTATCAAAAATAAACAAGGGCATGGAGTCGTTAAAAACAATACCAGCGGTTATGAATCTATTGTTTTTTAAGTAACACGATCACGATCCAAATAAAACGTGACGTGACATGGAGTCGTATTTTTTTCATACCGGTGGCACGGACAATTTTGTATTATTTCAAAGATAATCTTTATACTATTTAAAAAAATGTTGTGCGTTGGCAGTATGCATAGGCGGTCCAACCACCTACACATACCGCTGGCGCGGACCATTTTTTTCTAATATGTTGGTACGCACTAGCGATATGTAGAGGTAAACTATGTAAAAAAATTGTTTTTATATTAAAAAAATGTGTCATTTTTTTAATTAACGTTTCGTCCAAACATTTTTATTTTGTTTCAAAAAGTCAGTCACAACATAATAAAAAAAAATGGTCTGCCCCAGCGGTATGTATAGGTGGTTGGACCACCTATGCATATCGCTGGCGCGGGCCCTTTTTTTAAATAGTAAAAAGATTATTTTTGAAATTATAAAAAATGGTCCATGCCACCGTTATGGAAAAAAATATGACTCCACCCACGTCGCGTTTTATTTGGATCGTGTTACTTAAAAAATAATAGATTCATAACTGCTGGTATTTTTTTTGATGACTCCATACCCTTGTTTATTTTTTATAATTTTTTTTAAAGTTTAGGATAAGAGAAAAAATAATGTTTGTGAGTGTTTTATATTGTGAATGACTTTTTGAAACAAAATAAAAATGTTTGGAGTAGATGTTAATTAAAAAAATGACCCATTTTTTTAATATAAAAATAAGTTTTTTACATAAAAAACCTATACAATCGCTGGCGCGTACCAACATATTAGAAAAAAATGGTCCGCGTCAGCGGTAGTATAGGTGGTTGGACCGCTTATGCATACCGGCGACGCGAAGCATTTTTTTAAATAGTAAAATGATTGTGTTTGAAATAATAAAAAATGGTCTGTGTTAGTGGTATGAAAAAAATACGACTCCACGCCACGCCGCGTTTTATTTGAGTCATGATCGTGTTACTTAAATAATAATAGATTCATAACCGGTGGTATTTTTTTTTAACGACTCCATGCCCTTATTTATTTTTGATGACTTTTTCTTAAAGTTTAGGATAAGAGAAAAAAGTGTGTTTGTGAGTGTTTTATATTGTGAACAAATTTTTGGAATAAAATAAATTGTTTGGACTAAATGTTAATTAATAAAATGAACCTTTTTTTTAAATTAAAAAACAATTTTTTACAAATATAATTTTTTTGTTGAAGAAGTAAAATGAAATTTGTTTGATTTTAGAGTAAAGGGCATTTTTGTCTTTCAAAAAGTTTGTGGAGTGTTTAAAGATTTTTTGGAGTGCCGTTAGCTACTCCCTAAGATAAATTATAGGAGGGTAGAATTACATAACTTCATTTTAATGAATATACTGTTTGATTTTCATATTTTGTGTGTGTATAAATGTCTTGATTTGTCTATATATTCATGTGGTACTTCTTAAACACTTTGTAGTTTGATTGCGTCAACAATTAAAATCTTACAAATATTTTTGAAATTACGCACTCGCCCATGCATTGCACGGGCTTACATGTCTGTCTTTGTATAAAACGCATATCTCTCTATCCATTGGATCTATTCGTCTCCCTAGCTTCTAGTCATGGTATTAAGTTAAGTTTTGCAGTTTGTTTTCTTTTTCTATACGTTGTATGTATAAATAATAATAAATAGTATACATGCTAAATATTTTGGTCATGTCCTTATTGCACATGCTTTTCATTGATGGATATTTGACAGGTAGCTATTGTTTCCATAACAAATTTTCATTTTATCGATGTTCAAGTTACAACAACAATGACTTGGTACGAATAAGAGGTATTTTAATTCTTAATTATTTGTCTTAATTATTATTATCATTATTATTATTATTATTATTATTATTATTTGCATTTTATTTCTAGTGGTGATAGGAGGTTGGGGTGAGCCAATTGAAAACCCGAATTTAATTGTAGTGGTGATAGGAATTTAAGGGGGGTCAATGGAAAATTCGGATTGCTAGAAGTGATCATGCCCTCACCGGATAACCAGTTACCTAAATTGACCTGTATAGGTTTGTATTGGGATGAAAATGAGAAATTGGGGAGGATAACATAATATTGAAATTTAAAGACTTAAATACAATCACAAACACCTTATGAACTACCAAAGTAATTTATGTGAAGTGATCTTGTTTTATTCAGACACCCGTTTTAGTAAATTGAATACTATGTGCTCGCGTCAGGGTTAAAAATGGTCTTCAGGGGTCAAAGATTGAAAATAATAATGAAGTGTCCTATACACAGAGACACAAATACCTTAAAAGATACAAAATAAACTTATGGGAGGTGATCGTGTCCTCATCGAACACTTGATTTTATACATTCACTAGTATACTCTTACTTTGGGGTTGAAATGGGATAACGAGACGAAAAGTTGATAACAAAAAGAAAGAGTCTTAGAAAGCGACAAAAGTATACAAGTGATGTTTCTTCAAAGGTAGAGAAATAGTATACTAGTTTTATCTAGGTTAATTTTGATGTTATAAGGGAATTTAGTATTGTGGTATTGCATCATATTGCTAGCGGCTCTAATTATGTTTTGATTCGCTACTGTAATATCCTTTGAAATTCAATATTCATATATCCGACTCATTTTGATTCACTACTGTAATATCCTTTGATTTGCTACAATTGTGTTTTGATTCACTACTGCTACAATAAGTGCTAATTGCCATTATTATAATTTTTAATAAATGTCTTTTATTTCTTAATTTCGTTAATAAACATCCCATGGGGAATAAAAGTAGCTCGTGAGAAGTGACTGTGTTCCCACTGGCCTCCTGATGTCTAAATTAACCAATACATGCTCGTTTGGTGTTAAAATTGGGTACTAAGTGGAATGAACACCCCATGTGGCATACAAGTAACATGTTGGAAGCGAGTGCATCCTCTTTGGTCTCCCGCTTAATGACATTAATCCGTATAGGCTTTTTTGGGGATTATAGTGGGCATTAAAGGGTGAAAACTCAAAAGAGCGACCGAGTGGACCAAAGAGGGGCACAAACACCCAATGAGGCACAAAAGTAACCCGTGGGAAGTGACCACATTCTCACCGAGATCCCAGTTGCCGAAATTAACTAGTATAGGTTTGTTTTGGTGTTAAAACTGGCGTCAAGGAGCTAAAATTCAAAACAATTATTAAGTTTCCCGGAGATAAGTACGGACACCCTATAGGGCATAAACGTAATCCGTATCTTGTTATTGAAAGTATATATACACAAATTTGTATTCTGTAAAATAGTTTTTTATTGGGATTTGAACAAATATGATGGTGGGTTTGATCTAGAATTAATATGAAATTCACAATAGTATGAGTGCGCAAGCTCATTGTATGTCCTAATTTATGCAGATTATTGTTTTGTTTACAAAATGACGTGGAATCGATTCTTCTAAGGCAAGAGGGTAAACCTCTCTTTTCATAAATTTTAAATTTTCCATATGTTTAAATCCAAACACATGTCAATAAAATTGAAAGGCCCCTATAGTAAAATGATTTCCCCATCTTCACTCTAGGATTATCTTGCTTGCGCTGATTCTCCTCTTAAAATTGGAAGGCTCCACTATAATGCCCTGATTTTTATTTAACGAACTAGGTTTTTCGACAATGCATATCAAATTGTATAACTATATGTCAAAAGTCGTATTTGTACGTGTCTTTTTATATAAAAAATTACATATATTAGTAATCATAAATTACCCTAGATTCATTGAATCAGTATTGGTTTATGTATTCCCATGTATTTTGGTGTGTGAGTGATAACATAAGGGTTTTGTATTCTTGTGCATTTTGGTATTGAGTTTATGTATTCGTAAATCATAATTTTCCTGGTCGTAAGAAAGAATATAAAGTATTCTGTAAACATCCTCCACTTACAGAAAGTCCCCTGTTCAAAAGTAAGCATGAAATGATGAGGTGGCGGCATTTATATTTTTATTAAATAGTTTTGATGTTTAATACTTAAAAGAATGATAAATGCATAATATTATCTTCGATGCAGAACACTCTCATTTAAAAACTCGTGTTAATTGATTAAAATAACATCTTCACCATTGATTTCCTTTGTTCCTTTTATCAATTTCCAGAATAGTTATGTATATTACTGGTTTGGTTGCGTGGAAACCTACTACTTGTTGATCCTCCGTTGCATCGTTGTTCATCCAATCGATACTGCATCAGGATCTAAGATCACACATGTTCATCTATGCTAATACAGCTAGAATAAAATGGTAATGACATCTTATATTGATCTAGCTCAGCATTACTATTATGCACTTATAACGTGTCGGTAATTGACGAACAGTTTTAAGTCGATTATTTATATCAATATATATATATATATATATATATATATATATATATATATATATATATATATATATATATATATATATATTCTTCTAAATAATGAAACAAAGTCATAGTGTAATTGTCTTCCTAATTTAAATTAGAAGAGGGGTATTTGGTCTATACGTAATATAAGAAAGTATGGAGGCTATTTGTCGAAAAAAGAAATTTTCTACACGGGCCTCGACTGGGACAGAGGCGAGATGAAGTTTCATGTAGGCATCACAATAACAAGTGTCTATTTCCCCAATCATTGCAACTGGTTTCTTATATATATACACACATTCACACGAACTTCCAATCACGTATATCCTTAGACATTATTAATTAAATCTTCCACTTTTGTTACACCACCTGACACATATCTCCCATCCCTCTATCTATACAGACTTCTTGAAAATCAGTTACCAGTTATACTAATTCAGTCTTTGAGTAATATCCATCATGAATTCAAAAATCAGGGAAAACTCTAGTAGACCCCGGTCATTTCCTACATCTACCATTGGTAGATTACGTCGTAAATTATCAACCACAATAGTTTGTAAAAATCAAATAAGAAAAGCCGCTGATATGATATAATTCAATGCACAATATTGTTCTATTCAACCACAACAGTTTATATATTGACATTATACATGTAACAATTCTTTGTAAATTTTAAACGGTTGATTGATTGCAAGTGTGTGAATATGCAAGTCATTGGAGCAGATGGAGACAAAAAAGGAAGAGATCATAAGAGAGAACAAAATCTAAAAGAAAAAAATGTGAGTTATTGTATATCCGAGTCATCATATTTATTTTGTGAATTTGGAAACCGTAGAAAAAACTTTGAGGTTTATTTCAGTGTGTATGTTCGCACAATCATATATCATCTTCAATAACTATATAGGTTACTAACCAAATGTTACTGCCTAAGTGCAAAATATAAAAATGAGTTCATCACTCTTATGCGAACAAGGAATTCATTATAGATCACTGAACTAGATGTTTAACTAATAACAGGCTACTCCAACAAACCTACTAATCCAATTATTATTGTTAAAAGAATATGATAATAGGGATTGAGACCAACTTTAAATCTGAAAATAATAAAAAGGTCGACCATTGGAATACGTATTAGACTATCCAAAAAGTTGTATAAATCATGTTCATAGTGTATCAATTTGAATATATTTTTACTCTCGAATACGTACTTCTGGTTGATTCGAACATTTTTTTTTTTAAAAGGGACTTGTCTACACATTATAGGAATTATAATATCATAATGTGATTAGCTTGTCATGTTTTTTTTTGTTAGTTAATAACTGAATCGGTTAATTAATTGTTTTTGGACTTTTTTTGTAGTTTAAGCCTGAGGTGATCACTCATATCATGATTGACTTCACTCAACTAGATCACCTTGCTCCTACAGTCTTACATCTTGGCGACAGGGAGTAAATGGTAATCCAAGGGGAGGCTAAGGTTGACATTCATGGATAAAAGGTGATATTAATGTATATGTTATCCCTCTTATTATGTGTCTCGCGACTATTTCTGATATAAATACACTTCAACAAACCTACTAATCAAATTATTATCTCCAATGGTGTTATTTCTAAAGTATTTTTATCCTACATGTCAACAATGAAGCATCTGTAGGTAATGTCTAGATAATGGGAGTCGTATCTTCTTCGTTAATGTCATGTAGTCAAGAAGTATAGAAATTTTAACATTTAGAAATTCTCATTCGAAATCTCAATACCTTGACACTGCTACTCAAATAGGGATAGAGATAGAAAACCCTAGTGGATAAGGTTTTTGCAGTTAGCATTTCTTTCAGAGAAATTCGTAAGATAGAAGACCCCATTGGAGATGGTCTTATGGTTTATAATCTCATTATCTCATGGATTTGTTTATTTTAATATTGTACATGCTACCTTTTGGTTGGCATCTTGGGACTAGGGGTGAAATACACAACACAATTGGCCTCTTTTGTCATTTTTTTATGTGCTTTAACGCAATGGAAGATGTCGATTGGCTTAATTCCATAATTAAGTGAACGTATTTTGGTAGTTCCATATGTTTGCTTCGGGTTGTTAGCTCGGTTGAAGCATAAGGCAAGGTGCCCTCCTAATCGAAGTAAGCTGCATATTGTACAAAACTTGCAGACAATAGATGTTTTTGAATAATGACATGATGTTACTTACATAACAATAGTTCTTTATATGTATATATTTCTAGTTTTTTCATGTCGATCAGGGGTCAAGAAAATTCTCCTTATTGTCAAGGGTGATTCTGCACCAATAGGCTGGTCAATTTCTTTAGTTGTGTATGGATCAACAATCTTATTATGCATCTGGTATATCTGCAGCTTTTGGCAGTGACTAAGATATGTTCAAAGAGATGCTGAGGAGAAGAAAGCATCTTTCAATCCAAGGTCATTTTTTAGGTTTTTCATTAACTGGCTGCTGGATCTGCCCATTTAAGGTCATCATGAAGTAAAAAAGAATAGAGTGGAAAACAAGGAAAAATTTCAATTCAAAAGATGAAGAAAGGATTAAGTAGCATTTATTTGTTCCTTATTTTGCCGTAGAATGTTTAGAGTGGTAGTTTTGTTATCAAAAAAGTAGATGGAAAATTCTTTTAGAACAAACATTTGGAGTATAATGATATTTGCATGCATGTCATGTAGTGTAATGTATAGTAAAACATAAAAGAGAGTCATATATGTGGGCATTGCCTTTTATTGGTAATGTGGATGATGATGCAGGGGAGTGATGAGTTGTCAGGTCTGATGCCACTAACAATGTCAGCCATTCTGTCTATGTGTAAGAGCACATGAAACAGCACAGAGATTTCATTCTACGAGGTCAATATGGATAGGTTTTATGATATTTTGGAACTCAAAGCAAAAGAAATTACAATGTTGGACGATAAAGATGAGCAAATTCACCTCAAGGGTCTCACTTGGGTCCTAGTTAATTTGATGTCTGAATTCATTGAGGCATTTTCTTGTGCAATTCAATGGAGGAAAGTTGCACACACCGGTCTCAATAATGTCTCTAGTAGGAATCATGGGGTGCTTGTGATTACTGTTAACACACATTGTCCTCGAATGTTGTCACGGGGATGCTAAACCTCATAGATTTAGTAGTTTTTTTTACCCCTCTTTTTTCGATTAAAAAAAGGGAAATGAAATGAACCTCTAAACTATCACTTTAATTACAAATAAACATTTTTAGCAACGCTTAGGGGAGTTTGAAAAATTGGGAGTCGTTTAAGGACTTTCTTGCAAAATTATTAATTTTGGGGGGTATTTGCTACATAGATATTCCATGGGTTTCTTGCAAATTTCCCACTTGAAATTGATCAAAATCGAGACATATATAGATTCTAATCCATTATTTTACGTAGTCCAAACTGTATGTATATGATATAATCAGGTAAAAAAGATATTAGGAGGACATGCAATGAAGGTATTCACCTACAAAAGATTGCCAAGATCAACCAATTCTTCTTTGCCTTGTCAAATGTGATTTATGCACTGAATAATAATAATAAACCCTAAGTGCCTTATAGAGAAAACAAACTGACAATGATATTATCGGATTCTCTTAGAGGTACAAGTCACTCTTTGATGGTAGCTAGTCCGGTAAGGAGTTTGAGATAGCTCGTATACTCTTATATTTTGGCCTGCAAATATTTAAATAGTCAATTGTTGTGAATCTACCATCTAAATTTCATTACAATCTAATAGATTTTGTTTATCTATCGCGTTTACAGAATCCAGAAGAGTATCAATAATCTATTTATACGGATAGCTTGGCAGTGAGATCGTGTCACATCACCAATGTTGTATCTTCAGCTCAGAAACATGATACTCCCAATGTAAAAGTTGATATGGAGGCGAAGCATCGCACTTATCTTGAATCTAAAGGAAAAATGAAGAGTTCCCAAAGATCTGGGGATTTTGATTCTCCATTTATCACTAAAATCGATAGTTTTATGAGCTCTGTAAAGAAGCCTAATAGGCCGCATAACTCTACCAAACCAAAGGTGTTTAGCAAACAAGGTGCTTTAAAGACTCTTCTTGAGCCTCGTAGAAATTTATTTAATGATGGAGGTCTATTTGATCCTGTTATGAAGGTGAGCACTATAATTTAGTATCTTTGTTCTTATATTTTTATCATTTTCAATAATGTTGTTGTTATTTTAGACATTTTAAAATGTGTATTCTACACAATAGACACCAATTCTTGGACTTGTAGTAAGCAGGCATTTCCATTGAAGAAAATAAATAGTTCCTTGTATACAATATTTTTCACATACGTGAATTTTTAGTTTTTTTTAAAGTAAAAGTATTTTTGTTTATTCGGAGTTATTGTAGTTTGTAAAATTGTAAATAAGCGTACCCGGTATAATTTGTTTTTGGACTAGTTAGTGAACAGTATTTGATTTCAAATATGTGAAAATACTTATAGGCATTTACTTTCCACCTATGTGAAACATATTTCACTCTATAGAGTTTGGGCTCTTTGATCATTCACTTCACTTCTCTTATCTCATATATAAATTTTTGAAAACCAAGCGTTTCTCATGCCCAACTGGTCACACAAAGAACAACAATTTGTAATGGAACATTTCTACGTTGTGCTCAATCCTTATATTGGGTAATATTATTGTCTTAAGGGTACAGTTGTTAACTTACAAAATTTTCACACCCTGCGCGATAAGTTCATTAACCGTAGTTCTAACTTGAAGGTATGCAAATAAATTTTACAATTGGCATTTTTTTGTTTCTCATTTTCTCATTTCTTTGTTATTCGCACATTCGTGGTTTGAACTATTTATATAGAGTTTCCTTGTCCAAGAATACCTTGATCTCTTGTACAACTAGCAAGTAAGTAGTGAAATTTAACTGAAATAACAATGAGGATATCTGTGATTTTTTCCGATCATATGGTGCCAATTATGATATTAATAATTGTTAAACTGTGCCGTCTATATTCAACTGTAGTAATTCATAAGTAATTTAGAAGTGTTGATCAACCATTGTTTTTCATGTCTTTGATATAAGGTTTATCATATCTCTGAAATTACAAAATATGAGTATATATGTCTAGGATGGAACTGACACTACACCAGTTGCTATTCAAATGAAGTAAGGGTTAATTCTTATGCTTTTTTATTATTTTTATAGGGGGACTTTGATATTGAATAGGATCGAAGGTGCTGTATGTATCCAGGGCACAAAAAAAAGTTGAGCGTTAACAAATTTTGCGTTCTCAGCTTGAGGACCGAAGAAAGGAGCAAATCTTGAAATACCATGTAGTATAATTACCCACTTTCCTCCTCATAGCCTTTTAAATTCTTCTTATATTTCATTTTCCTTATTTTAGTAAATGATGGTTCATTATTTAACTTTGAGTGTAGGCCTCAAACATATATGTCAAGAACACTGGTGATGATGTTACTGACCACGTTGTTATGTTGTCACTAGGGTTGGTGATTGTTTTGGATGAGAAAGAGATCGTTGACTGAGCAGTTGTGCAGAGTGATAGATGACTCTACCAACCCAAGCCCCAATCACCGTCTACAAAAGCGGGGATGTGGAAGGTGTAGTAGGTCGGTGGTTGGAGCTTTTGAGGTGTCGACACAATTTCGCGAAAGTCAAAGGAAGACCGACACATTTATGCGTTATTTTTTTATGAAAAATTTTTGAAGACATTTTTTTGAATGTACATAGTGGGTATATCTAACTATGATACATGTAGTAGGTCATTATTTTTTGTTCATAATTACCGTAGATGGTGGGTATATTTATTTGTGTCCCACAAGAGGCTTGGTTCATTCTTAAAATTATATCCAATATTCAGATCATTATCTTTCAAATGATTTCACTTTGGATAAAGATAGACAGACCCACTTTTGTACCTTTTTCCTATACCCGCTACATAAAAATGTTATACCGTATTGTGGGTCCCGTCAGGTCATAAGGTACAATTCCTTACCCGCCTTATCTTATTAAGCGGGTACCAAAGCGAATACCAAACATAATCAGTGTAGTGGTACTCTTTCACTTTACTTTTTCATTTCTAACGTATAACAAACACAGGGTTAATAGCTTGACTACAATAATTAATCAAATGCAGTGGGTAAGAGGGTAAAACATGAAATTTAGTATTATTATAATACAAAACCAAACATTGTAAAATGATTACCCCAAAGTTCACCCGTAATGGAAACATTATTTTTGGTAATACAAGTAGTGGAATACCTTTGATTCATGGAGGGACGTAGCTACTATTTCTCGATAGTGGATCTAATCTAATGGTAATTTCGGGGGGTTCTGGGGCGGAAGCCCTAGAGCCAATTTTTTTAAGGTTATTTTTTATTATTTACCAAATAATTACTAAAATATTTATTTAATCTAATAAAAAGGGAAATAATTTTCGCAAAGACTAAACCAATATTCATCCCCCCAAATTTATATATACAATATCCCTAAAGTCAATCACAATTTAATCCTAAAACTAAATTTAGAATTTAAACCATCCAACAATGACACTAAACAAAAAAAATATTAACCATTATATCTAAAATTAAAAGGAGAACTTATGAGTGAAAATTAGAGGGGTAAAATATAATTTAATATTTAAATAAAATTTATATGATTGACATCATAAAAATTCATTCAAAAATTAAATCAAAATCTAAAATTATAAATTAAATAGGGAATGAGAAGAGAAGTCCTTTCCTTTTCTTTTCAAAGAGTTGTGTGGGAAGAAAAAGAATACAAGAGTTATTTTATAATTACCAAACCCCGTCTTAAATTTTCAAAAAACTTCATTTTATTCCTAGAATTTTCTTTTGGTACATATGTATATATTTTTTTGGGGGGGGGGGGGGGGGGGGGGAATGGGGGGCACAATCCCCCACTAGGCCCCATGTGGCTCCGTCCATGGATTCATGGACCAAACTCAATAAATGTTAGTTGAAGTTATAATGGGTTAGGTGTAGCTGACGAGAAAAATTAAAAATGAATTTAATAATTTTAGATCTCATTCGAACAAGCGGAGGTCTTGAACCATCTTCATATAAAACATTAAATATTGACGATGAGGATTGTGACTACAAAATAAATTAATTTTTCTCCAATTTCTTCATGCATAACCCAATATTTTAACAACAAAAAAATACTTTTGTGCGTATATATATATATATATATATATATATATATATATATATATATATGGAGAGGTTCAAAAGTGAACCTTAATAAAAAAGACCTTAACAATCGATTAATTTTAATTCTTATGTTGTAATTGGACCGCGCCAGTAGCAACGAACACGCGTGTGACACGCGGGTGGGGGGGTAGGGTGTGTGTATTAAAAAAACATGCGCATGACACACGTGTTCGTTGCCGCTGGCGCGAACCAATTACAACATATGAATTAAAATTAATGGGTTGCTGAGGTATTTTTGTTTAGGATCATTAAAATTTTGAACCCCTCCTTATATATATATTCCCCTTATTATTTGAACATGGAATTGATCATTCTTATACTTTTCATTTGTTGAAATATGATCTATTTATGTGTCACTTTTACTTGTCCTTGACTAATCGTGGTACATAGCTCACTAATTAGTTTCTCGACTTGTTTACTTTTTTGGGGTAATGATTTAATATATGTTAATTTATATAGATTGTAATATTTATAATTTATATTATAATTATATTAATTACATGTAAAATATTTGCATCCAAGAATATGAATGTCATATGCATCTATGTTTCCCAATTACTTTTAACATAAAATGGAACCCAATTCAAGGATAATGTCTACAAACATATTTTTTTAGCACAAATGTCCCTCTCTCTTCATGCATATTCGATTTTCAGTAATATATACAATAAATTTAGTAAAATTACATAAAAAATTTTGGAAAAAATTATAATTTGCACATAGAATTTTATAATATACACACAAAAATTATAATTTGCACATAGTATAGTTTGCACATAAAATTTTTTATGATATGCCCCAAGTGTAACCTCGGCCTTGAGACACCAACCTCGGCCTGGAGATACCAACCTCGGTCGAGATCATGACAGACGTTGGACGAGTCTTGGGCACGCGATATCACCCCTCGGCCATATCAAGGTCGGCCCAGGCCGACACTACCATGAGCCCCTCCAAGGGACACCACAAGGATCGGCAGCACTCGCATATGCCTTGAAATGGCAACCTCGGCCATACAAGGCCGAGCCTGCAGGAAGTCACCAGTAACCTCATCAAGCCACTAGTTCAACCTCATATCAGGCCGACCCTGTCCATTATCTCGGCTAGGACTAGGCCGAGACCTCCATGGAATCCTCGGACTGAACAGGTATCAAAACTCACCAACCTCGACCTCACCAAGGCCGAGGTCATACCCCAGACGCAGCAGCCGAGCACCTGTTGACATTTGGATAAGGACACGTGGACACAAATTAGTTATAACAAGATTATTCCCCACACGTGGGGAGAATATTGCATCATCATTCTCTACATGTGACAGTGACAGATGGCACTCCCACATTGGTGAGGTAACCACACACATGCTCATTGCATGCATGGGGGGTACATTACACCCCCTAGGTACTATATATAGAGGTCATCCTCTACCTTGCAAAGGGATCCCAGATATTCAACCCTAGCTGAAACCCTGTCTAGATACACATTAGATAGAGAAAGCTTGAGAGAATATATCCATGGCCATTAGTGCCTTATTGCAGTGAGATTATTCACACACACAGTGGACGTAGGCCAATTAAGGCTGAACCACTCATATCCTGGAGCACTCTCCCCTTCTCCTCATCTCATTCTCTTATCTTTTTACATTACTGTGCTCCCATTGTTGTTCTTAGATTGAGCTTGAAAAAACCTCACCTGGTGGTGCTGATTCTGGCATCATCATTTTGGCGTCGTCTGTGGGAACGAGAAGCTATCTCTTCCTCTTTTTCTGCTTAACCTCACCGGAGACTCTGGTGGTGAACCAAGCCTCCCCCTAGCGCGGATCTATTTCACCATTGAAAGAGGTCCTGTGAAGTGCTAAGCTCATCTGCTACTCAAGCTCTCTAGTGTTAACATATGGCACTAGACTTACCACCACCTCTTCCGCCTCCCGGGGGCGGAGGGCCTAGCTCCAGTCAGGCTCCCCCCAGTCCGAAATGGTGGAGGTAGCAGCAGCCTTGAGATCTTTAGCTGCAACACAGCAAGCCATGCAGGAGCAATTTGCTCAGCTCAGTCAAACTATGATGAGGCCACCTGGAGTCTCACCGGACATGATTACTCCGGCTGCAGTTCAGCCTCATCCTGATGCCAGGGGACCACCCCAGGCACCGATGAAGGACCAGCCTGTGCCCCAGCGGAGAAGGGACGTTGCTGACCCTAGGCGCTTGCGCCTGGGGAGGCAGGGAAACCCTTGCCCAGAGGACAGGTATGATGATCTAGAGGCAGAAGAAGCCCCATAAGACTGATGGGAGCTGTATGAGGTGTCAAATAACACTGTACGGCCTCTTAGGCAAAGTCAAGGTTGTGTCGGCTGAAGAGGTGAAGAGGCCCAACAAAGAGGGTCGGCCTTTGATAGGTTGAGCAGAGGGTCAGCCTTCGAGAGACTAGGCCCGATGAATGACCTAAGACAGAGGCTGTCGAGATCAAGGAGCGCGGGAGGCTCTTAGAGAGGAAAAAGGAAGGGTCGGCCGGACCAAGGCCGACCCTGTAAAAGAAGAGGCAGGGAATATGAAGAGGTCAACAGCCAACGTGTCGTGGCAGGGGAACCCTCGGTTCATCGCAGGGAGGTGGCAGGGGATAACCTCGGCCAGGTTGATGACAGAGACCCTGGAATGATTCTATCCAACGCCTTGAGGAGAAGATAGGAGACCTCATTAAAAGCAGGGACCCATTACAAAGGGGCTACTCAGAGGGCTCCCCATTTGTGGCTAGGATAGTGGGATTCCCAACCCCAACTAAGTTCAAGCCTCCTACAGTGTCTCCCAAGTACGATGGCAGCACTAACCCTGTACATCACATCGAGATGTACCAGTCGGAGCAGACATTTACTCGATACTCGATGAGATGAAGTGTAGGGCCTTCTCTGGGACCTTGACAGGGGCAGCGCACAGTTGGTTCACCTCCCTTCCGAAGAACTCAATTGAGAACTTCAAAGTCTTGGCTGAGCAATTCATCCACAACTTCTGCTTTGGGGTGAGACCTCAAAAGAAGACTACCCACCTGCTGTATGTCAAGCAGGCCAAGGGTGAGAGCCTAAGAGACTACATAGCAAGATTCAACAAGGATAAATTGGAGGTGGAAGATTATGAAGAGAACATAGCCATGACCGCCCTTATAGGAGGCCTCCAGAAGGGGAAGTTGTTGTGGAAACTAGCGGAAGACCCCCTAGGTCTATGGCAGAGCTGCTGGCAACCGCAGGGAAAGTAATGAATGCGAAAGAGGCAATGGCCACCAAGTATGAGGATGAGAACCGCAGTGGCAGCGGGAAGTCCCAAAGCAAGAAAGAGGGGAAGAAGAGGTCAAGAGATGACAAGTTCGCTCACTATACTCCTCTGACTTTGAGCTGTGAGCACATCCTCAATGAGATTAAGAACGACAGGGCTCTGAGATGGCCAGAGAAGTTGAAAGCCCCACCACATAAAAGGAACAAAAACCTATGGTGTGAGTTCCACCAAGATCATGGTCATGTCACGGATAGATGCTTCGCTTTAAAAGATGAGATTGAGAAGATGTTGAAATCTGGAAAGCTGAGGAAGTATGTGGATGGTAAGGCTCCAAAGGGTGGAAGAGATGACCCTAAGAAAAGACGAAATGATAGATGCCGTGGCAATGTCCCTGCTAGAAGAGACAATGATTCAGAAGGAGATGACGGAGATGATCCGGATCTTTCGCCAAAAGATGACAACACCCCGGTGAAGAGGGTCGGTACGATCTCCTTTGGTGTCAACACCATATGTGGGGGATTTGCAGGAGGTGGCTCTGAAGTAGCTGATAGGAAGGCTCATGTAGCAGAGGCCAGGTCAGTGGCCAAGCTTGAAGTTGTGAATCTAACGTCTTCCGATACAGTGCAGAAGAGGAAGAAGGTAGACATGGACACCCTCGTAGTGGGGTTCTCTAGACTCGACTTCAAGGGTATCTTAGCCCCTTATGATGACCCTTTGGTCGTAACAACAAGGTTGCATGGGTACGAGGTACGGAGGATCCTCATAGACGGGGGGAGCTCAGCAGACGTGATGTTCTGGCCTTACTTCAAGAGACTAGGTCTTAGCAGAGCAAGGCTGGTGCCCTATCATCACCCATTGATAGGTTTCAATGGCGAAAAGGTCCACCCTTTGGGCATGTATGAGATGGACGTACGGATGGGTGATGAGTGGCCTAAGAGGCTGACCAAGAAGATAAACTTTTTCGTTATGGACGAGAACGTTTTCTCAGCCTACAACCTCATCATAGGAAGGGTGGCCCTTAAAGAGTTTGAAGCTGTGCCATCAACGGTCCATCAGATGCTAAAATTCCCGACTCCTTATGGAGTAGGGGAAGTGCAAGGGGACCAGACCACGGCGCAAGAGTGTTACTTTAACTCGGCCGAAAAGAGAGAAGCCCACAAAAGGGCAACCACCACTTATAGCATTGACACTCTTGACCCAAGAGATGAAACAAAGTTGAAGAAGGGAGAGGCCACGGAAGAGGTAGAATCCATCGTCCGCATTAAGGACGAGCCAGAAAAAACCGTCCAGGTCGGTAAGGCCCTAGAGCCAGGAACCAAGGAATAGCTGATAAACTTCCTCAGGAAGAGAGAGAGTGTCTTCGTATGGAGTCACGCAGACATGCCTGGCATCGACCCTGAGGTGATGAGCCACAAGCTCAACGTGACCAGAGATGCCAAGCCGATCAAGCAGAGATGAAGGGTCTACTCCAGGGAGAAATACGACGTCATCCGGGAAGAGGTCAAAAAGTTGGGAGAGGCCGAGTTCATAAGAGAGGTTACCTATCCTGAGTGGCTCTCAAATGCAGTCATTGTCCCTAAGGCCAATGGGAAGTGGCGAATGTGTGTGGATTTCACTGACCTGAACAGGTCTTGTCCAAAAGACAGCTATCCCTTACCTCGGATAGATCAGATGGTGGACGCGATGGCAGGGCACGAGCTCATGAGCTTCATGGACACGTATTCAGGCTATAACCAAATCTTCATGGATGCTAAAGACTCTGAGAAGACAGCTTTCATTACCGACAAAGGGACGTACTGCTACAAAGTGATGCCCTTCGGTCTGAAAAATGCAGGGGCAACATACCAACGTCTTATCAATAAGATGTTCGAAGAGCAAATAGGGAAGACCATGGAAGTGTATGTAGATGATATGCTGACAAAGAGCTTGAAAGCTTGCACTCATGTAGTAGACCTTGAGAAGACCTTTGATGTGATGGACTCATGCAAGATGAAACTCAACCCAGCGAAATGTGTCTTTGGGGTAGGAGCCGGGAAGTTCCTGGGATTCATCATCAATCAGAGAGGAATCGAAGCGAACCCTAAAAAAATTAAGGCGTTGCTTGACATGAAGACTCCTAGGAATATCAAGGATGTCCAAAGACTCACGGGGAGAGTGGTTGCGCTTAACAGGTTCGTCTCTAGGGCGACGGACAAGTGTCTCCCATTCTTTAAAGTTTTGAGAAAGGCCTTCCAATGGGATGAAGAGTGTGAAAAAGCCTTCAACTAACTCAAGTCCTACTTAGGGTCTCCCTTATTACTGTCTCGGCCCGTCACAGGAGAAAGGTTATTTGTGTATCTGGCAGTCTCTGAATCAGCCATAAGCGCGGCCATCGTACGGGAAGAGGATGGTATCCAAAGGCCTGTGTACTTCAACAAGTAAGGCCCTTCAAGGGTCTGAACAAAATTATCCCCGTATGGAGAAGTTGGCTTATGCCCTAATACATGCCTCAAGAAAAATGAAGCCTTACTTCCAAGCTCACTCCATGGTAGTCCTCACTGACTCCCCACTAAGACAGGTTCTGCATAAACCTGAGAAGTCCGGGAGATTGATGACCTGGGCCATTGAACTAGGAGAATATAACCTTACCTACCAGTCTAGGACAGCCATCAAAGGGCAGGCCCTCGCAGACTTTATCTCAGAATTCACCTGGGAAGAGGCCGAGACTAAAAAAAGCCTAGGTGACGGCGAAGAGACAAACCGTAGTGTCTTCGAAAATTCGGAAGAGACGGCACCAAACGTCTTCCGAGATCGGGAAGAGGTCATCTCAGGCAAAATCCGGAGCAGAATAGAAGAAAACGAAGAGTATCGATACCTCTTCAAGAAAGGAGTTATGACAGAAGGGGTCTTCTCATCAGATACAGACATCTGGAGCCTCTTCGTTGATGGCTCTTCATGTGATAGTGGAAGCGATGCGGGGCTAATACTCTCGGCTCCAGATGGCGCCAACATTGAATACGCCTTGAGATTCAACTTCCAGGCCTCAAACAATGAGTCCGAGTATGAGGCCATGATAGCATGTCTCTTATTGGCAACAACTCTTCGAGTAAAGCGACTCTTACTCCATAGTGACTCAAGGTTGGTTGTCAATCAAGTACTGGGGATATACGAGGCCAAAGATGAAAGGATGGCCAAGTACTTAAAGAGGGTAAGAAAGTTGTTGGAATATTTTAAAGAAGCAAAACTGAAGAGAGTGCCTCGATTAAGTAACAACCACACTGATGCATTGGCAAGGCTGGCCTCGACAATGAAGACAGATATGGGAAGGACCATTCCGATCGAGGTCTTAGGAAAGGCAACCATCGAGGAGGAGGAGGTATGTAACCCTTGTCACAATCTGAACCTAGGAGACTCATGGATCGACCCGCTCATTAGATACCTAAGAGAGGGAGAGCTGCCTGAGTCCAAGCTAGAAAGGAGAAAGTTGAGATATAGGGCTGCTAAGTTTTCAATGGTAGGAGACGTCTTGTACAAAAAGGGGTTTCTATTGCCTCTCCTCAGATGTGTGCATCCCATGGAAGTTCCCCGGGTCTTACAGGAGGTTCATGAGGGTTCTTGCTCTAGCCACATAGGTGGAAGGCCCTTGGCCAAGAGGATCATCACCCAGGGATACTGGTGGCCTACCTTGTCCAAGGACGCTGCAGACTACGTGAAGAGGTGCGATAAATGCCAAAGGTTCACCACTATCCCTCATCAATTCCATCAGCCTATGACGTCAATCTCTTCTCCATGGCCATTTACGGTATGGGGAATTGACTTAGTAGGACCTTTGCCAAGAGTTGTCAACAACTATAGATTCTTGATAGTTGCCATTGACTACTTCTCAAAGTGGGTGGAGGCAGAGCCGATGATAACAATCACAGAGCAGAAGACCTTCCAGTTCATTTGGAGGAATATCATATGCAGATATGGCCTCCCAAACACTCTCATCTCGGATAATGGGACCCAATTCAAGAACTCCTCATTAGAAACGTATTGCCTAAGAGTAGGGATTAAGCAGTTCTTCTCATCTCCTGGTCGACCTCAGGCAAATGGTCAGACTGAGGTCACAAACAGAACTATCTTGGACGGAATCAAGAAGAGGTTAGAAGAGGTGAAGAGAAGATGGACTGAAGAGGTCTACGCTGTGTTATGGGCCTACAGAACCACGGCAAGGACACCAACAGGAGAAAACCCATTCATGCTGGCACATGGCTCAGAGGCCGTCATCCCAACGGAAGTAGGACTCCCAACTCATCGGATTCAGACCTACGACCCTGAAAAAAATAGGGAAGAGAGGAGGCTAGACCTAGATCTTATCGAAGAAAGAAGAGAAGATGCAGAGGTCAGAAAAGCAGCCTACCAGCAGAGGGCAGCAAAATTCTACAACCAGAGGGTGAAGTCAAGACCCATTGTAGTGGGAGACCTAGTGCTAAAGAAGACCCTACAGAAGGCAAATAAGCTTCACCCAAACTGGCATGGCCCCTACAAAGTAACAGAAGAGGTTGTGCCTGGCACTTACAGGCTAGAAAACCTAGAAGGAGAACCTTTCACTAACCCATGGAATGCTGACCACCTAAAAATATATTACATATGATGTTTCATAGAGTTTCATGAAAATGTACCATCTTATTGTGAAGAGATTATTAATAAAGATCAGTTCCCATGACAGTTCTTGCTTCATTCTTAGATCAGAGATTTAGCATGGGGATAACTTCTTAGGTGATGACCTCAGACCCTTATAACATCATAATTTGGTGACAAGGTCTGAGCTCAGACACCATAATGAAATGACCTCAGACCCTTAACATCATTAATTTGGTGAAATTCATTATGAGGATAACCTCTTAGGTGATGACCTCAGACCCTTATAACATCATAATTTGGTGACAAGGTCTGAGCTCAGACACCATAATGAAATGACCTCAGACCCTTAACATCATTAATTTGGTGAAATTCATTATGAGGATAACCTCTTAGGTGATGACCTCAGACCCTTATAACATCATAATTTGGTGACAAGGTCTGAGATCAGACACCATAATGAGATGACCTCAGACACTTAACATCATTAATTTGGTGAGATTCATTATGAGGATAACATCTTAGGTGATGACCTCAGACCCTTATAACATCATAATTTGGTGACAATGTCTGAGCTCAAACACCATAATGAGATGACCTCTGACCCTTAACATCATTAATTTGGTGAGATTCATTATGAGGATAACCTCTTAGGTGATGACCTCAGACCCTTATAACATCATAATTTGGTGACAAGGTCTGAGCTCAGACACCATAATGAAATGACCTCAGACCCTTAACATCATTAATTTAGTGAAATTCATTATGAGGATAACCTCTTAGGTGATGACCTCAAACCCTTATAACATCATAATTCGGTGACAAGGTCTGAGATCAGACACCATAATGAGATGACCTCAGACACTTAACATCATTAATTTGGTGAGATTCATTATGAGGATAACCTCTTAGGTGATGACCTCAGACCCTTATAACATCATAATTTGGTGACAAGGTCTGAGCTCAGACACCATAATGAAATGACCTCAGACCCTTAACATCATTAATTTGGTGAAATTCATTATGAGGATAACCTCTTAGATGATGACCTCAGACCCTTATAACATCATAATTTGGTGACAAGGTCTGAGATCAGACACCATAATGAGATAACCTCAGACACTTAACATCATTAATTTGGTGAGATTCATTATGAGGATAACATCTTAGGTGATGACCTCAGACCCTTATAACATCATAATTTGGTGACAAGGTCTGAGCTCAGACACCATAATGAGATGACCTCAGACCCTTAACATCATTAATTTGGTGAGATTCATTATGAGGATAACATCTTAGGTGATGACCTCAGACCTTTATAACATCATAATTTGGTGACAAGGTCTGAGCTCAGACACCATAATGAGATGACCTCAGACCCTTAACATCATTAATTTGGTGAGATTCATTATGAGGATAACCTCTTAGATAATGACCTCAGACCTTCATAACACCATTCATTGGTGACAAGGTCTGAGCTCAGGACCATTGGTTGAGTTTAAACAAGACCATTACAAAGACAAGCTTAGAAAGAGGGCTTCAGAGGTTGAAGCTCATTGCAAATTTATTTTTCACAGACACCAGCACAATGGAACTAAGAATGAAAAACATCACATGACATTCAATGAAAAGAAAGTGAAGATGGTCCTCATCAGAGGCTGATATATATATTCAGAAATTAGATGTTCAATGATTACAGATAAAAGTTCCACAATACAGTTAAATTACACAGTGATAAAAAATATCCTAAGAGTCTGAGGGGGGAACGTTGACACCCTCGGCTTGGTTAGTCACCTCAGCCGCATCATCAGAAGGGTCTGCCCCTCCAACCTCAGTGACCTCCAATGTAGCAGTCTCGACAGGAGCAGCAGCCTCTTCCTCAACATCTTGAAGAGCCTGGGCAAACTGAGGATCAGCAAAGCCGAGACCCATGAAGTCAGAGGCCTTTAAAGTGCCAGCCTCTCTCTCCCTGATGTCAGCCCATTTAGTAGTGGCTTTGATACCTCTTTCAAGATATTCAAAGCCAAACCCCATGAACTCATCAGAGGATTTGTAATCAGCAATGATCTTCTTAGAGGCATCCTCAAGGGTGGCCCTGACAGCAGAGTTGACCTTTTACTGCAGAACATCATCCTTAGCCTTTAATGCAGCAGCATGATCCTTGCCAAGCTGGGAGATGTCCCTCTCCAACCCCTTTACCTTCTCCTCAAACCCTTCAACTCAGACTTGAGGCGCTCTATCTCTGCATTCATGGTACTTTGGACTTTCTCGGCCTATTACCCCTTTTGGATGAGAGGCAACTTCCTCAGAGTCCAGTTCGATAGATGGTGCATAGCGGTCAAGCCTTGCATATTTAGTGATCATGAGTAAGTTGAAGAAGAATCAGATGTTACACTTGGAAGAATTTATAATGAAGGACTAAATCATACCTGAACGGCTCTGTGAAGGCCGAACTCAACTAGCAAGGGGTGTCTATAGCCCTGTAGAAGCGCTTGTCAGCCTCGGTCATTACAGAGCCGATGGCATCCAAGGCCTGCATACTGTGGCCGACCACACTGTCAGTTAGCTTCAGCTGATCCAGACGAGCCGACATGATGTCAGCTGAAGAAATAGGGATGGCGGCTTCAGTGGTCTTCTTCTTCGGCCTCTGATCCTCAGGGGCATGATCTTCGGGAGCCCTCTTCTTTTTGGCCGGGGGCTTAGAGGCCGAGGGAGATGGGGGAGGAGCATTAAGCCCTGCTCTCTTGGCAAGTCTTGTCAAGCTCGGTGCAGCCATCTCCTAAAGCTCGTCTGGAATATCCCTTGGTCGCTCTGCAAAAAGTTAGTAGACCTGAGTTAGATAATCAGATATGAATAAACTCAAAGGTTAAACTTGCAAAACAAAAATGCTTACCAAGCTCGGTAAGGGGACTTCCACCCAGACCTGTCCCAGAGAGGAAGTGGGGAGTCATCAGATGTTCGAACCTGACAAATAGACCATTTACCCCCTGATCTTGAAGGGCTTTCACCTTCTGGAGGTTTTGTATACTTAGGCCAGGGTCGGCCCTGGCAGACATGGTGACCTTACCCCACCTCAGGAGCATTATCTGCTCCAGATTGGACGAAGGAACACATGGGCCAAACTCCCATGGCCCTGAGGCAAAGAAGTACCGAGGCTTCCAGTTATGGTTGGAAGTCTGGGTCACCTGAAGCAATTTATTCTCAGGCCTCCGAGCTACAAAATGGTAGTAGCTCGGATGATTTTTGGCCGAGGAGGGGACGTAACAAGCTACAAAGACTTGAACTGGAAGGTCTGAGTGGTGGACAGCCTTCCATAACACTATGGCCCCTATTAGGATTCTCCAGGAATTAGGGAAGAGTTGGGAGGGGGACAAATTAATGTAAGAGAGGATGGACCTGATATTGGGGTGAATGGGCAGACAGAACCCCATCTTGAACATCTGCTCGTACAAACAGATCTTGCCGTCTCAGCCATGATAAGCCCTCTCTTCCCTCAGAGGTCTCCTGAGTTTTATTGAGGGGCTGATAGAATACAGATATCTGAAGCAGAGAAGGTCTACCTCAGTAATAGTACTCTCGTGCTCGGCCACCTCAGAGACATCGACATCGCTCTCAACCTCATCATCATCCAACTCAACGTCAGCTGGAGCAGATGTTGATGGGTTACTCAAAAACCTCTGAGCGAACTCTGCCCCGGTGATGACCGACATAGGGATGGCGTCAATTGGTGGTGGAATGGCCACACTCGGCTCAAGAATCTCAACCTCCGAGGACGACCCTGAGGTGCTTGAGTGGTTATGGGACGAGGCTCGGCTGGAGACCTCGGCATGATCAGGGGCCTGATCAGGCCTAGGTGTGAAGTCCATGGCCTCTTGAAAGGAATCCACAGACATGGGGTCTGAGGTAGAAGATTCAGACTCAGACGTGGGTATGGGATCAGCAGGAACCCCTGTCTGATAGAAGTTCTTCGGGGGGTCAGGATATATCACCTTCAGAGGTGGTGGAAATATGGGTCTAATGGGAAACTCTTGGGACCTACGACCTTCCTCCTGTGCTCTTTCTATTTGCCTAATCTTTTCTAAAGTCTTCTCTCTAAGAGAGGGGAACTCCTCAAGAAGTTGATATAAAGGTTCGAGCATCAGAGGACGACACTACACTTAGGATTCCTAAAGCTACAAACAAGATTGCCTAGTGAAGTAAAGCAGTAAAAGATCAAACCACCTAACTGTAGCAAGAATTGTTCGCCGGAAATAATGGTGATCTCGCCGAGAAACTCAGAAACTCACCGGAAAACTCAAAAATAAGGAGACTTGCAGAAATAATGAAGGAAACAGTGTGGCGAATGTTACCTGAGGATGGAATAGTAAGGAGGAGACGAGAAGCTCGCAAGAAAACCACCTTCCAAAGCCTCGGCAAGGATTTTTTAGAGAGAGAAAGATGCTGGAACGAGAGCGCTGAAAATGGGAGAAATGAATAAGGAAGAAGGGAAATAGGGTTCAAAACCCTTAAATACTCAGGAATAACTCCCAAGGCCCATCATTGCCTTGGGAGCCCCAAAGGGCGGCTGACAGCACACGCCTACCAAGCAAGCATGTTCCAGCATTGGACAAGTGTCAAGCAAGTACTGGCTTGTAACAGACAGGCCTCGGAGGTGTAGTAATCCCGTAGTCACTTGCTCTCACATATGACTAAGGGCTGGGGGTGATTGATATGCCCCAAGTGTAACCTCGGCCTTGAGACACCAACCTCGGCCTGGAGATACTAACCTCGACCGAGATCATGGAAGACGTTGGACAAGTCTTGGTCACGCGATATCACCCATCGGCCATATCAAGGTCGGCCCAGGATGACACTACCATGAGCCCCTCCAAGGGACACCACAAGGATCGGCAGCACTCGCATATGCCTTGAAATGGCAACCTCGGCCATACATTGGCCGAGCCTACAGGAAGTCACCAGCAACCTCATCAAGCCACTAGTTCAACCTCATATCAGGCCGACCCTGTCCATTGTCTCGGCTAGGACTAGGCCGAGACCTCCATGGAATCCTCGGACTGAACAAGTATCAAAACTCACCAACCTCGGCCTCACCAAGGCCAAGGTCATACCCCATACGCAGCAACCGAGCACCTGTTGACATTTGGATAAGGACACGTGGACACAAATCAGTTATAACAAGATTATTACGCACACGTGGGGAGAATATTGCATCATCATTCTCTATATGTGACAGTGACAGATGGCACTCCCATATTGGTGAGGTAACCACACACATGCTCATTGCATGCATGGGGGGTACATTACACCCCCTAGGTACTATATATAGAGGTCATCCTCTACCTTGCAAAGGGATCCCAGATATTCAACCCTAGCTGAAACCCTGTCTAGATACACAGTAGAGAGAGAAAGCTTGAGAGATTGTATCCATGGCCATTAGTGCCTTATTGTAGTGAGATTATTCCCACACACAGTGGACGTAGGCCAATTTAGGCTGAACCACTCATATCCTGGAGCACTCTCCCCTTCTCCTCATCTCATTCTCTTATCTTTTTACATTACTGTGCTGCCATTGTTGTTCTTAGATTGAGCTTGAAAACACCTCACCTGGTGGTGCTGATTCTGGCATCATCAAATGTCATATGCATCTATGTTTCCCAATTAGTTTTAACATAAAATGGAACCTAATTCAAGGATAATGTCTACAAACATATTTTTTATCACCAATGTCCCTCTCTCTTCATGCATATTCGATTTTCAGTAATATATACAATAAATTTAGTAAAATTACATAAAAAAATTTGGAAAAAATTATAATTTGCACATAGAATTTTATAATATACACACAAAAATTTGTAATATGTATATGTTAAAATTGTGTATACCCTAGTTATATGTTATACGTGAAGGGTTGAATGACTTTAATAGTTAAAAAATATGTAAGTGAACTAGAGCAAAAAAAATATTAAACAATTACCAAAATAAAATAAAAAAACGCATCCTACCATAGTAGAGAAACATTCACTTGAAGGCAAAGAAAACCATACTTTATTTAAGCTTAGACTTGGCCGTAGTTCTATACGCATTATTATACCTCAGAAAATAGCTTTTAAGTCCAAAAAGTAAATAAAGGGACAAAATACAACTAGAGATAGGAAAACTCAAAACCAAATTAAGGTCCAAAATACCCATAGAGAAATTTAAGATGGTAACAAAGGAGATGAACACTACAAGAAAAAACATAATTTATGTCAGTTTAGAAATTGACTTTATGTCTGACAAATGTAAACTGACATAAATGGTATTTATTTATGTCAATTTAACTTTAAAGGTATATTTTTATTTCAATTTAAATAAATTTGAGATAAAAAATAAACTATTTATCTCATTTTTATATATAAATAACATAAATATAATGTTAATTATTTTAAACTTTGAGTCAAAACTGAGATAAATGGAAAAACAGAAGGGCGCCTATTTTTTTGGCACTCCCGCTCTAAAATTTGCTCCTCTAAATTCTTTCCCGGTTCTCTCATAGTGAGATTTCTCTCTCGCTCGCACAACTCTCTATCTCTCTCTCTCTCTCTCTCTCTCTCTCTCTCTCACACACACACACACACACACACACACACACACACAACTCTCTCTCTCGCTCGCTCCAACGTACATCTCTCTTTCTCGTTCCACCTCCGGTGCTAGCAAGCTTCCATCACGTAGGTACAAATAGCTCACGATTGTCTTAAATTTTAGGTTTTCCAGAATGAGTTCTAATTTATGTTTGATTTGTTCTTGATTTTGTTATTATTTTTGGATTTGAATTTATATAGATATATGGATTGACCAAATTTGTGTATATATATATGGATTTAAAAATGTTTGAAACCCCATCAAACGCCACCATCGTCCCCATCGTCCGCCTATTTAAACCCCATCATTTGATGAAAAATCTAAATTGAGAAATGATGGGGTATTCATCGACCAAGAAGCACATGATACTATGTTACCTCTTCTTCGATTTAATAATTAGTTTTCTTCTTCATTTTAGTAGTTACGAGAACCAGATCCACTATAAAATTTGATGATTTTTGTCCATATCTATTTAGTATGATTTTTTTGCCATGGTATTATTTGAATGCAATTTAAGAATTATTATACTAGTACTCCCCTTACTTTAGATAGCTTGCTTAAAGTGTGTTTCAAATAATCACAATGTTGCTACTTCCCTCTACACAAAGATGGGTTTGTATTCCTAACTCTGTCCATAAACATGGGTTTGTACATAAGATGAGTTTGTTTTATGTAATTGGAATATAGCTTGTAAATAATTGAATCAAGGTGGAGTATGGTTATTTGTGTGTAATTGTATTGGAGCTTGTTGCTCAATCTTAAAGGATTTAGTCATCTGGAAAAAAATTGAGGAGACCAAATTTTATTTCAATTAGATTATAGATACCGAGCATTTTAGAGCATATGAGCAATGGATCTTGTGGAGAATTGCTCGCCTAAAGGATTGCTCCCTTGGTTTGCTCTATAGTTTTTATCTTATTGTCATCAATTTGGGTACATGATTATATAAAATATTTGTTAATATATATATGACTTTACTTTTTCCTAACTGCTGCAACATGTATAATTAGTTTCTTCTTATTTATGCCCTATTAAAAAGACTTTATCAAGTAGTCTCTGAATATCACTAATCGTTTATGTTGGGAATCTTCCCCTGAATATATGAGAATATGAGAATGGTAAGTTTAGGATCTATTCTAAAAGGTTTTATTTGAATGTTTCCTTCTCATTTATATTTTCCAAGAGTTAAGTGTGTATTTTCATAATATTTTTCAATCTACAACATAAAACACAATATATTGTATGTATAATTATGTCACCATTTTAAAATGATTATGGTTATGTGTGTGAAGTGATTCACATTCATGTTTGAAGTTACTTAAACATGGAACCCATCTTTTTAAGTATCTCTTAAGGTAATGTATCAATATAAAGACCGATTGCATTGTCGTTGACAAATTATCATATGGCATAATTATAGCAATTGGTTTGATTTCGGGTTGTCAATTATGATATTGTTAGTTAATAATGCAAAATAGGTTTCTAATTATTCATATTGATATGCATGTGTACCCCCCCCCCTAAAAGTACTTAATAGTGGTGGTAATTGACAAGGCAATGATACTGGGAGGTGCAAAATTTTTTTGTTTATTTAACTTAGTATTTGGTGAAATTCTATGTAAACTATGTATGAATTAACCTACTTCACACTTTTGTATCTTGAATTTAAGAACTAAAATCTGTATTTGCTATTAGTTAACACATATCTTACCACCAATGATCATGTTTAATGTGGGGGATACTAATTGTAAAGAAAGTTCGATAAGAGTGAACTGTTTTTTGAACACTACATTGTTGCGTGATACTTTATGTCTATCCCTCCTCTTTTTTAATTATTTTTTGAACACAACACTGATTCATGATACTTTATGAATGATTCAACTTTACAATTTTTAAGAGATTTTGATTGGCTAGATTGAGTAGACCAACTCATATGAGAATGACCCTAGATGGTTAAAAAAAGTTAGCCTTTTGGAATTATCTAATGATTTCCCCGTGTTTTCTTTTTTCATTATGGAATTTTTAGGTTGTGTTTATTTGATAAACACACTTTTAAAACATATGAAAACACACGCGAGAGCACACACACAATCATTTCCAACCACTTTTATTAAAGCTTACTGTGATCCAAGACATATAATGCATGATATGTTCTCTTAAGTTTGTACTTTATACAAATTGTTCGTCACAATTTTTAAGTTTTGAGTGTTTAGTTGTGGATCTGTTTTTTATTCTTTTATTTTTAAAATTAGGCCTATAACTTAACGTGGTTGGGCTAGTATGTTGTTGAGTTTGTATTTTGTCTGTCTGTCTGTCCATCCATAACTGTGTGCGTTGCCTAGTGAATGTGAAGAAATGGGGCATTATTTGGCAATAATAAGCCAAGATACTATATTACTTACCTTGAAAAATGAAAACAAACAAGACAAGATAGTATTTATAGAAAATTTTCCTTTACAATATGTATTTCCAGTCTTTTGATAACCAGAGCGCTTTATCTAATTTTGACTAACTATTGATATTTGTTTTTCATTGTCTACAGATCGTGTTTCACACTGTTGGGTATTCTGGGACAAATACAATAAATCTTGTCAATGAAGATGGAATAATGCCCTTAAGTTATTTCTTGGTAAATCTTCCAACTTTCTTCGATCGGTTCACGTTTTAAGGTATCATTGCCCCAATAATCATTGTGGAAGCGTTTGGGACTTAACTACTAACTAATAACCTCATTGAGATACATTTTTTTTGGGAAGAGGGACGAAACCCCCACAAATTTATTTATTTAATGGAGAAAAAGCCTCTCCACAATGGCACTATAAGCTCATAAAAATAAAAAGCTAATGGGGAGCCAATTTCCAAAAGTTTAAGACATAATAATAATTATGGAGTTTTATAATAACTCCGTTACAAATCAAATTAACTTTTTGTAGATCTTATGTATTTTCATTGCATTCTATCCAGCTTGTATGCTCCTTTAGCCATTCGAGGCAAGTCCTGAACATCTTCGAAAATCTGAATCCATTTTACCGTTACTCCAAAATTAGCTAAACTGTCTGCAACCATATTGGATTCTCTATAACTATGATTTAGAGAAACGTTGATTCCCTTCAAGTATGAAATAATTTCATATGTGCATGATTTTAGCTTCCAAGGAAGTTTCCATAACTTATTGATCAAATTGACAACAAACCGAGAGTCCGACTCAATACAAATCTCCTGAATATTCAACTTTAAGCATGATTTGAT
Source organism: Sambucus nigra (assembly GCA_949130495.1). NCBI lineage: Eukaryota > Viridiplantae > Streptophyta > Magnoliopsida > Dipsacales > Adoxaceae > Sambucus > Sambucus nigra. Next base: position 625,880,533 of record OX422210.1, on the reverse strand, counting down.
TCCAAAACTTAAACTTTTCAATTCCATAGAAGATATAGAAACATCATCTTCTGAAATGTCATAAGCTATAATCATTTTCCCTTTGTCATACCTAATCATACCTCCTATACCACCTTTGCCTGGATTGCCTTTCGAAGCCCCATCAATATTTAGCTTAACTTTCATCTCGTCTTGGAAATTCCATTTGATAGCGGAGTATTTGATTTGTTTGGATTTAATTTCCAAAACAAATAAATCCTGAATGCCTTTAGTAAATGAAGAACCTCTAGAATGGAAAATCTTCCATTTGAATAACTTAGAGATCATAAAAATAATTTGATTTTGAATCACCTATTTATTGCAATTGTTACCATCAAAAAACTCTTATTACTGGCCTTCCATATCTCCCAAACAACAACTTGAGGAATGCACTTCCAAAAAAAAAATTCAAAGTCAGTATTCCCCACTTTCATCCACTAACTAAAAAACATAGTAGACATATTACTCCTATTCAATTCTACTCCCATCAATTTAGAGAAAAAATCCCATATTCGAGACACCAAAGGACATTTTAAAAATAAATGAATCGTTGATTCTTCTGAAGCTTTACAAACCTGGCATATGGAACTCAATCTGATATCCACCTGCTTTAAATTCTCATCTGCAGGAAGACAATTATTGAATAATTTCCATATATTTATGGAAATCTTTTTTGGAATCATAGCATCCCATAGAGAACTGAGAATGATAGAAAAAGGAAAATGATTCTTTACACTTTCATAAGCATAGGATAAAGAAAAAATACCTGAAGTTTCACTCTTCCAGACGAATTAATCATCTATTAGATCCATCTGCTCAAGGCATTCATCTTTCAGTCCTAACAATTGCTTCCAAATATGAGATCCCCCCATAGATTTATTTCGCCACTTCCTATATCTTTTTGAAATGAATATTACCCACAATGAATCCTCAGTTTTATATTTCAATAACATTTTCATGTTGGCTGCCTTAGCAATCCTACCAAAATCAACAAATCCAAGGCCTCCTTCATTTTGATCTTTGCACAGGAATTTCCATTTCTTCCCTTGAAATTTCCACCCTTCATCTTCATTACCACCTCAAAAGAATTTATTCATCAATGAATGAATCCTTTTGATCATCAATTTTGGAGGATTAATGGAGGCTAACACATCGCATGTAATAGATGATAACACATGTTTAATCAGAGTATACCTACCTCCGATTAAGACTAATTTGGCTTTCCAACCTGATATTTTTTATTGCAAAGATAGAATGAGCGAATCATAATATTTCACCTTGTTTCTTCCTTTAAATAACGGGAACCCCAAGTACTTAATTGGAAGATCTTTATGATAATATAGCAAATTTCTCAAGGTCTTGATTTACTCTGAAGTGATAAGTTTTGGAATCAGCTATTCTTTGAAATATGCAAACAGAGGTGACACAGTAGTTAAATGATTTTGAAAATATTGAACGACATGATTTGAAATGATTTTCTTGTCCTGAATCATCCTCCCACTGTCATCTTTGATCCCATGAATCATTAGCTCAGAAGATTTTAATTTAGCACCTGCGTGAAAAAATTTATTATTAGTCTCCCAGCTGCAACCATTTAACAGATGATTTTTTATGCCAATACATTTATTCCATTTATAAGGCTGATAATAAATTGTCTTTAACTTTGTTAACTGCACTCCTGTTTGATTCAGACTTATCTTTCTCATAAAGAATCTCTAACTACATAATCCCAACCTCCAGGTCTATTACTTCTTGGTTAACTTTTTTGAAAGTTTCCTTACTCCCAACTTCTCAAAACTCCTTCAGTCTTTGAAGTTTAAATGAGAAATTCTTCATACCTGTAGAATTAGTATTAACCTTCCAAGACTCTGAAACAATCTGCGTAAAATTAGCATGAGTACACCAAACATTCAGAAATTTAAACATGTTATGAACTTCATCCACCTGAGTCTTGACAGAAATAAACATTGGGGCATGGTCCGATGCTGTTTTGTTTAAATGCTTTAGGATAGAAACTTGATAGTTCATCTCCCATTGGTTATTAAATAAGCATCTGTCTAATCTAGCCATTATTAAATCTTCTTCCTTTCTATTGTTGATCCAAGTAAATTTGGATCCTTGATAGCCCAAGTCCATTAAGCCACTGTCTTCAATTGCCCGAGAAAACTCTTCCACAGCTACATTATCAATAGCACTTACATAGGGCTAGTTCTAAGTGCTTGGTCTAGATCAGAAATCAAAGAATTTACATATTCAATCCCCACAAAGTTTTGGATCAGACCCCCAGTTAGACCTCTGGTCTCTCGAACAGTAGCAGGTAGACTTGCGTGTGACATATTACTTTGTGTGGATGTCATAAACATTTAAAGAGTTTTTATTAGAAAACTAACAATAAAAGTTTGTATATTTAACATTAAGTAATCGAAAGAAAAAAACTTATAATTTCTCTTCTCCTATGTTCCTTCTAAGAAAGAGTTCACTTAGGAAAATCAGAAAATATAAACTTATCTCCTCCTTTACACAACCCTTCATTGTACCTAAGTTACACCATGCTTATGGTTCTACAAAGTCAACACATCCTAACACCCTGTAGACAAAACATGTCCAATAATGAATTGGTACTTAATGAATTATTCTCCACATATATTTCAACATCGCAACACCTGTATCTCTATATCGATGTGCTCCTAGTAGTGGTCTCCATGAAGCATATATGCATCTACATATATGCACATTGCATACTGCATATATGCAGATGCAGATATGCAGATGCATACTGCATATATGCAGATGCATATATGCAGTGCATACTGCATATATGCAATATGCATATATGCATCTGATGATGTAAGCAAATGTGGAAAGAAACCCCTGACACAGAAAAATACCTCCTATAGTAGTAGGTCCAGTTGACCCTTTGGCAAGACCATTAGTGTTATGTTTGACCCAAGGTAGAGGAGGGGGGAGCCATTGAACTGGAGTTATGCTAGGAGCTTTGGCAGGTATATTTGAGGATGATGAGCTCAGTAAATTTATTGTGCTATGACAATCAGATCAAAGCCACCAAGCGTAATTAGCCAAACTAAGTTATTGAGCAAAATTCATTGTTACTTGGTTATGCAAAAACTAAGCTATTGAGCAAGAGAGCAATGCTAATTCATATTATGTGAGTTTTTTTTCCCACGATGAACACTACCGCAAAATTCACTCTTACTTGGTTTTGATATTCCCATGATGAACACTACCGTAAAATTCACTCTTACTTGGCATGGATGAATTTGATTCATAGTTCCCCTTGCAAGGGTTATTCTCTGGTGACCCACCGTTCTCCTCATAGGCTGCCCGGAGCCGCCCGATGAGTGCGTCAAGGCTTCCCCAAGCTTGCCTTAGCGAGCAGGTGCGAGGTGCGGGTGGTTCAGACTGCCGATAAAAGATGTAAACTTGTTGGTGAACTTTAGTATTACGAAACTGGTCAAGGTATCTAAGAAATTGAAGCGCATGTTTGCTATTACACTGTGATAGTGGAAATGGTGACCTCTGGTTCCTCAAATACTCACCAAATGTGTTCCAATCTCTCCTCTTTTGGGACTCGTATCGGCTCGGCGTTGCGGGTTGGTCCCTGGGTGATCTAGATGACCCTTCAGCGGATTTTTTCCCTCGGTCTATTGAAATATAACCACTATGTACATTAGGTAGGGGAAAAAGAACCTGCCATTTCCACTCGACCCCTTGTTAGTCTTGCTACACTACACGACACGAGTCTAGGGTAAAGTTGAAGCAGACACGGTCAAGTGAAGTCGACTTCACAAGTGATTAAACATACCATATATATATATATATATATATATATATAATAAGTTACAATGGTGTTTTTACTATTCATAAGTTTGGGAGACACTTCACGGTTCAGATCGAAGCCAACAAGGCAACGATCCAATGGTTGATATTAAAATATTTTTTTACCATTTTTGCCCTTTACATATTTGAGTTCCCCCTCTTTTTTAACCTTCATTTCCTTTCCTCATTTTACCCAAAATTCAAATACATGAATAAAATAGGAAATTAACACATTGAAGCCTTTTTGACACTACCCAAGTAGACGGTTCTCTCTCTCTCTAACAATTAACCCTACTCATTTTGGCTTTTGCAATCCCGTTCTTTCACGATTACCCCCTCATTCTCTCCAAAAACTCAAACCCTCCCGTTTCTCCCTCCTCCGCTGCGTCCCTCTCAAATTTTCCCTCCTCCGCTGCGTCGCTCTCTTTTGCCTCCCACCTCCTCCGCCGCTTCAAAATCAAATCTAAAACCTGATTGATCTAAAACCCTACTCACTTTAGGTTTGTTTCATCACAATGGAACCATGAAAACACAACACAAGCTAGGTTTTTCCCTCTCTATATGTCTCCTCTCCTATTAGGTAGGTTTCAAATGGTATTGATTGGTTTCAATTGGTAACGATTTGTGCATTTTTTATTTTTTTAAATCTGACAACTTTGAATTATGGTATTTGTGGGTTTGATTTTTGTGGTGTAACTAATATTTTGTTTCTTCTCTTTTATATTCAGGATTGAGGATCCTGAAATAATGGAATAACTGGTAATATTTTGTTTCTTCTCTTTTATATTCAAGTTCATTTTCCTTTTTGTAAACCCTAATTTTTGGGGATTCTCATTCATGGTTTATACTTCTTTTACAGTTAATTTAACATATGGAACATGGATTCTACTTCAAGGTTCATTATCTGACAAGTTTTATACAATTTTATTTTCTACTTTCGTTTTTATTGCATTTTAACTAAGAATGTTTTTTATATTCATTATATATAATGGATATTGTTTTTTAAAAAGTCGTTAAGGATATTTTTGATAACTAACTTTGTTATTTTATTAATTTTTTCTCTCACATATAACACTGTCGGAAGCATATTGATTATGGTGAGCATATCGATTGTGGTGAGCATATTGATTATGTGTGTAAGAACACCAGATGGTCATGTGATGCTTCCGTATTCTCTGATCATTCTAAATATGGTCTTGATCAGAGTTTGTCATTGGAATTTTTTCTTCTGTGTTAATTGTTTTTTCCTGTGGTAATATGGTCTAAGTATGTGAAAGTAATATGGTCTAAGTATGTGAAAGCCATTATAAAATTTCAATGACAAACTAACTATACACAAGCATTATTAGAGAACCAACTGAATTCTTTACGACAAACATATAGTTTGAACGCACACTTTCACACGCCACAGAACTAATTGAATATGTAGATATTTACTATTTGTAATTGATTACGGGAAGTTTTTTAGTGTTTTTTAGTAATTCCAAATTGATTCATATACGGGGGGTACTAAGGCATGACTTGCAATGATGAGCCATAGGATTAGCGAATTTTGTTCAAGACACAGGGCAACATAGTGTGGAGGAAAAATAGATAATTCTCTCTAGCCCTTAACAACGATTTTACATCTTCACATTGCATTTCAATTAATATACATCTTCAGAAGTTGTGTAATCTTGGTTAGAATGGGATGTGATTTTTGACAACCGAATGTTCATGTTTGAGGACCAAGATCAACATAAGGCCCAACTAAACTTATTTGATATCAAGTAGTGTAGATCTTGCCTTATTTTCGGTATATAGCTGCTATATAGCAGCTATATAGCTTCTATAGCTACTATAGCTGCTATATAGCTGATATAGCTGCTAACTGCTCATGTTTTCATCTCATGGGTTGATTTTACGTCTCATGTTTTCTTTACCTTTCGGGTATCTCGGACACAAGGTTATCGCTGGTTATTTGGACACAAGGTTATCAGTTAATAATAAGGTGTTGCGGGGGTTTCGATTTTGAGTTATAAGGCATATTATTTGGACATATCGTTTATTGGATTGATAGATTGAAAGAATATGGGAGAGAGAAAGGTGTTGAAGAAGTACTACCCGCTGCCGGACTTCGATCCTGCGAAGATACCTCGGAGGAAACAACCAAAAAATCAACAAATTATGGTGAAAATGATGCTTCCCATGAGCGTACGCTGCAAAACCTGTGGCAACTACATCTATAAGGACACCAAGTTCAATTCCCACAAAGAAGACGTCATTGGAGAGACATATTTGGGAATAGAAATATTCAGATTTTATTTCAACTGCACCAAGTGCTCAGCCGAGATTACTAATCTAATGACGTTTTAATTTTTTATGTAGATCTCTTATAGTATTTAACAGATCTAAAAACATCCCCAGAGGTATCAAGTTCTCACTATGAGTTATTTTTTTGGTTGTTTCAAGGTTGAAAGTTTTGGTTTTTATTTTGCTCCGGCGACTCCTCTTCGTGGTGTACGTGAACAAGCTTATTAATAATAGGTATTTTGTCTCTCTAAATTTCAGCACTGAGATAGGCCTCTTTCAATTTTTTCACCCTTATTCAGCACTGTATATATTTGGCACTGAGATGTGTTCTTCATTTGGCAGATATATCCGTGAAAAGCCTTATTCAGCACTGGCGATCGTGGTCGTACAAGAAGAAAACTACAGTGAGCTCTCGATTGTGGTGAGGAAAAAAAGCCAACGGTCATCGAAGTTGATTCGGGTAACAGGATCTTCCAGTCCAAGACGAGCCTCATTTTCGGGATTTCGTGAGAAAAACCCGGATGGTTTACGATTCTCTTCGCTTAATAAGTTGTTAGTAAAAATACATGTGTTGTAATTTATTTTCTCTTTGTTATAGTCTTAACCTTAATATATTCTCGCATCTTCAGTTGGTGCTTTTCTTATATCTACTATGACAATGCCATCCAGCTTTACCCGAGTTGCTCTGCTTCCGTAACGGGTACACGTGTGAGTTTGATGCGTGGCCTTTAACTCCAGTGCCATCACCTATGTCCTCTTTAACAATGACCATCTGATGGACATTTATGAGGGCGCATCCGTGGTTTGGGAACACAACACTATGACCACAGTAATGTCCTTGATGCATGGCTTAAATTATTGGTTGATACCATTACATATTGTCGATTTTTAATGGTTAACTACATTAATAATCTTCATTTTTTAATTCTCGAAAATCTCTTACAGGGTAAAGGTTCAGAAGGTTAAAGCTTCAGGTGCTAAAAAAATTTGAAGATACAAAAATTGCCATCTTTACCTGCCCCTTTGAGACTCCGTAGCCGAAGACCAGGTATAAGGTTGACATTGACACAGTGGAAAAGTTTCAAGCATAAGGATGTTGGTGCTACATTGGTTATCTGTCAGTGGGGGTTCGATGATGAAGCAAAGCACTTATTGGCGCATTGGAACTTTCCCACTATTCAATAAGTTGATGGTTTGGAGTTAGACCTGATAGCAGTAGCCAATGGGGGAGAATTGTGCTGAGGTTTCAAGAGATGATAACAATAGTCACAAAAGATTGAAAGTTGTATATCGAACACTCTTCAAACTCAAGGGTTGTGACCATATTCGTTCGTTGTGTTAATAAGATGATAATATAGGTGACAAAACGTAGCATTCATGATGCATTGTGGTGGCTCAGGTGAGATTTTTTGATCAATCGTTGTCGAGGCAGATGCTGATAAATATCCAAGAATTGAGCAGTATACCATCACGGCTTTTGCAAATGCTTTGGATTTTGTCCCCATGGCACTTCCAGAAAACAGTGGTCTCCAAACCATCACTTTATCTGCTATAAAGTCTTCGCAAATTATGTAGAACAGTCCGTGGTTTGGTATAGACCACGGTGACACTGGAACAAATGACATGAATGAGCCGAATATCTATGAGACACTAATTCCACCGCAACACATTCCTGATGTGTTTGCAATATTCTGCAGCACATCATGGGCCATGCTGTTTGCAATTTTCTATGATGGTTGATTTGTGAATTTTTTTATTATAGTAGATCAGGTACACGGACATGCTGTGACATTTGGTACAGACTTTGAGCCCCTATTTACATCAGGTACATGGTGTGACATTTGGGTGTGTCAAGCAACAAGTACACACATATAGTATTAAATTTGCGAGGTATACTCTCTATCTTATACACACATGTACGATTTGTTTTTAATTCCATTTTGAATATTATGTGAGTTTTATTTTACAGATCTTTTTGGATCTTGAAGAAATGAAGGGCATATTTTTGGATCTTGAAGAAATGGAGGCTGGATAATGACTGAAGATATTACAAAAGCCTTAGCTCCTAATGGCAACCAACTTAGTTGAAAAGAGGTTAAACTAATTAGTTTAAATATTCCTTTTGCAGGCAATGTTAAGATTTGGAGGCAATCCCGAATCAGGATGTTTTGGTGGATTAGTGAGTAATGATCAAGGGGCGTGGTGGGTTAAGGGATTCTTCTAAAAAAACATCAACAGTGGGTAAAACAATGGATTATTTCTACTCATGTACTGAGATCATCCCTGGCTTCTGGTCATGCAGATTATAAATGGAGCAGATTATTTATACTTATGTACAGAGATCATCCCTAAAGCAGATTATTTTAAAGTTCTTTGTGAGATCATCCTTGGATTTATGCTCTGGTCTATCTGGTTAAGCAGGAATCAAAGTATCTACGAAGGAGTCCAAATGAATTGAAATACAATTATCAACAATGTAAGCCATCTCATCTTTTCCTCTAGCACAAGTATAACTTTCAAAACCTCAATCCCTCAAAATGATATTATCCAGAAGAGATTCTTCATAGCTTTCATTACATTAGAACTAACAAGTAGTCCTTTGTTTATCTTTCATTACGTGGCTGCTGAAACATTGCTAAACAAGTTCAAGTCCTATAAATATTCTAATTAGTTTGTACGAGGCTGCTGCTCCTTAACGAAAATGATGTTTTTATAACAGAGAATTTCAGCATTTCTCTCGAACACATTTCAGTATTTCAGTATTCGTTAACATATGTTTGCGGAGAATTTTGTAAACTATTGTACCTACATAATTAATGAATTTCAGTATTCCTTAATGAATATGATATTTATAGCACATTCCATTTGCTAACTTTAGTTATACTAAAATTCTCTGCATTTTAAATTATTGGCTTTGCAGTTTGATCTTTGTCCCCATTGTTTTAGTTGATTAATCGTAAGCGATATTACTACTTGCTCTGTTCGATTGAAAGACACAAAAAAATACTCCCTTATACTTAATTAATCATATATATATTGGGGGTATCACCCTGAAATTTTGTCACATATTGTTATCCTTTATTTATCTGAATTCTTGAGTAGCATGTTAATTGGATAGGCCTGTTGGACAAAATGGAGCTGCTATATTTCCTTATATATTTTCCTCGATGTTCTTCCCCTCTTGCATTTTGGTAGTGTCTGGTAATGGTCTAACCCGTGGGTTGGTTTTATGGGTTAATTTGTATGTTTGGAAGCAGTGTATGTTTGTTAGTGTGCCCCCTACTATTTTCTACATGTACGGTCGCCCAGGGCATTTGTCCAAAGATTTCTCTTTCGATCCCAAGCCTTAATATACTGCCCTCCCATGCCCTCTTCCTTCCCAAATCCTCCCGCGCCATTCCCCGCCCTACTCCAACATTGTATATATTATTCTCCCTCTCCCGTTGTAGATCTGAATCATATGTAAATTTTTTCTTTTGTTGCCTTTTGTTTTCGTATGGAACGTTATGAAGATTAGAGTGAATTTTTGAAATATCTTTTAGATCTGACCGATATGTTATTTTCTTTGTTGCTCTGTATGTGTGTTCCTAACTCTTACTTTTGTTTCTCTCTGTATGCATCATCGGATATGTTTTCTTCTTGCAGATCCACACCCGAAAGCTCCTCACAAACAATTTCCACAATACAAGTCAGGTTTATCGTTTGAGTGACCAAAATTGCACAAACACAAGCGCTGATAAAACAGGGACACAATCAACAGAGTTTTGGCTATACAATACGATGACCAAATAAAAAATATTGTTCAAATCCAAGGTTTCAGGCAAAGTGGGCATGTACGTTTGCGGCGTCACAACTTATGATCTCGGCCATGCTCACATCTATATCTCCTTTGACGTCCTTTTCAGGTCCGATCGACCTCTCTCTCTCTCTCTCTCTCTCACACACACACACACACACACACACACACGCGCAATCTTATATCTTCTCAAGAACCAAAAAAGTATCAACTAATATCTGCTGCATAGTTGATATTATTCAATAACTAACATTTAATAACTATACAGCTGATATTATAACTGTTATTGAACTATATTCCGTGACCCTAAATCACCAATGGTCTCACAAATTTTCTCTCGCTTGCAGTATAGTGAAAATCAGGTGCCGCTCGAATCTTCTATATACAATCAGTTAGGGTGTCTTTGATTGGACTGAGCCGCGATCCAACCCGAAGAAAATGATGGTGAGTTTTCCATCTTATTATCTCGCCGAATCTTCATGTGGAAAAACAATGCTACTCCACGTGGAAACACAGTGCTATGGATCAAAGCCTCAACTTGCATTATATTCCATTTTCAGTTTTACTGATCAAAGTCTCTGTTTATGTTTCTCAGGTAAGGATTCTGCAGTTTGTGTATTCCATTTTTACCCATTTTTTTATTTGTTCGATTTTACCGACTCAAGATTAACCCGATAACAAATGGGGAAGAACGGGCCAGATAACAAATGGGGCAGAATGAACCAGCAACCCAATGACTGAAATCAGACCAACATCAGCAAAACCATGCACTACCAAGTGAAACCAAATGGACCAAGAACTGCGAAGTGAAAATTGACCTAGCACTGCCAAGTGAAAAGGGACCAAGCACTGCCAAGTGTTGATTCAAAGATGGCCGCTACTACCTTTTGTAGGAGAATTCTTAAAAGGTTGCCCTGTATTTCAATTTTACATTTTGTTGGATTGGTTGTTACCCTTTAGGTGGATAGTCCAATAAATAAAGGAGACTCTGTCCATTTTTTTTTAAATTGAGACTTTTATTTGAGGCACAATGTAATTTTCTTTAATGAATATTGAATATTTCAAGTTATATATGAATTTGTTTGATGAAATCTAGACTATTTGAATATTGTTCGACTATTTATTATCTATTTACAAGGGTTGATTTAACTATAAATAATAGTTGTTTATTGATGGAGTAATGATTTTTTTTAATTTTATATCAACATTTATGTCAGTTTTGATAAAACTCTCATAAAAATTACTAAAATTGACATAAATGTGATGTTATTTATATCAGTTTTTCGTGAAAATGTGATTAAAAACATGGTGAATATCGTAGTTTTTATGTGTGTTTTTAAAAACTGAGATAAATGTGATCTTATTTATGTCAGTTTTACGAACATTTATGTCAGGGCTTTATATGTCAGTTTTGAAAAATTCTAAAACTGACATAAATGGTCATTTATGTCAGTTTTTGACTGACATAAATGATCATTTTTCTTGTAGTGGCATAATCAATAGTCAGCTCCTTTTTTTGTAGTTGGCCTTAAAGCAAGCTTGTCTCAACCTTTTTATTTTTTCTATCATTTCTAAATCTGGCTGCTTTTCCATCATCTTCTTGATCTCTTCTAGCATCTCTACCTCATTTGTTAATCCCATCTCCTAATATTGCAATTAAGAAAAAAAATACTTATACAAATAAGAACAACATATATTAAACTTACTTACAAAATTTTATATTCAATTCACTTCTTACAAGAGATAAATGAACTCAATTAAAAATAAAGGGTTAATTTCATTTCCCGTGAACTTTTCCCCAATTTTTACATCATCATCCGAATTTTGTTTTCACGATTTAACCCCTAAACTTCTATATCGGCTTCATGTAGCCTCCTAACTTACACCGTCAATTTTTTGGACGAAATATTGGTCGTATTCCATGCAAATGAGGGTATTTATGTCCAATTCAATATAAGAGTTTTAAAAAAATGAAAATTAGAGAAAAAATTTTATAAAATAATTTTTTTTATAGAAAACAATTTAAAAGATTTGGAAATTAAATCTTTTTTTAAATCGGGAAATTACCAAAGAAAACTATTTTAGAAATTACAAATAGAAACATTAAAAATTAAAAATATGAAAAATGTTAATTTTTTAAAATATGAAAATAATAGAAAAATATTTTTGAATTTATAGAAAACATTTAAAAAGTTAGCCAACAAATTTAGAAAACGTACACAGAAACACCACCGGGTGGTCCCTCTCTCATCATGAAGCATGGACCGACTTATTTTGAAAAAACTTACAAGAATCTTGAAAAAGATACAAAAGACATTTTAAAAGATTGAATAATAACATAAAAAAAAATTTAAAAATCTAGAAATAATAAACAAAATATTATAAAAGTTTGAATATTATTTTAAAAAAAACATTTTAAAAAGAACAAATTTTATGGAAAAAACATATTTCTAGGAAAAAAAAATTGTAGCAAAAAAAAATATTTTTGGCAAAAATTCATATTTCCAAAAAAAACAAACAAAACTTGGTTCCTATAAAAATTCAGCAAATAAAAAATTAATAAATTCTAGCAAAATTAAAATAAATACCAATACCAACAAACCCATACACATACCCCTAATTAAATCTTGGATTTGGGCAAACAAAATAACCTCAAATTCAATACTTTCTTTTTCAAATCCTCCTTTTTCTTCAACCCCATATATATATATATATATATATATATATATATATATATATATATATATATATATATATATATATATATAGAGAGAGAGAGAGAGAGAGAGAGAGAGAGAGAGGTGCAACCATGATTGCCCATGACGTTATGAGAAAATGAGAAAGAGAGTATAGTGAGGTATTATCCACAATTTGGTAAAATACAATAATACCCTTTTAAAATAGTTACATGGGTGTCAATTGTGATTATCTGTTCAATAAACTAGAAGTATTATGGTTAAAAGGTTTCGTTTTGAAAGTTTAGGGGGATTAAATCCAAAAAATAGAAGTTTAGTTGGTGATGTAAAAATGAGAGTAAAGTTTAGGGGTGAAAATGTAACTGACTCTAAAAATGATGCAATATAGATTAGTATATTCAAAAGGATCTGATACGCACGTATGATAATACCTTAACATTGTCAATGAGCGACTCCATACTCTTGATCTTCCGATGTGGCCACCTCATAATATTAAGTTCTCTGCATCTTTTCTTCAGCACAATCAATCCTACCTTCAACTCCTTGGTTGCTTCAGTTATCGGAACGTTAAAGTATTTTTGAATCTCATCCAGTTCCAATGGAGCCCATTTTAATTTTTTAGTTTCCCGACTTTGATTTTCATTTGTGTTTGAAATCATAAATTGCCCGTGACGCATTGTATTGAGCCCTTCTATTGCTCCATAATCTAAATTTTCAGTATCCATAAACATTTGTGGCTTGATATCTACAATACCATCTTCCCTAAAATCTGCAATACTATCATCCCAAATATTCTCAAAATCATCAAATTCCAATTGGGGAATATAATTGTTTTGTTGGGAAAATTGATATTCATTAAAACCACGTGGAATTTGATTGTGTTGTTGCGAAAATTGGTATTGATAATCAAAGAGGGTTTCATAATTTGATTGTGGAAATAATTGATCAAAATTAAAGGGATCGTCAAAAGATTAGTAATTCAAGTTATTATTGATATGTGAGTATTGCTCCAATTTTCTGCAAACACAAAAAATGGACAATTACACAAGTACACAAACATATATACTAGGTTGTAAATAATATACTTGAAAGAATAAGTGTATTAATAAGTGGGATATTACCCTTGAGAGATTTCTTCCAAATAAGGCCAATCAAGTTCATACTCGTTTTCCACCCTAAGCTGATTAGAATCCATTCTTGAAGACAGTGCATTCGGAGGAAGAAACTAGTATTTAAAACCGAAAGCTGGGGACGTGCGCAAACTCTCTGACTTCCCATTTACGCTCAATCCCTACAATTTCCTATTTTCTAAAACTTAAAACTCAAGCGTCAACTCTACGAACAGGGGCGTAACTGTGTGTGGGCTTGGCTAGGCTCAAGCCCGGGTCATGTTTAAAAAAAATAGCCTTTATAATAAAGCCCAAAGCTCAAAGCCCACCCAAGAAAATATTTGTCCAACCCATCAAACCTCCAAACAATAAAACTTGATCGGGGAGACCAAAGCAGGAACAAAACAAAAGGGAACAAAACAAAACAAAAGCAGGGGAGGGAACCAACCAAAGCAGTTAAAGTGTTTCTTTGTCAAATTGGCTTCGCATACAAGGTAATTTTATTACATTTGTTAAATCCGTTTTTGTTTTTTTTTGTTTACTATAAACATCCCTAAATAATAAGTTTTAAAATCCCTAATTTGTAAAACCTAAATATTGAAAATCCTAACTTTTTCTCTTTGATTTTTAATTTTTCTAGTCTCATTTCTTCTTGCCTATTGATAACTTGAACAAATTTAAATTATAATTTCAATCCCTAAATTTATAGTGTTAATTTTTTATTATGTTCACTAAAATATATTACTCATGCATTTTCTTAGGTTACAATGTCAAGGAAAACTTTATTATCATTTTTTAAACCAAAAAGTGATGAGAAAGCAAGTAAAGAGTCGCCTTCTATATAACCTGATGCTACTCCTTTAACCTTCATCGAGTCACCACCTCCTTGTAAAATTCAAAGGACCGAACCTAGTGAAAAAGATGACTCTTTTACTCTTGATCTTGGCTTGCGTCTTCAAATATGGCAAGCACCCGTTGAAGACCGTGATGAGCTTCAAAAAAAATATCTCAAATTGGGGACTTATCAACCCATACTTCAAGAGTACTCACTCACCCAAGACGGAAAACAATTCCGTCACTTTCAAAGTAGTTGGTTTACAAGATATCCTTGGCTTGAGTATTCCGTTGAAAAAAATAGAGCATATTGTTTTTATTGCTTCCTGTTTGAAAGTAATCCACCGACTCGGACTGCATTTACAGTTGAAGGGTTTCAAAGTTGGAAACGAGTTAGTGGCCCTAAATGTGCACTTTTGAAACACATGGGAGTTCCCCCTTCAACGCATATGAGTTGTGTCAATGTTGCAGAAGATTTAATGAATCCTTTTCAACACATTCGTAGAGTGCTTGACTCACAATCTAAAGAAGTGGTGGAGAATAATCGATTGCATCTCAAGACATCTATCGATTGTGTGCGGTGGCTTGCATTTCAATCATGTGCATTTAGAGCTCACGATGAATCCCCTCAATCACTAAATCGTGGAAACTTTATTGAATTGATAAAGCACACTGCAAGATATAATAACAAACTTGCCAAAGTTGTCTTACAAAATGCTCCAGGGAATGCAATGTATACCTCTGCAATTATTCAAAAGATAATTTTGAATATTTTGGGTGATAATGTGAGAAGTAAGATTCGTACTGAAATTGGAGATGGGAATTATTGCATATTGGTTGATGAAGCACAAGATGCATCTGCTAAAGAGAAAATGGGCATTGTCTTAAGATTTGTTTATGGGGGAGGTGTGGTACGTGAACGTTTTTTTGGAATTGTGAGTGTTGAAGACACTATGGCTTTGACACTTAAAAAGGAAATATCCGGAGTACTTGCTCTTTATGATCTTCATATTGATAAAATGCGTGGTCAAGGGTATGATGGTGGTAGAAATATGCGTGGGGCTTGGAATGGGTTACAAGCACTCTTTCTTAAAGAGTGCCCATATGCCTATTATGTGCATTGCTTCGCCCACCAACTGCATCTTTCTTTAGTCTCGGCATCTAGAGATGTGCAAGATATATGGTTATTTTTTTCAAAGTTGAATACAGTTGTGAATCTTGTCAATGCTTCTCCCAAACATCATAGTGAATTACAATCGAGACAAGCTGCTGAAATTGCGAATAAGGTTGCTCGTGGTGAACTTGGGACGAGAAGAGGTGCTAACCAACTTAAGACCTTGCATCGAGCCGGAGCAACTCGTTGGAGCTCCCATTTGAATTCTGTCAGAAGCTTGATTGATTTATTTGGTCCATCTTGTCAAGTTGTTGAAGATCTTTGGAAGAATTGCCCTAGTCATCCTATACTCTCGGAAGCTATGGGTGCTTATAATGCGATGACTTCATTTGAATTTGTATTTATTTTACATTTATTGAATGAGATTATGGGAATCACAGATTTTCTTTGTCAAGCACTTCAAAGAAAATCTCAAGACATTGTAAATGCTATGAGTCTCGTCTCAAGTACAAAAACATTGCTTTAGAAGTTAAAAGAAGATGGTTGGAGTTCCTTCTTTGAGAAAGTGAAATCATTTTGTGAAGATTTTTACATTGAGATCCCCGATATGAGTGCTCGTTATTCAGTGGGTACATGACGTTCTTATCAACAGTATGACACCATTACAGTTTATCATCATTATCAAGTTGATACATTCAATGCTGTAATTGATTTTCAGATCATGGAGTTAAATTGTAGGTTTTCTGAGGGTGCAATGGAACTTCTTATTCTTAGTGCTGCTTTGGACCCACGTGATACTTATAAATCATGTAAAATCGGTGATATATGCAAGATAGCCAAAAAATTCTATCCTCGAGATTTCACCATAGATGATATGCATGGTTTGAAGAGTCAGTTGAAACATTATGAGCTTGATATCCCACATCACCCAAGTTTCTAAAATTTATCCTCAATTTCTGAGTTATGCACTCAATTTGCTGAAACAAAAAAGAGTGAGATCTATTATCTGGTTGACAGATTGATTCGTCTTATTTTGACTCTTCATGTTTCCACGGCATCAACCGAACGAGCTTTCTCAGCTATGAAGCTTGTCAAAATAACTCTTCGCAACAAGATGGATGATGACTTTCTTGAAGATTGGATGATACTCACCATTGAAAAAGAACTCGCACAAGATATTGATCTCAATTCGATAGTTGATGATTTTTATTCTCGAAAGGATCTTAGGGTTCAATTTCATTAGCCTATTATTAACTTCTTCTTTTTTGTATGCGTGCAAATCTATCAAACTTGACTAGATATAACAAAATGATATTCTTTTGTCTATTTTGAATATAAAATTAATGCATAGCTATTATCTCAATGGTATTGATTTTTGTGTTTATTTTTATTAACTATATGATAAATTTATATTAGCCCGGCCAGCTGCAAAATCCTGGCTACGCCCCTGTCTACGAACCGACGCTTCTCTCTCCATCCAATTATGATTTTTAATTTTTGACATCTATTCGCCTCCCACCATTAAACCTCACCTTGAATGACAGCAATTAAGCTCTTCCGTGGAGGAAGACGAACGATACGTCATTTATCCCTCTTTCATCGTCCATTTCTCATTGTCCTTTGGTCTCCAACCATTTTTCTTTACAACAAACCTATATATATATATATATATACAATTGTCGTAAATATTTAAATGGCAAGTTGTCCCAAGAAAGTTGATGGTTTAGGTGATGCAACTGTCAAATCTCAGTTCCACGTCGGTAATATGATGATGTGTTTCTTGTGATTGATTTTGGATATGGGTTTTCTATTACTAACTTGCTATTAAGTAAGTAAGTATGTCATTCGGGAAAGACGGAACGGAACAATGTTGGAATTGACTGATTTCTTTTGTGTGTATAGGTGGTTGGACTGCCTATGCATATCGCTGGCGCGGATCTTTTTTTAAATAGTAAAATGATTATTTTTGAAATAATAAAAAATGGTCCATGCCACCGTTATGAAAAAATACGACTCCACTCCATGCCGCGTTTTATTTGGATCGTGATCGTGTTACTTAAAAAATAATAGATTCATAACTGTTGGTATTTTTTTTTAACGACTCCATACCCTTGTTTATTTTTGATAATTTATTTTAAAGTTTAGGATAAGAGAAAAAATAATGTTTGTGAGTGTTTTACATTTTGAATGACTTTTTGAAAACAAATAAAAATGTTTGGAGTAAACGTTAATTAAAAAAATGACCCATATTTTAATATAAAAACGAGTTTTTTTACATAAAAAACCTATACATATCGCTGGCGCGTACCAACATATTAGAAAAAATGGTCTACACTAGCGGTATGTATAGGTGGTTGGACTGCTTATGCATAGCGGCGACGCAGAGCATTTTTTTAAATAATAAAAAGATTGTTTTTGAAATAATAAAAAATGGTCTGTGCCACTAGTATGAAAAAAATACGACTCCACGCCACGTCGCGTTTTATTTGGGTCGTGATCGTGTTACTTAAATAATAATAGATTCATAACCGGTGGTATTTTTTTTTAACGACTCCATGCCCTTATTTATTTTTGATGACTTTTTCTTAAAGTTTAGGATAAGAGAAAAAAGTGTGTTTGCGAGTGTTTTATATTGTGAACAATTTTTTGGAATAAAATATAAATGTTTGGACTAAATGTTAATTAAAAAAAGACCCTTTTTTTAATAGAAAAAACAATTTTTTTACAAAAATAATTTTTTTGTTGAAGAAGTAAAATCAAATTTGTTTGATTTTAGAGTAAAGGGCATTTTTCTCTTTCAAAAAGTTTGTGGAGTGTTTAAAGATTTTTTGGAGTGTTGTTAGCTACTCCTTAAGATAAATTTTAGGAGGGTAGAATTACCTAACTTCATTTTAATGAATATGCTGTTTGATTTTCATATTTTGTGTGTGTATAAATGGGTTGATTTGTCTATATATCCATGTGGTACTTCTTAAACACTTAGTAGTTTGATTGCGTCAACAATTGAAATCTTGCAAATATTTTTGAAATTACGCACTCGCCCGTGCATCACACGGGCCTACATGCTAGTCTTTGTACAAAACCCATATATCTCTATCCATTGGATCTATTCGTCTCCCTAGCTTCTAGTCATGGTATTAAGTTAAGTTTTGCAGTCTGTTTTATTTTTTTATGCGTTGTATGTATAAATAATAATAAATAGTATACATGCTAAATATTTTGTTTTGAAACGTGAGGTATATAAACATGATGTCCCAAAGGACAAAATACGCTACAAGAAAAATGCCTTTATATGACACTTTAAAAAATGACTTTATGACAGTTTTAAAAAAATTATCCTGAAAAGTATAATACTCTTATTTATATGACATATTAATTATAAAGTGTCATTATAAGAATAATAATATTAATGTACATGACAATTTCAATATAATTGTCATATTAAATGGTACATATTATGACCCTTTTTAATTTCTATTATTCTATTTTAGATTTACTTTATTTTTAGCTTAAACATGATTATTGTGTTTGTCTGAAATAATGTTAAAATTAGGGCTTTTAGGAGCATATTAGTACGTAAAAAATGACGGTCTTTAATTTTTAGTGTATGGTTGGATTAATTTTGTTGAGGCCGTTGTAGTTAATTTAGGTATGTTGTGACTGGTTTTCGTGAAGTTTCTTGTGAACATGCTGCAATATTATAGTGAACAATTGTGTTTTTTCTATTAGTTTTATTCTATTATATTATATTCTTCACATAAATCTAGGTTATCCTTTAAGATGAGAATGCTTAATTAATTGATTTTAAACATTCGTACGTTCAATAAATTATGCCATCTTGTTTTGTTGGACATTACTATAGGCAAATTCTATGAAAATGTTTGTTTTAGTGATCTTGGTTAAAAACATCCTTCATCTATCAAATTCATTGAATTTATTTTATAGAACTAATTATTATGGATTGTGTGATTCGTTGATTGAGAATTATGTTATTTGGCATGGTAATCACATTTCTACTACTAATAATTATAGTATTAATAGGTACGCTTCAAGAAATAGGAATAAACAAGTCATGGATGTCCATGTATAGGTTATTACACGAGCACTTACAAGGGGTATGTAATTTCTTTCCAGGTTTTGAATGTATGGAAATGGCAATGTAAAAGTACAAATGTTGGAATAAAATATATTTCCTTAAGATGATGATGCACTTGATTTGTTTTATGTTCTTACCTTATTTTGGTCATTTCCTTATTGCACATGCTTTTCATTGATGGATATTTGACATGTAGTTATTGTTTCCATAACAAATTTTCATTTTATCGATGTTCAAGTTACAACAACAATGGCATGGTACGAATAAGTGGTAGTTTAATTCTTAATTATTTGTCTTTATTATTATTATTATTATTATTATTATTATTATTATTATTATTATTATTATTATTATTATTATTATTATTATTATTATTTTCATTTTATTTCTAGTCGTGATAGGAGGTTGGGGTGAGCCAATTGAAAACCCGAATTGAATTATAGTGGTGATAGGAATTTAAGGGGGGTCAATGGAAAATTTGGATTGCTAGAAGTGATCATGCCCTCACCGGATAACCAGTTGCCTAAATTGACCTGTATAGGTTTGTATTGGGATGAAAATGAGATTATGGGGAGGATAACATAATATTGAAATCAAAAGACTTAGACAGAATCACAAACACCTTATGAGCTACCAAAGTAATTTATGTGATGTGATCTTGTTTTATTCAGACACGCGTTTTAGTAAATTGAATACTATATGCTCGCATTAGGGTTAAAAATGTTCTTCAGGGGGTAAAGATTGAAAATAATAATGAAGTGTCCTATACACAGAGGCACAAATACCTTAAAAGATACAAAATAAACTTATGGGAGGTGATCGTGTCCTCATCGAACACTTGATTTTATATATCCACTAGTACACTCTTGCTTTGGGGTTGAAATGGGATAATGAGACGAAAAGCTGGAACAAAAAAGAGCCTTAGAAAGCGACAAAAGTATACAAGTGATGTTTCTTCAAAGGTAGAGAATTAGTGTACCAGTTTTATCTGGTTAATTTTGATGTTATAAGGGAATTTAGTATTGTGGTATTGCATCATATTGCTAGCAGCTCTAATTGTGTTTTGATTCACTACAGTAATATCCTTTGAAATTCAATATTCATATATCCGACTCATTTTCATTCACTACTGTAATATCCTTTGATTTGCTACAATTGTGTTTTGATTCACTACTGCTACAATAAGTGCTAATTGCCATTATTATGTTTTTTAATAAATGTCTTTTATTTCTTAATTTCGTTAATAAACATCCAATGGGGAATAAAAGTAGCTCGTGGGAAGTGACTGTGTTCCCACTGGCCTCCTGGTGCCTAAATTAACTAATATATGCTCGTTTGGTGTTAAAATTGAGTACTAAATGGCATGAACACCCCATGTGGCATACAAGTAACATGTGGGAAGCGAGTGCATCCTCTCTGGTCTCCCGGTTAATGACATTAATCCGTATAGGCTTTTTTGGGGATTATAGTGGGCATTAAAGCGTGAAAACTCAAAAGACACTACAAGTAATAATATATATGCCAACGTTTTTTTGGGGGGCGTTTTAGTAAAACGTCGGTCTAGTAAAATTATCGACATTTATTGTTAAAGGTGACGAAAATTACTGGCGTTTAGTATAAACGCCAGGAATTATTGTCGTTTAATATTAAAACGCCATTAATTGCCGACGTTTATATCTCACTGCCACAAAATTACCGACATTTTTTTAAAATAAACGTCGAGTATTGGTTCCCGTGTTAACACGCAACCAACAAACTTTGGATTCTCATTTTTTATCCTCCCTCCAACACAAAAAGTACTTTCCCTCCAAAACGAAACCCAATTTTTTTTTCATCCATCGCAGGTATTTTTCTCTACGACAAAATCGATTAAATCCCCAATTTTTTTTTCATCCATCGCGGGTATTTCATCCTTTCATCCATCGCGGGTATTTTATCCTTTCATCCATCGCAACTCGTATTTTTCTATCGCCGCTCTAGTCGTATTTTGCTACGACAAAATTGCCACGCAGAATTTGTCCCAGAATCCCCACTTTCATATCTTGTAGCTCGGTTCTTGCTATTGTAAGTAGTTTGGTTCTTTCGTGTCTTGTAGTTCTTGTAAATCCCCAGTTCTTATAAATCCCCAGTTCTTGTAAATCCCCAATTAGATTACACAGTTCTTGCAGTTGTTAATGTTTATGCATAACTTCGTATCTTGCAGTTTCATCAAATCCACAGTTTCATTTCTTGTAGTTTCGTGATTGGATATTTCAATTTACTCTCAGGTATGTTTACGCTTGTATATTTTATTACAATCTGAATTACTTTTTTGTTCAGACTATGGAATTATTCACAAATGAAACATATTTGATTGCACAAATCGCATTTGACAAATGAAACATATTTGATTTCACACACAACCAGTGTTGCTTATATTAAGACCTAAAATAAAAATTTCATAGTCAGGACCATATTTTTAGCATTAGATGCATTTTAGATGTGTGTGTATAAATCGTTAAAATATTGTATTTATCTGTCATCAGTTAAATATGGGACAAAATTTTTCATTATTGAAGACCAAAGAAAAAATGTTGAGCAATTCAACTTATTAGAACGAATTATGTCGTTAGAAAATACCAAACATAAATATTAATAAAAAAAATCTCATATCTAAGCAACGGCTACAAGTGATGAGGGATGGTGAATGAGACTGGCAATACCTAGTCAACTCGGCCTATTTGTCTGTCTTTTGATCGATAATTTGAAACACACAAATTAAAGACGTTTTCCTTAGCCAACCTACCCCATGACTCGATAAGAAGGGGTTATGTTTTCTTACCCCTCTCTCTTTGAATTTACACATACCTTGCTAACTGACATGGGAGAACTACCACCTTTCACTTGTGTTTGTGTTTGTGTTTGTTTTTGTATAATTTTCAAAGGATGAATATGTAAGAATGTTTTTCAATACTTATTTGAGTCACAATTGTTTACCTATAATCGTAAGATCTATGTTACCGATAATGATTTCTAACAATAATTTTAAATCTTTTTTTTGTTTTTGTTTTCACTAGGTCGAATATACTGATGGATAAGAGTTGGATTAACATAAAACATAGGGGCCATCCTTTATATGAGAAAGGAGCGGAGGAATCTTTGATAATAGACCAAATGCTGAAAGAATATTGTGTCCATGTAAGAAGTGCCGCAATATGATATTTGTGAAGAAAGATGAGGTAGTGGAACATATATTACTAAATGGTTTTCTAACGAGTTATACTTGTTGGACTTTTCACGGGGAATCTTCCTCATATTCAGTTCCTTCTTTCGAATCAGTTGTTAGTGATGAAATGTGAGACATGATACACGATGCCTTTGGAATTCCTTCTTCAAACCCGCCTAACTTTATGGATGGTGATGAGGAGCGTTAATATATGGGTGGGGGTCCCGATGAAGACACTAAGCGATTCTTTAATCTGATAAAAGAAGCTGAGCGGGAGTTGTACCCAGATTGTAAGAAGTATTCTACACTCTCATTCATTGTACGACTGTTGGGTATAAAGTGCCTTGGTGGATGGAGCAACAAGACCTTTACAATGATGCTTGAATTATTAAAATATGCATTTCCCAAGGGTGAAACATTGCCAAAGTCTTTTTATGAATCCCGCAAGCTGATTGCAAACTTGGGGCTAGAGTATAAGAAGATACATGCATGCCCTAATGATTGCATGTTGTATTAGAATAAGACAGAACATGAGATTGAATGTCGAAAGTGCCACACCCCAAGATATAAACAATCAAAGGCTCAGACAGATGACGATCTTACAATAGAATTGATGATGGAAATGTACGACATCCCGCTGATTCTCTTGCTTGGAAAAGAATTGATGATTTTTATCCAGATTTTGCTGCGGACCCACAAAATATCAGACTTGGATTATCCAGTGATGGATTTAACCCATTCAGGAGCTTGAGTATTGTTCACAGCACGTGGCCCGTAATTGTGATAATATATAACTTTCCCCCATGGTTGTGTATGAAGCAACCATATATGATATTACCGATACTAATTGATGGTCCTCGCGGGCCTGGTAATGACATTGATGTTTATTTACGCCTTTTAGTTGATGAGTTGAAGGAATTATGGGTTAGGGTGGATACTTATGATGCATCGTGTAATCAGATGTTTAAAATGCATGCATCATTGTTATGGACAATAAGTGATTTTCCCGCATATGCAAATTTATCAGGATGGAGCACTAAAGGTAAATTGGCATGTCCTGGTTGTCACAAATATACTCGCTCATGTTGGTTGGAAAAGGGACGTAAACAATGCTACATGGGCCATCGTCGATGGTTTCCGAAAGGGCATAAATTTCGAACAGATAAATTCTCATTTGATGGTAAAGTTGAGTTGGATACAAAGCCCATTCGACTATCTGGAGCTGAAGTGTTTGATGAGGTAAGGGACATCAATAATATGTTTGGGAAGGATCCAGAGCCAAAACTTAAGAGGAAAAGGAATGATAATAAAGATGGGAACCTCACATATAGTTGGAAGAAAGGAAGTGTATTTTTTTAGTTAGAATATTGGAAGGACAATTTAATACGCCACAATCTAGATATAATGCATATTGAGAAGAATGTATGTGATAATGTGCTCGGGACATTATTAGATGTTGATGGAAAGGGAAAGGATAATCTAAATTCTCGTCTTGATTTACAAAAAATGGGTATTCGTAAGCCACTGCATCCTAAACAATGGGCAAATAACAAATATTATTTAGCACCAGCGTGTTTCACATTGGATAATAAAGAAAAAGACATAGTTTGTAAAATATTGAAAGAGGTGAAAGTTCCAGATGGTTATGCTTCGAACATATCGCGTCGTGTCAACCTTAAACAACGTACTATATCGGGACTCAAGAGTCATGACAACCATATCTTAATGCAAGAACTCCTTCCTGTTTCCCTAAGAAATGTTTTGCCTAAAAATGTGCTTGGGCAAATAATTGATTTGAGTAGCTTTTTTAGGAATATGTACTCAAAAGTAATGAACGTAACCGATTTAGATCATACTCAATCTCGTATTGAGATCACGCTTTGCCATCTTGAGAGGATCTTTCCACCTTCATTTTTTGATGTCATGGAACATTTGGTTATTCATTTAGCAGAAGAGGCGAAGATCGGAGGACCACCACAATACCGGTCGATGTACCCTATTGAGAGGTGTGGTATTAGTTGCGATTTTTTGTGTTCTTTTTGTCATCTCATTCTAAGCATTTTTATTTCCTTCTAAAAATTAAAAATTTCCCCACGACAGATACTTGTTCATATTGAAGAATTATGTGAAGACCCGTAGTAATCCGGAAGGTTCAATTGCACAGGATATTGGGTAGAAGAATGCTTGACGTTTTGTTCAAGGTACCTGCAGGATGCTGAGCCGAAATGTAACCGACCAATAAGGAACGATGAAGGCAATACTATTGATAAAAAATGTGGTCGTAAGTTAGGAAAATCAGTGGGATTTGTGCTTGATGACATTACATATGTACAGGCACATCGCTATGTGCTTGTCAACACAGATGTAATTGCTCCATTTCGAGAGTAAGTATTCTAATTAATTAATTTCTCCCATTTTTAATCATGTAAAAATAGTGTAATAGTTCATTTTAATGCAGGACTCACCATGCGTCAATTAGGAGTAATTCTCGTCTTAGACCACATAACGTGGATCGCATTCATAATGAAACATTTCATTCGTGGTTTAAAGATCATGTAAGTAATATGCATGCTGAAACTAAATTATACTTTTAATTATATTATTACAAAATCATGAAGTTTAACATAGTTTTTGTAAATGTCAAATAGGTGCGAAAGTTACTTGAGACAACGGACATAGAACTATCACAAGAAATTCGGATGTTAGCTTTTGGGCCCTTAAAAAAAGCAAAAAGATTCACGGGGTATATTATCAATGGTGTTCGGTATCACACTAAGGCTCGCAAGAGGAAAAGAACGACGCAAAATAGTGGAGTCGTGCTAAATGCACTTACTGAAAGGTATGCAAGTGCTAGAGATAGGAATCCCGTATCAAGAGATGTTAATTTCTATGGAGTTTTGACGAATATCATTGAATTGTATTATTCTAAAGACTATAAGTTTGTGTTGTTCAAGTGTGACTGGGTTGACAACAATAGAGGTCTCATTGCCCAAGATGATTTTGGATTCACGCTTGTAAATTTCAAGCAGTTGTTGTATCCAAGGCACCAAATAAATGATGAGCCTTTCATACTAGCATCTCAGGCGAAACAAGTATTTTACGTACAAGACCCAATGAAGGAAGATTGGAATATTTTAATTAAGACAAAGCCTAGAGACTTTTTCGATGTATTTGGACAGCAATATACAACCCAAGGCATTATGATAGATCAAACGGAGGTATGGAGCGACCAACATTTGGATGACACACCATTCACACGTGATGACGATGTTAGTTGGGTCAGGCAAGGCGCTACTGGAATAACAGTAGATATGGAAACGCAAGTGGAGACAGATGAAGATGATTAGATAATTTTGTTAGATAGGCATTTGAACTTGTAATGATAACTTGATTTTGAATTGTTTTTTCTACTCATTCATATTAATTGAACTTTCTTAATAGGTTGCATATAAAGACGTCTTAGTTTTGTTGATTTCTTTTACTCATTATTCTTATTAATGTTAGATTTTAGTAATTTATTGTGGTTTTATTTCTAGTCATTATTGTTATATGTTCTCTACTTGCTCGAAAATCATGTATGTGCATTTGAAGCATTTGGATTTTGAAGGTGCCCAATTATGCAAGTGCAAAAAAAAATGTGGGTAGCCACTGAATTGATGAAGGCACTTGAGTGATTCCCATAATTCCATTTAAGTAGTCTCACACTTTGGAAGCCACTGGAATAATTCCATTTGAAGCATTTTAGTCACCTTTTGCAATAAACGTCGGTAATTTTACTACGCCGACGTTTTACTAACCCCCCCCCCCCAAAAAAAAAATGTTGGCATATATATTATTTCTTGTAGTGTTTAAATGGTCGATTTCATTAATAAGTAAGCTCAGCTTTGCTCCTTTTTCTGCTAATGAAGAATCGATCTTATCAGTCTGTTCTAGGTGTCATTCAATTTTAAAATTGGGGTATTCCACTTCATTGAATTATTTTTATTTCTTATTTTGTTCAAATATTATGCCTATTTATATTCTAAGTGTGGGTTGCTTTTATGATGGTATGATTGCAGGTAATTTCATTACTGTTTCGGCACTCTTTGTTACCTTACGGCGTCATTTGATCATGAAATCAACAAGAACATTGAAATATTAAAAATGAAGAAGCTCATCAAGGCACTCAATTTTTCTATAACCATCATGATTTCCCTTATTATGCATTCACGTGATCAAATCTCTCCGGTCACTAAAATGCCGGGAGATGAATTTGGAAGTGCTTTAAATATAGTAGGGTGAATCGTCAGGATGTTCTAGGTGCAATTACATTTGCTAAGTAGAGGCTTAATCTCTACAATAAGTTTTGTTCAATATCACATGACTATTATCAAATAGACGAATCAACAGGATGTAAAACTTCAACCTTTCTCTTTTAATTATTGAAATTTTTTACTTATTTGAGGAGCTTCGCAATCTTGCCCTTGTTCTTAACAAAAAGTAGAGAAAGGTTGGCAGGAGGATCCTAGCTTACAATATCAGTAAGCATCATTTGAATACTATATAGATCAACAACATTTATATATAGATCCCGATTGATATTCTGCTCCTAATTCTTTTTCAGTCCTGCTCTTTCTTTTTTTCAGTCTGTCCTAATTCTTTTTTAGCTTCAGTCCGGCTATTTGATTTGCCAATGCGTTTGGGGTTTACTATTTTGTGCATTTGCATAATTGACATGTAGTGACTTGATAATAGTGATTATCCAGAAATGATTTTTTGCAAGTCACTGCTCCTAACTTGTTTGTCAACGTTTTTGTCAAAAAATCATGGATGTGTAAAACGTTGACAGGTAGTGAAAAATCATTCCATGATTTTTTGCAAGTCACTGCTCCAAACAAGTTAGGAGCAGTAACTTGCAGTCCGTCTAGAATGGTTTTGCACTACCTATCCAGAAATAGTGACTTGCATTAACAAAGCAATCATGGAAATGGAGACGAAGTAAGGAGGCTCCCATGCGAGGTGCTACAACGACTGCAGGAATATATTCTTGTTTAGTGTACAATTCATAGGATTGATCACGTATATATATAGTTGATGATAAAGAGCTTGCCGCGTTAAGTAAACGAAGTTTTTGTCAACGTTTTACACATCCATGTTTAACAAATCTGTCAACGTTTTACATGGAATGATTTTTCACTACCTGTCCTGAAATGCTCTTAGACTATGGGGACTTAAGTGAGGTTATTGTTATGTTTTCTTAGGAGCGATTGATTTGGTGGTCGTATGTCACATATAAAGTATTTGTTTGAAGATCAAAAGATCAGATCAAAGTGGAGAGATGGGGTGGTTGAGTGTGGAGAGTTGTTGGTGTAGTTTATAACAGAGTGTCTAATTGGGGTGGTTGCCTTTTTTTTCTGTTGGTAGTTAATACCAGGTGTCTTGTGCAGTTGAAGTTCCAACTTCCAACTTGTGCATTCTTGATTTTTAAAATATTGAGAATTTAAAACTTAGCATTTGAATTTAAGTCGTGCACCTCATTACATAAAAAAAGGGATCCTGCACTCATTATTAATTAGCTCTAACATTACTATGGTATCAAAGCACATAGTTATATCCACTTGTCACGTCCAATTTAGCCACACATATTTCTCAACGTCTAAATTTATACGGCTTTGTGAAATTGCAAATAATGGGTTCTGTATTAACATAAAAATAAGAGGACTAATTTAATGTAATAATAATGGGGTTTGTATTTAAGTCCGTATTGTTATGTGTCGCAACGGACAACAATTGAAATAATAAGAACCTACTTGTGACAACTGTTTATTTTGACTCTCTCTCTCTCGTGCGCGCTCGCCATATATTTTGACAACATGTGCTAAATCTAAACTCTCCCATTTGTTGCATTTTATACAAAAATGTGTTAAATATATCTCTATCTTGTGAAAGTACGCTGTATTTGCTACTTTATCTCTATTAGATATATTCATCCGTAGTATAACTAACATTAATGTTTGTTTTTGTTCTGTATAGCACGATGACAACAAGTAGATCTCAGACCCAACACGTTAGAGGAGCGATGCCATTACCTAGTGAGCTACAAGAGCATATAGATCAAAGACCATTTGTCATGCCTCAACCTCCATCGAATTGGCCACCTACTAACGCTGCTACTACACCATTTAGCCCTCTGTTGCCAGGAAATAGTGAACAACAAGAGCATGTCGCAAGTAAGGCAAACTAATATTACACAACTGATTTTGTGGTTGGTTTTGGTTGGATGTACAAAAAAATGACTTACTGAATTCCCGTACCTAAATTAGATTACTGAAATTAATGTACAAAATTAGTAATTTTATCTACATGTCTATATATAACAAAATTACTAATTTTTATCTTCGCTTATATGATACTTAGATCCTAATTCCGATCAGGCAGAGGAGGAGCAAAGAAAATTTCAAGGCCTCACGTTAATGCATAGCGGGTGGGGTGAAGATGGTGGAATTTTAAACATCGAGGTGAATGAGCACGGACAACCCATTGAGAAGACAACATCTAGACTTGCTTCAAATTTGGGGTTTTTAGCACGCAATGGATAGTTAGCACAATTGACATTCCTTGATTGGAGACATGTTTCAAAAGAAGCGAAAATGGAATTTGGACTCATATCACGGTATCATATACTATTATATAAAGCTGTGGGTTGTCATATTTTCAATTTCTCATAATACCTTCACTTATCACTAAACATGAAGATAAATATAGGGGTAATTTTATACATACTTGTGGAGGTAGTTTTATAAAAACTACAATCATAAATTGATCATTCTTTTATGTAACCATAATTTGCATAAACATTTGATTTTCATTTGTTCAATCTAAAATAACAGGGAATGATTCTTTCGGTTCCGAATTTGTGGTTTAGTTCTCTAACATGTTGTTTAATATAGGACAATACAAATGCCACGAATGAGATGAGAAAATTCCTTATGGAGTCCGTCGGAAAAAAAATGGAAGGAGTGGAAGGCCACAGCAAAAAGTGAGGGCTACGGTAAATATAGGACTAATGAGGAACGCTTGGCCCATTGTCCCCCAAGGGTTGAGGAAGATCAATGGAAAACGCTCGTCTATCAATGGAACTCGGCTGAAGGAGAGGTATATTTTATCAAGATAGTTAACATAATTCTATCTTCGATTTGGTGTTTTATCACTCTAAGCATGAGAGCCACATAGTGTCCCCGGCACCATCACATGATATATATCAATTGTCTTTTCCATATATCAGGCAAAAAGTGCAAAGAACAAAGCCATACGTGCACGTTTGGCAACGCCACACACATCTGGTAGGACTAGTCATGCTCAAGTTAAAAACAAGGTAAAAGTTTGATACTTTTAATGATTATTACGTTCTTTTTTTATTGCGGACAAATTAAGTGAAAATAGATGATATCTTGACACTTGAAATCTTGTGCTTGTAGATTGCTAAAATAATTGGACACCAACCAACTCGTAAGATGGTGTAAAAGGAGACTCATATAACCAAGGATAAGGGGCCAGTTAATAAAGAAGCTGCTCGATTAATTGTATGTATATTTTGAATTTTAATGACAATTTAAACAACTTGATTTTTGTTCACGTGTCTATTATATTTTGAGAAAACATTATTTTTCATTTGAAAATGGATTTGGAATGATATTCATTATAATATCTTGATTTGATTTTTACAGCAAGAGATGGATGAATTAGAATCGCAACATCCAGAGATTGCAGAGACGGTTGTTGCAGGAGATGACATATTTGGGCGAGTTATGGGACCTGAAAAGCATGGCCGTGTGCGGACATTTGGTCTTGGTGTCACGCCGAGTATGGTATTCGGCCGATCATATACGATGTCCGAGGCTCAGAGGAGGGATATTGAGACGCGACATCAACAGGAGTTAGAGAGGATGCGACGTGAGATGGAGGCTGAAAATGAGCGGGTGAGGCGTGAGATGGAGGCTGAAAATGAGTGGGTGCGGCGTGAGATGGAAGCAAACTATGAAAGGAAGCAAGCCGAAATGAAAGATAAGATGGAAGCTCAAATGCAAGAAAAAGTATCTGCAATGGAATCTCGGATGGAAGCTCTAGAGGCTCATATGCGTGCTAAGGGTAGTTTTACTTAATCTCCACGAGATGTGTCTTCAAGCACCGAACAGGTCAACGATTATTAATTATAGATTTATACAAGTACAATCGGCTAATTTGCATGCATTACATCTAACATTTTTTTGTATTCCCATAGGTTCCTAATGGAGCCAATCTTGATCCTTTAGCATCATTGCAATCGTCGATGCAATTTCGGTCAAAGGTTCAATTGCAATGACAATTGCAACTACTAAGGAAAACACGGCCACAAATCATATCACGATCCCAACTTTAAAACTATTGTCAGGTTAGAGTTTTATTAAGCATATACTGCATTGGAAATGATAACCAATTTGGGCTTAAAATAGTCAATCCATACATAAGCCAGAATCTGGGCTAGATTAGATAGATTTTTAGCCAATGGAGAGGCTGCCTTTGTTCTCTTAACGGTTAAATCTTTTCATTTGGCTAGATTACATTCGGTTCACTATCCTTTGGTTCTCACCATCACTATAAAGGATCACCATCACTCCAAACGAGAAAGTTTTCAAACCTCTCAAACTTTTCAAAATGTTCACTGATCATGCTGAGTTTAAAATTTCGTGGCCTCTGTTTGGGACTCTTCATTTTATGGGTATTCGCTTCTTACGTTGCAATGTAAGTTCTCAAAGTGAAAAATCTCTTATTACAATGACAAAATACACTCCTCGCAATGAAATCGTCTATTTTTAAATGTGTGTGTGTGTGTGTTCAGGCGATTTTATGATTACAAAACATAAAACCCCTGTGAGTTATGTATGTATTATGTATTATGTATGCATATTAGAACCCGGGTTCTAATATATTATGTATGTATATTAGTTTAACTCACACGACTTTGATAAGGAAGAATATGTTCATTTTTGGTTTGAACGCTGGCACAATCTTACCCACAATTGGGAGACACACCCCAATTGCTCCAGCTACCAGAATTGAAGCTATGGCTATTAGTTTATATTTAAGGGCTTTAGTTTTGTTTCGACCCTCAGCTGTGGATTCGCAGGTACATCCTGCTTGTGTTGTGATAGGAAGAACGAGAAAAAGAGTGATGATCGTATAGAGTTTAACACTATTCATGGCTCCAAAGGGAAAGAGAATGAAAGAAAAGTATGGTTTGGCTCCTCTCTTCCATTGGCAGGCTTTCGCCCTTGTTTTCTTGGCCTTTTTTTAGTCTCCACAACTCCACTACTATCAGACCCTCGAACCACCGACGCTTCAAGATCGGAGTGATCAGAAGTAAACGAAAGCTTCCCTTCATCGTTATTACTATACCTAGAATTGGACGGTATGTTTTTCTTCTTGGCGTTATCTGTAACACCAAATTGAGATTGGCTGGAAAACAAGCTCCTCTTATTAGGAGCTTCCCCGAAGTTCAACATCTCCCCTGATTCAGGCTTGCAGGGATTTGAATTTCCATTCCCCACACTATTCCCTTCGTTATACCCAAATTCTGAGAAATTCAAAAACTCCTGTGATTGTGATTGTGAATGGGCATGAATAATAGCACTAGCACTGGGATTTTCAGTCAAAGTGCTGGAGCTGAGGTTGTTTTCAAATGGAATCTGCTTTGAAACCATTCGACCACTCGAAAGTTGTGGTACATCAGTATTAACGACCGAGGGTGAGGAATCTGTAAGCCATAGTGCAGATGGGTCATTCTCGTAATTATCGGTCACCAAACTCATTTTCGCAGCATTGAAATTAAACAAGGCCCCAACTTTATTCATGAGATACGAGCTTTGAAAAATAACATCCGTGGAAGCCAATTCCACAACCCCATTTGTAGAGGGTATGCAAACAATAGTTTGCAAACCGAACACTTTCCCTTCTCGGGCTCTCTCACACTGCGAGAGTGAAAGCCTATCAGCTCCAGCAATCCAAACAGAGGGTATGCAAACAATAGTTTCCAAACCGAACACTTTCCCTTCCCGGGATCTCTCACACTGCGAGAATGAAAGCCTATCAGCTCCAGCAACCCAAATAGGAGCCGAATTGAACAAAGCCCGACCCAGAAGCCCGCTTCGTTTACAAACAATTGAGTCATCGATACTAAAAACCAAGAAAAATACCCGACAAACTCTCTTTAGGTAGTAGATATAGAGATGTTTAATTATTGGACTTTTTTTAAAATAATCGGTGAGATAATGACATATTTTAATTTAATCCTCGCAAAATTAAAAAAATTAGACATCAAATGCAGTATCAGTTTCAAGAGAATTAACTGATGAGTTTTGGTAGAAGTTGTTCTTCAGTGATTTATGCTAAATCTTTAACAAAGGAAATGCATTAAGCAAAAATAAAATTTACTACCTTTCCTTAACAACAACGGTCATTCATATAAATACTAATGCAGGTAGAGGCTCCATTTTTTTGCCGATGGCTCATTAGTAATGACATTTCATTCACGCTTATCCAGTATAAACATTGTTAACCTGTTGCTTTATATGATCAATTATAGCTTGTTTTCATTTGGTTTGATTGGGTGGGGTACGGAGGATTTCTTCACGCATCAAGTTAAATGTATCATGAGTATGATTTGGCTAACAATTGCTTAACTCTATGCAAATATATGTCCTATTCTATTATCATGTGATATTTATAAAAAAACTATTTTGGGGACATGTTATACAGTAACATGGTTACCAAAACATTTTGTTGCATACTTTTCACCCATTCTTTTATTTTTTATCTTCTATCAACTTCATTTGGTAACAAATCGTTTGATAGTAATTTTAAAATAACTTTCGTATTCAGGAAAATCTGTTTGCTATTAATTGTCGCACTTGAGAACAATTGTGGGTTTCGTATTAGCTCTTGTCTCATAATTTTGTCAGCGAGCACATTAACACAAATGAGTGATCCAAAGTAGGTCACATACTCACTATAGTTGTAAAATCAAGGATTTGAAAGGAACGCTAATCAAATATAAGTTACGAATAACTAAATACAATGCAACATGCTTATTAAAATAAGTAAAATTATTAGGACTTAGTAATGCATACTAAAATTAAATGCATAAGGTCACACACACACACACATATATATATAAGCCTTAGACAATTTGTATGACGTAGGGGGATTGTGAAATCTAACTCTAATCAAGAACATATTTATCAAGCATTCAAAGTTTTTATCCCCTGTGACTATTTTTTTATTGTTATCATTACATGTTTGTTTGTACATGAAAATTTTCATAATAGTTTAAGGTATCATAGTTAGCTATAAAAATCCAAATTTTGGATTTATATAGATAACCATGATACCTTAAACTATTATGAAAATTTGAATTATTTGAATTCTATGTTTTGGATTCCAAAACATAGACTTCAAATAATTATGTTGCTAGCATGCCCTTTATAAGTTGTCATATTTAAGTCTTGGGTTTGCATTAGTGGAGTAGGTTTGGTAGGGGAAAACTATTCATGTGAGAATAGTGTTAGGCGTGGGATGTATGAAGAAAAAAATGTATATCTTTTCTTCCCTTTTGTAAATCCCTCAATTGTATTGCACTTGAAAATAATTTTCAGACGTTGTGATATGATTTCAGATGAGTGTAAAATATATTTGGAGGCCTCGGTAACGTGCTAAGAGAGAAGGACGATTACAATGTCTGTTCTTAATACCCTTTTTCACCATATCCTTCGCCATGGATAGTTGATGGCCAATATCCTAATGCCCAAATCACAGATTGCGGCTTCAACTAAAAAACTCCCACAAGTTTGATCCTTCTATTTCTACCAAGCTAGTAAACTGGAACAAAAGCACAGATTGTTGTCAATGGGGTAGCATAACTTGTGACCGTGTGGGTAATATTATAATCCTTGATCTTAATAGTGAATCCATCAGTGGTGGAATTACTGATTCCAGTAGTCTTTTCAACCTCCACTTTCTCCAAACCTTAACTTTAAATAGCAACAGCTTCTACTCGGCTCAGTTGCGATTTGGATTTGGAAAACTCACTCAACTGAGTTATCTCAAATTGTCCAACACCAATTTTGAAGGTCAAATTCCCAATGAGTTTTCATAATTGAAAATTTTGGTTACTCTGGATCCCTATACTACAACTTCATTCTATCAAAGTCACATACTTTCACTCCAAAACTCAAACCTGAAAAAGTTAGTTCAAAGCATCAATGTCATTTTTTTTAATTACGCACATGCACAATGTCATTTTTTACAGAATAATATACGTTGCGTCTGTTGTATGTTCAATTTTATGTATTATGCCTTCTAGAAATTTTTCCTAATTACCCAGAAAATGATAGTATGAACAGTGACGTGTTTTAGTTTTTTTAAAAATCCTTATTGAAAATCATCTTGGAGTCGGATTTCAGTAGAGATAGGAAGGATTTGATATGGGCTGATTATGGGCCTCACTATGTGAAGGTGAGAAAAGTTTGTAACCTTGAGCTTTTTACACCAAAGAGACTCAAGGCTCCTAGGCCAATTAGAGAATTTGAAGTTTCAGCTATGGTTGAATCCATTTTCAAAGACTGCACCAATCTCGTTTTTTGACATTTTAACTTTTTCATTCTTTTGTCATAGCAGGAATATTGTCATTAAAAATAAAAGTGGAATAGTAGTTAAAGTCCCTTCTTTTTTGTGACCTTTTGCGATTTTTTGTCCATCATTTTTTACTTTGGGTTGTAATGTAGACACATCCGTTTGCATTTTTCAAGGTAAAGCAACATGAAGTCAATGTTGTTGTTGTGGCACATATGAATGAATATAAAATCGCTTTCTTTAATGTTTTCCATTCGGACGTCAAACAAAAATTCCTTCGTCCCTTTTTTATTTTTCATCCTCACCATTTCCTTCTTTCCGTGACAATTTAATATTATTAAACTATTGTATTACAGCCCCTTGCACCAAATACGACGATAATTTGAGAATATCTAGACTTAGGCTAAAAAGTATGGCGTTAGAGGGTGAAAACCTGAACCAGCCCCCGTACGGCCCCGTGAGGGGTACTAACACCTCGCACGGGACCAATGTAACTCGTAGGGACTGACCGCGCGATCACAGGCTCCCGGTTTGAGAATACAATGATAATTTGAGAATATCTAGACTTAGGATTAAAAACATGACGTTAGAGGGTGAAAATCCAAAACAACCCCCGTACAGCTCGGATAGT
Source organism: Sambucus nigra (assembly GCA_949130495.1). Lineage (NCBI taxonomy): Eukaryota > Viridiplantae > Streptophyta > Magnoliopsida > Dipsacales > Adoxaceae > Sambucus > Sambucus nigra. Next base: position 625,844,260 of record OX422210.1, on the reverse strand, counting down.
GGCACCAACACCTCGCACGGGATCAATGTAACTAGTAGGAACTGACCTCGCGATCCCGGGACCAATATATTGTCAATGTAAATTAAATTATGTCCATGTAATTTCTGTTAACATAATGTACAATTAGTATGTGTTCTGTGTATAGTTTCAATTGTAATTCTATGTCGCCATATATTATAAAAAATTGAAAATATATTTTTTGATTAAGTGTTTCTTTTTTCTCTCTTATTTTAGGATCACGTGGCATCAAAGAAGGCAAAGAAACACAAGTAGTCTAGAAGATAAATTTGCAATGTAAGTCCTAATATTTTTTTAACTTTGATTTATTCATCTTTGACACTTTGTTTTTCTTCATTTTTGCAGGTTTTGCTAGCATTTTATCATGTTCATGGATAAAGAGCTTTCACGGATGTTAGATATATATTTAGTATTAGGCTCGGGGCAGAATATTAGTATATGGATATTGTACGTTTTTTTGACTTATGGATATAGCTTTTTTGATGCTATAGATGTTGATATTTTTTTTGGATAATGGTATATAAAGGCTAACTAGTTAATATAAATAGTTCAAATTATGCGGTTTTGATAATTTGGTATCATCATAACATGCCTAATATTTGTGAATTGACAAATAATATTTGGCGCCGTTTTTCTATTTTTGTTGGCATAAATTTTGTAAAGAGTAAAGAAGTCCCGACGTTTTTTAGAGTGTGTGTAATACAAAAATTTTGACGTTTTTAATTAAACGTGGCAGATTAGGATGCGGTTAAACAGATCGCCGACGTTTTTAAAACGTCGGAAAAAAAGTCGGGTTAAATTTTTCCCACGTTTATAGAAAACGTTGTGAATTCCCGACTGAGGAAACGCCGACATTAATTAAAAACGTTGGAATTTATTTTACCGACGTTTTTTTTATTTACCAACATTTTTAAAACGTTGTCTAATACCAAAATTCTTGTAGTGAGAGAGACCGAGTGGACCAAAGAGGGGCACAAACACCCCATGAGGCACAAAAGTAACCCGTGGGAAGTGACCACATTCTCACCGAGCTCCCAGTTGCCGAAATTAATTAGTATAGGTTTGTTTTGGTGTTAAAACTGGCGTCAAGGAGCTAAAATTCAAAACAATTATTAAGTTGCCCGGAGATAAGTAAGGACACCCTATAGGGCATAAACGTAATTCGTATCTTGTTATTGAAAGTATATATACACAAATTTGTATTCTGTAAAATAGTTTTTGATTGGGATTTGAACAAAAATGATGGTGTGTTTGATCCAGAATTAATATGGAATTCACAATTATATGAGTGCGCAAGCTCATCGTATGTCCTAATTTATGCAGATTATTGTTTTGTTTACAAAATGACATGGAATCGATTCTTCTAAGGCAAGAGGTTAAACCTTTCTTTTCATAAATTTTACATTTTCCATATGTTTGAATCCAAACACATGTTAATAAAATTGAAAGGCCCCTATAGTAAAATGATTTCCCCATCTGCACTCTAGGATTATCTTGCTTGCGTTGATTTTCCTCTTAAAGTTGGAAGGCTCCACTATAATGCCCTGATTTGTTTTTTTTAACGCACTAGGTTTTTCGACAATGCATATCAAATTGTATAACTATATGTCAAAATTCGTACTTGTTCGTGTCTTTTTATATAAAAAATGACATATATTAGTAATCATAAATTACCCTAGTTTCATTGAATCAGTATTGGTTTATGTATTCCTGTGTATTTTGGTGTATGAGTGATTACATAATGGTTTTGTATTCTTGTGCATTTTGGTATTGAGTTTATGTATTCTTAAATCATAATTTTCATGGTCATATGAAAGCATATAAAGTATTCTGTAAACATCCTCCACTTACAGAAAGTCCCCTGTTCGAAAGTAAGCATAAAATGATGAGGTGGCGGGATTTATATTTTTATTAAACAATTTTGATGTTTAATACTTAAAAGAATGATAAACGTATAATATTATCTTCGATACAGAACACTCTCATTTAAAACTCGTGTTAATTGATTAAAATAACATCTTCACCATTGATTTCCTTTGTTCCTTTTATCAATTTCCAGAATAGTTATGTATATTACTGGTTTGGTTGCATGGAAACATACTACTTATTGATCCTCCGTTGCATCATTGTTCATCCAATCGATACTGCATCGGGATCTAAGATCACACATGTTAATCTATGCTAATGCAGCTAGAATAAAATGGTAATGACATCTTGTATTGATCTAGCTCGGCATTACTATTATGCATTTATAACGTGTCGATAATTGACGAACAGTTTTAAGTCGATTATTTATATCAATATATACATTCTTCTAAATAATGAAACAAAGTCATTGTGTAATTGTCTTCCTAATTTAAATTAGAAGAGGGGTATTTGGTCTATACGTAATATAAGAAAGTATGGAGGATATTTGTCGAAAAAAGAAATTTTCTACACAAGCCTCGACTGGGACAGAGGCGAGATGAAGTTTCATGTAGGCATCGTAATAACAAGTGTCTATTTTCCCAATCATTGCAACCGGTTTCCCATATATATACACACATTCACACGAACTTCCAATCACGTATATCCTTAAACATTATTAATTAAATCTTCCAATTTTGTTACACCACCTGACACATATCTCCCATCGCTCTATCTATACAGACTTCTTGAAAATTAGTTGCCAATTATACTAATCCAGTCTTTGAGTAATATCCATCATGAATTCAAAAATCAGGGAAAACTCCAGTAGACCCCGTTCCTTTCCTACATCTACCATTGGTAGATTACGTCGTAAATTATCAACCACAATAGTTTGTAAAAATCAAACAAGAAAAGCCGTTGATATGGTATAATTTAATGGACATTATTGTTCTATTCAACCACAACAGTTTGTATATTGACATTATACATGTAACAATTATTTGTAAATTTTAAACGGTTGATTGATTGCAAGTGTGTGAATTTGCAAGTGATTGGAGCATATGGAGACAAAAAAGGAAGAGATCGTAAGAGACAACAAAATCTAAAAGAAAAAAATGTGAGTTATTGTATATGCGAGTCATCATATTTATTTTTTGAATTTGGAAACCGTAGATAAAACTTTTAAGGTTTATTTCAGTGTGTATGTTCGCACAATCATATATCATCTTCAATAACTATATGGGTTACTAACCAAATGTTACTGCATAAGTGAAAAATCTAAAAATGAGTTCATCACTCTTATGTGAACAAGGAATTCATTATAGATCATTGAACTAGATGTTTAACTAATAACAGGTTACTCCAACAAACCTACTAATCCAATTACTATTGTTAAAAGATTATGATTAAAGGGATTGAGACCAACTTTAAATCTGAAAATAATGAAAAGGTTGACCATTGGAATACGTATTAGACTATCCAAAAAGTTGTATAAATCATGTTCATAGTGTATCAATTTGAATATATTTTTCCTCTCGAATACGTGCTTATGGTTGATTCGAACATTTTATTTTTTGTTTAAAAGGGACTTGTCTACACATTATAGGAATTATAATATCATAATGTGATTAGCTTGTCATGTTTTTTTTGTTAGTTAATAACTGAATCAGTTAATTAATTGTTTTTGGACTTTTTTTGTAGTTTACGCCTGAGGTGATCACGGATATCATGATTGACTTCACTCAACCAGATCACCTTGCTCCTACAGGCTTACATCTTGGCGACATGGAGTAAATGGTAATCCAAGGGGAGGCTAAGGTTACCATTCATGGATAAAAGGTGATATTAATGTATATATTATCCCTCTTATTCTGTGTCTCGCGACTATTTCTGATATAAATACACTTCAACAAACCTACTAATCAAATTATTATCTCCAATGGTGTTATTTCTAAAGTATTTTTATCCTACATGTCAACAATGAAGAATCTGTAGGTAATGTCTAGATAATGGGAGTCGTATCTTCTTCGTTGATTTCATGTAGTCAAGAAGTATAGAATTTTTAACATTAATAAACTCTCATTCGAAATCTCAATACCTTGACACTGCTACTCAAATAGGGATAGAGATAGAAAACCCCAGTGGAGAAGGTTTTTTGTAGTTAGCATTTCTTTCAGAGAAATTTGTAAGATAGAAGACCCCATTGGAGATGGTCTTATGGTTTATAATCTCATTATCTCATGGATTTGTTTATTTTAATATTGGACATGCTACCTTTTGGTTGGCATCTTGGGACTAGGGGTGCAATACACAACACAATTGACCTCTTTCGTCATTTTTTTTTGTGTGCGTTAACGCTATGGAAGATGTCGATTGGCTTAATTCCATTATTAAGTGAACGTATTTTGGTAGTTCCATATGTTTGCTTTGGGTTGTTAGCTCGGTTGAAGCATAAGGTAAGGTGCCCTCCTAATCGAAGTAAGCTGCACATTGTACAAAACTTGCAGATAATAGATGTTTTTGAATAATGACATGATGTTATTAACGTAACAATAGTTCTTCATATGTATATATTTCTAGTTTTGTCATGTCGATCAGGGGTCAAGCAAATTCTTTCTATTGTCAAGGGTGATTCTGCACTAATAGGTTGGTCAATTTCTTTAGTTGTGTATGGATCAACAATCTTATTGTGTATCTGGTATATTTGTAGCTTTTGGCAGTGACTGAGATATGTTCAAAGAGATGCTGAGGAGAAGAAAGCATCTTTCAATCCAAGGTCATATTTTAGGTTGTTCATTTACTGGCTGCTGGATCTGCCCATTTAAGGTCATCATGGAGTAAAAAAGAATAGAGTGGAAAATGAGGAAAAATTTCAATTCAAAAGATGAAGAAAGGATTAAGTAGCATTTATTTGTTCCTTATTTTGCCGTAGAATGTTTAGAGTGGTAGTTTTGTTATCAAAAAGGTAGATTTAGAACAAACATTTGGAGTATAATGATATTTGTATGCATGTCATGTAGTGTAATGTATAGTAAAACATAAAAGAGAGTCATATATGTGGGCATTTCCTTTTATTGGTAATGTGGATGATGATGCAGGAGAGTGATGAGTTGTCAGGTCTGATGCCACTAGCAATGTCATCCATTTTGTCTATGTGTAAGAGCACATGAAGCAACACAGAGATTTCATTCTACGAGGTCAATATGGATAGGTGTTATGATCTTTTGGAATTCAAAGCAAAAGAAATTACAATGTTGGATGATAAAGATGAGCAGATTCACCTCAAGGGTCTCACTCGGGTCCTAGTTAATTTGATGTCTGAATTCATTGAGGCATTTTCTTGTGCAATTCAATGGAGGAAAGTTGCACACATCGGTCTCAATAATGTCTCTAGTAGGAGTCATGGGGTGCTTGTGATTACTGTTAACACACCTTGCCCTCGAATGTTGTCACGGGGATGCTATACCTCATAGATTTAGTAGTTTTTTTACCCCTCTTTTTTCGATTAAAAAAGGGAAATGAAATGAACCCCTAAACTTTCACTTTACTTACAAATAAAACATTTTTAGCAACTCTTAGGGGAGTTTGAAAATTTGGGAGTCATTCAAGGACTTTCTTGCAAAATTATTAATTTTGGGGGGTATTTGCTACATAGATATTCCATGGGTTTCTTTCAAATTTCCCACTTAAAAATGATCAAAATCGAGACATATATGGATTCTAATCCAGTATTTTACGTAGTCGAAACTGTATGTATATGATATAATCAGGTAAAAAAGATAATAGTAGGACATGCAATGAAGGTATTCACCTAAAAAGATTGCCCAGATCAACCAATCCCTCTTTGCCTTGTCAAATGTGATTTATGCACTGAATAATAATAAACTCTAAGTTCCTTATAGAGAAAACAAACTGACGATGATATTATCGGATTCTCTTAGAGGTATAAGTCACTCTTTGATGGTAGCTAGTCTGGTAAGGAGTTTGAGATAGCTCGTATAATCTTATATTTTGGTCCGCAAATATTTAAATAGTCAATTGTTGTGCATCTACCATCTAAATTGCATTACAATCTGATAGATTTTGTTTATCTATCGCGTTTACAGAATCCAGGAGACTATCAATAATCTTTTTATACGGTTAGCTTGGCAGTGAGATCGTGTCACATCACCAATTTTGTATCTTCAGCTCAGAAACATGATACTTCCAATGTAAAAGTTGATATGGAGGTGAAGCTTCGCGCTTATCTTGAATCTAAAGGAAAAGTGAAGAGTTCCCAAAGATCAGGGGATTTTGATTCTCCATTTATCACTAAAATCGATAGTTTTATGAGCTCTGTAAAGAAACCTAATAGGCCGCATAACTCTACCAAACCAAAGGTGTTTAGCAAACAAGGTGATTTAAAGACTCTTCTTGAGACTCGTAAAAATTTATTTAATGATGGAGGTCTATTTGATCCTATTATGAAGGTGAGCACTATAATTTAGTATCTTTGTTCTTATATTTTCATCATTTTCAATAATGTTGTTGTTATTTTAGACATTTTAAAATGTGTATTCTACACAATAAACACCAATTCTTGGACTTGTAGTAAGCAGGAATTTCCATTGAAGAAAATAAAGAGTTCCTTGTATACAATATTTTTCACATAGGTGAATTTTTAGTTTTTTTTAAAGTAAAAGTATTTTCATTTATTCGGAGTTATTGTAGTTTGTAAAATTGTAAATAAGCGTACCCGGTATAATTTGTTTTTGGACTAGTTAGTGAACAGTATTTGATTTCAAATATGTGAAAATACTTATAGCCATTTACTTTCCACCAATGTGAAACATATTTCACTCTATATAGTTTGGGCACTTTGATCATTCACTTCACTTCTCTTATCTCATATATAAATTTTTGAAAACCAAGCGTTTCTCATGCCCAACTGGTCACACAAAGAACAACAGTTTGTGATGGAACATTTCTACGTTGTGCTCAATCCTTATATTGGGTAATATTATTGTCTTAAGGGTACAGTTGTTAACTTACAAAATTTTCAAACCCTGCGCGATAAGTTCATTAACCGTAGTTCTAATTTGAAGGTACGCAAATAAATTTTACAATTGGCATTTTTTTGTTATTTACGCATTCGTTGTTTGAACTATTTATATAGAGTTCCCTGGTCCAATAATACCTTGATCTCTTGTACAACCAACAAGTAAGTAGTGAAATTGAACTGAAATAACAATGAGGATATCTATGATGTTTTCCGATCATATGGTGTCAGTTATGATATTAATAATTGTTTAACTGTGCCGTCTATATTCAACTGTAGTAATTCAGAAGTAATTCAGAAGTGTTGATCAACCATTGTTTTTCATGTCTTTGATATAAGGTTCTTCATATCTCTGAAATTACAAAAGATGAGTATATATGTCTGGGATGGAACTGACACTACACCAATTGCTATTCAAATGAAGTAAGGGTTAATTCTAATGCTTTTTTATTATTTTTACAGGGGGACTTTGATATTGAATAGGATCGAAGGTGCTGTATGTAGCCAGGGCATAAAAAAAAGTTGAGCGTTAATAAATTTTGCATTCTCAGCTTGAGGACCGAAGAAAGGAGCAAATCTTGAAATACCATCTTGTATAATTACCCACTTTCCTCCTCATATCCTTCTAAATTCTTCTTATATTTTATTTTCCTTATTTTAGTAAATGATGGTTAATTATTTGACTTTGAGTGTAGGCCTCAAACATATATGTCAAGAACACTACTGATGATGTTACTGACCACATTGTTTTGTTGTCACTGGGGTTGGTGATTGTTGTGGATGAGAAAGAGCTCGTTGACTGAGTAGTGGTGCATAGCAATAGATGACTCTACCAACCCCAGCCCCAATCACCGTCTACAAAAGCGGGGATGTGGTAGGTGTAGTAGGTCAGTGGTTGGAGCTTTTGAGGTATCGACACAATTTCGCGAAAGTCAAAGGAAGACCGACACATTTATGCGTGATTTTTTTATGTAAAATTTTTGAAGACATTTTTTTTAATGTACATAGTGGGTATATCTAACTATGATACACGTAGTAGGTCATTATTTTTTGTGCATAATTACTGTAGATGGTGGGTATATTTATTTGTGTCCCACAAGAGGCTTGGTTCTTTCTTAAAATTATATACAATATTCAGATCATTATCTTTTAAATGATTTCACTTTGGATAAAGATAGACAGACCCACTTGTGTACCTTTTTCCCATACCCGCTACATAAAAATGTTATACCGTATTGTGGGTCCCGTCAGGGCACAAGGTACAATTCCTTACCTGCCTTATCTTATTAAGCGGGTAATAAAGCGAATACCAAACATAATCAGTGTATTGGTACTCTTTCACTTTACTTTTTCACTTCTAACGTATAACAAACACAGGGTTAATAGCTTGACTACAGTAATTAATCAAATGCAGTGGGTAAGAGGGTAAAACATGAAATTTAGTATTATTATAATAAAAAACCAAACATTGTAAAATGATTACCCCAAAGGTCACCCGTAATGGAAACATTATTTTTGGTAATACAAGTAGTGGAATACCTTTGATTCATGGAGGGACGTACCTACGATTTCTCGATAGTGGATCTAATCTAATGGTAATTTCTCGGGGTTCTGGGGCGGAAAACCTAGAGCCAATTTTTTTAAAGTTATTTTTTATTATTTACCAAATAATTACTAAAATATTTATTTAATCTAATAAAAAGGAAATAATTTTCGCAAAGACTAAACCAATATTCATCCCCCCAAATTTATATATACAATATCCCTAAAGTTAATCACGATTTAATCCTAAAACTAAATTTAGAATTTAAACCAACCAACAATGACACTAAATAAAAAAAAATATTAACCATTATATCTAAAATTAAAGGGAGAACTTATGAGTGAAAATTAGAGGGGTAAAATATAATTTAATAGTTAAATAAAATTTATATGATTGACATCATAAAAATTCATTCAAAAATGAAATCAAAATCTAAAATTATAAATTAAATAGAGAATGATAAGAGAAGTCCTTTCCTTTTCTTTTCAAAGAGTTGTGTGGGAAGAAAAAGAATACAAGAGTTTTTTTATAATTACCAAACCCCATCTTAAATTTTCAAAAAACTTCATTTTATTCCTAGAATTTTCTTTCGGTACATATGTATATTTTTTTTGGGGGTGGGGGGGAATGGGGGGCACAATCCCCCACTAGGCCCCATGTGGCTCCGTCCATGGATTCATGGACCAAACTCAATAAATGTTAGTTGAAGTTATAATGGGTTAGGTGTAGCTGACGAGAAAAATTAAAAACGAATTTAATAATTTTAGATCTCGTTCGAACAAGCGGAGGTCTTGAACCATCTTCATATAAAACATTAAATATTGACAATGAGGATTGTGACTACAAAATAAATTAATTTTGCACCAATTTCTTCATGCATAACTCAATATTTTAACAACAAAAAAATACTTTTGTTCGTGTATATGTAATAATATATATGGAGAGGTTCAAAAGTGAACCTTTAATGAACCTTAATAAAAAATACCATAACAATCGATTAATTTTAATTCTTATGTTGTAATTGGTCAGCTCCAATGGCAACGAACACGCGTGTGACACGCGGGTGGGGGGTAAGGTGTGTGTATTAAAAAAACATGCGCATCACACACGTGTTCGTTGCCGCAGGCGCGAACCAATTACAACATATGAATTAAAATTAATGGGTTGCTAAGGTATTTTTTGTTAAGGATCATTAAAATTTTGAACCTCTCCTTATATATATATTCCCCTTATTATTTGAACATGGAATTGATCATTCTTATACTTTGCATTTGTTGAAATATGATTTATTTATGTGTCACTTTTACTTGTCCTTGACCAACCGTGGTACATAGCTCACTAATTAGTTTCTCGACTCGTTTACTTTTTTGGGGTAATGATTTAATATATGTTAATTTATATAGATTGTAATATTTATAATTTATATTATAATTATATTAATTACATGTAAAATATTTGCATCCAAGAATATGAATGTCATATGCATCTATGTTTCCCAATTACTTTTAACATAAAATGGAACCCAATTCAAGGATAATGTCTACAAACATATTTTTTGAGCACGAATGTCCCACTCTCTTCACGCATATTTGATTTTCCGTAATATATACAATAACTTGTGTAAAGTTACATAAACAAATTTTGAAAAAATTATAATTTGCACATAGAATTTTATAATATACACACAAACATTTGTAATATGTATATGTTAAAATTGTGTATACCCTAGTTATAAGTTATATGTGAAGGGTTGAATGACTTTAATATTTAAAAAATATGTAAGTGAACTAGAGCAAAAAAAATATTAAACAATTACCAAAATAAAATAAAATAAAAAACTCGTCCTACCATAGTAGAGAAACATTCACTTGAAGGAAAGGAAAACCATACTTTATTTAAGCTTAGACTTGGTTGTAGTGCTATACGCATTATTATACCTCAGAAAATAGCTTTTAAGTCCAAAAAGTAAATAAAGGGACAAAATACAACTGGAGATAGGAAAACTCAAAACCAAATTAAGGTCCAAAATACCCATAGAGAAATTTAAGATGGTAACAAAGGAGATGAAGCATAATCAATAGTCAGATAGGAGCCTCCTTTTTTTGTAGTTGGCCTTAAAGCAAGCTTGTCTCAACCTTTTTATTTTTTCTGTCATTTCTAAATCTGGCTGCTTCTCCATCATCTTCTTGATCTCTTCTAGCATCTCTACCTCATTTGTTAATCCCATCTCCTAATATTGCAATTAAGAAAATAAATACTTATACAAATAAGAACAACATATATTAAACTTACTTACAAAATTTTATATTCAATTCACTTCTTATAAGAGATAAATGAACTCAATTAAAAATAAGGGGTTAATTTCATTTCCCGTGAACTTTTCCCCAATTTTTACATCACCATCCGAATTTTGTTTTCACGATTTAACCCCTAAATTTCTATAACGGCGTCATGTAGCCTCCTAACTTACATCGTCAATTGTTTCGACGAAATATTGGTCGTGTTCCATGCAAATGAGGGTATTTATGTCCAATTCAATATAAGAGTTTTAAAAAAATGAAAATTAGAGGAAAAAATTTATAAAATAATTTTTTTTATAGAAAACAATTTAAAAGATTTGGAAATTAAATATTTTTTTAAATCGGGAAATTACCAAAAAAAACTATTTTAGAAATTACAAATAGAAACATTAAAAATTAAAAATATGAAAAATGTTAATTTTTTAAAATGCGAAAATAATAGAAAAATATTTTTGAATTTATAGAAAACATTTAAAAAGTTAGCCAACAAATTTAGAAAACATACATAGAAACACCACCGGGTGGTCCCTCTCTCATCATGAAGCATGGACCGACTTATTTTGAAAAAACTTATAAGATTCTTGAAAAAGATACAAAAGACATTTTAAAAGATTGAATAATAACATAAAAAAATTTAAAAATCCAGAAATAATAAACAAAATATTGTAAAAGTTTGAATATTATTTTAAAAAGAACAAATTTTATGGAAAAAACATATTTCTAGGAAAAAAAAAATTGTAGCAAAAAAAATATTTTTGGCAAAAATCCATATTTCCAAAAAAAACAAACAAAACTTGGTTCCTATAAAAATTCAGCAAATAAATAAATAAATAAATAAATTCTAGCAAAATTAAAATAAATACCAATACCAACAAACCCATACACATACCCCTAATTAAATCTTGGATTTGGGCAAACAAAATAACCTAAGATTCAATACTTTCTTTTTCAAACCCTCCTTTTTCTTCAACCCCATATATATATATATATATATATATATATGTGTGTGTGTGTGTGTGTGTGTGTGTAGAGAGAGAAAGAGAGAGAGAGAGAGAGAAAGAGAGAGAGAGAGGTGCAACCATGATTGCCCATGACGTTATGAGAAAATGAGAAAGAGAGTATAGTGAGGTATTATCCACAATTTGGTAAAATACAATAATACCCTTTTAAAATAGTTACATGGGTGTCAATTGTGATTATCCGTCCAACAAACTAGAAGTATTACGGTTAAAAGGTTTCGTTTTGAAAGTTTAGGGGGATTAAATCCAAAAAATAGAAGTTCTGTTGGTGATGTAAAAATGAGAGTAAAGTTTAGGGGTGAAAATGTAACTAACTCTAAAAATGATGCAATATAGATTAATATATTCAAAAGGATCCGATATGCACGTACGATAATACCTTAACATTGTCAATGAGGGACTCCATACTCTTGATATTTTGGTGCGGCCACCTCATAATATTATATTCTCTGCATCTTTTCTTCAGCACAGTCAATCCTACCTTCAACTCCTTGGTTGCTTCACTTATCGGAACGTTAAAGTATTTTTTAATCTCATCCAGTTCCAATGGAGTCGATTTTAATTTTTTAATTTCCCGACTTTGATTTTCATTTGTGTTTGAAATCATAAATTGTCCGTGACGCATTGTATTGAGCCCTTCTATTGCTCCATAATCTAAATTTACAGTATCCATAAACATTTGTGGCTTGATATCTACAATACCATCTTGCCTAAAATCTGCAATATTATCATCCCAAATATTCTCAAAATCATCAAATTCCAATTGGGGAATATAATTTGTTTTGTTGGGAAAATTGATATTCATTAAAACCACGTGGAATTTGATTGTGTTGTTGCGAAAATTGGTATCGATAATCAAAGAGGGTTTCATAATTTGATTATGGAAATAATTGATCAGAATTAAAGGGATCGTCAAAAGATTTGTAATTCAAATTATTATTGATGTGAGTATTGCTCCAATTTTCTGCAAACACAAAAAATGGACAATTACACAAGTACACAAACATATATACTAGGTTGTAAACAATATACTTGAAAGAATAAGTGTATTAATAAGTGGGAGATTACCCTTGAGAGATTTCTTCCAAATAAGGCCAATCAAGTTCATACTCGTTTTCCACCCTAAGCTGATTAGAATCCATTCCTGAAGACAGTGCATTCGGAGGAAGAAACTAGTATTTAAAACCGAAAGTTGGGAACGTGCGCAAACTCTCTGACTTCCCATTTACGCTCAATCCCTACAATTTCCTATTTTCTAAATCTTAAAACTAAAGCGTCAACTCTACGAACAGGGGCGTAACTGTGTGTGGGCTTGTCCAGGCTCAAGCCCAGGTCATGTTTACAAAAAACAGCCTTTATAATAAAGCCCAAAGCTCAAAGCCCACCCAAGAAAATATTTGTCCAACCCATAAAACCTCCAAACAATAAAAGTTAATCGGGGAGACAAAAGAAGGAACAAAACAAAACAAAAGCAGGGGAGGGAACCAACCAAAGCATTTAAATTGTTTCTTTGTCAAATTGGCTTCGCATACAAGGTAATTTTATTTCATTTATTAAATCCGTTTTTTTTTTTTTACTATAAACATCCCTAAATAATAAGTAATAAAATCCCTAATTTGTAAAACCTAAATATTGAAAACCCTAAATTTTTCTCTTTAATTTTTAATTTTTGTAGTCTCATTTCTTCTTGCCTATTGATAACTTGAACAAATTAAAATTATATTTTCAATCCCTAAATTTATAGTGTTAATTTTTTATTATGTTCACTAAAATATATTACTCATGCATTTTCTTAGGTTACAATGTCAAGGAAAACTTTATTGTCATTTTTTAAACCAAAAAGTGATGACAAAGCAAGTAAAGAGTCGCCTTCTACATTACCCGATGCTACTCCTTTAACCTTCATCGAGTCACCATCTCCTTGTAAAATTCAAAGGACTGAACCTAGTGAAAAAGATGACTCTTTTACTCGGGATTCTGGCTTGCATCTTCAAATATGGTAAGCACCCGTTGAAGACCGTGATGAGCTTCAAAAACAATATCTCAAATTGGGTCCTTATCAACCCATACTTCAAGAGTACCCACTCACCCAAGATGGAAAACAATTCCGTCGCTTTCAAAGTAGTTGGTTTAAAACATATCCTTGGCTTGAGTATTCCGTTGAAAAAAATAGAGCATATTGTTTTTATTGCTTCTTGTTTGAAAGTAATCCACCGACTCGGGCTGCATTTACAGTTGAAGGGTTTCAAAGTTGGAAACGAGTTAGTGGCCCTAAATGTGCACTTTTGAAACACATGGGAGTTCCCCCTTCAATGCATATGAGTTGTGTCAATGCTGCAAAAGATTTAATGAATCCTTTTCAACACATTCGTAGAGTGTTTGAATCACAATCTAAAGAAGTGGTGGAGAATAATCGATTGTGTCTCAAGACATCTATCGATTGTGTGCGGTGGCTTGCATTTCAATCATGTGCATTTAGAGCTCACGATGAATCCCCTCAATCACTAAATCGTGGAAACTTTATTGAATTGATAAAGCACACTGCAAGATATAATAACAAAGTTGCCGAAGTTGTCTTACAAAATGCTCCAGGGAATGCAATGTATACCTCTGCAATTATTCAAAAGGAAATTTTGAATATTTTGGGTGATAATGTGAGAAGTAAGATTCGTACTGAAATTGGAGATGGGAATTATTTCATATTGGTTGATGAAGCACAAGGTGCATCTACTAAAGAGAAAATGGTCATTGTCTTAAGATTTGTTGATGGGGGAGGTGTGGTACGTGAATGCTTTTTTGGAATTGTGAGTGTTGAAGACACTATGGCTTTGACACTTAAAAAGGAAATATCCGGCGTACTTGCTCTTTATGATCTTCATATTGATAAAATGTGTGGTCAAGGGTATGATGGTGCTAGCAATATGCGTGGGGCTTGGAATGGGTTACAAGCACTCTTTCTTAAAGAGTGCCCATATGCTTATTATGTACATTGCTTCGCCCACCAACTGCAGCTTTCTTTAGTCTCGGCATCTAGAGATGTGCAAGATATATGGTTACTTTTCTCAAAGTTGAATACAGTTGTGAATCTTTTCGATGCTTCTCCCAAACGTCATAGTGAATTACAATCGAGACAAGCTACTGAAATTGCGAATAAGGTTGCTCGTGGTGAACTTGGGACGGGAAGAGGTGCTAACCAACTTAAGACCTTGCATCGAGCCAGAGCAACTCGTTGGAGATCCCATTTGAATTCTTTCAGAAGCTTGATTGATTTATTTGGTCCATCTTGTCAAGTTGTTGAAAATCTTTGGAAGAATGGCCCTAGTCATCCTATACGCTCGGAAGCTAAGGGTGCTTATAGTGCGATGACTTCATTTGAATTTTTATTTATTTTACATTTATTAAATGAGATTATGGGAATCACAGATTTACTTTGTCAAGCACTTCAAAGAAATATCAAGACATTGTAACTGCCATGAGTCTCGTCTCAAGTACAAAAACATTGCTTCAGAAGTTAAGAGAATATGGTTGGAGTTCTTTCTTTGAGAAAGTGAAATCATTTTGTGAAGATTTTTGCATTGAGATCCCTGATATGAGTGCTCGTTATTCAATGGGTACACGGCGTTCTTGTCAACAGTATGATACATTATAGTTTATCATCATTATCAAGTTGATACATTCAATGCTGTAATTGATTTTCAGATAATGGAGTTAAATTGTAGGTTTTCTGAGGGTGCCATGGAACTTCTTATTCTTAGTGCTGCTTTGGACCCACGTGATACTTATAAATCATTTAAAATTGATGATATATGCAAGATAGCCAAAAAATTCTATCCTCAAGATTTCACCATAGATGATATGCATGGTTTAAAGAGTCAGTTGAAACATTATGAGCTTGATATCCCACATCACCCAAGTTTCCAAAATTTATCCTCAATTTCTGAGTTATGCACTCAATTAGCTGAAACAAAAAAGAGAGAGATCTATTATCTGGTTGACAGATTGATTCGTCTTATTTTGACTCTTCATGTTTCCACGGCATCAACCGAACGGGCTTTCTCAGCTATGAAGCTTGTCAAAACAACTCTTCGCAATAAGATGGATGATGACTTTCTTGAAGATTGCATGATACTCACCATTGAAAAAGAACTCGCACAAGATATTGATCTCGATTCGATAGTTGATGATTTTGATTCTCGAAAGGATCGTAGGGTTCAATTTCATTAGCCTATTATTAACTTCTTTTTTGTATGCGTGCAAATCTAT
The DNA here is from genome assembly GCA_949130495.1 of Sambucus nigra. NCBI lineage: Eukaryota > Viridiplantae > Streptophyta > Magnoliopsida > Dipsacales > Adoxaceae > Sambucus > Sambucus nigra. The sequence continues at coordinate 625,828,171 of OX422210.1, read as the reverse complement.
CAAACTTGACTAGATAAAACAAAATGATATTCTTTTGTCCATTCTGAATATAAAATTAATGCATCGCTATTATCTCAATGGTATTGATTTTTGTGTTTATTTTTATTAACTGTATGATAAATTTATATTAGCCCGGCCAGCTGTAAAATCCTGGCGATGCCCTGTCTACGAACCGATGCTTCTCTCTCCATCCAATTATGATTTTTAATTTTTGACATCTATTCATCTCCCACCATTAAATCTCACCTTGAATGATAGCAATTAAGCTCTTCCGTGGAGGAAGACGAAGGATGCGTCATTTCTCCCTCTTTTCATCTTCCCTTTCTCATCGTCCTTTGGTCTCCAACCATTTTTCTTTACAACAAACCTATATACATACATACATAAATACATATATATATATATATATATATATATATATATATATATATATACAACCGTCGTAAATATTTAAATGGCAAGCTGTCCCAAGAAAGTTGATGGTTTAGGTGATGTAACTGTCAAATCTCAGTTCCACGTCGGTAATATGATGATGTGTTTCTTTTGATATATTTTGGATATGGGTTTTCTATTACTAACTTGCTATTAAGTAAGTAAGTATGTCATTCGGGAAAGACGGAACGAAACAGTGTTGGAATTGACTGATCTCTTTTGTGTGTATAGGTGGTTGGACCGCCTATGCATACCGCTGACGCGGATCATTTTTTTAAATAGTAAAACGATTATTTTTGAAATTATAAAAAACGGTCCATGCCACCGTTATGAAAAAATACGACTCCACGCCACGCCGCGTTTTATTTGGATCGTGATCGTGTTACTTAAAAAATAATAAATTCATAACCGCTGGTATGTTTTTTTAACAACTCCATACCCTTGTTTATTTTTGATAATTTTTTTTAAAGTTTAGGATAAGAGAAAAAATAATGTTTGTGAGTATTTTACATTTTGAATGACTTTTTGAAAATAAATAAAAATGTTTGGAGTAAACGTTAATTAAAAAAATTACACATTTTTTAATATAAAAACGAGTTTTTTTACATAAAAAAACCTATACATATCGTTGGCGCGTACCAACATATTAGAAAAAATGGTCTGCACCAGCGGTATGTATAGGTGGTTGGACTGCTTACGCATACCGGCGATGCGGAGCATTTTTTTAAATAATAAAAAGATTGTTTTTGAAATAATAAAAAATGGTCTATGCCACTAGTATGAAAAAAATACGACTCCACGCCACATCGCATTTTATTTGGGTCGTGATCGTGTTACTTAAATAATAATAGATTCATAACCGGTGGTATTTTTTTAACGACTCCATGCCCTTATTTATTTTTGATGACTTTTTCTTAAAGTTTAGGATAAGAGAAAAAAGTGTGTTTGTGAGTGTTTTATATTGTGAACAATTTTTTGGAATAAAATACAAATGTTTGGACTAAATGTTAATTAAAAAAAAGACCCTTTTTTTAATAGAAAAAACAATTTTTTTACAAAAATAATTTTTTTGTTGAAGAAGTAAAATAAAATTTGTTTGATTTTAAAGTAAAGGGCATTTTTGTCTTTCAAAAAGTTTGTGGAGTGTTTAAAGATTTTTTGGAGTGCCGTTAGCTACTCCCTAAGATAAATTTTAGGAGGGTAGAATTACCTAACTTCATTTTAATGAATATACTATTTGATTTTCATATTTTGTGTGTGTATAAATGGGTTGATTTGTCTATATATTCATGGGGTACTTCTTACACACTTTGTAGTTTGATTGCGTCAACAATTGAAATCTAGCAAATATTTTTGAAATTACGCACTCGCCCGTGCATCGCACGGGCCTACATGCTAGTCTTTGTTTAAAAACCATATCTCTTTATCCATTGGATCTATTCGTCTCCCTAGCTTCTAGTCATGGTATTAAGTTAAGTTTTGCAGTCTGTTTTTTTTTTATGTGTTGTATGTATAAATAATAATAAATAGTATACATGCTAAATATTTTGTTTTGAAACGTGAGGTATATAATCATGATGGCCCAAAGGACAAAATACGCTACAAGAAAAATGCCTTTATATGACACTTTAAAAAATGACTTTATGACAGTTTAAAAAAAATTATCATTAAAAGTATAATACTCTTATTTATATGACATATTAATTATAAAGTGTCATTATAAGAATAATAATACTAATGTACATGACAATTTCAATATAATAGTCATATCAAATGGTACATATTATGACCCTTTTTAACAAAACTCCCCAATGCATATGCGTGAGATAACACAGTACAACAATTTCAATTTTTGCTCAAAAATGTTTCACACGCTACTCTTTCCCTCCATCTCACTTTCGATCACTTTTCCCCAAACCCAAATTCGTCTCCTTCCCTCGCTTTTCCATCAGCTTCTCCTTCCCTCAGTTACACAGGTACTCTCTCTCTCTCTCTCTCTCACACACACGCACACACAGACACGCGCACACACACAGACGCGCGCACACATACTCACACAGACGCACACACATAAATATTAAACCCTAACTTACAAAGATTTTGATTTCAATTTTGTATGAAACCTCAAGGGTTAGTTCACACCAACATTTTTTTTAATTTCTATTATTCTATTTTAGATTTACTTTATTTTTAGCTTAAACTTGATTACTGTGTTTGTCTGAAATAATGTTAAAATTAGGGCTTTTAGGAGCATATTAGTACGTAAAAGAATGACGGTCTTTAATTTTTAGTGTATGGTTGGATTAATTTTGTTGAGGCCGTTGTAGTTAATTTAGGTATATTGTGACTGGTTGTCATGAAGTTTCATGTGAACATGCTGCAATATTATAGCGAACAATTGTGTTTTTCTATTAGTTTTATTCTATTATATTATACTCTTCACATAAATCTAGGTTATCCTTTAAGATGAGAATGCTTAATTAATTGATTTTAAACACTCGTACGTTAAATAAATTATGCCATCTTGTTTTGTTGGACATTACTATAGGCAAATTCTATGAAAATGTTTGTTTTAGTGATCTTGGTTAAAAACATCCTTCATCTATCAAATTCATTGAATTTATTTTATAGAACTAATTATTATGGATTGTGTGATTCGTTGATTGAGAATTATGTTATTTGGCATGGTAATCACATTTCTACTACTAATAATTATAGTATTAATAGGTACGCTTCAAGAAATAGGAATAAACAAGTCGTGGATGTCCATGTATAGGTTATTACACGAGCACTTACAAGGGGTATGTAATTTCTTTCCAGGTTTTGAATGTATGGAAATGGCAATGTAAAAGTACAAATGTTGGAATAAAATATATTTCCTTAAGATGATGATGTACTTGATTTGTTTTATGTTCTTACCTTATTTTGGTCATGTCCTTATTGCACATGCTTTTCATTGATGGATATTTGACAGGTAGTTATTGTTTCCATAACAAATTTTCATTTTATCGATGTTCAAGTTACAACAACAATGACTTGGTACGAATAAGTGGTAGTTTAATTCTTAATTATTTGTCTTTATTATTATTATTATTATTATTATTATTATTATTATTATTATTATTATTATTATTATTATTATTATTATTATTATTATTATTATTAATATTTGAATTTTATTTCTAGTGGTGATAAAGGTTGGGGTGAGCCAATTGAAAACCCGAATTGAATTATAGTGGTGATAGGAATTTAAGGGGGGTCAATGGAAAATTCGAATTGCTAGAAGTGATCGTGCCCTCACCGGATAACCAGTTGCCTAAATTGACCTGTATAGGTTTGTATTGGGATGAAAATGAGATTATGGGGAGGATAACATAATATTGAAATCAAAAGACTTAGATAGAATCACAAACACCTTATGAGCTACCAAATTAATTTATGTGAAGTGATCTTTTTTTATTTAGACACACGTTTTAGTAAATTGAATAATATATGCTCGCGTTAGGGTTAAAAATGGTCTTCAGGGGGCGAAGATTAAAAATAATAATGAAGTGTCCTATACACAGAGACACAAATACCTTAAAAGATACAAAATAAACTTATGGGAGGTGATCATGTCCTCATCGAACACTTGATTTTATATATCCACTAGTATACTCTTGCTTTGGGGTTGAAATGGGATAACAAGACGAAAAGCTGGAAAAAAAAAGAGTCTTAGAAAGCGACAAAAGTATACAAGTGATGTTTCTTAAAAGGTAAAGAATTAGTATACCAGTTTTATCTAGGTTAATTTTGATGTTATAAGGGAATTTAGTATTGTGTTATTGCATCATATTGCTAGCGGCTCTAATTGTGTTTTGATTCACTACTGTAATATCCTTTGAAATTCAATATTCATATATCCGACTCGTTTTCATTCACTACTGTAATATCTTTTGATTTGCTAAAATTGGGTTTTGATTCACTACTTCTACAATAAGTGTTGATTGCCATTATTATGTTTTTTAATAAATGTCTTTTATTTCTTAATTTCGTTAATAAACATCCAATGGGGAATAAAAGTAGCTCGTGGGAAGTGACTATGTTCCCACTGGCCTCCTGGTGCCTAAATTAACTAATATATGCTCGTTTGGTGTTAAAATTGGGTACTAAGTGGCATGAACACCCCATGTGGCATACAAATAACATATGGGAAGCGAGTGCATCCTCTCTGGTCTCCCCGTTAATGACATTAATCCGTATAGGCTTTTTTGGGGATTATAGTGGGCATTAAAGGGTGAAAACTCAAAAGACACTACAAGAAATAATATATATGCCAACTTTTTTTTGGGGGGGCATTTTAGTAAAACATTGGTTTAGTAAAATTACCAACATTTATTGTAAAAGGTGACAAAAATTACCGGCGTTTAGTATAAACGCCATAAATTTCCGACGTTTATATCTCACTGCCACAAAATTACCGACGTTTTTTTGAAATAAACGTCGAGTATTGGTTCCCGTGTTAACATGCAACCAACAAACTTCGAATTCTCATTTTTTATCCTCCCTCCAACACAAAAAGTACTTTCCCTCCAAAACAAAACCCAATTTTTTTTTCATCCATCGCAGGTATTTTGCCCTACGACAAAATCGGTTAAATCCCCAATTTTTTTTTCATCCATCGCAGGTATTTCATCCTTTCATCCATCGCGGGTATTTTATCCTTTCATCCATCGCAGCTCGTATTTTGCTATCGCCGCTCTGGTCGTATTTTGCTACGACAAAATTGCCACGCAGAATTTATCCCAGAATTCACACTTTCGTATCTTGTAGCTCGGTTCTTGCTATCGCAGGTAGTTTCGTTCTTGCGTGTCCTGCAGTGCTTGTAAATCCCTAGTTCTTGTAAATCCCCAATTAGATTACACAGTTCTTGCAGTTGTTAATGTTTATGCATAATTTCATATCTTGCAGTTTCGTCAAATCCACAGTTTCATTTCTTGTCTTTTCATGATTGGATATTTCAATTTACTCTCAGGTATGTTTATGCTTGTATATTTTATTACAATATGAATTACTTATTTGTTCAGACTATGGAATTATTCACAAATGAAACATATTTGATTGCACAAATCGCATTTGACAAATGAAACATATTTTATTTCACACACATCCAGTGTTGCTTATATTAAGACCTAAAATAAAAATTTCATAGTCTGGACCATATTTTTAGCATTAGATGCATTTTAGATGTGTGTGTATAAATCGTTAAAATATGGTATTTATCTGTCATAAGTTAAATATGGGACAAAATTTGTCATTATTGAAGACCAAAGAAAAAATGTTGAGCAATTCAACTTATTAGAACGAATTATGTCGTTAGAAAATACCAAACATAAATATTCATAAAAAAAATCTCATATCTAAGCAACGGCTACAAGTGATGAGGGATGGTGAATGAGACTAGCAATACCTAGTCAACTCGGCCTATTTGTCTGTCTTTTGATCGATAATTTGAAACACACAAATTAAAGACGTTTTCCTTAGCCAACCTACCCCGTGACTCGATAAGAAGGGGTTACGTTTTCTTACCCCTCTCTCTTTGAATTTACACATACCTTGCTAACTGACATGGGAGAACTACCACCTTTCGTTTGTGTTTGTGTTTGTTTTTGTATAATTTTCAAAGGATGAATATGTAAGTATGTTTTTCAATACTTATTTGAGTCATAATTGTTTACCTATAATCGTAAGATCTATGTTACCGATAATGATTTCTCACAATAATTTTAAATCTTTTTTTTTGTTTTTGCTTTCACTAGGTCGAATATACTGATGGATAAGAGTTGGATTAACATAAAACATAGGGGCATCCTTTATATGAGAAAGGAGCGAAGGAATTCCTTAAATTTGCCTCTGATAATAGACCAAATGCTGAAAGAATATTGTGCCCATGTAAGAAGTGCCGCAATATGATATTTGTGAAGAAAGATGAGGTAGTGGAACATATATTACTAAATGGTTTTCTAACTAGTTATACTTGTTGGACTTTTCATGGGGAATCTTCCTCATATTCAGTTCCTTCTTCCGAATCAGTTGTTGGTGATGAAATGCGAGAGATGATACACGATGCCTTTGAAATTCCTCCTTCAAACCCGCCTACCTTTATGGATGGTGATGAGGAGCGTCAATATATGGGTGGGGGTCCCGATGAAGAAACTAAGAGATTCTTTAATCTGATAAAAGAAGCTAAGAGTGAGTTGTACCCAGATTGTAAGAAGTATTCTACACTCTCATTCATTGTACGACTGTTGCATATAAAGTGCCTTGGTGGATGGAGCGACGAGACCTTTACAATGTTGCTTGAATTATTAAAACATGCATTTCCCAAAGGTGAAACATTGCCAAAGTATTTTTATGAAGCCCGCAAGCTGATTGCAAACTTGGGGCTAGAGTATAAGAAGATACATGCATTCCCTAACGATTGCATGTTGTATTGGAATGAGACAGAACATGAGATTGAATGTCGAAAGTGCCACACCCCAAGATATAAACAATCAAAGGCTCAGGCAGATGACGATCTTACAATAGATCGAAAAATTCCCGCGAAGGTGGTAAGATACTTTCCTTTGATACCAAGACTCCAGAGGCTATATATGTCATCGAAGACAGCATCAGAAATGAGATGGCATGCCGAGGAACGTATTAATGATGGAAATGGACGACATCCCGCTGATTCTCTTGCTTAGAAAAGAATTGATGATATTTATCCAGATTGTGCTGCGGACCCACGAAATATCAGACTTGGATTATCCAGTGATGGATTTAACCCATTCAGGAGCTTGAGTATTGTTCACAGCACGTGGCCCGTAATTGTGATAATATATAACTTGCCCCCATGGTTGTGTATGAATCAACCATATATGATATTGTCGATACTAATTGATGGTCCTCGCGGGCCTTGTAACGACATTGATGTTTATTTGTGCCTTTTAGTTGATGAGTTGAAGGAATTATGGGTTTTGGTGGATAGTTATGATGCATCGTGTAATCAGATGTTTAAAATGCGTGCATCATTGCTATGGACAATAAGTGATTTTCCCGCATATGCAAATTTGTCAGGATGGAGCACTAAAGGTAAATTGGCATGTCCTTGTTGTCACAAATATACTCGCTCCTGTTGGTTGGAAAAGGGACGTAAACAATGCTACATGGGCCCATCATCGATGGTTGCCGGAAGGGCATAAATTTTGAACAGATAAATTCTCATTTGATGGTAAAGTTGAGTTGGATACAAAGCCCATTCGATTATCTGGAGATGAAGTGTTTGATGAGGTAAGGGACATCAATAGTACGTTTGGGAAGGATCCAGAGCCGGAATTTAAGAGGAAAAGGAATGATAATAAAGATGGGAACCTCACGTATAGTTGGAAGAAACAAAGTGTATTTTTTGAGTTATAATATTTGAAGGACAATTTAATACGCCACAATCTTGATAAAATGCATATTGAGAAGAATGTATGTGATAATGTGCTCGGGACATTATTAGATGTTGATGGAAAGGGAAAGGATAATCTAAATTCTCATCTTGATTTACAAAAAATGGGTATTCGTAAGACACTGCGTCCTCAAAAATGGGCAAACAACAAATATTATTTGCCACCAGCGTGTTTCACATTACATAATAAAGTAAAAGACATAGTTTGTAAAATATTGAAGGAGGTGAAAGTTCCAGATGGTTATGCTTCGAACATATCGCGTCGTGTCAACCTTAAACAACGTACTATATCGGGACTCAAGAGTCATGACAACCATATCTTACTGCAAGAACTGCTTCATGTTTCCCTAAGAAATGTTTTGCCTAAAAATGTGCTTGGGCCAATAATTGAGTTGAGTAGCTTTTTTAGGAGTATGTACTCAAAAGTAATGAACGTAACCGATTTAGATCATACTCAATCTCGTATTGAGCTCACACTTTGCCATCTTGAGAGGATCTTTTCGCCTTCATTTTTTGATGTCATGGAACATTTGGTTATTCATTTAGCAGAAGAGGCGAAGATCGGAGGACCACCACAATACCGGTCGATGTACCCTATTGAGAGGTGTGGTATTAGTTGTGATTTTTTGTGTTCTTTTTGTCTTCTCATTCTAAGCATTTTTATTTCCTTCTAAAAATTAAAATTTTCCCCACGACAGATACTTGTTCACATTGAAGAATTATGTGAAGACCCGTAGTAATCCGGAAGGTTCAATTGCACAAGGATATTGGGTAGAAGAATGCTTGACGTTTTGTTTAAGGTACCTGCAGGATGCTGAGACGAAATGTAACCGACCAATAAGGAACGACGAAGGCAATACTATTGATAAAAAATGTGGTCGTAAGTTAGGAAAATCAGTGGGATTTGTGCTTGATGACATTACATATGTACAGTCACATCGCAATGTGCCTGTCAACACAGATGTAATTGCTCCATTTCGAGAGTAAGTATCCTAATTAATTATTTTCTCCCATTTTTAATCATGTAAAAATAGTGTAATGGTTCATTTTAATGCAGGACTCACCGTGCGTCAATTAGGAGTAATTCTCATCTTAGACCACATAACGTGGATCGCATTCATAATGAAACATTTCATTCGTGGTTTAAAGATCATGTAAGTAATATGCATGCTGAAACAAAATTATACTTTTAATTATATTATTACAAAAGCATGGAGTTTAACATAGTTTTTGTAAATGTCAAATAGGTGTGAAAGTTACTTGAGACAACGGACATAGAACTATCACAAGAAATTCGGATGTTAGCTTTGGGCCCCTTAAAAAAAGCAAAAAGATTCACGGGGTATATTATCAATGGTGCTCGGTATCACACTAAGGCTCGCGAGAGAAAAAGAACAACGCAAAATAGTGGATTCGTGCTAAATTCACTTACCGAAAGTTATGCAAGTCCTAGAGATAGGAATCCCGTATCAAGATATGTTAATTTCTTTGGAGTTTTGACGGATATCATTGAATTGTATTATTCTAAACACTATAAGTTTGTGTTGTTCAAGTGTGACTGGGTTGACAACAATAGAGGTCACATTGCACAAGATGATTTTGGATTCACGCTTGTAAATTTCAAGCAGTTGTTGTATCCAAGGCACCAAATAAATGATGAGCCTTTCATACTAGCATCTCGGGCGAAACAAGTATTTTATGTACAAGACCCAATGAAGGAAGATTGGAATATTGTAATTAAGACAAAGCCTAGAGAATTTTTTGATGTATTTGGACAGCAATATACAACCCAAGGCATTATGATAGATCAAACGGAGGTATGGAGCGACCAACATTTGGATGACACACCATTCACACGTGATGACGATGTTAGTTGGGTCAGGCAAGGCGTTACTGGAATAACAGTAGATATGGAAACGCAAGTGGATACAGATGAAGATGATTAGATAATTTTGTTAGATAGGCATTTGACCTTGTAATGATAACTTGATTAACACAAATGAGTGATCCAAAGTAGGTCACATACTCACTATAGTTGGAAAATCAAGGATTTGAAAGGAATGCTAATCAAATATAAGTTACGAATAACTAAATACAATGCAACATACTTATTAAAATAAGTAAAATTATTAGGACTTAGTAATGCATACTAAAATTAAACGCATAAGGTCACACACACACACACACACACACACACACACACACACATATATATATATATATATATATATATATATATAAGCCTTAGACAATTTGTATGATGTAGGGGGATTGTGAAATCTAACTCTAATCAAGAACATATTTATCAAGCATTCAAAGTTTTTATCCCCTGTGACTATTTTTTTACTGTTATCATTACATGTTTGTTTGTACATGAAAATTTTCATAACAGTTTAAGGTATCATGGTTAGCTATATAAATCCAAATTTTGGATTTATATAGATAACCATGATACCTTAAACTATTATGAAAATTTGAATTATTTGAATTCTATGTTTTGGATTCCAAAACATAGACTTCAAATAATTATGTTGCTAGAATGCCCTTTATAAGTTGTCATATTTAAGTCTTGGGTTTGCATTAGTAGAGTAGGCTTGGTAGGGGAAAAACTATTCATGTGAGAATAGTGTTAGGCGTGGGATGTATGAAGAAAAAAATGTATATATTTTCTTCCCTTTTGTAAATCCCTCAATTGTATTGCACTTGAAAATAATTTTCAGACGTTGTGATATGATTTCAGATGAGTGTAAAATATATTTGGAGGCCTCGGTAACGTGCTAAGAGAGAAGGATGATTACAATGTCTGTTCTTAATACCCTTTTGCACCATATCCTTCGCCATGGTTAGTTGATGGCCAATATCCTAATGCCCAAATCACAGATTGCTGCTTCAACTAAAAAACTCCCTCAAGTTTGATCCTTCTATTTCTACCAAGCTTGTAAACTGGAACAAAAGCACAGATTGTTGTCAATGGCGTAGCATAACTTGTGACCGTGTGGGTAATATTATAAGCCTTGATCTTAATAGTGAATCCATCAGTGGTGGAATTACTGATTCCAGTAGTCTTTTCAACCTCCACTTTCTCCAAACCTTAACTTTAGATAGCAACAGCTTCTACTCGGCTCAGTTGCGATCTGGACTTGGAAAACTCACTCAACTGAGTTGTCTCAAATTGTCCAACACCAATTTTGAAGGTCAAATTCCCAGTGAGTTTTCATAATTGAAAATGTTGGTTACTCTGGATCCCTATACTACAACTTCATTCTATCAAAGTCACGTACTTTCACTCCAAAACTCAAACCTGAAAAAGTTAGTTCAAAGCATCAATGTCGTTTTTTTTAATTACGCACGTGCACAATGTCATTTTTTGCAGAATAATATACGTTGCGTTTGTTGTATGTTCAATTTTACGTATTATGCCTTCTAAAAATTTTTCCTAATTACCCAGAAAATGATAGTATGAACAGTGACGTGTTTTATTTTTTTAAAAATCCTTATTGAACATCATCTTGGAGTCGGATTTCAGTAAAGGTAGGAAGGATTTGATATGGGCTGATTATGGGCCTCACTATGTGAAGGTGAGAAAAGTTTGTAACCTTGAGCTTTTTACACCAAAGAGACTCAAGGCTCCTAGGCCAATTAGAGAATTTGAAGTTTCAGCTATGGTTGAATCCATTTTCAAAGACTGCACCAATCTCGTTTTTTGACATTTTAACTTTTTCATTCTTTTGTCATAGTAGGAACATTGTCATTAAAAATAAAAGTGGAATAGTAGTTAAAGTCCCTTCTTTTTTTGTGACCTTTTGCGATTTTTTGTCCATCATTTTTTACTTTGGTTGTAATGTAGACACATCCATTTGCATTTGTCAAGGTAAAGCAACATGAAGTCAATGTTGTTGTTGTGGCACATATGAATGAATATAAAATCGCTTTCTTTAATGTTTTCCATTCGGACGTCAAACAAAAATTCCTTCGTCCCTTTTTCATTTTTCATCCTCATCATTTCCTTCTTTCCGTGACAATTTAATATTATTAAACTATTGTATTACAGCCCCTTGCACAAAATACGATGATAATTTAAGAATATCTAGACTTAGGCTAAAAAGTATGGCGTTAGAGGGTCAAAACCTGAACGAACCCCCATACGGTCCCGTGAGGGGCACCAACACCTCGCACGGGACCAATGTAACTCATAGGGATTGACCGCGCGATCACGGGCTCCCGGTTTGAGAATACAATGATAATTTGAGAATATCTAGACTTAGGCTTAAAAACATGACGTTTGAGGGTGAAAATCCAAAACAACCCCCGTACAGCTCGGATAGTGGCACCAACACCTCGCACGGGATCAATGTAACTAGTAGGAACTGACCTCGCGATCCCGGGACCAATATATTGTCAATGTAAATTAAACTATGTCCATGTAATTTCTGTTAACATGATGTACAATTAGTATGTGTTCTATTAACATGATGTACAATTAGTATGTGTTATGTGTATAGTTTCAATTGTAATTCTATGTCGCCATATAATATAAAAAAATTAAAAATATATTTATTGATTAAGTGTTTCTTTTTTCTCTCTTATTTCAAGATCGCGTGGCATCAAAGAAGGCAAAGAAACACAAGTAGTCTAGAAGATAAATTCTCAATGTAAGTCCTAATGATTTATTCATCTTTGACACTTTGTTTTTCTCCATTTTTGCAGGTTTTGCTAGCATTTTATCATGTTCATGGATAAGGAGATTTCACGGATGTTAGATATATATTTAGTATTAGGCTAGGGGTAGAATATTAGTATATGGATATTGTACGTTTTGGACTTATGGATATAGCTTTTTTGATGCTATAGATGTTGATAATTTTTTTGGATAATGGTATATAAAGGCTGATTAGTTAATATAAATAGTTCAAATTAGGTGGTTTTGATAATTTGGTATCATCATAACATGCCTAATATTTGTGAATTGACAAATAATATTTGGCAACGTTTTTCTATTTTTGCTGGCATAAATTTTGTAAAGAGTAAAGAAGCCCCGGCGTTTTTAATTAAACGTGGCAGATTAGGATGCGGTTAAACAGATAGCCGACGTTTTTAAAACGTCGGTAAAAATGCCGGGCTAAATTTTTCCCACGTTTATAGAAAACGTTGTGAATTCCCGACTGAGGAAACGCCGACATTAATTAAAAACATCGGAATTTATTTTACCGACGGTTTTTTTATTTACCGACATTTTTAAAACGTTGTCTAATACCAAAATTCTTGTAGTGAGAGCGACCGAGTGGACCAAAGAGGGGCACAAACACCCCCATGAGGCACAAAAGTAACCCGTGTGAAGTGACCACATTCTCACCGAGCTCCCAGTTGCCGAAATTAACTAGTATAGGTTTGTTTTGGTGTTAAAACTGGCGTCAAGGAGCTAAAATTCAAAACAATTATTAAGTTGCCCGGAGATAAGTACGGACACCCTATAGGGCATAAACGTAATCCGTATCTTGTTATTGAAAGTATATATAAACAAGTTTGTATTCTGTAAAATAGTTTTTGATTGGGATTTGAACAAATATGATTGTGTGTTTGATCCAGAATTAATATGGAATTCACAATTATATGAGTGCGCAAGCTCATCATATGTCCTAATTTATGCAAATTATTGTTTTGTTTACAAAATGACATGGAATCGATTCTTCTAAGGCAAGAGGGTAAACCTCTCTTTTCATAAATTTTACATTTTCCATATGTTTGAATCCAAACACATGTCAATAAAATTGAAAGGCCCCTATAGTAAAATGATTTCCCCATCTGCACTCTAGGATTATCTTGCTTGCGCCGATTTTCCTCTTAAAATTGGAAGGCTCCACTATAATGCCCTGATTTGTTTTTTTTTAACGCACTAGGTTTTTTGACAATGCATATCAAATTGTATAACTATATGTCAAAAGTCGTACTTGTAAGTGTCTTTTTATATAAAAAAAATGACATATATTAGTAATCATAAATTATCCTAGATTCATTGAATCAGTATTGGTTTATGTATTCCCGTGTATTTTGGTGTATGAGTGATTACATAAGGGTTTTGTATTCTTGTGCATTTTGGTATTGAGTTTATGTATTCGTAAATCATAATTTTCATGGTCATATGAAAGGATATAAAGTATTCTGTAAACATCCTCCACTTACAGAAAGTCCCATGTTCGAAAGTAAGCATGAAATGATGAGGTGGCGGCATTTATATTTTTATTAAACAGTTTTGATGTCTAATACTTAAAATAATGATAAACGCATAATATTATCTTCGATGCAGAACACTCTCATTTAAAAACTCTTGTTAATTGATTAAAATAACATCTTCACCATTGATTTCCTTTGTTCCTTTTATCAATTTCCAGAATAGTTATGTATATTACTGGTTTGGTTGCATGGAAACCTACTACTTGTTGATCCTCCGTTGCATTGTTGTTCATCCAATCGATACTGCATCGGGATCTAAGATCACACATGTTCATCTATGCTAATACAGCTAGAATAAAATGGTAATGACATCTTGTATTGATCTAGCTCGGCATTACTATTATGCATTTATAACGTGTTGGTAATTGACGAACAGTTTTAAGTCGATTATTTATATCAATAAATACATTCTTCTAAATAATGAAACAAAGTCATTGTGTAATTGTCTTCCTAATTTAAATTAGAAGAGGCGTATTTGGTCTATACGTAATATAAGAAAGTATGGAGGCTATTTGCCGAAAAAAGAAATTTTCTACACGGGCCTCGACTGGGACAGAGGCGAGATGAAGTTTCATGTAGGCATCGTAATAACAAGTGTTTATTTCCCATATCATTGCAACCGGTTTCCCATATATATACACACATTCACAATAACTTCCAATCACGTATATCCTTTTTACATTATTAATTAAATCTTCCACTTTTGTTACACCACCTGACACATATCTCCCATCGCTCTATCTATACAGACTTCTTGAAAATTAGTTACCAGTTATACTAATCCAGTCTTTGAGTAATATCCATCATGAATTCAAAAATTAGGGAAAACTCCAGTAGACCGTGTTCATTTCCTACATCTACCATTGGTAGATTACGTCGTAAATTATCAACCACAATAGTTTGTAAAAATCAAACAAGAAAAGCCGTTGATATGGTATAATTCAAGGGACATTATTGTTCTATTCAACCACAACAGTTTGTACATTGACATTATACATGTAACAATTCTTTGTAAATTTTAAACGGTTGATTGATTGCTAGTGTGTGAATATGCAAGTGATTGGAGCATATGGAGACAAAAAAGGAAGAGATCGTAAGAGAGAAAAGAAAAAAATGTGAGTTATTGTATATGCGAGTCATCATATTTATTTTGTGAATTTGGAAACCGTAGGAAAAATTTTTAAGGTTTATTTCAGTGTGTATGTTCGCACAATCATATATCATCTTCAATAACTACATGGGTTACTAACCAAATGTTACTGCATAAGTGAAAAATCTAAAAATGAGTTCATCACTCTTATGTGAACAAGTAATTAATTATAGATCACTGAACTAGATGTTTAACTAATAACAGGTGTGGAGACAATGATTGTGCAACACAAATAAATATGAGAGAAGTAATGACCAAGAAAGAACAAAGAAAATAAAACGCCAATCACACAACAACGGATGTATGTGGTTCAGCAAAGATGTGCTTACGTCGACGATGGTGCAGTCAGTATTATTTCTCAATATTCTGGAGAACGAGTACAGAGAATACAACTTGTCCTTTGCCCCGGACCTAGGGTTTAATTTATATATGTGCATGTTAGTTAGTGGAGATGATGGGCTCCTCCATATTAGCCATCTTCCCTATAACTTCCCTTCATGGGATCGTGCTCCCCTATAACTTCCCTTCATGGGATCGTGGGGAAACTGGATCAATACAAAAGATGAGGGGCCTGGTCTTTGGGCCGCTACGGCTGGGCTACTCGTCCAGGCCTATAGCACTAAATTCCGGGTACCCACAATTGCCCCTAAATTTGTTGTGCCATCCATGTGGGCCCAACAGATTTAAATGATTAGCCATAATAGCCGTGTGGCAATTCCTCGGGAGCTGTAGAGTCGATTTCTAGCGGCAGCTGCTTCGCTTACTGTGCGATATGATTGGATTTTGAAGGTTTGTTGGAATAAGGCTCATTTCTTTTTGCCATTTCAGCTTTTCCAGCACTCTTCTATCTTCTGAGAACTCTTGCGCTTCGTACCTTCTACTTTCAATCTCCATTATCGTTGCTTCTTCATCATTTGACCTGCTCTTCTGTCTTATAAGTTTCTCACGCCCTTTGCATTTTCTCTTTGGTTTGTATATTTTCTTGTGTTTTCCAATGGCGAAGATTGGAAATAGGTCAATCTCGGAATTCAGAAAATTCTACAACATTCCTGAGTGGGTAGAGATTGAGTGTTGTGCCTCGCCTCCTAGGAACGTTAGGGATATAGAGGATGCCCACTGGATTCATGCTTTGTTGCTTTCCCAGGGGGGACTTACTTTTCCCCTAATGATCTGTTTTTGCATTTCTTTAGCTATTTTAGTATTGTACCTGCACAATGTTCGCCCAATGTATGGAAAATAGTGAACGGCGTGCATAGGATAAATCAATTGTATGGCACAAGGTTAGGGCTTGCCGAGGTCTGCTTTTGTTACTCCTTCTCTCGAACTAGTTCAAGTGTCCTGTACCTCAAAGCTAGGAGCCCTGATAGGGTATTGGTAGTAAACCTACCTGATTCCCATAAGGACTACTGGCAGGAAGGTTTTCTTGTTAGGAATTGGCAGTTCTCTCACCAATCTGAAGGGTCAAGGTCTGAAAGATTCACTGTTCCCTTTTATGGGGAAGAATATATAGGTAGATATTTGTACTGTTGCTTCAATCTCTGCTGACTTATGACTTTTCTAACTCCTTTCTGCGTTTTCTTTTACAGTGAGGTCACGGAACTTGGAGCCTGCTCTTAGCGAGGTCCGAATTTCTGAGTTAGTTAAAGCTTGGAGCATCAGAGAGCCTTTGGGTGACGGTGAGCATCCCAGATCTTTCGCTTTCTTATTAGAGTATAAGAACTTAGGCTCTAGTTTCATAGCACGACCTGTGGACAGTGTTCCAGAGTTTTCTTCCTTCGAAGAGACTACTGCCGAGCTAATCCAGTTGGACGAAGAGGAGAGGAGCTCTGAAAGTGAGCCTGCTGATAATCTTGGTGGAGGGAGCTCTATCAGTAGCAGTTCTTCTAGTTCTGAGGAGAATTCTGAAGCTCAAGGATCGTCGAGCACTTCCAACAGTTCTGGTGAAGAGATGACTCCCAGGAAGAATTTGATCAGAGATGATGACGATGATGATGACGTGCTCCTTGCACATAGGTCCAAGAAACTGAAGTCTGCATCTGGGGTTATAGCTACTGGTTCTCGGCCTTCTTCTTAGGAGCAAGAGAAGAAGAGGAGAGAGGAGGAGCAGGCGAGAGAGAGAGGGAGAGGAAAAAGGAGGAGGAGAGGAGGAAGGTGGAGGAGAAGAAGAAAGTGGAGGAGAGAAAGAGAAGGGAGAGAGAAAAGGAGGAGGAGAGGAGGAAGATGGAATCGAGGACCAAAATAGGTCAAGCCCTGGTCCCAGTATCTGCCTTGCCTGAGGGGGCTTCGGTGGCCACTTCTCCTCAGCTAGCCCCTGCGCTGCTCGAGAGAGCAGTCCTTCCTGCGGATCGCCAGAGGGCGTTGGGGTCCGATCAACTGGCTCTGCAAACTAGCCACAGGCTTGCCTTGGTAAAGTTCTCTTCTAATTCTCAATTTCTTTTAACAAGTCTTGATGATTTCTTCTTTATTCTTTACAGTTTGTGACCGACTTTGCTGTGCTCTATCGCTCTCGCGATGAGCTGGTGAGGAGGAATGGTGAACTGGAACAGCAAAAATCTGCTCTGGAAGCCAGGGGCTCTCAGCTGGAGGCCGACGTGAAAGCTGCTGATGCAGCTCGAGTTTCATCTGACCTGGCCCTTATCAATTCTTCTCGCGAGAGAGATGATGCGGTCAGGGAGCTGGGCGAGCTGAGGAAGGCTTATGATTTGGTGTGCACGAGCAAGCTGGACCTTGCAGAGAAGAACAGGGTTCTGGCCGAGCAACTGGAGGCGAAGAAAGCCCAGGCAGCCACCCTTAAGGAGGACTCGTACAACTCTGGCGGGGCTGCTGCGTATGAGGACGCTGAAGTTCAGATAGGCTATATTAGCCGTCTGAACTTCAAGAAAGGGTGGAATAAGGCTCTCGTGGCTGCTGGGGTGGACGTTGCATCCCCACTCTTTGACGGCACGATCCAGGGCCGAAGCCAGTCGTAGATGAGGACCCTGCCCCAACTGCTGAAGGAACTGATCCTGTCTCTCAGGCGACTCCTGTTGACGCTCCTTTGGTTGAGAGGACAGAGGACACCCCTGCAGAGGGTAATGCCCCTGCTGATGCTACTAAGGACAAGAGACCAATGTCATTAGATGATTCGTTTGAACGACTTGTGTCTGTCGTTTAAATGAAATACACTTGTCGTTTGAAGGAATGAAACGTCAAAAAAAATTATTTTAAAATTCCGCCTACAGGTCTTGAAAATTAATTTTGCCTTAGAAAAAATGTTTGAGCTTGTTAAAAACTGTTTAGAAAATATCCCAACACTTAAAGTAAATCGTTTTACGAATATTAAACAGATTCTAGGAAATTGTACCTCATGTCGCGCAAATATTGAAGTATGCTTGAAAATCATGTCTGTCATTTTAAACAAATGAACGTGAACTTCTTTAATAGTTGTAGCGATATATGATATATCCTATATAAAGTACGGACTGTGAAAAATATGTCCTTACAAATCTCCCCCTATGTCTATGCCGGTACAAAATAAAAACATTTGAATTATTAAAACAAAAATCCTATAGAAATCTGGTACCCTCCCTTGCAACCCAAAAGCGAAAAGGTTTCAAAAATGTAAGTCTTCAAAAAAATTTAATTTGTATAAAATGGTTACATGGGTCGACGAGTTATTTAGAATGCGTCTCGTTTCGACAGTTAATTAAATCAAGGGTTGTCACGCCCCTAAATCCTCATAAAAGCCTAATAAGATTTTGGCGTCAACAAATATCCCAGAAATTGCGCACAAAAGGTCGTAAGCACGAGACATACATGATATGCCCCGTCAAATATCCTAGGCGCAATAACTAGAACAACGCACCCGAAATAGACCCGTAAACACTATCACCAAGCCAAGAAACGCGTTAACCCAAGTGAGTTCCATTCAAACACAACCTAATTTAAATTACCTAGAAAGCATCGTAAAAATGCGGTAAATAAACGTCGTAAAGAAACGCGATAAAACTACACTAGAAAGCATGTAAATCTATTTAACAAAGCATGTAAATTAACTAGAAAGCAAGAAATGAAGAAATACAAACTATATTAAGGAAGAGGATGATGAATAGTGCAACATTCAACCCAAATGGGGTGTCAAACCAAGAACAATTGAAGAAGAACTCTCCAAAACCCTCAAACCCTAAGATATTCTACCCTAAAATCGTGTATATCTGTCTATTTCAAAAAAATGGGTATTTATACAAAGTTGGAATAAAAATAGAAAAGAAAAGAGAAAAGAAAAGAAATGCCAAAATATCTCCTGAAAACAGGGGATCGATCGATCAAGGCCAATTTTCAGTTGCAGAGAAGGATCGATCGATCGACAAAAATGGTCAATCGATCGATCCAGTAGGGGTGAGCCAAGCAACAACTTCTGCATTCTTTTCTTCCCATTTCTCCTCCTCTTTTGATTTCCTTATTTTTCCCTCCGCTGAAATCGACGTAACTTCTTCATACGGACTCGGAATCGCGCACCGTTCACGGCCACGCAAAGCTAGCGAGGAGGGCTACAACTTCCGTGAGATGTCAGGCCAGCTGCCCAAGCTGTGAAAAGATTAAAATGCCCTTGAACATACGATTGCATACGAAACTTCACCGGAATGCGTCCGAACTCCATACTTAGTACCTAAATACCTACAAAATCCCAATTATACCTCATATAGCATGTTAACAATATAAACCGAGGTTGTCTGGTAATGGTCTTAAATATAGAGATTAAGGCACCCGAGGGGGCTAAAATGTGTAGGTTTCGAGGATGAAATACGCAATATTTGCGTATCGTCACTGATCCGGACACCTTATGATATGCTACCAAAAAAGCGAAATTTTAAGAATAGTTTTTTGATGTAGCTGTGTGACGGACATGTAAACAAAAGTAATACCTATCCAAAATATGAGTAGATAAATAATGAACAAAAATTAGAATCTGCGATTTTAGTAATATTAATTTAATTTCATGAAAAGTTCACACAGATTTTAGGAAGTGCATGGTTTTAATGTATAAGGCTTAACGAAAATGTAAATTCATTGAAGCAGCATGGAATAGCTATCCAAATAGAAACCTTCCTTCACTGCTAGAACCACAAACCCAAAACATAATTGTTTGGTAGGGCAAGTACAATCCAAAGAAGCATACTACATCTCTTGTCTAAGTTTTTTCAACAACCAATTAATAGGAAATAATATGAATTGGCGTAAATAAGTAAGTTTGTATAAGACATATCATGATTTTTGAAGTTTCTAAATAAATCCAGACTAAATAAAACTCAACAAAATCATACAACCAACTTTATACTCACTAAATTTCCATATATTTTTTTTGGTAGCATACCATGAGGTGTTCGAGCCAGCTAACGCGCATCTCGACTAATCTAATCCCCATTCACGGTACGTGGCTTCCGCTGGCCAAGTATTATTTTGACAGTGCGAGGGATCGAACTGAGATCAAACCCAATCCACCCCTAAGATTGTCCTAGTGATAGATTTATACCACTAGGCCAATACGCTTGGTTAAAACATAAACTAATTAAAATCCAAGCTAATTAAAGCTCAACCAAATCATACAGTCAAATCATTCTTAATTCAATTTGCACATCATTAACAAAACATGGTTTGTGAATTTTCTAAATAAAATCAAAACAAGAAATATAATTGGTCAAAAACTATATAATGAAGTGGTAAGCATAATACCTCGAGCAGGAAGATGCCACAATCGAAAAAGAAAAACTGCACAAAGGGGCCTTTCAATTTTATTGACATGTGTTTGAATTTAAACATATGGCAAATGTAAAATTTATCAAAAGAGAGGTTTACCCTCTTGCCTTAGAAGAATCGATTCCACGTCATTTTGTAAACAAAATATAAATCTGCATAAATTAGGATATACAATGATCTTTCGGATTCATATAATTGTGAATTCCATATTAATTCTGGATCAAACACACCATCATATTTGTTCAAATCCCAATCAAAAACTTTTTTATAAGAATACAAATTTGTGTATATATACTTTCAATAACAAGATACGGATTATGTTTATGCCTTATGGGGTGTCCGTACTTATCTCCGGGAAACTTAGTAATTGTTTTGAATTTTAGCTCCTTGACGCCAGTTTTAACACCGAAACAAACCTATACTAGTTAATTTCGGCAACTGGGAGCCCGGTGAGAATGTGGTCACTTCCCACGGGTTACTTTTGTGCCTCATGGGGTGTTCGTGCCCCTCTTTGGTCCACTCAGTCGCTTTCTGAGTTTTCACCCTTTAATGCCCACTATAATCCCCAAAAAAAGCCTATACGGATTAATGTCATTAACCGGGAGACCAGAGAGGATGCACTCGCTTCCCACATGTTACTTGTATGCCACATGGGGTGTCCATGCCACTTTGTTCCCAATTTTAACACCAAACGAGCATATATTAGTTAATTTAGGCAACTAGGAGGCCAGTGAGAACATAGTCACTTCCCACGAGCTACTTTTATTCCCCATGGGATGTCTATAAACGAAATTATAAATATAAAAGACATTTATTAAAAAAACATAATAATAGCAATTAGCACTAATTGTAGCAATAGTGAATCAAAGCACAATTGTAGCGAGTCAAAGGATATTACAGTAGTGAATCAAAATGAGTCGGATATATGAATATTAAATTTCAAAGGATATTACAGTAGTGAATCAAAACACAATTAGAGCAGCTAACAATATGATGCAATACCACAATACTAAATTCCCTTAAAACATCAAAATTAACCTAGATAAAGCTGGTATACTAATTCTCTACCTTTGAAGAAACATCACTTGTATACTTTTGTCGCTTTCCAAGACTCTTTCTTTTTGTTTTCAACTTTTCGTCTCGTTATCCCATTTCAACCCAAAAGCAAGAGTATACAAGTGAATATATAAAAACAAGTGTTCGATGACGACACGATCACCTCGTATAAGTTTATTTTGTATCTTTTAGGGTATTTGTGTCTCTGTGTATAGGACACTTCATTATTATTTTCAATCTTTGCCCCCTGAAGACCATTTTTAACCTTAATACGAGAATATAATGTTCAATTTACTAAAACGGGTGTCTGAATAAAACAAGATCACTTCACATAAATTACTTTGGTAGCTCATAAGGTGTTTATGATTTTGTCTAAGTCTTTTGATTTTAATATTATGCTATCCTCCTCATAATCTCATTTTCATCCCAATACAAACCTATACAGATCAATTTAGGCAACTGGTTATCCGGTGAGGGCACGATCACTTCTAACAATCCAAATTTTCCATTGACCCTCTTAAACTCCTATCGCCACTACAATTTAATTCGTGTTTTCAATTGGCTCACCCCAATCTCCTATCACCACTAGAAATCAAATGCAAATAATAATAATAATAATAATAATAATAATAATAATAATAATAATAATAATAATAATAATAATAATAATAATAATAATAATAATAATAATAATAATAATAATAATAATAATAATAATAATAATAATAATAATAATAATAATAATAATAATAATAATCACTACACCAAATCTTCCGAATTGTCAAGGTCAATGACTGTGACAATTCTGGGCGAGATAACTTTTTTTGTCAAGGTCATGTCACGGTCATTGACCATGACAAGTTCATTTGAATTGTCACGGTCTTATCACGGTCCACAACCGCGACAATATTTGTCACGTACTAGAACTGTGATAATCCTGTGACATTCTTTAAAAAATTATCACGGTCAATGACCGTGACAAGTTCGTGATAAGACTCTTTGTCAAGTACTTGTCACGATCAATGACTATGACAATTCTGGGCAGAATTGAAAAAAAATCTGCTGGGCAGTATGGTCACTGCCACTGCCCAACAGTATATTTGTACCTGTTATAGAAATTTTGTACCTGTTCAAACATCATATATCCAAATAAAATAGAGATAATGCAATTATAGATTCAAAATAGAGAGAATATTCGTCACCATATAATCCAAATATAATTCAAATGTAATAATTTAAAACAATTCAATTCAAACTTAAATCAATGTCACTAAATGTCTGAGATATGGTTAACGCTGAGGAGGTGAGTAGGCCACACGATATACGAATTAACACATCCAATAATATACGTCGTGCCGCATTTTTCGCGCAACCACAATTGGGAGTTATCCTTCCCGGGCATCACATGCGTGACGAGCACCCTGGACTCGATGTCTTGAAGCTCACATCCATGAACTAGTGCACCCTGGACGATATTCGGGTCCCTCAACCCCTGCCCTATCCGCTGGCCATCAAATATGTCCAGTATAAACACGCTCGGCCAACCAAGTGTCGAGATCGGTCTGTTGAAGGGAGCCAAATAGGGAATTGGATCATCAAAGTCCGCACGTCTCGACGATGAAGCAGCAAGGTCCACATCCTCGTCCTCGTCCTCCCACACCTCCTTCTTCCGCACCTCCTCCCGCACCGCCTTCTCCTTCCCTTTACCCTTACGGTTTTTGCCCAACGAACGCTTCACGAATGAGTACATATCCTGGACCGTCGCCTCCAAATGGGATAGCTTATCCTCATGTGAATCCATTGTTCAAGCCAACCCGATGCCGCTCGTCTCCAATTCGATGATCCTAGATTTGGCCACCCGCGAGCTCACCCCCTTATCCTCCCCTTGCGATCAGAGCCAAGAACTTGTCTGAGTGCGTCTGTGGACAAAGATGCCTTGTCGGCATCAGACTGCGACTCATGCATTTCCTTAAACTTTTCCTGAAACGACAAAAAGCACATGATTAGTAAAATAAGTAAATTAAAAAATTATAACGTAATTAACAAAAAGTAAACTGTCAGATTACTTACAATCGTGGCCGCGACGCTTGGGGACACCTCCTTGTCCTTCCCCTTCTTCGTCTGAAGAGCCACATAAGTATCAAGCGTATGTGGACTACCCCCAGGGCCACTCCCTGTCCCCTGAAATAAAATAAAGTAAAATTAGTACGGCCCCGCAAAGTAAAATAATGTAGAATAATATATTTTATGTAGTTCTAGAAAAATTAAATCTTACCATCATTCTATGCTCCACCTCGGCGTAAGACGTCCGACCGGAGTAGTGCACGTCCGTCTTTTTGCCCGGTTTTCCCTTCTCGATTGGCGAGATGCCAATTGTCTCTCCCCTATCTCATTGTCAATGAACCTTTGCCATTGTGCCAATGAGATCGGCTCCTTCGGTGGGACGGATTCACGCCATTGGATAATGGACTCTCGTGTCTTCCCAAAGTATCAGATCCGCATATTTTTCTTCCACGTCTTGTGTTTCTCCCTCAATTGCTCCAAGACGGAATCGCGTAGCTTTGGATCCAGGTTGAATTATTCCTGTCCAACAAATATAATGTTAGTTGCAAATAAATATAAATATAAATATATTACCTGTAGTGCCACCCAAACATCTAGCTTGAGCTCATATGGCACCTCCTTCCAACTAATGTACCCCGGGTCAATGATCGTCTTTAGCAGCTCGAGGGATCCTGCTAATAGCCCCGACTTGTTCTTGATGGGCATCCTCAATTTGCCATATTTGGGGAGACTAGGGGCCGAGGAGCCCTCATCTCCGATACCACCGAGCCCAGACGACATCATCATAACCAGCATCATCATCCTCGCCTTAATACCTGAAGGAGACATTTGTTGTAAAAAAATGTTATTAGTACATATCAAAATGAATTAAAAGAAGACATGCAAATATGTACAATTACTAAAAATAAAAATGAATTGTTACTGTTAATATGTACAAGAGTGAAACATCATCCCTCCTCACCCCCCACCCACCACACACGTACACACATACATACACACACACACGCACAACATTTACAAGTATTGTCACGGCCATTTACAAGTATTATCACGATCAATGATCGTGCCAAGCCCGTAAAAATTATATTTGTCACGGACTTATCACGGTCAATGACCATGCCACCCCCTACCCCCACCCCACCCACCACACACAAAATTTATGGCATTTTGAAAAAAAATTGTTCGGGTCATGTCCCATTTATTGTAATAATACAGGAATTGTGTGGTGTATTTTCTTGTTATTAGCATTGTTGGATTTAATGGAATTTTTTCTAAGTAAATATTGCTAATTAATTAATTTCCTTAAAGTGAAAGTCTTTTCCGTAAATGAAAATTTGTTAATTACCTTATCTTTCTTATAAAATGCATCAAATTTGTTAATTACCTTATATTTCTTAACACCTATACTCCGATTTTACCCAACAGTAGCCCAAATCCAAGGCGGTGTGTATTATTATTGTATGTGTGTGTGTGTTTTATATAGTTTTCTTTGGTTCCTCACGAACTCTAGTATGCCTCAATTTTATGCCAAGTAATCGATCAACTATCTCATCATAACTCAATGGTAAAACACACTCGAGAGTTTGATTCCATTCCAGGTTAATATATCAAGACATTTTATTCCAACAGTTTAATATATACATAGATAAATGTGTATATGATTTTTTGTTATTATGTTTTAGGGATTATTTTTGATATGCATGAATTTTATTTGTTATGATTAATTAATCATCAAATTTTGCAATTTCATTCGTAGAATATATTGTGTTAAATAGGTCAGAACAACAAAATAATACAATTTAGTTAAATTCGCCCACGCATCGCGTGGCCTTCATGCTAGTATATATATATATATATATATATATATATATATAAACACCCCCCACCCCACCCCTACCCTGCCCCTGCCCCACCCCCACCCACCACACACACACAAGCACAACCTCCCCCCTGCCCCACCCCCACCCAGCACACACGCACACACACATACACACACACGCACACACACATACACACACACGCACATATATACACACACATATATATACACACAATCATATATATATATAAATGGAAGAGAGAGAGAGAGAGAGAGAGAGAGAGAGAGAGAGAGAAAGGAGGGAAGAAACAGCGGGAGAAAAAAGAAGGGGAAGGGTTTTTTTACTACGACATTTGCACGGTCATTGACCGTGACAACATTTATAAGTATTGTCATGGTTATTGACTGTGACACGACCGTGACAAATATAATTGTCATGGTTTTGTCACGATCAATGACCGTAACAATAATTTGTTACGGCCTTGTCACGGTCAATAACCGTGACACAAAACACGTGTTTGTTGTCACGGTTAATGACCGTGACAAGGCTAAGCGCTGGAAGGGTGCCAATTTACCCATTTTGGTATAGTGAATAATAATAATAATAATAAAGACAAATAATTAAGAATTAAACTACCTCTTATTCGTACCAAGTCATTGTTGTTGTAACTTGAACATCAATAAAATGAAAATTTGTTATGGAAACAATAGCTACCTGTCAAATATCCATCAATGAAAAACTTGTGCAATAAGGACATGACCAAAATAAGGTAAGAACATAAAACAAATTTAGTACATCATCCTCTTAAGGAAATATATTTTATTCCAACATTTGTACTTTTACATTGCTATTTCCATACATTCAAAACCTGGAAAGAAATTACATACCCCTTGTAAGTGCTCATGTAATAACCTATACATGGACATCCACGACTTGTTTATTCCCATTTCTTGAAGAGTACATATTAATACTATAATTATTAGTAGTAGAAATGTGATTACCATGCCAAATAACATAATTCTCAATCATCGATTCACACAATCCATAATAATTAGTTCTATAAAATAAATTCAATGAATTTTATAGATGACGGATGTTTTTAACCAAGATCACTAAAACAAACATTTGCATAGAATTTCCCTACAGTAATGTCCAACAAAACAACATGGCATAATTCATTTAACGTACGAATGTTTAAAATCAATTAATTAAGCATTCTCATCTTAAAGGATAACCTAGATTTATGTGAAGAATATATTAAAATAAAAAAAACTAATAGACAAAACACAATTGTTCACTATAATATTGTAGGATGTTCACATGAAACTTCATGACAACCAGTCACAACATACCTAAATTAACTACAACGACCTCAACAAAATTAATCCATCCAGACATTAAAAATAAAAGACCGTCATTTTTTTACGTACTAATATGTTCCTAAAAGCCCAAATTTTAACATTATTCCAGACAAACATAATTGTTCTTGTAATAGACAGATATACACGATTTTAGGGTAGAATATCTTAGGCTTTGAGGGTTTTGGAGAGTTCTTCTTCAATTGTTCTTGGTTTGACACCCCATTTGGGTTGAATGTTGCACTATTCATCATACTCTTCCTTAATATAGTTTTTATTTCTTCATTTCTTGCTTTCTAGTTAATTTACGTGCTTTGTTAAATAGATTTACATGCTTTCTAGTGTAGTTTTATCGCGTTTCTTTACGACGTTTATTTACCGCATTTTTACGATGCTTTCTAGGTAATTTAAATTAGGTTGTGTTTGAATGGAACTCACTCGGGTTAACGCGTTGCTTGGCTTGGTGATAATGTTTACGGGTCTATTTCGGGTGCGTTGTTCTAGTTATTGCGCCTAGGATATTTGACGGGGCATATCATGTATGTCTCGTTCTTACGACCTTTTGTGTGCAATTTTTGGGATATTTGTTGATGCCAAAATCTTATTAGGCTTTTATGAGGATTTAGGGGCGTGACAACCCTTGATTTAATTAAGTGTCAAAACGAGACGCATTCTAAATAACTCGTCGACCCATGTAACCATTTTATACAAATTAACTCGGGTGATGGATATTCGATGCAACCTATAGTTTTATCCGCTTTCATAATCTAGTTTCAATACCTTGCCTAGATTAACATTTCCCTTTTATGCATCTTTTACTTTTTAGTTTGTAATCACCTTTTGCACTTTAATTTTGGAGTATTAAATCACTTAAATTCTCGATACCCGACTTCCCGCTAGACTTGCCCTACAAGTGTAGTAGTAATTTAGGCTTTTGTATAGTCGCAACGAGACAGAAAATAATGACTGTGCACTTTACACGTGCACACCTCTCTCCCGCTATCAAAATGGCGCCGTTTTCGGGGACTTGTTTGTTTTAGACTTTATTTGATTTAGTAATTCATAGTATTTTCTTTCTATTTGTATTATTTGCTAATATTTTGCAGGACTTCCACATTAGAGCACTTAGAAACGCTCGAATTTTTTTCGCACGCACTTACTTTGTGGAACTCCCCATTTCGAGCCATTTTTGGGGTAAGCATGTCTTATTCCAATTCTTTCGGTAATCCTTGTCATAATTCTCAAAATTCTCACAAACCTATGACTTTCGGTGAATACTTAGAATCCCAAAGTATAACAAATTCAAATATGACTTTGGTCGAGTATAACGAAAGTCAAAACTTAGGTTATTGGAATTTTGATGATGATGATAATGATTTTGGGCCTTTACCTCCTTATAATAGGAATTTTTAAACGAATTCAAATAGTTTTTAAAATTCCTATCATAATGAGGTTTGGTTTAAGTCCGATGGCAACTTTCAAATTTCCCATTTTCATGCATCCGCACCTCGAATTATGACATTCGGTGCGGGTTTGCGTATGTATGAGAATGTGAAAATTGAAAATCGTTATCGGGAAGAAAATCGTTCGTGGGAACATGACTTGAATTTACTTTTTGAGTCCGAAGATGATTTTTCTTTCGAGACTTTCGAGGTCGAGGAATGTTTTGAACCAAATGAGGTACTTGTGCCTACTTTGGAACAAACCATTATTGACTTTTCCCATTGCATAATAGATATTGAAAGCGAGGATGAAAATGACGTAATATCTATTTGCAATGAAATGATTTCTTCTTTGGCCCCCAAAGAAGAACATTTCGTTGAAAATGATATTATTTCATTCAAAACTCAAACTTCATGCGATGATGATTCATCTCATGAGTTTGAATTTCTTTCATCCCCATTTTCATTCTCTATTATCCCACCGTCACAAGTACCTGATGATTCGGTTTCAAACTTTAATGTTTTAAACCCTATCGCCGATAAGGAGTACCTGCTCGAGTCGCCTTCCACGATCGCATTCGTGCCTTTGTGTGCGCTTCCTCCCATACCAATTTCAAAATCATTGGGAGGATATTCGGCTTTTCTCGATCCCCACATATTTTTGTCACCCGTTCAATCCAAACCCCCCATCGTCCCTCTAAAACTTTTAATTGGCGATGGTTCCTTTCTTACGCCATACACATGCCTTCCATTGTTCAAACGAAATTCATATTTTTCGAAGGCATGCTTGTTTGTGAGGGTACACCGGTTATCATCCAAAGTCAAATCGTTCTTATGGTGGACCCTCAGTTATTTAGACTTCTAGTGTACAGTTAGTGTGAGGCCTAAATAGTAGGTTGTATATAGTTAGCTTTTTATTCTTTCTTTCTTTTTATTTTAGTCTAGTGTAATTAGTTAACTTTTTATTATTTATTTTTGCTATGCTCGGTACTAACTTGTTTTGTAGATTCTTTGGATTTGTTCTTATAGGGATCGCTCCAATTTTGGGTAATATCGCTCTTTTCCTCTCTTTGACATGGTGCTTAATTTACATTGAGGACAATGTCAAGTTTTAAGTTAGGGGGTGTGGGATATTCTATCCATTTCATTATTTAGTCCATGTTTTTGCTCACATGTTAGTTACTTAGTATGCTTTTCTTAGAAAAATTGAAAATTTCAAAAAGATTTTCTTTCCCTTTTCTCCTTTTTTTGGGCATTTTGCCTTTGTTTCCGATGATAAATTTTAATAATTGCCCGATCCAATTGACAACCCAATGATGCATGTTCTCGATTTTAGAAGTTATTAGACTTTCGTCTCACTTATTGATATTATGAATAACTTCATGAATTAAACTTTAATCCCATGAGCACATGCACTTTTATTGCCATATTGATTTGGTTTAAGATTTTTATAACTCGGTAATCTTTTGTTGGATTGTATATACTTACACCGAGTAAGCTTTGTACCTTTCGTCATTTGTGAGTGTATACACTATTCTTTTCTCATTGAAAACATTGAATTCGTTGGTAAACTCACTATTCTTTCATTTGATCGTTCATTAATTGAGTTCATACTTGAAATGTGTTACTTGATCATGATTTTCATATATTGTTTTGACTCGAGAATTGTGTAAACTTTTGGAAATGATCATAAGCCCTCTTTTTTATATCACCCATATTGGCCTTGACCTCACCCATATATGTTTACCCTCGTTAACCCCTTTGAGCCTAAATATTAGCCTTTCATTTCATACCCCATTCCCATAACCAACTCTAAATTGGAGTTTTAGCCCGTACATACACTTTCCACACCTTTTTTTGGAATCTTACTTGGGATTGAATGATGATGTTATGATGTCGGTTGCAATTTAGGCATACGAGAGTTTGAAAAGTAAAGAGAAGAAAGTAGTGAAAAAAGTGAACAAAAAGAGAAATCAAAAAGCAAAAGAAAAGAAAAGAAAAAAGAAGAAAAAGAAGAAAAGAAAAGAAAAAAGAAGAAAAGAAAAGAAAGAGAAAGTTGTAAATGTTGTATATAGTGTTCAATAAGCTTTGATGACTCTTCGCGATGATATATCTACTGCCTTTTTGGAACTTGTTTTCCAATTTTGATATTGCCCGCATTATCCCATTATCCCGAGTTTTCATTCCGAACACTTTGAATCCTTACATACAATCCTTCGTTTCGTACCCTAGCCATACCTACATTACAACCCTATTAAAGTACTATGTGATCTTAGGTGCATGTAATTTAAAAGTCATAATAGTTTTGATAATCTGTGAAAATGCATTTCGCCTCTTTTAGTGTGCGGTATCCTTTCATTGAGATTACAGTTTTCATATTTTATATAGCGTTATTCATTTGAGACATGTGCGCGGCCTAATTTCCATTTACATTTACTCTTTAGCCCGCATGTTTCGTGTGTTACCTCCCTGTTTTGAGTGATTTTCATTTTATGAGTGTAATGCCCGTGAGGATTGAATGTATGCTTGCTTTAATGCTTATCCAGTTTATATAAGTTTTTGCCAAATCATACTTTGCATGTGCTCGCTCCCCCTCCCACATTTTAAAGTTTCAATTCTATGAGGTGCATTCTATAATGTCAATGATTCAGACTTTTGTTTGAATCCGTTCAATGTGCTAATAATGTGTACGAAATCCTTCTCGCCATTTTTGGGCTTGTCGCATGTTGGGTTGGGCATATTTTGAGGAAACTATGTGATGTTTGGGGGTACCATCCCTGAAAACCCTCACGAGACGACACTCGTCCACTAGGGTGACCTAGGGGTTTAACGGCTTATTGCATATGCTAAATGCAATCGAATCTCCCGCGAAAGTGGCATTTTGCATTTATACCATACTTTTGTACTATCTCCTGCTTTTGGTTTGCTTGTAGTTCTTGTTGCATCCTATTTCATTGCTAGGGACTAGCAATGTGTAAGTTAGGGGGTGTGATGATACGCAAATATTGTGTATTTCATCCTTCGAACATACGCATTTTAGCCCCCTCGGGTGCCTTAATCTCTATATTTAAGCCTGTTAACCAGACAACCTCGGTTTATATTGTTAACATGCTATATGAGGTATAATTGGATTTTTGTAGGTATTTAGGTAATAAGTATGGAGTTCGGACGCATTCCGATGAAGTTCCATAAGCAATCGTACGTTCAAGGGAATTTTAGTCTTTTCATAGCTTGGGCACTTGGACCGACATCTCACGAAAGTTGTATCCCTCCTCGCTAGCTTCACGTGGCCGTGAACGATGCGCGATTCTGAGTCCGTATGAAGAAGTTACGGCGATTTCAGTGGAGGGAAAAACAAGGAAATCAAAAGAGGAGGAGAAAAGGGAAGAAAATAATGCAGAAGCTGTTTCTTGGCTCACCCCTGCTTGATCGATCGATCGATTGATCCTTCTCTGCAGCTGAAAATTGGCCTTGATCTAGTCGATCGATCGATACCCTGTTTTCAGGAGATATTTTGGCATTTATTTTCTTTTCTATTTTTATTCCAACTTAGTATAAATACCCATTTTGTTGTAATAAACAGATATACACGATTTTAGGGTAGAATAGCTTAGGATTTGAGGGTTTTGGAGAGTTCTTCTTCAATTGTTCTTGGTTTGACACCCCATTTGAGTTGAATGTTGCACTAATCATCATCCTCTTCCTTAATATCGTTTGTATTTCTTCATTTCTTGCTTTCTAGTTAATTTACATGCTTTGTTAAATAGGTTTACATGCTTTGATTTCTTGCTTTCTAGTGTAGTTTTATCGCGTTTCTTTACAGCATTTATTTATCGCGTTTTTACGATGCTTTCTCGGTAATTTAAATTAGGTTGTGTTTGAATGGAACTCACTCGGGTTAACGCGTTGCTTGGCTTGGTGTTAGTGATTACGGGTCTATTTCGGGTGCGTTTTCCTAGTTATTTCCCCTAAGAGATTTGACGGGGCATATCATGTATGTTCCGTGCTTATGACCTTTTGTGCACAATTTTTGGGATATTTGTTGACGCCAAAATCTTATTAGGCTTTTATGAGGATTTAGGGGCGTGACAACCCTTGATTTAATTAACTGTCGAAACGAGACGCATTCTAAATAACTCGTCGACCCATGTAACCATTTTATACAAATTAACTCGGGTGAGGGATATTCGACGCAACTTATAGTTTTACTTGCTTTCTTAACCTAGATTCATTTTCCCTTGCCTAGTTAATCATTTCCCTTTCATGCATCTTTTCTTTTAGTTTGTAATTCATCTTTTACACTTTTATTTCGGAGTACTAAATCTCATAAATTCTAGCATCTCGTCCTTGTAGATTTTGGATACCCGACTTACCGCCATACTTTCCCCGCAAGTGTAGTCGTAATTTAGGTTTTTTTGTATAGTCGCGGCGATACAGGAAAACATTGACTGTGCACTTACACTCGCACACCTCTCGCGCGCTATCAATCAACTTACGCGCACCTTGACTAATTCCCATCTGCAGTTCGTGGCTTTCGTTGGTCAAGCATTATTTTGACCGTGCGGAGAATCGAACTGAGGACCAAACCCAATCCACCCTCAAAACTATCCCAGTGACAACCTTATACGATTGTACCAAGAGGCTTGGTTCATTCTTAAAATTATATACAATATTCACATCATTATCTTTTAAATGATTTCACTTTGGATAAAGATACACACACCCACTTTTGTACCATTTTCTCATACCCGGTGCATAAAAATATTATACCTTGTTGTTGTGGGCCCCGTCAGGGCACAAGGTACAATCCCTTACCTGCCTTATCTTATTAGGCGGGTACCAAAGTGAATACCAAACTGAATCGGTGTAGTGGTACTATTTCATTTCTAACGTATAACAAACACATGGTTAATAGCCTGACTACAATAATTAATCAAATGCAGCGGGTGAGAGGGTAAAACATGAAATTTAGTATTATTATAATACCAAACCAAACATTGTAAAATGATTACCCCAAAGGTCACCCGTAATAGAAACATTATTTTTGGTAATACAAGTAGTGGAGTACCTTTGATTCATGCAGGGACGTTGCTAGGATTTCTCGATAGTGGGGGCTAATCTAATGGTAATTTCCGGGGGTTCAAGGGGTGGAAGCCCTATAGCCAATTTTTTTTAAGGTTATTTTTGAGTATTTACCAAATAATTACTAAAATATTTATTTAATTTAATAAAAAGATAAATAATTTTTGCAAAGATTAAACCAATATTCATCCCCTCAAATTTATATATACAATATCCCTAAAGTCAATCACAATTTAATCCTAAAACTAAATTTAGAATTTAAACCAACCAACAATGACACTAAACAAATAAAATATTAACCATTTCATCTAAAATTAAAGGGAGAACTTACGAGTGAAAATTAGATGGGTTAAATATAATTTAATATTTAAAGAAATTTTATATGATTAACATCATGAAAATTCATTCAAAAATTAAATCAAAATCTAAAATTATAAATTAAATAGAGAATGAGAAGAGAAGTCTTTTCCTTTTCTTTTCAAAGTGTTGTGTGGGAAGAAAAAGAATACAAGAGTTTTTTATAATTACCAAACCCCATCTTAAGTTTTCAAAAAACTTCATTTTATTCCTAGAATTTTCTTTTAGTGTATATGTATTTTTTTTTGTGGGGGCTCAATCCCCCACTTGGCCCCATGTGGCTTCGTCCATGGATTCATGGAGCAGACTCAATAAATGTTGGCTGAAGTTAAAATGGGTTTGGTGTAGCTGACGAGAAAAATTAAAAACGAATTTAATAATTTTAGATCTCGTTCGAACAAGCGGAGGTCTTGAACCATCTTCATATAAAACATTAAATATTGAGGATGAGGATTGTGACTACAAAATAAATTGATTTTGCCCCAATTTCTTCATGCATAACTCAATATTTAGATAGCAAAAAATACTTTTGTGCTTGCATATATATATATATATATATATATATATATATGGAGAGGTTCAAAAGTGAACCTTTAATGAACCTTAATAAAAACAAAATACCATAACAATCGATTAATTTTAATCTTATGTTGTAATTGGACCGCGTCAGTGGCAACGAACATGCGTGTGACACGCGGGTGAGGGGTGGGAAGGTGTGTGTACTAAAAAAAAATGCATGTCACACACGTGTCCGTTGCCGCTGGCACGGACCAATTACAACATATGAATTAAAATTAATGGGTTACTAAGGTATTTTTTGTTAAGGATCATTAAAATTTTGAACCTATCCATATATATATATATATATATATATATATATATATATATATATATATATATATATATATATATATTCCCCTTATTATTTGAACATGGAATTGATCATTCTTATAATTTGCATTTGTTAAAATATGATCTATTTATGTGTCACTTTTACTTATCCTTGAGCAATCGTGGTGCATAGCTCACAAATTAGTTTCTCGACTTGTTTACTTTTTTGGGGTAATGATTTAATATATGTTAATTTATATAGATTGTAATATTGAGAATTTATATTATAATTATATTAATTACATGTATAATATTTGCATCTAAGAGTATGAATGTCATATGCATCTATGTTTCCCAATTACTTTTAACATAAAATGGAACCCAATTCAAGAATAATGTTCACAAACATATTTTTTGAGCACGAATGTCCCACTCTCTTCACGCATATTTGATTTTCCGTAATATATACAATAACTTGTGTAAAGTTACATAAACAAATTTTGAAAAAATTATAATTTGCACATAGAATTTTATAATATACACACAAACATTTTGAAATATGTATATGTTAAAATTGTGTATACCCTAGTTATAAGTTATACGTGAAGG
The DNA here is from genome assembly GCA_949130495.1 of Sambucus nigra. Lineage (NCBI taxonomy): Eukaryota > Viridiplantae > Streptophyta > Magnoliopsida > Dipsacales > Adoxaceae > Sambucus > Sambucus nigra. The sequence continues at coordinate 625,792,529 of OX422210.1, read as the reverse complement.
GTTGAATGACTTTAATATTTAAAAAATATGTAAGTGAACGAGAGCAGAAAAAAATATTAAACAGTTACCAAAATAAATAAAAAACTCATCCTACCATAGTAGAGAAAACATTCACTTGAAGGCAAGGAAAACCATACTTTATTTAAACTTAGACTTGGCTGTCGTGCTATACGCATTATTATACCTCAGAAAATAGCTTTTAAGTCCAAAAAGTAAATAAAGGGACAAAATACAACTAGAGATAGGAAAACTCAAAACCAAATTAAGGTCCAAAATACCCATGGAGAAATTTAAGATGGTAACAAAGGAGATGAAGCATAATCAATAATCAATAGTCAGATAGGAGCCTCCTTTTTTTGTTGTTGGCCTTAAAGCAAGCTTGCCTCAACCTTTTTTATTTTTTCTGTCATTTCTAAATCTGGCTGCTTCTCCATCATCTTCTTGTGGTCTTCTAGCATCTCTACCTCATTTGTTAATCCCATCTCCTAATATTGCAATTAAGAAAAAAATACTTATACAAATAAGAACAATATATATTAAACTTACTTACAAAATTTTATATTCAATTCACTTCTTATAAGAGAGAAATGAACTCAATTAAAAATAAGGGGTTAATTCCATTTCCCGTAAACTTTTCCCCAATTTTTACATCACCATCCGAATTTTGTTTTCAAGATTTAACCCCTAAACTTCTATAACGGCTTCATGTAGCCTCCTAACTTACACCGTCAATTTTTTGGACGAAATATTGGTCGCGTTCCATGCAAATGAGGGTATTTATGTCCAATTCTACATAAGAGTTTTAAAAAAATGAAAATTAGAGAAAAACTTTTATAAAATAATTTTTTTTATAGAAAACCATTTAAAAGATTTGGAAATTAAAACTTTTTTTAAATCGGGAAATTAACAAAAAAAACTATTTTAGAAATTACAAACAGAAACATTAAAAATTAAAAATATGAAAAATGTTAGTTTTTTAAAATACGAAAATAATAGAAAAATATTTTTGAATTTATAGAAAAACATTTAAAAAGTTACCTAACAAATTTAGAAAACGTACATAGAAACACCACCGGGTGGTCCCTCTCTCATTATGAAGCATGGACCGACTGAACGACTTATTTTGAAAAAACTTATAAGAATCTTGAAAAAAATACAAAAGAGATTTTAAAAGATTGAATAATAACATAATTTTTTTTTTAAAATCTAGATATAATAAACAAAAAATTATAAAAGTTTGAATATTATTTAAAAAGAACAAAGTTTAAGGAAAAAATATATTTCTAGGGAAAATAACTTTATAGCAAAAAAAAAATATTTTTGGCAAAAATCCATATTTCCAAAAAAAACAAACAAAACTTGGTTCCTATAAAAATTCAGCAAACTAATACATCATCAAAATTTCGTGGGTTATTTTTCTACATCACAAAAGAATTCCACAATAAGGCTTAAGTCTTTACTACATGCAAATTCCTATCAAAATTTGGGTTTTCTTCCATATATTTCATCCCTAATCATTCCTAAACTAATATGGAAATTGCACCAACGAAAATAGCAAGATAAACACTTACCTGGGATTTTTGGTATTCTGATTTACGGTTGATTTTGGTATGGTTGCGTTCCTCGTCTCGCGATCTACGCGTCGGTGGTGGCGGCGACGCAAACCGTTGAGTTTTGGGCCTTGAAATTGCTTGAGAGCTCTCTCCTCTCTTCTTCAATGGCCGTTCTAGGTTTTGGGAATTCTAACCCTAGGTGACAACCTTAATATCATATATAGTCCCTCTAATTTTCGTGGGTTTAATTACTCATAAATGTAAAATGACCAAAATGCCCTCTCGGGTTACTAATTAGGCCTAAAAACGCCCCGAGACCCAAACTACACCCCCGGGTACACTTTTCTGACTATCTCGACCCTTACGGACGCGTTGGCGCACTCAAAACGACCATACGGGAAACTTATAAAATATTCACTTTTTATTTATCAAAATTTAGTCCCGACGCGACACGAGGACGTTCCGACTTAAATTTCTGAAATTGTCATTTAACTCACTCATGACATTCAATATAACCAATATAATATATTACTTTGCTCATTAGTAATATTCAACAAATTTCCCATAATTACTAACTCTGGTCACGTTAATAATTATAACATAATTAATTTCCAGATTTTTATTAAATAATTCATTCACATTAACTTTAATAAATCCCCAAATTAATATAGCATAAAAATACGGGGTATTACAGTTTTTAGGGTTTAAATTGGGCATTGGGTAGCAAAAACTAAAAGCAACAACCTAGAGGCCTAAAATTAGGTACGGACACATCAAGCGATACTAAAGTAGCTTTTCAGAACTAATCGCGTCCTCGTGGGACTCTTAGTTAGCCAAATTGACTAGTATGCACATGTTTTGATATTTAAAAATTGGCCGGGAGAGGGGGGGGACTGAAAACAACGACCTAACATCTTAAAACTAGGTACAACCACATCAAGCGATACTAAAGTAACTTGTATAAACTAACAACGTCCTCATCTAACTCTCGATTTGCCAAATTTACTAGTATATGCTTCCTTTTAGTATTAAAAATTGGCGTTAGGGGTGCTAAAATTGAAAATAACAATCCAATGACCTAAAATTATGTACAAGCACATCAAGCAATAACAAAGTAACTTGCCTAAACCAACCACGCCCTCATTGGACCCTAGGTTATCCAAATTGACTAGTATACACACGTTATGAAGTTTAAAATGAGCGTTGGGGGGAGAAAATTGAAAACAACAACCTAGTGGCCTAAAAATAGGTACAAATATATCAAACAATACCACAATAACTAGTTTAAACTAACAACGTCCTCACTAGAGTCTCGAGTGGCTAAACTGACTAGTTCACACTTCTTTTCTGGATTCAAAATGGGCGTTGGGGGCGAAAACTGAAAACAACAACTTAGCGGTCTAAAAATACTCATTTTTATTGTGTATCAATTACTTCTAACAAATTTATACGTGTGCCGATGGCACAAGAATGTACTACTCTTTTTTGTTATTTCCTCATTTATGCTTACACATTTACTAAAATTGAGTTTGTTTAACAAGTTCTTATTGGGAAATATGAAGATTACTTTTAGGAGAATGAAATCTACTTTTGCAAGGAATACCATGAAGACTATTTTTTGAAAGAATATGCTTAAAACTTTAAAGTTGATAGACTTCATTTTGAGTATTAATATGAAAGCAAGATGGTTTATCTTATACTACTCTTTGTTTTGGAAATTTTAATGGTTATGACTAAAGTATAGTTTTAGATCACTTTAATGTCATTGAAATTTAGTGTCATTCATTTTGTCAAATGTGTTTGAAATTATATTTTGAGTGAAATTTATGGTCATTGGTTGAGTATAGTGCATTGCCATTCTTTTAGCATGGATTTTTAATAGTGCATTTATATTTATTTATTTAATGAGAAATTATTTTTTTAACAAAATATTAATATTGCTAACAAACTTTAACCGTCACAGATAAAAATATCTGTTACAAATATATGACATTCCTAACCTCCAACGATGTATTTTGTAGCGGATTTTATTCATTACAAATAAAAAATTTATGACGAGCAAAAACGGTTACAATTTAGTAAATCTGTTACTAATATATGGGATGTGTATCAATTCTGAACCCATTGTAAAATAAATTCTAACAGTTTTTGTCCGTTACAGATATTAAATTTGTAACGGATTTAATCCGCTACAAATTCTGTTAGTAACAATAAATAATGCCAAATTTCTAATGGATTAAATCTGTTACAAGTATTTTTTGTGATGGAAAAAACCATTACAATTACCCTATTTTGGCATAATGGCTCTTTCTTTTTCTTTTTCTTTTTGCATAAGTACATACCACAACATTAAAAAAATTTAAAAATCTTTTGGTGAACAAAAGAAAACATCACAATTAAGATAAAACCTACTCCATATCCTCTTTCTGGGCACTTAGGGCCCCTATAGGGTTCACCACCCTTTGGGAAGGCTAGGTGCTACCCGTCATTTACTACAAAGCCGTGCGACCAATAGTCCTTATTGGAATCCAACAGGTTTTCTATGAGGACTCTCTCATCATTTCTAGTTTTCAGATAATAGATGTTCTCATTAGATTTAAACCAAATATGGAAATAGCGATTTTTTAGGATTCCAAGATTAGTCCCATAAAGTTTATTAATTTTATGAACCCCATTTACAATCCTCCATGTATTTGGAGAATATTGGGCAGGATTTACGCCAAAGAACTCATATAACTCAAAGAAGAGTTAGTTTGAGGGAAAGGTGATGCCTTCCTTTTTAACAAATTGAGAGAACATCTAATGGCCCCCTTCGATGTTGTATTAGTCATGAGGATGGTCCCCTAACTCAACAATTAACCATTCAGGGGCGTAACAACTTTTGAAATCCTCTTTTGTTTTATCAATAATAGGGTAAGTCATCTTTACAACAAGAAAAAAAGAATGAACAAAGGAACATGGAAGCTTTTGAGAGAAGTTTGTAGAAAATAACAGTTAGAGAGAAATAAACTTATAGTAAGTAGAGGCACAAATAGAGCTCTTAGGTGACTTGAAGACGAAATAAGAATGAAGAGGCACCAATCTAAATCGATGGCATCAAAGGAGTTAGTGGGAGGGCTCAACTTCCAAGAGATGTCTCATCATTTGATGACACGCCCCCAAATGGCAGTCCACTCATGCAACCGCCTCTTATAATGACTATTACCTATCTACCAGGGTGGCATTGAATATTCCAGGGAAAATTGCACGCGTGCCCTTAAACTCTAACAGGAAGAACAAAAGAAATTTCAAAACACAAGTGTTAGCCTCCCCCAAACATAATACTTGTGGACAACCACATTTCACTGCCAACCGCGATCAAGACCTTATCTGGAAGGCGATTAAGCCTCTGCACCCTAATCAATCACAAGGCTTTGAGGCAATTATGAGGGGATTATTCAACCTCACTCGAGGGGAAGATACTATGACAACCCGCAGTTCGAAATAAGGGGTGGCCAGCCCGATACTCCAACATAGCGAAAATCATGGATGGAAATCATTCTCAGCATCACAACAATAAAATGAGTATACGGGAAAACCACCCAATAATTCAGAAAACGAGTTGCCAAAAATATTTAATTTGATTAAAAGGTTAAGTTAAGAAAATAATTTAAACAACCCATTTTAAAAGATAGTGGAATTCCAAGATAACATATATAATACCTCCATAACGAATATACAAGGAAAGGACCGAATATGCTATCGATCCACAACTACATACAATGTAACATAACAGTTGAATATATTACATGATACAGCCATTAAACAATTACAAAGTTTGGGCAACACGCCCGAGTGAAAGACCTGATCATAGCTAGAATACACAAATGAAGGCGTCTAACAAAACATCTTGTAATATCCGCAAATTCTTACAGCTCCTCAAAAGTAATGGAATAGGAATATCACATCGGGCGCCCTTGCAGAGGAGCACCTGGGCGGATACAATAACATATACAACATGGAAAATGAACGGGTCAGGGCCCGATTTTTATATGATTCCTAGATGAATAAAAAGCACGATAGATATGAACAGTTAATCATGGATGATGATGAAGATAAAAATCTAACAACCTAATCATGAAGCATAAATGAAGCAGTTTAAATGATGCATCTTTTAATAAATTATGCAGGTGAATGTAATTAGACATCATAATTATAAAGCCTCCATCATCATTTACCACTTTATTCCAATTTCCATTCCTTAACAGGAATATAATACCATCATTATTTCTCATTTCTTTTCAATTCTTATTCCTTAGCAGGAATATAATTACCATCATACTTTTCGGTGGCAATACACATATCTCAAGTCCAACTTGAATTTAGAAAGGTTATATTCTTATACATATAACGATTCTAAGACTGCCCCTCCGAGTTTCCCCACTGGGCGCGCCCCTAAATGACTATAATCTTCCAGGGGCCTATCAAACAAGGCAGCCTGGGCACCTAACGCACGTCGAGAAGTGGCCATATGCCTGCGACTGAGTTATAACCACACCCGGAATTATCTCACTAGCATAGAACAAAATATATAATAAATCCGCATATGGCCGAGGACTATAGTCTCCCTGCATTCACTAGTCAGGGGACATCACCTCATGCGCGAGCTTCCCTTATGATAGCATTTAGAGGGGTGTGTTTAAGTAAATTAACATTTAACGTTTAAATCACATTATCAGTTTCATTAATCACATGTATGTTTCATATTATTTGAAACCATAATCCTTAAATATTCACTTTAATATTCATCATAACTTAAGTCCCGAATTATTCTCCAAATGATCCCTAAAATCTTACGAGTCCCCAAGTGTTATATACCTCAATAGGGCCCCTAAAATCTCCAAGTATGGGTTTACAACTCTTAATTCCTAAAAATTTATGAAATGAAAAGAAATGCCTAAACATCACTTTTGGTACCCATGGAATGAACCCCAAGTGAACCCATTCAACACTAGGGTAGCGACCAAACTCAACTAAAACTATAAATTTACTTCATACAAGAAGGTTCCTAGTCCCTATTGTAAAGAAGAAACCTAGGAAACAAAAATAAGGTTTACGGGTGGAAAACAGGGGACTGGTCGACCGGTCATGATACCGCGGTCGACCGCGTCTCAAAGTTTAGCCTACGAAGAAAAGCAGAAAGTCCAGGTAGAAGGGGACCGGTCAAACGGTCAGTGGACCGCGATAGACCGCACACCAAAACTTAAACCTTGATGGGAAAGCAGTGTGCCCTCCCTCGAAAGCCCAGTCAACCGGTCTTGGAACCGCGGCCGACCGGTCATAGCAGACCTAGGACCCTTTCTTCTTCCAACAACCCAAACCCATATCATTTATTACCACCAAATGATTATAAATACATCAAACAACCATAATTTACACCAATATCAAATCAAATCAACCTCCAAGGATTTAAAGCCCATAAATCCAATAAAAATCCTAACTTTCTTAAACAATAATTAACCCAAAACTATCAACACTAACTATTCAACTTAAATCATATAATAACAAGTATAAAACTTGCCTCAAGCTTGCAAATTAAGATTTGATGAAGATGTAGGCAAGATAAATCTCCAAACCTTGAATCTCTCTCTTTCTCCACAAGTTCTCTCCTTTTCTCTCTCTTTTTAAGTTAACAATTTCACTTAAGGGAAATAAAATGCTTAGCAAGACTAAATCGGGGCATTAAGCTAAAGTCTCCTAACTTAAGTGGTTAATACCACATTAAAATGATTCCCAATATGCAATATACTAAAACTAGTCAAAAGTTCCCAAACATCAAAATACAATATGGCACACAAATTGACTATCTCGCACATCTCGGAACTAACTACACCCTCCAAATTATCATTTGGAAATTTTATGACTCATTTTAAGTTCCGGTTTCATTTTTAAACCAACATGTCATTTTAATTCTTATGACACAATTAAACACCACATGGTGATATTCACCCACACATGAGGTAAATATGCAACATTTTAGTAAATATTAACATTTCTTCACTAAATTAATATTTACTCCACATTCCAACATTTTATATATAATTACTTCACATAGTAAATAAATATAAAATAGGCTCTCAAAAGTGAGGGTTGTTACATACTCCCCCCCTTATAAGGAATTTTACCCCCAAAATTCAAGCGTACCTTGGATAAAGAGATGCGGATACTTTTCCTGCATATCATCCTCACGTTCCCATGTCGATTCCTTAGTGTTGTGATGACTCCATTGGACTCGCACCAAGGGAACCACTCGAGACCTCAACCTACGCTCCCCATGTTCTAGAATAGCAACGGGTAATTCTTTATATGAAACATCGGGTTGCAAGTCAATATCCTCAAAAGGAATATGCCAAAGGGTACCTTCACACCTCTTGTACTTTTTCAAAGAGGAGACATGGAAGACATCGTGAATTTGTTGTAAAGGTTCCGGTAGGGCAAGTTGATACGCCAATGGACCCACCTTAGCAATCACGGGAAAAGGTCCAACAAAATACGGCGCAAGCTTCCCTTTCTTTCTGAAACGCTTGATACCATTCATAGGAGACACTCGTACCAAAACTTTGTCCCAATCTCCAACTCCATGTGTCTCCTATTTGCATCGGCATAACTCTTTTGACGGTCTTGAGCTATGCGAATGCGATTCCGAATGAGTTCAATCTTAGAAGTATCTTGGAAAATTTCAGGTCTAAGGAATTTATTATCTCCCACTTCCAACCAACATGTGGGAGATCTACAAGGCCTAACATACAAAGCTTCATATGGATCCATTCCAATAGTAAATTGGTATGAGTTGTTATAAGCAAACTCGACCAAAGGAAGATATTGTTCCCAATCTCCTTTAAAATCAAGCATACACATTCGTAGCATATCCTCCAACATTTGGTTTACTCGTTCAGTTTGGCCATCTGTTTGAGGATGATAAGAAGTGCTTAACTTCAATTCAGTTCCCATAGCCTCTTGGAAACTCCGCCAAAAGTAGGAAACGAAAATCTTATCTCGGTCGAAAACGATATTTAAAGGCACCCCATGGAGTTTGACAATCTCCGCGATGAATAATCGGGCAAAATGAGTAGTGTCATAATCGGTACGCACGGGTAGGAAATGTGCCGACTTAGTCAAGCGATCGATAATCACCCAAATTGAATCACAACCACTCTGTGACCTTGGCAAGCCTATAATAAAATCCATTGATATGCTCTCCCATTTCCATACCGGAATCTCTAACGGTTGTAACAAACCTGTCGGTCGCTGATGATCTATCTTGACCAACTGATAAGTAGTGCATTGAGATACAAACTCAGAAATATCTCACTTTATACCTGGACACCAATACTGACGGCTCATATCTTGGTACATTTTGTCGTTACCCGGATGCACGACAAATTTGGAACCGTGGGATTCTGCCATCACCGCCCGTCTCAAATCCCCCTCCTCCGGAACAATGAGTCTTCCATGGAAGTGTAGTCCACCCTCCGAACTTATCGAGTAGGATTATACTCCCAATGACAGTAATCGGCGTATGTGGTCTTGACAACCCTTATCCCTTCCTTGGGCCTCTACGACCCTAGCCACAATTGTAAGAGTAATGGTCATCACTGACATGAATGCTCTTGCCACCGCATCCACCTGACCGAGCTCTTTCCATTTAGATTTCCATACATCAGCTAACTCTCCCTCGGGCTTTCTACTCAAATCATCCGCTACTATGTTCGCCTTGCTCGGATGAAAATGGATATCAAATTGGTAATCTTTCACGAACTCTAACCATCGGCGCTGTCGCATATTCAAATCTTTCTGCGAAAATAAGTATTGCAGTGACTTATGGTCCGTGAAAAGACTGAATTTCTCCCCTAGGAGATAATGCCTCTAAATCTTCAAGGCAAAGACAACTGCGGCCAGTTCTAAGTCATGCACCGGATAGTTTATTTCATGGGTCTTGATCTTTCGGTAAGCATAAGCAATAGCCCGTCGCTCTTGCTGAAGCACACCTCCTAATCCTTATAGAGATGCATCGGTGAAGACTAAATATTCTAACCCTGGCTTTGGTAAAGCGAGGACTGGAGCCGAAGTCAATCTAACTTCGAGCTCGTCAAAAGAGACCTGACAAGAGTTATCCCAAACAAATCTCACCCCTTTTCGGGTCAAATTTGTCAAAGGGCTAGCGATCTTTGAGAAACCCTTAATAAATCGATGGTAATAACCCGCTAAACCCAGAAAACTACGAATTTCGGTAGGTGTCGTGGGTTGACCCCACTCCCTCACCGCAACTACCTTTCCCGGATGCACCGATATACCCTGGGACGTCACAATATGACCCAGAAATTGTACCTCCTGTGACCAAAAGCCACACTTTTCAAACTTAGCATAGAATTGGTGATCCCTCAACCTTTGTAGGACCAATGAATAGCATGATCAAATTCTGTTCGAGAATACACCAGGATGTCATAGATGAATATAATAACAAATTGATCCAGGAAGTCCCGAAATACCCTATTCATGAGATCCATAAATACGGCAGGGGCATTGGTTTGTCCAAAGGGCATAACCAAAATTTCATAGGACCCATACCTCGTCAGAAAAAGCAGTCTTGGATACATCCTGCTCCTGTATCCTCAACTGGTGATACCCCGTCCTCAAGTCTATTTTAGAGAAGTATGACGCTCCCCTAAGTTGATCAAATAAATCATCGATACGAGGCAAAGGGTATTTATTCCGAATGGTGACCTTATTCAATTCACTATAGTCAACACATAATCGGAGAGAACCGTCCCTTTTCTTAACAAACAACACAGGAGCACCCCATGGCGACGTACTACGCCTAATGAATCCCTGTTCCAATAACTGCTGGATTTGCTCTCTTAGCTCCCGCATTTCCACAGGAGCCATTCGATACGGAGCTCTCGCAATCGGTCGAGTTCTCGGCGCTAAATCAATCACAAACTTAATCTCTCGGCTCGGAGGCAAACCCGATATTTCCCGAAAAACATCCTCAAAATCTTTAACAATCGGAATAGAATCTAAGGGAACAACTACATCCCGAGAAGTCTCTTCCGCAATACAATACAAATAAGTACTAGTACCTCCCTCTAAACGAGGCATAACCACCAGGAACATTTTTTGTCCCGGAACGGCAAAGACTATACTCTTCCCGTAACAATTAACTATAGCATGATACTTGACAAGCCAATCCATGCCCAGAATCACATCATACCCGACCATGTCTGGGAAGAGTAAATCGGCCTCAAAGCACAAGTTACCAAGAGTAATCCCTATATGTTTACAAACAAGGAAAATGAGTGAACCATCACATATAGAGGAATCAACGCTAGTGAAAGTGCTCTCTGCAGATTTTATCAACTCTGTGGACTGAGCAAAACTTCTAGAAATAAATGAATGTGTCGCACCGTATCAAATAAAATGCGACCCATGTGCCCCTGAATAAGGAACTTACCCTCAATCGCTGGTGGCGCTAGCGGAGCAGGAGGATGCATAGCATCCCGAATATAATAAACTCTCCCATAATGTAGTTGACCCTAATGCGGAGGGACAACCGAATTTGGTGCCTGTGGTGGAAACTGAACATAAGGTTGCTGAGGGACTCTAGGAGGCTGTCCCCCAATCAACTGAGGACAATCCTTCTTATAGTGACCCGCCTCCCCACATTGGAAGAACTTTCCCATCATATTCTCCGAAACACGGCCCCGATTATTTCTAAACTAGTTAACACCTTGGCCTTGATGGCCTCTACCTCCTTGACCACCCCGACCTGTTTGTTGGTGTTGCGAGGCACCCTGACCGTGCCGATTATTATTACCACCTGAATTAAACCCACCAAAGCGTTGTCTTTTTGACACGTCCCCTTGCTGGGGATCCCTTTCTCGTTGCTTATTACCCGAAGATTGGGACAAGGAAAAAGCTCCTCCTTCATTCCCACTGCCTCCAGGCTTTCCCGCTTGCCCCACTACGGTAACTTTCTTACCACTCTGCATGTACAACCGATGCTCATTGGTAATGGATCAATGCCGCATTTATTACCTCACCAAAGCTTTGTAAAGATGGATTACCCAGCAAATGTTGCCGAATTCTCCAGTTCAAACCCTCCATAAACTTTGAAACCTTCCTCTCTTACGGAGTCACCTCATCCAGTACGAAACTTGCCAACCGGGTGAACTCCTCTTCGTATTCGACCACATATCGCTCTCCATGTACCAGATCCTGAAGTCTCCTTCTCATCTCCCTTTGAACCACGGGAGGAAAATACTTTTGGTCAAATAAGACCCAGAAATCAGTAATCGACTCCCACCAATGCAATGCGACCCCAATAAGCTTAAAGGTAGCAAGGACTTGTTTCTTCTCCTCACTACAATCCACCATTCGTAAATGGCGTTGCATATCTTTCTTCCATTGATTTGCTCGAACATCAGAACCTCCATCAAATTTCGGGGGATGACCCTTTAAAAAGGACTCTCTAACTCTTTCCCACGGAGAAGGTCCCGTAGGAGCTTGGGCATCCTGTGCTCGTTATTGAGCTTGTGGCATTTGCTGAGCCACTACGGTCATGGCAGCATTGACCGCTTGGGCCACAATGTTCGCTATATTAGCAGCATTAAAAGTTCCTTGTAGCGGCGGTGGAGGACCAACATCCTCTTCTACAACTCTATTACGTCTCGCTGGGCGACCTCTCTTAGGCGGCATCTGAGATGAAGGAATAGTAGAGTTATAATACTATTCAAAATAATCTATATTGCAGAAGATCGTAAATATAAGCAACAAAGTAGTCTTCTATATCAAGAACGCTACGGTAGAACGTGACAAGTCCACATAGATCCTAAAGACTCTAGATACTGATGCTCTGATACCATCTGTGACAACCCGCAGTTCGAAATAAGGGGTGGCCAGCCCGATACTCCAACATAGCAGAAATCATGGATGGAAATCATTCTCAGCATCACAACAATAAAATGAGTATACGGGAAAACCACCCAATAATTCAGAAAACGGGTTGCCAAAAATATTTAATTTGATTAAAAGGTTAAGTTAAGAAAATAATTTAAACAACCCATTCTAAAAGATAGTGGAATTCCAAGATAACATATATAATACCTACATAACGAATATACAAGGAAAGGACCGAATATGCCGTCGGTCCACAGCTACATACAATGTATCACAACAGTTGAATATATTACATGATACAGCCATTAAACAATTACAAAGTTTGGGCAACACGCCCGAGTGAAAGACCCGATCATATCTAGAATACACAAATGAAGGCGTCTAACAAAACATCCTGTAATATCCGCAAATTCTTACAGCTCCTCAAAAGTAATGGAATAGGAATATCACATCGAGCGCCCTTGCGGAGGAGCACCTGGGCGGATACAATAACATATACAACATGGAAAATGAACGGGTCAGGACCCGGTTTTTATATGATTCCCAGATGAATAAAAAGCATGATAGATATGAACAGTTAATCATGGATGATGATCAAGATAAAAATCTAACAACCTAATCATGAAGCATAAATGAAGCAGTTTAAATGATACATATTTTAATAAATTATGCAGGTGAATGTAATTAGACATCATAATTTTAAAAGCCTCCATCATCATTTACCACTTTATTCCAATTTCCATTCCTTAATAGGAATATAATACCATCATTATTTCTCATTTCTTTTAAATTCTTATTCCTTAGCAGGAATATAATTACCATCATACTTTTTGGTGGCAATATACATATCTCAAGTCCCATTTGAATTTAGAAAGGTTATATTCTTATACATATAACGATTCTAAGACCGCCCCTCCGAGTTTCCCCACTGGGCGTGCCCCTAAATGACTATCATCTTCCAGGGGCCTATCAAACAAGGCAGTCTGGGCACCTAACGCACGTCGAGAAGTCGCCATATGCCTGCGAGTGAGTCATAACCACACCCGAAATTACCTCACTAACGCAGAACAAAATATATAATAAACTCGCATATGGTCGAGGACTATAGTCTCCCTGCATTCACTAGTCAGGGGACATCACCTCATGCACGAGCTCCCCTTATGATAGCATTTAGAGAGGTGTGTTTAAGTAAATTAACATTTACCGTTTAAATCACATTATCATTTTCATTAATCACATGTATGTTTCATATTATTTAAAACCATAATCCTTGAATATTCACATTAATATTCATCATAACTTAAGTCCCGAATTATTCTCCAAATGATTCATAAAATCTTACGAGTCCCCAAGTGTTATATACCTCAATAGGGCCCCTAAAATCTCCAAGTATGGGTTTACAACTCTTAATTCCTAAAATTTACGAAATGAAAAGAAATGCCTAAACATCACTTTTGGTACCCATGGAATGAACGCCAAGTGAACCCATTCAACTCTAGGGTAGCGACCAAACTCAACTAAAACTCTAAAACTCTAAATTTACTTCATACAAGAAGGTTCCTAGTCCCTGTTGTAAAGAAGAAACCTAGGAAACAAAAATAAGGTTTACGGGTGGAAAACAGGGGACCGATTGACCGGTCATGAGACCGCGGTCGACCGCGTCTCAAAGTTTAGCCTACGAAGAAAAGCAGAAAGTCCAGGTAGAAGGGGACCGGTCGACCGGTCAGTGGACCGCGGTCGACCGCACACCAAAACTTAAACCTTTATGGGAAAGCAATGTGCCCTCCCCCGAAGGCCCGGTTGACCGGTCCTGGAACCGCGGTCGATCGGTCATAGCAGACCTAGGACCCTTTCTTCTTCCAACAACCAAAACCCATATCATTTATTACCGCCAAATGATTATAAATACATCAAACAACCATAATTTACACCAATATCAAATCAAATCAACCTCCAAGGATTTAAAGCCCATAAATCCAATAAAAATCCTAACTTTCTTAAACAATAATTAACCCACAACTATCAACACTAACTATTCAACTTAAATCATATAATAACAAGTATAAAACTTGCCTCAAGCTTGCAAATTCAGATTTGATGAAGATGTAGGCAAGATAAATCTCCAAACCTTGAATCTCTCTCTTTCTCCACAAGTTCTCTCATTTTCTCTCTCTTTTTAAGTTAACAATTTCACTTAAGGGAAATAAAATGCTTAACAAGACTAAATCGGGGCATTAAGCTAAAGTTTCCTAACTTAAGTGGTTAATACCACATTAAAATGATTCCCAATACACAATATACTAAAACCAGCCAAAAGTGCCCAAACATAAAAATACAATATGGCACACAATTTGACTATCTCGCACCTCTCGGAACTAACTACACCCTTCAAATTATCATTTGGAAATTTGATAACTCATTTTAAGTTCCGGCTTCATTTTCAAACCAACGTGTCATTTTAATTCTTATGACACAATAAAACACCACATGGCGATATTCACCCACACATGAGGTAAATATGCAATATTTTAGTAAATATTAACTTTTCTTCATTAACTTAATATTTACTCTACATTCCAACATTTTATATATAGTTACTTGACATAGTAAATAAATATAAAATAGGCTCTCAAAAGTGAGGGTTGTTACAGATACATGGCCATTAGTCTTATCAATGATCAAAATTCAAGCAGATCGGCACGGTTGAAGCCGATCAACAACAATTTCAGAATTTGATTCGACCGTCCTAGCTCAGATTGTTATCTAAGGTCATCTAGTCCAAACACGACTCAACCTCTTTCTTTGCCCTATAAATGTAACCTTTACCCCTGAGAAAAGGGGAATATAATTTTTTTAATTAGGAGATGATTAATAAAGAGAAGAGCAACACCCGTGAATATAGACACATTGCCGAGCCACATATATTCTATTCTTGCGTGTGCTTGTGCATGTTTTTACTTTGGTCGACTTTGATTGTGTTGAACAAATACTAGTAAGATTTTATCACCTACTCTTAAGCATTATGAGTCTCTTTGGCTTGGGAGGTGGATAACAAATTTGAATGTTCTTGATGTAGAGTTTCTCCTTGTGGCCTTGGTTTGTATAGTAACACTTTCCACGTGAATGCTCTCATATTTGATACCATTAAACCCACAAGAGTTGCAAATTATTACACAAATGTCACAAAATCAGTTCGTAGAATATCGCAAAAATTAATTTTCGAGTAGCAAAATTGTGATTTTTTATATTTTTATTTATAAATAAAAAATTATAAAGTCATTACACATCAATGAAGGTAGAAAATTATTATTCTCCTTAACTCTCTCTTGAGAAAGTTTCATAACAATTATAATGAGCATTATATATAATTTAATATTATAAATTATGCAATTTCAATGTATTGCAGGGGCTATAAATCTAATTTTTAAAATAAGTGATTAATGGTTACATAGTCAACAATTGGATGCTTAAATTTTATTTAATAAATTAATTTCCAAATGAAGATAATTAACTAATGCCAAAACCCAAATTACCCAATTTATCGTAATGAACAATGTCTAAATTATTTTTCCCAAACATTCAAGTCGTTTTATTAGACGTGTATGTTATCAATATATATTGAATAAAACTACACATATATACTTTTCTATCCATTTTTCATATCCACTGTATTAAAATTTTATACCATATTATTGTAAGTCTTGTTAGAACATAACGTATAATCTCTTATTACCTTATTTTATTCACAAATATAAAAAATAAATACCAAACCTTGTCACCGCAGTCATTCTCATAGACATTTGGGTTTGCGAGGCTTAAAAGGTGGAGGTTAAAAACCAAAATAACGATAAGAGTATTTAATTTGAGCAGCTAGTCGAGGGTGAAAATGTAATTTTAAACGAAAAGATTAGGGTTCTTTTTCTGCGCCTGTGTGTATATATATATACCATGAACGTCAGCCTCCAAATAATATTAGCAGCTCTCTCATTTTATTTTCTACAGGGTTTCATTAGGCGCACACTACATCACCTATGTTTGAAGTTTTTTGTATATATTTTGATTAAATGGGCTGTGATGATAATTGATGAAAGTCATGCACCACTCTGATTTGTTGATGACAAACTTTCTCATACCCATGTTTTTCTGAGCTCAATTGCCCCCTCTTTATGTTTTATTTATAAACGGATAATTAATTTTTATTCAAATTTCAACATTTTTAATCATATTATTACTGCATAGTGTATTAAGGGTTGAAGTTGGAACCAAGTGATGCGATCTTTAAGATCGAAACCATGATGCGGACCGTATAGCTAAATGCTTCTGGGGATAAACTTTTGGTTTCTGATGGTTCCTCTCTCCCTCAATACTTATTTGCTCATTTTTGTTTATTTTCTTTTTGACCAACTAAGAAATGTAATTAAATAATTTCTTTTAATATTAAATAATGCAATAAACTTCTTTTAACATCGGTTTACTTGAGTTCTGATAATTACATCGGTCCCAACGTTCTGGGTGAGATTAATGGGAGTAAACTTGGGATTCTATCTAAAAACCAAAAAAATAGATTTTCATAAATAACCATCGAGTTAATTAAACTTTGGGCTAGGGTTGTGTTTTTTTTCCGAACATTTCGATTTTTCCGATATTCGATCCGATATTTTCCGATTTTGCAACGTATATAAGGTTTTCGATTTCCGATTTTTTCAAAAAACATCGGATCGAAAATTGGAAATAATTCTGAATTTTCGAATTTCTGATTTTTCCGATCAGATTTTTCCAAAACTATGCCGATCCCATTTTTCCGAATTATTTTCGATTTTTTTTGAAATATTTTTCGATTTTCAATTTTTCTAATTTTTTTTAAACATTCTCATGTGTCCCAACATCCGCTAGGAGAGGAAGAGTGGTCCAAAAAAGTTCTCTATAAAAAAGAGAATATCCAAATGAAAAAAATGGTTAAATCCTTACATATTTACATGTTGGGTCAAATTTATTTTTCAATTTCTTTAAAATGAGAATTTCGAGTAATCGAAAATTATATATTAATTTTTTTGAAATTTTGGAATTTCCAAAATTTCTGAATTTTTAGTATATGTTTTGAATTTTCGAATTTTTCCGATTTTTTTTCGATTTTCCGATTTTTTCGAATTCGGAAACTTTTTTGATTTTCCGAAAAAATTGGAACAAATATTTCTTATTCCGAAAAAATTGAATTTTTTTTCGAAAGATCATGCCGAAACACAACCCTACTTTGTGCTATAGAAAAAAGTGTTTTGTGATTACTTTTATATGGGGAATGATATTTTGAAATAAAATATAAAGATTTGAAGAACTAGAAATTGAATGACCTTAAATAAAACTAACAGCTAAAAGTTAATGCCAACTCTATTTAATAGAAAGGAAAGGAACTCATTATGTAGAATACTAAGTTTGGTTTTAAAATTTATTTTTTATTATTTTAAAAATTACATTTTAATATATTATTAATTTTTAATTTTAGATGTGAATGCATTTTTATTTGAAGAGAAGATTTTGGTCAAAATTATTAAAAAATCAATCAATGTTTAATAGCCACCTGTAAATATAATTTAAAAGATCCCTAAAAAATTTAGTAGTGGTGGATGATGTCAATTTGTGTTTTGGATCGACACGATAATGATTTTTTGAACACGAACATGACATGAATTAGTGTTATTTTAGTTGATACAAACAAGGTTCAAATAAAAACGATACAACACGAATAGCACGATTTTTAAAATTCTACACTAAATTGAACATAAATAGACATAATAACTCTAATAAAAACACGATTAACACGACAATAAATGATAATATGACTAATATGGTCCATAATTTTGATACGAATACGATATGACACGACTTTGTGTCAAAAAATATTATACGAGCATGACATATCGTGTTAATTTTGAATCGTTCTATTTCATTTTTTCATGTCGTTTTTAAAATTATCAGGAAAGCCTCCCTCTAGATTCATGGCTCTAACCCGTTATGATTTGAGTGAATCCGTCTGCCACCATTACCAACCCCTTCCTCTCTTTCTCCTCTCCAGTAAAAGCCTAAAAAAATATAACCTGCTTTGTTTCGTATCTAAAGTTGGCATTTGCAGATTACTTCAATGTAATTTCCATGTTCAAAAGTTCTGAGAAAGTGGTGAAAAAAATGAAAAAGTGGAAGGATACAATCAAGCCTCTTGCGCAAACTGGGTTTGCTTTTCAATTCGACTCACAATGCTATCAAAATAATATTTGGCTAACAAAAATCACGAATTGCAAACGATGATTAGTCGACGTGCACGTAAAATTGGTCTGAACACCTCGCGGTATGTTACAAAAAAATAGGCGGACATAGATTTGTTATTTTCTATTTTAACCTTCTAATAACATATTAACTCAATCCAAATATTTAAATAAAAATTAAAAAAAATTTCAGAGAATTAAAGTCAATGTCATGTTCTTTCCTATATTTGGATTTGTAAGATAGTGGTCTTTAGCAAGGCCGGATCCAGGGGTGGGCCCACCAGGGCTGTAGCCCACCCCTCCCAAATTGAAAACAAAAATCTGTTAGGGTTAAACGTTGCTATTTGAATTTAAAATGTTATTGAAAAATGACCCCAAAATTTATAAGGGTTAAAAATTGCTGGAAAATAAAAAATAATATAGATAAATTAAATAGATACAAAAACTTTATAAATTTCTCCTCTTGGGAAATCACCCTCAGCCCCGGACATTCGCCGGAACTTCAGCCTCATTGACTAAAATTCTCGGATCCGTTACTAATTTTAGCCCACCCCTTCGAGGAATCCTAGCTCCGCCCTTGGTCTTTAGGTTTATAAATTTAGTTTTTAAGGTACAATAACATTATTTGTGTGGTCCCTTTAGAGTCAGGATTACACAAAACAAGTAATGTTATTTCTTTTAGTTAAAAATGTATTTATATTTGTACCCTTATTCATACTCATTCAAAAATCATTCTAAAAATAAACATATAATCTTACCTCCACCCACCCCATACCACCAATCGGAATTCTCGTCTGATCATCGAAATCTTTGTCGGAGACTGCCGGAATTCTCGTCGAATGATTTCTCTCTCCTCGTTTCTTTTTCTCTTCATCTATTTCTTTAATTTTTTTTGTCCGCACCAGCGATACCAACCAGCGCGCTGGAGAAGAAGGTTTTTCGCCGGAAAAAATATAGTGTTCGTCGGAAAAAATGGGATTTTTAGTGAAATAGTAAATTTATTGATTTAGATATTTTTGTAAAAAAAAAATCAAATATGGATGTTGTTGAATAGATCTTGACAAGTAGGTTTTAAATATATAAATTTTGGGAAATTTGAATTTGTAGATTTGAAGTTATAGAACTTTAAAAATTTGAGGTTTTTTTTGCATGGGTTGACAAATGGTGTATTGGTCATTTTTCTTGGGTTTATTAATACATGGACTAAATTTATAAAATTATATGATGTATCTAATTTCTATACACTTTGAGTTAAATTTGATCTTTTTTCAAGACTCCCTAAAAAATTCTAATTTTCCTTCTGCCTACCAAATATTTTTTTCATGAAAAGGTGGAAAATGCTACTCACCTGGTGAAAGTAGGATAACTTTTCCAATTTAAATTTAACCTATCAAATGCCCCGCAAATTGAAAATGAATGGAAGACAGTCATTTTTCAAGGCAACTAACCCATATCAAACAGTCTAAGGAGATCAAATAAAAGGTGTCATATATTTCACTTCATGTTCATTTTAGACGTACCATACCTCATTATTTTGGAAGGTGGTAAATATGAAAGGTTAGATATTTGAATTATCTAACGGTGGAAACCCCACAATAATTAAAGTTCAATGTTAATGATCTTTAGGCTATGAAGATTCACACTACAAGATACTTTCATTTAGACATTAAAACTTATCTTTTGCATACTTGCACGGTAAAATTCTATATATTTCAATTTAGTTTCAAACGGTGAAAACTATGACGAAAGTTGGATGTAAGTTATGATCTTTAATCGTGAGACCACCCCCTCTTTCACAAGTTGGATGTAAGTTATAATCTTTAGCCATAAGGCCAAAAAGGACATTAAATCATTATGGGCGTGCAAATTATTCACAATTAAATGGATTTTAGAAAGTAATTAAAGAATGAATATAAGATGCCATTGTACAATAAAAAAATATTTGTGATTCGGTAAATTGTCATGTCCACGGAGAGGTTACTGTATTTTATTAAGTTCTCTCAAAGTGTGGGCTGTATTTATAGTGGTGTAAAATCGTATTGGTTGCGTTGTTTGAGAAACTCTCCCATCTTATTATTGGCTCGTGTGGTCACTCCTGAATATCTCGTTTGAGATTGTAGGTAACCAACTGAGCTTATCAATATGGACGTGATAAATGTTCGTGTTTATTCATGTGACAAATGTTTTTGCTGATTTTATTGAGGAGTCTGATAGAGCGTGCCCTACATATTGTTGGGCTTGGTTGGCCAGTCTTCAGTTGGACCTAATTAATAATTTAGGCCTCCACAATTTCCCTTAAAACCTCTAGGCTAAGGTTTGTTGGGCCAGTAGGTTTTATCATTGCCTTGTTCAGTTAGGCCTAATTAATAATTTAGGTCTCCATAATTGCCCTTAAAACCTATTGGCTAAGGTTTGTTAGGCCAATAGGTTTTATCATTGCCTTGAGGCCAAACGATTTTGATTCGTTCTTATGAATTTAAATCGGCGGGCAGACTTATGATTATGCAGAAGTTCCATGGGTACGCTTGTTCAAGCAGGAAGTGAAGCGCCAAAATTTTCTTGGGTATTGCACCTTATGATTGTGCACAAGGTTTCAACTGGGTTGCATCAACATGAAACCGTCACTCTGCTTCCAGTCTTTTGCTATCAAAACTATAGAGCTTTTGCCTTCGCACTTATTCACCTTTGTAACTTTCAAATCTTCATCTATTACTTTCGCAGCATTCTTCTTCTTCTTCTTCTTCTTCTTCTTAGTAGTGATAATTTGTTCTTTTGAAAATGTCAACCATCCATGGAAAAAAGTGTTGATGAGTTTAGGAAGACCTATTTCATTCCTTCCTAGGCTACAATCGAGTGTGCTCCCATGCCCAAAAATGTCAGTGACATTGATGGGGGACACTAGATTCACACCCTAACTGTAGTCCAAGGGGGGTTAACGTTTCCCCAGGCCCTTTATTTTTAGAGTTCTTTGAATTCTTTGGGGTGGTCCGTGCCTTGTATGCCCCTAATACTTGACGAATAGTCAATGAATTTAATCGTATAGATGATCTTTATGGGACCAACCTGGGCATCCCAGAGATCAGGTATTGTTACACATGGTCTCATACCTCTGATGGCATCTTTTACTTGAAGGTGAGGAAGGTCGATAGGGTGTTGGTCATAAATATCTTTGATTCCAACAAATGATATTGGGATCAAGGGTTCATTGCCAGAAATTGACAACATCCACCGCTCCCTGAGGGCGAAGAATACACAGGGTTTCTGTGCCCTGACCGGGGCAATGATCATATAGGTTAACACTTGTTCCTCTAATCTCTTATATTTTGTTACCATTTTCTATTAATAATTGCTCTCTTCTTTTGTCATTGAATAACTCACAAGAAAGACAAGGAGCCCTCCCTCCAAGATATCAAAGTTGCCGATTTGCTAAAGGCTTGGTGGGTGAGAGAGTACCTTTCTGACAATAAGCATCCCAGGTTGGCAACTTTTTTTCTTGAGTATACCAATGCTACTGATAACTTTACTGCTTGCCCAGTAAACAACATATCAAATCTTCCTCTTCCCAACGAGGAAACTTTCTTTTCTTTTGAACCGCCAGATGTTGGGTTGATTCAATTAGAGGAGGAAGATTCAATGACTCCCACAAAAAAGAGAGTCCTTTTGATTGCCATCGTCGAAGATAAGGAAGTCCTTCTTTCTATCAGGGCCAAGTCCCAAAAGAAGGCGGAGAGTGAATCCTCTAAGTCTGGTGACCCAAGCTTGGTCATCAAGGAGAAGAAGAGGGAAGAGGAAAAGATGAAGGAAGAAGAGAAAGAGGACGAGAAGAAGAAGAAGGACCTTACAGCCTTTTTGAAGAAAAAAAATGTTCCCCTTTATCTCCCAAACATCTTTAAGGCCGGGTCTATGGCCCACAATCCAACCCTTGCCCCAAGCTTGCTAAGGGAGGCTGTTCTCACAGGCGATCGTGAGCGACTGAAGATGCTAGGACCTGACCAGCTTTCTCTTTGAGCTTCCCAAACTCTGTCGCTAGTAAGGGTCTTTATTTTTTTTCCTGTATTTGATCTGCTCGACTGCGATTTGTCGAATCTTCTAATACTTGTCCGTTTTCTTGTTTTGCACTTTGTGGCAGAGATTACTAGTCTTTTAGATGGTTTTACCGACCATACCAGATTAATTGATGAACTGATTGATGCCCTTCGAAAGTCTGAGGAGGCTATGGTTCAGGCCAAGGAGGCCCATGAAAAAGAGAAGAAGATCACCATCGAGGCCATAGTCTTGCTGAACCCGAGAATAATGACTGAAGGTGGAGAACACTCGCCTATCAAATGAGAATTCTCGGTTTACTACAGAGGTAGCTCAGATTTCTTTAGCTAAGGACGCTAACTTCGTGCAAGGGTGGGATGAGGCATATAATGATGCCAAGATTCAGATTTCCTATGCTCGGAAGGTGAGCTTCAAGAAGGGCTAGGATTAGGCCTTGGCCAAGGCTGGAGTTATCGCTAAGTTCTAGCTATTTGCTCAGCACTAGCCAGGTCCCCCTATAGCTAACGAAGAGACTTTCACCAACTTCCCTGCCTACCAGGCAAATGAGGTGGCACCCAAGGAAAATGAGGCTAAGACTGAAGAGAAGATGAAGAAGTGAAGCCCGTACTTCTAAGGTTGTTTCCTTTTTTGCTTGTGAATTGTACTCTTTTTCTTTCCTTGGGATTATAATGGCTCTGTCTACCCCTAATTTTGTTAATGAAAACATTATTTTCATTTGCTTGAGTGTGCCACTTTATGCATTTTCTGATAAAAAGTTACTTATTCTACCTTGATGTTATAGCCCGTTGTCTAGGAAATCCCTTCTTCCAATAACTTAGACAACATGCTCAGGCGAGATGCTAGCGGCAAGATCACCGAGCATTTATAACTGCTTGGAAGTCTTTAAGAAAGAGGATTGAGGCCTATTAGAACTAATCCACACTGGTCACCAAGTTAAAGGACGACCTCAAAAACTTAGAAGATCTGAGTGCTTCCATGTAAAAATATATAAATGACTTGAAGGCCCAATTGGCTAAATCTAAGGACGTGGGTGAGGTCGGCGCTCTAGTCCGTAAGAACATGATGACTTGAAGAAGAAACTTTTTGAAGTCGAAGAGCAAGTTCAAAGAAGCAATGCCATGGTGATGAGGCTAAGTCGTGTAACAAAAAGCTTCGATATTTATTTAGGATAGGTCTTTGAGCAACTTGATCGGCAGGTTATGATGAGGGGTAGAAAGATACCCTAGCGAGTTTGCAGGATGCTTAAGATATTGCTTATAAGCACGGCTGACTGAATTCCCTCAAGGATGTTAAGGAACCCCAGGATTCTGAGCTCTGATATATGTACCAAGTTGACTGCCTTGCGCACAACCGAACTCCTTTTGGGCGTGATGGCACATGAATCCCTTTACACTCCATTCCTCTTCAACTTGTCGAGAGCTACTTGGAGGTCATAAAAGTGATGACGAATATAGTCCTAGCCCTGATGATGGTCGGAGGAAGCAAATAGAATAATTTTTGGCTCGCTGACCATAAACTGTTGTAAATCTTTGTGATTTTTGTAACTATTATGTGATTGATACTTTTTATAATCGGGCTCTACCGAATGAATCAAATTAATACCAATTTTTATGCATTTTTCCAATCCATTATTGCTGACATGTGTTGTTCTGCCTTTCTTACCTTTTAGGTCGTATCGTCACACTCCCTTAAGCTTAGAAATTACAATGGTAAAAATGTATCTGATCTATGGGAAATCCACCCAATTAGGATTTAGTTGACCAAACATAATTGGTTTATTTGCCTAGGGATCCCCCATAGGGCTTTAATCTTGCACGGGCAAGTCATGAAGTCGCGTGTGTTGGTCGTGATAAGGACCTGAGGGCTTTAATTTTAACTGTAGTTAGCAAAATCGCTGTTGTAATCAAGTTAAAGCTTGATCGGCACTTTTCAAAAACTAAGATCCAATTATGAGCCTGATTCTTAGGAAACAATATAAAGTAATTGAATAACTTAAGAGCTTTGAGCGAGATATGGAAAGAAGGGCCTTTATTCATAATATAAATAGTAAATTGCAAGCAACATAAGTTTCGAAATGAAAATTTGCATAAACTAAGTGCTAAAAAGTAAAAAAGAAAACTAAAAGTAGAACTTCTTGAGGTTGGCCTCATTCCATGCTCTAAGAACCTCTGTGCCCTCCATTGTTTCTAAGTGATAGGCTCCCTGTAGATCATCTCTGATCACTTTGAATAATCCCTTCCAATTGGGCCCCAACTTTCCGTCCGATGATTTTATGGATTAGTCTCATACTTGAAACTTCCTCGAATTGACCCCTTATTGTACTGCTTTGTTAAATGCTGCTTGTATGAGGCCCAACTTGATCGTGGTTTACTCTCTTTGTTCGTCGATTAAGTAGAGTTCAATGCGGCGAGCATCGTCGTTTAGTCCTTAGTCGATCAACCTTATCTGCATGGTCGGGAGGCCAACTTCAAGTGGTATGGCAACTTTCATTCCATATGTGAGCGCGAAGGTTGTTTTCTTGGTGGGTCTTCTAGGCATTGTATGATATGCTCAGAGAATAAGGGGAAGCTCGTCCACCCAGGCTCCTTTTCTCTTTCCATCCTCTTCTTAAGGTCGTCGTGCATTATTTTATTGGAGGCTTCCGCTTAGCTATTTCTTCGGGAATACACCATCGAACTGAAGTGGTGTTTGACTTTATGCTCATCGCAAAAAGCCTGAAAATCTCCACTCTCAAACTATGTGTCGTTATCAGTTATAATGGTCCTTGGTACCCCAAAGCATGTTATGATGTTACTTCTGATCATTATTATACCGATATCTCTAATATTGGCTAGTGGTTCTACCTCTATCCACTTAGTGAAATAGTCTATGCCGACCAATAAGTACTTACGATTC
Source organism: Sambucus nigra (assembly GCA_949130495.1). Classification (NCBI taxonomy): domain Eukaryota; kingdom Viridiplantae; phylum Streptophyta; class Magnoliopsida; order Dipsacales; family Adoxaceae; genus Sambucus; species Sambucus nigra. Next base: position 625,766,845 of record OX422210.1, on the reverse strand, counting down.
CTAGGTGCGGTAGATACTGGTCCCACAATGTCCAAACCTCACTATGAAAATGGCCATGGGCTAGTCAAGGGCCTCAACCAGGGGAGAGAATTTCTAGAATTTTCTCACTTTCGAACATAAACACTTGCATCTCTCTGCATGTATGGACACCAATAGCCTTCTTTGATTGCTTTAAATGCCAATGATCTTCCTTCTGCATGGCTTCCGCATATTCCATCATAAAGTTCATAAAGAACTTGTTCGACGTCGTTTGGGTGCACACACTGGAGGTATGGGCCTGTGAAGGATGTCTTGTACAACTTGCCCCCATTATCTAAGTAAAAATGCACAACTTTCACCCTGACCCAATGGGCGAATTTCTTATCGATTGGTAGTGTTTCATTCTGCAAGTAAACTATGATGTTGTCCATCCATCTGGGACCTTTGTTGATGGAGAGGACATGCTAGAGGCCTACTGTCTTGTCAATATTGGTCTTGGCAAGGAATTCCAATTTAATGGTTCTTTTGAGATTCGAGTCCCCTACCGATCTTAGTGTTGCTAAAGCATCGGCATTACTGTTGTGCCATCGAGGCAGTTGTTAAACATGAACTTTCTCGAATTATGTAACTAGCTCGCGTACGACTGGGAGGTAGGCTTCCATCCTATCATCTCTGGAATTAAAATTCCCATTGAATTGATTGGACACCAATTTGGAGTCTCAATAAATGTTGAGTATTCTTACCCCGAGCAAATGTTCTTTGCGAAGTCTGGCGATGAGCGCCTCATACTCAGCCTCGTTGTTGGAGGCATCAAATCCCAATCTGATCCCTTGCTCAATCATAGCATTCTATGGAGTCACAAGGATAATTTCTATGTCATCCTCCTTTTAATTGTAGGCACCATCAACTTACAACATCTAACTTTTACCTTAGACCTATTCATACATCTCTGATTGATCAACCAACTACTGGTCGGTGGGATATTCTCTAGTGAATTATGTGATAAAATCGACCAAAAACTTGCCCTTTGATTGTTGTCCTTGGTTGGAAGTGAATATCAAACCTCCCAAGATCTGCCGAACACTTTGACATCCATCTAGAAAGGTCAGCTTTGCGAAGGATAGCTTTAAGGGGGAAAAAGTAATCATAGTGATGGAATGGGCTTCAAAATAATGTTTCGCATTTTGTGAAGCGATCACCAATGTATAAATTAGTTTATCCATAGGCAAGTAACATTGCTCGACATCCAAGAGCGTCTTGCTAGCGTAGTAAATAGGAAATTATTTTACCTCTCTTTCATAGACTAAGGTCGAGCTAAGTGCATGTCGTGATAATGGGAGATAAAGGTAAAGGGGATACCCTTGATCGAGGATTACCAGCAGTAGAGGTTTGCTGATGTAGGATATGATTTCCTTTAGGGCCTTGGAGTAGTCATCGTCCTAGGTTATGCCATTTTCCTTCTTTAAACAGCTAAAAAATGGTCGGTAGTGCTCAAACGACTTCGAAATGAAGTGGTTAAGTACTACGAGCATTCTAGTGAGCTTTTGGACCTCACGTAATGTCTTTGGCAGCTTGACGGTGCTGATAGCTTTTATCTGATCTGTTTTAGCCTCGATCCCCCTCTTGCGGACCAAATAGCCCAGAAAGTTTTCTGACTGGACTCCATATGAACAATTATCTGCGTTAAGTTTCATTTGTTTGCATTTGAGGATTGCGAAGTTGTTAACTAGGTCTTAAAGACGATGACTCTTATTCCTGCTCTTGATGAGCATATCATCGATGTACACCTCCATGGTCTCCCTCATCTAGTGTTAGAACATCTTCGTGACTAACTTATGATATATAGCTCCTACATTCTTGAGGACAAACGATATGAACTTGTAGAAATACCTACCAACTAGTATTGTGAATGAAGTCTTATCTTAGTAGGGGCCAAATAAAGGGATTTGGTAATACCTTGAGTAAGCATCTAGGAAACTCATCCACTCATGAGCTGCTGTGGTGTCGACCAGCTAGTCTATTTTGATAAGGGAAGCTGTCCTTGGGGTAGGACCTATTGAGGTCGGTGAAGTCCACACAGACTCTTCATCCCCTATTTCTCTTTAGGACCACAATCGAATTTGAGAGCCACTTTAGAAAATGAACTTCTTTGATGGACCTTGCCTCCATAAGTTTCCTTACTTAATTCTCCACTGCCTCTTCCTTCTCTGGGGATGTTCGACGAGCCTTCTGTATGATTGGATTGAACGTTAGATCCATATGGAGTTATCAATAGGCAACTATAGGATCGATTCCTAGCATATCGTACGGTTCCTATGTGAATACATCCAATCTTTGTTTTAGAAAGGTGATTTAATCCTCCCCTTCAAGGACCGTCATGCTTGTTCCGATTAAAAACTATCTTTGGCTTGGATTTATAAAAATAACCTCCTCTAAGTCTTCGACGACCCTGTCAGTGGGGTGGATCCTGGTCTCTTCCACCCCTGATCGATCGTGTTGTAGTTTCTATTTGGATGGGGTAGTCCCATCCTGGGCTACCTCCGGAATAACTTCTTTCTCTTTCTTATTTTCCTGCTTAGGCCTAGTGGTAGCTATGAAGCACCTCCAAGCAGCTGCTTGATCACCTCTGATCTCTATTATCCCTCTGTTCATGATGCACTTGAGCTTCTGGTGGTAGATAGAAGGGATAACCCTCATGTCACGAAGCCACCCCTACCTAAAATGCCGTGGTAATGTGACTCAATGTCAACCACTAAAAACTCTATGAGTTTTGAAATATTCCCCGCCCTTACTAGTAGGACCACTTTCCCAAACGACATAATCATCTTTCCTGCTAATCCGAATTGAGGAACGGTTTCCTCCTTAAGGTCTGAAATCTCAAGATTGAGTTTGTGGAAGAGCTCCAGGTAAATTACCTTTGAAGATCTCTCCTGGTCAACTAGGAGCTTGTCCATGTTCCAATTCATGATTTTGAGAGTAATTACTAGCACGTCGTGGTCCGGGGTTTGTATCCCAACCAAGTCCTCCTCCGTGAAGATGATGTGGTATTATAATAAACGTCCTTTGGTCACCGCGGATTAATATAGACAACTTCCATCATAGATATAACTTTCTTGAGTTATATCCGAACAACATTCCCTTAGATCTGCCTAAAGTTCGTCACCTCGCGTATGATGGCGAACTCATGCCCCATGCCATCATCTAGGACATTATTTAGTTTTTTGTCACTATTGGCTATATCCTGGTTAGACTTCTTCTCAATAAAATCATTCAGATGCCCAGATTAGGCTAATTCCTCCAGATGAGCTTTGAGCGCCTTACAGTTTTTAATCTTGTGACTGCCTTCTTTGTGGAATGCACATTGGAACGTGTTGTTCCTCTTGGTCGGATCACCTCCCATCTTCTTTGGGCACTTGACGAACTATTGATCTTTGATTTTTTCCAAGATCTTATAGATCGACTCCTTAAAAACTATGTTGATGACTTTAAAATCTTCAGTGTAATCAATTTTTACCCCATTTTGGCACCCTTTTGCTTCTTATTCCCCTTATTTGGGGTGGTGGTGGTGGTGGTGGTGGTGTTATCCTTGTCATCCCCTTTGTTTTCCTTGGTACGACCACTCTCAGCTTGACCAGTGTGGACCACATCCTCCACCTCGGTATATTTCTTAATGCATTACATGAGATCATCAATGGTTTTAGCTTCCTTCTTAGTAAGGTATTGATACAATATTGACGTGTGTGTGTGTGTGGGGGGGGGGGGGGGGGTAAACCTATTTTTTAGGATTCTATGATAACTTGCTTCGAGAAATCTTATACCTCATTGAAAACTTCCCAATAGAATTTGGCATAATCGCACAAGGACTCATGTGGCTTGTTTCTCATCGTGAGCAATGAGTCCATTATTTTGGGATGAGAGCTCCTAGTGATGAAAGGAGCAGTGCAGGATTCAGCGAGCACCTTGAAACTCTTGATGGACCTATGAGGTAGCTTCTCGAATCATTTATGGGCAACGACGCTCAAATTCGAAATAAAAATACAACACATCAGCACGTCGTTATAACTCCACCAAGTCATAGCCTACTTGTACTGGGGTTAGAAACTTTTTAGGAGGTTCCTCCTCCTCGATGGTTTTCGAGAAGGGAGAATTCATCTGGGTGATGAGGGCTTTCCTTACTAGCTCATTGGTTGACCTGACCACCTATAAGTGGGGTGTTAGTCCATTTCCTTTCAAACTAAACTCCTTATATCATCTTTGTGGCACTTGTTATCTATGTGGCACCTGCCTTGATAACTTCCATACCCTGAACGCTCTTGGTCGCGCCTGGTACTCCATCATCATCTACGAGTCTTACTCATCTTAGGACTAGGAGTTTGAGGTTGGAGCTTTCGATTCTGGAGTAGTTCTTTCTCCATCTCTTCCAGTCGCCATAGGAGACGATAACTCTCTTCAACTTAGAGGTGAGATGCCTCCTAATGCTGTTGAAGTATTACTTTGTAGGCATTAACTAGGCGAGTAGACCTAGGTTACCCTTAGCTTTCCTCCGAAGGCTGTCATTCTGGTCGAAACCTTGGGCTCCCATCTTGATGAACCTCAAACCTGATCCTCAGTGTATCTAAATCAACTCGCACATCTTTGGGCTAGGGTGCACTATTTGGTTGGTGAGACATCATAGTCATTTTTTGTGAAGATCGCTCACGTGGAAAGGAAAGTCGTTCCCATAGACGACGCTAATTGTGAGTGATAATTAATCACAATTAAGAAGATTCCAGAAATAAATTAGAAAATGAATATAATATTCCAATCACACAACATAAGAATATACGTGGTTCGGCAAATTGCCTACATCCATGGAGAGGTTACTGTATTTTATTAAGTTCTCTCAAAGTTTAGAAAATTACATACCCTTGGCTTTAGGGTATGGGTTGTATTTATAGTGGTGAAAACTGTAGTGGTTGAGTTATTTAAGGAACTCTCCCATCTTGTTATTAGCTTGTGAGGTGACTCCTGAATATCTCATCCAAGATTAGAGCTAACCAACTAACCTTATCAATATGGATGCGATAGATGTTCGTATTTATTCACGTGACAAATGCTTGTGCTGATTTTATTGAGGAGTTGGGTCGAGCATTCCCCACATACTACTGGGCTTGGTCGGCCAATCTTCAACCGGGTATAATTAATAATTTAGTTCCCCATAGGCATAATTGACGGCATAGTCCCTTTAGTCATATGATGATTTCTTGGACGAATTTTAACCTATAAAAGGCACCCCCTTGTGAAAGGGACACAAAAATTTCATCTTCTTGAAAGTTACTAAGGCCAACATTTTTTTCTTACTTATTGTGATTAGTATTATTCTACCCCCTTGAAAGTTACTTTTGGAATCACTTAAAAAGTCCAGAGTCGAACCTTGGCCCAAAATATTCCTCAAGGTACACAACCTGTACCACTAAAATTGTTAGGTAAATAGCTAGGTTTTTGTCACCATTTCGCCCCGGCTCCACCTAGAGGCCAGTGGCACATTTTTGCACATAAAAATAAATAACTCATTGTGATTATATAAAAGTTTGGTCCGTCTCCAACACTCTGTAGGCAAAGGTATAACTTTGCATACACATTATATATTTTTGTACTTAGAACACACCCCAAACTCACTGTAGTAAACTTGGCCATTTTCTGTTACCTTGTATGATAGGGTACAAACTCATATGCACGGTATAAAATACTTGTATATAAACTATTAACTTACAAACTAGTAAAAAAAAGTCTGGACCATTTCTAGGATCATCAGTGTAATGGTTCAACTTTGCATACACTGTATATATTTGTTTTGTATATAAAATATACCAAAATCACCATAGTAATTAAATGTTAGGTCCATTTCTGAAACCTTATATGCATAAGTAATCCTTTGCATACATTGTACGTATTTAGTTTGTATCTAAAATATACCAAACTCATCATAGTAATTAAAAGTTTGGTCCATTTTGAACATTGTGTATGGAGGAGTATAACCTTACATACACTATGTATACATGTTTTGTATATAAAACATACCAAACCCACTGCACTCAATTACAAATTTATTCCATTTCCAGCACCCTTTATGCAAGGGTACAACACCTTGTATAAAAGGGTACAACCTCACGTACACTGTATATTAATGTGTTGTACAAAGCATTTTTAGCTCAATAAAGCCTAGAAAATCTGCCAAAATTATTTATTCAACTCACAACTTCTGCATTGTTAACAAAATATATATAATGGAGAAATCAAAACAATAGTGTGTAGTTAAAAATTATTAAGAATGAGTTTCTTAACCCATTTTAACTCTTTGCCCCAGCTTAGCACGAATACTAGATATGGACTATATGAAAATCTAACTTCCTCCAATCCCATCCTTGACATCAGTAAACCACATATAAATGCGTCATAATGATATAAATGTTCGAGTAAACATACTCTACCGGACTAACCCTTTTACCAAACAAAAGTGTATACATAAAAGAAGTCATGTGGTCATGATGCCCCGAAATCCTTTAAATGCGTTCAAAGTCTGACCTTCAGTTTATCCTAGCACATCTTCCATGATAGAACACTTTTTGTCTAATAAAGGACAAACATAATCCAATAGTACATCTACAAGAATAACTTTGTCGGCACTACACCTATCGCTTGCCTAAAGCACAACATAATGTCATGTTTTGATGCGTAATGCAATGATGGGGAAGGATCCCAAGTAACATAGACATATTTAAATTTTTTACACCTAGTTTTCGAGACTAAGTCATGGATTCCTGCACATTATCATGAACTACGTAGGTTTTGATCCTGTAATAAACAGGTATGTAAGCGCAATGCCGACTCTCGCTCGCGAGTACAAGCCTCTAATCTATCCTCGATTTATAATCCCATAATATGCCTCGATAACGTATTCCCCCTGAGATATCCCAACATCTTAAAGTGACACCCTGATCTCCCACTCGAGATATATAATATCTCTACCCATGGCTTCCCGTATTCATTTTATCAGATATCATGATATCTCCAAACCACTTTCAGACGCCCTGTACCACATAAGCTTTGATATCATTAATGAATGAGTATATAAGCAGAATATTGAGTCCAACTTGTGATCACAATCCTTTTGATGTGTCCTATAACACATCACCTAGTTAAGCTCTCTGATGATGTATTATTCTCCTAGATATCCAAAAATCGCATAACACTTAACCCGATATGCGAGTATTTTGTGGTTCAATACCACTTTGTCCATTGTAATGGTTCAATACTAGTGTGTCGACTTCATTTAAAGTGGGAATCATATTTATGAAAATGCCTTATATATGTTTTTGAAATATACTATATGCAATGTCGGTCAATTGGACTTAGGAAGGATTCCGACGAGTTGGGTTTGACATAATATTTTTTTTTTAAATTTCAGTACAAATATAATTGAATAGTGCACAACTTAGAAATGGAGTTTACAACCTGTCGGAAAATTCGTGAGTGTAATCATTGTAGTCCATACTAACTGCGAGAACATGCATAATGGTTTAAGAACTTGTCTGGTAGTTCAAAGAGGATTCTGACCGGTACATCATGAATGTCTTAAATAAGACCAAGGGTGAGATGTGATGACTAGATTATACATGAAAAATATTACAAGTTTGTAAAGGGTGAATAGGTTCTTAATCCTGAGGGTTATAAGGATTGGAATGGTTCGAAATTTTTACTTTGATAGTTATTGGTACGATTCAATTTCATGGATCTAAATCTCTGAAAGTTGGGCAACTTGTGACAACCCGCCTATTAAAATAAGAGGTGGCCAACCCGATACTCCAATAATCACAGGGATCATAGATGGTCCATTCTTAGCATCACTATCGTTAAAATAATAATACGAGATAACCACCAATTATTTTAGAAAACGGACTGCCAAATTTAAACTTATAGGTTTAAGGGAGATCATTTAGACAATATAATTGGAAAAGAAGGTGGATATCAAAAACAAAGGAGTAACTATATAACAATCAGGTACAATAACATAACCGAATAATCTGTCGGTTAACAGACCAATACAAACAGGTTACACCGAGTATTAAGATTAAATATCACATTTCATTAAACAAATACAAACTTGGGTAACAGACCCGAATACAAACAGGGTAATTGGTAAGAATATTTATATCAATACTACCACAAAGCTCGAATTAAACACCCGAGTCTAAGGGTAATAAAATACCGAGTCTTAATACACTTCCCTTATCCGAGGTGAAGCTCACAACAACATTCTTACCAATTACCCTGGCTGCCCCAAAGAGTTCCCAGATACAATACCCTTGATCTATCTATACTAAAACGACCTCAATCAATGTTCCCTCTAGGCACCCTATTCTTGTCCTTTAGTTCTTACCAGACAACATTAACGTATGTGGTTCTGCGTTCCTTATCCCAATCATTCCCCATCTCTGGCCACCCTAACCATGCTAAAGTTTTCAGTATCCCCGACTTTATAGCCTTAATACTAACAATCACCCCCGTAGTTCCCTTAACTTTCTCAGTAAAGGAAAACATACAACCGGCGTCAATGCCTTATTTCCAAGGGTATCCTTGGGTGGAAGTCCATCAATGAGGTTTCACCAACACGACTTCTCAATAAATGTTAGTAACATTTACTAATGAGCCCATCATTTCATTAAAGGACTCTTTCTCCCTTGTACCTACCTTACTTTGGTGCAAGGTTTACTTAACCATATATCTTTTCTTTTACTGTTGGCCTCTAACCGACCCTCGTGGTAACACTTGAAAAGTTGCATTCCCTTTAGCCCTGACAAATCAAAGGAACTAGCTGTTAGAACCATCCATAAGGTTCCTCTACGAGCAAAACATCCCGCTCCTTCAAACATGGGGACTATCGTTCCTACCATTTCAACATTGCTTTAATCGATGGAATTTTTTTCTCAAATTTTCACGTCTGGGTATTCCCATACCCCTCTCTAGACCAAAGCTTTTGAGCCTTATACTTGCACTGAATAAGGTTACACTGCCTCCTCATGTCTTAACTTCAACGTATGGTCCTTATCAAGGACATTTCAAACATTTTCCCAAATTTAACTTTATTAAATAATCCAAGATGAGTACCACTCTCTCCTTGCAGCGGTACTCGGAAAATCTTGGATACTGTATCCTTATAGCTGTTATAACAATCTAAGAAAATTCCATGAAGGGAATGACCTCTAATACGGTCCTCATCCTTGATTATAGTTTATAGTTTTGACTAAGCCCTATCTCTTGGAACCCTCATAACGGACTGCTCTGGTCACCTTTCTCCAAATAACACACGAATCTTGAGCGATCACGTAAGAGATTTACTAACATCTTACATTTTGGCAGGAGAACAAAATTTCACAAGAAAAATATACGATCTTAATCCTAAGGCTCTACATCAATTCAAAAGCAATGCTGAAGGCGTAGTACGTCCGCACAGATTCCGAAGGACACTAGAACCTGATGCTCTCATACCATCTGTGACAACTCGCCTATTAAAATAAAAGGTGACCAGCCCGATACTCTAATAATCACAGGGATCATAGATGGTCCATTCTTAGCATCACTGTCGTTAAAATAATAATACGAGATAACCACCAATTATTTTAGAAAACAGACTGTCAAAATTTAATCTTATAGGTTTAAGGGAGACCATTTAGACAATACAATTGGAAAAGAAGGTGGATATCAAAAACAAAGGAGTAACTGTATAACCATTAAGTATAATAACATAACCGAATAAGCTGGAGGTTAACATACAAATACAAATAGGTTACACCGAGTATTAAGATTAAATATCACATTACATTAAACAAATACAAACTTGGGTAACACACCCGAATATGTAAACTGATCATAATTAAAGTACAAACGGTAGAAGCGTTTACAACAAATGTCCTACAACATCCGCAATATGCTATAGCTCCATGACAACTGGGATGGAGAGGTCATTATGGGTGTCCTTGAGGTAGAGCACCTGGGCGAATATAAAATTCATGTAGAACAAGGAGATATAGACAGGTCAGGGCCCAATTTGATATGATCACCATGTGAATAAAATGCATTACAGTTATGAATACTTTATCATCAATCATAAACTTAACTTGCTCTCACATATAATGATAATAATTCTCACCTCTCAATCCAAAAGCACAACCAAGTGCAATATCAATGACACTATGCAATGTTCATATCCGCATGAGAGAAATATCTAAGTTTCAGTTTATCGAGATATCATTTCAGTTTTACACAACTTAAATGCACAATTTCTTTTTCTCTTTAGGAAACATATGTAGAGCAATTTATTTTACAAAATGCTTTACCAATCCAGTTTTACACCACATAACTTCCCATTTCCCTTTTTCTCACTAGGAAATGTATTTAAAGCAATCTATTTCATAAAATGCTTTACTATCAATAATCTCCCATATTATTATGAATAGTTATATTTCATATCATATAACGATTCTAAGACCGTCCTTCCGAGTTTCCCCACTGGATGCACCCCTAAATGGCTATCATCTTCTAGGGCCTATCAAACAAGGTAACCTGGGCATCCTACATCGCGTGACGTCAGGAAGTGTCCATATACCTTCGACAGTGAGTCATAACCACACTCGAAATTATCCCACCGTGAACAATAATCACACAATATAATAACCGGTCCTATGGCCGAGGACTATATTCTCCCTACATTCACTAGCCAGGGGACTTCACCTCATGCGCGTAACTTCCCATATGATAGCGATTTAGAGAGGTGTGTATATGCAAATTATCATTTACAAATTATGTTCATTTGAAAATATTCACTTTTTACATTCTTAAAACCATTTATACTTAACAATTAAATATCAATTTTAAAATATGCATTTCTTATTCTCGAAGCCATATTTTATTAATGACCTAGGACCGGAAGTGCAATTATCCTCACACTAGTCTCAAAGAGTCCAAAGTAATACCATAATTCATTAAAAGTAATTTTCCGCATTACTAGTCTCCCAAAAGTCCCAAACATTACAATTCTACGTCCCGTTCCAGGCTAACTTCCTATACCAATCGAAACATTAACCTCTATGAACTAACCCTTGATATAAACCCAATTACCCCCATGCTAACCTAGGATATTTATCTCCTTAATACAAACCTCTAAGACTCTTTATTACTTCCCAAGAGAAGGTTCGTAGGCCTTGAACCTAAAAGAAAAGGACTAAAAATAAAGCTAGAAAAATCCTACAAAAACAGGGTTTCCGAATCGATTCGCCTAGGGCCGAATCGATTCGTCCCTGACTGCGAATCGATTCGCCCAAAAATGAATCGATTTGACTTAGAAAACATACCTACTATCTCAGCCCGAATCGATTCGGCCCTAACCCGAATCGATTCGATTTCCCAGACCTGTTGCCACCCTTACTAGCGAATTGATTCGCTGAGAAGGGCGAATCGATTCACCCTATTCGAATTGCCCAGAAAGGGCTACGAGTTATATGATCCCTAAAATCCCCCAAACCCCATTTCTTTAATTTCTTCAACATCAGCAACTACTAATCCCACCAATTCAGTTCTACACAACTACTAGCTAATAAATCCAACTCAAATCAAATTTAGATCCAAGATTAAGTGTTTAAACATTAAAATCATATAAAACCCATTTAGGGTTAAAATTCCAAAAACACAACTATATATGCAATTTATCCACATTAAATCATACATTAGAAAGTTAGAAACTTGCCTCAAGTTTGTAGTCTCGGATTTCCTTCCCATAACAACGATTCCAGCTCCAAATCTTCAATTCTCTCATTTTTATCCACTTTCTCCCAAACTCTCTCTTCTCTCTAACTCTCTCTAAGTTTAACACATAAATGAGGAAATGAGAGGATTGGAAGAATAAATCGTGCCCTAAGTATAAATTCCCCTCTTTAAATGTTAATACACCATTAAAATGACTCGTAACTACATAATTAAGTCATAAACTGCTAAAAGTGCCCGGGACCCAAAAATACAATATGGCACTTATTTTGATCGCCTCGACGATTTCAGGACTAACCGCACTCTCAAAATTGGCATCCAGAATATCATACAATATTTCATGTTCCTATGTCATATTAATTCATTAATAATGATCCAATTGAAATATATGCCATAACCGTCGCTTAAAGCACAACGACGCAATAAAACATAACATGGTGGTATTTACCTTTTCTTGATAGTAAATATGAAAAACTCAATAAATTTTATCTTTTAAATCACTTAAAGTAATATTTACTCTAACTTCCATTATTTTATATAATTACCTCACCTGGCAAAATTTATATAAAATCCATTACCCAAAAGTAAGGGTTGTTACATACTCCCCCCCTTATAAGGAAATTTTGCCCTCAAAATTCAGGCGTAATTCATAGAAAGGCTACGGGCACATTTCTCAAATATCATTCTCTCATTCCTAAGCAAATTCTCCTATACTCCCCATGATCTAGAATTAATGACCGTTTATTCCCCACATGAACTATCAGGACTTCCTTTACAACAATGGGAAAAATCTACCTAACCCGGCGCCAGCTCATCTTTCATCACAAAGCGTGTTATACCCCTCATAAAAAAAATGCCCGCATTAAATTTGATTCTCTACCTCAAATTGCACAAAATTCCTATTCGCGTTGACATAGCCCTTCTAACAATCTTGGGAAATTTGTATGCGGTTTCCAATGAACTTAGTCTTCGAAAAGATGCCTTGGATCCTTCTAGGTCCAATAAGCTTATTGTTTCTACTTGCAACCAACAAGTAGGTGATATACACGGCTTGTTATACATCGCCACCTATGGTGCCATACCCATTAGGGATTGGTACGAATTATGGTATACAAATTCGACCAGAAGGATGTTTTACTCCCATTTGCCAAAAATTAAGTTTGCACGTCAAAAATATGTCCTCCTACATTCGTTGATTCTCCTCGTTGACCAATTATTTTTGGGTGGCAAAAGGTACTCAACCTTAACCAGTCCCTATTGTTTCCTTAAAATTTCTTCAGAAAAGGGACACAAAAACCTAGTCTCGGTCCAGCACTACATTGATAGGTATCCCATAAAGTTTCATAAACTCCATATTATCCTCCAACCATGCACATGACCGCATTACAACATTAGTAATCCCATGATAAAATCCATGGATACACTCTCCCATTCTCGCACCGATATTTCAAATGGTTGCATCATCCAAATCGGTTGTCGGTAGTCCACATTTAACAATTAAGAAGTGGTGCATAGGGAGACAAACTCATAATGTCCCTTCCCTGTTCTTCCACGACTCTAATCTTAATAGCAAGCATAACAGTCAATCACTAATATAAACATCCTTGAAATAACATCTTCTTAGTTAAGCTCCTTTCATTTGGCTTTTCATGCCTTCGCTAGTTTCCCCCCCACGGATTTTCTACCCAATATCTACTATCACTTCAAATTGATAGTCTCTTACGAAATCTAATCACCGATTTTGCCGCACAATTTGATCTTTCTGTAAAAACAAACCTTGTATCGACTTATGGTCCGTGAAAAACTTAACTCCCTTCCCAGGAGATAGTACGTCTACATGTTTTAGACAGACACTACTTCGGCATGATCTTAGTCTCGCATGGGATAGTTCCCGCCCCAATCTTTCGGAGATGCGTCCATAATAACCAAATAGTCCACTCCCAAACTTAGCAATGCTAATCTAAGAGTAGGCGTCAACTTATCCTTAAACTAATAAAAAGCTAAGTCATAGACGTAACAGCTCCTGTAGCAATGGGGCTTACATTCCTCTCGGGTTAATGGCCCGAGTTACACAAAATTCCATATTTCTTATTCCTAAAACCGAATCCTTCTTAAAAATCAACCCACCAATCTTCTCGTGGTTAACTCACTACAGCATTTCTAAGACAATACTACATTCCCCATTGGCCTTACCTCCTAATAATCTTAAGGTTAATGCATTTCCTACCCACGTGAAATAAGTACTATACTAATAAGGTCCCTAGGGCCCAAGACCTTTCTCAATTTTAGACATTCGCTCGGTTTTATACATGGGATGTCTCGCAAGGCGAAATCCAACAAGGAACTACCTCGCATCGTCGGTCATCAAGATAATGGACTAAGGCACCCAATAGGGACCACTAAGAATCTTAACTTGTAACTCTACTCACACGCTTCTACTTCTAGGTCCTACCATATCAGCGAAATAAAATAATTAAATAAAATGAAATAAAATATAATAAACTAACTAATCGGGTACCTACTTTCTGCAAAGTATTACGAATCCTCTGCCCAATTTTACATGCATATATCACTTTGATTTGCCTTTTAATCACAGCCTGACTATAAGCCTTAACCTGACTTTCTTACTTTTGTCTCTCCCACATCTATCAAGTGAGAGAACTATTTCCAGTGCTTCTGCACCGCTCATTAACTTTTAGCCCGTTAGTCAATCACATGAATCTTGACTAATCCTATCAAAACCAACATCCTAACATAAAGTAACATCTCTCCACTCCCAACATCGTTAAGGTTCATGTGTGGAGTGTCTCGCAAGAAAAATCCAAATAAGGAACCCCTCTAATACACAACTACTTAACTTTGTTGGTCGTGGAGATATGGTAGCATAAAACAAGTAAATAACAACTCATACATACATTGAACCATCTCCATAAGGTCTCGATTATAGAATAATTAGTTCCACTATGGAATCACAGATATGATGATCTCATGATCATAAGCCTATTATATTTCAAATCATAATGTTTTATACTCGTATAACACAAATAGAACGAGTAGCACAATCCAAACAAAATTTTCAAATATTTCATTCATATATACTGAATGACAGAAAAATAGAACCTCACCACCAAGGAAAACATATAGATATAACCTCTATATTTATATCAATACTACCACAAAGCTCGAATTACACACTCGAGTCTCAGGTTAATAAAATACCGAGGCTTAATACACTTCCCTTATCCGAGGTGAAGCACACAACAACATTCTTACCAATTACCCTGGCTGCTCCAAAGAGTTCCCAGATACAATACCCTTTCTTTATCTATACTAAAATGACCTCAATCAATGTTCCCTCTAGGCACCCTATTCTTGTCCTTTAGCTCCTACCGAACAACATTAACGTATGTGGTTCAACGTTCCTTATCCCAATCATTCCCTATCTCTGTCCACCCTAACCATGTTAAAGTTTTTAGTATCTCCGACTTTATAGCCTCAATCCTAACAATCACCCCCGTAGTTCCCTTAACTTTCTCAGTAAAGGAAAACATACAATCGGCGTCAATTGCCTTATTTCCATAGGTATCCTTGGGTGGAAGTCCATCAATGAGGTTTCACTAACACGACCTCTCAATAAGTGTTAGCAACATTTACTAATGATCCCATCATTTCATTAAAGGACTCTTTCTCCCTTGTACCTACCTTACTTTGGTGCAAGGTGTCCTTAACCATATATCTTTTATTTTACTGTCGGACTCTAACCGACCCTCACGGTAACACTTGAAAAGTTGCATTCCCTTTAGCCCTGACAAATCAAAGGAACTGGCTGTTAGAACCATCCATAAGGTTCCTCTACGAGCAAAACATCATTCTCCTTCAAATATGGGGACTATCATTCCTACCATTTCAACATTTCTCCAATCGGTGGAAATTTTTTCCTCAAATTTTCACGTCTGGGTATTCCCATACCCCTCTCTAGACCAAAGCTTCGGAGCCTTATACTTCCACTAAATAACGCTACACTGCCTCCTCATGTCTTAACTTCAACGAATGGTCCTTATCAAGGACATTTCAAACATTTTCCCAAATTTAACTTTATTAAATAATCCACTCTCTCCTTGCAGCGGTACTCGGAAAATCTTGGCTACTGTATCCTTGTAGATGCTATAGCAACCTAGGGTTGAGGGATTGTATTCCCATCATGTTTTCTTCGTCATCTAGTTCGAGTTTTAAATCATTCATCGTTAGTGTTTTAGGTAATTTAGAATAGTTGCATTTCTTTCATAATTTCACAATTGCATTTAGTTGTAGCCAATTCTCAAAACAAACCATCTTTTCCTTTATTTTTAGAGTCAGAGTTAGGATTTCTTCGTCTATCCAACGTTGTTACAATTCCATTGTCCTATTTTCCTGAGGATCGATACCCAACTTATCGGATTATTACTTGAGCGACAGGATTGCACTTAAGCCTGGAGAGTACGCACTACTGAGACACATTCTTAGTCGCGTCAGATGGTAAAGAATAAGTACCGTATTCCCCGTATTAATAATTTATTTGACCAGTTGCATAGGGCGGGTAGGTTTTTAAAAAATGATCTTCGATCCGGGTACTATCAGTTTCATGTTAAGGAGGATGATATTCCTAAGACTGCATTCTAGACACGGTATGGGCACTACGAGTTTTTGGTAATGCCCTTTGGTTTGACTAATTCTCTAATAGCATTCATGGACTTGATGAACCACATCTGTGTTCCCTACCTAGATCGATTTATGGTGGTATTTGTGGACGATATACTGGTTTATTAGGCCTCAAATGTAGACCACAAGGAGCACATTCGTACGATGTTGCAAGTAATCTGAGAGAATTAACAATACTCTAAATTCAGTAAATGCGAGTTCTGGATGGAGGAGGTTAGGCTTCTTAGCCATGTGGTTTTTGGCAAGGGTATTTCTATCGATCCTTCCAAAGTAGAGTTGTCCTGGGGTGGGATAGGACAAATATAACTACAGAGGTAGGTAGCTTCTTAAGTTTGGCCGGTTACTACCGCAAGTTCATGCAAAATTTCTTAAGGGTTTCTTTTCCCCTCACGATGTTGACTCAGAAGGGTGTACATTTCGAATGGTTGGATGATTGTGAGTCATCTATTCAGGAGCTAAAGGTGAGATTAACCTCAGCACACATTCTCATCCTCCCAGAGTGCGTTAAGGGTTAAACAATGCATTGTGATGCCTCGAGTTTAGGGATCCGAGCGGTGCTAATGCAGAACAGCATGAGAGGAACTATCCCACCCATGACATGGAGATATATGTTGTAGTGTTTGCACTTGAGAGATGGATGTATTATTTGTATGGATAACGGTTTGAGGTGTTTTTCGACTATAAAAGTCTTCAGTAAATTCACACAGGGTGATCTTAATCTCCACTAGAAATGATAAATGGAACTGATGGAATATTACAATTTCTCGTTCGAGTATCACCCCGATAAGGCCAATGTGGTGGCCGATGCTCTTAGTAGAAAGTCTAGTCTTACCGTTGCAGTGATGAGATGTCATCGGTTGAAGATGTTTGGGGAGTTGCAGAAGTTTGACTTGCACGTTCAGTGGGGTTATGAGAGGGCATACTTGTGGGGCGTGTTGTCTATGTTGCTTATTCAGCAAAAAAAAACTTGATGCCCAGTCACGTGATCCTTAGTTTTCTTAGTATCGGGACCATGTTCTGAATGGGTAGGTATTTGATACTCTAACAGTAGATAAAGATGATGAGGTGAGACACAAAGGTCGGATGATTTCCCCTGTTATAAAGGAGCTTCAGGATGAGGTGATGGAAGAGATCCATCACTCACACTTTAGCATACATCTTGGTGCTACCAATATATATAAGGAACTTTTTAAGGATTTATGATGGTATGGTATGAAAAGATATGAGTCCACATATGTAGGAAAATGATAC
Organism: Sambucus nigra; assembly: GCA_949130495.1. Lineage (NCBI taxonomy): Eukaryota > Viridiplantae > Streptophyta > Magnoliopsida > Dipsacales > Adoxaceae > Sambucus > Sambucus nigra. The sequence continues at coordinate 625,749,118 of OX422210.1, read as the reverse complement.
ACATGGAAATTCGAAAAATGTAGGATTAATCTCATGTTGTTGGTAGATATTAATCCATGAAATAAACATCACATGTTTGGAGAAATTCTAAGAATTATAGGATTGTTCTTGATATATTCATGTTTTTAGTAATTCGGATACCTTCGAAATTCTAAGGTAATTCAGATACCTTCGAAAGTCCCTTGGACCGCTCCCGAGTTCGGGAGTTGACTTTGGGTCAAATGTGGCTCGAAAGCGTTTGTCGGTCCATTGGACGGGGAATCGCGCGGACGCAAACGGCGCGTTCGTCCGCATGGTAAGTCCGAATCACGGATGGGTCATACCATTGGATAGGTAATTCAAAGACCTTCAAAGATTCATTCAGCCACGGTCGAGCTGAAGAGTTGACATAGGTCAAATAGAGCCCGGGAGCGCCCGGTGGCCTCTAGGTCAGGTTTCGGATGCAAATGGCTCGTTCGTCCTCATGGTAAGTCAGAAATGCACACGGGGCGGACCGTTAGAAAGGGTATTTAGTGCCCTTCGAAGATTCATTGAGTCTCGATCGAGACGAAGAGTTTGAATTTTGGGTCAAACTGAGCCGGGGGGTGCCCGATGGCTTCCAGGTCAGTACTCGGGACGTGACCTGGGTTTATAGTGATGAAGGGAGGTTCTAGGGACCTAAGGAGAGTTTAGGGGTAACAGAATGGGGTGTCTACAGAGCCCCTCAACGGGTGAGTTTGGAACAAATGATAGCCGTCGATTAGACACCGCATGATGCCTTTGAGGGAGTATGACCGATTGAGAGGTTCGAGGTTGATTCTGAGGACCTAAGAAGTATGCTGGGGATGATCAATTCGGAGGATCGAGGTCAGTTCTGAGGACCTAAGGAGACAGATTCAGAGGGTCGAGGCCAGTCCTGACCTAAGAATGGTGACGACCGAGGACCGAGGTCAATTCTGACCTAATTAAGGTGACGATCCAAGACAGGGGCCAATTCTCACCTAAGAGTGGTGATGACCGAGGATCGAGGTCAATTCTGACCTAACTAAGGTGACGATCCAAGACCGGGGCCAATTCTGACCCAAGAGTGGTGACGACCGAGGACCGAGGTCAATTCTGACCTAACTAAGGTGACGATCCAAGATTGGGGCCAATTCTGACCCAAGAGTGGTGAAGACCAAAGACCGAGGTCAATTTTGACCTAACTATGGTGACGATCCAAGACCGGGGCCAATTCTGACCCAAGAGTGGTGACGATCGAGGACCGAGGTCAATTCCGACTTAACTAAGGTGACGATCCAAGACCGGGGCCAATTCTGACCCAAGAGTGGTGACGACCAAGGACCGAGGTCAATTTTGACCTAACAATGGTGACGATTCAAGACTGGGGCCAATTCTGGCCCAAGAGTTTGTATTTTGATTCTGCTGGAGAAAGAGCTTTGTGATTCCGATTTGAGCTGGGGAGCTGATAGCGAGGGGGAGCAACCTATTTTGAGTGCCGTGAGAGAATTCCGCTGGGGAAGTGATCAGATGATCCTTAGGGATTTTTCGGAGCTTGGCCGGGAGAAATCTTAGCTTTTGGGGATTCCGCTGGGGAAAAAGGGGTTCCGCTCGAGGGATAAGAATTGGATTTGAAATTCCGCTAGGGAACGATGAATGAGCCGGGGAAAATTTGGATTGTCCTTTGGGAGAGATCGCTTGGGGCGAGTGGTTCTTCTGACTTCTGCTAGGAAAAATACCATGTGATAGTGTGCCGCACCGGATAGCCGATGGTTGTAAAGTCTGATGAGGAGGTGATTAGGTGGTCCGGGCGCCTTGCCCGAGAGATCAATCGCTTGGATTTTGAGGGCTCCATTGGGGAAAACGGGGTGTCGCCCGAAGGAGTGCAAAACTCCCTTGATGAAAATGTTCTAAATCCCTCCTGGGATTTTTAGGGATTTTTCGGGGATTTTTCGAGGCTTCCTGGTATTTTCTGGGAATTTTCGTACTAAATTTTAGGGTGGGTGCCGGTCGGCATAGGATGAGAGGTGCCATTCGGCAGTGGCACGGACTTTTGGGCTGCCTCGGAAAAGTGAAGAGACAGTGCCGATCGGTATGGTGAGGGGGGTTGCCGATCGGCATGCGTTTGGCCTCCTATATAAAGGTGGCGAATCCCCTTCATTTTTCACAGCCTCTTGACTTCTCTCTTTCTGCGATTTCTCTCTGTGAATCGTTCTATCATTCCGATCTCTAAGAAATGGCCGCCTTTGTGAGCACCGCTGTACACCGGGAGTGGTTGACCGTTGATGACTGGGCGAATGTGGATTGGAGGGACAGGGTGCCTCTTGCTTTGGGGAATGAGAATGTCTTTGATGCATTCGAGCCGGTTGCGGACGAGCGGACCTTGCTGCGGGAGCCGTCACGTCATCGCTCTTCTAGAGTGATTCTCGGTGGTTATGTAAGTAACTTGACCTTTGGCATTCTTTCTTTTTTGGGTGATTTTTCTTTTTCTTGACCTTTGACTGAATTTTTCCTTTCGCCAGTCAGATATCTCTTTGAAGAACATGCGTGCCCACGGGACGACGGGGCTTAGGGATGTTTGGGAGCATCTTCCACCCGTGGTGTGCTGGATGGTATCATCAGCGGGTTTTGGGAGTTTGGCGACTGCGCTAGATGAGACGCCTCTCTCCACAGCAGTCTTGTGTGCCTTGGGGGAGAGGTGGTGGGACACTACCCACACTTTTCATTTTTGCTTCAGAGAGATGACGGTGACTCCCATAGATGTGCAGCAACTTCTGGGGCTGGATTATTACGGGGGGCAGATAGAGGTGGATCTCTCCCTGCGGGTGAGGTCGGAGGCAGTGTATGCGGCACTTGGTGATGTGAGGAGGATAGTTTCTGGAGATTCTATCCGGCTTTCATTGCTGAAGGATGTTCTGCTGAGTAGGGTGGTTGATGTGGAGGACGGGCTGCAAGTGAGGCAGATGGCCCGGTTGTTCATTTTGTTGGTGCTGGTAGGTTTCATGGTGGTGTCGAGCGACGACATCGTCCATTTATGGTTTTTGCCATACTTGAGGATGTTTTCGAACATCCCTTTCTATGATTGGGGGAGTCTGACCTTGGCGACCCTTTACTCTTCTCTGGATGCATTCAGCCGGTGCTGTCGGTAGACTTTTACTAGAGCCACGTATCTCCTTGAGGTATTCTTTACTTTGCGCATTTTTGCATTTCACGCATTCACATTTTTCTTTCATGCATTCGCATATTCCTTATGCGTCCCTTTTTGCTTGTGAATTCAGACGTGGTTCTATGAGGTGATTGGGTGAAACACCCCGCTGATTGCTCTGAAGGATGACACTGTTGGGGACTTCTGTTGCCTGTACCGGTGGCGTAAGGCCAACCGACAGTCGAAGGATCTCTTTCCCTAGAGGTGGTGCGTTAAGTCTTGAATGACCTGACTAGTGGTCGGGTAAGGCTCTTTCCATTTCAGCCTTGGTTTTTGCACCTTCTGATTTTGTATTGACTTATGCCTTCTTGGGGATTTTTAGGTGACCTTTTATCCTTGGGGGACCGCCATTCAGGATACGGGGGTGACTGGGGTGAACGCGCAGATAAGGAGTTTGTTGGCGCACGAGTTTGGCCATTCCTGGTACCTCGAGGAGAGGGTGATTCGTCAGATCGCTGAGGAGGAGGTGGTGGTGCCTCCCGCGCAGCCTCCTACTTCTATGAGGCGGGAGCGACAGTTGCTAGAGGATGAGAGGATCGCGGTGATGATCAGCGAGTCCTATGCGTTGTATGCTGATACAGCCGTGCCGTATCACTATATGGACTTTGTGACGAGCTGGTTGATGGCGTCCAGCATTCATGATGCCTTGCCTTTCCCTCCTGCTGGTTCGAGTCGGGCGATGGAGTATTCCCACAGTGGTGGTGTTTCGTCGGCACCTGCGGCGATGGCGACTTCGGAGGTCCCTTTTGTTCGGCTGCATACTCCTTCGTACAACATCCGACGGGTTGATGGAGGGATAGTCCCGATGCTTCACCGTCCCCTTGTGATGGATCCAGAGGAGTTGGGTTTGATAGAGGAGGTTCTTCATCCTACGGTAAACCTTTCGGTCCCTTTTCCCCTCTTTGATTTCTTTTGCTTGATACTAATTTGTCATTTTCCTTAAAGCAAATCCAGGTGTCGACCACTTGGCTGAGGGACATCAGAGATTGGATATCATCGGCAACTGCCCACATTCGGGATGCTGTCCCTATTCCTTCTTGTTTGGTGCTGTCAGCCTTGTCTGGGGGAGACTCTAGCTCGGGTAGTGGGGGCGCGTCGTCTCGCCATAGGGGAAAGAGAGCGCGTCGCAGGGGTGGAAGCTCCTGAGAGAGAGAGAGGGAGTGAAATGTGGGTTCGGGCTGAGTCCCGTTGTTTTTGGCTTTTCTTTATTTCCTGCAAAATGATGTAACACATAAAATATACATATATGCAATGCAATGTAGTTTTTTGGCTATCTTTTACTTTAATGATGAATGAATGCATGCACCCTTTAATTTGTTACTGAGACCATAAAAACGAATATTTTTGGAATTTTTCGAAGGAAAGTTATTTTATTCAAAATGGGGAATCCCATAAGGAGGGAACAGGATCCTTGAAATTCTTTTGGGAATATCAATTTATTTTTATGGTGTTTTCTGATTTGACAAAAGAGGAAAGGAGGAAATTTCCAAAAAAGGGGGGTTGCCGATCGGCAAGCACCCTGGCCTGCCTATCGGCAGTTCAGTCCAGTCCTATCATTTGAAGGCTTTGATTGGTACCCTCTTCAGCCTTTTGTACCTTGTGGGGTAGGATACCCTCCGATTTCTGCAGGGATTATATCTCTTGTGAGGATTTTTAAGTATAAAAAGGGAGAAGGGTGGAGTGTTTTCCTCACACCCTTTGCATTCTTTATGCCCACCCATCATCTTTTAGTCTTGCGAGATGGCTCTCCCTGGTAGCATTGAGTTTGTCAACTACCTCGAAGCCTTGGAAGCTATGTGCTCTTATAATGTCGACTATGATGCCTTTAACATGTGCCGAGTTTCCTTATAGCGTAATCGACCTTTTGAATGGAATATGCTGATGGCGGCAGTACAATTCTGGTACCCCGAAGACCATGTATTCCGCTTTGGGTTGGAAGAAGTTTTTCCTACCTACGAGAAATTTTCTGCCATGCTAGGTGTGAATCCTAGAGTTTCTGCGACTTTGCTCGAATTTTCCCGTTCTCCTAGGGATTTGTTGTCCAGGCTTCTTCATATCTCGCCTTCGGCGGCCAGGTCATTGGTTTCTAAAGGATTGATCTCCCTCCCGGCGGTGTTGCAGTCCGTGCATTTGCTGGAAGTAGGTGATGTTGGCTATGTAGGAGCCGTTGTTCTGGGCTTGGTTTCAAAATTGCTGTTGGTGACCGGGGAAGTGCGAGTGGACCCCCAACTTGCAGCCATTACTTCATGGATGTCATACCGTCGCAATCCTGCAGCGGTGATATTAGCGGAGACTCTGAATGGACTGGATTCCTAGAGAGAAGGTCGTTCTGACTTTTTGAGGGGTAGCCCTATGATGCTGTTCATGTGGTTATCTGAAAGATTCCGCTTGTCAACTCCTCCAGAATATCCTTTGTCGGCTGTACCCAACTTCTTTTCACGCTACTTCATCCGCATGGGCCTGTATGTTGAGAATGGGGAGCATTGGCTTGTGGAGCATGGCGCTCGTGGGCTGTATTGGTCAGTGCCTTGGTGGGGGCAATTGCAGACTGTTCTAGAGCTAGGAGAATATTCATATGTGTAGTTGGTTGGTCTCAGGCAGACCTCTTTTTATTTCCCTTGGCGGCTTTTGCGTCAATTTGGCTGGGCGTAGGTCGTGCCCCCTCGGACCTCAAATTTCTTTCCAGTAGAAGATTTGACTGAGCGCCTGCGTCTGTTGCTTGGATCTCTGTGGGAAAATTGGCGTCCGTCGACCCGTCCCTCTCAGTCCATTGGGAAGGTTTGCCATGTCCCCAAAGATTATATGAGGTGGTTGTGGAGAAACGTAGTCAGCAAGATGTTGGCAGTAGAGACTGGTCAGAGGTGGTTTGTTTTATCTGACTCCATGGAAGGGGGTGTTGTGATCTTTTCGAAGATGGTTAAGGCTCATCGATCCATGGAATGTCTTCGACACTCTATTCAGGCAGGGGAAATTTGGGGTCCTCAGGATGTAGATGATGAGGGTGCAGGCTCTTCGGGTAGCTGTGGTAGGACTCCTGGGGAGTTTATTTATGTAACAGATGTGGGGGATTTTGTCTGGTTTTTATGGTAGTAGGGGGGAAGGGAGTTATCCGTTCCTTTTTCTTATGCAATATGTACTGTAGTTTCTTATTTAATGAAATAAACAAGTTTCTGATAATCCAGCTGTGCCTTTCGATGAATTTTGCATTTTGAATTATCTATACCAATCGCTAAGGCATACATAATCCTTTTGTTCAAGTAGATGTTTAGAATGAACTGTCGTTCTCGGAGGTAAGAAAAGAATGGTATTTTGTGAAAAAGAAGGGGCCGTGCTCATGTGAGGAGTATGAGCTGCCTACGTACCTCTGGGGTTTTTTGAAAAAAGTTCTTATCTGTTTAAAAATAGTTTTTGCAGAGGATCAGGCCCACGTAGTTCTGGGTAGAGGGAAATGCAGAGTTTTTTTAGAGAATATAAGGGGGATGAGAAGAGTCGTAGCGCGCCGAAATTTCGGACTAGGGGTAGAATTTCTTGAGACGGTCCAGATTGACTGGACGATCCATCTCTTCCCCATCCAGGTCTGTGAGCATGGCGGCACCACCAGACAAGATCTCCTTCACAATGTAGGGGCCACTCCAATTGGGCTTGAATTTTCCTTTGGGGTCCTAAATGGGTTCTATTATCTTTTTGAGGACCAAATCTCCCTCCTGGACATCGCGGTCCTTGACTCTCTTATTGAATGATCGCGCTATTCGACGATGATACCCCTGTATGTGGTATAGTGATTTTAACCTTCTTTCATCTAGGAGGGCTAACTCATCAAGACGGCTTTGGCACCAGTCTTCTTCACTAACCTTGCTTTTGAGCATGACGCGTAGTGAGGGTATTTCCATTTCCACAAGTAGGACTGCTTCCATGTCGTAGACCAGGGAGTAAGGGGTAGCCCCGGTAGAAGCTCGAATTGAGGTTCGATAGCCCCAGAGGATGCATGGGATCCGGTCGGCCCAATCCCTATAACTTTCAGTCATCTTGCTGATGATGGATTTGAGGTTTTTGTTAGCGGCTTCAACCGCACCATTGGTCTGAGGTTGGTAAGGAGAAGATTTGTGTCTCTGAATCCCATACTCGTTGACTACTTATGTGACTTCTGCCTTGAAGTGTAAACTGTTATCTGACACTAGCTCGTGCGGGACCCCATACTACAGATGATATTCTTCTTGATGAATTTGGCTACCTTCTTGGCATTTAATACTGCGTATGACTCAGCTTTGACCCATTTGATGAAGTAATCGATGGCGACCAAGATGAACTCATGCCCATTTGACGCTTTTGGCGTAACCTTCCCTATGATGTCGATACCCCAGGTGGAGAATGGCCAGGGAGAAGTCATGTTGTATAACTCCCATGGAGGTAGGTGTTGGAGGTTGGAGAACTGTTGGCATTTAGGGCATCTCCGAACATAGGCGGTGCAATCCTGGGTCATGGTGGTCCAATAGTAGCCCTGTCGGATGATCTTCTTGGCAAGCATGTGACCGTTCATGTGGGGCCCACATTCCCCGCTGTGGATTTTCTGCATTATCCTTTCAATGTCAGCCCCTGTGATACAGTGCAAATGAGTTCCATCGAAATTCCTCTTGAGTAGTGCTTTATGACATATGATGTATTGAGCGGCCAGCCTTTGGAGGGTAGCTCGGTCGTTCTTGTTGGAACCCTCGGGATACCTACCGTGTTTGAGGAGGCACCAAATATCATAGTACCAGCAATCGGCTAGTTCGACTTCTTCAGTGGAGACAAGCTCAATGTGGTAGCAATGGGTTGGTTTGTCTTGCTTTTGAACTAGGAAGGGGTTCATTGTTATTCCCTCGGGCATGTCGACCATGGAGGCCAGAGTAGCGAGAGCATCGGCTAGATTGTTCTTTGCTCGGGGTAGGTAATGGAAGGTGATATCTTGAAATTGGTAGGCCAACTCTTCTAATTGGGCATGAAAGGGGCGAAGCTTTTCGTCCTTGACTTTCCATTTTCTGAGCACTTGACCGATGATAAGGGCAGAATCCCCGTAGACATCAAGGTGTTGAATACCCTTTTCGAGAGCAACTTTGAGGCCCACTGATCATGCCTCGTATTCCGTCATGTTGTTGGTGCAAGGGAAATCCAATTTTATGGCCATGGGAGTATGAGAGTCATCTAGGGCGACCAGAAGTATCCCAATGCCATATCCCTTTTTATTGGCAGCTCCATCGAAAAACATTTTCCATCGGGGGTATTCTTGAGTGGTGCAGAGGACATTTTCATCTAGGAATTCGGAGATCCTAACATCTGATTCTTCCACAGGGTAGTCAGTGAGGTAGTTAGAGATGGCTCTTCCTTTAATGGCTTTCTGCGTGACGTACACGATATCGAACTCGGTTAGGAGCATTAACCATCGGGCCATTCGGCTAGACAAAGCGGGTTTTTCGAGCAGGTATTTGATGGGATCCATTATAGATATAAGTTTGATGGGGAAGGCGAGCATGTAGTGCCGCAACTTTTGGGTGACCCAAACAAGCGCGACGCATGTCTTTTCCAAAGCAGTGTTGTTGACCTCGTACCCGGCCAATTTGCGACTGGCATAATAGATGGCTCTTTCTTTGTGGGAGTCCTCGAGGTACGGGGCTAGCAAAGCCCCGGCTGCAGTGTCTGTTATGGTTAGGTATAGGAGTAAAGGGAGACCAGGCTGTGGTTAGGTATTGTTTGATTCGGTCAAAAGATTTTTGGCAGGCCTCGTTCCAAACCTTGGTGGAATATTTTCGGAGGAGCTTGAAGATTGGTTCACAGATGGAGGTTAACTGGCTGATGAACCGGCTGATATATTGTAACTTCCCAAGGAAACCTCAGACTTCTTTCTCTTTTCGGGGAGGTGGCATCTCAAGTATGGCTTTCAGTTTGGCGGGATCTGCTTCTATCCCCTTCTTACTGACAATGAATCCTAAGAGTTTTCCCTTTGTAACGTCAAAGACGCACTTTTGTGGATTAAGTCGCATCTGATACTTTCGCAGTCGTTCGAAGAACTTTCGGAGAACAGGAACATGACTTTCTCTGGTTTTGGACTTGATAATCATATCATCCACATAGACCTCGACCTCTTTGTGAATCAAATCATGCAGGATGGTTGTGGCGGCCCTTTGGTAGGTAGCCCCAGCATTCTTAAGACCGAATGGCATGAAGGTGTAGCAAAAGGTTCGCCATGGGGTGATGAATGCGGTTTTCTCTTGATGATCGGGGTGCATCTTGATTTGGTTGTATCCGGCAAACCCATCGACGAATGACTTGAGAGCATGACTGGATGTGTTATCAATGATCATGTCGATGTTGGGTAGCGGATAATCATCCTTCGGAGAGGCTTTGTTCAAATCTCGGTAGTCCACACACATTCAGACCTTTCCTCCTACTTTCGGTATAGGCACAATGTTGGCCAGCCACGTGGGATATTCGATTACTCGAATGAAACCCACGTTTAATTGTTTGATCACCTCTTCTTTGACCTTGAGTGACCATTCGGTGCAGAGCTTTCTCAACTTTTGTTTAACTGGCTTGGTATCTGGGAGAATGGGGATCTCATGTTGAGCTATTTCGGGATCAATACCAGGCATATCGTCGTAGGACCATGCGAAGACATCCACGAACTCCTTTAGCAATTCTTCGAGTTGTGCACGCTCATGCTCGTCAAGGGTGGCCCCTATCTTAATCTCGCGCAGTTGGCTACTAGAACCGAGATTAATAACAACAGTCTCTTCTTCATTAACTTGAATGCGGTTATGTTATTTATTATTAACCTTATTTAGATCAGTTAAGAATTATTCATTTGCAAAATCATCATCATCAAATGTTTGATTAGAATCTACACAATTAATGTAAGGCACAACAAGATACTTAAAATCTTCGTTTATTTCATTGATAGGAAAAATAGCATTGAGAACCTCATCAAAAGAGGTCCCGATTACATTTGAGAAAGGATGGACAACAGTAGAAGAAATGGGGTAAACATTGGGGTTAGGTGGGATTTCAAGAGGTAGAACTGGTGTAGCATGCCAGTTGAGGAGAGGTGTATCAATAGCTTTGATCAGATGAGAGGGATCCAGTGATGTAGTGCCTAAATGAACCATGCAGAGTGTCAGCCCCAGTGTCTGCAGGTTGAAGGAATCTTCGGAGTCACCTTCCTCAGTCTCTTCAGTATCTTTGATAAGCAGTTGCGCCGGGTATTGGTAACTTTCAGCCCATGGGTAGCTATCTTCGAAGAAGATCTCCATTCCAGGCTTCATCTTCTTATCTGTATGGTCATACCATGGTTCTGGAAAACCGCAAAAGGGGAAATCCTCGCCCTCTTTGATGAATCGTCCATTTAAAGAATCTCCCGAGATAGTTCGGACGAAGTCTAACCTTCTCTTTGATCGAGTCTGGCGGATCATTCTGAGTTTTGATTCTAATGGTTGATATCCCAAGCCGCAAGGAGGGAAAGCTTTCTTCAGTTCGATGGGTTCAAGTATCCCCTGCTGCCTTTGTCCTAGCCCCAGTCCGGGCATGAAGTGCATGTTTTTGAACATCTGAATCACATTTACATTGCTATGACGGTCATATTCTAGACAAACCCTTTCTTTGAAACCGTCCCCTGCCAGGAGTAGGGATGGTTCAACTCAGAAACCTGATAGGAGCATATCATTTGAACCATGATGTATCTCGAGAATTGGACTGCTGGTGCCTGCACCCTCGGCATTATCGTCGTCACCCAGGATGGTGATGACTCGCCTATCGGCGAAGAACTTCAATTTCTGATGGAGTGAGGAAGACACACCCTTTATACTGTGGAGCCAGGGGCGTCCGAGCAACAGGTTGAAACAAGCTGGGATGTCTATGACTTGGAATTCAACGACAGGGTTTATAGGTCCAACCCCTATTGTAAGTTTTATGGATCCCATCACCTCACGATGGGTATTATCATAGGCACGCACAGCGGCAGAGGTTGGAGCGAGGTCGCTTTCTTTCAAGCCTAAACACTTGAAGGTTCTCAATGGGCAGACATTCAAAGCGGATCCGTTATCAACGAGAGAAAGTGGTACGACCTTCCCCATATCTTCGACGGAAATGTTGAGTGCATGATTGTGACTTGGCCCTATTCTGGGGATTTCTTCTTCAGAAAAGTACAGCATTCGGGTGGAAGTCAAGGATCCGACCAGGTTTACTGCCTTTTCCGGCGTGGTAGAAGGAGGAACTAGAGGTCCATCAATTAATTTGATTAAAGCATTTCGGTGCTGCTGGGAAGACATGAAAATCCCCCATAGAGTGATGTTAGCTTGAGTTTTCTTCAGTTAATCGAGGATCTTGCTTTCCTCAATGGCCATCTATGGCATAGGAAGGTTTTCAACACCCTTCCCCTTGTCATTTGCTGGTAGTGAGCTCAAAACTTGGTAATGTCTCCCAGATCTGGTCATGTGATTTATCGAAGAAGAGAAAAACGTGAATCCGGTTTCCTCATCCATCTCAGGTTGTTCTGCCACCTTATCTATTCCTCCGAGGAGTTCCTCAAATGATATCATCCCACATATGTCAGCTATTGGGCCATTTCCTCCTGAAGATTGCTCTTCATTCGAGTTTTTGAATTCTTTCCCCCATCCGGTGGCAACAATTAAGTTTTCCCTTGTGAAGTCAATGCATTCCATAACCTCAATGGCTTCTTCATATAGGTCTTCCCATTCTGTGGGGATGTGTAAGGGTGAAGGGATCAGGCGCCCTTGTAGCTTCAAAGTGTCAAGTAACTTAGTGATACTGCAAATGTTTTTGGTTTACCTAAATGCTTCCGTCATGATCCGGACAACATCGTCCAAGCTGACTTCGTCGGTTGGTACCACCCATCTATCTGATTCTCGGGCCCATTTTCGTGCTTCTAAAAACAACGTACTGAACCTCTGGCAGTCGATAATCATTTGTGAGGGCAATTTCAGCTCGAACTCTAGGAGTTGGTTCAACACATCTGATAATTCCATACTTCTACTTTCAAAATGGGTACGGACAGTGATGCAGCCCCTGGTAAGGAGTGATAGTGCTTGATCAGCGAAGCTAGTAGGATGTAGGAGGAAATATGGGCAAATTGGAAGAGGTTTAGGGGGTATAGGGGTGTGATTTGAGTTGATGGATCAAAATACGAGGTTTCTTCTAAGAAGAGGGCATTGGTGTGATTTGGTAGGGGGTTATGAGTAGTGTTTGGCTTAGGATTGGCCGGTGGGGTGATGGTACCCCGGTCAATGAGATCTTGGATTATGTTATGAAGATGGAAGCATTGGTCGGTGGTATGGCCAGCAGTTTGGTGGAAGGCACAATGAGCATCGGTCTTGAAGTTTCTGGGAAGTGGATTAGGTAATGGACGGGGATCCAAGGGTTTTATAAGATTTAGGCTTAACATGGCTTGGTATACTTTGGAGAGGGGAGCATTAAGCTCGGTGTATTCCCTTCGAATGGGAGTAGGTCTACTTTCTGGTGCCCATGATGTGGTTGGTTGAGAGATGTTGTTGATGGTTGAGACTGTAGCATTGGCAGGCTTATCATATTTTCTAGGGGTGAACTGTCCGGACACCTTCTTCGGTTCAACTTCTATTTTGTCAAGACCTTCCTCGATTTCTACTCCTGCTTCCCTGAGAGCTCGAAAATGGGGGTAGTACTGTCCTCCCATGGTTGCTCGGACATGGGGCAAGAAATTCTTCTTCACTATGCTGACTTGTTCTTCTTCAAACGACCGATTGGTCATGGTATCCGCTTTTTCCCTCCATTGGGCTATAAAGTTACCGACTGATTCTCCGGAGTTCTGTTTGAGCAACTCTAAATCACGGCGGTTGACCTCAAGCTCTTCGTTGTATTTGTACTGCGACATGAATTCTCGGGCTACATCCTCCCAGCTATGGATTCTGGATTCCTCAAGAGATAAAAACCATCGGAGGGCACTGTCCTTTAAAGTTTGTTGAAATAGTTGGGCCATTACTTCTTCGGAAGCCCTTAGCAGAGTCATGGAACGATGATAACTGCGAAGATGAACAATTGGGGGACCACTCCCCCCGAACTTCTCGATATTTGGCATCTTGAACTTCTCGGGTAACCTTGATTTAGGATAAGGAGACATATGGGTGTAGTCCATGTAATTTCCAGAGATCCTGACTTGGTCAAACTTCTTGGTGAGCATCTTAAGATCCTCTTTGAATTTATTCAACTCCTCCTCTTTTGGATCAGCGACCACAGGCAGGTTAGCCACAGGCTGGGTAATGTTTGGCATCAGAAGCTGGGTAGGCGTCGGCCCATTGGCAGGAGGGGCACGTGGAGCGTGCTGATATTCTTCCGGGACCCAGATGGGCTCGGGTGGACCCATAGCACGAGGGAATAGGGCCTCGGGCTCTTGAGGAATAGGACCTTGGTTTCGTTGCATTTCTCGAACCTCAGCTTGGAGGTTGTCAATCTTGGCCACGAGCTGAGCTAGAACTGTCGGCAGATCTGGTTATATGACTGGTGCTTGATCTGCATTCTCCACGGAGGATGGATGGATTTCGGACTCTAAAGAAGTATTATAGGAGTGGATGAAACTCCGAGGTGATTTGACTGAAGACCTAAGCCAATAGGGAACCAGGCCAAGGGCGTGCGATCGACCTGAGAAGACGCAAGATGAGATTTATTTTTGAGAAAAGGGAAGGAACCATTTTTGGATTTTTGATAAAAAGGGAGAAATGTTTTTGGATTTTTGATAAAAAGGGGGAAATGTTTTTGGATTTTTTATAAGAAAGGGGGAAATATTTTTGGAGACGGAACTCAACATGATTATTATGATTATTATGTTTTCACTTGTATTTAATTCTCCTAAATGCAATGTCGGACAGGATCCGAGCCTGGAAAAGTGGGGTTCTTAGTATATGCAAAGCTACGGTTTGGACTTGTAACCAGGCTCGCGGACAGAGTCCCGTTTTAAAAATACACGAAAATTGGGCGAAAGATCGACCCAGAATTTTGGCAGAGTTTCGGGTTGAAACCGGTAATCTAAAGTGCGTGTCCTAGGCTTGACACCTATATGTGGGTATGCAGTTGGTTGGGTGAATCGGCATGGGTTCCCCCCTTTGGCGTGACTTCCATGATATACGTCTTTCTCTTGCGGGCAATCGGTACGTGTGGACAAGCCATTTGATATACCCGAGTGTACATGAATTGCCTCACCATATACCTCATGAGGACGGTACGTGTGAGAGCGAATTCGATATACTCGGCGTACGTGAACGAATTCCCTGCGATATACCTCCCGTCATGACTTCGGTCAAGCGGTACGATGCGAGGGAACCGTTTGATATACGTCGAAGGTACTTGGCCAATAGAAGATGAGAGTCATATCGCTTAGGCTAACTGCGACCTGTCGGACCAGCGCCCATCACGAAGTGACCCTCCAGTTACTGGGTAAGATTTGGTCAATATCAATGCTCTTTGGTGATGTCGTATGAATCATGCATGATTCTCTTATTAGTAGCTTATGATGAGAATGCCTTTCTTTGATTATGCCAAACCGGGAACGAAGTACAAGTACCCCAAAAGGTACGCCAAGTATAGATAGGTGATGCGTGCAACATGGGATTATACGTGACCCTAGGTGTACGTGGTGTGAGGTGTACATGGAGGATTTTCTACAAGTGTGTGAACATAAGCATAAGCATAAGCATGGGATACACATGTGAGAAAGGGGAACATGCACATAGGGGGGAGCATAAACAAATATAGCATCCATGTAAATAGAGTCAAGCCCTCAAAATAAATAAAAGTGTCCCCAGCAGAGTCGCCACTGTGGACATCCCCACCGATCCCCGCCGCGGAGGGAGGAGGAATCCTTCGGGTCCCGCGCGTTCCCTCTCGGAAGAGCGCTTCGGCCTGCGTCGATTTTGGGAGGTGTGAAAAATGTAGAGAGATTCAGAGTCGCCAGTCTATTTTACTCAAAACAGACAAAAGAAAAAGAGGAAGCCACCCCGAAGGATGGCATCCAAAGACATACTGGTGCGTGCGAAACCAAAATGATTCGAAAAGGGTTCGGAGGCTTAGTTACGAAATGGGAAGGTGTTAGGCACCCATTCCGTCCTTCTCCCATGGATATTTGTTATTTTCCTTTATGTTTCCCCCCGTGAGATGTGTGCATGTGTATATATAGAATGGAGGTAGTAATCCTCGACTTGTATCATGGACAAGATAAAGCGAGTCATCCATAGGAAGAAAAAAGTAATATTAGAAAAATAAGATTTACGCGGTTACCCCTACGCTGATCGCTATAAGGGAACAATAACGCACATGGAGTAATGTGTCACTAAGACTAAGGATATATATAAGAAAAATGAATCTAGAGAAAATAGGCAATGAGAGAAAAAGTGAGAGAAAGGACTCGAGTCTCGGGTTTTATCCCGAAACGCCTACGTAGCCTATAAAGGCATCAAAGTCCACGTAGTTCGCATACAAAGAAAAGGGGTGGGGGTTATCCCATAAATCCAAATGTGATATCTCTTATTTGTAAGTGTGTGTGTGTGTGTGTAGAAAAGGTGTTTTAGTAGTGAGAAAAGTGTGGAAAAATATGTGAGAATCCCTATTTGGAATTTATGAGCAAACCCTTTTTTTCTTATTTTTGGGGGTTTTATTTATATGAAAATAAGAGATGTGCAATAATACTAGGTAAAAAGGTATATTAGGATGTGTGATATGAGATAATAAAAAGTGCTAAATAATAAAAAAACAAGTTATTGGGAATTTAAGAGAATTCAAGAGAAAGTTGAGGAAGTTGGACCTTATTGAAGATCTTGAGCTTGATTTTGGATGTTGGAGAGCAGCCCTTGCACTTGGATGATGATGGAGAGTGGTTAATTCACTAAGTTTGATGAAAAAGATGATGGAAAGTGGAGGTGAAAAAGGGATTTGAGAGTTGAAATCACGCTGCCTTCGAGAGAGGTTTCTGGGATTCTTTCAGAGAGATTTCTATCAGATCTGGGCTCCCCTTGAAAATGAGGCCAAACCCTCCTTTTATAGCCCTAGGGGACTGCCGATCGGCCCTGTCATGGCACTGCCTATCGGCAGGTGCTGATAGGCAGGATCTGGGACCTACCATTTGGCAGTTCGCCTTAGGATTTTTCGGAAAATTAGCCGACAAGGGAAAACCGTTGGTCAGAATCGCGCACGGGGCATACCGTTGGAAAGGTAATTCAGATACCTTCGAAAGTCCCTTGGACCTCTCCCGAGTTCGGGAGTTGACTTTGGGTCAAATGTGGCTCGGAAGCGTTTGTCGGTCCATTAGACGGGGAATCGCGCGGACGTAAACGGCGCGTTCGTCCGCATAGTAAGTCCGAATCGTGCACGGGGCATACCATTGGAAAGGTAATTCAGAGACCTTCGAAGATTCATTTAGCCTCGGTCAAGCTGAAGAGTTGACATAGGTCAAATAGAGCCCGGGAGCGCCCGACTGCCTCTAGGTTAGGTTTCGGACGCAAATGGCGCGTTCGTCCTCATGGTAAGTCAGAAACATGCACAGGGCAGACCGTTGGAAAGGGTATTCAGTGCCCTTCGAATATTCATTGAGTCTCGGTCGAGACGAGGAGTTTGACTTTTGGGTCAAACTGAGCCGGGGGGTGCCTGATGGCTTCCAGGTCAGTACTCGGGACGTGACCTGGGTTTATTGTGATGAAGGGAGGTGCTAGGGACCTAAGGAGAGTTGAGGGGTAACAGAATGGGGTGTCTACAACCTTATTGATGTTATATTTATATAGGTGTGATGAATACCTATATTATTATTTGTATGTATGACATACCTACGTTGCTTGCTATCGGGGTGGAGGTTTCGCGTTGTGGACGGTCTTATCCTGTGCGCCCATATGGGATCGTAGGTATGTGCATGACCCATTTGGCTGGGAAGTATGCTCGCCTCCAATATCTTCGTGTTATGATATGATTCGTGAGATACGCTGAATCAATAGTCCTCTATACAGTGACATTACGTATCATGACATGATAGCAGAGTATGCATGCACCGCAGTTGTGACGGGGGAGGTGCCGTATTAGTATATATATAATTAGTGGGATATTATATATATATATATATATATATATATATATATATATATATATATATATATATATATATATATATATATAAACTATGATTTAATCTACTGGGTGACATTGTACATAAAGAGATGTAATCTTCTGTGTGATATTGTAGATTAAAAATATAAACTATGATTAAATCTACTGTGTAATGTTGTAGATAGAAGTAAATAATGAAATATGAATTGAATTAAGTAAGTGAACACTTAATTCCAAGGTTGTAACAAGACTAGTTCATATTAAAGAGAAATGAATATGAATAATTATATTACGTATGGTATGGGACATACGGGTATATGATATGGGTTAGAATCATAGTTATATTAAGGATAGTTAGGAGCGAACCTTAACTAGGAAGATAATAAGCTACAATAGGTGTGCACGCTAGATGAGAGGTGAGAATTCTCAAGAGAGAACCCGAGAAACTAACATGTACATAATAAATGCTTAATTGTAATTGTTAAGAACTTGCTATTTTTAAAATCTTTTACAATCGGACTCTGACCCGTTTCCTTGCATATTCTCTTCTCTACTATATCTTATACATCAGGTATCCAGTAGTAGGGTTGCCCAGCATAAATTATGGAAGTTTCAATTGATTATAACTACTAGCAGAGATGCAGATTGTGTTTAGACGTTTCCTTTCTGTTGATTCACTCATCTGTAGCGTCTACTTCATTTAGGGCATGTCGCCCAGGATTCTAAAGGTTGTAATTATTTATGTAAGCATTGAGGATATCAGTTTTATTTAGTGTAAATGTTATAATTTAACTGGAAAGTTATTCTAGTCACATTTATTCTTGTTATAGTTAATTCAGTTGTGATGTGTTGTTGCATATTATTATTCCGTGTCGTGAAATGGTTTTAATTAAATTATAAATGGAAAAAGTTTTTGACACTTAACTTAATTAACAATTAGGTGATTAATAAAGAAATTATTTTCTGACAGTAATGCTGAGAATGAACCAACTGGATATTCTAATTTTATTAAATGAATGACTGATCACCCAATATTTAATTAGGCGGGTTGTTACAGGTCTTATATAATACTATGGCAAAGTTATGGACATATGGTTAAAAATTGTCTTGAATGGAAAATTATATTTTATGTGGAAAAACATAAAATGATGACATGATTTTTTATATAAAATCATAAGAGGATGATTTGAAGGAGAAAGGTTAGACTTTAGTGATTAAGTGAAACAAAATATGTTTTTTGTAAAAATTATGATAAAAGGGCAAAATGATGATTTTGGCAAAAGTGAGGGTCCTAGTGGTTGCACTACCTCTTAGACTTTATCGATTAGATTTTTAGTGAAAAATGGATAAAGTGAATGAAATGAATAAGTGGCACAATAATGAAATGAATGAATGACTTAAACCATAGAATGAGAAAAAAGGTGGAACAGTGTGGACATTGAATAAATTATTGACACACATACAAATTGGACTCGAATGACGCCGAAAAAATTAAGAAGGGCCTGGGGCCCTAGAGTGAAAGATCCAAAATAATTGGCTAGAGCATATGGTAGCATAGCAGATGGTGTGGAGCCTATTAAAGTATGCGGTTATTGGGTGATTCTGAGAAAAGATAAAGTAAAATTGAGATGATAATTATTGTATTTGGTAATGTTTAAGTAAGAAAACCTAATGAATGTGATAAATGAGACTAAAGGATTAAAATTTGATTAAATAGTCTCTAGACCTAGTAAACTGTGATGAAATTGATTAAGTGTGATCGTGAGCTCATCGCTCGGGTACATTGCATGATATATGCATTAATACTATCTAAACAGTTAAATGTTTCAAAAATTAATGAAAATACACGATATATGTATAGTATTTTATAGAAAAAGTATAGCTTAGTATTACCCGCCCTGCTGAGCGTTTTCTCACCCATACTTTTTATGATAAAACCCCCACCCCACCCCACCCCAGGTACATCGAGTAGGGATGCCGAAAAGGACTCTAGTAAGGCCTAGGAGGGAAACTCATGTATTTATATGCTCTATAATTTATTTTGAGCATTGGAAATTTGGTATTTCAAACATTTGGTACTTAAACTTTTATTTAGTCCTATGTCCACGGTCTGTAATAATATAGGTTGAATGTGGTTTATTTCCTATTTAAATAGCATTTTGGACTAAATTGAATTTTTATAAATAAACCTTGTAATTTGGTTAATTACTTAAAGTGATCACTTCTTTTCTCAAGTTAAAATCAGCAAATTTAATTCGTAATTAATCAAGCAAATTAAAGGATTTTCTTGAATAAAGTAAATGAACTTTCCCCTTTCCCCTTTAACCCTTGACTCAGAGTGGGTTGACCCAATGGTGACCCAAATTCGGGTTGGGGCGTTAAACTTAGTGCGTGTGAGTGATCTTTGAAAGCATTAGAAATAGGCTATCGTTGACTAGCTTACTTATGTGATCCCTAAATTCTAAGATTATCTTAATTATTTTATAACACTTGACTTTGATTAGTGTAACTTTATCTCAAATTAAATTGTTATTTTCCCTATTTTTAGATTAAAAATTTAAACATGGGATCATTTGGGGTTTCAGAACCTTATATGCCTATGATATTAGGATTGAGGGGTAGGGTAAATTTAAAATATGTTATAATAATAGAGGCATATGCATAGTTATGACTTATTCCAATTTCTACTATACTTTAATTCTCATTAAACTTGATGTTAACGTTGTTGATTTAACGTTTCGAGATTGAGGCCGCCCGTTCCGCAACCATGATCAATAGTGTTGCTGTCATTAATCCATCCATATATTGCAAATTTACTTTAGGATGCATGTGTCACTGGCCTACATGAAGATTCTATCAGTTCATTTATTTTTTTATATTAGAGGGAGATACATATTTGTATTAATACATTTTACATAACCTATAGTTTGTTGTTTTGGCATATTAGATTTAAACTCATGCGGATGGTATCAGAGTTCTAAAATAGATTTTGTTATGGATATTTAGTTTGATTTTAGTTTATTTCTTTTCTTGCATGCTTAGAATGATACTTATTTATTTACACTCCCGTACTGTTTAATTTAGAACTGATCAATCATTTTTTAAATATTACAGGGTGTCACAACTACCCCACCAATTTTGGTATACGTATGAAAACACTATTATATCATTAACCCAAGTACACCCAAATCATGGCGTCAATCGATCGACCCACTCATGATCCAAAAGTCAGCATCACTATTACATCCATCACGAGAAGTGATAGTACAAATATAGCACCCTGCCGCGGAATGTATTCTTCTCTATTCAGTTCGCAGGCATACCTCATAGGTCACTCAGGGCGCGGCCAGACCTCACTCAGGGCGCGGCCAGACCTCGCTCAGGGTGTGGCATCTCTTCAAGACGCCACAGATGCTTGGCACAGGGTGCGGCCTTGGCCCTTATGGACCGCGGCACTCCCATGTACACTGCGCGGCAGGCCCCGACAGCTTACAGCGCTGCTTGCTTTGTAGGCCGCACCCCCTTTATATGCAACTACTGCAGACTTGGTATAAGTCACGTGCTCAGGGCACGCTACTCAGCACATTTACCTCATAAATAGAGGATCACACTTCGAAGTAAGGGGATCCATTCCATACCCGTCCGGGGCAGGCTCTACAATATAGATTCTCTCTACACAACCTCAATATACCTCTTGGAGGCACAAATCTACATCATAGCTACCTCTCGGGCTCACTGGAATCTCCAATATTATCATGTACTATCCTTTATTCTCATACTTGTACGCCTCTTTAGGCATGATTATATTGTACAATACAACCATATAATGAGAACGGAGCAACACAGTGGATGTAGGCCTATTTTGAAAGGCTGAACCACTCTATATCTTGTCTTCTCTCTATTTGCTTGCTTACTTGTTTAACACACACACTTACTCTTGACTGGCTGGTGTGAGAACGCCTTATGGCCGATTTCTCATATCATCAGTTTGGCGCCATCTGTGGGAACCGAGATATTTCAATCTTGTTTCTCTACATATATGAGTTCTTAAACACCTTATTCGACCCCTGAGGGTCCTATGGATCATCTTCTCACGGGTCGGTTACTGGTTATTGGGCTCCGCTTTGCATTCGCCCCCTTTAACTGGTATTTCATATTTCTGTATCTGTCTTTAGATCTTCATTTGATGGATGTGGATCTATTTTACATACCCCTGTGATATCATTCCATCTAGATAATGCTGAAAGTCATGGTGGACTTTAGTCCTGAAAAGGTGGATGATTAGGGAAGGGCTATATTTACTCCCCTTTTTGTTGCCATCTACCTATAATCTAGGGGTTATCATTGAAATTGTGTCGTATTGCGCACCGCAAGGGAATTCTCTCATCAATGGACCCTAGTAGGTTTTCTTCACGTGTTGGGGGAGAAAATACCAGTTCCTGTCTTGGGATCTCTCCACTGCCTAAACAGGGGTGCGGCCTGTAAGCTCAACAGCCTCTCGTGTCGCGACCCCTACTGGTGCGTACTTATTACAACAGCTCAAAATCACCGTGGGAAGGACTTAAGTGGCCTTCGGATCGACCTTGGTGAATAACATTAAAGGGTTGTGGCAGTGCACTTGTGTGCCATACTGGCCGCGGCCTCGTAAGCATATCATGGAGCAGTTCAACCCCTCCTTCCCAATACTATTGTGATCACTCACTTCTGTTAGTTTTGTCTCAGATCCTATATACTTTATAAAGACTAACAAAAGAAGAAATGGAAGGAGAATCCAGCCAGAGCGCAGAAGTCAAGGATAAGATTGTGCAACTGTACAATCACCTTAATCACCTCTATGACAGCCATGCCTCACTTCAGACCCAGGTCAATTATCTAACTCAGAGGGTGCTAATGCTAGAGGCCGCGGCCTCCCAGAATACAGGCGCGGGTGCTGAGGAAAAAACTCAACCAACCTTATCTGTCGCGGAAGTTAAAGAAGCCGTGGAATCAACTGGAAGAAGTCAGAAAAGGAGAACAGAGAAATCAGAGAAAAAATCGGGTGTCTATACTCCGTTGACCTTCCCGCTTGAAGAGATCTTTGAGTTCATCAATGAGGACAAGCTTTTGAGGTGGCCAAAAAAGTTGAGAGCTCTACCCCACAAGAGGAGCAAAGCTACCTAGTGCAAATTCCATCAGGACCATGGCCATGACACAGAGCGATGCTATGCTATGAAAGATGAAGTTGAAAGGATAATTGGGCAAGGGATGCTGCAGCGATTCCTGAAGAGTGCATAAGAGACCTAGCCAGACCTAACAGAGGCTGCATGCCGCACCTTATCCTTAGTCTTTCCAATTTCAACTATTTCTGTTTACGTTTTATGAAGCTCATTGTAGCCTTAATACTCAAGACTTTATGTTTTGTTAACAAAGTCATTAGCTGAAACATACATATATAAATATATGAATTAGCAAATTTTTCCGTATCTGATATTTCTCTTGGTTTCATAATCTGTTATCTCACAAAAAGACTTTTGTCTTAAATAGATTCCAGAGGAAGAATAAAAAAATTATCTCGAAGGATTATTCTACTTTAGGAGGCACTTATGGAGGGATTACGACCTTCATTAGCTCAGAAGTTCCCCTCGTAATGTGAAACTACATCTTATCTTCTGATGATCATATTCGCGAAAGTATCTGAGAATTCAAGAGGTTCTTATTATCCACGGGGGATAACAATGCCCGTTCTCAGCTTTTGAAAATCGTAACTAGCCATGAGGGCTTACAATGCTCGCTCTTAGCTTTCGGGATGTGTCAACGAGCTGGGAGGCTTGTAATATCTAGCCAGGGATGGCTTTATATATATCAGCAGCTGTGGGTGGCTTAATAACATAACCCAGCCTGGAGGGGCTTGATAATGTCTCGCATATTAGTTGTGGGTGGCTTAATAACATAACCCAGCCTGGAGAGGCTTGATAGTGTCTTGCATATTAGCTATGGGTGGCTTAATAACATAACCCAGCCTGTAGAGGCTTGATAGTGTCTCGCATATTGAGCTGTGGGTGGCTTAATAACATAATCCAGCCTGGAGAGGCTTGATAGTGTCTCGCATATTAGGGCCTGGCAACATGACC
Organism: Sambucus nigra; assembly: GCA_949130495.1. Classification (NCBI taxonomy): domain Eukaryota; kingdom Viridiplantae; phylum Streptophyta; class Magnoliopsida; order Dipsacales; family Adoxaceae; genus Sambucus; species Sambucus nigra. The sequence continues at coordinate 625,725,721 of OX422210.1, read as the reverse complement.
CAGCCCGAGAAGTCTTGGAAATATCAACGTATGTCTATAGAGGCACATTGTTCGGGTGAACCAGAAATGTGCCGCATCCCACCGATACGGTTGCAGAGCTCTAGGAGCCATTCATTCATGAAAGTGCTGAGGCACTAACATCTTGAAGCATGAAAAAACTACAACTACCACAACGTCAAATACCACGGTGGAGGAGAATCAATTGTACCAAGTCTAAGGAAAGAGTTCTATATATGCCCATGTTTGTTATGGGATGACAAAAGATAAACGGTTCAGAAAACCTGGTGCAATGAAAGAAGCTGGGGACCCAAGCAATCAGCAAGTCCCAGCCTTGAAATCACATCCGCGGCAATCAAGTAAAGATGTTTACATGACGCGGCATAATAATGAGTCACGGCTTGCACGCAGCTGCCTTCTGACGCAGCAGTCGATGTCCTTCGGGAGAAATGGCACCATTTATGTGGGCGCGAACAATGACAAATAATCACTACGAAGTGGATCTCTGTCTGCGGACTTAAAATGTTATGTCTATCGGGGCACGGATGCAGTTTCAAAAATGAGGCAGTAATGTACAACCATTCATTATAGCAAGCAATGTAAAACATGAAATATAAAAGAGCGAGAATATCAAGCAGTCAATCGTGGTGGTAAAAATACGGCCGCAGCCTTGGTATTAGAAATCAAGATTACAGAATGAAGGCCGCAGCCACAACAGAAATTAAGATTACAAAAAGGAGGGACGCAGCCCCGTGTATTAATGATGAGCAACAGAAATTGAATGAGTTTAAGAGGCCGCGTCATCATCTTCATCAGCCTCTTTTCCGTCCGCGGCAGTCTCTGTCTCTCCTTCTGCAGCCGCTGCTTCTGCCTCAGCCCTCAGCCTCGCTCTCTCTTCTGTCACGGCCTTGAGTTCAGCGATGCACTCTTGATGTTCGGCATCACTTAACTTCCAAGCAAGGACCTCCACCTTAGCCTCAGGGAAGCTCTTAATAAATCTCTGCCGCAGCTCCTGGTAGCCGCGGAGGTATGCCCTATTGTTGATAAGGAAGAAGTCCTTGGAGCCTTTAAATGACTCCACGGCATGATCTATGGCTAGCTGGAGGGCGTCACCATGATAAACCTTCAACCTTTTTATTTTTGCGGCATGGTCTAGTGCATCCTGGGCAGACTTGGACTCCAGCTCATCGTACTTCTTTTAAAGAAATTGGAGCTTGTTATTAGCAATCTCTGCAGCTTGGGCAGCTTCCGCGGTCTGAGCCTGGGAGGATTTAAGAGATTCCGCGGCCTGTATGAAGTTTTGCTCCTTCTCCTCCCTTGCCTTTTCTGCTGCCTCCAAGTTCATTTGGGCCGCTTGAAGTGCCGCGGTAGCATACATCTTCCCAGCCTCAAATGAAGAGGTCCGTGCAGTCTACAAGTCTGCGGCATGAGTACTCTTTTCGGCCTCCTTCAGTCTGTACTAGGCCTCGTACTTCCTCTTCTGGACCACCATCACATCCGCGGCCTGAAATAAAAGAAAGAAGAAATAGAAAAAATATGGGATACAAAAGTTAAAGAATGACAACTGTCACGTACCCTCAGAAGACTATGGAGGCCACAGTCCTCCAGATCGTCATGATCTTCTCCCACTAGCCTGTCAAGGTCCGCTGCATCCAAGGCTCTTTTCATCCTCTGCGCAGCCTTCGCGGTAGTGTCCTAAGAAGAATTTGGGTCAGGCTGCCATAATTGGGGCCTTGGTCTACCATTAGGCGCAGACTCTCCGCGAAATTGAGGAGGTGGCAAGTTCGCGTTAACCGCCACAACAACTGCCTGCGGAGGAGAGGATGAATGAAGGGGCACATCAGTTGACATCAAGCCCACCGCGGCCAGGTTTTCCCCTATGTCATCATCAAAATGATCATGCAGGAGGTTTTCATCATTAAGCATTTTATCCGCGGCTGGAGTTTTATTTTTGTCGGCGCACTTAGCCGCAGCAGGGGTAGCATTTATTTCTGCGGAGTGAGCCACGACAGGTCCTTTGGCCTTGGACCTCTTCCTCTTTCTGCTTCGTACAGTGTTATTTAGGACGACTGCGTCCTCATCCATCTCCGCTAGTTGCGACGCTAGCAGTTCCCTGTCAACTTCTTCACCTGAAAAAGCAACAGCATGAGTTCAAGTGTATAAATGACCGTGGAGTAAAAATTATGGCGCAGTTAATTACCTTCCGCGCCCATCTGTTGAGGAATGGACTTGTTTGGGAAAAATCTCACCTCAAATATGGTTGCTGACGTTACAAGTGTGCTAAACTTCCTATGTTCAGCAGGAACTGCAGCGGCCTCAGCAACTCTTTTTTCCTGCCACTTGTTCAATGCAGATTGTCAAGGGCGGCAAAGACAATTCAAAGGTTAGTGGAAGTTATGAATATTTATGTGAAATGAAAGGACGCGGCTATGGTCTTAATACCTAATTTTGAGGGAGACCCCCATTGCCGCAGCATTATATATGTCCTTTCCCTCTCATTCTCCTCGGGGTGTATCTCCCAGCCTTCGTCGGAGATGTAAAAATATTTCCCCTTCCAGTTTTCACACTGGTTAGTCTCCCCGTGTAACGTGTCTCGTCCCTGTCGCAGCTTGAGAAGTAGTAATAGCCCGCGAACTTCACTGAGTTCTCCTTTGGGCGGTAGAAGTGGAAGAATTCCGTGGGAGTGATGTCCTTTTTGAACAAGTTCTCCCAAAGGACAACTGCGGCAAGAATGGCTCTCCAGCCATTAGGATCCAACTGGGCTGGGGCCGGTTTCATTGTCTGAAATATGCGGCAGATAGGAATTGGAACAGGCAGCCACAGCCCGTAAATAAAGGCATGCAGAGGGAAGAAAATTCCATCATCGGATAGAACCGTGCACGGTCTTTGGTTAGCGGCAGGAGCTGAGCACATCAAATTTTTTGGAAATTCGAAGGCCTCAGCCACCTGCTCAACCCAATCTTGGGTCATGGAGTCGCGGATATCAAGTGCGGCCAAAGGTCTCTCAGCCCTCCCCGATACACCACCTGGGTTATCTCTAACTACCGCGGCATACATTGGATGAGTACTTGAGTTGGCTTCCTCTTCCATCGGTGTGGATTGGAAATCCTTCCCAGATGCAGTGTCCGCGGAATCTGAGTCAAGTATCACGCAGTTTGGGCAATCTTTTAGTTTGCAAGGCCCTATTGATCTTAGAGGGGGTACGGAAGTAAGCTCGGGAGGAGAGGTTCCAAAGTGCTTTGCCCAAAAGCCTCTCAGGAACTCGTCTGGGTCAAATCTCATATGGCTCCAGCAGTACCTAAAAAGCAGAGTTCGCAGTTAGGCGCCGCAGCCAATATGGTTTGGAAAAGACTTCAAGAAGCCGCGGAAGGGTTATTTTTATATATTAAAAATGTGTTTGGAATTATTACTTATGGGATCGTGCTGTCCCAACTAGCCGCGACCGCCTCCATATCAGTAGAGGAACATAAGCTGCCGCGGTAATAAGATCGAATTGCTTTAAGAGATTCCAGGCCACGGCCATTCCTAAATTTGCTCAAAATCAATTTGATGTGCTCTAGTAGCAATTACAGTTATTTAACATGGATATGTATTGGGTTCATAAAAATTTAAAGGCTGTTCGAAACTATAAGGGTGGCGATTCAACGCCGCGGATGATAATTTAATGGGCCACGGCCATTTGGCACGGTATGACGCAGATAAGGATCGAATCAGTTCAAGGGAATAGGTTATTATAATCCTATCATGCCGCGGCCTCTATCCTAAATAGTTGATTATCTAATTTTTAACCGTTTTAAGATCAAACTCACAGAATATGGAGGGTTCGACTATGAACACCAAGAACAGTTATGTGTTTCATGTGCAGCATACGAGGGAAAGAGCAAATCGTACAAACATAAATAAAACCCTAGGTTTCTATCAAAACAAAACCCTAAATTTCGAAGGCTTTTAAGAGAGTGAAGTGGTTGAAAAATCACCTGGAAATGAAGAAAACCGTGATGCTCAGCTTCAGATCGCCTTGCACCGCCACACACAGCCTCGGAAGGTTGTCGGAATATGCAACAGAAAGGAAGTGCAGAGTTTCGCTCTCGATGTGCTCTCGAAGTTTTGGAAACGTAATGAAGTCCACGGCTAGGAACAATTTATATAAGGGAGCGCGGAAGAAGAATCGTCGCTTTGGATGCACCGCGGCACCTAGGCTACTGAGCCGCAGTTCCAATTGATCTCCCTTGGCACTACGACTTGGTGGCTTATTGATAGTACAAATATAGCACCCTGCCGCGGAATGTATTCTTCTCTATTCAGTTCGTAGGCATACCTCATAGGTCACTCAGGGCGCAGCCAGACCTCACTCAGGGCGCGGCCAGACCTCGCTCAGGGCGTGGCATCTCTTCAAGACGCCACAGATGCTTGGAACAGGGTGCGGCCTTGGCCCTTATGGACCGCGGCACTCCCCCGTACGCTACGCGACACGCACCCGACAGCTTACAGCGTTGCTTGCTTTGCAGGCTTCACCCCCTTTATTCGCAACTACTGCAGACTTGGTATAAGTCACGTGCTCAGGGCACGTGACTCTGCACATTTACCTCATAAATATAGGACCACATTTCGAATTAAGGGGATCGATTCCATACCCGTCCAGGGCAGGCTCTACAATACAGATTCTCTCTACACAACCTCAATATACCTCTTGGAGGCACAAATCTACACCATAGCTACCTCTCGGGCTCACCGGAATCTCCAATACTGTCATGTACTCTCCTTTATTCTCATACTTATACGCCTCTTTAGGCATGATTATATTGTACAATACAACCATATAATGAGAACGGAGCAACACAGTGGATGTAGGACTATTTTGAAAGGCTAAACCACTCTATATCTTGTCTTCTCTCTATTTGCTTGCTTACTTGTTTAACACACACACTTACTCTTGACTGGCTGGTATGAGAACGCCTTATGGCCGATTTCTTGTATCATCAAGAAGCATCACTATTACATCCATCACGTGAATCCATGATAAGGCATAACCATGACCCATAAATAAATATTGATTACTCGTAAACTCACAATATGAGTTCACCTAACCCATGATCATAATGAATAAGACACTAACACGACCCACCAATAAATTAGCGATGTTACATATAAGGCGTTCAAATCGCCCACCATCAACATAACATATGGGCCACTCACATGCAACCTATCGAGTGAGAAACTATATCCGCCCCCTAGTTTCCTCTGTAATGAACTCAAAACTCATCATATGGATTTTTCGTCCATCTTAAACCTTCATGGGAGGGTTTCCCAACCTTTATTTAGTGTTAAACACATCTTAAAATGAATATTAATAATGAATAACTAATTATATCATTATAAACTAATCATAAGGGGTTACCCTAATTTTATTCAAGGATTAAATTATAAGTTAAGATTCTAATCAATTGGTTCCTAATCAAGCCCCAAATTTCCAATATTTGATTCACGACTTGGTTCGTATTTTCAATCCACACACACACACACACACACACACACACACATATATATATATATATATATATATATATATATATATAGAGAGAGAGAGAGAGAGAGAGAGAAGAAGGCTCTTCTACATCACACCTACTTTTAGGTCTTAAGAAATATTTTTTCCAATTTTTTTTATTTTTTTCTAGAAACTAACCTTTCAATAAACACATGTTAAAAAAATTAGGTCAAAATACATTTTCTAGCTATTTTTAAAAAAATCGATAAAAGTTATTTGCGAAAACCCTTATAAATAAGGTATTTTCAGCAGTTTTTTATTGGATTTTTAAAAAATAGCTAGATATTATATGGTGAACTAATTTTTTGAGCATGTGTTGATGGCAAGGTTAACTCCATGCGTAAAATAAAAAATTGAAAAAAAAAGTTTTGAAGACCTATAACTAGATGTGATGTATGAAGCATGATGTATAGGAGCCTTGCTCTCTCTCTCTCTCTCTCTTAATATATATATATATATATACAGGAAGAGGTTTACAAGTGAACCTAAAAGATGAACTTTTTAATGAACCTTAACAAAAAATACTTAATAATTAATTGAAAAAAAATACTTAACAATACCCCCCACCCTATGCCCCCGCCCTAATGCGGGGTTGGGGATCAATTAACACACGTGTCCGTTACTGCTGGCGTGGACCAATTACAACATAGGAATTAAAATTAATTAATTGTTAAGTATTTTTTGTTAAGGTTCATTAAAAACTTCATCTTTTAGGTTTACTTATGAACCTCTCCCTATATATATACCCCACCCCCATGGCAGCCCTGTTGCCTTAAGGGATGCTATAAGGGCTACAATGGTGATGGTGGGGGTGAGGGGTGAGGGAGTTGGGGATCGATCGACACACGTGTTCGTTGCCGCTTGTGTGGACCAATTATAATATAGAAATGAGTTGTTAGGTGTTATTTTCTTAAGGTTCATTAAAAAATTCATCTTTTAGGTTCACTTGTGAACCTCTCCTATATATATATATATATATATATATATATATATATGGTCATAATCGAAGTTCTCCATTTGATTCATGATAATTCACCCTTTATGAATAATTCAAACTAACCTAATTAAGGTTTTTAAATAAGCAATCAATCATATATAAATTATAGATAAGACGTTAGAAGGAAAGGTATTTTTTGAGGGATCTCTATGTTAAATCTCCATATATGGCTCCTCCTTTATCCATCTCATCCCTTCCACAGTTAGGGTGTTCTTTTATTATTCTTTATGTTTTTATGTTAACAAAATGAATGAATGACTTTCTTTAACCACTTAATTTCACACGTCTTTTTTGTGTCGAACTTGTAGCCCCCAAAGAATAAAATACTATCCCCACACATCCAAAAGTTTCCCAAATGAATACCCAAACCTAGAGCCTAACTTAACATGTTTGTTACACTATTTAAGGACTCGAACTTTTAAATTCCCGATTGAAATGTATTCATTAACATACATATGCATTTATTTCAAATAAATCCTAATTGTTTAATTATTTTAAATTACAATGTATTAAATTTACTTTAATCCTGCGATTAACATAATTTTTTGATTGAGTTAAACATGGAACGATCTTAAAAAAATAGCTAAATTAGTGAGAGTACATCGATTTTTAATTTCAGTATCATCAGATGGGTATCTACCAAAGTGCGTGTAATATTCCATTAGAAAAATCTAATTATGTTGAGAAAACCATAACCAATAGCTTTAAAATGAAGGGAAATACATATAAATTAGGTTATACTCTAATCCTTCCATTTCATGGTTGAACATACTAGGCTTAGGGTATTGTAAAAAAACAAATCAGATTGCGGATGCCCTTTGTGGTTAGAAACTAACTCTAGTTTATCTTGTGGGATTTTTTTAAATTGATTAAGTCATAACTTGATTTATAAATCATATATAACAATTATATATTTTAAGTTTCTTAGGTGATCTGTAGTTTGTTTCACAAATTGTGCCTTGTTGACATCAAGAGACTTAACTATGACTCGAAAAGAACTTTAAGCTCATGTTGATTTAATGAATGTGTATTTTGATTGCATGTTATTGAAATTGTGATAATATACTAAAATCAATTTATGGCAGGAGTTTAATTTGTTTTGAGCTTCATTTTGTGTTTTGCATTTTTTCGTACTGGCTATGTATATAGTGTTCTTGATGTTTGGGGTGTAATACCCCGTATTTTTGTGATATTTATTTATGGGATTAATTGAATTAAATGTGTATTAATTGGAAATTAATCCGGATTAAAATACTAGCGAGATGCGAGTTGGTATTTGATATAATGTGCATATATGATTATATATGAATATTGAATTATGAAATTGTCGTGAGATTGAAATACGGCAATTTGGAAATTTTGTTGAGACGCGTGTGACAGTCGCGTCAAGTATATAATTATGATAATTAAAAAGTGAATTTTATTTCTATAAACCATATGGTCATTTTGAGTGCACCAACGCGTCCGGAAGGGTCGAAATAGTCAGAAAACACTAGCCGGGGGTTTGGTTTGGGTCCCGGGGTATTTTTAGGCCATACCGGCAACGTATAAGGGCAGTTTGGTAATTTGAGAATTATGGGATTTTTGATTAACGAATTTTAGGAATTTTAAATGGAAAAATTAAAACACCCACTAACCCATTACCAGCCATTATCTGATTAGAGGGCTACGGGGGTTACTAGAATTAGACCCAAAAGAGTTTCTTAGGCAAAAACCCTAGCCACCATTGTTACTTAGAGAAGAAAGCTTATAGAGAGAGAAGAGAGCAGGATTCTGCAGAGAGAGAGAGAGAGAGAATACTCCAGCAAATCATCATCAAAATCAGGGATTGAAATAAGGCAAGTGGTTTAATTTCAATTAATTTCAGAGAATGCTTCTTCCATGTGTAGGAATTGATAAAAATCTTATTGTTCTTGGGAGTTTGATAAAAACCCATGAATTCGGAATTAGTAACTTGTATTGTGATGAGGATTTGCATGTAGAACTATATATAGGTGAATAATATGATGTTAATACATTTTGGATGAAACAAAAACGAATTTATTTAGACTCTTTGATGATTTATAAATTTTAGGGTTCACGTTCTTGAAATTTGGGGATAAAGGTATGGATTTGATACTTGGATGATGTTTATAATGATTTGATCCCCACAAAAATGTTAGTAGGTGACCTATGTATGTTTAGAGACGATTAGGAACCTTGAACAGTTGTTGGACTAATGATTAGATGAGATTAGAAGTGAAGGAAAGATGGAAAAACGAAATAAGGATTTCTGGGCTCGAAACTGGCCACTCGTTAGAAGACCTGCCCAGGTCGTTCGAATGAGCTCGTTCGAACGAGCTTCTAACGAGTTGACCTTTGACTTCTAACGAGGGTGAAGTTCGTTCAATGTTTTCGTTCGAACGAGACCTCGTTAGAAAGCCGAGTTCGTTCGAACGAACTCTCGTTCGAACAGCCTCGTTCGAACGAGACTTCGAACGAGTTGACAGTTTAGGCTTTTTAGCCTGTTTTAATTCCGAGTGTCCTGTAACCTTGTGTATATGTAGAGATAGCTTTCCCTTGATGATTAATTGATGTATTTGGGATGTTTGGGATATAATGAGGAGTCAAACCTAGAAGTGTAGTTTGAACCTAAAGGAAAATATGAGTACGACGTGAGTGTCTATTACGATGCGAGAACTATTGACGGCCTAACTTATTATATTAACCGGGAACATATAAATTGTGTAGCATTATATGACGGTACGAGAATGAGAAGTGTACCATAAATATATTATAGTGATTACTAAGATGTGTGCATACTTAGTGTACGTATATGATTTTATGTGTATGACATACCTACCATACTTGCTATCACGGGAGGTTTACGCTCGCTTAGGGCCATCTACTCCTTGTGTGCCCGGATTTAGAGTGGTACCTAGAGGACATAGTTTAAGAGAATGACTTAATTGTGAGTTATTAAGCCAGCTGACTATGGAGCGTAGGTATGTACGTGACCATGGATATGTTGAATTATGTTCGCCTCCATTTTTGTGTGTGGTGTTTATTATATCAATTCCTGAGAGATTCGGAATTTGTAATCCTTATGTACGTGATGTACCGGGATGGATAGCAGAGTATGGGTGCACCACAGCTTAGTCTCGGGGTGCTTGTATTGTATATTTATGACGTGAATATATACTCTTAATTAATGGGAACTTTCATGTTGGTTTTGTGAATATTATTATGGAAATGTTTTGAGAAATACATAACGGGTTAACTGATAGTGAATTGTATTACTAATTGAGAATCTGAGTTTAAATAAAGCCCTCTGTTTATTTGTTAACGCTAGAATGTAATATGGGAATCGAGTAGTAAGGGGTAGAACTTATTACGGTTTGGTTAGATGTGTAAGTCATTTAGATGGGTACGGTACGTTAGGAGTGCACATGTAGTCGAGAGGTGAGAATTTCATGTGAGTGCACGTCCGAACATGTATTTTGCATTTAATGTTTTAATGTTATTAAAACACTTGCTATTTTTAAAATGAATTCCACTTTCGGGATCTGACCCATTTGCTTTCAAATCTATTTTTGTAAAAACCATTTTAGGTGCCCAGCCACAAGGACACCATGCTTAGGATCCTTATTCAGGTGACGAGCTGTAGCTGTTTGTGGAAGTTACAGGATTTTGCTTGTAGACGCTTCATCTACCTTGACTCTATATTCAGTATTTATCAGTTGTAGGGCATGTCGCCCATTTCTTTTAGAGGCATTTCATTTATTTCAGTTATTCAGACTTCGGGCATGTAATTAATTAAGGATTCAGACTTATGTTATTATTTCATTCGTGGGATTGTTGTGAGGAGTTTTCCTCCGGACTTATATTTATTTGTTGGTTATTTCATTACTTCATTATGGTGAATGGATTATGTTGTTATTCCATTGTTCGTTTATTGCATGTTAATTAGACTTAAATTAAAATTTGGCAACTTACTTTTTAAATACTAGGTGGTTAGTAATTATTAAATGTTTTCGACAGTGATGCTATTAACTGAACCAACTTGGCATTTTGTATTGATTTAATAAAGGAGTAGCTACCCGGTATTTAATTAGTCAGGGTGTCACATGTGGCTTATAAAAAAATTTCTTAAAAATATACATTATCATGCATCAGATGTCATATTATGAGGATTTGAATTTATGTGAACGTATTGTGCATTGAATATTTTTTGAAACATTATTTCTCTAACTCAAACTACTTTAATACACTCTGCGCATGACTATGAATTAGCCCCGTGTGCATGACAAATTGGTATTTTGCATTTTTGAGTGTGTTGGTACACACAAATTTTGAGTCGCAAATGCATAATTTTTGCCAACCTATTATCTGTTTGTGAACATATAGACTCGTTTAATCCTTTGTAATCATTCCTCACTTGTCTGGGTGCACGATGTCGAATTGGTAATGTACTCATGATATGCTTTATGTTCTTTAGACTCACTTAATGATCGTACGCATGATGATGGAGTCTCTCTATACGCATTGTTTTTGAAAAAAACTTCATATTGTAGTTTTGAGTTCTATTTGGATTTTGATTCATTCTAAATTATTTAATTCCATCTAACTCTGTCTCTAGAAGCCATAAACCCTCAGGAAAAAAAACTAGTTTACCTTATTTCTTCCATTGATTGGAAGATCAAACCTATTTTCAGCTATGATTAAAGGGTTTTGTATTGTAAACCCTTCTTCATATGAATTTGTTCATTCCACAAATTCTTTCCAAGTTAGTGTTTGATTTGAGTTTTGGTTTCTATTGTAGATTCATTTAAGGTTGTTTTAGCTTATTATATTATTTGATCACAACATAAATTTCTGATTGATCCTTTCATTTACATATTCATAGAATTAGGGTGTGATGTGACAAATATAACACCTTGCCCCCGAAGTAGTGTAATGGGCGTGTCGAAGCTTGGCCACCGCAACCTCTCACTTACAGGCTACAGACTAACCTTGTATATACCTCACTTTTCTACTGCCGCGACCCCTACTTGCTACAGAGCACGACCCCTTCTTGCTACAGGATGCGGCCCCAGTCTGATCATATTAACTGGTCGCAGCCCCTTTCACCCACAGCAACAATACAACATCACCTATAAATAGAGGACTACACCTCGAGATAGGGCTCCAGGTTTATTTCTTACACCAACACTTAGTTCAGAGCTGATCATTCTCTCTACGACGCTTGGCATAGCTTGGGGGATACTCTCCGGCATCACAGTTATTGCCATAACATCCTCGGAGTCATCATATTCATGTATTCTCTTCTATTCTCATGCTTGTACGCCTTTTTAGGCCTAATTATTATGTACCAAACAATGCATATAATGAGAGTGTGGCACTAAAGTGGACATAGGATCATTTTAATAGCCGAACCACTCTATATCTTGTCTTTTATCTCTCTTCACTTTCTCTAATTGCTTATTGTGCACTTTATACTTGACTTGCTGGTACGAGAAGGACAAGAGGACAATTTCTCGTATCATCAATCTGGCACCGTCTGTGGGAACCGAGGTATTCTAATATTGTTTCTCTATATTTTGGGTTCTTAAACACCTTATTTTGTTCGTTGGGATCCTTTAGATCATTATCCCATGGGTGGATTTCGGTTGTTGAACTCGCACTTGTATATACACCCTAAAATGGGTATCGCACATATTCAGATATGTTTATGGGTCTCCCTTTTTATGACCTTAGATCTATTTAAAACATACCCCGATGATGTTACCTCACCAAGATAATGCTGAAAAGTGTAAAAGGCAATAGCCTCGCAAAGGTGGGTAGCTAGGGATGAGATCTACTTGCTCTTTTGCTACGTTCTCAGCCTATGATCTAGGATTTCCCACCATAATTATGCCTTATTATGCACCTCGAGGTTCTTTTGCCCAGGAAAGACCCTAGTAGGTATGTTCTCCACGTATTTCTTGTGAAAAACTCAGTTCTTGGGTTCTAATTCTGAGATTGCTCCGGTCTGGCCAAGAAGGGATACAACTTGGTAATTTAACTTCCCTTTTTGTTGCAACCCCTATAAGTGAAGTTGATTTACAACAGCTATAAATCATCGGGGAATGTACGCAAGTGGTCACAAGTTCAACCTTGGTGAATTGCACTTAAAGGCATCAGCGGTGCACATATATGCCTTACTGATCGCGGCCTCATCAATAAAGTCATGCAGTGATGTAAACACTGCATCCCAACTTCATATTTGGTTCATCCTATATTCTGTGATTACTCACTTCTACTAGTTTTGTCTCAGATTATATAGTTTTAAAGACTAAGAAAGCAGAAAATGGAGGGAGAGTCCAGCCAAAGCGCAGAAATGAAGAATGAGATTGCTTAGCTGTACAGCCACCTCAATCATCTGTATGACAATCACGCCTCACTCCAGACTCGGGTCAACTTCTTAACCTAGAGAGTTCTAATGCTAGAGGTTGCGACACCCAAAGTTATTGTCCAAGCCTTTACTGTCGCAACCACTGAAGCTATTGTCCCAGGGGTCGCAGCCCTAGACCAGAAGAGTCAGAAGAGGAAGTTAACAAAGCAGAAAAAAGTTTTGAGACCTACACTCCATTGATTTACGAGATTGTAGAGGTGATGGAACTCATCAAAGAAGACAAATTGCTTTACTGGCCTGAGAAATTGAAGTCCCCTCCTCATAAGAGGGACAAAACCAGATATTGCAGCTTCCACAGGGACTATGGGTACAGCACTGGCAAATGTTTTGTGCTGAAAGATGAGATTGAAAGGCTAAGGAGGTAGGGGATGCTGCAAACATTCCTAAAAGATGCTTAGAGGATGCAGTCTTTACCAAACAGGCCACATGCTTAACCCTACCTTAGTCTATATTTTCTTTTTAACCTGAAGTGTTAATTTTATGCACACAAGTTGTATTTCCTTACAAACTTGGCATATTTACAAGAATATATAAAAATAGGCTTACTTTGCATTGTCCTAACAAAATCATATCTGTGAAGAATAGATTTAGTCATGTTTTATCTCTTGACTTCCCATTTATAGAAATCTTATGAATGACCTATTCTTAAACATATTTCAAGGGAAAGATGACCAGTTATCGCGGAAGACTATCTATTTCGAGAATGATCCTAATTTGGCGTACAACCTTAATGGGCTAACAATGCCACTCATGGTGCAAGGACATATTCTTATATTCATAAGATCGACTATCTCTCGGTATACTTCTATCTGCAACATTAGCCATGGGGGCTTATTATGCCCGTTACATTAGCCATGGGGGCGACCAATGCCCATTCTCAACTGTCGGCATGCGACGCCTAGCTGTGGGTGGCTTAATAATATAACCCATCCTGGGGAGGCTTAAAAGTGTCCAGCACATTAGCTTGGGGAAGCTTCATAATACCTAGCCTGGGGGGAGGGGGCTGATAATAACACAATCGACTAAAGGAAGCTATGGAACCCAATAAAAGAGACTAAAGGAAGCTATGGAGCCCAACCAAAGTGACTAAAGGAAAGCCATGAAAGGAAGTTAAAGCGACTAAAAGATGCTGTGACACTGACATCATGAAGCATGCCAAAGATATAAGAAGAGGATGACCTCAGGCCAGTATCCTGTCATCAATTTCTTGGCAAGGGATTGAAAGGAGATGCAACCCTATTAATATGGTCGTGGCCACCAAAGAGTCCACTCATTCATTTAGAAGATGCATAAAAGAAAAGTGGACATTATTGTTGAATTGCTAAAAGGCCGCGGCTAGGTTGCGAACCAGCTACGACCACTGAATTGCAATAAAGGGAAAACAAGGAGTGAAAATGTTAAGTCGCAACCCCAAAACCATTTCTCTTTGGCACCGCATCTTGGGGGTAACGGCTCCACAAATATGCGATGAAAAATTTACTTGGTGAAGACAGAATGTAAAAGCTTTAAAAAGTCCCAAGGCGAAGCACTACAAGCCGTAGTCTATTAATAGGAACCATTTGTAAGGGCCTGCTATGGCTTTATACTATATTCAAGAGAGTTATTGAAGAAGAAGATATACAAGTCACTTAATCAAGGAATCAACAATGTAAATATCATAAGCATTCAATATAGAAGTATACATAGGAGCAATTAAGAGCAGTCAAACAAAATGATCGCTGCCTTGGCAAAAATGATTTAATAAACAAACGAACGTAGCCCAAATAAAGCTCAAATGTTGAAAGGGATGCAACCATATATAAATAGATCACAAAATATAGCAGAATAAATGGGACGCAGTCCTGAGGAGGAGTAAAAAAATTTGAAGATTACAAATTAAAGGATGCCTATGAGGCATCATCATCTTCACCATCCCCTTTTTCTTCGTCTGTAACAGTTTCACTTTCCTATTCATTGACCTCAGCCTCTGCATCAGCTCTTTGTCTCACCCTCTCCTCAGTCGCGAACTTTATCTCAGCCACACATTGTAAGTGCTCAGCATCACCAAGCCCCCAGGCAAGAATTGTATCTTTAGATTCTGGGAAGTTTTTAACAACCTTGTGTCTGAGCTCTTGGAAGCCGTGGAGGTAGGCTCTATTGTTGGTGAGAAAAATTCCCTTGAGCCTTTGAATAAGTCCATGACACTGTCTATGGCCAATTAAAGTGCCTCGGTATGGTTTCCATCCTTTTTCCAAATAATCGCAGCATGATCCTCCTCCATTTGCTTCAAAGCTGCAACATGGTCTTTCTCTGCTGGACTGAGTTTTCTTGATGCTCCTTCAGTTGGGATTCAAGATTGGAGGCATGAAGAGAGGCTTTCGCGGCCTTATTTTATTCCGCCTGAAGTGATGTCGTAAACGTTGTCAACTTTTCCTCAGCATCCTCCTTAGCATTGACAACAGTATCAATGTTCATCTGAGCTGCCTGGAGTGCCGCGACAGTAGAATTTTTTCCAGCTTGAAATGAAGAGTTCTTTACATTATCCAGGTCAGCGACATGTACCCTCTCTGCGGCCTCCTTCAGCTTGTAGAGGCCTTCATACTTCCTCTTTAGAGACACCACAATGTCTGTGTCCTGTGAAGATATTGAATGTTAGAAAACAAAATAAAAGCTATAAAAAGAGAGAATTATTGAAAAGGTGAAGTTTCTCTTACTCTCAGCAAGCTGTGGACGGCATAATCCTCTAAGTATTCATGGTCCTCATCCACCAGATGATCCAGGTTCGCGGCATCTGGAACCCTTTTCATTATGCGGGCAACCCTCACAATTGTGTCCCAGGAAGACTCAGGGTTGGGCTACCTAAGCTGAGGTCATGGACGATCATCAAGACCAAAACTGGCACGACTTTGAGGAGGTTCCAAGATGGAATTGATAGCCATTATTATAGGATGAGGAGGTGAGTTTGAAATGTGGATTGGGGAGGTGTTGTGGCCAAACTGCAATTCAGGCCCAGACATCAAGCCTAACGTGGCCAGACGACTGCCGATGTCATTGTCAAAATGGCCTTTAGGACTTTCTTGAGGAGAAAACTCCTCAACCTGATTTAGGGGCGCGACTGTATCTGTTTGTTCTCCCACAATGGGTGCGACAAGTGTAGTGGGTGCGACAGGGCACTTGGACTTGGCCCTTTTCCTCTTTCTCTGCCTGATTGCGTTATAGAGGGCAACTGCGTCCTCACCCATCTCGGCCCATTGAGATGTCAGGAGCTCCCATCTATCTCCTCACCTAAAGAAGAAATGAAGCAGTGTAAAAATTTGAAGGTTTAAAAATAATTATCGCGGCATTAGTAAAAGAAATTGTTATTACCTTCTGCGGCCATCTCTTTTGGTAGAGATTTGTTGGTGAAGTAGCCTGCTTCAAAGATGGAGGCTAAAGTCAATAAGGTGCTGAACTATTTATCCTTAGAACTTACTATCGCGGCCTTTCTTATCCTACTCTCATTCTGCTCACTTAGTGGCAAATTGTCAAGAGCTGCATAAAAAGTTTTACATTAATACAAAAGTAAAGTAAAGAATATGGCAAGTACATAACTGAAAACAACAGGACGCGGTCACTATTCAAAGGGCTGCAACCCTATTTACCTATCTTGTATGGACACCCCCATTGCAGCGGCATCCTAAAGGATTTCTATCTATCGGTTTCATTTGGGTGGATTTCCCACCCTTCTCCAGGAATGTAAAAATATTTTCCCTTTCAATTCTTCACACTGGTGGGCCTCCCACTATAGAGGCTTTCGTCATTGCTGCGGATGGTAAAGTAATAGTACCATGCAAACTTTACAAAATTTTCCTTAGGTTTGTAAAAATGGAAAATTTCGCGGGAGTTATGTCTCTATTAAACTTTTTCTTCCACAACACAACTGAGGTAAGAACTGCCCTCTAGCCATTGGGATCTAGTTGGGATGGGGCTAACTTCATGGTCTGTAAGATTCTTCTGATGGGGACTGGAATTGGCAGCCGTAGCCCATATATAAATGCGTGGAGGGGGAAGCAGAGCCCATCATTAGCAAGTGCCATGCAGGGACTTTGTTCCGAGGTGGGTGATGAGAAAATCAAATATTCAGGAAATTCAAGTGCCTCAGCAACTTAGTGAACCCACTCCTGAGTCGTAATGCTACGAACGCTCAAGGCTGCAAGAGGTCTCTCAACTCTGTTAGAGGGGCCAGCAGGCGCGTCCCTACCTTCAAATGGACTAGTAGTCGCGACATAAATATCTACTAGGTTGTTACTAGAGTTAGACTCCTCTTCCGTTGTTGTGGAATCAGTACCTTTCCTATAAGAGGAGTCCGCGGAGTTAGCCTCTTTCCTACAAGTTATTTCTGCAAAGTTAGAATCCAAATCTAAAATGACACAATTTGGTCAATCTTTGAGTTGGCAAGGCCTTATTGTCTTAAAGGATGCACATATGGAAGTTCAGGGGGAGAGACTCCAAAGTGTTTGTTCCAAAAGTCTCTGAGAAATTTGTCATGATCAAAACTCATATGGCTGCAGCAAGACCTGAAAAGCAGAAAGAGTCTGCAATTAGGTGCCGCAACCAGTATGGAAATATAGGCCTCTTAGATGCCGCGGCAGGAACAATGAAATAGCAAGTTCGAAAGCTAAAGAAGAATGATAGCAAATTTGGCTAAGTACACCAAGTGTTGGGCTCTAGAATCCTAGAAATCAACTTCTGTCGTGACATATTGGGGAAGGAGGGCATATTATTACATGCCGCAACCATTGAGTTATTAGCAAGGTGCTGCGGACACTAACCTAAGAGGTAAAAGAGTATATATCAAAAAATAAAATCATAGTCGAATATTCTTACATGCCGCAACCATTGAGTTATTAGTAGAGTGATGCATGTTTGTATTAATTTGGGTCCATCACATATATCAAAAAATAAAATCATAGTCGAATAGTAAATCAAATTAATTAGCATTAATAAACATATCAATAATTCTAACTAAAACTCATACCAACAAGTATACAAATATTTTCATAAATTAATCTTAAAACTATAACACAACAACCAATTGACAATTCGAGTTTTCAATTGGCTCACCCTCAACATCCTATCACAACTAATAATCTCAAACATAAGTCTTTAATCCCCAACATACCAAAATCTCTGGAAACAAAACTACACCCAACATGAATCTATATGTTACTCGAGTAATTAAAAAAACATATAATTAGTATATATATATATATATATATATATTATAAAGAGAGAGAGAGAGAGAGAGAGAGAGATGCATGTGATGAGCGAAGGGTAATTAGAGAAGGAGAAAAGAGCTACAATCGATCGAGGGTGAAAGGAACCAGGTAAATGGGGAGTTGCGAAGGTAAAGGGTTGAATGAGAAAATGCCCAATTTCGTTCCTTTTTAATAATTTACACTTTTTTTAAGCGAAAGGTTCAAAGTTAGAAGGGGGGAGGAGGAATTAAATTTTTTGGGATCCATCTCAAAAGGTACCTTTTGAGACGGCTACTAATTTGCAGTCTCATTAGGTACTACTTTTTGAGATGGAAAACAAAAGGGGTCCTTTTAGGTAGTACTTTTTGAGACATGAAATAAAAAGGTCTAAAAAGAGTAGTTTTTATGACTGTTAATTTTTCACATCTCAAAAAATGAGTTTTAAAGACCTAAATTATAGCCGTCTTAAAAGCTTTCGTCCTAAAAAGTATTTTTTTTTGTAGTGTAGTTTAGGAGAAAATTAAGCACGATTTCAATGATAGAATGTCGATTCCTATTCAATCATATAAGACTTGTTTATATTCCTTGTGCCTATATAAAATCCTCCGTTCTAACACACTCCCACCAATTATTCCTCTTTGAATCCACATCTTTAACCCAATAAGGCTTTCCCATGGTCAGCTTATAGGAGCCTATATGTAATTATTCTATAACAACATATATTATCTTTATTTCCATTCTACGTGAATTCAATTTGACAGGGTCAGTTAATGATGCACCATGGATGGTGTTAAATATATGACCTTCCTCGATATCATTGAGGATATCGTTTAATAGCTTCTTAGTTATAACTTTCTCCACTGCATCCTTCATTTCCATGCAATAATTGAGGTTCCCTGTCTGCACTAATTCCTTCAAATGATACTTAAAGGATTTATAAATTTTGGTCTTATTCACATGGTCCCCGTTCTATGCAAACCCTTCCACTCAATCCCTCTTAGTTAGATATTCAGGCATCTTCCTTGTCCATATGAAGAATTACGTGTCCCTAATATTTGGATGATTCTTATAGATGAGATTTTTAAGCAAAATGTTAATCCCTTTAAATATTCTTATAAGTATAAATTTTACCTTTTTCCCTAGCTTTGGTATAATTTTTAGCAGTATTTTACTATTAAAACCCTTCACCCTAATTGTCGCTGCCCTGGTTCGACCATTGCCCTAGAGGCCTCTAAGCACTTTGTTCTCAAACTTTATTTAGTTATCTAATTTATATGTTATGTCATCAAATGATGGACGAATTTTATTCGATCAGAGACTAGTGTAATAACAGGTCGCTTGTCAAGCTAATTTTAAAGGAGAAAGCCAATACATGTCATTAGTAGTTTTCAACCTCATTTTACATCATCAAAACCTTTGAGCATATTCCTAAATGTTTCATTTTGTGTTTTTCTTAAGGATGAAAAAATACCCCTCTTATTTGAATGAGAATTTCTAGTGATAAACCTGACCATAAATACTTGGTCTGCTCTTCCAAACTGCTCATAGAACCTGTAAACACCGTATCCCAACAATCCTACACGCTTCCATAGAGTCTAAACAAAGTCTCTTAAATTTTGGACCCTTGGTCCTCCTTCAAACCCTAACTGGAGAACAACAATTCTCTCACATACTCCTGTTTGACTTTGGTTAACTCTCAAACCTGGGACTCCACCCATTAAAAAGTCACAGTGCTCTAAATTCTTTTTTCAAATCGTGCACGCATCGAACTTACGGTTCGAAAGTTATGACCAAAAAAGCATTTATCCCTGCCTATAGGCAGGACACATCACCTGCCTATAGGCAAACTGGGATTAGTTCATCATCAAATCTTACCCATCTATTGGTCGATAGGTCTCCGGGGGAAGAATAATCCTTTCTTCTTTTATGGTTCTCCTATATAAGAAAACCCTTATCTGACTTGCGCGGGACCTCGATTTTAGTGAGACAACTATTTTGAATTTTACATACATCACTTTCAATATATTTTCTCATACATTCCCTTACATCACCTTTTCCCCACCTTCAACTGAAAAATTGTTACTAAAGTCAATTAATACAAGATTAAACTATTTAAGTAACTCCGAACTGTTTTTTGAAGAAACTCTTTTCTAGAAATCAAATCAGTTAAATCACAAGATGTGTTTAAAAATTATGCACAAGATCTGTTCAAGATTTGTTAATAAGTTTTGAAAAACAAAACTAAAATAGTTTTAAATCAGCACACTAAACAGAAATGGATAAGGAGATGTAGAAAGATTAATGACATGATATTTTTAACGTGATAAAACCTCAACCAACTGAGGAAACATCCCCGACTCCCTCTACGGAGTAAAAAGAAAAATCCACTTAAACAAATATAGCAGTTACAAACTATATAACACACATGCACACAAATCAGACCTATACAAGTTTAGGAATGTACCCACTTGTGACAACCCGAATATAATTACGATTAATTATGCTTAAATCATGCTTAGCTTATGTGATATGATTAGTGTGTTATTAATATATATAATGTTAATTTATTATGTTTAGTCTAATCCTACCTTCAAAAAGAATGAAATGTCAAATTAGTTACAAATACAAAATTTTGAAGGTTTCGGTAGGCATATTCATGTTTAAGGCTAGTTTTAACCTTTATGACATAACAATTGACTTGAGGTGAAAACTATATAGTCGTAGATAAGTGAGTTATGGTTGTAACACAACAAACGGTGTGTGAAACGGAGGTTCGAGTGAGAAGTTATACCAAAATTAAGAAACAAGGGCAAAACAGTCCATCCGTTAAGTAGTATTTTGTCTTATTATGGCAACAAATGTTTTATTTTCATTGGATGGGAAGGGTGGTGGCTTTGGCCGACCTTAAACCCTTGGAATTACCTCTTTATTCATCCAAAATTCAGCCATGAGAGATTTTAAGCTTAAGTAAAGAGAAGTAGGAAGTTAGGAAGAAAAAGTGAGGAGAAAATTGAAGAAAAATTCATAGAAAATTACGTAAAAGCCCCGAAGGTAATTCTAACTGCAAATCTTATTATTTTTCTTATATTTATGTTTTAGATGATAGAAATCATCATTTTTTTACTAAACTTTCAGCCCTTGATATATATGTGTGGTTAGATGAAAGTTTAAGTTAAGTTTAATGTATAAAACCCTAAAATTGCTTTGTTTAGAAACTTTGTTTATTCACACTTCCATATATTTTTGTGTAGTTACTGGAATCGATTGATTCCAATTGGAGATTAACCTGGACTCATATATGTATTACATATACGAAAATCATGTGAAAATACCAAGAAATGAGACCTTGGTGAGAGTTTGAAGTTCGGGTATGAAATCTGCCTTAAGGGTGAAAATATGCCCGCCATGTGTTCGGTGTTTTGGTTGACATAGCAAACGAACCTTAAAAATTATGAAACTTTAATATTATATTTTTCAATGTGTTTACTAATGTTGGGTGAAATATCATAGAAATTTATGATGTAAAAAAATTATGAAAATTCCTGGAAGTTGAATGAACGATAAAAGAGCCTATAGAGCAGATTTGCTATGTAGTAAAGAAATAGGCTTATTTTTTCCTAGGAAACTTGAAATGATGTGTCGGCTATTGTATTGGAATCCTAACATGATAAGGATTGAATTAATAAGAATAAATGAATATATGTTGGTCTATGATTTGGATATGACAAATGTATTAACATGAATTTGGATGAAACTTCATTTATAATGAATGATTTGAATAGAATTATATGATGCTTATGGATTGAGTTATGTTTAAGTTATTCTTTGAATTGTTAATATTCTTATGATGATACTAATATTGTGAGAATGATAGGAAGGGAAGAAGAGCTGATTGAACAAGTACCGGATAAAGGCAAGGAAAAAGCCAGTTAAACGGTCGAGGTGAGTGTACTTATGATTTGTTTCATATATAAATATGAATATAGATCTAAGAGCGGATTTGTTTGAATACTTTGGTATTCAGGATTTGTTTGGATATTAAAATATCCAGGATTTATTTGGGTCTCATGATCCAGGATTGGTTTGAATACTTCGGTATTCAGGATTTGTTTGGATATTCAAATATCCAAGATTTGTTATTGCCAATGGGCAGAATTATTTGGGTCTTATGATCCAGGATTTGTTATTGCCAACGGGAAGAATTATTTGGATCTTATGATCCATGATTTGTTAATGCCAATAGGCAGGATTGTTCGGATTTTATATCCACATACTCGATATAGAATTGTTATTCCATTGCAGGGAAGGAGTACCTCACTAAGCTTAATGCTTACGGTTTATAATTTAACAATTTCAGGTTTGTACGCTGCCAGCTAGGATAATATATGACCGGTAACTTCGAGAGTTGCACCGTCACAAGAGCTGTGGTCTAAGTATGGAGATTTTATCGTTGTCACACTGAAGATTTTAATATACTCACACATTGTACATATTGATTTAGTATGGATTGAGTTGATCATAGTTAATCATAGTATTGTATAATCTCTAATTATGACTCTGATGTTGACTTCGTTATGGCACAAGAATAATATTATGTTCATTATGCAGAAAATATTAATAAATGAATTAAATTTTCAATGGGCTCGAGATTATGATCCAATTATTCTAATAACAAATGATTAGTATGGATATTGGGTTTGGGGTGTGACAATTAGTGGTATCAGAGCGTGGTTATAAATTCTGGACGTGTGTGACGGTTAGATGGCAGTATTGAGTTGATTTGATATTTATGAATTGTTTATATACTAACGGATAGTTTAGTATTATAAATTGTTTATATTGGTTGTTAGAACTTTGTTGTATTACATATTATTCTAGATGGAACCTGGGAATGGACAACCTAGATAAGAGGGAGTAACTTCTCGTACAGATAATGCTGAAGTAGAGCAAAGTGTTGCTGGAAGGGCTAGAGAGCAAGAACAGCCTACAGAGATGCAAATAATGGCACAAGCAATGATGAGGATGACAGAGCAACAAGAAAGAAATATGGCGCAAATGGCAGAACAACAGGCTAGATATCTAGAATCAAAGATTGTGTCCAGGATTGAGAAAGAGGCAAGGAAGGAAATGAAGGATTCCATGCATGAGAAGTTTTTGAAGTTGAACCCTCCAGAATATTCAGGGTCAGTTGAACCTACTGAAGCTGAGATGTGGGTCAGAGATCTAGAAACTATCTTTGCAGTTATGAAGGTTCCAGATAACCAGAAAGTGAATCTAGCTGTGTTTAAGCTCAAAGGAGAGGCGAAGTATTGGTGGGAAGCCAACAACCATTTGGTGCCAAGGATGGAAGGTACTGATGTCATTACTTGGGCTGAATTTATTAAAGCTTTGTATGTTAAGTATTTCCCTAAGGTTTATAGGAGGGAGAAGCTAAGGGAGTTTACAAATTTAACCCAAGGGAAAATGTTTGTGAGGGAGTATGATGCTAAATTTAATGCTTTGTCTAGATTTGCTATTAAGTATGTGCAGGATGAAGAAGATAAATGTTGTAAGTTTCAAGATGGACTGATTTGGCCTATTCAAAATAGAGTGGCCACTTATGAGTTAGAAGATTATGCTTCTCTGGTGAACAAAGCCATGATAGTAGAAAGGCAAATGAACCAAGGGGTGGCAAGTAGAGAGAGTTTTAAGAAGAGTAGATTTGACGCATTTCAGTCTAAGGGAGGTGAGGGTGGAAGTGTTAAGATAGAACCTCATAAATTTCAGAGAGGTAGTGGAGATAGTGGTAGAGGTCTAGGGAGATTTGGCAGAGATACTAGGGGTGGGGAATCTTCTAATCTGGTTAGGAGGTCAGGAAAGGGTGAGGCACCGACAAGAGTTATTACATGTTTCTTTTGTAAAGAGGAGGGGCATTATAAATCCGAGTGTTCTAAGCTTAAAGGAGTGGAATGCTACCATTGTCATCAAGTGGGGCATGTTAAGAAAAATTGTCCGCAATTAGTTAAGACTCCAGCAGCACCTAGTGAAGCAGCAAGAAGAGTGTTACCTCCAGGGAGTGCAGTGAAAAGTACGGGCAGAGGACAAGCTGGTAGTTCCAGGCCAGGTGGACGAGTCTTTACGATGAAAGAAGCTCAGATTACTCCAGACGTGGTGACATGTACACTTTCTGTTACTGATAGAAGTGCTTATGTTTTGATTGATACTGGTTCCACACATTCTTTTGTGTCCTATGCTTTTGTTGTATACCTGAATAGACCATGTACTCAATTAGATGTGGGGTTGGGTATTTATATGCCTATGGGGGATATGGTTGTACTTGAATATGTTTTTCGTGATTGTGTTTTAACTGTGGGGTCTAGAGATACAGTTATAGATCTACTTCCATTGGATATTTCTGATTTTGATATAATTCTTGGAATGGATTGGTTATCTAAATATCATGCATCTATGGATTGTTTCTGTAAGGAAGTTCTTTTTAATATGCCTGGTGAGCCTGAATTTAAATTTGTGGGGGGAAGGAAAATTGTTCCCAGTTGCATCATTTCAGCTATTCAGACGAGGAAATTATTGAGTAAGGGTTGTGAGGGTTTTATTGCATATGCTCTTGAAACTAGGAAGGGGGCTTTACAATTAGTCGATGTTCCTATTGTACAGGATTTTCCTGAAGTGTTTCCTAGTGAGTTGCCAGGGTTACCTCCAGAAAGAGAAGTTGAATTTAGTATTGAATTAGCACCAGGGACAACCCCTATTTCTATGGCGTCGTATAGAATGGCACCTGCTGAGTTGAAAGAACTTAAGATCCAGTTGCAGGATTTACTTGATAGGGGCTTTATACAACCCAGTGTATCTCCATGGGGTGCACCAATTTTATTTGTGAAAAAAAAATGGTACTATGCGGTTGTGTATTGATTATAGGCAACTGAATAAATCTACAATTAAGAATAAATATCCTTTACCTCGTATAGATGATTTGTTTGATCAGTTACAGGGTGCTAAAGTGTTTTCAAAGATAGACTTGCGATCAGGGTATCATCAGTTGAGGGTGAAGGAGAGTGATATTTCTAAAACTGCTTTTCGCACTCGGTATGGTCATTTTGAATTTTTGGTGATGCCTTTTGGGGTGACTAATGCTCCAGCTGTATTTATGGATCTTATGAACCGGGTACTGCATCCTTTTGTTGATTCATTTGTGATAGTTTTTATTGATGATATTATGATTTATTCACGTGATATGGTTGAACATGAAAAGCATCTCACAACTATTTTGAATCTGTTAAAAGATAAGAAGTTGTATGCCAAGTTTAGCAAGTGTGAATTTTGGCTATCACAAGTTGTATTTTTAGGCCATGTTATTTCAGGAGATGGTATATGTGTTGATCCTAAAAAGGTAGAGGCTATTGTAAAATGGGAGAGGCCCAATAATGTGACTGAGGTGAGGAGTTTTCTGGGTTTAGCTGGGTATTATAGAAGGTTTATTAAGGGATTTTCTTCGATTGCCTTACCAATGACTAAACTAACCCGGAAAGATGTTAAGTTTGAATGGAATTCTGATTGTGAAAATAGTTTTGATGAATTAAAAAAGAGGTAGGTAACTGCACCTGTTCTTACTATTCCGCATGGTGGAGATGGTTTTGTTGTTTATACCGATGCTTCACATCAGGGGTTGGGTTGTATTTTTATGCAGCATGGTAAAGTCATTGCCTATGATTCTAGGCAGTTGCGTACACATGAATGTTATTATCCTACACATGATTTGGAACTTGCTGCTATTGTGTTTGCTTTGAAGTTATGGCGTCATTATCTATATGGTGAGGTATGTGAAATTTTTACAGACCATCAAAGCCTTAAGTATTTATTTACTCAGAAGGTATTGAATTTGAGGCAGAGGCGGTGGATGGAGTTAATTAAAGATTATGATTGCACAATTCACTACCACCTAGGAAAGGCAAATGTAGTTGCAGATGCTTTGAGTAGAAAAGCTTCAGGCAGGTTATCTTGTATTCGATGTGCTAGAGTTGCTCATATTATGGAGTTGAGATTGATGGGAGTGGAATTGCAGCTAGAAGATGGGGACAGATTCTTTGCTCATGTAAGCGTGAGACCTTTGTTAGCTACCCGTATTCATGATTTGCAAAGTCAAGATCCTTTCCTTGAGAAGAAACGACAAGATGTCCAAGATGGTAAGTCTGAAGATTTTTATATTATGAATGATGGAACTTTATTGTATAAACAGCGGTTATGTGTGCCTAATGTGGGTGGATTAAAAGAGGAAATTTTAGATGAGGCTCATAATTCCATTTATACTATGCATCCTGGTAGTACTAAAATGTATAGGGATTTAAAGGAGAATTATTGGTGGAATAATATGAAGAAGGAAATAGCTGATTTTGTTGCTAGGTGCCTTATATGTCAGCAAGTGAAAGTGGAGCATCAGAAACCTACTGATCTGCTTCAGCCATTGCCGATACCGGAATGGAAATGGGATCATGTAACGATGGATTTTGTGGTTGGGCTTCCTCGATCTCAGAAGGGGTCAGATTTGATTTGGGTAGTGGTGGATAGATTGACCAAGTCTGCTAATTTTCTAGTAGTCAAGACTACATATACAATTGATACGTATGTTAGATTGTATGTTAATGAAATTATTCGATTGCATGGAGCACCGGTATCGATTGTTTCAGATAGGGACCCTACTTTTACATCCAGATTTTGGGATGGCTTGCAGTATGCTATGGGTACTAACTTGAAGTTTAGTACGGCTTTTCATCCCCAGACAGATGGGCAGTATGAAAGGACAATACAGATTTTGGAAGATATGCTTAGAGCTTGTGTGCTTGATTTCAAAGGTAATTGGGATGAATATTTGCCTTTGATAGAATTTGCATATAATAATAGTTTTTAGTCTACTATTGGTATGGCTCCATATGAAGCGTTGTATGGTAGACGGTGTCATACACCCGTATGTTGGGGTGAAGTTGGTGAGAGGAAGATAGAGGGTCCAGAGTTGATTGAAGTCACCACTGCAAAAATGAAGATTATTCAAGATAGAATGAGAACGGCTCAAAGCAGACAGAAAAGTTATGCGGATAAGAGACGAAAAGATTTAGAATTTCAGAAGGGAGATTACGTGTTTCTTCGGATATCACCATGGAAAGGAGTTATGAGGTTTGGAAAGAAAGGCAAATTAAGTCCACGCTACATTGGACCTTATGAAATTCTTGAGAAAGTCGGGATGGTTGCCTACAAGTTAGCGTTACCACAGGAGTTAGCTCAATTACATGATGTTTTCCATGTTTCTATGTTGAGAAATTATGTATCGGACCCTTCACATGTATTGGTGGAACAACCTATTGAGTTGAAGGAAGATTTGAGCTACGTGGAAGAACCGCTTGCTATCGTCGATAGGAAAGAAGAAATATTGAGATCAAGGTGATCCCACTTCTGAAAGTTGTGTGGAGAAGGCATTCCATGGAAGAAGCTACATGGTAGAGTGAGGATAACATGAAAATGCGTTATCCGTATTTGTTTGATTCGGACAACCAAGGTATGTCAATTTCGAGGACGAAATTTCCTAACAGGGGGAGAATTGTGACAACCCGAATATAATTACGATTAATTATGCTTAAATCATGCTTAGCTTATGTGATATGATTAGTGTGTTATTAATATATATAATGTTAATTTATTATGTTTAGTCTAATCCTACCTTCAAAAAGAATGAAATGTCAAATTAGTTACAAATACAAAATTTTGAAGGTTTCGGTAGGAATATTCATATTTAAGGCTAGTTTTGACCTTTATGACATAACAATTGACTTGAGGTGAAAACTATATAGCCGTAGATAAGTGAGTTATGGTTGTAACACAACAAACGGTGTGTGAAACGGAGGTTCGAGTGAGAAGTTATACCAGAATTAAGAAACAAGGGCAAAACAGTCCATCCGTTAAGTAGTATTTTGTCTTATTATGGCAACAAATGTTTTATTTTCATTGGATGGGAGGGGTGGTGGCTTTGGCCGACCTTAAACCCTTAGAATTACCTCTTTATTCATCCAAAATGGATCCATGAGAGATTTTAAGCTTAAGTAAAGAGAAGTAGGAAGTTAGGAAGAAAAAGTGAGGAGAAAATTGAAGAGAAATTCATAGAAAATTACGTAAAAGCCCCGAAGGTAATTCTAACTGCAAATCTTATTATTTTTCTTATATTTATGTTTTAGATGATAGAAATCATCATTTTTTTACTAAACTTTCAGCCCTTGATATATATGTGTGGTTAGATGAAAGTTTAAGTTAAGTTTAATGTATAAAACCCTAAAATTGCTTTGTTTAGAAACTTTGTTTATTCAAACTTCCATATATTTTTGTGTAGTTACTGGAATCGATTGATTCCAATTGGAGATTAACTTGGACTCATATATGTATGACATATACGAAAATCGTGTGAAAATTCCAAGAAATGAGACCTTGGTGAGAGTTTGAAGTTCGGGTATGAAATCTGCCCTAAGGGTGAAAATATGCCCGCCATGTGTTCGGTGTTTTGCTTGACATAGCAAACGAACCTTAAAAATTATGAAACTTTAATATTATATTTTTCAATGTGTTTACTGATGTTGGGTGAAATATCATAGAAATTTATGATGTAGAAAAATTATGAAAATTCCTGAAAGTTGAATGAACGATAAAAGAGCCTATAGAGCAGATTTGCTATGTAGTAAAGAAATAGGCTTATTTTGCCCTAGGAAACTTGAAATGATGTGTCGGATATTGTATTGGAATCCTAACATGATAAGGATTGAATTAATAAGAATAAATGAATATATGTTGGTCTATGATTTGGATATGACAAATGTATTAACATGAATTTGGATGGAACTTCATTTATAATGAATGATTTGAATAGAATTATATGATGCTTATGGATTGAGTTATGTTTAAGTTATTCTTTAAATTGTTAATATTCTTATGATGATACTAATATTGTGAGAATGATAGGAAGGGAAGAAGAGCTGATTGAACAAGTACCGGATAAAGGCAAGGAAAAAGCCAGTTAAACGGTCAAGGTGAGTGTACTTATGATTTGTTTCATATATAAATATGAATATAGCTCTAAGTGCGGATTTGTTTGAATACTTCGGTATTCAGGATTTATTTGGATATTAAAATATCCAGGATTTGTTTGGGTCTCATGATCCAGGATTGGTTTGAATACTTCGGTATTCAGGATTTTTTGGATATTCAAATATCCAGGATTTGTTATTGCCAATGGGCAGAATTATTTGGGTCTTATGATCCAGGATTTGTTATTGCCAACGGGAAGAATTATTTGGATCTTATGATCCATGATTTGTTATTGCCAATAGGCAGGATTGTTCGGATTTTATATCCACATACTCGATATAGAATTGTAATTCCATTGCAGGGAAGGAGTACCTCACTAAGCTTAATGCTTACGGTTTATAATTTAACAATTTCAGGTTTGTACGCTGCCAGCTAGGATAATATATGACCGGTAACTTCGAGAGTTGCACCGTCAGAAGAGCTGGGGTCTAAGTATGGAGATTTTATCGTTGTCACACTGAAGATTTTAATCTACTCACACATTGTACATATTGATTTAGTGTGGATTGAGTTGATCATAGTTAGTCATAGTATTGTATAATCTCTAATTACGACTCTGATGTTGACTTCGTTATGGCACAAGAACAATATTATGTTCATTACGCAGAAAATATTAATAAATGAATTAAATTTTCAATGGGCTCGAGATTATGATCCAATTATTCTAATAACAAATGATTAGTATGGATATTGGGTTTGGGGTGTGACACCACTGGTGTCTTTATAACTTTTCTGCAGTTCTGATCGTTGATGTTGTTCTCCCAATTTTCTAACTTCACTTTGTTTAAGTCTTTACGTCGACTCTTGTATCAAGATCTTATTACCAACACTTTCAGTGTTGTAGTGTGTAAGTGTTTGTGATGGTGATCTAACACATTCATGCACACACTCACGCTTATTTTTACAAACAATCCTAGCAAATTACAAATCAGATCTATATGCTGTGATTTTCAATTTCTCTCTTCTTAGGAAACTTTGAACCTTATTTGACCTTTAATATTAACCCAGAATCCACGGCTATCTTGATCAGAAGACGTATCAAGATCTTAATCAATCTCAAGGTTTTGAAAATATTTTTGAGATTGAAAATCACCAAGTAAGATTCCAGCTAGGTCAAAGGTTTTGTTTCAAAAGAACTAGAAACATAAAATGTTATTGTTGATTTTGAGTATGAAAACATTTACAGAGAAGAATCAACAATAGATTTCTCAAGATGAGAAACTATAAATGCAGATCTAGGTGTGATGTAACACAAAATGCTCAGATCTAAAATTTCTATGAAATAGAAACGCAGATCAAGCTTAATGCTTAAGTTGGAAATAAGATCTTAACACAAAGAGGTTACATCACAAAACAGCTTAACAAACCAACTCTCAAACTCTCAAACACTTAAGGTTATGTTTGGTATATAACTAGTTTTGAAAGCGGTTAGGGTTTGAAAGGTGTTTTGGATGATTTAGGGTTAGGGTTTCTAACTCTCTCTCTCTCTTGTTTCTCTCTCTCTCTTCTCTCATCTCTCTCTACTCTCCTCTCTTTCTCTAGAAATGATGAAATGACAAAAGCTTCTAAATGGCTGAGAGTAAGGCTCCTTATATATGGGGCTGAGAAGGTTTGAGAACGAGGTTCAAAATCAAGGGCTACGATTTAGTCTTTAGCTGTTGACTTTGATCCAACGATATAAGAGAAGAGGTGGATTAACACACATTTGATTGGTTTAGGAGGGATTCACAGGGATTAAGCCAGAACGCATGCAGATCATTGATTAAAACAATCCAAGGGCAGGAAATGAGCAAGGCTTATGTCTCATAGAAGAAACACAAATCGGACCGATATCAGGCTGACAGGTGTAAGGCTAAGATTAAGGCTGAAACGCGTGTGTTGAAACTAAATACACAAACACCTTTAAGTCTTTAGCACTTTCAGTTTCTACCCTAGTGAACTTCCAGGGATAAAATCATTAAATCAAAATTGCAAATTGACCCCAAAACTTTTAATTCCATTTTTAATTTAGGAAAAAAAATGTTTTAAAAATCATTAAAAATTCCCCAAATTTTATTTAAATTCAATTTAAGAGAAATTAATATACACAACACACTTATAACCAATTATATGCAATATGCAATGTATGAATGCAATACTAATGTGTGTGAGTGTTGGTAAATATACCTTAGATCAAGAGGAATAAAATGAAGAGAAGGATTGAGGCTCTTTGGTTTCTAGGATGGGACTCAATTTTGTTTCTATTTCCAAACTAGATGAGTACTTATTCAATATAAACTCAAGTAAGTTAAGAGTATAAGGTGCTTTAATCTCCCCCTTTGGAAATATGAGACAAAATATCCTTTGAGTCAACTTGGACTCATAGGGAAACAAAAAGAAAAGGAAAAACCTATTCCTATACAAAAATTCTATTTACCCATTTCCTAGAATCGAAAATTACATAACTCAACTAAATACAATTCAATACCCTATTACAACTTTGAACATAATAGAGAATAACTGTGAAAAACTGTACAGAATCTTGCAAATAATCACTAAGAACAAGCTGTTTAGAGTATGTACAAAATAAATGAATTCTTATAAGACTCAAATTTCTCCCCCATTTTGTCTCAATTGGACAAATGGAAAAATTAGGTAAATCCAAGAAATTATTCAGCACACACCATTCCAATTGATTTACGCAAGGCAATAAACCTCTTATTATCCAAAGGTTTGGTAAACATATCTGCGAGTTGCAAATTAGTAGGAATATAATTGATTTCTAATTCCTTAGTCTCAAATAATTCGCGGATAAAGTGATGCCTTATTTTTATGTGTTTTGTTCGTGAGTGTTGAACAGGATTTTTAGAGATATTGATTGCGCTTTGATTATCACAATAGAGATGTAATTGTTCTTATTTAATACCATAATCACTTAGCATTTGCTTAAGCCAAAGTAATTGTGCACAGCAACTCCCAGCGGCTATGTATTCAGATTCAGCAGTGGATAATGAAGTGCATTTTTGTTTCTTACTACTCCAACCTACCAAATTATTACCAATATAATAACATGCGCCTGATGTGCTCTTGCTATCATCAGTAAACCCTTCCCAATCAGAATCGGTGTATCCTATTATAGTGCTAGGAGTATCATTGGTGTACCAAAGTCCTAAATTTAGAGTGCCTTTAATGTACTTGATAATTCTTTTAACACAAGTTAAATGACTCTCTTTAGGATTGTTCTGGTAACGAGCACAAATGCAAACAACGTACATAATATCAGGACGTCAGGCAGTAAGATATAGTAAGGTTCCAATCATACTACGATAAAGGGTGGGATCTACGAATTTCCCTGTTTCATCCTTAGACAGTTTGACAGTAGTACTCATGGGAGTTTTAGCATCTTTTGCACTTTCAAGGCCGAATTTTTTAATAATCTCTAATGCGTATTTTGATTGCGAGATAAATAATCCTTCTAAATTTTGTTTGACTTGAAGACCTAAGAAAAATTGCAACTCCCCCTTAAGAGACATTTGGAATTCTGTATGCATAATTTTAGAGAAGGATTTAACTTCTAAAGGGGAAGTTGATCCAAAGATGATATCGTCTACGTAAACTTGAGCTATAATGATATGTTTATCAAAATGTTGGACAAAAAGGGTTTGATCATTTTCACCTCTCTTAAAACCTTTGTCTAAGAGAAAGTTGGAAAGGCGCTCATACCAGGCTCTTGGTGCTTGTTTTAGGCCATATAAAGCCTTCTTAAGACGAAAGACATAATTTGAATATTTAGGGTCAATGAACCCTTTTGGTTGTTTTACATAGGTCTCCTCAGTCAATATTCCATTAAGGAAGACATATTTGACATCCATTTGGTAAAGCGTAAAATGTAAGTAGAAATCTATGGCAAAGAGAAGACGAGCAGATTCTAATCGAGTGACGGGAGCAAAAGTCTCATTAAAATCTATTCCCTCTATTTGATAGTATCCTTGAGAAACTAATTTGGCTTTGTTTCTAATGACTGTCCCACTATCATCAAATTTATTTTTAAATATCCAACGTGTGCCAATAACCTTTTTGTGATCAGGCCTAGGTACAAGATAACAAACATCATGAATGACAAATTAAAGAAGTTCATCCGGCATTGCAGAAATCCAATGAGGATCATTCAATGCATCATTAACATTCTTTGGTTCCACAAGGGAAACAAAACATGCATAATAAGCATAGTTTCTTAATTGTGATCTTGTACGCATAGGTTCACTGGGAACCCAATTAGGTACTTCAGGTGTCTCAATTGGTAAAGAATCATCTATTTCTGGTGAGTCATTTTCTAAAACATTTTCAGACTCTACCATAATAGTTGGTTCTCCAGTCTTACTCTCTACAGTAGTGTCACTTATAATTACGTTTATGGATTCCATTATGGCCTTAGTGCGAAGGTTATAAACATGGTAAGCTCTAGTGTTGGGAGAACATCCTAGAAAGATGGCTTTATCTCCTCGAGTCTCAAATTTGGATAAGTGTTCTCTATCTTTGCAGACATAACACGTACTGTCAAAATTTCTAAGATACTTAAGATTGGGCTTTTTCCCATACTAAAGTTCGTAAGGAGTTTGTTTAGAATTCTTTTTAAGATAGACCCTATTAATAATGTGACACGCAGTACGAATGGATTCTACCCAAAAATACTTAGGTAAAGTCTTGGCATGAATCATAACACGTGCTATCTCTTGAAGGGTACGATTCTTTCTCTCAGTTATACCATTTTGTTGTGGAGTTTTAGGAGCACTAAATTCATGTTTGTAACCATTAGAGTCACAATACTCTATAACACCTGTATCTAAGAACTCTCCACCTCTATCACTAAGAATCCTATTTACCTGAGAGTCTTTCTCATTTTCAATTCGAAGTAAAATCTTCAAAAACGTTTGAAATATGTCAGAATTTTATTTTAAGAAATCTACCCAAGTAAATGTGGTGAAGTCGTCAACCATAATAAGAATATAACTGTGTCCACGGAGACTAACAGTTTGAGAAGGAGCCATAAGGTCCATATGGATGAGCTCCAAGGGTTTAGAGGTTAGAATATCTTTGAATTTCTTATGAGGGGCCTTAATAATTTTTCTTTCCTGACAAGAACCACAGATAATGTTAGAAATAGGTTTGATCTTAGGTATCCCTCTAACTATTTCTTGAGACGACGGTCTACTAAGATTTTCGTAATTTATGTGACCCATACGATTATGCCATATCTCATTGTCATCCATTCTGGCAATGTTACAGACCTCAGAACTATTTTGAATTGTATAACAATTGTTCGGAGTCCCGAATCCTGTAATTATGCACTCACCTTTTTCATTTTAAATTTTATAATTATTCTTTGAAAAGGTAACAGTATGATTGGAGTCACAAAATTGCGAGATACTGAGTAGGTTTGCCTTAAGACCTTTGACTAGAAGAACATTTTCAAGTAAAGATAATCCTTCTTCTTGGAGTGTTCCTTTACCAATTATTTGAGATGATACACCATCATCAAAAATAACTTTTCCTCTAGCAAAGCTGGTTTTGTTTAAAAATTTGGTATCATCCCCAGTCATGTGTTTTAAACATCCAGAGTCTAAATACCAACCAGATGGAGTGTGTTCAGCTTTTAAAGCAGTAATAACAATATTACACTTCATCTGAGGTAATATCTCATCTTTTCTAACCCAAACAACTCTTGTTTTTATTTTGCGCTTATTTGCTCTTAATTAATAAAATTTGCGAGCATTAGATTTTTATTGAAAAATGTTTTGCGCATGAGACTGAATTTTATGGAAAGAGAGAGCATTTGGTTTATAAAGGAGTTTAGGAATCCTTCTTGGAAATGATCTTTTAGGTTTAGTCTTTCTCCTTCTACAATTAGAGTTTTTGTCTGGTTGTCTAGGAAAAACATAGTTGTTATGACTTCTCCTAGAATAGTTAAAGTTTTGATACACAGGAGAATTAAAGACAGGGTTGACTCTATGTCTAGAGTAGCATCCTTCAAAGGAATGACCATATAGATCACAGTTAGAGCAGTATAGATTGCTCAACGATGGTATCTCCTTAGGAAAGTCTCTAAACATAGGCTTGATGAGTTTTTGATGTTGAACCTTATTCCTAGGGAGTACAGTTTGAAAGATCGAATCATTCTTCCTAATAGTGGGCTGACATATTTAGTCTTAGGTGGACTTTCACACTTAGAG
Source organism: Sambucus nigra (assembly GCA_949130495.1). NCBI lineage: Eukaryota > Viridiplantae > Streptophyta > Magnoliopsida > Dipsacales > Adoxaceae > Sambucus > Sambucus nigra. Next base: position 625,690,206 of record OX422210.1, on the reverse strand, counting down.
TAACTTGATTCCCCAATATCAAACTTAGATTGGTTTTTGTCAAACTCATTTTTCAGAGAATGAAAGTCTAGACAAGTTTCTACAAGTCTTTTGCCTCCTGACACAAACTTAATTGGTTCAAAAATTTTAGTTTGAGTCTTCAAATTGGGGCAAAATCCTATTCCAGTTCGATCATCAGAATTGGTTTTGGAATCAGCAACAAATCCATCAAAACAGTTTGAGTTATTTTCAAATTTAGCAAATTTTTTGAAAACTGTTGCTATCTTTTCTTTAGATTGTTCCAATTCTAATAATGTCCCTTTATATTTTTTCTCTAGGGTTTCATTTTCTTCGATCAAATTCTTCAATTTTTTATCAAAAGTTTTAACTTTATTTTTATGAGTTAGACATTGGGTAGTATACTCTTCAGCATTAAGTTTGACCATCAGACTTAGGTCTTCTAATTTCTTAGTGAGATCTTTCACTATCTTTTCTAGTATAGTGCTTTTCTTGAGAGTTTTTGCATAAAGTGTGTGAATATCAGCGAGGTCTTCAGTATCCGAGTCACTAAGTGCAGTGTGTGAAGTGACCCCTAAGGATTCATTTCTTGAACTTACGCACCCATTGAAATCATCATTATTGCATTCCCTTTGACTCACACACCCCGTGGTAGAACTAACAATATTCTCAGAAAGTAAAGCATCTAAACCAGTAGCAGCATGATTCACAACAGCAGGAGTAGAGTTACTATCATCATTCTCATACATAGGCATATCATCATTGTATATTATCTTAGCAAAGAAAGACATGCAAGGATAAAAAAACATCAGAAGATTCGGGTTCCTCATTCTCAGAATCACTTGAATCATCCCATGTTTTGCAAATATTGGCCCTAGTATGTTTATTAGCAGTGTTGAGTTTCACTCTACAGTCTTGTCCTATGTGTCCTAGTTTTTCACATCTAAAACACTTAATGATCTTTAAGTCTTTGTTGGGTCTCATGTCCTTGTGATGTTTGTCTTGACCTTTCTCATGAGGTTTGTATTTAAACTGACTTGGATAATTTGGCTTGCCTTATCTATTTGCCAATTTATTTCTAAATTTGACAATTTTCTTAAATTGTTTTGACATCAAGGCAATTTGATTATCCAAACTATCTATATCACATTCCTCATCAGAATCATCAGTGGGAATAGTAAACTCAGGTTTCATGAACTTAGAGGAAAAACTCAAGTTGGAACTAGTCTATTTCCTATGGGACTGGGTCATTTGTTTCTTAAATTCTAATTCTATTTCCACAGTTCGAAGTTTACTACTGAGTAATTCAGGAGTGATATTTTAATCACACATTTCCTCAATAGCATATCTTTTATTATCAAATTTCTATGGTAATGACCTTAGAATTTTAGATACAATTTCATGTCTGTCATAAGTTATCCCATTAGCATGCAGTTTGGTCACAATGTCAGTTAATTTCATGTTGAAATCATCGAAGGTTTCAGAATCAGACATAATTAGTGAGTTATACTGCTGAACAAGCATTTGAGTTTTAGCAACCTTAACTCTAGTGTCACCCTCATGTGCAGTGATCAGTGTATCTCAAGCTTCCTTAGAAGTGGCATAAGATGAGATCCTTTTGAACTCATATTCATTTATGGACATAAAGATAACATTCGTGACTTTGTTATTATTTCGAGAAGTCTGCTTCTCTTCTTGTGTAAACTCACTCAATGCTTTCTTAACCCTCTCATTACTTCCTTCAGTGGATGGTTTAGTAGGATAAGATTATCCATTTTCAATAATATCCCAGACATCATCTCCCAAGGTTCTTTGTATGAAAGCAACCATTCTTACCTTCCAGTAAGTGAAGTTGTTTCCATCAAAGAGTGGGGGTCTGCTCAAGTTACCAAATCTTTTATTTTTTTTCATCTATTGTTATGATTTTAAGAAAATAATTTCAGAAACATAAGATCTTTTTAAAAAGATTTCTAAAGCTCTGATACCAATTGAAAAACTGTTACTAAAGACGTTTAATACAAGATTAAACTATTTAAGTAACTCCGAACTGATTTTTGAAGAAACTATTTTCTAAAAATCAAATCAGTTTAATCACAAGATGTGTTTAAAAATAATGCACGAGATCTGTTCAAGATTTGTTAACAAGTTTTGAAAAACAAAACTAAAATAGTTTAAATCAGCACACTAAACAGAAAGGGATAAGGAGATGTAGAAAGATTAATGACAAGATATTTTTAACGTGGTAAAACCTCAACCAATTGAGGAAACATCCACGACTCCCTCTACGGAGTAAAAATAAAAATCCACTAAAACAAATATAGCAGTTACAAACTATATAACACACATGCACACAAATCATACTTATACACTGGTGTCCTTATAAATTTTTTTCAGTTCTGATTATTGATGTTGTTCTCCCAAATTTCTAACTTCACTTTGTTCCAGTCTTTACGTCGACTCTTGTATCAAGATCTTATTACCAGCACTTTCAGTGTTGTAGTGTGTAAGTGTTTGTGATGGTGATCTAACACATGCATACACACACTCACGCTTATTTTTACAAACAGTCCTAGCAAATTATAAATCAGATCTATATGCTGTGATTTTAAGTTTCTCTCTTCTTAGGAAACTTTGAACCTTATTTGACTTTTAATATTAACCCAGAATCCACGACTATCTTGCTTAGAAGACGTATCAATATCTTAATCAATCTCAAGATTTTGAAAATATTTTTGAGATTGAAAATATCCAAGTGCGATTCCAACTAGGTCAAAGGTTTTGTTTTAAAAGAACTAGAAATAGAAAATGTTATTGTTGATTTTGAGTATGAAAACATTTACAGAAAAGAATCAACAATAGATTTCTTAAGATGAGAAACTATAAATGCAGATCTAAGTGTGATGTAACATAAAATGCTCAGATCTAAAATTTTTATGAAACCGAAACGTAGATCTAGCTTAATGCTTAAGTTGGAAACAAGATCTTAACACAAAGAGGTTACAGCACAAAACAGCTTAAGAAACTAACTCTCAAAATCTCAAACACTCAAGGTTGTGTTTGGTATATAACTAGTTTTGAAATAGGTTAGGGTTTGAAAGGTGTTTTGGACGATTTAGGGTTAGCGTTTATAACTCTCTCTCTCTTCTCTCTCTAGAAATGACGAAATGACAAAAGCTTCTAAATGGCTGAGAGTAAGGCTCCTTATATAGGGGGCTGAGAAGGTTCTAGAACGAGGTTAAAAATCAAGGGCTACGATTTAGTCTTTAGCTGTTGACTTTGATCCAACGATATAAGAGAAGCGGTGGATTAACACACATTTGATTTGTTTAGGAGGGATTCACAGGGATTAAGCCAGAACGCATGCAGATCATTGATTAAAACAATCCAAGGGCAGGAAATGAGCAAGGCTTATGTCTCATAGAAGAAACACAAATCGGACCGATATCAGGCTGACAGGTGTAAGGCTAAGATTAAGGCTGAAACGCGTGTGTTGAAACTAAATACACAAACACCTTTAAGTCTTTAGCACTTTCAGTTTCTACCCTAGTGAACTTCCAGAGATAAAATCATTAAATCAAAATTGCAAATTGACCCCAAAACTTATAATTCCATTTTTAATTTAGGAAAAAAAATGTTTTAAAAATCATTAAAAATTCCCCAAATTTTATTTAAATTCAATTTAAGAGAAATTAATATACACAACACACTTATAACCAATTTTATGCAATATGCAATGTATGAATGCAAATGTGTGTGAGTGTTGGTAAATATACCTTAGATCAAGAGGAATAAAATGAAGAGAAGGATTGAGGCTCTTTGGTTTCTAGGATGGGACTCAATTTTGTTTCTATTTACAAACCAGATGAGCACTTATACAATATAGACTCAAGTGAGTTAAGAGTATAAAGCGCTTCATCAACCACCACTCCACCACCATCACCCACATATAAAACAAAAATACGCAAATGAAGAGTTCAAAATATAATTCAAAAATTCTTGAAAGTCCAAATTCCTTTATATCTCGTTTATTGTAATTATAACTTTAATATCACCTTTTTTATCTTATATATTTTCTTAAACAAAAGAAAGTTAAAAAAGGGTTTAAACAACAATACCTAATTTAGAGTGTTCTCACATTTCTCTAAACTTTCACAATATTTCACATACTTTTCATAAATCAAAAGAGACACATTAGATTCTAAACCTTGTTCATACTACGAACTACTAGACTTTGATAGAATTTTTGGCATTCAAATATGTTTTTATTTATTCCATTTATATTATTTTCGTATATTATCATGTCACTCACGTAGCTAATATGTTCTACTCTGATAGTTAGTTCTCTTATATTTATTACTCTTTTAGTAGTCCCATCGACACGTACTCACTTTTTTATAATGATATTACGATTCTGAGGCACTATTCATATTTTAGTAATTTTGTACATTTCTTATATCACATTATTCATGTTTAGGTAGTTTACTCCCTTTTTAATGGTTCCATATAGCGTACTCACTTTTTCACAGTGAGGTTACATTTTTGGGATTTTTCTCATATTTTACCTTAGAAGAATTCATTACCATCCTTCCCATGATGTGGATATGATGATTCCATTCTTCGTACACATGCATACACTTTCACATCCATGTATATGTTCACTTTATACACTTTGTACACATGACACACTTTCCACATGTACACACATTCATGCATTTAGGAGAAAGATAACATTTTATTGATCCCATGAGAGAACAAAAGGGCGGAGTGGGTGCCTACACCTTCCCACTCAATAACATTATATCTGAGCCCATATCTCACTTGGTTTCTCATGTACTAGTTGTCTGTTTTAGCTATCTGCTTGGGAGTGGCTTATTATTTTGCCTGTTATGAGTAAAATAGGTTAACAACTCCAATCTTTGCACATTCTCACACTTCACATCACCGACCATGACCATTTACATCCTTTTGCACACACCAACACGCACGGGAGCACCGTTGTCGAAAGAGTGCGCGCGCTGTTAGGAGGTGCCGGGATGGCCACAAAACCAATATGGATCTTCTTAAATAATTTCTAATAAATGTCATTGAAACTAGAAGGAAAAATGTGATAGATTAATGCCTTATTTTTGTTCAACATGGTCTGGTGATATTAACGGAAGTGGTCAGTTGATTCAATCTTTTCATCATAGATATTAAACTCTCAGGGCCATGATTTAAATGGATCCCCTCATTCCAAAACCTGAGAAAAAGGGGAATACATTTAGTTCAAAAAGTTTCTTCTAGACACTTCTCTTGTCATGCGAGCTCTGACCAATATTATTGTCCATCGATCCCTCTCTAGATGAAACTAAATATTTACTCCCTTTCATAGACCTCTTTCTCACCATAGGGTCCTTATATGAGATTTGGAAATATCCCTTTCATGGTGACGTAGGGAGTCTCCTCTACATATTTGATTCTCATTATTATGCCTAATATTCCTTCCTTGACTATGAGTCTTTCTCACCTATGGGATGAGAGTTATGATGACCTCCTGGTGTTTATACTTCTACTTTCGAATCCCTCGCTCGATTCTCTCAAGACAACATTCGAGGTTATTGTTCGCCTTTTGATGACACCGAGCATTCCTCCCATTATCATGCAAACTTCCTCATATTCATTGATCATACGGGAAACCTGGATGCAGTGGTGTCCTTTCATGTCTTTACATTGTTTCTCCCTTGACTGATAGCACTAAATTAGGGCTATCTTGTCTCGTTAAGAACAAATAACGGATCTAATGCACCATCTATGGGGGAGGGGTTCATACATATTCTATATGATGTGGTATGAATCATGTTTTTCCTCTTAAGAGTTGTCCATGAGTCCTAATATCTAGCACTCGAAACCTAGTTAATAAGTAATAAGAAAATCTTTTGTCACGAATGACGTCAATTATACGAGGACAATTATCCAAGTACATGGTGTAACAATCATAGAGACTAAGTAACAAATATAAGAATGATAATAACATATTACACATACATAAAACACAAGGATGTACGTGGTTTGACAACTTTCATATATCCATGGTGTGTGTGTTTGTTGGTTGGGGGGGGGGGGGGGGGGGGGAGTCTTTGTGTTAGTTGTTGGAATTGAATACAATTTGATAGGAATTAGTTGCATTAATTTTCACATTCCCCAACTAAGGGTGGAAGCCTATAATTATAGGAAAAAAATATATGTTATAGTTGAGTTATCTTTTTTATGCTTATCCACAATGATAAGCTATCAACTTGGTTGTTTATCAAGTTGTTGCATTTGATATACATACATGCATTGAGAGTGGGGCCTTTTGGCCTTTGGGATCACTAGTGAGTGACCGAGTAATAGCGGAGAATTAGGAGCCCACTGAAAGAATAATTTATTGGCTAATATAACTATTAGTCACTAGCACTTAAAAAATGAAAATGTTTAATCTACGATATTTTTTATATTTAAAATGGGTTACCTCACCTTGAGGACATAATTCTTTACTTTAATGGAATCAACAATGTTAAATTGTTATATTACAACAATACTACGAAATACAAACAACTTACGGAATATAACAATGTAGTATAGTTATGTTTCACAATGAGATAAACATATTATAAATAGGTGACCTTGAGATACCACATATTTAAGGAGTCTAGACGGACCCTTTTCTTAATGCTCTTATATATAGTAGCAAATACACAAGAAAAATTGTAAACTTTTAAAAAATAACCACATGACAATTGGTTTAACAAGTGTGCATATAATGAGAGATTATTATATTGTCATATCAATTTATTTATTTGTTTGTGTAATTATTTTGTATGCATAACATTTTTCATATATCAAACATAAGAGACTGCAAATTAATTTTTATTTCTTGAAGTGCACGCTAAAACAAATCTCCTGCAAAAGAATCCCACAAATAAATTAACTTTAATTATACTTTGACCCCTTGAACTTTGTCCTCATTTTTACTTCATCGCCCATACTTTAATTTTTTACACTAAATCTCCTGAAACATTTAAAACCACATCAGTTTATCCCTAAATCCTAATAGAGTCAAGTTTTGGAAGAAAAATTAGTCATTTGCCTGGCTTATAAGGGTGTTTTTATACAAAAATACTCTCATGTGCCATGCAGATAATCAATTTTCCCTCGAGGACTTAACACCGTTGGGATTCGGGGGGTAATTTAATTTGTTTAAAAAATTTAAGAGGTTCATTATAAAAATCAATGTATGAATGATGAACTCAAAATGAGGCACGGTTTTCTAAGGATCAAAGTCTAATTAATCCAATAAATTATTTGAAAGTCAAATTAAGAAAGAAAAAAGATTGTAGTCAAAGACGTGTGGCATATGGTAGGAATCTCCATCTTTTGGGGTTTCCAAGGTTTTGGCATATTTCCTTGTAAAATGTTGGTTTTTGCGGCTAAAATGTTTTGGGTATGAAGAGATAACCACTTAACATCAAACTGAGTCAGACTAAAGATAGCCATCAATTAGGTAAAACGAAATATCACGGGGCCGACCGAAATGCAGACGTACAAACAAGTATTTTCATTTTTATTTTAAATTAATTATTAAAAATCTTATAAATATTTTTTAATATACATTTAATTCAAAATTTTATATTTTATTTTTAAAAATCACTCAAACAGCCATTTAATCAATATTCTCTTATTTTTAAAAATCGGCGCTAGCGATACCCTTGCCCCACCAACGTTCCTCACTGGAGCTTTTCTTTTGAGTGTTTTTATGTGATGATGAACTTTTTGAAATAATAGAGAATTAAGGTAAAGGTCATGTTCCTTCTTATATTTGGATTTTTAGGATAATACTTTTCAAATTTATAAATCTAGTCTCTGCGATACAATAACATTTATTTGTATGCTCCATTTGAAGTGAGGAGTTCATTTTTTGGATCCGCACCAGTGGCACCATTTTGTATGGTGTTTTAGTCATGTTTTTAATACATGGACTAAATTTATAAAAATTATGTGGGTATCTTATTTTTATACACTTTGAGAATTATAAGGACCTTTCTCCAAAATTCCTTTAAAATAAAATAAAAAGACTTATACTAAACGTGTATTATTTGAGTGACTATTTGATATATATCCATTTTATTTTTAAATGATATATTTTGTCAATTGGTTGCGGTAATTGTTGCATTATCATTAAAAACAAAGTGTATTAGACTTTCGGGCCTGGTAAGATGCAAAGTGATACGCTACAATAAAACATTTGACCATGAATTTCTATTTTCGAGTGATTTGATGCGTAATTATTGGATAAATTTAGAGTTAACTATAATATCATTTTGTCAAAATGATCCATAAGATTAAGACGTTGTTTTCACATAATCTAGCAATTTGTTATTCAATAAACCATGATATTTACATTACTTTATTGTGTTTTGGAACATGAATAGTTTTATGACTCAGGACGAACTTTATTTTCAACAGGCTGCGTGTTTGAAAAGATTCCATTTTAGCACGTGATTAATAACATTTTTTGACTCTTCTACTCATATAATTTTTGGGTACTCACATCTTAAGGTGCTAATTAGAAAAAAACAAAACAAAAAAAATTGATGCGGTCCTCTTTGTCTTTGTTAATTCATAGGAAGAACATGAACCTAGACTAGTCCTGATTACGGAAGGTGATAGTTTTGGCTATATATAGGGCCAGGTTTGCGTTGATCCAACAGCAAAGCAAAAAGTAGTTTAACAAAGGCAGAGATGGCATCTTCAGGTTTTGTGGGAGACAAATACAGGTCGTTATTGAATGAAGAGGAAGCCAAGAATATTCAGTGGAGGTTTGGTGCTCCTCCTAACTATTCTGTTGTCAACAAGCTTTTTGAACAAGGCAGGACTAAGGTACATAGATTTCTATTCATTCGTTTACTGCAAATGTTGGTTGGATATATACATGTAGCTAAGAGGAAATCATTGGAATTGGTTTTATTCTACTCATGCTTTCATTTGTAAAGACATCTCTGAATAACAGTTTGAGTCTCAAATGTGATATTTGCAGAATCTATCCTTTTAATGTATTAAGTGGAGTTTGATTTAGACTCCCGACGTGAAGATACTTTAGTCAAAAGTCTTGAGTTTTTTAACTCAAAATGGATATCGGGACACATCAATAATAGAGTCTAAATACGAGTCATTATGAATATCATACGTCAGGATGTCTCACTCAAAGTGTCGTGTCAGACTTAAAATTATTGAAAAGTGTTTGTTGATATTTTATAGCTACATAAATATTTCACAAATACGGCACACTCAAATTTAATAAAGAGTAAAAATACATGGACATATAAAAATAGACCCACACTCTAAACATTCATACTAAGGGTCCGTTTGGAAGTTTTAGAGAGAAAAGAAAGAAAAACAAATTATTAGGAGCGAAAATAAAAAAAGAAAAAGTTAATAAGAGAAAAAGAGAAAAAGAAAATAAGAGAAGAGAAAGTAGTTTGGGAGAAAAAATACTTCTTCACTCATAGACATTTTTTAACTATTTTTTTAGAAGAAACTGTTTTCACAAAACTAAAAAAAAAATCTTGGAAAAAAAAGTTTCCAACAATTTTCAAACTGTTTTAAAAAATATTAACAGTTTTTTCCAATTTTTATTTGTAGATTTTTAAACTGTTTTTTATAAATAAAAACTGTTAAACCTTTTTTTAAAACAGTTAAAAAATTGTTGAAAACTTTTTTTTTTAAAAACAGTTTTTTAGTAGAAAAAATGAAAAAAAAGTTTGTTAAAATAATAATAAAATTACAGTTTTTTTTAAGGAGCATAGTTTTATTTATAACAAAAATTAGTCAAATAATGTAGCGATTTTATGTAATAAAAACAACTATTTTAATATAAGAACAGTTTTCTACGAAAAACTTCTTTTATTATTAAAGGCAATGTATGTTTTTGTCTATCTAAAAACTGTTTCTTTAGTAAAAGAAGCTTTTTCTTAGAAAACTATATTTATATAAAAATTGTTTTAAATATAATCAATTCTAGATTATTAGACTATTTTTTTTAACAAAAAACTTAGCTACTTAAAAAAACTATAATTTATTTATTATTTTAACAAACAGTTTTTCATTTTTTAAAATAAAAAACTGTTTTTTTAGAAGAAACTGTTTTCAAGAAATAAAAAAACTGTTTCTTGAAAAAAAGGTTTCAACAATTTTTTTAACTATTTTAAAAATATTCAAAAGTTTTTCCAAGTTTTTAAATTTTTTTAACAGAATTTCCCAGTTTTTATTTATAGAAAACAGTTTAAAAATCTATAAATAAAAACTGAAAAAAAACTGTTAAATATTTTTTAGAACAACTTAAAAATTGTTGAAAACTTTTTTTTTTAAGAAAACAGTTTTTGATTACTTCAAAATAGTTTCTTTAAATAAACAGTTAAAAAATTGTTAAACGGTTAAAAAATTGTTAAAGGCTTTTGATGAGTAAAGAAGTCTTTAGTTTTTTTGTCCTTTAATATGCGTATCTAGAATGCGTCTATTTTTATGTGTTCTTATATTTTTCCTCTTTAATAAAAGCAGAGATTGCTCACTAAAATAAAATAAAAAAAAACACTGGTGACCGAATTTTGAAGATCACGACTAACTATGATCTTTCGTCTTTTAGTTTGCTCTCCCTGGTCCAACTACTTTATGCTTTGATCACTACAAAATAATTTGTTGTAATTCTTCGGTTTATCAAATTCAAATTAAATTGATCTCTAATACTATATTAAAGTATAACATCCCATAAAGCGAAATTTGTAGTTTGATATAGAACAATCTAAAATTTATTGGCTGAAATATTAAAATAAAATCTAAACAATTACCCTGTATAGTATTTTAATATTTTAATCAACATCCTTCTTCTTACATGAATATTATGATAAATATGGCCCGTAGGTTCACTTGAAGAGAAAGTGCAGAACCTTCTAAAGACATGGGAAATGGAGATAGTTCATAGATCGATTGTCGAGGAATGGAAAACATGTGATCCAAAAACGTTAACTACCAGTATCAATGGTAAAAATATGCTCTCTTTTCCTTAATTTTATTTCTCTCGATCTAGCAAGACTCAAAACTCTACGATATCTATTATTTTAAGACAAACACACGTCAAATTAGTAACTTTAATTAATTTTACAAGATTCGGATAGGGAGACTAGATTAGAAGAAGGTATATGGTAGTTACCCCCTTGATTTTTTGAATTAATGTTCTCACCAATAACTTTGACAACATACGGCTTTCCTCCCAAAGCATAGGTTTTCATCCTTTAAATTTGAAAGATTAATATAAAGATTTGTTTAATTGAAAATATGAAAAATAGAACATTTTATTTGCTAAAGATTTTACATTGTTTTCAAACTAAAGTATTATCTTTTGTATACTTGCTTGTGATAATTTAAAAAGTTCTCAAGATGCAAAATATAGCATATATAGAGGCTAAATTTATCCGACTTTCCTTGAGAAATGTTTCTCTTTTTTTCATTTTTTTGGAGGTTGGGTGGGGCAGGGAAAAGGATCTTTTTTGAAACGGATAAAGGGTCAATTACACTTTGTCCCCATTTTCATTCTAAACTAAATCCTCTAAAATCTTAAAAGATGCATCAGTCTACCCAAAGCCCTAAGACCATCATCATGACTGTTATTTTGCTTCATCATTTTGCTCATCTCACCATAGTATGGAGCAAAATGATAAGGTGTCCCAAAATAATCAAATTAAACAATACTTGCTCAGATGTAGCAAACCTAGCATTAATGTGACAAGCAAATAGTTGCGGGAAAGGACACACACGACATGGAATGCCGCGACCCAAATGACTACAACTTCCCCCTTCCTATTTGTTGAACCCTCCAATAGTTTTATTCAACCCTCCATTTGGCAATGAGTGGTTTGGGGTTTTACATTGTTTTCAAGGGCTTTCATTCTGAAATTTACGACAGTGCGCCGCTATTTGAAAAAACAATTGAGCACAACGATTGTCGCATACGGAAATTGAATATATATCAGGAAGCTTGTTTAGCATACATGGCATTCATCGAGCGATGGAAGCGTCGTAGAATTAATTGAACCCCTAATATGGTTGGAGCCAAATCTGCAGATATTTAAGCCAAGTTGTCTAAGAAATGAAGTTCTGATGGACAGTATCTCCTGTCCCATTAGCACAATTACCATTACACTCTTAGGATTCCTTCGTAGTGGGACACGTACGTGTGATTTCTTTAGTTTTAATGTAAAACAAGATATTTGTTTAATGTAATCAGGACATATTAAGAGCATCCATGATGGTGGAGGAAAAAGTTAAGAAAACTAGTAGTTTTACCTATTGAGTACTCTGCAATGGTGGAATGAAAGCGACAAATATGATAGAGATCGAGTAAGCGTTCTCTAAAGTTGGAGAATGCCTACAAAATTTGTAAATGTTTATACTAATGGCTCTCTGCGGATAAACACCACTATTTAGAACTTCAAGTTAAAACACCTAGTTTTCTTATAAAAACTGGGTTGGTCTTTTGTACCACTAAAAATTTGTTGGATAAAATTCAAATTAGAAAAAAAATAATCATATTTGTGTCTTACATCAATTCTTTTAGTTCACGAGATGGAATGATAAATAACACCTCTATGTGTTTTTTGGGTCTATAGGCTGGATTGAAGGGACTTCGTTCAAATCAATATGCATTCGTGTGTTAGGATATGTGGTAGTTGTTTTTTTAGACAACTTTGTTTATTAAACACTTCCAAACTAAGAAAATTGCAACAAATTCATATTTTTCATGACAAAATAATGTATATGACACACACTAAAAACTTTCATGCTTAACTAATAATACTATTTGTACCCTAGTCTGCTACACATACTTAAGAGTAATGGGCCATAATTTTTATATGGAGTTAGTAAAATCCAACCATGTTTATAATTTTGTAGGAAGGAAGGCATTAACTATGGAAGGAGTTGCCGAAATTGGTGGGTCATACAATAATTTTTTGCAAACCTCATTGCCACCAAAGCTACGTGGATACGACCCAACTGAGTACACAAATGATGCGTCTCACTTAGCTTTTACGACGACGTTTCCTCGTGGGTTTGCTATAGAGATTCTTCAAGTTTATTCGGGTGCACCAACAATTGTGTTCAAGTTTAGGCATTGGGGGTTTATGGAGGGCCCTTTTCAAGGGCATTCCCCAACCAAAGAAAAGGCGGAGTTTCATGGGATTGCCATTTTTGAGGTAGTCTTTAATAATCCAATTCGTTAAAAATGGATTAATGAGAATTTGAAATATTTATCAATGGACTCCTAAAACTAGTTAATAATTCATATGTACTAGTTAAAAAACATAAAGCACAATTACCAATCCCTCTTGAATGTTTCATACTTAGAGAGCCTAAAGATTTTAATGGATTTTAATTAATGAATCTTATTCTTTTTAAATAAATATTCTAATTTTTGGCACAAATGTATAGTTAATATAGTTGATAATGAATATATTTTTGGCACTTCACACTATTGAAATTTGGATGCATAGTCAAGAATGACGTTCTCTTTCAACAATAATAATAATAGATTATGTATTTTTAGGACTTCAAATAATATTGATTATGGATATAGGACAACAAACATTTCGTTTTCATTTTTAGTCCCTATTTTCAAATTAAAGGGACACGCTGTATGCTGTGACTGATTAACGTTTTATGAATATGGGTCCGTGCCAACGGCTTTAATAAAAAATAGGGACTAAAATTATAAATAAAATGTTTGTTGTCCTATTTTCTAAATACATATTACAATACGTCCTAAATTTACAAAGCCCCATAAAAAAATAACGAGTATTCTTTTAATCTAGTGGCATGTTGTATATATCTCAATTCTACCAGAACAATTTCCAAATATGTATACTCCAGGATTAAATCATATTTCATAATACTTAAAATTTTCAAGTCTAAATTACTTTAATCTTATTACCTGTTGAATAATTAATAGAAAGTAAAATTACTGCATACCCTCAATAAAGTGAAGCGAAAGGAATGCAATTATTTATCTATCTTGATCTCTCCATGCATCAAACAAAAGTAAGTTTGTGACAATAGTAAAAGGTTAGAGACAATTATTGATTGGTAAATGTTATAATATTATTGATTAATACGTATTAGAGTATTGATTGTAGTATATTTGAACAGGTGGATGAACAATGGAAGATTATTAAGGTGGAATTATTTTTTGATCGAGGGGAACTACTTGGAGCTCTTATGAAGGGTGAGGGCTCTGATCATATTACCACCGAGACCCCTGTAAGCTGCCCCTTTTTGAAAGGCGCTGGATAGATTTTATAGGACTGTGGCAGTCATTTGAAATGAACTTTTTGTGATTTTATGAACTATTATTGGGGAATGCACATATAAAGTGTCTTCGTTTATATCAAGGACTTAAATCCCGAATAAGCTTAAACTTTTATATGTGATTCAATATTTTATGATTTTATAAATCACAAAAAATTTAATCAAACAAACACTCAGCGGACCAAGACATGACAAAAATATCCTTTTAGTACGGTATCCACCATTTGATGTAATAATAAATTAATAATGTCTTAAACTATTGAGAATAATGATTGTTTAATGTGAAAAAAATTATGTATAGTTGAACTATATGCATTACTTATAGTTTGGTCTATTACACTTAAAAATATATCTGATTTAATAATAAAACAGATATGCGAACAATGTATAACAAAACCATGTGATCCTTAAGATCAATAAAATAGGAGTTTCCAAATGCATAAACAATGACCTCCAAATAATATCTCACAATTCCTTAAATAGATAGTAACACAACTATAATATATAAAGTCTCAATCAACATGTAAAGTACAACCTTAAAGATTATCCGTAATATTAACTACCTTTAACCATTTAGGAATTTTCTTCTCATATATAAGTTACTAGTCCTACCATAGTCTCATACTAAAACACTAACCACCAATCACCTACTCATCTACAAATATGTATCTCAATCAAAAAGATATTAAGATTTATCCTTTACATACGCATCAAAGCATCACATCATCTCCCACTAGACTCTATGCATAGGACGTAAAATCCAAACAAGGAATCCCAAATACACATCCATCTAGACTAGTGGGTCATAAAACATTTAACAGTCATTGGACCTAAATACTTAATCTATAATAAATTCACTCGAAGTACCCCCTAATCACATATACCTATCTCAAGAGACATTATAACTAATACACCACTCTACTAACTAGAAATTATAATTTTAACTCCTTATCATTACAATACTCAACAACTCAACAAAGCCTTTTCCCAATTATTTGGGGTCGGCTACATGAATCCTATTTTTCCATTCCATTCTGTCCAGTGCAATATCTTCGGTTACACCACATGATATCATGTCCTTTTTTATAATATCCCACCAAGTTAATTTAGGCCTACCTCTACCCCTTGGGTTACCATCAATACTAACTAAATCACTCTTCCTTACAGGAGCATCCATTGGTCTACGCTTGACGTGTCCAAACCATCGAAGTCGATTTTCTCTCAATTTATCTTCTATAGGAGCTACTTTCACCGTTTTACGAATTTGTTCATTTTTAATTTTATCCTTTCGAGTTTTACCACAAATCCATCTTAGCATTCGCATCTCCGCCACACTCATTTTCTGCACATTTTGTTTCTTGGTTGCCCAACACTCTGTCCCATATAACATGGCGGGTCTAATGGCCGTCCTATAAAATTTTCCTTTTAACTTCAAAGGTATACGTCTATCACACAGAACGCCGGTCGCGCTTCTCCACTTAACCCAGCCTGCTATAATCCTATGCGTAACATCATCACTAATATCTCCATCTTTTTGTATAATCGATCCTAAATAACGAAAATGATCATTTCTAGGTATTTCTTGACCCTCCAATGAGGGTGACCACTACTGAATATCCTTGTACACCCCGACCCCAACTATTTCACCCATTTATAGTATGGTACACAATTGCCTAGGAGCACAAAAACTAAATGTATAAGGAATAACCCCCAAGGCATAACTTCTCCCATCACAAATCATAGGATATCATAGCATAAAAACTCACTTGTCATCGTATATAATTCATGCGGCCCATTCAAAGTTCAAAATAGGGAATCCATACTACTTCCTTAATTTCAAACATCCCATCTACACCCAATCGCTTAACCTACTATAATAAGAATATGTTTATCCATGTGTACTCGATCCATATATTTGCCCAACAGGCATATATAAGTACTCGTTATTTTATATAATATCCTATGTTAAGGGATAGCCTACTAATATGTAACTAACTAACTACATTATTATTCTAGAACTACTCTTTGCTATACGTAGTCCCACATGCTAAGGGAAGGATACCACTACTTATCCACATTATATCACTACACAATTAATTATTCCACAAGTAGGTAATTACTAACATATTAAAAATATGAGTACACCCGATGCATGATCTTAATAGATCAATCACTCACACATCCCTCCAATAAATCAACAACATATAGGTCACTCATATGAACCACAATAAATTAAGAATGCAACATACAGAAAACTCACATGATCCACTAATAAATTAGCAAAATGAGTCCACTGACCCATGACCACCATTGCTAGGGAACTTACATGGTCCATAAGAAAACATCTTACAGAGGTATACCCCACACCTCTTGGGATTAATCGTGCCTCTACTAGCTCTCCTTCACTTAAGGATGCCCTAATGACTAAAATACCACAATATACATAAAGGTAAAATAACTATGTCATCACACCAATTGCGTAACCACGTACTAATATCTACACATATGTATACTAGTTCCAATGTCCCAACACAAGAGATGAGAAAAAGGTTATAACATAGGATTGTAATAATAGACATATAACCATCCAACATCATTAGAACTGGGGCATAAACATAGTCCAACACATGTGACCCATCAAATCACCGACTAGTATATTCCTCAGAAGCCTAAACACACACTCGTGGTATGTTTACAGACATAAGACAATACACGTAAGAACATATGACCTTAAACATACAAGTAGGTACATATTATCGAATCGGTTCTACACTCTCCTTTAGAGTGATACGGTTCCTAACCATTGATTGAATCTCAACAATTATCTTAACTTAGCCTCGGGATATAAGGTCCACTTCAATCTTCCCCAGACCCCCCTTTTGGTTTATACCATAATTACACAAAACCTAAATTCGTTTCCCCCACCGAATCATAATAGATTCTTCCATAAACTCTAATTAATATCCCAAACATCCCAAGCAACCTGACATATGATGGTCCCTTTTAACCATATAAAGCCACCCATAATAGTCCCAAAAAATAATCCAACCCTTCCTTGTATTACCCTAAAATTTCACCCCCATTTGTCTTCATTAAGAACAACAACACTCGATTTGCTCAATTTTGACCAACTCGGATATCTCTGTATTAGGACCAAATTGACCCGACCCTGGGACCTTGGAAACAACAACTTTGAACCACTTTATACATGCAACCCAAAATTCACGAATTTAACAAACGACTTATCCGCACCCAAAAACTAATATCTCTTATAGGTTTATGGTATATCTCTCCATATAATTACCATACAAAACTTAAAATATATGCATATCTAATAATTTCCCAACATAAAAAAACCTCATGTAAACATGTTAAATTCAAATCCCATCAATTTTTGCTCAATTATCAAATTTATGCTTTGATTATCAACATAGTTAAAAATGACGATGACTAATATAATTAAATTTGAACCCACAATTAAATCAAAGAAATATAAAATTGAATCTACACAATTACCTATTATGCACAAAAATCCCAATTTTACCAAAAAAAAAATTTATTTATCCAATCCAAATGGATCATTTAATAAATATTGCTCTAATAATATGAATAAATATTCTAAAAAATTTACGATATCTAACCCTAATTTAACCAATTAATTCCAACCTAATTTAACCCAGTGACATAATTTATATACGATCCATAGTTCTAGAATTCATACTTCAAATGCAAGTTTTCAGTAATTCAAACATATAATTTGAAATTTAAATTTCATATTTATTAACCTAAGATTATTACATAAATTGATTAGGCCAATTTATGTGAATTCTAATCTAAAATATTCATACCAAATAGGAGAAGTAGAGAAGAATATTTCCTTAGTTTGTTACAGAAGAAATGCCCAATTTTATGTAGAAATTTATACTTTTCTTTTTTCTTAATTAACTCTCCTTAGTATTATATCCTTGATATTATAACCATTCTTACTCAAACTGCTTTCCAAATTGCCTCATATGTTACCTTTGTCTAGCCTCCTAATTTAGATTTAGGTTTTAAGTTAAACATGGGATTAGAGACTTATAATAAGTTAATATTATTTAATTATATTTCTATTCCCATCACTTCATGTAGACCCTACTTTAATAAACCTTATGGGCCTCAAAATCAAATCCAAGTTCCACTAAACTTGATCCAATGGGTTGTCCAACCCATAAGACTAATTTTCCATATTTTAAACACCATTTGGGTTACTAAATGGCCCCATAAGTCAACATAAAAATCGTGACCCAATAATACAACATAATTTATTTCCATAATTTAAAGAAAAATATCCACTCAAATCAATTATTTAAAAGCTCCCGATTATATTAATTATATAATTATTTTCTTCAATTATATTAACTATTAAAATTATGGGATATTATGTTAATAACTACAATGACTTTCAAAATGATATTGTATCCATTTCTATAATACAGATCATACCAATATGCATGCTAATGTATATGATATTACATGTTCATATTTATAGAACTATCTGCAACACGTGTAGGATGGTCCTCATGTCGTGTATATGGAGGATTTCATCTTCTTGTTGGTATAATGTACCATTTGACACCAATAATGGAAAATGGATTGAATGGAATTTTTTTCAAACTCTTTCCTTCTCCCTTTCTTGCTTTATGAGAATGTGAGATTATTTAAAATTTTCATTATTTTTTAGGTTTAAAGGATTAGTTTTAAAACCATTTCTAGGGTGGTATTGTATGTATAAAATGTGTGTTGGTTTTGTACTTGTCCCCATTATGATAATTATAAGCAAACAATATGTTTTTTATAACAAAAACTCCACTCCACCCTTTCTCATTTTCTTATGGCCCTTTATCCTTCCCTTTCAATATATTCAATTTGCATTATTGTTTTTCTCTCTTACACCCTTACTTTTTTGTTTATGACACTTCGAAATCAAATTTCCATATTATAATTTACCTTTTCACGTTCAAGTTATTGCATATGCAAATGTACATATTTTATATAATGATACACACCACGGATGTGTATCATGCTTTAAAATAAACACACATTTTATTTGAAAATTATCGCGATAAAAATGATCACCCCACCATAAAATATACAACAAAGAATAATACTAATAATTGATTTAGTATTAAAGATTTGAGGCACTACAGTACCCCCAATCAAAGATAGAGTCTCTTACTAATGTGAGGAATTTGTGTGGTGAGTAATTTTCATTCTCTTTCATCAGTGTTACTCAAAGGTGGAAGATGGGGGAGTGTTTCATGAATTTTGGATGTGTTATATATGGATTTTACAAGTTGTTTCTCTCCCAATTACATGGAAATTGGTAAATATTAGGTTAGGTACATGAGAAAAACTTGAAAGTTTGAGAGTGAGAAGGTTTTAGGTATATACTCTGATGATGAGTTGATGTAGAATGACTATCCGAGATTTGAGTATAAATATAAGGGTATGCGACTTATCATTGGTGATAAAGTACAACACACCCCAACGTCAATTATAAGATAGTCCAATCATTTTTAACTTAGTAAATAATCATTGCAAACATTTATTCGATAATTGATAAATATATTCGGTTAACTAATATAATGAGTGATTTTTAAAAAATTCATTTAAAATACATTTTTACAATAATACTGCACTTTTAAACTTATTTCCAGAATTGTTGAACTTCTTAATTTCACGATTGGTGACATCAACTTCGTTATCACCAACATCAAAATTACAAAGACACATATATATATATATATATATATATATATATATATATTGTTTCCCAAATCTCTCTTTTTATGATAAACTAAAATAGTTTAACCTTAATTAGCAATTTTAATCTTCTCCACCGAACCCTTTATTTCGTTCGTCGACTTCCCTCTTTCTATTGCTTTATAGAAGAAAAAATCACCCTCATTTATCCGTCTAGTTAACAACACGATCGATTTGTGAAAACCTTAACTAGTAAGTAATGTTTTTGAAATGGCATTTGTAAAATAGTTATCAATTTTATGTTATTAGATCTTTCATCTAATAAGTATCCCACACTGTACAATATGCAACTGTTGGTATAACTAGGTATTAAAGATAAATTATTTGAAAAAACCTAAATGTTTGGAACAAGGTTATCCATTATTTAGGGTATTTTTACATTCTTTAGGGGTCTATACCATTATAGGGAAAAGTTGAAAAGTGTTTTGCTTATTTTTTGTATTCATGCTTGGATTTTTGTTAACATTTAAGAGTTAGTCGTAATTATATTATTTGTATTAGTTTTTATGTTAAAGTTTTATTTTTATTTTTTATGAATGGTTTTGTATAGGGAAAAAACTAGTATGTTGTGTTATGAGATAAAATGAGACTTACATATCAATAAAGGATCTCTATCTCTCTCTTACACACACATACACGCTCTTAATGTGTGTGTGTGTGTGTGTGTGTGTGTGTGTGTGTGTGTTTTGAGTTCATGACACTAACTCAAATTTTAACGTTTGACACTAACAAATTATGTGCATTAGTTTGGGGAGTTTATAGTTCAAAGTAGACTTACTATGTTAGTGTTATATAAACTGGATTAGTTAATATAAAAAAAAGTTATCCAAAAAATGGATTGAATAAATATGAAAGGACTTTTCATTAAGAGAGCCTTTTATGTTTGTAAGCAATTACAGTACACCAAAACCCAAAAATGATCATAGCAGGTGGTCAGAGTTCAAAATCGTGATCATACCTTTTTAATCATGACCCAATATATGACCCTATCTTGGTGTGATTTATACCAGTAGTTGGTCACAGTCTAAACCCGTGACCCAACCGTAACTCTAATGGAGGGAAAAATGGAACTAAGGTGTTATGTAACAGGTTACAATCCACAACCGTGACCAATGATAAGAGACCATGACCAATAAGTGTGAAATATGTTCATGATTTACAATTGTAACCCAAAACCGTGACAACCATGACCATGTTGACTGATAGTGACTATTTAAATTAATTCAAAATGATCACGGAATGGGTCACGATTCTGAACCATGACCCCATTTTAGTTAAAAATAAAACCCTAACGGGATTTATTTTCATTATCCTCATAACTCACTCAATTTCTCTCCCTTTCTCTCTCTCTCTCTCTGTACATACATATATACACAAAGAGAGAGAGAGAGAGAGAGAGAGAGAGATGAGGATTGGTGGTGGAGCAAAC
The DNA here is from genome assembly GCA_949130495.1 of Sambucus nigra. Lineage (NCBI taxonomy): Eukaryota > Viridiplantae > Streptophyta > Magnoliopsida > Dipsacales > Adoxaceae > Sambucus > Sambucus nigra. Next base: position 625,668,602 of record OX422210.1, on the reverse strand, counting down.
CGTTGGTTGTGGTGCCTAGAGAGAGTCAGTCGCGAAGAAAAAGAGCGAGAGTCGTCCGTATATATATATATATATATATATATATATATGTGTGTGTGAATTCTTATGTATATGCATATATATTTGTACGTATACGTATGTTTGTGTATATGGATATAACCCTAAAAATATATTTCATTAAGGCTTCTATAGATTTAGCCCTAAACATTTAGGGACATACGTTAGTGTAATACCACATATTTTTCATTTATTAAAATAAATAGATATTATTATTTGTTCTTCTGTGACATGTAATGCCACCATTTGCAATTTATATGTATTATGGAAATAAATTTGAAATTAAGACATTGTAAAATCTTAATCAACTATTTTAACATGACTGTGTATTATGGGTTATTATGCAATGGTTAGGGATTTGGTATTGAGGGTTTCCTTATTTGGATTATCCCATTAGTCTCGTCCCCCAATGATCATGAAGTAGTTTTTTATAATGTCATGCCGCACAAAATCAATAATTAATAAATTAAATGGCTCTTAGATTTGTATTGGTTTATTTTTTGAAAGTGTTGAGTTAAATTAATAATTTATGATGGTATGTTTAGGGCTTGTTTTGGAATGCTTAAAACGGTAATTTTTAGCTTAGAATGTTGGGTTTTAGGCCAATGGGATAAGTATAAGCCTTAGGAATTATTTAAGTCATTTGAACTTGGTTTTGGGCTATTTTAGATGAGGCCCCTAAGCATTATTTTGTGATTAATAAGTTTTAATGAGTCATTAGAGATCTCATAAGTAACATATCATAATTGGGGGAAGCAACTTAAGTCTGGAGAGAGAAACTTCAAGAGAAGAGGAAGAGTTAGAATGATCTTGCCCTAGTTTTCTTCACCAAATTGATAGAGGGAAAGTTTATTTAGAACTAGACTATAGTTTTCTTTGATTATATCTATTAATTGAAATCTGAATATAATCATGCTCTAATCTTGTTATTATGATTAATTAGATTAATTTTCATAATTAGTCAAATTAAGATGTCAATCATATTAACTTCTATCTGATATTGGTAAAATTCCTAATGAAATTAAATTGAATCTATTTGAAAATTATTCGAATTAGTTTTATATTGTGAATCACTCAAAATACCTCTGATTAGATGAATAAATCCATGAAAACTGTAGGTTAGTTGATGAAATTGATAAACTTGGGTTCTTGTGTTTAAATCTGAAGTAAAAACTTTGTTAATTGTCATTAGATTTGAGTTCCAATCATATATTTGATGGGGTTTCATAGTTGGGATGTATATTGGGACTTAATTAAAGCTCCTGAAGTCAACAATGGTGTTCTAGAAAAAGAAGTGGGACTTTGGAGAAGATGAATTTCGTAACTTAGATTTTAAAAAAAAAACTGTGGCCATCGATCAGTCGATCAAGCGATCGTGTCATTATTTGTGCAACTTTGGTTTTTAATTGGTTTGGTTGGCTTTTGTAATTAAAGACTATTTTGGGGATTCCCTTTGACATAAATCCTTAAACACAATCGTATGAATACAATTCTTTGAAATTGAATACCTAATTTTATGAAATTTTGTGAAATTAATTAATTATGTTAAGACTTATAATCCTTTGAATTAGTAGGATATATTCTCTTAATTTATATTATGGAATGCATACCATGTGTGAGTGCTCATGGGTGATGTACTAGAAGGGATTCAATTTTGGGAGCATGTGCGAAATCTACCATGATGGTAACTCGGTGATAGAGATGGGTTTACCATGTTTATATATACCATGGGTCCTACTATCGATGTACTCGTATCCCGAAGGTGTTTTACGGGGGTTGTTTTCATATATTATTGGGTGTGGTAGGCTATACGAATAACGAGAAGGCGTAGAGATTTGTCCCTCTATTAGTGATGGGGTCTTAAGTGTGGGTCGACCTAAGATTATACCTACTACACATGAGTGATCCCTGAAGGACATAGAGATAGGCCTTTGTAAATTTTGGGATTGCATTAGCCCATTTACCAAGTACGTGACGGGGACCGTACTCTAGTGGATATAATACTATGATAATATCTTTCTTATCTTATACATTAGAAGTGATTAGTGTTCTATTTTTATTAATCCATTGATTATATTCAAATTGTGTAGAATGATACTAAATTGTGTTCACTTGGGTTTGGGCTAGTAGATGCGTGGGATATCTAGGATTGCTTGGGTTGGGATAAACTTAAAATATCACTAAAATACGAGATGAAGATGCATTATTATATTTTAGCCCAAATTGAATTATAATTTTTCTTTATAGACTCTAACACCCCGTAATTTTATTGATTTTTATAATGGGAATTAGTTGGGATTAATTAAATTAAATTTGAAAAATTAATCCGGTAAAATAAATATTAATTAAGGAAATAAGGGTTAATATTTATTTATATTGAATATTACTTAGTTAATGAGTAATAATAATGATATGATTGTCGTGAGTGAGAAATACAGCGGTTACGGTAAATTTAGTCGGGACACGCTTATCAGTCGTGTCGAGACTTAATTTGGGAAATAAAATATAATTTCATCTTTGATAATTCAAATGTTCATTTCGAGTGTGCCGGTGTGTTCGGAAGAGTCAAAATAGTAAAAAAAGTATACTCGGGTGTTTAGTTTGGGTCCCAGGACATTTTTAAGCCAAACCGACTCCCCGGAGGGGTATTTTGGTATTTTTAAATTTTGGAGAAAAGAAACCTATGAAAATTGGAGATTTATATCTTCAATCACGTAAGGGGAGTTAAGGTTATCACTTACCAAACCAAAGAGCCACATGAGGGAGAAATAGAGGTTTTCCAAGGCCAAAAATCACTATTCTTGCACCACCACCACCACCCCCACCGGATTGTAGATCGGAGGAGGACAACAAAAATCCACCATTAATTCTGTAGAAATCAGAACTCCAAATTAAGGCAAGTGTTTATCTTACTGATTTATGATTTGATATACCATCTATATTAGAGTAGGATGATTACCTTATGAATTTCATGAATTTTGACCTTAAATTTGAAGGTATAAATCATGTTCTTGGGTAGAAATGGTGATATAATTGGTTCCTTATACATGTAGGATGAATTTAATGAGTAATATCACGAATTTATGAAGACATCTGGAGTTATGTTGAAGATCTTGAACAAGAATGATAATCTTGAGTTTTCAAAGATAAATCTTGATTTAATTTAATTTGAAGTTGTTCTTAAGGATTTAATAATTCATTACATTAAAAACCGTTTATACATGTTACTATGATGTTTGAAACCTTTGGTTAGGATTTTGGGATAGTGTAATGGTGGTTTAGATGATTAAAAATGGCGAATTCCTGTAACAGTTTAATAGAGAAGATGATACCTGTCACAGCGAATCCATTTGGACCAAGGCCAAATCGATTTAGTTTCCTAGATTTGAACAAGTTCCCCCCCTTTTGCTTAAAATTCATGGGAAACAATTAAGTTGACCTTTGAAGTAATTTTAAATCCAAATGAGAGATATTCTAATTACCAATATGTTAATGTTGTAATTAAGGTTAGTCATACGAAGAGAGCTTAATGCCATAGTTGATCAAGTTTAACGGGATAATAAAAGATAATTCGGATCATGATTTCATGTCATTGAAAATTATGAGAATTTAGGACCTAAATGAGTAGTTCATGAGTGAGATACCTACTGAACTTACTTAAGGGATAAACTGGTAACCTTTTGGGTGTTGGGAAGAACTCGGGATTATATAATTGTGACAACCCTCTTAAAATAATAACGGGTGGCCAGTCCTATACTAAAATGATCAGGAATCTCAAGTGGAACATTATTTGCATCAACTGACGATCCTAACAGTAAACACAACTAACCACCCATGACTACTAAAAGAGGGTGTCAAAATTTAAAACCAATTAAAATCAACCAGGCAATCATTAACAGGCAATACTACATCTAAATATGATGAGCAATACATACAAGCTCCAATAATATAAAAGAGTACAGGACAATGTATAAAGTAAAATACACGAATATGTTGTCGGGTCACAGACAATACAATAATCTGAGAAAGAAAATATATAAGTGCTACTCTACAACACTTGGGTATAAACCCGATATACAAATTGAATCCTAATCTAGATACACAAAAGAGAGGAATCGACTATAACAAAATGCCGCAACAGTCCGCTACTGCCACAACTCCACGAATACACTGGATGGATAAACATCAATGGCGTCCTTGCGGAGGAACACCTAAAATAGTACAATATAATTACATAGCAGGAGAAAATATAAACGGGTCAGAGCCCGAGGTGAAAACATTTTATAGCAAGTGCATTAAAATGCATAATAATTATAAATGCATTATGACATGATTAAGGTGGAGTCGCACTCTCCATAAAAATCCAACTCGCCTCTCAACTAAAGCGCGCACTAAACGTATGCACATGATCTCCAATTAAAAGCCCGAATCTATCTAGGCAAGGTAATCTAACTTAAACCCAAATAATACTCATCTAAAAACCATCTAATTCATATTCTTCAATTTTTAATATTATTAATACCCATTAATCGTTCACTTACTTAACATATAAAGTTTACATAAACATTTTCTTACTAACATACACTATACATAAACATTCTCTTTTACTAGAATTTCTCATATTCCAGTTATACCATCAATATACATATAATTATATATGAGTTATTAGCATCCAAGTGCTAAGGACTAAACTACTCCCAATTCTCAATATTGCACTGCGATTCGTGCGTGGGACGTCTCGCAAGCAAAATCCAAACAAGGAACCCCCCCGATACACTACTCCTGGCAGTACTGATTATCAAGATTCATTATGCCCTCAATGCATGATGCATGCAAACCAAATTCTTATCATTCCACTTTAATTAATTTATAATTCGCAATTCTCAACAGTGCACGGCGTTTCGTGCATGGGACGTCTCGCAAGCGAAATCCAAACAAGGAACCCCCCCGATACACTACTCCTGGCGTTGTCGATCGTCGAGATGCATACTATATATAAATATGAGCATTAAGGACTAACTTCTCCTTACTTCCCAACATTACACTGCGTTTCGTGCGTGGGACGTCTCGCAAAGAGAAATCCAAATAAGGAACCCCCCAATACACTACTCCTGGCAATGTTGGTCGTTGAGGTCCATTATGCCCTCGATACCCAAAGCACTAATCACACTAGAAATATAATAACCATCCAAGCGAGCTATAACTCGAGGACGCAGGTTCTCAATGCTATCATCCTCCAGTGCCCAAATCACGTAGCATACTGGGGACCACCGGTAGGACTAAACGAAACCTACTTCGTGATCAACTCACACACGCAACGTCCGGGAAGCGGTCATAGTTCCTAACCGGTCCACTGAAAATGACACATACCCACGACTTCTCACCCCCAAAATAATGTATATCACATACAACGCAATGGACGACTATGACCATGGGAATATCCACACCCTGCTCATCGAGCCAGGATGCTCACCCTCATCGTGCAACTTCCCAATGATAGCAAGGAGGGGGTATGCTTCACTCTTATATATATATATATATATATCATCATCATCACATGAGATATACATACATCATCACATCATATAAATATATACCATCATATAAGGTATACCTATCACATTGTTCACATATTCGTATTACGCTCTTAGGCGTAAATGAAATAATATTATTATTTAGTATATTTCTCTCTCGATATACTAATCGTTAAATCTCACATAACTTCCCTAGTTAGTATACACTATACTATTTCTCACTTGAAGCTCACACATCGTTCCCATTTATGAATTGTCTCTCAATTCTATTTATGTTAAGGATATTCTCTATCCTAATGCACCTCAATTAGAATTTCTCCTTTATGTGAGATATCTCCCAAGTTAATCATCATTAAGGATACTTTCTATATCCATATGCACATCAATTAGCATTTCTAATTCTTAATTCATAAAATGGTTCAGTCAATCATATGAACCTTTAAAGTTATCCCATTAGGGATTTGATTCTAAAATCCAATATCACTAGACATGTTCTCGCTCTTTCATATAATTCCATAATTATCTCCAAATAGAAACCTCAATGGTAGTGGGCTTTCCCACTTGTTATATACGATATTCTCTAATCGGTATTCCTCAATTTAAGTCCATAAGACCCAAATAATTTCTCATAAGGGAAACTCCCTAAAAGTCTCCAAAAAACGCTTCTCATAACTCCTATAGAGGTTCCCAAATGACAAAATCAAACGAAACATGACGAAACTCACTCCAGAAAAACCTCTCAAAAACAGTCACATTTTCGAATCGATTCGGCCCCTCCGAATCGATTCGGTCTCACAGCGAATCGATTCGGCCCCAGGGAATCGATTCGGCCCCAAAGAACTGTAAGTCTTCTTCTTACCGAATCGATTCGAAAGGGGCGAATCGATTCGGTTTAGTCAGCAAACTATGAAAGGGTTGTTTTCTACATAAACCCAAAATACCCAAAAATCATTTTAATCATCTTCCAACCATTTTTATTCAACCCAATCATATATATAATGCTAAAATTCATCCAAAAACACATTTAAACTAATTTCTAACCTCAAATCCATTTTCTACACAACAAATCTAAGATTTTACCCAAAAGTTAGGTTTTAGCAATTTATCCCAAAATTCAAAAATTATATCCACAAATCATGAAATAAATGGTACACAACAATTATTTAACAAGTTTAATCACTTGCCTGAAGTTCGTAGGGTCTGAATCCTCTTCGAGATCGCGTAATGGACGGAGATCCCACTTTCTCACTTTTTTTCTTCTCTTTTCTTCCTCTCTCTTTCTTCCTTTCTATTTCTCTTTCTCTCTAAGGAGAATTGTTTCTCCCGTAGGCTTAATAAGACTTGTCTCCCAAAATACGCAACTTTAAATGATAATACACACTTTAAATGACTTGGTAACTTTAATTCGATCCAAACGATGATAAAATATTTTGGAACCTAAATAGACCCCAAGTACAGTCATTTTGCCTATCTCGATCCTTCCGAAAATAACTACACCCTCAGAATTGCCATTCAAAACACTTTCTAACAACTTCCAATTTTGACCTCAAAATCAATTCGATCATTCTCCAATAAAAACAATATTTATTTCTCCCAAAATAGATCAGTGATTGTCCCAAAAATCTCGGGTTGTTACAAACTTCCTCACTTACAAGAATTTCGTCCTTGAAATTAAGCTAAGCCTAATACTCCAAAGCTCAACTAGTTCCTACGACACTCATCCTCACTAAAGCTAGACTTAAACCTCTAACTTCCCATGATGAAGTATTTTATTTTGTTTTAAGTTTGATAAAATCAATTTATTAACCACTAGGGCTCCCATACACCGTTTATTTTTTAGTTTTACTCGAATAAACATAATTAGGCTTCTCTTGCCCCAAAAGTTCCATAATTAGAAATAGATTAAATTAGACCATCATACTAATAATATAAAATTTTTGAATGGTTCCAATAAATAACTCCTCTCAATTCCTGGCATTTGCCACTTTCATGCGGGGGAGGTCTCGCAAGCAAAATCCAAACAAGGAACCCTCCAAATACAATAATATGTAGCGACGTCGGGGATTGAGAGTTTGTTAGATCCGGACTAGAGTTTTAAAAAATATTTTTATGTAAAATCATTATGATATGGCCCAAAGGCCTATAAAAAGCTTTATTTTGAAAACAGTTTATTTTAAAAACAGTTTATGTCTTACGATATTTATATAAAATACCTTATGCCCATAACACAAGGTTTTAACAATCATCGTCTCCTTAATAACATATAGCTCACAAAAATTAGCATAATTATGAGCTAAAATTTCCTGTGCCTCAGTAGTCCACAATTTCTAAATTCTTTTCAGAAATCATACCTTATATCATATCAATATATTGCCATTTATTAGGTTATTCCATAGTTGGAATACAACAATTATATAAGTCTAACATGACTATATAAAAGTAAGTAGCTTTATCATTACTACTCAATACACAATAACAATTCTTACGTTCATAACATAGTTATATCTCTCTTTCTAGCACATCACCACAAAATCCAATCTCTCAAAAGATAGAACCATAAGAGCCTCACTTGCTCAAAAGTCCCCTTCAGGTTCATTCCATACATAATAGGGTTCTAGCACTACCCTCTCACAACTATCTCTCATACGATATTCCCAAAACTCCATATAGTATAATCTTATTCACAAAGGAAAATAACTTACATCATCCATCTCTAGTCATATTTCATCTCCTCATCATTAAGCTCCCACACAAAGTCCCCTGGTCTAAAATGACCTCGAATCTGCTGTAGGGGTTACACTTCCAAAACTTCGTCAAAATGTTGTCATTTACCTCTTTTAGGACAATCTCTCTTCCTATGACCTATTTCCTTACAAAATAAACATCTACCCGCAATTCCTCTCGGCCCATCTTGAGGAACAAAATGCCGTAATGACCCTCTATAGTCCGACTTATACCCACTGGCACCATTGGCATTCTCTTCGCCAAACCTACTTGATGAAACCAAATCTCCAAAGTTCTTACCCCCTTGCGAACGAAGACGATATTCATGACACTTTAACAGTGCCGCATTCACTACCTCGGTGAAAGTCTCTAACGATGGGCTCTCTAACAAATGCCGCCAAATTCTCCAATTTAACCCTCGCATGCACTACAACAAATCTGCTGAATTGTCAAGGTCATTGACCTTGACAAATCCAACTTGTCAAGGTCAATGACCGTGACATTTCGAGACGAGACAACATTTTTTGTTACGGTCGTGTCACGGTCGTGTCGCGGCCAATGACCGTGACACGTTTGTCACGGTTTCTAACCGTGACAAAGCCGTGACCCTTTTAAAAAAAATTTGTCACGGTCGTTGATCGTGACAAGTCCGTGACAACAATTGTCACGGTCTTGTCACGGTCAATGACTGTGACAATTCTAGGAAGAATTTAAAAAAAATCTGCTGGGCAGTATGGCCACTGCCACTGCCCAGCAGTATATTTGTACCTGTTATAGCAACGTTGTACCTGTTCCAAACATCATATATCCAAACAAACTAAAGATAATGCAAATATATATTCAAAATAAAAAGTATTTAAGAAGAAACATCATCACCATCAATTATCTCAAATCTACAAACTATTTGCATGGACACCTCCTTATCCTTCCCTTCTCGTCCGAATAACCACATAAGTATAGAACATATGTGGCCTACCCTTAGGGCCACTCCATGTCCCCTGAATTGAAATAAAGTAAAATTAGTATCCGCCCCTCAAATATAGATAAATATAAATCATAATTGAAATCGAAATTGACATATAAATATAAATACATTACCTGTAGTGTCACTCAAACAGCTAACTTGATATCATATGGCACCTCCTTCCAACTAATCTTACCCCGAGAAATCGTGTCAAATATAATTCTCTTCATATCTAAACACTAAGAAATACCATAATCCTATGGAGTTATGCGTTGCAAATTCCTTCCAACCATTGTGTAGCCAAAAATCAGCAGTTGAAGTTGTCAATTCCACCTTTTAATGGTCTCCCATGTTTTGCTAGAAGTTCCAAGTGGTGGGGTATGGAAAGTGGAATTGACAACTTCAACTGGTGATGTTTGGCTACATAACGGTTGGGAGCATCGCTCCATAGGATTATGGCATTTCTTAGTGTTCGGATAGACGAAGAGATTCAGTCTCCTCTCCACAAATAGGACACCCTAAATAACTATGTACTAATCACCTATTAAAGGTAAGAAGCGTATATGCATGGATTAGTATAAGCAAAACTTAGATGTAGTTGGAATATTTATGTATTAATCTCCTCTCCACACACGCACACTACACAAGAGTGAAAATGATAAAGTGCAGATCAATTAAAAGCATTAAAAATGAATGTTTCGGTACAAATTGAAATATTTATTACAAATTGAAAAATTATTTCAAATTCGGGTTATCATAAAAAATGGATTGATATTAGGTAGGAGCAGCCAAGTCATCCACATTACTATTTAGACGCCTTGGCGCGTGTTGGACAATTGACCACGGCTCGTTGTTGATATACTCCGAGTAAAACACTTGCTTAACCTTTTGAAATGCACAAACAAACGGCTCATCGCTCACGTGGTAGTTGCTCTTCAACTTGGATAAGTCAACCATGATCAAATTGGTGACAGGATTAACTTTACAAGCATTTTTATCCTCAACTCTTACCCATTCACAGTAAAATACAACCTCTTTGAAGCATATATAATCCAATTCAAATATATTTTGGATTACACCATAGTAAGTCATTTCAGCTTCAACGAGGTTTTTATCTTTTGCGCTCGCTCGAAAGAAAGTAAGAGCCTTGTATGAAATTCCCGAGTTCTGTACATTTTTACTTTCCTCGTACACTTTAGCTCCGAAAATGTAACCGTTCAATCGATACTTTTTGTACTCTTGTGCCACGAACAAGGGTCCAGTGGCTAGACGAGCAAGCCTTGATGTCGCATCAGCCATCTTTAGGAGCTGAGAATATAGATAAATTAATTATATTAGTGGTAAAATTTGAGTGTAATGTAACGTTATATAACGACTGTTTTCATTATAATTACCTCTTGTGTCAACCATAGCCTAAATTCGATGTCTGATTGTACCATTATTTTTCGTCTTTTATTGTTCTCACGGGCTTCATATTTACTGCATATTACAAAATTAATCATGTAAAAAATAATCTAAAATAATGTTAAACATTATAATAATCGAAACTTACTTTTTCCATTCTTCGACATCTTCATGTGTGTCAAATAGATAACGAGCTACTTGTTCATGTTGCAAACTCGTTAATTTTACTCGTTTTCCCATCACATTACCACCATCATCGACGAATTCATCAGTGTCATCAACGCTGGTCGAGTCAGGCATATATTCCCGAGTATATATTGATGACTCCACGGTGATGTATTCCTCTGCAATTGATCCTGTAATATATCGCGTATTCTTGACGTAATCTTTAAAAACTTTCATCAATCTTTCAAACGGATACATCCACCGATATCTAACTGGACCATAAAGAAGTGCCTTGTTGCATAGGTGTACCAACAAGTGAACACTAATGTCAAAGAATGCTGGGGGAAAGTACTTCTCCAAAACACAAATCGCTTCGTTCACAGCCAATTTTGCGGCCACTATGTGTTCTCGATTCACTACCTTCTCACACAAGAGGGAGAAGGTAATACTAATTTTCATAATAGCCCTACGCAAATCCTTATGCTTGGAGAAACAGTGCTTAAACAATAGAGGAACCAATTGCATGATCACATGCCAATCGTGGGACTTACACTTATGTAAATTATGAGTAGCATAATTCATAATCCTTTGCAAGTTGGACGAAAAAGTATATGGGCCCTTCAAATTATATATTGTGTCTAGAAGCACCTTCCTTTGCCCACTCGTCAAAGTAAACGCACCAGGGGGAATTATTGTCCTTCCCCTACTATCTTCTTTCAACCATAGTTGTGGCTTAAGTTTTAACGTTTTAAGGTCTTTTCGTGCATTTTCTCCATCCTTCGAATGACTCCTCATAAGGCAAGTACCCACAATATGTTCAGCGAAGTTCTTCTCTGCATGCATCACATCCAATACATGGCGCACCGGGTTATTCTTCCAATAAGGCAAGTCAAATAAAATTGACCTCCGAGACCATGCCTTTCTTATCTCAGTTTCATTCTCAGTTGGGGTCTTCTTATGCTTGACATTCTTAAATTTGGGATTCTTACCTAGCATATTTGGCCCACATTCAGAAGATTTACTTTCAATTTCTGAACCAAAAAGTTGTCTCGACGGTAGCCTATGTTCAACTCCTCCCAATAAAAAATTGGAACCTTTCTCAAATATGAAACTATGAGCTGGGGGTATAAACCTCCTGTGGCAATGGTATACATTTTTTAAGCTAGAGTATAGACGAAGAGATTAAGTCTCCTCTCCACAAATAGGACACCCCAAATAACCATGTACTACACATCCGGATAATGTCCCATAAGCTGGAAAATTATGAATTGCCCACATCAACATAGCTTTCAGCGTAAACTCTTCTTTTCTAAAAGAGTCAAATGATTGCGCACCCTCTTCCCACAACTCATTTAATTCTTCTACCAAAGGAGACAGGTAGATATCAATGTCATCACTTGGTGCCTTTGGCCCAGGTATCAACAAAGCCATCATCGAAAATTCAGGTCTCATACACTGTGAAGGAGGGAGGTTGAGTGGGGCTAGGATCACTGGCCATACACTCTGATTGGTGCTTAGATTTCCAAATGGATTGAAACCATTTGTTGATATAGCCAAACTAATGTTGCGTTGTTCTCGAGCAAAATCGGGATACTCAAAATTCATCCTCCGCCAGGCAGTAGAATCAATAGGATGACGCATGATATTACCCCCTACTTCTGCCCTAGCATGCCAAGTCATTTCCTCTGCAATCCATGGTACTGTGAAAAATCGCTTTAATCTAGGCCCAACGGGAAAATATTTCAATACTTTTTGAGGCACTTTTGAGCTTGTGCCTTCCTTACTAGTAGATTGGACATATCTAGGTTCATCGCATACCGGACAACGATCGAGATTTTCATACTCCTTTCGGTATAGTATGCAGTCATACACACAAGCATGAATCGATTTATACTTCATTCCCAAACCTTTCAAACTGTTCTTCATAACAGGATAGCTATTTGGAAGTGTATTCACCTTGGGTAATAAGCCCTTCACCCATTTCAGAATTCCCATCACGCTATTGCCAGACAAACCGTACTGCGTCTTCAAACTGTGCAAACCAACCATGGCATGTAAAGTTATTTGATCTTTCTCACAGCCATAGTATAACGGTTGGGTCGCCTTAAATTTTAAACTTTGGTAGTCATCGTCAAGTTTTATCGTGTTATCTTCACGAGCACTTGAATCTTCTACGTCATCAGTAACCTCATTCTCCTCTGCTTCATAAACTCCGTACACATCATCAACTAAATCCTCCTACATATTATGATCTACCTCATCCCCTTCTATGTCTATTCTACTTGTTGAAGGTTGTTGTGAAGGTTGGTCGGGGACAAAAGGAACTTTCAATTCACCGTGAAAACTCCAAAATCGATAACTATCTTGCATACCCGATCTTAACAAATGTAGCTCAACTGTTTTCCACTCAAACACCTTACCATTCTTACACCTAGCACACAGACACGAAAACTCTTCATCATTACGACATCTCTTTGCATATTTCACAAATTCGTTAGCACCTCTGCGAAACACATCCCCCATTCTATTTGTCTCACCCATCCACTCTTTGTATTTCGAATATCCCATCACAGCTACCACAACTAAACACCTATTAAAGGTAAACAAAACTTATATTTATAGTATGTTTTATTTAATTATCCCATCATTTAATTATCCTATTAAAGGGTAAGTGGTCCTATCCCATTCAAGACTGAATTTTTCTGTAATATACTTAACAGCTCATGCACATTGTTACGATTTGAAAAAAATTCGACAGCATATCCCCGTAGTTCTCCAAGTACACAACGTAGATTGGCAGGTGTGAGTGTTATTTCAATTGGTCAATTGAAATAACAGTCACACTTGTCAATCTAGTATGTACCCAGAGAACATTAAGATACGAATGCAGAACTTCCTCCAAAAGTAATAACTTTAAGCTAATAAGAATATTATACAGAAATTATACAGTCTCAAACTGTCCAAACGGGACAATTCGAGAGATCTCATTACATGGGTAATGACTCTCGAACGGGTCTAAGGGCTATTGAATGCGTACGCATAAGAACTAGAAGGCTAGTATCTATGCGCACTATATTTAATTTCAAGTATGTTTCATATAATGGGTTAATTCAAATACAAAAATAAATTCATGGGTTAATTCAAATACAAAAATACAAATTCATGGGTTAATTAATGATTGTCCCAAAAATCTCGGGTTGTTACAATAATGAGAAGTATTATGATAAAGTAATGATGTGTAGAATATTCGAGAGTTACTATACTATATATGGAGTATATAATATAGGTTATGTGTATACCTATAATGTGTATATATTTATATGGGTGGTGTGAATACATATTGTTTGATTTATTATGTATAAACATACATAGACTGCTTGCTATCACGGGAGGTTTCTGCATTGTGGATAGTCTTATCCTGATGAGCCCATTGGGGAGATTTTGATTCATACCTCGGAACATTGGGCCTAGGTACGTGCTATCTAAGTTTATGATGGGTTCGACAATAAATTGGGCACGTTTGGTGAGTGTGTGACCCATATACTTGGAACTATGTTCAACACATGTATGTGTGATTTGATTTATGGTTCGAGGGTGATACACAAACCAATGTCCTTATTTAGTACATGATGTACCAAGACTTGATAACAGAGTATTCTAGCATCGTAGGTCTCCACCTAGGGGTGTTGTATACATATATATGATAGGAGTGATGTATATATATATATATATATATATACACGTGTGATTGATTCTAATACGAGTGTATTAGTAGATAAGATAGATAGTGATATCTAAATTACACAAAGTGTATGAGAATTTAATCATTGAGTAGTAACTCTTAATGAATATAAATAATTAGAAAATGTAGTATCATATTGTATGACAAATACGGGTGTGGCCATCCCCGCCGATCCCCGCTGCGGAGGGAGGAGGAATCCTTTGGGTCCCGCGCGTCCCCCCTCGGGAGAGCGCTTCGGTCGGCATCGATTTTGAGAAATGTGAAAAATGTAGAGAGATTCAGAGTCGTCAGTCTATTTTACTCAAAACAGACAAAAGAAAAAGAGGAAGCCACCCCGAAGGATGGAATCCAAAGACATACTGGTGCGTGCGAAACCAAAATGATTCGAAAAGGGTTCGGAGGCTTAGTTACGAAATGGGAAGGTGTTAGGCACCCATTCCGCCCTTTCGGTCTCTCATGGATATTTACTATTTGCCTTTATGTTTCCCCCCATGAGATGTGTGCATGTGTATATATATAGAATGGAGGTAGGAATCCTCGGCTTGTATCATGGAAAAGATAAATCGAGTCATCCATAGGAAGATTATAAAAGTAATATTAGAAAAATAATATTTACGCGGTTACCCCTACGTTGATCGCTATAAGGGAACGATAACGCACATGGAGTAATGTGTCACTAGGACTAAGGATATATATAAGAAAAATGGATTTAGAGAAAATAGGAAATGAGAGAAAAAGTGAGAGAAAGGACTCAAGTCTCGAGTTTTACCCCGAGACGCCTACGTAGCCTATAAAGGCATCAAAGTCCACGTAGTTCGCATACAAGCAAAGGGGTGGGGTTTATCCCGTAAATCCAAATGTGGGATCTCTTATTTGTGTGTGTGTGTGTGTGTGTGTGTGTGTGTAGAAAAGGTGTTTTAGTTGTGAGAAAAGTGCGGAAAAGTGTGAGAATCCCTACTTGGAATTTATGAGCAAACCCTCTTTTTCTTGTTTTGAGGTTTTTATTTATATGAAAATTAGAGATGTGCAATAATACTAAAAAAATATTAGGACGTATGAGATGAGATAATAAAAGTGCTAAGTAAGAAAACAAGTTATTGGGAATTCAAGAGAATTTAAGAGAGAGTTTGAGAAAGTTGGACCTTCTTGAAGATCTTGAGCTTGACTTTGAATGTTGGAGAGCATCCCTTGAGCTTGGATGATGCTAGAGAGTGGTTAATTCACCAAGTTTGATGAAAAGGATGATGAAAAGTAAAGGTAAAAGAGGGATTTGGAAGTTGAAATCACGCTGCCTTCGAGAGAGGCTTTTGGGATTCGTTCAGAGAGGTTTCTATCAGATCTGGGCTCCCTTGAAAATGAGGCCAAGGCCTCCTTTTATAACCCCAGGGGACTGCCGATTGGCCCTATCATGGCACTGACTATCGACAGGTGCCGATAGACAGGATCTCGGATCTGCCATTTGGTAGTGTGCCTCAGGATTTTTTGGAAAATTGGCCACCGAGGGCAAACCGTTGGTCAGAATCTCGCACAGGGCATACCGTTGGAAAGGTATTTCGGAGACCTTTGAAAGTACCTTGGGCCGCTCCTGAGTTCGGGAGTTGACTTTGGGTCAAATGTGTCTCAGAAGCGTTTGTCGATCCATTGGACGGGGAATCGCGCGGACGCAAACGGCGCGTTCGTCCGCATGGTAAGTCCGAATCGCGCACGGAGCATACTGTTGGAAAGGTTAGGAGATGTACTTTGACATTCCAAAGAGTTTGACCCGGTTTGGAGAGTTGACTTTGGTCAACCGATCCCGGGAAGCGCTCAGTGACTTCCCGAAGTCAAATGGATCGTTCGTCCGCATGGAAAGTCAGAATTGCGCATGGGATGGACCTTTGGAAAGGGTATTCAGTGCCCTTCGAAGATTCATTTAGCCTCGGTCGAGATGAAGAGTTGACATAGGTCAAATAGAGCCCGGGAGCGCCCGGTGGCCTCTAGGTCAGGTTTCGGATGCAAATGGCGCGTTCGTCCGTATGGTAAGTCAGAATCGCGCACGGGGCAGACCGTTGGAAAGGGTATTCAGTGCCCTTCGAAGATTCATTAAGCCTCGGTTGAGCTGAAGAGTTGACATCAGTTAAATAGAGCTCGGGAGCGCCCGGTGGCCTCTAGGTCAAGTTTCAGACGCAAATGGCGCGGTCGTCCGTATGGTAAGTCGGAATCGCGCACGGGGTGGACCCTTAGAAAGGGTATTCAGTGCCCTTCAAAGATTCATTGAGCCTCGGTTGAGACAAGGAGTTTGACTTTTGGGTCAAACTGAGCCGGGGGGTGCTCGATGGCTTCGAGGTCAGTACTCGGGACGTGACCTAGGTTTATAGTGATGAAGGGAGGTACTAGGGACCTAAGGAGAGTTGAGGGGTAATAGAATGGGGTGTCTACAGAGCCCCTCGACGGGTGAGTTTGGAACAAATGATAGCCGTCGATTAGACACCGCATGATGCTTTTGAGGGAGTATGACCGATTCAGAGGGTCGAGGTCGATTCTGAGGACCTAAGAAGTATGCTGGGGATGATCAATTCGGAGGATCGAGGTCAGTTCTGAGGACATAAGGGGATGAGGATGACCAATTCAGAGGGTCGAGGTCAGTTCTGTCCTAAGAGTGGTGACGACCGAGGACCGAGGTCAATTCTGACCTAATTCAGGTGACGATCCAAAACCGGGGTCAATTCTGACCCAAGAGTGGTGACGACCGAGGATCGAGGTCAATTATGATCTAACTAAGGTGACGATCCAAGACCGAGGCCAATTCTGACCCAAGAGTGATGACGACCAAGGACCGAGGTCAATTCTGACCTAACTAAGGTGACGATCCAAGACTGGGGCCAATTCTGACCCAAGAGTGGTGACGACCGAGGACTGAGGTCAATTCTGACCTAACTAAGGTGACGATCCAAGACCGAGGCCAATTCTGACCCAAAAGTGGTGACGACCGAGGTCAATTCTGACCTAACTAAGGTGATGATCCAAGACCGGGGCCAATGCCGACCCAAGAGTGGTGACGACCGAGGACCGAGGTCAATTCTGACCTAACTAAGGTGACGATCCAAGACCGGGGCCAATTCTGACCCAAGAGTGGTGACGACCAAGGACCGAGGTCAATTCTGACCTAACTAAGGTGACGATCCAAGACCGGGGCCAATTCTGACCCAAGAGTGGTGACGACCGAGGACCGAGGTCAATTCTGACCTAACTAAGGTGACGATCCAAGACCGGGGCCAATTCTGACCTAAGAGTGGTGACGACCGAGGACCGAGGTCAATTCTGACCTAACTAAGGTGACGATCCAAGATCGGGGCCAGTTCTGACCCAAGAGTGGTGACGACTGAGGACCGAGGTCCATTCTGACCTAACTAATATGACAATCCAAGATTGAGGCCAATTCTGACCCAAAAGTGGTGACGACCGAGGACCGAGGTCAATTCTGACCTAACTAAGGGGACGATCCAAGACCAGGGCCAATGCTGACCCAAGAGTGGTGGCGACCGAGGACCAAGGTCAATTCTGATCTAACTAAGGTGACGATCCAAGACCGGGGCCAATGTGGACCCAAGAGTGGTGACGACCGAGGACCGAGGTCAATTTTGACCTAACTAAGGTGACGATCCAAGATCGGGGCCAATTCTGACCCAAGAGTGGTGACGACCGAGGATCGAGGTTAATTCTAACCTAACTAAGGTGACGATCCAAGACCAGGGCCAATTCTGACCCAAAAGTGGTGACGATCGAGGTCAATTCAGACCTAACTAAGGTGACGATCGAAGATCGGGGCCAATTCGGACCCAAGAGTGGTGACGACCGAGGACCGAGGTCAATTTTGACCTAACTAAGGTGACGATCCAAGACCGGGGCCAATTCTGACCCAAGAGTGGTGACGACCGAGGACCGAGGTCAAGTCTGACCTAACTAAGGTGACGATCCAAGACCGGGGCCAATTCTGACCCAAAAGTGGTGACGACCGAGGTCAATTCTGACCTAACAAAGGTGACGATCTAAGACCGGGGCAATGCTGACCAAAGAGTGGTGACGACCGAGGACCGAGATCAATTCTAACCTAACTAAGGTGACGATCCAAGACTGGGGCAATGCTGACCCAAGAGTGGTGACGACCGAGGACCGAGTTCAATTCTGACCGAACTAAGGTGATGATCCAAGACCGGGGCAATGCTGACCCACGAGTGGTGACGACCGAGGACCGAGGTCAATTCTGACCGAACTAAGGTGACGATCCAAGACCGGGGCAATGCTGACCCAAGAGTGGTGATGACCGAGGATCGAGGACAATTCTAACCTAACTAAGGCGACGATCCAAGACCGGGGCCAATTCTGACCCAAGAGTGGTGACAACCGAGGACCGAGGTCAATTCTGACCTAACTAAGGTGACGATCCAAGATCGGGGCCAATACTGACCCAAGAGTGGTGACAGCCGAGGACAGAGGTCAATTCTGACCTAACTAAGGTGATGATCCAAGACCGGGGCCAATGCTGACCCAAGAGTGGTGATGGCCGAGGACCGAGGTCAATTCTGACCCAACTAAGGTGACGATCCAAGTCTGGGGACAATTCTGACACAAGAGTGGTGACGACCGAGGATCGAGGTCAATTTTGACCTAACTAAGGTGACGATCTAAGACCGGGGCCAATTATGACCCAAGAGTGGTGACGACCGAGGTCAATTCTGACCTAACTAAAGTGACGATCCAAGACCGGGGCTAATTCTGACCCAAAAGTGGTGACGACCGAGGACCGAGGACAATTCTGACCTAACTAAGGGGACGATCCAAGACCAGGGCCAATGCTGACCTTAGAGTGGTGACGATCGAGGACCGAGGTCAATTCTGACCTAACTAAGGTGACGATCCAAGACCGGGGCCAATGTTGACCCAAGAGTGGTGACGATCGAGGACCGAGGTCAATTTGAACCTAACTAAGGTGACGATCCAAGACCGGGGCCAATTCTGACCTAAGAGTGGTGACGACCAAGGATCGAGGTCAATTCTAACCTAACTAAGGTGACAATCCAAGATCGGGGCCAATTCTGACCCAAAGTAGTGACGACCGAGGTCAATTCTTACCTAACTAAGGTGACGATCCAAGACCGGGGCCAATTCCGACCTAAGAGTGGTGACGACCGAGGACCGATGTCAATTCTGACCTAACTAAGGTCACGATCCAAGACCGGGGCCAATTATAAACCAAGAGTGGTGACGACCGAGGACCGAGGTCAATTCTGACCCAACTAAGGTGACGATCCAAGAGCTTTGTGATTCCGATTTGAGCTGGGGAGCTGCTAGCTGGGGGAAGCTTTATAGGAGGCCTTGCGTTGTGAGAGAATTACGTTGGGGAAGTGATCAGATGATCCTTAGAGATCCTCTGGAGTTTTTCCGGGAGGAGATTTCACTTAGTTTTTGAGGATTCCGCTAGGGAAGAGGGATTCCACTGGGAATAAGAATTTGGATCTGAGATTCCGTCGGGGAATGATGAATGGGCCGGGGAAAATTTGGATTGTCCTTTGGGAGAGATCGCTCGGGGCGAGTGGTTCTTCTGATTTCTGCTGGGAAAAATACCATGTAAAGTCTGATGAGGAGGTGATTAGGTGGTCCGGGCGCCTTACCCGAGGGGTCAATCGCTTGGATTTAGAGGGCTCCGTTGAGGAAAATGGGGTGTCACCCAAAGGAGTGCAAAATTTCCTTGATGAAAATTTCCTAAATCCTTCCTGGGATTTTTAGGAATTTTCTGGGGATTTTTCGAGGCTTTATGGTATTTTCTGGGAATTTTTGTACAAAATTTTAAGGGGGTGCCAGTCGGCATAGACTGAGAGGTGCCATTCGGCAGTGGCACGGACTTTTGGGCTGCCTCGGGCAGGTGAGGAGACAATGCCGATCGGTATGGTGAGGTGGGTTGCCGATCGGCATGGCGTTTGGCCTCCTATATAAAGGGGTCGAATTCCCCTCATTTTTCACAGCTTCCTGCCTTCTCTCTTTCTGCGATTTCTCTCTGCGAATCGTTCTAGCATTTCGATCTTCAAGAAATGGCCCCTTTTGTGAGCACCGCTGTCCACCGAGAGTGGTTGACCGTTGATGACTGGGCGAGTGTGTATTGGAGGGACAGGGTGCCCCTTGCTTTGGGGAATGAGAACGTCTTTGATGCATTCGAGCCGGTTGCGGATGAGAGGACCTTACTGCGGGAGCCGTCGCGTCATCGCTCTTCGAGAGTGATTCCCGGTGGTTATGTAAGTAACTTGACCTTTGGCATTCTTTCTTTTTTGGGTGATTTTTCCTTTTCTTGACCTTTGACTAAATTTTTCCTTTCGCCAGTCGGATATTTCTTTGAAGAACATGCATGCCCGCTGAACGACGGGGCTTAGGGATGTTTGGGAGCATCTTCCACCCGTGGTGTGCTAGATGGTATCATCTGCGGGTTTTGGGAGGTTGGCGGCTGCGCTGGATGAGACGCCTCGTTCGACAGCAGTTTTGTGTTCCTTGGGGGAGAGGTGGTGGGACGCTACCCACACTTTTCATTTTGGCTTCGGAGAGATGACGGTGACTCCCATAGATGTGCAGCAACTGCTGGGGCTGGATTATGATGGGAGCAGATAGAGGTGGACCGCTCTTTTTCGAGTGAGGCCGGAGGCGGTGTATGCGGCACTCGGTGATGTGAGGAGGATAGTCTCTGGAGATTCTATCCGGATGTCCTTGCTGAAGGATGTTTTGTTGAGCAGGGTGGTTGATGTGGAGGAAGGGCTACAAGTGAGGCAGATGGCCCGGTTGTTCATTTTGTTGGTGCTGGGGTGTTTCATGGTGACGTCGAGCGGCGACGTCGTCCATTTGTGGTTTCTGCCATACTTGAGGATGTTTTCGAACATCCCTTTCTATGATTGGTGGAGTCTGACCTTAGCGACCCTTTACTCTTCTCTGGTTGCGTTCAATCGGTGCTGTTGGCAGACTTTTACTGGAGCCACGTATCTCCTTAAGGAATTCTTTACTTTGCGCATTCCTATTTCATGCATTCGCATTTTCCTTTCATGCATTCGCATTTTCCTTATGCGTCTCTTATTGCTTATGAAGTCAGACGTGGTTTTATAAGGTGTTTGGGTGCAACACCCCATTGATTGTTCTGAAGGACGACACCGTCGGGGACTTCTATCGCTTGTATCGATGGCATAAGGCCAATCGGCAATCAAAGGGATCTCTCTCCCTGGTGGCAGTGCGTCAGGTCTTGAATGACCTGACCAGTGGTAGGGTAAGACTCTTTCCATTTTAGCCTTAGTTTTTGCACCTTCTGATTTTGTATTAACTTATGCCTGCTTGGGGATTTTCAGGTAACCTTTTATCCTTGGGGGACCGCCATTCAGGATACGGGGGTGACTGGGGTGAATGCGCAGATGAGGCATTTGTTGGCGCATGAGTTCGGCCATTCCTGGTACCTCGGGGAGAGGGTGATCCGTCAGATTGCTGAGGAGGAGGTGGTGGTGCCTCCCGCGCAGCATCTTACTTCTATGAGGCGGGAGCGATAATTGTTGGAGGATGAAAGGATTGCGGCGATGATTGGCGAGTCCTATGCATTGTATATTGATACGGCTGCGCCGTATGACTATATGGACTTTGTGACGAGTTGGCTGATGAAGCCCAGTATACATGACGTTTTGCCTTTCCCTCCTGCTGGTTCGAGTCGGGTGGTGGAGTCTTCCCACAGTGGTGGCGGTCCTTCAGCACATGCGGCGGCGACCTCGGAGGTTCCTTTTGTTCGGCTGCACACTCCTTCATACAACATCCGACGGGCTGATGGAGGGACAGTGACGATGCTACGCCGTCCTCTTGCGATGGATCTGGAGGATATGGGCTTGACAGAGGACGTCCTTCTTCCCGCGGTAAACCTTTCGGTCCTTTTCCTCTCTTTTTTTTATTTCTTTTTCTTGATACTGATTCTGCCTTTCCTTTGCAGCAAATCCGGGTGTCAACCACTTGGCTCAGGGACATCAGGGATTGGCTATCATCGGTGACTGCCCACATTCGGGAGGCTGTCCCTGTTCCTTCTTGCTTGATACCATCAGCCTCATTCGGGGGAGACTCTGGCTCGGGTAGTGGGGGCGCATCGTCTCGCCGTAGGGGGAAGAGAGCGCGTCGCAGGGGTGGAAGCTCTTAAGAGAGAGAGAGAGAGAGTGAAATGTGGGTTCGGGCTGAGTTCCGTTGTTTTTGGCTTTTCTTTATTTCCTGCAAAATGATGTAACACAGAAAACTTACATATATGCAATGCAATGTAGTTTTTTGGCTATCTTTTATTTTAATGATGAATGAATGCATGCACCCTTTAATTTGTTACTGAGACCATAAAAACGAATATTTTTGGAATTTTTCGAAGGAATTTTTTTTTTATTAAAAAAGGGGAATCCCATAAGGAGAAAACAAGATTCTTGAAATTCTTTTGAGAATATCAATTTATTTTTATGGAGTTTTCTGATTTGACAAAAGAGGAAAGGAGGAAATTTCCAAAAATGGGGGGTTGCCGATCGGCAAGCACCCAGGCCTGCCTATCGGCAGTTCAGTCCAGTCCCATCATTTGAAGGCTTTGATTGGTACCCTCTTCAGCCTTTAGTACCTTGTGGGGTAGAGTTCTTTTCGATTTCTGCAGGGATTATGTCTCTTCTGAGGACTTTTAAGTATAAAAAGGGATAAGGGTGGAGTGTTTCCTCACACCTTTTGCATTCTTACATACCTACCCATCTTTTAGTCTTGCGAGATGGCTCTCCCTGGTAGCATTGAGTTTGTCAACTACCTCGAAGCCTTGGAAGCCATGTGCTCTTATAATGTCGGCTATGATGCTTTCAACATGCGTTGAGTCTCCTTGTGGCGTAATCGACCTTTTGAGTGGAATATGCTGATGGCGGCAGTACAATTTTGGTACCCCGAAGACCATGTATTCCGCTTTGGCTTGGAAGAAGTTTGTCCTACCTACGAGGAGTTTTCTACCATACTAGGCGTGAATCCTAGTGTTGCCGTGGCTTTACCCGAATTCTCCCATTCTCCTAGGGATCTATTGGCCGGGCTTCTCCATATTTCTCCTTCGACGGCTAGGTCATTGGTTGCCGGAGGGATGATCTCCCTCCCGGCGGTGTTGCAGTCCGTGCATTCGCAAGAAGTAAGTGATGCTGGCTATGCTGGAGCCGTTGTTCTGGGCCTTATTTCAAAATTACTGCTGGTGACTGGGGAGGTGTGCGTGGACCCACAACTTGCAGGCATTACCTCAAGGATGTCATACCGTCGGAATCCTGCGGCGGTGATATTGGCGGAGACTCTGAATGGCCTGGATGCTTGGAGAGAAGGTCGTTCAGACTTTTTGAGGGGTAGCCCTGTGATGCTGTTCATGTGGTTGTCTGAAAGATTTCGCTTGTCGACTCCTCCAGAATATCCTTTATTGGCTGTACCCAACTTCTTTTCACGCTACTTCATCCGGATGGGCCTGTATGTTGAGAAATGGGAGAATTGGCTTGTGGAGTACGGGGCTCGTGGACTGTATTGATCCGTGCCTTGGTGGGGACAGTTGCAACCTGTTTTGGAGCTAGGAGAATATTCATATATGCAGCTGGTTGGTCTCAGGAAGACCTTTTTTTATTTCCCTAGACGACTTTTGCGCCAATTTGGCTGGGCGCGAGTCGTGCCCCCTCGGGCCTCAAATTTCTTTCCCGTAGAAGATTTGACTGAGCGCTTGCGTCTGTTGCTAGGATCTCTGTGGGAAAATCGGCGTCCGTCGACCCGTCCCTCTCAGTCTGTTGGGAATGTTTGCCATGTCCCCAAAGATTATATGAAGTGGTTGTGGAGGGAAGTAGTCAGCAAGATGTTGGTAGTAGAGACCAGTCGGAGGTGGTTTGTTTTATCTGACTCCATGGAAGGGGGTGTTGTGGTCTTTTCTAAGATGGTTAAGGCTCATCGGTCCATGGAGTGTTCGCGGCACTCCATTCAGGCGGGAGAAAATTGGGGTCCTCAAGACGAGAATGATGAGGGTGCAGGCTCTTCGGGTAGCTGTGGGTAGGACTCCTGGGGAGTTTATTTATGTAACAGATGTGGGGGGTTTTGTCTGGTTTTTATGGTAGTAGGGGGGAAGGGAGTTATCCGTTCCTTTTTCTTATGGAATATGTACTGTAGTTTCTTATTAATGAAATAAATAAGTTTCTGATCATCCAACTGTGCCTTTCGATGAATTTTGTATTTTGAATTATCTATACCAATCGCTAAGGCATACATAATCCTTTTGTTCAAGTAGATGTTTAAAATGAACTGTCGTTCTCGAAGGTAAGAAAAGAATGGTATTTTGTGAACAAAAAGGGGTCATGCTCATGTGAGGAGTATGAGCTGCCTACGTACCTCTGGGTTTTTGAAAAAAAAGTTCTTGTCTGTTTGAAAATAGTTTTTGCAGAGGATCAGGCCCACGTAGTTCTGGGTAGAGGGAAATGGAGAGAGTTTTTTTTTAATAGAAGAGGGATGAGAAGAGTCATAGTGCACCGAGATTTTGGATTAGGGGTAGAACTTCTTGAGACGGTCCAGATTGACTGGACGAGCCATCTCTTCCCCATCCAGGTTAGTGAGCATGGTGGCACCGCCAGACAAGATCTTCATCACAATGTAAGGGCTGCTCCAATTGGGTTTGAACTTTCCTCTGGGGTCCCAGATGGGTTCGATTATCTCTTTGAGGGCCAAATCCCCCTCTCGGACACCGCGGTCCTTGACTCTCTTGTTGAATGATCACGATATTCGGCGATGGTGTCCTTGTATGTGGTAAAGAGCTTTTAATCTCCGTTCATCTAGGAGGGTCAGCTCATAAAGACGACCTTGGCACCAGTCTTCTTCGCTAACCTTGCTTTTGAGCATGACACATAACGAGGGTATTTCCAGCTCCACAGGTAGGACTGCCTCCATGCTGTAAACCAGGGAGTAAGGGGTAGCCCCAATAGAGGTTCGAATTGAGGTTCGATAGCCTCAGAGGGCATAGGGGATCCGGTCGGCCCAATCCCTACAACTTTCGATCATCTTGCTGATGATGGCTTTGAGGTTTTTGTTTGCGGCCTCAACTGCACCATTGGTCTGAGGTCGGTAGGGAGAAGATTTTTGTCTCTGAATCCCGTATTCGTTGACTATTTCTGTGACTTCTGCCTCAAAGTGCAAACCATTATCCGACACTAGCTCTTGCGGTACCCCATATCAGCAGATGATATTCTTCTTGATGAATTTAGTAACCTTCTTGGCATTTAATACTGCGTATGACTCAGCTTCGACCCATTTGGTGAAGTAATCGATGGCGAACAGGATGAACTCAAGCCCATTTAATGATTTTGGCGTAACTTTCCCTATGATGTCGATACCCCAGGTGGAGAACGGCCAGGGAGAAGTCATGTTGTATAATTCTCGCGGAGGTAAATGTTGGATATTGGAGAACTGTTGGCATTTAGGGCACCTCCGAACATAGGCGGTGCAATCCTGGGCCATGGTGGTCCGGTAGTAGCCTTGTCGGATGATCTTTTTGGCAAGCACGTGACCATTCATGTGAGGTCCGCATTCCCCGCTGTGGATTTTCTGCATTATCTTTTCAGTGTCACCCCCTGCGATACAGCGCAGATGAGTTCCATCGACATTCCTCTTGAGTAGTGCTTTATGGCAGATAATGTACTGAGCGACCAGCCTTCGGAGGGTAGCTCAATCGTTCTTATTGGAACCCTCGGGATACCTACCGTGTTTGAGGAGGCACCAAATATCATAGTACCAGCAATCGGCTAGTTCGGGCTCTTCAGTGGAGACAATCTCAGTGTGGTAGCAATGGATTGGTTTGTCTTGCTTTTGAACTAGGAAGGGGGTCATTGTTTTTCCCTTGGGCATGTCGACCATGGAGGCCAAAGTAGCGAGAGCATCGGCTAGGTTACTATTTGCTCGGGGTAGGTAATGGAAGGTGATATCTCGGAATCGGGAGGCCAACTCTTCTAATTGGGAGGCCAACTTGGTAATGGAAGATTTTCGTCTTTGACTTTCCACTTTCTGAGCACTTGATCGATGATGAGGGCAGAATCCCTGCATACATCAAGGTATTGAATACCTTTCTCGAGAGCGACCTTGAGGACCACTGTGCATGCCTCGTATTCTGTCATGTTGTTGGTGCAAGGGAAATCCAATTTTATGGCGATAGGAGTGTGGGAGTCATCCGGGGCGACCAGGAGTATCCTAATGCCATATCCCTTTTTGTTGGCAGCGCCGTCAAAGAACATTTTTCATCGGAGGCAATCTTGAGTGGTGCAGAGGACATTTTCATCTGGGAAATTAGAGATCCAGACATCTGTTTCTTCTACAGGGTAGTCAGCGAGGTAGTCAAAGATGGCTCTTCCTTTAACGACTTTCTGTGTGACGTACACAATATCAAACTAGGTTAGGATCATCAACCATTGGGCCATTCGACTTGATAAGGCGGGTTTCTCAAGCAGGTTTTTGATGGGATCCATTCGGGATACTAGTTTAATGGGGAAGGCGAGCATGTAATGTTGCAATTTTTGTGTGACCCAGACAAGTGCGACACTTGCTTTTTCCAAAGCAGTGTAGTTGACCTCGTATCCGGCCAACTTGCGACTGGCGTAATAGATGGCTCTTTCTTTGCGGGAGTCCTCGAGGTACTGGGCTAGCAAAGCCCCGACTGTAGTGTCTGTTATGGTTAGGTATAAGAGTAAAGGGAGACCAGGCTGTGGTGGCATGAGGACTGGAGGTTGGGTTAGGTATTATTTGATTCGATCAAAAGCTTCTTGGCAAGCCTCGTTCCAAACCTTGGTTGAATCCTTTTGGAGGAGCTTGAAGATTGGTTCACAGATGGAGGTTAGCTGGCTGATGAACCGGCTGATATATTGTAATTTCCCCAGGAAGCCTCAGACTTCCTTCTCTGTTCGGGGAGGTGGCATCGCAAGTATGACCCTCAGTTTGGCGGGATCTGCTTCTATCCCCTTCTCACTGATCATAAATCCTAAGAGTTTTCCCTTCGTAATGCCGAAGATGCACTTCTGTGGATTAAGTCTCATCTGATATTGTCGCAGTCGTTCGAAGAACTTCCGGAGAGCGGGAACATGACCTTCTCTCATTTTGTACTTGATAATCATATCATCCACGTAAACCTCGACCTCTTTATTTATCAGATCGTGCAGGATGGTTGTGGCAGCCCTTTGGTATGTAGCCCCATCATTTTTGAGACCGAATGGCATAACGGTGTAGAGAAAGGTTCCCCATGGGGTGATGAATGCGATTTTTTCTTGGTGGTCGGGATGCATCTTAATTTGGTTGTATCCGGCAAACCCGTCGACGAATGACTTGAGAGCATGACTGGCTGTGTTGTCCACGATCATGTCGATGTTGGGTAGCGGATAATCATCCTTCGGAGAGGCTTTGTTTAAATCTCGATAATCCACACACATTCGAACCTTTCCTCCTGATTTCGGTACAGGTACAATGTTGGCCAGCCACGTGGGATATTCGATCATTCGAATGAAACCCACGTTCAACTATTTGATCACCTCTTCTTTGACCTTAAGCGACCATTTGGTGCGGAGCTTTCTCAACTTTTGTTTAACTGGCTTGGCATCTGGGAGAATGGAGATCTCAAGCTGAGCTATTTCGGGATCAATACCAGGCATGTCATCGTAGGACCATGCGAAGACATCCACGAACTCCATTAGCAATTCTTCGAGTTATGCGCGCTCATGCTCGTCAAGGGTGGACCCTATCCTAATCTCGCACAGTTGGCTACTAGAACCGAGATTAATAACAACAGTCTCTTCTTCATTAAATTGAACACGGTTATGTTGTTTATTATTAACCTTATTTAGATCAGTTAAGAATTGTTCATTTGCAAAATCATCCTCATCAAAAGTTTGATTAGAATCTACACAATTAATGTAAGGCACAACAAGATACTCAAAATCTTCGATTATTTCATTGATAGGAAAAACAGCATTGAGAACCTCATCAAAAGAGGTCTCGATTACATTTGAGCAAGGATGGACAATAGTAGATAAAACAGGGTAAACATTGGGGTTAGGGGAGATTTCAAGAGGTAGAACTGGCGCAGCATGCCAGTTGAGGAGAGGTGTATCAGTAGCTTTAATCAGACGGGATGGTTCCCTTGATGTAGTGCCTGAATGAACCATGCAGAGTGTCAGCCCCAGCTTCTATAGGTTGAAGGAATCTTCGGAGTCATTTTCCTCAGTCTCTTCAGTATCTTTGATAAGCGATCGCACAGGGTATTGGTAACTTTCGGCCCATGGGTAGCTATCTCCGAAGAAGATCTCCATTCCATGCTTCATCTTATTATCTGTATGGTCATACCACGATTCTGGAAAACCGCAAAAGGGGAAATCCTCTCCCTCTTTGATGAATCGTCTATTAAAGAATCTCCCGAGATAGTTCGAACGAAGTCTAAACCTCTCTTTGATCGAGTCTGGAGGATCATTCTGAGCTCTGATTCTGATGGTTGATATCCCAAGACGCAAGGAGGGAAAGCTTTCTTCAGTTCGATGGGCTCAAGTATCCCTGCTGCCTTTGTCCTAGCCCCAGTCCGGGCATGAAGTGCATGTTTCTGAACATCTGAATCACATTGACATTGCCATGAGGGTCATATTCTGGACAAACCCTTTCTTTGAAATCGTCCCCTGCCGGGAGTAGGGATGGTTCAACTCGGAAACCTGATAGGAGCATATCATTTAACCTGTGCTGTATCTCAAGAATTGGACTGTTGGTGCCTGCCCCCTCGGCGTTACTGTCGTCACCCGGGATGGTGATGACTCGCCCATCGGCTAAGAACTTCAATTTCTGATGGAACGAGGAAGAGACACCTTTTATACTGTGGAGCTAGGGTCGTCCGAGCAACAGGTTAAAACAGGTCGGGATATCGATGACTTGGAATTCGACGATAGGGTTTACAGGTCCAACCCCTATCATAAGTTTTATGGATCCCATCACCTCACGGCGGGTATTATTGTAGGCACGCACGACAGTAGATGTTAGAGCGAGGTCACTTTCTTTCAGACCTAAACATTTGAAGGTTCTCAGTGGGCATACATTTAAAGCGGATCCGTTATCAATGAGAGAAAGTGGTACCACCTTCCCCATAATTTTGACGGAGATGTTGAGTGCATGATTGTGATTTGGCCCAATTTTGGGGATTTCTTCTTCAGAAAAGGACAACATTCGGGTAGAGGTCAAGGATCCGACCAGGTTCACCGCTTCTTCTGGTGTGGTAGAGGGAGGAACTATGGGTCCAATGAGCAATTTGATCAAAGCATTTCTGTGTAGCTGGGAAGACATGAAAAGCCCCCATAGAGTGATGTTAGCTTGAGTTTTCTTCAATTGATCGAGGATCTTGCTCTCCTCGAGGGCTATTTCTGGCATAGGAAGGTCTTCAACGCCCTTCCCCTTGTCATTTGCTGGTAGTGAGTTTGGAATTTGGTAATGTCTCCCAGATCTGGTCATGTGATTTACTGAAGAGGGGAAAAACTTAAATCCAGTTTCCTTATCAATTTTAGGTTGTTCTGCCACCTTATCTATTTCTTCGAGGAGTTCCTCAAATGATATCATCCCACATATGTCAGCTATTAGGCCATTTCCTCCTGAAGCTTGCTCTTTATTCGAGTCTTCGAATTCTTTCCCCCATTCGGTGGCAATAATTTATTTTTCCTTTGTGAAGTCAATGCATTCCATAACCTCAACGGCTTCTTCATATAGGTCTTCCCATTCTGTGGGGATATGTAAGGGTGAAGGGACCTGTGCCCTTGCAGCTTCAAAGCGTCAAGTAACTCGGTGATACCGCAAATGTTGTTGGTTTGCCTAAATGCTTTCGTCATGATCCGGACAACATCATCTAAGCATCCTTCGTCGGTTGGTACCATCCACCTATCTGATTCTCGGGCCCATTTTCGTGCTTCCAAAAATAATGTACTGAACCTTTGGCAGTCAATAATCATCTGTGAGGGCAATTTCAGCCCGAACTCTAGGAGTTGGTTTAACACCTCTAACAATTCCATACCTCCACTTTTAGAACAAGTCCGGATAGCGATGCATGCTCTGATAAGGAGTGAGAAAGCCTGATCAGCGGGGCTAGCAGGGTGTAGGAGGAAATATGAACAAAGTTGAAGGGTTTTAGGATGGTATAAGGGTGTGATTTGAGTTGATGGATCGAAATCTGGGTTTCCTTCCAAGAAGATGGCATTGGTATGATTTGGGAGTCGATTATGATTAGTGTTTAGTTTAGGATTGGCTGGTGGGGCGATGGTACCCCGGTCAATGAGATCTGGGATTATGTTTCGAAGGTGGAAGCATTGGTCGGTGGTATGACCAGCTGTTTGGTGAAAGGTGCAATGAGCATCGGTCTTGAAATTTTTGGGAAGTGGATTGGGTAATGGACATGGATCCAGGGGCTTTATAATATTTTGGCTTAACAGGGTTTGGTAAACTTTGGAGAGGGGAGCATGGAGCTCAGTGTATTCCCTTCGGACGGGAGCAGGGTGGCTTTTCGGTGCCCATGATGTGGTTAGTTGAGAGATGTTGTTGATGGTTGAGACTGCGGCACTGTCAGGCTTATCATATTTTCTGGGGGTGAAGTGTCCGGACACCTTCTTCGATTCAACTTCTGTTTTGGCAAGACCCTCTTCGATTTCTACTCCTGCTTCTCTGAGAGCTCGAAAATGGGGGTAGTACTGTCCTCCCATGGTTCCTCGAACATGGGGCAAGAAATTCTTCATCACTATGGTGACTTGCTCTTCTTCAGATGGCCGATTGGTCATGGTAGCCGCTTTTTCCCTCCATCGGGCTATAAAGTTACTGACTCATTCTTCGGAGTTCTATTTGATCAACTCTAAATCACGGCGGGTGACCTCAAGCTCTTCATTTTATTTCTACTGCGACATGAATTCTCGGGCTACATCCTCCCAGCTACGGATTCTGGATTCCTCAAGAGATAAAAACCATCAGAGAGCACTATCTTTCAAAGTTTGTTGAAATAATTGGGCCATCACTTCTTTCGAAGCCCCTAGTAGAGTCATGGAATGATGATAACTGCGAAGATGAACAATCAGGGGACCACTCCCTCCAAATTTCTCAATATTTGGCATTTTGAACTCCTCGGGTAACCTTGCTTTAGTATAAGGAGACATATGGGTGTAGTCCATGTAATTCCCAGAGATCCTGACTTGGTCAAACTTCTTGGTGAGCATCTTGAGA
Source organism: Sambucus nigra (assembly GCA_949130495.1). NCBI lineage: Eukaryota > Viridiplantae > Streptophyta > Magnoliopsida > Dipsacales > Adoxaceae > Sambucus > Sambucus nigra. The sequence goes on along the minus strand of OX422210.1, from coordinate 625,636,741 downwards.
TCCTCTTGGACTTTGTTCAACTCCTCCTCCTTTGGATCAGCAACCAGAGGTAGGTTAGCCATAGGTTGGGCAATGTTTGGCGTTGGAAGCTGGGCAGGCGATGGCCCATTAGCAGGAGAGGCACGCGGAGCGTGCTAATATTATTCCGGGACCCAGATGGGTTCGGTGGACCCATAGCACGAGGGAACAGGGCCTCAGGCTCTTGAGGAATAGGGACTTGGTTTCGTTGCATTTCTCGGACCTCAGCTTGGAGGTTGTCAATCTTGGCCACGAGCTGAGCTAGGACTGTCGACAGATCTGGTTGTATGACTGGTGCTTGATCTGCATTCTCCATGGAAGATGGATGGATTTCGGATTCGGAAGAAGTAGTAGAGTAGAGGACGAAACTCCGGGGTGATTTGACTGAAGACCTAAGCTAATAGGGAGCCAGGCCAAGGGCGTGCGATCAACTTGAGAAGACGCAGGATGAGATTTATTTTTGAGAAAAGGGAAGGAACCATTTTTGGATTTTTGATAAAAAGGGAGAAATGTTTTTGGATTTTTGATAAAAAAAAAAGGGGAAATGTTTTTGAATTTTTGATAAAAAAAAAAGGGAAATGTTTTTGGATTTTTGATAAAAAGGGGGAAATGTTTTCGGAGACGGAACTCAGCATGATTATTATGATTATTATGTTCTCGCTTCTATTTAATTCTCCTAAATGCAATGCCGGACGGGACCCGAGCCTGGAAAAGTGGGGTTCTTAATATATGCAAAGCTACGGTTTGGACTTGTAACCAGGCTCACGGACAGAGTCCTGTTTTAAAAATACGTGAAAATTGGGCGGAAGATCGACTCGGAATTTCGGCAGAGTTTCGGGTCGAAACCGACAATCTGAAGTGCGTGTCCTAGGTTTGACTCCTATATGCGGGTATGCAGTTGGTTGGGTGAATCGTCATGGGTTCCCCCCTTTGGCGTGACTTCCACGATATACGTCTTGCTCTTGCGAGCAATAGGTACATGTGGAAAAGCCATTTGATATACCTGAGTGTATGTTAATTGCCTCACCATATACCTCATGAGGACGGTACGTGCGAGAGCGAATTCGATATACTCGGCGTACATGAACGAATTCCCTGCGATATACCTCCCGTCATGACTTCGGTCAAGCGGTACGATGCGGGGGAACCGTTCGATATACGTCGAAGGTACTTGGCCAATGGAAGGTGAGATTCATATCTCTTAGGCTAACTGCGACCTGCCGGACCAGCGCCCATCAAGAAGTGACCCTCCAGTTACTGGGTAATATTTGGTCAATATCAATGCTCTTTGGTGATGTCATGTGAATCATGCACGATTCTCTTATTAGTAGCTTATGATGAGAATGCCTTTCTTTGATTATGCCAAACCGGGAACAAAGTACAAGTACCCCAAAAGGTATGCCAAGTATGGATAGGTGATGCGTGCAACATGGGAATATACGTGATCCTAGGTGTACGTGGTGTGAGGTGTACATGGAGGATTTTCTACAAGTGTGTGAACATAAGCATAAGCATGGGATACACATGTGAGAAAGGGGAACATGCAGATATGGGTGGGGGGGAAGCATAAATAAATACAGCATCCATGTAAATAGAGTCAAGCCCTCAAAATAAATAAAAGTGTCCCCAGCAGAGTCGCCACTGTGGCCATCCCCGTCAATCCCCGATGTGGAGGGAGGAGGAATCCTTTGGGTCCCGCCCGTCCCCTCTCGGGAGAGCGCTTCGGCCAACATCGATTTTGAGAAGTGTGAAAAATGTAGAGAGATTCAGAGTCGCCAGTCTATTTAACTCAAAACAGACAAAAGAAAAAGAGGAAGCCACCCCGAAGGATGGCATCCAAAGACATACTGGTGCGTGCGAAACCAAAATGATTCGAAAAGGGTTCGGAGGCTTAGTTACGAAATGGGAAGGTGTTAGGCACCCATTCCGCCCTTTCGGTCTCTCATGGATATTTGCTATTTTCCTTTATGTTTCCCCCCGTGAGATGTGTGCATGTGTATATATATAGAATGGAGGTAGGAATCCTCGGCTTGTATCATGGAAAAGATAAAGCGAGTCATCCATAGGAAGATTATAAAAGTAATATTAGAAAAATAAGATTTACGCGGTTACCCCTACGTTGATCGCTATAAGGGAACGATAACGCTCATGGAGTAATGTGTCACTAAGACTAAGGATATATATAAGAAAAATGGATTTAGAGAAAATAGGAAATGAGAGAAAAAGTGAGAGAAAGGACTCGAGTCTCGAGTTTTACCCCGAGATGCCTACGTAGCCTATAAAGGCATCAAAGTCCACGTAGTTCGCATACAAGCAAAGGGGTGGGGTTTATCCCATAAATCCAAATGTTGGATCTCTTATTTGTGAGTGTGTGTGTGTGTAGAAAAGGTGCTTTAGTTGTGAGAAAAGTGAGGAAAAGTGTGAGAATCCCTACTTGGAATTTATGAGCAAACCCTCTTTTTCTTGTTTTGGGGTTTTTATTTATATGAAAATCAGAGATGTGCAATAATACTAAAAAAATATTAGGATGTATGAGATGAGATAATAAAAGTGCTAAGTAAGAAAACAAGTTATTGGGAATTCAAGAGAATTGAAGAGAGAGTTTGAGAAAGTTGGAACTTCTTGAAGATCTTGAGCTTGACTTTGAATGTTGGAGAGCATCCCTTGAGCTTGGATGATGATGGAGAGTGGTTAATTCACCAAGTTTGATGAAAAGGATGATGAAAAGTGAAGGTAAAAGAGGGATTTGGAAGTTGAAATCACGCTGCCTTCGAGAGAGGTTTCTGGGATTCGTTCAGAGAGGTTTCTATCAGATCTGGGCTCCCTTGAAAATGAGGACCAGACCTCTTTTTATAACCCTAGGGGACTGCCGATCGTCCCTATCATGGCACTGCCTATCGACAGGTGCCGATAGGCAGGATCTGGGATCTGCCATTTGGTAGTGCGCCTCAGGCTTTTTCAGAAAATTGTCCACCGAGGATAAACCGTTGGTCAGAATTGCATATGGATCATACCGTTGGAAAGGTATTTCAGAGACCTTAGAAAGTCCCTTGGACCTCTCCCAAGTTCGGGAGTTGACTTTGGGTCAAATGTGGCTCGGAAGCGTTTGTCTGTCCATTGGACGGGGAATTGGGCAGACATAAACGGCGCGTTCGTCTGCATGGTAAGTCCGAATTGCGCACGGAGCATACTGTTGGAAAGTTTAGGAGATGTACTTCGACATTCCAAAGAGTTTGACCCAGTTTGGAGAGTTGACTTTGGTTAACCAGGCCCGGGAAGCGCTCGGTGGCTTCCCGGAGTCAAACGGATCGTTCGTCCACATGGAAAGTCAGAATTACGCATGGGACGGACCTTTGGAAAGTGTATTCAGTGCCCTTCAAAGATTCATTCAGCCTCGGTAGAGCTGAAGAGTTGACATAGGTCAAACAGAGCCCGGGGGCCCCTGGTGGCCTCTGGGTCAGGTTTCGGACGCAAATGGCGCGTTCGTCCGTATGGTAAGTCAAAATCGTGCACGGGGCGGACCGTTGGAAAGGGTATTCAGTGACCTTCAAAGATTCATTCAGCCTCAGTCGATCTGAAGAGTTGACATAGGTCAAAAAGAGCCCGGGAGCGCCCGGTGGCCTTTGGGTCAGGTTTCGGACGCAAATGGCGCCTTCGTCCGTATGGTAAGTCGGAATCGCGCACGGAGTAGACCATTGGAAAGGGTATTGAGTGCCCTTTGAAGATTCATTGAGCCTCGGTCGAGACAAGGAGTTTGACTTTTGGGTCAAACTGAGCCGGGGGGTGCCCGATGGCTTCCAGGTCAGTACTCGGGACGTGACCTGGGTTTATAGTGATGAAGGGAGGTACTAGGGAACTAAGGAGATTTGAGGGGGTAATAGAATGGGGTGTCTACAACGGGTGGGCGTGATAACTTATTAGATGGGAGAAGAGATGTAAGTCAGACTAGTTAGGCCGGTACCATAACTAGGTAAGTTAGAGTAGTACGTTAGCCGTGCACAATAGCTAATATGTGAGGATTTCAAGTGAGAGCACATGGAGCTAACTAATAGACAGGCTTCTAGTATGTCGTTCGTTGTTGTCAAAACCCCTCTAATAAAAAATCCTTCATACCTACAAAAAAATAATAACTTATATAACGTTAAGTAAGGATGTGAATCTAACTTTAAGGAGTGAAATAACTGAAAACTCATGTAATCCATTTTTCTTATTTTTACTTTTTCTTTTTTTTCTATTTTTTTTTTGTAATTTTTGTTTTAATATTAAAACAATTTGTGATGATGGTGAATTAACTAAACTAAATTAGAACAAGTAATTAAACTAGAAATGAAGTGTAAAGAAATAATAAAAAGTGTGTGATGAAAGTGAGTGAAATATAACTAAATAAAATGTAAAATAAGAGATAAAGTGAGGAAATAAAAGTGAGGACTATCAAGGGATAGGATGAAACCATATATTCTAGTTAATGAAAATTAATTAATTCATTAAAATTAGTTATCCCAAGTTAGTATCAAAATAACAAATCAACTTTCATTGCAAATGTAATTTTATTGATAACATTTAAAAAAATTAAATTCAACACTCCTACAACTCTTGAAAAGTAGATCTAAACTTCATTTCATAATCACTCGTTAGGATCGATTTATTAAATTGGTTTAAATCATGAAAAGTAGCATATAATTCAAATTCAAAGAAATAATTTCACATTTTAGAAAAATCTATCTCTAGTTCGATTCTAAAATGGAAACTAAGACTGGAATCTCGATTTTCTCTTGAAAATTATTTACTCTCTCTCGAGGCGTAAATAAGAAGTAAGAATGCAAAGTTAATTATCAAATGAACATTTAAAGTAAATAAACTAATTAAAGTGGGATTAACATCAAATAATGTGATCACCCCACCCCTTGAAAAGGTTTTCTAGCCTAACATGGTGATAAAATACAATAATCAAGCAATCAAAGGCATTAAAATAAAATAGTAGAGATAAGAGAATAAATCTTCTAACAAGTCTACTTAAATTTGACAAAGTGAACTCTATCATCTTCAATACAATTCAATCACTCACAATTACTTCTCACAAAACCTATAAATAAAATAAAATAAAACAAACTATTTACAAGGTGTTTCTCTTTTTTTTTCTCTACTTGTCTTCTAGGTCTCACTTTAGGGTTTGCTATCTATATCTCAAAATGTCCTTTCCTTGGTTTTATAATGTGGCATAAGTAACTGATAAGCACCCAAAAGTGTATATTTTATACCCCGAATAGACGTATTTTAGTTGCTAATTCTCACAAAATTGGGTCTTATATGCGCAAATATTTAATGTGCAGGCTTGATCGCAGTTTGCGGAGTTCAAATGTTTATTTCAAGTCAAATATGCAATATATGGAGCTAATTCACCGTCCCGTACGAAACTCGAGCCTAAACCTAGTCCGAAACAATCGCCCGAGTGACGTGTGTGTTTAGTTTGTGTTTTTTAGATTTTTGTTTTGTGTCTTTTTATTTTAGTTTTATTTTAGTTTTATATAGAATTTTCTAGGATATATTTTCTATTTTATTTATTTTTACTTTGTGTATTTTTATTTTTGATTTTTATTAGTTTTTAATTTTTAGTCTTTATTTTGTTTTATTTTCATTAGGATTAGTTTTAGGACATTATTTTTACTTGTTAGTTTTTATCTTATTTTATTTGGATATTTTTTTTAGGAATTTATTTTTCTAAGTTTTATTAGTTTGTGTTTCTTTTAGGACTTTAATTTTTATTTTTATTAGATTTTTATTTTTCATCTTCTCTTTAGAATCTTTTTAGTTTAACAGGTTTCATTATTTTTATTTTTATTTTTTTAGTTTGATTTTTATTAGTGATGATATTAATTTTTTTTATATATATATATTTTTAGCTTAGATAATTTTTATTTTTACTAAGGTACAAACACACACACAACATTTAACACAACCTCACCTTCATACTAGCCTCCATACACCCTAACACACACCTAAACAACTCACTCATCCACACCCTAACACCACACACCGTCATATACCCTATCACCCCCTACGTCTTCTTCAACCTCACACACACTTCTCTTCTCTCTACCTCCATTAATTAACTCACAATTCTCACCTCACACACATCAACACATTGTAACACCCCGCCTAATAAGATACCGGGTGATCACTCCAATATTAAATTAAAACAGGAGTTTCATATGGATCATTCTTAGCATCACTGTCGAAAATCCATTTAATTACTAATAACCTATTAGGCCGGTGTGAAAATTTTAACTTTACTACTCTTTTTAACAGCAATAAATAAAACATCCACACAGTTTATGCGTAAATGAAACTGAAATGAAATAATATAACCGACCACTCGGTCAAAATATACAAACATATTGAATGTTGTACTGAAAGAATAACTAAATGCAGTTGGACCATTGGCCCGAATGTTTATACAATACCTCCTATCTAGAGTACAATGATGGAAGCGGCTATCAAAAACCTGCACGCATCCACAGCTGCTGCAGCTGACGTCTGGCTCGAAAGAATTTCCATCCAGGCGTCCCTGTGTCTGGACACCTATATATATATATATATATATATATATATATATATATATATATATATAATATAGAAAGAAAGGAGAGTAGATAAACGGGTCAGAGCCCGAGTTTTGAAAATATTTTGCAAGTGCATAAATGCCTTATTATTTTGAAAAAGGTTTACCTCATATTTAAGTTTGGTATCGCACTCCCATGAGATACCCCTCACCTCTCCACTAACAGTGCACTCCTAATGCATCCCTCTAAACATCCTAGTCAAGCTACCCGGCTAAACTAGTCTATCACCCAACCACTATCTACCCTAGATAGTCCAAGAAATGTACTAAGGGCTAAACTTCACCCTAGTCTCAACGTTATGCCATGTTCGTGCGTGGGGTGTCTCGCAAAGAGAAATCCAAACAAGGAACCCCCCCGATACACTACTATGCGGCAAGGTCGATCGTCGAGATCCGCCAGACCCTCAGTACATAATATATATATAAATAAATATGTATACCACAAGTAATACTAATATTAGAGCACTAAGGATTAAACTTCTCCCCAGTCTCAACACAGTGCCATATTCGTGCGTGGGGTGTCTCGCAAAGCGAAATCCAAACAAGGAACCCCCCCGATACACTACTATGCGGCACGGTCGATCGTCAAAATCCATTAGACCCTCGGCACTCGATGTATACATATACATACATTTTACTATATACATCCGGATCTATCTCCCGGAATGAGAATACATTTACCAAGTATTTATCAATACTTATCATTTTCTCAAAACTTCCCATTCCCCTTTTTATACTCAGGAAATGTAAATATAAAATCCAATTCATTATCATGAATTGCTTTAACAAATCATATACTTTTTAAAAGCCAATTTTATTATCATAAAAATGCTTTTCCTTTTCAAAATATCCCATTTCCCTTTTTATATTCAGGAAATGTATTCAAAGCCATTTTCATTATCATAAAAATGCTTTGATCATATCATATGCTTCCACATCCCTTCTTCCATCCGGGAAGTGTTACCGAAGCCAATTTATATAACCCATTTCCCTTCCTATATCCAGGAAATGTAATTAAAGCCAATCCATTATCATGAATTGCTTTAATATATAACGCGTTCTAAGACCGCCCGTCCGGATTTCTCCACTGTGCGCGCCCCTAAATGGCTATCATCTTTCAGGGCCTATCATAAGACAACCTGAGATCCTACATCGCAAGACGTCGGGAAGCGGCCATGTGCCTGCGGGATAGTCAAGACCACACCCGGAATCTCCTAACCAGCGCAGAAAAATATATATCAACAAACGCTCACATGGCCTATAGGACTATATCCACCCTGCGTTAATTTGTCGGGGGGCTTCACCATACGAATGCAACTTCCCCTATGATAGCGATTTAGAGAGGTGTGTAATCCATATTTTATTAATTATGATAAACATTTCTCTTTCCATTTTGAAAATATTCATTTTTATATTTTCAAAATCATTTCCATCATAACATATATATATATACCTAAATCACACAGTATATACATATCCTATATATTCTTCCTAGAATATATATAAACGGCCATAGTGGACTATATGATTTAGCGATGACTGATAATCCCAAAGATTCTCTCCAGGAATCATAATCATGCATTCATATAAGCATGATACTAAACCCAAATATTTCCTTACTTTGTTCAATACTAATTACCTCAATCATCTCTTAAAGGTTTATTTATCCTCAAAACCCTTATTTAGGAATCCCCATAAAAATTCCAAATGGTAATTCAACTCCCCATACTCTTAAAGGGAGAAAACTAGAAATTCTGACCTAAGCGAATCGATTCGCCCCTTTAGCGAATCGATTCGGATGGGCGAATCGATTCGGTCTGTACCCGAATCGATTTGGCCCATTGCAGAAACCGAATTTCCTTTAGGCGAATCGATTCGTCCTGTATCCGAATCGATTCGGCTAGTTCGAGGGCTACAGTTTGGGTGATTTTTCCATCTCCAAAATACCCAAAATTCAATCCAATATCCATCTAAATCCTAACTTGGTTTTATTACTACAAACCCAAAGTTTTTATATCTCCTCAAATTCTTTAGAGGTCCTAACAATTCTTTTGAGAACCCCTAATATCTATCTCCAATAAGTTCTAACTAATGATTTAAATTTCGGACAGCTCTCCGTAGAAAAATCACTATAAATCTAAAAAAAATCAGAAAAATACGTGGTTAGCGTCCACGCAACCACGTCGAAAAGATCTACAATTTTTATTTTTTGACCAAGAGCCGAATCGATTTGCCTATAGGCCGAATCGATTCGGGAAGCACCCTGGCTACTGTTCATCATCTTCTCCGAGACGATTTCGGCCATTAAAGCTTCTCCCAAGCTTATGACGCCTTACCCAACGTCCTACAACCTCAACCAACTACAAACACACATATATAAAGGGTTCTAAACATCCTAGAACCCTAAACCACCCATTAATTTCGATTAAAACCTAAGTTCCACAAATTGAAATATTATCGGGGTTTAGTTGTTTTAACTCCCAAAAACCCGTTTTATCCACGAAACCCCAACCCAAAATCTTGAGGGTTTGTTTATACCAAACTACGGTATGAGATATTTATGCAAAAAGGGAAATAAAGCAAGTAAACACTTGCCTCGTGGATAAAATCCGACGTCCTCGAGCCGAATCCCGCGGAGGCTGGCCGGAATCTCCCCCTTTTTCCTCTTTTCTTCCCTCTCTCTCTCTTCCCTCTCTCCTTTCTCTTTTCTCTTCTCTTTTCTCCCCCTCTCCCTCCTTTTATAAGGAGAAAAGGGTTTAACCCCTTTAAAACCCAAAAATGACTCGTTTACCCAATTACGAGCCTATTTAACTCCAAAATTACCCGGAACTCAATTTCGACAATCGGACACTATTTTTCGACTATCTCGGACATTCCGAGACTCATGGCGCAGTCGAAATTTCCATCTGAGGTACTCGACCGCAAATCACTATTCTAACTCAAAATAATTAAGTGCGGTATTCTACTCAAAATCTTACCTCTTTTGTCACTATACTCCACGGCGACTTAAAATTAAATTACTTCGACCTATATAGTCCCAAAATAATTTATAACACCCTTCGAAAATATTTAAATCCTCGAAAATCCCAAAAATCACTATTTCGAGAAATTCTCCAAATTCCAAATTATACTTAATTATGGGATTTAATCCTCTCCAAAAGGGCGGGTTATTACATTCTCCCCCCCTTACAACGGAATTTCATCCTCGAAATTCAGATATATCTAGGATCACTACAAATCCTAAACCTCAAGGAAAAGATACTAACCTAATGGTTCCTAACCATACACTATGCGGCTACCGCAATCATAAAGTGACTATAATACGTCACTTAATACCCATCCTCTAAAATGCCTCTTGGCATGAATTTCAACCTTATATACTACTTCTATCTTAACTAGGCGGTATACCAAACCACCTTACCAAGGCGCCCATACACCTTCCCAAACTTGTGCACATCTGCGCATCCGTAGCGAACGTCTGACACGTAACACTCTCTCCCAATATGGGTCTCCTTTCCTCGGTGTAATACTCACCTATGGGTTCTTCCAACCCGCGAAGTTTCAATCCTCCTAATAATACTAAGGTCTATGAGATATCCTACCTACGCGAAACTAATATAATCCTAAGTATGTCCCTAGTGCCCAAGGCCTCTCTCAACTCCCGACAATTTCTTGGTTTCATGAGTGGGAAGTCTCGCCAAGGCGAAATCCAAACAAGGAACCCTCCCGTTACACTACTCCCTCGCGTAGTCGGTCATCGAGATATAGCGACCCAAGGCACACAAGCGGGACGTCCTAAATATTGCATACGCTAAACTACGAACGCATTTCTACTATCTTATCCTTCCGCCCATACGGAAGGAAACCTAATCAATTGAAGTGCCCACTTTCTGTAAAAAGTGTCACGTACATAATACCCAAAATTTATCTTCTCAAAATCTGCCTTTTCATTAAGGCTGGTTATTAACCTCAAATCAATTTCTAAGTCCAACGTCACCCACCACTTGTGGCGAGGGGACCACTTTAGTTCTTTTCCATAGCACAATATCTCCATAAGTATATCAATATCATGTGGCTCATAGTCTATAGTGGTTCATCCACACTATAAGACCTTTCCACAAAATCAACATCCTTGCATCCCATAACAGCTCCCCACTCCCGACGCCGTTAAGAGTCATGTGTGGAGTGTCTCGCAAAGCGAAATCCAAACAAGGAACCCCTCCACACATTAACCCTTGACTTCGTTGGTTATGGAGTTCCGTCATTTCAACATGCAATCGGGATATCCCTATCCCTTAATCCAACAAAAATATGGTCTGAACTCCTATCTCTAACTAAGAGTCATACCACCCTGCGCTCGCACTCATTTTTAAGTCCTTGAGCAAATAATAATGAGCTTAATCTTACAGCTCAACACAAATCCTGCGGCCTTAAATCATATATATAAGGTTGCCATAAACCCAAATCACGATAAGGAAACCTCTACTCATCGAAGTTTCGTATCCCATAACAAATAAGGTGAACTCAACCTATATCTAGGTGAGACACCGCAACAATAACCCGTTCCCTCCAGGAACCATGGACACGATAGACTTGTCATTTTTAGCCTGCTATCGCTCCAAAAATACATCATAATGTATTATACTCATTATAACACCGTACTCGTATAGACATATAGAACGAGTATCCCAAACCAGATATATATATGTATATACACGATATATCAACACCCGCCTTTATGGCGAATGAAGGAAAATAAAACTTCGCTATTGCGGACAACACATAAGCATGCATGATAAAATGTTATCGAGACCGCCATAAAACTCAAGACACACACACGAGTCTAGGGCTAACTAATACCGCGACTTTATCTAGCCACGGCAAATATACCTCCTCGGTTGAGGTAAAACTCATAACAACAACTTCATTTTAACAAATTCCCCGAGTGGATGTCCAACCACGGGGTCCTCGAACATACCCATTCTTTAGTGAGCCCATCCTTCTTGGAAAGGACTCAATATTCATTGCACCTAACTCACTTAGGTACAAGGTTCACTTCTCCATAATACTCTTTATTCACCGTCGGCCTCTGGCTGAACCTTAGGCGAATAATTCCCAAAACAACATTCTTCTCATCCTGCTGATTCATGGGGAATCACGATTAGAACTATCCGTAAGATCCCTTTCGAACCCTCAATTTCCATGAGGAATTCGACTTTAGTATCACTCTCCACTTCAGCGGTACTGCGGTACTCATAACTACTTATTATTTAGTAGTCGCCACCGAAATCCTTAACAATTACCATAGGGAGAGTGACCTCTACTAAGGTCCTCATCCCAACCTTCTACCAGCTTCCACAGTTAAGCTCCACCTCCTGCTGCCCTCCGAGTTCCGCACACGATTCTCAATGAGTGCGTAAAAGATTTCTACAATGTTATAATATGGCGGGAGAATGAAATCTCACAAGAGAAATCAACAATCCTATTCCTGAGGCTCTATAACAAATCGAGAGCAATGCTGAAAGCGTAGTACGTCCGCACAGATTCCTAAGGACACTAGAACCTGATGCTCTGATACCATCTGTAACATCCCGCCTAATAAGATACCGGGCGATCACTCCAATATTAAATTAAAATAGGAGTTTCATATGGATCATTCTTAGCATCACTGTCGAAAATCAATTTAATTACTAATAACCTATTAGGCCGGTGTGAAAATTTTAACTTTACTACTCTTTTTAACAACAATAAATAAAACATCCACACAGTTTATGCATAAATGAAACTAAAATGAAATAATATAACCGACCACTCGGTCAAAATATACAACCATATCGAATGTTGTACTGAAAGAATAACTAAATGCAGTTGGACCATTGGCCCGAATGTTTATACAATACCTCCTATCTAGAGTACAATGATGGAAGCGACTATCAAAAACCTGCACGCATCCACAGCTGTTGCAGCTGACGTCTGACTCGAAAGAATTTCCATCCAGGCGTCCCTGTGTTTGGACACCTATATATATATATATATATATATATATATATATATATATATATATATATATATATAATATAGAAAGAAAGGAGAGTAGATAAACGGGTCAGAGCCCGAGTTTTGAAAATATTTTGCAAGTGCATAAATGCCTTACTATTTTGAGAAAGGTTTACCTCATATTTAAGTTTGGTATCGCACTCCCATGAGATACCCCTCACCTCTCCACTAACAGTGCACTCCTAACGCATCCCTCTAAACATCCTAGTCAAGCTACCCGATTAAACTAGTCTATCACCCAACCACTATCTACCCTAGATAGTCCAAGAAATGTACTAAGGGCTAAACTTCACCCTAGTCTCAACGTTATGCCATGTTCGTGCGTGGGGTGTCTCGCAAAGCGAAATCCAAACAAGGAACCCCCCCGATACACTACTATGCGGCAAGGTCGATCGTCGAGATCCGCCAGTTCCTCAGTACATAATATATATATAAATAAATATGTATACCACAAGTAATACTAATATTAGAGCACTAAGGATTAAACTTCTCCCCAGTCTCAACACAGTGCCATATTCGTGTGTGGGGTGTCTCGCAAAGAGAAATCCAAACAAGGAACCCCCCCGATACACTACTATGCGACACGGTCGATCGTCGGGATCCATTAGACCCTCGGCACTCAATTTATACATATACATACATTTTACTATATACATCCGGATATATCTCCCGGAATGAGAATACATTTACCAAGTATTTATCAATACTTATCATTTTCTCAAAACTTCCCATTCCCCTTTTTATACTCGGGAAATGTAAATATAAAAGCCAATTCATTATCATGAATTTCTTTAACAAATCATATACTTTTTAAAAGCCAATTTTATTATCATAAAAATGCTTTTCCTTTTCAAAATATCCCATTTCCCTTTTTATATTCAGGAAATGTATTCAAAGCCATTTTCATTATCATAAAAATGCTTTGATCATATCATATGCTTCCACATCCCTTCTTCCATCCGGGAAGTGTTACCGAAGCCAATTTATATAACCCATTTCCCTTCCTATATCCAGGAAATGTAATTAAAGCCAATCCATTATCATGAATTGCTTTAATATATAACGCGTTCTAAGACCGCCCGTTCGGATTTATCCACTGTGCGCGCCCCTAAATGGCTATCATCTTCCAGGGCCAATCATAAGACAACCTGGGATCCTACATCGCAAGACGTCGGGAAGCAGCCATGTGCCTGCGGGATAGTCAAGACCACACCCGGAATCTCCTAACCAGCGCAGAAAAATATATATCAACAAATGCTCACATGGCCTATAGGACTATATCCACCCTGCGTTAATTTGTCAGGGGGCTTCACTATACGCACGCAACTTCCCCTATGATAGCGATTTAGAGAGGTGTGTAATCCATATTTTATTAATTATGAAAAACATTTCTCTTTCCATTTTGAAAATATTCATTTTTATATTTTCAAAATCATTTCCATCATAACATATATATATACCTAAATCACACAGTATATACATATCCTATATATTCTTCCTAGAATATATATAAACGTCCATAGTGGCCTATAGGATTTAGCGATGACTGATAATCCCAAAGATTCCCTCCAGGAATCATAATCATGCATTCATATAAGCATGATACTAAACCCAAATATTTCCTTACTTTGTTCAATACTAATTACCTCAATCATCTCTTAAAGGTTTATTTATCCTCAAAACCCTTATTTAGGAATCCCCATAAAAATCCCAAATGGTAATTCAACTCCCCATACTCTTAAAGGGAGAAAACTAGAAATTCTGACCTAAGCGAATCGATTCGCCCCTTTAGCGAATCGATTCGGGTGGGCGAATCGATTCGGTTCCCAATCCGAATCGATTCGAAAAGTATTCTACAAACAGGTCTGTAAATGGCGAATCGATTCTTTCTGTACCCGAATTGATTCAGCCCATTGCAGAAACCGAATTTCCTTTAGGCGAATCGATTCGGCCTGTATCCGAATCGATTCGGCCAGTTCGAGGGCTACAGTTTGGGTGATTTTTCCATCTCCAAAATACCCAAAATTCAATCCAATATCCATTTAAATCCTAACTTGGTTTTATTACTACAAACCCAAAGTTTTTATATCTCCTCAAATTCTTTAGAGGTCCTAACAATTCTTTTGAGAACCCCTAATATCTATCTCCACTAAGTTCTAACTAATGATTTAAATTTCGGACAGCTCTCCGTAGAAAAATCACTATAAATCCAAAAAAATCATAAAAATATGTGGTCGGCGTCCACGCGACCACGTCGAAAAGATATACAATTTTTATTTTTTGACCAAGAGCCGAATCGATTCGCCTATAGGCCGAATCGATTCGGGAAGCAAGCTGGCTACTGTTCATCGTCTTCTCCGAGACGATTTCGACAATTAAAGCTTCTCCCAAGCTTATGACGCATCACCCAACGTCCTACAACCTCAACCAACTACAAACACACATATATAAAGGGTTCTAAACATCCTAGAACCCTAAACCACCCATTAATTTCGATTAAAACCTAGGTTCCACAAATTGAAATATTATCGGGGTTTAGTTGTTTTAACTCCCAAAAACCCGTTTTATCCACGAAACCCCAACTCAAAATCTTGAGGGTTTGTTTATACCAAACTATGGTATGAGATATTTATGCAAAAAGGGAAATAAAGCAAGTAAACACTTGCCTCGTGGATAAAATCCGACGTCTTCGAACCGAATCCCGCGGACGCTGGCCGGAATCTCCACCTTTTTCCTCTTTTCTTCACTCTCTCTCTCTCTTCCCTCTCTTCTTTCTCTTTTCTCTTCTCTTTTCTCCCCCTCTCCCTCCTTTTATAAGGAGAAAAGGGTTTAACCCCTTTAAAACCCAAAAACGACTCGTTTACCCAATTACGAGCCTATTTAATTCCAAAATTACCCGGAACTCAATTTCGACAATCGGACACGCTTTTTCGACTATCTCGGACATTCCGAGACTCATGGCGCAGTCGAAATTTCCATCCGAGGTACTTGACCGCAAATTACTATTCTAACTCAAAATAATTAAGTGCGGTATTCTACTCAAAACCTTACCTCTTTTGTCGCTATACTCCACGACGACATAAAATTAAATTACTTCGACTTATATAGTCCCAAAATAATTTATAACACCCTTCGAAAATATTTAAATCCTCAAAAATCCCAAAAATCACTATTTCGAGAAATTCTCCAAATTCCAAATTATACTTAATTATGGAATTTAATCCTCTCCAAAAGGGCGGGTTATTACACACCACCAACATTTACAACCTAATTGCGAACCCAAATTGCAGCCCATATACCCATCAACCCGTGCACTTAACCCAATCTGCTACAAACCGAATCCCATTCTCAAACCCATTAACTCGGTGACCTCCACCAAACCCGCCGGCGCGACCCTCTTACCCGAACCAAATTACATCCACGAACCCACCTACGTTCGAATCCGTGGCAGACTTGCCAAACCGAAATCAGACCTTCCATATCCGAAACCAATGAAACCCGCAACTCTGAATCCTTTTCAAACCCAAAACCCATTTTCCTACTCAACCACCCATTTCGAAACCAACGAAGCCATACCCTTTTCTCCAAATACAAAGCCAAAATGGTGGCAGCCAAATTCAAAGCCAAAAAAAAAGACCAAAGTCAAAGCCCACATGTTTTAAAACCATTTACCCCATATACCCATATTACCCCTAACTTACCCCCTCTCTCTCATAACCTCGCCATCCCATGCTCTCATAACCTTATTACCTAAATAACCCCCTCACACCTCTCACCCCTCATGCACAATTACCTTACCCAATTTGCCCCTAGATCTATGTTTGCCATGTATAAATTGAAGACTTGGTGTCATTTGAGAGGGATCTCCAAATTAGTTTTTAAGATTTGTGTGATAAAATTCTCCCCACTCCTGGATAGAGAGTATTTGCATTTTTTGCAAATATCTAAATATAGAGGTGTGTGGTGAAATTTAACTTTAGGATAAATTCTACTTCACCCCTTTATAGTGAGTATTTGAATTTTTAACAAATATTTCAAAATAGGGTGATGTGGTTGAATTCATCCCTCTTGGATGTCAATTCTAACCCATTCCTTTATGGTGAGTATTTGCATTTTTAGCAAATTTCTCAAAATAAAGTGATGATATAGAATTTATATCCTTGGATGAGTTCAAATGTACAATTTTATAATGATAGAATTTGTATTTTTAGCAAATCTCTTTCATTATTTAAGTGTCCATTATGAATTCATCTATTATCCATTGTATATATTATAGTTTAGTTTTATTTTTTTTATTTGTAGTTTTTATTTTATAATCAATAAATACATTTATAAGTGATTATAATTGAGAGAATTTTGGGATTGTAATTGAAGATTCCATTCCAATTCAAGGCTAAAATGGTTTGATCAATTCCTCTTTAATTACTCTCACTTTAATCCTTGCATGCTTATTAATTCTTTAATTTTATTTTTGGATAATGATTAATGAGGGCAAATCTCCCATTCATGGGATGAATTTTGAAACCCTCATGAGTCCAATTTAACTAGTTTACTTATTAGCACAATTTTGTTATCTCACATTTCTTAAATTAGCTTTTACATCTTAGTTAGTACTTTAAAAATTAGTATATAGTTACTTAATTAATAATCCCTCAAAAAATCCATAAAAAATATAAAAAGCAATAATAGAAAAATCATAAAAAGTAATAATATGAAAATGAGTTACACATGTCTTCATATATTTTGTGTTTCATCCTTAGAGTTGGATTGATACTCTCTTACTTACCCTATGCATATTTTGAGTTTATTTGAAGATTCAAGGGAATTTTTATGGAAAAGGAATTGCAACAACGACAGAAATATACATAGGAGAATCATTTTCTTTTCTATCAAAGGATCCATTTTGTGATTCATTTGTATTTTTCTTGTTTCGCACCCTTTTTCATATTTTTTAGAAGGCTTGTATTAGGATTCTATTATTTTGCTTGTATTTCGGTGCTTAGAGACACCATTTATTTTTCATTTAAATTTGTAATAATTACGAAGAAAAGCGTGATAGGGAAACCGGACAAGGTAGAGAGAGGGCGTCCAAAGACAATGATTTAGAAGCCTCTCTACCTTGGGTCAGTAGGACTCTCGAGGTCGATTGAGATAGTCGAGATCTCCCCCCGATCGACTCAAATTATTCATCACCCCACGGTGTAAAAATCGTGGGAGGCACATTTCTAAACCCTAGCGCCTCTCCGATCAGCGAGTCAATTTTTGTATGTTCTACGTGCTCTTATTTGGTTTTTTAAATGTGTGATGAATTAATCAATTAAGACCTACACCTGGTGATTCATGAGAAGGGATTGCATCACCCGACTCACTCGTTTACCAATTGTGTGCTACCCTAGATATCATTAAATTTAAAATCAATCAACTAGGAAGCCCAATAAGAGAATATTTTTGCAAAGGCGATCAGAAAGATAATTTTTGTGATTTTTTGTCTCCCCCGAACTTAATTAAAATTTGACTACCCTTTGACTAAATTTGAAGATAAAAATTGGCTATGTGCTAGTTAGGATTTCTCCTTGACTTGTGTGTGTTTAATTCAATTTTGCGATAATCGAGTTTTAGTGAGTTCGTTCCAAATTTAATAGTCCAAATATTTTTCCCACTCTTTTCTTCCAAAAAACCCAAAAATATTTTCTTCCTTTATTTTTCTAAAAAATCAAAAAATATTTTCTTCCTTTATTTTTATAAAAATACAAAAATATTTTTTTCCTTCTTTTTTTCCACAAAATCGTAAAATATCTTCTTCCTTTATTTTTATAAAAATTTAAAAATATTTTCTTCCTTTCATTCTCTGAAAAACATAAAAATATTTCCTTTTTTTTTTAAATATTCAAAAACCACAAAAAAAGTCCGTGATTGGTGTTTCTTCACCCTCACCATTGTCTATTTTATCCAACAAGACTGACGCTTCAGTCTTGTTTGGGGGTGATTATCATCATCCACTTTTTTTCTGCCCCTTGCTTTCCTAGATCCTATCTTTAGGGTGTGTTTCGTTCGGTCTGGCTGAAGACGTTAAACTTAGCGCTACGGGGAGGCACCCAATTTTCTGTATTAGTCTCATCCTGTTTGGCGGTCGTGTTTCACATCACCCTATGCTTTACATGTTTATAGACTTGTACACTTTTTTTTCTTTATCACTCATTCAGGTTCATTTTGGCTTCATTAGTCCACTTCATTAGTGGTTGATTATGGTAATGTCTTTTCTCCCTTCTGCTCTCAATTTTAAAAACCATTTTATTTAACATCGAGGACGATGTTCCTTTTTGTTTGGGGGCATATATTTTATCAAAATCGTACCGCTTTTGACAAATTTTAATTTCAAAAATTGATTTTTAAAATTTTCGTGCAATTTCTTTCATCTCATTCACTGACATGAATTTTCTATCATCCATCTTTTAAGTCTAGTAATCAAGCTAGAGGATTTAACTTTTTATAGATAGCTTATGTAATACGTAACAAGGCATTTTGCACCATGAATTTCTAAACTCAACAAAATTTGCGAACTTATCATGTCACTACGGTTTAGAGTTGAAGAGTACTATAATTCTGAAGAAAACCATAAGAATCACCAGTGGAGACTTTAGCTTGTGAGATTCGTGCCTTTCACCTTTTAGAGAGTTTTACTCAATCCCCGAGTCAGAAGTAGATTCAACTTCCTTTGGGTCTGCACTTTATCTTGTATGATCTAATTATTCTTCACTAAATTTTTGGCCTAATCACTGAGAACGACATCACTTTCGAGTTGTAAGAAATACGTGTCTTGAATTTGTCCCGATCACCAGACTTTCATCCATACACCAACCAATTTCCATTTATCATACATCCATACACCTTCCATTTTCCATATCATCACCATATACCATACCGCCCATTTCCATATCCACTTCCATTTTCTACCCACAGAGAAGAGTGTTGAAAGTAAAAGGAGAAGATCCGTCAAAGCGAGTGTTTGTATTTTTAGCAAATATCTCTTCCAAAGTCGATTCAGATGGAGAAAAATTAAATACAAGTCTATGTAGGGGTTATTTGTATTTTTAGCAGATTTTTCTCATACATTGATGTGTATTTGGAAAAAAAAGTAAAGGGAGAAGATCCGTCATAGAGAGTGTTTTCTTTTTTAGCGAATATCTCTCCCAAAGTTGATTGATATGGGGAAAAATTAAAATACAAATCTATGTTGGGGTTACTTGTATTTTTAGCAGATTTATCACATTCATTGATGACTATTTGGAAAAGAAGAAAAAGAGAAAGTTGTAGTCAAGAAATAACGACATTTGTTCGTCAAATTTTAATAAACTCTTCTCACACATCCATCATCCATCCATCATATCCTACCTCGTATCATCATATCCTTTCCCATCTCATTTTCCCCTCATCCATCCCTAGGTGTTCAGGCAAATGAATGTTAACGTAGTGAATAACTCGACGTTCTCACTATAGTGATAATCATTCTTTCATGACATCATTTTTCTTTCTAAATGTTCGTTCTTTATTATATGTGTGTGAGACGTTTGAACTTGCTTACATTTACTCACCTCCTCACACATAAGAGCGATACACTCGCCGAAATCTCGTGAGTTCATTTGAGAGAGCTATATCGAGTGAGATTTTTAAGTTGAAGCATTGATTCCGAAAGGGCGATCTAGGAATTACTCTTCTGATACTTGACCCATTTTGATTGATTCACACTGCACGCATTGAGTTATAGGCAGGATGTGTCTTGAGTATTTACTAAGCTAACCTTTTCTACATTCTAGCTTGTATTCCTCAAAATATTTATCTCGTGATGGATTATGCGATTATTCTTTGTCTAATAAGAGATAGACTACCATTTGCAAATAAATAATTTTGTGGGTATATTCTCTGCAAACCATCATGAGACACAACTCGTCCTGTAGGGAAACCTATAGGTTTAAAGTCTTATTGAACATGCTAAGTACAATAGCCAGTGCCCGCGAAAGTGGTATACTTTTGGTTTCTTATCTTTCTCTTTCTCTCTATCTTATTGCTCGAGGACTAGCAACGCTCTGTTTGGGGGTGGTGTGATAAGCACCCAAAAGTCTACATTTTATACCCCGAATAGACGTATTTTAGTTGCTAATTCTCGACAAATTGGGTCTTATATGCGTAAATATTTAATGTGCATGCTTGATCGCCGTTTGCGGAGTTCAAATGCTTATTTCAAGGCAAATATGCGATTTATGGAGATAATTCACTGTCTCGTACCAAACTCGAGCCTAAACCTAGTCCTAAACAATCACCCGAGTGATGTGTGTGTTTAGTTTGTGCTTTTTAGATTTTTCTAGATTTTTATTTTGTGTCGTTTTATTATAGTTTTATATTAGATTTATTTAGAATTTTCTTGGATTTATTTTCTATTTTTTTTATTTTATTTCTTTTTACTTTGTGTATTTTTATTTTTGATTTTTATTAGTTTTTAATTTTTAGTTTTTATTTTATTTTATTTTCATTAGAATTAGGTTTTAGGAAGTTGTTTTAGTTTTTAGTTTTTATCTCATTTTATTAGGATATTTTGTAGGAATTTATTTTTCTATGTTTTATTAGTTTGTGTAGTTATTCCCTGATCAATCGCTCTCCTGCATCAGAAATTAATAGTGAGACTTGAGATAGCAAAATATAAATATTTTAACTGATGTTTTTATTTTAAAGGGTAAATATGATCAAAAGTTTATAGGGACGACATGCCCTATAATTTATGTCAGTTCAAACTCAGGCTTGTTAGTCGAATACAAAATTCGCAGTTAGTTTTTTAGTTAAGATAGTACTGAACAGTGACTTCTTATCCAATTATTTAAAAGAAAAAAATGAAACAATGGACAGTTATCTAATTAGTATGATACAATTTAGATAAATGTATCATAACTTTAGTTATCATACCTGAAGCAGTTATCATATTGTTATAACTGCATGATAACTCCAAAACTGCATCCTAAACTCGCATACAGTTCATACTCTCCAAAAACAATGATGCCAAGATCATGAGATATTTTGAGTAATCTTTAGAAAAACAAATAAATCTTCATTCCAAATAATAAAAACGATAGTATTTAACTGAAAAATAGAACAACGTTACTAAATTATTTATTTACAAAATGAACCATGTTTTTCAATATCTTTCACATTTTCAATAATCCAATCAAGTGATAAAATAAATAAACCTTGTTGAAGAAACCGATTAAGCTTATTGAGAAGCAGCGACCCCACGATTAAGATGCAATTACCTTTGTCACCATCTTAGAGCATGGTAAAATAATAAGAGATAATGATAATACATTCACTAAAAAAATTATATTTATACTTTGCAAACTCGAACTACAATTAAGATGCAATTACCATCGCAAAATCGGACCACAATGAAAATTAACAATTGTACGTATCTAACAACATAGAGGACTTTATTTCTACTCTATTTTGCCTTATGTTGATATGTGATTCAAAATTAACAGTTGTACGTAGCCAACAACATAGATGCAATTACCTTTAGTTTGAGAAGAAAAATAAAGTTCAAGTGTTATAATGTAGGAAAAGAAAATATAAAAAAAAATCTACTTTACCAACATAAGGTTCAACACAAATATAAAAATGAGTGGTTACGTTCTTTTCCAAAGTACGCAGAAAGACACCTATTTTCATCTCGACTCCTAAACCCTTTAAGCTCACCCAAAATAATTGTTGAATTATACTTCTCGGGTCCCATTTGAGTGCGCACAACATCAATAAATGTGGACACATCGGTGCTTAGCAAGAATCAATTGAATGCGGGGTGTAAATGACTTAAAATGGGTTGAAAATTTCACCTGGGTATTTTATCGAACAGTTTTGCGCCCACTGTGAAGATGGCCATGGTGGTTGCATTTGTTTGTTGTTCTTGCCCAAATTAAATTCGCAAATCAACACACATTGTACAAAAATGACCTACTCAAATGTACCTGCAAAAATGAACTACGTAAATGTACAATGACCTTAACTTTTTAGGTATTACAGAACTTCCCAAAAATTAAAATAAAATAAAATAGAGCATAACATAGCAAATAGACATTGATATGAACATTGACAACAGCAAAAAAGAATAAAAAATTGAAACAAAAACCTCAAAATATAAATCTAGAAGCAAGGAGAAAGTGTATACCTGATATAAATGTCTAGATAATCAGGTCTAGATCTAAAAAAAATACAAAAAACAATTAGATCCCCAAATATAAACATAAACAAAAATATAAGTAGACATGAACAAAATGAACAAAATATGTACACAATCTAAATTACAAAACCCTAAATTTAGTGAAAGCCCTAAATATTTTCATGAAAGTGTGTGTGCCTGTGTATGCTTGTTTCTTCCATATTTGTGAAAACAAAACTACCAAAAAGGTAGAGATTCGTGAGAGCCCTAAATATTTTCAGATCTAAGTGCGAGTGTGCGTGTGTTTCTCCATGTGTTTAAGAGAGAGACATGCAATCTACATGGTGAGAGAATAGATTTTGTGTTGTGAGCAGATGGAGAACGGTTGTGTGCGTAAATGAAAGAAGTTTTGGAGAGTGCAACAATTTACTTTGTTACTCATGTTTTTGAATTTTGAAGAAAAGGGGGAAATAAATTAGAATGTGTCAAAAAGAGGGGGGAAACCAAAATTTCCAAGGATAAAATAGGTAGTGCAAAAGAAATTGATCCCATGACATCATCAATTAAGCTTATGACATACATAAGTTTTATACTTCATTATATATATATAATTTTTATAGAGTACCACTTTTGTTTCAAACGTAGTAAGCCAAACCCTTCCAGCTTTCCGTGGATCCCAAATTTCAGCAGCCCGTTTCCCCAAGGCCGTTGTCGACCTCCTTTATATTTCTTCTTCTTTTTCTTAACCACAACTCCATTTTTTTATCATCCATTGTAGCTACATGAATGTGAATCAAACCCATGAAACAGAGTTTGTGGATGAGTCTGTATTGACCAAAACCACAAATGATGGCAACTTCTACTAAGTCAACGATGATGAAAAATGATTAAATTATATATTTGTTCTTTTTCATGAAGTTAATATTTTGCGATGTAAATATTTCTTCGTCTTTTCAGGTTTTAATCTATTTATGCAGTGTTTTATTATAAATTTCATGGTATTCAATTTTCAACCACTGCTCTCTCTCACACAAACACACTAAGTTATACATGTAGAAAGAATGTGTTGATGGAAAGGGTTTAAATATGTTAGATGTGTGTGATCTAAATTATTTGGACTAAAAAATTGTTATAAACCATGTGATTTACATAATTCAGATGGAAATAAAAAGAACAAAATTTTATGATTGAAATCATATAATAAGAAAAGAAAAACATCACAATACATGAGCCACCGACTTGAGTAAGTCTATTATTGGGCCTACAGATGCTTATTAATTTTAATGTTTGATGGGCTATATAGGATCGAGACTAACATGATACGACAAAGTTTATTTAGATATGAACACGACACTACATTATATGTTTTTTACAATTAGAATACAACACGGCAATGATTTTTTGAACACAACCACAATAAATTTTGTGTTTTTTACCTAGAATGATTTCATAAAATAATGATATAACGTTGTCTAACACAGCCACTACATTTGTGTAATATAATTTATTTATTGTATGAATATAGTCACTACATTGAACAAAGTTATATCATTCTTTTAAATGATACTTTTTTCTTTCTTTCAATTTGAAAAAAATATAATTGACGATAATTTTTTTCTTTAATTTTAAGAAAGACGTGCATGTGTATGTGTGTGTGTATGTATGTATATATTAAATTTTTAAAAAAATAAGAAAATTATAGATATTGAAATAAAGAAAATTTCAATGCGCATCGCGTTGGGTTAAAATCTAGTGATTTATTTATATAAACCAAACAGAGCATTAATACTCTCACGTTCATATTATAAGTTTGTACTTTATTTTTATATCATGTTCTCCAAGTATTATAAGAGAACAAAACATATTAAAATATAAAATTATACTAAAAAGCTCACCTCCTGCTGACACAATACTAAATCATATTGACAACTACAACTTATTTTTTACATGGTTTTGTCCACATCATTACTCGAGCACCAAATCAAACATTAGAAATTAAAAAAAGTTATTAAATTAAAATATTATAGAAATGAGAAACATAAAAAATATGGAAATAAGAAAACGACAATAATAAAATAAAATTAAAAGGGCAAAGAAAATATTGACCATTGCTAATTGTGAGTGAAAATAATCACAATTAATGAAAGAAAGCAATTAAATAAAGGGCATGCAAATGTCACACACATAACACATAAATATACATGGTTTGGTAAATTATCTACATCCACGGAGAGGTCACTGGATTTTTATTAGCTTGTTTCAAAGTATGAAAATTACATCTCCCTTAGCCCTGGGGTGTGGGTTGTATTTATATCTGCGTAAAACTACAGTGGTTTAATAATTCAAGTAACTCCCTTGAGTTGTCATTGTCTCATGTGATGATTCCCTAAATCTCGTTTGAGATTTTAGGTAACCGATGAAAGCTTAATCCAAATACTAGATTCTCTATAATTATCCACATGCTAGATATTAGTATCGATCCTTTTTATTAGTAAAATGGGTTGGGCGTGTGCCAAGCACTATTGGGATTGGTCATACAAGCCTGAGTTGGGTCCAATTATGGTTTGATCCCCACAAATGCCCCTAAAATTCCTCTCTAATTTTGGGCAATAATTGGTCCAGAGGATTATATATTTTACAAAATCCCATTCATCCCATCCACTCCAATGAATTATGTTGGTGGGCTAAACTTGTAAATAGGCACCAAATTGCATGGGTAGGCTCGTCTTTGAGAGAAATGAAGTGCCAAAAATTGTGTTAATCTCAGTTCCTTATGATTGTACACATTCTTCAAATATTTTTTTTGTTCCCATACTCATTCCCAAACAGTCACTTTTCTTTCTTTCCTCTACCAACAAAATAATTCAGACCTTCTCCTATTTGGATTCATCTTGTTAGTTTTCTCTTCATCTTCATCGTTCTTTTCCTTCATAGCTTCCTTCTTTTTCGTCTCTATTGTCTTCAGCCTTCGTAATTTATTTTTCTAAAAATGCAAGCACTCATTATGATAAAAATGTAGAGGACTTTAGGAAAACTTATTTTATTCCTTCATGAGTTACAATCGACTGTGCCCATATGCCCAAAAGATCCATTGATGTTGATGGGGTACACTGGATTCATACCTTCACTATAGTCCAAGGGGATTAGCCTTTCCCCTAAACCACCTTTTTTTTAGAATTTTATGAGTTCTTTGGGGTGATCTCAGCTCAGTGTGCTCCAATACATGGCGTATCGTCAATGGGGGTAAATAGAATCAATGAGCTTTACAGGACCATCGTTGGTATCCCATAGATCAAGTATTATTACATCTGGTCTCTTATCGCAAATAATCTTCTTTACTTAAAGGCGAGTAAGGCCAATAGGGTGTTGGTCATGAACATCCCTGATTCCAATAAGGTATATTGGGATCAAGGGTTTATTATAAGAAATTGGCAACATCCATCGCTCCTTGAGGATGAAGAATAAACTGGGTTCTTTTGCCTAGATTGGGGGTGAAATAGGTTAATGATTTCTTCTTATTTACTTATCTTTTACTTATTATCTTATCTATTATTGCTTATAATGCCTCTTGTTCTGTCTTTTAGCAGATCGCAGGAAGAACAAAGAAACTTCCATCGACCATATCAACGGTGTTGAGTTGTTGAAGGCTTGGAGATTAAGAGAATATCTTCCTGGAGGTAATCACCGATGATCAGACTCATTTCTCTTAGAATACACCAACTCTACCGGCAGCTTCACTTTTCGCCTGATGGATGACATCCCTGATATTTCCATTCCTGATGAGGAAGTTTCATCTTCATTTGAGTCTTTTGACATTAGTTAAATCCTTCCAGATGATGAGGATTATATATCTCCTCCTAGGAAGGTGGTTGTTTTGATTGATGATGATGATGATGATGGTTCCCCTCTCTCCCCCAAAGCTATGTTTCAGAAGAGTACTGAGCCTGAAGCCCCTAAAATTGATGATCTGGGTCTGGTTTTCAAGGAAAAGAATAAGGAGAAGGAGAAGGAAAAGGAAAAGAATCCTATAGTTCCTCCTTTTTCCAAAAGAATTAATGTTTCTCCCCCTCCCCAGATCCTCTCAGGCCATGTTTATGGCCCAAAATCCATCTTTGGTCCATGGTATGTTGAGGTGGACCGTGCTGACTGAAGATTGCGAGTAGATAAATTTTTTGGGTCTTGACAAGATTACCATTCATGCTTCCCAAACGTTTTATGTGGTGAGAACTTTTATTTCCCTTTGTCTTCATTTGATCTTTCCACTTGTTATTGTGAGTTATTTTTACAATTGCTATTTATTTTTGTTTTGCAGTTGGTGGCAGAGTTTACCAGTCTCTTAGATGGTTGTCAAGACCAATCCAAGATTAATGATGAACTTAGCTTGGCACTCAAAAAGATAGAAGAGGTCATGCTTAAATCTCAAGAGGTCTATGAGAAGGAGAATAAGGCGGACATTGATGTCATGGCTTCGCTGAAGACCAAGAACAACTTGATAAAGGTTGAAAATAATCGGTTGGCAAAGGAGGTTTATGAGTTCCCTACAGCCAATTAGGACAGCTTTGGGAAGGGATGGGAGGAGACCTATACTGATGTCAGGATCCAGTTGGTCTACATCCGAAATGCTAGTGTGACACCCCGCTTATTTTAATCACAGTTGATCAGTCCTTTATCAAAATAGCCAGGAATCTCATCTAGTTCATTTTTAGCATCACTGTCAAAAACTTTTTAGATTACAAGCCACCTATGTTAATTTAATCCAATGTCAAAATTTTATCTTTCATTAATCACACAACATCAAGAGAAATAAAATAATCTAAACCATCCACAAAGTAATAGAGTTAAAACATAACATGATAAATAACTAAATAAAATAATACCGAATAAACCATTGGTTCCCAAAATAAAATCCATCTACAATTATAAAGTAAATAAAACCAAGTCTCATAAATATATAATAACTGAAATACGGAATAGTCTGAAGGGGAAACATGCCCAACTGAAATACTGGAATGAAATCCTACCTAGGAATGAATAAGTGAAGTGTCTTCACAAAGTCCTGCAAGCCTCCACAATGTTACAACTATGCATCCCTAAAATGAGTCATCAATCTTGACGTTCCTATGGCTGGACACCTGAAATATTTTGGAAATATAGAAAAATAGAATTAACGCGGGTGAGAGCCCGAGAAAATTCTTTTGAAAATATTTATGAAGTATTTAAATCACAATTTAAAAATAGTTATTAGATACACATGTTAGGTACGCGTACACTCCCTTGAATTCCTCACCTCTCATCTAAAGTGCACACCTAGCGCATCCTACATAGCTATGCTACCCAGCCGAACTAGACATCCATATCTAACTGACCACAAAAGGTTCAACTCCCCCGTACTGCCCATACAATACGCTACCATACTACTAATAACTAATATTTCCCTCATATTATTAATGAATTGTTTAAATTAAGTTCTCCATATTTAAGTCACTTTTAGATATGCACTATTTATCATCCTACTGTCACCCAAGTAGAATAATCACACAATATTATAACACCATTAATTAAGTTTACATCACACTTAAGTTTCTTTTAGATATACGCTATCTATCTTTTCTACTATCACACATAAGTAGAATAATTATACTTGAATATATTTATCACACTATAATATATACGACTATAGCATCCTCCGGAATGACCACCGTGATGCATGCATACTCTGCTATTAAGTCCATGTACCTCTCATACAAATCAAGGATTATTGGTTTGGCATGTCTCCTCGAACCCAAAATCAATCAACACATAATGGAGGCGAACATGGTTCCAAGCCTTTGGGATACACACACACACCTAACATACCCAAATGACACGCTGGTTCCACTAATACACTACACATAGTGAGTCTCCTTAAGGTTTATGTTCTGGGGCACACATCCAGACGTCACTGGAATCGTCAAGGTGGGATTGCCCTCTGCGCGGAAACCTCCTGATAGTAGGCAGCATAAGTATGTTCACACACATAGAAAATCACATCATATGTATTCACATAACCTATATATATATTTAGAGTATAGTTACACACACAACCTATAAATATGTCTAGCATAGGCATACACACAAACTATAATATATCCCATACGTAGTATTTATATCTCTTGAATACTCAATGTACTATCCATTTATAATTATAACCTCTTATTGTATATTTATGAATATCTCTCACTACCTGAAGGGTCCTAATTATCCCTTAAGAAATTTCAGTAGTTAAAACATCACTAACCTATTGGTATAAGTCTTGGGTTGTCATCTACACTTCCCGTAACCCATTTTAAATTCCCGATACTTAACACAATTATTTAAATCTCGTAGGCCCTAGTCTCATTTTACCCTCATTATGACTAAGCCTAAGCCCCAACTATAGATTTATTGAATTTCCCAAAGTCCTCCTATAGTTCAAAAACCATTATATACTATGATTTAATTTTCGACTAAGGATTTCGATCTCAGACGCCCTTCCATAGAAAATTCATAAATAATAAAAAAAATAAAAAAAAATATGAAACTGGCAACCACGTGTTCATAACAAAAAGATCTATCTCCATGACCTAAAACCTAGGGTCATTCAAACGGCATACTAATCTCATTCGAACTCGTTCAAACGATCTCAGCGATTTTTGACAGCTTCGTCCCAAACTCATTTTTCTCCATGGTTAACACCTCAAACCTTCATGAAACTCTCCCAAACTCCTATCCAACATAACCAAACCTCAAAAACATGTGTAGGGACAATTTCTAACATAAATAATACATGACATCTATAAGAAATCTACCCAAGAACAAATTAAATTCCAAAATTCTTAAAACCCTAGTTCATAGTGTTCTCCATGCATATTCATCAATATATCCAAATTTCTTTCAAGTTAATCATCACATAATTTTAGATTTCATATTATATAAATAAAGGGATTAAGTCTTCATGAATCCTACTCCAAATCATGAAATAAACTAAAATAATTCTAAGAATACACCAAAATTATGTAATTTCAACCCTACACTACATGGGTATTATAACACGCTTAAAAGAATTACAAGATAAGCATTTTCTTTAGTCCAGTAGGCTTGATTTTCGTTAATTGATGATGGAGTTTCTCTTCCCATGCTCCGATCTTGATTATGACGATTTCGTGGTGCAAAAAGTGTGTGAAAATGCCTAGTTTCCTTCTCTTCTTTCTTTTTATGGCCTCCTCTATCTCTAAAGTGTTCTAACCCTAGCCTGCCATTTCAATGGGATGATATACTTCTTAAATTTTTGGATTTCCATCTACCATAAACTCCCAAATAATCGAAATGCCCTCTCATGGTGTCAGTTTGGTCTAAAATCGCCTCTGGACCTAATCAGCACACTCGGATACACTATTTTGACCCATTTGGAACCAATCATGACCTAAAAATTACCATCCGAGTCCCTTTAAAAAAATTCCCATCTCGACCTCATATAGTCAACACTCGACTCCTAGTTGAGGTATAACACTATCACGTCACTATCACTCTTTATGATGTAAAATACTTATTTACTATTCACTTAGTAAATTATTCCATAAACATTAATCATTATATCTACCAACTAATAATTTAATCAACACGTAATAATTAATTCAACTAAATTATGGCACACATGAAATTCTAAAAATCACCGAATTGATCAAATTCTAAATACTCAAAAATACGGGGTGTTACATAGCTTCAAGAAGGACTGGGATCAAGCCCTAGTGAAGGTTAAGGTTCCTTTTGAGTCACAGATCTTCAACGAGTATCACCTTGACCCTCCCCCACAGATCTATGAGGAGACCTCCACCAGCAACCTTATCGATCATGCTAAGGAGGTGGTGACGAAAGGGAAGGAAGTTGAGGCTAACGAGAAGGTGAAGGAATAAGGCCTTTAATTTTTAGGATTTTTGTTCGAAATTTGTACTCATTTTTTGCTGGAGTAGAATGGCTCAGTTTGTTCTATTACACATTAATGAAGAAGTCATTTCTTTTTATAATTTGTTTGTACTACTTTGAATGTTTCTTTCTGAATCTTTTCTTAATTTTGGTGTTTGTTTTTATACTGTAGCCTGTTGTTTCCTTTTCTGTAAATGTTGATAATCGGTTTGGGTAGGATGTAAGCTAGTAAGTTCAGCGAGAATTCATATTTGTTTATAAGGACTTGAAGAGGAGAACCAATGCTTATAAGGA
Source organism: Sambucus nigra (assembly GCA_949130495.1). NCBI lineage: Eukaryota > Viridiplantae > Streptophyta > Magnoliopsida > Dipsacales > Adoxaceae > Sambucus > Sambucus nigra. The sequence goes on along the minus strand of OX422210.1, from coordinate 625,605,614 downwards.
CTAGTCCATCTTGGTCACCAAGCTCAAGGATGATCTCAACGACTTGGAAGATGTAGACTCCTCTATGCAGGAGGAAATAAACAAGCTTCAAGCTAACTTAATGAGACAAAGGACGTGGAGGAAATTGACGACCTACTTCGGTCTAGAAATGACGATCTAAAAAAGAAGCTCATAGAGTCAAAAGAAAAGGTTGAAAGGGGAAATGTTGTGGTCATAGACTTATTCGTGATGTGAAGAAGCTTTGATATCTTTTTATAATGGGCCCTCGAGCTACCTAATTGGAAGGATATGATGAGGGATGGCAAGATGCCCTTATGAGGTTACAAGAAGCTCAAGATATGGCCTACAAGCATGGGATAGCTAAATGCCCTCACGGTTGTTGATTCTCAACTCTGGTATATGTACCATATTGATTATCCAATATACCAACGACTTTCTCGGGTCCCCCAGGATGCCATTCCCCTTCCACTTGTTAAGAGATACTTAGAAGGTCATGATATCGATAATAAATATCGATCTGATCATGATGATAGTCGGGGAAAGCACATCGAGAACTTTGTAGTCAATCGACCATAAACCGTAGTGATAATTTTTTTACTATTTGCAATAATTCTATACTTGTTATCTTTTGTAATCAAGAATTTGCCTAAAAGTTAAGTTAATACCAACTTTTGCGCAATTTTCCATTCCTTTATGCCAACCATGTGTTATATTTTTGTCTTTCTTAACTTTTAGGTCGTGTCTTTACATTCCCTTAGCCTAGAACAAACAATGGTGAAAATGCACATAGTCTATGGGCAGTCCACCCGTTCAGGATTTTATCTGACCAAAAAGAGTTAGTTTATTGCCTAGGGATCCCCGTAGGGATTTAGCTTGCCTGGGCAAGTTACGAGGCTGCTTGTGTTGATTATAACAAGGACCTCAGGACTTTCCTCCTGTGTGACTTTCTAGCATAAACACTTGCATCCTTCCGCATATATGTACACAAGTATCCTTTTTGATTCCTTGAAATGCCAGGGGCTTTCCTCCTATGTGACTTCCATAAATCCCATTGTGAAGTTCGTAAATAACCTGGTCAACATCCTTTGGATGTACTAATTGGAAGTAGGGTCCTGTGAAAGATTTCCTACAAAGTTTCCATCAGGGGTCGAGGTAGAAGCGAATAGCTTTCACCCTGACTTGATGGGCTAGTCTCTTATCGATCAAAAATGTTTCATTTAGCATGTAATGATTAAGTCCATTCAGCTGGGACCCTTCCTAATGGAGAGAATGTTCTCTGAGGCCATTGTTTTGTCAATAATGGGATTAGTGAGTAATTTCAATTCGATTGTTCTCCGAGAATGGAGTGTACTTCTAAGCTTAGGGCTGCTAAGGTGTCCACATGACTGTTGTGCCCCTAGGGGAACTATTGAGCATGGACTTCCTTAAATTTCATCATTATCTCTCCCACCACAGCGAGGTAGGTTATCGTTCAATTGTCCTTAGCGTTAAAGTCCCCAATGACATAGTTGGACACCATTGGAGTCGCAGTATACTTTGAAACAGTTTGCCCCAGTAAATGGACCTTACGTAGGCCCACTACAAGTGCTCCGTACTCGACCTCATTGTTGGAGGCTTCAAAGCCCAATCTGATCCTTTGCTCGATCATCGTGTTTTATGAAGTTAGGAGTATAATTCATACGCTTGCTTCGTTGGAATTGGAGGCACCCTCGACATATGACGTCCGTCTCTTAGACTAACTCTGCTCATGGACTTTTGATTGCTTGACCGCCTATTGGTCACTACACCAAAACAGTCAATTAGTAACGATATTGTAGTGTTACAAAATAATTATTAAGACTAAATTACCGTTATAAAAAGGTGTGAGGAATAAAATTACTAAAACTTTTTTACCGTTACTAATACATCCCTACCGTTACTAAAGTGTTACAAATTAATTCAAATCCTAAAACATCTTTACCATTACCACAATTTTTAACACATTTCTAACAAAAGAATATGTAACATTTAGTAACGGCATAGGTCCATTACTATGTGTAAAAAAAATTATAAAAAAATAATATTTTTAGTTGAGATATTATTGCTATTTTTTACCTCGCAAGTCTTTTGTAGAAATGCTTCAATTTTACACTAGAGTTGTAAGGAAAAAGCTTTTCCCATACAGAATACCATGTATTAATGTCAGAATCTATATACAAAATAAAAAATAAAATCATGTATTAGTTTTGTAAATCTCTGTACAAGAGATAAGTATTTCAACTTTCTACATTTCTCATTTATCTTCTATCTACATCTTTAGTTCTCTTATATCTACATCGTCCAGGGATTAATCACATAACGCTCCACACCAAGGCAAACTCATTCTCCCACTAATTTGAAAAGGCCCCCAAAGATTCCAGTTCACCTGCAAAGCACACCAAGATAGGTTTGTCACAACATATCTTAAAAGAAAACGAAAGTAAGAATTAGATACAAAAGGATAAAAATATGTAAATTCTTACCATATCATCTGTGACACCGGTCAATATCGTCTATGCCACCTCTGCAGTAACATTTACGTATCTACGACGACTCTCTAACCACCTCATGAGACAATGCCATACCACACTAAGAAAAAAACTTCATATCACACCTAGGCTAAACCTCAAGTACGCATATAACTATCACTGTAAGAAAGTTCAACATCAGTACCAACACTTAATTAACTTAAAAAATACGATGACGGATACACTCATTTATTAAAATCATATTAACCCAAAAACAACTATATATAAATAAAAATAAAAAGATCAAAATATTTACATCCATAATTGTAAACTTACCACTCATATGGAGGACCATAGTTACAGCCTTTACTATTTCTATGCTCAAATTTAATAACTACCTGGTATAAAAATCACAAACCAAAGTGAATTTATTCCCACATTAGTCATAGTAACAAAAAGTATTTCGAAATTTGATAAATAATTACTTGTGTGAAAAGAATAAAAACTTTATAGCCGCGACTCGTGTTCCATGCTCATTCTCCCATGACATGCGGCAACCCACACATACCTTACCAAACCCACCTTACCTAACTTCCTCCCAACCTTATAAATTGGTGATCTTCCTAGTTTAACCTAAAAATGCCAAGTCATAATCAAATAACATTTTTATCACAATTTAATACAACGGTAGTAGCATAGGGAGAATTTCTAATTTTAATTACAAAGCTTCCCTTTTTGCAAAAAAGAAGCCTCTCTGTCATTATGTTCGAGCATTTAGAATATAGTGAATTTTGGATAATGTTTTTAGTTTTAGGAAATAAAAATATTTGCACATTGGGACTTATGCATCGCATGACATTTATGTAAATCACTTTGCTTGTGATGGGAACTATCAAATACATGGAAGTACAATGAAATCCCCAATACAATTGATGGTGTACAAAAATCAATTTAAATTTCTTTTCAAAAAATCTGTTCTTCAATCAGTAAAACCTAAATATGTAATTCATGTATCAATTAAGCCTCGCAGAAATATCAAATACGGGAAAGAAAAATGTATGCCTTGCAAAACTAAAAACTCTCTATTTGGTTCTTGTTTGGGTCCATCCAATGCATCAAGTTTTGTTGTAGCACACTTCATGTATTTTTGGGCTAATTATACAAATGAGAGCTTAACCTGAAGTGAAAAAAATTTTAATCACCTTCTTATGGACTAATTTTCCAAAACTTTGATAAAACTTGTATATGGACATCTACGCATTCCAAAAGTTAATTTGTTCCTGCAAATTAATTTTTCCTCTTAACAAAAGTTGCTTGTTAAGACTGATGATATTTCTTTGAAAAAATTTAACAAATCAAGAAAAGTGCATATAAGCATCATGAAATCTTGTATATATATACATATCTAGTTTTGAAAGGTACCTTTCCAAGCACTCCTGAATCTTGTAAATAGTTAATAGGACTACCAAATTCTTTATATCATGAAATGTCCATGTCCCAAGTACATAAAAGTGCATAAACACTCTATTCCACTCTACACATTATAAAAGTAAACATATAAATAACATTTCAATCATAAAACTAATGTTTAATAAAGTGCATAAACACTCTGCTATACAAAAACCATGTATTCCCATAACTATATCAAATAAAGTTCTAATCAAAATAGTCTCAAATAAACAATATAATAATGCAAAATCGTTGATCATATGTATACCTAAATGACTATGTACATTCCAGTTCCATCCCTCTCATCACGAATGTCACTTATGCCTTCCAAATTTTGAAAATGTAAAAGATAAAAATCAACAATAGCAAGTGTGAATTGTAACTCGGCTACAAATGGAAATGGAAATTACTATGTAAAAAAGATGCATATAAAACTAGACATTCTTGAAATTGTGGTAGAATAAATACAAGGATTTTCCCCTCTGTATGCATAACATTTCTATCAAGCCTAAAAAGATCAAACTGAAATAAACATTTATTATGTATGTCTCGTACAACTTTCCCATCTCCATGAAATTTGAAGTGATCGGGCCATTATAGTAAAGGGTAGATAAAGAAATCATATCAAATAGAGAAGTATGAATATGATTATCAATAAAATTCATGTTAAAAGATAAAATAGAATATGAGAGAGAATGACCTTAACTAGAAGAATGATTAACAATAGTTGTGCTTGTATGTGTAACTCTTAGTTCACTACCTGAAATAACAGTAAGATATGGTGATAAAATTCTCATTTCAGTACTTAAAATTTATAGATGAAGCCTTATTGACACTACACCTTTACCTTATTACCCTATTAAAAATAAGACATTTGGAACCTTACTTTTTGTGTAGCTCTTGCACTTATTTAGAAAACTAAAAAAATTGAACCTTTATGTGTAAAAGAGAAGACAGAGTAAATTGCAGAAGTTAGTTTACACATGTGAATTTTCTGAAGTTTCCATACTTATGATCTTGAAATAGTTTACTATTAGAGTTTTTGAAATTGATCAGTGACAGTGTACTAAATGCATCTTCAAAAATTCAAAATTAAAACAGTCATATATATTCTTTATAGATTGAAAATGAAATTCCTCACACACAAAAAAAAAATTCTTTCACAATGCATCTTCACTATGCGATCCATCAGATGTCGGGAAGGGTTTTCACACATTAGGTGGCATGCTTATAGCATAAATTTAGAGTAATTTTGTTTTTTTTGAAAGTGAAGATTTCATTAATAGGTCCATAAAGCCAATAGAGTAGTTCTATTTATACCAGAAAATCAAATCAAATAGAAATTGCATTGAGTATGTGGTATGAATCTAGGGTCATTTATAAAATCTCCACAAATTAAGGATATAACGGCTTACAGCTTTTGACACATGCATATTGTGGTTTCAATGCTATATAAGAAGATTTATCAATTCCAAATATGCTGAAAAATTCTCAAGACTTGGAGATCTCACTATAGGCTGCAAAAGCGGCTAACACAATAACGTCCCCTACTTTTGGTTTTATTACAATGGCCTCCCCTATATGAAACTATTTTCATTAATTTTCAGTTATACTTTACAAGTCATGTAAGATATTAATTCAAATTCATCCAAAAATAAGTAAATATGGAAATTTCTAAAACACTGTAATTTTTAAAAAAATAAGAGAGACCTGTATGTACAACGCATAGGGGAGATCGTTGTACTGACTGCTTGTAACCAAGTTTACAATATGTGTGCATGAAATATCATCAAAGGAAACTCTACCTTGAGTCTGAAACTCCTGAGAGTATCCTTCAAGGCCTTGAAGGAAGAGTGTTTTGCAGATAGCCCCTTCCAGTTCTCAATAAGCTTTATCAGAACAACAATGCTCGCTTCTAAATTACCCATGTAAACCTTGTCATGTTCAAATAAAATTAGTGGCAACATTACACTTAATACGTTTATATGAACTCTTAAAAAGGCATTAAAAGGAGCTGATACGAAAGGAAAGTGAATATTCAGGCCATCTACAATGCAAAGTGAATATTAAGTGATTATTCATGTGACAAAAATATTATTTAAATGGGTTATCTCTATAAAAAAAACATATGATAGTTTGTGTAAACTATCTTACTGCTGTTAACAAACAAATTGATGGTGTTTTATCACCAAAATAGGACATGCTTTATTGCCATGTGTTATACATCCAGATAAGTTTCCATACGTAGGGAAATCATGAATCCCCCGCATCAATATAGATCTTAATGTAAATTGTTCCATTTTGTGCATGTCAAAAGATGGAATTCCATCCCATAATTTCTCTAACTCATCTTCCAATGGCTAGAGAAAAATATCAATGTCTTGATCGATGCCTTGGGCCCAGGGATCAACAAAGACAATATTTGAAACTAACACTTAAAGCACAAAGATGGACCCACATTATAAGGCTCACTCATAATTGGCTAACAACTATAACTACTAAATTGTATACCAATGTGATTGAACCCATATGTATATATGGCAAGACAAACATTTTTCCCTTCTTTAGCAAAATCAGGCCATCTATTTTTTAATATTATCCACTGAACTGAATCACAAGGATGTCATTGATTATCCCATGAAGTTGTTGCTCGATGGTTCCACGTCATTTCATGTTCTATCCAAGGTATAGTGCATAATCTCCTTAGCCTTGGAATCAAAGGGAAATGTATTATTACTTTCATCGGTTCTTTGCAGACCCTTTTTCCTTTCCTCATAGACACTAAATATCTTGGTGTCCCACACTACGGACATTCCTATAAGTCTTCATTCTCTTCCCAATAGAAAATACAATTATTCTCACATGCATGAATGTAGTTTTTTTTTAATCCCTAAGTTTGTCATTATTATCTTTATTTATGGATACTTTTTTGGTAAAGTGTTTTCTTTCGGAAGCCACCTTTTTACAATCGATAAAAGAGTTGTAATGTTATTTATCGACCAACCAAACTCCTTCTTCAAATTATTCAATTCCAAAATTACAGATAGAGTAGTCTCAGGACCATCACATGAAGGATACAATTTCTCAGTCGCTAATCTATTGTATTATTGATACTTCTCATTATTAACATACGATTTTTCTACCTGGTCAGGTTCTCTACAATGTTATTCGTATACTGCATAGCAAGTGTCAACTAAGTTTGGATACCTTTCGTTCTCAATATTATCATCATTTTTTACATGTCCTTTACAATCAATAGGTTATATAACGGGATTTTGGGAGTTTGAGGAGCTTGTTTCACCGTGTAAAACCCATGTAGTGTATGTTGAATCTATACCATGTTGAATCAAATGACTCTTGATATCTGACGCACTGAACTGCTTCTTATTTCGGCATATAACATATGGAAATGGAAATCTTGAGAGACGATGTCCATTGTTTATAATTACAAAATCAAGGAACGATGTTACTTCATTTACGTATACCTCATATACTCTGTTCCTCTCATTTATCCATTCTTTGTTCAATATTTGGGACATTCTGCACTATAAAAAAATGTCATTATTTTATATAAAAGGATAGTGTGCAACTTTGGACTTACATGATACACTTTACCGAATTGGTATAGTAGCATTGGCAACTCAAAATAAATAATGGTATAATTGCATTAGTAATCCTAAAATAAGTCTCTATGCAAGTTTTCCCTCTACATGAATACAAAATAACTCAAAAGAATTAGTGCATGGACAATTGTGTTTTAGAAAAATGCAATGGACATTGGGTTTTCTCACTTAGAATGTCCTATTTGTCCTATAAACAAAATCTGATGCCTAGTTACACCTATAAACCCTTGCCAACAAAAAACAAACCATGTAAGTTTTAAAACCCAAGCATTCAACCTAAAATCACCAAGTGCTTAAAAAATGCTATGGTGCGAATAGTAGTTCAAGTTATGAGTTTGAGAATATCAAACTTTTCAAAATGTTTATTGTCCGAGTTATGATTCAAGTTAGAAATTAGGATTATATTTTCAATTAAAATAAGGGTCACAAATCAAGTTAAGAATTGGATCTTGGGATTACATTTCCATAAATGGTATTTGAATCCCCATTAAACAGTCATATAATGAATGAGAAAACCCATGCCCCACTACTCATCCCCGCAATCTCGTTAAACCGTCTCCCTCTCATTTCCTTGCCCAATTATGAATTTAATAAAAACTCTGACTCCAAGACCTCACTTTCCTCTTCACAATCCCATAAAACATTCCCCATACCCTCCTTCATGTTGCTTTTCTTTTCCTTTTCTTCACCAAAATAACACAATCAACACCAAATCTTCATACAACAACAAACCCCTCAAATTTAGGACTTAAAAAAGTACAAACCCTAGCTCAAGATCAATTGGTACATTAATTAGGTGAAAAAAACTGAAAAGTGTTTATTTCGAGTCATCTTATGAGTTGGTAAAAATACACAAACAGATACATATGCATAGATAATAGTAGATACATATTACATATAAACATTTAGATGTTCATTCACATAAATAAAGATCATTCCGTATAAAAACAAGAAAACATTATCGCATGTGTTTTAAGGGTATTATACAATATGGTATAACACACTAAAAAGAACCTCCCGTAAGCATATATTATTAGTTACAAACCAAGACTTTTACCTTTCTCTTGGGTTAATTTATGGGAAACAAAGAACAGGTCTCTTAAGATTAACATATCAAAGATTCACCACATTAAAAACTTGTGCATATATCCCAATCTACCACTCCACACTTATACAATACATATACGTACACGCATAGATAGATATATCTCCATCCCAAAAATCCGATTAGAAATGGAAATCAAAAGACAAAAAATGACAAATAGGCCAAAAAAATTACCCAAAACAAATCTCAAATCAGCTGTAGCACAAATCGCAAATCTCAAATCACAAATAGCTAGAATCACTAGAAGAAACCACAGAATCGTTAGGGTTTTTATTATTTGAAGAAATCTTAAAGAATGTCTCCAAAGATAGAAGTGGAAGAATTCGCTAGTAATACATCGTTTGTGGCTTTTCATTATGGCTTTGGAGAGATGTGGGAGAAAGAAGTCGAAGGACTTGAAGAAATCATTTATGGCTTTTTCATTGGGAGGGAAGTCTACCATTCCTATCTTATGAGGTGTATTTTTAAAATTAATTTTCACTTAATTATTCTAACACCCCGTATTTCTGAGCATTTAAAATTGAATTAATTCGATAAATTTTTAAATTACACGTGTAACGTAATTTAATGAAATAAAATATTATGTGTTGATTATATTACTAATCGGAGAGAAATGATTAATGTTTATTGAATACAAATTACTAAGTGATTTATCAATTTATGTCATAGTGAGTGACACTGACGTGACAGTGGTATATCGTAACCGGATGTCATGTTTGGACTATATGAGGTCGAGATAGAAAATTATTTTAGAGTAACTCGAATTATGATTTTGAGGTGACAGATGATTTTAAAAGGGTCGAAAGAGTCAGAATAGTGCCCTGGGGGTAGTATTTGGATCCTGAAGGGCGAATCGATTCGGCCTTTCGGCAAATTGATTCGGTTTGCCCAGAATTGAGAAATTTCCTTTCTTAAGCCCTTAATTTTTGAGTAATTAACGGGGAGAATTTTGGGACATCTTTAATTCATAATGAGGATTATATTGAATTACAGTAGGCCTAATATGGGGCAGAGGCTTAGCTATAAAGAGAGAATACAGGCGAATTCTTGTGGGATATGAATTATGAAAATAATGAATTCGAGGGAATGAGAACGGATCACAGAGAGTATGAGTGAACCAATGATTCCGACCAATAGTGTATGAGTGTATTAGCTACTGATATTAATCAAGGGGTAACTAGGACCCCTTCGGGTAGTGAACGATACTCGTAAATATACAATAAGAGGTTATAATTGTAATGAAATCTACGTTGAGTATGTGAGAGATATATACTATGTACATGATATATATTTATAGGTTTAATGTATACCAATGTATATATATAGGTTGTGTGAATACTTATGATGTGATTTGATTTTGTGTGTGAGCATGCCAACGCTGCCTGTTATCCAGAGGTTTTCGCGCAGAGAGCGATCCCACCTTGGCAATTTTACCGAGGTTAGTATTTTGCCCCAGAACATGGAACTTAGGGAAGCTCTCCATGTGTTATGTATTAGTGGGACCGACATGTCGTTTGATTACGTTAGGTATGTGCGTATACCAAAGGCTTAGAACATTATTCGCCTCTGTTTTGTGTTGATTTATTTGGGTTCAAGGAGACATGTCGAACCATTAGTCCTTGATTTGGTACGAGAGCTACATGGACTTGATATCAGAATATGCTAGAATCACGAGGGGCCCTTCCGGGGATGCTATAGTTGTATATATTATATATGTGATGAATATAATAACAAGTGTGTTATATCTACTTATCTGTGATAGTAGAACTGATGAATTGTGTACATCTAAATGTAATTAAGTAAAGAAACTTTATTGATTGAATCAATAATAATACGTGGGACATATTACTTATTGATATTATTGTAGCATATAGTATGGGTATTATGAGAGAGATAGACTTATTGAGGTTATGTAGATACGTTATCTAATTGGGATAGGTAACATAGCTAGGGTACATTAGGTGTGTACATTAGTTGATAGGTGAGGATCTCAAGGGAGTGTACGTGTAACTAACATGTGTATCTAATAATGGATTTAAACTTGATTTAAGCACTTGCAAAATATTTACAACCTATTTTCTTGGGCTCTGACCCGTGTCAAAATATTTTCAAAACCTTTTAGGTGTCCAGCCATAGGGACACTAAGATTGATGATTCTATCCAGGGATGCGTAGCTGCAACTTTTATGGAGGCATGCAGGAGTTACTTTAGACGCTTCAGCTCATTCACTTCTAGATAGGATATCTCTCAGTATTTCATTTAGGCGTGTTGCCCCTTCAGACTATTTACTTCTCCAGTTTATTTATCATACTGTATTTTGATTTAGTTTTATTATGTTAGATTTATATTTGGATTTGTTTGGAACCGATGGTTTATTCGGTCTTATATATATATATATATATATATATATATATATATATATATGTGTGTGTGTGTGTGTGTGTGTGTGTGTGTGTGTGTGTGTGTGTGTGTGTGTGTGTCGTGTGATTGTTCAGATTATTATTGCGTGGATGGTTTGGTTAAATTAATTTATTTTTGTATGTTGTTATAGTAATGAAAGATAAAATTTAACACCGGCTTAATTTGACTTAGGTGATTGATAAGTTTTTCGACAGTGATGTTATTAATGAACTAGATGAGAATCCTTTTTATTTTAATGAAGGACTAATCACACGTGGTTAGAATAGGCGGTGTGTCACAAATGGTATCAGAGCATCAGGTTCTAGTGTCCATAGGATATGTATGACTTACTGCATTTTATGTGTAGTGTTCTTTGATATAGAGACCTATTTTTAGGACTGTTGCATTCATAATTACTCATTTGAGATTCCGTTCTTATGCTATTATATTTGTATTGACTGTGAACTCATTAAATTTAATATGTTTTCATATTCCATTCAGGAGAGAGCGAGTGACGAGAGCAGCGGCTAGGGATAATGTGAGGGAGGCTCTGCAGAAGCCACAGGCACCCCAAGAGAAGGTGTCAGTAACAAAGGTGGCAACGATAGTGGCGTAGGAAGTTAATGGGGCGATGGATTCCATGGCTCTCCATTTTCCACAAGACCAACAGCCACCATAGCCAGTGGCACCAGTTTTCCAAGCCCATTCGGGGCTGTTAGAATGGCAGAGGGTTGGGAGGCTTTTCATAAGGGCCACTTACCAGAGTTTCAAGGGAGTTTAGGCATGATTGTGGCATGCCAGTGGAAGAAATATATACGGTGCCACCTGTGCATGGTCGACTATAGCGATGTGCAGAAGCAGATGTTATCCACATTCAGATTGGTCGGAGCGACGTTACAATGGTGGGAGTTGGCTAACACCGTTGAGGAGAGGGACGATATATCTGTTATAGAGTTCTGGGTGAGGTTCGACCCTAAATATTTTCCTCTAGTAGTTAAGATAGATATGCGGAGGAGGTGCACTGAGGTGACCCATGGAGATCGATTAGTGGCCACGTACAAGGAGGAGTTCACTCGTTTGGATAATTTTATTCCAAACAAGGTGAACACTGAGGAAAGAAAGATGGTTAAGTTTATGTATGGGCTAGCCTAGAGGATCAGACAGCATTTGATTAGCGCCCCGCATTGGTGATTTATACAGATGTCATCAATGTTGCACTTTTACGCTGCCAGGACCATCGCTTCCATGTGAAGGAAAGCAAGAGAGGGGGTGAGCCTAGCTAGTTGAGCAAGGTAAAAGGGAGCGGTGAGAGTGGAGCACCACAATAGAAGCATCAGTAGGCACACACTAAGGGTAGGATTTTCGGTAGGGGAATTAGGTCAAGAGGTTTAGATCTGGGGGATATCGATCCGAGGGAGGCTATAGGCAGGGCCAGTAGGGTCGAGGCCATCAGGGCCAATAGAAAAGTTAGGGCCATCAGGGACATAGACAGAGAGAGTTTCTAGGCCAGTGCTTTATTTATGGTCTGACAGGCCAATAGATGAGAGATTGTCCATACCAGGGTAGAGCACCACAATAGCAAGTTGCCCTGTAGGAACAGCAGTCACAGAGGCCACCTCCAGCACCAGCCCCACTGCCCCATCATGGAAGGAACAGTTATAGTACGAACGTATTTATAATATTCGAGATGCCATGGCATAGTTGGCACCACTGGTAGTAGAAGGTATGTTTCCTATTCATGGGCATGGGGGTAGGATTTTATTTGATACTGTGGCATCACACTCTTTTATAGCGACTAGATTTGCAGGAGCTTCTGTCCTATTAGAAATAACTGGTAGTCTCCTTATGTGTGTGGAGTCACCGTTGGGTATTAAGTCGCTTATACCCTCAATCTGTAGGGGTGTGGACATCGATGTGGGTAGATTATGTTTAGTTGACGATCTTCTTGTGTTAGATATGGAGGAGTATGCCGTTATTTTGGGGATGGATTGGTTCGTTAGATACCGGGTGATGGTGGATTATTTCAGGAGGACTATTGTGTTCTCAATTCTAGGGAAGGAGATGTTTTTATTGGTGATGCCTCTTCCTGGGGGAGGTTCTAGAAAACATCTATAGTACATTGAGGAGGATACCTCACAGGAGGTGGTTGTTTTGTTAGACTTTATTCCAGTAGTGAGGGAGTTTGAGGATGTATTTCAAAAGATACTCAGGTTACCTCTTAGCCGGGAAATTGAGTTCATAATTAGCCTAGCACCGGGTACTAGGCCTATATCTTGAGTGCCTTATCGCATGGCCCCATCTCATATGAGGGAGTTAAGAGAGCAGATTCAGCATCTCTTAGGGAAGGGTTTCATCAGATGGAGTACTTCACCATGGGGTGTGCCGGTGTTATTCGTCAAGATAAAGGATGAATCGCTTAAGTTGTGTATCGATTACCGAGAGTTGAACAAGGTCACAATCCGAAATAAGTATCCATTGCCTCAGATTGATTATTTGTTCGACTAGCTAAGTGTAGTAGCTTACTTCTCCAAGATAGATCTGAGGTTCGATTATCATCAGTTGCGCGTTAGGGAGGAGGACATTCCTAAGACTTTTTTCTAACACGGTATGGGTCATAAAAGTTTAGGGTGATGCCATTCGGCTTCACTAATATGCCATCAGTATTCATGGATTTGATGAACTGGGTCTTTAGAGAGTTCCTTGATTAGTTTGTGATTTTGTTCATCGACAATATTCTGGTCTACTCTCGCTCTAAGGATGAGAATGTCGAGCATTTGAGGATGGTTTTACAGACACTACGGGATCACCAATTGTATGCCAAGTTTGAGAAATATGAGATTTGTCTTAGGGAGGTGCAATTTTTAGGCCACATTATATTTGATAGGGGTATAGCAATCGATCCGAGTAAGGTATCGGCGGTGAGGAAGTTAGGACATCCCATGGCACCGACTGAGGTTCGTAGTTTTCTTGGGTTTGTCGAATATTATAAACGATGCATTCAGGATTTCTCAAAGATTGTAGGTCCGCTGATGAATCTGACTCGTAAAGGGGTGTCATTTGTTTAGGACAACCATTGCCGGTTAGCCTTTGATGAGCTAGAAGATAAATTGACTTCAGCACCTGTACTTGCACTGCCTAGAGGAGGAGTGGAGTACCGTGTCTACACTGATGCATCCTTATAGGGACTTAGAGTGTATTACAGCAGGAAGAGAGGGATATATATTATGCATTTATCAAGTTTAAGCCCCCGAGAGGAATTAACCCACCCATGATTTGAAGTTAGCCACAGTTGTATTTGCCTTAAAGATTTGGAGACACTATTTATTGGGGGAGCAGTTAACCTTATTCACGGACTATAAATTACTTCAAGATATTTTCACGTAGAAATATCTAAACATGAGGCATAGGAGGTGGTTCGAGTTCGTGAAGGATTTCCATTTTGATATTTAGTATCATCTCGGGAAGGTTAACATAGTGGTAGACACATTGCGCTGACGGCCCGCAGGGGACATAATGGAGGTATGGAAGGAAAAGTGGAGAGATCTTCGACATGATGAGGTTGCCAGAGCATGCATGTTCTTATTAGCTGTCATGATCGAGATTGTGATGAGGGTGGTGAGAGCACAGGTAGGGGATCAATATTCACTAGACAGGGTTTGCTAGTTGTTAGTTGATGGGGCGGAGTCGTACTCGATCAGTTCGGAGGGTGGTTTACTTTTTAATGGGAGACTCTTGGTTCCAGAAGATGAGGATTTGAGACATGCATGGATGTCAGAGTCTCAGGGGTCCAGATTTAAGGTACATCCTGATGGGGATAAGATGTGACAGGATATGCGCATGCAGTATTAGTGGTCGGGAATAAAGCGGGACATAGCGAAGTTTATCTCGAAGTGTACTACCTGTCACCTAGTGAAGGTAGACCACTAGGGACTGACAGGGATGTTGCAGCCACTGGAGATTTTAATGTGCAAGTGAGAGAATATCTACATGGATTTTATTACTAGGCTACCAACATTACAGCGAGGTCACAACTCCATATGGGTAATAGTGAATCCGTTGACTAACGTGGCCCATTTCATTTCTGTTCATATAGATTTTGAAATGAAATAGTATGCATAGTTATTCATTGCTGAGATAGTACGGATACATGGGGTTTTGATTAATATTTTGTCCGATTGGGATAAGATCTTTACATCGCATTTCTTGAAACGTTTTTAGGAGGCGATGGGCACGGATTTGGGGTTGAGTACAGCATATCACCCACAAATAGATGGGTAGATATAGAGGGTTAATTAGAGGCTTGAGGATATGTTACGGATGTGAATACTTGACTTCAGGGGAGGATGGGAGTCGTATCTTTGTTTGGTGGAGTTTGCATATAAAAACTCCTACTAGTTCACCATCGACATGGCACCATTTGAGGCACTATATGTATGGCCTTGTCATTCGTCCTCTTATTGATTAGAGGTGGGGGGTAACAAGATATTATGGCTAGAGATGATTCAGAACACCACTGCCAAGATTGAGTTGATTCGAGGGTTCATCTATATAGCTCAAGACATGCAAAGAGTTATGCAGATGCAGACAGGAGGCACAAAGAGCTTGAGGTTGGTGACCAGGTGTCGGTGTGGGTTTCTCCCATGAAGGGGTTATGAGATTTAGTAAGAAGGGGAATCTAGTGCCAGGATATGTGGGACCATTTTTTATCATCGAAAGGGTGGGACCAGTAGCTTATAGGCTGGGACTATCGGAACATCTACAATGGATCCACAATGTGATTCATATGTCATCACTGAAGAAGTACCATAGGAACAAGCGAGACTTTTGTCATGTTCCGTTATAGGAGATCGACATGCATCCAGACATCTCATATAAGGAGAGATCGATGGTGATACTTGATCGTAGTGAGCACAAGCGATGATCTAATGTGGTACCCATGGTTAGAGTTCAGTGGGGGAACCACAATATTGATGAGTCAACCTGGGAGCGGGAAGATAACATGCACGAGCAGTATCCATAGTTATTTACCACAGGTATGTCCCAATTTTTAGGACAAAATTCCTTTGTAAGGGGGAAAATATATAACGCCCCATATTTCTGAGCATTTAAATTGAATTAATTCGATAATTTTTTAAATTACACGTGTGACGTAATTTAATGAAATAAAATATTATGTGTTAATTAAATTATTAATAAGAGAGAAATGATTAACTTTTATCGAATAAAAATTACTAAGTGAATAGTGATTTAACATTTTACGTCATAGTGAGTGAGAGTAGTATATCACAACCAGGTGTCGTGTGTGGATTATATGAGTTTGAGATAGGAAATTATTTTAGAGTAACTCAGATGATAATTTTGAGGTCACGGTTGAGTCCTAAAGGGTCGAAATAGTCAGAATAGTGTACCCGGGGGTAGTATTTGTGTCCCAGAGCGATTTTAGACTAAACCGGCACCACGATAGGGCATTTTGGTCATTCGAGAGATTAGGGTAGAGAGAACTCCGAAATTCTAAGTGTTATATCTGCCCCCTTGATTTATAGGCTAGGGCAAACCTAAGAGAGAAGAGGACATAAGAGAGGAAAAGGAGGCAAGGCTTCCCACACCAATTCTCACCCCGAACGTTGCCATAATCGTGATTAGAGGAAGGAAAGACCAATTTTATCATCCTATTCATGAAATCAAACTTTCTTGATAAGTTAAGTGTTTGTCTTGCATGTTTTAATTGAGTTATAATACCTATGTAGTGTAGGGTTTCGATTAATTGATTTAAATGATCTTCTTGAGGTGTAGATGTAGGGAACTCATGAATTGGGGTAGGATTTGCATGCAGAATTGATCCACTGATGTAAATAATAAGAAATTTGAAGTTATACGATAATCAACAAGGAAGAGATCTGGGTTTTTAATGAACATGTGTGAAGAAAACCAAAACTAGGGTTTTTTATAAATATCAGATTTGATTTATTCTTGGATGTTTTCTTAAGGATTTATTGTGTCAAAAACGTTAAAAACGATCCCTATACATATGAATGATGATTAGTTATGCTAGTTGGGAGTTTTGGAGTCTTGCATGAAATTTATATAAACAACAATGGTGAAAGACACAACTATGTAAGGGTAAAAGATGACCTGATACTTTCGAATCGATTCGGCTCAAGGGTGAATCGATTTGGTTTGCCTAGAATTGAGAAATTTACTTTTTTAAGACCTTAATTTGTGAGTAATTAATGTGGAGGCTTTTAGGGCATCTTTAATTCATAACGAGGATTATATTAAATTACAATAAGCCTAATGGGGGTAGAGGCTTAGCCATAACTAGAGAATTTAGGCGAATACCTATGGGATATGAATTATGAAAATCATGAATTCAAGGGAATGAGAACGGATCACGGAGAGTACAAGTGAGCCTATGATTCTGACCAATAGTGTATGAGTGTACTAGCTATTGATATTAATCAAGGGGTAACTAGGACCTCTTCGGGTAGTGAGCGATACTCATAAATATACAGTAAGAGGTTATAATTGTAATGAATTGTACGTTGGGTACGCGAGAGATATATACTATGTACATGATATATACTTATAGGTTGTATGTATACCAATTCTGGATATATATATATATATAGGTTGTGTGAATACCTATGATGTGATTTGATTTTATGTGTGAACATACCTATGCTGCGTGCTATCCGGAGGTTTTCGCGTAGAGGGCGATGCCATTGGACGATTCCAGCGAGGTTTGGATTTGTGCTCCAAAACATGAAACTTAGGGCGAATCAATGTGTTGTATATTAGTGGAACCAGCGTGTAATTTTGGTATGTTAGGTAAGTGCGTATCCCAAAGTCTTAGAACCATATCCTCCTCCATTGTGTTTTGATTTATTTTGGGTTCGAGCAGACATGTTGAACCATTGGTCCTTGATTTGGTACGAGAGGTACATGGACTTGATAAGAGGGTATGCCAGCATCACGAGGGGCCATTCCGGGGATGCTATAGTTGTATATATATATATATATATATATATATATATATATATATATATATGTGTGTGTGTGTGTGTGTGTGTGATGAATATATACAAGTGTGATATATGTACTTATGTGTGATAGTAGAACTGATAGATTATGTACATCTGAAGGTAATTGAGTAGAGAAACTTAATTGATTGAATCAATAATAATACGTGGGACGTATTACTTATTGATATTGCGGTAGCATATAGTATGGGTATTATGAGAGATCTAGACTTATTGAGGTTATGTAGATACTTTATCTAGATGGGATGGGTAGCATAGCTAGGGTACGTTAGGTGTGTACATTAGTTGAGAGGTAAGTATCTCAAGGGAGTGTATGTGTAACTAACATGTGTATCCAATAACGGATTTAAACACTTGCAATATATTTTCAAACTATTTTCTTGGTCTCTGACCCATTTCAAAATATTTTCAAAACCTTTTAGGTGTCCAGGCACAGGTACGCCAAGCTTGACGATTCTATCCAAGGATGCATAACTGTTGCATTTGTTGAGGCATGCAGGAGTTACTTTAGTTTAGAATCTTTAGCTCATTCACTTCTAGATAGGATTTCTCTCAGTATTTCATTTGGGCATGTTGCCTCTTCAGACTATTTACTTCTCCAGTTTATTTATCAGCCTGTATTTAGATTTAGTTTTATTAGGCATACTTATATTTAAATTTTTTGGGAACCGATGGTTTATTCGGTCTTATTTATTTATATATCTGTCGTGTGATTGTTCAGATTATTATTGTGTTGATAGTTTGGTTAAATTAATTTATTTCTGCATGTTGTTATAATAATGAATGATAAAATTTGACACCCACTTAATTCGACTTATGTGATTAGTAATTGATAAGTTTTTTGACAGTGATGCTAAGAATGAACCATATGAGATTCATGTTTGTTTTAATAAAAAACTGATAACTCGTGGTTTGAATAGGCGAAGTGTCACAATTACTTGACATGATAAAGCTTATTTGTAACACATACCATGACTTAGTAAAGATAAATTAGTAATAGCATTTACAACAGTATAATAGTGTTCGTAATCAATAAATTTGTGCATTACTAAAATTGTGTTTTTGTGTAGTGGGTCGGTCGGACCATCTCTTGTGAATTCTTCTATAAAGTAAAACAATATTTGCCCTTTAACAGTCATTTTTTACGAAAAGTGAATGTCAAACCTTCAAAGTTGTTTTGAGATTCGCCCAGAGAGATCAGTTTTGCGAAGGACAACTTTGAGGGGAAAATAAGTAATGATAATGATGGAGTGGGCCACAAAGTAATATTTAACTCACGCATAAGCCATTTTTTTAAACGGCAAGTAGCGTTGCTCGGCGTCCAGGAGCATTTTGCTAGCAGAGTAAAAAAGAAATTGCTTTTGCCTCTTTCTATCGAACCAAGCTCGGGCTGACTATGTGGTGTGACTGGTAAAAATTCTCTGACACCACTTTGAAGGAGTGGAAAGCTCTAATACCAATTTGAGAATGCGGAAATGAATGTTCTTGGTAAGGATGGTCACAAGCAAAAATTCCATTTTGTATTTTTTTAAATTAAATCCCAATTAAACCTTTCTTGTGAAAATAAATTTACCAAATCTTATCTTTTTATCCTAAACATGCATCTACATGATAGAACAGATAAAAAAATGTAATCACACGACAAATAAGGGGAAATCCACAAGTATAATGTGCAGCCTTTGCAGAACCAATAAAGAATAATACTTATTCTTGAGTAGTCCATAGGCGACAATCCACCCTTGGAATCCACCGATCAGCCTTCAACCTTCTTCTTTAGTCGTGATCACTCAGGTCACAAGGTCAGCCGTAGAGAATCCTTTCTATAAAGATGTATGCAAAGGTACGAAACTATCTAGGATTTCAAAACATTCACAAAAAGTATTTAGGGATTCAAAGTTGTGAATCAAAAAATGTTTTAGTAACACAAAAAGTGAAAACTTTTGCAACAGATACGGAGGAAATTTTTTTGCGAAGTCTTACGAAGTTTGGAATAAAAAAGGGTACTTATAAAAATGACACAATTTTTAATGCGACGGTTCGTTTGAATGAAAATGAGGATATTTTGAACGAGAAAGGCATTTCGTTTGAATGAAAACTGAGTTTGTTCCAATGACAAGGCCATCTTGTTTGAACCAGCGTCAAACAATCTTCAATCGATGCCAAACAGTTCGCTCTCGTTAGATTCTCGTTAGATGAAGATATCAAATGATTCTTCTAACGAGAATGTAAAACCATTCAAACGAGAAATGAATCTAATGTGAACGAGGTTAACAGTAAAAAAAATTATATTAAAGACTTTAAAAAATACTAGCCTCATTTTTCAATAAAAATAAACTTCTCAAATAACTTTATGCATAATTTCAGACTACTAAAAGTCTTTATACCTTCTTTAGATGTAGAGGAGTCTTGAACTTAAAGACGTTCTTGTTCGGTTCGATGAGTCAGTGCGAGTCGGTTTGTAACAAAATACGTTAAATATGACAAAGTGTAAATAAAATAAATAAAAAGCCTAAAATAAAATATTTGCCCTCTCTTATTTCCCCCTTTAGATATTACGATACAAAAACTAACCAAAACCCAAAGTACACAAAAATCCCCTTTAAGACAAAAATTCAAATACCCTTCCTAAACCCTAGAAATAAAATGGTATAGAAAAAGAAGCTTTGTCTTCAATCTCATCTTGTTATTCTCTTTGATACTTTGTCTTCATCCGGCTTAGTATGATCTTTCTTAAGCACCTACAAACATGAAGCAAAGAAAATACTTCATGACGCATAGAGTTTGAAATAGAAAACAAAATCAAAATCTCATAATACTATCTCTCCCATAAATCAAACTCACCAAGTCTTCATCGTAATTGTTCTCCCCATTTTTTTATCTGAAATAGACTAAGGATTATAATCTAAACATGAAGTAATAAAGCATCACAAAGAAGAAGTTAGATATTATCAGAAAGATATGTAAACAGCGCACGTGTAATGATAATCTCAAAGGCAAACACAACTAACTATTTCTGAAAATTTTCATTTTTTTTAAAATGTAAATTTAACAAATACAACACAATACCATTTATAATATATGCAAATTTTTCCAAAGAAAATATGACACATATATAGCTATAAACAACCACAAAACACGACATAAAACACATAAGCTTTACACATTTGTATAGCATCGATGTGTCTAAACATGTGGGATGGAATGAATGGGAGTGAACTAGATACAAATGAATTATGACCCAAACACTCAAATATGTTGAAGAAGTTATAATTGATCGTAAAACTTTATCAAACAAAGTTTTAGCCCCAAGTGATAAAATAAAGTGAACTTCAATAAACAAAAAAGTACAATGCACATAAGCTAAGATTTTGATGATGCTACAAATCAATAGCGTTATGACAAAATAAGCATAACTAGGATTCAATGTGCAAACCCATTGATATTCAACTAAACTCCCTCAAAAGATAAACATATTTCATATCTTTATTATTTTCTTTATTCTTTTGAAGTGATTTCTTTTGAATGATCAATCATAAACTAAAATATGTTGGCCCCTTTTTGATAATTTTTCAATTTTTATTTCCTTTATTCTTTTTATTGGGATCGTGCCAACGGTGGCTTTCACAGAAAGTCTTTTGTCTTTTGTAGCCCTTTTCCATGCTCACTCATATTTTTTCAATACTAAAATAAATCTCTCACGGGGAAACAGTTTTTACATGCATAAATCTCCCATAGTCACATAAACATGTAGATGACTAAATTAATGGGAGAACATATCACAAAGCTCAAACATATATATATATATATATATATATATATATATATATATATATATATATATATATATATATATATATATATATGAAGTAAACGTTCAAAAAGCTCATGCATGTGTGTGCAAAGGCATATACAAACCCGAATCTATTAAGTAAATCAAGTTGGAAACAACTCCATAAACATGGTTAAGAATAATCTAAGTATCTATAATCATAACCAAATGTCCTAGCCACATGGAAAGTAAGGAGTGAATTGGATTCAAACACACCAATATGCTACACAAAAATCGAAAAACTTTTTGTATTTTTAAAAAAAATATTAAAATAAAATCTTTTTGTATTTTTCTAATATGATTCCATATAAGAAAAATAGTATACAAAAGACACACATGTCATACACTAGTAAATGTATATCATGAAGCATAACTAAAGTATGACAAAAGAAATCATCCAGGCAATCATCCATAAGATATAGCATATGAAGCATTATGTGCAAGCATGTGAGAATCAACCAACCTAGCATATATCGTCTTCATAACGGATTTTCTAACCCAAATAGGTGTATATCTAATGCGTCGGGATTCAGGAACCAAAGGAACACTAGTCTTAAACTTCCCAGAGTCTTTTATAAGATCATAGAAAAAATGCCTAAGGTTACCTTTCCTACCATAGTGTGTGCACGTGTAAAAGTGAACAGGATCTTCAGGTTGACTTTTTCTAACACCCTGGGATGTGGTTGACCCTAAAAAACAATGGCCTTGAATTTAACACCGAAATCATTAGAAACATAGGAGGCAGTACCATCACTACGAAAACTACTAGAGTCTTTTAAATTATCTTTTAACTTCAAAATTCTAAACTCAAGCAAATAATTAGACTCTTGAAGTTTTATGGACTTATTTTTCATATTTTCAATCATTCCTTAAAGGTTATTCCCCCCCTCCCCCCCCCCCCCCCCCCCCCCTCAATGCAAGTGGGATTATCCTTAAGAGTCTTCTCATGTGCCTTTAAATATAAAATTAATTTATCATTATCCTCAATGGCACATACACTTACCCTAGAAATTTTAAAGTCCTCTAATTCTTTTTCTAAAAATCGAACTCTATCATCACTCTCTTTCTTCAACAATTGTACAATATTAATATCATTATCCATGCCCAAAATCTTCTCACGAAACAAATTTCTTTAAGTTTGAACAGTTTTCAAAAGATCCACAACAAATTATAACGAAAATTTTCTTTTTTAAGAATTTCAGTTCTTTTTGCAAACTTCAATTTCAAATGATTTAAGTCATCGTCAGTATGAGAATCCATCGAGAAGAAAAAAATAAATAAATCAACGCAAGAGAGATGAATAAATAACCACCTTGAAACGACACTAAACAAGGATCTACATGATAAATTAGTATAACCTGCTCTGATACCAATTTGTGAATTGTAAAAATGCTCTGACACCACTTTAAAAGAGTGAAAGGCTTTAATACCAATTTAAGAATGCGTAAATAAACGTGCTCGGCAAGGATGGTCACAAACAAAAAGTGTAATTTTTTAATTTTTCAAATTAAAATCCAATTAAACCTTTCTTATAAAAACTGATCTACAAAATGTTATCTTTTTATCCTAAACATGCATCTAGGTGATAGAATAGATACATAAAACATGCAATCACATTAAAACTAAGAAAAAAATACCCTTTTAGTGCAAAAACTATATTTCATCACTTCAGAGAATATTACAAGACAGTCGACTTACAAACTACTTGATATCACCCACAAGTATAATGTGCAGTCTTCACAGAACCTCTAAGGAATACTAGTAGTTCTTGAGTAGTCCACATGTGGCAATCCACCCACAATATCCACCAATCAGTCTTCAGCATTCTTTTTCAGTCGTGATCACTCAGGTCACAAGGTCAGTTGTAGAGAATCCTCTCCACAAAGATGTATGCAAAGATACGAAACTTTCTAGGGTTTCAAAATGATTCACAAAAACTATGTAGGGATGCAAAGTTGTGAACTAAAAAGTGTTTTGGTAACACAAAAGGTGAACTTTTGCAATAGATATGCAGGAAACGTTTTTGCAAAAGTTGTACGAATCTTGGAGTCAAAATAGATATTTACAAATGTAGCACAAATTTATAGGCAATAGTTTATTCAAATGAAAATGAGGCTCGTTCGAACGGGAAAAGAATTTCATATGAACAAAAACTTAGTTCGTTCGAACTAAAAAGTCCATCTCATTTGAACCGGCTTCAAGAGACCTTTAAACGATGCAAAATAGTACGCCTTCGTTAGATGCTCGTTAGATGAAGATATCAAATGATGCTTCAAACGAGAATATAAAGTTATTCGAACGAAAAATGAATCTCATTTGAATGAGGTTAAAAATAAAAAATTTCATTTAAAAACTTTAAAATAAACCAGCCTTGCTTCTCAATAAAAATAAACATCCCAAATAAATTTATGAATATTTTTAAACTCTTAAAATTCTTTATACCTTCTTGAGATGTAGAAGAGTCTTAAACATGGATATATTGGTGTTCGATTTGACGAGTTAGTGCGAGTCGGTTTGTAACGGGATACACCTAATATGCCAGAGTGCAAATAAAATAAATAAAAAGCCTAAGCTAAAATATTTTCCCTTACGTGTGTCTTGAAACTACGAGGTAGAGTTAGAAAGAGTCCCCTTGATCAGGAATTGGCAACAATGGAGGTTTTCTTAGGTAGGACTTGATTTTTTCGAGTTCCATTGAGCACTTGTCATTCCAAGGGAGGTCGATCTCCTTCTTGAGTCGCTGAAAAACAGTCAACAATGCTCAAACAATTTCGAAATGAAGTGATTGAGAGTTGCGAGCATCTTAGTGAGCTTTTGGATCTCGTGCAATGTCTTCAACAATTGGACATTATTGATATCCTCTATCTGATTTGGATTGGCCTTAATTCCTCTCTTACTGATAGAAGAACTTAGAAAATTCCCTAACAAGACCCCGAATGAGCATTTTCTCACATTGATCTTCATCTAGTTGTGCCTGATAATTTTAAAGGTGTCGTTCACGTCTTCTAAATGGTTGTCCTTATATTTTCTCTTAACAAGCATGTCGTCAATATGTACCTCCATTATTTCCCCCATTTGGTGTTTGAACATATTTGTGACCAGTCTTTGGTACGTGGATCTAGTGTTCTTAAGGACGAATGGCATGACCATATAACAATACAAGCCTAATAGTGTTATGAACAAAGTTTTATCTTAATCAGGAGTGAATAGAGGAGTTTAGTGATACCTTGAGCAAATGTCCAAAAAACTCATTCGTTCATAGGCTACAATGGCGTCGACCACTTGAACTATCTTTAGCAGGGGAAAATTGTCATGGGGTAAGCCCGATTGAGGTTGATGAATTTTTTACGGACTCTGCAACTACTGTTGCTTCTATAAACTATGACTAGATTTGAGAGACACTTCGGGAATTGAACTTATTTGGTGGACCTTGCCTTCAAAAGTTTTCCTACCTCTATTTCTATCGCCTTTGCCTTCTCTGGGGCAGTTCGTCGAGCTTTTTGTATGATCAGTTCGAATGTTGGATCCTCATGGAGATGATGACATGCGACTGTGGGATCAATCCTTGGGAATGTCATATGTCTCCCATAGAAATATGTTTAAGGTACATTTCAAGAATGCAACCACCTCCCTCTTCTCATGGTCAGTCACTGTTTTTTCGATAAAAAAATTTCTTTTCGGTCGATTTTCATTACAAAATCTCCTTCATTCTATCAATGACCCTGTCAACGGGGTGGATCCTATTCTCTTCCAACCTGGTCGATTGGGCCGTAATTGTTATTTTGACGGAGTGGCCCCGTCCTGGGTCATCTCCGAAAGAGACTCTTTCTCTTTTTTCTTCTCCTACTTGGGCCTAATGGTGGCAATGTAACATTTTTAAGCAATGTCTTGGACGCCTTTTATGTCCATTATGCCTCGGTTTGTGATGCACTTGAGTTTTTGGTAGTAGGTTGAAGGGAAAACAAACATAATGTGAAGCCCCCCTTTCCCGAGAATTTTGTGATAGGGTAAATCAATATCCACCACCAGGAACTCAATAAGTTTTCAAATATTTGCCTCCCTTACTGGCAGGACCAAATTTCCTAACGACATGGTCATTTTTCCTGTGAAGCTGACAAAAGGGACATTCGTGTGCTTCAAGTTAGACATCATCAACTTGAGCATGTGTAAGAGTTCCAGGTATATAACCTCCTAAGAACTCCATTGTTCCACCAATAACTTTCCCACATCCTAGTTTACAATTTTGAGAGTAATCACTAGCACATCGTGGTGTGGGGTTCTTACCTTAACCAAATCTTCCTCCGTGAAGATAATATGCTTATTATAATCATTATCCTCTGGTGGTCAGTGCTTGCTGGCCTGGATTTTGGAGGGATATATTTGGAAATTCTCCATCACGGTTGTGACCTTCTTAAGCTCCATTCGAATAGCATTTCCTTATATCTATTTGAGGTCGGACGCTAATGTAGACTCATGTTATGTCTCATCATTCAAGACGTTGTTTGGTTTCTTATCGTCGTTAGTGATGACCTGTCGAACTTTTTCTCTATATACTCATTCAAGTGCCCAACTGTGACACCCTTCTTATTTTAATCACGAGTGATCACTCCTTTATCAAAATAATCAGGAATCTCATTTGTATAATTCTTAGCATCACTATTGAAAAACTTTGTAATTAAAAACTACCTATGTTAAGTTAAGTTGGTGTCAAATTTTATCTTTTATTTAATTACCAACATGCAAAACTAAAATAAATTAACCACCATCCACACAATAATTATCTGAATAATCACACGACAAATATATAATCAATATTAATAATCCAACCACAATTTGAAGTAAATAAAACTAAAATCTAAACAAAGTCTGATAAATAGACTGAATGACTAAATAGTCTGAAAGGGAAACACGCCCAAATGAAATACTAAATAAGCTCCTATCTAGAAGTGAATAAAGTGAAGCATCTAAAGCAACTCTTGTAACCCTCCACAAGTACTGTAGCTACAAATCCATGGATAGAACCATTAAGCTTGCATCCCTGTGGCTATACCCTTAAAAGGTTTTGAAAATATTTTGACACAGGTCAGAGCCTAAGAAAAATAGTTTGAAAATATTTTGCAAGTGTTTGAATCACATATTAAATCAGTTATTAGATACACATGTTAGTTTCATGTACACTCAATTTCAATCATTACCTCTTATTATATATTCTCGAGTATCACTCACTACCCGAAGAGTCATAGTTACCCCTTAATAAATATTAGTAGCAAGTACACTCATGTCCTACCAGTCGAAAGCCTAAGTTAACTTATCTCCCAGTGATTCCTTCTATTCTCGCGAATTTTATTAATTTTCCCATTATGACAGGTAGGTTCTAGCCTTAATTCTCCCATTTTAGCTAAGAATAAGCTATATCATAGGCCTGCTGAAATTCATTATGTCCATTTATATGGTTTAAGAATAACCCAAAAGTCTCTCAATTAGTTATTCACAAATTTGGGGCATAAATAAAGGAAACTGGCTAATTTTGGGTAACCGAATCGATTTTGTGAAGAGACCAAATCGATTCACCTACCGAATCAATTCGCTCTCTGAGCCGAATCGATTCGAAATGTCACAGGTTGTCTTTTTCGTTTAACTATTACATTTTTCCACCATTTTTAAACCACAACTCTTCACGCAACATACCCAAACACCAATACGATTTATCCCAACATCAAATAAGAGTATGTAGGAACTTTCTAATGTAATTAACACAATAAATCCATACAAATCCTACTCGAGAATGGATTAAAAGCATATTTATACAAAAACACTAGTTTATGTGTTCTTCATTCATAATAAACCATTTACCCAAATTTTTCCCGTAATAATTATCACATATAATCTGATTTCGTGTCCTATATATATATGGATTCAGTCTACAAGCAATCTTACACCAAATCATATGTTTTATTCATTAAATCCCACGAATCTCTTCAATTATCATCAAATCAAGAACCCTACACTACATGGGCATTATAACTCATTAAAAACATGAAAGATAAACATTTGCCTTATCAGGTGTAGGTCTGAGTTCATGTTATGTGTGGTGAGGATGCCTTATCTTCCTTTCCTATCTTAATTTTTGGTAACTAGGTGGAGAGAAAATGTGCTACACCTCCAAGAACTCTCTCTTCTTCTTCTTCTCTTGTGGCCTACTCCCTCTCAAGATTGATGTAACCCTAGGCCCACATTCCCATGGGATGATATACTCCTTGAGTTTTCAAAGTTCTCTCTACCACAAACTCTCGAATGATTGAAATGCCCTCTAGTGGGGCCGATTTGGTCTAAAATCGCCCCAGGACCTAAATACTACCCCCGGGTACACTATTTCGACTATTACGCCACTGTCACTCGCTATGATGTAGAAATAATGATTTACTATTCACTTAGTAATTATATTTAATAAACATGAATCATTTTCCCTTCGATTAATATTTTAATCCACATATAATATTTAATTCCATTAAATTACATCACACACGTAATTTAAAATGCTCAAAAATACGGGGTGTTGCATACTTCCCCTTTATAAAGGAATTTTGCCCTCAAAATTAGGACGTACTTGCGGTGAACAACTATGGATACTTCTCATGCATGTCATCCTCCCACTCCCACATCGACTCATCAATAATGTGGTGCCCCCACTGAACTATAACCAACGGTACCCCCTTAGACCGCAACTTACACTCACTACATTCAAGTGTCGCCACCTATCTCTCCTCGTATGAGATATATGGATGCAAGTTGATCTCCTCTAATGGAACATGCCAAAAATATCTCTCACTCCTCCGATACCTATTTAGTGAAGACGCGTGGAACACATCGTGAATCTACGATAAGTGCTCGAGTAGTCCCAGCTTATATGCCACTGGTCCCACCCCTGATCGAAAATAATCCCACATATCTCGGCACTAGTTTCACCTTCTTGTCAAACCTTATCACCCCTTCATAGGAGACACTAGTACCAACACCTGGTCACCAATATCAAGCTCTATGTGCCTCCTGTCTCCATCTACGTAACTCTTCTGCCTGTGTTGAGCTATACGGATGCACCCTCGAATCAGCTCAATCTTGGCAGTGGTGTCCTGAATCATCTTTGGCCCCAATAGATTGTTGTCCCCCACCTCTAATCAGCAAGCGATTGAACGATAAGTCCAACTGTATAGTGCCTTAAATGGCACCATTGCAATAGTGAATTGGTAGGAGTTGTTATACACAAACTCCAATAAAGGACGATACTGCTCCCATCCTTTACTGAAGTCAAGTATGAATATCTACAACATATCCTTTAGCATCTGATTAACTCTCTCTATATTCCCATCTATCTGTGGGTGATACGCTATACTCAATCGTACAACAAAAAAACGGACGCATAAAGAGAGACACACTGTGTATATTATGTACAGTTTAGGGTCATAAAAAGTCCAGAAAAATACAAAAAAAAATTAGTTTAGCTTTAGGATAATTTTTAGGTTTAGTTTCTACTATTCTTTTTGTAATCAAGTGCTGAAAATTGTGAAGAAGTTGGATGCATGTCAAGGCGCATTTCAAGTCAAATTTGTGAAAAAAATTATGTATTGTATTTTTATACTCTCTTTTTAATTTACTTCCTTTTTGACATACTTCTTATTGTTGTTTATGCACACATGAGAATGTTTGGCTAAACACTCCGTTCAAGGGGTGAGATGCACTGCGAATGATATTAATTTAATTAATTTGTTTCATTAATATTATATTTCTAGGTAAATTAATTTTAAATGTCGACAATTAATTTATGTAATAAGACTTAGTAAATTAATTGAACGAATTGATGTTTGAATTTAGGAATCGAACTAGAGATAGGTTTTTCCGATATTTGAATATTAATTCCATGTTGAAATTTAAGGATTGCTATTATTTTCGTTAAATTGATCCTAGCGGATAATTTTCTGAAAATAATATAATTCCTAATTTTTCATTGTGTGACATTTTTAAATTAATTTTCTGAAAAAGATTTTATTAAATTTATAATTTTAACGAGAGTTAGATTATCGATTTAATATTATCTCAAAATATTTCAAATTAGTAAATTGAGAAATTAAAATAATTGAAAATGCAGTGTAATCCCACCTCTTAACTTTCTCACATTAATTCACACTCGGTTGCACATTTTTTTCATTATTTAGTCATTTTATAATTTTTAGCATTTGTTAGTTAATTTTTCTCATAAAATTATTTTAAAAATTACAACAAAAAAGAGATTTTTGTAAAAAAATTGAATTGCACGTTTTCACATTTATTGTTTCACCTTGAAAGTTGGATTGATACCCGTGCTTACTGCAATACAAGTTATTTTTAGATAAGTTTTGTAGGTACTCAAGGAAATTTTGAGAGTGGCTTTTGCACAACAACGATACATACGCAAAAAGCTAGTTATCAGAAGCGATGGTCCTGGCAGTGTAAAAGTGTGGCATTGACAACGTCTGTATAAGTCACCAATGCAAAGTTGTCAATTAAGTGTTGCCTCATCGTCCAGGCTAATCCATCCATAAACTTGAGGTTCTTCCTTTCTTCACTTTTCACTTCGTTCGGCATAAAATTAGTCAAAAGAGTGAACCCCTCCTCGTACTCAGCTACTAAACGACAATCACTTCACTAAACCTCTTTCGTTTCTTTGTCTCAACTGCTGGTGAAAAGTATTTGCGGTCAAATCATGCCCTAAACTCAATAATAGACATCTTGTCCCTCTCCTCAATGGTGGTAACCGACTCCCACCACTGTAATGCTTCCCTAACAAGCATAAAAGTGACCAACATCTTCTTCTACACATCGCTACACTCAACCATGCGCAGGTGGTGCTGAATATCTTTCTTCCACTGGCACACCATAATCACATTTAAACTACGATGCAACTCGGGTGGGTGTCCCTTCTAAAATGCCTCCATAACTCTCTGCCACTTTGATGGCCCCGGGTGGGCCTGGACAACAGGTGCCACTAGCTGCGATTGTTGTTGGGCCTGAGAAAAATAGAGAGCCATGACAGTCATCGTTGCATTAATTTTTTGCGCCATAATCACTGCCACATCTGCTGCTGACACTGACCCCTGTGGTGGTTGTGGTCGCGGTGCCTGTGGCTCCTGCTGAGCCGCCCTCACATTTTCTCTAGACGCTGCTCTGGTCGCTCGTTCTCTCTTGGGCGGCATCTTAAAGCATATCGAATCGTATGAGTTCAGAGTCAATACAAATATAATAGCAGAAGAACATATTCTCAAATGCGTAATCTTAAATGCAATAGTCCTAATAATAGGGCTCTATGCAAAGAATGATATGCTGAAATCGAAGTAAGATGTACAGATCCTATACACACTAGAACTTGATGCTCTGATAACATCTGTGACACCCCACCAATTTTAATCATGGGTGATCAGTCCTTTATCAAAATCACTAAGAATCTCATTTGGATCATTCTTACCATCGCTGTCGAAAAACTTTTTAATTACTAACCACCTGTGTTATGTTAAGCTGGTGCCTAATTTTATCTTTTATTTTATTAACAACACGTATAACTAAAATAAATTAAACACCATCCACACAATAGTAGTTCAAATAATTACATGATGAATATATAATCAATTAATACCGAATAAACCATCGGTTCCTAAAATAAATAATTCAACCACAATCTGAAGTTAATAAAACAGAAATCGGAATAAAGTCTGATAAATAAACTGAAGAACTAAATAGTCTGAAAGGGCAACATGCCCAAATGAAATACTTAAGAAACTCCTGAGAACAAACTATATATTGATATAGGAGTTCCAACTTGTTTGGATATCTAGACAAAATAGATTAGATTTTTATGACAACTCCATCTCCTAAAAGGTATAAGCTCAAAGAAGAAATCCTGTCCAAGAGAACCATCAAAGGGAAGTTAATTCTAACCTTTAAATCAGAAATAGGACATATATTATGCATCATACATATCACCTATTTGAATTAATGGTTCTTGAACACTTCAAGTCATTTTAGAATCAATTTAATTCAATTCAAATCATTTTATATATTTTTAAAAAAATTCAAATGATTTTTGAAGTAATTAAAAAATATTTTTA
Organism: Sambucus nigra; assembly: GCA_949130495.1. Lineage (NCBI taxonomy): Eukaryota > Viridiplantae > Streptophyta > Magnoliopsida > Dipsacales > Adoxaceae > Sambucus > Sambucus nigra. The sequence goes on along the minus strand of OX422210.1, from coordinate 625,573,546 downwards.
AAAGTGTTGTGTGTAAAATTTGAATTTCAGGAAGTTTATTTCCTTGTTGATTGTTTACCTGGGTAGAATTCAAAAGCGCTAGAGAATTCAGGGTAGGCTTTGTAATGATTTTCATACACGCATTTTTTCCATCATCCTGTGCGTACACGTGTTGGTAGCCTATTGATTGGATTTATGCTTTCTCACAGACACATTCTGTTTAACTAATCTCGACCCTTGGATCAACCTTATCAACGTTTTACATGTGTTAAGTGTTAATCCGCGTGAACCTAGTTTAAACCAATCACCAAACATTTAAACCACGGCTTGTGATGAACCGTTGGATTAAAGTCAATAAGTCAAGCTTCAATCCCATCCATTGGATTAAGCTCAAGGTTCTAGATCCTTCTTCGATCGGTATATAAAGGACCCAAGCCTAAGCATTTTGAGACTTTTGCCATTTCGTTAAATCTGAGAGAAAATAGAGAGTAGAGAGAGAAGAGAGAGAAGGGAAAAGAGAGGATAAGAAAACAGAGAGATTAGAAAGAAGAAACCCTAGTTTTCTTTATAGTTCAAACCTCTGAGTGTTTTCTTCCAACCCAAACACCAAAACCTAAAATCCCCATACACCAGAAAACCCATCTTTTTAAGAGTTAGATCCTTTTAGGGTTTCTGTTTTTTTTTTTTGGGTGTTATGTTTTCGTTTGAAGACCTCTTCAAATCTTTGATTTTCTCAGAACTCATCTCTAAGAGAGACTCAAGTTTCATTATTGAAACTGAGTTTTTCTAAAAGAGAACATTACACGATTTACTTTTTGTTCTCTTTTTAGATCTGGCTTTTTAGATCTATTATGTTTCAACAAATTTTGAAATAAAAACTTTTAAGTTTGTAAAATATTTTTTAGATCTAGTGAGTTATGTGTTTCTAGTTTTCTATTTCATCTTTTATGAATTACTGGTGTATAAAAATAAAAAGAACACAAAGAACTCTTGCTAAAGGTTTAATGTGCATCCATATATCTGAAAACATGTTTTATGTCAAAAAGTTTTGAATCAGTCTCTGCATGTAAGTCTGAATCTGTTTTAATAAAGTAGACTTCTAGTGATATCATTTGGAGGTTTACAATTTCAAAAATATTTTCAAAACACTAAAATTGTTTAAGGCCTTGAGCCATCTTCTGGGCAAGGTATCCTTGAGATTTGTGGGTAAATAAAATATTAAGAAGTCTTGGCTTGAAAAATCAAGATTCAGAAATAACCTATCATTTTAGAACTGCTGTAATTTGTTAGGAAAATTTGTATAAATCTTGAGAGGGTGAGTAGCATGTTTGTATGTAGTAGAACATCACAAACACTATCTCACATGAACACTTAGACATTGTGGTTATGTCTGAGAATCTTGGATTTTAAAAGAGTTGCTAGAATCATAATTCAAAGAGAAGGAGATGAAGGAAAAAGCAAAGAAGCAGCGAGAAAAGATGAGTCCAATTCAGATTACCTTTGGAGTGGAGAATCTCAAGTAGGTATATTCTGACCTTAGGTTAGGATCTTTGTGGTTTTCTTAAGTGTTGTAACTTGATTCTTTATTCTAGTGGATTTTTGTGTTGCATCATAGAGGGCACCGTGGATGTTTTCTTTGCTTAAGGGTTTTACCACGTTAAAATTCCTGTGTCTATTTCTTTTAATATTCTTAACTAGTGTTGTGATTGGGACTGGATGGTAACTTTAGTAGATGTTTATTAAAAATTAAAAAGAAGGTAACCAACTATCAAATTCAAACCATACATTCAGAAAGTCTTTTATAACACATCTTGTGTTTTTCGAAAAGAGTTTTGCCTAAAAAGTTTATTCAAAATTTACACAACTTATAACAGTTTGTTATTAATCTTGTAAACAAGATTTTAACCCTAAAGCTTTTCTTCAACTAGTATCAGAGCAAGAACACTTTTGTGATCCTGAAACTTGAGAAATTATTTTCAGAAATTCTTTCTGAAAAAAAATTTGAGTGTGGAAGAAAAATTTGAGAAGTTAGGTAACCTATCCAGACCACCACTCTTTGGTTCATACTGGAAAGTGTGAATGAATGCTTTCATTCAAGTAACCCTGTGTGATGAAGTCTGGGAAATGATTGAAACAGGGTTTGAACATCATATTAAACCTACTTCAGCCACTGATCCAACAAGGATTAAAAAATTCTCAGTGAATTTACTACGGAAGAGAAAAAATTGTCTCTAGATAATAACAAAGGGAAAAATACCATATTTATGTCCATAAAAGAACATGAATTCAAAAGAATATCCATATGTTCTACATCTAAAGAGGAATGGGACACTTTAGTCATTGCTCATGAGGGTGATGAACGTGTCAAAGCTGGAAAAGCCCAAATGTTCATTCAACAATATAGTACCCTGATTATGAATGACAATGAATCCTTTGATGACTTCTACATAAGGTTAACTGATATTTTTACAAAACTTCATGCAAATGGTATAACCTATAGTACAAAGGAAATTATTTCAAAGATTCTTAGGTCATTGCCATCTAAATTTGACAACAAGAGATATGCTATTGAGGAAATGAATGACCCTAATATGACTCCTGAATTACTTAGCAGTAAATTGAGGACTGTAGAATTGGAACTAGACTTCAAAAAGAAATTGACTAGATAGACTAATAAAGCCTCTAGTTCTAATGTTGTGTTTTCATCTAAATTGCCAATGCCTAAATTGAATAGTATAGATTTTGACACTGACTGTCTTGAAAACTGCGATTTGGAAAATCTTGACAATGAAATAGTTGTTATGTGTAAGCATTTCAAAAAGATATTGAAATTAAAAAATGTTGTAGCCTCTAAACAAGGCAAATCAAATTATCAAGGTAATCAATCTCACAGACCTCATGACAGAGACAATACCAAACACACTTATGGCAATAGGAAGAAATATGACCCCAACAGGCCTAAACGTGACATAAAAGATGTTACGTGTCACCGTTATGGAAAACTTGGTCACTATGCTAGTAAATGTCCAACTAGTTTCAACAACAATAACTAGGCCAATATGTGTAAGACATGGGATAACTCTAGTGATTCTGATGAGGATGAAACTGAGTCAACCCAGATAAATGAGTACTGCATGTCATTCTTTGCTAAGATAATATATAATGATGATTCATGCTTGCCTGCTCATGAACTTGATATGCTTGTTGATGTTGTGAATGATATTGTTGATAGTTCTATTCCTATTACTGCTAAAAGACTATGTGTGGGTCAAAGTGAGAATGTTGATGATGAATTGAACGTGTTCGTGAGTAATGAACCTACCAAAAACATAGGGGATAATTCACACGATGCACATAGTGAGTCTGATGATGACCTACCTGATTTACATGAGTCATGCACTAAAACGATTAAGAAGAGTGCTCGCCTAGAAAAAATGATAAAAACCTTAAGTCAGCATCTTGATTTAGTTAACCAGACCATTAGGAAGAACAGTGAAGATTATATTACCCAATGTGTTGTTCATGAGACTGAGATTGATAACTATACCTTAAGAATAAATACTTTGATTCAAAAGAATCATAAATTTGAACAAAAAAAACAAGGCGACCCTTGTTTAACTGGAAAAGTCAAAACAAAAGGTTTCAAATGTGTTAAAAAAATACCAACACTTTGAAACACAAACCAAATCTTATGAAAAAATTGTTACTGGAAGAAAATTTGACTCTGAAGCTGAGTCTGGCATAGGCTTTGGAGAAATAGTGCATATAAGTAAGACCAAAGTTTCTCCTAAAAATGTTACTTTTATAAAACAAGGCCAAATTTTTCAAAATGTTCAAAAAGGCGAGCCTAGTCTCAATGTCTCTCAATCAAACATAATCAATACAATCAACAGTTGAAACCAAACAGTCAGACCAAATATGTTTGTCCTTCTGCCAAAGACCAAAGACAGAAACCTAAATCTAATGATGACTGGACTACTATACCCAATAGATCCAAGCCAATCTTCAAAGACTTTAGCAAAAAAGTCAAGTCCTATACCCAACAGTACTGTTCCTATTGCGATACTTTTTGCCATACTCTTGAAGAAAGTTTCTAAAAAAGACTATATAATCCCACCTACCAAAACTTTAACTACTATAGGAAATCAAGAAATACCTATGTACTTCCTAGATAGGCCACAAATAACTCTAACTCTAAAAAGAAAAAGGGAGGGTCTAAGACTAAGAAAAAATCATTTAGAAAGACCCCTCAAACCTTTTCTAAGTCAAAAGGCCATAAAATTTTAAAACTAGGCCTATTCGGATTAGAAAAGATGATTTACTACCCCAGCTCAAGTGCAACATTATCATTTCTGGTTTAAAGGCACAAAGCACTTCAACTGGATACTATTTGGAATCTAGATGTTCTAAACATATGACCGGGGACGAAATAAAATTGAAGAACAAGATAGACTTCCTTGGAGGTAGTGTCATGTTTGGAGATGGTGTTTCATCTTAGATCATAGGTAAGGAACATTGAATGAGCGAGGGCTTCCTGAACTGATAATGCTATCTTGGTTAAAGGCCTGAAAGCCAATATTTTAAGTATATCACAATTTTGTGACTCCATTCACTCGGTTACCTTCTCTAAAAATGATTGCAAAATTATTGATGAAAATGGTAATTGTATTTTAACAGGAAGCATAACTCCGAAAAACTATTACACAGTAATCCCTAATTCTGAATCTTATAATGTTGCCAGATGAGAGGATTCTGATCTATGGCACAATAGATTGGGACACACAAATTATGATAACCTTAGAAGATTGAGTTCCCAAGAGATAGTTAGAGGTTTACCTAGAATTAAAAATTCTTTTAATCCTGTATGTGGACCTTGTTAGGAAGGAAAAATAAGTAAATCCTCTCATAAGAAAGCTAAATATATACTTACCACTAAGTCTCTAGAACTTATCCACATGGACCTCATGGGTCCCTCAAGAACTGTTAGTTTCTGTGGAAACTCTTACATCCTAGTTATAGTGGACGACTATACGAGATATACATGGGTAGCGTTTATGAAACAAAAATCAGATACCTTCAATGAATTCTTAAGAATCACCTTGAAAATTGAGAATGAGAAGGATACCCAGATATGTCGAATTAGGAGTAATAGAGGAGGAGAGTTCAAGGACTCTGGAATTTTTTAGTATTGTGTAGCTAATGGCTATAAACATGAGTTTAGCACTCCCAAAACCCCACAGGATAATGGTATAGCTGAATGTCAGAATAGGACTTTACAAGAAATGGCTAGGGTTATGTTACATGCAAAGAATCTCCCTAGATACTTTTGGGTAGAAGCTGTCCGAATCGCCTGTCACATTATTAATCGTATGTACCTGAGAAAAAATTCCAAAGAAACCTCTTATGATTTATGGTTCCAAAAAAAACCAAACTTGAAATATTTTAAAACCTTCGGTAATATATGCTCTATCTGCAAAGATAGAGAGCAACTTTCAAAATTTGATACTCGAGGAGAAAAGGGAATTTTTCTTGGTTATTCCCAAAATAGTAGGGCTTTGCGTGTTTTTAACTATAGAACCAAAACCATTATGGAATAAATTAATGTAATTGTAGATGTACTAGTGCAAGGCAAAGTTAAATTAAACTAGTAACATTTGATGAGGATGAAATTAATTTATCCATTGATACTCCAAATGACACTGAATCACTTCCACTAGAGAGTCCTTTTGTACCCACTTGGGTTTCTAAAGATCATCCCACTGAAACCATTGTCGATAATCCTTCGGAACCAGTTAAAACTAGATCCCAACTTCGACAAGTGGCACAATTTTCTTGTTTTGTTTCTCTTGCGGAACCTAAAAATGTTAATGATGCCCTTACTGACTCATTTTGGGTAAATGCTATGAAATAAGAGATAATTCAATTTAAGAGTCACGATGTATGGAATCTTGTTCCTAGACCAAAAAAATCAAAGGTTATTGGCACTATATGGATTTTTAAAAACAAAACTGATGAAAATGGGGAGATAATTAGAAATAAAGCTAGGTTGGTTGCACAGGGATACTCCCAGATTGAGGGAATTGATTTTGATGAAACCTTTGCACCTGTTACTCGTCTAGAATTAGTTCGTCTCTTACTTGCCATCTCTTGTCATATGCAATTCAAATTATTCCAAATGGATGTTAAATCCTCTTTCTTGAATGGAATTTTATCTAAAGAAGTTTACGTAGAACAACCCAAAGGATTTGTTGATCCTAAACACCTGGACTACGTCTTAGACTTAATAAAGCCTTATACAGTTTGAAACAAGCTCCTAGAGCTTGGTATGAGCGATTGTCCACTTTTTTAGTGTCTCATAATTTTGTCCATGGTGGAAACGATCAAACGTTTTTTTGTTAGAAAGGAAAATCAACATGTCTTAATCGCGAAAGTATTTATGGACGATATTATTTTCGGTTCCACCTGTCCTAAATAAGTAGAGAACTTCTCTGATATCATGCATACTGAATTTCAGATGTCTTTAATGGGTGAACTACAATATTTTCTAGGTTTACAAGTAAAACAATGCAGTGATGGTCTTTTTATTTCTCAATCCAAGTATGCTGCAGATTTAGTTAAAACATTCGGCTTAGAAAATTCTAAGCATTCTAGAACCCCCATGAGTACTTCAACTAAACTTTCTAAGAATGATATTGGGAAATGTGTTGATCCCACTCTTTATAAAAGTATAATAGGGAGTTTACTGTATCTTACCGCGTCTCGACCTGATATATCATTTGTCGTGTGCATATGTGCCAGATATCAAAGTAACCCTAAAGAACCTCACTTATTATGTGTAAAAAGAATTATTAAATATATTAAGGGTACTTTAAAATTTGGTATTTGGTAGACAAATGATGCAGCTAGTTCTAATGTCGGATACACTGATGTCAATTGGGCTGGGTGTTCTGACGATAGTAAGAGCACTTCTGGTGCTTGCTACTACGTAGGCAATAATCTTGTTGGTTGTTAATGTAATAAACAGAATTGTATTTTGTTATCTAGTGTTGAATCTTAATATATAGCAGCTAGTAGTTGTTGTGCTCAATTACTATGAATTAGACAGATGCTTAGTGATTCTGGTCTCACAAAAAAATAATTAATCATCTTTTGTGATAACCAAAGTGCCATTAATATTTCCAAAAATCCTGTAAGGCACTCACGAACTAAGCATATTAAGATTAGACATCACTTTATCCATGACCTTGTCGAATCCGAAGATCTCATTATTGAATATCTGAACACTCAAAAGCAACTCGCATATCTCTTTACAAAACCGTTAGATAACATTCGATTTGAGTATTTGCGTACAGCTATAGGGATGATAAATCTGAATTAATATCTATTTCTTATGATTTATACCCCTTGTATATTTGAGAATAATTAGGGGAGAGGATCCTGAGTATTGCTTAGCGATTTTACTATCTATTCTTGATTTTAACTCAACTAATATGCCATTCAAGTGTTATTTTATCACGGGCATTTCAGACCCGTTGTATATCTTGTTACTATTTTGTAGGATATTGGTCTTTATATAGTTGAGTGATGTATTTTTTTACCTTATTTTCGATTCTAGTATGGGAATGCGTAGTTAGAATTTTTGTATAGGATTTCTTTTTATTTTGACCCACGAGTTCTGAATACTCAAGGGAATTTTGTCTCTAATATCCAAAGGGGGAGATAGAGAACACACTATATATTGACTTACTTGAGTCTACATATATATAAGTTCCAACTAGTTTGGATATCTAGACAGAATAGATTAGATTTTTATGAAAACTCCATCTCCTCAAAGGTACAAGCTCAAAGAAGAAATCATGTCCAAGAGAACCATCAAAGGGAAGTTAATTCTAACCTTTAAAGCACAAATAGGAAACACACTATGCACTATACATATCACCTATTTGAATTAATGGTTCTTCAACACTTCAGGTCATTTTAGAATCAATTAAATTCAATTCAAATCACTTTATATATTTTTATATAATTTTCAAATGATTTTTGAAGTAATTAAAAATTGTTTTTAAAAGTGTTGTGGGTAAAATTTGAATTTCAGGAAGTTTATTTCCTGGTTGATTGTTTGCCTGGGTAAAATCCAAAAGGGCTGGAGAATTCAGGGTAGGCTTTGCAATTGTAAGTACATTTTTCTCATGTCCAACAAGTTACATTTTTGTACGTCGTATTCCGCTACATTTGCCATGTCACTACACAATCTCACATGATGGACTCAATTCGAATTCTGGGAATCAAGCATTCAACATCTCCATCAAGTGTCCCACATCTTCCTCAATGACTTTACGTTCCACAATTTTAGGGGCTTAATGCAAGTGGTACGCAAGAGAAGTCAAAATTGCAAAAGAAGGCATGATATGGAAGTTCAAGGGCATTTTGGTAATTTTATAGCCACCGTTCGGAGGACCAATCAATTGGAAAGTTGAAGAGCTCTCCACAGCGAAGATACTGGAAGAAATGACACCTCAATCCAAGCTACGGTGAAGAAGTTATGCCCCTTTGAAACTGGAGATAATTTCAATAAAAAACATTGGAAAAATGCTATGTGTTCAAGGCCCAGTTCCAGGGATTTTCTGTGAACCGAAGCCAAACCGGTTCGGGGGGGGCGAATCGGTTCACAGTACACCCGAACCGGTTCGGGGTACCTGACGCTGGATAGAGTTCAATATTTTTAAAACTCTTTATTGGTTTCCCTATAAAAACCAACTTCGGGGGAGTTGTTTTGCAAGACTTTGAGAGACATTTTTTAGAGTACAAATACATCTAGTCTTCATATTTTTGAGTCCCAAGACTCATCTTTTGATTCACATATCATTGCCAAACTTTTGTGAATCCTTTTAAAACCTAAGAACACAACTTTGAGTTTGTTCAACCCTTGTGGAGAAGCCGTTTTCTTCTTCATTGCTGCGCACCTGGAGTTCCTGAGGGAGATTCCAGCGGACGACATAGGATCCAACACCTGCGGGTATTTCTGTGTCACACTGTATTTCTAGCCATTGCTTTGAAGGTTTGACGAAGACACCGTGCATTACACTTGTGGGAGATTATCAGGTTGTATGTAAGTCAATGGTCTTGTAAATTCTTTAAAGTTCTAGAAATAAAAGGTTTTTTCCTTAACTTTGTGTCACATGCTTCATATATTTATGGTTTGACACGCGCGCACACTCATAGATGCATGTTTATTGGTTGATTTACTTTGGTTTATATAGACTCTAATTAAATAAGGGTTTATTGGAATCTTGGGAATTATTTTAAATCGATATCACACCGTCGCACTTTTCAAATTGGTATCAGAGCGGGTTACGCTAATTTATCATGTGATCTTTGTTTTCTGCAAAATTATGTGATACTGATTTTTTTTAAATCAGTTTTGTGAAAAATCGCAATTTTTTCAATGGAACGCCTATTTAATGAGGATCCTATTTTTGAAAAAGTTGACGACCATGCTAAAAATTTAAAAAGTTTGAATTTGAAACTTTGCAAAAGAATTAAAGTTTTGGAAAAAGAAAATTCTCTCTTTAAAAGTAAGATTGAATATTTGCAAGCGTTTCAAACTCAAAGTGATATTTGTCGTGAGCACTTTGGTAATTTGTGTATTGATTTTGATTCTTTGAAAATATCCAAAAAGAAGAGTGATGAGAGAGTCCTTATTTTAGAGAAGGAATTAGAGGACTTAAAGAATTCTAGGATTTTCGTTTGTGCCATCGAGGATAAAATAATTAATCGATGATTTTATGACACGTGAAAAGACTCTTAGGGATAAGTTTGTTTTAATTGAGGGCGAGCGTGATAAACTGTTAAGTTTAATTGAAAATTTGAAAAAGAAATCCCTGTCTTTGGAAGAGTCTAATTCTTTGCTTGAGTCGAAAATTTTGAAGTTAAGAAATGATTTGACAGACTCAAGTAGGTTTGATAGTGATGGTAATGGCTCATCGTGTTCTCATGCTTCTAATGCTAAATTCAAAACCATTATTTGTTTTAGAAGGTCAACTAATTCCAAGGATGTTATAAAAGGTCAACCCATAGGTGTCGATCCACCCGTTTACGCATGTTCATATTGTGGTAGGTAAGGTCACCTTAGGTATTTTTGTTTTGATCTTAGAAAATGTCCTAGAAAGTTTATGTCTAGTCTTCCCGTGGTTCCCAAATCCCCTACACGACGTTTCACTTCTATTTGGGTTAGGAAATCACTTTTGGATACGCTATATTTTAGACAAGTTGATTCTCGTTTGCTTGCACATGATTCCTCTCTCGCCATATCATATAGATGATTGTGTTTGCATGTTTGTCATATGCTAGTTATGCTTTTTGATATATTTTTGCTAGCGTTGTGACATGTACTTTTTGTATAGATTTTTGTTTTTGAAATTTTTTGAAAAATACAAAAAGATTTTTGTTTGATAAAATTTTTGAAAAATCGAAAAAGATTTTTTGTATTTTGTTTACACCTTTTATGGATGGACACTTAGGATGACCAAGTCACAACATCATTCCATTTTTTTGTGTGACTATTTGATACTGTTTTGAGATAATATATCATGTCATCTTTGTGCTTTATAATGTTTGGAGTCATTAAGATGTAATTAAGTGTTACTTCCTACATTTTTGACTCATGATTTCCTTTATTGCACACATGCATGGATTAGTTTGATTATTATGCTTGTCTTATCGCATGTTGGTTGGGTGTTTTCACTTCAATCCTGTCTTTTAAAACGAACCAAACGCGACAAATTTTGATTAGGAAATTGTGCATATAAGAACCATTTTGTGAGTTTGTGTGCTTTATTTCAAAACGAGGAAGGGCCGCGAAAGGTTCATTTTGCCTTTGCGAATACTAAGCCACCGTTAAATTGGACCTAAAAATGGAGGAATTTTATTATCCGGGGTCCAAAGAGGTCTAAAAGAGCCTGAAAAAAATTTAAAGGCAATAAAAAGAAATTCATGCCAAAAATGGGCCAATTAGGTTTTTGCAACAATTCTCCAATGTTTGAGACTTTTGATTACCTCTAAAAGAAAATATATATGAGGGAGTTCGCTTGGAGATTTTGAAAACGGCTTTGCACGTCCTTCAAATATTTGAAAATGCGCTACATAGTTTTAGACGTTATTGGGGTGGAAATCACTTTGAGCTTTGATTTGTTGATTTGATTGAGTCAATGTTTCATATTTCCCTCTTTTTACACCAAAGTAAGATTTTGAGTTTATTCATTAGGAGTACACATATGCATCGTGCACATATGCTTGATTGAGTTTGTTTACCTATCGAATGTGTTCACACCCATACATTCCATTTCCATGACTTGGTTGTTTGAGTTTAAATCCATGGTGTGATTTTTTTGTATCCTATTTTTGTATTGAAAAAATTAAAAAATCCAAAAATAGTTTTTGATGATTTTTTTTGCATCCCGTTGCCAGAGCACGTTTGCCATTTTATTTATGCTTTGTTTTGAATACGGTGACACCCCAATTTTTCTTGTTTGATTTATTCTTCTCATTTGTCTATTTGGGGGACACAATAAAAAGAGGAGAAATAATAATCATATTATGGGGGAGTTTTGATGTTTTGAGTTTTTCATCATAAATTGGTATCTATGTTTATCTCATTTCAAACTCGATACGTCATGTGGTATTTGATTTATCTCGTGTGTAAGTATTACATTGATGATCACTGAAATGCACACCCTGATGAGAAAAGCGTTGAGATTCCTGAAGATTTGAATAACAAACGATGAAGACTTATTCATTTGTATCTTTCCAATTTTGGGTTCATGGGAGGGTAGATTTATATAGGCAATTTTGTAATTTGATAATTCAGATTTTTTATGTATGTACCGGAATAGACATAGAGGGAGATTTTTAAGGACATTTTTCTCATGTCCAACATGTTACATTTTTGTATGTCGTACGCCCTACATTTGCCATGTCACTACACGATCTCACATGACGGCCTCAATCCGAATTTCGTGAATCAAGCATTCGACATCTCCATCAAGTGTCCCACATCTGCCTCAATGACTTCACGTTCCACAATTTTAGGGACTTAATGCAAGTGGTATGCAAGAGAAGTCAAAATAGCGAAAGAAGGCACGATATGGAAGTTCAAGAGCATTTTGGTAATTTTATAGCCACTGTCTAGAGGACCGGTCAACTGGAAATTGAAGAGCTCGCTGCAACGAAGATACTGGAAGAAATTTCACCTGTAATACCCCGTATTTTTATGCTTTCTAAATTTCGGGATTTATTAAATTTAATGTGAGTTATTAATTTCATATAAATTCAAAAATTAATTATTGTTAATTACTAACGTGACGAGAGTTAGTAATCATTGGAAACTTGTTGAATATTACTAATGATCAAAGTAATATATGATATTGGTTCTATTAAATGTCACGAATGAATAAAATGATAATTTTGGAAATTTAAGTCGGGACGCGCCAGTGTCATGTCGGGACTAAATATTGATTTATAAAAGTGAATAAATTATAAGTCACCTGTATGGTCATTCCGAAAGGGTCGAGATAGTCAAAAATATGTACCCGGGGGTTTAGTTTGGGTCTCGGGGCTTTTTAGGCCTATTTAGCACCCCGGGATGGCGTTTTGGACATTTTGTAATTTTGGGTAATTAAACCCACGAAAATTACAAGGTTATATCAGATGCTTAGGGTTGCCTTCTAGGGTTAACACAACCAAAAGCAAGTGACGGACATTGGAGAAGGAAGGAGAGAGCTTGCCAAGGAATTCTAGGCCGAAAACCCCTTTGTTTGCGCCGCCGTCGTCGCCAAACGAGAGATCACGTCGCAAGGATCGTAACCACACTAATTTCAGCACAAATCAGAGACCAAAAATTCCCAGGCAAGTATTTATCTTGCTTAATTTCGTTAATGTATCATTCATGTTAGTCTAGGGTTGATTAGGATGAGTTTCATAGAAGAAAACCCATGTTTCAGATAGGAAAATTACATGTAGTAATGCTATAAATGATAATCTTGAAATCCCCTTCATATGTAGAGATTGAACCACGAATTTATGATGGATTAGAAGTAGAAATTCTGGAAAAAGTTGATTAGAACAAAGTTAAAGAAATTTCTAGGGTTCATGAGATTTATATAAGTTTTGGCCTTTTAATCCATGGATATTGATGAAAATTCGCATGCTTTACGTAGAAGATGGTTAGTTTGGGTTTATAATGTTTGTAATACAAATTTCTGGGAGTTTGGATGTTAAAAATCTGGATTTGGATGAGGTTGGATGATGGATCCCGTAACTGGTTTTTCAGCAGAATTCCCCATACCTGTTTGATCGATCGATCGAACCAGGAGTGTCGATCGATCGACGCATCGATCTATCGAGCTCCTGCCATCGATCGATTGACCCCTCCTGACAGACTTATATTCCCCCTTCTAAATAGTTGAATTCAATTTAAATGTGTAATAATCTTTGGACATCCTTATTAAAATATTTTGGGAAGTAAAGAAGACCAGTAGGACTTATTAAAAATATGAAACCTTTAATGTAGGACGGGATTTAAATTTTTGGGGATGTTTACATATAAGGGACGATGGAACTATGTATTAAAAAGGGGGAGATGCGTAAGATAGTTACGTTGGAAAAGTAAATGAGTACCTACTGAAATTACACTTGGGAGTATAGGAATTCACGAGTGTCACTTGATAAGTTGGGATAATCCCACAAATTAAATTACGAGACAAATCGTTATACGTGATAACAAAATAATGAGAAATAAGGATAAATATCATAATTATGGGTTATGAGATGTACCTAAATTTGATGTGTTAATAGTAGTATATTTATATGACAGTGTTTATGCATATACTATATACGTGTGAAAACCATGCCCGCGCTACTTGCTATCCCTGAGGTTATCGCGTTGGGACAGTCTTATCTCGATGGGACCTTTATGGGGGATATTGACTCGTACCCTAGAAGATAGAAATCCTTTGGTACAGGCTATCGAATCGATAGTTCAGATGGTCCTAAGAGACATGGGGGCATGTGCTGACCTCTTAGAGACCTGAAATCTATGCTTCGCCTCAATATTGTTTGTGTTTGTGTTAATACAGTTCGAGAGTGATTCCGAACGTGTATTTCCCTTAGTACGAGTGATACGGGGACTGGATAGCAGAGTATGCCCGCACCAAAATTATTATGTGGGGTGCCGTTAGAATATATATATTATGTGAGTAGTTAATATATATATATATATATATATATATATATATATATATATATATATTATATTATTCTGGAATTTGGGAATTACCTACTGTGTTTATGGTGAGTAAGAAAATGAATCAATATTTCAATTGGGGAAACATGTGTTTGAAAAGTATAATATGATTCTGAGAAACTTTACTAGCAAATAAGGTTTAAATGAGAACTTTGTTATCAAATGAAATTAACCTCTTACTCAATTGAATTTGTCAGTTTAAATCTTACGAGCAACCTAAGATAAGATAAGTTAAACCGTTGGGAAGGTTAGTACGATAGGCGTGCACATTAGAAGAGAGGTGAGAATTTCTCAAGGGAGTGTCGCACTAATATTTTTTTGCATTGGCTAGTAAGCATTTTAAATACTTGCTAAACAAATTTTAAATCGTTTTTACAATATGGCTCTGACCCGTTTCCATTTTCTTCTCTCTCTTATATATATATGTATATATTACAGGTGCCCAGCCACAGGGGCATCTTACATAGGATCCTTTGGAAGGAACGCGTTGCAGCTTAGGTGGGAGTTGCAGGCCTCTTACTTAGACGACCTCATTTATTTGATTCCTCTCCTAGTATTATTTATTCCAGTTGGGCATGTGTCGCCCTTTCCCTTTATTCAGTTGATTTATTGGACACTGTGATTCATTTATTTCCAGTATTTACACTTTGGATTTTATTACTGTTAGGATGTTTTCCTTTAAGTTTTAATGTTGGGAATTATTTGTTGAATGTTTAATTCTTTGGATTATATGTTACAAGATAATTGTTGTGTGATTCTTTAAATTGTGAATTATTTTAAGTTTTAAATGTTGGTTTATAAAATAAAATTTGGAAAGTAATGTCTAAAATGGTTTTGACACTTAGCTTAAGTATTTAGGGTGTTTAAATTGGAAAAGATTATTTTACGACAGTGATGCTGAGAATGAACCAATTGTTCACCTTAATTTTAATTTAATAAAGATTATTCCAGCAACACTTAGCTTTACTTCAGTATTCTCTGTACGAGAAGACACTCCCTCTTATCTATGTTGTCCATTCCTAGGTTCCATCTGGAATTATCTGTAATACAACAGAGTTCTAACAACCAATATAAACAGTTTATACTACTAAACTATTGGTTAGTACATAAACAACTCATGAATATCAATTCAACTCAATATTGCCATCTAACCGTCACACACGTCCATAATTAATAACCACGCTCTGATACAACTAATTGTCACACCCCAAACCCAATATCCATACTAATCGTTTGTTATTAGAATAATTGGATCATAATCTCAAGCTCATTGAAAATTTAATTCATTTATCAATATTTTTCTGCATAATGAACATAATATTGTTCTTGTGACAACGATCAACTCAATCCATACTAAATCAATATATACAAGGTGTGAGTATATTAAAATATTCAGTGTGACAACGATAAAATCTCCATACTTAAACCCCAGCTCTTCTAACGGTGCAACTCTCAAAGTTACTGGTCATATATTATCCTAGCTGGCAGCGTACAAACCTGAAATTTTTAAAATGTAAACCGCAAGCATTAAGCTTAGTGAGGTACTCCTTCCCTGCAATGGAATAACAATTCTATATCGAATATGTGGATATAAAATCCAAACAATCCTTCCCATTGGAAATAACAAATCATGGATCGTAAGATCCAAATAATTCTGCCCATTGGCAATAACAAATCCTGGATATTTGAATATCCAAACAAATCCTGAATTCCGAAGTATTCAAACTAATCCTGGATCATGAGACCCAAACAAATCCTGGATATTTTAATATCCAAAAAAATCCTGAATACCGAAGTATTCAAACAAATCCGCTCTTAGAGCTATATTCATATTTATATATGAAACAAATCATAAGTACACTCACCTTGCTAGTTTAACTGGCTTTTCCCTTGCCTTTATCCGTTACTTGTTCAATCAACTCTTCTTCCCTTACTATCATTCTTAAAATATTAGTATCATCATAAGAATATCAATAATCCAAAGAATGAATTAAACATAATTCAATCCATAAGCATCACATGATTCCATTTATCACAAGTGAAGTTCCATCCAAATCCATGTTAATATATTTAACATATACAAATCATAGACCAAATATAAATTCATTTATTCTTGGTAATTCAATCCTTGTCATATTATTATTCCAATACAAAAGACGTTACATCATTTCAAGTCTCCTAGAGCAAGATATGCCCATTTCTTTACCGCATAGCAAATCTACCCTATAGACTCTTTTATCGTTCATTCAACTTCCAGGAATTTCCATAATTTTTATACATCATAAATTTATATGATATTTCACCCAACATCAGTAAACATATTTAAAAATATTAGATTAAAATTTCATAATTTTTAAGGTTCGTTTGCTATGTCAAGTAAAACACCGAACACATGGCGGGCATACTTTCACCCTTAGGGAAGATTTCATACCCGAACTTCAAACTCTAACCAAGGACTCATTTATTTGTATTTTCACATGATTTTAGGAGATGTCATACATATATGAGTCCATGTTAATCTCCAATTGGAATCAATCGATTCCAGTAACTATACAAAAATATATGGAAGTTTGAATAAACAAAGTTTCTAAACAAAGCAATCTTAGGGTTTTGTACATTCAACTTAACTTAAACTTGCATATATCCCTACATATGCACCCAAGTACGAAAGTTCAATAAAAAATCAAGGATTTATGTCATATAAATCATAATTTCAAGAAAAATAACAAGATTCATGGTTGGAATTACCTTAGGGGCTTCTATGTAATTTTCTATGATTTTTTTTTGAATGTTTCTCCTCACTTTCTTCTTCCTAACCCTCACAATTGTTATTCCTCAACTTAAAACTCTCCAAAGCTGAGTTTGATGAAGAAAGGAGGATATATCAAGGTTTTAAGTCGGCCAAAACAACCTCCACCTCCAACCAATCAATTTATAACATGTGGCATCATATAAAACAAAATATCATTTAAAGGCTAAATGACTACTTTAGCCCCTGTTCAAAAAAAGACAATATCTTCCCACTCGGATGTCCGTTCGATGGACCGTTTGTTGTGTTACAAACCTAACTCATATATCTACAAATATCTAGTTTCCACCTCAAGTTCATTGTTATGTCATAAAGGTCAAAACTAGTTTCCAACAGGAACATTCCTACCGAAAACTTCAAAATTTCATATTTGTAACTAATTCGATATTTCATGTTTTATGAAGGTAGGATTAGACTAAACATAATGACTTAATATTATATATACTAATAACATATTATTCATATCACATAATCTAATCATGATTTAAACATAATTTATCATAATTATATTCGAGTTGTCACATTATTGTTCAATCTTGTTGCCTTTTTATTATTGCTCTAATGTGTTCATCCTCTAATATTTTCTTTTCTTTTTCAGCGAAGTCCAAGAATCAAGAGCCTGTGCTCCACGAGATTCGTGCTGCTAAGTTAATCAAATCCTGGAAGATAAGGGACCCAATTGTAGAATGTGAACACCCTAGGTCGGATGCTTTCTTGTTGGAATATAAGAAAACGACCTCCAGATTCATCGCCCATCTAGTTGACTCCATCCCTCACCTTGATATCCCAGAGGAAGAAGAAGAGGAATAAGGTGCTCTCTAACCTATCGAGTTAGATGACGAAGAGGAGAGCAACTCAGAGTCTAATATTGATGTAGGTGACAAAGGTGGTGGTGGTGAGGTAGGATCCAGTGAGGAAGAGTCTGCTGGAGAGAGATCTAGTGAGGATGGATCTAGCTCATGAGGTTCCAGTCCAGGGAGCTCTAGCAAGGAAGACATGGCTCCCCACAGAATAAAAAACCTAATTTATGATGATGATGATGATGATGCCCTATTGTCCAATAGGTTGAAGATCCAGAAGACAAGGTCTAGGGATACTGATAGTGGTTCTCAGACAGTAACTCATGAGAAAGAGCTGTAAATGAAAAAGAAAGAATAAGAGAAGAGAGAGAGAGAGGAGAAGAATAACAAAGAAGAGGAGAGGAGGAGAAGAAGAAAAGAAAGGACGAAGAAAGAATAGTCTTCCCTCGTGCCTGTGGTTGTCCCAACTGAGGGAGCCTCTGTAGCTTTAGCCCATCAGCTTGCTCCCATGATCCTCGAAAGAGCAGTGCTGATGGTAGATCGGGAGTGGTCTTCAAAGATGGGGCCAGACCAGTTAACCCTGAAGGCAGATTAGGGGCTTGCTTTGGTAAGGCCATTTCCTCTTCTTTTTTGTCTTTTTTTTAATTTCTTTGTATACTTTGACTCACATCCATTTCTTCCTAAAGTTTTTATCTGACTACATCGTTCTTCAGCGGAGTCGATATGGGCTAGTGAGGAGGAACGCTGAGCTCAAGGGGAGCTTGAAAACTGCACAGGAGGCCCAGAAGTCCTGCGAGAAATCTTTCACAGAGGTTGAAGCCTCTTTCGCCAAGGAGATGGCTGAGGCGTATAAAGAGCTAAAAGAACTCTGTGAAGTCTACGAGTTGATCATGGCAAGAAAATTGGCCACCACAGATGAAAATAGAGGGCTCGTTGAGAAGGTGAAGATCCTAGAAGCAGAGGTGGACACAGTTAGAGAGTGGATATAATGAGGGCTAGTAGACAGGCTATGAAGATACCAAGAAGCAGATTGACTACATCATCCGATCAAACTTTAAGAAAGGCTGGGATTGAGCCTTAATTGCTGCTGGAGTTGCTGCTGATTCACCTCTGTTCGACGAGCACAATCTTGGTCCCTATTATTAAAGATGAAGTCCCAGTTGCTCAGACTGGTGAGGGTTCTACTTCTCCTCCTACCCCTGCTGCTCCTACTGGTGACCAGGGAATACACCTTACCCCAGTTGAGGGACGTGTGGATGGTGCTGAGACAAGCGATGCAGCCGTTGATAAGGGGAAGGAGCCACCCTCTTTTGAACAGGTCAATGTTACCAACTAGGCTCCTAGGGCTCATTTTGTATTATTTTTTTTCTTCTTTCCATTCAATGTACTTGTATCTGGTTAGTGCCGATTTTAATGGAATGAAGAAGTTCATTTTCGGGCATTTGCTGATATATATATATATATATATATATATATATATATATATATATATATTATGTGTGCTCTTATGCTTTGTAGTTTGTCGATCTTGATGATTATATCCCTGCTACCTCTTGCCTAGGTCAAATTCTTGGTTCTCATGTGAGCGACTAAGTTCGCCTAGATTTTATCAAAATATGTAAATCTCTTAAGGCAAGGAATCAGGACTACAAAGATCAGTCTGAACTGGTTGCCAAGCTTAAGGATCGCCCTACGGAGATGGAATATGTTGGTGCCTCCGTTCAAGAAGAGGTGAATGCCCTGAAGGCTAAGCTCTTAGACAAGTTTGAGATTAACCAGGTTCAAGAGGTGCTACAGTAAGAAAATGATGCTTTAAGGAGGGAAGTTACATGCCTCAGGGAGAACGCACCAAGCATTGCTCCTGCAGTTATATAAGGTTCTTCATCTCCATCCAGGCGGCGAGCTAGGGCTAATGATGTTGGTTCCCTAAGATAGATTATCGAGCTGAAAGGGGATATTCGCCGAGCGTATGTGATAGCTATCGGGCTTCAGAGGGACGTCACCTTACTGAAGCACTTATTCAAAAAAGGCCCTCGACAGGTGTGGGCATATGGATACAACCACGATTCGACAGACGATCCCACAAAGCTAAAGGAGGTCGAGGAGCTGGCCTTCATTAGAGGGTGGCTAAGTGCCCTCAGGGAGTTAATGGTGCCCAAGAATTCCTCCCTTTGGTACAGGCATGAGATCACTCCCTCGTCCTTAGAACCAAACCCATTCAGCATGGATGATTGTTGGATCCCAATAGATCCTATCCCGAGGAAGCTTTTAGATCCAAGCTCGGAGGAGTTCGAGGAGGGTTTTGCCCCCCATCCTGATGATGGTCGAAGAGCGCTAGTAGTTGACTACCTTGCTCAGCGACTTAGACCTTCTTAGGATTTGATTTATTTTATCAATGTTGCATAGGTAATTATATCGTTATTGCACATGTAACTATATAACCTTTAGCAATAAAATATTTATGTTTTGGGTCACGGCCGATTAAACATATGTTGCATGTTTTCTAGTTTATTAGTAATCTCTAGTTATTTTTGGCATCTCGGCCGACTAAATATGACTTAGAGTTTATTTTCAAATAAGTATTCTCCTAGTCTAGTATGCCTTAGCCATAACATTCCGCCTCACTTTACCTTTTAGGTAGAATCGTCACGCTGATACACCTAATTAAGGGACAATCTACCCGAGCAGAAACTTATAGCCAAATTATGTTGGCAACCAATCTGGGTTGGTCATGCTGCCTAAAGGGCTTGTTGCTGGAGCAACTTAGGAGGCCAATTGTGTTATGAACAATAGCCTGAGGAGGGTTATTATATGTCAACCCTACTAACTATGCTTTGGGTAAGTTGAGCTAGCATAAACCCAACCACTGTGGTGCAATCACAAGAGTAAGAGAAAGTTAACCAACTTACTGTAATCCATGATCTTTATCATACATGTTATAAGAGTGAGGCCTATAACTTAGAAAGGGTGCATATAATAAGATATATTTGAGACAACCAATACATATAGAATGCCAAGGCCAATTGAGTTTTATTGATCAAAGTCAGGAACAGAGAGCAACATTAATTTGTAAATAAATAATTGTTTAAACTAATGGTGCATAGAGAAATCTAGAAGTAGAATTTTTTCTGTTTGAATGCATTCCAAGCTCTTGGTATCTCCCTACCCTCCAGCATTTCCAAGTGATAGGTTCATTGCAGGTCATCTCCTACTACCTTGAATGGTCCTTCCCAGTTCGGTCGTAGCTTTCCATTTGATGGTTTTATAGCACTGCCAAAGACTTTCCTTAGGATATAGTCCCCGACATGAAATTTCCTTGGGTTGACTCTCTTATTGTACAGCTTGGCTAGTTGTTGCCGATAGGATGCCAGTTTAACTAGAGACAATTCTCGTTGTTCATCGACTAAGTCAAGTTCAGTGAGCAATACTTCATCATTCTAGACTTAGTCGACCAACGTAGACCTCATGGTAGGTAAACCATCTTCAAGCAGGACAACTACTTCCATTCCATATATGAGTGCAAAGGGTGTTTCCCCTATTGCAGTCCTTGGGGTGGTGCGATAGGCCCAGAGGGTGTGGGGAAATTTGTTTGCCCAAGCTCCTTTGGCAAGTTCTAGTCGTTTCTTTAGTCCATCGTTCAGTGTCTTGTTAGAAGCCTGAGCTTGACTATTGCTCTAAGGATAGGCTACAGATCTAAAATAGTTCTTGATTTCATGATCGTTGCAAAAGCTTTGGAAGGGTACTCTCTTGAATTGGGTCCCATTGTCAGTAATGATCGTTCTTCGTATGCCAAAGTGGGTAATGATGTTTCTCCATATAAACCTCATCATGTCTGCGTCCCTGATGTTCAATAGTGATTCGGCCTCTATCCACTTAGTGAAGTAGCCTGTGGCGACCAACAGATACTACTGATTGCCTACCTCTGTAGGAAGAGGACCTACGATGTCCAAATTCCACTGGGAGAAGGGACACAGGTTGGTCAGCGACTTTAAGTCGTTAGCAGGCTGATGGACTATGGGTGAGTGTTTTTGGCATTTCGCGCCCTTTCGAACGTAGACTCTAGCATCATTTTGCATGTATATCCACCAATACCCTTCCTTCATTACTCAAAAGGCTAGCGACCTCCCTCTTGCGTGACTTCCACAAATTCCCTCATGAAGTTCGTACAGAATTTTCTCGACGTCTTATGGATGAACGCACTGGAGGTAGGGCATCCCCATGGGTGTTCTGTCCTCTGGGGAACTACTGAACATCCACTTGATCAAAATTGGCTATTAGTCCTTTTACAGCGACAAGCTAAACTTCCATTCTTTCACCGTTTATCTGGTTGGATACCAGTTGTGAATCATCGAAGGCTTGAAGGTGCCTTGCCCCCAGTAATTATGCTTTTTGTAGTCCAAAAATCAGTACCTCATATTCTGCTTCATTGTTGGAGGCCTCAAATCCAAATCTGATTTCCTGCTCGAGTACCATATTTTCGAGAGTCACTAGTACGATGCCTATTCCTTCCCCCTTTGAGTTGGAGGCTCCATCAACGTATAAGGTCCAAACACTTGGTCCCCATAAGCTTTCCCTTGATTGTCTTATTTCTAGTGAATCACAAAATAATCCTGTGAACTCAGCAATGAAATAGGCTAGAATTCTCCCCTTGACGATTGTTCTTAGTTGAAAGTGAATATCAAACCTACTGAGGTCGATCGACCACTTATGCTTTCCTTATAACGACTTCGAGGGGTGCGAAGTAACCACGAATATGGGGAGGGCTTTAAAATAATGCTTCAGTTTCCTTGAGGCTATCACTAGTGCATAAGCGACCTTCTCCAATGCAGGTACCGCTGCTCGGCTTCCAAAAGGGTCTTGCTTGCGTAGTAGATGATAGATCCCTTCTCTCTCACATACCAAGGCGGAGCTCACAACATGGTCTGATACTTCAAGATAAAGATATAAAGTATCATTTTATCTGGGAATCACGAGCAAAGGGGGCCTGTTAAGATAGGCCTTGAGATCTTCTAAAGCCCTCGAGCAGTCCTCGTTCCATGTCACCCCCTTGTTTCTTTTTAATAACTCAAAGAACGGGTGGCATCTCTCTGAAGACTTAGAGATTAACTGATTGAGTGCGTCGATCATTTTTGTGAGATTTTATACATCTCTAACTATTTTAGGGGGCTAAACTTGGCTGATGGCATCAATCTGGTCGGGATTTCCCTCTATTCCTCTCTTACTGTCCAAGTATCCAAGGAATTTTCCCAACTGGACACTGAAAGAACACTTACTTGCATTGAGTTTCATTCGGTATTTCCTGAGGATTTCAAAAGTCCTTATTAGGTCGGAGAGGTGATATCCCTTGAGCTTGCTCTTGATGAGCATGTCATCGATGTAAACCTCCATAGTATCCCCCATTTGATCTTTGAACATCTTCGTAACTAGCCGTTGATAGGCCACTCATGCATTCCTAAGGCTAAAAGGCATAACTTTATAATAATATAAACTATTCGTGGTTATTATGAAGGAGGTCTTATCTTGATCTGGCACGTAAAGGGGGATTTGGTGGTAACCAGAGTACGCATCTAAAAAGTTCATCCTCTCATGTGCTATTGTATCTTCGACTAGTTGATCAATCTTTGGAAGGGAAAAATTATCTTTAGGACAAGCCCTGTTGAGGTTGGTGAAGTAGATACAAACTCTCCACTTTCCATTGCTCTTTCGAACTACTACTAGGTTGGATAACCATTTAGGGAACTGAACCTCCCGTATGGAACCTACATCCAATAGCTTCCCGACCTCTTACTCTACTGCTTTAGCTTTCTCGAGGGTCGTTCGGTTGGCCTTTTGCATCATTAGTTTAAAAGTTGGGTCCACATGCAATTGATGACAAACAATGCTAGGATCAATCCCAGGCAGCTCATAGGTCTCCCATGCAAAAACATCCAAGTTGCTCCGGAGAAGGGTGTTTAGTTATTTCTTCTTGCGATCTGTGAAGGAGGTACTGATTAAAAACTTATTTTCAGTCGAGCTTCTCCCAGCTACGGCTTCTTCCAGCTCTTTAACGACCCTCTCAAATGGAAGGATCCTGGTCTCCTCCACTCCTGGTCGACCGTACCTTATCTATTATTTGGAGGGCACTAACCCCTCTTGGGTTTCCTTATTGATCTTTATTTCTTCCACTTTCTTCTCCTGTTTGGGGCGTATGGCCGCGATAAAACACTTCCTTTCCGTAGCCTGGTCCCCATGGATCTCGACCACTCCTCGATCAGTTACACACTTCAATTTCTAGTGATAAGTTCATGTAACGACCTTCATTGCATGGATCCATCCCCTGCCCAGAATGGATTGGTACAATGATTCGATATCAATAATAAGAAACTCAATCATTTTTTAGATGCTTCCTGCCCCGACTGGCAGGATGATCTTTACCAAAGGGACTATGAGTTTTTTCGGCAAAGCCAACCAATAGAACAGTGGCTTCCTTGAGGTTGGCTACGCTCAGCTTCAGCTTTCTAAACAATTCTAGGTACATTACTTCGAATGAACTACCTTGGTCGATGAGCAACCTGTCGACGTCCTAGTTTTCTATTCTGAGTGTAATTATCAGTGTGTCATAATGAGGGGTTCTCACCCCTACCAAATCTTTATCCGTGAACACAATATGTTTACTATAATCGACATCCTCCGATCATCGATGCTTCCTTGCCTGAGTCTTGGCTGGGTCAATTTGAAAGGCTTTCATGAATGGGGTAAGCTTCTTAACCTCCATTCGAGCTACATTTTTTAGAATTTGTTTAAGGTCTCATGCCCCATATATTACTATAAATTCGTGTCCGACATCTTCCTCGAGGATATTATCGGGCATCTGCTCGCCATTCGTTGTTGCCTTATCTTTCCTCTTCTTCACAAACTCATTAAGGTGCACAGCTTGAGCCGACTCTTCGAGGTAGGACTTGAGGGCTTTACAATGCTTAGTCTTGTGATCGCCTTCTTTGTGGAATACGCACTCTAGTGCGTTATTCTATTTGTAACGGTCTCCTCCCATCTACTTCGACCATTTAATAAATCGATCCTCTTTAATCTTTGCAAGAATCTTGTATATCGGCTCCTTAAAGACTGTGTTTACAGCCTGAAATGCCTTAGAGACATCGTTTTGTTTCCATTCTTGGATCCATTTTTGCCCCCATTCTTGTTCCCTTTTTTGTGGTTCATTTTTCTCAACTCCTTTGCCAGCCTTCACACTACTATTCTCCATTGCATTAAGATGGGTCAAATCATCGACTTTGGCATATTTTTCAATACGAGCTATCAAGTCGTCAATGGATGCAACCTCCTTCTTAGTTAAGGACTGGTGCAGGAGGCAGGATTTTGGTAAACCAATTTTGAAGGATGCTACGGCGACCTGCTCCGAGCAATCCTCTATTTCATTGAATACTTTCCAATACCTCTTTGCGTACTCTCTGAGGTTCTCCTGTGGCTTTTTCTACAAAGTAAGAAGTGCATCCATCCTCTTCGAGTGGGAGCTGCTTGTTATGAAGTGAGCTGTAAACTACTTAGCTAAGGATTTGAAACTTCGAATGGACCTATAAGGTAGATTTTCAAACCACTTCTGGGCCACATCGTGTAAGCTCGAAGGAAAGATTCGACACATGAGAGCATCATTGTGACTCCATAGAGTCATATCTTGCCGATATTGCCTGATATGGTCGATGGGATCAGTCTTCCCGTCATAAATCTTGAACCTCGGAATCTCGAACTTCTTCGAAGCCTCTTCTTCTTATATTTCCCTTGAAAAAGGGGACTTCATCTAGGTTTTGAGAGCTCACCTGGCTAGCTCTCTCTTCGATCTGACACCATAATAAGCTAGGTACTGGTCCATCTCCCTTCGGACCAAACTTCATATGTCATCGTTCTATCGACCAAAACTCTTGTAACGGCGAGCTGGTTGCACTCGTTTGGAATGGTCATCGTTTGACCAGTGCCATTCTATTCTTTCTAGCACATGCCTCGGGCTTCTTCCTTGGTTGTGAGACTTGCTCGCCTGAGGGCTAGGGGTCCGATTGTGGCTTGTGACACCCTGCTTAATAATATACCGGGTGATCAGTCATATACCAAATTAAATAGGAATATCATCTGGTTCATTCTTAGCATCACTGCAGAAAAACTTTTCAATTACTAATGACCTAGTCTTAAATTAAGTTGATGCCAAATTTTATCTTATGAATTAAATCAAAATCAACCAACATACTATGAAACCAAGTTAACTATTACAAGAAAGTAACTAAACATGCCATAAAATAAGTACAAGTGTTTGTCAAGCAACATCGACTACAAGCAATCCACAAAGTGCAAGTATAAAATAATACCGATACATGCCAAAACTGAATATAGAAGAACAAACTCAATAGTAAAACTCAAAAAATCCCTATCTAAAGATAAAATGAGAAAAGCGTCTAAACAAAGACCCCTCAATAATCCACATAAGCTGCATCTGCGCACACTGTAAGAAAGACCAAGACTAGCGCCCCAGTGGTAGAACACCTAAAAGCTTTTTGAAATTTTTTATAGAAAGGGTTAGAACCCAAAACATTTGAAAATATTTAGCAAGTGTATTTAAATGCAAGAAATTAAACAGCAAATGCTCTCCATATTTAAATTAGTTCCGCGCACTCCCTTGAGTTGACCTCACCCCTCAACTAATGTGCACGCCTAACGAAACTATAAATGACCCACCTAGCTAACTACCCCTTAACTAGTCTTGTCATATAACCCCCATGACTTCCCACTACTCTAACTCTAGTGGGTTTAGTATACTTTATAAGTTATCCACCACATTAACTTATTTAAATCATTTCCCATTTAATACCATATAACATTCTCAGGAGTTATATCCCTTATACAATTCACATCATGTATACGAGTTATAAGTTATATTTCACACTATCCCACTTGATATCATATAACCATATCCAACGAGATCCCCAAGTTCCTCTTTTCTTCGGCTCTCCCTTTAGATTTTTCCCTTTTTAGTGTTCTAATGTGATTTAATGTTGTCTAACCCTTACACATTTGGGGTTAAGAACCCTATTCACGTTTTTGGGCCTATGGGCCTTATAAAAAAGGGTCCATACTTTCTATATGGAGCTCAAACATGTCTAATTAGGCTCCAACACCCAATATATGCATATGGCCACTCATTTCGGACTATTTCGACCCTAACGGACTCAACCGCGTGCTCAAAATCACCATCTAGAATAAATTTGTAAAATTAACTCTCACCCGTTACTTATTTAAATATATTCACTTTTACATATTCCCATTAATTAATTATCATTAATTTATGACACAAGTGAACTACTAATTACTGAATTAATTAATTAAAAATAATAACCCAAAATTATGCGGTGTTACATACTCCCCCCTTACAACGGAATTTCATCCTCAAAATTCGGATAAGCCTAGTACTCCCGATCTCAACTAGCCCCGCAATCACTTACCCTTAGCATTGCTACACAAAGTTATTGAGTGAATATAATTAACCAGAGCACCTATCCATCCTTTAATCATGCTTAACAACATTAAAAGAAGCAAGACATTTACTAGACCTTAATCCATTATATAACTTCAATCCCATAGTTATAACATTCCCAATACAGTCCTCTTGGCATGAAATTATACATATCCACTATTATGTAAAAAGACAATACATACTATCGCACCCTTACGATCACTAGTTTTCTTGCGCGAAAGTAAAACCTGAGTTATATCTTCCTGCTTGACAATAAGTCCAACCACCCTGAATCACATCAGAAATGTCCCTACTCCCCGGGATTTCAATTTAACAATATTAGTACATTAACATGCAACACATTTTAACATATAATACTATATATATACGCTAGACCCTATCTCGGGTTAAACCTATCAATGATAATTCATATCTTGGTACCGTGAACACCCAGTCTTACTATAGCTATCCACTATAGCCCTAAACTATAGCTACACAGTTGAAACTTGGAAAAACATCGACATTACTCCCATAATCTTCGAAAGTAAAAATCTCTCGTATACTGCAACCATCCTCTTATGACTACTACAACCAACACCTCCACTAATACCCATATCACTCACAAATCCTAGTGATAGAAAATTGTAGGTTGTGACACGCTCACTGTCACTTCCAAACATACCCATGCTCAATCATTCCATAATTCGGGAGACAACTTATTCCCATTCCTCCGAAATATTACCAAATCATTGCCTTTGCGTCTTCTCCCCGAATCTGCTAAGTATCTGCACCATAGAGGCTCTGGCTCCTCCCAAAGTGCTCATACACCCTCTAACTCAAGCCTAATTGTACAAACCTTCGATCATCAATTACCTAACCATATTTGTCTCAATTTCTCCCCTCGCATTATCGGCGTGGCTATATCCTCCAAATATTTTTGATGACTTACTCCTTACCATTCGATTCTCACTGATATTACCCCATCTTTATTATTGATGTGAAATCCTCAAAATACTCCCTTGGTCCCATACCTAAGGGTCCTTGTGATGGCAAAAGTGACTAAAATAAATCACATAAAATACATAACAATATGCACAACCTAGCAACTTGTGGTGCCAAAGCTTCGCATTGTTTCTTTCACAACACCTTCGGGCTACACTAGCCCTATCACTCAGTGGCTTTCCAGTCAACGTATTTTCTCCACATGTATGCTAATTATCATTAAATCCAATGACCTAAAATATAATGACTTCTCCACACTTTCGACATTTTATCTAGGCTTATGTGTATAACACTTCCTAACAAATCCCAAAAGAACTTTTTCCCCACTACACAGTTCCTCAACATCATTGGTCCTTGATTTCCACAGAACCCAAAGCATAAACCCCTGACTCTTAAACGTTTCCCCTATACTTACAAGTCTATCATGGACTCCCGCATCCCTAAAGGAGTCATGTACTACTGCACTCGCACTATCACTAAGCCCTCAATGATAAATTTTAATAATGAGCTAAATCTCTCCGCTCCATGGCAATCCTACATCCTTTGAATCTCCTCAGTAAAAATCCTACACACCGGGATCCAATATAACTATACAAGTGCACTCTATGAATCCTAATTCACACAATATTGACACTATGATATTACTCAACCCTCTTCCAGGTGAGACATCTTAAGAGAATATACATCTGGTACTGAAACAACAAACACGATAGCCTTGCTATGATCACCTCCCCCCATTGCGAAGTCATTCGTACCCAAGATAAAACCATACCTCAATTATCACCTCACAAGGGAGCTAATCCTCAAGAAATACATCGTCTCAATGTACCCCACCCATTCCTCTTAGGTGGAACCTAAGAGTACCTCGCTACTCCATGATAAAAATACACATACTAGTGACATTAACGATACTTCCAGTAAATCCAATTCTCACGTGAATCTAATACTAATATATTATTATAGCCCGCTTGCATCACATAAAACATAACCCAACCATCTTGTAATAAGACTTGTAGTTTCAGTTACTCACAATACTGTTGGCTCAACAGTTAATAGACATAACACCCGCGTCCTAACGAAACCAAAAACTTCTCCAACAGATGCTCTTACTAGGCATCTAGATTTGGTACCCTGACTCGTTGCGGATAAAATCCACCCATGTGTTTCCAGTATTTTACAACTAAGACCTCTCTGTGTCATCCCCCCTTTTCTCTGGCCACAACGTCCCTGTCGGGGTTATCCTTCTCATGGACCTGGTAGTTTTGACCCTGATTGCTGACCCAAATGTCCCTTTAGATCCGCTGATTCAATAACTAGTTACTGGCCTTGATGGACCTAACTAAACCCACCGTTACTCAGTAGAGGTTTCATGTACCTTGATCATTAGTCTGGTCCCCTACTAGGTATTTCTTCCCTTGTAACCTTACTAGCACTAAAAATCCAAACTTACTCTTCGATAGATTCTCCAACTCTCTTATCTCCCCTCTATCGAGAGCCTTGATATCAATTGTAATTGTAAAACTTTGATGAAAACAACACCAATCATCCTAGCCAGATCTCCTACCCATGCTTGTACACTCTGCCCAATGGGTCTAATATCAACTTACAAACCCTATTTAATTCTTCGTATCCCTCCCATCGGTTATGAAGTTTGTGAATTCCATCAACTTTCCTTCCCATCCGTCCACTATCTGACCCTTTTTGGAAAATTTCTAAAATTTTCCTTGCCTCTCTATTTAACCACTAATAAGATATTTTCTAATAATCTGCACCCCTAATTCCTTATTATTCATGGTATTTCCCATAAATGTGGTGACTGGATCCCATCACCCCATACTGCTTCTAAAAGCAAACTTCATTGCCCAAAATTTTCACTTGAGTTACACTACACTCCCCTCACATGTCATCTCAAATGGATGTTCTCTACCCACTGGTAAATCACTCTTCATCACCTCCCTCGGATCCTAGCGGATTGTGCTTCTAAAATAAAATTTTCTTCGACCCTCACCCCTTGTCGTTTACACTTGGGGTTTTAACTTTGCACCATTGTCCTTCCTGACGGTTCATGAGGCCACTACTTCACCCCAGCTGTTTCTCCAATTTCAATGATTCGAACAATTATCATGGTGACTCCTATCGTGTCCCAAAACATTAGAACAATTATCACGGTGACTCAAATTTCAATGATTCGAACATTATAGAACAACAATTTCAATGATTGTAGAGTCCTCCCTCCTGCAATCCTTCTAACGTCCCACGATGGTTGTTCTATAATGTTCAATCTACCACGATCGATTGAAACTGTATATGAATCACATGAACTATTCCCCTATAGCAGAAGAATGTAAATTGCATACATGAAGGAACACAACAATCCTACAATAAGGCTCTATATCAAAAAACGCTACGCTGAAATGGGAAAAGCCGCACAGATCCTAAGGATACTAGAACCTGATGCTCTGATACCATCTGTGACACCCTGCTTAATAAAATACCAGGTGATCAGTCCTACACCAAATTAAACAGGAATCTCATCTGGTTAATTCTTAGCATCACTGTCAAAAAACTTTTTAATTACTAATCACCTAGTCTTAAATTAAGTTGATGCCAAATTTTGTCTTATGAATTTAATAAAACTTAACCAACATACTATGAAATAAAGTTAACTATTACAAGAAAGGAACTAAACATGCCATAAAATAAGTACAAGTGTTTGTCGAGCAGCATCGACTATAAGCAATCCACAAAATGCAAGTATAAAATAATACCAATACATGTCAAGACTGAATATGGAAGTATAAACTCAGAGTACAACTGAAAAACTCCCTATCTAAAGATAGAATGAGAAAAGCGTCTAAACAAAGATCCCGTAGCAATCCACATAAGCTGTAGTTGTGCACCCTGTGGGAACGATCAAAACTGGTGCCACTGCGGTAGGACACATAAAAGGTTTTTGAAAATATTTTATAGCAAGGATTAGAACCCAAAATGTGACAGCCCGAATATAATTATGATAAATTATATTTAAACCATGATTATCTTATGTTATATGAATAATTTGTTATTAGTATATCTAATGTTAATTGATTATGTTTATTATAATCCTACTTTCATAAATCATGAAAGGTCGAATTATTTACGAACACAAAATTTTGTTGTTTTCGGTAGAAAGGTTCCTGTTAGAGACTAGTTTTGACCTTTATAACATTATAAATGATTTGAGGTGAAAACTAGATAGTTGTATACATGTGAGTTAGGGTTGTAACACCACAAATGGATCATCAAATGGATGCCCGAGTAAAGAGTTATACCGAATTTACGAACAAGGGGCAATTTGGTCCATTCCCTTTAAGTGGTAAATTGTCTTGTATTAAACCAAATGTTTTAAATTGATTGGTTGGCTTGGGAGGCAGCCTTGGCCGACTTAAAACCCTCCCTCTAACATGTTTCTTCAGCAAAACAAACCCTAGGTTCATTTTCAAGTGTTGTTAGCTTGAGGAAATAGAAAGTTGATGCTTAGGAAGAAAAAGTGAGGAGAAAAAGTGTAGAAAAGTCCGTAGAAATTACGTAAAAAGCCCTGAAGGTATCCTAATTGAAATTATTGTTATTTATCTTATATTACTGATTTATATGATATAAATCATCATAGGTTTATGAAAGTTTCAGCCCTTTATATGTATGTATGGTTAGATGCAAGTTTTTGTTAAGTTGAATGTAGAAACCCTTAAAATTACTTTGTATTGAAACCCCTTGTATTCAAACTTGAATATCTCTTTGTGTGCTTACTGGAATTGATAAATTCCAATTTGATATGAAATTAGACTCATATATTAATAACATATTTGAAAATTAGAATTTATCTCCTTGTGGTTAGGCCGTAATGATGATTTCAAGTTGGTACATGGTTTCTGTTTTTATACTTCATTTCGGTATGCCCTGAGTTTAGTCAAGATTTTGAGATAGCAAATGAAGTCAAACAATTATGAAACTTTAATTATGTACTATTCAGTATTTGTAATGAAAATGGGTTGAAAATAATGGAAAGTTATGCCGGATAAAAATTATGAAAATTCTTGGAAGTTGAAAGAACAATAGAGGAGCTTGTAGGGCAGATTTCTTGTGTTGTAAAGAAACAGTCATAACTTGCTCTAAGAAGCTTGAAAAATTATACCGTCACTTGTATTGGAAATTATATTCATATATGTTTTCATATTGATAAGGTTGGACCCCTGTATTTGTACAATTTAGGAATATAGGATGGTTAAGTATGTAAGACCATAATTTCAGGCCATACTGGGTACCCCTTGAATGAATGTGTGTATTTCGTCCTTACAAAGGGTAATTTGAGTACATGTTTCATGTGTATATAAATTTAGGAGTATAATTTCATGTTTACTTGACTTTGGTTATAAATTCCTCATAAGGTATTGCCTACGGTTGAATGTCCGTAACTTTATCAACATGTATATCATTGTTTTGCCTTTACTTATGTTTTATGGAATGTGACTTAATTGGAATTATATTGTTGATGTATAGTCATGGAAAGTTACATAATTATGTTAGGATAATATTTATGATTGAGGTTCAGTACTGATCTAGTTGGATTGACAGGTGTAGGGTCTAATCAACCCAGTTCAGCTCCACCAGAAGGAAACCGGAATACGTAGTTGACAACTCAAGGTGAGTGTACTCACTGAAAAGAGATATTTGTATCGTGTTATTGATATGATCATAATATAATGAATATGAAAATGTTCATTTCGGTTTACCGAAATGAGGGGTTACTCCTCGACCAGGAATGGGGGAGATTTGTCTATTAATGACAAGGGGTTACTCCTCGACCAAGAATGGGGGAGAATTGTCTATTTAGACAGGATATGTGAATCATGATTCGAAAAAGTTGGTCATTCATTATGAATGAGCCGGATAAGTTAATTCATAATTATATGGACATGATATATTGCATGTAAATTTATGCAGTAGTATAGTAGTGATGCATTCACTGGGCTATTTTGCTCATGGTTCCTATGTTCACTTTTTTTCAGGTAATGCGATGTCACTACCAAATCTAGGAGGTCGGGTTGGGTTATCCAGGAATGGGAGAAACTATGATTTTGTGTAAATGTAAATGATGTAATTAAGTTAAATTTTCCTTCAAGCAAGTTCGTACAAGTGTGACTACTCTGAGGTTGTAAAAAGGTTTTCAGTTATATGGATTTACATTGATGACTCTGAAATTAAAACTCGTGTTTATGGTTTGGTTAGATTAATTATGGTTCGACTCACTTTGACTTTCAGATTTAATTATAAGTAACTGGGTTGGGGTGTGTCAGCTTTTGGTATCAAAGCCTAGGTTTTAGAGGTTCTGTAGTAAGAAGAGTCTTGATTTGGCAGTGAATGTTAGAAATATATTTTGTTTGATACTAACGATTATGGTAGGAAAAATATGTATATATGCATGTTGTTATATCTTTGATTCATTTCAGATATAAGAGAATGGAACGAGGGAATGTGAATGTGGGAATAGATGATGAGGCTTCAAATATGGCAGCAGAAGCGGAGGTTGAGCAACCTATTCATGGAAATGTAGAACCCGAGCAGGAACAATTGACAGACATGCAAAAAATGGCGCGTGCTATGACCCTAATGGCAAAGCAACAAGCTAGATTTATGGCTCATGTGGAAGAACAACAGACCAGGCAACTGGAGGCACAATCATTGGCCAGGGCTGAGGAGGTGATACACCGGGAAGAAAGGAGTACTTCACATGAGAAATTTATTAAGATGAACCCACCCTCATTTGAAGGAGCAGTTGATCCAGCAGAGGCAGAAGTATGGGTTAAAGAGATTGAACTTATTTTTGGGGTAATGAGAATGCCTGAAAATCAACGATTGACCTTGGCGACGTATATGCTGAACGGAGAAGCTAAGTACTGGTGGGATGCCACAAAACATTTGTTGATTACTCCAGGAGGTGGGAATGTGATCCCATGGGAAGCTTTTGTTAAAGCTTTGTATGATAAGTATTTTCCTCCGATGTATCAAAAACAAAAGGAGAAAGAATATTTTCTGTTGAATCAGGGGAGTATGAAAGTTAGAGAATACGAAGCTAAACTTACAGCTTTATCTCGATTTGCTTCGAGGTTTATACGAAATGAGGTAGATATGTGCAGCCGATTTCTCGATGGGATTAAGTTAGTCATTAAATCTAGATTGTCGGCTTTAAAGACTTCTAACTATTCCTCCTTGGTGAACAAAGCCATGCTAGTAGAAAGGGACGTGAATGAAGCTAGAGGGAATCGAGAGCGAGGTGTAAAGAGAAGCAGATTTGATCCAAATTATCAAAAGAGTAGTGGTACAGAATATTCGAGGTTTGGAGGGCAGAAATTCCAACAGGATAGAGGTGGAAGTAGTTTGCAAAGGGGTGAAGCTAGTGGTGGAAGAGGTTCAGGAGTTTTAGCACAAGGAGATCCGAATGTTTGTTTCTTTTGTGGGGCATCAGGTCATATAAAGAGAAATTTCCCCAAGTTACTGAATATAGAATGTTTTAACTGCCACCAGAAGGGTCATTTGAGAAAGAATTGTCCTATGTTGGAGAGAACAGTTTCAGTCAGTAGTGTGGGGCCTCATAAAGGATCTTCTCCAGGAAGTGGCACCAGGGGGAGAGGTACAGAACAAGCAACTGGATCGAGGGTAGGAGGAAGAGTGTTTGTGATGACGCTACAAGATGCCCATGCTACACCTGAAGTGGTTACAGGTAAACTTTCTATTGCAAACAAAGATTTATATGCGCTCATTGATCCTGGATCTACGCATTCATTTGTGGCATTAGATATTGTTTCATATTTGGGTAGACCATGTTCATTCCTCAATTGTGCCTTATATATTTATACCCCAATGGAAAGTGTAATTCTAGTTGAGCATGTTTATAAAGATTGTGTCTTACGAATGGTTGAGAGAGATTTCTATGTTGACTTGATACCGTTGGCCCTTCGGGATTTTGATATTATATTGGGGATGGATTGGTTATCATCGTATCATGCTTCCATTAATTGTTTTCGAAAGGAAGTTACATTTCATTTGCCAGGTGAAACTGAGTTCCAGTTTATAGGAGAAAGGGATGTTGTCCCTAATTGTCTTATCTCAGCCATTAAGAGTAGAAAGTTATTGAGTAAAGGTTGTACAGGGTATTTAGCTTATGTTGTTGATGTTAGTAAGGAAGCACTTAAAGTTGAAGATATACCAGTGGTTAGAGAATTTTCGGATGTCTTCCCAGAGGAATTGCCAGGATTGCCACCCGATAGGGAAGTAGAGTTTTCTATTGAATTAATTCCAGGTACTAGTCCAATTTCTCTTGCTCCATATAGAATGGCACCAGCAGAGTTGAAAGAATTAAAAGTGCAATTACAAGATCTGATAAGCAGAGGTTTCATTCGGCCTAGTGTTTCTCCATGGGGAGCACCAGTGTTATTTGTGAAAAAGAAAGATGGGACAATGCGATTATGTATTGATTATCGACAGTTGAATAAGGTGACCATTAGAAATAAGTACCTTCTACCTCGTATCGATGACTTGTTTCACCAATTACAGGGGCCCACAGTATTTTCTAAGATTGATTTGAGATCGGGTTACCACCAACTGAAAGTGAAGGTTAGTGATATTTCCAGAACAGCTTTTCGGACTTAATATGGGCACTATGAGTTCTTGGTGATGCCATTTAGATTGACTAATGCTCCAAGAGTTTTTATGGATTTAATGAATAGGGTATTCCACCCTTTCATTGATTCATTCGTGATTGTATTCATAGACGATGTGTTGATTTATTCACGTAGCATGGAGGAACATGAGAAACATTTGAGACTTGTATTGCAGATTTTGAGAGAGAAAAAATTGTTTGCTAAATTCAGCAAGTGTGAGTTTTGGTTGAATGAAATTGTGTTTTTAGGGCACGTGATCTCAGGAAATGGGATTTATGTTGATCTAAAGAAAGTGGAAGCAATTGTTGAATGGGAAAGTCCTAAGAATGTGACAGAAATTAGGAGTTTCCTAGGATTGGCAGGTTACTATCGCAGATTCATTAAGGGATTTTCAGCAATAGCATTACCACTAACAAAGTTGACTCGTAAAGAAGTGAAGTTTGTATGGGATGAAGAATGTGAGAGGAGTTTTAAAGAATTAAAGAATCGGTTGGTTTCAGCCCCTATACTTACTATTCCATGTGGGAATGAGTCTTTTGTGATCTATACAGATGCTTCATTTCAGGGTTTAGGATGTGTTCTTATGCAGAATGGGAAGGTAATAGCATATGCTTCCAGACAATTAAAGACGCATGAACGAAATTACCCTACACATGACTTGGAGCTAGCGGCCATTGTTTTTACTTTAAAGTTGTGTAGACATTACTTGTATGGAGAAACTTGTGAGATATTTACGGATCATCAAAGTTTGAAATACTTGTTTACACAGAAAGAACTGAATTTGAGACAGAGGCGTTGGATAGAGCTAATTAAAGACTATGACTGTACCAATCATCATCATCCTGGGAAGGCCAATGTGGTAGCAGATGCTTTGAGTCGAAAATCATCAGGGATGCTTGGTTGCATACGGTGTGCCCGTGTTGGAAATATTCTTGACTTGGCATCGATGGGGATTGAATTGAAGTTTTCAAAAAGCGGAGGATTATTAGCACATGTCACAGTGAGACCTTTATTGGCCGAACGCATACAAAATTTGCAGACGAGTGATCCATTCCTTGAGAAGAAGAAACAAGATGTCCTGGATGGTAAGGAGAGTGACTTTGAAATTAAGAATGATGAATCGTTGTGTTAGAAAAATAGGATTTGTGTACCTAATGATCCACCTTTAAAGAAAGATATATTAGAAGAGGCACATAATTTTATTTACCCTATGCATCCGGGAGGTACCAAAATGTACAGAGATTTGAAAGAGTATTACTGGTGGAACAATATGAAACGTGAGATTGCAGAGTTCATAGCTAAATGTTTAGTATGCCAGAAAGTGAAAGCAGAGCATCAGAAGCCGGCAGGATTACTGCAGTCTTTGCCCTTTCCGGAATGGAAGTGGGAGCATATAACGATGGACTTTGTTACAGGATTACCCCGGTCACCAAAGGGGCATGATTCTATTTGGGTGATTGTAGACTGATTGACGAAGTCAGCTCATTTTCTCCCAGTTAAGACCACCTACACTGTTGACAAGTATGCACGTATGTACGTTGATGAGATTATCCGTTTATATGGGGCACCGGTGTCAATTGTATCCGATAGAGATCCAACGTTCACTTCTAAGTTTTGGCCTCGTCTCTAGAATGCCATGGGCACAAGTTTGAAGTTCAGCGCTGCGTTTCATCCACAAACTGATGGGCAATCAGAAAGGACGATTAAAATATTAGAAGACATGTTACGAGCCTGTGTATTTGACTTCAAAGGTAGTTAGGATGATCATTTGCCATTGATGGAATTTTCATATAATAATAGTTATTAGTCGACTATTGGTATGGCTCCTTATGAAGCTTTATATGGGAGGAGATGTAGAACGCCTTTGTGTTGGGATGAAGTGGGTGAAAGGAAAATTTTGGGTCCTGAATTGATAGATATGACAACTGAAAAGATCAAAATGATTCAGGAACGGATAAAGATAGCGCAAAGCAGGCAGAAATTTTATGCAGATAAGAGGAGGCATCCATTGGAATTTCAGAAGGGAGATTTTGTATTCCTCCGTATTTCACCATGGAAAGGTGTTATGAGATTTGGGAAAAAGGGGAAACTAAGTCCAAGATACATTGGACCATTTGAAGTGTTGGAAAGAATTGGGCCCCTGGCTTATAGATTAGCTTTACCTCCAGATTTATCTCGGTTACATGATGTGTTTCACGTATCGATGCTTCGTAAGTATTTGGCAGATCCATCTCACCAGTTGAAAACTAAACCAATTGAACTGAAGGAAGACTTATCGTACATCGAGGAACCAATGGAAATTATTGATCGTAAGGACCAAGTATTGAGAAATAAAGTTATTACCTTAGTTAAGGTTATGTGGATGAGCCATGGAGTTAAAGAAGCAACTTGGGAAACGGAGGATAACATGAGGAAATAGTATCCCCATTTGTATGGTAAGTGACATTTATATTAAATTTCGGGGACGAAATTTTTTAAAGGGGGGAAGTTGTGACAACCCGAATATAATTATGATAAAGTATATTTAAACCATGCTTATCTTATGTGATATGAATAATGTGTTATTAGTATATCTAATGTTAATTGATTATGTTTATTATAATCCTACTTTCATAAATCATGAAAGGTCGAATTATTTACGAACACAAAATTTTGTTGTTTTCGGTAGAAAGGTTCCTGTTAGAGACTAGTTTTGACCTTTATAACATTATAAATGACTTGAGGTGAAAAATAGATAGTTGTAGACATGTGAGTTAGTGTTGTAAAACCACAAACGGATCATCAAATGGATGCCCGAGTAAAGAGTTATACCAAATTTACGAACAAGGGGCAATTTGGTCCATTCCCTTTAAGTGGTAAATTGTCTTGTATTAAACCAAATGTTTTAAATTGATTGGTTGGCTTGGGAGGCAGCCTTGGCCGACTTAAAACCCTCCCTCTAACATGTTTCTTCAGCAAAACAAACCCTAGGTTCAGTTTCAAGTGTTGTTAGCTTGAGGAAATAGAAAGTTGATGCTTAGGAAGAAAAAGTGAGGAGAAAAAGTGTAGAAAAGTCCGTAGAAATTACGTAAAAAGCCCTGAAGGTATCCTAATTAAAATTATTGTTATTTATCTTATATTAATTATTTATATGATATAAAGCATCATAGTTTTACGAAAGTTTCATCCCTTTATATGTATGTATGGTTAGATGCAAGTTTATGTTAAGTTGAATGTAGAAACCCTTAAAATTACTTTGTATTGAAACCCCTTGTATTCAAACTTGAATATCTCTTTGTGTGCTTACTGGAATTGATAAATTCCAATTGGATATGAAATTATACTCATATATTAATAACATATTTGAAAATTAGAGTTTATCTCTTTGTGGTTAGGCCGTAATGATGATTTCAAGTTGGTACATGGTTTCTGTTTTTATACTTCATTTCGGTATGCCCTAAGTTTAGTCAAGCTTTTGAGATAGCAAATGAAGTCAAACAATTATGAAACTTTAATTATGTACTATTAAGTATTTTTACTGAAAATGTGTTGAAAATCATGGAAAGTTATGCCGGAGAAAAATTATGAAAATTCTTCGAAGTGGAAGGAACAATAGAGGAGCTTGTAGGGCAGATTTCTTGTGTTGTAAAGAAATAGTCATAACTTGCTCTAGGAAGCTTGAAAAATTATACCGTCACTTTTATTGGAAAGTATATTCATATATGTTTTCATATTGATAAGGTTGGACCCCTGTATTTGTACAATTTAGGACTATAGGATGGTTAAGTTTGTAAGACCATAATTTCAGGCCATACTGGGTACCCCTTTAATGAATGTGCGTATTTCGTCCTTACAAAGGGTAATTTGATTACATGTTTCATGTGTATATACATTTAGGAGTATAATTTCATGTTTACTTGACTTTGGTTATAAATTCCTCATAAGGTATTTCCTACGGTTGAATGTCCGTAACTTTATCAACATGTATATCATTGTTTTGCCTTTACCTATGTTTTATGGAATGTGACTTAATTGGAATTATATTGTTGATGTATAGTCATGGAAAGTTACATAATTATGTTAGGATAATATTTATGATTGAGGTTCAGTACTGATCTAGTTGGATTGACAGGTGTAGGGTCTAATCAACCCAGTTCAGCTCCACCAGAAGGAAACCGGAATACGTAGTTGACAACTCAAGGTGAGTGTACTCACTGGAAAGAGATATTTGTATCGTGTTATTGATATGATCATAATATAATGAATATGAAAATGTTCATTTCAGTTTACCGAAATGAGGGGTTACTCCTCGACCAGGAATGGGGGAGATTTGTCTATTAATGACAATGTAACAACCCTCGATTCTGGGAGGCTCATTTTATACTAATTTTACCGCATAAGGTAATTATATAAAATGTGGGGACTGGAGTAAATATTAATTTATTGAATTGAAAGTTAATATTTACTAGATTGATGCATATTTACCGCATGTGAAAGTAAATAACATCAGGTTGCATGTCTGTGGTGTCATATATTTTAAGTGGCCTTTTAGTTTAAATGATTTTGGAACTCGAAATAATTTATAAAATTTTCGGATGCCAGTTTAGAGGGTGTAGTTAGTCTCGGAAGGTGCGAGACAGTCAAAATAAGTGCCATATTGTATTTTTGTGTTTCGGGCACTTTTACCTGGTTTTAGCTTATATGCGTATTTGCGAGTCATTTTAATGTGGTATTAACCATTTAAGTTGGGAGAATTATGTTAAGCCACGATTTTTGGTCTTGCCCCTTATTTCATTCCCTCATTTTATGTCTTGAACATAGAGAGAAAGGAGAGAAAGAAAGAGGAAGAGAAATGGAGAAATGAGAGAGAGATTGAAGATGGAGGATTTGGGATTTGCTTCTTCTCCAAACAAATCTGAGATATCAACCCTAAGGCAAGTTTTCTATTTGCTAATATGTGATTTAAGATGCATAAATTGTATGATAATTGTGTATTTATATTTATGGTTTGAAAGTGGAAATCATGGGAATTTAGCCCTAATCTTAGTTTTGATGATGAAATTGTGGACTAAAATGGGTTTAAATCGTGTAGGATACACTTTGGGTAGATAAATATTGTTGGTTGTGTGTAAGATGGAAGAGATTTGGGGTTTGGAGAAATTAGGGTTCATAACCCTTCGTAGCCATTTTTGGCAAATTTGCAGGTCCGAATCGATTCGGCCCTTTGGGCGAATCATTCGCTAAGGGAAATTTGCAGGTCTGCATAACCCGAATCGATTCGGTCAATTTCAGAAGGTTGGTTTATTTGTCCGAACCGATTCGCTTGTTGGGTGAATCGATTCGCTAGGGCGAATCGATTCGTTTTCCTGCTGTTTTTGAGTTAATTTTATAACTCAATTTCAATCCTTTTCTTTTAAAATAGGGACTAGGAACCTTCTTGAATGAAGTAAACTTAGAGTCCTAGAGTGTGAGATGAGTTAGATGTCTACCCTACATTCGGAATGGGTTATGTGGGGATTTTTCCGGGGTTAGGCCTATTAATGATAAGGCATTCTTTTCTTCTAGTTAATTATTATAAAACTAGGAGTTGTAGTGTTATGTTCGGGAGACCTTAGGAGCTTAATTAAGCTATACTAGTTTTGATGGTTTATATTACCACCCTAAAAGAATGTTGGGAGATTTTAAAAGTTCGATTGAACTATGTTAACCTTGGTGGTTCATAATAACGCCATAAAGATGAGTTTTGAGAATAAATTGAAAGTCATTTCATTCCTTCGAAAGATGATAACCTTGGGGTTCTAAGATAACCTCCTAGAATGCTTGGAGATAATGAAAAGTTTATTTACTCCTTTGAGGTTGTAGTATTGATATAAGCTATCGTATGGCTCCGAATAATAAGTTTTATCTATTACTAGAAGTAAACAGTAATGGGTTCGAATAAAATGAAACATATAAATGGAAGTGGTATTGATAGTAGTAAATGATAATTTACTTAATCATGAAACCGGTAAATAATGATTTACTTGATTTTGAAATGATAAATAAAATGGCTTAAACACACCTCTCTAAATGACATCATAAGGGAAGTCCGCGCGTGAGGTGAAGCCCCCTGGCTAATGAATGCAGGGTGGATATAGTCCTAGGCCATGGGAGCGCTTATTGTTGTAAATTTTTCTGCGATGGGTAGGAGATTCCGGGTGTGGTCTTGACTACCCCGCAGGCTCATGGCCGCTTCCCGACGTCTTGCGATATAGGTGCCCAGGTTGTCTAATGATAGGACCAGGAAGATGATGGTCATTTAGGGGCGCGCACAGTGGGGAAACCCGGACGGGCGGTCTTAGAATTCGTTATATGTATATAAATATAACAGTTCATAATCAAGTGGGACTTGATGTATTTGATATGCCATATAGAGCATGATGGAGTGCCACAAAGAGCATTTGAAAATGATTATTTTCCTGATAAGGAAAGGATTTTTACAAAAGGTGAAATTGAGATAAAATCTCCTTAAAGAGCAAAAGATTTTGATTATATATATATACTTCCTGCTAAGGAAAAGATATATGAAAAAATTGGCACCTTTGGTGAAGTTTTTAGTTTAATGCTTCTTATTTTATTCCTGCTTAGCTTATGTTTTAAATAGTATAGGTTGCTTCTTATTTCTCTTTCTTCACGATTTATTATACATAACTGTCATACTCTTTATTCATCTGGTAATCATATAGAACCGGGCCCTGACCTGGTTACCTTTCTTGTTGCATATTCATCTTGTCTCTGCTCAGGTACTCCGCCGCAAGGATGCCTGATTTGAATTCCTATTTCGATGTTATCGACGAGCCGTGATGCATTGCGGGTATTACGAGATACATTTGGTATAGACGTTTTCTTTTTATTCTAGTTAAGATCAAGTCTTTTATTCGGGCAAGAGGCCCAAGCTTTTGTAAATGTCTAATGAAATGTAATAAATAACTTATTGTACTTGTGAATATTTGGTGTATCTGTTAGTGACCGGTTACCTATTCGGTCTTTTTATCGTATTCTTTTTGTATTATTTATATATGTCTTGGGGTTTCCCTTATCTTTCAGGAATTGGATTGTTTGTTTTCATTTATTTACTTTCAAATCAAAATTTTTGGCAACCCGTTTTCTGAAATATTGGGTGGTTATCCTAGATACTCTATATTTTTGTTATGATGCTGAGAATGATTCCATCCATGAT
The DNA here is from genome assembly GCA_949130495.1 of Sambucus nigra. Taxonomy (NCBI): domain Eukaryota; kingdom Viridiplantae; phylum Streptophyta; class Magnoliopsida; order Dipsacales; family Adoxaceae; genus Sambucus; species Sambucus nigra. The sequence continues at coordinate 625,530,269 of OX422210.1, read as the reverse complement.
TCCGTTATATTGGAGTATTGGGCTGGCCACCCCTTATTTTGGTGAGCGGGTTGTCACAGATGGTATCAGAGCATCAGGTTCTAGAGTCCTTAGGAATCTGTGTGGACTCCTTAAGTTTTCAGCGTTGCTCTTGATTTGATGTAAAGCCTTAGGATTAAGATCGTTGATTTCTCTTGTGAGATTTCGTTCTTCTACCATGAGGTAGAATCTATAAAATCTTTTGCGTATTCGTGTGAGAAAAATAAGTCGATAGAAGAAGGGCATTATGGGAAGGAGTGTGGAGAACTGTAAGTTGTGGTCGGGGAGGGGGACCGCTTTAGAGGTCGCTCCCTTTTTGTAGCACTTTCTTGTCTTGCCATTATGACTACAAATTTCAGTTGATGTAGTTTCCCAAGTACCGCTAGAAGTAGGAAGTGGTACTGAACTTGAGAATTCACGCGATGTTATATTGAAGTGGAGAAGTGCCCTATAGTAGAATGGAGGAAAATCCTTCACCCATAGAAGAAGTGTTGTGGTGATGAAAATGTGGTCACTATATTCGTGGGTGCCAGAAGTTTGGACCATAGAGAAGCCCGGTGGATACTTGCAATGGCGAGTTTCTCTGGGATAACTGGACTGAGGAGAAGGTGGATTCCCGAATGTTCACAAAATGTTCGGTTAAAGACCAATGGCGAATAAGGTGTTGTACGGTTAGGGAGTCGAGACCATGCACCATGAAGTGATAGGCTCCAAAATAGGTGTAGTTAACACTTCTGATGGAGTGAGAATCGTGAAACCCCATTGGTGGACACCCACCTGGGGAAGTTTCATTAAACTGAGGAAGAGGAGGCCAAAAGCGTGTCCTTTTTTACTGAGAAAGTAAGAGGGACTGCATGGGCAATTATTGTCAGCCGGAGTCGGAATAACGGCTATGCTGTGGAGTGTAAAACCACTCATTTTAAACTTCGTTGAGTGGAGAGCAAGGGCAAGAGTAAAGTGCCTGGTTGGGGAGTTGGTGGAGATAATGTTGGTATGTGTAAGGCTCGAATATGGAGTCTGAGAACCATTAGTATGGACCCGAAGTTCTTGGCAAATTGTGGAGGGAATTCTACCTTATAGGTGGGTAGTGTATATTACTTAGGATAAGATTTAGTAGTATTGTGTCTACGATAGACTCGGGTGTGTATATTGGGCTTGTAGTAGTATTTACGCTATTATAGAAGGGTAATTATATGACTTCCGTGGTATAGAAGTTCTATCTTTTCTTCACTCGTTATGAAGCGAGTGATGATATTTTTATGTATATGTGTCATATGTGTTACCTGGTTTGAGTGTTTTATTGCTTGTTTGCATTGTATGTGGATGTTATGACTTATCTCCACGACCAACAAAGTTAAGTAGTAATGCATAGGAGGGGTTCCTTGTTTGGATTCCGCTTTTGCGGGACGTTCCACGCGTGAACCTTAACGACGTTGGGAGTGGAGAGATGCCATATTTTCTTTCTCTTATTTCATATATAGAATGCTAAGGTAAAGTCTAGAAGTAGAATCTTATTAGTAGAATTGTAAATTAGAATTGTACCGATCCCGATCATGAGTCTTAGACCGTCACATCTTAATGACCGACAATGCGAGGTAGTAGTGTAACGGGAGGGTTCCTTATCTGGATTTCGCTTCGGCGAGACGTCCCACGCATGAACCCGAGCGAATGTCGGAAGTTGAGTAAGATCTTGGGCACTAGGGATGTATTTGGTATTATATGCTTACGATTTAGGTAGGATATATATAGATAGACCTTAGGATTTTAGGATGTTAGACCTTGAGGGTAGGTGGTGTTAGTTTAGGAAAGCGATAGGGAGTTGACCACGAATAAGTTGTGGGTTAACTCTATAAGAGATTAGATCCCTTAGGGGCGAGATTATGGGGTCTCGAGAGGTTTGGTAGGTTCGGCCGAAGGAGATGAGGCATTTCTTAGAAATAATGTTACGTTGGTAACTTCATTTCCGGGGAGTTAATAAGGACGGGTGGATCCTCACTCCTGAGCCATTATTGTAAGCTCGAGAGTGAGTTTAATGAGTAAGTTTCTGCCAGGATTGGGGAGTAATAATAATGGAGCATAGACCTATTGTTTATGCGTCTCACAAGCTTAAACTTGTGGAAAGTAATATCCCGTGCTTGAATTTAGATTCATCGTGGTAGTGATCACCTTAAATAGATAAGGCACTACTTCCTGGGCAGGAAATTTGGTCTTTTTCGTAGGCAACAGGTTGTTGCAATATGTTGTGGGAGGAATCGAGTTGGTGCTCGGAGTTCAGAAGAACTAGTGGTTGGATATTTTCTCATTCTCTAAGGAAATGCGATTGGGCTAGTGGACGTGTTGAGTAGAGAACTCGTCAGAGATGATGGTAATGGCATGGAAGGCCAAGTAGAATGAGCATGAATAGGAAGACTCGGTAGTAAGAGCGTTTATGTCTGTGATTGACTATTTCACCTACTCGTGTAAAGAGAGTAGTAGTGGAACGAAGAAGGGTATTCATAGACGTCTGCATGGAACTACCGGCATCGAACTGGTCATGATCCCATTTGAGAAAATGGTTAATCGTTTGATCAGACTGTTGCATTCCCGACCATTATGGACGGATTACTTGTAGAAGAGTATGCCCCGTTCTCGATGGAGGAATAATACATCCGTGGGGGGGTGCCTATTATAATAGGGTGGACCGAGACTAGATATTCGTGTCGAAGGTTTGGCAAAAGTTTCCGCGAAGAAATGGGAACCGTATGGAAAAAAGCGTATATCCTACCACCCTAAAGTGGATGGATGAAATGGAGGAAATTTACTTATGCCGAAAGGCATATTACGAACGTGCGCCTTAGTGTACATAGTAGATGGGGGCAGTAATGGTATGGATGGAGATTTTCGTGCAACCATTAAGTTTTGGAGTGGTCTTATGGACCAATTCCTAAGGCATGGTTTCGTGAGTGGCCTAACGCGGTCAGTTGAGTAATTCGTATTCTCGTTGGATGGAGCCAATAGGTAATATGTTCCTTGGACTTGGAGTGGTCTCGGAACATTTCTTTAGAGATTTGGCTTTTAAGCCATACTCCTTGATGAGACACGTCGAGGCGGGGGATAGCTGAGTAGCGTTAGGGCTAAGCCACTTAGAGTTGGTACGAATGCCCCAAGGTGTGATGTAACATGATGCTAGAGATTCGGCTAATTTTGCCGAGTCGTGAGGACATCACCTTTCGCCGTAGGAAGACAGGATCCGTAGTTGGTGAGGAACGCTTTGTGCTATGCTAGAGCACAAATGATGTAGATTGAGATCGATAGGGTCGATCTTAGTCCGGGTCCATTTGGGGCGTTGCAATAACGAGGAGTTTGTTTAGGATGGTAGAATCCTAGTTTAGAGTAGTATACCCTTATCAGATTTGGGTATGCCCGAATTTTGGGGGCAAAATTCCCTCTTAAGGGGGGGAGTATGTAACAACCCTCGATTCTGGGAGGCTCATTTTATACTAATTTTACCGCATAAGGTAATTATATAAAATGTGGGGACTGGAGTAAATATTAATTTAATGAATTGAAAGTTAATATTTACTAGATTGATGAATATTTACCGCATGTGAAAGTAAATAACATCAGGTTGCATGTCTGTGGTGTCATGTATTTTAAATGGCCTTTTAGTTTAAATGATTTTGGAACTCAAAATAATTTATAAAATTTCCGGATGCCAGTTTAGAGGGTGTAGTTAGTCTCGGAAGGTGCGAGACAGTCAAAATAAGTGTCATATTGTATTTTTGTGTTTCGGGCACTTTTACCTGGTTTTAGCTTATATGCGTATTTGCGAGTCATTTTAATGTGGTATTAACCATTTAAGTTGGGAGAATTATGTTAAGCCACGATTTTTGGTCTTGCCCCTTATTTCATTCCCTCATTTTATGTCTTGAACATAGAGAGAAAGGAGAGAAAGAAAGAGGAAGAGAAATGGAGAAATGAGAGAGAGATTGAAGATGGAGGATTTGGGATTTGCTTCTTCTCCAAACAAATCTGAGATATCAACCCTAAGGCAAGTTTTCTACTTGCTAATATGTGATTTAAGATGCATAAATTGTATGATAATTGTGTATTTATATTTATGGTTTGAAAGTGGAAATCATCGGAATTAAGCCCTAATCTTAGTTTTGATGATGAAATTGTGGACTAAAATGGGTTTAAATCGTATAGGATACACTTTGGGTAGATAAATATTGTTGGTTGTGTGTAAGATGGAAGATATTTGGGGTTTGGAGAAATTAGGGTTCATAACCCTTCGTAGCCATTTTTGGCAAATTTGCAGGTCCGAATCGATTCGGCCCTTTGGGCGAATCGATTCGCTAAGGGAAATTTGCAGGTCTGCATAACCCGAATCGATTCGGGTTAAGGCCGAATCGATTCGGTCAATTGCAGAAGGTTGGTTTAGTTGTCCGAACCGATTCGCTTGTTGGGCGAATCGATTCGGCCCTTGGGCGAATCGATTCGTTTTCCTGCTGTTTTTGAGTTAATTTTATAACTCAATTTCAATCCTTTTCTTTTAAAATAGGGACTAGGAACCTTCTTGAATGAAGTAAACTTAGAGTCCTAGAGTGTGAGATGAGTTAGATGTCTACCCTACATTAGGAATGGGTTATGTGGGGATTTTTCCGGGGTTAGGCCTATTAATGATAAGGCATTCTTTTCTTCTAGTTAATTATTATAAAACTAGGAGTTGTAGTGTTATGTTCGGGAGACCTTAGGAGCTTAATTAAGCTATACTAGTTTTGATGGTTTATATTACCACCCCAAAAGAATGTTGGGAGATTTTAAAAGTTCGATTGAACTATTTTAACCTTGGTGGTTCATAATAACGCCATAAAGATGAGTTTTGAGAATAAATTGAAAGTCATTTCATTCCTTCGAAAGATGATAACCTTGGGGTTCTAAGATAACCTCCTAGAATACTTGGAGATAATGAAGAGTTTATTTACTCCTTTGAGGTTGTAGTATTGATATAAGCTATCGTATGGCTCCGGATAATAAGTTCTATCTATTACTAGAAGTAAACAGTAATGGTTTCGAATAAAATGAAACATATAAATGGAAGTGGTATTGATAGTAGTAAATGATAATTTACTTAATCATGAAACCGGTAAATAATGATTTACTTGATTTTGAAATGATAAATAAAATGGCTTAAACACACCTCTCTAAATGACATCATAAGGGAAGTCCGCGCGTGAGGTGAAGCCCCCTGGCTAATGAATGCAGGGTGGATATAGTCCTAGGCCATGGGAGCGCTTATTGTTGTATATTTTTCTGCGATGGGTAGGAGATTCCGGGTGTGGTCTTAACTACCTCGCAGGCTCATGGCCGCTTCCCGATGTCTTGCGATATAGGTGCCCAGGTTGTCTAATGATAGGCCCTGGAAGATGATGGTCATTTAGAGGCGCGCACAGTGGGGAAACCCGGACGGGCGGTCTTAGAATTCGTTATATGTATATAAATATAACAGTTCATAATCAAGTGGGACTTGATGTATTTGATATGCCATATAGAGCATGATGGAGTGCCACAAAGAGCACATGTAAATGCCACAAAGAGCATTTGAAAATGATTATTTTCCTGATAAGGAAAGGATTTTTACAAAAGGTAAAATTGAGATAAAATCTCCTTAAAGAGCAAAAGATTTTGATTATATATATATACTTCCTGCTAAGGAAAAGATATATGAAAAAATTGGCACCTTTGGTGAAGTTTTTAGTTTAATGCTTCTTATTTTATTCCTGCTTAGCTTATGTTTTAAATAGTATAGGTTGCTTCTTATTTCTCTTTCTTCACGATTTATTATACATAACTGTCATACTCTTTATTCATTTGGTAATCATATAGAACCGGGCCCTGACCTGGTTACCTTTCTTGTTGCATATTCATTTTGTCTCTGCTCAGGTACTCCGCCGCAAGGATGCCTGATTTGAATTCCTATTTTGATGTTATCGACGAGCCGTGATGCATTGCGGGTATTACGGGATACATTTGGTATAGACGTTTTATTTTTATTCTAGTTAAGATCAAGTCTTTTATTCGGGCAAGAGGCCCAAGCTTTTGTAAATGTCTAATGAAATGTAATAAGTAACTTATTGTACTTGTGAATATTTGGTGTATCTGTTAGTGACCGGTTACCTATTCGGTCTTTTTATCGTATTCTTGTTGTATTATTTATATATGTCTTGGGGTTTCCCTTATCTTTTAGGAATTGGGTTGTTTGTTTTCATTTATTTACTTTCAAATCAAAATTTTTGGCAACCCGTTTTCTGAAATATTGGGTGGTTATCCTAAATACTCTATATTTTTGTTATGATGCTGAGAATGATTCCATCCATGATTCGGTTGTATTGGAGTATTGGGCTGGCCACCCCTTATTTTAGTGAGCGGGTTGTCACAGACAAGGGGTTACTCCTCGACCAGGAATGGGGGAGAATTATCTATTTAGACAGGATATGTGAATCATGATTCGAAAAAGTTGGTCATTCATTATGAATGAGCCAGATAAGTTAATTCATAATTATATGGACATGATATATTGCATGTAAATTTATGCATTAGTATAGTAGTGATGCATTCACTGGGCTATTTTGTTCATGGTTCCTATGTTCACTTTTTTTCAGGTAATGCGATGTCACTGCCAAATCTAGGAGGTCGGGTTGGGTTAGCCAGGAATGGGAGAAACTATGATTTTGTGTAAATGTAAATGATGTAATTAAGTTAAATTTTCCTTCAAGCAAGTTCGTAGAAGTGACTACTCTGAGGTTGTAAAAAGGTTTTCAGTTATATGGATTTACAATGATGACTCTGAAATTAAAACTCGTGTTTATGGTTTGGTTAGATTAATTATGGTTCGACTCACTTTGACTTTCAGACTTAATTATAAGTAACTGGGTTGGGGTGTGTCACAAAACATTTGAAAATATTTAGCAAGTGTATTTAAATGCAAGAAATTAAACTGCAAATGCTCTTCATATTTAAATTAGTGTCGCGCACTCCCTTGAGTTGACCTCACCCCTCAACTAATTTGCATGCCTAAAGAAACTATAAATGACCCCCCTAGCTAACCACCCCTTAACTAGTCTTGTCACATAAACCCCCCGACTTCCCACTACTCTAACTCTAGTGGGTTTAGTATACTTTATAAGTTATCCATCACATTAACTTATTTAAATCATTTCCCATTTAATGCCATATAACATTCTCTGGAATTATATCCCTTATACAATTCACATCATGTATACGAGTTATAAGTTATATTTCATACTAGCTTATTTATAGCCATATCCAACTTAATATCTTATAACCATTCCACAAGTTATCTTATTTATACATTTCACACCATGTATATATCCGTGTATAATTTTTCACTATATACACATATCCATATCTCAACATTCACACGCATGTCGAATATAAATGCTATCACTGAACGCATAGGAGGCGACCATAGTTCCCCCCGAGAGTGTCCGCTCCATACCGTAACGGTCCCACCCCTAATAACAGACGCTATTTCCTGGGGAATATACTCACTCTGCATTCGCTAGTCAGGGGGCTCACCCACATCGCGCAACCTCTTATAATAGCATTAATATTGGTATGGATTTACTATATATATATATTATTCACACAAATATATATATAAATCATATATGTACTACACATCGACATATATATAGAAATCCAGGCTATCGGAATATTTTGCCCATACCCAAGCCTAAAACATTTAAGTCTATGGTCCGACTTCATTTTAATTAATTACACACTAATTAATTCTCATTATTTTAGTGTATCCTTATCAAGTATACTCGGATTCTCTATCTCTCGGCCCAAAATTCAATAGTTTCAATCCGCCCTTCAATTTCATGCAATCAAGTCAATTCGCTTAAACAACAAGATTACAAATTGCTAAATCATAAACTTTCCTCTTAAATTTCATTAGTCCTCTAATTAATTAGAGGTTAGGTATTCCCAATTTGTACCCTAAATCAATACTCAATTTCATAATTCAGTTAGGGCATGGAACTGTAAATCTCCAACACAACATGTCTGAATCATGGGAATTACAGAAATCTGGCAAACATCGGGGATGGTTTGAACAAAGAGCCTTGTCATTCGAACGACAATGGATCTCGTTCAAATGAAATACCAGGTCGTTCGAACGACCCTGGTATTTCTCCTCTCTCTCTCTCTTTTCTGCTAAAAACCCAGTCCTCCATTAACAAGTTTTAACCTCTATTCTGAACAGATTTTTGCATTAAAACGTCCCAAAATTTATCCTAAGTCCATCCTTTTGTTAAAACAAATCTATCGCTAATAGTTTCACCAATTAAATCATCAATTTCATCAACTATCAAAACCCCTACAGATTTATAACTCCCATTAAAAGGAAATCCCTAATTTGCTCAAGAACAAACCCTAGAATTTAATTGAATTCCACCTCTTTTAATATGAAAATGTAGATGCAATTTAATAATCACAATTTAAACCACTTGCCTCAAAAATGAAGATCTAGGGCTTGAATGAAGGTGTTGAATTGAAATTGAAGCAATCTCTCTGAGATCCCCAAGTTCCTCTTTTATTTGGCTCTCCCTTTAGCCTTTCCCCATTTTAGTCTTCTAATGTGATTTAATGTTGCCTAACCCTTACACATTTGGGGTTAAAAACCCTATTTGTGTGTTTGGGTCTATGGGCCTTAAAGGGGTCCATACTTTCTATATGGAGCTCAAACATGTCTAATTAGGCCACGACACCCAATATATGCATATAACCACTCATTTCGAACTATTTCAACCCTAACGGACTCAACCACGTGCTCAAAATCACCATCCGAAATAAATTTCTAAAATTAACTCTCACACGTTACTTATTTAAATATATTCACTTTTACATATTCCCATTAATTAATTCTCATTAATTTACGATACGAGTGAACTACTAATTACTCAATTAATTAATTAGAAATAATAACCCGGAAATTACAAGGTGTTACATGGCGTCGCTTTGTGCTTCGATGGAGTTCTCTCTTCACCCTTTCCAAGTGCTTCTTGAGGCGAGAATTTTCATCTTGCTGTTGGAGAGTAGCCTCCTCCTGCTCGTGGAGTCTGGCCTCATAGTCGTCTATCATCCAAGAGATCTGCGTGGACCTGGGTGTCCCCTAGCTTTCTTCGGAGACCTGTCTCTCCTGGCGAAGTCTTGGGTTTGAATGGCGAGTTTCAGACCTAACCCTTGGAGGGTTCGATTGCTGCTAAATATCTCATGCTTAAGTAACGTTACTGTTGTGATGGGACATTGTTGATTCTTATTGGTGAAGGTTTTCATAGGAAAAAATAACCTCTTCCCACAGACGGCGCCAATTGTGGTGACAAAAATCTCAACACAAACAAGTAATGAAGGAAAACAAACACCAAGATAATAAGAACAGCAATAATCGCAATCACAATCACACAACACAAGAATATACGTGGTTCAGCAAATTGCCTACGTCCACGGAGAGGTCTACTGTTATATTCAATAACTCTCAAGAATGTTTTTCATATGTCCTTATGCCCCCGTCCAGGGGTACAATATATACTCAGCTAAGAGAGAGAGATAGAATGTTGGTAACCAAAACGTTAACTGAGTATCCCTTCAATATCTCATCCGAGATTTTTTGGGGATGGACTTGGTCATATCACTTTATCCTAACCGTCATTCAAGAGACATAAGTTGGGCCGGGAGACTTTTATTTTCTATTTAGGATGGGTCGGCTACTTTTATGGGCCTTTTCGACAAAAATGGGTACTCACAATATATAATAATAATAATAATAATAATAATAATAATAATAATAATAATAATAATAATAATAATAATAATAATAATAATAATAATAATAATAATAATAATAATAATAATTTAATACTAAATACAATACAAATACATATATCCACAAATAAAGATACTCCGCTTCAGTTACGAATTATCCGTGTCGGATACATACATTATCCGTATCCGTTTTTTCGGATAATTTAAGACACTATTCATATCCTCTCTTATATATCTATAAAATTCGGAGTCGAATATCAAACGAACTCAAATATTTGATATGTGTTTACACCCCTAGACAATATAAACTCTTAAGAGAATGCCTGAAATCACGTACTAACCTTTAATGTTCATATTCATGAATCATAACTTCTCTTTTTCTCCTATTGAATAATCCATAACTCATCAACATGCATTTCTCCTATGTTAAAATGGGAAAAAACACATCAAAATTCTTAACTTTATCCAACTACGCTACTTTTATGAAGGGAAATAGTAAAATAAGCAAACAACACTTATCTCTTTTTATTGTGTGTGGTCACAATATTTTTCCGTTCCTTAAACCATCAATGCAACATTATTTTAAAGAAACCTGTTGGACATTAACATACCAAGTGGAGACGCTTTTATAGTTAATAACTAGATTTTAGCCCCGCGCGATGCGCGAGCGCTTTGTAGTGATCATCGTATATGGTCTATAATAAGAGTCCAATTTTTTTAATTATTGAATCAAAGTCAACACTACAAAATTAGCAAAAATATACACAATCTATAAAATAAAAGTCTTCTCCAATCTAAACATACATGTATAGAAAGAGAAAAAGGTAAGTACAATATTTCATAACTTATATACAATCTATAATAGTTTTCCTCTTTATATTGTGTCTTGACTTCTTATCCTCTAGAAAGGCATTGTTTATCATAAATATGGGTTGTAAATGAGTATGGAATTAATATCACATAACTAAATAGTAAGAAGTAAGAACAACAATATGTCAATTCTCATATTCTTGAATTAGACAAAGAGCCTCTGTAGTTAAAATATGTAATTTTTATAAAAAACATATATGTTGGAGTGATTCGATCGAGCCTTTAGAATAAAAATTGCAAATTGGATGGAAAACCACGTCCATTGAATGAATTTTGAACCAAGTGGCGAGATCGAATAGAGCTTCGCGAAAAAAGATCCCAAGCATACATAATTATAAATTGAGAACATACCCCTTGTAGGTAATTATTTTTAATATATCACCTTTAAATGTCAAAATAAATCACAAAATAGGAAAAAGTTTATCACAAAAAGGAAAAAAGTTTACTTCACCTAAATATTTCAATATTTCAATATCTCAAGGCATAATAAAATAAATTAACACAATTTAACTTCAACAAACAAAGACCATATGTTTCACAATGATTAGCAATTAAGATGGATAACATCCTGATAGAACATAAGAAAGGAAATTTACAGAACATACCATCCAAAGTGATACTTTTTTTAGAATGGTTCAATGTACTGTGAATGCAATGTCTTTGAAAAGACAAAAAAGGTGGAAATCAACCCAAACTAAATATATGGTAATTGCGAATACAATCATTCAAATATGATGAAATGGATATACCAATAGTCCAATTAAAAAAATGTCATCCAAGTTTAAAAAATGAATGGGGAATATTAAAACATAAGTTAGAGATATCATTACACTCAAGTAAAGATAAACTAAAGAGGATAGAAAAAATAAATGCATACTTTTATTGCAATATTGGGACTTTGGTTACAAATGGATATAACAGTGAGTGTTCAAAGACTAAAGTGAGATTGACCTCAAACTTTTGGGGATCACAATTGTAATCAGTTCTTTCAATTATAATAAATGTATGTAAACATTTGGATCATGTAGGTCGACTAAATGAATTTAACTAATTGATGGAAAAAAACACCACATGTAGTTAAAAATTGAATGCACCTAATATTATGTTGTCAATACGAATCTTTTACCCATAAGCTTCATCAAGACATAAAATAAAATAAAAACTACCCTAAATGTAAGCGTTAAAAGGTTTTGATGCTTTATCGATCTAGTTTTTTTCCGATTCATGAAGGTGATGAGCAAAGTACTTACTACTGATATTGTTCAGATAAAATTTGATGAAAGATTTAAAGTTCTTATGGGTGGAAGAATAAAGATCATAGAATAAAAGACTACCAGTAGTTAATGTAAATAGAGATGCTATCGGCTTTGCCAACTCTCCCTTGCCACTAACTATGCCTTAACTCCTGTTTAACATTCGCCAATAAAAGAATCCCATCTGGACTTTCCAATGAACAAACCTGGAAAAAAGGTATAAGCTACTTGAATAAACCACAAAGGATTTATAAATGTAAAATGTGAAACCAAAATATATGAATGGGGTCTGAAAGTTAGAAAAAAATTTGTAGATTTGTATAAAACAGTATATCACATGAATCAAAACAGAACAAAGAACCCTTCTAAGAATATCTAAAGGATATAACAACTCTAGATATCATTAGTTACTCTTAGAACGTGATTAATATAACAACTGCCTACACACCTTCACAAAAATTCACTACTCCCATTTTTGCATTCCAATTCATCTACATTGATCCTTATCGTTCATAAATTTTCCTTGTAGGTGTTACAAATTTTGCATTACTATTATCTCACTAAGCTACTATATGTGTTTGAATATTCTTTGTGACATTTCAACGAATTGTTAATGTGCACCATATAAAACATTTGATATTCACCTTGATAATAAAGATAAAAATAAAAACCAAAAAGGATAAGATTTGGTGTACTAAACTTGTAAGCATGTCACGATAGGAGAGTGTGTACAATCATATATAATGGAACCGTCATACTTGAAATAAATTAAACTTAACAAAAACCATGACCTCATCCTTAAGCCAACCCCATCACACCGGAACCGTCACCAAGAAACTGATCTAAAACTTATACAATCATAATAGGAGGGTGTGTACAATTAAATATGCCAACGCTGAAATCATGATGAAATGGTATAGATACTTAATAACCAAATATTAATGGAGCTCATATAATAGTACACGTTTGTGTGTGCGTGTCCATGTGTGTGTATGTGTGTGTGTGTTACATTTTAAGGGGACTAAAAAATGCAAATTATAGGGATAATTCCAAACTGAGTTGATTAGTTAAAGGATTATCGGGAAGTCTATTGAAATTATCACGAATAATCACATTCTTCCAAGCAACCACAAAACATAGGGAAGGCCAAAGATACACTTTGAAAACCAAAGGAGCACTAAATTGGCTAAATTGAACACGTAAGCTAAAACAACAAGGATTTTTGCAGATAAAGATAAACTTGAGATTTCTCATGAACACAATACATTATAGAATAAAAAATAGGTTGTAGGATTAACTTAATTATACTGAATCGCTACTGAAATAAGTCGTTAAAGACGACCCACTTCGAGATCGTTATGCTGAACTGAAACAGATAAAATTATTGGCACAACAAGTATTAGGCAAACATAACATAAACTAATTTATGGGTTCACCTATTAAGAGAAAAAATCACTAAAGTCATTAGTTGCAATTTTGATCACTAAAACCTCATATACTACTTCTCTAGAGAATTAGCTATTAATAATTGTTATCCATTTTTATACATAATAACAACATTTTGAGTCATACAAACCATTTTATTATACAACATTTTGAGTTAGAATTATAAGTATTCATAGCCTATGTTTGATATATATAGACTGTAATAACAAAATATTGAGTTGACCTGCCAAACACAAGAAAATGTTATAGAACGTACAATATTATTTGGCACATTATACATGCAGTTAATTGAAAAAATAAAAAAAAAAATAAGATAGAAAGAACCATCAAACAACATATCTGAAAGAACTAAAATGAGCCTTAAATCCGGTAAAAAAATTCTTATACTTTATGTGTAAAAGATTTCAAAGTTTATCAATTTATTAATTTCAAGACTCTGGCAAACAGTTAGTATGCTCAATCTTTACCATGTATCTAAACTCAAGCCTGTGGTTTTGGAAATAAAGTATGACCCTCCGATAACAACAGTAATTTTTTGGAATGCTTGAGTATATCTTATTAACTTGAATCACATCAAAACAAACAAATCTTTAAGAAAATGAAGGCAAACAAAACTTTATTCACGAATAGGGATATCACAAAAAAAAATCAACATGCAAAAAATGAGAAAATTAGCATAGAGAAAACTAAAGCTTAAATATTTGACTCACTAAATATCAATTAATGAAGTGCATTCACATTTTCTTAGGAGTCCAACTAATTGCAATGAAATGTCTCTTTGTTGGGGAATGAATCACACAAATCTGTAGGAATAAAGAGAAACACGGAGGTCTATTGGTGAACAACAATGATAAAAGTAATTGTAGGAGACTGAGAGACATCGTGGCTATTGAGAGACTCTGTAGGTGAAGAGAATCAAAGAGATCAGAGGTAATAAGGGTGGGTTGAGGATTTAATTTAATTGCAACTTCATTTTGAAGTCGTGGAGATGATAGGAATAAAAGAAAGGAATGAAAAATGATGAAGTAGGAAACGAAAAGGTCATTGGATGTATTACTGAGAAAGTAAGGATGAGAGAGGAATGGGAAATGGATTGGAAAGAAAAAGAGGGTTCTTCATTTTCTGAGTAGGGGGAGAGAGATAGAGAGAGAGAGGAGAAGGTGTTAATATCAATTGCAACTTCAATTTTCAGCCACGTGGAAGAGTCACGGTAGAAGATACCGTTTTTATATTTAGATATTAGATAAATCACAATCATAAGCAATTCGTGTGCACAAGGAAGCAACTAATAATGTAAATAACAACTAATAAGCCATCGAATTACAAAAAAGAGTGCCACAATATTGGGGGTGAATGCGGTACGATTTGGTCGGTAAGGAGACTTTACCAATACCAAAATTATAATTTGAATGGTAAAACCATTTGTATCGAATTTAAAGATCGATACACCAAAACAGAAACCAAAACCAAACTGATCGGTATTTTGGTATTTTCGGTAATTTTTATTTTTTTGATTTTTTTCTGTAAATACCATATTTCAAGCGGATTTTATGCATTTGATAAATTTGGTACGAGTTTCGATATTATGATTTCGGTAAATTTGGTACAAGTTTCGGTGTTATGACTTTAGTAAATTTGGTACAAGTTTCGGTATAAGACATTTTAATCGTTGATAATGGCACCAAAACAACATCAAAATAGCCCATAATTTGATAAGCTGGTACGGTAAATTCGATAAGTCAGTTTTTAATGTTTAAAAACAAAACCATCCAAAAAAAATTCGGTAATTTTGATTTTTAGTATTCAAAATTTTCAAACCAAAACAATTTTTTTAACAAACCGGTACGGTATGATAAAAAACTGTGCTGCTTTCACCCCTACATAATATAGAAGTCAAATCACGAAACTTAAATAAGTAACCAAATTATAAAAATAACAAATAATTACACAATAATAAAGGTTGCCTCGACCAAAATTCACATCTCCAAAATTCACACCTCTCCCATTTCTCATTATTTATTTTTCATTATAACCTTTAAATTTTTTGGAATAAAAAATGAAGCATACAATAAAAAAATATATTTAAAAAGAGTTGAGTTTATTTGTAAATTTATAATGACAAATAAAACAATAATTAATTAATTAAGTTATGACAATCTTTCGAAATTGATGGTTAAAACTGAAATAATTAAAACATGAAAAGCCAAAGGTCCAAGCCAGCAAATCAAGAATCTCTGGTGATTTTTACTACAAGTTGAAAAGCCTAATACTTGGTATTCCCGCTCTCCGGTTTAGAGGCAAGCAGTCCAAGAGTTTAGAGGCAAGAAATCCAAGAGTTTTTTTTTTTAATCCTTTGGTCTTCTTTTACATTTGTTATTTATAGGTGAGCTTATTTTAGTTTTTAAGATTAACTGAATCAAATATGAGAGGAATTGTTGGTGCTTCACCCAGCCCCAGGGAGCCGAGGCACAAACTCTCTTTAGCCACGTGAGTCTCTCTCTCTCGTTGTGTATGTATGTATGTATGAATATATTATGTAGGAACTGTTGTTATAAAACTTGCCTATTAGGATCGTGTAGTTTTTGAGTTGAGTTGAATTCTGCTACTTAAAATTGGTTAAAGAGATTGATTCAGTATGGACATGGAAATTATTTAGTTTAGTTCATATTTGTTTCATCAGTAATAGACTAGGTTCTATTTAACCTTCGGCTCTGTTGTTATACATCCATAATTTAGTTTGTAGACAACATCCGAAGGAAGACTCTGGTTATCTACTCTCCAATCGACATCATTGGTTATTATTGCATATTCTTGCATGAAAAAATAAGTAATCTGAAAATTGGATTGTATTGCATTGTTGGTCTCGTGAAAATAATCAACTTTGTTTTATGACCTTCTTCAAAATATTAATGTAATTTGTAATATCTCAAAATTAGGGTTGAAGTTTTCTTCTAAGGAAGGTATAGGGTTGAAAAGAGGGAGACAATAATTTTGTATCTTTTTGTTTAATTTGGAGTCCAAGAAATCCAAAAAGAATAAATTAACCCTTGAGTTTAAACCAAATTACTAAATTGCTAATTAGATGCCACAAATATTCATTTAATTATCCTAAAATCACCCAATTTAATTTCAACTAAATCATTTCTCGTTTAATTCAAATTCCAACTAAAAGTAATTTTTTGAATTAAATAAATATTTTAATTAATCAAATTCGATTAAAATAATACCGGGTACTCCGGCTGAACTCTAATCATTGCAATAATAAAATGCCTACCTCTGAGAGGAACAAGGTAACTTTTTTCATGCAAGAATATCTCTATACATGCGGATTTTATGCATTTGATAAATTTGGTACTAGTTTCGATATTATGATTTCGGTAATTTTGGTACAAGTTTCGGTGTTATGACTTTAGTAAATTTGGTACAAGTTTCGGTATAAGACATTTTAATCGTTGATAATGGTACCAAAACAACATCAAAATAGCCCATAATTTGATAAGCTGGTACGGTAAATTCGATAAGTCGGTTTTTAATGTTTAAAAACAAAACCATCCAAAAAAATTTCGATAATTTTGATTTTTAGTATTCAAAATTTTCAAACCAAAACCATTTTTTTAACAGACCGGTACGGTATGATAAAAACCCGTACTGCTTTCACCCCTACATAATATAAAAGTCAAATCACGAAACTTAAATAAGTAACTAAATTATAAAAATAACTAATAATTACACAATAATAAAGGTTGCCTCCACTAAAATTCACATCTCCAAAATTCACACCTCTCCCATTTCTCATTATTTAGTTTTCATTAAAACCTTTTAAATTTTTTGGAATAAAAATGAAGCATTCAATGCAAAAATATATTTAAAAAGTGTTGACTTTATTTGTAAATTTATAATGACAAATAAAATAATAATTAATTAATTAACTTATGACAATCTTTCGAATTTGATGGTTAAAACTGAAATAATTAAAACATGAAAAGCCAAAGGTCCAAGCCAGCAAATTAAGAATCTCTGGTGATTATTACTACAAGTTGAAAAGGCTAATACTTTGTATTCCTGCTCTCCGGTTTAGAGGCAAGCAGTCCAAGAGTTTAGAGGTAAGAAATCCAAGAGTTTTTTTTTTAATCCTTTGGTCTTCTTTTACATTTGTTATTTATAGGTGAGCTTATTTTAGTTTTTGAGATTAGATTTTGCTGTAACTGAATCGAATATGAGAGGAACGTGAGTCTCTCTCTCTCTGTGTATGTGTGTATGTATATATGTATGAATATATTGTGTAGCATTGACTTGAGTTTTGTAGTTGTTTAACTGCACATTTGGATTGCAATTGGAGCGGCTCTGTGTGGAATTATTGTTATAAAACTTGCCTATTAGGATCGACATCTTTGGTTATTATTGCATATTCTTGCATGAAAAAATAAGTAATCTAAAAATTTGATTGTATTGCATTGTTCGTCTCATGAAAATAATCAACTTTTTTTAATGACCTTCTTCAAAATATTAATGTAATTTGTAATATCTCAAAATTAGGATTGAAGTTTTCTTCTAAGGGAGGTTTAGGGTTGAAAAGAGGGAGAAAATGATTTTGTATCTTTTTGTTTGATTTGGAGTCCAAGAAATCAAAAAAGAATTAATTAACCCTTGAGTTTAAACCAAGTTACTAAATTGTTAATTAGATGCCACAAGTATTCATTTAATTATCCTAAAATCACCAAATTTAATTTCAACTAAATCATTTCCGGTTTAATTCAAATTCCAACTAAAAGTAATTTTTTGAATTAAATAAATAATTTAATTAATCAAATTCGATTAAAATAATACCGGGTATTCCGGCTGAACTTTAATCATTGCTGGAATAAAATGCCTACCTTTGAAAGGCACAAGGTATCTTTTGTCATGCAAGAATATCTCTATATAAGCGGATTTTATGCATTAGATAAAGTTGGTACGAGTTTCGATATTATGATTTCGGTAAATTTGGTACAAGTTTCGGTGTTATGACTTAAGTAAATTTGGTACAAGTTTCGGTATAAGACATTTTAATCGTTGATAATGGCACCAAAACAACATCAAAATAGCCCATAATTTGATAAGCTAGTACGGTAAATTCGATAAGTCGGTTTTTAATGTTTAAAAACAAAACCATCCAAAAAAAATTCGATAATTTTGATTTTTAGTATTCAAAATTTTCAAACCAAAACCATTTTTTTAACAGACCGGTACGGTATGAGAAAAACCCGTACTGCTTTCACCCCTACATAATATAAAAGTCGAATCACGAAACTTAAATAAGTAACTAAATTATAAAAATAACTAATAATTACACAATAATAAAGGTTGCCTCCACTAAAATTCACACCTCTCCCATTTCTCATTATTTAGTTTTCATTATAACCTTTTAAATTTTTTGGAATAAAAATGAAGCATACAATACAAAAATATATTTAAAAAGTGTTGAGTTTATTTGTAAATTCATAATGAAAAATAAAATAATAATTAATTAATTAATTTATGACAATCTTTCGAATTTGATGGTTAAAACTGAAATAATTAAAACATGAAAAGCCAAAGGTCCAAGCCAGCAAATCAAGAATATCTGGTGATTATTACTACAAGTTGAAAAGGCTAATACTTGGTATTCCTGCTCTCCGGTTTAGAGGCAAGCAGTCCAAGAGTTTAGAGGTAAGAAATCCAAGATTTTTTTTTTTTTTTAATCCTTTGGTCTTCTTTTACATTTGTTATTTATAGGTGAGCTTATTTTAGTTTTTGAGATTAGATTTTGCTGTAACTGAATCGAATATGAGAGGAACGTGAGTCTCTCTCTCTGTGTGTATGTGTGTATGTATGTATGTATGAATATATTGTGTAGCATTGACTTGAGTTTTGTAGCTGTTTAATTGCACATTTGGATTGCAATTGGAGCGGCTTTGTGTGAAATTGTTGTTATAAAACTTGCCTATTAGGATCGACATCTTTGGTTATTATTGCATATTCTTGCATGAAAAAATAAGTAATCTGAAAATTTGATTGTATTGCATTGTTCGTCTCGTAAAAATAATCAACTTTGTTTTATGACCTTCTTCAAAATATTAATGTAATTTGTAATATCTCAAAATTAAGGTTGAAGTTTTCGTCTAAGGAAGGTTTAAGGTTGAAAAGAGGGAGAAAATAATTTTGTATCTTTTTGTTCGATTTGGACTCCAAGAAATCAAAAAAGAATAAATTAACCCTTGAGTTTAAACCAAATTAGTAAATTGTTAATTAGATGCCACAAATATTCATTTAATTATCCTAAAATCACCAAATTTAATTTCAACTAAACCATTTCTCGTTTAATTCAAATTCCACCTAAAAGTAATTTTTGAATTAAATAAATATTTTAATTAATCAAATTCGATTAAAATAATACCGGGTATTTCGGCTGAACTTTAATCATTGCAATAATAAAATGCCTACCTTTGAGAGGCACAAGGTATCTTTTGTCATGCAAGAATATCTTTATATAAGCGGATTTTATGCATTAGAGAAATTTGGTACGAGTTTCGATATTATGATTTCGGTAAATTTGGTACAAGTTTCGGTGTAATGACTTAAGTAAATTTCGTATAAGTTTCGGTATAAGACATTTTAATTGTTGATAATGGCACCAAAACAACATCAAAATAGCCCATAATTTGATAAGCTGGTGCGGTAAATTCGATAAGTCGGTTTTTAATGTTTAAAAACAAAACCATCCAAAAAAATTTCGATAATTTTGATTTTTAGTTTTCAAAATTTTCAAACCAAAACCATTTTTTTAACAGACCGGTACGACCTGATTAAAACCCGTATTGCTTTCACCCCTACATAATATAAAAGTCAAATCACGAAACTTAAATAAGTAACTAAATTATAAAAATAACTAATAATTACTCAATAATAAAGGTTGCCTCCACCAAAATTCACATCTCCAAAATTCACACATCTCCCATTTCTCATTATTTAGTTTTCATTATAACCCATAAATTTTTTGGAATAAAAAATTAAGCATACAATAAAAAAATATATTTAAAAAGTGTTGAGTTTATTTGTAAATTTATAATGACAAATAAAACAATAATTAATTAATTAACTTATGACAATCTTTCGAATTTGATGGTTAAAACTGAAATAATTAAAACATGAAAAGCCAAAGGTCCAAGCCAGCAAATCAAGAATATCTGGTGATTATTACTAGAAGTTGAAAAGGCTAATACTTGGTATTCCCTCTCTCCGGTTTAGAGGCAAGCAGTCCAAGAGTTTGGAGGCAAGAAATCCAAGAGTTTTTTTTTTAATCCTTTGGTCTTTTACATTTGTTATTTATAGGTGAGATTATTTTAGTTTTTGAGATTAACTGAATCAAATATGAGAGGAATTGTTGGTGCTTCACCCAGCCCCAGGGAGCCGAGGCACAGACTCTCTTTAGCCACGTGAGTCTCTCTCTCTCGTTGTGTATGTATGTATGTATGTATGTATATATGGATATATTATGTAGGAATTATTGTTACAAAACTTGCCTATTAGGATCGTGTAGTTTTTGAGTTGAGTTGAATTCTGCTACTTAAAATTGGTTAAAGAGATTGATTCAGTATGGACATGGAAATTATTTAGTTTAGTTCATATTTGTTTCATCAGTAATAGACTAGGTTCTATTTATCCTTCGACTTTGTTGTTATACATCCATAATTTAGTTTGTAGACAACATCCGAAGGAAGACTCTGGTTATCTACTCTCCAACCGACATCTTCGGTTATTATTGCATATTCTTGCATGAAAAAATAAGTAATCTAAAAATTGGATTGTATTGCATTGTTGGTCTCGTGAAAATAATCAACTTTGTTTTATGACCTTCTTCAAAATATTAATGTAATTTGTAATATCTCAAAATTAGGGTTGAAGTTTTCTTCTAAGGGAGGTTTAGGGTTGAAAAGAGGGAGGCAATAATTTTGTATCCTTTTGTTTGATTTGCAGTCCAAGAAATCAAAAAAGAATAAATTAACCCTTGAGTTTAAACCAAATTACTAAATTGTTAATTAGATGCCACAAATATTCATTTAATTATCCCAAAATTACCAAATTTAATTTCAACAAAATCATTTCTCGCTTAATTCAAATTCCAACTAAAAGTAATTTTTTGAATTAAATAAATATTTTAATTAATCAAATTCGATTAAAATAATACTGGGTATTCCGACTGAACTCTAATCATTGCAATAATAAAATGCCTACCTCTGAGAGGGCACAAGGTACCTTTTTTCATGCAAGAATATCTCTATAAAAGAACCATGTATTTCAACATCCGGAGGAAGACAACTTCAATTTAGTTTGTAGACAACATAACTTCGGCTCTCAAAAATTATAAAAATAACTAAATTATAAAAATAACTAATAATTACACAATAATAAAGGTTGCCTCCACCAAAATTCACATCTCCAAAATTCACACCTCTCCCATTTCTAATTATTTAGTTTTCATTATAACCCTTAAATTTTTTGGAATAAAAAATGAATTATACAATAAAAAAATATATTTAAAAAGTGTTGAGTTTATTTGTAATTTTATGATGACAAATAAAATAATAATTAATTAATTAACTTATGACAATCTTTCGAATTTGATGGTTAAAACTGAAATAATTAAAACATAAAAAGCCAAAGGTCCAAGCCAAGGTGATTATTACTACAAGTTGAAAAGGCTAACACTTGGTATTCCTACTCTCCGGTTTAGAGGCAAGCAGTCCAAGAGTTTAGAGGTAAGAAATCCAAGAGTTTTTTTTTTTAATCCTTTGGTCTTCTTTTACATTTGTTATTTATAGGTGAGCTTATTTTAGTTTTTGAGATTAGATTTTACTGTAACTGAATCGAATATGAGAGGAACGTGAGTCTCTCTCTCTGTGTGTATGTGTGTATGTATGTATGTATGTATGAATATATTGTGTAGCATTGACTTGAGTTTTGTAGTTGTTTAATTGCACATTTGGATTGCAATTGGAGCGGCTCTGTGTGAAATTGTTGTTATAAAACTTGCCATGAAAAAATAAGTAATCTGAAAATTTGATTGTATTGCATTGTTCGTCTCGTGAAAATAATCAACTTTGTTTTATGACCTTCTTCAAAATATTAATGTAATTTGTAATATCTCAAAATTAGGGTTGAAGTTTTCTTCCAAGGAAGGTTTAGGGTTAAAAAGAGGGAGAAAATAATTTTGTATCTTTTTGTTTGATTTGGAGTCCAAGAAATCAAAAAAGAATAAATTAACCCTTGACTTTAAACCAAATTACTAAATTGTTAATTAGATGCCACAAATATTCATTTAATTATCCTAAAATCACCCAATTTAATTTCAACTAAATCATTTCTCGTTTAATTCAAATTCCAATTAAAAGTAATTTTTTGAATTAAATAAATATTTTAATTAATCAAATTCGATTAAAATAATACCGGGTATTCCAGCTGAACTCTAATCTTTGCAATAATAAAATGCCTACCTCTGAGAGGCACAAGGTACCTTTTGTCATGCAAGAATATCTCTATACATGCGGATTTTATGCATTTGATAAATTTGGTACGAGTTTCGATATTATGATTTCGGTAATTTTGGTACAAGTTTCGGTGTTATGACTTTAGTAAATTTGGTACAAGTTTCGGTATAAGACATTTTAATCGTTGATAATGGCACCAAAACAACATCAAAATAGCCCATAATTTGATAAGCTGGTACGGTAAATTCGATAAGTCGGTTTTAATGTTTAAAAACAAAACCATCAAAAAAAATTCAGTAATTTTGATTTTTAGTATTCAAAATTTTCAAACCAAAATCATTTTTTTAACAGACCGGTACGGTATGATAAAAACCCGTACTGCTTTCACCCCTACATAATATAAAAGTCAAATCACGAAACTTAAATAAGTAACTAAATTATAAAGATAACTAATAATTACACAATAATAAATGTTGCCTCCACCAAAATTCACATCTCCAAAATTCACACCTCTCCCATTTCTCATTATTTAGTTTTCATTATAACCCTTAAATTTTTTGGAATAAAAAATGAAGCATACTATAAAAAAAAATATTTAAAAAGTGTTGAGTTTATTTGTAAATTTATAATAACAAATAAAACAATAATTAATTAATTAACTTATGACAATCTTTCGAATTTGATGGTTAAAACTGAAATAATTAAAACATGAAAAGCCAAAGGTTCAAGCCAGCAAATCAAGAATCTCTGGTGATTATTACTACAAGTTGAAAAGGCTAATACTTGGGTTTAGAGGCAAGCAGTACAAGAGTTTAGAGGCAAGAAATCCAAGAGTTTTTTTTTTTTTAATCCTTTGGTCTTCTTTTACATTTGTTATATATACGTGAGCTTATTTTAGTTTTTGAGATTAGATTTTGCTGTAACTGAATTGAATATGAGAGGAACGTGAGTCTCTGTGTGTGTGTGTGTGTGTATGTATGAATATATTGTGTAGCATTGACTTGAGTTTTGTAGTTGTTTAATTGCACATTTGGATTGTAATTGGAGCGGCTCTGTGTGGAATTGTTGTTATAAAACTTCCCTATTAGGATCGACATCTTTGGTTATTCTTGCATGAAAAAATAAGTAATCTGAAAATTTGATTGTATTGCATTGTTCGTCTCATGAAAATAATCAACTTTGTTTTATGGCCTTCTTCAAAATATTAATGTAATTTGTAATATCTCAAAATTAGGGTTGAAGTTTTCTTCTAAGGGAGGTTTAGGGTTGAAAAGAGGGAGAAAATAATTTTGTATCTTTTTGTTTGATTTGGAGTCCAAGAAATAAAAAAAGAATAAATTAACCCTCGATTGTAGACAACCTAAGTTGGGCTCTGTTGCTGCGCGTGGAACATGTCTCAATATCATCTACTCTCCAACCGACATCTTGATTTATTGGCATTCCCTTTGGTTTTTGTTCTTATAATTCCTTTTTACCTGATTTACAAATTTTTGAAATACATGGTTCAGCGAAGAAAGAAGAAAACGAAACTTCTTAAGAGGCAAGCTTTTTAGAGATGGGGAGAAGTCCTTCCGTAGAATCCTGACATCAAAACTCGGGTTACCTATTATCATACTGGTAGCATTTTCCATACTCTCTCTAGCGATTTGGAACACAAAACATCCATCCAGTTCTGGAGGATCTTGGTATGTTAGTTCTCTACTTTTTTCTGTTTTCATTCACTAATTAATTTGTTTATTTACCTTTTTAAAACAGCCTTTCAAATCCTCAAGGCAATAATGCTTTATTACATGCAGGCCAAGTTTGGTAGATCGATGGCCGAAGGAGATATCTACTCCTACTGTAGATGAACGTTACGTGTCTTCTTTAGATGTTAACTGGAACCACATATTTAAAGTAATTGAGAAACTGCCTGACAAGAATGATTTTCAGGGAATAGGCCTGTTAAACTTCAATCACAGTGAAATTGATCAATGGAATCAGCTGATACCTGATATTGATCATGTTCTTCTGCGCCTTGATTTTGTTTCAAACAATGTAACATGGGAAGCCCTATATCCCGAATGGATGGATGGGGAGGAACACCCCACTTGTCCTATTCTGCCAACGATTAAAGTTCCAGGGAAACCGCGGATTGATCTCATAGCGGTCAAGCTTCCCTGCCGCAAGTCAATAGGCTCGTCAAGAGATGTGGCTCGTTTGCACTTGCAACTTTCTGCAGCTAGGCTTGCTGCCACTTCTGAAGGGTTTCATACAGTGCGTGTACTTCTTCTAACGGACTGTTTCCCAATTCCAAATCTCTTTACTTGCAAAGAGCTTGTTGCGCATCAGGGGAACGTTTGGCTGTATGAACCAAATCTTCATACATTAAGGGAAAAGGTCCAGCTTCCTGTGGGGTCTTGTGAACTTGCACTTCCCCTCAAGACTAAAGGTCAGTTCTTGATTGATAATTCTTTCCTTGGGGTCATTTGACTTTGGCCAAGTTTGGGTGAAAATCGATTTTAATTTCTATAAGTTTTCAGTTTTCAGAGTGACTTTTGACACCCAACTTTACACTTCTGTTAGTGGATCATTTCAGATCATTGCAAGTGGCGAATGTTAATATATTTTTAGTTTTCTCCTATTGTTTTATGTCTAACTAGACTGTAATCAGGGGTTTAATTAATTTTTATGGACTATTTTTTGTCAACTAATGGAACTAGTAAATATAGGGGAAAGATTATTAGTGATACCTTTGGGACTCAAAGTCTGATTTAGTCTAAATATTGGGAGCCAAAAGCCAAACCTCCCTGTAATGTTATTATGTGACCAGTGAAGTGGGCTTTCAAAATTTATTTTATGGAACATTAATCCGTATTTAGGCACCTCTAATCTTCCAAATAAATAATGATCAATGAGTGGAATCGTTGTAATCAGACCATGATAACCAGTTTCTTGTAAGAACCTATGAAACACCATATACTGGATGTGTAATTTTAAATATCCCGATTTATTTTAAAATACTTGGATATGCTTGGATACGGATACATCCTTTTGCACAACATTGTTTTGTGCAAAAGACAGTACCTAGTTAGTTGAGAAGTTTATAAAAAGTATTACCTGTATATATGACATTCAATGTATCCCGTGTTACTGTGTATACTTATCCTACTTTCTTGAATATATTATGTTTCGCGTCGTATCTGTGTATGGCTGCATCCATATCTATGTTTTTCAGTCAGTAAAACAGTTTTTGAGAGAGATTACAGTGTTGTGATACATAAATTATAATAAACTAGGGTAAAATGCAAGAAAACTCCTTTAATGTTCTCAGTGCAAATACCCCCTAATGTTGTCTTTGTTAGCAAACTTTTCTGGGCAACACATGGGGAGAAATTGCAACTGATGGAAATACTTGAGGTGTCTTTTGCAAAATCAATACTTCAGGTAGTTATTTGCAACCCTCTATGATAGTTTAGGCCGTTTGCGGAAATTTCGCTCTGAAAAATAAATTAGGATGCCTCAGAAATCAAGTCCAAGAAGGTGAATATTGTGAGTAACTAACATACCATTTTTATGCAGAACACTGGTACTCAGGAAATGCAAAACGAGAAGCGTATGCAACTATCCTGCACTCAGCAAACGACTATGTTTGTGGGGCCATTGTTGCAGCTCAGAGCATACACATGTCTGGTTCAACCCGTGATCTCGTTATTCTTGTTGACGAAACAATCAGTGATTATGACCGGGGAGGCCTGGAGGCTGCTGGCTGGAAAATTCGAACTACTCAAAGAATTAGAAACCCGAAAGCGGAAAAGGACGCCTATAATGAGTGGAACTACAGTAAATTCCGTCTGTGGCAGTTGACCGATTACGACAAGATCATCTTCATCGATGCAGATTTGCTCGTACTCAGGAATATTGATATCCTGTTTCAGATGCCGGAAATAACCGCTACTGGAAATAACGCTACCCTGTTCAACTCGGGCGTGATGGTGATTGAACCGTCAAACTGCACGTTCCAGCGGCTAATGGACAACATTAACGAGATTGTGTCCTACAATGGCGGGGACCAGGGGTACTTAAACGAAATCATCACGTGGTGGCATCGGATCCCGAAATACATGAACTTCTTAAAGTACTTTTGGGAAGGCGACGGGGCGGAAAAGAAAAGGATGAAAACGCATCTTTTTGGAGCCAACCCTCCGATTCTCTATGCTCTCCACTATTTAGGTGTAAAACCGTGGCTATGCTTTCGGGACTATGATTGCAACTAGAATGTAAACACCATGAAGGAGTTTACGAGTGATGTGGCTCATAAACGGTGGTGGGGGGTCCATGATGCGATGCCAGAGAATTTACACAACTACTGTCTGCTTAGGTCCAAGCGGAAGGCAGCTCTAGAGCGGGAACGGAGGAAAGCTGAGAAAAATAATTTCACTGACGGCCATTGGAAGGCCAAGATTAAAGATAATCGTTTGCAAACTTGTTTTGAGGAAATTTGCGACTAGGAGAGCATGCTATTGCATTGGGGTGACACTAACTGGACAGATAATGCAACTGCTACTTCAGCGTCCCCAGCAGTTAATAAAGCTTTGCGTTCATCACTGTAGTTAGAAATGAGGTTTTAACAATGATATAGACAAGCCACTTAAATTACACTTCCATTTTGATGCAATTTTTAGTTCTTGCATTTTGTCTATTACTGATGTCCTGCTATATCTGCCTTATCCACAATGACCTGGTTATTAGATGATTTTAATGATATATCGATGTTTAATTACGATGTGAAAGTAATGTGGATGGATGGATTGAAGCTTTTTGTAAATTCTCAAATGAAGGTTTTTTGTGGTGGTTGTAGGATATATATATATATATATATATATATATATATATATATGTAATAATTATATGAAAGTAAAGAAAAATGAGAAATTCTCATGAATGCTTGTGAAGTCATTATATTCTCCCTTACAAATTTTATGTTGCAGTAGTTTTATGAACATGCACTTCCTACAGTTCCTTTAATTTGCATAACCTACAATGAGATTTCTCAGGGCTGGTTTCCCCAGTATTGGAGTATAGATACTGACGCCTTTTCATCAAGTTTCATCAAGTTGTGGGGCACTGCGGGATGAAGCTGAGAATGTTGTATCAATCATGAGAACATATCACAAGAGGTATTGACCCATTATAATTATTCTATGAAGCACAGATTTTTCAAAAACGTAAATGATTCCGAATCGGATGCGATTCTCACCCAATCTCCTCCGATTTGCACCCGCCGCATATCCAACTATTTTCAATAAATTTAATTACGGATTCTTTATGGTTCTTTAAGTTTCCTGATTTTTCTCATGAAGAATGCTAAGGTCAACCAATATTGCTGATTTTATATTTATCAACGTCTTTTGTGAAGCCACGAGGATATATAGTTTAGATTGGATGAAACTTTGAGAAGGAGAGAGTGTGAGAGTTGGACAAAGAGGAGAGAGATTTGCGAGCTAGAAAGGCATAGATTGAATTGAAAATCAATGATGTGAATGTTATTATTGTGGATCTTCAAGCTTAAGATTGTCGTGCTATTGCAAATCACCTTTTAACATTTTTCGACCTCGAGTGGTTACATTGATTAATAGTGTTACAGAATAATTTGCACAAGCGGTGTTCGAAAGTTAGAGACATGGCTGGATTTCACGAAAGTTGAAATTAAGTAGTGGGAAGTTTATTGAGAATAGATCTTTTTTCACGAATGATATCACGGTAAAAGACACCGTTTTTATATTTAGATATTAGATAAATCACAATCATAAGTAATTCGTGTGCACAAGGAAGCAACTAATAATGTAAATAACAACTAATAAGCCATTGAATTACAAAAAAGAGTGCCACAATATTGGGGGTGAATGCGGTACGATTTGGTCGGTAAGGAGTCTTTACCAATACCAAAATTTTAATTTGAATGGTAAAACCATTTGTATCGAATTTAAAGACTGATACACCAAAACAGAAACCAAAACCAAACCGATCGGTATTTTGGTATTTTCAGTAATTTTTATTTTTTTTATTTTTTTCGGTAAATACCATATTACAAGCAGATTTTATGCATTTGATAAATTTGGTACGAGTTTCGATATTATGATTTCGGTAAATTTGGTACAAGTTTCGGTGTTATGACTTTAGTAAATTTGGTACAAGTTTCGGTAAAAGACATTTTAATCGTTGATAATGGCACCAAAACAACATCAAAATAGCCCATAATTTGATAAGCTGGTACGGTAAATTCGATAAGTCGGTTTTTAATGTTTAAAAACAAAACCATCCAAAAAAAATTCGGTAATTTTGATTTTTAGTATTCAAAATTTTCAAACCAAATCATTTTTTTAACAGATCGGTACGGTATGATAAAAACCCGTACTGCTTTCACCCCTACATAATATAAAAGTCAAATCACGAAACTTAAATAAATAACTAAATTATAAAAATAACTAATAATTACACAATAATAAAGGTTGCCTCCACTAAAATTCACATCTCCAAAATTCACACCTCTCCCATTTCTCATTATTTAGTTTTCATTATAACCTTTTAAATTTTTTGGAATAAAAAATGAAGCATACAATACAAAAATAATGTTGTGTCTTAATAATGTTGTGTGTCTTAATAAAATTGGTGTTGACAAAACTATCATAATAAACTGTAACAACCTGTCCTTTTGGAGACCATTAAATTCTATAATTGGATATAAATTGGAATTTGGGAATTTTCCTAAATAGTAATTTTTGGGATTTTCGAGGATTAAATGATTTTCGAAGGATGTTGTGATTATTTTTGGGACTATATAGGTCGAAATATTTTAATTATATGTCGTCGTTGAGTAAAGCGACACGAGGTAAGATTTTTAATTGGAAAACCGCATTTATTTATTTTGGGTTGGAATAGTGATTTGCGGCCAAATACCTCGGATGGGAATTTCGACTGCGCCATGATTCTCGGAGTGGCCGAGATAGTCGAAAAAGAGTGTCCGATTGTCGAAAATGAGTTTCGAAAAATTTTAGAGGTAAAAGTAACTCGTAATTGGGTAAACGAGTCGTTTTTGGGTTTTAAGGGGTATAACCCTTTTTCTTCTTATATAAAGAGGGGGATAGGGAGAAAAGAAGAAAGTAAGAAAGAAAGAAAAGAGAGAGAAGAGAGAGAGGAAGGAGAAAGAGGAGAAAATGGAGATTCGGGCCAAACTCCGCCAGATTCGACTCGGGGTCGTCGGATTTTATCCACGAGGCAAGTGTTTACTTGATTTATTTATCTTTTTGCATAAATATCTCATACCTTAGTTTGGTATAAACAAACCCTAAAGGTTTTGGGGTGGGTTATTGTGGATAAAATGGGCTTTTTGGAGTTAAAACAATTAAACCCCAATAATATCTCAATTTGTGGAACTTAGCTTTTAACCTAAATTAATTGATGGTTTTGGGTTCTAGGATGTTTAGAACCCTTAATATATGTGTATTTGTAGTTTGTTGAGGTTGTCGGACCTTGGGTGATGCGACAAAAGTTTGGGAGAAGCTTTAATAGTCGAAATCGTCTCGGAGAAAACGATGAATAGTAACCCGTGACCTTAGGGAGCCATTTTGGCCAGGAAAATAATTGATTTAGCTCTCGGCCAAAACATGAAAGTTGTAGATCTTT
This sequence comes from Sambucus nigra, assembly GCA_949130495.1. Taxonomy (NCBI): domain Eukaryota; kingdom Viridiplantae; phylum Streptophyta; class Magnoliopsida; order Dipsacales; family Adoxaceae; genus Sambucus; species Sambucus nigra. The sequence goes on along the minus strand of OX422210.1, from coordinate 625,499,683 downwards.
TCGATACGGTCGCGTGGGCACCGACCGCGTATTTTTTTGATTTTTATACGATTTGATGTGAGTTTTACAAGATGGAAGCTCCGGGTTGAAATCATCAACTCGGAAATCAAATCGGGAATTGGAAAAATTATGGCTAGAATTAATTGCGTAGATATTTGGAATGATTTTTGGGGTAGTTTAGAAACCCCGATAACGAATTTGGGTTGTTGGATAATGGATTCGAGGAATTTAGTTTTGGGGACCTGGTGTGAGTGGTCGACCGCGCCCCTAAGGCCGGTCGACCGCGTCAAGGAGAAAGGGCCTACTGCTTTGTTTCGTAGCCTTTTTTGCAACCCGCGGTCGACCGGAAGTCCAGGACCGGTCGACCGGTGCCCTGTTTTCAGCCCAAGATTTTGGAGATTAGTATGACTTCTCCTCTTTGAGATTAAAGTTTAAGCGCCTTCTAAATTAAAGTATTATAGAGGGTTATGTCCTAAGGGACTTGTGGATTTGGGAATATATATAAATATATATATATATATATGTAAGGGTTATGTCCTAAGGGACTTGTGGATTTGGGAATATATATATATATGTGTGTGTGTGTGTGTGTAAATTCACTTAGAGTGAATTAGTATATTTGGAGATATCCAAATGAATCCATAGATGGGACTTAAGTGTGTATTACTTATTAAAGTAAGAAATACTTTGGATTTAGTATCATGCATATATGAATGCATGATTATGATTCCTGGAGGGAATCCTTGAGATTATTGGTTATCGCTAGATGCTATGGGCCATTATGGCCGTTTATATATTCTAGGAGGAATATATGGTATGTATATATACTATGTGAATAAAGTATATATATATGATATGATGGAAATGATTTTGAAAATATAAAAATGAAATGTTTTCAAAATGGAACGATAAATGATTTTCATAATTGATAAATTATGGATTACACACCTCCCTAAATCGCTATCATAAGGGAAGTTGCGCACGTTGTGGTAAAGCCCCCTGGCTATTGAGCAGGGTGGATATAGTCCCTAGGCTATATGGGCGATTATATATGTTTACTGCGCTGGTTAGGAGATTCTGGGTGTGGTCTTGACTTTCCCGCAGGCATATGGCCGCTTCCCGACGTTGGTAGGTTCCCAAGTTGTCTTGTATTGATAGGCCCTGGAAGATAATAGCCATTTAGGGGTGCGTCCAGTGGGGAAACCCGGAGGGACGGTCTTAGTTTTATTAAAGCAATTTATGATAATAAATTGGCTTTAATTTACATTTCCTGAGTATAAAAAGGGAAATGGGATAAAGGTTTGGCTTCGGTAACACTCCCGGATGGAAGAAGGGATGTGGAAGCATGATATGATCAAAGCATTTTCATGATAATGGAAATGGCTTTGGGTACATTTCCTGAGTATAAAAAGGGAAATGGGATGATATAAAATGGAAAAGCATTTTTATGATAATAAAATTGGCTTTTAAAAGTATATGATTTGTTAAAGCAATTCATGATAATGAATTGGCTTTTATATTTACATTTCCTGAGTATAAAAAAGGAAATGGGAAGTTTTGAGAAAAATGAAAGTATTGATAAATACTTGATATATGAATTCTCAGTCCGGGAGATAGATCCGGATGTTTATGATAAAATGAATATATATGGATGAATCGAGTACCGAGGGTCTAATGGATCCCGACGATCGACCTTGCCGCATAGTAGTGTATCGGGGGGGGTTCCTTGTTTGGATTTCTCTTTGCGAGACACCCCACGCACGAATATGGCAATGTGTTGAGACTGGAAAAAAGTTTAATCCTTAGTTCTCTAATATTATATATATATATATATATATATATATATATATAGACGATCGACCGTGCCGTGTAGTAGTGTATCGGGGGGGTTCCTTGTTTGGATTTCGCTTTGCGAGACACCCCACGCACGAACATGGCATAACGTTGAGACTAGGGTGAAGTTTAGCTCTAGTACATTGCTTGGACTATCTAGAGTTGATAATGGTTGGGTGATAGACTAGTCTTGCAGGGTAGCTTGACTAGGATGTTTAGAGGGATGCGCTAGGAGTGCACTATTAGTGGAGAGGTGAGGGGTATCTTATGGGAGTGCGATACCAAACTTAAATATGAGATAAAACCTTTTTCAAAATAATAAGGTATTTATGCACTTGCTAAATATTTTCAAAACTCGGGCGCTGACCCGTTTATCTATTTTCCTTTCTTGCTATGTATTATATATATATATATATATATATATATATATATATATATATATATATATATATATATATATATATATATATAGGTGTCCAGACACATGGTCGCCTGGATGACACTTCCTTCGAGTCAGACGTCAGCTGCAGCAGCTGTGGATGCGTGCAGGTTTTGATAGCCGCTTCCATCATTGTACTCTAAATAGGAGGTACTGTATAAACATTCGAGTCAATGACTCAATTGCATTTATTTATTCTTTCAGTACAGCATTCGATATGGTTGTATACTTTGAACCGAGTGTTCGGTTATTTTATTTCATTTCATTTCATTTTCCTTTTAGTTTCATTTACGCATTAACTTGTGGATGTTTTATTTTAATCGTTAAAAAGAGTAGTTAAGTAAAAGTTTTTAACGCTCGCCTAATAGGATATTAGTAATTAAATGGATTTTCGACAGTGATGCTAAGGATGATCCATATGTGACTCCTGTTTTAATTTGATATAGGAGTGATCGCCCGGTATCCCATTAGGCGGGTTGTTACAGATGGTATCAGAGCATCAGGTTCTAGTGTCCTTAGGAATCTGTGCGAACGTACTACGCTTTCAGCGTTGCTCTCAATTTGATATAGAGCCTCAGGATTAGGATTGTTGATTTCTCTTGTGAGATTTCGTTCTCCTTCCATATTATGAAATTATAGAAATCTTTTGCGCGCTCGTTTGAGAATCGTGTGCGGAGCTTGGATGGTAGCAGGAGGTGAGGCTTAGATGGAGCAGTTGGTAGAAGGTTGGGATGAGGACCTCAGTAGAGGTCACTGTCCTTATGGTAATTTGTAAGGATTTTGGCGGCGACTACTAAATAATGGTAGTTAGGAGTACCGCAGTACCACTCAAGTAGAGAGTGGTACTAAAGTCGAATTCCTCATTGAAATTGAGGGTTCTAAAGGGACCTTACGTATAGTTTTAATCGTGAGTCCCCATGATTTAACCGGAATGAGAAGGATGTTGTTATGAGTTTTACCTCAATCGAGGAGGTATATTTGGAGTGACTAGATAAAGTCGCGGTATTAGTTAGCCCTATACTCGTGTGTGTAATTTGAGTTATGGCGGTCACGATAACATAATATCATGTATGTTTATGTGTTTTTCCGCGATAGTGGAATTTTGTTTTCTTTCACTCGTCATAGAGGCGAGTGTTTATATTTTGTATATATACGTATAATGTATTTGGTTGATCGGAGCGATAGCAGGCTAAGAATGGCAAATCTATCGTGTCCATGGTTCCTGGAGGGAAGGGGTTGTTGTTGCGGTGTCTCACCTAGATATAGGTTGAGTTCACCCTATTTATTGTGGGTATATGGAACTTCGATGAGCAGAGGTTTCATTATTGTAATTTGAGTATATGGCGACCTTATAGATATAATTTAAGGCCCACAGGATTATTAGTGAGCTGTAAGATTAAGCTCATTACTATTTGCGCAAGGACTTAAAAATGAGTGCGAGCGCAGGGTGGTATGACTCTTAGTTTGAGATAGGAGTTCAGACCACCTTTTTGTTGGATTAGGGGATAGGGATATCCCGGTTGCATGTTGAAATAACGGAACTCCATAACCAACGAAGTCAAGGGTTAATGTGTGGAGGGGTTCCTTGTTTGGATTTCGCTTTGCGAGACACTCCACACATGACTCTTAACGGCGTCGGGAGTGGGGAGTTGTTATAGGATTCTAGGATGTTGGTTTTGTGGAAAAGGTCTTATAGTGTGGATGAACCACTATAGGCAATTATCCACATGATGATGATTTACTTATGGAGATATTGTGCTATGGAAAAGCACTAAAGTGGTCCCCTCGCCACAAGTGGGTGGGTGAGGTTGGACTTAGAGAAATTGATTTGAGGATAATAACCAGCCTTAATGAAAAGGCAGATCTTGAGAAGATACATTTTGGGTATTATGTTCGTGACACTTTCTACAGAAAGTGGGCACTACGATTGGTTAGGTTTCCTTCCGTATGGGCGGAAGGATAAGATAGTAGAAATGCGTCCGTAGGTTAGCGTAGGTAGGATTTAGGACGTCCCGCTGGTGTGCCTTAGGTCTCTATATCTCTATGACCAACTACGCGAGGGAGTAGTGTAACGGGAGGGTTCCTTGTTTGGATTTCGCCTTGGCGAGACGCCTTACGCATGAAATCGAGCAAATATTGGAAGTTGAGAGAGGCCTTGGGCACTAGGGACATTTAGGATACTCGTTTCGCGTAAGTAGGGTAACGCTTAGACCGTAGCATTAGTAGGACGTAAGTTCGATAGTGTTAGTGGCGCCGAGGTTAGGAGAATTGAATTTCGTGGGTTCGGAGGACCCATAGGTGAGTATTACACCGAGGAAAGGAGACCCTTAATGGGAGAGAGTGTTACGTGTCAGACTTTCACTATGAATATGCGGATGTGCACAAGTTAGAAAGGTGTATGGGCACCTTAGTAAGATGGTTTTGTATACCGCCTGGAATAGAATGGGCGTAGTATATAAGGTTGAAATTCAAGCCGATAGGCATTATAGATGATGGGTATTATGTGAGGTATTAGAGTCACTTTACGATCGTGGTAGTCGTGTAGCATATGATTGGGAACCATTGGGTTAGTATCTTTCCCGTGAGGTTTTAGGATTTGTAGTGATCCTAGTTAGATGGTGTAGGTTATCTCCGAATTTTGAGGACGAAATTTCGTTGTAAGGGGGGGAGTATGTAACAACCCGTCCTTTTGGAAACCATTAAATTTCATAAATGGATATAAATTGGAATTTGGGGAATTTTTCTAAATAGTAATTTTTGGGATTTTCGAGGATTAAATGATTTTCGAAGGATGTTGTGATTATTTTTTGGACTATATAGGTCGAAATATTTTAATTATATGTCGCCGTTGAGTAAAGCAACACGAGGTAAGATTTTTAATTGGAAAATCGCATTTATTTATTTTGGGTTGGAATAGTGATTTGCGATCAAATACCTCGGATGGGAATTTCGACTGCGCCATGATTCTCGGAGTGGCCGAGATAGTCGGAAAAGAGTGTCTGATTGTCGAAAATGAGTTTCGGGAAATTTTAGAGGTAAAAGTAACTCGTAATTGGGTAAACGAGTCGTTTTTGGGTTTTAAGGGGTATAACCCTTTTTCTTCTTATATAAAGAGGGGGATAGGGAGAAAATAAGAAAGAAAGAAAGAAAAGAGAGAGAAGAGAGAGAGGAAGGAGAAAGAGGAGGAGAAAATGGAGATTCGGGCCAAATTCCGCCAGATTCGACTCGGGGTCGTCGGATTTTATCCACGAGGCAAGTGTTTACTTGATTTATTTATCTTTTTGCATAAATATCTCATACCGTAGTTTGGTATAAACAAACCCTAAAGGTTTTGGGGCGGGTTATCGTGGATAAAATGGGTTTTTTGGAGTTAAAACAATTAAACCCCAATAATATCTCAATTTGTGGAACTTAGGTTTTAACCTAAATTAATTGATGGTTTTGGGTTCTAGGATGTTTATAACCCTTAATATATGTGTATTTGTAGTTTGTTGAGTTTGTAGGATGTTGGGTGAGGCGACAAAAGCTTGGGAGAAGCTTTAATAACCGAAATCGTCTCGGAGAAGATGATGAATAGTAACCCGTGACCTTAGGGAGCCATTTTGGCCAGGAAAAGAATTGATTTAGCTCTCGGCCAAAACACGAAAGTTGTAGATCTTTTCGATACGGTCGCGTGGGTGCCGACTAGGGGTGTGCAAAAAAATCGTTAACCCGAAGAACCGAACCAAACCGACCTTCGTGGGTTGGGTTGGTTCGGTTTTTTTTCTCCACGGGTTGGTTCTGGTTCCAAAAAATTGAGAACCGAAGTGTTCGGTTCGGTTCTCGGTTTTATACCTGAACCAAACCGAACCGAACCGAGAATCGAACCCATGGAACCGAAACAAAAAATCGAACCGAATAACCGAACCAAAGAACCGAACCAAAGAACCGACCCCAAGAACCGACCCATGAACCTGAACCATTAACCAGAACCATTAACCAGAACCATTAACCAACCCGAGAACCAACCCACGAACCAGAACCATTAATGAAAACCGTGAACTAGAACCGCAAACCAGAACCACAACCCAAATCGCGAACCAAAACCGCAAACCAGAACCATGAACCAACCCGAACCAAACCGAGAACCGATGGTTCGGTTCCGAACCGAACCGACCAATTTTGATTCTGGTTCTGGTTCCAAAACCATGGAACCGATCAATTTCGGTTCTGGTTCTGGTTCCGTACTGGAACCGAACCGAACCATGTGCACCCCTAGTGCCGACCGCGTATTTTTTTGATTTTTCTACGATTTGATATGATTTTTACAAGATGGAAGCTTCGGGTTGAAATCATCAACTCGAAAATCAAATCGAGAATTGGAAAAATTACTGGTAGAATTAATTGCGTAGATGTTTGGGATGATTTTTGGGGTAGTTTAGAAACCCCGATAACGAATTTGGGTTGTTGGAAAATGGATTCGAGGAATTTAGTTTTGGGGACCTGGTGTGAGTGGTCGACCGCGCCCCTAAGGCCGGTCGACCGCGTCAAGGAGAAAGGGCCTACTGCTTTGTTTCGTAGCCTCATTTGCAACCTGCGGTTGACCGGGGGTCCAGGACCGGTCGACTGGTGCCCTGTTTTCAGCCCAAGATTTTGGAGATTAGTATGACTTCTCCTCTTTGAGATTAAAGTTTAAGCGCCTTCTAAATTAAAGTATTATAAAGGGTTATGTCCTAAGGGACTCGTGGATTTGGGAATATATATAAATATATATATATATATATATATATATATATATATATATATATATATATATATATATATATATGTAAATTCACTTAGAGTGAATTAGTATATTTGGAGATATCCAAATGAATCCATAGATGGGACTTAAGTGTGTATTACTTATTAAAGTAAGAAATACTTTGGATTTAGTATCATGCATGATTATGATTCCTGGAGGGAATCCTTGGGATTATTGGTCATCGCTAGATGCTATGGTCCATTATGGCCGTTTATATATTCTAGGAGGAATATATGGTATGTATATATACTATGTGAATAAAGTATATATATATGATATGATGGAAATGATTTTGAAAATATAAAAATGAAATGTTTTCAAAATGGAAAGATAAATGATTTTCATAATTGATAAATTATGGATTACACACCTCCCTAAATCGCTATCATAAGGGAAATTGCGCGCGTTGTGGTGAAGCCCCGTGGCTATTGAGCAGGGTGGATATAGTCCCTAGGCCATATGGGCGATTATATATGTTTACTGCGCTGGTTAGGAGATTCTGGGTGTGGTCTTGACTTTCCCGCAGGCATATGGCTACTTCCCGACGTTGGTAGGTTCCCAGGTTGTCTTGTATAGATAGGCCCTGGAAGATGATAGCCATTTAGGGGCGCGTCCAGTGGGGAAACCCGGAGGGACGGTCTTAGTTTTATTAAAGCAATTTATGATAATAAATTGGCTTTAATTTACATTTCCTGAGTATAAAAAGGGAAATGGGATAAAGGTTTGGCTTCAGTAACACTCCCGGATGGAAGAAGGGATGTGGAAGCATGATATGATCAAGGCATTTTCATGATAATGGAAATGGCTTTGGGTACATTTCCTGAGTATAAAAAGGGAAGTGGGATGATATAAAATGGAAAAACTTTTTTATGATAATAAAATTGGCTTTTAAAAGTATATGATTTGTTAAATCAATTCATGATAATGAATTGGCTTTTATATTTACATTTCCTGAGTATAAAACGGGAAATGGGAAGTTTTGAGAAAAATGAAAGTATTGATAAATACTTGATATATGAATTCTCAGTCCGGGAGATAGATCCGGATGTTTATGATAAAATGAATATATATGGATGAATCGAGTACCGAGGGTCTAATGGATCCCGACGATCGACCTTGACTCATAGTAATTAATTACGATTTTTGTTATATTTTCATATATAGTATTTTAATTCTCTATATTAAATATTATTAACATCGACACAAAGTAATTAATTACATTGAAGAAAAAAAGGTACCAGAAAAGATATGCCAAAATTTCTGGGCCACCCGAGGTTGCTAATTGATAGGGATGCTTTATAATTTTTTCTTTTTCAATCTGATGTAACCTCGTTCCTTATTAATGAAAAGACTTCATTTTTGTTTACGCTGATCTCTTTCTCTTCTCTTTCTTTTACTTATAGTTGGTTGATGTTGATGACTATATTCCTGTTACCTCCCAACTGGGTAGGACTCTTGGTCCTAATGCAAGTCCTGAAGTTCGCCAGGCCTTTGCTAGACTTTGCAAGTTTGCTAAGTCAAGGAACCAAAAATATAAGGACCAGTCCGAGCTGGTGGCCAAGCTGAAGGACAGGCTCCAGGAGATGGAAGAAATCGGTGCCTCAGTACAAGAAGAAGTCAGTGCACTGAGAGCAAGGTTACTGGAGGCCACCGAGATTAACCAGGTTAGGGATTTCCTGTAGCAGGAGAATGAAGACTTGAGGAGGGAGGTCCTAAAGCTTAAGGAGCATTCACCGAGCACCGTTTCGGCAGTCCTGCAAGGCTCTTCTACGTCGCGAGCTGCTCGGCCTCCCCTCCCGCGTGATGGCAGAAGTGCCAGGGGTAGGAACAGGAAAGCCGTCGAACAGCGGGAGATTGGGGAGCTGCGCGATGATGTTCGGCGAGCTTATGTAATTGTTGCTGGGCTCTAGAGGGACGTTTCTCGACTGCGGCATCTATTCAAGAAGGGCCCTCGCCAAGTGTGGTCTGATGGCTAAGATCAGGGCTGGCTGGATGCTCCCACGAGATTATCAGAGTTCGAAGAACTTTCTTTCATCAGAGGGTGGTTGAGCGCCCTGAGAGAGCTGCAGGTCCCGAGGAACTCGGTGTTATGGTATCGACACGAGATGTCTTCCTCCATTCTGATTCCCAATCCATTCAGGAGGGATGATCGATGGATCCCCATTGATGCTATTCCCCGGTAACTATTGGAGTTGGACGCAAATGAGGTCGTGGAAGAGCTAGCCCCCGCTCCTGATGATGGAAGGAGAGCTAAAGTTGCTGATTATCTTGCTCGGAGGCTTCCACCTCCTTGAGATTTTGTTATTCTTTTTCTTTTTGATAATGTAAATGCTTTGGGCGAGCTTCGCCGACTAAACATGTATTATCATTGTTTGTAAATATAAAGGATTAATGAAAAGTTCGTGTTTTGGGCAATTTTGCCGACTAAACGTGTTCATCCCATCTTTTTATATTTTCGCTGCTTCATAATCTTTTTTATTTTGTCATGCGAGTGTCCCCCCGGTCCAGTATAATGCAAGAATACCATTGTTCCCTCACTTTACCTTTTAGGTTGTGTCTTCACACTCCCTTAGGCCTAAGTAGGGCAATTGGCAAGGACACACCTGGTATTGGATGTCTTCTTCCGATCAGGATTTTGTTTAACCAAAGTAGGTTTGATGCCTAAGAATACTCTGTAGGGCTTCATATATTGCCAGGGGCAATGCTAAGAGGTCTGTCGTGCTTCATGACGATGACCTGAGGAGGGGTGTTCCCCTGCTATGTCGACCATTATGCCTGTGATTTGGAAGGGATGTGTAATAAAATATAACTGTTACTAATTAGGGAGTGATCAACTGAGAGATTTTCGTTAGTGAAATGGGAAATGAACTGTCCTTTCACATAACGAATACAATAAAATATTTAATAACAGAACTCCTAAAAATAGAATTTCTTGAGATTAGTTGCGTTCCATGCTCGTGGTATTTCCCTGCCCTCCATCGTTTCCAAATGATAGGCACCTTGCAGGTCGTCTCTAATTATCTTATAAGGTCCTTCCCAGTTTGGGCCCAGCTAACCGTCTAATGGCTTCACTGTGTTGCCCAGGACCTTTCTTAGAACATAGTCCCCAACGTTGAATCTCCTCGGGTTAACCCTTTTGCTGTAGTGCTTCGTGAGCTGTTGCTGATAGCTCGCTAGTTTCACTAGGGCAAGTTCCCTGCGCTCGTCGACCAGGTCGAGTTCAGCGAGCAAAGCCTCATCGTTCTGGCCTTGTTCGCCAAGGTCGAATCTCATTTTGGCAATCCCGCTTCTAGTAGGATGATCGCCTCCATACCATATGTTAGTGAGAATGGCGTTTCTCCTGTTGCTCGCCTAGGAGTCGTTCTGTATGCCCATAGGATATGCGGTAGCTCGGTTGCCCATGCGCCTTTGGCTTGCTCTTACCGCTTCTTCAATCCAGCGATCACTATTTTATTGGAAGCTTCAGCTTGTCCGTTGCTTTGAGGGTAGGCCACCGAGCTGAAGTGGTGACTGATCCCGTGTTCATTACAGAAGTCCTGAAAAGGGCCACTCTCGAACTGTGTTCCATTGTCAGTGATGATGGTTCTGGGGATTCCGAATCGAGTGATTATATTCCTCCATATGAACCTTATCATGTCAGCATCTCGGATGTTCGCCAGTGGTTCTGCTTTGATCCACTTGGTAAAGTAGTCAGTTGCAACCAACAGGTATTTGCGATTGCTGGCAGCGGTGGGTAGTGGTCCCACGATGTCCATTACCCATTGGGCGAAAGACCAGGGGCTGGTCAGGGATTTTAATTCGCTGGCGGGCTAGTGGACCATAGGAGCGTGAAGTTGGCATTTCAGGCATTTGCGGACATATATTGCGGAGTCTTTTTGCATGTATGGCCACCAATAGCCTTCCTTCATTGCTCGGAAGGCTAGAGACCTTCCTCCGACATGACTTCCATAGATTCCTTCGTGAAGCTCGTGAAGCACTGCCTTGATATCGCCTGGGTGGACGCATTTAAGGTAGGGACCGGAGAAAGATCTTTTATACAAGTCGCCTCCTGTGGATAAGTGAAAGCGAGCAGCTTTGACCCTTATCTGGTGGGCAATTTTATTGTCCTCTCGAAGTGTTCCGTCCTTTAAATAGTCCTTCAAGGGATCCATCCAGCTGGGGGCTGATTCCAATTGGAGTATTGGTTCCACGTTTGTCAGCTCGCAGTTGGAGTAAATGCTTGGGAAACTGAGGAAATCGATAGGGATAACCCTTTTAAGGCTAGAATCAACTGCCGAGCTCAGGGCTGCTAACGCATCAGCGTGGCTATTTTTCCCCCTGGGAAACTGCTGGATGTTGATCTCTTCAAAGCTCGTCATTAAGTTTTTCACCAAGGAGAGGTAGGCTGCCATTCTTTCATCCTTCGCGTTATAGTCTCCACTTATCTGGTTGGAAACTAGTTGCGAATCACCGAATACCTGCAAACGCTTTGCTCCCAGAGTTAGTGCTTCGTTGTTGGAGGCTGCAAATCCCAGCCTGATTCCTTGCTCAAGGACTGTGTTTTCTGGAGTGATGAGAATAATTCCTACCCCTGCCCCCTTTGAGTTGGAGGCTCCATCAATGAATAGTTTACAGCTTTCCACTGTAGCTTGGTTGTTTTGCTCTGTTGGCTTAGGCTGGTCGGAGGGTTCTTCGCCTGTGAATTCAGCTATGAAATCAGCAAGGATTTGACCCTTAATAGCTGTCCTTGGTTGAAATTGGATGTCAAACCGGCCGAGCTCGACTGACCATTTAGACAGTCTGCCTGACAAATCCGCCTTCCTTAGGACAGACTTGAGGGGGTGCGATGTAAGGATGATGATCGTATGAGCTTCGAAGTAATGCTTCAGCTTTCTCGAGGCTATTACTAGGGCGAATGCGAGCTTCTCCAATGGTAGGTAGCGCTGCTCGACATCTAATAAGGTTTTGCTCGCGTAATAGACGGGATGTTGGATTCCTGTAACTTCACACATTAGCGCCGAGCTGACAGTATGACTGGATACAGAGAGGTAGAGGTACAAAGAGTCCATTTGCTGTGGTATGACAAGCAGTGGTGGAGTGCTTAGGTAGGACTTGAGCTCGTCCAATGCTCGCGAGCAATCTGGGCTCCACTCTACTGTTTTGCTGCCCTTTAAGAGTTGGAAGAAAGGCTTGCATCTCTCGGAGGATTTAGAAATGAAACGATTTAGAGCAGCGATCATTCTAGTGAGCTTCTGTACATCCCGGATTGTGCGAGGAGGTTGCACTCTGTTGATTGCATCAATCTGGTCCGGATTAGACTTTATGCCTCGCTTGCTGACCAAATACCCAAGAAACTTCCCTGACTTGACACCGAAGGAACACTTGCTCGCATTAAGTTTCATTCGGTACTTCCTGAGGATTTTGGAGGTACTTGATAGGTCCGAGAGGTGATTCTCCTTCTCCTTGCTCTTGACGAGCATGTCGTTGATGTAGACCTCCATTGTGTCTCCCATTTGATTCTTGAACATTTTAGTAACTAGCCGCTGATAGGTTGCCCCTGCATTTTTTAGCCCAAAAGGCGTGACCTTGTAACAATATAAACCAACCGTCGTGATAAACACCGCTTTGTCCTGATCTAGGGCATACAAGGGAATCTGGTGATATCCTTAGTACGCGTCCAGGAAACTCATTCGTTCGTGAGCTGCGGTAGCGTCTACTAGTTGGTCTATTTTTGGAAGAGGGAAACTATCTTTGGGGCAGGCTTTGTTGAGGTCAGTGAAGTCTATGCAAACTCTCCATTTTCCGTTGCTTTTCGGAACTACCACTGGGTTGGATAACCATTTGGGGAATTGCACTTCCCGTATGGATCCTGCATCTAGCAGTTTTTCGACTTCTTTTTCTATTGCTCTGGCCTTTTCGAGAGCAGTTCGCCGTGCCTTCTACGTTATCGGCTTGAATTGGGGATCGACGTGCAACTGGTGGCAGACCATATTGGGATCGATTCCTGGCAGCTCGTAAGGTTCCCAAGCGAAAACATCTATGTTGCTTCTGAGTAAGGTTGATAACTCCTTTTGCTCTTGGTCGGTGAGTGACGCTCCGATCAGGAAGACTTTGCTATTGTCGCCTTTCCTAGCCGCCACTTCTACCAGGTCCTCGATGACATGCTCGAAGGGGAGGAGCCTGGTCTCTTCTACTCCAGGCCTTCCTTATTTTAATTGCTATCTGGAAGGAATTGCACCCTCCTCCACTTTCTCACTGGGTTGATCGACTTTTTTCTCTGGCTTTGGTCGGATGGCCGCTATGAAGCACTTCATTGCCATCGCCTGGTCACCGTATATCTCCATTACTCCTCGCTCGATAACATATTTGAGCTTTTGATGGTAGGTCGACGAGACTGCCTTCATCGCATGAAGCCATCCCCTGCCGAGGATGGCCTGATACGGTGAATCAATGTCGACCACCAAAAACTCGATCATCTTGGAAACATTTCCAGCGCGCACTGGCAGTACTATCTTGCCTAGGGGCATGGTCATTTTTCCAGGGAAGCCGACCAGAGGGACAGTAGTTCCCTTTAGGTCGGCAACATTCAACTTCAATTTCCTGAACAGGTCGATGTACATTACTTTGGATGAGCTTCCTTGATCGACGAGCAGCCTGTCGATGTCAAAATTGGCTATCCTGAGTGTAATGACCAAGGCATCATGATGTGGGGTTCTTACTCCCACTAGGTCTTCATCCGTGAAAACAATATGCTTGTTGTAGTTGATGTCCTCTGTTCGTCGATGTTTTCCTAACTGTGATTTTGCTGGATCAATCTGAAAAGCTTGCATTACCGCTGTCAGTTTCTTTACCTCCATTCGAGCTGAGTTCCCTTGTATCTGCTTGACGTCAGATACCCCATGGATTACTATGAATTCATGTCCGGCATCATCCTCCATCACGTTGTCGGGTTTCACCTCTCTGTGGGAAGCCACTTTCTCTACCCTCTTTTCCACAAAGTCATTCAAATGTCCAAACTGGGCCAACTCCTCGAGGTGGGACTTAAGAGCCTTGCAGTGCTCGTTCTTATGCCCTCCCTCTTTGTGGAAAGCGCATCTTAATGCATTGTTTCTTTTCGAGGGGTCTCCTCCCATTTTTCGGGGCCATTTGATGAACGGCTCATCCTTGATCTTCGCGAGAATTTTGTAAATTGGCTCTTTGAAGACGGTGTTGACCGCTTGGAACGATTTTGTTACGTCAGGGTTCCCTCCATTTTTGGAGCCATTCTTGCCCCCATTCTTTCCTCCTTTCTTCTGGTTCTCAACTTTCTTATTTCCCTTGGTAGTGAGCTTGGCTCGACCGTTTTCTCCTACATTAAGGCAGGTGACATCTTCCACCTTTGCGTATTTCTCAATCCGGGTCATCAGGTCGTCAATGGTCATAGCTTCCTTCTTCGTTAAGGACTGGTAAAGGAGGAAAGAGTTAGGTAGCCCAATTTTGAAGGAAGCCACTGTCACCTCTTCCGTGCAGTCCTTGATCTCATTGAATAACTCCCAGTACCTCTTCGCATAGTCTCGGAGTGTTTCTTGAGGCGTTTTCTTCATTGTTAATAGAGCATCCATCCTTTTGGGATGGGAACTGCTGGTGATGAACCGGGCCGTAAAGAGCTCGACCAGGGATTTGAAATTTCTGATGGATCGGTGAGGGAGTTTTTCGAACCATTTCTGGGCCACGTCATGGAGGCTCGAGGGGAAAATACGACACATCAGTGCATCCCGGTGATTCCAGAGGGTCATGGCCTGCCAGTACTGCCTGACATGATCAATGGAATCAGTCTTCCCATCGTAAATCATGAACCTTAGAATGGAAAATTTCTTGGGAGCCTCTTCCTCTTCAATTTCCCTCGTGAAGGGTAACTTCATCTGGGTCTTGAGGGCTCTCCTGGCGAGTTCTCTGGTCGACCTGGTGCCACGGTGAGCTGGATGTTGGTCCATTTCTCTGCGGACCAGGTTTCGTATGTTCTCGTCGCTGTGAGCAGAGCATGAGCTCTTCTTAGTTGTTCGCGGAGGTCGTCGTCTGAGTCACCACCTTTGACCCCTTGATATTCCCACCTCGGGGTCCTTCCTCGGCTGCGAGATTTGCTCGCCTGAGGGCTAGGAGTGCGATAGGGGTGTCTCCTGGTATCAGGACGTAGTTCCTTCTCCAGTCTTTCCAGTCTTCTTTTCAAATGAGCATTCTCATCCTCGAATCTTCGAGAAGACTCCCTCAGCTCGTGGAGCCTTGCCTCGTATGCATCAATCAATCTGGATATCTGTATGGACCTTGCTGGTCCTTGACTTTCTTCTGAGGTTGGCCTTTCCAAGCGAGCCCCACGATCTGAACGTCGGACTTCAGACCTAATCCTACGAGGAGCAGGTGGCTCTTGAATATCTCCTGCTTGAGGAGCGTTGCTGCTGTGACCAGACATCTTAGATTCTTTTCTTGGGTGGCCTCTTCTCAGGGAAAGATGAACGCTTCCCACAGACGGCGCCAATTGTGGAGACAATGATTGTGCAACACAAATAAATATGAGAGAAGTAATGACCAAGAAAGAACAAAGAAAATAAAATGCCAATCACACAACAATGGATGTACGTGGTTCAGCAAAGATGTGCCTACATCCACGATGGTGCAGTCAGTATTATTTCTCAATATTCTGGAGAACGAGTACAGAGAATACAACTTGTCCTTTCCCCCGGACCTAGGGTTTAATTTATATATGTGTATGTTAGTTAGTGGAGATGATGGGCTCGTCCATATTAGCCATCTTCCCTATAACTTCCCTTCATGGGATCGTGATCCCCTATAACTTCCCTTCATGGGATCGTGGGGAAATTGGATCAATACAAAAGATGAGGGGCCTGTACTTTGGGCCGCTAGGGCTGGTCTACTCGTCCAGGCCTATAGCACTAAATTTCGGGTACCCACAACAGGTTACTCCAACAAACCTACTAATCCAATCATTATTGTTAAAAGATTACGATAAAAGGGATTGAGACCAACTTCAAATCTGAAAATAATGAAAAGGTCGACCATTGGAATACGTATTAGACTATCCAAAAAGTTGTATAAATCATGTTCATAGTGTATCAATTTGAATATATTTTTCCTCTCGAATACATGCTTATGGTTGATTCGAACATTTTATTTTTTGTTTAAAAGGGACTTGTCTACACATTATAGGAATTATAATATCATAATGTGATTAGCTTGTCATGTTTTTTTTTGTTAGTTAATAACTGAATCGGTTAATTAATTGTTTTTGGACTTTTTTTGTTGTTTAAGCCTGAGGTGATCACGGATATCATGATTGACTTCACTCAACCAGATCACCTTGCTCCTACAGGCTTACATCTTGGCGACAGGGAGTAAATGGTAATCCAAGGGGAGGCTAAGGTTGCCATTCATGGATAAAAGGTGATATTAATGTATCCCTCTTATTTTATGTCTCGCGAGTATTTCTGATATAAATACACTTCAACAAACCTACTAATCAAATTATTATCTCCAATGGTGTTATTTCTAAAGTATTTTTATTTAACATGTCAACAATGAAGCATCTGTAGGTAATGTCTAGATAATGGGAGTTGTATATTCTTCGTTGATGTCATGTAGTCAAGAAGTATAGAAATTTTAACATTTAGAAATTCTCATTCGAAATCTCAATACCTTGACGCTGCTACTCAAATAGGGATAGAGATAGAAAACCCCAGTGGAGAAGGTTTTTTGCAGTTAGCATTTCTTTTAGAGAAATTTGTAAGATAGAAGACCCCATTGGAGATGGTCCTATGGTTTATAATCTCATTATCTCATGGATTTGTTTATTTTAATATTGAACATGCTACCTTTTGGTTGGTGTCTTGGGACTAGGGGTGCAATACACAACACAATTGACCTCTTTTGTCATTTTTTTATGTGCTTTAACGCTATGGTAGATGTCGATTGGCTTAATTCCATTATTAAGTGAACGTATTTTGGTAGTTCCATATGTTTGCTTCGGGTTGTTAGCTCGGTTGAAGCATAAGGTAAGGTGCCCTCCTAATCGAAGACATTGTACAAAACTTGCAGACAATAGATGTTTTTAAATAATGACATCATGTTATTAACGTAACAATAGTTCTTCATATGTATATATTTCTAGTTTTGTCATGTCGATCAGGGGTCAAGAAAATTCTTTCTATTGTCAAGGGTGATTCTGCACCAGTAAGTTGGTCAATTTCTTTAGTTGTGTATGAATCAACAATCTTATTGTGTATCTGGTATATCTGCAGCTTTTGGCAGTGACTGAGATATGTTCAAAGAGATGCTGAGGAGAGGGAAACATCTTTAAATCCAAGGTCATATTTTAGGTTGTTCTTTAACTGGCTGCTGGATCTGCCCATTTAAGGTCATCATGGAGTAAAAAAGAATAGAGTGGAAAACAAGGAAAAATTTCAATTAAAATGATGAAGAAAGGATTAAGTAGCATTTATTTGTTCCTCATTTTTCCGTAGAATGTTTAGAGTGGTAGTTTTGTTATCAAAAAGGTAGATTTAGAACAAACATTTGGAGTATAATGATATTTTCATGCATGTCATGTAGTGTAATGTATAGTAAAACATAAAAGAGAGTCATATATGTGGGCATTGCGTTTTATTGGTAATGTGGATGATGATGCAGGGGAGTAATGAGTTATCAGGTCTGATGCCACTAACAATGTCAGCCATTCGGTCAATGTGTAAGAGCACATAAAGCAGCACAGAGATTTCATTCTATGAGGTCAATATGGATAGGTGTTATGATCTTTAGGAACTCAAATCAAAAGAAATAACAATGTTGGATGATAAAGATGAGCAGATTCACCTCAAGGGTCTCACTCAGGTCCTAGTTAATTTGATGTCTGAATTCATTAAGGCATTTTCTTGTGCAATTCAATGGAGGAAAGTTTCACACACCGGTCTCAATAATGTATCTAGTAGGAGTCATGGGGTGCTTGTTATTACTGTTACCACACCTTGTCCCCGAATGTTGTCACGGGGATGCTAAACCTCGTAGATTTAGTAGTTTTTTTTGCCCCTCTTTTTTCGATTAAAAAAAGGGAAATGAAATGAACCCCTAAACTATCACTTTAATTACAAATAAAATATTTTTAGCAACGCTTCGGGGAGTTTGAAAAATTGGGAGTCGTTCAAGGACTTTCTTGCAAAATTATTAATTTTGGGGGGTATTTGCTACATAGATATTCCATGGGTTTCTTGCAAACTTCCCACTTAAAAATGATCAAAATCGAAACATATATAGATTCTAATCCAGTATTTTATGTAGTTGAAACTTTATGTATATGATATAATCAGGTAAAGAAGATAATAGGAGGACATGCAATGAAGGTATTCACCTACAAAAGATTGCCAAGATCAACCAATGCCTCTTTGCCTTGTCAAATGTGATTTATGCACTGAATAATAATAAACCCTAAGTGCCTTATAGAGAAAGCAAATTGACGATGATATTATCGGATTCTCTTAGAGGTACAAGTCACTCTTTGATGGTAGCTAGTCTGGTAAGGAGTTTGAGATAGCTCGTATACTCTTATATTTTGGTCTGTAAATATTTATATAGTCAATTGTTGTGAATCTACCATCTAAATTGCATTACAATCTTATAGGTTTTGTTTATCTATCGTGTTTATAGAATCCAGGAGAGTATCAATAATCTATTTATATGGTTAGCTTGGCAGCGAGATCGTGTCACATCACCAATTCTGTATCTTCAGCTCAGAAACAAGATACTCCCAAGGTAAAAGTTGATATGGAGGCGAAGCTTCACGCTTATCTTGAATCTAAAGGAAAAATGAAGAGGTCCCAAAGATGAGGGGATTTTGATTCTCCATTTATCACTAAAATCGATAGTTTTATGAGCTCTGTAAAGAAACCTAATAGGCCGCATAACTCTACCAAACCAATGGTGTTTAGCAAAAAAGGTGCTTTAAAGACTCTTCTTGAGCCTCGTAGAAATTTATTTAATGATGGAGGTCTATTTGATCCTGTTATGAAGGTGAGCACTATAATTTAGTATCTTTGTTCTTATATTTTCATCATTTTCAATAATGTTGTTGTTATTTTAGACATTTTAAAATGTGTATTCTACACAATAGACACCAATTCTTAGACTTGTAGTAAGCAGGCATTTCCATTGAAGAAAATAAAGAGTTCCTTGTATACAATATTTTTCACATAGGTGAATTTTTAGTTTTTTTTAAAGTAAAAGTATTTTCGTTTATTCGGAGTTATTGTAGTTTGTAAAATTGTAACTAATCGTACCCGGTATAATTTGTTTTTGGACTAGTTAGTGAACAGTATTTGACTTCAAATATGTGAAAATACTTATAGCCATTTACTTTCCACCTATGTGAAACATATTTCACTCTATAGAGTTTGGGCTCTTTGATCATTCACTTCACTTCTCTTATCTTATATATAAATTTTTGAAAACCAAACGTTTCTCATGCCCAACTGGTCACACAAAGAACAACAGTTTGTGATGGAACATTTCTAAGTTGTGCTCAATCCTTATATTGGGTAATATCCCTGCGCGATAAGCTCATTAACCGTAGTTCTAATTTGAAGGTACGCAAATAAATTTTACAATTGGCATTTTTTTTCCTCATTTTCTCATTTCTTTGTTATTCACACATTCATGGTTTGAACTATTTATATAGAGTTCCCTTGTCCAAGAATACCTTGATCTCTTGTACAACTAGCAAGTAAGTGGTGAAATTGAACTAAAATAACATTGAGGATATCTATGATGTTTTTCGATCATATGGTGCCAATTATGATAATAATAATTGT
Organism: Sambucus nigra; assembly: GCA_949130495.1. Lineage (NCBI taxonomy): Eukaryota > Viridiplantae > Streptophyta > Magnoliopsida > Dipsacales > Adoxaceae > Sambucus > Sambucus nigra. The sequence goes on along the minus strand of OX422210.1, from coordinate 625,479,801 downwards.
TTAACTGTGCCGTCTATATTCAACTGTAGCAATTCAAAAGTAATTCAGAAGTGTTGATCAACCATTATTTTTCATGTCTTTGATATAACGTTCTTCATATCTCTGAAATTACAAAAGATGAGTATATATGTCTGGGATGGAACGGACACTACACTAGTTTCTATTCAAACGAAGTATGGGTTAATTCTTATGCTTTTTTATTATTTTTACAGGGGGACTTTGATATTGAATAGGATCGAAGGTGCTGTATGTAGCCAGGGCACAAAAAAAAGTTGAGCGTGAACAAATTTTGCGTTCGCAGCTTGAGGACCCAAGAAAGGAACAAATCTTGAAATACCATGTAGTATAAATACCCATTTTCCTCCTCATAGCCTTTTAAATTCTTCTTATATTTCATTTTCCTTATTTTAGTAAATGATGGTTCATTATTTAACTTTGAGTGTAGGCCTCAAACATATATGTCAAGAACGATGTTGATGATGTTACTGACCATGCTGTTTTGTTGTCACTGAGGTTGGTGATTGTTGTGGATGAGAAAGAGCTCATTGACTGAGCAGTGGTGCAGAGCGATAGATGACTCTACCAACCCAAGCCCCAATCACCGTCTACAAAAGCGGGGATGTGGTAGGTGTAGTAGGTCGGTGGTTGGAGCTTTTGAGGTGTTGACACAATTTCGCGAAAGTCAAAGGAAGACCGAAACATTTATGCGTGATTTTTTTATGTACAATTTTTGAAGACATTTTTTTGAATATACATAGTGGGTATATCTAACTATGATACACGTAGTAGGTCATTATTTTTTGTGCATAATTACTGTAGATTGTGGGTATATTTATTTGTGTCCCACAAGAGGCTTGGTTCATTCTTAAAATTATATACCATATTCACATCATTATCTTTTAAATGATTTCAGTTTGGATAAAGATAGACAGACCCACTTTTGTACCATTTTTCCATACCCGCTATATAAAAATGTTATACCTTATTGTGTGCCCCGTCAGGGCACAAGGTTCAATTCCTTACCTGTCTTATCTTATTATTAGGCGGGTACCAAAGCGAATACCAAACTGAATCAGTGTAGTGGTACTCTTTCACTTCTAACGTATAACAAACACAGGGTTAATAGCTTGACTACAAAAATTAATCAAATGCAGTGGGTAAGAGGGTAAACCATGAAATTTAGTATTATTATAATACCAAACCAAACATTGTAAAATGATTACCCCAAAGGTCACCCGTAATGGAAACATTATTTTTGGTAATACAAGTAGTGGAATACCTTTGATTCATGGAGGGACGTAGCTACGATTTCTCGATAGTATGGCTAATCTAATGGTAATTTCTGGGGGTTCTGGGGAGGAAGACCTAGAGCCAAATTTTTTTAAGGTTATTTTTTATTATTTACCAAATAATTACTAAAATATTTATTTAATCTAATAAAAAGGGAAATAATTTTCGCAGATACTAATCCAAAATCCATCCCCCCAAATTTATATATACAATATCCCTAAAGTCAATCACAATTTAATCCTAAAACTAAATTTAGAATTTAAACCAACCAACAATGACACTAAACAAAAAAAAATATTAACCATTATATCTAAAATTAAAGGGAGAACCTATGAGTGAAAATTCGAGGGGTAAAATATAATTTAATATTTAAATAAAATTTGTATGATTGACATCATAAAAATTCATTCAAAAATGAAATCAAAATCTAAAATTATAAATTAAATAGAGAATGAGAAGAGAAGTCCTTTCCTTTCCTTTTCAAAGAGTTATGTGGGAAGAAAAAGAATACAATAGTTTTTTATAATTACCAAACCCCATCTTAAATTTTCAAAAAAACTTCATTTTATTCCTAGAATTTTCCTTTGGTACATATGTATATATTTTTTTTGGGGGGGGGGGGGGGGGGGGATGGGGGATGGGAAAGCACAATCCCCCACTAGGCCCCATGTGGCTCTGTCCATGGATTCATGGACCAAACTCAATAAATGTTGGCTGAAGTTATAATGGGTTAGGTGTAGCTGACGAGAAAAATTACAAACGAATTTAATAATTTTAGATCTCGTTCGAACAAGCGGAGGTCTTGAACCATCTTCATATAAAACATTAAATATTGAGGATGAGGATTGTGACTACATAATAAATTAATTTTGCACCAATTTCTTCATGCATAACTCAATATTTAGCTAACAAAAAAATACTTTAATGAACCTTAATAAAAAATACCTTAACAATTGATTAATTTTAATTTTTATGTTGTAATTGGTCTGCGTCAGTGGCAATGAACACGCGTGCGACACGCGGGTGGGTGGGGGTAAGTTGTGTGTATTAAAAAAAAATGCGTGTCACACACGTGTCCATTGTCGTTGGCGCGAACCAATTACAACATATGAATTAAAACTAATGGGTTGCAAAGGTATTTTCTATTAAGGATCATTAAAATTTTGAACCTCTCCTTATATATATATTCCCCTTATTATTTGAATATGGAATTGATCATTCTTATAATTTGCATTTATTAAAATATGATCTATTTATGTGTCACTTTTACTTGTCCTTGACCAATCGTGGTACATAGCTCACTAATTAGTTTCTCGACTTGTTTACTTTTTTTGGGTAATGATTTAATATATGTTAATTTATATAGATTGTAATATTGATAATTTATATTATAATTATATTAATTACATGTAAAATATTTGCATCCAAGAATATGAATGTCATATGCATCTATGTTTCCCAATTACTTTTAGCATAAAATGGAACCCAATTCAAGGATAATGTCCACAAACATATTTTTTGAGCACAAATGTCCCTCTCTCTTCACGCATATTCGATTTTCCGTAATATATACGATAAATTTTGTTAAGTTACATAAAATTTTTTGGAAAAAATTATAATTTGCACATAGAATTTTATAATATACACACAAACATTTGTAATATGTATATGTTAAAATTGTGTATGCCCTAGTTATAAGTTATACGTGAAAGGTTGAATGACTTTAATATTTAAAAAATATGTAAGTGAACTAGAGCAAAAAAAATATTAAACAGTTACCAAAATAAAAATAAAAAACTCGTCCTACCATAGTAGAGAAACATTCATTTGAAGGCAAGGAAAACCATACTTTATTTAAGCTTAGACTTAGCTGTAGTGCTATACGCATTATTATACCTCAGAAAATAGCTTTTAAGTCCAAAAAGTAAATTAAGGAACAAAATACAACTAGAGATAGGAAAACTCAAAACCAAATTAAGATCCAAAATACCCATAGAGAAATTTAAGATGGTAACAAATGAGATGAAGCATAATCAATAGTCAGATAGGAGCCTTCTTTTTTTGTAGTTGGCCTTAAAGCAAGATTGCCTCAACCTTTTTATTTTTTCTGTCATTTCTAAATCTGGTTGCTTCTCCATCATCTTCTTGATCTCTTCTAGCATCTCTACCTCATTTGTTAATCCCATCTCCTAATATTGCAATTAAGAAAAAAAAATACTTATACAAATAAGAACAACATATATTAAACTTACTTACAAAATTTTATATTCAATTCACTTCTTATAAGAGATAAATGAACTCAATTAAAAATAAGGGGTTAATTTCATTTCCCGTGAACTTTTCCCCAATTTTTACATCACCATCCGAATTTTGTTTTCATGATTTAACCCCTAAACTTATATAACGGCTTCATGTAGCCTCCTACCTTGGACCGTCAATTTTTTGGATGAAATATTGGTCGCGTTCCATGCAAATGAGGGTATTTATATCCAATTCAATATAAGAGTTTTAAAAAAATGAAAATTAGAGAAAAACTTTTATAAACTAATTTTTTTTATAGAAAACCATTTAAAAGATTTGGAAATTAAATCTTTTTTTAAATCGGGAAATTACCAAAAAAACTATTTTAGAAATTACAAATAGAAACAATAAAAATTAAAAATATGAAAAATGTTAATTTTTTAAAATACAAAAATAATAGAAAAATATTTTTGAATTTATAGAAAACATTTAAAAAGTTAGCCAACAAATTTAGAAAACGTACATAGAAACACCACCGGGTGGTCCCTCTCTCATCATGAAGCATGGACCGACTTATTTTGTAAAAACTTATAAGAATCTTGAAAAAGATACAAAAGACATTTTAAAAGATTGAATAATAACATAAAAAAAATTTCAAAATCTAGAAATAATAAACAAAATATTATAAAAGTTTGAATATTATTTAAAAAAAACATTTTAAAAAGAACAAATTTTATGGAAAAAATATATTTCTAGGAAAAAAAATTGTAGCAAAAAAAATATTTTTGGCAAAAATCCATATTTCCAAAAAAACAAAAAAACTTGGTTCTTATAAAAATTCAACAAATAAATAAATAAATAAATTCTAGCAAAATTAAAATAAATACCAATACCAACAAACCCATACACATACCCCTAATTAAATATTGGATTTGGGCAAACAAAATAACCTCAAATTCAATACTTTGTTTTTCAAACCCTCCTTTTTCTTCAACCCCATATATATATATATATATATATAAAGAGAGAGAGAGAGAGAGAGAGAGAGGTGCAACCATGATTGCCCATGACGTTATGAGAAAATGAGAAAGAGAGTATAATGAGGTATTATCCACAATTTGGTAAAATACAATAATACCCTTTTAAAATAGTTACATGGTGTCAATTGTGATTATCCGTCCAATAAACTAGAAGTATTATGGTTAAAAGGTTTCGTTTTGAATGTTTAGGGGGATTAAATCCAAAGAATAGAAGTTCAGTTGGTGATGTAAAAATGAGAGTAAAGTTTAGGGGTGAAAATGTAACTAACTCTAAAAATGATGCAATATAGGTCAATCTATTCAAAAGGATCTAGTACGCACGTATGATAATACCTTAACATTGTCAATGAGGGACTCCATACTCTTGATCTTCCGGTGCGGCCACCTCATAATATTAAGTTCTCTGCATCTTTTCTTCAGCACAGTCAATCCTACCTTCAACTCCTTGGTTTCTTCAGTTATCGGAACGTTAAAGTATTTTTGAATCTCATCCAGTTCCAATGGAATCGATTTTAATTTTTTAATTTCCCGACTTTGATTTTCATTTGTGTTTGAAATCACAAATTGTCCGTGAGATATTGTATTGAGCCCTTCTATTGCTCCATAATCTAAATTTTCAGTATCCATAAACATTTGTGGCTTGATATCTACAATACCATCTTGCCTAAAATCTGCACTATTATCATCCCAAATATTCTCAAAATCATCAAATTCCAATTGGGGAATATAATTGTTTTGTTGTGAAAATTGATATTCATTAAAACCAAGTGGAATTTGATTAAGTTGTTGCGAAAATTGGTATTGATAATCAAAGGGGGTTTCATAATTTTATTGTGGAAATAATTGATCGGAATTAAAGGGAACGTCAAAAGAATTGTAATTCAAATTATTAGTGATATGTGAGTATTGCTCCAATTTTCTGCAAACACAAAAAATGGACAATTACACAAGTACACAAACATATATACTAGGTTGTAAACAATATACTTGAAAGAAGAAGTGTATTAATAAGTGGGAGATTACCCTTGAGAGATTTCTTCCAAATAAGGCCAATCGAGTTCATACTCGTTTTCCACCCTAAGCTGATTAGAATCCATTCTTGAAGACAATACAATCGGAGGAAGAAACTAGTATTTATAACCGGAAGATGACTTCCCATTTACCCTCAAACCCTACAATTTCCTATTTTCTAAAACTTAAAACTCAGCCGTGGACTCTACAATTTCCTATAATCCAATTATGATTTCTAATTTTTGACATCTATTCGTCTCCCACCATTAAACCTCACATTGAATGAGAGCAATAAAGCGCTTCCATTTATCATCGCCCTTTGGTCTCCAGCCATTTTTCTTTACAACAAACCTACATACATACATACATACATACATACATACATATATATATATATATATATATATATATATATATATATATATATATATATATATATATATATACAATCGTATTAAATATTTAAATGGCAAGCGGTCCCAAGAAAGCTGATGGTTTAGGTGATGCAACTGTCAAATCTCAGTGGCAAGCTGTCCCAAGAAAGCTGATGGTGTAGGTGATGCAACTGTCAAATCTCAGTTCCACGTCGGTAATATGATGATGTGTGTCTTTTGATTGATTTTGGATATGGGTTTTCTATTACTAACTTGCTATTAAGTAAGTATGTCATTCGGTAAATATTAAGTTAATATTCTTGCTATGGTTTGTTTTTCCCTTCAACAAGTATGCTAAGTTTTCTTTTCTTTTTTTTTCTTTTTTTTTTAATTTTGGGAAAGACGGAACACCTTTATGTTGGAAAAACATGTGTTCTGATGTGAATTGATTGATCTCTTTTACTGCTGCTTCACTTCAATGACATTTGTTAAGGGCAAGAATGACGTGTGAAACAATTCATAGCCTTTTCCCCATTTCTTTGCCGCACGTGTGTGTAGGGGTTTGAATTTCAGTTCAATTTATAGTTATTATTTTGTGTTTGGTTTCCATTTTCTATACATCTGAAATTTATTTGTTGTTTTAGTAGTTTTATTATATATTTGAAGTTGAGGATTCCTTGGAGAATCAACATGGCCGTCTAAACACGAGATATAATTTGTCCACTTATCTCCCGGTTTGATTCCTCTCCTTCATATTTCATCATTTTTGGTAGCCATTTACATTCTATACGAATTGAATTTCTGTTTAGATATGATTTGAGGATAATTTCTCACCTTTTTTTATTGGATTTCAGTTCAAACACAATTTTTGGGTTATTACTGTCCTAACAGTTCACTTTTCTTTTCCTTCTTTTGTAAATATTATTTTTAATATGATTAAGTTTATATTAATTATAGTTGTTTCACATCAAGAGGCGCCGCCGCAATACAACTTACTAAACGAACCCAGTCCACTATGTCTTCATCTCAAAAAGAGCCCGTCACTTTTGGATTTGTTCCAAATGAAGCTTTCTTAAGGAAATTCTTCTAATCATGAGGTGGTTTTAATTTTTTTTATTTTAATTTCCATATCACCCCACCCCCACCTCCACCCCCACCCAAAAAAAAACTTATAGCCATATAAGATAAAGGGAGTAGCTAACGTCACTCCAAAAAATCTTTAAACACTCCACAAACTTTTTGAAAGACAAAAATGCCCTTTACTTTAAAATCAAACAAATTCCATTTTACTTCTTCAACCAAAAAAAAATATTTTTGTAAAAAAATAGTTTTTTATTCTAAAAAAATGGGTCATTTTTTTAATTAACGTTTAGTTCGAATATTTTTATTTTATTCCAAAAAGTCATTCACAATATAAAACACTCCCAAACACTCTTTTTTCTCTTATCCTAAACTTTAAAAAAAATTATCAAAAATAAACAAGGGCGTGGAGTCGTTAAAAAAAATACCAGCGGTTATGAATCTATTATTTTTTAAGTAACACGATCACGATCCAAATAAAGCGCGACGTGACATGGAATCGTATTTTTTTCATACCGGAGGTACGGACAACTTTGTATTATTTCAAATATAATCTTTATACTATTTAAAAAAAATTTCTGCGCCGGCAGTATGCATAGGCGGTCCAACCTCCTATACATACCACTGGCGCGGACCATTTTTTCGTAATATGTTGGTACGCGCCAGCGTTATGTAGAGGTTTTCTATGTAAAAAAACTATTTTTATATTTAAAAAATGGGTCCTTTTTTTAATTAACGTTTAGTTCAAACATTTTTATTTTGTTTCAAAAAGTCATTCACAACAAAATAAAAAAATATAGTCCGCGCCAGCGGTATGTATAGGTTGTTGGACCGCCTATGCATACCGCTGGGGAGGACCATTTTTTTAAATAGTAAAACGATTATTTTTGAAATTATAAAAAATGGTCCATGCCACCGTTATGAAAAAATACGACTCCACGCCACGCTGCGTTTTATTTGAATCGTGATTGTGTTCTTAAAAAATAATAGATTCATAACCACTGGTATTTTTTTTAACGACTCCATACCCTTTTTTATTTTTGATAATTTTTTTAAGTTTAGGATAAGAGAAAAAATAATGTTTATGAGTATTTTACATTCTGAATGACTTTTTGAAAATAAATAAAAATGTTTGGAGTAAACGTTAATTAAAAAAAATGACCCATTTTTTAATATAAAAACGAGTTTTTTTACATAAAAAAGCCTATACATATCGCTGGCGCGTACCAACATATTAGAAAAAATGGTCTGCACCAGCGGTATGTATAGGTGGTTGGACTGCTTATGCATACCGGCGACCCGGAGCATTTTTTTAAATAGTAAAAATTATTTTTGAAATAATAAAAAATGGTCGGTGCCACTAGTATGAAAAAAATACGACTCCACGCCACATCGCGTTTTATTTGGATAGTGATCGTGTTACTTAAATAATAATAGATTCATAGCCGGTGGTATTTTTTTTAATGACTCCATGCCCTTATTTATTTTTGATGACTTTTTCTTAAAGTTTAGGATAAGAGAAAAAAGTGTGTTTGTGAGTGTTTTATATTGTGAACAATTTTTTGGAATAAAATACAAATGTTTGGACTAAATGTTAATTAAAAAAAAAGACCCTTTTTTTAATAGAAAAAACAATTTTTTTACAAAAATAATTTTTTTGTTGAAGAAGTAAAATGAAATTTGTTTGATTTTAGAGTAAAGGGCATTTTTGTCTTTCAAAAAGCTTGTGGAATGTCGTTAGCTACTCCCTAAGATAAATTATAGGAGGGTAGAATTACCTAACTTCATTTTAATGAATATACTGTTTGATTTTCATATTTTGTGTGTGGATAAATGGGTTGATTTGTCTATATATTCATGTGGTACTTCTTAAACACTTTGTATTTTGATTGCGTCAACAATTGAAATCTTGCAAATATTTTTGAAATTACGCACTCGCCCGTGCATCGCACGGGCCTACATGCTAGTCTTTGTATAAAACCCATATCTCTCTATCCATTGGATCTATTCGTCTCCCTAGCTTCTAGTCATGGTATTAAGTTAAGTTTTGCAGTCTCCCTAGCTTCTAGTCATGGTATTAAGTTAAGTTTTGCAGTCTGTTTTATTTTTTTATGCGTTGTATGTATAAACAATAATAAATAGTATACATGCTAAATATTTTGTTTTGAAACGTGGGGTATATAATCATGATGGCCCAAAGGACAAAATACGCTACAAGAAAAATGCCTTTTTATGACACTTTAAAAAATGACTTTATGACAGTTCTAAAAAATTATCATTAAAAGTATAATACTCTTATTTATATGACATATTAATTATAAAGTGTCATTATAAGAATAATAATATTAAAGTACATGACAATTTCAATATAATAGTCATATTAAATGGTACATATTATGACCCTTTTTAACAAAACTCCCCAATGCATACGCGTGAGATAACACAGTACAACAATTTCAATGTTTAACACGCGACTCTTTCCCTCCATCTCACTTTCGATCAATTTTCCCCAAACCCAAATCCGTCTCCTTCCCTCGCTTTTCCATCAGCTTCTCCTTCCCTCAGTTACACAGGTACTCTCTCTCTCACACACACATACACACACACACATAGACACGCGCACATGCGCACACATACTCACACAGACGCACACACATAAATATTAAGCCCTAACTTACAAAGATTTTGATTTCAATTTTGTATGAAACCTCAAGGGTTAGTTCACACCAGCATTTTTTTTAATTTCTATTATTCTATTTTAGATTTACTTTATTTTTAGCTTAAACTTGATTACTGTGTTTGTCTGAAATAATGTTAAAATTAGGGCTTTTAGGAGCATATTAGTACGTAAAAGAATGACGGTCTTTAATTTTTAGTGTATGGTTGGATTAATTTTGTTGAGGCCGTTGTAGTTAATTTAGGTATGTTGTGACTGGTTGTCGTGAAGTTTCATGTGAACATGCTGCAATATTATAGCGAACAATTGTGTTTTTTCTATTAGTTTTATTCTATTATATTATACTCTTCACATAAATCTAGGTTATCCTTTAAGATGAGAATGCTTAATTAATTGATTTTAAACATTCGTATGTTAAATAAATTATGCCATCTTGTTTTGTTGTACATTACTATAGGCAAATTCTATGAAAATGTTTGTTTTAGTGATCTTGGTTAAAAACATCCTTCATCTATCAAATTCATTGAATTTATTTTATAGAACTAATTATTATGGATTGTGTGATTCGTTGATTAAGAATTATGTTATTTGGCATGGTAATCACATTTCTACTACTAATAATTATAGTATTAATAGGTAAGCGTCAAGAAATAGGAATAAACAAGTCGTGGATGTCCATGTATAGGTTATTACGTGAGCACTTACAAGGGGTATGTAATTTCTTTCCAGGTTTTGAATGTATGGAAATGGCAATGTAAAAGTACAAATGTTGGAATAAAATATATTTCCTTAAGATGATGATGTACTTGATTTGTTTTATGTTCTTACCTTATTTTGGTCAAGTCCTTATTGCACATGCTTTTCATTGATGGATATTTGACAGGTAGCTATTGTTTCCATAACAAATTTTCATTTTATCGATGTTCAAGTTACAACAACAATGACTTGGTACGAATAAGAGATAGTTTAATTCTTAATTATTTGTCTTTATTATTATTATTATTATTATTATTATTATTATTATTATTATTATTATTATTATTATTTGCATTTTATTTCTAGTGGTGATAGGAGGTTGGGGTGAGCCAATTGAAAACCCGAATTGAATTGTAGTGGCGCTAGGAATTTAAGGGGGTCAATGGAAAATTCGGATTGCTAGAAGTGATCGTGCCCTCACCGGATAACCAGTTGCCTAAATTGACCTGTATAGGTTTGTATTGGAATGAAAATGAGATTATGGGGAGGATAACATAATATTGAAATCAAAAGACTTAGATAGAATCACAAACACCTTATGAGCTACCAAAGTGATTTATGTGAAGTGATCTTGTTTTATTCAGACACCCGTTTTAGTAAATTGAATACTATATGCTCGCGTTAGGGTTAAAAATGGTCTTCAGGGGGCGAAGATTGAAAATAATAATGAAGTGTCCTATACACAGAGACACAAATACCTTAAAAGATACAAAATAAACTTATGGGAGGTGATCGTGTCCTCATTGAACACTTGATTTTATATATTCGCTAGTTTACTCTTGCTTTGGGGTTGAAATGGGATAACGAGACGAAAAGTTAAAAACAAAAAGAAAGTGTCTTAGAAAGCAACAAAAGTATACAAGTGATGTTTCTTCAAAGGTAGAGAATTAGTATACCAGTTTTATCTAGGTCAATTTTGATGTTATAAGGGAATTTAATATTGTGGTATTGCATCATATTGCTAGCGGCTCTAATTGTGTTTTGATTCACTACTGTAATATCCTTTGAAATTCAATATTCATATATCCGACTCATTTTGATTCACTACTGTAATATCCTTCGATTTGCTGCAATTGTGTTTTGATTCACTACTGCTACAATAAGTGCTAATTGCCATTATTATGTTTTTTAATAAATGTCTTTTATTTCTTAATTTCGTTAATAAAAATCCTATGGGGAATAAAAGTAGCTCGTGGGAAGTGATTGTGTTCCCACTAGCCTCCTGGTGCCTAAATTAACTAATATATGCTCGTTTGGTGTTAAAATTGGGTACTAAGTGGCATGAACACCCCATGTGGCATACAAGTAACATGTGGGAAGAGAGTGCATCCTCTCTGGTCTCCCGATTAATGACATCATTAATCCGTATAGGCTTTTTTGGCGATTATAGTGGGCCTTAAAGGGTGAAAACTCAAAAGAGTGACCGAGTGGACCAAAGAGGGGCACAAACACCCCATGAGGCACAAAATTAACCCGTGGGAAGTGACCACATTCTCACCGGGCTCCCAGTTGCCGAAATTAACTAGTATAGGTTTGTTTTGGTGTTAAATTTGGCGTCAAGGAAATAAAATTCAAAACAATTATTAAGTTGCCCGAAGATAAGTACGGACACCCTATAGGGCATAAACGTAATCTGTATCTTGTTATTGAAGGTATATATACACAAATTTGTATTCTTATAAAATAGTTTTTGATTGGGATTTGAACAAATATGATGGTGTGTTTGATCTAGAATTAATATGGAATTCACAATTATGTGAGGGCGCAAGCTCATCGTATGTCCTAATTTACGAAGATTATTGTTTTGTTTACAAAATGACGTGGAATCGATTCTTCTAAGGCAAGAGGGTAAACCTCTCTTTTCATAAATTTTACATTTGCCATAGGTTTAAATCCAAACACATGTCAATTAAATTGAAAGGCCCCTATAGTAAATGATTTCCCCATCTGCACTCTTGGATTATCTTGCTTGCGCTGATTCTCCTCTTAAAATTGGAAGGCTCCACTATAATGCCCGGATTTGTTTTTTTTAATGCACTAGGTTTTTCGACAATGCATATCAAATTGTATAACTATATGTCAAAAGTCGTACTTGTACGTGTCTTTTTAATAAAAAAATGACATATATTAGTAATCATAAATTACCCTAGATTCATTGAATCAGTATTGGTTTATGTATTCCCGTGTATTTTGGTGTATGAGTGATTACTTAAGGGTTTTGTATTCTTGTGCATTTTGGTATTGATTTTATGCATTGAGTTTAAGTATTCGTAAATCATAATTTTCATGGTTATATGAAAGCATATAAAGTATTCTGTAAACATCCTCCACTTACAGAAAGTCCCCTGTTCAAAAGTAAGCAAGAAATGATGAGGTGGTGGCATTTATGTTTTTATTAAACAGTTTTGATGTTTAATACTTAAAAGAATGATAAACGCATAATATTATCTTCGATGAAGAACACTCTCATTTAAAAACTCGTGTTAATTGATTAAAATAACATCTTCACCATATATTTCCTTTGTTCCTTTTATCAATTTCCAAAATAGTTATGTATATTACTGGTTTGGTTGCATGGAAACCTACTACTTGTTGATCCTCCGTTGCATCGTTGTTCATCCAATCGATACTGCATCGGGATCTAAGATCACACATGTTCATCTATGCTAATACAGCTAGAATAAAAGGATAATGACATCTTGTATTGATCTAGCTCAGCATTACTATTATGCATTTATAACGTGTCGGTAATTGGCGAACAGTTATAAGTCGATTATTTATTTCAATATATACATTCTTATAAATAATGAAACAAAGTCATTGTGTAATTATCTTCCTAATTTAAATTAGAAGAGGGTTATTTAGTTTATTCGTAATATAAGAAAGTATGGAGACTATTTGCCGAAAAAGAAATTATCTATACGGGCCTCGACTGGGGCAGAGGCGAGATGAAGTTTCATGTAGGCATCGTAATAACAAGTGTCTATTTCCCCAATCATTGCAACCGGCTTCCCATATATATACACACATTCACACGAACTTCCAATCACATATATCCTTAAACATTATTAAAGAAATCTTCCACTTTTGTTACACCACCTGACACATATCTCCCATCGCTCTATCTATACAGAGTTCTTGAAAATCGGTTACCAGTTATACTAATCCGGTCTTTGAGTAATATCCATCATGAATTCAAAAATCAGGGAAAACTCCAGTAGACCCCGTTCATTTCCTACATCTACCATTGGTAGATTACGTGGTAAATTATTAACAACAATAGTTTGTAAAAATCAAACAAGAAAAGCCGTTGATATGGTATAATTCAATGGACATTATTGTTCTATTCAACCACAACAGTTTGTATATTAACATTATACATGTAACAATTCTTTGTAAATTTCAAACGGTTGATTGATTGCAAGTGTGTGAATATGGAAGTGATTGGAGCATATGGAGACACAAAAGGAAGAGATCGTAAGAGAGAACAAAATCTAAAAGAAAAAAATGTGAGTTATTGTATATGAGAGTTATCATATTTATTTTGTGAATTTGGAAACCGTAGAAAAAACTTTGAGTTTTATTTCAGTGTGTATGTTCGCACAATCATATATCATCTTCAATAACTATATGGGTTACTAACCAAATGTTACTGCATAAGTGAAAAATCTAAAAACGAGTTCATCACTCTTATGTGAACAAGGAATTCATTATGGATCACTGAACTAGATGTTTAACTAATAACAGGTTACTCCAACAAACCTACTAATCCAATTATTATTATTGAAAGAATATGATAAAAGGGATTGAGACAAACTTTAAATCTGAAAATAATGAAAAGGTCAACCATTGGAATACATATTAGACTATCCAAAAAGTTGTATAAATCATGTTCACAATGTATCAATTTGAATATATTTTCCCTCTCGAATACGTGCTTATGGTTGATTCAAACATTTTATTTTTGTTTAAAAGAGACTTGTCTACACATTATAGGAATTATAATATCATAATGTGATTAGCTTGTCATGTTTTTTTTTGTTAGTTAATAACTTAATCGGTTAATTAATTATTTTTGGACTTTTTAGTTTAAGCCTGAGGTGATCATTGATATCACGATTGACTTCGCTCTAACAGATCACCTTGCTCCTACAGGATTACATATTGGCGATAGGGAGTAAATGGTAATCCAAGAGGAGGCTAAGGTTGCCATTCATGGATAAAAGGTGATATTAATGTATACGTTATCCCTCTTATTCTGTGTCTCGCGACTATTTCTGATATAAATACACTTCAACAAACCTACTAATCAAATTATTATCTCCAATGGTGTTATTTCTAAAGTATTTTTATCCTACATGCCAACAATGAAGCATCTGTAGGTAATGTCTATATAATGGGAGTCGTATCTTCTTCATTGATGTCATGTAGTCAAGAAGTATAGAAATTTTAACATTTAGAAATTCTCATTCAAAATCTCCATACCTTGACACTGCTACTCAAATAGGGATAGAGATAGAAAACCTCAGTGGAGAAGGTTTTTTGCAGTTAGAATTTCTTTCAAAGAAATTTGTAAGATAGAAGACCCCATTGGAGATGGTCTTATGGTTTATAATCTCATTATCTCATGGTTTTGTTTACTTTAATATTGGACATGCTACCTTTTGGTTGGCGTCTTGGGACTAGGGGTGCAATACACAACACAATTGACCTCTTTTATCATTTTTTTTGTGTCCTTTAACGCTATGGAAGATGTCGATTGGCTTAATTCCATTATTAAGTGAACGTATTTTAGTAGTTCTGTATGTTTGCTTCGGGTTGTTAGTTCGGTTGAAGCATAAGGCAAGGTGTCCTCCTAATCGAAGTAAGCTGCATATTGTACAAAACTTGCAGACAATAGATGTTTTTGAATAATGACATGATGTTATTTACGTAACAATAGTTCTTCATATGTATATATTTCTAGTTTTGTCATGTCGATCAAGGGTCAAGCAAATTCTCTCTATTTTCAAGCGTGATTCTGCACCAATAGACTGGTCAATTTCTTTAGTTGTGTATGGATCAACAATCTTATTGTGTATCTGGTATATCTGCAGCTTTTGGCAGTGACTGAGATATGTTAAAAGAGATGCTGAGGAGAAGAAAGCATCTTTCAATCCAAGGTCATATTTTAGGTTGTTCATTAACTGGCTGTTGGATCTACCCATTTAAGGTCATCATGGAGTAAAAAAGAAGAGAGTGGAAAATGAGGAAAAATTTCAATTCAAAAGATAAATAAAGGTTTTAGTAGCATTTATTTGTTCCTTATTTTGCCGTAGAATGTTTAGACTAGTAGTTTTGTTATCAAAAAAGTAGATAGAACATTATTTTAGAATAAACATTTGGAGTATAATGATATTTTCATGCATGTCATGTAGTGTAATGTATAGTAAAACATAAAAGAGAGTCATATATGTGGGCATTGCCTTTTATTGATAATGTGGATGATGATGCAGGGGAGTGATGAGTTGTCAAGTCTGATGCCACTAACAATGTCAGCCATTCTGTCTATGTGTAAGAGCACATGAAGCAGGAAAGAGATTTAATTCTATGAGGTCAATATGGATAGGTGTTATGATCTTTTGGAACTCAAAGCAAAAGAAATAACAGTGTTGGATGATAAAGATGAGCAGATTCACCTCAAGGGTCTCACTCGGGTCCTAGTTAATTTGATGTCTGAATTCATTTAGGCATTTTCTTGTGCAATTCAATGGAGGAAAGTTGCACACACCGATCTCAATAATGTCTCTAGGTGGAGTCATGGGGTGCTTGTGATTACTGTTAACACACCTTTTCCTCGAATGTTATCACGGGGATGCTAAATCTCATAGATTTAGTAGTTTTTTTTTACACCGAGTTTTTCAATTAAAAAAAGGGAAATGAAATGAACCCCTAAACTATCACTTTAATTACAAATAAAACATTTTTAGCAACGCTTAGGGGAGTTTGAAAAATTGGGAGTCGTTCAAGGACTTTCTTGCAAAACTATTAATTTTGGGAGGTATTTGCTACATAGATATTCCAGAGGTTTCTTGCAA
Organism: Sambucus nigra; assembly: GCA_949130495.1. NCBI lineage: Eukaryota > Viridiplantae > Streptophyta > Magnoliopsida > Dipsacales > Adoxaceae > Sambucus > Sambucus nigra. The sequence continues at coordinate 625,463,255 of OX422210.1, read as the reverse complement.
ATTTCCCACTTAAAAATGATCAAAATCGAAGCATATATAGATTCTAATCCAGTATTTTACGTAGTCGAAACTATATGTATATGATATAATCAGGTAAAGAAGATAATAAGAGGACATTCAATGAAGGTATTCACCTACAAAAGAGTGCCAAGATCAACCAATCCCTTTTTGCCTTGTCAAATGTGATTTATGCACTGAATAATAATAAACCCTACGTGCCTTATAGAGAAAGCAAACTGACGATGATATTATCGAATTCTCTTAGAGGTACAAGTCACTCTTTGATGGTAGCTAGTCTGGTAAGGAGTTTGAGATAGCTCGTATACTCTTATATTTTGGTCTGTAAATATTTATATAGTCAATTGTTGTGAATCTACCATCTAAATTGCATTACAATCTGATAGATTTTGTTTATCTATCGTGTTTACAGAATCCAGGAGAGTATCAATAATCTATTTATACGGTTAGCTTGGCAGCGAGATCGTGTCACATCACCAATTCTGTATCTTCAGCTCAGAAACAAGATACTCCCAAGGTAAAAGTTGATATGGAGGCAAAGCTTCGCGCTTATCTTGAATCTAAAGGAAAAATGAAGAGGTCCCAAAGATGAGGGGATTTTGATTCTCCATTTATCACTAAAATCGATAGTTTTATGAGCTCTGTAAAGAAACCTAATAGGCCGCATAACTCTACCAAACCAATGGTGTTTAGCAAACAAGGTGCTTTAAAGACTCTTCTTGAGCCTCGTAGAAATTTATTTAATGATGGAGGTCTATTTGATCCTGTTATGAAGGTGAGCACTATAATTTAGTATCTTTGTTCTTATATTTTCATCATTTTCAATAATGTTGTTTTTATTTTAGACATTTTAAAATGTGTATTCTACACAATAGACACCAATTCTTGGACTTGTAGTAAGCAGGCATTTCCATTGAAGAAAATAAAGAGTTCCTTGTATACAATATTTTTCACATAGGTGAATTTTTAGTTTTTTTTAAAGTAAAAGTATTTTCGTTTATTCGGAGTCATTGTAATTTGTAAAATTGTAAATAAGCCTACCCGGTATAATTTGTTTTTGGACTAGTTAGTGAACAGTAGTTGACTTCAAATATGTGAAAATACTTATAGCCATTTACTTTTCACCTATGTGAAACATATTTCACTCTATAGAGTTTGGGCTCTTTGATCATTCACTTCACTTCTCTTATCTCATATATAAATTTTTGAAAACCAAGCTTTTCTCATGCCCAACTGGTCACATAAAGAACAACAGTTTGTGATGGAACATTTCTACATTGTGCCGACTCCTTATATTGGGTAATATTATTGTCTTAAGGGTACAGTTGTTAACTTACAAAATTTTCACACCCTGCGCGATAAGTTCATTAAACGTAGTTCTAATTTGAAGGTACACAAATAAATTTTACAATTGGCATTTTTTTGTTTCTCATTTTCTCATTTCTTTTTATTCACACAATCGTGGTTTGAACTATTTTTATAGAGTTCCCTTGTCCAATAATACCTTGATCTCTTATACAACCAGCAAGTAAGTAGTGAAATTGAACTGAAATAACAATGAGGATATCTATGATGTTTTCCGATCATATGGTGCCAATTATGATATTAATAATTGTTTAACCGTGCCGTCTATATTCAAATGTAGTAATTCAGAAGTAATTCAGAAGTGTTGATCAACTATTGTTTTCATGTCTTTGATATAAGGTTCTTCATATCTGTGAAATTACAAAAGATGAGTATATATGTCTGGGATGGAACTGACACTACACCAGTTGCTATTCAAATGAAGTAAGGGTTAATTCTTATGATTTTTAATTATTTTTACAGGGGGACTTTGATATTGAATAGGATTGAAGGTGATGTGTGTAGCCAGGGCACAAAAAAAAGTTTAGCGCGAACAAATTTTGCGTTCGCAGCTTGAGGACCGAAGAAAGGAGCAAATCTTGAAATACCATGTAGTATAATTACCCACTTTCCTCCTCATAGCCTTTTAAATTCTTCTTATATTTCATTTTCCTTATTTTAGTAAATGATGGTTCATTATTTAACTTTGAGTGTAGGCCTCAAACATATATGTCAAGAACACTGCTGATGATGTTACTGACCACGCTGTTTTGTTGTCACTGGGGTTGGTGATTGTTGTGAATGAGAAAGAGCTCGTTGACTGAGTAGTGGTGCAGAGCGATAGATGACTCTATCAACCCAAGCCCCAATCACCGTCTACAAAAGCGGGGATGTGGTAGGTGTAGTAGGTCGATGGTTGGATCTTTTGAGGTATCGACACAATTTCGCGAAAGTCAAAGGAAGACCGACACATTTATGAGAGATTTTTTTATGTACAATTTTTGGAGACATTTTTTTGAATGTACATAGTGGGTATATCTAACTATGATACATGTAGTAGGTCATTATTTTTTGTGGATAATTACTGTAGATAGTGGGTATATTTATTTGTGTCCCATAATTTTTTTTATATGTACAAATGACTTGGTTTGGTGCATATTAGGTGTGTGTGACTTCAAATACAAAAAAATTCAAGACTATTTTTATATTATTATAAATTTTGATTTGTGTTTAGATTTATTTGTCGATTATGATGTTAATATTGATTATTACTTTTTTTATTATATGTTTAATTTGTAATTAAATTTTTAATGACCTTTTTAAAAATTTGAAAAATGTTTATCATGATGTTTTTTAAATCAAATATGACATTTTATAGAGTATATTATGACATTTTTTATAGCAGATATGCCATTTTTGAAAAACAAATCATATATAACATATACCTAATATGACACTTTTTATGGGTATCAATTATGACACCCAAACTTACGACGTTTTTTTATTGAAAAATAAAGCGTCATAAAATGCGTTTTATGACACTTAAAAAACGTCATAAAATGCTCTTTTTCTTTTAGTGACATTTTATAGCTCATAAAGTGGAAGAAGTAGAGGAAAAATCGAACACTAATAAACGTCAAAAGAAAAATATTTGACGAGTTGGTTTCATAGTTTATTTTTATACTATTTTTTTCTGTATCTTATTTCTTGTTGAAACAATATTTCTACCCATCTTCAATTTATTTTTTTGGGAAGTCAGATTCATTGGTACGGAATTATGAATTTTTTTTTCATTTATCATCTTATTATGCCCTAGTCGATAAATTATTTTTTCCACATTGTTTTCCTTTACTTTTTTAACTCTACATTCTTTGTTATAGGTTTAAACACTTACATTATAAATTTTTATGTTCACGGCGCTTTATGCATGGAACAACCCGCGTAATTTTGGGCTATTTTAATTAATTTCTGGAAAATGGAGGAAAATAAAGTTTTTGATAAAATTATTTTTATTGCTCAAATATGCTGGTTATTATTTTTTAAGGCGAGAATTTCAAACGGTTTCGAAATCGGAGTTAAAACAGATTTTTAAATAATTTTTAAATGTTTTTAACTCTTGGAGTTGTTTTGACTTCCAACTCTTCATTTATTTGCCTTATTTAAAGGAGTCTTTTGGATTCCAACTCTTCATTTCTTTGCATTATAAAAGGAAGTCGTGGGCAAGCCTTTTAACATACTTTTGGGCACAACTTTTGGCAGCAAATATATTTTATATTCCTCTCCTTTTTAATTATACTTTGTCCCTTGAGATTTGTGAGTTCCAACCTTAGATTAGAGGTGTTCTTGGGGCTATTTTATTGGAGGTTCTTGGAGAAGCTTTTGTAGATCTTTTGTGTTGATCTTGAGGATGTGATCATTGGTTTCTCATCATGGTTTGAGGTATGGGGTTTTACACAATATGCTCCTTAAATCTCGCGAGTGTCATTCTCTTTGAATTCTTGTTCAATTGAACTCATATTTGAATTGATAAATTCATTGAAATCTCGAAAATAATTGTTGAAATTATTTTGATTCATGTGGTATCATTATATTGTTGTTGAGCACGTTGTCATGAGATTTTAATATGGCACGGCTGTTGGGCACCCGCCAAAATTCCTATTTCCCGGACTATGGCTTGATAAAGCATATACGGATGTGGTGAGGCCTGGTGACCCGGTTAAAGTGTTGTTAAGAAATTATATTGATAAATGCTTTGAGATTTGCATTTTGATTTGAATATTCGTACTCGTGTTGTTACGTTTTATTCATCGCTAATATATATTTGTTGAGCATCTTTCTTGTCGTATTGTGTACTTCCCCATATTTTCTTTTAGTGGCAGGTTAGCATGGATTTGGGCGCTATGGATTATTGGAGATTGATTTTATCTTGTATATTTTAGGAATAATTTTTTAATACAAGTTGAGAAGATTGTATTATTTTGATGTATAGAGCTTTGGAGATTTGTATTTTATTTCGAGTTAGATGTTGTATTTTAATTCGAGAGACTTGTTGTAATTAAAGAGATTGAGATTGGTGGATTTATATTATTGTGGGTTTATTTAGATGCTCTATACCTTGTCACTTGTGGATTTGGATTTATTTTATCGCATTAGCGCTCCGTTCGCTCTCCCCGGGAGGGCGAGGTGTTACAATGCATAATTTAATCTCATCACATTGAATATCTAGACTCGCCCACACAAACAACACACGTGGGCACAACTAGTATATATAAATGGTGTCTCCATGTTATTGTGTCACCTATTCACATTAAATGTAAAGAGTTATGTTACCAATGATGTCTCCCCATATACAAAAATTTCTCTCAATTAATAAATGTTAATATTTAAATAGTAAATATTTTTTTTATATATAACGCAGAAAATATTTTTTTTATAAAAAAATGTACATTTTTCTAAAACACTTTATAAATTCTGAATGTTAACATTGCATTATAAAAACATTTGTTCCAAAAAAAAATTGTATTTATATTTATAGAACACCCTTTTCAAACACAATTTATATAAAAAAATGAAGTTAAAAACTAAAGTTTTTATAAAACTACAATTTTTATATATAGTAAAATACTTTATACTTACCTTTATAAAATTAGGTGTTATTAAAAAATTATAAAAAAGTGATAACACTATAGTTTTATTAAAAATGATTATATATCTATATTTTTATAAAAATAGTATTGTTTAAAAAATTAATTTATATTTACAAATAGTCTCTTTATATATATATATATATATATATATATATATATATATTCGTTTGAGATAGGTCGTTTAACGTTATATATTTTACCTTTATTTTTATAAGTATGTTTGTATTGCATTGTATCATAAGAATTGCAAAGCACCCGCACATCGCGTGGGGCTAAAAACTAGTAGGAATAAAAGTGTAAGCATGTTGGCTCGACACCTACATCCTATAAGAGCATCCATTGAAGAGAGAGTAAAATAGCATCAGGTCTGAGGCAGCACTACTGGCCTAGGACTTCAAAATATAATTCAACAACAACATAAACAACAAGTCTACAAATAGTAAAAATTTAATGGAATTTAGGCTACAATAATAACTACACATTTTTCTCTCATATTTTAGTTATTTTTAAGTTAACCGACCCAAACGATTCTAAAGATATCACGCGTCTAATCTCAAGCCCAAGTGAACCCAATGATTAATTCTTCTTCTCTATTATCGCCTAAAACTAATATACTGATTTGTCTTAGCTGGAGTATAAAAATTATAAGCAAATAACAGATAAAGAGATAAAGACTACTGAAATACTAATTTAGAGAAAATAGTAGAGATGAGAGAAAGATAAATAAGACAAGATTTACGTGATTCATCCCGAAGTGTTGCATACGCCCACATGTGTAGGTGTTTGTTGTATTGATCATTGGGCAAAAACCATGAACGATTACAAGATGAAATATCTCAAGTTCTCTTTAGATTTGTACAATATAACATTATGGAAAATATCTTCGATCCCCTCATAGTATGTGTGTGGGTGTTATTTATAGGTTGTTTGAAGAGAGAGAACGTAGAGTGATAGGTTTCATGCCTTTATAGGCCAGGCATGTACACAATTTACATGCTAGTGAGAGAATAATCATAAAGTTAGTTATTAACAAATGGGGAGAATATTTTTATATCTCCTACATGTGCACGTGTAATTAATGTTGCTGACATCACCCTCTCATATTGCACATACTTATTGTAATAGAATCACTTAATGGTGTCAGCCTGTTGTGAGGTAACGGGGTTAAATAAACTGACTGGGATGCTAGGGTCGATTTGATTGCCTAGGCTAACAAGATTAGTAGCTAAGTCGCCCTCATATTTGTAGCTTATGAATCCATGTGTCCTATTTTGATTAGTCCATGAGTCATACCAAATTATGGAATAACATTATCATAATTGGTTCCATAATACATCCCCGTATATACATCTCTAGTATAATATCAAAAAGGAGGGACAATATTTACATCTACCATCCACATGAGTATGGTCCCATACATGTACAAGTAAATGGACTACGCACAAGCCCTCACATAAAAATACAAAGACCTATCTCTATCACCTTTATGGATCAATCATGCGCACTAGGTAGAGCTATAGGTCGTGCCGAGCCTATAAGCTCAAAACCAAGGTAAATCCCATCTCTATCGGGTACCTGAGCGATCAATGTTGTATGCACCAAATCAAAATCCCTCCTTCTACGTCACCCACGAGTACTCACACATGGTATGCTTACACATAAGACCACATAATAACAATCCAAATCACTCAAAGATTACTAATCCATAATCCATAATACTTAAAATAATTAGTCCCATTTAATTTAAAATATAAACCCAAACTGACCTAAAGTCGTTATAACGATATTCTTAACTCGTTCTAACAAGTTTACCAAAATTGTTCGAATGACCTATAGAAACCGTTCAAATGAGATGCCCTATCTCATTCTAATGAGTTCCCAACTAATTCGAATGAGAACCCACATCTCGTTCTAATGAGATACTAATTTCATTCAAATGAGATGAATTTTCATCTCCTCAAAGTTCCAAAATCTGTCATTATTAGCCCAAAACCTAACTCCTAAGCCTCTAATGATCACCAAACCCATACTCCTTTAGATATAAGATGTCTAACCGCGTTATTAACTTATATCTACAAATTTTAAATGATTCTAGCATGTATTTAAGAGTTAATTATAGAATATAAGGTTAAGAACCCTAGGTTCATAGCTTTCCTCAATTAGTCTCAGATTTACATCAATTCTCAAAATTAACAAGAGGATTTTATGCGAGTCAATGATATAAACTTGGTTTTAAATATTATACACATAATCCAATTCAGATTCAAAGGATTTAACACTAAAATAAACTTATGTCATTAACATGATGATTAACCTTAATTTCACTATTTTAGTCAATTACGAAAAATAAGGTTTAGATTATAAACTCGGATTATCATATGAATTGGTGTAGATTTTAATGAATAACCATTACTATAGCATAAAAACAATTAAATTCACACACTGTGTAAAATTTCCTTAACTAATTAGGTTGAGTCCAAGCTAATAAACTTTAAAAATTCCATCTCACTTGAGTTCCTCTTCTCTCTAGCCTAATAGGGTTTCTCTTAAGAGCTTCTAATGTGAATTATCTCAAGTACAATGATCTCTTAAGTTATCTTACCACAAAATTAGCATTAGGCTACATATGGGCCGCAACCCAATGAGCTCAAATACCTATCTAATTGGCCCAAAACACCACCCGAGTCATATACTAACCCAAGGACATAATACTCATTATTTTAAAGCGTAAAAAAACATTGTGTACGTTCCTAAAGCCGATCCAAAATATGAGAAAAAACAAACTATTTTTTATCGAGTACGCGTCCAAATATCAATTCTTTATGTAATACATGTGCCCAATATTTTATTATGTTTCCCGTATGAATTGTGATAATAAGAAAATCTTGGGATTTGGAATATTATTATTGGGTTTATATCTTATTTGACTATTTTAGAGTCTTGATGATAATTGTTGGAGGTCTTTGTGTGAAAATTGGAGATATTGGAAATTGTGGTTCGAACGAGTTAAGGGTCGTGCAAACGAAATTGTTGTTTCGTTTGAATGAAGACAGGTGGTTCAAACAAGAAGCCAATGTTGTTAGAAATGTAGATCAAACGAGGTGCCACTATCTGAATTCGTCAGAGGGTCGTTCTATGGTCGTTCAAACAAATCCCCCTTCTCATTCGAGCGAGGCCTCATTTTCATTTGAATCAGGTTGCCCATAAATTTTAAATCAGGTTGCCCTTGTGTGCTGTCACGTTTTGGACCGTTGGATCGATGACATGTCGAGTTCTGGTGAATCCAGATTGGGCAAAAATGGGATTTTGAGGTTTATGGGTGTTTTATAAGGGTTGTTTGGGTTATTTGTAGGTTTATTTTGAGAGATAAGAAGACATAGGTGGGGAGGTTCTCCTCGACTAAAACCCATAAAATTTCCTCCCCCTCTCTCTTCAATGTCAAGAGTATTCCATCTCCCCAAAGCCTTTCCCACCATTTCTACACCATATCCCCACCTTATGCCACCATATATCACTAGTATTCCACCATATTTAAACCTAATACACCAATTTCCACCATTGTTGTGCAAATCTACGAATTTTGGAGGTGTTGTTGGGGGGTTTTGGAGAAGAAGAAGAAGTGGAGATTTATGGAGTTTGAAGGAGGTTTTTACTTGGAGCTTTTATGGAGGCAAGCTTTGTAGATATAGGCAACCTCCTTGAGGCCACCTTAGGAGGTGGGGGGTTTCCATTACCTTCTTCTTCATCCAACCATTTTAGGGGCTACATATGAGGTGGGAAATCTCTACTCTTATTTTAAGACTCCATTTTGCACATTAGTAATCTTGTAGCTAGAATTGTAAGAGTAGGATTCATTATGATATAAGAATGATACTTCTTATGATTTTTAAAAAAAATTTTAGAAAGGGTTTCAATGTTTTTGAGAAAAATGATATATTTCAATAAAGCTTGGTATTAAACGTTTTTATGAAATAAAAATGTTGGAAGAATGCTCATTTTGTGTGGAAATATTTTATGGATAAATCTTTCAAAGTTTTCTTGGGAAAATTTTGGGATTTTATATAAATATAAATTATATTCAAGTTTTGAAGAAATAAAAATGTCTTTTGCCTTGAAAAGTATGTTTGTGCAAACATTATGGAATTTCTAGATGTAAATTACATGTTATACCGATTTGATATGATTTGGGGGCTTAAAATCGATCTTCTCAAGTATAAAAACTTTTAGTATTTTGAGCTTGAACATATAAACAAGTTTAATGAGGGTTTTATCGGTTTTAAGTATGAAATAAAGAAATTTTATAAATTTCAGTTCTTAAAGTGTGTGAGAAGGGTGTTGAAAAGGTGATGAGTGTATGGTTTTAAGACTACATGAATTAATAAGAAAATGGTATTTTTATTATAAAGTAGTCTTGTATGTTCAATGATTTCTTGAAAAAGAAAGTAATGAAATAAAGATGTTTCCAACTTGAAAGGAATGTTATTCCAAAATGTTAAAAGAAAGTGTTAATATGTTAAAGACACTTAAGACATTAGTGTGGGTAACTTAATGGTGTTTTGGGAAATAACACTTGAGAAAATGGAGGAAAATATAAGTTAGGAAATAAATGGGTAAAATGGTAATTTTACGTAAACTGAAACATTTTTATGAAATAAAAATATTGGAAAGGGTGTTACACACAATGGTCCTAAATGAACTTGATTTTGGAATAAAATCAATGGAAGGGTATAAAGGATATGAAATGATCAGTTTAAAGGTTAGCACAAGTTGGGGTGAAACCTCGAGTTTTGGCTTCGGTGAAAAAAAGGAAAAAAGGAAATAATGTGGACATTTTCAAAGTATTGAAACACATTTATAAGGACTCGGGTGACACCGGGATACTTAAGGAGAGCCCGGAGCCCTAGGGTGAAAGACCCAAAACCAGTGGCCAGAGCATATGGTAGCATAGTCGATGGTCTGGAGCCTAATAAAGTATGTGGATACTAGAAGTTTTCGAGAAAAAGATAATGAAATTGGAGCATGTCAAGAAATGGGTTGTGTAGTGAATATATGAAAACACAACCTAACTTGGATGAATTAATAAATGTTCGGATAAAGGATAAAGTGGATAGGAGATGTGAAAAATGATCAATATCTATAAAGTAAAGGAATGGTAAAGTGAAGGGATTAAATGGTTAGTTAAACAACCTAGAGAGGTTTAACCCATAATTAACACAAGGGTGTGTTTATGAAAGGGTGGTTTCAGAGAAAAATAAGTATTTTCTAACACGGTGTTTGCATGTATTGAAAGGGTGATTTTCAAAGAAAATACTAACGTGAATTTGTATATATAAAATGGTGATTTCGAAAAAAGAAATGAGTTTCCTTAAAGAAGGCGTATTTATTTTAAGTATTTAACTGGGTGTGTTAAACCGAGAATTAAAGGTCAAATTAAGTGAAAGGAATTTCTTGTACAAGAATAAGGTAAATTAATCGGGATAAACAACATTTTTGGAATAAAAACGGTTTCATGCATATATATATATATATATATATATATATATATATATATATATTTGGTAGTTGCACATGCACATAGATATAACGTGTTAGAGTCTCCTTTTTGCCGTTCGATTTTATATTACATTGTTGTAATTTTCCACTGGGCATTCGGCTCATTCCCCCATCTTCGTTACGGCGAGTTGGGTGTGATTTTGTATTTTGAGGAAGTTGTACATGTAAGAACCCTTTTTAATTTGCGTTGATATCTCTGTATGCTTGAATTTCAGGGATGCTTCCTAGGGGTCCCTTATGTAGCTTGATTTGAAATGGAAATCGCATGCTAAGCAAGTGAAATATTAATTAAATAAAACTGGACTAACATCATTATGTAGGTTATTTTATTGCACTTCACACCTAATGCTCGGGTCAGATCAATTTGATCATGGGTAACCATAAATTAGGGTGGGGGAATTTCAAATGGTATCAGAGCTCTAGGTTCAAGGCGCTTTTCGTGAGTGACGTGGTGCGATCAGTATTAGCTCTTTCAACGTTGGTCTTGGTTTTGGACTGACCACGCTAGAATGGTAACAATTTCAGTTTGTGTTCTCAACGATAAAGTCAAGGATATTAGCACGACGAGTAATTCATTACTAAGTGTCATGCGACTAATGAGAACGTGTGTGCTTGCATTCAAATGAGCAACTTATATATTAAACACCTTTTAACCCAAACAAACCCTAAACATGCAATAGTATGTGATTGAATAAGATGATAATCTAAGCAAGAACATTCAAACACATGCAATTGAGGAAAAATCCCCCAAAGGGGAAAACCATTTATTTTCATTATAATATTGTAGGCTATACAATTTCGGATTACAATGAAAATACAAGTGACTAAGAATTACCCTCAGGTATCGGATTCTGTAGTAGCGGCTGGAACTATCCCTTTCCAGTAGGGCTGGCGGCTGGAACTATCCCTTTCCAGTAGGGCTGCAATGGAGAAGAGAAACGGCTTCTCCACAAGTGTGTGACACAGAAATACCCGCAGGTGTCGGTTCCTATGTCGACGGCTGGAATTTTCCCTTTCCAGGAGGGCAGCAGTGAAGAAGAGAACGGCTTCTCCACAAGGGTTGAACAAACCAAAGTTGTGTTCTTGGGTTACCAAAAAGATTCACAAAGGTTTGGCAATTGTGTGAATCAAAACATGAGTCTTGGGACTCAAAAAATATGAAGACTAGAGTAATTTGGACTCTCAAAAACGTCTTCTAAAGTCTTAAAAAATAACTCCCCGAAGTTGGCTTTAAATAAGAAACCTTTGAGCCTAAAAAATCTCTGTAGGATCTGGCAAAGTTTATCCCAGGAGGACCGGTCTGGGTCTTAGGCGGATCGGTCCGGTTGACCGGATCGGTTCTTTTATTCTGATGCGGATAGGTCCGGTTGTGACCGGATCGGTTTGGTTGATCCTGCTTCATCAGTTTGCATTCAATCCGGGGTATACTGGATCTACAGCAATCGGATCGGTCCGGTTTAGGGGCGGATCGGTCCGGTAGCGAGGCGAACCGGTCCGGCTGACAGCCTTTGATTCCTCTTCTTCTTTTGATATTCGGATCCGTTGATGTAGATGCGATCTTGAGTTTCTTCAACGGTGTAACGGCGTACGACATAATAAATTGCTAATGGACAAAAATGTCCTTACAAATCTCCCCCTATGTCTATGCCGGTACATACATAAAAACAAACATTCGAATTATCAAACAACTAAAAATGATGCCTATACAAATCTACCCTTCCATGAACCCAAAACTGGAAAGATACAATTGAATGAGACTACAGCGTTTGCTCTTCAACTCTTTCAGGAATCATCAAATCTCAAAGCTTTTCTCATTAGGGTGTGCAATCCAATGATAATCAATGTAGTACCTACACACATGAGAAAAAGCAAAATACCAAGTGACATATCGAGTTTGAAATGAGATAATATGGATATCAATATATGATAAAAACATAAGCAACATCTCAAAAACTCCCCCAAAATTCAAACTCCCCCATAATATGATAATTCTTTCTCCCCCTTTTTATGATGTCCCCAAATAGACAAATGAGAAGAATGAATCAAATAAGCAAAATAGGGGTGACACGATATACAAAAAAATACACAAACTATTTTTTATTTTTCAAATTTTTCATACAAAGATAAGATACCAATATGAACAAATATGATACAAAAAAAAACACCATGGATTTAGACTCAAACAACCAAGTCATGGAAACGGAATGAATGGGTGTGAACACATTCGATAGGTAAATAAACTCAATCAATCATATGTGCACGATGCATACGTGTACTCCTAACGAATGAACATCAAAGGTATCCTTAGGTGTAAAAATTTGTTGAATTTAGATGACATCGTCTTATGCAAATCAACAAATCAAAGTCAAATGATTTTCACACCAATAATGTCCAAAACTATATAGCGCATTTTCAAGAATTTCAAGGACGTGCAAACCCGTTTTAATTCTCCAACCAAACTCCCTCGAATATATTTTCTTTTAGAGGTGATCTAAATTCTCAAACTTTGGAGAATTGGTGCAAAAACCTAAATGGCCCCTTTTTTGGCATGAATTTCTTTTTATTGCCTTTCAATTTTTTCGGGGCTCTTTTAACCTCTTTGGACCTCGGATAATAAAATTCCTCAATTTTTTAGGTCCTTTTTAACGGTGGCTTTTGCGCAAAGGATAGATAATTACCTTTCACAGCCCCTCCCCGTTATCAAAACAATGCACACAAACTCACAAAACGGTTTTTATATGCACAATTTCCTTATAAAAAATTTATCGCGCTTGGTTCGTTTTAAGGACAGGATTGAAGCGAAAACACCCAACCAACATGTGATAAGACAAGCACAATAATCAAACAAATCCGTGCATGTGTGCAATCAAGGAAACATGAGTCAAACATGTAGGAAGTAACACTTAATTACATCTTAATGACTCCAAACATTATAAAGCACATGGATGAATTGACCTATTGTCTCAAAACACTATCAAATAGTCACATGTAAAATGGAATGATGTTGTGACTCGGTCACCATAAGTGTTCATCCATAAACGGTGCAAACAGAAAAAATCTTTTTGGATTTTTCAAAAATTTTGTCAAAATAAAATCTTTTTGTATTTTTCAAAAATTTTCAAAACAAAAATATATACAAAAAGTACACATGTCATAACACTAGCAAACAAGTATAAATCATGAAACCACAACTAGTGTATGACAAACATGCAAACACAATCATCTATATGATATGGCAAGTGAAGAATCATGTGCAAGCAACCGAGAATCAACTTGTCTAAAATCTAGTGTATCCAAAAGTGATTTCCTAACCCAAATAGATGTGAAACAACGTGTGGGGGATTTAGTAACCAAGGTAACACTAGACTTCGACATCCTAGGACTTCTTCCAAGATCAAAACAAAATCTCCTAAGGTGACCTTTCCTACCACAATGTGAACATGTGTAAATGGGAGGAATGTTACCTAAAGTGTGATCTTTTCTAATGTCCTTGGGATTAATTGACCCTCTAAAACAAAATATGGTTTTGGCTTTAGCACTAGAAGCATGAGAACAAGATGAGCCATTACCATCACTATCAAACCTACTTGAGTCTGTCAAATCATTTTTTAACTTCAAAATTTTTTACTCCAACAAAGAATTAGACTCTTCCAAATTAAGGGACGCCTTTTTCAAGTTTTCAATAATTCCTAAAAGCGTATCTCTCTCTCTCCCTCAATTAAAGAAAACTTTTTTCTAAGAGTCTTTTCACGTGCCACAAACTTATTGACTAAAATATTTTTCTCCTCTTTGGCACAAACACAAACCATTGAATTTTTAAGGTCCTCCAATTCTTTCTCTAAAAATAGGACCCTATCATCACTCTCCTTTTTGGACAATTTTAAAGCATTAAATTCATGGTCCAAAGAAACAATTTTTTCATGATAAAAATCTCTTTGATTATGAACCGTTTGCAAAAGATCCATCGCGGATTTAAAACGAGAATTTTCTTTTTGCAAAACTTTAATTCTTTTGCAAAGTTTCAAATTCAAACTTTTTAAATTTTCAGCATGGTCGTGAACTTTTTCAAAAATAGGCTCCTCATTAAACAGGCGTTCCATTGAAAAATTGCGATTTTTCACAAAATTGATTTTTCAAAAAAAAATCAATATCACACGATTTTGCGGAAAATAGGAATACACGATAAATTAGCGTAACCCGCTCTGATACCAATTTGAGAACGTGTGTGCTTGCGTTCAAATGAGCAACTTATATATTAAACACCTTTTAACCCAAACAAACCCTAAATATGCAATAGTATGTGATTGAATAAGATGATAATCTAAGCAAGAACATTCAAACACATGCAATTGAGGAAAAATCCCCCAAAGGGGCAAAAACATTTATTTTCATTATAATATTGTAGGCTATACAATTTCGGATTACAATGAAAATACAAGTGACTAAGAATTACCCTCAGGTATCGGATTCTGTAGTCGCGGCTGGAACTATCCCTTTCCAGTAGGGCTGGCGACTGGAACTATCCCTTTCCAGTAGGGCTGCAATGGAGAAGAGAAACGGCTTCTCCACAAGTGTGTGACACAAAAATACCCGCAGGTGTCGGTTCCTATGTCGGCGGCTGGAATTTTCCCTTTCCAGGAGGGCAGCAGTGAAGAAGAGAACGGCTTCTCCACAAGGGTTGAACAAACCAAAGTTGTGTTCTTGGGTTACCAAAAAGATTCACAAAGGTTTGGCAATTGTGTGAATCAAAACATGAGTCTTGGGACTCAAAAAATATGAAGACTAGAGTAATTTGGACTCTCAAAAACGTCTTCTAAAGTCTTAAAAAATAACTCCCCGAAGTTGGCTTTAAATAAGAAACCTTTGAGCCTAAATATCTCTGTAGGATCTGGCGAAGTTTATCCCAGGCGGACCGGTCCGGGTCTTAGGCGAATCGGTCCGGTTGACCGGATCGGTTCTTTTATTCTGATGCGGATCGGTCCGGTTGTGACCGGATCAGTTCGGTTGATCCTGCTTCATCGGTTCGCATTCAATCTGGGGTATACTGGATCTGCAGCAATCGGATCGGTCTGGTTTAGGGGCGGATCGGTCCGGTAGTGAGGCGGACCGGTCCGGCTGACAGCCTTTGATTCCTCTTCTTCTTTTGATATTCGAATCCGTTGATGTAGATGCGATCTTGAGTTTCTTCAACAGTGTAACGGCGTACGACATAATAAATTGATAATGGAAAAAAATGTCCTTACAACTAAGTAGTTATTGTTGATCATTTTCGCACTTTTGATTAGATATGTTAGTGATGTGGCAGAGTTTGTGTGAGCCACTAGTGGCGACACCGTAGTTTTTAGTGTAAGGTGCTTGTGCGTCCACCCTTGGTGATATGAGAGGCCAATTAAGACGTAAAATGGTGAATAACATCCACTAAATTATAAATGTGAATTTTGTAAATGCAACTGTGGCGGTTAGGTGACTACTTAAATGGTATGGAATTGTGATAAGGATGCATTAGGTTCTGGGGTACGGTACTTTCAGAAAGTTAATAATGATGATGTAATTAGGCAAATTTGATCCTTGGGGTAGTATCATGTCATAAGATAATTGGCGATTCAATAGACGATAGGACCCATGTTATCAACACTTAGGGGATGGGTACTTGATCTGAGTCGATAAAATACTACTATTGTAAGAAAGTGTCTTGGTGGTTGTTGATCAAAAGTTGTACCTCACAAGGTATGATGAGAGTTACAGGCAGGTTGCGGTAAGTATGTTACATATATAATGGTGAGAATTAGGGAGAATTAAGAGTGAACTCTAGATAGTCTTCCATGTCAGGGTTATAGGAATATGGTGCAACTTTGAGGAATAGGATCTTTAGTGATGCCGGTGATGCAGACCTAGAGGTTTAAAGGTTATAGATGACATCCTATATCCTGTCAAAATCTTTATTAATGTCAGTTTGTGATTTGGTACACTGTCCGTTTGTAAGTAAGATAAGACTTTTATCTAAGTGTAAGGGACATTTTAGTGGCTTAATTAATGGCTAGGTGCAAGGTAATCTTAGTATGAATGTGGTTTTAGGGCATCTTGGAGTGTCCCTAGGATAAATTGTGTGTGGCATCATTGGGAACAAAAATCGACTGTTGTGATGCCTTAAGGTGTTCGATGATTAAGGTGAGATATATGTAGAAGCTCGTAGACTATTGTTTGTGAGCACCTAGTAATCACAATGTGGGTATTGAGAAATTTCTAGAGCACACCTACGATGAGAAAGTCATGGATGTTGAAATCTTAGTGGGTTTTGAGGACTTTTACCAATTAAGTTTGATATAAAGAGGTACTACTATCTTGGTGATGATTGTAGTAAGGGTCAGGTAATGACCTCAGGTTGTTAGTCAAGGTTTAAAATATTGAAATAGTGTACGTGCCAGGTGCTGTGATCCGAATTGGCACAGATGGGTGGTGTCACCCTCTAAGAGAAATTGGAAACTGGTGTCGTGAATGGGTGTGGTGCTCGGATGTCATGTAATGGCTAGTGTAGGCTATGTGACATTTGATTTTGAGGAGTACTAGTAAATGCATTCGAGACTTAGTTTAGTGATGTCATATGGAAACTTAAAAGTGGCACCCCAAAGGGGTATCGAAGCATGATTAGGATGCTGGCGTCTGTCGCTAGTATAAGTAAGAATAGCGCTAGCAAGGTAAGGACTAGTTCTTTTAAAGTCTTGCCAAGACGATACGGATTAGAAGATGTATCCTGGTATGGTACTTACTACCCTTGGAATGTCAATAACGATCGATATGGCCGTCAATTAAGTTCACTTTGGGTAGAACATAAAGATAAGCTCGGTGAGGACCTCGTATAGGTAAAGGTTATTATAAGGTGCATGTTTTTCATAATAGGGTTCTCCCTAAGGATACATAGGGTTACGAAGTTACAATCATGATATTATAAGGTGGGAAGTAACCTAGGTACAATGGGTTGGTAACATCATCACTGGTAAGATGAACAAGGTTGGTGTCGACAAGGGCGTTAGCATTCATCAATCATAATGACTCACGTTAATCAAGGATGTAAGGAGGAAACCTTATTTTTATGGAGGAAGGTATAGTGTTTGACTTCCCAGGGGATAGTAGGTTCATTTGTGGCTTTTGTCTTGAAGGGATGAATGATTTGTGATCTAATTCTTCATGGTTGGTGACTTGATCTAGGGTATGTGGCTAGGACAGTGCCCAGTGAGATCTTCTGGTAGGAGTCGTGGACTTTAAAGGATGTGTCTTAGGTTTTCTTTTCACAGACCATAGCCCTTTGCGTACGGATGGGATTTTCTCAGAACAGTTGTTTGTTCCTTTCATTTTTATGTGTGTATCCCTTTCAGTTCTGGTAATAAAGGATCAGTATTTCGACGAATGTGGTAGCTTGGAATTGTACCATGGCATGGTACAACGTGGTTTTTCCTATTGGAGTGCGTGTGGACTAGCATGGTTAATGCAAATCGATAATTGGGTGTGCCCCTACTTGAGGTATTCTCACTACTTCACAATGTTCAGTGTACGGGTAGCTGCAATTTCGACTGCACAGCTTTCTCGTTATAATTATTTTCCTTAGGATTAATGACCTTACGACTGGTCGACATGGTAGTCAGTGGCTCTGGTTGTAAATAGATTCATGACAACTTGAGGACATTCTATAGTGTTATAACTCGAGAAAACTTAGCACGCAATGTTACTTTACCACGATGAGTGGATTGGTCCGATACTCAAGTGAATGATCCTAAGCAAGGCGCCTAGAGTAATACTAGGGTCAACGTAGTGACAATTCGAAAGGTATCAATCGAGTGCACGCTGATGATTTTATTGATGTGTAACTCTACTAAGTGAGTGACTTACGATATGAGGTTATATGGTCATGGCAACTCGGGGATCTGAGTAAACTTAGAATGTGTAGTCCTTAGATTCGAGAAGATTGGTTATATTACGATTCACATTTGGGTAAATATCGATCACTAAAGAGGTTGACTGACAGAGGCACTGCTATGATTAATTATTAGCAAAGGTAGTCTTGGGACATGATTGAACGTAATTGCCAAGTGAGTGGAAACTCGGGCACAATTATGCAATTTTAATGGTTAACATGACGGTGAGCGTTATAGCATGTCGTATGTTGGGCTTTTGATGATAACCCCATGTTAAAGAAAGTGATGATGTGATCATAGCTATTAAGGAATTCGATGATTTTGTCTTACAGGATTTCTATGACTTGGAATGAGGGTTGGTAAATCCCATGAACTTGAGGAATTGGCATATAGATAATTTTGGGGACGAAAATTCTAAATGAGAGGAAAAATGTAATACCCATTCCCAATATTTTATTATATTTCCCATATAAATTGTAATAATATGAAAACCTTGGGATTTGGATCATTATAATTGGGTTTATATCTGTATTGGACCGTTTTGGAGTCTTGATGATAATTGTTGGAGGTCTTTGGTTAAATTGGAGATATTGGACATTGTGGTCCGAACGATTTAAGGGTCGTTTGAATGAAACTGTTATTTTGTTCGAACGAAGATAGGTGGTTCGAAGTGGAGATCTATCGAGGATTGAACAAGGTGCGTGTGTCTGAATTCGTTAGAGGTTTATTTGAACGAAGCCCCTTTCTCATTCGAACGAGACCGCATTTTCATTCGAATCAGGTTGCTCAAAAGTTTTGAATGGGATTATCCTTGTGTGATGTCACGTTTTGGGCCATTGGATTGATGACGTGTCGATATCTCGTGAATCCAGATTGGGTAAAAAAATGATTTTGAGGTTTGGGGGTGTTTTATAAGGGTTGTTTAGGTTATTTGCTGGTTTATTTAGAGAGATAAGAAGAGAGAGGTGGGGAGGTTCTCCCCCACTAAAAACCCATCATATTTCCTCCCTCTCTCTCTCCAATGTCAAGAGTATTCCATATCCCCAAGTCCTTTCCCACCATTAATACACCATATCCCCACCTTGTGTCACCATATATAACTAATATTCCACCATATTTCAACCCAATACACCCATTTCCACCATTGTTGGGGAAAGCTATGAATTTTGGAGGTGTTGTTGGGGGTTTTTGGAGAAGAATAATAAGAGAGATTTATGGAGTTTGAAGGGGGTTTGGGCTTGGAGCTTTTATGGAGGCAAGATTTATGGAGCTAGGCAACCTCCTTGAGGCCACATTAGGAGGTGGTAATTGACATCACCTTCTTCTTCATCCAAGCATTTCTGGAGGTACATTTGAGGTGGGCAAACTCTACTCTTAGTTTAAGACTTTATCTTGAACATTAGTAGTATTGTATCTATAATTGTAATAATATGATGCATAATGATATAAGAATGATATTTCTTATAATTTGTAAAAATGGGTTTACAAAGGGTTTTAATGGGTTTTAAAAAAATGATATATTTCAAGAAAACTTGGTATTAAACAATTTTATAAAATAAATATGTTGGAAGAATGCTTATTTTGAATGGAAATTTTTACGGAGAAATGTTTCAAAGTTTTCTTGTCAAAAATTGGGGATTTTATATAAATGAACATTTTATTCAAGTTTTGAAGAAATAAAGTGTCTTTTTTCCTTTAAAAGTATGTTTGTGCAAATATTATGAAATTTCTAGGTGTAAATTATATGTTAGACCCATTTGATAGGATTTTGGGGCTTAAAATCCATTTTCTCATGCATAAAAACTTATAGTATTTTGAGGTTGAACATATAAATAAGTTTAATGAGGGTTTTATTGGGTTTAAGCATGAAATAAATAAATTAGAAATTTCAGTCCTTAAAGTATGTGAAAAGGGTGTTGAAAAGGTGATGAGTGTATAATTTTAAGACTACATTAATTAATAAAAACTGGTATTTTTCTTATAAAGTAATGAAATAAAAATGTTTCCACCTTGAAAGGAATGTTATTTTAAAATGTTATTCCAAAATGTTAATGTGTTAAAACATTTAAGAAGTTAGTGTGGGTAACTTAGTGGTGTTTTGGGAACTAACACTTGACAAAATGGAGGAAAAGACAAGTTTGGAAAGAAATGGATAAAATGGTAATTTTAGGTAAAGTGGAACATTTTTATGAAATAAAAATGTTAGAAAGGGTATTACACACAATGGTCCTAAATGAACTTGATTTTGGAATAAAATCAATGTCAGAGTATAAAGAACATGAAATGATTACTTTAAAGTGTAGAACAAGTTGGGGTGAAATCCCGGGTTTTGGTTTCGATCAGAAAAAAGAAAAAATGGAATAATGTGGAGATTTGAAAAGTGTTAAAACGCATTGATAAGGACTCGGATGATAGCATGATAATTAAAGAGGGCCCAGAGCCCTGGGATACAATACCCAAAACTACTAGCCTGAGCATATGGTAGCATAGCTAACGATGTGGAGCTCGTTAAAGTGTACGCATATTGGAAGATTTCGAGAAAAAAGATAATAAAATTGGAACATGTCAAGAAATGGGTTGTGTGGTATATAAAAATATAACCTAACTTGAATGAATTAATAAATGTTCTAGTAAAGGGTAAAGTGGACACGAGATGTGAAAATTGATCAATGTCCACAAAGTAAAGAGATTAAATGGGTAGTTAAATAAATTAGAGAGCTTTAACCCATAATTAACACAAGGGTGTGTTTATGAAATATTTTCAGAGGAAAATAAGTATTTATAACACGGTGTTTGTGTGTGTTGAAAGAATGATTTTCAAATAAAATACTAACGCGAATTGGTATATATGAAGGGGTGATTTTGGAAAAAGGAATGATTTTCTTAAACAAGGTTTAAGATTTCAATATACCCAATTAGGTAAAATAAAAAACAAATGTACAAAAATTCAAACAACATTATATTCAATTTCAGATTTCAATTTCAAATTCAAATTTACACAACATTATATCCAATTTCAGATATTCACCCAATTTCAATTTCAGATTTACACAACATTTAACCCAATTTAAAATTTATACCCAAATTTGTAAAAACACTAAATTAATTTAACACACACACACACACATACACACACACACACACATATATATATATATATATAAACAGAGAGAGTGGCCGGTGAAATGAAATTAAAAAAAACTAGGGTTTTTTATTTATACCCGATACCAGACCGTGACCCTCCTGTTAGGACTATGTTTTTTTTAACTTGTCTGATTTATTCTGAATTTGAAATGAAATTTTAGTTTGTTGATTTTCGATTTTTAATTTTTCCAAAAAAATGGAATCCAAAATAAAAAATAATATTGAATTTCCATTTTTTTTATTTTTTTGATCTGATTTGCTAAATTATTTTTTATTTTTTATTTTCTAATTATTTTTTAATTTCTAGTTTTGCCAATTGTTTTTCAATTTTTTAAAACTTTCTCATATCCCACATCGGTTGGGAGAGGATGAGGGTTCCAAAGTATTGCTCTAAAGGAGATTCTCCTCTTAACCTCTACACAAATGAAAAAAAATGGGTCAAATCCTCATGTATTTACATGCTGAGTTAAACATTTTTCTTTATATCTTTAATATGAGAATTTTGAGTAATTGAAAATCCTTAATTTATTTTTTTGAAACTGTAGAATTTCCGAAATTTTTGATTTTTTTTTAATTTTTGCCAATTTTTTTATTTTTACGAATTCAAAATTTTTTAAATATTTTGAAAAAGTCAGATCGAAAATATAAATAATTATTTTATTTCTGCAAAATCAAAATTTGTTCCGAAAAAGCATTTTTCGATCCGATCCGACCGAAACACAGGTCTATCCCCTACAACCAATTACATTATCACAGTTCCCAATGTACGGTCACGGTTCCCAGCTCTGACCACTATGTCACCCTTAACTGATCACAGTTCCAAATAGTGACCATTGGACCGTGACCAATTCGAATTAAAATATTGTCACAGTTTTAGGTTACGATTAAAAATCGGGACCATGCTTCACTATGGTTTGTCATGATTTGGTCATGATCTGAAACTGTGACCCTCAACTTGGCCAAATTGGCGCCAAAATTCCTTCAATATAGATTATGATTGGGCCACAGTCTGGAGTCGTGACCATGGTGGTCACGGTCTGAAACCATAACCATTATTTTGTCTAGGTCACCTATTGAAGGGGTCACAACCTTGGTTGAAATATTTTACTGTGATCACAGATTTAGACCCTGACCCCCGTGGTCACGGATTTGGATCATGACTCACCTCTTATGATCATACTCGGTATATGTCATAGTTCTCGACATTGATAAGAAGGCTCCGATGTTGAGATGGAGACTATTAGCCATTAGATAAAGACTAAGGATGATTGATATGGAGACAGAAGGTGGATATAAGTATTTCAATGAAGTTTTAGGGGCTTTTTTTAGATGAAGGATTTCAATGGAGGTTTAGGGGATCTAATACCATTTGAAGTTTGAAAATGAATTTAAAGAGAAAATTATATGTTATTGAGATCGCACTTAGCTCGATACATATAATACACTTTATAGGTACGCAATACTCGATCATTAAGATACCCATAAGAATATACACATGATATAATATATGTTTATTAACATATTAAAGATAATGAATTACAAAAGATGTTGCCTATTACATGTAAGGGATCCCTAGTGATAGTATCCAGGTAACGAGTAATTTGAAAATATAACATTTTATGAATTAATATTTATCAAGTATTTCATTTATTCATAATTCACTTTTATATTACAAACGATTTCCCTCAAAAGTAAAAGTAGAATATTTATTTTTTTTACCCGTTTTTTTATAATTCTCAAGAAAATAGTAACAAATAATAAAACACAAGACTTAAAACAAGAGAGAATGTAAAAGAATTGGATCTTCATGTTTTTCACAAAATATGCCTAAACGATAAAAAATAAGACTTATCTTTATCCAATGCATTGATCAAGTTTGTTGTAGAAATCTCTTTTTAATCATCTTGATTAATTGCTCCAGCGATCCCTCTTCTTTAATTAAAAATTTCACTCAAATGGAATTTCAGAATTTTGTCTCTAGCCAAATATATTGTGTGTTTATGAAGGCTATTTTGATGGAGAATGACCTATTATATATCGGGTGAGAGAGGACCTAAATCTCCTATGCAAACTGTAATTCTACCATACATCACATTTATACATACATTAGGAGACTAACCCACTTAATCTCTTAAAAATCCCGGTGATTTATCTAAAGATCTCCTAACCAAATTTGATTTCTTAGTTGGACCACATTACGTAGGACTCTTTTATTTAACCAATTAATTAATTACGAATTTCATAATTCCCAAATTAGTAAATGGAGAAAATATTCCTAATAGTCTCCTACTTGGTCCTAATAAGAATTCACATAATGATTTGATTAAAGGAACATCAGGCGAGCAATAATCTTTAGAATAGTCATTAACAATAATTCACCTTAATTAAATACTCCACTAAATATGAGTCAAGATGGTTCCACACTAATTCAAGATCATAGTTCCTTCCATATACTACGCCACTAATGTCATATTTAATGAGGCCTAAAATGTGAATTGTCAATAATGGTTCCATAATGTCTTTATAAAAAGATTATTTCTGTCATGTTCATCCATTAATTCACATGCATGTATACAATAGAGACAGAAATATAAAATTTGGAAACACTTTGGTGATATCATAATGTAGTGTAAAAAATAAGCACTAGCAATCCACAACATCAAAATTTTATTGGCTACACTTAAGACCCATATCTTAAGCATGCTTCGTCAATGTCTTTTGTGATAGCCCATTTATATGGATTTGCTATGTCAACACGTATACTAATGTGTTCAAGTGACACTCTTTGTTTCATACTTTCTTATTTAATTGAAAGATATTTACATGCAATTTTCTTAGTTACTCTTAGAATACATAATATTTCATCATAAAGAAGATTGCAATGATATTGTCATAATATTTCAGTGGCTTGATAATGGTGTTGATAACTCCAAGTCCCGAAATGAAGTCACGCTGCTAAAATACATAAGTTGTAGCATCAAAACATGATACAAACTCAGTTTTCACAATATTTAATGGATGGATTATGTTTCACACCTTCATTATATTGGTCGGTTAACCAGAACAAACATACTTAAGAAAGAGTAAACTTCATAATATTCATACAACTTGTAAATTCGGTCATAATAACCATTCATATTTAAATGAACATATATCATAAATGCGTGTGTATAGTTTATAAGTATCTCATTACTTAATACTTAACTCTTAATTCCATATGAAATTAATTTGTTTCTCTACTTTCTAAATTCGTTCTTATATATAGAGAAAATATATAAACTTACTCCCACTGATCTTAAGGTGTATACAAATATACAATGATTAAAAACATGATAATATTGTATATTAAAATACGATATGCGGGAAACTTATGTATATACATGATATTTTAAACATATACACATGGTTTATTAAACTCCAAAAATTAGTTTTCATATCCACTTAATGTAAGTTTCTATCATAATGAGCTACGAATGTCATAAGAATTCCATGTCCTTAGATATAATTTAAAAGGTTCATTTACAACCTTTTCCTCATTAATGGTGAAATATTTTACTCTAATTTAGCTTTATATCATTTAATTACCGTTAGAGTCGCATTTGGTCTTGATTGTAATACCCCGTATTTTTGTGATATTTATTTATGGGATTAATTGAATTAAATGTGTATTAATTGGGAATTAATCCGGATAAAATACTAGCGAGATGTGAGTTGGTATTTTATTATAATGTGTATATATGGCGATATATGAATATTGAAAATATTGAATTTGTCGTGAGATAGAAATACGGCAATTTGGGAAATTTTGTTGAGACGCGTGTGACAGTCGCGTCAGGAAAGTAATTATTTAATTAAAAAGTGAATTTTATTTTTATTAATCATATGGTCATTTTGAGTGCGCCAACGTGTCCGAAATGGTCGAAATAGTCAGAAAACACTAGCTGGGGGGTAAGTTTGGGTCCCGGGGCATTATTGGGCCATACCGGTAACTTAAAAGGGCATTTTGGTAATTTCGGAAATTTGGGAATTAAAACTCACGAAAAATTAGAAATAAAATCTGACTTATTCTTTATCCACTAAACCCACTAACTACACTAAATGACTTAATGTGCTACGGGAGTTATTGGAAGAAATAGAAAAGATGTTCCTAAGGCAACCTCTAAACCTCCATTTGCATCATCTTTAGAGAAGAACTTGTAGAGAGAGAGAGAAAAGAGAATTCTACAGAGGGAGAGAGAACAATTCAACCTTCAAGATTCAACATCAAATTCAGAGAAAGATTAGAGGCAAGTGGTTTAATTACGTTATTTGTAGAGAATGCTTCTTCCATGTGTAGGAAATTTATATAATTGTATTGTTCTTAGGAGATTTATAAAAACCCATGAAATTGGAGTTATGAATTCAGATTTTAATGTAGGATTGCATGTAGAAGTGTTATTGGATGATTGAACTAAAAGAACTACTACTTTTCATGTTACAAAAACGGATTTATTTATGAAAGTTGGTGATTTTAAATTCTAGGGTTCATACTCATATGATTTGGGGGAAAACTATGGGAGAATTTATAATTAGGTGTTGTGTAGAAAGATTTGATTCCATGAATGTGCTAAATTTCGACCTAAGAATGTTTAGGAATGTTGAGGAACCTTAAAATACTGTTGGGATAACGTTTAGTTGAGATTAGAGAAGAGAAAATTGGTGAAAAACGTAATAGGAATTTTCTGGGCTCGAACTGTCACCTCGTTAGAAGACCTGCCCAGGTCGTTTGAACAAGCTCGTTCGAACGAGCTTCTAATGAGTTGACAGTTTGCCTTCTAATGAGAGGGATGTTTGTTCGATGCCTTTCGTTCGAACGAGATCTCGTTAGATGCCCACTTCGTTCGAACGAACTCTCGTTCGAACGACCTCGTTCGAACGAGACTTCTAACGAGTTGACAGTTTGGCCTTTTTGGCCTGATTTGACTTCTAGTGTTCTGTAACCTTGTTTAATTGTAGAGATGACAATTCCTTGATGACTAATCGATATAGTTTGGACATTTGGGATATATTGAGGAGTAAAACATAGAAGTGTGGTTTGAACCAAATGATATTTATGGGTTAGAACGTGAGTAACTAACTACGTCGTGAGGTTAACGGATGATGTGTATATATAAATCGGGGACGCATGTATTGGTATAAGAATGAGAAGTATACCACTAATAAATTATGGTAATTACTAAGATATGTGCATGCTTAGTATACGTATATGATTTTGTGTATGACATACCTACCATATTTGCTATCACGGGAGGTTTACGTTCGCTTAGGGCCATCTACTCCTTGTGTGCCCGGATTTGGATTGGTGCCTAGAGAACATAATACTAGAACGACTTATTTGTGAGTTAATAAGTCAGCTGACTGTGGAGCGTAGGTATGTACGTGACCCATGGCTATGTTGAATTATGTTCGCCTCCATTTTGTGTGTTGTGCTTATTCTAACAATTCCTGAGAGATTCGGAATTTGAAATCCTTATGTACGTGATGTACCGGGATGGATAGCAGAGTATGTGTGCACCGCAGCTTAGCCTCGGGGTGCTTGTATTGTATATTTATGATGTGAATAATATACGGTTAAATGAAAAGGAATTTTGATGTTTAATTGCGAGAATAATTTATAGTAACTCCTTGAGAAGTTTAAAAAAAAAGGGATAACATGCCGTGAATTGTAATGTCAACAATTGAGAATACGAGTTTAATTAAAGCTATCTGTTTAAGTGATAATATTGGGAATTTATATGGTGAATCGAGTGGAAAGGTTAGAACTTATGTCGGTTTAGTTAGATATGATAATCACTTGAATGGGTACGGTACGTTAGGAGTGCACAATTAGACGAGAGGTGAGTATTTCATGTGAGAGCACGTCCTAACATGTACTTTGCATTCATTGTTTTAATGTTATTAAAACACTTGTTGTTTTTAAAATACTCTCCACTTTCGGGCTCTGACCCGTTTGTTTTCAAATCTACTTTTTGTAAAAACCTTTTTAGGTGCCCAGCCACAAGGACACCATGCATAGTATTTCCAGTCAGGTGATGAGCTGTAGCTGTTGTGGAAGTTACAGGGCCTTACTAGTAGACGCTTCATTTGCCTTGACTCTATATTCAGATTTCATCAGTTGTAGGGCATGTCGCCCATTTCTTTTAGAGACATTTCATTTCTTTCAGTTATTCAGACTTTTGGTTTGTAATTAATTCAGGATGCAGACTTGTTTTATTTCTTTCCATATTGGGATTGTTGTGAGGAGTTTTTCCTCTAGACTCATTTTTACTTGATGATTTACTATAGTTGGATTGTATCGTGAATGGTTGTGTTACGTTTCTATATTTCATTTATTGCATGTTAATCAGATTTAATTTAAAATTTGGCAACTCACTTTTTTAAATACTAGGTAGTTAGTAAGTAATAAAATGCTTTCGACAGTGATGCTATTAACTGAACCAACTTGGCATTTTGTATTAATTTAATAAAGGAGTAGTTACCCGGTATTTAATTAGTCGGGGTGTCACAGGTGGTATCACAGCATCAGATTCTAGTGTCCTTTAGGATCTGTACGGCTTATTATGTTTCCGCTGAGCTTTGGACTGTTGTATTCATTTATGTATGCTTCGCTCTTCAAATATTTTAAGTTTATAACTGCGAACTTATAGACTTTACTCTTATTTCAGATGCCTCCACGACGTGCGCAGCGAGTTCCTAGGGATGCACAGCCCGAGCCACAGCCAACTCCAGTACAGGGCACCATGAATGCCGCTGAGGTTGCAGCCATTGTAGCACAGGCGGTAAACGCTGCTCTTGCCGTTGTACAGTAGGCACCACCTCAGGTGCTGGTAGCAGCGCTAGTTCAGGCACATGCATTCCCGTCTGCTTGGGAATGTGTTCGAGATGCTTTTCAGAAAGCACACTCTCCTGAGTTTGCAGGTAGCTCCGATGTTGTGGTATCTAGTCAGTGGAGGAAGGATATTCAGAGGCACCTGAGGATGTATGAGTGCACAGAGGTTCAGAAGCAGATACTAGCTACTTTCAAGCTAGTAGGTTCTGCATTGCAGTGGTGGGAGTCTATTACCACCGCAGAGGAGAGAGATACTCTTTCTATACAGGAGTTTTGGGTGCGGTTCGACCGCAAATATTTTTCGTCAGCTGTTCATACGGAAATGAGGAGGAAATTGATGAGCCTTAGACAGGAGGCTAAGACTGTGGCCGAGTATGAGGCCGAATTCACAAATTTGCTGAATATTGTCCCGGATGAGATACCGACAGAAGAGAAGAAGATTCAGAAGTTTACAGATGGGTTGACTTGGAGGATCCGTCAGCATTTGTTGGGGAATCTATCGTTGGCCACTTATTGTGATGTGGTTAACGCTGCATTGCTCCATTGCCAGGACCACCGCTTTCACTTGACAGAGGGGAAGCGATCAGGAGAGTCCAGTCATCAGGGCAGGACCGGGGGAAATGGTGCCAGCGGGGCACAATCAGCTCAGGGTCAGTATAGGTAGGGTGATCAGGGTTCCCAGCAGGGGGATTCTAAGAGATTCCGATCAGGGGGTTTCAGGCATGGACAGGGAGGTTTTAGGCAGGGCCATCAGGGTCCGAACGGCCATCAGGGCCAGCAGGGTCAAAATGGTCAACAACAGCAGTTTCACCAGGGTCAGCAAGGCCAGGGCAGAAATGGTAACGGTCACCAAGGTCGTGGTCAGCAGGGATAGCGAGGGGGAAACTTCCAGGGGAAGTGTTTTATTTGTGGTAAGATTGGCCACAAACGTCAGGATTGTTCTGATAGGGGCAGGACCCCACAGCAGCAGCAGCAGGGTGCTCGGCACGAGCCATAGAGGCCTATGTTTCCCGCCGTCCTCCCAGCACCACCACAGATGGAAGCATTACCACCCATTCCAGCGGTCCCAGTTTAGCAGGGGCAGCTTCAGTATGGGAGAGTGTATCAGCTCCAGCATTTCGCAGTCCCACAGGATCCACCGGCCATTGAGGGTATATTCTCTATTCAGGGGACTATGGGGCGTATTTTGTTTGACACGGGGGCTACACACTGTTTTATTGCTATGAGATTTGCACGCACCATTGGGTTGTTAGACACCGCCGAGAGTACGGTTACTTGTGTAGATTCGCCGTTGAGTAGGGGTTCCGTGATTTCCCTTGTATGTAGAGGCGTGGGTATAGAGATTGGGAGGTTTACTTTACCCGCGGATATGTTAGTGTTAGAGATGACCGAGTATGATGCCATTATTGGTATGGATTGGCTAGTTGCATACCGAGCCATAATTGACTATTTTAGTAGGAGTATTATCTTTGCCATTCCCGGGCAGGAGATGTTTTTAGTGGCGATGCCTTGCCCTGAGGGAGGATCGTCCACTCACTTGTATTATATAGAGGAGGAGACCTCTAAGGAAGTGGTGATACCACTTGATTCGATTCCGGTTGTTCGAGAGTTCGCCGATGTATTTCAGGATATACCTGGACTACCTCCGAGTAGGGACATAGATTTTTTGATTGATTTGATGCCGGGCACTCGGCCTATTGCCCGCACGCCTTACCGTATGGCTCCAGCTAAGATGAGAGAGTTACGGGATCAGATTGAGCAGTTGTTGGGTCAGGGGTTTATTCGGAGGAGTACTTCGCCGTGGGGTGCCCCTGTGTTATTCATTAAGAAGAGGGACGGATCGTTGAGATTGTGTGTGGATTACCGGGAGTTTAATAAGGTCACGATACGGAATAAGTATTCGTTGCCCCGAATCGATGACTTATTCGACCAGTTGAGAGGAGCTTCTTTCTTCTCAAAGATTGATTTGCGATCGGGATACCATCAGTTGCGTATCAGGGAAGAGGACGTCTCGAAAATTGCTTTCTTAACGAGATATGGTTCCTACGAGTTTCAGGTTATGCCTTTTGGGATAACCAATGCTCCAGCAGTGTTTATGGACTTGATGAATAGGGTGTTCAGAGAGTTCCTGGACCAGTTCGTCATTATTTTCATTGATGACATTCTGGTTTACTCCCAGACAGAGGAGGAGCACGCCGAGCATTTGAGGCAGGTTTTGCAGACGCTACGTCAGAACGAGTTGTATGCAAAGTATGAGAAGTGTGGGTTTTGGCTGAAGGAGGTTCAGTTTTTGGGGCATATTATTTTCGATCGAGGGATATCTGTTGATTCGGGAAAGGTATCCGCGGTGAGGGAGTGGGGACAGCCCACGACACCGACTGAAATCCGTAGTTTCTTGGGCCTAGCAGGATACTACAGGAGGTTTATTCGGGGTTTCTCAAAGATAGCGGGTCCTTTGACACATCTGACTTGTAAAGGTGTGCCGTTCATTTGGAGTGATGCCTGTCAGCTGGCATTCGATGAGTTGAAGGACAAGTTGACCTCAGCACCTGTGTTAGCACTGCCGAGACCGGGAGTTGAGTATCTAGTTTACACCGATGCGTCCTTACAAGGGCTTGGAGGTGTATTGCAGCAGGAGAGTCAGGCCATAGCTTATGCTTCCCGTAAGCTTAAGCCTCACGAGAAGAATTACCCCACTCATGATTTGGAGTTAGCGGCAGTTGTATTTGCACTTCGGATTTGGA
Organism: Sambucus nigra; assembly: GCA_949130495.1. NCBI lineage: Eukaryota > Viridiplantae > Streptophyta > Magnoliopsida > Dipsacales > Adoxaceae > Sambucus > Sambucus nigra. Next base: position 625,432,027 of record OX422210.1, on the reverse strand, counting down.
GACATTATCTTTTGGGGGATAAGTTTCGATTGTTCACGGACCACAAGTCCCTACAGTACTGTTCACGCAGAAGGAGTTGAAGATGCGGCAACGGAGGTGGCTTGAGTTTGTGAAGGATTATCAGTTTGATATCCAATATCACCCGGGGAAGGCTAACGTGGTAGCAGACGCGTTGAGCCGTAGGCCAATAAATGAGGTGGCAGGGGTATGGAAGGCTAAGTGGAAGGATTTGGGACACCAGGATGCAGTGGCCCGATCATTCATGTCGGTGATGACTGTTACACCGCAGATTGTCACGAGAGTGGTAAAGGCACAAGCAGATGACTCGTTATGTCAGGAGCAGATAGTTCGATTACTAGAAGAGGGAGCCGAGTCCTATACCGTTAGTTCAGACGGGGGATTACGCTTCAATGGGAGACTGGTAGTTCCGGAAGGGGAGAATTGCTACACGAGGTGATGGCAGAGTCGCACGGCTCACGGTTCGCGGTACATCCCGGTGGGGACAAAATGTACCAAGATATGAGACGTCAGTATTGGTGGAGCGGGATGAAGAGAGATATCGCCATGTTTTTTTCTAAATGCGCCACTTGTCAGCTGGTAAAAGTGGATCATCAGAAACCGGCAGGATTTCTACAGCCATTAGAGGTCCCGATGTGGATGTGGGAGAGCATCTCCATGGATTTTATCACGGGGCTGCCTACGTCACAGAGAGGTCACGACTCCATTTGGGTGATTGTGGACAGGTTGACCAAAGTCGCTCATTTTCTACCCGTAAGGATAGACTACACTACGGGACAGTATGCCCAGCTCTTTATGGCGGAAATAGTGAGACTTCACGGTGTGCCCCTAAATATCGTGTCTGACCGAGACAAGATATTTGTTTCGCGGTTTTGGGAGAGTTTTCAGGAGGCCATGGGCACGGAGTTGCGATTGAGTACGGCATATCACCCGCAGACCGATGGGCAAACTGAGCGTACAAATCAGATTTTGGAGGACATGTTGCATATGTGCATCATTGATTTTGGGGGTGGATGGGAGCAGTATCTTCCACTGGTGGAGTTTGCTTACAACAACTCCTACTAGTTCACCATTGGCATGGCTCCATTTGAGGCGTTGTACGGTAGACCTTGTCGTTCCCCAGCATGTTGATTGGAGGTGGGGGACAACAAAATACTTGGGCCGGAAGTGATTCAGGATACTTCGACGAGGATAGAATTGATACGGAGTTGCATTCAGGTAGCTCAGGATCGGCAGAAGAGCTATGCCGATGCGAAAAGGTTCTTCAGGGAGTTCCAAGTGGGGGACCAAGTTTTACTCAGAGTATCTCCTATGAAGGGGATTATGCGATTTGGGAAGAAGGGGAAGTTGGCACCAAGATATGTGGGACCATTTCCTATCATCGAGCGGATTGGGTCTGTTGCGTATAGACTTGGGTTACCGGAGCATTTGCACAGGATTCATGATGTGTTTCATATTTCCTCGCTAAGGAAATATCTTAGAGATGATTTGGCTCATTCTCACATTGCTTTGGAGGACATCGATCTCCAACCCGATAGCTCCTACGAGGAGGGGCCGATTGCTATTTTGGACCGGAGTGAGCGGAAACTGCGGTCAAAAATAGTTCCGTTAGTACGTGTTCAATGGCGACATCATAATGTCGAGGAGTCCACATGGGAGCGCGAGGATGAGATGCGCGAACGTTATCCAGAGTTGTTTTTACTAGGTACTTTCTAGTTCCGAATTTCGGGACGAAATTCTGTTATTAGGGGGAAGTATGTAATACCCCGTATTTTTGTTATATTTATTTATGGGATTAATTGAATTAAATGTGTATTAATTGGGAATTAATCCGGATAAAATAATAGCGAGATGTGAGTTGGTATTTGATTATAATGTGTATATATGGAGATATATGAATATTGAAAATATTGAATTTATCGTGAGATAGAAATACGGCAATTTGGGAAATTTTGTTGAGACGCGTGTGACAGTCGCGTCAGGAAAGTAATTATTTAATTAAAAAGTGAATTTTATTTTTATCAACCGTATGGTCATTTTGAGTGCGCCAACGTGTCCGAAAGGGTCGAAATAGTCAGAAAACACTAGCCGGGGGTTAAGTTTGGGTCCCGGGGCATTATTGGGCCATACCGGTAACTTAAAAGGGCATTTTGGTAATTTCGGAAATTTGGGAATTAAAACCCACGAAAAATTAGAAAAAAAATCTGACTTATTCTTTATCCACTAAACCCACTAACTACACTAAATGACTTAATGGGCTACGGGAGTTATTGGAAGAAATAGAAAAGAAATTCCAAAGGCAACCTCTAAACCTCCATTGTCATCATCTTTAGAGAAGAACTTGTAGAGAGAGAGAGAAAAGAGAATTCTGCAGAGGGAGAGAGAACAATTCAACCTTCAAGATTCAACATCAAATTCAGAGAAAGATTAGAGGCAAGTGGTTTAATTACGTTATTTGCAGAGAATGCTTCTTCCATGTGTAGGAAATTTATATAATTGTATTATTCTTGGGAGATTTATAAAAACCCATGAAATTGGAGTTATGAATTCAGATTTTAATGTAGGATTGCATGTAGAAGTGTTATTGGATGATTGAACTAAAAGAACTACTACTTTTTATGTTACAAAAACGGATTTATTTATGGAAGTTGATGATTTTAAATTCTAGGGTTCATACTCATATGATTTGGGAGAAAACTATGGGAGAATTTATAATTAGGTGTTGTGTAGAAAGATTTGATTCCATGAATGTGCTAAATTTTGACCTAGGAATGTTTAGGAATGTTTAGGAACCTTAAAATACTGTTGGGATAACGTTTAGTTGAGATTAGAGGTGAGAAAATTGGTGAAAAACGTAATAGGAATTTTCTAGTCTCGAACTGTCACCTCGTTAGAAGACCTGCCCAGGTCGTTTGAACGAGCTCGTTTGAACGAGCTTCTAACGAGTTGACAGTTTGCCTTCTAACGAGAGGGATGTTCATTCTATGCCTTTTGTTCGAACGAGATCTCATTAGATGCCCACTTCGTTCCAACGAACTCTCATTCGAACGACCTCGTTCGAACGAGACTTCTAACGAGTTGACAGTTTGGCCTTTTTGGCCTGATTTGACTTCTAGTGTTCTGTAACCTTGTTTGATTGTAGAGATGACAATTCCTTGATGACTAATCGATATAGTTGGGACATTTGGGATATACTGAGGAGTAAAACATATAAGTGTGGTTTGAACCAAATGATATTTATGGGTTAGAACGTGAGTAACTAACTACATCGTGAGGTTAACGGATGATGTGTATATATAAATCGGGGGCGTGTGTATTGGTATAAGAATGAGAAGTATACCACTAATAAATTATGGTAATTACTAAGATGTGTGCATGCTTAGTATACGTATATGATTTTATGTGTATGACATACCTACCATACTTGCTATCACGGGAGGTTTACGTTCGCTTAGGGCCATCTACTCCTTGTGTGCCCGAATTTGGATTGGTGCCTAGAGAACATAATACTAGAACGACTTATTTGTGAGTTAATAAGTCAGCTGACTGTGGAGCGTAGGTATGTACGTGACCCATGGCTATGTTGAATTATGTTCGCCTCCATTTTTGTGTGTTGTGCTTATTCTAACAATTCCTGAGAGATTCGGAATTTGAAATCCTTATGTACGTGATGTACCAGGTTGGATAGCAGATTATGTGTGCACCGAAGCTTAGCCTCGGGGTGCTTGTATTGTATATTTATGATGTGAATAATATACTGTTAAATGAAAAGGAATTTTTATGTTTAATTGCGAGAATAATTTATAGTAACTCCTTGAGAAGTTTAAAAAAAAGGGATAACATGCCGTGAATTGTAATGTCAACAATTGAGAATACGAGTTTAATTAAAGCTATCTGTTTAAGTGATAATATTGGGAATTTATATGGTGAATCGAGTGGAAAGGTTAGAACTTATGTCGGTTTAGTTAGATATGATAATCACTTGAATGGGTACGGTACGTTAGGAGTGCACAATTAGACGAGAGGTGAGTATTTCATGTGAGAGCACGTCCTAACATGTACTTTGCATTCATTGTTTTAATGTTATTAAAACACTTGCTGTTTTTAAAATACTCTCCACTTTCGGGCTCTGACCCGTTTGCTTTCAAATCTACTTTTTGTAAAAACCTCTTTAGGTGCCCAGCCACAAGGACACCATGCATAGTATTTCCAGTCAGGTGACGAGCTGTAGCTGTTGTGGAAGTTACAGGGCCTTGCTAGTAGACGCTTCATTTGCCTTGACTCTATATTCAGATTTCATCAGTTGTAGGGCATGTCGCCCATTTCTTTTAGAGACATTTCATTTCTTTCAGTTATTCAGACTTTTGGTTTGTAATTAATTCAGGATGCAGACTTGTTTTATTTCTTTCCATATTGGGATTGTTGTGAGGAGTTTTTCCTCTAGACTCATTTTTACTTGATGATTTACTATAGTTGGATTTTATCGTGAATGGTTGTGTTACATTTCTATATTTCATTTATTGCATGTTAATCAGATTTAATTTAAAATTTGGCAACTCACTTTTTTAAATACTAGGTGGTTAGTAAGTAATAAAATGCTTTCGACAGTGATGCTATTAACTGAACCAACTTGGCATTTTGTATTAATTTAATAAAGGAGTAGCTACCCGGTATTTAATTAGTCGGGGTGTCACATTGATGACCCACTCATACCTGACTTGGGTGCATCAATTATTTAGTTCAACAAGATCCTAAACTTAGTTGTAGTCCATTAGTTTTGACTTATTATTGTAATACCCCGTATTTTTGTAGAATTTTATTTAATTATGGAATTGGGATTAATTGATTTAAATTGAGAAAATTTAATTTATAATTAATTCGAATTTAGTTGTAATAATTAGTAGCATGACGGGAGTTAGTATTTATTGGAAACAATTACATGGAATATTACTCAAAGAGTAAAGTAATATATGAATATGAGAATATTAATTTGGCCGGGAGTGAAATATATGGCAGTTACAATACACTTAGTTGGGAAATGAGTGTGAGTCGTGTTAGAATTACTTTAGTGAGCTAAAAAGATAATTTATTTTTAAGTAACTTGTATGGCCATTTTGAGCTCGCCAGTGTGTCCGGAAGGGTCAAAATAGTCAGAAAACACTACTGGGTGTTTTATTTGGAGTCCGGGGTATTTTAGCTCAAGACGACACCCCAGAGGGGTATTTTGGTCTTTTGGGATTTTTAGAGAATTAAATGGACGAAAATAAGGAATTAAATAAGGGTTGTACGTGGGTTAGGAGAGGTTATCATTTTCCAACCTATGTGAGAGAGAAGGAGAGAACCAAAGAGGGAGAAGAACACATAGGTGATTTGAGCCAAAGATTCAAGTTTTTCCACCGAAATCACAACAACGCGTAGATCGCGAAGAGAGGAGCACCTAAATACCAATTTCGTTCAACAATTCAGAGGATCACGAAAAGGGAAGTGTTTATCTTGCCAAAATTCTAAGCATATATGATTCATGTTAACCTAGATTGTGAGATAACCATTGATGCCATGAATTTGAGACTGAATCACTGTTAAATTATGGAATTTGAAAGATAGGTTTGCATGTAGACGAATAACACTATTGTAGGAATGATAAATCTGGATATTTATGTTATAATCACGAAATAATTGGGGGGGTTTGAGTAATTGTTCATGGTGGGTTTAATATTAATGGACTTTAGAGAGTGAAGACATTAGTTTAGATTCCCTATGATTATGTAAGGATTTGTCATTTAAATTGTGTTAGAAAGTACCCCATTATGAGTAGGAATAGTTTAGAATCATTGATTGGGAGTTTGGATGAGTTTTAGACGAATTTTAATGAGAAAAATATTGGGAAAACGAATTTCGGAAGAACAGGGTTGATCTCGAAATTCTTGTTCGAACAAGAATTCCAACGAGACTTCTAACAAAATTCTTGAGTTCGTTCGAAGTGAGAAGTTCGTCCAAACGACCTCATTCGAATGAGAATCTTGGACTTCTAACGAGATTTCAGAACACATATTTTGGCCCAGATAGGTTAGAACCTTTCTAGGTTGGTCCAAGTGAGAGAAATTAACCTAAACTGTCATCGAATGACTTAAATCCCTAGTTAGTAATGAGTTGAGAGAGAGATTATTCTTTGGGATATAGTGGATTAATAGAACCTTTGAGAAAGGTATATGTTAGAGACATTAGTCGAAGTGCTGCGATAAAGTGAATAGTAGAGATGATAATACTATCTATAATTTCAGGAACTTAGGTTGCGTGAATACCTAATTAATATAATAAGTTATGTGCATACTTATTAATTTAATTATTATGTGTATAACATACCTACGTTGCTTGATATCGAGCGAAGGTTGCGCGTTGTGGACAATCATGCCTCGAGGAGCCTTCGGGTGGGATATTGATTGGTATCACTAGAGCATAGAACCTAGTTATGGACTATCTGTGAGAATGATAGTGATGACGGTTGTATGGGTGCGTAGGTATGTGTGTAGCCCATCGGCTTAGGACTATGTTCGCCTCCAATATATGTGTTTTGTTTTGATGGTTCGTGAGAGACTGAACCTTTAGTCCTTTATGCAAATGATCAATGCAACAGGACGTATAGCAGAGTATGCAGGCACCGCAGCTGTGTCTTAGGGTGCAGTATTATATATATATATATATATATATATATATATATATATATATATATATATATATATATATAAGATAGAGTGAATATATGTATACCCTTGTGTTGATATCTGTTGTGTGAATTTAGTAGGTAAAAATTTATAATGAATTCCGAAATGAATTAAGTAGTGGTCACATAATTGGAAAACTGAAAATGCTTATTTATGCTAAAGTGGAATTAATTTTATGTATGGTACTTTGCGAGGGAAATATTCCGGGGAGGTTATCGGACTGTGATAGGTTTAGACAGGAAGAACTAGTTAGTGGGGTTGAATATTCATTAGGGGTGCACACTTGAGGAGATGTGAGCATTCCCAAGTGAGTTCGATAATTTAACATGATAAATATATGTGCTAATAAATCATTTTAAGCACTTGCTGATTTTTAAACTGTTTTCAACTCGGGCTCTGACCCATTTCCTACAAAATCTCTTTTCTTGTCAAACCACTTTCAGGTGCCCAGCCACAGGGACACCAAGCATAGGATATTCACTCATTCGACGAGTTATAGCTGCTGTGGAAGCTACAGGGCATTGGTAGTAGCCGCCTTCATGACTCTTATTGACTTCCTTTGAGCTATTTCATCATTTAGCGCCTGTTGCCCTTTTCTATTTAGTTATTCAGAGATTATGAATTTAGTTATTTACCCTTCAGTTATTGGATTTATTTAGTTAGGCTATTGTATTTGATTTTGGATTGGATGTGTTTACTCCAGTCCCTTTTATTATCTCAGTAATTCATTTCTTATGTGATTGGATTCAATGGTGAATGTTTAGTTATTTTTCTTCTGGTTCTATAATTAGTTAAAAAGATAAAATTTTGACATCAGTTTTTCTTAAATATTAGGTGGTTAGTTTTAATAATAAAATTTTCGACAGTGATGCATAATCTGAACCAACTAGATATTATGAATTAATTAATAAAGGACTGATCACCCGATATTTAATTAGGCGGGGTGTCACGGGTGGTATCAGAGCATCAAGTTCTAGAGTCCTTAGTATCTGTACGGCTTATTATGTTTTTCGCGTAGCTATCTTTGATGTAGAGCCCTATATTTAGGGTTGTTGTATTCATTATTTGCACTTTTTACGTCTTCAGTTATTTGAGATATTTACTATGGACTTATAAAGCTTCTCTCTCATTTCAGATGCCTCCCAGATGTTCACAGTGATCCAATAGGAATGCCCAGCCCGAGCCCCAGCCAGCTTCGGCCCAAGGTATGATGAATGCTGCAGAAATTGCCGCTATTGTAGCACAGGTGATGAACGCAGCATTATCCATGGTGTAATAGGCTCCACTACAGGCACCAGTAATGGATCCATCACCAGTCCACTCTCTCCCTTCTTCTTGGGAGCGCGTTAGAGATGCCTTTCAGAAGGCACACCCTCTAGAGTTCGCTGGAAGTTGACATGTGGTAAAGGCGAGCCGATGGAGGAAAGATATACACAGGTACCTGAGGTTATATGAGTGCACCGAGGTACAAAATCATATTCTATCTACCTTTAAGTTGGTAGGAGCAGCGTTACAGTGGTGGGAGTCCATCACCACTGTGGAGGAGAGAGACAACTTGACTATCAGGGATTTCTGGGTGCGGTTTGACCGCAAGTACTTCCCTTCAGCCGTGCAGACCGAGATGAGGTAGAAGCTACTGAACCTCAAGCAGGAAGGAAAGACAGTTGTTGAGTATGAAGAGGAGTTTATCGACCTTCTGAATCTAGTTCCAGATGAGATACCGAAAGAAGAGAAGAAGATTCAGAGATTCATGGATGGTCTGACTTAGAAGATTCGCCAACACTTATTAGGAAATCTTTCATTGGCCACTTATTTTCATGTGGTTAATGCTGCCCTACTACATTATCAGGACCACCGCTTCCACTAGCAGGGAAGAAAATGAGTTGGGGAGTCCAGTCAGTAGGGTCGAACAGGAGGTAGTGGTATCGATGGGACATCCCCAGCTCAAAGACAGGTCCGTGAGGGTGAGAAGGGTTTCCATCAGGGAGATCCTGCTAAGAGATTCTTCTATGGAGATTTCAAGCAGGGATGGGGAGGTTTTAGGCAGGGCCAGTCGGGTCAGCAGCGATTTTAGCAGGGCCAATAAAGCCAAGGGAGGGGAGGTAACGGCCATCAGGGCCAAGGGCAATTGGGATAAAAGGGAGGACACTTTCTAAGGAGGTGTTTTACTTCTAGCGATACTGGCCACAAACGTCAGGATTGTCCCCAGAGGGGTAGAGCCCCGCAACAGTAGCAGCATCAGCAGCAGGGCGCTCATTAGGATCCCCAACGACATTTATTTCCAACCGCCCTCCCAGCACCACCCCAAGTTCCAGCCTTGCCAGCTATTCCAGTAGCCCCGATACAGCAGAGTCAGTTGCGGTATGGCTGTGTCTACAACGTCCATCAGGCCCCATACCATCAAGCGCCACCCATTGTTGAGGGTACGTTTCCTATCCATGGTACTATAGGGTGCATTTTATTTGACACGGGGGCATCACCCTGCTTTATAGCTACTAGTTTTGCACGGGCCACAGGGTTGTTAGACACAGCAGAGAGTACAGTGACTTGCATAGACTCACCACTAGGGAATGGGTCGTTAATCTTCTTTATATGCCGAGGAGTAGGTATAGAGATTGGGAGTTTGATTTTACCAGCAGATATGCTAGTCTTAGATATGCACGAGCATGACGCCATTATTAGCATGGATTGGATTTATTCTTATAGAGCCATGATAGACTGTTTTAGTAGGAGAATCATCTTTGTTATACCGGGACAGGAGACGTTCCTAGTGGCGATGCCTCATTCTGAGGGAGGATCGTCCACCCATCTATATTACATAGCGGAGGAGACCTCCATGGAGATAGTGATTCCCATTGATTCAATTCTCGTAGTCCGAGATATTACTGATGTGTTCCAAGACATACTGGGACTAACGCCTAGCCGAGAGATTGATTTCATCATAGATTTGATGTCGAGCACTCACCTGATAGCTCGAGCACCCTACCGTATGGCTCCAACTGAGATGAGAGAGCTATGAGACCAGATTGAGCAGCGTTAGGACAGGGCTTTATTCGTAGGAGTACCTCAGCTTAGGGTGCTTCGGTGTTGTTTATAAAGAAGACAAATGGGTCGTTGAGGTTGTGTGTGGATTATCGAGAGTTGAACAAAGTCACGATACGGAATAAGTATCTGTTGCCCCGAATCGATGACTTGTTCGACCAATTGAGAGGGCTGCTTTCTTCTCAAAGATAGATTTGAGGTCGGGTTATCACCAACTACGAATCTAGGAACACGATGTATCAAAGACCGTATTCTTGACGAGTTATGGGTCTTATGAATTTCGTGTGATGCCGTTCAGACTAACGAATCCCCCAGCTATTTTTATGGACTTAATGAACAGGGTGTTCAGAGAGTTCCTAGATCAATTTGTCATCGTCTTCATTGATGACATCTTGATTTATTCACAGACTAAGGAGGAGCATGTCGAGCATCTGAGGATGGTTTTGCAGACACTGTGTGAGCACGAATTGTATGCAATGTATGAAAAGTGTGTTCTGGCTGAAGGAGGTTCAGTTTTTAGGTCACATAATCTCTAAGGAGGGGATGTTGGTAGATCTGAGAAAGGTGTCAGCGATAAGGGAGTGGGGGCAACCCACGACACCAACTGAGGTACATAGTTTCTTGGGGCTGGAAGGATACTACAGGAGGTTTATTTGGGGATTCTCAAGGATAGCGAGTCCATTGATAAACTTGACTATCAAAGGGGTGTCGTTCATATGGGATGATGCCTGTCAGTTGTCCTTTGACGAGCTGAAGGAAAAGCTGACTTCAGCACCAGTTCTAGCACTACCCAGGCCCGGGTTGGAGTACCTGGTCTACACTGATGCGTCCTTATTAGGACTTGGGGGTGTGATTCAACAGTAGGATAAGGTAATTGCTTATGCTTCCCGTAAGCTTAAGCCTTATGAGAATAATTACCCCACCCCACGACTTGGAGTTAGTGATAGTCGTGTTTGCGTTGAGATTATGGAGGCATTATCTCTTGGGGGAGAAATTTTTCCTATTCACGAATCATAAATCCCTAAAGTATGTGTTCACACAACGGGAGTTGAATATGCGTCAGCGGAGATGGCTAAAATTCGTGAAGGACTACCAGTTCGACATTCCTTACCACTCGGGGAAGGCTAACGTGGTAGAAAATGTGTTGAGTCGTAGGCCAGCAGATGAGGTGGCCGAGGTATGGAAAGAGAAATGGAAAGAACTCAGGCATCAGGATGCAGTTGCCCGATCATTCATGTCGAGGATGACAGTTACACCCGAGATAGTTACTAGGGTGATATAGGCTCTGGCACCGGATTCCTTTATCCAGCTTCAAGTCGAGGGATCAGTCTTTCATCGTTAGCTCAGATGGGGGTTTACGCTTTAATGGAAGACTAGTAGTTAAAGGGGAGGAGTTGCGGTATGCGATAATGACAGAGTCGCACGGTTCATGATTTGTGATACATGTCGAAGGGGATAAGATGTACCAGTATATGAGGCGATAATATTAGTGGAGCAAAATAAAGAAGGACATCGTCGAGTTTGTTTTGAGGTGTGCTACTTGTCAGTCGATGAAGACAGACCATCAGAGAATGGGAGGACTACTACAGTCGTTAGAGATCCCTATGTGGAAATAGGAGAGCATTTCCATCGATTTAATTAAAGTGCTACCCAAGTCGCAGAGAGGTCACGATTCCATATGGGTGATTGTGGATTGGTTGACCAAGGTGTCTCATTTTCTACCAGTTCGGGCAAACTATACTACAGGGTAGTATGCTCAGATTTTCATTACCGAGGTAGTGAGACTCCACGGGGTACCCCTTGATATTGTATCCGACCGGGAAAATATTTTTGTGTCCATATTTTGGGAGAGCTTCCAGCAAGCCATGGGTACGGAGTTAGGATTGATTTTGGCCTATCACCCGTAGACAGACAGGAAGGCAGAGTGGACAAATCAGATGTTAGAGGACATGTTAAGGATGTGCGTCCTAGATTTTGGAGGGGGATGGGAGAAGTACCTTCCACTGGTGGAATTTACTTATAATAACTCCTACCAGTTTACGATTGGCATGGCTCCGTTTGAGGCATTGTATGGCAGACCCTATCGTTCTCCAGCATGTTGGCTTGAAGTAGGGGATAACAATAACTTGGGCCAGAGGTGATTCAGGACACCTCAACTAAGGTTGATTTGAGATGGAGTCGCGTTTTGAAATACCGTTACTAAAGCCTTTTAATATAAAATTAAACTATTTAAGTAAATTCGAACAGTTTTTTGAAGAAACTCTTTTCTTAAAACCAAAACAAATTAATCACAAGAAGTGTTTAACAAAAATATGTACGACATCTGTTCAAGATTTGTTAACAGGTTTGATAAACCAGTTTAAAAACTTTAAACTCAGCATAACCAAGAATTAATGAGGAGATTTAGAAAGATTAAGAACAAGGATTTTTTACGTGGTAAAACCTCACCCAACTGAGGAAACATCCACGACTCCCTCTATGGAGTAAACCAAAAATTCCACTAAAACAAATTATAATAGTTACAAACTATATAACACGCATGCACACAAATCAGACCTATACAAGTTTAGGAATGTACCCACTAATGTCCTTATAACTTCTCTGCAGTTCTGTTTGTTGATGTTGTTCTCCCAGTTTGCTAACTTCTAATTTGTTCAAGTTCTTTACATCGACTCTTGTTCTTGAGATCTTATTACCAACACTTTCAGTGTGGTAGGGTAATAGTTTTTGTGGAGGTGCTTTCTAACACATGCATGCACACACACACACACACACACACACTTATTTTATACAAACTGTCCTATAAAATTACATATAAGATCTATGTGTTATGATTTTCTATTTCTCTCTTCTCATAAAACTTAACCTTATTTGACCTTTACAATAATCCCAGAATCCACGGTTATCTTGCTCAGAAGACGTATCAAGATCTTAATCAATCTCAGGTTTTGAAAATATTTTTGAGATTGAAAATCACCAAGTGCGATTCCAAACTAGGTCAAAGGTCTTGTTTCAAAAGAACTAGAAACAGAAAAGCATTTTGTTGATTTCAAAGTTAAAAACATTTACAGAACCAAATCAACAAATATCTTCTCAAGATGAGAAACTAAAAATGTAGATCTATGTGTAATATAACATGCAAAGACTTAGATCTAAGGTTTCTATAAAAGAAGAAACACAGATCTAAAAATATGTTTAAGTTGATAACAAGATCTGGGAACGAAGAGGTTAAACTAACAAACCAATCACTCAAAATCTCTCAAACACTCAAGGTTGTGTTTGGTATATATTGGTTTTGAAAGAGGTTAAGGTTTGAAAATAGTTTTGGACGAATTAGGGTTAGGGTTTCCTAACTCTGGTTTCTCTCTCTCTCTCCTCCCTTCTCTCTTCTCTCTCTTCTCTCTTTCTCACTCGAATGAATAAAGTGGTAAAAGTCTCAGATGGCTGAAGGTAGGGGTCCTTTTATAGGAGGCTGAGAAGATTTGAGAACACAGACCAAGATCAAGGGCTAGGATCTCGTCTTGTATGATTGGCTTTGATCCAATGGTTTAAACAGAGGCGGTGATTATAACACTCCTAATTGGCTCAAAAGAGGTTCACATGGATTATGTAAGAGCGCATGCATATCGTTGATAAACATGATCTAAGGGTTGTTAACATTCGTTGGTTTACTCTCTTAGAAGAAACACAAATTCAACCAATCAGAATGCAACAAATGTTGGGCAAAAAGAGGTTAACAAACGCGCGTCCAAAAGATAATTACAAACGTACCCTGAAGTCTCTACCTCTTTCGAATTCTACCCAAGGGAACTTTCAGCCAATATAACCAACAATCCATAATTGCAGAATGACCCCAATACTTTTTAAAACAAAATTTTAATTAATAAAAACCTTATTTTAAAAGTTTATAAAATTCCCAAAAAAAAATTAAAAATCAATTTTAGGGATTTAAACACACTCAACATATATACACACAATTATATGCAATATGAAATATAAGAAAGCAATTCTAATGTGTGTGAGTGTTGGTAAAGGTATCTAGATCAATCAAGCAAGAGGAATAAAATAGCAATCCAAACTCCGAGGTTCTTTGGTTTCTAGGATAGACACAATTTTGTCACAATTTCCAAACTAGATGAACACTTATATAATACAGACTCAAGTGAGTTAAAAGTATAAGGTGCTTCAATCTCCCCCTTTGGAAATATGAGACAAAATCTCCTTTGAGTCATCTCGAACTCGTAGGGAAACAAAAAATAAGGAAAACCTTTTCCTATAAAAACTTTATCTACCCATTTCCTAGAAAGCAAAAGTACATAACTCAACTATTTACAATTGTATACCCTATTACAAATTTCAACTGTTGAGAATATTTGTACATCAGAATTCCTGCAATGAATCACTAAGATCAAGCTTTTTAGAATATGTATGAGACTCAATTTTCTCCCCCATTTTGTCTCAAATAGACAAAGGGAAAAACGATGTAAGTCAAAGAGATTAATCAGCACAAACCATACCTATTGATTTACGCAAAGATATATATCTATTGTAATCTAAGGGTTTGGTAAACATATCTGCGAGTTGCAAATCAGTAGGAAGGTAATTAATTTCTAATTACTTAGTTTCAACCAATTCGCGTATAAAGTGATGTCTTATTTTTATGTGTTTTGTTCGCGAGAGTTGAATAGGATTTTTAGAGATATTAATCGCACTTTGATTATCACAATAGAGATGTAACTGTTTTTCTTGAATACCATAAATCTTAGCATTTGTTTAAGCCAAATTAATTCAGCACAGCAGCTTCCAGCGGCTATGTATTCAGATTCAGCTGTTGAGAGCGATGTGTAGTTTTGTTTCTTACTACTCCATCCTACCAAATTATTACCTATATAATAACATGCTCCTGATGTGCTTTTACTATCATCAGTACACCCATCCCAGTCAGCATCAGTGTATCCAATTATAGTGCTAGGTGTATCACTAGTGTACCAAGGTCCTAGGTTCAGAGTGCCTTTCATATATTTAATAATTCTTTTAACAGAGGATAGATGGCTCTCTTTAGGGTTTCATTGATAACGAGCACATACACAAACAGCATGCATTATATCAGGATGCGAGGCTGTAAGATATAGCAAGGTTCCTATCATACTATGATATAGAGTTTAATCTATAGATTTTCCAGTTTCATCTTTAGATAGCCTGATCGTAGTACTCATGGGAGTTTTAGCATCTTTAGCACTCTCAAGGCCGAATTTTTTTACTACCTCCAAAGCGTATTTAGATTGCGAGACAAATAATCCTTCTGAATTTTGTTTAACTTGAAGACCTAAGAAAAATTGCAACTCCCCCATAAGAGACATCTGAAACTCTTTATGCATAATGTCAGAAAAAGATTTAACTTCTGAGGGAGAAGTTGATCCAAAGATAATATTTTCAACATAAACTTGAGCTATAATGATGTGTTTGCCAAAATGTTTGACAAATAAAGTTTGATCATTTCCACCTCTCTTAAAACCTTTATCTAGGAGAAAATTGGAAAGGCGCTCATACCAGGCTCTAGGCGCTTGTTTTAGGCCATACAAAGCCTTTTTAAGTCGAAAAACATGATTTGGATATTGAGGGTCAATGAACCCTTGTGGTTGTTCTACATAGGTCTCTTCACCCAATATTCCATTAAGGAATGCAGATTTGACATCCATTTGGTAGAGTGTAAAATGCAAGTGTCACGCTATGGCAAAGAGAAGACGAACATATTCTAAACGAGTAACAGGAGCAAAAGTTTCGTTAAAATCTATTCCTTCAATTTTAGATTATCCTTGAACAACTAATCTATCTTTGTTTCTAATAATTATCCCACTTTCATCAGATTTATTTTTAAAAATCCAAAGAGTGCCAATAACCTTTTTGTGATTAGGCCTAGGTACAAAATACCAAACATCATGAATGACAAATTGAAGGAGTTCTTCCTGCATAGCAGAAATCCAGTGAGAGTCATTCAATGCCTCATTTACATTCTTTGGTTCCACAAGGGAAACAAAACATGCATAATGAGCATAATTTCTTAATTGTGATCTTGTACGCACAGGCTCACTAGGATTACCAACAACGCTATCGATGGGATGATCGTTAGAAATCCAGTTAGGTACTTCAGGTGTCTCAATTGGTAATGAATCATTTATTTCTGGAGAGTCATTTTCTAAAACATTTGTAGACTCTTCCACAATAGTTGATTCACCAGTCTTACTCTTTACAGTAGTGTCACTTACAATTACATTTATGGATTCCGTCAAGGTTTTAGTGCGAAGATTATAAACATGGTAAACTCTACTATTAGGCGAGTATCCTAGAAAAATAGCTCTATCTCCCCGGCTCTCAAATTTTGATAAGTGTTCTTTGTCTTTGCAGACATAACAAGTACTACCAAAGGTTCTAAGGTATTTAAGATTGGGTTTTTTCTTATACCAAAGCTCGTAAGGGGTTTGTTTAGAATTCTTCTTAAGATATATCCTATTGATAATGTGACAAGCAGTACGAATAGCTTCTACCCAAAAATGTTTAGGTAAACTCTTGGCATGTATCATAACACGTTCCATCTCTTGAAGTGTGCGATTCTTTCTCTCAGCAATACCATTTTGTTGAGGAGTCTTAGGAGCACTAAATTCATGTTTGTAACCATTATAGTCACAATACTCTATTATACCGGTGTCTTTGAATTCTCCACCTCTATCACTACGAATTCTATTTACTTGAGTGTCCTTCTCATTTTCAATTCGAATAAGTATTTTTAAAAAAAAATTGAAAAGTGTCAGATTTTTGCTTTAAGAAGGCTACCCAAGTAAATCTAGTGAAGTCATCAACCATAACAAGAATGTAACTGTGTCCAAAGAGACTAACAGTTTGGGAGGGACCCATTAGGTCCATATGGATGAGCTCTAAGGGGTTAGAGGTAAGGATATCTTTGACTTTCTTATGAGGTGCCTTAACAATTTTACCTTCCTTGCAGGAACCATAGACAATGTTAGAAATGGGTTTGATTTTTGGAACTCCTCTAACTATTTCTTGAGAAGTCAATCTACTAAGATTATCGTAATTTATGTGACCCATCCTATTATGCCATATCTCATTGTCATCCATTCTAGCAACATTACATATTTCAGAATTATTCATGACAGTATAACAATTGTCAGGAGTCCTAAATCCTATAATTATGCATTCTCCCTTTTCATTTAAAATTTTGCAATTGTTCTTTGAAAAGGTACTGTATGATCTGAGTCACAAAATTGCGAGATACTAAGTAGATTGGCCTTAAGACCTTTGACTAGAAGAACATTTTCAAGAACAGGAAGTCCTTCTTCTTAGAGAGTTCCTTTACCTATGATCTGAGATAATACTCCATCACCAAAAAAAACTTTTCCCCCAGCAAAGCTGGTTTTGTTTAAGAGTTTTGTATCATCACCAGTCATGTGTTTTGAACATACAGAATCTAAATACCAACCATAAGATGTGTGTTCAGCCTTTAAAGAAGTAATAACAATGTTACACTTCATCTGGGGTAATAAATCCTCTTTTCTAACCCAAATTGCTCTTGTTTTCATTTTGAGCTAATTTGCTCTCAATCGATGAAATTTGCGAGCATTTGATTTTTGTTGAAAAATATTTTGCGCATGATTTTGAATCTTATGATAGACATGAGCATTTATTTTAGGAAAGTGTTTAGAAATCCTTCTAGGGAATGTTCTTTTTGGTTTGGTCTTTCTCTTCCTATAGTTAGAGTTTTTGTCTGGTTGTCTAGGCAGAATATAATTGTTACGGCTTCTCCTAGAATAGTTAAAGTTTTGATAGATAGGAGGATTATAGACAGGTTTAACTAGTCTTCTAGGATAGCATCCATCAAAAGAATGATCGTATATATCACAGTAAGAGCAATAAAGATTGCTCAAAGTTGGAGTCTCTTTGGGAAAATCTCTAAACATAGGTTTCAAGGAATTATGAGGTTGAACCCTATTCCTAGATAGAGCAGTTTTGAATGTAGATTCACTTTTCCTAATTGAGGGGCGGACATATTTGGCCTCAGGTGAACTATCATGTTTAGAGTAACTTGATTCCCCAATATCAAAATTTTGATGTTTTGAATCATACTCAGTTTTTAGAGAATGAAAATCTGGGCAGGTTTCAATACGTCTTTTACCTCCTGACACAAACTTGATAGTTTCAAAAGGTTTTGTTTGTGTCTTTAAATTGGGGCAAAACCCTTTTCTAGTTCGATCATCAGAATTAGTTTTTGAGTCAGCAACAAAACCATCAAAGCAGTTTGTTTTATTTTCAAATTTTGTAAATTTTTTAAAACAGTTACTGTCTTTTCTTTTGTTTGTTCCAATTCTAACAATGTCCCTTTTGTATTTTTTTCTCCAGAGTTTCATTTGTTTCAGTCAAATTTTTCAGTTTTTGATCAAACATTTTAATTTCACTTTCATGAGTAAGACATTGGGTATTATAATCTTCAGCATTAAGTTTGACGAACAGTCTTAGATCTTCTAGCTTCTTAGAGATATCTTTCACAATCTTCTCTAGTCTAGTGCTTTTCTTGAGAGTTTTTGCATAAAGTGTGTGAATATCAGGGAGATCTTCATTGTCCGAGTCACTAAGTGTAGTGTGTGAAGTGACCCCTAAGGCTTCATTTCTTGGACTCACACACCTATTGACATCGTCATTATCGCTTTCCCTTTGACTCACACACCCCGTGGTATAAATAGTAATGTTCTCAGTAATTAAAGCATCTAAACCAGTAACAGCATGATTCAGCACAACAGAAGTAGAATTACTAAATTCATCCTCACTAACAAGCACAGGCATATCATCATTATAGATAATCTTGTCAAAGAAAGACATGCAAGGATCAAAAACATCAGATGACTCAGGTTCCTCATTTTCAGAGTCACTTGAATCATCCCATGTCTTGCAAATGTTGGCCCTAGTGTGCTTATTTTGAGTGTTCAAGTTAACTCAACAATCTTGTGCAATGTGTCCTAGTTTTCGACACCTAAAGCATTCAGTCTTCTTAAGGTCTCTGTTAGGTCTAGTGTGAATTTCCTTATGATGTTTGTCTTGACCTTTCTCATGAGGTTTGTGATTAGAGTGAGTTGGATAATTAGACTTGCCTTGTTTGTTTGCTATGTTGTTTTTAAACTTGATAATTTTCTTAAACTGTTTTGACATTAAGGCAATCTGATTGTGTAAACTCTCTATGTCACATTCCTCATCAGAGTCATCATTGGGTATGTTAAACTCAGGCTTAATCAACTTAGAAAAAAAACTCAGATTGGAACTAGTCTATTTCCTATGGGACTAGGTCAATTGTTTCTTAAATTCTAATTCCATTTCCACAGTTCTTAGTTTACTACTGAGTAATTCAGGAGTGAGATTTTGATCACACATTTCCTCAATAGCATATCTTGTTGTCAAATTTTTGTGGTAATGATCTTAGAATTTTAGATACAATTTCATGTCTGTCATGTGTTATCCCATTAGCATGCAGTTTGGTCACAATATCAGTCAAATTCATATAGAAGCCATCAAATGACTCAGAGTTAGACAAAATTAAAGAGTTATACTGTTGAATGAGCATTTGTGTTTTAGCATCCTTAACTCTAGTGTCACCTTCATGAGCAGTAACCAAAGTGTCCCAAGCTTCCTTAGAAGTGGTACAGGATGAGATTATTTTGAACTCATGTTCATTTATGGACATAAATTTGGCATTCTTTCCTTTGTTATTGTTGCGAGAAACTTGGTTCTCTTCTTGTGTGAACTCACTTAACACTTTCTTAACCCTCTCATTACTTCCTTCAGTGGCTGGTTTAGTAGGAAAAATATATCCATTTTCAACAGTGTCCCAGACATAATCTCCCAAAGTTCCTTGAATGAAAGAAATCATCCTTACTTTCCAGTAAGCAAAATTCGTTCCATCAAAGATAGGATGTCTGGTCAAGTTACCAAATCTTTCATTTTTCTCGTCCATGTTTGATTTTCAGAAAACAATTTCAGAAACACAGATCTTTTTAAAAGAAATTTAAAAAGCTCTAATACCAATTGAAATACCGTTACTAAAGCCTTTTAATATGAAATTAAACTACTTAAGTAACTCCGAACAGTTTTTTGAAGAAACTCTTTTCTTAAAACCAAAACAAATTAATCACAAGAAGTGTTTAATAAAAATATGTGCGAGATCTGTTCAAGATTTGTTAACAGGTTTGATAAACCAGTTTAAAAACTTTAAACTCAGCACAACCAATAATTAGATGAGGAGATGTAGAAAGATTAAGAACAAGGATTTTTTACGTGGTAAAACCTCACCCAACTGAGGAAACATCCACGACTCCCTCTACGGAGTAAACCAAAAATTCCACTAAAACAAATTATAACAGTTACAAACTATATAACACGCATGCACACAAATCAGACCTATACAAGTTTAGGAATGTACCCACTAGTGTCCTTATAACTTCTCTGCAGTTCTGTTTGTTGATGTTGTTCTCCCAGTTTGCTAACTTTTTATTTGTTCAAGTTCTTTACGTCGACTCTTGTTCTTGAGATCTTATTACCAACACTTTCAGTGTGGTAGGGTGATAGTGTTTGTGGAGGTGCTTTCTAACACATGCATGCACACACACACACACTTATTTTATACAAACTGTCCTATAAAATTACATATAAGATCTATATGTTGTGATTTTCTATTTCTCTCTTCTCACAAAACTTAACCTTATTTGACCTTTACAATAATCCCAGAATCCACGGCTATCTTGCTCAGAAGACGTATCAAGATCTTAATCAATCTCAGGTTTTGAAAATATTTTTGAGATTGAAAATCACGAAGTGCGATTACAAACTAGGTCAAAGGTCTTGTTTCAAAAGAACTAGAAACAAAAAAGGATTTTGTTGATTTCGAAGTTAAAAATATTTACAGAACCAAATCAACAAATATTTTCTCAAGATGAGAAACTAAAAATGTAGATCTATGTGTAATATAACATGCAAAGACTTAGATCTAAGGTTTCTATAAAAGAAGAAACACAGATCTAAAAATATGTTTAAGTTAATAACAAGATCTGGGAACGAAGAGGTTAAACTAACAAACCAATCACTCAAAATCTCTCAAACACTCAAGGTTGTGTTTGGTATATACTGATTTTGAAAGAGGTTAAGGTTTGAAAATAGTTTTGGGTAAATTGGGGTTAGGGCTTCCTAACTAGGGTTTCTCTCTCTCTCCTCTCTTCTCTCTTCTCTCTCTTCTCTCTTTCTCACTCGAATGAACAAAGTGGTAAAAGTCTCAGATGGCTGAGGGTAGGGGTCCTTTTATAGGAGGCTGAGAAGATTTGAGAACACAGACCAAGATCAAGGGCTAGGATCTGGTCTTGCATGATTGACTTTGATCCAATGGTTTAAACAGAGGCGGTGATTATAACACTCCTGATTGGCTCAAAAGAGGTTCACATGGATTATGTAAGAGCGCATGCAGATCGTTGATAAACATGATCTAAGGGCTGTTAACATTCGTTGGTTTACTCTCTTAGAAGAAACACAAATTCAACCAATCAGAATGCAACAGATGTTGGGCAAAAAGAGGTTAACAAACGCGCGTCCAAAAGATAATTACAAACGTACCCTGAACTCTCTGCCGCTTTCGGATTCTACCCAAGGGAACTTTCAGCCAATATAACCAACAATCCATAATTGCAGAATGACCCCAATACTTTTTAAAACAAAATTTTAATTAATAAAAACCTTATTTTATATGTTTATAAAATTCCCAAAA
Source organism: Sambucus nigra (assembly GCA_949130495.1). Classification (NCBI taxonomy): domain Eukaryota; kingdom Viridiplantae; phylum Streptophyta; class Magnoliopsida; order Dipsacales; family Adoxaceae; genus Sambucus; species Sambucus nigra. The sequence continues at coordinate 625,410,433 of OX422210.1, read as the reverse complement.
AAAAATCAAAAATCAATTTTAGGGATTTAAATACACTCAACATATATACCCACAATTATATGCAATATGAAATATCCGAAATCAATTCTAATGTATGTGAGTGTTGGTAAAGGTATCTAGATCATTCAAGCATGAGGAATAAAATAGCAATCCAAACTCTGAGGTTCTTTGGTTTCTAGGATAGACACAATTTTGTCACAATTTCCAAACTAGATGAACACTTATACTATACAGACTTAAGTGAGTCAAAAGTATAAGGTGCTTCACATTCGGGTTGCTCACGACCGACAGAAGAGTTACGCCGATGCCAAAAGATTTTTCATAGAATTTAGTGTTGGGGATCAGGTATTGTTGCGAGTATCTCCTATGAAAGGGGTAATGCGGTTCGGGAAGAAAGTGAAGTTGGCGAAGAGATATGTGGGTCCATTCCCTATTATTGAGCAGATTGGGCCCGTAGCTTATCGACTTGGATTACCGGAGCACTTGCATAGGATTCATGATGTGTTCCACATTTTCTCGCTGAGGAAATATCTTCGGGATGATTTGGCCCACTCCCACATTGCGTCGGAGGAAATTGAACTTCATCCCGATAGTTCCTACGAGGATGGAACAATAGCTATTCTTAACCATAGTGAGAGAAAATTGAGATAAAAGGTAGTGATGTTAGTACGAGTGCAATGAAGACATCATAATGTATAGGAGTCTACCTGGGAGCGTGAGGATTACATGCGGGAGAAGTATCTGGAGTTGTTTCCAGCAGGTATACCTTGATTTAGCCCTTTTTTTTTTTAATTTCGGGATGAAATTCTATTATTAGGGGGGAAGTATGTAATACCCCGCATTTTTGTAGAATTTTATTTAATTATGGAATTGGGATTAATTGATTTAAATGGAGAAAATTTAATTTATAATTAATCCGGATTTAATTGTAATAATTACTAGCGTGACAAGAGTTAGTATTTATCGGAAATAATTATGTGGAATATTACTCAGCGAGTAAAGTAATATATGAATATGAGAATATTATTTTGGCCGGAAGTGAAATATAGGGCAGTTACAATACACTTAGTTGGGATGCGAGTGTGAGTCGTGTCAGTATTACTTTAGTGAGCTAAAAAGGATAATTTATTTTTAAGTAACTCGTATGGCCATTTTGAGCATGCCAGTGTGTCCGGAAGGGTGGAAATAGTCAGAAAACACTACTCGGGTTTTTTATTTGGAGTCTGGGGAATTTTAGCCCAAGACGACGTCCCAGGTATTTAATTAGGTGGGGTGTCACAATTATGTGATAGGGCCATTTTCTAAGGACACAAGTCTCCGATTGAGTCTTAATGTTATTTGCATTTCTATTTGGTTTTGTAAACAATCCTTGCATCGATTTTGTAAGGACACAAGTCTCCGATTGAGTGTTAATGTAGTGTTGGCTCAATTCCGGACAAAAATGTTTGAGTCATAGGACAGTGTTCTTGTGTATCCTTCAAGCCTATGACATGTTAAACTTAAAGACGTAGCGGCCAAGATTATAAAGCTTTATCATATGTCGGGTTAATTTTGCCTCGTTTCTACGTCTACAACATTGGTCCCAATGCTCCTAAGGTATGAATGCATTTTATATATATATAGGATCTTGGAAATTTATTGGGTGTATTTTATAATTTTTTTTATAAATAGTTTTAACAACTTTGTTTTACTCAGAAAATATTTTTAGAACTTTTCATAAAAAATTTGGGCTTAAAGAGAATTTTCCATTTTGTGACAAGTCGTTCGAACAAGACTTCTAACGCGATTTCCTTTTTCTCACTGGAACATCTTTAGTAAAGTCGTTCGAACGAAAATGTCGTTCGAACGAGTTTGGCGGGAACAGTTTTTTGGCAGTTTTTAGCAGTTTTCTCCATGTTCCCACTACTTTTTCCCCACTACTTTTTGACAGAATTAAGATGTGTGGGAACCAACTCTTTCAATGTAACTTTTTCATATTTTACAATCTCCTAGAGAGAGTTTTGTGAACATAATTACACAATGAAAGAGCTCATGTTTTGAGTGTGTGTTTTTCAAGAAAAACTTTCTTAAACACTTATGTTTACACCCATAAGAGTTTATTCCAAGTACCATATATATATATATATATATATATATTATTGGAGTTTGTTTGGCACTGGGTTCAGTTTTCTACCTCAAAGAAAAGAGTTTGGGTTTACTTCTACATCCCTCAAAGAAGAAGAAGTTTCTTTTTAGCTTCGGCATTCTCATACGGTGAAAGGCACCGTGTGTGGTTGACGGTTGTCCCTAAAACTTCATTGGTGAATTCCAAGGTTCCGGTGGATTTCGGGATTGTCGGCTAAGCAAAGATAGTTGCAAGAAGACACGTCAGGGATTAAAGGAGTCGAGTCGAGTGTAGTAAGCCATATGTCTTGTAATTGTAATTCCGTACTTAGTGGACTTAAGGCTAGGGCCGTCCGAGGTTTTTTCCCATTGTGGGTTTTTCCTCGTACATCGCGGCGTAGTGGTTTATTTATTTTATCTTTTGCAAAATCACATTAGATGCATACTAAGGTAAAAAGATAAAATTGGAATATTTAATTTGGTGCAAATTTAATTTGGGTAAATATTAATTTAACTCAAGTCATTATTTTATTGGATAAAATTTGGTTTGGCCTAATTTGCAAAATTGAATTAATTATGTGTTAGGAAAATTTTTAGGACTTGGGTTAAATTAATTTGGTTTAAGTGAAAATTTTATTTGTTGTTTAATTTAATTTCACTTTGAGTTTAGCTTAATTTTAATTTGAAAGAAAATAAAATTTGTTGTTTGTGTGTGCTGTGTTGAGCCATCTTTATTCCGCATCTAAAAGGAAATTATTTTTGAAAAATTTAAAATTTGGGGGTCCACATTCCAACAAGTGGTATCAGAGCATTGATTCAGAAAAACTCACGTTTTCAAATTGGTATTAGAGCGGGAGCGCTAATTTATTGTGTTAAGGTCCTTTCAAATCATTTTTGACTAAAAATGGAATTTTCCCCATTTCCAAAATTTTCTGTTTTCGATGGTTCCAGCTACGCGTATTGGAAAGCGCGTATAAAATCGGCACTTAGGTCTATCGATGAGAGGGTTTGGTTGTCAGTTGTTAATGGGTGGTCCCCACTAGCATATTTAGTAGAAAATGAGCGTGTTCCCAAACCCGTAGATAGATGGAGTGAGAATGAATTTAAACTTGCCAATTTTAATTCTCGAGGTTTAAATGCCTTGTTTAGCACGGTCACACCAGATGAATTTCAACGCATTATGACGTGTGAAAACGCTAAAGAAGCTTGGGATATTCTACATGTCACTCACGAGGGAACTAGTGTCGTAAAAGCTTCTAAACTCCAAAACCTCACCACTCAATTTGAAACCATCAAAATGAATGAAAAAGAAACTTTTGATGAATTTTATGCTAGACTTTCCAATATAGTTAATTCATCTTTTAATTTGGGAGAGAAAATACCCAACAATCGAGTAGTAAAGAAAATTTTAAGGTCCCTACCCGATAGATTTATTCCTAAGGTGACCGTGTTAAATTCTTTACCCACTTTAGCCTCTACGAAATTAGAAGAGCTCGTAGGTGATTTACAAACCTATGAACTAGACATGTTTCCCTCTAAAACTGAAAAGAAAATAGATAAGGATGTTGCTTTTGAAAGCCCGAAAGGAGGAAAAACAAGTAGTAGAGTGTGAAAGTGAGAGTGACTCGGAAGATATGGCTATGTTTGCTAGGAAGTTTCATAAATTTCTTAAATTTAACAAAGATAAATTTAAAAATAATTTTAAGAGAATTGAAAATTCTAAGCATGACAAAGCCAAGAAGATCCCTAAAAATTTTAATGAAAATTTAAATAGGGACGAGTCAAATAGGTGTTACGATTGTGAGAGTTATGGCTATACGGCGAGAGAATGCCCCACTAAACTACGGAGATAGGGTAAGCAACCAATTTCCTACAATGAAACCCTTAGTGTGTAACACCCCATGATTTTGGGATTGAGAAATTAACTTTTGGGAAGAATAAATTCATTTAAATTGGAGAATTTTAAATTTTGGAAATTGAAGTCCAAAAATTTAGGACGTTTCGAAGTATTCTGGATGATGATTTCGAGTGTACCATCGATCCCGGAAGGGTCGAGATAGTCAAAATGACTGTCATTGGATTTTATTTCGGTTCCGAATTATTTTTTTAGTATGTTTGACTAGAATTGGAGTAAAAGAGTCATTTAAAGTATGTATTAACATTTAAAACTGGGTTTATTATTTTAAGAGGCTTATGGATTAAGCCTTCTCATTTGTGAGAAAGAGAGAAAGAAAGAAGAAGAAAGGGGGAGAGAGAGAGGAAGATAAGCTTGGAGATTCCGGCCCAAGCGCGATCTCGAGGACGATCCAACCTCTACGAATCTGAGGCAAGTGTTTAATCTTGCTAAATATTTCATTTGTGTATTTTATTTCATAATTTGTGGATAAAAGATTTGGATTTTGGGTTAAATGGCAAAGCCTAATTTTCTGGGGTAAAAATCTTGCATTTGAGGTTATATAAATTGTGGAGTAGTTATATGATGAGTTTTAAGGGTAGAAACATGGTTGGGATGAAGACTGATGTTTGGGAAATGATATATGGGAGTTTTGGAAATTTTGGGTTATAGAAAAGCAGCCATTTTCGTGGCTTTCTGAACTGGACGAATCAATTCGCCCCTAGCGAATCGATTCGCCAGGTTGCAGAAGCCTCAGGTCTTTAGGGCCGAATCGATTCTCCCATAGCGAATCGATTCAGTATGTAGCAGACTTACAAGTCTAGATGGGCAAAATCGATTCGCTGGGGCTGAATCGATTCGCAGCTAGGGCCGAATCGATTCGGAAACAGGGCATTTTGAGGAATTTTCTCTAGAATGATTTCTAACCCTTTTTGGTTGGGTTTATTTATTTGGGACATGATTATATGATGTAAGAAATATGTTTTGGAGATTTATTTGGAGTTTCTCGCATGATGAGATCGCGGGTACGTATCGAGTCATTTTGGGGACTTATATACTTATGCCTTGGGATTTTTGTACTGGTGTAGTGTGGGAATTTATTTACGAACGGTAGTTATATTTAGTGGTCATAAGTGAGCTTACATACGACGTATGGTTTAGGACTCTTTGAGAGAGAGTGGTGAGGGCATGGCTCGAAATCATAGGCCGAGGTGTGTGCCGAATCCTTATAGTAATAGGATTCTATTGAGATTGAGATTGGGGACCGACGAAAGAGAGTGGTCGCGTATCATTAGTAATGTTTAACTTAAGGAATAGATTGCAAATGCAATAAGATTTAGGGGTTCATAAGAGTGATTGAACCATAGTCAGAATTGAGAGCGATGGGATCACATTACCAACTAGAATAGTGTGTGTAAATCTAGTCGGGATGGTTGTTATATGGCGGTGTGTGATTTACAAAGGGGATTCCAATAATTGATAAGATCATAAAATGAATTTAAGTTAATCTTGAGGTTTGTAGACTATTAGCTATGTATATACCAATAGTCAAAATTAGTACTGGAGAAATTGATGTACTTTCGGAGATATAGATGAGATGTGTAGTGATTGTTTCCTGCACTAAGCTTTGGGTGATAACCTTAATGTTGGAGATATAATTATGTTGGAATATTATTTATATCATAGGTGATATATTTATGTTGGAAGATTATTTATATCATAGGATATGTGGATGAATACACTTCAAGTGAGGAAGCGCATTCGTATATCGAGGTAAATTAAATGTGTTTGGGATGACGGCTAGTATATTGAGGATTATGTGTACTTATAGCCGAGTTGATAAATCCTATACCTACGGACGAGAGATAGTGCGTATATATATGTGGATATGTGGATATGTATTTATATTTGTATATATATATATATGTGTGTGTGTGTGTGTGTGTGTGTGTGTGTGTGTGTGTGTGTGTGTATACTCATGGCGTGAATAGCTAAACTGTATATGGAGGTTTAGTTATATGAGGTAATTGAATGGATGTATAAATATTATGCATGTGATCGATATATATACTTGTATGGTTAAGCATACCCTGCTCATGCTATCATTGGGAAGTTGCGCGATGAGGGTGAGCACCCTGGCTCGAGGAGCAGGGTGTGAATATTCCCGAGTCATAGTCGTCCAGTGTGTTATTAAGTGATTTACATTTCTTTTGGGGTGAGACATGGTGGGTATGTTTCGTCTCATTGACCGGTCAAGAGCTATGACCGCTTCCCGGACGTTGTGTGTGTGATTTGATCACGAGGTAGGTGTCATTTAGCCCTACCAGGTGGACCCAGTTTGCTACGTGGTTTGGGCAACTGGAAGATGACAGCATGGTGCAGTATATCAGCAGTATATAGCCGGGTATATTATGTGTATGGCCATTGTACATCATATGTGGTATGTACACTTGGCATGGGAATGAACGATTGTATCTATATATGTTTATAGTAAATGTATATATTTATATATACTATAGGAGAAAGGATATAAAAAGTTCTATGGTGTACATCTTGGGTGATTATAGTGTACTAGATTGTTGGGGGGTGATGTATCGCATTTAAGGAATATTTCAGTTACATCATCCCAAGGATATTATTGGAGATTTTGAGGTTGTTCTTAGATAGAAATCTAAATTGTAGTAGTAGTATTTGTGTGTATGACATAATAGATCCCCACGATCGACATTGTCAAGGAGTAGTGTATTGGGGGGTTCCTTGTTTGGATTTCACTTTGCGAGATGCCCCACGCACGAAACGTAGTGCAATGTTGAGAGTGGAGAGAAGTTTTGTCCTTATTAATTTGTATGCATGTTATTTAGAGATTAAATCATATGATTCAAACCTAACGTATTAAGAATTATAATTGATTAAATTATAAACCGGAATCAATTAAGCTTAATATGGCATTTACATGTAAAAATAATTTAAGTGTGATTAGAATGGGAAGGATCCTTGAGTTTTGTTAGAATGGCAGGTCTTGGGGGTATAGACCGTGCCTATTGTAAGTTAGGTTGTCCTTATGGGTGGGGTAACTTAATTAAAAATTCAGAATGCGAATAGGTGTGTGCTGCTAGATGAAAGGTGAGTTGTAGTTTCACGAGAGTGCGATTCCACTTTAATTATGAAATAAGTGCATTTATATTTTTTATGCACGGTTAATACACTTGCTAAACATGTTTACAACTCGGGCTCTGACCCGTTTATATTTCTCTCCTGCAATATATATATATATATATATATATATATATATATATATATATATATATATATATATATATATATATATATATATATTACTACAGGCATCCTACCGCAGGGATGCCGGATGCTTTTCTATCCAGAGTCTTGGGTGCCGTAATAGGTGCGAACGGTTGCAGGATTTCGATTTTAGTCGCTTCTCATTTCTTTGTGAATCTAGATAGGATTCATTTTTTATATCGGGTCTACACCCAAGAGTCATATGTAGTTGTTTATATTCCTTCTTTACGGTTATTGTACTGTCTGTGACCCGACAGCTTATTCGGGTATATTCATTTGTAGGTACTCATTTCATATTATTCTCGCACTTCATTTATCATAGTTCTTGTGTGCACATTTTTTTTTCTTTTCTTTGTTAGTAGATTAGTGTTGGTTTGTTGTTTGTTTCATATTTTATTTAATTTGGCATCTCGCTTATGTGATTTCGCGTAGTTAGTCTTGTATTATTGAGTATTGTCAGTTAATGTTGAGACTGAGCCATCTGAGATACCTGATTGAATGTAGTATAGGGCTGGCCACCCGTTATTATTTTAAGCGGGTTGTCACAGATGGTATCAGAGCATCAGATTCTAGAGTCTTTAGGATCTGTGTGGGTTTTCTCCGTTCTCCCATTGACGTTCTTGACATAAATCCCTACTATTAGGATTGTTGTATTCATTACGTTTATCTTCTTCCGCGAGATGTACTCGCTCGAATGACATTCTGACATAGTTGCTTTCGTCTCAGACGTCGTCGAGAATAAGTCGATTAGTAAGGGGAAAGATGAGAGATGTAATACCCATAACATATTTTGGGTACACTTTGATTTGAGGTATTTCTTTCCGCAATTCGGGAAGAGATAAGAAGGAGAATTTCGTGATCGATAAGGTAAGTACTGGGGATAAGTGAATAGTGAATCCTGTGGGAGGTTTAGATTGAGGAATTAGTCAAGAATTGTTAGGAAACCTGGTGTTGGTGACCTTTATCGAGGCGAGGTGTGTGGTGTTGTCCCATTGTCTGGAGTATCGCCTTCGTAAAGAGGGAGCAAGAAGTTTGGAGACTTGGGTTCGTTGGGTATGAATGAAGGAGTTATCGGGGGTCGCAATCGCTTTTGTCCTTCAAGATGGTTAGGAAGGATTTTAAGGAAGATGTTTCTCTTGTGGAGAAATAGGTTTAGGAAGAATGATTGTCCTGGAAGTAAGTAGAGGACCTTGAACTGAGATTCTTGGATGAGGTGAAACCATTGGATTATGGAAGTATAAGGTAGAATACCTTTCTTTGGGTTTAAGTCAAGCTTTATGCGATATTGGGAACGTCGCGCTAAGGTATGACGAGTAGTTAGCCTCTACATCGTTAGGGTGTATAGAATTTCCTTGGAGGAAGGCGTGAGAAAGTACGGCCTTTGTATGGCATCTTTTAAGATAATAGACCGTCTCATGAAGAAATAGTATAAATTTATACTATTGAATTTCGGAAGTGCGAAATGTCAAGTTTTGTTGAGTAGTGGTTATAAGGTTATTGCCTTATGGATAGGTTAGGGCATGTAATTGTAATGTTCTAATGAGGGAAGGACTTATCTTGCGACAATACTTTAATGTGATGTAAAGGATTTGGATAACTGAAAGGTTTAGAGTTTAGCAGCTTCATTGTTGAGCGGAGAATTTAGCTCATAGTTGTGCTAGTTTTGAGAACTAGGTAGTGGTTTGAGTATTGTATTTGTTGAGGCCTTGTGTCCTAAACATAAGGTGTTTGTTTGGCATGTCGAAAAACATGGAAATTGTTTTATATTATATTATTACATAGGCCTTCGGGCGATATTTAAAACTCAGAAAATCTTTTTATAAAACCTTAACCCTGGTTCTACTGATCTCAATCCCCAACATAGCTACACAGTAGTGTATTGGGAGGGCTCCTTGTTTGGATTTCGCTTGCGAGACCTCCCCCGCATGAATGTAGCGAATGTCAGGAATTGAGAGGAGTTCAACCATTGGAAATTTTAAACTTTTATATACTTAGTACGCGATTATAGATTAAGTTGTTGAGAGTTATAATACTATTTAAGGCTAGTAGAGCCGAGTTATGGTTTTGTCGAGTGGAGCTCGGGTACGGGGTGTATGGGCGCCCTGGGTAGCTAGTTTGTTTTTAAAATTTATATGGTTCGATGTGAGAACTGGAAAGGCTCGGTATAGTGATCTTGAGGGTAGATGTACGGACTAGCTGAGATTCAAAGTCCTAGGCATATCTTAAATTTAGCGGGCAAAATTCTTATAAGGGAGAACAGTGTAACACCCCACGATTTTGGGATTGAGAAATTAAATTTTGGGAAGAATAAATTCATTTAAAATGGAGAATTTTAAATTTTGGAAATTGAAGTTCAAAAATTTAGGACGTTTCGAAGTATTCCGGATGATGATTTCGAGTGTACCATCGATCCCGAAAGGATCGAGATAGTCAAAATGACTGTCATTGGGTTTTATTTTGGTTCCAGATTATTATTTTAGTATGTTAGACTCGAATTGGAGTAAACAAGTCATTTAAAGTGTGTATTAACATTTAAAACTGGTTTTATTATTTTAAGGGATTTAAGAGGCTTACGGATTAAGCCTTCTCATTTGTGAGAAAGAGAGAAAGAAAAGAGAAAGAAAGAAAGAAGAAGAAATGGAGAGAGAGAGAGAGAGAGAGGAAGAAAAGCTTGGAGATTTCGACCCAAACGCGATCTCGAGGACAATCCAACCTCTAAAAATCTGAGGCAAGTGTTTAATCTTGCTAAATATTTCATTTGTGTATTTCATTTCATAATTTGTGGACAAAAGATTTGGATTTTGGGTTAAATGGAAAAACCTAATTTTTTGGGGTAAAAATCTTGCATTTGAGGTTATATAAATTGTGGGGTAGTAGTTATATGATGGGTTTTAAGGGTATAAACATGTTTGGGATGAAGACTGATGGTTGGGAAATGATATATGGGAGTTTTGGAAATTTTGGGTTTATAGAAAAGTAGCCATTTCGTGGCTTTCTGAACTGGACGAATCGATTCCCCCTAGCGAATTGATTCGCCAAGTTGCAGAAGCCTTAGGTATTTAGGGCCGAATCAATTCGCCTATAACGAATCGATTCGGTATATAGCAAACTTACAGGTCTAGATGGGCAGCTAGGGCCGAATCGATTCGCTGGGGCCGAATCAATTCGAAAACAGGGAATTTTGAGGAATTCTCTCTAGAATGATTTCTAACCCCTTTTGGTTGGTTTTATTGATTTGGGACATGATTATATGATGTAAGAAATATGTTTTGGAGATTTATTTGGAGTTTCTCGCATGATGAGATCGCGGGTACGTATCGAGTCATTTTGGGGACTTATATACTTATGCATTGGAGATTTTTATACTAGTTTAGTGTGGGAATTTCTTTACTAACGGTAGTTCTATTTAGAGGTCATAAGTGAGCTTACATACGACGTAGGGTTTAGGACTCTTTAAGAGAGAGTGGTGAGGGCATGGCTCGAAATCATAGGCCGAGGTGTGTACCGAATCCTTATAGTAATAGGATTCTATTGAGATTGAGATTGGGGACTGACGAGAGAGAGTGGTCTCGTATCCTTAGTAATGTTTAACTTAAGGAATATATTGCAAATGCAATAAGATTTAGGGGTTCATAAGAGTGATTGAACCGTAGTCAGAATTGAGAGCGATGGGATCACATTACCAACTAGAATAGTGTGTGTAAATCTAGTCGGGATGGTTGTTATATAGCGGTGTGTGATTTACAAAGGGGATTCCAATAATTGATAAGATCATAAAATGAATTTAAGTTAAGCTTGAGGTTTTTAGACTATTAGTTATGTATATACCAATAGTCGAAATTAGTACTGGAGATATTGATGTACTTTCGGAGATATAGATGAGATGTGTAGTGATTGTTTCCTACACTAAGCTTTGGGTGATAACCTTAATGTCGGAGATATAATTATGTTAGAAGATTATTTATATCATAGGTGATATATTTATGTTGGCAGATTATTTATATCATAGGAGATGTGGACGAATACACTTCAAGTGAGGAAGCGCATTCGTATATCGAGGTAAATTAAATGTGTTTAGAGATTAAATCATATGATTCAAACCTAATGTAAATGGGTAACGTATTAAGAATTATAATTGATTAAATTATAAACCGGAATCAATTAAGCTTAATATGGAATTTACGTGTAAAAATAATTTAAGTGTGATTAGAATGGGAAGGATCCTTGAGTTTTGTTAGAATGGCAGGTCTTGGGGGTATTTACCGTGCCTATTGTAAGTTAGGTTGTCCTTATGGGTGGGGTAACTTAATTAAAAATTCAGAAGGCGAATAGGTGCGCACTGCTAGATGAGAGGTGAGTTGGAGTTTCATGAGAGTGCTATTCCACTTTAATTATGAAATAAGTGCATTTATATTTATTATGCATGGTTAATACACTTGCTAAACATGTTTACAACTCGGGCACTGACTCATTTATATTTCTCTCCTGTAATATATATATATATATTACTACAGGTGTCCTACCGCAGGGATGCCGGATGCTTTTCTATCCAGAGTCTTGGGTGCCGTAACAGGTACGGACGGTTGCGGGACTTCGATTTTAGTCGCTTCTCATTTCTTTGTGAATCTAGATAGGATTAATTTTGTATATCGTGTCTATACCCAAGAGTCATATGTAGTTGTTTATATTTCTTCTTTACGGTTATTGTACTGTCTGTGACCCGACAGCTTATTCGGGTATATTCATTTGAGGTACTCATTTCATATTATTCTCGCACTTAATTTATCATAGTTCTTGTGTGCACATTTTTTTTTTCTTTTCTTTGTTAGTAGCTTAGTGTTGGTTTGTTGTCTGTTGCATATTTTATTTAATTTGGCATCTCGCTTATATGATTTCGGGTAGTTAGACTTATATTATTGAGTATTGTCAGCTGATGTTGAGACTGAGCGATCCGAGATACCTGATTTAATGTAGTATAGGGCTGGCCACCCGTTATTATTTTAAGTGGGTTGTCACATAGTGATAGTGATAAGGAAGAGGGACCCGATTCCCCCACTAAGCCCAACTTTGTGGCCTTTATGGCAAGTCATCTGAGTGAAAGTGATCACTCCTTTATTTATGAAATTTTAACACATGACACTTCCAAGGCTATAGTTAGTGAATCCCAAAGAAATGATGATAGTGAGAGTGGAGAAGAAAGAGAGAAAATGAGGAGGAGGATGAAGAGTGTGAACTTCAATTTTCATTTCAAGAATTATATGCAGAATCTATTAAATTAAAAAGAGCAAATTTGAAGTTAGAAGCTAGTTTAAGAGAGCATGCCAAGGTCATTTATGAGAGTGCGTTAGTGGAAGACCTTAAGACACGTTAGAGAGATCTTCGTGAGAAGCTTGAATATGTAGAAGGTGAGAGAGATAGCCTTAAAGGTTAAATGGAATACTTGAAAAATGAGCTTCTTGAGTTTGAAGAGCGCAATGTTTTATTAGAGTCTCACATTGTAGATTTAGAAAATAAACTAAAAGACTCTAGTAGAATCAAATTTTATTTGGAGTGTCGTTCGGAGAAATTAGATAAAATATTAGGAACGGTTCAAATATGACACTTGTGGTTTAGGCTTCGATACTTGTAAAGAGTCAACTCTTAAAGCCAAAACCATTTTTTTGGAGAATACTCTAGGAATAATGTTATATATCATTCCTTAGGTAAGTTTTTTTGCTGAGTCTTTAGGTGCTCACATTGTGGTCGAAAAGGTCATCTTAGGAAGTTTTGCTTGGATCTTAAACGAGGTCCTAGAAAATCTCTACGTAAGGCAATCAAGGTAGCCAAGATTCTTATATCCCGAGATCGTCATTCATCATTAGTTTGGGTTAGGAGATCCGACTTGGTAGCTTTACAAAATAGGATTTTTTATTTTTATTTACTTTCACATGCATCATCCCTTGCTAAATCTAAAGGTTGAATGTGATAGATGTTTGCATACTCTAGCTCATATGTGCCTCATATTATATATCATTGCTAGATGTATGCATGTTTAATCATTGTTCTAGTCTATACTTCATGCTTTATCACATGCTAGAATTATGATTGTTGTTTATCTTTTGTATTATAGTTCTTTCATTTGAGTTTGCATTAAATGAAAAATACAAAAAGATTTTTGTTTATCATTTGTGTTTTACTTTTTTTTTAGTAATTTAGGCCTAGTGAAAAATACAAATGATTTTTGTTTGTCTTTTGAGCAAATATTTTTACTTGTTTGGTTAAAAATTATCAAAAACTCAAAAAGATTTTTATTGTGTGTATTTTAGTTTGACACACTTTATGTGGCATATACTTGTGTTTGAATCCCATCTTTTTCGCTCCCATGTGGCTAGAACTTTTGGTTAAGATTGTCAATCCTTAAAATGTTCTTTACCATGCTTACACGGAGTAGTTGGATTTTGTGTTGCTATAATAGATTATATTTTTATGTGCCTCAATTCACACATGTACGAGCTCACTTGAAATTATAAAGTCACATGTATATTTGAGCTTGATGAGGTATTCTCCTACCAATCTTGTCATCTGCATTTATGTAACCTAAGAGGACTAATGCATGTTAAAATCCGTTGCACGCGAGAATTGAGCGATAAAAGATTATATATATATATATGTGTGTATATATATATAGATATATTGTGCACGGGGAAGGGCTCCGAAAGGAAATATCATCCTTTGCGAGTAAGCCACCGTTTGCTTGAACCTAAAAGAAATAAGTAGTCCAAACGCCTAAAAGAATAATGGCATTAAAAGAAAATATTTGCCAAGGCCTACTTGTTTAGTTTGATGTAGTCATTTAAAAATTAATATGCATATTTTAAGGGAGATTGGATGGTATATCAACGGTTTGCACAATGTCCATTTATCCTAGTTGAGCTTTCATTGTCATGACTCTATTGGTTTGTAGAATCATCAAAATTCTAGGCTTGTATGCATTGTGTATATTTGTTCAATGAGTTCAATATATATTGTCACGTGAGGTTATATTCAAATATGATAAAGTTTTCAATCAAATGAGAAGTCCGTGAACATGTTTTAAGTGATTGGGTCTAAATTTAATTGTTACTAGTTCACACCCCTACACTTTCGTTTCCATATACGAGTGTGAAAAGCTTAATGTATTTTGTAACCTGTGTAGTGTTTATACCTAGTATATGTGCGTGTGCATTATTGATATTTATTATGTACTCATATACGAGGTAGTCTATTAGTCTTTGTCTGTTTTCTAGCCCATCTATGCTTCTACTTCATAATTGGTATTTATCTTGTTGTATATTGTTGTTGATATCCCATGCTTAGTATCTTATGTATCACATTGATATCATTTTTTTACATCTTCGTTGGTATCCTGTATTATTTATATGGATCAGTTATGATTTTGTTGCCTATATGCTTTCATGATCTTATCTCTTCAAACTTCGTCATGTTTCAATTAGTTCTTTTATCCTTTGTCTATTCCGGAACAAAAAAGAGGGAGAATGATAGGGGAGAAATGGTATCTATGCCTATTTTTATCGTATCTTAGTTTGGGTGATTTATCTTAGGGGGATGTCTTTCTAAGTATGTCATTGTTAGACAAAAAAGGGGAGAATTAATTTAGGGGGAGTAATTATTTTAATTGCATTTAATACGTTGATTTCCCTATGCATTTGCTAGTTTGCTTAAGTGTGCAGGAATTCTTCTAAGTGGCAACTTCCATCAGTAAAGATATTAATCCTTGGGTCTTGAGTCAAGTATGGGTGGGATGTTTGAGTCTAGAAGAGCTTGACAGCCCTTTTAGGATTTTATTTTGGTTTTTGTCCCTGAATAACCAAAGGGGGAGATTTGTAAGGACACAAGTCTCCGATTGAGTCTTAATATAGTGTTGGCTCAATCTTGGACGAAAACGTTTGAGTCATAGGATAGTGTTCTTGTGTATCCTTCAAGCCTATGACGTGTTAAAGTTGAAGACATAGCGACCAAGATTATAAAGCTTTATCATATGTCGGGCTTATTGTGCCTCGTTTCTACATCAGCAACATTGGTTCCAATGCTCCTAAGGTATGAATGCATTATATATATATATATATATATATATCTTGGAAATTTATTGGGTGTATTTTATAAATTTTTTATAAATAGTTTTAACGACTTTTTTTTACTCAGAACATATTTTTTAGAACTTTTCATAAAAAGTTTTGGGCTTACAAAGAATTTTCCACTTTCTGACAAGTTGTTCAAACGAACTGGAATCTCGTTCGAACGAGATTCCCAGGTCATTCGAACGAGACTTCTAACGAGATTTTCTTTTTCTCACTGGAACATCGTTAGTAAAGTCGTTCGAATGAAAATGTCGTTTGAACGAAAATGGCGGGAACAGTTTTTTGGCAGTTTTCGCCATGTTCCCACTACTTTTTGACAGAATTAAGATGTGAGGGAACCAACTCTTTCAAAGTAACGTTTTCATATTTTACAATCTCCTAGAGATAGTTTTGTGAGCATAATTCCACAATGAAAGAGTTCATGTTTTGAGTGTGTGTTTTTCATGGAAATCTTTCTTAAACACTTTTGTTTACACCCATAAGATTTTATTCCAAGTACCACATATATATATTTTCTTGGAGTTTTTTTGGCACCGGGTTCACTTTTTTACCTCAAAGAAAAGAGTTTGAGTCTACTTCTACATCCCTCAAAGAAGAAGAAGTTTATTTTTCGCTGCGACATTCTCATACGGTGAAAGGCACTGTGTGGTCGACGGTTGTTCCCTAACGCTTCATTGATGGATTCCAAGGTTCCGATGGATTTCGGGATTGTCAGCTAAGCAGAGGTATTTTCAAGAATACGCGTCGGGGCTTGAAGGAGTCGAGTCGAGTGTAGTAAGTCATCTGTCTTGTAATTGTAATTTTGTACTTAGTGGACTTAAGGCTAGGGACATCTGAGGTTTTTTTCCGTTGTGGGTTTTTCCTCGTACATCGCAGCGTAGTGGTTTATTTATTTTATCTCTTGCAAAATCACATTAGATTCATGCTTAGGTAAAAAGATAAAATTAGAATATTTAATTTGGTGCAAATTTAATTTGGGTAAATATTAATTTAATTCAAGTCATTATTTTATTGGATAAAATTTGGTTTGGCCTAATTTGCAAAATTGAATTAATTATGTGTTAGGAAAATTTCTAGGACTTGGGTTAAATTAATTTGGTTTAAGTGAAAACTGTATATGTTGTTTAATTTAATTTCACTTTGAGTTTAGTTTAATTTTAATTTGAAAGAAATTAAAATTTGTTGTTTGTGTGTGTTGTGTTGAGCCATCTTTATTCTGCATCTAAAAGGAAATTATTTTTGAAAAATTTAAAATTTGGGGGTCCACATTCCAAATGTGGTATCAGAGCATTGATTCAGAAAAACTCACGTTTTCAGATTTTAAACTTTTTTCATAGCATCCTCGGTTGAATTTAAAACATACGTAGGTTATATTTTTAAAATTATTTTCGAACTATACATTATGTTTCACACAATTTACCTTAACGTTCTTGAATATGTAACATAATAGGTACCTACTTGTTTGAAAATGATGGCTCATATATACATTTAATTTTTAGCGTTATTAGTATGAGTGTGCAACATTATTTGCATTAAAATGACACTTAATTATTATAATCTCTTCAAACGTTATATGGAGTATTCCATGCATTGTTCATTAGCAATACTGGGTTCACAATTAAAAGTTACATATAAAGATATAATATAATAATTGAAATTTAATTCTTTACTTCCTTCTAAGAAGTTAGTCTCAAGAGAATTAAACAGTTGAGAAATGCAATTTTAGAAAAATAAAATGATATACCATAATATGATAAAATCATGAGATATATTGCTCACTTCATAGATGCTTTGATTTAACAACACACACATCGATAACGTAATAATACATAGAGTGCATAACCGTGAATTTTCTTCAGTAGTAACCGTCAAATATCGATTATATGATGCTTGTAGATTACTTTATTGGGTATAATGTGATTTCATTAAATGTACAAGATATTAGTGGAAAACTTATTTTCATATACTTTGATAATATACGTGATCTTTGATGTTCATTCAATCACTCAAAATCAATTCCCTGTAAGGAATAACCTTGCTTTCAGAAATAAACTAAATATACCCTATTAATATCTTTACAATTATAAACATCATGAGTTACTACTATCATCATCTTTACATATAATATTCATTATCATTCTAATTGGGTCACTCTGCTGACTACTAAACATTTCATAATATGAATATTACATTAAGTAAAGACTTACGTATAATAAGTCAATAATTTTTCTACTCATGTTCATTAGATATCGCGTGAGAAATGAACTAAATTATTCATGTTAATGTTTTCATAAACTTAATTGGTGATATCATAATGAAAGAAAATATGTTCTCTGCGTTTAGTGACCATTATTGCTTTCTCAAAATTTATATCACCACTTAGTTTTTGCTCAATTATTGTAATTGAACCTGTAGGATACCGAATCCCAATAATATGTATTCAACATCATAAAGTATCAACATCCTAGCATTTAATATCACACATGGACCAGTAGGCAATCAAAATATGCTTGATATAAATGCATTAGTCCAATATTTATCTCTTCTAGGATGGATCACTTTAATGAACACCAAACCTTAAATTATATAAATATTAGAGATAAGGATACATGTGCAAAATACTGGTAATACATGAATACATTATATTATTGTCTATTGCTTAATTTGAAATTCACAAAATATTTTAATTTGGTGTAATGCGAAAATCAAATATATAGGGGACTTGCATGACACATTGGATGAATATGAATAAATGAGTGCGACATCAATCATTTTATTTTCATCTCATCATGCATAATATCAAAACTTATGTATGAGGACCAAATTACAAAACCTGATCCAAAACCCCTTCATGGTTATATAAATGCACAATATTATTATATCGAGAGAATTTTAAGTTAATGGTGTTTTTAGGATACTTAAGTTGGTGACAAGCTAATTATAGTATATAACTAAAATTGACAGCGGAATCAGGTGACGACATGTGTCGCTTTTTTAGTGTGCCACGTAGACAATTTTAATTAAAGTTAAGGCTAGATGAAGTGAAGAAATGTTGGAGGTAGATGAGGAGTTGAAACTAAAATAAGGGAGAGCAAAGGTTTTAGAGTATTAAATAAGGAGAGGGAGAGTTGAAGAAAATGAGAAAAATAACCGTCCACTTCACTCTTTTCTTAAACGACACACCAATCAACAAATCCTACATCTTCATCTTGCTAAAACCAAACTATCCCATTCCAAACATTCTAGAGACAAATGCCATCCAAGCACAACTCGATCAGTTAAGAGGTTAAACGGGTCGGTGGCATCCGGATCGCGTAGTGTCCAATTCAAGGGGAGCTGAATAACTGAGCAATTTGGTGGAAACATACTCCTGTGGTGGTTATCTATAGTACACGGTATAGTCGCCGCACTCACTGTAATGGTGCTCTGGGATAATACTGTCGGTGCATTTATAGAGGATTAAATTATAAATTATGATTTCGAAGGAGGATTGGGAAGAGAGAAATTTTGGAAACAATCATAGCTTCGGGAATTAAAGCGCTCATAAAGTTACGGAGCATGAATTTCCAAGAAGAAGAGTCGTTACCAAGTTCAACCCTTCTATTGTCACAGTCTACCTGGCACACCATGCACTCGGGGTTCATGGTATTAGAATAGGGGAACTCACATGGAAAAGCAGAACAACCTAGGTTGTATGACTCTTCTTCTTGAGCCCTATTAAGACCCACGGAATAAAGATAACAAAGATTCTGGTAGCACCCATATTCAATTTTTATTAGTTACTCTACTTCTATTTTAACCCCACAAATCTCCCCTACCGAAGCTGACAACCATCTCTTCATTTCATACATTGAACCAACAGCTCTTTATCCATTGACGCAAGGTTGTTAAAATACAAGTAAAGCAGGTGACTTCACATTCTCAATTTTTTAAAATTTCACTTGGGATTCTTGAGTATTCATACCAACTTATGATGAGATTGATATAATTCATTACTTCTCTCATTTGTCTACATCCCTTCGAAAAGAATCACTACGTCTATCTTTCATCTTGCCCACGACTATATAGTTGTCTTTTGTTTAGCGGATGAAGTGAAATTCTATAAATATTTGTTAATAGATTTTTTATTTAGGAGCTTCCTAAATTTTATTTGGGCAATGCAACAGTGTAGTCTAATATGTGTGTATGTGTAACCAAATTTCATTACAGTTAGTTTCCCAAATTAGATCTAACTTTTTCCTCGTGTTATAATTTATTCCAATATGTGATTTTTAATTGTATGATAATTAGTTTGTTATCTCTATATAGCACTGTTCTAAAAAACCCGCCTAGGCTCCGCCTAGGCTTAAGGCTTGGGAGAAACGCTTCGCCTTACGCTTTTCACGCCTTATTCTTGGTAAAACCCTTAAGGCGCACTTTTTTCTAAAAACAACAATGCTTTAGTGAAATGATGTCGCCTTTTAAAGAATTTCTTTACAAACCGGACCATTATCTCATCCAAAATAATCGAATAGTATTTTAATTTCCATATATTCAGACATATTTTTATGATATGTGCAATTTTTGTATTTTAATAGCCTTGTTATGGTTAAAAAATATTAAAATATATTAAGAAGGCCTAAACGCCTTTTTACGCCTAGGCCCACCTAGGCTTCTAAGGCTTAAGGCTTGGCCTCCACGCCTCAATCACGCCCCGCGTTTTTTAGAACCTTGCTATATAATGCTTCTGAAATCTTTATGTTTCTTGAGTAGAAATTATTAGAAATTCATACTTCAAATGTTATTATAAGATGATAAGTCATACATTTAACTGTTTGTATGTCGAACACCAATTGTCAAAAAATACATAAAGATTGGGGAAATTGTGAGAAGGGTAAATAATTTACAAATTATGTACAGTATGTGGTGGTTTTGTATTTTCTTATATATATATATATAATGTTTAGTTTGAAATAGTGCCATATCAGAGTGCCATATATGTGATTAGAGGAAGATGGGAGGGACAGAGGATAGTTTAGTCTGTAGTTTAAAACAAAAAAAATCTTTATGCTGGTCATCTCTAAAATATAGATACAAATTCCTAAGATCTTGCAACACTTAGTTGTTGTTTGATACGATTTATATTTATAATCTAATAATTTTATTTGTAACCCGCTCACGCATCGCGTGGACTGCATACTAGTTAATTTCAGAAATTGTGAGGTGTTTGATGTTCAACAATATTAATTATGATCAAGTGAATAAACACAATACACCAACAATTTAACATTCTCATAGGTGAGTTTAATGATAACAGTTTCAGATTATAGCATGTGTTTGGCATTTAATCTAATCCAAATATAAACATTAGAGTTAAAACTTTATCATACATCTAATATCCACACATATGAATTGTAGTCTATATTTGGCATCTGATCCAACTTAAACATGAATATTAGTATCAAAACGAAATTTTCAATCTAGTATCCACACATAACTTAACGTGAATACTAGCATTGATAATGAACCGCACATCCAACATTCATACGTATGAATTATAGCCTATGTTTGGCATCCAATCCAACTAAACATGAATATTAGTATTAAAAAAATGAAATTATTAATCTAATGTGCATACACGCGAATTATAGCATGTGTTTGACATCTAATTCAACACAAACTTGAATAATAGAATCAAAGTGAACAAAGAAAATAGCCATCGTAGTAAAAAATACATGATATTTGAGAAAATTGTAATTTTTGCCAAAAATAGAAAATTTGAGTTACCACCAGAGGGATGTAGAGAATTACTCTAGGTTCTCAAAACAATTCAGGAAATTTAAAGATCAATTTTCTAGAGTGAGATATGGACGTCAACATTATTTTAAAAATGACAAAAACGTAATTTTAAGGGCCTAAATGATGTTAAGACACAAAAGTAAGGTGGTACCCATTGTATAGAATGGATTTTGTTTACTTCGATGTATTCAGTCGACAATGTGAGTTTCATAAAATTCTGAGCAAGTTTTGACCTTTCATTCCAGCCAATGAGTTGGCGACAGAAGAAAAATGTCACATAAAGTCTCGGGCATACTTTAAGAGCATATTTAATGAAAGAAAATTAAAACATCGCAAAAAGTCCCAAACACACAAAAACAATTTAATATAGGTTTCATTATATACAAACATCAATAAAGGAAAATCATGATATCTTAAACTTTATCTCTGATACCACATGTAATCTTAAGAACACTCAAATATTAATCATAAACACATTAATTTGAATAAACTTTAGCATACAGTTGTTCATAATAAAAGGATCTTAGATCTTCATATTTTTCACAAAATATGCCTAAATTATAAAAAAGAAGACTTACCTTGATCCAATGCATTGATCAAATTTGTTGTACAAGTCTCTTTTTAGTTATTTTGATTAATTGCTCCACCAGCCCCTTTTCTTTGATTAAAAATTTCACTCAAATGGAATTTTAGAATTTTCTCTCTCTATCCCAATATATTATGTTTATGCAGGTTATTTGATGGAGAATAACCTACTACATATAGGGTGAGAGGGGACGCCAATCTCCTATGTAAACTATAATTATACCATCCATCATAGTTAGACTTGCATTAGGAGGCTAACCCACTTAATCTCTTAAAAATCCTGGTGATTTATATAAAGGTCTCACAACCAAATTTGATTTCTTAGTTGGACCACATCAAGTAGGAGTCTTTTATTTAACCTATTAATTAATTCTGAATTTTATAATTCCAAAATTATTAAAGGGATAAAATATTCCTAACAACATGTGCTTGAAACTCCCCATAAAAAATTAGACAACTATTTTCCAAAATTTGTCAAGATTTATGATAAAGAAATAAAACCTTTCAAATTTAAGACTGCTAGACAAATTCGCCCAACTCACATCATCTACATGTATATGATACCAAGAAAAGGTCCACACATAAAATTGGAAAAACAATATGATCAAAAGACCATATATAACTTTTTGTTTGGATAATTTATATATTGTAATTAAAAATTACGGCAGAGAGTTTTATGGAGAATTAGAAAAAATAAATCATATTTTATTTTAGTCTACTACTCAAAATAAGTTTTTACCTCGTTTTTACCTCGTGCGGACATCGCACATATGAACGCATGCTTTGGAATCCAAATATTTTAGACATAATAAAAATAAATAATATTACATTAATTGTTTATGAAATTTGTAATAAGGGATTCTCGCGTTGAGCCGTGAACTGGGTCTCTCTCTTTAAGACGTTTCCCAGCTTTATCATTTTTGTTCACGTCATCCCAAGGATAAAACATGCCCAAAATCTTCTCTATCTCATGTAACCAGGCACTGTAGTTATATGGCATACTAACACCGATTCAGAATATATATATATATATTACTCAATATCACAATGTTATAATTGCGGGAATAAATATTTTTGGAACAAAAAATATTTCCAGAAGGTATTTTTATAGACATAGCCAATTATTTTTCAGTTATGTTTGAAATATAGGATGTAGGGAGAAAATATTTTGAGGTGAAGAAAAACTATATGGAAGAGATAGCTAATTTTTTGTGTGTTATCTGAGAGAGAGATTTTTCAAGTTCTCCTTACAACCAACTCTAACTCCTTTCATTTATTTGGTCGAAAGTCGGAGTTATAATTGTGCATAAAATTGAACATTTAAATTGGAAAAAGTGGAAGGCCAATGCTATTTGTAAGATGTGGGTTCTTGGAATACGATTAGTATCAAGCGAGGCATAACCCCTTATCAAGACCGTAATTAATACTCAAGACTATGTTTAATAGTTACGACACATGAGAGTAAGAGAGAATAATATTCAACACCCAATATGGTATTAAATTAGGTCTTTTACACCATAAATGCACCATGAACGTAATAAATAAGTGGAACCAGCAAGTAACTTGGCCAGAGGGAGAAAGAGCAAGCACTCTTGTCACAATAAAGGCAAGGCAGGAACTTCAGGATTAGTCAATGCTCAATGATAGTGGTATCAATGAAAGCAGAAGGGAATGTTCGGGAAATAAATGGTCTCACAGAAGCTATCGTGTATGAGGAAAATCCAACAACAATTCTAGGTTCGAATTGTCGTCTGTAATAACCCGTTATTTTAAAAAAATAATTCAACTGGGTTTATTCAATAAATTGATTAAAAGTTTCGAGATTCAATTTTGAGAATATAAGTGACTTATGTTTGAATGAGTTAAAGCAATTTACAGTGATGAATTTCTAATACTAAAGAAAAATTTATTTAATTAAAAGTAGAAAGAAAATTTAACTATTTTTATTAAATGATTTAACTATTTGAGTAATTAGTTAATTGGGTCAATTATTAAAAAGAGTTAATAGGGTTTCCACTCTAAATATCCCTAATTCGTAATAGACTAAATTGTTTTATTTGGTCTAGGTGTGTTTGGTTATGTGTAGGGACAACATATTGTATATATATAGAAAGAAATGATGGGACACAATTTCTTAGGGTTAGAACCTTTTGAAAAGACGGCGCAACACTCTTGGATTTTTTGTGGCCATGGATTATCCGTTGCTATATTTTTGAAGGGAGAGTGAGTAAAGATTGAGGGGAAATAATGAGGTTTCTCGTAGGGAAAGGAGAAGTCAATAAAAGCGGCACAAGAAGGGATTAGGGAGCTAAATCTTTGTTTCGGGTTGCCTTGGATTTAGCATGCTATTGACGCCGGTTAGAAGATAAAACGAGCTGACATTAGGATTAGGTTGGCGATTCATGAAAGGGGATTTATGGGCTTCGTTTTCAGTGCCAACTCTGCTTGGACTTGAGGTCATTTACCCAATCCATGTACACAGACCTCTTTAGATATTGGTTCGGCAGGCATGGGTGAGTGGTTTTAACAGTTAATTCAAGGTGCTGCCCCACTTCTTTTTATTATTATTTTTTTTTTTTTGTTGCTTAACTTGAATTTTGAACCTAAGAAATGCTGGGGGTGAAATTTATTCTCTCCCCTCATAAATTTTTTGACATCTTGTGCCATGATTGCGTTTGAATTAATGGGTTTAAAAGCGGGGAAAATTTTCATCCTTTTTATTTATCCAATCCCCACTCATAGTTTACCTAAATTACCAACTAAACCCTATATGTCACATATAATTATTTCTGAAGGAGGTATTTGAGACTATTCTTCAAGGGGGCTTTCAAGAGTACTTCTCGTCATCGCGGACACTAATTTTGGGATGCATTTCAAGGCAAGTACCTTTCTACTCCTCTCCTTTTATGTGTGTATTTGCTAAATTCACCTAAACTAAATTTTAGCGTTAAAATTTATTAGTGAGCCTTAGAAAAATGTGCAATCCTAATTTATGTTATATTAGGTGAATTTAAATAGTTTTATATACTTAAAAGCTCATGTCGAGACTATTAGTTTGCGATAATTAATCATTGGCCCCAATGCCTGCAAAATGATAATTTTGGATTTTAACCCCGTTTGTAGAAATTGATAATCCGAGGTATGAGAATAGACAATTCAAACTTTATTTAGAATTTAAAAATGTTATGAACCTTCAATTACTCAGTAGGATTGTACCTTATTCTCTAGGAGTAGTACTTTATGTGTTCCAAATTGATGAGATTCGTTACGAGACTCTTATTCATGTCAATAATAACCAATATAAAAAAATTATAAATGACTTGGGACAATTGATATGCATTAATGGACCACTTATGATGTAACATACCTACATAAAATAACTATGTGTCCCTTTTTATGTAAGCACGCAATATGAACCCATATTTGAAACCATGATATTGTTAATGTGTGTTCTGTTATGTAGACAATAAAAGGAGTACGGGAAATTATTATGATTGGTTTGGTTATTGAATAGTAGTGTGGATTAATTCAAAGATTTCACGCGTAGACATTTAAATCCTTGTCCTACGCTTGCATAATAAACCTTAAATAAATTGTCTTACCAACTACTCTATCTAAACGTAAGTGTATCGAGAGGGATCCTTGTTTGAATTTCACATCGGTGAGACGTCCCACGCACGAATTTTAGAGAAGGGTTTTCGTGATGGCTTAAATCATTTATGAAATTATAAACTTTCAACTATATGCTTTGCATTACGAAGGATCACTTGCATGATGGTTGTGCCTTTAGCTCTCTATAAAATCGTTTAAAAATGTATAATGAATCTTAAATGGTATGATTGAGTCAGGGTAATTGGAGTAGTTGAGGTTTGAGTATTTTTCTCAGAGTGAATAATTACGTGTTAAAATGTCAATATTAATTGAACATATTAAATGGAAGTGAATGGGGGGTACCATAAAAAAACACCCCGATATTTTAATTTATAAATTCCCGTCCATGCGAATACCAGGTGGCTTCAGGACATAAAACGTGATTTTTATGGTTTATTATGTTGTGTGAATCCCTGCCAAGCGAATAACAAGTGGAGTCAGGGCGTGAGGCGTGGTTTTTATAAATTATTGTGTTGTGTGTATTTTCGGCCATGCGTATACAAGGTGGCGTTAGGACATGAAATGTGATTATTTGAATTTGGCGTACCGCATGTTTAGGAGATGACTGAGATTAAGGGGCATATGTCGATTACATGATAATTAATTAATGAGCATAAATGATTAATGAAAATGATTGAGATAAATACATGTGATTACTTAAACTTGGCGTACTGCATGTATTTGATATGGCCGAGAGGAAGGGGTGCATGTCGATTACGTGTTAATGATTTATTGAGTAGGTCGGATACTTATTGATTAGTTAATGAGAATGATTAATTAATTATATGAAATGAAATGAAATAAATCTAAAATATTGTGAGACTACGTATAGGGGCTGGACCATTCATTAAATTATACAACTGTGACTTTATCATCTATGCACATAACTGCTTTGAGTTGTGAAGCTAAGTAACTTGCTAGAGTTTTAACCCCCTTTTTGTGGAAACCAGGTATTAGGGTTGGACCTCACACTTAGATGCCTTTCGATCTAGTCGGCGCGTGATATACCACTCTCAGGGTATTAGCTCTAGAGACATTCGAGTTCTCTACCCCCTCATGTTATCATTTATCTTTTCAGTCAACCTTGTATTGAGATGCTAGTTGTATGTTGATACTTAGATGAATTGTGATATTCATAGACTCTTTGGGGGTTGTATTTATGTATTCCTATTGAGACAACTTTGTTTATAAATTTGGTTATTGGACATTATGAGTTATATTTGAGGATCCTCTCATCGCTTACAAATTATTATCTATTGTTTCATTTGATCTCTTAATGCTGAGAATGATATTATTTTGTTTTTATTATCCCGTGTGATTTTATATTTAGACTTGATCAAACTAAGTGTTAAATTACATGAGGTATTACAGTTGGTATCAGGATAGGGAAGGTACATTGTGGTATGTTTATGCCAGAGTGTAGTTCCTTATATAATTGTATTTTATTGATGAAATGACATCAGAGGGGGCTACCATATCACTAGATTCTATTCGATTTGTCAGAGACCATCCCGACAAATTTGAGGAGGTGCCAGGGTTGTCACCATCCCAAGATATTTATTTTGTGATTGATTTGGCTCCCGGTGTGATGTCGATTGCCAAGGCACCATATAGTATAACTCCTACGAAAATGAGGGAGTTGAGAAACTGGACCAAGGATTTATTACAATAAGGGTTTATTTTTCCTAGTCCGTCGCTAGGGAGAATCCCAGTTATTTATTATGGAAAAGCAAGATGGTTCATTATGTTAATGTGTTAACCATCGGGAGTTTAATAAGGTGACAGTGAGAAACAATTATCCTTTATCGAGGATTGATGATCCGTTTGATCAGCTTGAGGATGCTTCATTTCTTCTTGAAGATTAATTTACATTCGGACTACCACCAATTGAGTGTACATGAGGAGGGTGTACCAAAGATTGTCTTTTCGACTCGTAATGGTTCTTATGAGTTCAGAATCATGTCATTTGGGATGAATAATGCCTCGTTGTATTCATGGATTTGATGAATTGGGAATTTCGACTATATGTAGGTCAGATCATCACCTTCATTAGTGACATATTGATGTATTCGCGGTCCAAGGGGGAGCATGCCAAATATTCGAGGGTTTTTATTTCATATGTTGTAGGAGAATAATTTTTATGCAAAATCCCATAAATGTGAGTTTTGGAAACTAGGGATGAAATTTTTGGGCAATGTAGTTTAAGAGTCGGGATTATCAGTATATTTCAAGAAGGTTTTGGCAATTTGGATTAGAGATAACCCATGAAGTTTACATGAACTCATAGACTTTTGGGATTGGTCGGGTATTATCTAAAGTTTATTTGAGGATTTTTAAAGGTTGCAGGACCATTGGTCGAGTTGACTCCAAACGGGTTCAATTCGTTCGGACATAAGTGTGTCTACATGTCATCGACGCTCTCAAGGATAAGTTGACTTCGACTCTAATTTTGGCTCAACCTAGGAATGGGGTTGAGTACGTTGTATCCACCAATTCTTCCTTATAAGGATTAGGTGGAGTATTAATGCATGAGGAATCCTATTGCCTATGCATTATAAAAATTGAAACCCGTGAGGGTAAATACTCTATTCATGATTTGTATCTAGAAGCCATAGTGTTTGCACTACCCATCTAGACACATAAATAGTGGTCAAAGAAGTTCAGGCTCTATAGATATCACAAGAGCCTTCACTATGTGTTCAGGCAGAAAGATTTGAACATGATAGAGAGACGGTATCACCCAGGGAAGACCAATGTGGATGAAAATGCTTTGAGTTGACAAACCTAGTGGCAGTTTGTCTTCACTTCAATTGATAGATGTAGGTTCCGTTCACGTGATTAGTAAGTTAGCTAACTCGTTTATGGAGATGCTCAACTCAAATCTCGATATTCTTGTAGGGGTGGTTGGTGCAAAGACAAACTCCGACAATTTTTTTCCAGAAAAACCTTTGTGAGTTTGAGTGAGTTCACATTTGTGAAGAATTATCCTCTCTAGTCTTCAATCTCTTGTCCAACCAAGTCACGAAGTTTAGATATCATTTTCTCTTCATAGAAAGTTGATATATTAAACTATGTGATACATCTCATGTATAATTTGCTTAGTTTGATTTCTTTTTTCAATAAATCTTCATTTGTTGGTTGATTTTACTCTTACATGTTGTTTTCAAAACAAGAACCAACAAATCCAATTCTGTTTATAGTTTATGAGAAAAACCAGACTTAGATCTAGTTAAGATCTTGATTGGGGATTTACACTTTGGTGAATATTTCACAATTTATGAAATAACTGTGTACACCAAATAAAAAGAAAGTGTTTAGGATCTTGGATCTTTTTAATAGAAAGATTCGCTCTTGATTTGTGGATAAAAATAAAGATCTGTAGTCTGAGACTATCAAAAAAACTGTGATTCAGAAATACTTACTACATCTTAGAACGATATTTGTAATTTGTTAGGAAATTGTCTGTATAAGCATGTGTGGGTTGCATGCATGTGATTAGGCACTTCACTACTTACGATTGTCACACTACAACACTAAAGAAGTGTTGGTAGAGAGATTCTTAACTTTATAGTCGACGTAAAGCTAAAAGGAGAAATGGTTACAAAGATGGGAGAACAACCTCAACATCATAACTTTAAGAGGAATCAGAATAATTCAAAGGAGTTGGTAAACATTCTGGACTTAGATCGGGTCTATTTGTGTGTTTGGTTTGTTATATAGTTTGTAATATGTTAACTCTATTTTAGTGGATTTTTATTTTGAGGTGTAGAGACCTCCGTGGATATTTCCCAAATTAGGTGGGGTTTTACCACGTTAAAATCTTGTGTTCTTGCATAATTAGTCTTCCTTTCATCACCTTTTTGAGACTGTGCTGATTTAGAACCTATATAAGTTTTGTTTTTAAAAACTGGTACACCTATACCTTAAATAACTCGTTCATATAATCTTTTATACACAACTTGTGTTAATTGTTTGTTTTGATTAAAAAGTTTCTTCAAAAAACTGTTCGGAGCCATTTAAACTGCTAAATCTTGAATTAAACGGCTTAACTGGTACTGTTTTATAATTGGTATCAGAGCTTGGGATTAGAAATTCTTTTAGATCTTGAGTTTCTGAAATTATTTTCTCAAAACAAACTATGGACGAGAAATTTGAGAGATTAGGTAACGTGTCAAGTCCCCCTCTCTTTGATGGAACCAACTTCCCTTACTGGAATGTGAGGATGGTTGCTTTCATCCAAGGGACATTGGGAGATAATGTTTGGGATGCTACTGAAAATGGTTACACTTTTCCTATTAAACTAGTCACATAAGGAAGCACTGAGAGGATTAGGAAGGTGCTAAGTGAATACACTAAAGAAGAGAAATTGGTCTCCCTTAGTAATAACAAAGGCAAAAATGCCATATTCATGTCCATAAATGAACACTAATTCAAGAGGATATCTTCCTGTGCAACTTCTAAGGAACCTTGGGATACTCTTGTGACTGCACATGAAGGAAACGCATGTGTTAAAGCTGCTAAAACTCAAATGTTAATCCAACAGTACAACACTGTAGTCATGACTGAGACTGAGTCATTTGATGAATTCTACATTAGGTTGGCAGACATTGTGACAAAATTTCATTCTAATGGTTAACTTATGATAGAAAGGAAATTGTCTCTAAAATTTTAAGGTCACTTCCACAAAAATTTGACAATAAACGTTATGCAATTAAGGAGATGGATGATCAAAACCTTACCCCTGAACTCCTCAGTAGCAAGCTAAGAACTGTGGAAATATAATTAGAGTTTAAGAAGCAATTAATACATACCCATAAGAAACAGTCTACCTCTAATCTTGTCTTTATCTCTAAGTTGACTAAACCTGAATATTATTTTCCTAAAATAGACTTAGATTCTGATGAGGACTGTAATTTAGAGAGTTTGGATAATCATATCGCCTTATTGTCTAAACATTTCAAGAAAATTATGAAATTTAGAAACGAAATTGCAAATAAACAAGGCAAACCTACCTATTCAAACCACTCTAATAATATGACTCATGAGAAAAGACTTGACAAACACCAGACTGAGTATCACAACAAATCAAGTAAATACCTTAAGAACACTGAATGCTACAGTTATGGGATGTTAGGACACATAGTCAGTAACTATAGAGACAATTTAAATAAAAACAAGAACACTAGGGCAAATTTGTGCAAGACTTGGGATGACTCAAGTGAATCAAAATATGATGAACCTGAGTCATTTAATACTTCTGACCCCTGTATGTCTTTCTTGCCAAAATCATATACACTGATGATAAGGAATCTGAGCATGTTATGTCCAATGATGCTATCCCTATTTATTGGTCTTCTTTATTACTTGAGAATGCTAATAATTCATTAAACGTTGTGTGTGTGAGTCAAAGGGAATGATCTATTATTTATGAAAATAGGTGTGTGAGTCTTAAAAATGAATCGCTAGGGGACACTCCACACTGCACACTTAATGATTCTGACAATGAGGATCTCCCAGACATTCACACACTGTACTAAAAACTCTCAGGAAAAGTACTAAACTTGAAAAATTTGTCAAAGACCTTACATAAAAGATAGAAACCCTAAGCCATATGGTCAAACATAATGCTGAAGAGTACACTTCTCAATGTCTAATTCATGAGAATGAGACAAACTTTTGAACGAAAACTGAAAGAGTTGTCTGAATCAAATGAAATTCAAGAAAATAAATATAAAGGGACGTTGTTAGAATTGGAACAAACTAAAGAAAAGACTTCAACAGTCTTCAAAAAGTTTGATAAATTTGAAAATAACTCAAAATGCTTTGAAGACTGTGTTGCTGAAAGTAAGACCAATTCTGATGACAGAACTGGAATAGGTTTTTGCCCCAATAATTCCAATCAATCTAAAACTTTTGAATCTATCAAGTTTGTATCTGGTGGAAAAAGACATGTTGAAACTAGTCCAGATTTTCAAACCTTGAAACATGATTTTGACTAGCAATAACAAAGTTAGACATCGGTGAATCAAGTAACTCTAAGCGTAATGCTGAACATAAGGCTAAATATGTTTTCCCTCCCATTAGAAAAAGTTATTCGGCATTTCAACCTGTACCTTCTAGGAATAAGGCTAGAGTTCAATTTTAAGACAAACCTTTATCTAACAACGTTTCTAAATCCAAACCCTCTACGAGCCATCTTTATTGCTCATACTGTGATGTCTTTGGACATTCTGTTGATGGATGTTTTTCTAAACGTCTATATAAACCAATCTATCGCTCACCTGTTTACCATAACTTCAACTATTCTAGGAGAAGCCGAAACAATTATGTCCTACCTAAACAGACGGACAAGAATTGTAACTATCGTTATAGGAAGAGAAGATCAAATACTAATAGATCATCTACAAGAAGGAATCCTAAATTATTTTCTAAACTAAATGCTCAAACCTTTTATCATACTCAAAAACTTGGGCAAAATCTTTTACAGCAAAGGCTGAAGCTCACAAGTTTTATCAAATACGAGCTAATAAGCGCAAGTTAAAAACTAGAGCAATTTGGGTTAGAAAAGATGAGCTATTACCCCAGATGAAATGCAATAGTGTGATCAGTGCTTTCAAAGCTGAACACATAGCATCTTGATGGTATTTAGACTCTGGATTTTCTAAACATATGATCGAGGATGATACCAAACTTTCAAATAAAACTAACTTCTCTGTAGGTAAAGTATTGTTTGGAGATGGTATATCAGCCCAGACCATTGGTAAAGGAACACTCCATGAAGAAATATTACCTATTCTTGAGGATGTTCTTTTGGTAAAGGGTCTGAAAGCAAATTTACTAAGTATATCGCAATTTTGTGACTCCAACCATACTGTCACCTTTTCAAAGAACAATTTCAAAATTTTAAATGAAAATGGTGATTTCATTATTACATGACTCCGTACTCCAAATAACTATTATATAGTCAATCCAAGTATAGAGGTTTGTAACATTACCAGAATGGATGACAAAGAGATATGGCATAATAGGTTGGGTCACATTAATTATGACAACCTTGGTAAATTGTGTTCTCAAGAGATATTTAGAGGTTTTCCTAAAATCAAACCAATTTCAAACATCATATGTGGTCCTTATCAAGAAGGAAAGATTGTTAAGGCTCCCCATAAGAAAGTTAAAGAAGTTTTATCCATTAAACCTCTAGAACTCACCCATATGTACATAATGGGTCCTTCTCGTACTGTTAGTCTTTGTGCCAACAGTTAT
The DNA here is from genome assembly GCA_949130495.1 of Sambucus nigra. Lineage (NCBI taxonomy): Eukaryota > Viridiplantae > Streptophyta > Magnoliopsida > Dipsacales > Adoxaceae > Sambucus > Sambucus nigra. The sequence goes on along the minus strand of OX422210.1, from coordinate 625,377,742 downwards.
ATTCTTGTTATGGTTTATTATTTCATTCGATTTACCTGAGTTGCCTTTTTAAAACACAAATCAGAAACATTTCGTAAGTCTTTGAAAATTCTAATTCGTATTGAAAATGAAAAGGACTCCCAAGTAGATAGAATTCGTAGCAATAGAGGAGGTGAATTTGTAGATTTAGGTGTCATCGAATATTGTGACTATAATGGTTATAAACATGAATTTAGTGCCCCTAAGACACCTCAGCAACATGGAATTGTTGAGCATAATAATCGCACCCTTCAGGAAATGGCTCGCGTTATGATTCATGCGAAGAACTTACCTAAATATTTTTGGGTAAAATCCATTCGTACAGCTTGTCACATAATCAATCGAGTATACCTAAGGAAAACCACCGAACAAACATCTTATAAACTTTGGTATGGGAAGAAACCTAACCTAAAATACTTTAGAACCTTTGGTAAACATCTATCTAAATTCGAAACCAGAGGAGATAAAGCTATTTTGTTAGGATATTCACCAAAGAGTATAACATACCGTGTCTACAATCTTTGTACCAAAACCTTAATGGAATCCATTAATATTATTGTAAGTGACATTAATGTAGAGAGTAAGGTCAAAGGACCAACTATAGTGGATGAATTCGAAAACACTTTAACTTATGATTCTCCAGAGATAGATGATTATTTACCAACTGAGACCCCTGAAGTGCCTAACTAGGTTTCCAAAGATCATCCTTTAAATAGAGTAGTTGGTAACCCTACTGAGCCAGTTCGTACAAGATCCCAACTACGTACTCTTGCTCATTATGTATGCTTTGTTTCTCTTATAGAACCAAATAATGTTAATGAAGCACCGAATGACCCATTGTGGATAAGTGTTATGTAGAAGAAACTTCTTCAATTTGTCATTCATTATGTATGGTATCTTGTACCCCGGCCAAAAAATAAAAGGGTTATTGGCACAAGTTGGATTTTCAAAAATAAAATAGATGAATCTGGGATGATTATTTGGAATAAGGCTAAATTATTTGCCCAGGGCTACTCTCGAATTGAAGGAATAGATTACGAGGAGACTTTTACACCGGTTACTCACCTTGAGTCTGTTCGCTTACTCTTTGCAATAGCATGTTATTTGCATTTCACACTATATCAAATAAATGTTAAATTTTCTTTCTTTAATGGTATCTTAACTGAAGAGACCTACGTAGAACAACCTAACGGGTTCATTGACCCTCATCTTCCAAATCATGTCTATCGTCTTGAGAAAGCTCTTTATGGGTTAAAACAAGCTCCTAGATCTTGGTATGAACATCTATCTACCTTCCTTCTAAACAACGGTTTAAGCGCGGAGGGAATGACCAAACTCTTTTTGTCAAACACTTTGACAGAAATATTACTATAGCCCAAGTATAAGTGAATGATATCATCTTTGGATCTACTTCCCCAACGGACATTAAAACATTTTCTGACATTATGCATAAAGAATTCCAAAGGTCACTTACGGGGAGGTACAATTCTTCTTAGGTCTTCAAGTCAAGCAAAATTCAGATGGTTTATTTGTTTCGCAATCTAAATGCGCTTTAGAGATTGTAAAAAAGTTCGGTCTAGAAACTGCTAAAGATGCTAGGACTCCCATGAGTACTTCGGTTAAACTATCAAAAGATGAACATGGAAAATCCGTTTACTCAACCTTATATTGTAGTATGATAGGAAGTCTTATATACCTTACTGCCTCTCGTCCTGACATTATGTATGTTGTTTGTGTGTGTGGCCGCTATCAAAATAACCCTAAAGAGAGTCATTTACTTTGCGTTAAAATAATTATAAAATATGTTAAAGGAACTCTCGACTTAGGACTTTAGTACACAAATGACACATCTAGCACAATAATTGGCTACACCGATGCTGATTGGGTTGGGTGTTTCGATGATAGTAAAAGTACGTCAGGAGCATGTTATTACATAGGTAATAATTTGGTAAGGTGGAATTGTAAGAAACAAAATTGCACTTCCTTATCTACAGTCGAATCTGAATATATAGCTGCAGGCAGCTGCTGTGCTCAATGACTTTAGCTAAAACAAATGTTAAGAGATTATAGTATTATTAAAGAACAATTACATCTCTATTGTGACAATCAAAGTGCGATTAATATTTCCAAAAATCTTGTTCAACACTCTCGTACTAAACATATTAAAATACGACATCATTTTATACGCGAGTTAGTCGAATCAAAGGAATTGGAAATTAATTACTTGCCAACTGAATTGCAATTAGCTAATTTATTCACCAAACCCTAGGATAATATACGGTTTGAATCCTTACGTAAATCAATTGGGATGGCTATGGCAGAATTATAATATATCGTTGATTTTTATGCTTTGATATTTCTCTCTTATCTGTGTGTAGACCCTTTATCCATTTGAGACAAAATGAAGGAGAAGCTTTGAGTCCCCTTAGACATTATTTTGATTACTTCAACTAAAGTGCTTGATATTAGTTATCTTATTTATAGGATATCAGCACCTCATTTTATCATAATGTTATTAGGGTATTGGTTTGTATTTAGTTGAGTAATGTAATTTTCTTTTCTAGGACATGGAGTAGATAGAATTTTGTATAGGAATAGGATTTTCTTATATTTTTGTATCCCTATGAGTCCTTGATGACTCAAAGGAGGTTTTGTCTCATATTTCCAAACGGGCAGACTGAAGCACCCTATATCTTTGACTCACCTGAGTCTATATTATATAGGAACTTGTCTAGTTTGAAAATAGTGACAAAATTTGAGTAATATCCTAGTCTATCAAAGAGCCTCAGACTCTACATATCAATTCCTCTAATAGTCTTAAAGGTAGAATACCAACACTGCACCTAAAATTTCATTCATTCATTGCATTCACTATAATTTAGGGGGGTGTTAATTCCCATAAAAATGATTTTTTTAATAATATTTTGGATTTTCTAAATAATTTTTAGAAATTTTTAAAAGATTTTTAAACATTTAAAAGTTGGTTTTAAAAATGTTATGGGTTGATTTATAATTTCCTATTCTTCCTAAAACCTTGCTTGGGTAGGATCCGAAAGCGGCAGAGGACTATATGGTAGAAAATGAGATTTTTTTAAAACTCGTAAACATGCGTTTAAGGGCTCATCCTTGCCTCACACGTGTTGGTCAGTGAGTGATTGGATTTGTGTTTGTTACCTCTCACAACTTTAAGACGTAATCATGTTCCTGGATCATTAGTCATCGATGATATGCATGTCTTTGTAATAGTCCTTGTGATAGTTGAGAGAGCCAATCAAAACTTATTTAATGGCGGTGCATCCTAAACCATTAGATTTACATCATTTGTGTTAGATTTAATCTCAACCATTGATATCATCCAACCCTTTCAGATTCTTATATGAGTAGTATAAATAGAGACCAAATGGGGAAAAAGAAGAGAAAAAAAACCATTGATATCAGTCTTTGGCTCATTTGAGAATTGAGAGAAAAAAAAGGAGAGAGAGAGAGAGAGAGGGAGGGAGAGAGAGAGAGAGAGAGAGAACCCTAATCAAACTCTCATAATTTTTTACCAGAAAAACCTTTATGAGTTTGAGTGAGTTCGTATTTGTGAAGATTCATCTTCTTTAGTCTTTAATCTCTTGTCCAACCAAGTCACAGAGTTTAGATCTCATTTTCTCTTCATAAAAAGTTGAGATGTGAAACTGTGTGATACATCTCACGTATAACTTGCTTATTTTGATTTCTTTTTTCAAGAAATCTTCATTTCTGGGTTGATTTTACTCTTACATGTTTTCAAAACCAGAACCAACAAATCCAATTATGTTTACAGTTTATGAGAAAAACCAGACTTAGATCTAGTTAATATCTTGATTGGTTATTTACACTTTCGTGAATATTTCACAATTTGTGAAATAACTGTGTATATCAAATAAAAATAAAGTGTTTAGGATCTTGGCTCTTTTTAATAGCAAGATTCCCTCTTGATCCATGGATAAAAATAAAGGTCAGTAGTCTGAGACTATCAAACAAACTGTGATTCAGAAATCCTTATTGTGTCTTAGAACGATGTTCGTAATTTGTTAAGAAATTGTCTCTATAAGTGTGTGGGTTGCATGCATGTGATTAGGCACTTCACCACTTACACTTGTCACACTACAACACTAAAGAAGTGTTGGTAGTGAGATTCTTGACTTTAGAGTCGACGTAAAGCTAAAAGGAGAAGCGGTTACAAAGCTGGGAGAACAACCTCAACATCAGAACTTTCAGAGGCGTCTGAATAATCCAAAGGAGTTGGTAAACATTCTGGACTTAGATTAGGTTTGTTTGTGTGTTTGGTTTGTTATATAGTTTGTAATCTGTTAACTCTATTTTAGTGGATTTTGCTTTTGAGGTGTAGAGACCTTCGTGGATGTTTTCCAAATTGGGTGGGGGTTTACCACGTTAAAATCTTGTGTTCTTGCATACTTACCCTTTCTCTCATCACCTTCTTGAGACTATGCTGATTTAGAACCTATATAAGTTTTGTTTTTCAAAACTGGTACACCTATACCTTAAATAACTCGTTCAATTAATCTTTTATACACAACTTGACTTAGCTATTTGTTTTGATTAAATAGTTTCTTCAAAAAACTGTTCGGAGCCATTTAAACTGCTTAATCTTGAATTAAACGACTTAAGTGGTACGGTTTTTCATTGTTGCATGAATCACCATTGGTTATCATCTCAAGCGGGGATATGACTTCCATATCTCTCTTTTGAGACACTACCCAGGAGGTTGTGGGGACCAAGTTGCACGTGAGTATGTTATACCATCCTCAGACGAATAGGAAGACAAAACGGGTTAACCATATTTTTAGATAATATGCTTCGGGAATGTGCGTTAGATTTCTAGGGAATGATAATAGCTATCGGAAGTCATTAGTAAGGCACCGTATAAGGAATTGTACGGGAGGTCGTGTAAGTCACCGGTGCGTTAATGGAATATAGGAGCGAGTAGCTTGTTCGGGATCAAGTTTGCTTAGGAGACTACGGAAGAGGACGAGATGATTCGTGAGCGAATCAATACAACCTGGAGTAGGAAAAAGAGTTTTAAGTAGGTAACCAAATACTTCTCAAGGTGCCACTAGAGGAGGGAATGATAAATTTTGAGAAGAAGGGTAATTGGACCCGATGTATGTTAGGTCATTTTTTATCATGGACCATATAAGAACTCTCGCTTACTGTTTATCACTTTCAGAACATCCAGCTTGGTTTCACGTTACGTTTCATATATCGATAATTCTTACACTATTATGGGGTGAGACCACATATAAGCCAATAGACTTAGACGATATCACGTTTAGGCTTCGATGATTCAAGCACCCAGAAACCAACCTGTATCTTAGATCGTACAATCTAGATTTTTATGACTAAGAATATTTCATTAGTTTGTATTTAGTGGGGTCAACATGGTGACGATCAGTCCACTTGGTAGCGAGAGGACACGATGAGACAATAATATCCCCATTTATTTTGAGGTATGTATGGGTTACTTTTTGGGTCAATTCCGAGGACGGAATTCTTTTTGTTAAAGGGGAGGAATGTAATACCCCGTTATTTTAAAAAAAAACTATTTAATTGGGTTTGGTCAATAAAATAATTAAAAGTTTCGAGATTAAATTTTGAGAATACAAGTGACTTTTGTTTGAATGAGTTAAAATAATTTAAAGTGATGAATTTGTAATACTAAATAAAAATTTATTTAATTAAATGTAGAAAGAAAATTTAACTATTTTTATTAATTGATTTAATAACTAGATTTATTATTCTGTAAAGAGTGGTTCATTTAACTATTTGAGTAATTAGTTAATTGGAAATGATAATTTTGGATTTTAACCCCGTTTCTAGAAATTGATAATCCAAGGTATGAGAATAGACTATTCAAAATTTATTTAGAATTTAAAATGTTCTGAAAGTTCAATTGTTCAATAGGGTTTGTACCTTGCGCTTTAGGAGTAGAACTTTATGTGTTCCAAATTGATGAGATTCATTACGAGACTCTTATTCATGTAAATAATAATAACCAATATGAAAAAAAAAATTGTAAATGACTTGGGACAATTGATATGCATTAATGGACCCCTTATGATGTAACATGCCCACGTAAAATAATTATGTGTCCTTTTTGGTGTAAGCACGCGATATGAACCCATATTTGAAACCATGTTATTGTTGATGTGCGTTCGGTATGTAGTCGTTAGAAGGAGTACGGGAAATTCTTATGATTGGTTTGGTTATTGAATAGTAGTGTGGATTAATTCGAAGATTTCACGCATAGATATTTAAATTCTTGTCCTACTCTCGCATAATAAATCTTAAATAAATTGCCTTCGCAACTACTCTATCTAAACGTAAGTGTATCGGGAGGGTTCCTTGTTTGTATTTCACATCGGTGAGACGTCCCATGCACGAAGTTTAGAGAAGGGTTGTCGGGATGGATTAAATCATTTATAAAATTATAAACTTTCAACATTAAGTTTTGCATTATGAAGAATCACTTGCATGATGTTTGTCCATTTATCTCTCTATAAAATCATTTTAAAATATATAATGAATCTTAAATGGTACAACCGAGTTGGGGTAATTGGAGTAGTTGAGGTTTGAGTATTTTTATCGGAGTGAATAATTACGTGTTAAAATGTCAATATTGATTGAACATGTTAAATGAATGGGTGGGTACCGTGAAAGAACACCCCGATATTTTGATTTGTAAATTCCCGACCATGCGAATACCAGGTGGCATTGGGACATAAAATGTGATGGTTTATTTGAATCCCGGACATGCAAATAACAGGTTGCGTTAGGGCGTGAGACGTGATTTTTATAAATTATTGTGTTATATGTATTTCTAACCATACGAATACCAGGTGGCGTCAGGACATAAAATGTGATTATTTAAATTTGGCATACCGTATGTTTATGAGATGGACGAGATGAAGGGGCGCATGTGGTTACATGGTAATTAAATAATGAGCATAATTGATTAATAAAAATTATTGAGATTAATACATGTGATTACTTAAACTTGGCGTACCGCATGTATTTGAGATGGCTGAGTGGAAGGGGCGCGTGTCGATTACGTGTTAATGATTTATTGAGCAGGTCGGATACTTATTGATTAGTTAATGAGAATGATGAATTAATTATATGAAATGAGATAATTCTAAAATATTGTGAGACTATGTATAGGGGTTGGATCGTTCATTAAATTATATAGCTGTGACTTTATCATCTATGCACATTATTGTTTTGAGTTGTATAGCTAAGTTACTTGCTAGGGTTTTAACCCCCTTTTTATGAAAACTAGGTGTTAGGGTTGGACCTCACACTTAGATGCCTTTCGATCCAGTCAGTGCGTGATATACAGCTCTCGGGGTATTAGCTCCGGAGACATTGGAGTTCTTTACTTCCTCATATTATCATTTATCTTTTCAATCTTGATACTTAGATGGTTTGTAATATTCATAGACTCTTTAGGGGTTGTATTTATGTATTGATTTTTAGACAAATTTGTTTATAAATTTGGTTATTGGACATTATGAGTTATATTTTAGGATCATCTCATTGCTTACAAATTATTGTCTATTGTTTCATTTGATTTCTTCATGCTGAGAATGATCTTATTTTGTTTTTATTATCCCATGTGATTTTATATCTAGACTTGATCAGCCTAAGTGTTAACTTACACGGGGTATTACATCGTCGTTGTAAACTGTTTGGTTGGTCTATTTATACGAAGGCGTGGTTACTCGAGTAACCTTGATGGCATTAAATGTGATTGACTAGCATTAAATGCAAAAGTATTATGCCATTAATGTTAAAGATATAGCATTATATGCACTAGATGTTGTGTTTTGGTGGAAAACTTCTCAACCAATTAGAAGCGTGGTGGCATTAATGGGGATATGATGTGGCAGCTCAAAGGTTTACCTTAAAACAACTATGAAATCAGACTTGGTTAACTAGGCCTACCATCCTAAGGATAAAACTCACTTGAGTGTTGTTATCTCGAGTTCCTAAATGCTAGGCATTATGATGCCATAAAGTAAGTGAACTGTGATCCCTACCAAACGTGTGGTCATATCGATCAAAGGAAATAATATATGAAGTTGAAGTTTCTCGGCTGGAAGTAGCTCGAACATTAAGTGTTTTTGTTGGCTAGGAAATGTCTCCAGGTGATATATCTAAGGTTAGGGTTCCTCGAGGAGGTTATCCTCGAGCACCTGTTTGTGCTAGATAAAGTTTTGCCTAAGTGTGCCAAGAGGGTTGGCTATTGCTTTCCCAATGTTACCTTACTCCCAATCCTCCAAACTAAATCCCTGCGAGGTTGCCAAGAGGAGGTCATTCGAAAGAGCATGTAAGCTCCCTCGTGCCCTGCAAGGTATGGTCCCTTGAGGGTACTGAACATCCTTCCCATATTACAAAGTAAATTATTCAAAAAGTAAAATGCAAGATCAAATGCATCATGTTTCCTATTACAAGTATTACCACTCGAGTAATCTTGGTCTTCGTAAGAAGTCCTTCGAGAAGCCTATATGGAGCGTCTTCGTGGGATGTCGTTCGTGAGGTCTTTGTGTGTATCCTTTAGTTAGCCTTTTGCTAAGTATAGAATCATCTCGGATAATCAACCTTTATGAGTACTCCCCCTACATTTTCTTCTTTATAGATATATTTATTTATTGCATGAAGAAATATCTGTACAAATCTTCAGACCATTCTGTAAAGAAAAGAGTTATTTTCCATAGGCAGACAACATAGCATAATAGGTATTTAAATTATTCAGCAGGGAGAAGTGTGGGTGAGGGACTCGCTTAGTCCTCCTTTCGAACTACTTCGTCTTTAATTTCTTTGCGGTTTGTCTGATAGCATTGTTCCTTAATGGGACGCTATGATTGCGTGTGACCACTTTCTTTGGGGGGGTGAAGGGATTTTTTTCAAATTTCCCCCAATTTGAGAACTCTTGCTATGAACCATCAGTTCTCTGGCCGTATTGCATTTAATGACATTGATGTTTGCTCCTCTGTACTTTACACGTGGCAGTTTGGGGTTAGCGCGTTCATCTCACATGGGGATATCCGAGTATCGCCTCTTGGAGCGTAATCATTGTAGCATTTGAATTTGCGCCCCTAAGCGTGCATGTAGGCTATGCGAGGCAATTCAACCGTCACCACATTTTCCAAGATTCCATTAATCTATCGCTTGTTGCATCTTGTGTTGCCCCTATAAAAAGCATACTTGGAATTTCTCAAACCCTTACCGTTGGGATTATTATCATTTGCCTTCGTTTGTTTTTGAGAGAGAGAGAGATTTTAGTTCTTGTTTTTGCCTTTATTCTTCACTCCAACTGTTCACTCTTCTTCCCTTTTCTTCATTCTTTCTCCATTCATGGCTCCTATAGTCAATAGGACTCCTTTCGCGGGGGGTATTTCTCCCAGGACTCAGGAATACCAGAATCAATGGGCCCGGTATCACCGACCGCCTTACTTTGGGGAATCTGATCATTTTTGGGCTTTATCCAAGCATTTTTTGGGAGATCTTGTTCCGATGGAGCCAAAAAACTTATTGATGGATGAAAGTGATAACACAAAAGACTTCGCTTACATTCCTACCGCTACTATGACTCATTTTCAAATTGAATGGGGAGACCATTCTTTCTCGATGGTAGAATTTGAGTCTACCTCTGGTTCCTGTGAGAGGCTGGGCCCGTGGATTGAATATATTCATGCCAAATTCTTCGTGCAGCTGAACTTAGTCGATTTATCTTCCACCAGTTGGATGGGTGATCTCATGCTTGCAAGAACAACAACACTCTCCAACTACTTGTTTCTCTGTGGAGCCATCGAACTCATACATTTATGGCTTCCTGGCGTGAGTTTACTATCACCCTCAAAAATGTTTGCAAACTTCTAGGCTTGGAAACGGACTGCTTCGATACTTTCTTCGAAGAGGCCACCTCTAGTGCTGAGAAAGCTGCCCGAGCTGAGTTGGAGGCAGTAGTGCAGGATTGTATGGTAACCTACAACAAGTACACCTATTCGGAGGTAATACGTTAATTCTATTTCATTGAGGATAAAATAGTTATTAAAGCCCGCGAGGCAGCTAAGAAAAATCCAAAAGAAAAACAGGTGTTCCAGACTGCCTCGGCTGGGCAAGGTTTCAGTTCAAAGATAGAGCTGGAGGGATATATCTGGGTTGTTCTCTCCAAGATATTTCTTCCTGATAAGATGCACGACTGCCCTAGGAAAGATTTGATCAACACGGGCGTTCGTATGGCCTATGGTATTAAACTCCCCTTAGCTGCGATCACCTTAGGTTTGTTGTACACGTGGCTGGATCGCATTCAGATTGATTCTACTCGAAGCATCAATAAATTTGATGTTTCAAATTATGGCAACCATGTTATGTTAACGGGTTTCTTGTATGCCCACTTTCCAAAGTATGTTGTAGTTGGTAGTTTCCCCCGTTCTCATCTCATTAAAGTGCCCTGGATCAGTTGTTGGAACCACAAGAGTTCCAAGAAACCCTTTGCCTCCTTGATTGATAAAGTTGATAAATTTGTCCCTCGCCCCTATGTTGGGGTTGATCAATTTTTTACTAACCATTTCTTTGCAGATGAGGAGCGTCCTATTGCCCCGCTCGAGGAATCGGTGGCCAGGAACTTTCCTACGAACAATGTTCTTTTGCTCTTGGTTCCTTCATACCTACCCTCGTATACTGAGTGGTCCTCTTTTTATTCAATCTATTATCCCAATCGTGTGGCCATGCAATTTTGGTATGACCAAGGCAACCCGATAATGATTCACTTCATCCGTGAGAAGCTCATAAATTTTTCTTTTGCCTGTAGAAATTTTTTTACCTCAACTGTTGTTAATCTTTGCTCCAACTATGCTTCCAATCTCATCACTCTAAGAAAAAATGCTCGAGGAGGTAGATCAACCATGTATTTGACCATATTTTAGTCGAACCCGTTGGGCAGATTTCAAAACAACCTCCTCAAAGAATCTCGTTACTCTAACGTTGATAGATTTACCCCTACGAAGCTAGGGCTGAGGAGTTGTTCTACTTCTAATTCTTTATTTTCTATCAGTACTATTAATGATTTGACCCCTTCTGAGATGCCTCCCCAGGACCCTTTGGAGCAGGCCATAGTGAAAAAGAATAAGGGTGCTCATATGTTAGTTCTGGGCGAAGAGTAAGGGTGCTCAAACTCCTTAAAAGAAGAGTAAAACTAGTCAAGTAATTTCTCCAGTAACGACCCAGAATATTTCTTCAAATTTGGCCAAGCAGGTTGACCGGATGTGGGCTAGTCTTCAACAAATTTGGGGTGCTTGTTCGCCAATAGATATGGTTGTTATGTCTTCCCACTTGGTTGCTTATGGCTTTAGTTACACTCCTACGATTACGGAGGGAAGCAGAAATCATAGCAAATCTATCACCGAGCTATCTAGTCCAATCAGGGTATCTTTCGAAGAGGTAGTTGAGGAGGAGGAGGAACAATATAAGGAAGAAATTGAGGATGAGGAGGAAAAAAGTGATGATGAAGAAGAGGAAGAGGAAGTGTGAGAGAAGAAAGTTGAGGATGAGTCGAAAGAGGATTCCAAGGAGGAGGATTCCAAGCTCATTCGAAGACACAGACTACAGAGGATGGTTTCTTTTTCGGAGCCTTCTTCACCCCGCAGGATTACGCTCCTTTTGAGGATACCCTTGCTGAAGAGGAAGTATGGTTACTCCCCTTTTTACTTGTAATTTCTCATATTTCTTCTTACAATATCGACTTCTGCCTTTTTAACTTCAGGTTGATGTCCAAGGTGATCCACACGAGGATGTTGGAGTGGGTGATAATTTTGAGGATCCCCTAGCAAATTAAAAGACAAGTGAAAATTTTCTCGCTTCGGAGGATGTTTTGTCAAAGGAAATAGCCACCCCTACAACTTTGAAGGTAATTAAAAATTTCTCCCTAGAGGAAGATATTAATCTCTGTTCTGTTCATCCTGTAGTGGCTATTCGCCTCACTCTGCCTTCTTTTGCAACCGGGCTGGCCTTCGGGAGGGTGTCCCCAATGAAGGTATTGTGGAGACCGATGTTAGGAAGTCCCTGTGGTTATATCCTCTATTATGGTAACACTTGAACTCATTCTAGATTCTTAATCTTTTCTTTATGAACCCCTTGCCTTATGTTCTAAATGTTCTCGTCCTATTCTTTATTGGTTTTCATAGGCTTTGTTCCCCGAGCAAACTACCCTGCTGGCGATTCCTCCCACGAATGACCCGGTCTTAGTTACTCTTTTGGGGCCATCTATCCTCCACCTAAAGGGAGGCGAGGCTATTGATGTTATCCATGTAGGAGCAGGGAAAGAAGGAGTTATTTTCCTTGAGGGTGTTGTTGTTGTTCCACTGGAGCAGTGTCCTTTGGTGGTTTAAGGAGGTTCTCATAAGGAAGAAGATGTGGTGCAGATGGCCACCAAGCAATTCGCCTATGTTCCTCAACCAGAGGTATGATTTCACCCCATTTTGGGCAATAACTCCTGCATTATATATAATTATAATTGCCTATTAAATAGGACTTTAAATCTCCCATGAGAGAGTGTCAGGCGCGTCAAGTATTGGACTTTAAACTCCTATAACCAAGGGTTAGGCAGGCCAAGTAATATTGGGCTTTTAATCTCCCATAAGCGAGGGTCAGGCGCGCCAAGTAATATTGGACTTTAATCTCCCATAACCGAGGGTCAAGTGGGCCAAGTAATATTGGACATTAAATCTCCCATAAGCGAGGGTCAGGCGCGCCAATTATTGTTGGACTTTAAATTTCCCATAACCGAGGGTCATGAGGGCCTAGTAATATAGGAATTTAAAACTCCCATAATTGAGGGTCAGGTGGGCCAAGTAATTTTGGACTTTAATCTCCCATAACCGAGGATCAGGCGGGCCTAGTAATATAAGACTTTTATTTCTCATAAAGAGTTAGTATATTCTTCTGACTTGGTAACTTTTGTGTTTCAGATTGAAGTGGCTGAGTCAGTTGCTCGTGAGCCAGAGCCTAGGGATGTTGCACATGAGGTTTCCTAAGCGAGGACTATGTTTAAGTTAGCTGCGGTGGGTGAGGCTTTTGGTTTGTAAACTCAACCGCTGGCCCCAACTGCTAGCGATGTGCCTCGAACAGGTGTTTTCCGGCTGCAGGAAGGTGATAGTGCTTCCAACACTCGATGCCCCTCTGCCAGTGATAGTATTTTCAGCGTACATCCTCCTGAGGCATATTCGAAGGCAATTATGAGACAAACCTTGCATGATTTCCCCTATATACTGACTGTTGTTCCTCGCGAGTTAATAGAGAAGCTCTTAGATTGATTTCCATCCACTTTTTCTCCTAGCAGCATCCAACCACTACCTGTGATGATGGTGTGTAGATTGCTCGCCCTTGCAACTTTTTTAAGCGAGGTCCTCAACACCCCTCTGGAATCCTTAAGTTTCGATGCCTTCAAGGTTTTTTTGGGGAAGATCAATATCCTTATTAGCGATGGTTTTTTGTTGTCTTGGTTGGTCAAACTCTTACGTGACTTCAAGAAAATCGATTTACCTGGTCTTTATGTTCGGTTGCAAGCCTCTCGTCATTTGCAGGTTGCCATTTCTGAGGCGTTGGTGAGTTTAAAAACTGAATTAGTTAGATCTAAGCAAGAGGTTGAGGCTTCTCATGAGTCCACTATAAAGAGGAAACTAAGTTAGATGACGTTCAGCAAATAATAGAGCGGCCTCAGAAGAATCTAGCTGATTTGACTGTCGTCCAGAGTAATCTCGAGCAGATTATAACCCAGCGCCATCACTGTCTTCTTGGATCAGCCAACTTGTGGTTCATAATGGATGCCCCTATCAACTAGCCGCTCTTCCTAATTTCCCCATCTTTTTGTAGTCTTGGAAATTTTGTTGAATGTAATTGAATTATTTTATCTTTTACTCGAATACATTGTATTACATTTAGTTCCCCTCATTTTCTTTTTTGACTTGATGTTGAATGAGATGACACATTCATACGATATACATTATATTATGCAAAATAGAGATATAATGGACGATAACTGTCAATATAAAGATGCCTTTATACTTCCATGTAAAATAGATAACCAAGCATTGTGGGGAACATTCTCCCGAACAAGTACTAACAAAACATAATGGAATAGATCGGTGTGTTAGAAGCAAACATAATTAAACATAGTAAATTTTAAGCCACTTGTTGTTCAATTTGAAAGTGGCATCATCCTCCACCTTAGATATTTCGCACTAGCCTGAATCATGAGTTGCTCGAATAATATAGGGGCCCTCCCAGTTGGCTTCAAACTTGGGTGATGAAAGTCCCCTGATGTGCCTCTTGCAAGATTTTAAAACTAAGTCTCCTTATTTAAACTTCCTTAGTCTCACCATCTGATCATAGGATCTGGAAAATTATTTTATGTACATTTAAAGTGCCTTGAGGCATTATCTATATGCTCTTCTAGTGCCTTGAGTTGTACATGGCGATTGTGGGGGAGCATGGCACTTCTTAAATTATATCGAGCAAAGGGTACCTTGAGCTCTACTGGTAAAACAGCTTCTTCACTAAAAACTAAAGAGAAAGGGGTATACTCCGTGGGCTTTCTCTTAGTTATTAGATAGTCCCATAGGACCTCGGGTATCTTGTCATCCCACGTTCCTGGAAAGTCCTCTATAATTTTTTATAGGATGTTCACCATAGTCTTATTGGTAGCTTCTACTTTCCCATTGCACTTTGGGTACGCTACGGTTGACTTGTGATGAATGATGAAGTACTTTCCCGTGAGCAAACTTACTTCATTATTCATAAAAGGAGTGACATTATCTGAGGGGAAGACCTTTGGCATACCAAAACGGCAAATGAGATATTCCTTTATGAATCGAGCAACTACCTCCGCAGTGGCTCTTTTTAGTGGTATGGCCTCTACCCATTTGGCAAAATATTCAGTGGCAATAAGTATCCAAATCTTTCCTCGCGAGGAGGGGTTTATTACCCCCTCTAAGTCGAACGCCCATGTGTGAAATGGGAAAGGGGTGGAGAGAGAATGCAGGTCCACCGAAGTCGTGTGAATCATATTCCCATGTAGGTGCCAAGCCTTGCACTTACGAATAAACTCCACAGAGTCCTTTTCCATCGTAGGCAAAGTCATGAGTTGGTCATAAAGTTTGGCTCCTCCAATGTGACCCGGCTCGTGGGCCTTCTTCAGTACCTCCTCGGCTTCTTCCCCCCTGATACACCTCAAAGGCCTGTCATGATGGCCTCTTCGATACAACTTCCCTTCTTAAACGTAGTACTGGGCACTCGCCTCTTTAGCCTTGTGGAATCATCTTTATCTGTCGACATCACTCCATCTACCAGCATGTCCATATACGGTTGCCTCTAATCTTGAGGTTGATTGATGAAGTTACATTATGTCACTTGGTAAAATAATTGACATTTCCCACAGTCCCTCTGTATCATCGGAGCATCTTTCCATATCGAAGGCCAAAAGTAACCTGCTCGCTGGACCCTTTTTTACAAAGGGATCTCAGTGGTTGCACAGTAATCTGGCATCTGTCTTCGTGGACATCTATCAGTCTTCTCTTGGCCTTTTCGGGATCCGCACATCTGGAGAGCCAACCTCCTTTGTTTTTATAGTACAAGTTACGCCTAGCAATGAAATACTGCACGAGGTCAACCAAATTTAGCAAGCCTACACCTGTTTTCAGCTGCTTCCTTATCTCACCCCTCCAATCATTGCTATCATCAGTGGCTAGCATTTAGAGTATGGTCGAAGGGGCTATCCTCTTAGTAATTCGAACCATTGTTGACTCCCCATCAAAAGCAATCTTTTAGGCAACAGTAGTATAAGCGTTAGCATGTATGTTCATCGTTCACGGGTGCCTTTTGATCTTTACCACTTCGAATTGCCCGAGTAACCTTTATATGATTGTTCGGTAGGGTACCAAACTCATGTGCTTCAAAGCAAACTCACCCGTGACTTATTTAACCACCAGGTTTGAGTACCCCTTTATTGTGAGCACCTAAATGCCCCTTCTA
Organism: Sambucus nigra; assembly: GCA_949130495.1. Taxonomy (NCBI): domain Eukaryota; kingdom Viridiplantae; phylum Streptophyta; class Magnoliopsida; order Dipsacales; family Adoxaceae; genus Sambucus; species Sambucus nigra. The sequence goes on along the minus strand of OX422210.1, from coordinate 625,361,647 downwards.
AGAGCTTCGAGCAATCCAGGCACTAGTGTCTCATATTCATCTTCATTGTTCAAACATCTAAAGTCCAACTTCAAGGATAGCCAGACTTCTTCCCCATTCTTTCTCAAAACCACACCTGCTCCTCCCTTGTTTTTGGCTAAAGATCCAACAAACTCCATGCTCCATTCATCCAGGCTAGTTGCTAAAAATTTAGCCTGAAGATTATCGCCCGAAAGTTCTTTCGCAGGTTGCTCGAACGTTCGAAAGGAAAAATGGCTAAGAGATCTACGTAAGCTTGACTCTTGATAGCTCGAGGAACTATGCATTTGAGGTCATACTCTGAGAGGATTAGAAACCATCTGGCCGCCCTGCCTATTAGTACAGTTCTAGTAAGCAAAAACTTTATAGGATCACATCTAGTTATAATGTGAACTGTGAATGACAACAAATAGTGCCTAAGTTTTTGTACTGCGAAGATAAGGGACAAACAATGCATCTCGATGGTAGTATATCTAGCCTTTGGTCCATGTATAATCCTGCTTAAGTAATAAATAGGTTTCTCTACACCGTCCACCTCTTGGGCTAGCAATTCCCTAATAGATTGTTCAGGAGATGTAAGATATAAACGTAAAGAAATACCTACCTTCAGAGGGATCATCGTTTGAGGAGATGTGAGGAGTGTTTTTAACTTGTCCATGGCCTCCTTATGCATTTGTTCCCACGTGAACTTTGCACCTTTTCTCAACAGCTCCATTGGCGGGTGGGTCACCACAGCCAGCCCGGGCACAAACCGCCTCAAATAGGAGACTTTTCCTAAAAAGCGCTTCAACTCCCTTGTCGAATTTCGCATTGACATATCAAGGATGGCCCGCTGCTTGTCCAAGTCCATATGGATGCCTTTTCGATTTACCACAAATCCGAGGAACTTACCACTTGTCACCCCGAAAACACATTTGAGAGGGTTCGTTTTCAGCTTGTACTTTTTGCATCGAGTGAATGCCTTCCTCAAATCATCTAAGTGGGAAGCCTCCTTTCTAGACTTGATCACAAAGTCATCGACATAAAAATTCACGATCTTATGGATGAGATCATGGAAGATATCCACTGATAGGTGGCTCCTACATTTTTCAAATCGAAAGGCATGATTGTGTACATAAAGTTACCCAAAGGTGTTCAAAAAGTAGTCTTCTCGGCGTCAGGCAGATCCATCTTGATCTGGATGTACCCCACATAACCATCCATGAAGTTGTACATCTCATGCCCCATAGTTGCATCTATCAAGCTGTCTAGGGAGGGCAGCCGAAATTCATCTTTCGGGCGTACACGGTTCAGGTCCCAAAAATCCACGCAAATCCTGATTTGGTTCTTGTCTTTCTTTCCTACTGGCACAATGCTAGACGCCCAAATGGGATGTTGAATATGAATAATGAAATCGCTACGAGAAGCCTTTGAACTTCTTCCTTGATCTTTAAATCCAATTTTGCTTTATACGTTCGAGTGGCTTGCTTCATTGGAAATTAGATGGCAAAACGCTCAGCTTGTGGCAGCTCACCTCCTTATTAACTCCAGGCATCTCGATGTACTTCTACGCGAAGACGTCCTTAAACTCTTGTAGCATCTTGATCAAACCCTCTCGCGATGCCCCTTCCAGGTCTTTCGAGATAAAGATAGGGCTAGGTTCATCGCCCTCCTTAGCTAGATATATCTTTTCCAACTCTTGGATTTTTGGCCTGGGTCTATATTTCATGCACTCGGATTCTTCCTCTACCTCTTCTAGAAACTCTTAGATGCTCGAGTTCTCAATCACCAAATATTGTCCTTGGTTGTCCACTAAGAAACGCTTGTAGACCGGGTCAGCTTCATCATTCAAGCCTTCAGCTGCCCACTCACACCTTCATAGTGAAAATGTAGAAAAAAATTGAAAAATACTAAAAACATTTCTAAAAAAGAGATAAAAACTCAAAATTTTAAAACTCTGGAAACAACAAAAAAAATATTTAAAAAAAATTGACAGAAAAATATATTTAAAATTTCTGGAAAATGTAAAAACGGGGAAAAATTTGAAGAAAATCTTTTGACAAAAAAAAAATTAAAACATTTGACAAAAAAATATATTTAAAATACTAAAAAGGCAAAAATATTGAAAAATATTAAAAACTTTTCTAAACAAGAGGGGAAAATGAAAATGTGTTAAAACTCTAAAAAGGACAAAAATAAAATAAATACATTTGCCAGAAAATATAATTAAAAATATTGAAAACGGAAAAAAAAATTGAAAATTACAAAAGAAAATCTAAAAAGGAGAGAAAAACTGGAAAAAAAACTTAGAAATCTAGAAATGACAAAAAAATTAAAAATTAAAAACATTTGAGAGAAAAGTACATTTCAAATATTTAAAATGCAGAAAAAATTGAAAAAGTAAAAGCCAAGAAAAAAAACTGTTTTTTATTTTTATTTTGTTGAGATATAAAAATATTTGGCAAAATACCCATCCAAATCAAAAAAATTAAATTGGATATCAAACCAAAAAATTTCAGTAACATTTGACAAAATAACCCACCCAATCCACCGGCCAAAACCCCAACCCCTCCGGCAACAAAAAATAATTCCTTCAGAAGCAAAAAACAAACCTCGAGCAACAAAAGAAGCAAAAGGCAAACTTTCAGAGAGATAATTAAAAGAAATTGTCTTTTCAAATTCATGTATGTGTGTGCATGTGTGTGTGTTTGTTCGTGTCAGAGAGAGGAAGATGAAGGTTGACAACCATTGTTGAGAGAGAGAGAGAGAGAGAGAGAGAGAGATGTGGGCAGCCATTGTTGTTGGAGAGAGGAGAGAATGGTGAAGATTGTTATAGGGTTTTTTTTGTAGTGTAGAGGTTAAATACTAAAATGCCATTTTAAAAAATCACATGGCATGCGCATGACCTCTATTCCGTCCAAAAAATTAACGATGTTAACATTAAGATGTATTTGAAGTCGTTTTGAAAGTTCAGGAGGTCAAGTTCTGAAAATGAAAGTTCGGGAGATGAAGTGACCGAGGGAGTAAAGTTCGGAGAGTTTCAGTATAATTTAACCCTAAAGTATTTCACAATTTCACATCTATCCATCCAACAATTGACTAAGAATATATTATTATTGTTGCCGTGCATGCAAAAAATTAAATGAATCAAATACTAGTATACATTTTATCACAGAACTCAAGTTTTTTTATTAATATATTATTAAGTACACATGAACTTTGATTTGAAGCAATACTGAATTTTAGATTAAACTAATTTTTGAGGTGCATATCTAATATAAAATGAGCATTTATTTTAACGATTAAATGTATGAGAAAATATTGAAATAACGAAATTGCATCATAGAATCGAAATCTATAAAAATGAGTCCACTGAGTTCCCATCAGCTCAACGTTCTCACCAAGGGAGAAAACCTCTCCAAGACAATGAAATTACAAACTAAAAATGCACTCTATAACAGCCATTCCAAACAATAAAACACTGCTTCATAAACTGAGGTTCCACTTCCCATTGCTGAGTTTTTAGTAGGAATAATTATAACCAATATACCCTACCATATTCATCTAGGTTAGAGATTTGAGTTCGAGAAATATATTCACAATAGTACGGATAAAATTGCTAGAGGAAACTGATATAAGATAGGATTGAAAAAATATTAGGCCTCGGGCTAATGAAAACAACCATATCCAGTATCACTCCTTCCAAAATTTGAACTAAACATGGAAAAATCAGTCTTAATAGTAAAATCAAGATGCCAAGACAAACAAAATGTCCGAAATAGAAACTTGAACGGCCAAATTGTTTTAGTAGTTACTACTCACACCACTTGGTAATTCTCTGTAGCTAACTGCGTTCTTTGAGAAAACTTGGGAGGGTTTCCACCTCTTAGTGGTAAAATATTAGCAACCTACAAAAGATTAAAATCAGTTACGCAAATAAATTAAAAGAAAAAAAAAGAGCGAGAAGAAAAAAAAATATTAATAATTTAATTTTCAAGTTTAAACTAAAAATATCTTTGCACGTGATGAATATTTCAACAAACCGAAATATATTTAGATCTCACATAGATGTACAACTGAGTTAGAAAACATATATCTTTTTACATTATAAACCCAAGACGATGATTAACAGTATGGAAAATCACAACAAAAGAAGTGCGAGCCCATCTCAACATTGCCCCTTTTAATTAGAGCATAGTTTGGCCAACTATGATTAAGCTTTGAAGCTGAAGAAATTTTATAGCAATTTCTCCATGGTATAGCATTTCTCTTGACTAACTCGACAATTTCAGCACTTATATGACATTAGCAGTATTTTTTTTAATATGATCAAAGCATTAAAGCGGATACCGTTGGCAATGGCACGGATATAATTTTATTTCCTTTGCCTGCGTCACACCCACATCTCTATATCTCTCTAAGTTTCATGGACGGAAATACGGCCCCGTTTGGTTTACGGTAAAATATTTGTCATCTAGGTGAAAAGTAAAATGGCAAAAAGCACCTATTGCGTTAAATTTTATTTAATATTACCAATATTATATAATTATACAAACAACTGAACTTCCCCAGGTGAAATTATTTCAGACGGAACCAAAAGGGCCTATAGTAAGTAATATATGAAAAAGAGAGAGAGAGAGAAGCAAACCTTTAGGTCACTGAAAGTGTTTGCAGCAGTAAAGCTAACAGAAATTGGGAAAAAGACTGCCGAGTCTGCTGGAGGGACAACAAACTCCATTGATCCACTGCCAAGTATTTCAACACCAAATTAGAGACCACACAAGCACCATGATTTCAACACCAAATTGGAGACCAGACAAGCACCATGATTGCGGACCGCATGCAAGAATTACCAAATAAAAACAGTATGTTAGAAGCTGACCTGCGGTTTGAGTTATCAATGAGAAGTATAGACCACTCCAAAATGGAATTTCTGGCATCATACCTGCAATTGAAGAACATAAATATGCTAAAACCCACTTCCATCATATAGAGAGAACATTATTTTGTCAAAATCTTCAGGAAAGTGAAAACGCGAGAAGTTGAATACTTGAGCTTGATATACATTATATGTGTGCGTGTGTGACCCCTCTTTCAAAAATATAAAAAACACAAAGTAACAAGAACTAAGTCGGTAGATTCACCTCCACTCCCCATCAATCTGCCTAATACTTGGTGCCTCTCTAAGAGCTGGAAGAGGTACCGAAATCACAACATTTTGCAAATCAAACTTAGATGACGCTTCATACTCGATGCTGACATAGGTTTCATTTCCAGAAACAGACGGCCAGCAATTAACTAAAACAAAAATTGAGTTAAATCAATGATAAAGCCATATAACAAATTATAAACGGCAAAAAGTAACGAAAACTCACTCGTCAATGGCACAACCGACTCGTCTACACTTTGCATTCTCCACTTTAAGAGACCAACACCATCACCAGCTTGACCAGTGGGAAATGGCCGATTAGGATCTTTGAGGCCTAGAATGTTTTCATTAGAGAACAACTCTTTGTTGATGTTAGGATGTGTCTTGAAAAGAACTCCTGGATCACCACCCGTCTCAATCTGAAAGTGAGGGACAACATAGAAAACACAAAATTAGATAAAAACACAATACAACTTGTAAAATTTCATTTTTTTTAATTAAATCCACCAAAAAAATATGAAATCCGTACTTTACCACAGACTTTAATAGTCATTGAACTTTTAATTATATATATGAAGGCAACTTTATAGTTCTCATCCCACACAGTGAATACAAGTACACCATGCCTAGTAGCCCAAGTGGCATCTAAAGAAGTTAAGGGTTCACGGCAAGCAAGATGTTTTTTGAAATGAAACATACGACGGTTGTAAGGTTTTCAACTATATTATACAAATGAATACATCTTCAATTCTCAAAGGTTTTCTTAGAGAAAAAATATGTTGATTTACAAGAAAATATGAAGTCTTTTTCATGACAACACCCTATTCTATTATGGTGTGTTTGATAGCACACATTTTCCAAAGATAAATCCTAAAGGATAAACGCTAACCCTTATCTTAATATCCTAAACATAATAAATGAAACTTTAATAATTGTTATACACATATCAAATGTATCTTCAGCTAATTCTTTTTCGTTCCACGTCATTTCTTTTCACCGATTAAAAAAAAAAGAAAACAGTGTTACTATAAATATGATTTCCCTTGGGCGTCCCCCCTACCCACAGACAACACACAACACACAACACACACACACACACATATATATATATATATATATATATATATATATATATATATAGAGAGAGAGAGAGAGAGAGAGAGAGAATGAGAACCTGAACTTGGATAAGCCCATCATCCTGATTAAGAATTTGAAGAGACAAGGTTCCCTGAACATCAAAGTTGCTCACCCCACCATCTCGTTTTAGTGTCACGTTTAGCTTCTCTTCAACGGTCAATGTGACAGGATCAGTGAGTGGTAAAGCAGCTGATTTGGACTGACCAGCACTTGGTCGCACATCATCGACAATCACTTCACCTTCAGCTTTTAGAGACTCCAAAAACTGGTTGGTCCTCTGTGTTTTACCTAGCTGCATACCAAGGCCTTTTGGTGGAGCCGTAGCAGATGCAGGTGGACGACCTGATGAATCAAATATAAATAGTCAACATGTCTCCCTAGATAATAACTATATTATCTTCAAATCCTCAGTAGCCCTTTAAAGTTTCATTATAGAAAGTTGAATAAAGGCCACTAAAAACAAAGACAAATATATAAAGCAGTTTGTTAATTTCCAGACAGAATTATTTATCCAAAAGAAAAAACCTTTAGACTTGCTAGAGAAAGATTCTACATCAGTGCTTAATCCGAACCCAGAACCACTTCCAAAACCACCACCACCACCACTGCTAGATAAGCTCATTTCACTACTAAAGCCACTATCAATTCTACCGGATCCCATTGACTGTAGCGACATAAACCCTCCTTTATCACCTCTATTCTTCTCAATCTGCATAGCATTTGTGCATTATATCATTATAATGAATATGGTATTAACCAACAAATAATAATCAAAGAAGACGACAGATGCAGTTGACTTTTAGGCCACAGCAAGTACCTTGCTTTTGTCAATCTCATTTGCTTTGCGCTTCATGACATCCTTAGTTTCATTGATCTTGCTCTGCATTACCAACTTGTGCAATTTTTCCTCATGACTCTCCATCTCACAATACTGCTTGACCTGTGCAACAGTTACATTCTCCTTGTGCCCAAGGGAAATTACTTCATCAAAAGCAAAAATCAGCTCAAAAGCAGTCTTGCAGATTCCTTCTTCATCTAGAGAATAAGAATATTCGGGCACCTATGTATGGTTAAGGAATCAACCTTATATTTCAACCTATTGCATCTCTAAAAATCTGCATACCTTCAAAAGCAACTGGCAAAAAAAAAGACTATGTAAGCATGCAAGCCACATAATTACGAGTTCATCAAAATAGAAAAGACGAGTGAACACACTGCACTTTTTTTGGCTTTCTTATAGGAAGATTATATACCACAAGAGTGGGGGTCCAACTGATTGAAAAATTCGATGTAAATAGGTACAATCAGCTCTCAGCTCACTAACAAAGATAATAATTGATTACCAACGCTGAAAGGATACAAGTTTAGAGAGCAGCCTCAGTGTCTCTATATCTTCCAGAATGTTGCTCTGTTTGTTTGTTACAAGCAGCAAATACAGAGACTCTATTGGCTGGTAAACATAACGCACATCATCAGTCTCAACATAAGTATGTTGTTTTCCTGTTCCAACCAACTTGGGGAAAGCTGCAAGAAGCCCTTCAATTCTTATGCGAGACATATCACGAAACTGCCTCGAAACAAGGGCTGTGAAAAATGACAAGAAAGTGTTAAAAGCTGAAACAAACTTGTAAAGTTAAATAAAATGAGAATAGCTCTCAACAAGCTGCTATAATTTACAGGATATGCTTCAGTCAATTTTCAAGGAAAAAGAAATCAGTGTAATTTTAATTTCCTAAAGTGATGCCACTGAAATTTGCATAAAGAGATAAAATAACGAGTTATTGTTAAAAGAAATCCATGAAATATAAAACCATGTCATAAGATTTTATACCAACCCAAAATTCCCGTTGTAGGCACAAAAAAAGAGCAAAAGGTGGGAGGAGAGAAAACTGAAATGTGCAGGTGCATCAAAATCCTACAAGATCCCATGCATACATCCCACCTAGACCTAGCAATGGCCTGTATAGTGTCAGTGTCATATCGGGTTCACGTGAAAGTTGCTCAACTCGTACCCAATTCATTAAGGTGGGTTTGCTTTGTGTATTCGCTGTATATCTGGTTCGTGCCACCCATTTGTTTTAACATGTCTAACAGGTCCACCTTTTAGTAACACGATCCCATTAGGGGTTGACCCAGTATATAATGATACTGTGTCATGCATGGTTCAAAGTCTCGGTATCGGTCCCGGTATCGGACACTCGATTTTCAACTCAGTCGCGGTATCGGTCACAGTATCGGGCGATACGCAAAGATACTCTATTTAGAGAGGGCAAAAAATTCCGGAAAAATGTAGAAAATTTTAAAAAAATAAGATTAACAAAGTGGACCAATGAGATACATTCAAACCCATCATTCAATATGCATTGCATCGTATAATTGGTTATACTAAAGCGCGACAGAGTTTTCAGATTCAATATTGCATAGTAAACCAATACTAATATTGAAAAACAATCAAATGGCACAGAGAACTTGATAAAAAATTTACATGGAAGATAAATAAAAATGATTACAATGTTTCGTCATTTTCATCTCCCTATTTAGTTGCGATATCATACGGATTTTGATAGGGGTAATTTCTTTCAGTAGGATAAGGAAATAAATATGAACCATATTGCTGCTCAGAGGGAGGGTTGGGATGACTGACTAGATGATCCATAATTTGGAAATTGTGATTGGCGATCTCCCGATTGACTACCGTGATGATAATATCCAAAACCTCTATACCCAAAACTATCAGTTGAAGACCCACCATATTTTTCAAAAAAATAACATTTTTATAGTTTTATAACATTTTTTGTAACATTTTTATAGTTTTATAACAATTTTTTGTAACATTTTTATAACATTAAAAAAAAAACATTTTTATAGTTTTACAACATTTTTATAACATTTAAAAAAAATAACATTTTATAACATTTAACAGTTTTATAACATTTTTGTAACATTTTAAAAAAATAACATTTTCATAGTTTTACAACATTTTTTCGTAACATTTTTATAGTTTTATAACATTTTTTTGTAACATTTTTATAACTAAAAAAAAGAGCATTTTTATAACATTTAACAGTTTGTAACATTTTTATAACATTTAACAGTTTGTAAAAAAAATTGAATCGGTTGTCTCGGCCGATATCTCGGCGAGACAACACGATTCAGTGTTTTTTTTAAACGCCTCTCGGTATCGTATCGGTACCCTCCGATTCCGAGTCAATGCCAATACCGAGTCAACTCGGCCGATACTTTGAACCATGTCATGTATCATTTTGCTAGGCCCTCCCACCCCAACCCTCTACTCTGGGGGGGGGGGGGGGGGGGGGGGGGGGTATATAACATCAAATAAAGAATAAGAGAATGAACTGACAATAACACATAACCAATGGAAGACAATGAAAAAAATGAATGACAGTAGTAACTAATTACACCATAACAAATGTAGAACTACTGTTTCTCCAGTTAATTTAGATGACCAGCCCCAAATGCACATAAAATAGCCGAAAAATAAAGCCTAAAAAAATGGAGATTTCATTGCCACAACGAGAAGAGCGCAAAATATAACTGGGTGCTCGATCCTCTCCTCCTCTAAATTCTTTCAATGCACAGGCGAGAAAACCTTTTCACGCTTCTACGAGGACCAGAAAAATTAAATAGCTGAGCAAGCCTCAAATGAGTTAGCGTTGGATCTTTATTTTATTTCACAAAAAATTCAACCTCACTTATGACCCACTGGGATGAATCCTACACTCTCCCAGTAGGGAGTGGCATGAGATATAACACTCAAGCTAACAACTGGTGGCGTCTTAGAAATACTGCCAAAATAACTGTGCCTTTCTTAAACAAATTATTCTGAGAAGTTACCCAACTTAACCTTGGGAACTTGGAACTCTTTTCAAACCAATGAGCGGTTCAACTCCTGCTAGAGATAAATTCGTGCACCTTCGGGGCTAGAGTAAATGGAGAAGGCTAAACCCTACTGTGTCCCCTATCTTTCTATCTTTTAAAAAAAAAAAAAAAAGAATTCAGAATCTTCTCTCTAATATCTCAAAATGTAAATTCTTTACAATAAATAACTAGCCAAAAGCCTTACTTATTGGCCAAGCCATCTCACAAGTCAACATAACCCCAAAAGGTAAAAAGTCTAAAGAAATATTCCAAGGGAATATTACCCATAAGTAGAGGACCCAAAATTTTCGTTACCAAAATTTCCTTAAAAATTGCCTTTTTTCAGGCCCAAAGGGTTTCATTTGTGTCGTGTGAGGCATCTTTAGTATCTACAACCCACTTTCCTTTTACCTCAGTTCTCAATAGTGAAAGACAGCATTTTCTATTCTTGCCTACTTCAAGCCCCTGGGACTCGTAGGAACTTTCCAGACTGCATCATTAAGCTCTAGAGGTCTGTCCCTTTCAGTCGTCTCTTCTCAAAGTACCTAGCAACTTCCTTCCAAACCCTCACCGATGTTGACGATGACCACCTGAATTTGTGGAAAGGTTTCGCTCCCATCGACTTATGTTGTCTTCTGCAACCGGCAATCACAATATTTCACCATCAATGTCACCAGCATCACCCTTCTATGCACCAACTTCCTTCAGCCCCCTCACCAGTGTTGGCGATGGGGGATGATAGCCCTTGGAGGCTGAGTTTGCTAAAGGTGGAGGTTGAGCAGTTGGTAGAGAAAGTGATGCAGATGTGGGTGTTGATTGAGACAGTGCGATGGATGTCGGAAATGAAGGCAAAGAGCGTCTTCTTCAAGGTGGAGAGGATGACATTGAAGTTGGCTTGATCTCTCGGACGACATTGAAGTTACAATTTTGTATAGAAAAACAAATTGGGGATCGATACCAATTTGATATAACACGACAAATGGCAGAAGAGCAAGCATGTATTAAAAACTTTATCTATCTAATCTATACTAACTTAAAATGGTCCGTAACTAAATGTATCAGTTTGGACGTTTATACCCCTTAAAAATAAAATATTTCCCAAACAACCATTATTAATACACTCCTTACACAGAAACCTTAATAAACCCATGACTCTCTTTTATTTATTACTAAACCCTGTCTTCAATCTTTAATTTTAGATACAACCTTTGCTTCTCTCTCAACAAACAATCTCCACCTTCCTTTTTATGCACAACAATCGCATATCTAACCACTCGCCATACGTACAGATTCCTCTAAGAACTTATAAATGACAACACGAAAATGATGTTAACTAGAAGTTTATGGGCTATTTTTAGGATTTTATGGCATTTTTTTATATTATTTATTTGGTTGTATTTTTCTTTCAAAAATTGTCAGATTGGTATTTAGAGGAGGAAGTAGTAAAGGCTATTAAGGGTATTTTTATCATTAGAATCATTACTTAGATCCTAAACTACTTCCCCCCTATAAGTACCCCTATTGTAGCCTCATTTGAGGCATTTTGCCTATTTGAAAGTTTATTGAAAGAGAGTTGAGATGAGAGATATCTTCATCTTATTTTCCATTTGACGTTATTTATGTCAATTGGTATGAGAGCCTCGTTGGCTCCACCCATTGTTGCTGTAAAAAAATACAAAAAATCGTAAACGACAAATGGGTTTTGAGAGGAGATATGCTCCAGTGGAAGCTCGCATGGATCAATTTAAGGATGTCTTGAACCACCTCTTGGCGCGACTTGACGATCTTCGGGTTCGCCTCCATTCCACCACCACCCAAAACCCCAACCCTAACCCTAGCCACCACAATGCTTCAACCCGCACTTTCGCAACTATTTCCACCCCTCCCCCACAAAAAAAAAGTAACCCCACCACCACTTTCTAACCCCATCTCCACCAATCCAACGGTGACCGGAGGAGGAACTAGCGTTGGCCACCCACCAGAAACCTACCCGAACCCCCAGTCAGCCCCAACCGGCGGTCAGGATCACCTCGGAGTGGTCGAAACTCACCCATCTTCAGGCGAGCTCACCGGAAACCCCTCGAGTAACACGGATCTAGGCCGGAACCACCTCGTGCAGGCCAAAAACTGGCAGAAAACCCCTGGATCCACCCCAAACAGGCCTGTTGGGGGCCACCACGCAGGTGTCTGCCCTCACCTAAGCTCAACCGGAGCCCCGAGATACACTTCCCCTCCCCCGATTGTAGCCGAACGAATCCTCATCCCATCAAGATCGACCGAAAAGCTGGTATTTGATCCTGGAGGAGGCCTATTACGATTGGCATGAGATAATAAAGAGAGATGGAGAAGATCGAAGAGAAAAACAGAGGGATAGCCACTTCCTTAATTCTCAGAAAATTCATTTTGGCCCCCAAAAGTTTGTGTCTCTCTTCAGCACATTTTGGAAACTTTTCATACGATTCTCCAATTTTTGAAAGCTCAGGGGCGAGCTTAGTTTTAAGAGGGAGAGAATGATGTGAATTAGAAGTTTATGGGTTATTTTTAGGATTTTATGGCATTTTTGTTGTTTTCTTTTATTTTAATAATTTGGTTGTATTTTTCTTTTAGTAATAGTTTGCTTTGTATTTAAAGGAGGAAGTAGTAAAGGCTATTAAGGGTATATTTGTCATTAGAATCATAGCTTAGAGCCTAAGCTACTTTCCCCCTATAAATACACCTATTATAGCCTCATTTGATGCATTCTACCTATTTGAAAGTTTATTGAAAGAGAGTTGAGACGAGAGATATTATTTCTCATTTGACGTTATTTACGTCAGAAAAGTTTCAGATTGGATTGTCCAATCAATAATGTGAGTGATAATAATAATATCAAAGAAAAACCGAATAAAAACCCATCATAAAGACCAACAACCCATGAAATTGGGCTCGGGAAAGTAAATTCCAGATGGATTTGAAGAATTAAAATGATAAGGTTAAGTTTTCAACCCATGAATATAGATCAAATAGAATTGCTTCTATTAAAAATTACAATAATTCTAGAAATGACATGATACGGGAACACATTTTTAAACACGAGATACATATCCTTCTTTATAAATTGATATTTATAATGGACCCATCAATCTTCACACATCTTGCCATAAATATGAGACATGTATCATGTGTCCCCAAATTGTATCCCCAACCTTCATCAATGTAGAATTATTCTAAAAATTAGAGATCTTTAACTAAGTTATGTTCCTTTACAATTAATAAAGTGATTATTGGTTAATTTGGTTAATATTTGACTTATACTACCATACCAAATTTTCTAGTATGTTCAAATTCGGTTTTCATTTTTTAAGCACATACCTATACCAAACCATTCAATATTTCTAATTTTTGGTAACTTTTCATATCTTTCTTTTTTTAATTTTAGCTTCATATTTCTTATTTTTAGATCATTATTTTATTTTTTGTATTGTTCAATTTTTCGGAATTTTCCACTAACAAATGCAATAACTAAACTAACACATCAACTATCCGATAAACCTAAACATTCGCTATATGTTTGCACATAAAATATTAAATAACCTCAAGAAGGACCTGAATTACTCGCATAAGAACTAAAAAGTGTTCATACCGAAGACAAAACAAAAGAATAAATATGTATTCTTAATTTGAAAAACTACTATATATTACGAGAGAGAAAATTAATAATCGATATCATTTTAATATTAATTGTTGTGATACAGAAGTCCAATTAATGATATAAATTAATGAAATAATATAGATTTTGAATTTATGGCATATTAAATATGTATTTTTGGATGGTAGATTCCGTATTTAATTTTGTTAAGGTAATTTTGGTAAATCAGTTTTTTAAGCTCTAAATTAAAGGCAACCACAAAGTTTTCGATAATCAATAGTAGTCAACCAAAACTTTTCAGACCAAAACAGTAAGGTACAGTGAAAAACCCGTAAGATAATTACCCATAAATTCAACGTTATTTTGTATATTAAACCTTTTGTTTTCTTCTCTAAGAACTGAAACAACGATTAAAAAAAAGTTAATTGTCACTTGGTACCATTCAAAATATTTCTATTCTACTATACTATACGTTACAAGTGCAAAGGTCGTAACATGAAATTATGATTTAAAAAATAATAATGAACAAAACAACCAACTAATCAATAAAATCAGTGGTTTAAGTCATGTAATAAATTAGTAATAGTGTCAAAAATTGAAATAAATTAAATGGTAGTGATGCTTCAGAGCGATTTGTTGTGCAAAAAAATAAAGAAGTGGGGTGATGTTTGTCGTCTAATAAAAGATTAAAAATGTAGTACGATACTCAATATAATACGCATATCTTTGACCAAACCGCAAATAAAAGTTCGTCAACTAACTAGCGTACCATACAAATTAGAAAGACGGCGACGAAAGTTGTCACAAATCCACACCACTTCCTAGGTGGGTCTCACTTACCTTCTTTCAGACAGTATTCTTTCATTCAAGGTTATCGAAGTTTAGTAAAGTCTTCTGTCAAGGAAGCATTTGCCTTTTCGGGAATCTAGAAGAATGTTCATTTGCTCAGATATTGGATGTTTACCGAAAGAGGGGAATTGCACGTAAGAAAAGGAATCGACTGTTGTATGAGTGACTGATCACATCTCTATTAGTGACCAGACGTTATAGCAATCACGTTATCGTCATAGGGACATATCTATCCGGATAGAGGTTATTCTAGATCAATTCATAGATAGATCTCTCTCATATATATAGGTATCTCCACTCAATATGGGCCACTTACAATTAGGAAAATCCGAAGTTTGATGATAGATGGCATTTATCCAACAAAAGCTTTAGCTTGGTAAAGTAAGGGGAAAGCATTAGCTTGAACTAGCAATGCTTCCGTTGCACTCCATTCCTTTGGTTGGGCGATCCTCTGGTGTCTTAAAGTTTAGTAAACAAATGAATATTCGATTGGCCAAGGAGTAGAGAATTCAATATACATAGTATTGGTTTCAAAAGTGGAGTAATATCAAGGAGGATGAGAGTATCGAAATATGCATTAAACTATGAAGCACTGATTCTTCAAAACACCCATTGCACCCTCACCCGCACTGAATCACTGCAAACGTGCCTTATTTTGCCGAATTGCCAAGTCCTTACCTCGCACCCGTGCTTCATAAGCATTAAACCTCCAATTGAATGAATTGAAATATTCATAATGATCAATTTTACATTTTACAGAGCCCTGTCACTTGGTTAGATAAGAGAATTCATATAACTCGCGAATTTATGGCTTTAAAGACATCGACCAATAGTTCTTTTACTTTATATGTTCATGCCTTTTATCGAAATGTCGCACTTGCCCCATTTCATTAAATTAGTAAACTGTGCTTTATCGGGAATGTGTTATGAGAAATAAGTAGTTTATCATAAATTGCACAACAAATAATTTTTTTTCTTCTTTTACAAAATCTAATGTCTCACGTGCAACGCACGTGTGCATCAACTCGTATCTTAAAATGTAAATCCATTACATCAATTGTCCAAAAGCATTCTTTATAGGTTAACTTATCTTGCTACACCGGATAACCAAAAACGGGTAAAAGATTAAAGAGGGAGAACCAATATTCCAATGGGAACATTACCCCACCTAAAACACTAACCTATATAAAGAATACTATAAAAGATAAACAAAGTAAAAATAGAACAATTAGACAATATTACAATTATGTTCGTTACACTCCTTCGTTCTCATCAATAAATAAGTAAATAAATAAAAATCATCCTTAAACATTTGATTTTCTATAAAACTTCAACCTTATCATATTGCTAAGCACCTTGAAGTCAAAAGGAACCATAAATGTTCCGCATCATCAAATCAATATATTATATTAACTCCCCCCCCCCCCCCTCCTCTTCCTCTCTGACTCTATCTCTATCTCTCACACACAGTAAGAAGTACGAGATAGCATTGAAATTTGATGTAATATAGGGTGTATGCTTCAACAGATATTCTCATACCCCACAAAAATCAATATTAGTTGTACGTGTAGTAACTGGTTCACGACTATAATAAATTGAAATCAATGGCACATATTACATGGGCATAGTGACTCAATGAAAGCACAAGACATAGTCATGTTCATAAAGATTCCTGTTGAGAAGGATGTGATGAAGTTTTAAGATGGCTGTCACCTAACGCAACCCTCCGCATATGATGTACAAAAAGCACAAAACAAATTCATGTTGATAATTATCCAGGCTTGGGACTGGTAGTGTTTACAAAACATAATTTAGTAATTTACAGATGCATAGTGACTTCCTAAAGAATAAAGAGCACTTTACAATAAATAAGAAAGATAAGTGATGCATCAGATGTTCAGATATTCCATTTGCAGAGGGCATGCATCTAGCTCCAAATGTAATTATATCCACATAATGGTTAGTGACTGAGGCGGGGCGTATATGTAAATTGGCACTTGAAATGGAAGGTGGGCAGCACATCTAAATATTGGGATGTCAGTCCTGGCAATCTCTCAACATGGTTTTCAAATTACTAGAATTGCATTTCATTAAACTTTAGCCTCCCCTCCCCCCCCCCCAAACACCCCCAAACACACACACACAACCAAGACTTGTTTGTTTGCATCTCCAACCCAGATGAAGGAATTGGATTATTCCCTTTTTTTTGTATCATCATTACATGTAAAATTAGCACATCAAAACAAAATGGTAAAACAATATGCAAATGTAAATCTATTTTGATAGATAAATGAATGAAAATAATAGAATGAGAAACTCACCTTTGCCAGATTTACTTATAATGGAAGCTGCAAGAACGACCTATACAAAATAAAAGAATTATTAGTTGAATACAATAAACAATATATATTGATTACATCAAAAGAGCCATGTATATCAAATTTAAGAATATATGCATATAAAATACAAGAGTAGTTTCATTTTAAGCTTAACCAGATACAGACTTCATTATTAAATTTACAAGTTTTGCGGCACCTAACGCATGGAACAGCCTTGCAATAATTTAAGAAACCTCAACCAAAAATGAACCTACCATTTTGAACCTAACAAAATCCAACAGTTGCTGTATGAGTCAAAAGCAACACAGTAGCTTGTATTTGCACACCTGGAAAACAAGAACAAGTTCAATCTCTCAAACTGAACAAGAAGAAGCAGACGCAATCCTCCAATGAATGTGCAACATTATGAACTCTTTTCATAAGCGTGCATGCACATAAATATATACATCCATGCATCCTTATAGGAAGAGCAAACATGACCCAGATATAACAAACTAGAGCATTGAAGAGAACCCTATCCAAAGTTTGGAAACGTAATTGGATCTTAATCCGAATGCCATCATAACTCATTTAGATCGGATCAACACCCATAGATCTGAGTTGAAGGGGGGAAATAAACTGATCTGCTGGAAATGAATATTTTAGTAGCAACAGTAGAATGGACAAGGATCCAATTTATATAGCTCTGTTGTGTTTATTTCTAAGCATACAGGGCCTTCAAAAGTTGGGTTGTTTCAATTGTTGGGACTGTTGAATCTTGTCGTGTTTTAAGATTGAGGGTGAATTAAATATCTTACGCTGGAAATTGATTTTCAACAACATGACCATCTTGAGCTTCAACATCAGGTATAGTACTTAGTGCCTCTCCCTCTTTTGATCGGAAACCAGAAGCCTTTATTAAAGATGAAAAAATACATGCTATAATGGACCAGTAGTCCACAAAAACTAAATAAAGCAAACAAAACAACCAAAATAAATATGTACAAAAAGATCAAAGGAAATTAAGAAAATAACGAAGCAACTTCTCTTGAAACCCTGCTGCTGCTCCTATGCTGATACCAGCCCAAGCATCAAAATTTGACTCTCCCACCCCAACAATCAACCAAACCCATCCCAGTTATAACACACATGCAGCCCAATTATTGATAATGAAGGAAAGGGAGAATCTCTTTAAAAAAAAATAAGGTCAACACCCATAACGAAGCAAAATTTTGATGCTTTTTCCTATATTTTTCCTATAGCCATCTCCTTTCCTTCAATAATTTTATTATTTCTTCATTTCCAAGTGCACCAAAGCTAAGGATAGAACAATACATCTCCAAAGAGCTCTCACCTTCTCACACTCCCCTTTAAACATAATTTATATGTTCATTCAACCATGCCTGAAGGGAGAGCCACTAGCACATTAAGCTCTCCATGAATCTTTGCCTAACAAAAGCTAGGCAACTCACAATGAAGAAGTATGTGATCAATATTTCCATTGTAATTCTTGCAAATAATGCACCGAGACAGTAACAAGCATGTTTTTGAACTCTTTAGCTGAAGCAAATCACATGTATTCACCTTACCGTGGGCTGCCAACCATGAAAAAAACTGGACTTTTGAAGGTCCATCTCCTTTCCATATCATTTTAAATGGACCAAAAAATGGAATGGGTGGAGAATCAGTGAGAATATCGAGACAAGATTTGCATGAAAACGTCCCAGAAGAATCCCTCTTATCAAAAGAGTTAGTTAACACCCCCCACCCCCACCAACAATCCCGCGTAAGAAGTAAATTCAAGAATTTCTCTACTTTGAGGTAAAGTTAAATGTAATATCTCACGAGAAATTGCAAGATATATTCCAACAAAGAAATGATTTAGTGGCCCCATTAGGATTAAATGAAACACGGAAGAGTTTTGGGAATAAAACTAAAAACAGAATCTCCTCTAGAAGCATCCTCCCAAAAGCTAATTTTTATAGCATTCCCAACCTTAAGTTGGGTATATTTGAGGAAAGAGTCCAAACCAAGTGAGATAGACCGCCACAGGTTTCAAAGAGGAGATTATGTACCCTCCCCACCACTCTCATATCACACCCATTGTCATGAATCCCGTACTTGCTCCTAAAGATTGAAGCCCAAAGAGAATCTTGTTACAACAGAAATCTCCACAACCATTATCCTAAAAGAACACATTTATTTTCACTCGTTTACCCACACCCAAGTTGCCATTCTTCTTTGTCGCACTCCCTATTCACCAAATGATTTTTCCTTCCTTCTTCACTTCCTTATCAAAATAAGTTTCTCATACATTTCTTGATAATTTTCAATTTTCACAAAAATTTTAAAGAGCGAAAAAAAGTAAATGGGACAACTCCCCAAAACCGATTGAACTAAAGTTAATTTGCCCCCTTTAATAAGAAGCCTTTTTTCCAACCATCCAATCTTTTGCAAACTTTTCTATATAAGGCTCCCAAAAAGAACTAGATCTTGGATTTCCCCCAAAAAGCATAACCAAATATTGTAGTGGCCATGTCCCAACAAGACATCCCACTTCATTTGCCAAATTGTTAAGTTTGTTATCCACTACATTGATCCTTAAGACCCAAAGTTTTCTGAAAAAATCAATTACCCTAACAAGATTGCCAAGATTGTTTTCATTTCCATCCAAAAAAAAATAATGTCATCCATGAATTCCAAATAAGACTATTATTTTTTCCATCCCCACCTCAAACCTATTAATTAAACTGTTATCGGCAGCTCTCTCCATCATCCTACCCAAGACATCCACCACAAGAATAAAGAGGAAATGAGACAAAGGATTCCCTTGCCTCAATCCTCTTGAAGAAAGAAACATCAATGAGAAATTCATTGAGCCAAACACCCCTTATCCAACATCTCCATTTCAAACCATAACCCTTTTTCTCCAAAACAAAGTCTGAAAAATCTCCATTAATGTGCTCATAAGCCTTTTCAAAACTAATTTTGAACACCAGACCCTCTTTTTTCTTACACCTCCATTCTCCACCTCATTAGCAATGAACATGAGATCAATACTTTGCCTCCCCCCACCCACCCACAAAGGCCTCTTGAGTGGGGGCTATAATGGCATCTAAGATTTCCTTGATCCTGGATGAGAAAGACTTTTTGCCAATAATTTATATAAACAAGATACCAAACAGATTGTCTTAAAAGTCTTTCACTTTAATGAAATTGGAATAAGACAAACATAAATTCTATTTGTACATGAATTCACCACCCCATTATCGTGAAATTCATTAAAGACCTTCAAACACAATGTGGATAGTAACTAGATACCCAAATATGTAGGTTTCCTTATTGTTTCAAATATTTCATAAACTTTATTCCAGGTAAAAGTTCTAAATATTATCATAACATGTAAATATTTAAATGGTAACATAAAATTACAAGAATTTAACAAAACATAACATTAATCCAACTCATCCTTGCTGGGGTACATCAGTAATTCCAAAAAGCATAAAAATCAAATTCTACATCAATTAAACCAATAAAGCTTTCAACCCCCAAATGTATCTCCTAACAAATGGTGCCTAAAATCATAAGTTGTCAAACACTAAGGTTCACGTTATATTAACAAGGTGCATCAACATTCACATTTTATATGCTGATCTTTTCAAGTTTTGTGATGTGAATCGAGGGCAGACATAATTGCCATTTTGAGAATATTTTTGGGCATTATGACATTTTACTCCCATTTGTTAATTTTCGGTATTTTTATTAAATGTATTTTTCTTTGTTTTGTTTAGTATTTAAAGGTTAGGAGTAGCAATGGCATTTTTGTAATTAGTACCTTAGTTTGTAGCCTAAGCTACTCCTCCCTTTTAAATACCCCTGTGTGACCTCATTTGAGGTAGATTTGAATTTGGAAATAGAAAAAGAGTATTTCTCTCTAAAGTGGTGTTTAGATAATTTTTATGAGCCTTTTGACAGGTGGTTTACATCAAATTGGTATCAGAGCGGGTGAAGCTCTACATTGGTGCTAGTGTATTGGTGATTTTTTTTCTTTTTTTCAAAAAAATCGTTATCTACTCTCCAATGACTCCCAAGAAATCGAAACAACCATAACTAGATGAGAATCTCGATTTGAAGCAACAAATGGAAGAAAACAAAACTCAAATGACCCAACTTATGATTCATATGGCTCGACTCACGCCCCAAACCCTAGCCACCACGCCACAAAACCCTAGTTCTGCCCTAACCACATCCCTACCATGTTTCGACCAACCCCAGCCCGGCCGCCCCACATCCTCCCCTCCCCCAACACCCCGGACCCCGGCGCACCCCCTCCGGCCCATAACCCCACCCCAAGCCCCTCCTACAGCCCTGTCAAACCCAAAACCACCCTGCCCCGACCCTTTTCCGACCCCAGGCAGCCCACAACGCACCTTCTCCACCCTGCGTCCCACCCCCTGCCCTCCCAAACCCTTTCCGCTCAAAACCCGACCCAACCCAGCCCTACAGACCCTTACCCGCTTCTCACAACCCTCCCCGAACCCCTTGCCCACCCTGGGCGGCACCTCGACCACCCTCTACACCACTCCAACCTTCACCCACCACAAGTCTTTGACCCATTTACCTCCTACCAAACCCGATTGACTCCCACCAACCCTTTGTTCCCCTGTCATAGCCCTCACCCTTTTTCGGGTCTCTTGCCTACCTTATACCCCCATCCGACCACCTTTCTACACCCTCCGAACCCACTTCACCCCATCGTAGCATTGACCCGCCCCATTTTTAACCAAAACCCTCGACCCGATTTACACCCCAATCCCCACGGTGCTTTTGACTACCCCGGGGCCCTCAACCACCATAGTGGACCTCCTAATCACCCCTTACCCCCGCCTTCACACCATGCACCCTCCCACCACGCCCTCTCGCTACTACATTCGAGTTCCTCCTCTGAGTTTGGGGATAGCCACCCCAGTATTTTGGATTGGATACCTCCACCCCCACCTGATGCTCCCCGACACGCTCCAACTAGAGACCAACACTGCTTCTATTGGGGCGAGCTTGACCATTTGATCGGCACTTGTCCTCACTATCCCCAGCACGGTCAGCCTCTTCATCCACCGCCTGCAAGATACCTCCCCTTCCTGTTGATGTTGTTTCACCTGTGTCGGGCAACGTGATGGGTCTCGATGCTCATCAGGACGAGGGTCCCGAATCTATGACCCTTCAGTTGCTCTCCCGGAGCCTCTACGGGGACATCCGCATTGACGTACCCATGTTTGATGGACGGTTCTCTCCAGATGCCATGGTCGACTAGTTATCTTCGATGGAGACTGTTTTGAGTATAAGCGGGTCCAAAGCCGCTCCTGTGTCCTCCTTGCAGCCACCAAGTTCCAGGGTTTTGCTCAGGTTTGGTGGAACGACTTCTGCTATCGCCGCACGGCGGCCGGTTTACCTCCTATTCAGACTTGGTCGGAGTTGAAGGCTTATCTGCAGGCGTCCTTCATTCCACCTACCTACAAGCGCGATATCTTTGCTCGCGTTCAATCTCTCAGGCAGGACACCTTATCAGTCGTAGAGTACACAGAGCAATTTCAGTTTCTATGCACCAGAACTCGCCTACCTAAGACAGAGGATCAGCGGATCAATCGCTATATATTAGGTTTGTAGCCACATATTCAGCACGATGTGGGTCTGAGAGAGATACCGACCTTCCTAAAAGCAGTCGAGTACGCGACCAAGGTCGAGGCTTACGACACGGCACCCACAGCTCTCCCGGACTCATTGGCTCTGCCTACTCCAATTTTCGCCCCGGTCCCTCCTCCTGTGATATCTTCAGTTCCTACTCCTGCTACCTGTGATATCTTCAGTTCCTACTCCTGCTACCCATGTTGCCCCACCACCTGGACCTCCTACCATCCGCTGCTACAACTGTGGCACTGTTGGGCACAGAGACGCTGATTGCTCACTTCCGCGACGCCGCGCATTATTGGCGCCGATGGATCATCCACCTGACTATTTGGACGCGTCCGAGGAGCTTCCCCAGCATGCCTTGATTACAGTTTTGGAGGGTGATTCAGTTGGTCTTCCCCTTGGAGTTCATTGACGAACTCTTTTTCAAGGAGGGGAGACTGATGTGAATCGAGGGCGGACATAATTTCCATTTTGGAAATATTTTTGGGCATTATATCATTTTACTCGCTTTTGTTAATTTTCGTTATTTTTCTTTGTTTTGTTTTAGTACTTAAAGGCTAAAAGTAGCAATGGCATTTTTGTAATTAGTGTCTTAGCTTGTAGCCTAAGCTACTCCTATCTCTTTGTAACCTCATTTGAGGTAGACTTGAATTTTGATATAGAAAAGAGTATTTCTCTCTCTAAAGTGGTGTTTAGATAATTTTTAGGAGCCTTTTGACGAGTGGTTTACGTCATTTTATCATATACATGGTTGTCAAATTAGGATACGTATCGCATATCGAAACCCTATGTATCATGAATCGTATCGTGATATGTACTGTAAAATACGGTGCAAAAAAATAAAAAAAAGTCGTAAAAACTAAATAATCCCATTGAAGAAACTTTACAATCAATTATACTACATAAGTACATAATATGGTTTTAAACAAATTTTATGATATGAATACCTTGTCTGGTGGTAAAAAGTGTGCCTTTCAAGGTAATGTCGCGATATGAGAGAGACAAGAAATGTAAGAATAAATTTCAAAATTTGGAATTCTCAATTTACGGTTCAAAATCTCGGTTAATGTCTACAACTCGAACGCTCGATTTTCCAACTTGGCTGCGGTATTGGGCGATACACAACGACACGCTATTTAAAGAGTCCAATAAATTTTGAAACAAATATGTGATTTTTTTAAATATTATTTATAATGTTAACATTAGATGAATTAAAAACCATCATTTGATATGCATAACATTGTCTAAGTGAGTATGGTAACGTGCGTCGATCTAGTCAGCTTCAATATTCCATGATAAATTTACACTAAGTTAGCAAAACAATCTAATGACACGTAAAAGTTCATATAAAAGTTACATAGAGGCAAAACAATTCAACGAAATCAGCTTATTGAGATTCGGAAAGGTGAAAATAGAAGGGGTTGAGGAGGTTTCACACAAGGGGAATGAAGTTGTACAAGAGAAGAAATTGAGAAAAGGGTTTATATTATTTTAGGGTTTTGTTATTTTGATCTTTTGATCCTTTTAAAAGGCTGAGAGAAGACCCGTATAATTGGAAGCCCAAAAAATTTGAAATTAGAGTATTTTCGACTGAAAATTTGCGACTTTAGGAATACAAAACAATACACGTGGGACACACAACTTTAGAAATCCAGACGTGTGATTCATATCGTTGTACTTATGTAGCGTGTATCGTAACGGAATACGTGTCGTGTATAGTAAGATATTAACAATAGACTCCCGTCACAAAGTGATTTTCATCATTTGAAAGTCAAGCATTCTAAGAAAAGAAAAAAATTATTGTCCAAATGTATCCTCCTAAATTGTCAATACCTTTGAATGCAAGACATGCACTTTGATCACTGTTTTCTTTTGTAAATTGTTCGGACGGGTAAATTTGTATACTCGTCGATTTTATATACTTCAAAGACTATTAATTTGGGACGCAAAGCACAACTATTAATTTGGATCAAAAGAAAATGGGCAATCACTGAATTTGTATAAAAATGCTATAAATAGTCAAGTGGAACAATTGTTAATGAGAAACTAGATACAAACAGATACAACGGTGTATATATGTCGGCTTGAATTATAACCAAAATAAAAGAAAATTTCATAGCAATTGTAACTTATTAAAACGGCAATAACAATAACGGAAAAGAATGTCCAATTCAAATTTCATCAATGGTTACGAAAATTTCGAGATAACTCAATTATGATAAAACAGCACCAATGATTAGCGCTGTTTATATAGCCTCGTGTGTGTGTGTGTGTGTGTCTTAGGAGAGATGAATATGAGTTACCTAGAGTTGTGAGAGAGATCCAAACGGGGAGCGACGATCGAACAGATCTGAAAGTTTTTGGAAGAGATCCGCGTTATAGAGAGAGAAATATCGGATAATTGCTATACATTAGAGAGATGGAGGTAGAGATCCAGATCCAAAAACTCAGAAAAATGGCTTACCTATGTGTCTGTGTGAGAGAGAGACCCGAAGTTGAATCTCGAAATTTTGTGAATTTGTTTTTGCCTTCACTCAATTTCTTTGCGAGAGAGAGTACAGAACTCATTTCCATTTTATTTTTTATTTTTTTTTTTGGGGACATATATCAAATAGTCCATCGGACATTTTTTAATACCCATTTAGTCCAAACTTTTTTATTTTGCCTTAAAAAGTCATTTGCCACATATTTTGGAGAGGGAGTGCCGCTGGCGCGGACCTCTAAAAATAAGAGGATATTGAGTGCTTGAGGGAGTAAATGGGTTAAACTAAAAATATGTGTCCTTTTTAAAAAATATATATTTATAGTAGGGACTATTTAATAATTGACCCTTTTTTTTAGTAAATTAAGTTTTTAGTGCCCATGGGTGGGATTTTTACCAATTAGTCCTGTATACTAAGTATGTAGTTCAATAGGTCCTAACATTTTTTTTTGCTCCATCAGCTCTCATGAAATAAGATTTTTGTTCCAGTAGGTTCTATTTGTAAACATACAGTGAATATTCACTGTATGTACAAATAGGACATATTGAGGAAAAAATGTCGTGATATGACCTATTAGGAAATATTCCCTTCAAATAGGACTTAATAGGAAGATCCCCTTAAATGATTCTCAATTTTTTGTTTGTTACAAATTGGTCCTTAAATTACATAACTTATTTCAATTTGTGGACTTCATCCAAAAGTCGTTTGATATTTGACGGAATAATGTTAGTTAGCCATTATTCTACTCTGCAGGGTTTTTTTTTTCATTTTTTTATTATGTATATGTGTTTGTGACCGAGAGAGGCTTCTTTTTCATTGTGTTTTTATGCTTATTATATCCTTTCAGTGAGTGAGTATGATTGTGTCTGCTCTTTTTTATGTTCTTTTTGGCTTTACTCTTCATTGTGTGTGTGCATTGCCATGTTTTTTATATTGTTTTTCTTATGTAGGTTCATTGTGAGCATGTGTGTATTTTTTTGACCTCATGAGAGAGGGAAAAAAAATTATGAGTGAGTGTGTTTTTCTGTTGGATTTTTGCTCTCACTACTTTGTATCCCCGGTTTATCCTTTCACGTTGTACGTGTTGTATGTTTTTTTATGAGTTCTCACTTTTTCACGTAGATCGGTGAGTGAGAGAGAAACTTTGTGTGTGCATTTTATTAGAGGGGAGGGGGTTGTCACTCACTATGTGTGCGTGTTCCCATGGTTTAAGAAAGAATTTCGTATATGGGTTCAGTGACTGAGAGAAACTTTGCATGTGCTTTTTTCTAACCATTTTTTTCATGTTCTTCACTTTATGGTTTGTTTTGGGTGTTTCTAAAGGCACCACAAAACTTACTTCAAAATACCACAATTATTTTTTTACTCCAAAATACCGCTTAAATTTAATAGTTACTTCAAAATACCACAAAAGCGCTACCACATATTTAAAGTGTTAAAATTCATTTACACACTTTCCCTCCATCTCTCTACACATTCAAACCTTTCATCTTCAACTTCCAAACATTTCATCTTCAAGTAAAGATTAAGCTAATTATGTTGGTATATTAAACAAGAAAACTTTTCATCTTCAAATTAATTAAATGAGTTTAACCGAACTGTTGGTATATTACACTATATTTTTACAGCCTTACGTTTTTTATTCATCGAACTATTGGAACGAACTGTTGATCAAAATCGAACTGTTGGAACGATCTGTTGATCAAAATCGAAAGCTTCCACAAATCATAAGGTTCGAAATGGATTAACCCACTGATTATTGAAATCAAAACGAATTGTATGATGTTTTTTTATTTTGAAATCAAAACGAAATGTTGGAAAACGAACTGTATGGTATTTAATTGAACGATCTGTTTGAATTGTTTGAAATATCAAACTAGGGTTTTAATCGGTATAATCGTAATGAATAGTGCTGCATTGATTAGTCATGTATACAGCGAATCAATGGATTCTGAATAAGGGTATCCATTCGTTACCATTATCACGAAATGTATGACTTATTTCGCTATGTTTATGTCGAATGGATCAACAAGTTTTTCAATGTTTTATTCATCACTTTTACCCCGAGTTGATTCAATTCTTTCGTTATGTTTATGCTGAATGTAGCCACCATTGTTCGGAACCTTTACCCCGAATGGAGTCAATTATTTTGTTATCTTTATGACTTATGTTTATAATTAATACATATTAATTGATACATAATTACCTGTGAAATAACTTATGTTTATAATCAATACATGGTTACCTATAAATTAATACATGACTACCTATGCCTTATGTTTATAATGAATTCATTATTACGTACGAATTGATACATGATAACCTATGCATTACGTTTATAATGAATTCATTATTGCCTACGAATTAATACATGATATTATGTTTATAATGAATTCATTATTGCCTACGAATTAATACATGATTGCCTATTAAATGACTTGTGTTTATAATGAATGCAAGTCTATCGTGGATAACCTAGTATCCTACTCTCGCAAGAATCGAAAGCCGTTGACTGCCTCAGAGAGGAAGCGTCGAGAAGAGATGCATACTCTGTCTACAGAGACTGTCCCAGATGGGATGGAGGTGGATCCCCGAGTGGTGGAGATGCATGAGGAGGTTGCAGTTCATGACAAGGAGGTTGAAATTTAGGCCTATCAATGGATCGAATTTTGTCCGAATCTGATCCATTTAAGCGGATAGGGATCATGCCTAAAATGCGATATCCAATTACCCGATTATCCATTTATTAAATGGAGCGGATTTAGATTCATATACTCCGATTCGTTAATAATCTGATCCGATTAATATATATATATATATATAGTGTGTATTTAATCATATGTTAAATATTTATTATAATAGTTCTTGATTTCATTATCGTTTTTTTGGGAACATTTGCAAAATAAATTTATGAAATAAGAGTTGAAATAAAAATATTACAAATCAAGTTTAACATAAACGGATAATCAGATAATCGGATCAGATCCGAATCCGTTTAACGTAAACGGATATGGATTTGAATTTGTCTGATCTGATCCGATTAATAAACGGATCGGATTCGAATCTGTTTAATATACACGGATATGGATTTGGATTTGCCTGATTCGATCTGATTCCGATCCGTTTACGAGCCTATTGCAGTTGAGGTTGAGGTTAAGGAGGGGGACGAGGAGGCCGAGGTTGAGGAGGAGGTCGAGATTGAGGAGGAGGCCAAGAAAGGTCATGAGGCGGCGGAGGGTGATGTCAAGCTGGAGAATATTGCTCCCCAATGGTCTGATAACTTGTTTAGCATTTTGCACAAGACCGCAATAGCATATAACCAGAAGAAAAAGGTGCCTGAAAAAGGCACCTCTACTGCGGAATGTGGCCTTGGAGGAATGTGACGAGCATGCGATCGTCCGATTGAGTTGGCTTACTACGAATTTCAAGGAAAGGTCGCATGAATCCAATGCATCGAGTGAAGATAAAGACTATTGCGTCAGGGTCTATTTGCTCTACATTATCGGGTGCACAGTTTTTCCCGCCAAGGCAAAGAACAAGATTTCCATGCTATACCTTCATGTTCTTAGAAACGTGAAGAAGGTAAGAAAACTAGCATGGGAGATGGGTATCCTGGCGCATGTGTACAAGCAGTTAGGCCTTGCCTCTTGTTCAGGTGTGAGGCAAGTGAGTGGTTGCCTCTCTCTTATACAGGTAACTAATAACACACATTCATATTTCAATTCCCCCCCTAATTTCGTAGTCATGGATATATGAGCATTTTATAGGGTTTGGAGAATGCGTTGACATGGAGTTTGAGGAAACCAAGCCAAGGATTGCACGTTGGTCGTTGCAGTCCGCCTCTCGAAAAAATTCATTTCAAAACTTAATCAATTTTCGGGAACAATTGGATGACATGAGTGTTGGTGATGTGAATGTATTAAAATATTATTTGTAATGATATGAGTGTATTCAAATATTTTTTCTAACATTCAATTATGTTTTGTTTATGTGTAGATCATTTGGGAATCCTACCGAGATTCTAAGGCGGCTTATCCCTTTCACGAAGCGTCATGGTATAGCGAGATTATGATTTATTTTGAAGTGGGGGAGCCTTATTACCCGAAAAGATGCCTTAGACAATTTGGACGCCTTCAAATCATACCTTGGGAGCCCATGACACCGTTGAAGGACAATAGGGGGGACATGGAAGCTCGATATAAGGTAAAATTATATATGCAAAAATGGTACTGAGAAAATTGGCAAGACCATCTTCTATCTGAAAAGTCTAGCTCTGTGCTCGTATCGAGCCCGTGGGATTATAGCAGTGATTATATGACTTGGTTCCTGTCCAAATCCTATCCTAGAGTCCCAAACCCCAAGTTTCGCACCGTAAAACAACAACGAACCTCATTGGTAAGTTTTATATATAAGTAATTTCATGTTACAGCAAACTTCTGGTTATTCTACTATCATTACTAATTTCATGTTATTATCTCTTTGATAGGTGGACGAGGTGCGCAAGGCTATGTATTTATTGAAGAGAAATATTGATGAAGGAATTACTGGTGAGACAGGTGCATTACTAGCAAGAGATGTCCAAGCCTACGATATCTTAGTTGTGGCCATTGGGGTAGGTAGGGAGGAGCGGGTTGTAAAGAAAAGCAAGTCTAAAGGTAAAGGCAAAGAAAAAGCAGTTAAGGGGGCCCAGATTATAAAAAGAAAAAAATAGGAGTTTCGATTATATGGTTTGAAGTTGAAGTTGTAGTTTTGATCATTACTAATTTCATGTTACAGTAAACCTCGTTGGTTTGAAGTTGAAGTTGTAGCTTTGATTATATGTTTTTAACATAATTTGAACTGATATAAAAAAGTTGGTATCAATTTGAATTATATTGGAGCTAATACTATTGGAGTTGGTATAAAAAAGTTTGATTCTATTGGAGTTGGTATAAAAAAGTTGGTATTAATTTGAATTATATTTGAGTTGATTGTATTAGTATATTGGAGTTGATTTTATTAGTTTTGATTATATGGTTTATAAATGTTGGTATTAATGTTGGTATAAATGTTGGTATAAAATAGTTGGTATAAATATTAGTATAAAACAGTTGGTATTAATGTGGGTATAAAACAGTTGCTTTGGTCCTTGAAATTGGTTATCAGTGGAGTAGGTTTGAAATTGATTGAAATCTGGTATAAGCCCCATTCGTTACAAACATAACGAATTAACTTGGTTCGGGATAAACATCCCTAACAGTGGATAAACACTGAAAATAACTATGGTTCATTTGCTATGAACATAGTGAATAGATTCAACAATTTCGTTATATACATAGCGACTGGGATTTGGTTCGGGATAAACATCTCTGGCAGTGGTATGGTTTGAAATTGTGTAAGGTCCATTCGATACAAACATAGCGAATATATTCAACCATGGCGAATGAGATTTGGCTCAGGATAAACATCCCTTACAGTGGGTATGGTTTCAAATTGTATAAGGTTCATTTGCTATGAACATAGCGAATTGAGCTTCAGTAGTCGCTATGTTTGTAGCTCGCTATGTTTGTAGCGAATGGTTTAAAATTGTGTTACTTGATTTCAATTCAAATTCATTTCACTACATGTTACTTCATTTCAAATCATACAACTTCATTTCAACTCAACTTTATTTCACATAGTATAAATTGGTATAACAATCATACAATTTAATTTCATTTCATAAAATTTCATTTTAATTCTACTTCATTTATAAAAGCATCAACACGCTTTACATGATTTTGTAAAAAAAATAAAATCTATAATATAGTTGATCTCGATAGGTTGATCATTGGTTGCTACACCCTTTTGGGTTGATTTTTCGGAACTCCGCTACTTGTTGCATGTATTTATCTATCCAAGATTTGGCTTTGGGTAACGAATAAGTATGCCAGTGACTTGCTACCGGGGGAATTGGACAGTCGTACTTCAACTTCAAAGCTACAAAGTGATTCTCATAGACATGAGAAATCTCTATGAACATTGGATGCACGGTTCGTTTATGTTTCACCGGTAGAAATGTGAGACACTGTCTTTTAGAGATGAGGACGCACACGCACTTGTATGTTTTTGCCAAAAGATATCCACACTCGGGCGTGATCATCCATGACTTTAGCATACATGGGCTTGAATAATTGTCCAACATATGTAGAATAGAGTTCGAAAACTAATCACCAAAACAGTGTGCATATAAGTCATCTAAACCTATAATTTTTATCAGTATTAACCTCGACGATATCTTCTACGAAATCTTTATAAAACACCGGTATCTCATTAATATACTGTTTATACGCGGGGGAGTATATTGGGCACCATGGGGCGGGATGGGTGAACTCCGTGAAATTAATTTTTTTTAGGCCTTTAGTTCGTGGGGCGTTCCTTTACTGTCGATTACCTAGCAAGTTCGAAGCCCGAGGGATCCCTTTTAGTTGACTTCTTATGCTTTTTCTCTTTAGTAGTTGATTTCGACCTCTCGGGCGACCTTTGCAATGCTGCAACACGGATGGCTCAAATAGCCTAGCGGTGGTGAGACAACCGATGCCCTTGAGTTTTAGCAACATGGCCCTTTGCTCATCAATAGATGACCATTCCCACCTTTGTTTAAAAAGTATCATTTTCGACTAGTAGTCAACTATGTGGTACTTCGCTAATTCGGGCACAATTGTTAATTTGCGCCACTGTGCATCGATATCCCCCCATAGTATTGCCATACCATCCATCCGGTAGATAACCAATTCATGAGCGCACGATATATCATAAATATTATGCGCCACGTGTAGGCACGATTTAGCATCAATGCCAACAGTATCACAAGACTTTATCTCCTCAATAATTTGGTCAATGGCATAATAATAAACCCGGCCTATGAGCTCATGCAATATGGGAATATTATGGGAGTGATTTAATTTTTACAAAGAATCCTCAAACTCCTTCTTAATCTCGATCGCTTGCAACTCAATGTAGTTGTGCATGCAGAAAAAAACCTTGTCAAAAGGAAGTTGACAACTCTCCAAGTGCCTATTCAACTTAGCGTGTGCTCCTTCACATCAGTTGGTGGTTATGTTGCCCTAGTGCCTAATTATATTTTTCCACACATGAATGAATATTTCCCTTATATTGTACCATGTGCAATCTATATAGTGAAGCGTGTTCGGGTATGCAACCCAATCACAGTGAAATAGCGCCCACTCTTCGTTAAATCATTATCGATGGGGGATTCAACCGAATGCATTCAATCCCTTATGAACTTCTTCAATGTATCTTCATCGTGGATCTCTTTCCTAGCATGGAGTTCCACATTGCGATGAATATGGAAAGTGCAAACCATAAATCTCGCCTCGGGGAACACAACCTGCAACGAACCCATGCAAGTGCACTCCCGATCTGTGATGAAAACCGTGGGATATGCAAATAGATTGAATAGTGATTTTAAACATCCCAATGCCCATCGATAGTTCTCCACCTTCTCCAATGATAAAAAGTGAAGGCAATATTAAAAGTCCTTTTGCACGATGTTATACCAACCATCTCGAACAAAGGCATCTTATATCGATTAGTCTTGTATGTGCAGTCAACAATGACAACAGACGAAAAACACTTGGCCAGTTGGATCGAATTTGGATGAACCCAAAAAATGTCTTACACCTCTATAGTAGACTCATTCGTTTTATACCAATAGACATAATGTTTATCCTCAAGCAACTTCATTAACTGTTGCATCGCCGTTCAACCCTTTCGTTAGGAGATCCTCAACTTCCCCTTCGCGTTGTAAATGATTTTCATGGTTGAAACATTATTAACGTTACGACTTTTTTATCATAGTCAGAATGGCGGTCGACTTTACCCCACTCAATGACATCTCTTCCACAATGGTTTTCCCCTCTGAACTGAGTCGTCCAGCATATGCATGCCCAACTAATGTTTCCGATAATGGGTGTTTGTGAACATCGCAAGCAACAGACAACATCCACTATCCATTGTCAAGTGGAATTCCCTTACACATGAACGAATAATTGCACTTTTGAGTGGTCGTGTCCCTCTTCCTACCTTTTTATTTTGGCTACTACCTTCATTCCCAACATTCTTCCCTTAATGATCACGGTACTCACCTCCCCTCTCACAACCAATATGTAGACGTCCTTTATGGGTTGCAGAAAGTGCATCGAACTTCGCAACGACTATTACTGATTTAACGAATCGGGCTTGCTCTTGAGCCCACGAAACACATTCTTTCAGAGTGGGAAATACATTCATCGTAAAGAATGTCCGACTGGCATTGACTCCTAAGGAAGCATTACTGTTGTTTGGTATCTCCAAATTGGCTAACGCCTCGTCAAATAATACAGAATTGAAATCCAAAAAGGAATCCTGCATTAATAAATATATTATTAGTACATAGTGAATGAACTTGAATAACAATAACAATATTTGAATAAAAATAATTGTTGCTTCAAAATAAGGTTTGAGAACAAGCTTATAGTTGATATGTTTGAATCAAAATAAGGTTTGACAACAAATTGTATAGTCTCTATTTCCATTCGGGAAAAATATTACGAATAAGGGGATCGATTTCGGTATGATTATACCAAATAATAAAATCTTGTTCGGGATAAACATAACGAACCAGGTGAGCTAATTAGGGGCAAATATGTCGAATAAGGGTGGCTGGTTCGGTATGATTATACCGATTAGACTTAGATCGAACAAAAAAACATAGAGTTGATTTGGGAGGTTAACACCGATTTTCTACCTTGAACGAGGCGCCCCGATCCCGAATCAACTGTACATTTTCTGCGATTTTGCTTATTTTCAAACCTTATGAAAAACCAAATGAATACGTGGAGTTAACCTCAAAAATTGGATTTGTAGAGTTGTCATTTGGTATTGAGGTGTTTTCATTGTATAATTGTGAAATACCCATTAGTATTTGAATATTAATAGCAAACCCTAGTTATTTAATAATGTTGTTGTTGATGGTTGGTGGGGGACAAAAATTTAATAATGGAGTGCGGGGACCAATGGAATAAAACTTTAATGTTGTTGCAAGATGTTGTTGAAGAAGACTTGTTGGATCAATGGAGACAAATTTATTGGGGGATGTGAAGATGAGAAAGGGAGAGTTTAGAGTGTAGTGGATAGAGATAGAAGGATAGAGTTTGTAGTGTAGTGGGTAAAAAATATTAATATAATTGTGGTGGCCCTTAGTAAAAAATCCATTTTTTAACTTGTGGTATTTGGGAGTAATTTATGTGGTGACCTTGGAAACACCCTTTGTTTTTCATTGTGTGTATGTTCCCATGATTTCATGAGAGATTTTTTTCATGTAGGTTGAGTGACAGAGAGACTTTATGTGTGTGCATTTTTTTTTTCGTTGTATGTGAGTTTTCGCAAGTGTTTTTTTTATGTGTGTGTTCCTTTTATATCTTTTGTTTCATTTTCTTTTATGTTGTTCGTAATTTTTATTTATTTTTCGTTCACCTTTGAATATGTTGGTTAATTGGTTTAGTGAATCTTTTCATGTGGGTTGAGTGAGAGAAATACTTTGTGTGTGAGCATTTTTTTTATTTTTTTTAGTTTTGTTTTTCGTGGTACGCGAGTGTTCCCAAGTAATTTTATTTTTTTTGGTTTCTTTTTTTTGTTGTGTGTTCCTTTTATATATTTTTTCGTTTTCTTTTATGTTGATTTTTTTTATTTTTCTCTCACCCTTGAATATATTGATTAGTTGGTTTAGAGGAAGAGCTAAGTTGGTTGGTTTACATGGGGTAAGGGTTTGGTGCCAAAATGAAGTGGAGTGTGTGGGAAAGAAGTTAGTTGGTTAATATGTATTTTAAATGAGGAAAAATGGGTAACTAACATTATTCCCTCAAATATTAAACGGCTTTTTGGATGGAATTCTGAAGTTTAAACAAGTTATGTAGTTTGGGGACAAACTTGAGACAAATAAAATATTGGGGACCATTTAAAATCGAGGGAGATAGTTTAGGGACTAAAGCGTAATTTACTCTTTTTTCATAAATAATTAATTTTCCATTCTATTTTACTAAAATATAGCGATATATATATATATATATATATATATATATATATATATATATATATATATATATATATATATATATATATATATATATATATATATATGTGTGTGTGTGTGTGTGTGTGTGTGTGTGTGTGAGTGCAGAAAAATTCACAATAAAGGATCTACGAAAATAATCACAAAGGGCATGAAGTAAACGGAATCACACACAATAACGATGTATGTGGTTCGACAACTTGCCTATGTTTACGGCGAGGTTACTTGTTCTTATTAAGTGTCTCTCAACGATTACAATGTTTCATCCCTTTGCCCGGGTCAGGGAGTAGAATTTATAAATGTGTTTGTTATGGAGTTTGAGTTGTTTAAGGAACTCCATTATGTACGTGGATTGGCCATGAGGTTCTTGAATATCTCTACCGAGATTCTTAGCACCCAATTTGACCATATATGTGAATATCCCTCTGTAATACCCCGTACTTTTGGCTATATTTATTTTTGGGATTAATTAATTAAATGCGTATTAATTGGAAATTAATCCGGGTTATAAATACTAATGTGATGCGAATTGGTATTTGATTAGGTGCATATATGATTATATACGAACTTGGTATTATAAAATTTGTCGTGGGATTTATATACGGCATTTTAGAAATTTTGTTGAGACGCGTGGGACCGCCGCGTCACGGTATAATATTTTGTTTATAAAAGTGAGTTTAAAATCTATAATCCGTATGGTCGTTTTGAGTGCGCCAACGCGTCCGGAAGGGTCGAGATAGTCAGAAAACACTAGCCGGGGGTATAGTTTGGGTCCCGGGGTATTTTTAGGCCATACCGGTAACTTAAAGGGTATTTTAGTAATTTGGTATTTTTGGGTAATTAAAAGTGACGAAAATTGAGAGTTGTAATCTGATAAGGATTGACCCCAACCAACCCTTATTAACCCAACTAGCTACGGAGGTTTATCAAATTAGGTTTTCATAAGTTTCCCCAAAGCAAACCCTAGCCACCATAGCTTTTTAGAGAAGAAAGCTTGGAGAAGGAGAGAGAGAGGGGAATTCTGCAGAAATTCTACACCAAATCCACACCAAATTCTGAAATCAAACCAAGGCAAGTGACTTTATTTCATTTAAATTCGAAGAATGTCTTTTCCATGTTAGAAATTGAAGAATCTTAATTGTTCTTGAAAGATTAAAAGAAAACCCATGAAATTTGAAGTTATTATTGAATGTTGGGATAGGTTTGCATGTAGAAACATTGTTGGGAGATTTAATTTCGGAGACTTCATATCTAGGTGATGCAATAAACGAATTAAAATCTGGGAATTTATGATGAGAAAAAGTTAGGGTTTATGTTCTTGAAGAAAATTGGGAATTAGTGTAGAAATTGCGATTTAATGATGTTTAGAAGATATTAAACCCTTTAATGATGTTAGTATAGCCCCTTAACATGTTTGAGGATGATTAGAGAACTCAATATATTGGGGGAACGAATTTTAGAAGAGGTTTGAGGAGTAAAAATGGTGAAAAACGATTTTTGGGAAGTTCTGGGCCGAAACTGGCATCTCGTTAGAAGCAGCCCCAGGTCGTTCGAACGAACTCGTTCGAACGAGCTTCTAACGAGTTGACCAGTCGTTATTAACGAGTAGGATTTTCGTTCGATATCTCGTTCGAACGAGATATCGTTAGAAGAGTCAGTTCGTTCGAACGAACTGGGACCTCGTTCGAACAGCCTCGTTCGAACGAGACTTCTAACGACCTGACAGTCCAAACTCGTTCGAAGCCTCGTTCGAACGAGACTTCTAACGAGTTGACAGTTTGGTCCTTTTTGGACTGTTTTGACTTTTGGAGTCCCGGAAACTGGTTCAAGGGTAGAGTTAGCATCCCTTTGATGATATAGTGATTGATTTGGGACTTTTGGGTTATTGAGATGAGTAAATCATACACTAGAATTATATTCAATGAACCGTTTGGGTTGAGACGTGAGTGTCTACTACGATGTGAGGATAAATTATGGCACGTATAATTATGAACCGGAATAAAATAAGTTGTGATAATTATAATTAGTACGAGAGTGCAATATGTACTACGAATATAATACGATATTACTAAGATGTGTGTTTACTTAGTATTGATATATGGATTGTATGTATGACATACCTACCATACTTGCTATCACGGGAGGTTTCGTTCGCTTAGGACCCTCTAATCCTTGTGTGCCTACGGGGGGGATATAGACTGGTACCTTGATGAACATAGGTCATAGAAGGACTTATTGTGATATTAATAAGTCTGCATGATCATGGGAGCGTAGGTATGTGCGTGACCCATGTGATGGTGACTGTGTTCGCCTCCACTATTTGTGATTTGTGTTATCTGAACTATTCCTGAGAGATTCGGAATATGTGATCCTTATGTACGTGATGTACCGGGATGGATAGCAGAGTATGTGTGCACCATAGCTTAGATTGCGGGGTGCTTGTATCGTATATTTATGATGTGAATAATATACATTTAATTAATGGGAATTCTCATGTTAATGTTGTAAATGTATTACGGTATTGTTTCGAGATATATAAGGAGTTAACTGATACTTATATATATATGGCATATTTAGTAACTGAGTTTACGTTAAATCCCTAATTAATTACGAGCGTTATTATGTTATGGAACCGAGTAAAATGGGTAGAACCTTTGGCAGTCTAGCTAGTTATGTTGTCAGTTAGCTAGTAGTATGGGTCGTTATAGATGGGTACTTACGTTAGGAGTGCACAGTTAGACGAGAGGTGAGGATATCATGCGAGTGTACGTCCTGACATGTACTTTGCATTTAATGTTTTAAATGTTTTTAAAGCACTTGCAAGTTTTTAAAATATAACTCCACATTCGGGCTCTGACCCGTTTGCTTTTCAAATCTCTTTTTCTTTGTAAAACCATTTTAGGTGCCCAGCCACAAGGACACCAAGCATAGGATACTCATTCAGGTGACGAGCTGTAGCTGCTTGTGGAAGCTACAGGGACTTGCTTATAGACGCTTCTATCTTTTGGATTCCAGAGTCGCTATCTATCAGTTGTAGGGCATGTTGCCCATTTCTATTTAGAGCATCTTTTATACTTCAGTTTTCAGACTTTAGCATGTTTTATTTCAGTTTCGGTTATTCATTTCAGTTATGGGATTGTAGTGAGGAGTTTCCTCCAGACTATTATTTACTTTATTGTGATGGTTATTCGTTTTACTTCAGTATGGTGAATGGTGTTATCTATTTCTTCATTACACTTGTTGCATGTTAATCAGACTTAAATTAAAATTTGGCAACTTGCTTTTTAAATACTAGGTGGTTAGAAATAATAAAATGTTTTCGACAGTGATGCTATTAACTGAGCCAACTTGGCATTTTGAATTAATTTTATAAAGGAGTAGCTACCCGGTGTTTAATTAGTCGGGGTGTCACAGGTGGTATCAGAGCATCAGGTTCTAGTGTCCTTAGGATCTGACGGCTTATTATGTTTTCCGCTGAGCTTTCTTTGATATAGAGCCCTAAATATTAGGAATGTTGTATTCATCTCTATACTTTGGGAATTCGTACTTCCGCGGTTTGTTTATTTGAATGATGAACTCATCCAAATTTACTTAAATTTTCAGATGGATCGTCAAGAAGAACTAGCTCGAACGGTTGAGGGAATCAACGGGCAAGATCGACTCACACCTCGGGTATCCCTGGAGAGAATATCAACAGCCGAGTTAGCGGGTATCGTGGCACAAGCAGTTACCACTGCAGTTTTACAATACCAAGAACGAAACATACAACTAGAAGGAGGCAAAAGACCTAGAGAGGTTAGCCAAGTGCATGTGAATAAGGCAGACAAATGTGCAAGGACCCCGAGAATTCAACTACAGATTGCCCAAGACCGAGTCGGTTCTAACCAACAACGTGGTACAATGAAGCATTTTCGAAAGGGGAATAAAGTTCCAAGTCTTCAAGGACGACATCGTCAACAGCAGAGTCAGAGGGGGAGTAACTTTAGAGGCCGATGTTTTGTGTGTGGCACACACGGCCATAGACGCCAGAATTGTCCAGAAGGTGTTAGAGCTTCCCTGCAGCAGGATGCCCGTAATGATCAACCGGGGCCACTGTTTACAATCGCTCTCCCAGCACCAGCTCAGGTACTAGCCCTACCAACCTTTCCAGTAGCTCCAGTACAACAGGGGCAGAATGGTCAACAACGGTTTCAACAGGGTCAGCAATGCCAGGGCAGAAATGATAACGCTCACCGAGGCCGTGGTCATCATGGGCAGCGAGGAGGAAACTTCCAAGGGAAGTGTTTCAAATGTGATAAGATTGGCCACAAACGTCAGGATTGTCCTGATAAGAGCGGAATACCACCGCAGCAGCAGCAGGGTGCCCGACATGAGCCGCAGAGGCCGCCTTTCCCACCTGCTCTTCCAACTTCAGCCCAGGTGACAGAATTACCAGCTATTCCAGCTTTTCCGGTGCAGCAGGGACAATTACAGTATGGACGTGTCTATGACGTCCACCAGGCAGCAGTTCCACAGGCACCGCCCGCGATTGAGGGTACGTTTCCTATCCATGGCACTATGGGTCGGGTGTTATTTGATACGGGTGCTACACACTGTTTTATTGCTACACACTTCGCGAAAGCTTTAGGATTGTTAGCTACGGCAGAGAGCACAGTGACGTGTGTCGACTCACCATTGGGGAGTGGGTCACTTATTTTCTTTATATGCCGGGGAGTCGGGGTAGAGGTTGGAGGTTTGGTATTGCCTGCAGACATGTTAGTGTTAGACATGCATGTTCACGATGTGATCATCGGTATGGATTGGCTCGTATCATATAGGGCCATGATTGATTGCTTCAGCGGGAGCATTGTTTTTGCCATTCCGGGGCAGGAGATGTTTATAGTGGCGATGCCTCGCCCAGAGGGAGGATCGACCGCTCATCTGTATTACATAGAGGAGGATACCTCTAAGGAGGTTGTGATTCCTTTGGATTCGATCCCGGTTGTCAGGGAGTATTCAGATGTGTTTCAGGAGATACCAGGCTTACCACCCAGTCGAGAGATAGATTTCGTTATTGATTTGCTACCGGGTACGAGACCTATAGCACGTGCACCGTACCGTATGGCTCCGGTTGAAATGCGAGAGTTACGGGATCAGATAGAGCAACTGTTAGGGCAGGGCTTTATTCGCAGGAGTACCTCACCTTGGGGCGCTCCAGTTTTGTTTGTGAAGAAGAGGGATGGTTCACTGAGATTGTGCGTGGACTACCGAGAGTTGAATAAGGTCACGATACGGAATAAGTATCCGTTGCCTCGAATCGATGACTTATTCGACCAGTTGAGAGGAGCTTCTTTCTTCTCGAAGATTGACTTGAGGTCGGGATACCATCAGTTGCGTATCAGGGAGGAGGATGTCTCGAAGACTGCGTTCTTGTCGAGATATGGTTCTTATGAGTTTCGGGTTATGCCTTTCGGTTTGACCAACGCTCCAGCAGTGTTTATGGACTTGATGAACAGGGTGTTCAGAGATTTCCTAGATCAGTTTGTCATTGTCTTCATTGATGACATTCTGGTTTACTCTCAGACAGAGGAGGAGCACGCCGAGCATTTGAGGCAGGTTTTGCAGACACTTCGTCAGAACGAGCTGTATGCAAAATATGAGAAGTGCGGGTTTTGGCTGAAGGAAGTCCAGTTCTTGGGTCACATTATTTCCGACCAGGGAATATCTGTTGATCCGGGAAAGGTATCAGCGGTGAGGGAGTGGGGACAGCCCACGACACCAACGGAGATTCGTAGTTTCTTGGGTCTAGCAGGATACTACAGGAGGTTTATTCGGGGTTTCTCGGAGATAGCAGGTCCTTTGACACATCTTACTCGTAAAGGTGTGCCGTTCATTTGGAGTGATGCCTGTCAGTTGGCATTCGATGAGTTGAAGGACAAATTGACCTCAGCACCTGTGATTAGCATTGCCGAGACCGGGAGTTGAGTATTTGGTTTACACCGACGCGTCTTTGCAAGGACTGGGAGGTGTATTGCAGCAGGAGAGACAGGCCATAGCTTATGCTTCTCGTAAGCTTAAGCCTCATGAGAAGAATTACCCCACGCATGATTTGGAGTTGGCAGCGGTAGTATTTGCCTTACGGATTTGGAGGCACTATCTTTTGGGGGAGAAGTTTCAGCTGTTCACGGACCACAAGTCACTGCAGTATCTGTTCACGCAGAAGGAGCTGAATATGCGGCAGCGTAGGTGGCTTGAATTCGTGAAAGACTACCAGTTCGACATCCAGTACCACCCGGGTAAGGCTAACGTGGTAGCAGACGCGTTGAGCCGTAGGCCAGCAGATGAGGTGGCAGAGGTGTGGAAGGCAAAATGGAAGGAATTGGGACACCAGGATGCAGTGGCCCGATCTTTCATGTCTGTGATGACCGTTACACCGCAGATTGTTACGAAGGTAGTACGGGCACAGGCTAATGACACGTTCTGTCAGGAGCAGATAGTCCGATTGCTAGCTGAGGGAGCTGAATCCTATACCGTTAGCTCAGACGGGGGATTACGCTTCAATGGGAGATTGGTAGTCCCGGAAGGGGAAGAATTGCGGCACGAGGTGATGGCAGAGTCGCACGGCTCACGGTTCGCGGTACATCCTGGAGGGGACAAAATGTACCAAGACATGAGACGGCAGTATTGGTGGAGCGGTATGAAGAGAGATATCGTTGAGTTTGTTTCGAAATGCGCCACTTGTTAGCTTGTCAAAGTGGACCATCAGAGACCAGCAGGATTGCTACAACCGTTGGAGGTTCCGGTGTGGATGTGGGAGAGCATATCCATGGATTTTGTCACAGGGTTGTCTACGTCGCAGAGGGGTCACGACTCCGTTTGGGTAATTGTGGACAGGTTGTCCAAGGTCGCTCACTTCTTACCCGTAAGGACTGACTACACTACGGGACAGTATGCCCAGCTCTTCATTTCAGAGATTGTGAGACTTCACGGTGTACCCCTGAATATCGTGTCTGACAGAGACAAGATATTTGTTTCGAGATTTTGGGAGAGTTTCCAGGAGGCCATGGGCACGGAATTGCGGTTGAGTACGGCTTATCATCCGCAGACTGATGGGCAGACAGAGCGCACCAATCAGATGTTGGAAGACATGCTACGCATGTGCATTATTGACTTCGGGAGTGGATGGGAGCAGTACCTTCCACTGGTGGAGTTTGCTTACAACAACTCCTATCAGTTCACGATTGGCATGGCTCCGTTTGAGGCATTGTACGGTAGGCCTTGTCGTTATCCATCATGTTGGTTGGAAGTGGGGGACAACAAACTACTTGGACCGGAAGTGATTCAAGATACTTCGGCAAGGATTGAGTTGATTCGGAGTCGCATACGGGTAGCTCAAGACAGGCAGAAGAGTTATGCTGATGCGAAGAGGTTTTTCCGGGAGTTCCAAGTGGGGGACCAGGTTTTGCTCAGGGTTTCTCCGATGAAGGGGATTATGCGATTCGGGAAGAAGGGGAAGTTGGCACCGAGGTATGTGGGGCCGTTTCCTATTATTGGAGAATCGGACCCGTTGCGTAAAGACTTGGACTACCGGAGCAATTGCATCGGATTCACGACGTGTTCCGTATTTCCTCGCTGAGGAAATACCTTAGAGATGATTTGGCTCATTCTCACATTGCTGTGGAGGACATCGATCTCCAGCCGGATAGCTCCTACGAGGAGGGGCCAATTGCTATTTTGGACCGAAGCGAGAAGAAACTGAGGTCAAAGATAGTCCCGTTAGTACGTGTTCAGTGGCGACATCAATGTCGAGGAGTCCACATGGGAGCGCGAGGATGAGATGCACGAACGTTATCCAGAGCTATTTTTAGCAGGTACTTTCTAGCTTCGAATTTCGGGACGAAATTCAGTTATTAGGGGGGAAGTATGTAATACCCCGTACTTTTGGCTATATTTATTTTTGGGATTAATTAATTAAATGCGTATTAATTGGAAATTAATCCGGGTTATAAATACTAATGTGATGCGAATTGGTATTTGATTAGGTGCATATATGATTATATACGAACTTGGTATTATAAAATTTGTCGTGGGATTTATATACGGCATTTTAGAAATTTTGTTGAGACGCGTGGGACCGCCGCGTCACGGTATAATATTTTGTTTATAAAAGTGATTTTAAAATCTATAATCCGTATGGTCGTTTTGAGTGCGCCAACGCGTCCGGAAGGGTCGAGATAGTCAGAAAACACTAGCCGGGGGTATAGTTTGGGTCCCGGGGTATTTTTAGGCCATACCGGTAACTTAAAGGGTATTTTAGTAATTTGGTATTTTTGGGTAATTAAAAGTGACGAAAATTGAGAGTTGTAATCTGATAAGGATTGACCCCAACCAACCCTTATTAACCCAACTAGCTACGGAGGTTTATCAAATTAGGTTTTCATAAGTTTCCCCAAAGCAAACCCTAGCCACCATAGCTTTTTAGAGAAGAAAGCTTGGAGAAGGAGAGAGAGAGGGGAATTCTGCAGAAATTCTACACCAAATCCACACCAAATTCTGAAATCAAACCAAGGCAAGTGACTTTATTTCATTTAAATTCGAAGAATGTCTTTTCCAT
This sequence comes from Sambucus nigra, assembly GCA_949130495.1. Taxonomy (NCBI): domain Eukaryota; kingdom Viridiplantae; phylum Streptophyta; class Magnoliopsida; order Dipsacales; family Adoxaceae; genus Sambucus; species Sambucus nigra. The sequence continues at coordinate 625,317,836 of OX422210.1, read as the reverse complement.
GTTAGAAATTGAAGAATCTTAATTGTTCTTGAAAGATTAAAAGAAAACCCATGAAATTTGAAGTTATTATTGAATGTTGGGATAGGTTTGCATGTAGAAACATTGTTGGGAGATTTAATTTCGGAGACTTCATATCTAGGTGATGCAATAAACGAATTAAAATCTGGGAATTTATGATGAGAAAAAGTTAGGGTTTATGTTCTTGAAGAAAATTGGGAATTAGTGTAGAAATTGCGATTTAATGATGTTTAGAAGATATTAAACCCTTTAATGATGTTAGTATAGCCCCTTAACATGTTTGAGGATGATTAGAGAACTCAATATATTGGGGGAACGAATTTTAGAAGAGGTTTGAGGAGTAAAAATGGTGAAAAACGATTTTTGGGAAGTTCTGGGCCGAAACTGGCATCTCGTTAGAAGCAGCCCCAGGTCGTTCGAACGAACTCGTTCGAACGAGCTTCTAACGAGTTGACCAGTCGTTATTAACGAGTAGGATTTTCGTTCGATATCTCGTTCGAACGAGATATCGTTAGAAGAGTCAGTTCGTTCGAACGAACTGGGACCTCGTTCGAACAGCCTCGTTCGAACGAGACTTCTAACGACCTGACAGTCCAAACTCGTTCGAAGCCTCGTTCGAACGAGACTTCTAACGAGTTGACAGTTTGGTCCTTTTTGGACTGTTTTGACTTTTGGAGTCCCGGAAACTGGTTCAAGGGTAGAGTTAGCATCCCTTTGATGATATAGTGATTGATTTGGGACTTTTGGGTTATTGAGATGAGTAAATCATACACTAGAATTATATTCAATGAACCGTTTGGGTTGAGACGTGAGTGTCTACTACGATGTGAGGATAAATTATGGCACGTATAATTATGAACCGGAATAAAATAAGTTGTGATAATTATAATTAGTACGAGAGTGCAATATGTACTACGAATATAATACGATATTACTAAGATGTGTGTTTACTTAGTATTGATATATGGATTGTATGTATGACATACCTACCATACTTGCTATCACGGGAGGTTTCGTTCGCTTAGGACCCTCTAATCCTTGTGTGCCTACGGGGGGGATATAGACTGGTACCTTGATGAACATAGGTCATAGAAGGACTTATTGTGATATTAATAAGTCTGCATGATCATGGGAGCGTAGGTATGTGCGTGACCCATGTGATGGTGACTGTGTTCGCCTCCACTATTTGTGATTTGTGTTATCTGAACTATTCCTGAGAGATTCGGAATATGTGATCCTTATGTACGTGATGTACCGGGATGGATAGCAGAGTATGTGTGCACCATAGCTTAGATTGCGGGGTGCTTGTATCGTATATTTATGATGTGAATAATATACATTTAATTAATGGGAATTCTCATGTTAATGTTGTAAATGTATTACGGTATTGTTTCGAGATATATAAGGAGTTAACTGATACTTATATATATATGGCATATTTAGTAACTGAGTTTACGTTAAATCCCTAATTAATTACGAGCGTTATTATGTTATGGAACCGAGTAAAATGGGTAGAACCTTTGGCAGTCTAGCTAGTTATGTTGTCAGTTAGCTAGTAGTATGGGTCGTTATAGATGGGTACTTACGTTAGGAGTGCACAGTTAGACGAGAGGTGAGGATATCATGCGAGTGTACGTCCTGACATGTACTTTGCATTTAATGTTTTAAATGTTTTTAAAGCACTTGCAAGTTTTTAAAATATAACTCCACATTCGGGCTCTGACCCGTTTGCTTTTCAAATCTCTTTTTCTTTGTAAAACCATTTTAGGTGCCCAGCCACAAGGACACCAAGCATAGGATACTCATTCAGGTGACGAGCTGTAGCTGCTTGTGGAAGCTACAGGGACTTGCTTATAGACGCTTCTATCTTTTGGATTCCAGAGTCGCTATCTATCAGTTGTAGGGCATGTTGCCCATTTCTATTTAGAGCATCTTTTATACTTCAGTTTTCAGACTTTAGCATGTTTTATTTCAGTTTCGGTTATTCATTTCAGTTATGGGATTGTAGTGAGGAGTTTCCTCCAGACTATTATTTACTTTATTGTGATGGTTATTCGTTTTACTTCAGTATGGTGAATGGTGTTATCTATTTCTTCATTACACTTGTTGCATGTTAATCAGACTTAAATTAAAATTTGGCAACTTGCTTTTTAAATACTAGGTGGTTAGAAATAATAAAATGTTTTCGACAGTGATGCTATTAACTGAGCCAACTTGGCATTTTGAATTAATTTTATAAAGGAGTAGCTACCCGGTGTTTAATTAGTCGGGGTGTCACACCCTCTTTTAACTAAACTGCTCGTGTAGAAATTAAGTCATGATTTGGACCGAACCAAATAACTCGAGTTATCTCGATCGACTACTCTCACGGGCTTGTAAAAAATGGGCTCCCATAATTTCCCCTGAAATCTTTGGGCTTACGAGTATGGGCCAATAAATTTTAACTATGTCGGAGGCCCAAGACCTTCAAATATAATGAGATTCAGTGGTGACATCTTTGTAATAACAAGCATTGTAACAAGGGCACGCTTGTCTTAAAAAAATGAAGCGCAAAAATCTTCCTAGGAAGTCAAAAGTCATCATATGAGTGTTTTGGTGATCAAGTGTTACTTATTCAAGTGTTTGTTCACTGTTTATGGTCGTCTTGCATATACTCGGTTCCTAAGCTGCCCTTTTGCTTCAAAAGTCGAAGTTTCCCTCCTTTTGTGCTTTCTTAAAGCTTCGTTACCACCTGTAAGTTATAGTCTCTGCCGCTTCTTGGTTCTTTTTCTCTATATTAACTAGTTATTGTAGTTAGGGTTTCTTCTTGTTCAGTTATGGCAATGTTAGATGGTAAATCTATAGAAGAGTTTAAGCACAAGTATAACATCCCTAACTGGGTGATTATCGACTTTTCCCCCTTCCTCATAATGTTCGTAGAGTTGATGGGGGGCACTTGATTCACACCCTGTTGATAACTCAAGGGGGTTTGACATCCCCCCCAAATGAGTTGTTTCTTAGATTTTTTAGGTACTTTGTCATTTTTCCTGCTCAATGTGCCCCCGATGTATGGAAGATAGTAAATAGTATCCATAGGATAAATACTCTTTGTGGAATAAAATCGGGTCTTGTTGAGATATGTTATTGTTATGTGTTCTCGAAGACCAAAGAGGGTTTGTTGTACCTGAAAACCAGAAAAGCCGAGCGAGTTCTAATGGTAAATCTTTTGGATTCCCACAAAGACTACTGGAAAATGGGTCATTGCAAGGAATTGACAGCACCCTCCACTGTTGGAGGGGAAAAGACCACGTGACCTTCCCATTTTTTACTCTGGAGAGGCCAAAATAGGTCGCTTCCTTTTTTTTTCTTCTTTTTGTTAACTTCTTGTGAATTCTTCTCATTCTTGTGGTTTATATTCCTTTTCTTTATTATTGCAACTCATGCCAAGAACCAGGAGCCTGACATCAGTGAAATTAATACTGAAGAGCTCGTGAAGGCCTGGATCATAAATGAGAGATTGACAGAAGGTGAACATCTCAGGTCGGTAACATTTCTATTGGAACATAAGAGCACATGTACTAGCTTCATTTCTCGACCAGTCGACCAAGTCCCAATTTTAAGAGCTCTAAAGGTAGGTCCTTCTGATATAGTTCTTTTTTAGGAAAAAAGTTCTGAAGAGGAAGAGGAAGAGAGCGAAGAAGAGAGAAAATGAGGAGAATAATAATAATAATAATAATAATAATAATAATAATAATAATAATAATAATAATAATAATAATAATAATAATAATAATAATAATAATAATAATAATAATAATAATAATAATAATAATAATAAGAAGAAGAAGAAGAAGAAGAAGAAGAAGAAGAAGAAGAAGAAGAAGAAGAAGAAGAAGAAGAAGAAGAAAAAGTGGACATGGCTCCTCTAGTTAAGAAGAGGAGGTTAAGGCTTACTGATGATGATGACGATAATGCGGTCCATTCTAATAGGATTACCGCTTTAAAGGTTTCTACAATAGACTCTTCCAAGGACAGTGGTTCTGGCCCATCTTATGAAGAAAGAGAGCAAGAGAAGGAGCGAGAGAAAAAGAGATAAGAAAAAAAGAAGAAGAGAGAGAGAGAAATAATAAGAGAAGAGGAAATAGAGAGAGAAGGCTGAGGCTAAGAAAAAGTTAGCTTTGCAATCTACTGGAGTGTCCACTATCCCTAATCTTGATGGGGATAGTGTGGATGATTCCCCCTTTTTATCCCTTGACCTCCTGAAGAGGTCGGCGCTCGCTACTAATCGCGAGCGTTTCATAAGGCTGGGGCCAACTCAAATGGCCCTCAAGACTGCATAGGGAATGGCTCTAGTAAGTCTTTCCTATCTATTTCTTTTCTTTTACTCTTTCCCATTTCTGCTTTGATTCTCCGTTGTTCTTCTACTTTTTGCAGATGTTGTCTGATTTCACTACCCTTTTGGATAATCAATCTGACAACTTTAGAAGGGAGGAAGAGCTGGAAAAGGCCCTGAAAGCCGAGAATGTGGCCCTTGTCAATGCTCTCCATTCGTGGTAGCGTGAAAGAAGTGAAATTTTTAAGGCCTATGATGCTTTGAGGGTGCTCAAAAAGTAATGATTGCTGAGAAGTCTGAACTAGTGGAGGCTAATAAAAATTTAACTAACAAGGTTGCCAAGCTGGAGAGAGACCTCCCTCAAGCCAAGGATGACATATATCGTGAAGGTTTTTATAAGGCTTACGAGGATGTTGAACGCCAGATGGTTTATGCTTGAAAGGTCTCCTTCAAAAAAGGATGGGACCAGGGTTTGAAGGTTGTTAGGGTTCCAGCAGATTTTGATCTTTTCAGTCTTTACTCTCCCGATCCTGACCCTTATATCGAGGAAAAAGAAGGAAAAGGTGGCGACCAAGCTTTCGGTAACACTGAGATTGTTCATGTCGCAGTTGGCGGGAGTGTTGGTGCTGGTCAGGAGCAACAAGTGGTCGACAATGGGAAAGTAATAGGTGAGGGAGACTGGGTGAAAGACTACGGCTCTGTAGACTAGGAGTTTTTATTCCCCTTGTGTAATTTTAGTCTTATTGATCTGTTCCCTTATTTTTATGAACCTTATGTATTGGCCATTGGCCTTCTTTCATGTTATGTGATAATGAAATTCTCCCCCTTGCTAATGTGTTGGTTTATTTTCGTTTATGCTAATTTACTTGCTTCTGGTTTGATGTGTTTCATTTGTAGTATGCTGATTTAGATCGTTATACTTCTCCCATTTCTCAACCGGGGAGAATTCTTAGACCCGATATCAGTTTACATGCTCGCAAAGCCTTCGTGAAAACTTATAAGTCACTAAGATCTAGGAACGAATAATACAAAAACCAGACTGGAGTGATTGCAAAACTGAAAGATGATCTCCAAGAGATGGAGGAAATATGGGACTCTGTTCAGGAGGAAGTTAATTACCCGAAGGACCAATTTCTGGAGAGGATTGAGGTAGACCAAGTGGTCGAGGTCCTACAGCCCGAAAATGATGCTCTACAAAAAGAGGTGGCGGGCTTGAAATCTTTTATAGGAGTAGTAAAAATAATGTTAAGCAGCTGAGATACTCCTTTAAGGTGGGCCCTAGAGAAGTATGTGGGAAGGTTATAATGACGATTGGGAAGATGCACCAGTAAAACTTAAGGAGGCTGAAAGCATTGTTTTTTCTCGAGGATGGCTGGGTGCTCTTAAAGAGGCGAGAACTCCAAAGGTATCCAAGCTTTGGTACAAGTACCAGATTGAATGTCCTGCCTATAGCCATAACCCCTTCTCGAAAGATGATGAATGGATTCCAGCCGATGCTATTCCTCCACAACTCTTGGATCAAGATCTTGACGAAGATGTCAAAGAATTTGCATCAAAGCCAGATGATGGTCAGAGGGCAACTGTAGCAGAATATCTTGCTCGACGTCCTGGCACCTATTAGGATTTTATGTATCTCTTTTTTGGTCTGTGATTATAACCTTGTATTCTTAATAAAGAACTTTCTTATGTTTTGAGCATTTGCTGACTAAACATATATTGGCTTTATCCACTCGTAGGTTACTTAACACTTTTATTGACTAAAATGATATTAATTAACCAATTGTAGGCTCTATGTAGAATCATTTTGGGCTTTTGTAACCGACTAAATGATGTTTGGGTGTTGGCATTCAGCCTTTCGTATGCTTGAACATTCTCCCAGTCCAACATGCCTGAGAAGTATCGAGTTTTATTGCCTAAGGATCCCCTGTAGGACTTTTGTTGTTACCGGGGCAACTCATGAGGCCTCTTGTGTTAACGACAAAGGCCTGAGGGTGATTCAAAGTATTTATACTTAACTTGCTAACCCTCCTCATTAAACATTTTAAATACGCATAAAGGAGATATTATTGGAAAATGTGCAAATTAATGAGATATAATCAAGATGAGTTAAGTAGCTAACGTAAACTTTTGAGATTAGATGGGCCAGTCCGACCTTTATTCATTGCAAATTGTCTTATCAAGTAACAAAACTGCAAAAAACTAAAAATTTTACTAACTTAAAAGATAAAAAAGAAGATCTAAAAGTATAACTTCTTGAGATTAGCTGTGTTCCATGCTCTTGGTATCTCCTTGTCGTCCAGCATTTCCAAATGATATGCTCCTTGAAGATCATTTTTTATTACTTTGAATGGTCCTTCCCAGTTTGGTCCTAGTTTTTCATCTGATGGTCTCTTAGCATTGTCGATGACTTTTCGCAGGACGTAGTCCCCTATTGAGAACTTTCTTGGATTGACCCTTTTGTTATACTACTTGGCTAGTCGTTATTGGTAAGAGAACAACTTGACCAAGGCTAGCTCTCGTAGCTCGTCCACTAGGTCAAGTTCATCATATAGGGCTTCATCGTTGAGGCATTAGTTGACTAGTGTGGTTCTCATAGTAGGGATGCCTGCTTCTAGAAGGATGATAACCTTCATGCCATAAGTGAGGGAAAATAGTGTTTCCCCAGTTGATCTTCTGGGCGTTGTGCGATAAGCCAATAAAACATGAGGGAGTTCATCCACCCAAGCGCCCTTAGCTTTTTCCAAACATTTTTTCCCATCGATCATAGTTTTATTGGAAGCTTTCACTTGTCCATTACTTTGGGGATACGCTACAGAATTGAAGTGGTGATTGATGTTGTGCTCATCGTAGAAGGCTTGAAAGAAGTCACTTTCAAACTATGTACCGTTATTGATGATGATGGTCTTTGATATCCTAAAGCGAGTTATGATGTTTCTCCATATGAACTTGGCCATGGCAGAGTCTCTAATCTTTGCCAATGGTTATGCCTTAATCCATTTAGTGTAGTCAGTGGCGACCAGTAGATATTTATGATTTGCAAATGCAATAGGTAATGGTCCCATTATGATTAATTCCTATTGAGTGAAAGGCCAAGGACTAGTAAGTGGTTTTAGGTCACTGACAGGCTAGTGAACCATAGGCAAGTGCCGTTGGCACTTTTCACATTTGTGAACATATATGCCAACGACTTTCTACAGGTGAGGCGACCAATATCCTTCCTTAATTGCTCGAAAGGCTAGCGATCTTCCACCTGTGTGACTCCCATGTAATACCCCGAGATTTTTGGACCAATAAATTAATTATTTTTGGGAGAAATAATATTATTTTAATTGGAGAATAATTAAATTGACATTTGAGGTCAAAATTTGAAGATGTTAGAAAGCATTTCGAATGAAGATTATGAGTGTGCGATTATTTTGGGAAGGGTCGAGATAGTCGAAATGACTGTACTTGGGTCTTATTTGGGTTCCGAAATATTTTAAGTTCGTTTGTCTCGAATTAAAGTGACCGAGTCATTTAAAGTGTGTATTATCATTTAAAGTGGTGTATTTTAGATTCAAGGCTTAAAAGCCTACGGGTGAAGCCTTTCTCATTTAGAGAAAAGAGAAAGCCCTAGAAAGAGAGAAAAAGAAGAAAGAAGAAGAAAGGAAGAGAGAAAGAGAGGGAAATCTTGGGATTTTTGGTAATTACGCGATTTCGAGGACGAATGAGACTCTACAACTTCGAGGCAACTGACTAAACTTGCTAAATAATTATTTTGTATCATTTATTTCATGATTTGTGGATAAATTTATGGATTTTTGGGTTAAATATGTTAAAACCTAGATTTTGGGTAAAACCTTACATTTGATGTGTAAATGATGAATTTGAGGTTGTAAATTAGTTGGGTTGAGTTATTTGATGTGTATTAATGCTAGTAATATGTTTGGGTTGAAGAATTTTGGTTGGAAGTATGTATTTTGGAATTTTTGAGAAGGTAGAAGTTAGTAAAAAAAATAAGGTGTGGCCGAGGTTACTGGTAAGGCCGGTCGACCGCGACCTGGGGGCCGGTCGACCGCGCCTCAAGGGAAAAGCATATTGTCTTCGTTTATAGGCATAATTGAAAAGCGCGGTCGACCGCGGTTAGGGTACCGGTCCACCGAGCCTCTATTTTTTGCTCAAGTTTGGGAATTTAAGTTTATCCCCTTTCCTTTGGGTTTATAATTATGGACCTTCCTAATTGTTATATCATAGAGGATTAAGTGATTATTTAAGGGGATTAAGGATCTTAGAAAGTGAGAAGATGTTTGGGGATTATATCATAATGAAATTGAGTGCGTATTTCCTCTCTCATCAAGCACATGAGAGAAAAATTTATAGATGATTGGATGTAAATGTTGGGGTTTTAGTGATTGATTTAGAGAGAGTGAAAATTTAAGTTATCGTATTGATTTAGTGGAAAATCCTCTTAGTGTCGAGGTTAATAATTGAAGAGTAATAAATGTTGATTGATGTGCATACGGATATAGAGAATATCCTCAACGTAAATTGAATTGAGCGATTAATCAAAATAGAGGTAATGGGTGACCTTCAAGTGAGAAATCGTATAGTGTATACAAAGTGGGGAAGTTATGTGAGTTAGTGATGAATGGTATATCAAGAGTAATATACTAATAAATGAAATTATTTCATTTACGCCTAAGAGCGTAATAAGAGTATGTAAATAGTGTGATACATATACCTTGTGTGATGGTATACATTTATATGATGTGATGATGCATGTATATCTTATTTGGTTGATATATATATATATATATATATATATATATATATATATGTGTGTGTGTGTGTGTGTGTGTGTGTGTGTGAAGCATACCCCCTCTATGCTATCATGGGAAGTTGCGCGATGTGGGTGAGGCCCCTAGCTTGAGGAGTAGGGAGCGTATAGTCCCCAGGTCATAGCGTCCTTTTATTATTGTGTGATTGTTTATTTGGGATGAGACGTGGTAGGTATGTTTCGTCTCGTTTTCGGGGAGGAACTATGACCGCTTCCCGTACGTTGTGTTATGGTTTTTACCAAAGCGGTGTGAGATTCCGACCATTGGTACCAAGGATGACATATGAGTGATTCCTATCTAGATTAGGATTTTGTTATAACGGATTCCTATCTTTTGTACAACGGATTCCTATCTTTTGTATATCTAGATTAGGATTCAGTTTGCATATCGGGTTTATACCCAAGTGTTGTAGATGTAGCACTTTTATTTTCTCTTTCACAGTTTATTGTATTGTTTGTAACCCGACAGCATATTCGGGTATTTTATTTTGTACATTATAGTGTACTCTTGTATTAGTCTCTTTTATATTAGCATGTGTGTGTTCTTTATCATATTTAGTAGTTGTTATGTTGGTTGGTTATAGTTTGTATGATTTAAATTTTTGGCACCCTCTTTTGTAGTAATGGGTTGTTAGCCGTGTTTATTTTAGTATTGTTTGTAGATGCTGAGAATGATCCACTTGAGATTCCTGATTATTTTAGTATAGGGCTGGCCACCCGTTATTATTTTAAGTGGGGTGTCACAGGTGGTATCAGAGCATCAGGTTCTAATGTCTTTAGGATCTGTGTGGGTTTCCTGCGATCTTCCGAAAGCGTTCTTGATATAGAGCCCTATTATTAGGACTGTTGCGTTCACACGTTTATATTTTCTTCTACGATGTGAAATCATTTGAAAGGCTTTCTGATACACTTGTTCTTGTTTCAGATGCCACCGAAGAGAGGTCGTCCGGGTAGGGAAAATATAGGGGCCGAGAATATGGAACCCCAAATGTCTCAAGGGACTATAACCACTTCAAAGCTGCCAATATTGTGGCACAAGCAGTAACTGCTGCCATTTCTGCGATGGCACATCAACCTGCAGCGCAAGCAGCCCAAGCCCATCCAGGGTCGTCTTTGTGGGAAAAATTACTTGAAGATTTTAGGAAGGGGCATCCTTCAGAGTTTTTAGGGGGAGTTGATGCGATGGCTGCAAGTCATTGGAAGAATAGTATACAGAGGCACCTTCGTATGGTTGAATGCAGTGAGGTGAAAAAGTAATTTCTCGCCACCTTTAAGTTAACAGGGGAATATCTCCATTGGTGGGAGTCAGTAACCACATATAAACAGAGAGATACATTGCCTATAATAGATTTTTGGGAACTCTTTGACCGAAGGTATTTTCCATCCTCAATTCAGAAGGAAGTGAGGAGGAAACTGATGGATGTGTTTCAAGGTAATCGAACGGTGACCGAGTATGGAGAGGAATTTAATCGATTGGCGAATTTAGTACCTGATGAGGAAAATACAAAAGAGAAACGAATATCAAAGTTCATGCGAGGTTTAAATTGGCAAATTGAGCAGCATTTGTTAGGGAACCCAGCGTTAGTGACTTTCGTCGAGGTAGTGAATGCGACATTGTTGCAGTGTCATGAATATCTTCTACGTTCGCAAAGGGGGTAAGAACTTTAGAGATTCAGGTTCATCAAGTAGCTCTGGTGAAGAGAATACCAGTAATTCCAGAAGGTATGGGCAGGATTTTCGAGGGTCGCAACAACGTTATATTCCTCAAGGTGGGCAGAGAGGATTTACGGGTAGATGTTTCTTTTGTAAAGAAATAGGTCGTAGAAAGAGAGATTGTCCTAAAAGAGGTAAAGGACCAAGTTTTGAGGAAGTCTTGGATGTGCAACCCCTATAGCAGATTCGAGGTCATTTTAGGCCAGGGGCTTTGTGTGGGAACTCATTGATGAAGAGAGGCAATCGGACTAGAGATGTACGATGTAAGTTATTTTCCTGTGTGAATATGATTATGCTATACGAAGCTTTGGGAATACCGTATGTAAGATAGTTAGGTCAGGGTAGTGCTATAGCCCTATTATGTATGGAATGACCCGAAAGGGAATGTTGAGCAAGTGAGGCTCTTATATTATTATCTTTTGAGAGAATATATTATTTTGTATTGTGCTCATAAAGAGCTATAACTTTGTTGTGAATGTAAGAATTGTTAAAATGTGTTGAGTATTAATGATAAAGCTACTTCTTTTTATAGTCGTGTTAGACTTATATAATTATTGTATTCCGATTATGGAAGAGCCTAGTGAATGGAAATATATTAATATGATGTAAGAGATTATGATTGAAATGATTCGGACTTTAGTAGATTATTGTTGAGTGAGAGATTTATCTCATAGTTATGTTAATTTTGAGAACTATATATTATTATGAGTATGATAATTATTAAAGCCTTGTTCCTTGAGCATAAGGTATTTTAATTAAATGTCGAAAGACATAAACCGTTTTTAAAATAAACTGTTTTCAAAATGAAACTCTTTATAGGCCTTTGGGCCATATAAAAAATGATTTTTCACAAAAATATTTTTTTTAACTCTAATCCCGATCTAACAAACTCTCAATCCCCGACGTCGCTACATATTAGTGTATTGGGAGGGTTCCTTCTTTGAATTTCGCTTGCGAGACCTCCCCCGCATGAAAGTAGCGAATGTCAGGAATTGAGAGGAGTTAAATCTTTGGACCTTTCAAAATTGTTATATTATTAGTATGTTAGTATAATTTAATATATTTTTAGTTATTGTACTATTGGAGGCAAGTGAAGCCTAATTATGTTTATATGAGTAGAGCTCGAATAAAGGGTGTATGGTCACCCTAGGGTCAAAATTTGAAGATGTTAGAAAGTAGTTCGAATGACGATTCTGCGTGTGCGGTTGTTTCGAAAAGGGTCGAGATAGTCGAAATGACTGTACTTTGGGGTGTGCAAAAAAACCGACCAAACTGACAAACCGACAAAACCGAGCCGAACCAAAAAATTTCAGGCCGGGTTTTTTTTAGGGTCGGTTCGGTTCGGTTTGATCAGGTATAAAATCGACAGGGTCGGTTCAATTTTCAGTTTTGGCATAAAAAACGATTTTGAACCGAACCGAACCGAATTAATTTTTATACTTTATACGTTTATATTTTATATTATATTTATATTAGTGTTGACATATTATATTATATTTTTTAATTTTATATTTATATTAGGTATTAAAAAAAAATTTTTTATTAAAATAAAGGGAAAAACTGAACCGGCCCTGTGTAAAGTCGGTCCTGTCAAAAACCGATGGGCAAACCGAATCGGCCCTATCAAAAACTGACCCTGTTCGGTTCGGTTCTGTTCTTCTCCTCCAAAAATTGACATGATCGGTTCGGCTAAAAAAACCCGACCAAAACCGAACCGACCGACCCATGAACACCCCTAACTGTACTTGGGTCTTATTTGGGTTTCGAAATATTGTAAGTTCGTTTGGCTCGAATTAAAGTGACCGAGTCATTTAAAGTGTGTATTATCATTTAAAGTGGTGTATTTTGGATTCAAGTCTTAAAAGCCTACGGAGAAGCCTTTCTCATTTAGAGAAAAGAGAAATCACTAGAAAGAGAGAGAAAGAAAGAAGAAAGAAGAAGAAAGGAAGAGAGAAAGAGAGGGAAATTTTGGGATTTTCGACAATTACGCGATTTTGAGGACGAATCAGACTCTACAACTTCGAGGCAAGTGATTAAACTTGCAAAATAATTGTAGTGTATCACTTATTTCATGATTCGTGGACAAATTTATGGATTTTTGGGTTAAATATGTTAAAACCTAGATTTTGGGTAAAACCTTACATTTGATGTGTAAATGATGAATTTGAGGTTGTAAATTAGTTGGGTTGAGTTATTTGATGTGTATTAATGCTAGTAATATGTTTGGGTTGAAGAATTTTGGTTGGAAGTATGTATTTTGGAGTTTTTGAGAAGTTAGAAGTTAGTAAAAAAATGGAGTGTGGCCGAGGTTACCGGTAAGGCCGGTCGACCGCGGCCTGGGGGTCGGTCGACCGCGCCTCAAGGTAAAATCATACTGTCTTCGTTTATAGGCATAATTGAAAAGCGCGGTCGATCGCGGTTAGGGCACCGGTCGACCGAGCCTCTATTTTTGTCTCAAGTTTGGGAATTCAAGTTTGTCCCCTTTCCTTTGGGTTTATAATTATGGACCTTCCTAATTAGTATATCATAGAGGGTTAAGTGATTATTTAAGGGGATTAAGGATCTTAGAAAGTGAGAAGATGTTTGGGGATGATATCATAATGAAATTGAGTGCGTATTTCCTCTCTCATCAAGCACATGAGAGCAAGATTTATAGATGATTGGATGTAAATGTTGGGGTTTTAGTGATTGATTTAGAGAGAGTACGAATTTAAGTTATCGTATTGATTTAGTGGAAAATCCTCTTAGTGTCGAGGTTAATAATTGAAGAGTAATAAATGGTTATTGATGTGCATACGGATATAGAGAATATCCTCAATGTAAATTTAATTGAGAGATTAATCAAAATAGAGGTGATGGGTGACCTTCAAGTGAGAAATCGTATAGTGTATACAAAGTGGGGAAGTTATGTGAGTTAGTGATGAATGGTATATCGAGAGTAATATACTAATAAATGAAATTATTTCATTTATGCCTAAGAGCGTAATAAGAGTATGTAAATAGTGTGATACATATACCTTGTGTGATGGTATACATTTATATGATGTGATGATGTATGTATATCTTGTGTGGATGATATATATATATATATATATATCTCAAGCATACCCCCTCTATGCTATCATGGGAAGTTGCGCGATGTGGGTGAGGTCCCTGGCTTGAGGAGCAGGGAGCGTATAGTCCCTAGGTCATAGCGTCCATTTATTATTGTGTGATTATTTATTTGGGGTGAGACCTGATGGGTATGTTTCGTCTCATTTTTGGGGAGGAACTATGACCGCTTCCCGTACGCTGTGTTTTGGTTTTTACCAAGGCGGTGTGAGATTTCGACCGTTGGTACCCAGGATGATATGTGAGTGATTCCCTGGTAGATGATAGCATTCAGAACCTGCAACCTCGAGCTATAGTTCACTGGGATGGTTATTATTATACTTGTGTGAATAGTATATTAATTGTATATGATTATGTGATATCATATTTGTCTCTGGAGTAAAGAGACATAAGAAGATTGCTTGAATCTCATTCCAGGAGATTTTATCCTGACAAATTGTGATGAATATATATTAAAGAGGAATTTTAGAGTAGATAATTATTATGAGTATATATAATACTTTGGGTATCAAGGGTAGAGCTGGCAATTTTTGACCCGATAACCCGTTTATGGTAATAACCCGAAATGACCCGAACTTAACCCGATTAGCTTGTATAGATTTAAGAGTACCCAAAACTTATACTAGAATAAAAATCAACGCGACCCGAAAATGACACGACTAACCCGAACTGCCACCCCTAATCAAGGGCATAATGGACCTCAACGACCAACATTGACAAGGAGTAGTGTATTGGGGGGGTTTCTTATTTGGATTTCGGTTGCGAGACGTCCCACGCACGAAACGCAGTGCAATGTTGGGAGTGAGGAGAAGCTAGTCCTTAGTGCTCATATTTATATTAGTATATATCTCGATGGTCGACAGTTCCAAGGAGTAGTGTATCGAGGGGATTCCTTGTTTGGATTTCTCTTGCGAGACGTCCCATGCACGAAATGCCGTGCACTATTGAGAATTAAGGATAATTAATTAATCATTTATAGAATAGGAGAATTTGGGTTATACACGTCATGCATTGAGGGCATAATGAATCTTAATAATCAATAATGCCAATGAGTACTGTATCGGGGGAGTTCCTCGTTTGGATTTCGCTTGCGAGACGTCTCACGCACAAAACGCAATGTAATATTGAGAATTAGGAGAAGTTTAGTCCTTAGCACCTAGATGCTAATAACTCATATGTATATTTATATATATATATATATTTATGTCAATAACTAGAATATGGGAACTTCTAGTAAAAGAGAATGTTTATGTATACTTTATATGTTTAGAAAGTGGGCGAATAGATGAGAGTGGTAATATTTGAAGTTGAGAGATAATTTAGATAGATTTTAATTGAATATAAAAATTGGGAGTAAGTTAGATTACTTTGCCCCTAGATAGATTTGGGCATTTATTTGGAGATCATGTGCATACGCTTAGTTGCGCGCTTTAAT
Source organism: Sambucus nigra (assembly GCA_949130495.1). Taxonomy (NCBI): domain Eukaryota; kingdom Viridiplantae; phylum Streptophyta; class Magnoliopsida; order Dipsacales; family Adoxaceae; genus Sambucus; species Sambucus nigra. The sequence continues at coordinate 625,302,431 of OX422210.1, read as the reverse complement.
TGAGAGGTGAGTTGAATTTTATGAAGAGTGTGACTCCACTTTAATCATGTCATAATGCATTTATAATTATTATGCATTTTAATGCACTTGCTATAAAAATGTTTTCACACCTCGGGCTCCGACCCGTTTATACTTTCTCTTTCCATGTATATATATTGTAGTATTTTAGGTGTTCCTCCGCAAGGACGCCTTTGATGATATCCATCCAGTGCATTCGTGGAGCTACGGCAGTTGCGGGTTGTTGTAGAATTTTGTTATAACCGATTCCTATCTTTTGTATATCTAGATTAGGATTCAGTTTGTATATCGGGTTTATACCCAAGTGTTGTAGATGTAGCACTTTTATTTCCTCGTTCATAGTTTATTGTATTATTTGTAACCCGACATCATATTCGGGTATTTTATTTTGTACATTATAATGTACTCTTGTATTAGTCTCTTTTATATTAGCACGTGTGTGTTCTTTATCATATTTAATAGTTATTATGTTGGTTGGTTATGCTTTGTATGATTTAAATTTTTGGCACCCTCTTTTTGTAGTAATGGGTAGTTAGCCGTGTTTATTTTAGTGTCGTTTGTAGATGCTGAGAATGATCCACTTGAGATTCCTGATTATTTTAGTATAGGGTTGGCCACCCATTATTATTTTAAGTGGGGTGTCACATCCTATATATACCTTTGTGAAGTTCACTAAGTACTTGCTTGGCATCTTGTGGATGAACGCACTGGAGGTAGGTCCTTGTGAATGACTTCTTATACAGTTTCTCCTCACGAGAAGCCTTGATTTAAATTTGGTGGGCCAACCTCTTATCGTCTAGCAGTACGTCGCTCCGTAGATAATTGATGATGGGATCGATCCAATTTGGTGCATTATTTGTGAGGAGGACTTGCTCGACTACGAATGTATGATCGATACTAGGCTATATAAGGAACTCAATCTGTATTGTCCTTTTCAAGTCAGAGTCGATTGTCGATCTTTGTGCTGCTAAGGCATTAACATGATTGTTCTATCCTCACGGGAACTGTTGAATTTCCACCTGCTTAAAGTCTCCCATGAATCCTCTTACTACATCGAGGTATGATGCCATTCGATCATCTTTAATGTTGAAGTCTCCACTTACCTATTTGGAGTCACCGAATACATTGAGGCATTTTGCCCCCAGTAGTTTGGCTTTTCGCAAATCGGCGATAAGAGCTTCATACCCAACTTCGTTGTTGGAAGCTTCAAATCCTAGCCTAACTGCCTTCTCAAATATGGTGTCTTCGGGGGTAATGAGAACAATCCCCACTCCTGTTCTATTGGAATTTGAGGCTCTATCAACATAGAGTGTCCAGTCTTTGGACGTTGCTTCACATGTGACTAATTTCTCTTCGTTTAGCTAATCTGCTGGCGGATCTCGTGTGAACTCAGCAATAAAGTCTGCTAGGATTTGTCCCTTGATCATTGTTCTGGGCTGTAAGTGGATATCGAATCTGCCGAGCTCGACCGACCACTTTGAAAGATGCCCAGAGAGGTCAGCCCTCTGTACAACGGCCTTGAGTGGCTAGGAGGTGATTAATGCTATGGAATGGGCTTCGAAGTAATGCTTAAACTTCCTTGAAGCGATCATTATGGCATAGGCAAGGTTTTTCAGAGGTAAGTACCATTGTTCGAAATCCAGTAGTGTCTTATTAGCACAATAAACCGAATGTTATTCTCCCTAATTTTCACAAACTAAGGCAGAGCTCACAGTATGGTCTGATATTTCCAGATAGAGGTACAATTGTTCTCCTTTTTCCAGAATTGCCAACAGTGAGGGCTTACTAAGGTAAGACTTGACCTCTTCCAAAGCTTGCGAGCACTCTTCATTCCATACTAGACCTTTGCCTTTCTTTAGGAGCTGGAAGAATGGTTGACAGGGCTCCGAAGACTTGAAGATGATTTAATTGAGCGCAACGAGCATTCCAGTAAGCTTTTGAACATCTCTCAATGTCTGAGGAGGCTTGACCTTGGTGATAGCATCGATTTGATCTGGGTTGGCCTCAATTCCCCTTTTACTCACTAGGTGGCTTAAGAATTTTCCACAATGGACCCTGAATGAACATTTACTTGCATTAAGCTTTATTCGATACTCCTGAGGATTTCGAAGGTTATTACTAGGTCTGAGAGGTGATCGACCTTGTTCTTACTTTTAATGAGCATGTCATTTTTATATACTTCCATCGTCTCTCCCACTTGTTTGCTAAACATCTTGGTTATTAATCTTTGGTAAGTTGCCCCTACGTTCTTAAGGCCAAAAGGTAAGACAATACAAACCAACTGAGGTTATAAAGGAGGTCTTATCTTGGTTACGCACATGTAGGGGAATCTGATGATATCCTGAGTAAGCGTCAAGGAAGCTCATACTTTTATGTGTCGCTATGGTATCGACCAACTGATCAATCTTCGAGAGAGGGAAGCTATATTTAGGACATGCTCCATTTAGGTCAGTGAAACCGTTGCACACCCTATAATTGCCATTGTTATTGGGAACTGCCACTGGGTTGGACAACCATATAGGGAACTGAACTTCCCTCATGGATCCTGCATCCAATAGCTTCCCTACCTATTTCTCTACTGCCTTGGCCTTCTCGGGAGATGTTTGGCGAGCCTTTTGAGTGATGGGCTTGAAAGTAGGATCGATGTGTAGGTGGTGGCACGCCAAGATGGGGTCAATCCCAGTCAACTTGTAAGGCTCCCATTCAATAACATTTATGTTTCTTTTTAAGAATGCAACTAGTTCCCTTTTCTCCTATTCGGCAAGAGAATATCCAATCAAAAACTTCCTTTCTGTCAAGTTGTCATCGATTACAACTTCTTTCAGGCTTTTAAGGACCCTTTATGCTGGGTGGACCCTGGTCTCTTCCACCCCTGGTCAACCATATCGTAGTTGTTATTTGAAGAGAACAACCTCTTCCTAGGCTTTCTCCTGGGTGTTCTAGGGCTCCATCTTTTTCTCTTTCTTCGGGCGAATGACTGTGATGAAATTTTTTTAGGCTGTATCCCGATCACCGTGAATTTTAACCACTCCACAATCTGTGATGCATTTCAGCTTTTGATGATAAGTGGATGGAACGACCTTCATGGCGTGGAGCCAACCTATGCCCAAAATAGCATGGTATGGGGGCTCAATGTCCACAACTAAGAACTCGATTAACTTTGAGATGTTCCCTACCCTGACTGGTAAGGTGATCTTTCCTAATGGTATGGTAATCCTTCCTGCGAAGCCGACCAATAGAAAGTGGCTTCTTTGAGGTCGGTGACATTCAGTTTTAACTTATGGAACAGGTCCAAATACATCACTTCATATGAACTCCCCTGGTCTACTAGTATCTTGTCGACATCCCAGTTAGCAATCCTGAGTGTGATTATTAATATGTTATGATGTGAGGTCCTTACTCAAACCAAGTCCTCTTCGATAAACATGATCTGCTTCGTGTAATCACATCTTCTTATTGTCGACGCTTTCCAGTCTGAGTTATGGCTGGATCGATCTGAAAATCTTCCATTACAGCAGTCATCGTCTTGATTTCCAATTTAACGGTGTTGCCTTAAATCTATCTAAGGTCCGACGTCCTATGACTTATTGTAAACTCATGTCTTGTATCATCATCGAGAACATTTTCCGGCTTCTGGTCGCCATTGGATACGACCTTCTCTTTCTTCTTATCAATGTACTCGTTAAGGTGCCCAACCTGAACTAACTCTTCTAAATGTGACTTTAGAGCATTGCAATTCTCGTTTTGATGACCACCCTTCTTGTGGAATGCGCACCTCAGTGCATTATTTCTCTTAGTTGGATCGTCGCCCATATTCTTGGGCCATTTGATGAAGGGCTCATCCTTGATCTTGCTGAGAATTTTGTAAACGGGTTCCTTAAAGACTGTGCTAATAACCTGACACACCATGGATGGGTCATTCCAACTTCCACCTTTGGAGCCATTCTTATCCCCGTTCTTGAATCACTTATTCTAGGTGTCATTTTTCTCTGTCTCTTTGTTCACCTTCGCTTGACCATTATTTCCCCCATTAGGGTGGATCACGTCTTCGATATGGGCCATAATTCTCTCGACCATACATCTTCGCTCGACCATACTTCTTGACATGGGCCATAATATCATCGATGTTTATGGCTTCCTTCTTAATGAGAGACTGGTGCAACAGAGAGGTGGTCGATAAGCTAATTTTGAAGGACGCTATGGCAACTTCCTCTGAGCAGTCCTCGATCTCATTAAAGATCTCCTAGTATCTTTTGGAATAATCTTCGAGGTTCTCGGGAGGCTTTTTTTTCATAGTGAGCAGTGAATCTATCCGTTTGGGATGAGAGCTGCTAGTTATGAACCATGCCGTGAAAACCTCTGCCAGTGCTGCAAAATTCTTGATCGACATGTGGGGAAGCCCTTACAACCACTTCTTTGATACATTATGTAGTCTAGAACCTGCACATTAGTGCGTCGTTATGGCTTTACAAGGTCATTGCCTGCCGATACTGCCTGACATGGTCTATGGGATCTGTTTTCCTGCCATAGAACCTAGGACAACGACTTTCTTGGGGGACTCATCACGTTCAATTTCCCTAGAAAATGGGGTCTTCATTTGAGAGTTTAGAGCTCTTCTAGCAGTCTCTCTGGTCGATCTGGCTCCTCGGTGCATAAAATGTTGGTCCATTTCCCTATGTACCAGAATCCTCATTTGGTTAATCATTGTTCGTGAGGCACCTCTCTTGGTGGCTACGAATTAATCGTGCTCACTATGATTTGTCAAGTTCAGTCCTTTCCTAGTCATACTTAGTACTCCTTCCTCAGCTGGGGGAATCTCCCCCCCGAGGGGTAAGAGTTCTATCTCGCCGCCTTATGTTTCATGGGAGATCTCTCTCCATTCTTTCAAGTCGCCTCTTAAGGCGAGCATTTTCTTCTTCTTAGCGACGAGTTTCCACTTCATGTTCTCAAAGTCGGGATTCATAGACTTCGCCTAGCCTAGGAATCTGACTGGACCTTAGAGGTCCATGGTTTTCTTCTGAAGGTTGCCTTTTTTGGAGAAACCTTGGGTTTGTATGTTGGCAAATTTTAGACCTAACCCTTAGGAGGGCTCGTTGTTCCTGAACATCACCGGCTTTTGGAATGCTGTTGTTGTAGTGATACATTGTTGGCTTTCTAGTGTTGAATGCTTTCGTATGAATAAAAGTCAATTCCTACAGATGGTGCCAATTGTGAGTGCAGAAAAATTACAATAAAGGATCTACGAAAACAATCACAAAGGGAAAAATGTAAATGGAATCACACACAACAACGATGTACGTGGTTCGACAACTTGCCTATGTTCACAGAGAGGTTACTTATTCTTATTAAGTGTATCTTAACGATTACAATATTTCATCCCTTTGCCTCGGGTCATGGAGTACAATTTATAAATGTGTTTGTTACAGAGTTTGAGTTGCTTAAGGAACTCCATCATTTAAGTGGATTGGCCATGAGGTGCTTGAATATCTCGATCGAGATTCTTGGCACACAATTTGACCATATGTGCGAGTATCCTACATTTAACTAAATTGCTCGTGTAAAAATTAAGTCATGATTTTGGCTGGGCTAAATAACTCGAGTTATCTTGGTCGGCTACTCTCATGGAGTTGTAAAAAGCGGGCTCCCACAATACACACACACACACACACACACACAAAACACCAATAGTCTAATGGCCACGATTTTGGACCATGACTAGGGCCTATGGATTAACTAACTAAAGCCATCAAATTATTCAACACAAATAATAATACAACGCATGCTTGCGGGAATATGATAATAACATCGCAATATCTTCATCGAAATCTAATGCAATGATTGTTTCTTTCCAATAAACAATACTTCAAAGTGTTCCATCTCCAATTAGACCTGTAAATAAGACTTCAAAATGTTTCAAATGGTAAGTAACAAAGGATTTGAAACGGAATAACCTTATGACACCTACGTAGCCAAAAATGGCATTAAAGTCCACGTAGTTCATAAGATGAACAAGGTTGGGGTCTAACCCCTAATCCGGATCGAGGGTGTCTCTTTTAATTTATGAAAATGTATGTGAAATGTGTCAAAAGTGTAGAAAATTGTGAAAATCTTCTAAATTGGGAATTGTGGTATATGACCCCTTTTTGGGTTTTTTATTTATGAAAATATATGTGAATGTATATATGATAATAAGAAGAGTGTGATTAGTGATGCAAGCTAAAAATGGAATAATAACACGAAACAAAGTAGGGTTAGTGATTAAAGAATATAAAAAAGGAATTAGTATCACTAGTAAGAGACGTTAATGCCTTGTGTCTTTGTGAACATCGCATAACACAAACCAGCGATCGGGACAACCACACAAATATTGACAGTTTGCTATCAGTGTCGCATTCAAAACTTAAAAAGATCTATAAAATGATATATTACAAAATGTGAGCGAAAGAGAAACAAGTATAAAATTACTAAACATATGAGTAGATAATACATAAACGTAAGTAAATACAAGGGTTGTTCCAATACATATGATACAAATAGGGTTGTCACACATGAGATAACTAAATGACAAAAATATAATGTTTTGAAACTCAATCCTCGTCTAAATCAACTAAAAGAACGATCAAATGAAGATTGTCGTCAAGAGTAGACTGGAACTCTGTAGGGGCCTTTAATTATGGCTGCGAACAAATAGAGCAGATCCGAGTTCGAGTTGAGCTTAGGTAATGTAATACCCCGTACTTTTATTGATATTTATTTATGGGATTAATTAAATTAAATGTGAATTAATTGAGAATTAATCCGGATAAAATACTAACGAGATGTGAGTTGGTATTTGATTATAATCTGTATATACATATGACGAGGTATAAATTTTGAAAATATTGAAATTGTCGCGAGACTGAAATACGGCAATTTGGGAAATCTAGTTGGGACGCGCGTGTCAGTCGCGTCAAGAATATAATTATTTGAATCAAAAAGTGAATTTTATTTTCATCAACCTAATGGTCATTTAGAGTGCGCCAACGAGTCCAGAAGGGTCAAAATAGTCAGAAAACACTAGCCGGGGGTTTAGTTTGGGTCCCGGGGCATTTTTAGGCCATACCGGCAACTTAAAAGGGTATTTTAGTAATTTTGAAATATGGGGAATATTGACCAACGAATTTTGGGAATTAAATATAGGATATTTAGTAACCCACTAAACCATTACCAGCACTTAACTAATTAGAGGGCTACGGGAGTTATAGGAAGAAGTTAGAAGAAGTTCCCAAAGAGAAAACCATAACCACCATCTTCAACCTTCAACCTTGGGAGAAATTGTAGAGAGAGAGAGAGAGAGAGAGCAACCTTCAACATTCGACATCAAATTCTGAAGATCAATCCAAGGCAAGTGGTTTAATTACGTTAATTTCAAGCGAATGTTTCTTCCATGCTTAGAATTGATAAAATTGCATTATATTGGGTATTTGATGAAAACCCTTGAAATTTGAAAGAGAAATTCATGATATGTTATAGGGATTGCATGTAGGACGTTAGTTGATGATTGTCCTACAGGAAATACAACTTTTTATGATGTAAAAACGGATTTATAAAGGAAAAATTGAAGACATGAAATTCTGGGTTCATACCCATAGGGTTTGGGGTAAAATTGGGGATTGATGATGATTTTATGTTATTTAGGAAGATTGGAACCCCAGAATTATGTTAAGAAGCGATCTACGAAAGTTTAGTGACGTTTAGGAACCTTAAAACACTAATTGGGATGATTTTAGGATGAGTTTAGAGATGAAGAAAATTTAGAAAAACGGAGTAAAATTTCTGGGCTTGAAACTGTCATCTCGTTAGAAGACCTGCCCAGGTCGTTCGAACGAGCTTCTAACGAGGTGACAGTCTGCCTTCTAACGAGTTGGTAGTTCGTTCGATGCCTTTCGTTCGAACGAACTCTCGTTCGATGCCCTTTCATTCGAACGAACTCTCGTTCGAACGAACTCTCGTTCGAACGACCTCTCGTTCGAACGACCTCGTTCGAACGAGATTTCTAACGAGTTGACAGAATGGCCTTTTTGGCCTGAATTGATTTCTAGTGTTCCGTAACCTTGCCTAATTGATGAGATAACTTTACCTTGTTAACTAATTAGTATAGTTGAGATATTTGGGTTATATTGAGGAGTAAAATATATAATGGTGGCTCGAACCGAATGATATTTGTGGATTAGGACGCGAGTGACTAATCACGATGTGAGGATAATTGATGACTTATAGATATATACGCGGGGAACATGTGAGTTGTGTAATACTAAAAGTTGATTTAAGAACGATAAGTATACCACTAATAAAATATGGTAATTGCTAAGATGTGTGCATGCTTAGTATATATGATTTTATGTGTATGATATACCTACCATACTTGCTATCACGGGAGGTTTGCGTTCGTTTAGGGCCATCTAATCTTTGTGTGCCTACGGGGAGGATATAGATTGGTACCTCAAGGAAATAGGTCAGAGAAGGACTTATTGTGAAGTTAATAAGTCTGCTGATCATGGGAGCGCAGGTATGTGCGTGAGCCATGTGATGTGAACTATGTTCGCCTCTATTGTTTGTGATTTGCTATTATCTGAGAACGATTCCTGAGAGATTCGGAATGCGTGATCCTTATGTACGTGATGTACTGGGATGGGATAGCAGAGTATGTGTGCACCGCAGCTTAGTCTCGGGGTGCTAGTATTGTATATTTATGATGAGAATAATATATGGTTAAATGAAAAGAATTGTCATGTTTAAATTGTGAAGTATAATTATCGTAATGATCGTTGAAGATAAAAAGGGATAACGCATAGTGAATTATATTTGTTAATGATTGAGAATCCGAGAATTTAAGTAAGACACTCTATATAATTAATGATGTTGGAAATAAAGCGAGAATCGAGTAGAAGTGTTAGAATTTATTTTAGTCTAGATAGATATGAGAATCACTTGATTGGGTACGGGTACGTTAGGAGTGCACAATTAGTCGAGAGGTGAGTATTTTATGTGAGAGCACGTCCTAACATGTATTTTGCATTCATTGTTTTAATGTCATTAAAGCACTTGCTTTTTTTAAACTATTCTCCACATTCGGGCTCTGACCCGTTTGCTTTCAAATCTATTTTTGTAAAAACCTTTTTAGGTGCCCAGCCACAAGGACACCATGCATAGGAATTCTATTCAGGTGACGAGCTGTAGCTGTTGTGGAAGTTACAAGGCCTTGACAATAGACGCCTCCTTTTCTAGTATTGACTCCATGTTCAGTTTCATCATTTATAGGGCATGTCGCCCATTTCCTTTAGAGACATTTTATATTTCAGTTATTCAGACTTTGGTTTGTAATTAATTTAGGATGCAGACTTGTTTTATTATTTCAGTATTGGGATTGTTGTGAGGAGTATTTCCTCCGGATTCATTATTATTTGATGGTTACTCTATTGGGACTTTATTGTGAATGGTTATGTTATTCTCTTATAATTCATTTATTGTATGTTAATCAGATTTAACTTAAAATTTGACGACTCACTTTTTAAATACTAGGTGGTTAGTAATTATTAAAATGTTTTCGACAGTGATGCTATTAACTGAACCAACTTGACATTTTGTATTAATTTAATAAAGGAGTAGCTACCCGGTATTTAATTAGTTGGGGTGTCACAGGTGGTATCAGAGCATCAGGTTCTAGTGTCCTTAGGATCTGTACGGCTTATTATGTTTCCGCTGAGCTTTCTTTAATGTAGAGCCCTATATTTTAGGACTGTTGTATTCTTTTGTGTATGCTTCGCTCTTCCGCTATTTTGAGTTTATAACTGCGAACTTATAGACTTTACTCTTATTTCAGATGCCTCCACGATGCGCGCAACGGGTTCCTAGGAATGCACAGCCAGAGCCACAGCCTGCACCAGTACAGGGCACCATGAATGCCGCCGAGGTTGCAACTATTGTTGCCCAAGCGGTAAATGCCGCCCTAGCCGTTATACAGCAGGCACTGCCCCAGGCGCCGGTAGCCGCGCCAATTCAGGCACATGCATTCCCGTCTGCTTGGGAACGCATTCGTGATGCTTTTCAAAAAGCACACCCTCCGGAGTTTGCAGGTAGCTCCGATGTTGTGGTATCCAGTCAGTGGAGGAAAGATATTCAGAGGCACTTGAGGATGTATGAGTGCACCAATGTTCAGAAGCAGATACTAGCTACTTTCAAGCTAGTGGGGTCTGCATTGCAGTGGTGGGAGTCCATTACCATCGCAGAGGAGAGAGATACTCTCACTATACAGGAGTTTTGGGTGCGGTTCGACCGCAAATATTTTTCGTCAGCTGTTCACACGGAGATGAGGAGGAAACTGATGAACCTCAAGCAGGAGGGAAAGACTGTGGCCGAGTATGAGACCGAATTCACTAATCTACTGAACATTGTTCCGAATGAAATACCGACCGAGGAGAAAAAGATTCAGAAGTTCACAGATGGATTGACTTGGAGGATCCGTCAGCATTTATTGGGGAATCTCTCGTTGGCCACTTATTCTGACGTGGTTAACACTGCACTGCTACACTACCAGGATCACCGCTTTCACATGTCTGAGAGCAAGAGATCAGGAGAGTCCAGCCATCAGGGCAGGACCGGGGGAAATGGTGCCAGCGGAGCACAATCTGCTCAGGGACAGTACATGCAGGGTGACCAGGGTGACCAGCAGGGGGATTCTAAGAGGTTCAGATCGGGGAATTTTAGAAGTGGACAGGGAGGTTTCAGACAGGGCCATCAGGGTCCGAACAACCATCAGGGCCAGCAGGGTCAGAATGGTCAGCAGCAGCAGTTTCAGCAGGCCCAGTATGGCCAGGGGAGGAATGGTAACGGCCATCAGGGCCGAGGGCAGCAGGGACAACGAGGGGGAAACTTCCCGGGGGAAGTGTTATGTTTGTGGCAAGACTGTCCATAAACGTCAGGATTGTCCTGATAGGGGCAGGGCCCCACAGCAGCAGCAGGGTGCCCGACACGAGCCACAGAGGCCTATGTTTCCCGCCACTCTCCCAACACCACCACAGATAGCAGCATTACCACCCATTCCAGCGGTCCCAGTTTAGCAGGGACAACTTCAGTATGGGAGAGTGTATCAGCTCCAGCATGCTGTAGCCTCACAGGATCCACCGACCATTGAGGGTATGTTCTCTATTCAGGGGACTATGGGACGTATTTTATTTGACACGGGGGCCACACATTGTTTCATTGCTATGAGATTTGCAAGCACCATTGGGTTGTTAGACACCACCGAGAGCACGGTTACTTGTGTAGATTCACCGTTGAGTAGGGGTTCCGTGATTTCCCTTATATGTAGAGGCGTGGGTATAGAGATCGGGAGGTTTACTTTACCCGCGGATATGTTAGTGTTAGAGATGACCGAGTATGATGCCATTATTGGTATGGATTGGCTAGTTGCGTTCCCAGCCATGATTGACTATTTTAGTAGGAGTATTATCTTTGCCATTCCCAGGCAGGAGATGTTTTTAGTGGCGATGCCTCGCCCTGAGGGAGGATCGTCCACTCACTTGTACTATATAGAGGAGGAGACCTCTAAGGAAGTGGTGATACCACATGATGCGATTCCGGTTGTTCGAGAGTTTGCCGATGTATTTCAGGATATACCTGGACTACCTCCGAGTAGAGAGATAGATTTTGTGATCGACTTGACGCCGGGCACTCGGCCTATTGCTCGTGCACCTTACCGTATGGCTCCAGCCGAGATGAGAGAGTTACGGGATCAGATTGAGCAGTTGTTGGGTCAGGGGTTTATCTGGAGGAGTACTTCACCGTGGGGTGCTCCTGTGTTGTTCGTAAAGAAGAGAGATGGATCGTTGAGGTTATTTGTAGATTATCGGGAGTTGAATAAGGTCACGATACGGAATAAGTATCCGTTGCCCCGAATCGATGACTTATTCGACCAGCTGAGGGGAGCTTCTTTCTTCTCAAAGATTTATTTGCGATCAGGATACCATTAGTTGCGTATCAGGGAAGATGACATCTTGAAGACTGCTTTCTTAACGAGATATGGTTCCTACGAGTTTCGGGTTATGCCATTTGGCTTTACCAATGCTCCAGCCGTGTTTATGGACATGATGAATAGGGTGTTCAGAGAGTTCCTAGACCAGTTCATCATTATCTTCATTGATGACATTCTGGTTTACTCCCAGATAGAAGAGGAGCACGCCGAGCATTTGAGGCAGGTTTTGCAGACGCTACGTCAGAACGAGCTGTATGCAAAGTATGAGAAGTGCGGGTTTTGGCTGAAGGAGGTTCAGTTTTTGGGGAATATTATTTAAGACCGGGGGATATCTGTTGATCCGGGGAAGGTATCCGCGATGAGGGAGTGGGGAAAGCCCATGACACCGACTGAGATCCGTAGTTTCTTGGGCCTAGCAGGATACTACGGGAGGTTTATTCAGGGTTTCTCGAAGATAGCGGGTCCTTTGACACATCTGACTCGTAAGGGTGTGCCATTCATTCAGAGCGATGCCTGTCAGTTGACATTAGATGAGTTGAAGGATAAGTTAACCTCAGCACCTGTGTTAGCATTGTCGAGACCGGGATTTGAGTATCTAGTCTACACCGATGCGTCCTTACAAGGACTTGGAGGTGTATTGCAGCAGGAGAGTCAGGCCATAGCTTATGCTTCTCGTAAACTTAAGCCTCACGAGAAGAATTACCCCACCCATGACTCGGAGTTAGAAGTAGTTGTATTTGCCCTTCGGATTTGGAGACACTATCTCCTGGGGGAGAAATTTCGGTTATTCACGGACCACAAATCTCTACAGTACCTATTCACGCAGAATGAGTTGAATATGCGGCAACGGAGGTGGCTTGAGTTTGTGAAGGATTATCAGTTTGATATCCAATATCACCCGGGGAAGGCTAATGTGGTAGCAGACGCGTTGAGCCGTAGGCCAGTAGATGAGGTGGCCGAGGTGTGGAAGGCTAAGTGCAAGGAGTTGGGACACCAGGATGCAGTGGCCCGATTGTTCATGTCTGTGATGACAGTTACACCGCAGATTGTCATGAAGGTGGTAAAGGCACAGGCAAATGACTCGTTCTGTCAGGAGCAGATAGTTCGATTGCTAGCAGAGGGAGCAGAGTCCTATACCGTTAGCTCAGACGGGGGATTACGCTTTAATGGGAGACTAGTCGTTCTGGAAGGGAAAGACTTGCGACACGAGGTGATGGTAGAGTCTCACGGCTCACAGTTCACGGTACACCCCGGTGGGCATAAAATGTACCAAGACATGAGACGTCAGTATTGGTGGAGTGGGATGAAGAGAGATATTGCTGTGTTTGTTTTTAAATGCGCCACTTGTCAGCTGGTAAAAGTGGATCATCAGAGACCGGCAGGACTTCTACAGCCATTAGAGGTCCCGATGTGGATGTGGGAGAGCATCTCCATTGATTTTATTACGGGGTTACCTACGTCACAGAGGGGTCACAAATCCATTTGGGTAATTGTGGACAGGTTGACCAAAGTCGCTCATTTTCTACCCGTAAAGACCGACTACACTACGGGACAGTATGCTCAGATTTTTATTACAGAAATAGTGAGACTTCACGGTGTGCCCCTAAATATCGTGTCTGACCGAGACAAGATATTTGTTTCACGGATTTGGGAGAGTTTTCAGGAGGCCATGGGCACGGAATTGCGGTTGAGTACGGCTTATCACCCGCAGATCGATGGGCAAACCGAGCTTACAAATCAGATGTTGGAGGACATGTTGCGTATGTGCATTATTGACTTTGGGGTTGGATGGGAGAAGTATCTTCCACTGGTGGAGTTTGCTTACAATAACTCCTACCAGTTCACCATTGGCATGGCTCCATTTGAGGCGTTGTACGGTAGACCTTGTCGTTCCCCAGCATGTTGGTTAGAGGTGGGGGACAACAAACTACTTGGGCCGGAAGTGATTCAGGATACTTCGGCAAGGATAGAATTGATATGGAGTCGCATTCGGGTAGCTCAGGATCGGCAGAAGAGCTATGCTGATGTGAAGAGGTTCTTCAGGGAGTTCAAAGTGGGGGACCAGGTTTTACTCAGAGTATCTCCTATGAAGGGGATTATGCATTTTGGGAAGAAGGGGAAACTGGCACCGAGATATGTGGGGCCATTTTCTATCATCGAGCGGATTGGGTCCGTTGCATATAGACTTGGGTTACCGGAGCATTTGCACATGATTCATGATGTGTTTCATATTTCCTCGCTAAGGAAATATCTTAGAGACGATTTGGCTCATTCTCACATTTCTTTGGAGGACATCGATCTCCATCCTGATAGCTCCTACGAGGAGGGGCCGATTGCTATTTTGGACCAAAGCGAGCGGAAACTGCGGTCAAAGATAGTACCGTTGGTACGTGTTCAGTGGCGGAATCATAATACCGAGGAGTCCACATGGGAGCGCGAGGATGAGGTGCGCGAACATTATCCAGAGTTTTTTTTACCAGGTAATTTCTAGTTTCGAAATTCGGGACGAAATTCTGTTATTAGGGGGGAAGTATGTAATACCCCGTACTTTTATTGATATTTATTTATGGGATTAATTAAATTAAATGTGAATTAATTGAGAATTAATCCGGATAAAATACTAACGATATGTGAGTTGGTATTTGATTATAATGTGTATATACATATGACGAGGTATGAATATTAAAAATATTGAAATTGTCGCGAGACTGAAATACGGCAATTTGGGAAATCTAGTTGGGACGCGCGTGTCAGTCGCGTCAAGAATATAATTATTTGAATTAAAAGTGAATTTTATTTTTATCAACCGAATGGTGATTTTGAGTGCGCCAACGAGTCCGAAAGGGTCGAAATAGTCAGAAAACACTAGCTGGGGGTTTTGTTGGGGTCCCGGGGCATTTTTAGGCCATACCGGCAACTTAAAAAGGTATTTTAGTAATTTTGAAATATGGGGAATATTGACCAACGAATTTTGGGAATTAAATATAGGATATTTAGTAACCCACTAAACCATTACCAACACTTAACTAATTAGAGGGCTACGGGAGTTATAGGAAGAAGTTAGAAGAAGTTCCCAAAGAGAAAACTATAACCACCATCTTCAACCTTCAACCTTGGGAGAAATTGTAGAGAGAGAGAGAGAGAGAGAGCAACCTTCAACATTCGACATCAAATTCTGAAGATCAATCCAAGGCAAGTGGTTTAATTACGTTAATTTCAAACGAATGTTTCTTCCATGCTTAGAATTGATAAAATTGCATTATATTGGGTATTTGATGAAAACCCTTGAAATTTTAAAGAGAAATTCATGATATGTTATAGGGATTGCATGTAGGACGTTAGTTGATGATTGTCCTACGGGAAATACAACTTTTTATGATGTAAAAACGGATTTATAAAGGAAAAATTGAAGACATGAAATTCTGGGTTCATATCCATAGGG
This sequence comes from Sambucus nigra, assembly GCA_949130495.1. NCBI lineage: Eukaryota > Viridiplantae > Streptophyta > Magnoliopsida > Dipsacales > Adoxaceae > Sambucus > Sambucus nigra. The sequence continues at coordinate 625,286,958 of OX422210.1, read as the reverse complement.
TTTGGGGTAAAATTGGGGATTGATGATGATTTTATGTTATTTAGGAAGATTGGAACCCCGGAATTATGTTAAGAAGCGATCTACGAAAGTTTAGTGACGTTTAGGAACCTTAAAACACTAATTGGGATGATTTTAGGATGAGTTTAGAGATGAAGAAAATTTAGAAAAACGGAGTAAAATTTCTGGGCTTGAAACTGTCATCTCGTTAGAAGACCTGCCCAGGTCGTTCGACCGAGCTTCTAACGAGTTGGTAGTTCATTCGATGCCTTTCGTTCGAATGAACTCTCGTTCGATGCCCTTTCATTCGAACGACCTCGTTCGAACGAGGTTTCTAACGAGTTGACAGAATTGCCTTTTTGGCCTGAATTGATTTCTAGTGTTCCGTAACCTTGCCTAATTGATGAGATAACTTTACCTTGTTAACTAATTAGTATAGTTGAGAGATTTGGGTTATATTGAGGAGTAAAATATAGAATGGTGGCTCGAACCGAATGATATTTGTGGATTAAGACGCGAGTGACTAATCACGATGTGAGGATAATTGATGACTTATAGATATATATGCGGGGAACATGTGAGTTGTGTAATACTAAAAGTTGGTATAAGAACGAGAAGTATACCACTAATAAAATATGGTAATTGCTAAGATGTGTGCATGCTTAGTATATATGATTTTATGTGTATGGCATACCTACCATACTTGCTATCACGGGAGGTTTGCGTTCGTTTAGGGCCATCTAATCTTTGTGTGACTACGGGGGGGATATAGATTGGTACCTCAAGGACATAGGTCAGAGAAGGACTTATTGTGAAGTTAATAAGTCTGCTGATCATGGGAGCGTAAGTATGTGCGTGAGCCATGTGATGTGAACTATGTTCGCCTCCATTGTTTGTGATTTGCTATTATCTGAGAACGATTCTTGAGAGATTCGGAATGCGTGATCCTTATGTACGTGATGTACCGTGATGGGATAGCAGAGTATGTGTGCACCGCAGCTTAGTCTCGGGGTGCTAGTATTGTATATTTATGATGAGAATAATATACGGTTAAATGAAAAGAATTGTCATGTTTAAATTGTGAAGTATAATTATCGTAATGATCGCTGAAGATAAAAAGGGATAACGTATAGTGAATTGTATTTGCTAATGATTGAGAATTCGAGAATTTAAGTAAGACACTCTATATAATTAATGATGTTGGAATTAAAGCGAGAATCGAGTAGAAGTGTTAGAATTTATTTTAGTCTAGATAGATATGAGAATCACTTGATTGGGTACGGGTACGTTAGGAGTGCACAATTAGTCGAGAGGTGAGTATTTCATGTGAGATCACGTCCTAACATGTATTTTGCATTCATTGTTTTAATGTGATTAAAGCACTTGCTGTTTTTAAACTATTCTCCACATTCGGGCTCTGACCCGTTTGCTTTCAAATCTATTTTTGTAAAAACCTTTTTAGGTGCCCAGCCACAAGGACACCATGCATAGGAATTCTATTCAGGTGACGAGCTGTAGCTTTTGTGGAAGTTACAGGGCCTTGACAGTAGACGCCGCCTTTTCTAGTATTGACTCCATGTTCAGTTTCATCATTTGTAGGGCATGTCGCCCATTTCCTTTAGAGACATTTTATATTTCAGTTATTCAAACTTTGGTTTGTAATTAATTTAGGATGCAGACTTGTTTTATTATTTCAGTATTGGGATTGTTTTGAGGAGTATTTCGTCCGGATTCATTATTATTTGATGGTTACTCTATTGGGACTTTATTGTGAATGGTTATGTTATTCTCTTATAATTCATTTATTGTATGTTAATCAGATTTAACTTAAAATTTGACGACTCTCTTTTTAAATACTAGGTGGTTAGTAATTATTAAAATGTTTTCGACAGTGATGCTATTAACTGAACCAACTTGACATTTAGTATTAATTTAATAAAGGAGTAGCTAACCAGTATTTAATTAGTCGGGGTGTCACAGGTAAGCTCATTTATTAAACGAGCTTGAAATTATGTTCGAGTTCGTTTCATTTACTAAATGAACTATCCGAACATAATCTTTAAATAAGCCAAACACGAGTCGAGCTTAAGAACTCAATTTTAAGTGGCCTAATCACGCTCGTTTATACCTTAAAACTCGAACATGAGTCAAGATCGAGTCTAGCCCAATGATCATAATTTTTTAAACGAGCTCAAAATCATGTTAAAGCTCGGTTCATTCTTTTTAATAAATGAGCTGAGCTCGAGCTTTAACCAAGTCGAGCTCGAGTTATTCCCGAATAACTCAGTTCATTTGTAGTCTTGTCTTTAATGCGTCTGCTTGAGTAATCAAACCCTTCGGTGAATGCATAACAACAAGCCAATTGTTGTCATTTATACATTGAGAGTAAAATACCTTATTGACACTTTGAAAGGCACAAATAAAAGGCTCATTGATTAAGTGATTTTTACTCTTCATCTTAGATAAATCTACCGTTACAAGTTTTAAGGCAATGTCAACTTTACAACCATTTGTAGTGCCCTCGCCTTCACCCAATTATAATAAAAAATGATTTATTTTAAGTCTAAGTAATCTAGTTCTAGGATTTGTTGGACAGTCCTATAATAGGTTAGCACCATGTCCTTTGGATTTTTATTGTTTTTGCTAGCTACATAAGAATTCAAGGCAAAAATTGATAAAATGTTATTTGTGTCAATAGTTTTTTCTCGCACGGGTATGAGACGAAATCAAAACCATTAACGCAATTTTTTTTAAACTCCTTCGCTCGAAAACTAGGATCTTTGGCTAGGAGTGCAAGCCTTAAAGAGACGTCACATTTCTTTGAAAGCAACATTTATTAATGGATTTATGTTAGGATACATTTTACAATACATATATAATAACCACAATAGAAGAGGTAGGAATTACTTACTTTGATATCTATTTCCTAAAATTACTTCTCTTCTATTTGCTGGCCATTTCACACTTATACTTTCTAAACATGTTCATGAAATTATAGAGTTTAAATGGTTATATAGAGAATACAGGTAATCAAACAAAAATAAGTTATATATGTAGTTACTTACTCTCTTCAATCTTCAACTTCATCTTTGGATTCAAAGATATATTGAGATCTTCGCTCGTATTGCAGATTGATGAGTCTTACCTCTTTAGCGTTACCAACATGTTATTTATCCTCAAACTCGTCAGGTTCACTTGTTCTCTACAAGGATTAAACCTCGTAAGCCCTTGTTCCAACATATGTTCCCGGGCGTATAACGATGATTATGATGTTATGTATTCTTCCTCAATTGACCCTCTAATATACCATGTATTCTTAATGTAGTTTTTGAAGGTTTTCTTCAATCTCTCGAGAGGATACAACCAGCGATACCTGACGGGTCCGCACAATAAAGTCGCATCGCATGAATGCACAAGTGGGTGGACAAAAATGTTAAAGAATGATGAAGGAAAATACTTCTCTAAGACACAAGTTGGATTGGGTGAAGTGGTTTTTGTAGCCTTAATGTGCATTATGTTTACCGCTTTTGCACATAATAAGGTAAATCACAAACTAATCTGCATAATTTCCTTACGCAGATCTTTGTGCTCAGAAAAGCAATGCTTAGACAACGGAGGGATTAATTGGATGACGATGAGTCAGTCGTGAGATTTGCACTATTTCGGATCATTTGTTTGCTAGTTTACAACCATGCTTAAATTATTAGAATAACCAGTCAGAGTCTTCAAGTTGAACAACGTATTTAGGAAGATATTTTTCTCACTAGTGGTCAAAGTGAAGGCACCCGCAAGAATAAAATTTCTTTCAGTTGTGGGATCTATTATTTACCAAAATTTTTTTAATCTCTTTTAGACTGCGATTCGCCTTTTCTCTATCTTTTGAATAAGACCCACACAGACATGTTCCACCAAATGTTTCCCAAAATTCTTCTTCGTGTGCATAACATCAATTACATGCTTTACATGATGCATTTTCCAATATGCCAAGTTAAATAAGATTGACCGTCTTGACTATGACTTTGTTTTATTAGGATCTTGCGGATCCTTTCGAGCTTTACACTTATGGCCATAAACTGGGGGTGTTTGCATACAAACATATTCCCCGAAGTCGCAACATTTGCCTTCTCATTGATTTGATAAACAAAAGGCGAGCAGGTTTTGCTCTACACTCATGAACGGTAGGTAAAAAGTTAAACTTGTCGTTCCTAAAAGGGTGAGAGCTTGGCAAAATCTGCAATGACCAATTGTGGGATCCAAATCATAATTAAGCCTAATTTTGACTTGTCCAAAGAGGCCCAATAAGGCACCACGTTGGACTAGCCCAATTCGTCAATAAAAGAGATTAACATAAGCATTTATCGCGTGAATAAATATGAAACAATTATCATTTAAAGAGCTCAGATTGGTTACTTTTAATCTCGAACGAGATAATTAGGAGTCACCAATACGAACCAATAGCAAGCCAAGAGAGTTCCTTGAATAACTCAAGTGCTTTGGTTTTATGATACTATAAATGCAACCCTCACCCTAGGGCCAAACGATATGTAATTTTTGAACTTTGAGAGACATTAATAAAATCAAAGTGACCTTATAGATGTAGGCAATCTTCTGAATCACGTATATTTGTGTATTGTGTGACATTTTCATGTTTGTTTATTATTTGCTTTCTATAATTCGTTTATTATGATTAATTGCACTCACAATTGACATCCTCTGTGAGAATCAATTTCCTTTCTACAAAATAAATTCCTGTAAAAAAAATAGTGACAAATATCTCACCACCCAAACAGTGCACCCAAACATAGTGACTTGCGAACTAGCTCCACTTAGGGTCAGGTCTGAAGTTCTCTAGGAAGGGAACCCAAGATTTCGTCTAGAGTAACAACTTATTGAGGAAATCCATGGGCAACTAGATCTCGTGTCTAGTCGACTCATACTTAGCACGACTCCAATAGCAAGAGGAAACAACACGCCTCCAAATTGAGGAGAACGATCACCCTCAACGGTGACTAGAAAAGATGGAGAAAGAACTCCATCTAAAAAATTGAAAAACATCATGCTCGGACCCCTAGCCCTCAAGCGAGCAAAACTCATAGCCAAGGAAGAAGCATTGGATGCAACCAAGAGCATTCAGAACATGGGAGTACCGAGAGAGGCGCCATCGAGATAATAAATGCCATAGGAATGACATAAGAAGCTGTGTCCGGAGAGAAATGGATTTAACCCCAGCTTATTGAGGAGACAAATCAATGAAAGATCCAACGAGAAGAGCTCTAATCACCCAGCTAAAGTATCCTTTATCAAGGTCCATTGAGGAGGAGGAACCCCCGAAGAAATTTGTACCCTAAGATTTAAAATCTATAATGGAAAAACTGATCCCATAAATTATGTTCGACAATACAGGCATGACATGACCTTATGGAGTCACAACGATGCTCTTACGTGTTGTATTTTCCCTTCCAGCTTAGGCGGTGTTGCTCAGAAGTAGTTTGAGAGGTTGTCTCATAGGTCTATTAAGAACTTCAAGGCCTTTGCCGGGGCCTTCACTGCTCGCTTCATAATCAGCAGCTCGCATCTAAAAAAATAGACTCCCTGCGAATAAGACAAATGTTACTGGGAGACTTTCAACGAGGTGGAATATTACTCAAAGTAGGTCATCGTAGCATCTTTCAAGATCGAATTACTCCCTTACTCCATAATGCACCAATACCTCATTAAGAAGGAATAGGACACCATCGATGACCTCATGTCATGATAAAAAAGTACATTAAAGTAAAGGATGTGGTCCATACAAGCCAGACAGAAATTATTCGCGCTAAGGTGAACAAAGGTAACGACAAAGAGAACAACCCCAAAAGGGGAACAAAAAGTAAAAAGGTGCTAAGAACGGGGCAAGACAGATTCATATAAAGCTTTTTAAACCATCAACACAATTTTTAAGGAATCAATTTATAAGATCTTGGGGAACTCAATGATTAACAATTTCCCAAGTGGCCAAAGAAGGTGAAAGGGGATCCGACCAAGAGGAACTACGCACTCCGATATGCATTGCACAAAGAAAATGGACACAAGACAGAGAACTGCAAGGTACTAAAATCTCATCTAGAGGAGTTGGCCCAGATAGGGCATTGAATAAGTATATAAAGAAAATGTCAGATCAGTCCATCTCCAACGGTGACTAAAAACCAGACAACGTCCTGGACGATAAGGCAGGGCATGAGTTTGCAGTAATACATAGGGCATCTAACCTCAAGAAAATCCAGGAAAATGCAGTTCAAATGGAGCTTAAGAAGGTTACAACAATGATGTAGGCCTTTTAGATATATCCCACCAAGAGAAAAACTGGAAAGCACAGACGACCATATGATGTAGATTATAACAAGCGCATTGTGTTTACGGAGGAATACTTGGTCGAGGTGAGAACCCAACATCGCGACGCACTAGTAATCACTCTCAGGATTGAAAATTAGGATGTAGACAAGTTACTGGTGGACCAGGGGAGTTCCTCAGAGGTGATGTGCCTGGAACTCTTCCACAATCTCAAGCTCAAAATGTCAAACTTAAAGGAAACGACTGTCCTTTGGGTCAGATTCGCAGGTAAGTGGATCATATCAGTAAGTGCTGGGAATATTTCGAAGGTCATTGATTTTCTGGTGGTAGATATTATTCTACCCTATCACTCCATTCGCGAAAGGGGGTGGCTTCATGCCATGAGACCCGTCCCTTCAACTTACTACCAAAAACACAAGTGCATCACAGATCAGGGCACAATAGAGATAAGAGGTAATCAAGCCATTGCTAGAAAATGCTACATCGTCGCCATCATACTCAAGCAGGAGAAAAAGAAAGATAAAGAGGTTCTTTCGGGGACATCCCTGAATGGGGCTACGCCATCAAAATAGCAATTAAGGCATGACCAACCAGGGGTAGAGGATACCAGGATCCACCTCACTGATAGTTACATAAAAAAATTGGAGGAGACAGTTTTTTATGAAAGCCGACCATAGAGGAAGTTTCTGATTGATATAACATTAATCGACCACGAAAGAAGGAAGTTGATCATCTTTACGAAGCACAATTGGGATGTATTTGCATGGGAGCCATACGATATATAGGGGATTGATCCCACGGTCACCTGTCACCGTCTTCATATAGATCTGATATTCAAGTCGATTATATAAAAAGCTCGTCGAACAGCCCCAGAGAAGTCAAAAGCGATTGAAAAAGAGGCAGGGAGACTTTTAGAGGCAAGACCCATAAGATAAGTTCAATTTTCGAAGTGGCTGTCAAATCCAGTCGTAGTTTATAAAAGCAACGGTAGCTGAAGAGTTTATATAGACTTTACCGACCTCAATAGAGTTTTCCTTAAGGATAGGTTCCCCTTTCAAAGATAGATCAACTAGTCGTTGCCATTGTAGCTAATGAACGAATGAGTTTTATGGATTCTTACTTGGGGTTATCATCAGATTCCTCTATTCAGCCTCGATCAAGATAAGACTTTGTTCATAACACCATTGGGTTTTTATTGTTATAAGGTCATACTTTTCGAACTTAAAAACGATGGAGCCACGTACCAGAGACTAGTAACTAAGATGTTCAAGCAATAAATGAGGGAAACAATGAAAGTATACAGTGAGGATATGCTAATCAAAAGCAAGAGTAAGGGTGACTATCTCAAAGATCTGGCCAACAACTTTGAAATCCCCAAGCTCTACTGGATGAAGCTCAATGCGAGCAAATGCTCATTCAGGGTCTAGTCAGGGAAGTTTTTAGGTTATCTGGTCAGCAAAAGGGGAATTAAGGCAAATCTTGATTAAATAGAGGCTATCAATAATGTCCAGTCATTAAGGACGTTGCGAGAGATCTAAAAGCTCGCTTGGAAGCTCGCATCACTTGACCGCTTCATTTCAAAAGTTATTTGAGCATTGCCGGTCATTTTTTCAATTGATCAAGAAGGAAAAATGCCTCACTTATAGTGAAGAATGCTCAAGAGCTCTTGAGGAAATAAAATCCTCCCTGAGCAAACCTCCATTACTGGCAATTCCCAATCAACGGGACCCTTTTAGCTCTACCTTACGGTTATAAGCCATGCAATCAGCTCGACATTGGTTTATGAGAAAGAGGCGAAATAGTTCTTTATTTGCTATGCCAACAAAACGCTTATGAACGCCGAGCAACGTTGCTTACTACTGGAAAAATTGGCTTACACACTGGTGATAGCTTCTCGAAAGCTTAAACACTACTTTGGGGCCCACTCCATCACTGTGATCACTTATGTCCCCTTAAAGTTGTTATTCGTAGAGTCGACCTTTCTAGACGCATGTCAAAATGGTCAATAGAGCTTGGGAGATTTAGCATTCACTTTCAGTCAAAGAAAATTATTAAGGTGCATTTATTAGCCGACTTTATAGCAGAGTTCATAGAAGATGGTCCTACCGACCAATAAATGGTCGAGAAGTCAAAAGGTCATAAGTAGGACCAATCCGAGAGTTGGAAATTGTACGTGGATGACGCCTCTAATTCTAAGGGGCAAGAGTGATAATTGTCCTTATAACAATAAAAAATGTGATGATTGAGCAAGGGATCAGGTTAGGCTTTGAAGCCTCCAGCAATGAAGCTAAGTACGAAGTACTTATAGACAGACTCCATAAGGCTCAATTACTGGGGGTAAATTAGCTCAAAGTGTATTCTGACTCGAAACTGATGTCTAACCAAGTCAGTGGGGACTTCAACGTTAAGAATGAGAGAATGAAAGCCTACTTCGCGAGATAATGTCACAATTCGAGGAAGTCCACGTTCAACAATCCCCCCCAAGGAACAATAATCATTTAGACGCTTTAGTAGCCCTAAGCTTAGTAGTAAACTCCAATCTCAGGAGAACAATCAAAATTGAATTCCTCGCCAAGCCTAGCATTGACAAAGTGATGGCTTTTGAGCATATTCTTTCCATTGAAAAGGGTCCAATCCGGATGGATCCAATCATTGCATACTTACAGAACGACACATTGACAACTGATAAGAAGCAGTCTCATAAAGTCAGGGTAGAAGCTACTCACTTTCACTTAGACCTTATAGGAAAGATTTATAGGGAATCTTTCACAGGCTCCTACATTTAATGTGTATACCCAAAAGATGTCGACCAAGTTCTTTACGAACTTCATAATGGGATTTATGTAAGTCAAGCGGGAGGAAGGCCACTGGTATTCCAAGTAATCAAAAAAGGCTACTGTGGTCATATATGTAGAAAAACATAATTATTTATGCTTGGAATTGCGACAAGTGTAAAAAATGCTTCCCTATGCTCCATTAACTGGCTATTGACCTGAGGCTATTAACCAGTCTATGGTAGTTTGCATAATGGAGTTGGATATTATAGGGACACTACCTACTGCATTAGGAAATCACAAATACTTACTTTTCGACATAGATTATTTCACGAAGCGGATTGACGCCGAACCATTGGTGAACATTAAAGATGTTGACATGACCAGGTTCACTTGGAGGAACATCATAACTCACTTTGGGGGTACCCATGACCATCATAACAGATAATGGTACATAATTTGAGAGTGGACCCTTTCAAGGCTTATACGATGACCATGGAGTCAAGCATCACTTCAGTTATATGGCATACCCCTAAAATAATGTCTAAGTAGAGGCCTCCAATAAGGCGATGCACGCTGGATTAAAAAAAAAGGCCAAAAATGGCAAAGGTCACTTGGGTGAACGATCTCCCTCATGTCCTTTGGGCATATCGCACCACGCTGAGAAGACCAACTGGGAAAACGCCCTTCGCCCTCACATACAGAATGGAAGACTTAATTCCACTCAAAACTGGCCTTCCGATCATGAGGACAAACGTTGTCAAGTAAGGATTAAATGACGAAGCCCTTCGCGCTAAACTTGACTTAGTGGATGAACGAAGAGAACAATCTATGATCAAGTTGGCCTCCTACCAACAATAGTTGGCAAAATAGTACAATAGAGGGGTTAATTAGAGGAAATTCAAGGTCGAGGATTATGTCCTCAGGAAGGTCCTCGGCAGCGCCAAAAGGCTATCAGACGACAAGTTAGGACCCAACTGGGAACGTCCATTCAAAGGAATCATAGATGATTTATAAGGAACCTATCACCTAGAAACAATAAAGGGAAAAGAGATACCCCGAGCATGGAATGTGGCAAACCTCAAGAAGTTTTACTTTTAGTTTTATTTTCAAGCATCTTAGTTTTATTGTAAATTTTCACATCAAAACTCATGTTGCTCAAAGTTAATTATTCAAGTTGTGAATAATGGCCTTGATTATTCGCTCAATTTCTTAGCTATTCAATTGTTTGCATTATTCCTAAGTAACAGGATAAAAAATGTCATTAATATATTAAGCACCGATCAGGCTTTAACTTAATTACAATTAAATTTAAAGTCTTCCGACCTTTGTTCTTACCAACACAAATGACCTCATGGTTTGACCTGGCAAGTGAAAGTCCTACAAGAGATCCCTAGGCACTAAACCAACTTAGCTTGGTCAAATAAAATCCCGAATGGGTGGACTGACCTTACACCAAGTGCATTTTTACTATAGTATGTTCTAGGCCGAAGGTAGTGTGATGACACGCTCTGAAAAGTAAGATAAGAGAAATGTAATATATGCTTAGCGTAAGGGAATAGAAAAATGCACAAAATTGGTATTAATTTAACTATACTATAATATCCAATTACAAGAACCACTATAAATAGTACAAAAATCATTACAACTGTTTATTGTCGACGAGCCAAAAATTATGAGATCGGCCTCCATCGACTATCATTGGGTCTGGCTAGAACTCAACGTCACTACCATGAGACTCCAGATAATTATCAGTGAGTTGGAGAGGAATGACATCCAAAGGGACCCACTTATCGGTGCGATAAAAGGGAGGTCGCCTATATATCGGATAATCAACTTAGTACATGTACCAAAGCTGAGAGTCTTTGGTATCCTTCACCACCTTCAGGGCATTTATCCAACCGTGCTTGTAAGCCAGGCGTTTGGCCTCCTCTAGCCTAACTTGAGCATCTGCCCAACCCTCATCATAGCATGCCGACCAGGATGTTTGAGGACTCATCCTGAATAAGTATTGAAGATTTTTGCATCACGATTAAGACCCATCCCCAATACGTAAGCTCTCCATTGTCTTTCTCGATATTGACGATATTCTTCTTAAGCTCATCATTCCCGAACTGGATGAGGGATCCAACCTCCCCTATATCCTTTACCATAACAAGTTGGGATTTAAAGTTATTTATTTCATCATGCATCGAAGATCCCACATCTTTTAAGTCTTTTAATTCGTCCTTTAACTCAGATACCAAGATTAACCGGTCCTCAGAAGGGAATATCCTCGATAATAGGCTATAGTAATGAACAAGCACAAAGTAAAAGATTCAACAATAACATTCAAACAACACCATAGTTAAAGAAATGTTCTTTCATTGATGTATGACAAAATGGACTGAGCCCTTAAAAATAACCAAAAGAGAAAAGTACAAAGAACTATAAAACTTAATCTAGAGGGCCTTATTTCTTCACATGCCCCTTGATATCAGTAGCCTTTATTTGGGTTAACACATCTCCAGTCTGATTAATTGGGATGATGTTAGTATCCTCCTCTTCAATCATTTCGGGAGGACCAGGACGATGCTCGCTGAAGAGGTCAGAGTCGAAGGGGACATTGGTTTTTATCAGGGCAGCATTCCAGCCTCTCTTAAAACTGGATTTTCGTATGTATGCTAGTTGGAGCTTAGCATCCTCATAGGATTTTATAAATCTCTTATCAAAATTGACCTCTTTAACCTTTAGGAACTCGATCGCTTCCATGGGTAATCGATATTTCTCAGCCTTCAGTTGAGTGTTCTCAACCATCAGTTGGTCATTCTTATCCTTCAGCGTGCTTATGGCATCCCTGGTGGAATTTTTCTCATTCCCATAAGCCCTATTGGTACTGTCCAAGGCCTCCTGTAATTTTCTCAGAGCTTCACTAAGCTCCTTATTGATTCTAGACTGTTCCTAGCGACCATCCAAGATTTGAACAAACTCTATCACAATTTTTAAACGAAAACACAAGGCAATTATTAGACAAACTGGTCTTAAAATCACAACAACAAATGTGAAGGAAAGTAAAAACAGAGAATAAGAAGTTTCTCACTATTGACAGAGTTTGGAAAGCACATATTGAGAGTGGATCAGGGGCAAGTAACCTGAGTTGCTCGCGATCAGCCGCAAGCACAAGCCCCCTCAATAGGCTCTGGGCCAAGGAGGGGTTCTTGGCCACATATATGGTCTGGGAGGACTTAGCTGGGGGATGAAGGACATTAACCCTTTTGGAAGGTTTGGGGACCATGGGAACTTTGTCCTTCCTATTGTCGTTAATGACCAAACCTCGATCATTGGTTGTGGGGGTCATTAGTCTTTGTCCTCTTCTGGGACTTGGCCTTGGGAGAGGAGGGTACATCCTCCACATCATCATCTTTAATCAATGACACTCTTTTCTAAGGTGCCATTGAATCTTCCTCATCAGCAGGAATGTAATTGACATCAAGTGATTCGAAGGAAGAGAATATGAAAGCCTCCTCGTCTGAAAGGGAAAGGTTTAGGATATCATTTACTGGACGAGCCGTGATGCTGCCAATAGTGTTTATGTACTAAAAAAATGAAGTTGAGCATGGGTGATCACGACCAGTAAGAGACTCTCTTACCTACAAGCTTTCAGCAACTCAGCTCTGTCTATCTGGGTCAGAGAAGGGTCATTTTTTTTCCTGTGAGCTGCTCAGAAAAATAAAAGAGACGTATTGCTAGCAACATCAATTCATAATGCAACACTAAAAAAATAAGTACGTAGACAACATGCGTTAACTTATGTAACCCCCCAAGCTGGGAATGGAAACCTAGGGTATTCCTCGCCCTCGGGGAGAGGTGGATGTTGCCAATTTTTGGCAATAAAGACCTGATCCCAATATCCCTTATTGGAATGAGGAAGGTTTACAATAAGGACCCTAGCCTTCCCCGCATTCAAATATAATATTTGATCTCAGGGATAACAATATTTGATCTCAGTGATATCAAGGGTGGTCTAATATAACTCATTGATTCTATGTACCCCCATTAACAATACACCATGTACTGTGAGCACACTGCGCTGGGACTATCCCAAAATAATCGCAGAACTCTAAAAAAATAGGGTTTGGTGGAAAAGTCAGTCCCCCTTGAACTACTACCAAGGTGTGAATTCAGTGCCCCTCCGACCACTACAATAACATTTCTGGGCATGAGGACACGCTCAATTGTAACTCAAGAAGGAATAAAGTAAGTCTTCGTAAAATCTTCAAAATTCTTCCCATGAAGGGAATTAACCATTTTCAAGTATAAAGGAATAATAATAGAAGAACACAGGAAAAGGTATAAGAAGAAATCTGCGAAGAGTAAGAAACAACAAGAAGAGGAATATAACTTACAGAGCGAATGAACACGATCAGGGAAGCTTTGAACTCTTTTTATCAAAGGGGGAGAAGAAAAATAAATGATATTAGAATGTGGAAATAAATGACTTTTGTAAACTGTGCATAACAATCATATGGAACAAAGCTCGAAGTGGGTTTTGGCGCTTTACGTTTCTTTATGACTAGCGTACCCTCGTTGGATATCATATATTCATTCACAAGAATGCCCAACCAACATATTTTATTAAAATTGGATAAATTTGATGGGTCTTAAGCAGACTTAAAACCCTTTGGCCCAAGTATGGCGTAAGTTCGGTCGGAATTTTAGGTGAAATTGCGTGGTTCATATCATTATTAAGACCAATTTGGCTTGCCCGAACAGGCCTAATAGGGCACCATCCTAGCCTGGTCCAATCCATCAATAAAAGATATTAGCACAAGCATTTATCACATGGATAAATACAAAATAGTTATCATTTAAAGAGCTCAGATCGGTTACCTACAATCTCGGAAGAGATAATCAGGAGTCACCAAAATGAGCCAATAGCAAGCCAATAGAGTTCCTTGAATAACTCAACTCCTTTGATTTTATGGGACTATAAATACAACCCTCACCATAGGTCTAAAGAAAATGCAATTTTCAAACTTTGCGAGACATTAATAAAAACTCAATAACCTCTCTATGAAACCACGTATATTTGTGTGTTGTGTGACATTTTCATATTTTTTTATTATTTGCTTTCTAGAATTCATTTATTGTGATTAATTTCACTCACACCTACATAACTCATCTTCCCAATATGATGTAGACAAGTGGATTGCATTTCCTCCGCATGGATGGGACATCCATAATAACCATGAACACTGTAACCGGATAAGGTCCTATAGGCAGAAAAATCATTAATTGCCCACATAACCATTGTTTTAAGTGTGAACTCTTCACCCTTGTGAGTGTCAAATTCCCTCATGCCTTCATCCCACAACTTTTTAAGTTATTTAATTAACGGGGCTAAGAAAATATCAATATCGTCATCAAGAGACTTTGGACTGGATATCAACAATGAAAATAATGTGAACTCTTTTATCATCCATAATGTTGGAGAAACACTTAAATGCACCATGAGAACTGACCAATAACTCTGATTAGTGATTAAATTACCAAAAGGATTAAACTCATAGGTTGACAATGCAAGACGAACATTGTGGGGTTATTTTACAAATTCAGGGTGTCATACGTTTGAAATATGCCATATGAGTGAATCTACTGAATGATATATTAAAAAATATTTTTAACCGTGGCCCGAGGGGAAAATACTTTAATATCTTCAATAGAACTTACGAGCACTTGCGAAATTGTGTTGTATTGTCTTTTCCACCCTCACAAACCATATATCTTGGGTCCTTTCATACAATACATTTATCATTAAGTTTAAGTTCGTTACTGTACAATATGCAATTATACTTGCATGCGTAAATAGATTTGTACTTCAAACCCAAACCCTTCAAGCTCTTTTTTATTCTCGGATAACTATCTGGTAATGTGCTCACTTTCAGGAGAATATTTTTAGCCCACTTAAGAATTTTAGTTAATTTATTGCCTGACAAACCAAATTAACTTTTCAAGCTATGCATAGCAATCATTGTGTACAATATAAAGTTATCTTCTTCGCATTTTTTATACAAAGGTCTAGTCGCATCAGCTTTCAATCATATGTATTCTCGATCTTCGAGTAATTCAGCATCAACTTGTTCACTTGCATAGTCATAATGCATATTATCTGTATCCATTGGCTAATGATTTTGATGGTGTTGGAATCCGTGAGCATCATCAATTCGGCTGATAAAAGCATGATTTGATGGCGAATCGTTCACCACTTCCACCAGGTGGGGTTCTTGCACGCGGTCGAAAACCAGTAATTCTTTCGAAAAATATGGTACATTCTTTTACATACGGAATGTCCATATCTTATAGTCTTGCGACATATCCACATTAATAAATGTAATTCAACGCCTTTCAAAGACTGAATTTTTTTGTTTATACAACGGTTGCACAAACACGGAATATTGTCACTGTTAAGATTTCTATTTGTATATTTAATAAATTCCCGAACGCCTTTTACATGATTACTAGATACCCTTTGACTCTCTCCCATCCACTATTTGTATTGTGGGAAAGCTATTAAGTAGTGTTCAAAATTCAAGTCGCCTATATAAATAGGTTAAAACGAAGGCAATGTTGGATACAAGAACTCTCAGTATATAATTCAAGAAAATTTATTCTACTCGATCATTCAACAAATATGGAATAAAACCAAACATATGTACTATATAATTAAAATATAACAAATTTGTTAAAAAAGAAAGCATTGTTTAATTCCTAGTTTTTTCCAACAAATGAACATGTCAGGTAATAAAATAATTATGATAATTTTTTAACAGAGGCCCTTCCGTGGGGTTAAAGAGCACACGATCATCTCTGCAACCCTTGTATATTTTATCAACTAATATATGAGCCTCAACCACCGCTAAAGGGCGATTGTGGATAGGTGTTTCGACAGTCATGGAGATAAGAGTGCACAACCAACGATCTTGCTATTGGACAAGTCTTTTATATAAAAAAGCTCGCTATAGTCACCGTGCATGGATGATGATGATCCATGAAATATTAGAGGAGTTATTTGGGAGGGGAATATTCCAGGAGGAGGCATTTGGGAGGGGAAGCCTTGAGGCATAGGTTAAGGGAATGTTTGAGGAGGCATCTGAGAGGGGTAACCATATTGTTGAGTAAATAATCGGATCAACCCCTGGATTTCATTCGTTAGGATTGCCATGTTATTTATAACATTACCCACCTCCCTCTGAAGCCCTAACACATATCATTTAGTCCTGGCACATTCTTTCGCCTCTCTTGACACGTGACTCCTCATTAAAGATATATCATCCAATAGAGGTGAATTTTGTTGTATTTTTCTACTTAGAATATGTGAGCCCATACGTATTGTCCTCCCCTTTTTATCCCTATTAAATACCTTAGTTAGGGCATCTGCTTTAATGTTATAGGGGATGCACTCAGATTGACTGCTTAGCATGCCTTCTATCATTTCCCGTACCATAATATTATATTTAGGATTATGTCTTTTATAATATTTTATTATAATGTATGTATATATATATATTATCGTCAGGATAAGGACATCAGTCACAGGAGAAATGATCGTCAGGATGAGGACATCAATCAGGTAAATTTCTAGGCAATTTAGTTAGTAAAAAAGGGTTTGAGGTCAATCCAAACCAGATTGATGCGATCACTATGGTCTAGCCCCTAAGGACATTGCGAGATGTCCAAAAGCTTACTGGTATGCCCGCAATGCTCAATCGCTTCATCTCCAAGTCCTCGAAGTGTTGTTGACTATTATTTTAGCTACTAAAAAAAGACAAGGGCCTCACGTGGAATGATGATTGCTCAAGATCTTTAGAAGAGTTCAAGTCCCGCCTCAGCAATTTGCCCCTATTTGTGATTATCGATGACGGAGATCCTCTATATCTCTATCTTACAGTAACAGACCACACAGTTAGCTTGACTCTAGTATGCGAGAAGGAAGGTGGACAGTACCCCGTTTATAATGCCAACAAGATGCTTCTGGATGCAGAGAAACGCTACTTTCCCTTAGAAAAGTTAGCCTATGCATTAGTGGTTGCCTTAAGGAAGCTTAAACACTACTTAAAAGCTCACTCAATAACAATGATCACTTCATATACCCTTAAAGCCATTCTTCAAAAAACTGACCTCTCCAGATGACTATCAAAGTGGTCGGTCGAGCTCGAGAGGTTTGATATCCACTTCCAGCCAAGAATAATAATTAAGGGACAAGTACTGGTCGATTTTAGCGTCAAGTTCATAAGGGACCAACTTAGCAACCAACAAGAAATGGAACAATCAATAAATGAGGAAGCGCAGTTCAGAGATTGGACCCTATACGTTGATGGAGCCTCCAATTCTAATGGGGTAAGAGTAAGGATCATTCTCATCACACCAGAAGGCGATATCATTGAATTAATAATCAGGTTGGGATCTGAAGCTTCCAATAATGAAGCCGAATATAAAGCACAGATCGCTGGCTTGCGTAAAGCCTAATTATTGGGGGCAAAGTGCCTCCATGTGTTCGACGATTCCAAACTGATCTCCAAGTAAGTAACTGGTTATTTCAATGCAAAATACGACAGAATGGCATCCTACCTCACCGTAATACGAGATCTTACAGCAGGATTTAATAAGGTTGATATTCAACAGTTCCCTCGGGAGCAGAATAATCATGCTGATGTCTTAGAAACCCTAAGCTTAGTAGTGAACTCTGATCTTAAAATAACTATTCTGATAAACTTCCTCTCCCAACCAAGTATGACCAGACGATGGTCATCGAGTAGGTCCTCCTCATAGTAAGTGCCCCTAGTTGGATGGACCCCATTGTTTCCTATCTATGGAGTGACACGGTGCCGAATGACAGAAGATTGGTCCATCAAGTGAGAGCGAAAGTAACCCGTTTTAACCTTACCCCAGGAGGAAGCTCTATAAAAGATCATTCCCATGCTGTTACCTTCTGTGCGTTCACTCACATGACACCGAGCAAGTTATCAACGAACTTCATGATGGTATTTATTGGGAGTCATGCGGGAGGGAGGTTATTGGCCTTTTGAGCGATCAAGGAAGGCTACTGGTGGCCTCATATGCATAAGGATGCAAGTACCTACGTTTGCCGATGTGAAAAGTGCAAGAAATTGTCTCCTATGGTTCACTAGCAAACTAGCGACATAAACTCTTTGTCAAGTCCTTAGCCATTCGCGCAATGGGGTCTGGATATTGTGGGACCAGTACTTACCGCGCCTAAAAATTGTAAGTATCCGTTGGTCAGCACGGACTAATTCATCAAGTGGGTAGAGGCAAAATTACTAGAAAAACACTCGTGACGCCGACATGACAAGGTTCATCTGGAAGAACATCATAACACACTTTAGGTTACTAAGAACTATCATCACCAATAACAACACGCAGTTTGAAAGTAACTTCTTCCAAGGATTTTGTGACGAGCGTGGAGTCAAACATCATTTCAGTTCAGTGGCATATCCCCCAAAGCAATGGTTAGGTAGAAGATTCCAATAAAACAATGCTCGACGATATAAAGAAGAGGCTAGAAAAAGCGAAGGGTGCCTGTATGGATGACATCCCCCATATTTCGTGGGCCTACGATACTACTCCTATAAGAGCAATAGGGGTAACACTCTTTGCGCTGACTTATAGAATGGAAAATATTATCCTGATTGAAGAAGGTCTCCCCACTATGAGAACCGACTTGATCGACCAAGGGCTAAACAACTGATTAAGCATAAATTCTTCCAAATTTATCCCTTAATTTAGAGGCTTTTATTACTCCGGACAACGAAAATTGAGTTGGTTTATCTCATATCATTGCTAATGGTTTCGTCTAACAAGTATCCCGAGTTTCGTGTATTTCTTATTGATTTTGCAGGTATTTAATACATGAAAGAAAGAAAGAAACCAGAAGAAGCAAGAGAGAAGAAATAAGACGAATAAAAGGGCAAAAGCGTAATTTTTACCAGGAATCCGGTTGAGGACCCAAAATAAAAGTTGAAAATCTCGAGTTTATAAACACGTAGGAAGAAACGGCGTTCCAATTCGAGTTCTAGAATAGAAGTTATGAAGACCCGAAGATGTGAGATAATCATGACATTTTAAGAGATAATGAAGAGAAATTGAGAAGCAAATTCAGACCAATTCGGATGGCACAAAAAATGGATTGATCCGGGTACTAGAATTCACTGAATAAAGTTGCGTCTACCGGATCGATCTGGTCCTCCTAAAAAATGGACCGATTTGGCCCCCAAAGATCTCTGCATAAGTCCTGTTTAGCGGACCAATCCGGGTGAAATGAAAAGAGGATCGATCCGGTTATCACCCAGACTAATCCAAAATATCCTGACCAGATCGATCCAAAATATCCGACCTATTTTTCTCATTTCATAGTTAAATTTTAGTCAAATTGTCATCAACTTTCCGTTTAATTAGAGTAGTTGCATTTCATTTAGTCGTAATCTCATTAGTTGAGTAGTTTCAAATTTTGCATCTAGTGTAGTGTTCCATTTCCCAAAATCACCTTTTCGTTCTTTTTAGAGTCAAAGTTAGGTTACTCTCGTCTTTCCAACGTCGTCACGACTTCGTTCGTCCTATTTCCCTGAGGATAGATACCTGACTCATCAGTTTATTACTTGAGCGAGAAGCTTGCACTTGAGTCTATATAGTACGCACATTAGACACATTTGTGGTCACGTCAAGTTTTTGGCGCCGTTGCCGGAGATTTAGGTAGACTTAAGTTAGATCGAGTCAATCTAAAACTTTGACAAAAAAATCCAAAAAACATAATTTTTTTTCACCATCTCTCAAAAGCCATTAATGCAAAATCCCGAACCTACTCAAACTCGTCACAATACTCCAACCCGAATCTACGAAAATCCAATTGTTGAGTATAACTCTGAAATCCCCCACACACCTCACGTACCATAATTTTGGGTTCCACTTCCTATTCCCGAGCACTCTATTGGTAGCAACACCCTGAGTCAAACTTTGAGTCACACATCTAGGACGCCGAGTGAGTACACCGAGTCATTTGGAGCGAGCACGAGCGAGATGTCTGACGCTGCGAGTTTTGGTACTGGAGAGGGAGATTTACCCTATCGTCCCATGAAAGACTTACTCTTTTCTGAGCGGATTGTCACCCCTGGTTGCATTTTACTTCCATATAATGCTGATCAGTTCCACTTTCGTAATGGGATGATCCAGATTCTCCCTACGTTTTACGGCATGGATTCGGAAAAACCATACCTGCATATTCGTGAGTTCGAAGAGGCGTGTGACACATTTAGTGATCAAGCTTGCTCGCAGGATACCATTCACCTAAAGATTTTTCCTTTTTCCTTAAAGGATAAAGCCAAGACCTGGCTATGGTCTTTACCCCCGAACTCCGTCACTTCCTGTAGAGATATGCAATCCAAGTTTATCTCAAAATTCTATCCACAACACAAGACCAACTCTACCAAAACTCAAATCCAAGCTTTTCGACAACACGATAATGAGTCCTTTGACAAGTGTTGGGAACGTTTCCAAGAGTTATTAAGCGCATGCCCCCATCATGGTTTTGACAAACACCTAGTGGTATCTTTCTTCCATAATGGGTTGACAGTAGCTTCCAAACAACTTGTGCAAACAATGTGTGAAAAACCCTTTTGGGATTTATACTCCTGCGATGCTGAGGCCCATCTTAAGTATGTCGCAGAGACTACTCAAGCATGGGACACATCTGATCCTAACCAAGCCCGGCCTAGACAAACATCTATCACTCCGACTGTATCCGGTCTATATCATTTGGATAGCAATACCTTAATAGATTGTCGATTCGATCAGTTTCAGAGAGATATGAAAGAGTGGTTAGATGGTCGTTTGAGAGATATCTCTGGATCCAGCCGTGGATCGAAAGAAAAGGTATGTGCTATCTGTGAGGCGGGCCATTCCACAGAGACATGCCCGATGATTTCCACCTACAAGGCCATGCACACCGAGAAAATGTATTCTATGGGAGGATTCAAGGGAAATTTTAATTCCCCGCATGGGAACTCGTACAACCCTTCGCGGAGAAACCATCCTGGTTTTAACTATGGACAACCACAAGCTACAATGAACCCATATTCACAGGTTGTCCCACCTCCACCACCTCCTCAATTTCAGCAAGCACCACCTCCTCCGGCTCCATATGTAGCTCCACCTCGGAGGACCCTTGAAGATACAATAAACCAGTTCATAAATTCTCAAAGTGAAAACAATGCTAGATATGAACGCATGTTCTCCGACATGAATGCGAACATCTCCAAATTGCAATCATCGTTGAGTATCCAAGAGAAGGGTAAGTTTCCTGCCCAGGGCCAAAGACCTCCCCAAGGTTAAACTAATGTTAGCTCCACATCCAGCGAACATCAGGCACATTATCAAGCTATAACCACTCTTCGTAGTGGGAGAGTTGTTGACCTACCACCTCCCCCACAAGACACTTCGAAAGACAAGTAGAATTACCCCAGCACGAAAGAGGCCGAAGATATCTCCTTGAACGAGAGTAACAAAATAAACACTAGTGAGCCCGAGGTAGTTGTAAAGCCACCCTCCACTGCGCCATTTCCTCAAATATAGGTTCCCTCCCATAAAGGGACCATAACCGATGAAGTGCTAGAAGTCCTTAAGAACGTGAAATTGAACTTACCTTTCCTCGATGCAATAAGGCAAATTCCAGCCTATGCAAAAGTCATAAAGGACTTATTGATTGTCAAGAGGAGGATGAAGGTAAAGAAAAACGTGTTCCTAGCGTAGAACATGAGTTCAGTTCTTCTTAACAATCTTCCACCTAAATATAAAGAGTCGGGTGCACCCACCATTTCCTGCACCATTGGAGAGAATAAATTCGAAAAGGCCTTACTCGACTTGGGAGCGAGTGTTAATATCCTCCCCTATTCAATTTATAGGCAACTTGATCTGGGTGACCTTAAGCCCACAAGGATCACTCTCCAATTAGCGGATCGAACCGTGAAGATACTGAGGGGTATAGTTGAGGACGTGATAGTCCAAGTGGACACTTTTTACTTCCCGGTAGATTTCATCATTTGGGATATGGATCCCTCCTTCGCCTCGAAAAATCATGTTCCCATCATCCTTAGACGCTGATTAGGCATAAATTCTTCACATTTATCCCCTTAATTTTGGTATTTTTATTATCACGTGCGGTGTAAATAGCTTGTATTTGTCTCATATTTTTTCTACCAATCCCTTTTGGTAATTATTTCCTGTTTTATGTATTTCTTATGTGTTTTACAGGTATTTCATGCAAGTTAGTGCGAAAGAGAACTCAAAACAGTGAAAGAAACCAGGAAATAGAGAGTTGAAGGGCATTTTCATAATTTTTAAGCCTTAGTCCGGAGGTGGGGCCAACTGGAAAGTTGTAGAGCTTTCAATTACAAGAGCACTGGAAAAAACTACACCTCAATCCGAGCTACTATGAAGAAGTTACGGTCATTTGAAGTTGAGGAGAAAATGAAGAGAAGTTGAGTCAGAAAAACGGACCAATCCGTTTTCCAAAATAAAAGGATCGATCCGGCCTCTAGAATTCACTGCATCAGGCATATTTAGGGGATCGATCTGGTCATTAGTCACACCCCCAGATCCGTTATAAAATTAGTCACTCTTTCTAAGTGTGACAAATTTCCATATATGAGAATTTTATTTTGTCTTTATCTTTTAGCCAAAAGAGTTTTATGTTTTGGGGACTCTTCTAAACGACCTCTAACCTATATATTTAGTCATTAGGACTCTTTCTACTCAGATTTCTTTCATGTAAACGCTCATAATCAAGGAGGAACATCTAGGATAAGAATTTACATATTTTGCACCTTTAATTCAAGAGTTTTTCCAGTTTTTCTTCAACCTTTAATTTCTTCTTGCTTGTTATTGTTCTTCAATCTTGGTAACCTTTATTTATAGAACTTTTTATTATTATTTCTCATGTTTAATCTCTCTTTTCACCTAATTATGAGTTCATGCAACGTAGATAACATAGTTTTCACTAATTTCACCATGTTAGGCTAGATTTTTAAGGGTTGGGATGCATGAACCCAACCCGACGTGGTTTGCATGGGTATAAAATTAGTCCTCTAAATTTAATAGTTGATTATATCATATTGTATGGTGATCACAACCGTTGTAAGACTTTTAATCTCGTTTGCCCTAGGTAATCGAGATGCTTAAGAGTGCAACGCGCGTGTACCTAATATGACACCACTTTACTCGTCCTTTGCTTACATACTATGCGGGCTACGATCCCTCATATGTTTAATACTTGAGAGTACTAAAGACTGGGTTTGATCAATTATCTAATTTACGACTAGTTTTGTACTTGGCATACACACTAGGCTTTGAGGGATTGTATTCCCAACATATTTTCCCTTCATTCTTAGTAAGTCATTCTTAGGTAGTTAATTTTCTCACATAGTTAATGAAGTAGTTTACTTTAGTGTGCATTTAGTTAATTAGTTATTTTCCATCTCAATCATCTTTTTTTTCCTTTTTAGATTCAAGTTAGGGTTAACAGTCTTACCTTTGTCGTCACGTTCGCTCATCCTAGTTTCCTGAGGATTCGATACCCAAACTAGCCACTATACTCCGCAAGAGTGTAGTTAAAGTTTAGGCTTTTGTATTGCGGTTGGAAGTCGATAATAACGACTAACGTATTTACACGGACATTCGATTTTCTTAGATACGGCTAACGCATTGATCAATACTCGAAATGGGAAAATGCAACTCACTTTTGGGAATATAAATTTAGAAACAAACATCTTCAACATAGCCCAACACACAAGGGAAGAAGATGATCTTCACGCGGTGAGCTTACATGATGAGATCGTAGAAGAGCACTTTGAGGAAAATTATTGTCGAGATGCCTTAGAAGCTTGCCTAGTGTCTAGTCACGAGAGTGAGGGAGCTTACACCGAGTTTGAGAGGGAGATAGAGGAGTTCATAGGCTTACTCGATGAGAGAGCGTCGGACGAGGATGCGAGAGGTGTTAATTGGGTTTCTCGATTCGAAGAGTTAATGCCAAGGGAGGCACGCATGGTGCCCTCTAGCGACACATTACCAACTCTCGAGTTGAAGAAACTACTCGCCAACGTTAAATATGCTTTCCTAGGAGAGGGTGGAACATTTCATGTAAGCCCTCTAATTTGCACCCATATGATTCACCTCGAGGAGTATGTTAAGCCCTCGAGAGAAATGCAAAGAAGGCAAAACCCCACAATGAAAGATGTGGTGAGGACTGAAATTATAAAATTGTTGGATTCCGGGATTATCTACCCAGTATCAGATAGCAAGTGGGTGAGCCCCATTCAAGTTGTCCCGAAGAAGTCGATTATGACTGTGATTGAAAATGTCAAAGGTGAGTTAGTTCCCCAACGTACCACCACTGGGTGGCGCGTTTGCATTGATTATCGGAAACTCAATGCGGGAACTAGGAAAGACCATTTCCCCTTGTAGTTTATTGATCAAATGCTTGAAAGAGTAGCGGGCCACCCTTACTATTGCTTCCTAGATGGTTATTCCGAATATAACCAAATTGAGGTAGATGTACTTGATTCAGAGAAGACAACCTTCACTTGCCCCTTTGGAACGTTCGCCTACAAACGTATGCCATTTGGCTTATGTAATGCACCGGGAACCTTTCAAAGGTGCATGTTGAGCTTATTCAGTGACATGGTTGAGAGAGGGATAGAGGTGTTTATGGACGACTTTAGTGTTTTTGGCACCTCTTTTGACCTATGTCTAGCCAATCTTAAGAAAGTATTAGCCCGATGTGTGGAAAAGAACCTAGTGCTGAATTGGGAGAAATGCCATTTCATGGTAACTGAGGGTATAGTTCTTGGCCACATCGTGTCATCCAAAGGGAATGGGTTGATAGATCAAAAATTAGATGTCATAGCTGACCTACCCCCACCTAAATAGCTAAAAGACATGTGCTCCTTCTTGGGTCACGTGGGGTTTCATAGAAGGTTCATTAAGGACTTTAGCGCCATCGCTAGACCCTTAAGCAACCTTCTTATGAAGGATACCCCATTCGAGTGGACAGAAGCATGCCAACGTGATTTTGAAAAACTGAAAAACATGATTGTGTCTTCTCCCATCATGCAAGCTCCGGATTGGTCCTTACCATTCGAGCTTATGTGTGATGCTAAAGATTATGCGATAAGGGCTGTTTTGGGCCAAAAAAAGACAACAAGGCTCATGTAATCTACTACGCTAACTGGACTCTTACCGGACCACAACTCAACTACTCCACCACGGAGAAGGAATTGCTAGCGGTACTCTTCGCTCTAGACAAGTTTTGGTCCTATCTTATCAGTTCTCCCTTAACTTGTTTCACCGACCACATGGCTTTAAAATATCTACTTGCAAAGAAAGATGCAAAGTCGCGCCTCATAAGGTGGATCCTACTCTTACAAGAGTTTAATCTATCCATTAAAGATAAAAAGGGAGTAGAAAATGTCATCGCCGATCACTTATCACGACTTTCGTCCGACATACCTAGTGATTTTACACCTATAGACGAGTATTTTCTGGATGAGCAACTCTTTACCACCTCTTCTTTGCCATGGTTTGCAGATATAGTGAACTATCTTGTCACGGGAGCCGTCCCCCCCGATTGGACACCGCAAGATAAAAAGAGGTTCATCACTTGGTCGCGCATGTTTTTCTATGATGATCCATTCCTTTTTAAATATTGCGCTGACCAAATCATCCGACGATGAGTACCGAATGACGAAATTCCAAAAGTCATTCAATTATGTCATTCGGAAGCATGTGGAGGCCACTTTTCCGTGAAAAAGACAGTCGCTAAAATTCTCCAAAGCGATTTTTCCTGGCCCACAATGTTACGGAATGTCAATAATTGTTTCAAATCTTACGACAAGTGTCAACGGATGGGGGCGATTGCCCGACGAGACATGATGCCATTAACCCCTATTCTCATAATTGAGGTTTTCGATTACTGGGGTATTGACTGCATGGCCCCTTTTTCCTCTTCCTTTGGATACCTATACATCCTAGTCGCAGTAGACTATGTTTCTAAATAGGTGGAAGCTATAGCTACTAAGACTAATGACAATAAAGTGGTGATAAAGTTCCTGCACGAACACATACTTTCTCGCTTCAGTGCACCTAAAGCGGTAATCAGTGATAACGGTACACACTTTTGCAACAAGCCGTTCGAAAAACTTATGAAGACGTATGGTGTCAATCACAAGGATGGAACCACCTATCACCCACAAATTAATGGGTAGGCCGAGTTGGAAAATTGTGAAATCAAACACATACTAGAGAAGATCGTCAATCCTGACCGAAAATATTGTCCCTTCGATTGAGCGATTCGCTATGGGCCTACCATACTGCATACAGGAACCCACTTGGACTATCCCCATTTCGTTATGTGTATGGAAAACCTTGCCATCTTCCCGTTGAGTTGGAGCACAAGGCGTATTGGGAAATTAAGAGGGTAAATTACGATATGGACAAAGTCGGTGACGCCCGTAAGCTTCAACTAAATGAGTTAGAGGACATACGCAATGATGCGTATGAGAATGACAAGATTTCAAAAGCCCGGATGAAACTCGCACATGATAAGATTATTCGACGAAAAGAGTTTTGATCGGGAGAAAAGGTACTCCTCTATAACTCACGACTTCATCTATTTTCGGGTAAATTGCAGTCTCGATGGACTGGTCCATTCGGTGTGAAAAGCGTATTCGCCCATAGAGTAGTAGAATTGGAAGATCCAAACGGGAGAACACGTTCAAAGTCAATGGATAGTGCCTAAAGACATATGTTGAGGTGTGCATAGAAGAGATCGACACCATTTGGTTGTTGGACTCCGCTTACGGGGTAGAGTGAGCTCGAACTGAGAGGTCGTCGCACCCCCGACGTGTATGGGGGTGAATTCTTGTGTATACTAGTTGCACGTTGGATAGGTTAATGGAGTCCGTAGGATCACATAAAAAAAGGAGAGGAATTCGAGCACCAGCACGCTTTACGAGGAGAGCATTTAGAACCCCAGCATCGAGGTGAGAGGTTAGCAATGTCAAAATGGTGTCGGATCATCGGTAGGAGCAGCCGAAAGTCGTAAGAGAAGAGTATTTTTTTTTCTTTTTTTTAGATCGATCCGGTCTTGGGCACCCGGATTGGTCCGATTTGGGAATTATCGAAATGAAAAATTAAGGGGTTCGGATTGATCCAGTCTTAAGAACCCGGATCGATCCGATTTCTACAACTCCTTAAATTCCCTAGGTTCACCCCCTTTTCCCCCAATCCCTCTCCTTCCCTCCCATTTCGTCCCCAACCCTTCCTAACACCCTTTCCCTCCCAAATACCTCCCCCTTTTCCCTCCAAAAATCTACCCCACCCTTCCCCCCTATAAAATCCACCCCACCCTTCCCCCCTATAAAATCCACCCCATTTCCCACCCAACTACTCACTCTCTTCCTCTCTTTACCTATTTCCGTCCAGCACTCCTACTCACTCTCGAAACCATGGCCAACCAACCACTTCCCCAAAAATATGATTTCGTCGAAATTCTCGGTGACGGAGCCGCCGGCTACCGCTCCCTTCAAGAGGAAAGGTGGCGTGAACGTTTCTTCGGCCAACCTCGCAAACTCCAAATAGAGCGCCAAGTCATTTGGAATGACATTCCTAATTCCGTCACTGCTCTTTTTATGGCCCGGGGTTAGTGTCGCTTCCTCAATGAACCTCATAACGTGGTATGGCCAAACGCAGTGCGTTCCTTCTATGGCTCACTTGTTTGCACCGGGCATGACATGGCTGAAGCTTACATTGGCGGCATCCGCGTACTATTCTCTTTGGAACTTCTGACCCAGAAGTTAGCTGCTAAAGATGTCCCAATCCCACATCAATACATTTACCCAAACCCTCTTTCCCCACTTGAAAATTACATATGCATGTACCGCATCGACCCCAATGCTCACTGGATCAACGAAACATACCCGATGGGCCATCTAAGTAAGAAAGTGAGCCTCACTTTCAAAATCGTGTGCGCAAGCATTCTCCCAACGGGCAATAACTCGGCGATGCGCCAGCGTCAAGCCACCCTCGTATATCACCTCTTCGACCACAACACCCCCATTATCCTGGTACCTGCATTATTAAGGACAGATTCTTCGCCACCACGGATAAAAAGGGCATGACCCCTCTCACCTATTCCCGACTCATCATGTCCATGTTAGCCGACGCCAGAATTGCACCCTCACAGGATTTCCCGTGCCTCCCAACTCCTTTTGGGGCAACCACACGGACTAAACGTGAAAGACAACATGCCCACATCCAGGCCCGATAAGCACAGGAGGCTAGTGATACCGAAGAGGAGGATAGTGATGAAGAATCGGAAGAGGGAGGTGATGATGAAAGCAGCGAGGAAGACGGGGAGGATATCGTGATGGGTGAGGGTGACGCAGATTATGATTGTGATGAGGATTCTGATTTTCACCCGCCAATATAAAAATTAATCGGCGTCTTTCGGTGGTGGAAACATGATTTGACGGGTTTCTAACACAATACAATAGGGACCAAGCGGCCTACCGAAGGGATACCAACATGAGGCACCGTCTCCAAGCGGAGATGTATCGGATGACTATGGGCGCACCACCACCGTCCTGTTTCTATGACCCATATGATCCCAACGCGCACGGTAGATCTAATCCCCCACCCCAGTGATGCTTTTTCTAAAAATTGGTTGTGTAATTATTATTTTTTTATCACATGGTTATTTGTTTTCCTTTCCATTTGTAATGCCTGTTGGTCTATCTATATAAAATTCTGCATTTTTCATATATGTTCGTTTTATTTATTCTCGCTTTTAATTCGTTTTGAGTTAGATTTTAGTCATTTTTGCTTGAGGACAATGCAAAAGTCTAAGTTACGGGGGTAACAAGTACGTCTTTCTAAAACTTTACAAATTTTTAAAAATGCCCAAAAATTTTAAAAAAAAATCGAAAATATTTTGAAAAATCCAAAAATATTTTACTTCTGAATAAATAAAAATTGGAATTTGAAATTTTCAAAAATATCATTAAAATTCGGTTTAAAGTCTCAAATTGTAAAAACATAGTACACAAAGCCGAAATTGGCCAAAGATGAAAATTGAGCGAATATAGACGACTTAATGAATAAATGTAGAGATTAACCAATCCGGTGAGATTCGAGACTTTCATTTTTGTGAGCTTATAAATCAATCCGAGTTAATGGTTAACTCAAAGTTTTAATTTAGCGTCTAAAAATTTGTCGCGATCTCAATACCCTTGTCATGATCGGTTATGAGAAATGTGGATGATGTTGCCTTGAAAAACGCGCTAAAAATCTCTAAATTAAATTAATCTCGAGACACATATGGTAAAATAACTCGCATTTGGACAATGAAGTGGTCCCTCATTTGTTTACCCAAAACAATATGAGCCATAAAAAGTTGAAAAATTTATCCCCTTTTCTAACCCAATTGAGCCGAATAAAAATTTTCCTTTTTGTTTGGCAACCCCAAAACACCCAAATTATCCCGGAATTGAGAAAACTAAAAATCTCATAATTTATGTCTGAAAAGTGCAACAAAAGGGGCAGGAGAATAACAATGCTCAACAAAAATAGCAAGAAAAGAAAAGCGTGAAAAGCAGAAAAAAGTGAAAAAATAGAAAAATAAGAGAAAAATAAGAGAAAAATGAGCAAAAGCCCGAAAAAGCACTAATGGATATCTTAAGCATAGTTTCCAATTCCAAATTTCCCTAGCCCCTTTCCTTGTACCTGTTACACCTTATGACCCAATAAAGTCCTAACCGAGTCCAAATTGCGAAATTGATTACCACATGGAGAGCAAAAACAAAAAAAGATAATAAAAGAGATTAAAGGTGTGAATTAGAGGCGATGCTCCCATTTCCCTATAACTGTAATCTTATGATGAGATCCAGTTACCCTAAAATTCCGTCTTTCTATTTGTGTGTGTGAAATTGGTTCCAATGCATTTACTCTTTATATTACCGAGAGAAATAGCCACATTTTCGAGAGATTCGTTTGTGAGAGCATCCCATGAGATTTTGAAATCAAAACGAATTTTCGGATAAGTAACGTAATGGTCTATCGGTGGAAATTCGAGGTTAAATTTCTGGCTTCGCCCACACGCACTATAATTTAAGACCTTTGAACTTGAATTAATGATGACTATTTTCTGGAGAAGTTTGAATGATACAATTTTTGCATATTTTGAATTTTTCTTTAGTAAAATTTTGTGGGTATATTCACTGCAAACGCTCACCAGACACAACTCGTCCTACTAGGGTAACCTAGGAATTTAAAGGCTTGTTGCATACGCTAAATGCAATCGCTCGCGCGCAAAAGAGGAATTTTATCCTATTTTAGAGTTAAATCATGTTTTGATTCTTTTACATTGCTCGGGATGATCAAAGTTCTAAGTTAGAGGGGTTTGATTAGGCATAAATTCTTCCAAATTTATCCCTTAATTTAGAGGCTTTTATTACTCCGGACAACGGAAATTGAGTTGGTTTATCTCATATCATTGCTAACGGTTTCGTCCAACAAGTATCCCGAGTTTCATGTATTTCTTATTGATTTTGCAGGTATTTAATACATGAAAGAAAGAAAGAAACCAGAAGAAGCAAGAGAGAAGAAAGAAGACGAATAAAAAGGGAAAAAGCATAATTTTTACCAGGAATTTGGTTGAGGACCGAAAATAAAAGCCGAAGATCTCGAGTTTACGAACAAGTAGGAAGAAACGTCGTTCCAATCCGAGTTCTATAATAAAAGTTATGAAGACCCAAAGATGTGAGATAATCATGACATTTTGAAGAGATAATGAAGAGAAATTGAGAAGCAAATCCGGATGGCACAAAAAAAACGGATTGATCCGGGTACTAGAATTCACTGAATACAGTTGCATCTACCGGACCGATCCGGTCCTCCTAAAAAACGGATCGATCCGGCCCCCAAAGATCTCTGCATAAATCCTGTTTAGCGGACCAATTCAGGTGAAATGAAAAACAGATCGATCCGGTTATCACCCAGACCAATCCGAAATATCCTGACCACATCGATCCGGGGTCCGAGATTTTGGAGCTATCTTCTTCGAGATAGAGTCTTTCATGACTCTAACTATTGTATTTTTCGTAGTGTATAAATTTCTAACTCTTCCCAGACATTAATGGGAGCTTCTAATTCGTTTAGAGAAGCATTGTATATAATTTTGAGAAGAGAATAACAAGAAACCCTAGTTTTTATGTAGCTTTGATTCCAGTTCTGCAATTCAAGTATATTTGTTCCGATTCTTGCTTTCATTATTATTGTAATTAATTCATTAGGTAGTAATTTCATTCTTCTTAATCTTAAGTCATTAGTTAAAATGTTTTCTTTTATTAAGAGCATGTTTTCTTCTTGTTTTAATATGTCCGGCTAAGTTTTTAAGGGTTGGGGTGCATGAACCCCACCCGATGTAATTCACGACAGTGGAAATAGTTGTTTAGAATTAAAATATTAGATGAATCATGTCGTATAACTGGTACAACCGTCGTAGGACTTTTGATCTCGTTTGCCCTAGGTAATCGGGATACTTAAGATTGCGATGCGAGTATTGGTTACTGCGACACTGCTTTACTCGTCCTTTTCTTACATACTGTGCGGGCTATGATCCCTTATATATGTAATACTTAGTTGTACTAAAGACCGGGTTCATTTAAGGAAGTAATTCCGAATCTAGTATCCTACGAAGTGAATTGCTAGGGTGTGGGGGATTGTAACCCGACCTATTTATCATTTCATAATTAAAGTTTAGTCAAATTGTCATCAGATTTTCATTTAGTTAGAGTAGTTGGATTTCATTTAGTCGTAATCTCATTAGTTAAGTATTCTCAAATTTTGCATCTAGTGTAGTGTTCCGTTTCCCAAAATCACCTTTTCATTCTTTTTAGAGTCAAAGTTAGGTTACTCTCGTCTTTCCAATGTCGTCACGACTTCGTTCGTCCTGTTTCCCTGAGTATCGATACCCGACTTATCGAATTATTACTTGAGCGATAGGATTGCACTTGAGCCTATATGGTACGCACACTAGACACATTTGTGGTCGCATCAACAATGATGCATTGTGCACCAAACTGACTGAGTAGACGAGCAAAGAGAACAGTCCATGATCAAGATGGATTCATATCAGTAGCAGCTGGCCAAATAGTATAACAAAAAAGTCAATTCCAGGAAATTCTAGATAGGGGACTATATCCCAAAAAAAGTCCTCGGCAATGCCGTAAAATCGCCAGATAGCAAGCCGGGACCAAACTGGGAAGGACCTTTCTAGGAAATCAGGGATGACCTTGAAGGAGCATATCACATGGAAATGATGGAGGGTAGGGAGATACCAAGGGCATGGAACGCAACAAATCTCCAAAAATTCTACTTTTAGTCTTCTTTATCTTTATCAGGACATTTAGTTTACGTAAATTTTCATTTCAAACTTATGTTGCTTGTATGATATTATTAAATCAATAAAGGCGGATTGGCTCTCGCATTTCATTTTTTTATATTGGTTGCCTCAATTTTTTGTTATGTATCTCAATATTATGCACAATTTCCAAATTATAACTCCCTCAACACAAAGATAAATCACCTTTAGTTACAGTAAGCTACTCAGCTTATCTCAACCAAGGAATTTCCTCGCGTATGACAAAACTCCCGTGGATTATAATAAGTTATTCAACTTATTTCAATCAAGGGATTTTATTGTGCTGAGAAGGGTTCATAAGTAATAATAATAAGCTGTTAGAGTTTATTTCAAATGCTACAACCCTAAGGTCTTTGTCATAAACAAATACAATAGACCTCACGAGTTGCCCCCGACAACCACAGAAGCCCTATAAAGGATCCTTATGCAAAAAGTTAACCTAGGTTGGTTGCCAACTGTATTGGTCATTAAAAACCTGATCCGATAAATGGATCATTAGCCAGGTACATTCTCGCCATCATCTCACTTAGGGCTAAGGGAGTGTGACGACACGGGCTAAAAGGTAAGGCATATGGAATGATATTGCTAAGACATATTGGACTGGGAGAATGTTCGACACAAGTCATCAAACTCATTTAGTCGTCAGAGGCCCAAAATGGTTAACACTTGTTATTGATTCATTTAGTGAGTTAAAAGCCCAAAATGATTAATTTTAAGTACTAACTCATTTAATCGGCGAAAAGCTCAAAATAATCGACAATATTACATGGTCAGCAAAAGTCCTAAGTGGTTAGTAAATGTTAACTCTTCCTAATTGGTAGTCAAAATACAAAGGCAATCATTAACTCATATTTAGTCAGTATATGCTCAAAATATGGAACAAGTAGATAATTAAACCTTATATATTTTGGAAAAAATTGGAGAGTACAATTATAAGAATACAAGATACACTAAAGACCATACAAGGACCCAAACCAACTATGAATAGTGAGCAACGTACTCAGCTATGCATGCTTTTTAACCATCATATGGATTAGGAACGAACATCTCCTTGTCATCTTCAAGATAATGATTTAGAAGCTGGGCATGAATGGAATCAATTGGGACCCATTTATTATCTTTTGAGAAAGGAGTCTAATGACAAGTTGGGCAATCTGCCTGGTACTTAGTCCACAGGTGCGATTCCTTCAGAGTCTTGAGCTCCTTAAGGGCAGTCAACCAACCACGCTTGAAGGCAACCACCACGGCTTCTTTCATCCTTACTGGTGTATCTGTTCACCCTACATTATAACCCACTGTCCACTCTTCTCGAGAGACCATTCTGAAGAGATGCCCCATCCTTAAAATATCCCTTTGAAGACCAGTTACGATGACATATCCTCTTTGGACATCATTTTTTATCTCGACGACCCCTTTCTTCAAGGCATCATTTTTGGCCTGGATTAGGTTGCCTACTCGGCCCATATCATTGATCTTCAAGAGTTGAGCCTCTAACCATTTATCCCCTCTTTCACTAAGGAGCCGATTTCCTTATTGACTTGAAGGTCATCCTTTAGTTTGGCTACCATCTCAGATTGGTCCTTGTACTATTCAGTCCTCACTTTTAGCTGCTTGTAGAGCTTCACGAATGCCTTGCGAACTTGGCTACTAATGCCTAAACCAAAAATCCTCCCCGAGTTTGAAGTAGGAGGGATATAGTCCTCCAGGATAATAGACTACCAACAACACAATAAATAAAAAATGCAACATACATCAGCGTAATTAAAAGAACAAGGAGCATCAATAAAAGAAAAAGTCTTTTTCATTGATCAATAGGTGGAGGAAAAAATCTAATACAACTAGACAAAGGGAAAATTATAACTAACGAGCAAAGAAAAAAAGTCCTAAAATTATGGAACTTTACTGCTTAACCTGCTTGGAGCTTTCTGGTGCCTTCCCTTTGTCAGCAACCCTCCTCTTTTGGTCGTAAGCCGCTTTGACCTCAGCAAAATTCTTCTCTTCATGGTCGGTAGGCTAACCAACTAGAGGCTCTTCATCATCAAGTTTAGAGGGTCCTGGGATATGGAGCTGGAACATGTCAGGTTCTAGAGGGACTTTCGTTTCCCCCAAATCTTGATCCCATCCTTTCTTAAAGGACACTTTTTTGGCATACGCAATCTGGATCTCACCATCATCATAGGCCTCATCTCAGCCTTCTGTGTAGCTGCTATCCTTCATGCTTGGGATCTCCTCCTCCAACTTTTGAACCTTCCTAACCAGACCTAGATTTTCTTTAACGAGCATCTCCTTCTCTACGACCACCCGACTGCTAGTCGCCTGAAGATTAACGTAGGCCTTTACCGGTTCTTTCTCTCTCTCATGCTCAAGTGCAGCACTAGCATCGGCTAAGTCCTTTTTAGACATTTTATGGCTTCTTTTAGCTCCTCGTTTTTCTTCGATTGGTCGGCATGACCATCCAGAAAGGTAGTAAAGTCAGTTAAAAACTACAAAAATAGAAAAAGAAGGGTTAGTGTGCAAAAGATAAACACAGAGTGCCAGTTGGGCCAACCTCAGTCGTGAGGAGTGCTCACGATCGACCATGAGTGTGGCCCCTTCAGCAAATTAGGGGCAAGCATAGGAATATTGGTATCACTATACCCCTTAACAACCATATAGAAGAAGGGATCAACAGGGGCCTTCAATGACACCCTCTTCTTGGCCTCATCTTCTATCTCTCTCTCTCTCTCTCTCTATCTCTCTCTCTCTCTCTCTCTCTCTCTCTCTCTCTCTCTCTCTCTCTCTCTCTCTCACTCTTCTTCTCATTTTCTTCTCTCTTATTTTTATCCATTTCCTTCTCCTTTCCACTGGTCCCCGAGATGGAGTCATAGACCTTAGGGGAATCCCCCTCTGCTCTTTTCAGATACTTTATCCAATTAGATAGCACAGCTTGGTCGTCATCATCAATGTTCAACACTTTTATCTTCACAAGGGTGTCATGTCTTCTTCTTCTCATCCTCCTCAATATCCTTCCTCTTCTTCCTCTTCCTTTCCCTCAATTGGTTCAAAAGGCCCTTCTTCAGAAAGTTCCAAGACATGGTCTTTATCGACTGGCCGAGCGATGAAACTACTGGTTGTGTTCTTATACTTAGGCAAATAAGCAGCAGCATGAGGGTGCTCAACGTCAGGAAGTCTATCTTGAACTCTCTAAGCTTTGAGTAGATCAATAACTCTTAACTCACGAAGGGCAGGTTCTTAATTTTTGTCACGAGCTGCAAGACAGAGGGAGAATACATACATATATATATATATATATATATATATCAGAAAAAGAAGACAGAAGTAATAGAAATAGTAAGTAAACAAAAGAAGAAAGACAATGTCCTATATAATCCTCTCCCTAGTTTGGGATCCAAGGACCTCGGTACCTCTCTCCCTTCGGTAGGGGAGGATGTTGCCAATTTTTGGAAATAAAGCCTTGCCCCCAATAATCTTTATGGGAGTCAAGAATATTCACGACTAAAACCCTTACGCCCTCTGGGACTACCGCACTTCAGTCCGGGCATCTACTGGGGCTACCTCTTACTCTCTGGTATACGACATTGAAACAGTCCTACCCATTGAACTATAAATACCTTCATTACATATTATGCTTGGCAGCAAAGTCAACGAGGAAGACTGACATCAGATTCATTTCAATAAGTTATCGCTCTTAGACGAAAGGAGGCTAAAGGCTCTATATCATATACAGGGGTACCATCGTCGGATAGCGCGATCATTCAACTAAAAAATCAAGGACCGTGGTGTCCGAGAAGGGGACTTAGCCCTTAAAGAAATCATAGAACCCGTCTGGAACCCCAGAGGGAAATTCAAGCCAAACTGGAGTGGTCGCAACATTGTGAAAAAGATCCTATCTGGTGGAGTCACTATGCTCACTAACTTTGATGAAGAAAAGACGACACGTCCAGTTAACTTGGACCATCTCAAGAAATTCTACCCCTAGTCTGAAATCTCGTCGCGCTTACGACTCCTCTCATCCCCCTTCTATTCTTAAAAAAAATTCTTCATTTCCCTTTAATCAGAACTACGTGGGTGGACTGATCCTCTAAAAAAAAATTCCTTTCAAAATGAAACTCGATTTTTTTTAAAACCCCCAGAGGTACCTAGGAATCTCATACGCTTTACATAGGCATGGTCCCTTTCTTTTTCACAAAATGCCACTATTTTCTTACCTTCAATAATAACAGTTCATTTTATCATTTACGTGAACAAAAGTATTATTTATACCTTAGCGATCGGTATTGATAATTCAAATGTAGAACTCATCAAGAGGTATAACAAAATAAT
Source organism: Sambucus nigra (assembly GCA_949130495.1). Classification (NCBI taxonomy): domain Eukaryota; kingdom Viridiplantae; phylum Streptophyta; class Magnoliopsida; order Dipsacales; family Adoxaceae; genus Sambucus; species Sambucus nigra. Next base: position 625,250,013 of record OX422210.1, on the reverse strand, counting down.
TAAAATCCTTTTATTTTATAAATGGGAGAATTCAGTACAATTACATGAAATATCAGCGTAGGGAGTTAAAAAATAACCCCCCCGACCAACTAAGATACCTCTAAAATAAAATTACTCAAACCTTCCCAAATTTATTCCCCAAACAACCAAAAATATCTCCACCATAAAATCTTCACAAGAAACAAACACCACCATCCATATCCGCAGCTGTTGAAGACCCAAACCCATCATCATTTGCTTCTTGATCCCCCCAAACTTCCCCTGCTTGATTGGTGTGCCGAAGGAGCTCCATGGAGCGATAAGCTCAAACCAGCCTAGAGAAAACCACAACGCCCCCTCCATAGTATCAAACATGACAAATCATATCTGTCCGGTCTCTTCTGCCAATATCTTAGCTACTACCCTCATCCACAACCATTTTATATAATCTTTTGAAACATACTAAACCCTTCCAATAAATTGAGAAGGACGAGTTGACGGTTGACGATTGACGGTTGATGATTCTCCACAGAGAACCCAATCGCATGCGCAAGCCTTTAGTCAAATCCTCTACAGGAAAGACATCTAAAGTATGGAAAGGCACAATTTTCTCCTATCCGACTTGATGCAAGAGACGCTAGGTAAATATAATGAGTTTTGCCGAAGGCTAACAAACCGAACGTATCGGTATTCCCCCAGTTCCAGAATGGGTTGTAACCCCCCCCCCACCATGACACCGACCAGCGTAGACATCGAGCTCCGTGATCCACGAACCAGTTTACCCAGTGCTCTACGGAGGGGCCAAAGCGAATAAAATAATGAGTGAAGAAATTTGGCAAAGCTGACAAGGGATATTCAAGAGGAACACCAAATGGAATCTCTCACCTAACCACATGAACAGCATAATCGGGCTCCCTCTCAAAAAATCAAAACATCCTTTTCGCCAAGCATCTAGCCGTTTAGGGTCTCTACCAGTATCACCACTGGAGGATTTCGACGATATAATATCCACGCTATAATGGTATCCAGTTGAGGGTCCACCATCAGGTCCCTGATCACCAGTAGTAGCTTTGAAGTTAAGCCCAGGGCAACAGCTTCGGCATGGCCCGCATCGTTGAAATCCCACAGATGCAAAAAATACAGGACAACTGAGAGAGAGATCGTTGCCCAATGACCAATGGTCGAGTCACCGAAGGAGAGATTTGGATAAATCCTGTTAACAGTTCCCAATGAGACCAAGAGAATTCAGGCATAGTCATCGGCACGCTGGGATTAATCCCCAACATGGCTGAAAAATCCTTATAAGTCAAACATAACTCATCCAAGCCAAAGCGAAAAACATGATCCTAGGGATACCAAAATTGTGTTGTCGCTGCCAGCATGTTCCAGTCGATGGGATGGTTGCGTCACCAAGAGACCCATCGCAAGTTAAAAGCGTATAATCTACATTGTACAGACACATAGCTTCCAGGCTCTCTAGATACGAAGCAAATTCTACACTCATGGGAAGGGCCATTTTGGGATATAATAAGACAGAAGATAAGAAATAAGCAAGAAAGAAGAAAAAATATAAATGGGTGAAAAAACCTCACCACTATACCCCTTTTTATACATGAAAATCTTGTCTAAACAATAAGAAATCTGAGAAACTCGAATAAATACCAGCCCCACCAAGTACTTTGAAGATGCAGAAAGTGCAATAAAAGCTTTAGGGTGATTTGACTGGACTCACCTGCCGATGTAGGATAAGGGGTATGCCGATCGGCACCCCCTTATTTTAGAAAATTCTATTTTTCCTTTTTTTGTCAAAATCAAAAATTTTAAAAAATAATAAATCCTTCTTTCAAAAAAATTTGGGTTGTTCCGATATTATCCATATTTACTCATCCTTTCCTAAAATAAATTTTCTATTGAGTTATTTTAATATCTCGTCCTTTTTATGGTCTCAGCAACAAAGTAAAAAGTGCAAGTATATTAAGTCATTTAAGCAAAGATAAATAAATAAAAATCTCGTTCATTTTATATATATTTCCATTTGCATCATTACAATTTTTCACGAAAGAAAAGAAGAAAAAAAATAGAAAAAGCAAAAAAATAGTGGGACTCAGCTCGAAAACCCCAATCTCTCAGCTCTCTCTAAGAGCCCCCATCCCTATGGCGAGCAAGCTTCCCTCGAAGATGAGTGGTGGAACCTCCACTCCCCGATCCTTCCTCCGAGGGACATGAAGGAACCAGAATCGAATCGCTGATGTAGTCAGTCACTGAGGCCACCTAGTCTTGGATGTACCTGAGCCATGTAGTCGACACCCGGACATGCTACAAACAAAGCAACAAAAATAAAAGGCAAATCAGTCAGTCTAAAGCGAAAAAAATCCATACAAGGCCAAAGAAAGAAAAAAGATATACCTCTGGTTGAAGAACATCCTCCATCAGCACCAACACCCCCGGATCCATCGCATTAGGGCGATGCGACATACGTAGCGGTCTCCCTCCAGCCAATCAGAAATTATACGAAGGCGATGTAAGCTAAATGAATGGAACCTTTGCAGTTGCTGCTGACGATGACGCACCACTTGTGTTGTGGGCAAACCCCACCAGACTACTCGTACCCACGTCCGAAGCCATAGGAGGCAGAGGCATATTCACCACATCATAGATACAAGAAGGCATCAGCTGGCTCATCGAAAGTTAAGGTAGTCATAGGTCGCCACCGTATCCGTATATGACGAATAAGGCTCGCTAAGCTTAACCGCCCTCCTGGTCTCCACCGACATCTCCTCTATCTGCCTCATGTAAATCGGGGGCACCGCCGGTGGGACCACCAACTCATCCTCCACAATCCGGTGGACCACTCTCTCCCTCAAATACCAAGAGTAGCCGAACTCGTGAGCCAGCAACCGGTGCATATGCGCATGCACCCTAGTCACCCCCATGTACTGGACAACCCTCCACCAGTAAAAATAAAGTCACCTGCAATTCTCAATAAAGATAAATATTTGCACAAACAGAGAAGATGCCAAAAAATCATATAAAAGAAAAAAGGGAATAATCTGGTCGCTCATCAGGGTGTTTAAGGCCTGACGCATTGTCGACAGAGAATGAGGCTGCTTCGACCGTCGGTTGGACTTCCGCCACCGATATATGCGACAGATTTCCCCACCTCGTCATCATATAAATCTACCAAACGGACATTGAGCCCGATCACCGCATAAAACCGCGTCTGCAGAAACGATAAGAGTCAGCAATCATAAAAACTAAAAGGAAAAAATGCAAGAAAATACATAAAGAAAAATGCTAGAATTACCTCAAGAAGATACGTGCCCCTCATAAAGTTATGCTGATAATACCGACTAAAAGAATCAAAAGAAGAATAAAGGGTCGCCAAGGTCAGGCTCCCCCAGTCATAAAGAGGGATATTTGAAAATACCCTAAAAAATGGTAAAAACCATAGGTGGACAACATCGCCACTCGACGCCAACAAGAAACCCCCCAACAAAATAAGAATGAATAAACAGGCCATCATCCGTACCTGCAACCCATTTGTCTCGTCGATCCTTCGACTCAAAAGCATCTTCCACAGAGTAAAAATGCGGAATCAAATCACCGGAGACTATCCTCCCCACGTCTCCCAATGCAGCATCAATCGCCTCATGTGTCACCCTCAAAGACCGGTCCACCTCAATCTGCATGGACTCACAATCAATCCCCATCAACTGCTGGATGCCAATGGGAGTCACGGTCATATCCTAGAATCCCAAATGAATGGTGTGGGTAGTGACCCACCACCTCTTCCACGGCACACATAGAACAGCTATAGAGCACGATTTCTCATCCAAAGCATATGATAGGTGACCAAAACCTGTAGAGGAAACTACCCAGCGCTAAAAGGTGCTCCCACATATCCTTAAACTCCGTCATCCCTCGAGAACAAAAGCTCATCGAAGCTATGTCAGTCTGCCAAAATAATGAAACCTTTTATCAAAGAAACAAAAAGAAGAAGAAAAGAAGAAAAAGAATGACAAAGGTCGTTAATACTTACGTAGCCACTAGGCTTCCTCACCCTAGATGACCGGTGATATGAAGGCTCTCGCAACAGAAAGCAATCATCAGCAACTGGCTCGAACAACTTGATGGCATTTTCGTTGCCCAGAGCCAGGGGCACCCTAGCATACCCGCATCCCCGGAGTCCACTATAATTCTCCAGCGGAATCCCCAAACCTCAAGACATCCCCAATGGAACTCAAATCCTCAAAAATCAAAGGTTTCCCCAGCAAAACTTCCAAATCCAACTTCCCCAGTGGAGCTATAAGCTAGTCGAATATCTCTCTGCGGTAGCGTCTCAGAGAAACACATTCCCTAGTGGAATCCTAAAACCTCATATCGTCAACTATTTCCCCAACGGAATTTCTAGACTAAAATATCTCCCAATCCATCCACCATAAGAATTTTATCTCCCCCAGCAAAGCTATCTCCTCTTAAAAGGACATAATCCCCAGCCATATGTCTTTTTCCTAGTAGAGTCTAAACAAAAGGGTAAATTAAAGACTCCCCAGAGATCAAACCCCTGCATTATAATTTTAGGTCTTCAGAATTAATCTCGACCCGCAGAATTGGTCTCCCTAACTTTAAGTCCCCAGAATTGACCTTGACCTATAGAATTGGTTGCCCCAACTTTAGGTCCTCAGAATTGACCTCGACCTGCAGAATTGGTCACCACAACCTTAGGTCCTCAGAATTAACCTCGACCTGCAGAATTGGTCGCGTAAACGTTAGGTCCTCAGAATTGACCTCGACCCACAGGATTGGTCGTCCTAACTTTAGGTCCTCATAATTGATTTTGGACTGCAGAATCGACCATCTCCAGCATTATCTTAGGTTCTCATAATCGATCTCGACCCTATGAAATGGTCATCCTTGTCCCTTTGGTCCGCATAATTGACCTTTTTCTAAAAACATCATGTGGTGTCTATTCGATGGCTTTCACTTGTTCCCAGCTCACTTATCGAGAGGCTCTATAAACACCACATTTTATGCCCCTCATGTATGTCCTTAAATCCCTAGCACCTCCCTAATCACCATGAACCCCATGTCATACTCCGAGTACTGATCTAGAGGCCATTAAGTTATCCTCAGACCGAAAGCTCTATGAATCTTTGAAGGGATCTGAATCCACTTTACAACGGTGCATCCCGTTCACAAATCGGCATAACGGTGTGGACGAATGAACCATTTAACTATCGAAAACCGATCTAGAGGCCACCAGGCTCTCCCGGGTCCCGATTTGACCCCAATAAACTTCATAGTCAGAGCGAAAGATCAATGAATCTTCTAAGGGAACTAAAACTAATTTCTTACGGTTTGCCCCATGTATGAAATAACATAACCATTCAGATGAACGATCCATTTTCCCTCAAAAACCGATTCGAAGTCCACTAGGCGCTCCTAGGCTCCGTTTGACCAAAGTTAACTCTTTAGCTCGAACAACACTGAATGGATCTTCTAAGGGCACTAAATACCCTTTTCAACGGTCTGCCTCATGCACAAATCATCCTTATATTTACGGACAAATGACCCTTTTTGCTCTAAACGGTCACCGGGCACTATTGTGCCTTATTTGATCAAAGTCAACTCTCTGAGCAGAGCAAATCTCTTTGGAACATCAAACTTCCTCGCATAAACTTTCCAATATTCCCCCCCGCACAATTCGAACTTACGATTTGGACGAACGATCCATCGTTGTCCGATGATCTCCTGTCCAAAGGATCGATGGGAGCTTCTGAGCCCTGTTTGATCCAAAGTCATCTCTTGGGCCCGGGATCAGCCCAAAGGATTCTCAAAGGTCTATGAATAACCTTTCCAATGGTATAGCCCGTGCGTGATTTGGACTTACAAATTACGTTTTACGATTATTTTTTCGGACAATCTGCATGAGATTGCCAATTGGCAAGTCCATTTCCCTGCATATCGATAGTGTGTCTAGGGATGCGTGTCAATAGGCAGGTCAAGGACAATGCTGATTGGCACCCCCTTAACCTTATATAATGAGATCTTGAGCTCACTTTGAATCATAAACATCAACTTCAGTGATCTCAGCAACATTATTCTTAAGTGAGCGAGATTTCCTTGTTTGAAACCTTTCTCCACCTTTCATTTCCATCACTTTCACACCCAACTTAGCAAAATCCCTCTATATTCGTCACCCACTATCTAGGAAGCTCATTAATAATCAAGATCAATCTCCAAGTATCTAAGTAAGGTCCAAACATTCTTCTCTCTCTTTAAATTTCTTTATTTTTGCATTTGTTATATAAGTTCTTACTTTAACTTTTATTTTAGTCCATACGTATATTTATATTAATATTCAATCCCTTATTAGTAGTATTGCATATAATATATTTTCTAAAAAAAAACCAAGAAAAATAGGGTTACACCTATAAGTTCCAATGGTATTTTCACCATATTTTCTCAAAACTAAAAACACCTTTTTCTGTTACACACATATAATAAAATCCCTGTTTGAATTTATGGGATAAAACCCACCTTCGTGTTGCATGCGAACTACGGGACTTTGATGTCTTTAAACTCTACGTAGACGTCTCTGGCTAAGACCCGAAACTCGAGTCCTATTTTCCAATTTTCCTTTTTTTCTATTTCTTCCATATATTATTCATATATATCATACTTGTGATTCATATTTGCATCTTATCTAACAAATATTATCGTTTCAACATAACGATCAATATCTCGATAAAGCGCACACATCATATTTTTAATTATTATTTTGAGAATATTCCTATAGATGACCACACTATGTCTTATCCATGATGCGAGTCGAGCGATTTTGATCTCCACTTATAAATACATGCACACACACTTCATGGAGAAATTAAGGAGAATTGTAACATAAATCCATGAGAGACCAAACGAGCGGGATGGGTGACTAACACCTTCCCATTTCGTAACTTAGCCCCCGAACTTTTGATCTAATTGGTTTTGCAAGCATCAGTTTGCCTTGATGCCATTCTCTTGAGGCGATAATATATCCTTTTGCCTATTTTGTGCAAAATAGGTTGGCGAACCTATCTCTTTACATCACCCCATATCGACGACGGCCGAAGTGTTACTAGAAAGAGCATGAGACCTCTCTCTCTCTCTCTCTCTCTCTCTCTCTCTCCATCGTGCGTGCGAGCTCCAACCCTCGAGGTGGAGAAGGAGAAGAAACCACCCGGCTAGGGATGGTCACAGTGGCGACTGTACTGGGGACTTACTTGTCATAAGAGGGCTAAACTATGTTTACATGGGTGTTATTCTTTTGTACTTGTATACCTATGCACCTACCTGTATGCAAGCAAGATTGAGACACTACTAACGAATGTCTCAAAATCTACTTTAGGTGTAAGAATAGTGAACTCATGTGAAGTGAGTTAACCTAATCAATAAACCAAGTCTGAAAATGATTTTTACACCAACGATGCCCAAAACTATGTAATGCTTTTTGAATTTTTTATAGTAAGTGCAAACCCATTGATCTTCAACTTAACTCCCTCAAAATCTCTTATGTATTAATAACATTCACAATTTTGAAGAAATCAATTCTCATTTTTAGTAAAGCATCAATGTTCAAAGCAAATGGATTGGCCCTTCTGTTTTATATGGCGTTAATCTTTTTAGCTCCTATTAATTATAAATGGTGACTTTTCATACAGAGTCAACATGTCTTTCGTAGCCTCTTTCCATTGCTTAGAAAAAAATATTTTTATAAAAAAAAATGAATTTTTAAATCCAGGCAATGGTTCTTACATGCACAACTTTTTATCATCTCATTTTTCACATTTCGTTCGCTTTAAAAGCACAATTGAGATGAAAACACTACAATTGACATGTGACAGGTAAGTGCAATACTCATATAAACTCATGCTCGTGTGCATTAAAGGTGACTAGGAGTAACATGTAGCAAGATATCATAAAATCACATTTAAATGACTCAATACAATATAAAGCACATATATGAGATGATGTCACGTCTTAAAACACTACAAAATAGTCATGTGAATATGGAATTAATGGTTGACTTGAAGATCTTTAATGTTCTTCCATATATATGGTGGAAAAAAATGACAAAACTCTTTTTGTCTTTAAAAAAAAATTATCAAAACAAAATATTTTTGCCTTTTTTATTTTTTCTTAAAAAGAAATCGAAAATCTTTTTGTATTTTTCAAAAAATTTCAAGAAAAAGAAAAATCTTTTTGGATTTTTAAAAAATATATCAAAATGAAAAATATAAGTACAATAATAGTATAATCTAGCAATAGCCATGTAAAATATGAACATGAAAATCATCCTATGATAAAAATAAGTCTAAACCTCAATCATAAGGCCCGAAGGAGCTCTCAAAAGAAGATGACATCGTATGAAATTCCTCCATCAATTTTTGTGAAGTTTTTAATAAATACTCTACTTTCTTTATAAAACTCTCAAAATCTCGTGATGAGTGAAATCATGTGGAGTAACATGTGTGGTAGTGCGTGTGGGAACTCATGTAGGTACTCATGTGGTAGCATAATGTGGAAGATACCTATGAGATACTCTCCCCAACTTAAAATAAAATTCCTTATGGTGACCTCTATGCTTGTAATGGGAACAAACATACACGGGCTTGGGTCCACCTATCTCAAAATATATAGGATGATCTCTCCAGTTGGGTTAGGTCGAAGGACAAAATGGATCTAATACAAACTCTAAATCTGGCTCGACTGCAACGTGGGAAGTGGACGTACCGTCATAACCTATTCTTACCTCTCAACGTTATCGAATGCGGGACCAAGGAACATATTTTGACCGAGCACACTCGCTATCTCTCTAAGTTGGGATAGATGGTATTCAAGTTTATCACGAGTCTCCAATGAAGATTGAATCTTACCCGTAAGACTATCCACAGTATTGGTAAAATCATTTTTTTCGGCCTAAAACGATCAACTGCTCACATAAAGAAGCCGTCACCTTCTCGACTTGACTCGTCAATGCTTCACACACCCTCAAAACTTTCACCTCTCTCTCCAAATCTAACATCTTAAGTGACAAATCCTTATTAATCTTTTTCGTCTTCAATGTATCGGTGTAATTATCACTAAATGCCTTTTGGAGACCACCTTCTCCCTCACTTACACTATCATCCTCACTTTCTCCTGAAGTGCTCAAATCATCACCGAGGCTTTCACATTTGGATGTGTCCGTATCGTCATAGGACAAACTATTAGTGCTTACGTGACTAGCTATGAACACAACGCGCGTTTCATGTGGTGATTCTCCACCTGAATCTACCGACTTAATGTCACTATTACTAAGAGTGGCTTTATTTGCAATATCTTTTCCCTTTCTCTTTAGCCTAGTGGGACACTCATGTTCCTTGTTCCCTTTACCTTCACACTCATAACACCTTATATCAGCCTCTTTCTCACCGCTACTCTTGACCTCATTCTTATTTTTGTTTTTCTCAAAAATCTTTTTATTTGAAGAATTTTCTTTGGAAAATTTGAGAAAATTTCCGTAAACAAGGTCAAGTCATCCACATCAAAATCCCCCTCATATTCAGACTCACGTATTCTCTCATTTTTATTTTTCTTAGCTTGAGTCTTTAAAGCAGTCCCAACTTCCTTAGGTTTAATGGTTTTAGGGAACATATCTATCTCATATATTTGAAGATCTTCTATAAGTTCTTCTAACCTAAGAGTGTCTAAAATACCGAAAGAGTTAAGAATCGTAACCTTGGGAATAAACTCATAAGGGAGTGACCTCAAAATCTTTTTCACGACTCTCATCTTCGAAATTTTCTCACCCAAATTAAAATTAGTGTTAACGGTGTCCGACAAATAAGTATAAAAATTATCAAACGACTCGGACTCTAACACAGTAGTGGTCTCAAATTGGGTGGTCAAATTTTGAAACTTTGATGCTTTTACAACATTGGTTCCCTCATGTTTGAGCTAAAGGGTGTCCCATGCCTCTATTGACATGGTGCACATCATGATGCTACGTAACTTGTCAGGGATAACGGCTCCAAAACTAGCACTAAGGCCGTGGGAGTTGTAAGTGCTCCGTTTAAACTCATCATGAGTCCATGAAGAGACGGGTTTAGGATTTGTGACGTTGTCAACAACGATAGTTGAAGGAGTCCTCCCTCTTTCACATACTAACCAAACTCTCTCATCTATGGCTTTTAAGGCATACCTTATCCTAGCTTTATAATAAGCATAATTTGTGCAATCAAAGATGTTCAATTGATTATACAATTCTTTCATTAAAATACGGTATTTCAAAGATTAACAATTTTTCAAAAAATTGATATTAAAGAAAAAATAAGTTTTTTGAAATAAAAAATCACACAGTATTTTTGTGCAAACGACTCTGATACTAATTTGAGAGCGCGCTTTCTCGATCTTAGTGGAATGATTTATATAATTGAATGTCCAACAAACACAAATCCAAATTTTATCTTTTTACCCTAAGACGTACATTTAAGTGATAAAACAGATAAAGTAAATCATGTAATCAACAAAGGCAAAGTTTGAGGAAAAACCTCTTACGGGAAAAACCTTTTATTTCAGCACTTTAGAAATAATACAAGATAGTCGATTTATAATACTACTTAAAACCATCCACAAGTATAACGTGTTAATCTTCGCAAATCTTTAAAGAATATTACTTGTCTCCAAGTAGTCCACCTACGGCCTTCCACCCTCGGTATCCACTGATCAGCATTTGTCTTAAGCAATGATCCCCACGAGAATCACAATGGTCAGCAATGAAGATGATCCATCCACAAGAGTAGTGTATACAAGAATATAAAACTATCTTGGGTTTAAACTGATTCACACAAATAAATTTTGGGGATGTGTTTTGTGAATCAAAAGAGTTTTCCAAACTCAAAAGGTTGAAACTTTTGCAAAGTGTATGGATAAATCGTTCTAACAAAAGTCTTAATAAAAATAAATAGGAAATACGTATTTATCACGTAAACATAAATTTCGAGGCAGCGTCACTCGTTCGAAAAAAATGAGGCTCATTCGAACGAGACTAGAAGTTCGTTCAAACAAAATTGGATCTCGTTTGAACGATTTTGCCATCTCATTTGAATAGGATTCAAACGATGCCAAATAGTACACCAGTGCGCCCTCGTTAGATGCTCATTAAATAAAGATATTGAACGACCTCGAACGACTTAGACATCTTGTTCGAATGAGAATGCCTTCTCATTTGAACTAGGCAAGCGAATTTTGAAAAACATTTTAAAACATAAGAAATGCCTCGATTTTAAACTAAAAAAATCTTGTTTCAGATTTATTAGAAATAAAACATCCCTAAATAAATTTAACGAAAAAATTTAAATTCCTCAAAGCTTTATACCTTCATAAAGTGGAGAACTATTGAACCTGGAGATGTTAGAGATTCGCTTTTTGGTGACGACTCGAGTTGAAGTGTAATGGGATACGCCAAAATCTATGTAAGCCTAAGCTTTAAGAAAATGACAGGAATTATGCTCTTACAATATACATTTCGACCTGAATTTTCCCAAATTATTTACAATTGGGACATGAAGTTCCTCAATAATTATTCAAAGTTTGGAATTTGCAATTTTTTTCGCTCAAATATTGGGACCTAATGTTCTTGAATTATTTAGACTTAAAAGTCTTAAAGAAAATATATCACAATTAAACTTCCAATTTTGATTGTCTAATTGAATGGGTATGAATTGAAAGTCTCTCAATCACCATTAATTTGCGACATGCAAATCCCTAATCAATATTTTGACCGGAAGTTCAAAACTTATCATTTGAAAATTGATATATAATTTTCCAAATTACTATTAAAAAATTGAGTCTTAAAGTTCTCGACAACAATATGGCTTGAATAAAAATTAAATTTTTGATTATTTATAGGGTATGGGTATTAAAAATTATCATTTATACTGGACTTAATGCTCAGAGAATATATATTTTTATTTTGAATTCATTTCAAAATAAATTAAATATTACAACATGACTTTCAAACTTATTGGCTTTTCATTTTATTTATTATATAATATGTCTTTTTAAGTATTCTTTTAATGGTTAAAGATCCCTTTGACTATCCTATTAATTATTTTATCATTAACAAATTGTCTTGACCTTTTTGTTCATTCAAAGCATTAAATTATATTTTTAGTGGTATCTAATAATAATGCTTCTCTCATTCCAATAATTTGTTATGAATTGGATTCTTGGGAATATGTAGAGAGTGTGAAAGAAAAATTATAAATCCTAAGTTAGTTAAAGAAATAAGAAAAGTTTTTTTTTTCATCATCAGTCGGAGTTGATATATTTTTAGCACTTTTTGGGAAGATGCTTTAACTTTTTTACCCCTTATCAAATTTGAAGTTTTGATACAAAAGGGTAGGAACATTAATATCATTGAACATTGACAATATTGAGCCTGAAGTTCAATTATTTAAGTAAAACCAAAAGTTCTTATAACCAAATGATGGAACTTTAATTTCTTAAATAAATTTTATAATTTTCTTTGTTATTGATAAATGTCGAACTGGAAGCTCTATATTTCAAATAATTCACACTGGATGCATTGTGAAACAAAAGTTTTATATTTTAAACCTTGTAGTTTATATGAACCCAAATATTTATTTTCATATGACATAAAATAGGACCCAAAGTTATAAAATACTGGATCAATTTATGGATACAATATAATCAAAAGGATATAAAGTTCTAAATTTCTATCCCAGGAACCTGAAGTTTTAAATTACTATAGTGAGAACTTGAAGTTTTAATCAATGATACCCAAGTTATAATTGACAACTTGAAGCTATAATGACTTTTCAGTTGATTATTTGTCATATATATTTAGTGTCTATAAAATATTATCAATATATATTTATTTATTATATCACCATGATCAATATTAGACCATACTTGAAGTATTGACAAAACCTAATTTTTTTTCTAGATATATATTAGAAACATGGAGATTCTTATTTATAAACATGAAGTCTCTGGCATCTGATCAAAAACATTAAATTTTAATTCACTGGTGAAGAACCAAAGTTATAGCGTTAATTAGCTAATTAGTCGTTATCTAGTTTTACATCTTGACTCATATTCGTATAGTTAAAGGTTTTCTTAAAGCATAATAGTTACATCATGATATGTAGTAAATAATTCAATGTCATCAACATACCTGAAACATGATTTTTTTAGTCATATTTTTTTGGATGACTTTTCATAAATTTAACGATCTTTATCTTCGAATCTGAAATTCTTTTCGGATTATTATTTATTCTAGGAATATTTGTTCCACAAAAACTAGAAGTTTTTGTTATCCGACCTATTTTGTGAATATCTCATAATTATTTGATAAGACCTTTCTTTTAAAATCATTCCATTTGTTTAGGTTTGGTTACCAAAATATTAATCATTAAATAAATTATAATTGTTATGTATCTATATATTGGGGCTCACTTTACACACTTCATGGGCTATCTGTATACCTAGAACTGATAATCTTAAATTGCCATTATATAATACCCTATATTTTCATAAACTATATTTATTATTTATTAAGTATGAAATAAATTAATAAATGGGACTAATTATCACTTGTGTGATTTAGTAATAATAAATTGATATAATTTAGATGGTAATTAAATTTTGCATACGGTATGAATTTTGTAACATGTGTTTAGAATAATTAATTAGTGACATTAGTTTTATAATTGTGGACTATGTGTACGTATAGAATAATTAAGTGAATTATTATTGATGTCGTGAGGTATTATCGTATATTGTGAGTAATGTCATTTAAACTGGACTTTAGGGTGACACGGATGTCCGTTTATGTAGTTTTACTGCTTTAAATTGGTCCATGGAGGTAGGTATTCCCTTAGGATGAGTTTCGAATCAATTCGGATAGTATTTTGGTCCCATTTGGGGGGCAAAAAATAGTCATTTAATGGAGGTGCGAGAATTTAAGTTTTTAAATTGGATTAAGGGTTATTAATTACCATTTACTCCAAGAAAAATCAAACCCTAGCAGCCATGGGTCTTTGAGATAAGTAGAGAAAAGTCCAAGAAGGACAAACCACGGGGATTCAAGGCTACAAAGCATGTTCCAAATTAAATATGAAACTGATTTAGAATATATGTTATTCTCTTTTAAAACTCGAAAATTGATCTCTTTTAGGGATTAATTCATTTAGAATTGATTTTAATAAAGATTTGGGTAGTTAAAAGTATTACAAATCTGCCATTCATTAAATACTTATACTTTGATGAATAGATCATGAAATTATTGGACTAAATGTTTTGGATTTGAGATTTAAAGATGATTTAGGATAAGGATTCGTTATTACGAAGTTTTCTCATGTTAATTTAAGTTTTAGTTCTGGAATTAGTGATGAACAGTCCCTAAGATGATTTAACAATGAGTTATATTGAAAAGTTTGGATCTTTAGGCTTTAATCATGAATTGGATGTTAATAAATTTGTATTACTGTGTATTTATGTTTATAATCATGCACCCATACTTAGAAATAGTTTTGGTATTGATTGGGTACTATATTAGAGCTTGATTTGGGCATTAATGGAGGTTCATCTTCGTCCTTGGAATGTTTGGAATTCTTCCCAGAATCGATTCAATTCGATTTAGGGGTGAATCGATTCGGACCATAAAATTGTGGATTTGTTATTATGAATGCATGAGGTTGGTTTCTTATTTTTCTAATTTCTTAAATTTGTTATGAATTTTCTACTAAACGATGCATAAGACTAAAATTGTGGATTGGTGACTTTGGGTTGGACTTTCTTATAGGATTGCTCCACCTAGTTTATTAAGAGATCAAACTTGGTTAATATTGAGGATAATTATGTAGGTTACTATTGTATTTACACTCGGTGTTAGGATTGGGTTAGAATGGATAAATGCGGGAGTGAGCGGTATCCTATGGTCTTATGTATATATCGAGCTCAAAGAATAATGAGTTAAAGCATTTGGAAGATAAATTTAGGTTTTCGAAGATTATAAGTCGTGCAATTAATTTAGTAATTAAATGAGGAAACACATATGTACATTACGAGAGAGTGTGTATATATATAGAGATAGATGTACTCATAGTTTAGAAATGAAATAAACTACGAGTTGAATTTAATAAGGTTAAGAGTTAATAAAACTAAGAACGTAAAGAATAATTCGGTGCTTAGGGATTTAAATGATTCAGGAGTATGCTTGAGTGTACGCGGTATCCTACTTGGTTATATATGTTTGACATGGTTTTGAGAGATAACAAACCTAACAGATATGACGATCTAACTTTTGGGGATTTGGATGTTTTAGGTACGCTTGAGTGTATGTGTTATCTAGTATATATATATATATATATATATATATATATATATATATTGTCTTGATTATGTGAACATACCTTTACTCATGGTGAATCTATCGGTTGGGAATTGCGTTCGACATTGGGACCGTGCACCACATGTTGGTGGAGATGGGCAGGATGCAATGGAGGTCATTATTTTAGATCATACATTTATGGGGGTCACCCTTTCATGATGATAAAATGTTGGTTGACTTGAGTCATTAGTCGAGTTTGGAAGTGATCGCACCATTGTTTATTTATATATTTTGCTTACACCCGTTAGGTGTTGGATTCCTACGGACTTGCCGATAGAGAATGAACCTTATGTCATGTTAAATATTTTATGTGGTTATATGTATTTTTCTTGTGAGTGACATTGCGGGGGTTGGTATTTATGTTATATTCTTCCACGGGTAGTTAGTTAAATCCCCTTTAAAGGATACATAGTTGTTGTTTATCCTTTATGGTAGTTTGGATAAGAACACGTTTAATTGAAAAGATATTAAAAACATAGAGAGTTTTAATTTTATGATACTGCGAATATTTTAATGAAAATATATGTGTGGGCCATGGTGTGAAATCTTATTCGGGTGATTAGTAGCATTCCATTTTAGTTCTTTGTTATATTATAGTACTTAATTGTCTAGAGATGAAGACTTCTAGCATCGATTATACCTTGGGTTTGGACATACATATAATACTTGCACTTAGATGAGAAGTGAGGTATTCATTGCATGTGAGTGTCAAAGGGTTAAATATTTATCATAATTAAAGATATTCTTGCAACTTTAGGGCGTTGGCCTAAATTTATGAATGTCCCCCAGGCATTATTACTGTATATATAGGTTAACAGGGTTGAGCGGTCAGACTTGCAATTATGGCGATCTAACCTAGTGTTCGTAGAGTTGGAGCCGCTAGTTTGTTGTAGTTGTTCATATATATATTCAGGAGTTATATTCATAGGAGTTTTCGATCGTACTCTATTTTATTTAGTTGAACTATTACAATAAGAGGTTTGATTTAGTGGATTCATTTATTGGAGTTTTGTTATTGCAGTTCAATTATCCTTCTTGACATCCTTTGTTGAGTTTTTATAATGAGTGGTTTTTATTTAATGTAATTTTTGGTTTAGGTTATACTGAGAATGATATAAATTGTTTAAGAAGTCTCAGTATTTTGTGTCAGGCTTGATCAATCGGGCGGAGAAAATCGGGTTGTTACACGTTATACAAGGACATTTATCTTGAAAACAAAAAATAACCTGCACTATTATGAAAAAATAGAAGTTTTTTTAGACTTTGGTATGTCTTTTAGTCAATATTTCGACCATAATTGAACCTAGTAAAATATTAAAGGCTCCAGAAGCGCTTATTGATACGTCACGAATATTATATATTAGCGCATGTTATCCTTGTGACTTCTAGCGCTTTTGTCTTCGTTATATCCGACTTCTATGCTCATATATTGGTTAACATTGATATATATATATATATGATGTGTAAGGTTTATCTGAGTTTTTGGAATGTAGAAGAGAGCATTTGGTTGCATTTCGAAAAATTTATGTCGTTTGATGCAACTTCTAGAGCATGTTCATAATTTCAGACTTCTTGGTATAGACATAAAACTCAATGGGAGCGTAATTCGTTGAGTTATCTACACTTAGCCACAACGACGCGTCGTTTTGAGTCTGGATGATCGAGTTAGAGACGTTTGCGTAAAGCAACTTTTTTCGCTTTTGAAGAATACATAGTATAAAGAAAATAGAGTCCCGATCGATCGGTCAATTGGGTTTTTCCTATAAAGGAAGGTAGTGGGCATGGATCAAGACTACCAATCGACCGGTCATGGTCGTTCGGTCCCAGAAGATATTTGGATTTTTTTGCCTTTTATTTTATTTTATCTTTCTTTTTAATCACTTACTATATATATGTAAGTTAGTTTTACTTAGGAGATATATTTCATTTTATGTTTTAGTTAGGGTTTAGTTTGGGAGATCCTTTCTTTCTCCCTCTTTGGGTTTCATCCCACTTTTGTATGTAAGTATATTATTCATCTTCTTCCCCATTAATATAATTTTCCATTGTTATTTTCAACCTTTGTTAATTAGTTATCTTCAATTAATTATTGCTTTATTTACCTACTTGACTTAATTACATGCTTTAATATGCTTTCTAGCTAAGTTATTTTAAGTTGAGATTAATTGAACTCACCTTTGTTTAAATGATTTTTTTTGCCATGGTGATGGATTTGACTAGTGTAAAGGGGTTAGGTTGTTCTTCATTTTTTGCTTAGGACATTTAACGGTATATATCATGTATGCGCCGTATTTACGACCTTGCATGTGTAATTTTCGAGATATTTGTTGACGCCAAAATTATAGTAGGCTTTTATTAGTATTTAGTGGGTGACAACTAAAGATTTGATAAATTGATGAAATAAAATTTAATCTTGGCAAACTTGTCTTCCCATGTAACCATTTATACTAATTAACCAGAGGTGAGGGATATTATTCTCAATCTATAGTTTGTACTCATTTTGATTAATCTTAGTTTAAATACATGCGTAGATTAATATTTTGATAAACCCTTCATCTTTTACACTTTTATTTGAGAAATAATAAATCAATTAACGTCTAGCATCATTCCCTGTGGATTTGATACCCATACTAGCCTTTATACTCCCGTAAGAGTGTAGTCGTAGTTTAGTTTTTGCACAGCCGTGGGAGCCGAAGACAATGACAGGTGTAATGACACGAATGCCCGATTTTCCCCTATTTATTAGGCAACCAAAAAGATAATGGTCACCCAAAGGTAAACAAAATAGATACAAGGAAAGTGCTCCCAAGAAAGGGGAAACAAGTAGAACGATGGATTTAAGGTCGATGACATAACAAATCCCATTAAAGTCTACCGTTCCATCAACACCATTTTTAAAGAGACGATGTATAAAACCTTAAATAATATTATGAATTAAAAATATTTCAAATGTACGAAGATAAAGACAGGAGACCCATCGAAGAGATATAATGACCTGATATGTTCTTATCACAAGGAGCATGGGCATAAAATAGAAACTAGTAAGGCACTCAAATTGCACCTAGAAGAATTGGCTTAGGCAGGTTATCAACACGATTCAGTGGAGAAGAAGAATGGGAATACCCCTATAGACTGTGATCAATAGCCTGATCAGTGGCAGAGCTATGGTGTATGGAGGTGGGTCAAGTGCCCCACCCAAAAATTTAATTTTTTTAAAAATAAAACTTTAGGGTAAAAATGCAATACTTAAATTGTTTGATATGGTTAGTTTATTTTTATTATTGTTGTTTTTAGTTTATGGTCATTTTTTTGTTTAATTTTTATTTACTTTGATGTTATTATTGTTTTGCATGGGATTTATTTATTATGATTTGTTTATTTTATTGGGATTTGAAAGTTGTTTAGTTTAGGGAGAAATAACATCATGTGTGGAGGGTACTCAACACAAATAATGATATGACATGTATGTGATATGTGTCCCTCATGTTGCCCACTATACGGACAAGAATTTAAAATGTTCATGCGTGTCGTGTCCTTATTTGTCTTGAGTACAGACATTAGGTGCCTTCCAATATATAATATTTCACCAGTTCAGGGGTTTGATTAACATACTACTTGTATTTGTGTGATTGTATCTGAGATTATTTTATTTGAGGTGTAATTGTCTAGAAGTGAAAATTATTAATTGAATATTTTTAAAAAATCTAAAAGTAACCCTAAAAAAATTCAGTTCGGGGGCTCCCGCTTCCTAACACCCGAAATGGGTGGATAATTTATACATAGTGGTGACCTACCCATTATTTTTTCTGGCTCCACCACTGAGCTTGATAATGTTTTGCATGGACGAAATGGGACACAACTTCAAGGTCATCCATGGTGCCTATTTTGGGCAATGCTTTTCGGATGGAGCTGAAGAAGGTCAGTGTATTCATGGAAGTTTTACAAATTGACCATGTTAAAACATTAGAGGGAAAATGCCGCCGATAAGAAGATGTGGAGTATTCAAATCATCCTTACTGAGGAAGACTTGGTTGGATTCATGACTCCGTATCACGATGAACTAGTAATCGTTTTCTGAATAACCAATTGGGATGTGGATAAGCTACTAGAGGACTTGGGGAAATCTTGAGAGGATATATACGTAATGTATTCAACAAACTGTGACACCCCTCCTAATTAAAAACCAGGTGATTGGTACTTTATTAAATTTAAAACAGAATATCCAGTTGGATCAGTCTTAGCATCACTGTCAAAAACTTTTTTATTAATTACTAACCACCTAGTATTCAGAAGTCAGATGTCAAATTTTATCTTTTAATAAAACATGAAAGTAATTTAAATGATTAATTAAACATTCATCATCCAATATCAACTCATAGGAATTAAAACGACATAATGAAATAAACGGAGTCTGGAGTAAACACATCCAGTCAATATCCTAAATACAATAGTCTAAAATGAAATAAATTCAACAACTGAAATGTAAACAACTTTCTGAAAAAAACTGTCTCTATATAAGAACAGACAACATGCCCTGACCGAATGAATGTCTCTGAATGAATCAAGGATGAATGTGGAGGCGTCTAATACCGAGGTCAAGTATCTTTCACAGTAGCTACAACACGTCAACTGAATGAATTTCTTATGCTTGGTGTCCCTGTGGCTGGGCACCTAAAAGGTTTTAACAAAACAAAATAGATTTGATAGAAAACGGGTCAGATCCCGAGTTAAAAACAGTTTTAAAACAACAAGTATTTAAATGTATAAATACCAGATAATTATATACACGTTAGTCACGTGCTCTCACTTGAGATTCTCACCTCTCAACTGATGTGCACAAGTAACACGTAATTATTACCCTTCCCAGTTACGTTACTCCACCTAACTAGATTTTAACAATTTTCCATCTATGCCAACTAACCTATTGTCCCCACGTGTATAATAGAAATATATGTTACCAAGTTCCTCATACTCTATTAATTAATTCCAAGTATCTCATTCATATACTAAGTTATTGCACACTTAATATATATATTGGCATCATCAGTCTGTTACTAAATAACATAGTAGAATAAACACAGTTTGTATATATAAATCTCACTATTATAATATATACTAATACCGCACCCCACATAGGCGAAACTAACGGTGTGCACATACTCTACTATCAAGTCCCGGTACCTCACGTACATAATAAGGACTATCATTTCTGAATCTCTCAGGAATCGTAATAAAACAAATCACACACAAAATGGAGGTGAACACAGACCACGGTGTAATGGGTTATGCACATACCTACGCACCCATATAACCCAAACTTATCCACTAATAGATAAGCCCTCCTTAGATCCTATGCTCTGAAGTACCAATATATAATCCCCTCGAAAGGTCTCCTTAAGACAAGATAGTCCCCTTCAAAGACCTCCTGGTGATAACAAGTATGGTAGGTATGTCATACACATATAATCCATACAATATGTATTCACACAACCTAAGTATTTATACGTTTAATATTGGTATTCGCACATCCCATATTACAAGTTTCACACGTTGTATTAATAGCCCGTGTATCATTCGTAAATTTAATTAACGCCCTAACTCTCGTCGTATAAATTCAGGTACCTTTCCCTATCCCAAAGGTTTATGAAGTCACCCAACTATTCCTTAGGTTAATTCACTACTATAGTGTCCCCCTACTACTGGTGTTAACTCTAAGTCATCAATTGTTTGAATTAAACCCCAATCCATAAATTTCCAATTATAACGCATTCAAAGAAACACTCGTAAATTTACCCATTTAATAAGTCCCAATATATTAAATTAATCAACATTAAGGGTTCCTAAAAGTTGGGTTTGCATCGAAACTAAAAAGGGAAAATAAGTCACAAATTTCAGGGGAGTTGATCGATCGAACAGGTATCAGCCTGGGTTTTCTAGAATTTACAGCTATGGGTTTCTTCAACAAAAATTCTCTAAAACCTTCTTAACTCATTCCCAAACTCCAAACCGAAGGTGCTAAACATTAAATTAACACATATAGACAATTTCTAACGTACAAGAATCATTTAAACATCAAGATTCATTAACTTTTCAATTGAATTCTAATTTAACCCTCAAGGACCCTAGTTATGGATTTTCTTCAAGAACGTGATCAAAACTCTAAATCCTCTACCTAACGATTCCCAAAATGTATTAAATTTCATTTTTCCATGATAGTACTTCAAATATAATCATGAATCCTACCCAAAATATGATTTAATCCCAAATTTATCCTATACATGCATGAAATTTAATTCTTAATCATATTCTACTAACATGGATAATTTATCTAGCCGAATTTAAGCAAGAAAATTACTTGCCTTATTACAGTAGGTCTGATCCTTTAAAGATGAAGGGTATGGCTACGTTCCTCGTCTTCTGATCTACACTCCGATGGCTTTAATTGTGAAAGAGGTGCAACTATGGGTGGTTTTTGGGTTGGGATCTTTTCTCCTTACTCTTCTAACAACGTCTATTATTTTTATGTTTGATAATCTTAGAATACCTATCCCTAGGAGCTAATATAGCCTTAGGAAGTTCGTGGTTTAGTTACTCCTAAAATTAAAATGTCTGAAATACCCTCCCGGGATGCCGATTTGGCTTAAAATGTCCTGGGATCCAAACTAAACCCCCGGGTAGACTTTTATGACTATCACGACCCCTTTGGACACTTTGGCACACTCGAAATGACCATACAGGTGATTTATAATTAATTTACTTTTACACTCTGGTGGCTTTAATTGTGAAAGATGTGCAACTATGGGTGTTTTTTGGCTTGGGATATCTTCTCCTTCCTCTTCCAATAGCCTCTATTATTTTTGTGTTTGATAATCTTAGAATACCTAACCCTAGCAATTGATATAGCCTTACAAAATTCATGGGTTTAATTACTTTCAAAATTAAAATGTCTGAAATACCCTCCCGGAATGTCGGTTTGGCTTAAAAATGCCCCGGGAACCAAACTAAACCCCCGGGTAGACTTTTCTGACAATATCGACCCTTGCGAATAGTTTGGCTCACTCAAAATGACCATACAAGTGACTTATAATTAATTTACCTTTATTCCATAACTTTTAGTCCAGACACGACTGACACGTGCGCTCCAACTTAATTTCCCATAATTGTCGTATTATTCACTCGAAAATTTGAATAAACTCATCTTATTACTTTACTCGCTAAGTAATATTCAACGTAATTTACATCAATAAATATTGACACTCGTCACGCTAATAATTATTTAATTAAATCCAGATTAATTATAAATAAATTTTTCCATAATTAAAATCATTAAAAATACGGGGTGTTACATACTTCCCCGTAATAATGAAATTTCATCCTGAAATTCGAAAAAATAAAGGTGTACCTGGTAAGAATAACTCTGGATATTTATCGCGCATCTCATCCTCGTGCTCCCAGGTGGACTCCTCGACATTATGATGCCTCCACTGAACACGTACTAATGGTACTACCTTTGACCTCATTTTCCTCTTGTTGCGGCCTAGGATAGCAACTAGACCCTCCTCGTAGGAACTATCAGACTGTAGATCAATCTCTTATAATGAAATATGAGCATGGTCAAGTCATCCCAAAGATATCTCCACAATAAAGAGATATTGAACACGTTATGAAGCCTATGCAAGTGCTTCGGTAACCCAAGTCTATAAGCCACTGGCCCAATCCTCTCAATGATAGGGAATGGCCCTATGTAAATCGACGCCAACTTCCCTTTCTTCCCAAACCGCATTATACCATTCATAGGCGATACTCATAATAGCACCTGGTTTATCCTGAGCAACCCAAAAATGAATCTGAATCATCTCAATCCTGGTTGAGGTATCCTGAATCACCTTTGACCCAAGTAGTTTGTTATCCCCCACCTCTAGCCAACACGCTGGAGAACGACAAGGCCTACCATAAAACACCTTGAATGGAGCCATGCCAATAGTATACTGGTAGGAGTTATTATAATCAAATTGTATCAGTGGAAGATATTGCTCGCATCCCCCACCAAAATCAAGGATACACATCCGCAACATATCCTCTAGCATCTAATTCGTTCGTTCGGTCTGCCTATCAGTTTGGGGGGTGATAGGTAGAACTCAATCGTAACTCCGTTCCCATGGCTTCCTGGAAGCTATCCCAACTTATGGACACAAAAATATTATCCCTATTGGACACAATATTAAGGGGCATCCCATGGAGTCTCATTACCTTGGCAATTAAGATCTGAGTATACTGCCCCGTAGTATAATCGGTCTGAACTGCTAGAAAGTGAGCTACCTTGGTAAGTCGATCAACAATCACCCATATAGAATCGTGATCTCTCTATGATGTAGGCAACCCTGTGATGAAATCCGTGGAAATGCTCTCCCATTTCCACATAGGGATCTCTAACGGCTATAGGAGCCCTGGCGATCTCTGGTGGTGCACTTTTACCAGCTGACAAGGGTCACATTTCGAAACAAACTCGACGATGTTGTCGCCTCATATCCTGGTACACCTTATCCCCTCCGAGATATACCACAAATCATGAACCGTACGACTCTGCCATAACCGCATGTCGTAAATCCTCCCTTTCTGTAACTACTAGTCTGCCATTAAACCGTAAGCACCCATCTAAACACACAGAATACGACTATGTTCCTCGACCAGAAGCTTCACAATTTGATCCTGACAGAATGAGTTTGCTTCCTGGACCTGTATCACCCTAGTAATGACCTCGGGTGTAACTGTCAGCACTGACATGAATGAATGGACAACAGCATCCTGCTATCCCAGTTCTTTCAATTTTGCCTTCCATACCTCGACTACCTCACCCACTGGCCTACAGCTCAACGCATTTGCTACCATGTTAGCCTTCCCCGGTTGATATTGGATATCGAACTAATAGTCTTTCACAAATTCAAGCCACCTCCGCTGACTCATATTCAACTCCCGCTGTGTAAAAAGGTACTGCAGTGACTTATTATCTGTGAATATGAGAAATTTCTCCCCCAAGAGATAATATATCCATATCCGGAGTGCAAACACGACTGTCGCTAACTTCAAGTCGTGGGTGGGACAATTCCTCTCATGAGGCTTAAGGTTACGGGAAGCATAAGCTATGGCCTTATCCTCTTACTGAAGCACACCTCCAAGTCCTAGTAAGGACACATAAATATAAACCAGGTATTCCATCCCCGACCTGGGCAGTGCTAGAAGTGGCGCTGAAGTTATCTTGTCCTTCAGCTCATCAAAAGCCAACTGGCAAGCATCATCCCAAATAAATGGCATTCATTTGAGAGCCAAATTAGTCAATAGGCCCGCTATCTTCAAGGATCCCTTAATAAATTGCCTGTAGTATCCGACTAGCCCTAAGAAACTACATATCTCTATTAGCGTCATGGGTTGCCCCAACTCCCTCACCACTGATACCTTCCCCAGATCTACGGGTATCCCTCTTTCGGAGACAATGTGCCCCAAAAACTAAACCTCTCCCACTCAGAACCCACACTTCTCATATTTTGTATATATCTCGTGCTCACGTAGTGTCTATAAAACCTTCCTCAAATGTTCAGCATGCTCCTTCTCAGTCTGGGAATAAATCAGGATGTCATCTATGAAGACAATGATAAATTGATCTAAGAACTCTCTGAACACCTTGTTCATCAAATCCATAAACACAACTAGTGCATTGGTTAACCCAAATGGCATAACCATGAACTCGTAGGATCCATATCTTATCAAGAAGGCAGTCTTAAACATGTCCTTCTCTATGATACGTAACTGATGGTATCCCGACCTCAAGTCTATCTTCGAGAAGTAGGAAGCACCCCCCAACTGGTTGAATAGGTCATCGATTCAGGGCAACGGATACTTATTCTGTATCACGACCTTATTCAACTCTTGGTAGTCAACACATAATCGTAACGACCCATCTCTCGTCTTTACTAATAGTGCGGGAGTACCCCAAGGCGGGGAACTCCTACGAATAAAGCCCTATCCTAACAACTATTCGATCTGATCCTGTAACTTCCTCAATTCTGCCAAAGCCATACGGTAAGGTGCACGAGCTATCGACCGAGTGCCTGGCGTCAAGTCTATCACAAACCCTATCTATCTTCTAAGCGGTAGCCCTAATATGTCCTAAAATACATCAACGAACTCACTAATAACCGAAATCGAATCAAGTGGAATCACCACCTCCTTAGAGGTCTCTTCCTCTATATAATACTAATGGGTGGACGAACCTTCCTCAGGACGAGGCATCGCCACCTAAAACATCTCCTGACCTAGTACGGTGAACACAATATTACAACTATAGCAATAAATCATGGCCTTATACGTAACTAGCCAATCTATCCCAATAATATCATCATACTAGGACATATCTAATATAAGCATGTCGACAGGTAAAATAAATCTCCCAATCCCTATACCCATGCACCAATATATAAAGAATATTAGTGACCCATAGTCCATCAGTGAATCTACACTAGTAATCATATTATCTGTCGTGTCTAATAATCATGTGGTACGTGCAAATCTAGTGGAAATGAACGAGTGTGAAGACCCCATATTAAATAATACCCCCCAAAGTCCCTTGGATATAAAATGTACCCTCAATTACGGGTGGAACTCGGGGAACTGCGGCCGTGGACATTGTAAACATGCCCATACTCTAAGTGTCCCTGCTGGATTGGAACTACTGGAATAGCTGGTAAGGCTGATATATGTGGTGGCGCTGGGAGGGCGGCTGGGAAGATAGGTCGTTGGGGCTCCTATCGAGCACCCTGCTACTGCGGGGCCCTTACCTTCTCAAGACACTTCTGTTTTTTATGGCCAGTCATGCAACAAACAAAGCACTTACCCATAAATTGTCCCCCTTACTGCCCCTTCCTCGACCCTGATGGTCATTACCACCCCACCCTTGGCCCTACTGAAAGCACTACTGTCTCGGCTAGCCAGATTGGCCCTGCCTAAAACCTCCCTATTCCTGTCTATGGTCACCTAATCTGAATCTCTTAGCAGGGTCCCCCTAATGAGAATTATGCTTGCCTTGTCTCTAGTGACTCTGTGCTGGTTATTCCCCGTTGGCACCATTACCTCTTGTCCTGCCCTGCTGGCTGGACTCCCCTGCTCGTTTGCTTCCCTTCAAATGGATGTGGTGATCCTGTCATTGTAGTAAGGCAGCGTTAAGTACATCAATATATGTACCCAACGAAAGGTTACCCAAAAGGTGCTAACTAATCCTCCAACTCAAGCCGTCCATAAACATTTTAATTTTCTTCCCCTCAGTAGGTACCTCATTTGGAACCATATTAATCAATATCGTAAACTCTTCTAAATACTCTCCAACGGTTCTCCTTTCCTGGGTGAGATCCAGTAACTTCTGCCTCATCTCAGTTTAAATGGAGGAAGGGAAATATTTGCGGCCGAACCACACCCAAAAGTCCTGAATAGTCAAGTCGTCTCTCTCCTCAGCAGTGGTAATAAACTCCCACCACTGTGGTGTCGCTCCCACTAGCTTAAAAGTAGATAGTATCTGCCTCTGAACCTCAGTGCACTCGTACATCCTCAAGTGTCACTTTATGTCTTTCTTCCATTGGCTCGCTACCACAACATCAGAACTCCCTACGAACTCCGAAGGATGTGCCTTCTGAAAGGCATCTCTGACTCTCTCCCAAGCAGAAGGGAACGCGTGAGCTGGTCCTAGGGACATCGCTTGTGCCTCGAATGAGGCTTATTGTATCACGGCTAAACGTTCATTTAATGCTTGTGCTACGATAGCGACAACCTCTGTAGCATTCATCGTACCCTAGGCCGGAACTAGTTGGGACTCGAGCAGGGCATCCCTAGCAGCTTCTTGTGCACGTCTGGTTGGCATATGAAATGAGAGAGAATCTTATAAGTCCACAATAAATATCTCAAAATAGTTGAAGACGTAAAATGCGCAATTATTGAAAACAACAATCCCAAATATAGGTCTTTACATCAAAAAAGGCTACGCTGGAAGCATAATAAGCCACAAAGATCCTAAAGACTCTAGAACCTGAGGCACCATTACCACCTGTGACACGCCGCCTAATTAAATATCGGGTGATCAATCCTTTATTAAATTTAAAATAGAATATCTAGTTGGATCAGTCTTAGCATTACTGTGGAAAACTTTTTATTAATCACTAACCACCTAATATTTAAAAATCAGATGTCAAATTTTATCTTTTAATAAAACATGAAAGCAATTTAAATGATTAACTAAACATTCACCATCCAATATCAACTCATAGGAATTAAAACGACAAAATGAAATAAACTGAGTTTGGAGTAAACACATCCAGTCAAAATCCAAAATATAATAGTCTGAAATGAAATAAATCCAACAACTGAAATGAAAACAATTGTCTAAAAACTATTATCTCTATATAAGAATGGGCAACATGCCCTGGCTGAAATGAATGTGTCTGAATGAATCAAGGATGAATGTGGAGGCATCTATCGAGGTCCTGTAACTTCCACAATAGCTACAGTATGTCAACTGAATGAATCTCCTATGATTTGTGTCCCTGTCACTGGGCACCTAAAACGTTTTTACAAAAATAAAGTAGATTTAACAGATAATGGGTCAGAGCCCGAGTTGAAAACAGTTTTAAAACAACAAGTATTTAAATGCATAAATACCAGATTATTATATACATGTTAGTCACGTCCTCTCACTTGAGATTCTCACCTCACAACTAGTGTGCACACCTAACGCAAAATTATTACCATTCCTAGTTATGTTACTCCACGTAACTAGATTTTAACAGTTTTCCATTTATGCCAACTAACATATTGTCCCCACCTGTATAATAGAAATATATGTTACCAAGTTCATCATACTCTGTTAATTAATTCCAAGTATCTCATTAATCTATTAAGTTCTTGCACACTTAATATTTATTGGCATCATCATTCTGTTCTACTAAACAACACAGTAGAATAAACACAGTATGTATATATAAATCTCACTATTATAATATATACTAATACCGCACCCCATATAGGCAAAACTAACGGTGCGCACATACTGTGTTATCAAGTCCCGGTACCTCACGTACATAATAAGGACTATCGATTTCGAATCTCTCAGGAATCGAAATAAAACAAATCACACACAAACTGGTGGTGAACACGGACCACAGTGTAATGCGTCATGAACATACCTACGCACCCATATAACCCAAACTTATCCACCCATAGATAAGTCCTGCTTAGATCCTATGCCCCGAGGCACCAATCTATAATCCCCCCTGAAGGGTTCTTGAAGACAAGATTGTTCCCTTCAAAGGCCTCCCGGTGATAGCAAGTATGGTAGGATAATCATACACATAAAAATCCACACAATAGGTATTCACACAACCTTAGTATTTATACGCTCAATATTGGTATTCATAAATCCTATATTACGAGTTTCACATGTTGTATTAATAGCCCGTATATCATCCGTAAATTTAACTAATGCCCTAACTCTCTTCGTATAAATTAAGGTACCTTTACCTATCCCAAAGGTTTACGAAGTCACCCAATTATTCCTTAGGTTAATTCAGTACTATAGTGTCCCTCTACTACTGGTGTTAACTCTAAGTCTTCAATTGCTCAAATGAAACCCCAATCCATAAATTTCTAATCGTAATGCATTCAAAGAAACACTCGTAGATTTCCCCATTTAATCCCGTACATAATGACATTTTTCAGGACTTAACTATAACCCTACTAACCTAACCTAAGTCCCATTTTATTCAATTGATCAATATTAATGATTCTTAAAAGTTAGGGTTGCATCAATACTAAAAACGAAAAATAAGTCACAAATTTTAGGGGAGTCGATCGATCGAAGAAATGGGTCAATCGATCGATCAGTCGATCGATCGACATTCTTGGGTTGATCGATCGATCGAACATGTATCAGCCTGGCTACTATAACAAGGCAAGGTTTAAATTTTCGTTTTGGAGTTTGGGAATGCAATTTACAGCTACGGGCTTCTTCAACAAAAATTCTCTTAAACCTTCTTAATTCATTCCCAAACTCCAAAACGAAGGTGCTAAACATTAAATTAACACATATAGACAATTTCTAATGTACAAGAATAATTTAAACATCATGATTCATTAACTTTTCAATTGAATTCTAATTTAACCCTCAAGAGCTGTAGTTATGGTTTTTCTTCAAGAACATGATCAAATCTCTAAATCCTCTACATAACGATTCCCATGATGTATTAAATTTCATTTGTCCATGACAGTACTTCAATCCTAATCATGAATCCTATCCAGAATATGATTTAATCCAAAATTTATCCTCTGCATGCATGAAATTTAACTCTTAATCATATTATATAAGCATAGATAATTTATCTAGATGAATTTAAGCAAGAATAATACTTGCCTTGTTACAGTAGGTCTGATCCTTTGATGATAAAGGGTATGGCTATGTTCCCCATCTTTCGATTTACACTCCAGTGGGTTTAATTGTGAAATAGGTGCAACTATGAGTGGTTTTTGGCTTTGGATCTCTTCTCCTTCCTCTTCTAATAGCCTCTATTATTTTTGTGTTTGATTATCATAGAATACCTAACCCTAGAAGTTGATATAGCCTTAGGAAGTTTGTGGGTTTAATTACTTCTAAAATTAAAATGTCTGAAATACCCTCCCGGGATGCCGGTCTGGCTTAAAAATGCCCCGAAACCCAAACTAAACCCCTGGGTAGACTCTTCTGACTATCTTGACTCTTTAGGATACTTTGGCGCACTCGAAATGACCATACGGGTGACTTATAATTATTTTACTTTTATTCCATAACTTTTAGTACAGACACGTGTCCCGACTTAATTTCCCATAATTGCCATATTATTCACACGATAATTTGAATAAACTCATAATTACTTATTACTTTACTCACTAAGTAATATTCAACGTAATTCACATCAATAAATACTAACTCTCTTCACACTAGTAATTACTTAATTAAATCCGAATTAATTATAAATAAATTTTCCCATAATTAAAATCATTAAAAATACGGAGTATTACACAAATTCACGCTCACGATAGAGTATCAGAAAGAAGCAACCATCCTTTTGGTAGGATTCACTAGAAAAATGACAATTCCCCGGGGAAAGGTGGTACTCCGAGTGTAAACTTAGAGCATATTAAAGTTAACAGAATTTCTAATAGTGGACATCGAGTCTCCCTAAAACGCAATTCTAGGGAGAGGATGGCTCCACGCCATAAAATTCAATCTTTACACCTATCACCAAAAGCTCAAATGCATCGCTGACTAAGGAATAATCGAAATACGAGGAAATTAGGCTATTGATCGTTAATGCTTCATCGCTTCTATTAGATCCAAATAAGAAAACAATAAGTAAAAGTGGAAAGCATGTAAGGAGACATTCCCTACAAATATATATTAAGATATGAAGACCGGGTGTGGAAGAAAAATGGTTGCCCCATAAATAGAGTCAGGGAACCATTGTAAGAAGTCATATTCAATGACTCTCTCCTAGAAAAGAAATTTTTAATTAGCAACTCACTCACCAATCATAAGAAGGAAGAACTAATCTATTTTCTAAAAAAGAACCACAACATGTTTTTTTGGCAGTCGTATTATATGCCTAACATCGATACCGAGGTGATGTAACACTGACTTCATATGGACCTAGTCTTTCCACCGATCATGCATAAGGCACGACGAACATCCCCATAGAAGGCAAAGGTAGTGGAAGAGTAAGTAAGGAAAATTTTCGAGGCTAGGTACATTAAATAAGTTCAATTACCTAAGCATCTCTCAAACTCGACCATAGTAAAAGAAAAGTAAATTGAAAGTGGAGAGTATGTATAGACTTCACTGGTCAAAACACAGTATGTCCCAATAATAGATTTCCCGTGTCGAAGATAGACCAGTTGGTCATGCAACACTTAGCCATGAATGATCTTCCAAAATGCTTATTTCGTCTATCACCAGAGTCCTTTGTTCGGGCTTGACCAAGATAAGACATCATGCATCACCACCTTTGGCATCTATTGCTACATGATCGTGATGTTAAAACTCAAGAATGTCGGGTGACCTACCATCTTTTTATCACCAAGATGTTCAAGCATCAATTGGTTGATACCATGGAGGTTTACATAAATAACATGTTCATAAAGATGAGACACAATGGAGACCATCTTATTGATCCGACGGAGATATTAGAGGTCCTCAAGTATTACCAGATGAAGCTCAATGTAGCTAAGTGTTCTTTTGGATTTTAGTCTGGTAATTTTTACCCTGGTGAGCTAAAGGGGAATCGAAGTGACTCCGGACCAAATCTAGGGAATGTATAATATTCAGCCACCTAAAATAATTCGGTGCCTTCAAAAGTTGACCGGGATATTGGTCGCACTTAACCACTTCATTTTTAAATCCTCTGAAAAGTGTTGCCCTTTCTTTTAATTATAAAGAAAGGATAAGAACCAAATCTAAAATTATGAATGTTCTAAGTACTTAAAGAAATTAAGCTCTACCTAAGACGTCCTCCTCTGCTCGATGTCCCAAATTAGGGGGATCTAGTTTATTTGTAACTTTCAGTATCCGACCACGTAGTTGGCTTGGCCTTAGTGTGCGAGAAAGAGGGGCACCATCCCCCAATCTAATGTGTAAGCAAGACATTATTGGATGCCAAAAAGTGTTGCCTTCCTCTCGAGAAGTTGGCTTACTCATTAGTGATCGATTCATGCAAGTTGAAGCACAACTTTGAATCCTACTCCGTCACTAATATGACTTACTTTCCATTAAAGGAAGTCCTCAGAAAGTTCTAGCTCTCTAGACGGATTTCCAAGGGGGCGATGGAATTAAAGAGGTTTAATATTCATTAATAACCCAGAACATCAATCAAAGGAAAAAAAAAATTATTATATTCTCTAAGTGGATAGCAGAACCATTAGCGAATATTAGGGATGTTTACATGATCATGTTCATATGAAGGGACATTTTGACCCGTTTGGGTGTGTTAAGCACACTTATCACTGATAATGGGACTCAATTTGAGAGTGCTCCATTCCAATATTTATACAATAACCATAACATCAGATACTACTTCAATTCGGTGGCCTATCCCTAAAGGAACATGCAAGGTGAGGCCTCCAAAAAGACAGTGCTCGATGGAATGAAAAAGAGCTTGAAAAAAATCAAAAGGCGCTTGGGTGGGCGAGATTCCACTTTTCCTCGGTGTATACCTAACAACCCCAAAAGGTTGACTAAGGAAATTCCCTTTGCCTTTGTTTGTGAGATGGAGGCCATCATACTACTAGAAGCTGGTCCGCCAACCATGAGAATAACTATCACCGACCAAAGCACGAACGAAAAAATCATAAGAGTTGAGCTCGACATGGCCGAGGAAAGATGATAAAATGCTCTAATCGAGTTGGCAACCTGCCAACAACAGTTGGAAAAGCAGTATGATAAAGGAGTCAATCCGAGGAAGTTCCAGGTCGAAGATTATGTTCTTAAAAAATCAAAGTCAGCGTGAGGAAATCGTCAGATAAAAAACTGGGACCTAAATAGGAAGGTCCATTCAGAGTCATTAAAGACAACCTCTAAGGATCCTACCATTTAGAAATAATAGAGGGCACGGGTATACCTAGGGCTTGGAATGCAGTCAACCTTGGGAAGTTTTATTTCTTAATTTGTTATTGACTTTTTAGCTTTACATAAGTTTAGTTTGTCACTCCAACTTTATAGATATTTGAAATTTAATTAATGCAATTAGCATTTTTATTGTTCCAAATGGCAGGCTAACAACATTAAAATTTTATTCGATCAAATTATAATTGTCATTATGGAAAGGCCATCATCATGTCAAATCTATCTGACCAGATTGTGATGATCATTTTGATACGTTACTATGATTACACCTAATCATGCATTAAGGTTACATGTTTTCATCGTTAATAGGCATAAAACGTCAAGAATTGTCAATGCAAGATAAAATACATACTAGGTCTCCTTGTTCACTAAGTAGCTCGACCAATTTTCGTCGATTAAAAATCTTGAACGGTGGATTGCCTAGCGACCACGTGCATTCTCGCCCCAACTTGTTTCTAGGCCTAAGGTAGTGTAACGACATGATCCTAAAAAGTAAGACCAAAAACATATGCAAGGCATAAACATGAAACTGGAAGAATGTGAATAAATGGGAAATGGGTTATATCTCATTCATATATGAGGTCGATTGATGATGCTGGGAATCAACACCACCAGGTAAGGTGTTTCCAAGCTCGATATATGAATAACAATGGCAGCACAGCTATATAAAGAGATAAGAGAAGGAGGTGAGGATATGAGGAATCAACACCGGAATATGAGTGGTTCAGCCAGTCTGGCCTACGTCCACTGTGAGTGTGTGAGTAATATCACTGAACAAAGGCACTAATGGCCATAGATACAATTCACTCAAGCTCTCTCTCTCTCTCTACTGTATATTTAGACAGAGTTTTTGCTAGGGGCGTAATGTACCCCCCCATGCATGCAATGAGCATGTGTGTGATATCCTCACCAATGTGGGAATGCCATTTGTCGCTATCACATGTAAGCAATGATGATGAAATATTCTCCCACATGTGGAGAATAATCTCGTTACAACTGATGGTTTAACCCCTTAAATACTTGGGCACACTTCCCAAGGCCCATCATTGCCTTGGGAAATCCAAGGGACAACTGACAGCGCACGCAAGCCAAGTGGGCACGCCTTAGCCTGGGACAAGTGTCACGCAGGTGTTAGCCTTGGGACGAACAGGCCTCGGAGGTGAAGCAATCCCCTAGCCACTTGCTCTCGCATGTGACTAAGGGCTGGGGGGTGATTGATATGCCCAAGTATAACCTCGGCCAGACCTACCTCGGCCGAGATGATGGCTGAAACATTGACCGACCCTAGGAAGGCCAGGGGCGCACGATACCATCCCTCGGCCAGACCTACCTCGGCTCAGGCCAACACTACCATCTACACAACCAAGGGGGGCACCGCGCGCATCATGGGCACCAACAGCACTATGGGTATGGCAACCTCGGCCAAGGGTGGGCCGAGGTGACAGGGAGCCTACCCTCAACTTGGAACCAGTTCAACCTCGGCTTGGGACGAGGTCACAAGAGGCCTTAGTATTCACCGGCATGGGACTATTAGCATAATGTCTCGGCTGAGATCAGGCCGAGACTCCTTATGACACTTCTCAGATTGAACGGACATCAAGCCTTTACAGCTCGGCCTCTCCCAGGCCGAGGTCATTCACCAACATGACTGTCGAGCATCTGTTGACATTTGGATAAGGACACCTGGGCACAAATCAGTTGTAACAAGATTATTCTCCACATGTGGGAGAATATTTCATCATCATTGCTTACATGTGACAGTGACAGATGGCATTCCCACATTGGTGAGGATATCACACACATGCTCATTGCATGCATGGGGGGTACATTACGCCCCCTAGACACTATATATAGGGGTCATCCCCTACCTTGCAAAAGGATCCAGCTATTAAAACCCTAGCAAAAACTCTGTCTAAATATACAGTAGAGAGAGAGAGAGAGCTTGAGTGAATTGTATCTATGGCCATTAGTAGGGGTGGCCGTGGGCCGGGCCTGGGCAGGCCCGGTCGGGCTCGGGCCGGGCTTGAAAAATTAACGGCTATCCCAAGCCCGCTCGGGCCCAGATCGGGCCTTATTACATAATCCCAAGCCCACCCAGATTTGAAAGCTCTTTACCCAGGCCCGCCCGATCGGGCCATATTATATTAATTAAAAGATTTTAAAAAAAATTAAAATACCTATTTTTTTATTTAAAGACCAATTTTTTTAATTTAAAATCTGTTTTAAACTCCATATATTACAAAGTCCATATATAAAGTTTCTCACTCTACATGAAAAGACTTAGTATAAATTTTTATATTTATAAAAGTTCCCCCCACCCCACATATATATAAATATATATATATATTAATATTATATATATATATATATATTTTTCGGGCCTCGGGCCGGGCCTCATCGGGCTTAAGAACTCATGCCCAAGCCCGCCCGAAAAAAAATTGGGCCTATAAAATTTTGCCAAGCCCGCTTTGCTGGCCTATTCACCTTACCCAAGCCCTATTTTTTTATTGGGCGGGCTTGGCGGGCCTCGGGCCTATGGCCACCCCTAGCCATTAGTGCCTTTGTTCAGTGATATTACTCACACACTCACAGTGGACGTAGGCCAGATTGGCTGAACCACTCATATTCCGGTGTTGATTCCTCATATCCTCACCTCCTTCTCTTATCTCTTTATATAGTTGTGCTGCCATTGTTATTCATATATCGAGCTTGGAAACACCTTACCTGGTGGTGCTGATTCCCAGCATCATCATTTTGGCGCCGTCTGTGGGAAGACGAGAGGCTATCTCTTCCTCTTTTTCTGCTTTACCTCACCGGAGACTCTGGTGGTGAACCAGGAACCACCCCTTATGTGGAGCCGTTTCACCATTGAAAGAGGTCCTTTAAGGTATTAAGCTCACTTGCTGTTCAAGCTCTTTATTGATAATACATGGCACCAGAATTACCACCTCCTCTTCCACCGCCTGGAGGTGGAGGGGCTAGTTCCAGTCAGGCTCCTCCCCAGTCCGAAATGGCGGAGGTGGCAGCAGCTTTGAAATCTTTAGCTGCCACGCAACTAGCCATGAAGGAGCAATTTGTCCAGCTCAGCCAAACCATGATGATGAGGCCACCTGGAGTCTCACCGGACATGATAACTTCGGAGGCAGTTCAGCTTCATCCTGACGCCAGGGGACCACCCCAGGCGCCCATAAAGGAACAACCTGCACCCCAGCGAAGGAGGGACATTGCTGACCCTAGGCGCTTGCGCCTGGGGAGGCAAGGAAACCCTTACCCAGAGGACAGGTATGATGACCTAGAAGCTGAAGAGGCCCCGGAGGACTGCTGGGAGCCGTATGAGGTGTCAGATAACACCATACGACCTCTTAGGCAGAGCCAAGGATATGTCGGCCGAAGAAAAGATGAGGCCCAATAAAGAGGGTCGGCCTTTGATAGGCAGAGTCAAGGATGTGTCGGCCGAAGAAGAGATGAGGCCCAGCAGAGAGGGTCGGCCTTTAACAGGTTGAGCAGAGGGTCGGCCTTCGAAAGGCTGGGCCCAGTCAATGACCTGAGGCAGAGGCTATCGAGGTCAAGGAGCGCGGAAGGCTCTCAAAGAGTGAATAGGCAGGCTCGGACATATCAAGGCCGACCCTTGGAGAGAAGAGATAGGGAGCAGGAAGAGGTCAACAGTCAACGGGTCATGGCTGGGGAACCCTCTGTCCATCGCAGAGAAGTGGCAGGGGATAACCTCGGCCAAGTTGAAGAGAGAAGACCCTGGAATGACTCAATCCAACGTCTCGAGGAGAAGATAGGGGACCTCATAAAGAGCAGGGACCCATTACAGAGGGGCTACTCGGAGGGCTCGTCGTTTGTAGATAGGATAGTGGGGTTCCCAACCCCAGCTAAGTTCAAGCCTCCTACAGTGATGCCTAAGTATGATGGCAGCACTAACCCAGTGCACTATATCGAGATGTATCAGTCGGCGGCAGATATTTACTCGATACCCGATGAGATGAAGTGCAGGGCCTTCTCAGGAACCTTGACAGGGGCAGCGCACAGCTGGTTCACCTCTCTTCCGAAGAACTCGATCGAGAACTTCAAAGGCCTAGCTGAGCAGTTCATCCACAACTTCTGCTTTGGGGTAAGACCTCAAAAGAAGACTACCCACCTCCTATATGTCAAACAGGCTAAGGGTGAAAGCCTAAGAGACTATATAGCAAGATTTAACAAGGAGAAGTTGGAGGTAGAGGATTACGAAGAGAGCATAGCCATGACCGCCCTGATAGGAAGCCTCCAGAAGGGGAAGCTATTGTGGAAGCTGGCGGAAGACCCCCCAAGTCTATGGCAGAGCTGTTGTCCACCGCAGGGAAAGTGATGAATGCGGAAGAGGCAATGGCCGCCAAATATGAGGAGGAGAACCGTGGTAGCACTAGGAGGTCCCAGGGCAAGAAAGAGGGGAAGAAGAGGTCAGCAGATGACAAGTTCGCTCATTACACTCCTCTGACTGTGAGCTGTGAGCACATCCTTAATGAGATCAAGACTGGCCGGGCTCTGAGGTGGCCAGAAAAATTAAAGGCCCCACCACATAAGAGGAATAAAAACCTCTGGTGTGAGTTCCATCAGGATCACGGCCATGTCACAGATAGATGCTTCGCTCTGAAGGATGAGATCGAGAAGATGCTGAAATCTGGGAAACTGAGAAAGTATGTGGATGGCAAGGCCCCAAGGGGTGGAAGAGAAGACCCTAGGAAGAGAAGAGATGATAGGTGCCATGGCGATGTCCCGACTAGAAGGCATGATGATTCAGAGGGTGATGATGGAGATGACCCAGATCTCCCACCTAAGGATGACAACACCCCAGTGAAGAGGGTAGGAATGATCTCCTTTGGTGTTAGCACTAGATGTGGGGGATTCGCAGGAGGTGGCTCTAAGGTAGCCGATAGGAAGGCTCATGTAGAGGAGGCCAAGTCAGTGGTCAAGCCTGAGGTTGTGAATCTAACGTCTTCTGACGCAGTGCAGAAGAGGAAGAAGGTGGACATGGACACCCTCGTAGTGGGGTTCTCCAGACTCGACTTCAAGGGCATCTTAGCCCCCCATGATGACCCTTTAGTCATAACAACAAGGGTGCATGGGTACGATGTAGGGAGAATCCTCATAGATGGGGGAAGCTCAGCAGATGTGATGTTCTGTCCTTATTTCAAGAGCTTGGGTCTTAGCAGGGCAAGGCTGGTGCCCTACCATCACCCATTGATAGGCTTCAGTGGTGAGAAGGTACACCCATTGGGCATGTATGAAATGGATGTACGGATGGGAGATGAATGGCCTAAGAGGCTGACCAAGAAGATAAACTTTTTTGTTATGGACGAAAATGTCTTCTCGTCCTACAACCTCATCATCGGAAGAGTGGACCTCAAAGAGTTTGAAGTTGTGCCGTCAACGGTCCACCAGATGCTAAAATTCCCGACTCCTTATGGGGTAGGGGAAGTGCAAGGGGACCAGACCACGGCGCGGGAGTTTTATTTCAACTCGACCGAAGAGCGAGAGGCCCATAAGAGAGCAACCGCCACTTACAGCATTGACACTTTCGATCCCAGAGACGAAACAAAATTGAAGAAGGGCGAGGCCGCGGAAGAGGTAGAATCCATCGTCCTTAATGAGGATAAGCCAAAAAAAACTGTCCAGGTCGGCAAGGCCCTGGAGCAAGGGATCAAGGAAGAGATGATAAACTTCCTCAAGAGGAGGCAGAGTGTCTTCGCATGGAGTCATGCAGATATGCCTGGTATCGACCCTGAGATCATGACCCACAAGCTCAACGTAGACAGAGATGCTAGGCCTATTAAACAGAGGCGAAGAGTATACTCCAGAGAGAAGTATGAGGTCATCGGGAAGAGGTGAAGAAGTTGGAAGAGGCCGAGTTCATAAGAGAGGTCACTTATCCAGAGTGGCTCTCAAATGCAGTCATCGTGCCTAAGGCTAATGGAAAGTGGCGAATGTGTGTAGATTTCACAGACCTGAACAGGTCCTGCCCGAAAGATAGCTACCCCTTACCTAGGATAGACCAGAAGGTGGATGCAACAGCAGGGCACGAGCTCATGAGTTTCATGGATGCGTATTCAGGTTATAACCAAATCTTTATGGATACCGAAGACTCTGAGAAGACAGCCTTCATTACTGACAAGGGGACGTACTGTTACAAGGTGATGCCCTTTGGTCTGAAAAATACGGGGGCAACATATCAATATCTTGTCAATAAGATGTTCGAGGAGCAGATAGGTAAGACCATGGAGGTGTATGTGGATGATATGCTAACGAAGAGCCTGAAAGCATGTACTCACGTAGCAGACCTTGAGAAGACCTTTGATGTCATGGACTCGTACAGGATGAAGCTCAACCCAGCAAAGTGTGTCTTCGGGGTAGGAGCCGGGAAGTTCTTGGGGTTCATCGTTAATCAGAGGGGGATGGAAGCAAACCCAGAGAAGATCAAGGCCTTGCTCGACATGAAGACTCCAAGGAGTATCAAGGATGTCCAGAGACTCACCGGAAGAGTGGCTGCCCTTAACAGATTTGTTTCCAGGGCAACGGACAAGTGTCTTCCGTTCTTTAAAATTCTAAAAAAGGCCTTCCAATGGGACGAAGAGTGTGAAAAAGCTTTTGACCAACTCAAGTCTTACTTGGGATCTCCATTGTTGCTGTCTCGGCCCATCACGGGGGAGAGGTTGTTTGTGTATCTGGCAGTATCTGAGTCAGCCATCAGCGCAGCCATCGTACGGGAAGAGGATGGAATCCAGAGGCCTGTATACTTCAACAGTAAGGCCCTTCAAGGGTCTGAACAAAACTATCCCCGGATGGAGAAGTTGGCTTATGCCCTGATACACGCCTCAAGGAAGATGAAGCCTTACTTCCAAGCTCACTCCATGGTAGTCCTCACTGACTCCCCACTAAGGCAGGTTCTGCACAAGCCTGAGAAGTCCGGAAGATTAATGACCTGGGCCATCGAGCTAGGAGAATATGATCTTACCTACCAGCCTAGGACAGCCATCAAAGGGCAGGCCCTCGCAGACTTTGTCGCAGAGTTTACCTGGGAAGAGGCCGATAGAGGTTTGGAAGAGGCCGAGACAGAGAAAGGTTTAGATAACGGTGAAAAGACGAACCGAGGTGTCTTCCGAGATTCGGAAGAGATCGCCCCATACCTCTTCCGAGGCTGAGAAGAGGTTATCCCGGGCAAAACTCGGAGCAGAGTAGAAGAGAATGAATAGGATCGATACCTCTTCGAAAAGGGGGTTATGAGAGAAGGGGTCTTCTCATCAGATACAGACGTATGGAGCCTCTTCGTTGATGGCTCTTCCCATGACAGTGGAAGCGGTGCGGGGCTAATACTCTCGGCTCCAGATGGCGCCGACATTGAGTACGCCTTGAGATTCAACTTCCAGGCCTCCAATAACGAGTCTGAGTATGAGGCCATGATAGCAGGTCTCTTATTGGCAATAACTCTTCGAGTAAAGCGACTCCTACTCCATAGTGACTCAAGGTTGGTTGTCAATCAAGTGTTGGGGGCATACGAGGCCAAAGATGAAAGGATGGCCAAATACCTAAAGAAGGTAAGAGGGTTGCTAGAGTATTTTGAAGAAGCAAAACTGAAAAGAGTACCCCGGCTGAGCAACAACCACGCTGATGCATTGGCAAGACTGGCCTCGATAATGAAGATAGATTTGGGAAGGACCATTCCAATCGAGGTCTTAGGAAAAGCAAGCATCGAGGAGGACGAGGTGTGTAGCCCTTATCACAATGTGAACCTGGGAGACTCATGGATTGACCCGCTTGTCAGATACCTAAGAGAGGGGGAGCTACCCGAGTCCAAGATGGAAAGAAGAAAGTTGAGATACAGGGCTGCAAAGTTCTCATTGGTAGGAGATGTCTTGTACAAAAAGGGGTTTCTACTGCCTCTCCTCAGATGTGTTCACCCTGCGGAAGTACCCCAGGTCTTAAGGGAGGTTCATGAGGGTTCTTGCTCTAGCCACATTGGGGGAAGATCCTTAGCCAAGAGGATCATCACTCAGGGATACTGGTGGCCTACCTTGTCTAAGGACGCAGCAGACTATGTGAAGAGGTGCGACAAATGTCAAAGGTTCGCCACCATCCCTCACCAACCTCATCAGCCTATGACGTCGATCTCTTCTCCATGGCCATTTGCGGTATGGGGAATTGACTTAGTAGGACCTTTGCCAAGAGTTGTCAACGACTATAGATTCTTGATAGTTGTCATTGACTACTTTTCAAAGTGGGTGGAGGCGGAGCCGATGATAACCATTACAGAGTAGAAGACCTTCCAGTTCATCTGGAAGAACATCATATGTAGATATGGCCTCCCGAACACGCTCATCACGGACAATGGGACCCAGTTCAAGAATGCCTCCTTGGAGAAGTATTGCCAAAGTGTGGGGATCAGACAGTTCTTCTTATCTCCTGGTCGACCTCAAGCAAATGGCCAGACCGAGGTCACGAACAGAACCATCTTGGATGGAATCAAGAAGAGGTTAGAAGATGCGAAGGGGAGATGGATAGAAGAGGTCTACGCTGTGCTATGGGCTTACAGAACTACGGCAAGAACACCCACAGGAGAAACCCCATTCATGCTGGCGCATGGCTCAGAGGCAGTCATACCAACGGAGGTAGGACTGCCAACTCATCGGATTCAAACCTACGACCCTGACAGCAATGGGGAGAAGAGAAGGCTATACCTGGATCTCATCGAAGAAAGAAGGGAATACGCAGAGGTCAGAAAAGCAACCTACCAGCAGAGGGCAGTAAAATTCTACAACCAGAGGGTGAAGTCAAGACCCATTTCAGTGGGAGACCTAGTTCTAAAGAAGACACTACAGAAGGCAAACAAGCTACACCCAAACTGGCATGGCCCCTACAAGGTGACGGAAGAGGTTGTGCCTGGCACTTACAGGCTAGAAAACATAGAAGGAGAACCTTTCACTAACCCGTGGAATGATGACCATCTCAAGAGATATTACATATGATGTATAGAATTTTATAAAAATGTACTATCTTACTAAGAGGAGGTTATTAATAAAGATCAGTTTCCATATCAAGTTCTTGTTTTGTTCTTTAGACCAGAAGTTTATTATGAGGCTAACCTCTTAGGTGATGACCTCAGACCCTCATAACATCACTCGGTGGTGACGAGGTCTGAGCTCAGACACCCGGGTTAGATGACCTCAGACCCGAAACATCATTAATTTGGTGATATTTATTATGAGGCTAACCTCTTAGGTGATGACCTCAGACCCTCACAACATCACTCGGTGGTGACGAGGTCTGAGCTCAGACACCTGGCTTAGACGACCTCAGACCCTTAACATCATTAATTTGGTGATATTTATTATGAGGCTAACCTTTTAGGTGATGACCTCAGACCCTCATAACATCACTCGGTGGTGACGAGGTCTGAGCTCAGACACCTGGGTTAGATTACCTCAGACCCTTAACATCATTAATTTGGTGATATTTATTATGAGGCTAACCTCTTAGGTGATGACCTTAGACCCTCACAACATCACTCGGTGGTGATGAGGTCTGAGCTCAGACACCTGGGTTAGATGACCTCAGACCCTTAACATCATTAATTTGGTGATATTTATTATGAGGCTAACCTCTTAGGTGATGACCTCAGACCCTCATAACATCACTCGGTGGTGACGAGGTCTGAGCTCAAACACCTGGGCTAGATGACCTCAGACCCTTAACATCATTAATTTGGTGATATTTATTATGAGGCTAACCTCTTAGGTGATGACCTCAGACCCTCACAACATTACTCGGTGGTGACGAGGTCTGAGCTCAGACACCTGGGTTAGACGACCTCAGACCCTTAACATCATTAATTTAGTGATATTTATTATGAGGCTAACCTCTTAGGTGATGACCTCAGACCCTCATAACATCACTCGGTGGTGACGAGGTCTGAGCTCAGACACCTGGGTTAGATGACCTCAGACCCTTAACATCATTAATTTGGTGATATTTATTATGAGGCTAACCTCTTAGGTGATGACCTCAGACCCTCATAACATCACTCGGTGGTGACGAGGTCTGAGCTCAGACACCTGGGTTAGATGACCTCAGACCCTTAACATCATTAATTTGGTGATATTTATTATGAGTCTAACTCTCTTAGGTGATGA
The DNA here is from genome assembly GCA_949130495.1 of Sambucus nigra. Classification (NCBI taxonomy): domain Eukaryota; kingdom Viridiplantae; phylum Streptophyta; class Magnoliopsida; order Dipsacales; family Adoxaceae; genus Sambucus; species Sambucus nigra. The sequence goes on along the minus strand of OX422210.1, from coordinate 625,206,737 downwards.
CCTCAGACCCTCATAACATCACTCGGTGGTGACGAGGTCTGAGCTCAGACACCTGGGTTAGATGACCTCAGACCCTTAACATCATTAATTTGGTGATATTTATTACGAGGCTAACCACTTAGGTGATGACCTCAGACCCACATAACATCACTCGGTGGTGACGAGGTCTGAGCTCAGACACCTGGGTTAGACGACCTCAGACCCTTAACATCATTAATTTGGTGATATTTATTATGAGTCTAACCTCTTAGGTGATGACCTCAGACCCTCATAACATCACTCGGTGGTGACGAGGTCTGAGCTCAGACACCTGGGTTAGATGACCTCAGACCCTTAACATCATTAATTTGGTGATATTTATTATGAGGCTAACCCTCTTAGGTGATGACCTCAGACCCTCATAACATCACTCGGTGGTGACGAGGTCTGAGCTCAGACACCTGGGTTAGATGACCTCAGACCCTTAACATCATTAATTTGGTGATATTTATTATGAGGCTAACCTCTTAGGTGATGACCTCAGACCCTCATAACATCACTCGGTGGTGACGAGGTCTGAGCTCAGACACCTGGGTTAGATGACCTCAGACCCTTAACATCATTAATTTGGTGATATTTATTATGGGGCTAACCTCTTAGGTGATGACCTCAGACCCTCACAACATCACTCGGTGGTGACGAGGTCTGAGCTCAGACACCTGGATTAGACGACCTCAGACCCTTGACCATTAATTTGGTGATATTTATTACGAGGCTAACCTCTTAGCATTCAGAGGTCATATAGCATTCAGAGGTCAAAATAAAGGAAGAGATTGGCATTCAGTAAAAATAAGAGATTATAAATATTCGTTACAAAGCACTGAGGTTACAAATTACAAGCTCAGTTACAAGTCAAAAATTACAAATTACAACTTAAAGGTCTGAGGGGGGAGCATTGACAGTATCGGCTGGGTTGACCTGATCAGCATTGGTCACCTCAGCCACATCATTAGTAGGTTCAGTCCCTCCGAGATCAGTCCCTTCCAGAGTAGCAGTCTGACCAGGGGTAGCAGCCTCGTCTTCTACCTCTTGCAGTGCCTGAGCAAACTGAGGGTCGGTGAAGCCGAGGCCCACAAAGTCGGAGGCCTTTATAGTGCCAACCTCCTTCTCTCTGACCTCGGCCCATTTGGTAGTGGCTTTGATACCTCTTTCGAGGTATTCAAAACCAAACCCTACGAACTCCTCAGAGACTTTGTAGTCAGAAATTATTCTCTCTGAGGCATCTGCAAGGGCAGCCTTCACAGCCGCGTTGACCTTCCTCTGCAGAGCATCATCCTTATCCTTAAGGGCCTTGGCGTGGCTTTGGACGAGCGCAGAGATATCTTTTTCCAAACCTTGAGCCTTATTTTCAGAGGTCTGGGCCTTATTCTCGGCATTCTGTAACTCTGACCTCAGACGGTCAACCTCGGCCTTCAGGGCGCTCTCGACCTTCTCAGCCTCCTGCCCCTTCTGAATGAGAGGCAATTTCCTCAGGGCCCAGTTAGATAGCTGGTACATGGCAGTCACACCCTGCACAGATAATGAAGAGGTTATAGGGGACTAAAATCAGACGTTGCACTTGTAAAATTATTGGCAAAAGGAACAAGTCATACCTGGACGGCTCTGTGGAGGCTGAACTCAACCATCATGGAGGTTGTTATGGCCCTGTAAAAATGCTTGTCGGACTCGGTCATCATATTGGCAAGTGCGTCCATGGCCTGTCTGTTGTGGCCGACCACGCTATCGGTAAGTTTCAGCTGGTCCAGACGAGCCGACAGGGTGTCGGCTGAGATGGGGATCACAGCGTCTGAGGTCTTCTTTTGCCTTGAGGTAGGCCTCTGATCCTCAGAGGCCGGGGCCTCAGGGGCCCTCTTCTTGGACTTGGATGTTGAGGGAGATGGAGGAGGAGCGTTCAAACCAGTCCTCTTTGCAAGTCTAACCAAACTCGGAGCTGCCATTTCCCACAATTCGTCCGTGACACCTGGAGGTCTCTCTGCAAAAGTGAAAAGATAAGAGTCAGAAATCAAACATGAATGATTAGAGGTTAGACTTGGAACAAAAATAAAAATCCTTACCAAAGTCAACAAGGGGACTTCCACCTAGGCTCGTCCCCGAGAGGTACTGGGGGTTCAGCAGATGTTCGAACTTGACGAACAGACCATGTTCCCCTTGGTCTTGCAGGGCCTTCACCTTTTTGCCGTTCTGAAGACATAGGCCAGGATCGTCCCTGGAAGACATGGTGACCTTACCCCATCTGAGGGGTATCCTCGGCTCAAAAGTGGAAGAGGGAACAGATGAGCCAAATTCCCATGGCCCTGAGGCGAAAAAATACCGGGGCTTCCAGTTGTGATTCAAGGTCTGAGTGACCTGAAGTATCTTCTTCTTAGGCCTCCGAGCGACGAAGTGATAGTAGCTCGGATGGTTTTTGGCCGAGGTAGGGACATAACAACCAGCAAAGACCTGAACTGGGAGGTCAGAGTGGTGGACTGCCCTCCACAAGATAATGGATCCAATAATGACTCTCCAAGCATTGGGAGAGAGCTGTGAGGGGACCAAGTTGATAAAGGAAAGAATGAACCTGATGATGGGATGGATGGGTAGACGAAACCCTAACTTAAACATCTGCTCATACAAGCATATTTCTCCATCTCGGCCGTGGTAGGCCCTCTCTTCCCTCAGAGGTCTCCTTAATTTTATTGAGGGACTAATGGAGTATAAGTATCTGAAGTGCAACAGATCCACCTCAGTGATTATGCTCTCGTACTCGTCCGCCTCAGAGACGTCAACATCACTTTCAGCATCCTCATCATCGTCGTCAAGCTCAACATCGGCTGGAGCAGACGTAGACGGGTGACCAGGGAACCTCTGAGAAAACTCGGCCCCGGTAACGGCCGACAGAGGGATGGCATCTAGAATGGGTGGCACAGCCACACTTGGCACAACAAGTTCGACCTCTGAAGAAGAATTTGAGGTGCTTGAGCCATTCTGAGACGAGGCTCGGCTGGAGACCTCGGCCTGGTCAGGGGCCTGACCAGGCCGAGGTGTAAAATCCATGGCTTCCTGGAAAGAGTCCACAGACATGGGGTCTGAGGTGGAGGACTCAGACTCAGACATCGGCAATTGGTTAGCAGAGACGTCTGTCTAATAGAAGTTATCAGGAGGATCAGGGTATACTACCTTGAGAGGTGGGGGGAAATATAGGTCTGACGGGCAACTCCTGTGACCTACGAGCTTCTTCCTGAGCTCTCTCTATTTGCCTAATTTTCTCTAAGGTCTTCTCTCTGAGAGAAGGGAATTCCTCAAGAAGCTGGTACAGGGGTCTGAGCATCAGAGGACGACCCAAAACTTCTAACGACCTAAACTTAAGGAAAACTCCTAAACCTACAAACACGATTGGCTTATAAAATAAAGGGGTTTGAAGATCAAACTAAGGAACTTCAAGAAAACACAGGTCGCCTGAATCAATGAAGCTCGCCGAAAAACTCAAATGAACCACCGGAAAACTTAAAAGGTCACCGGAAAATGCAAACCTAATGTCAAAAACAAAGGAAATGGAAAAGGAGGAGTACCTGGAAGTGAATCGACGAACTTAACCAAGAGAATCCACAAGAAACCTACAGGAAACCTTCTGCAGAAAGAGCGCTGGATTGAAGAGGCTTTAGAGAGAGAAAATTTGTAGGAAACAGCGTGCGCGGGAAAAGAGGAAGAAGAAAGAGGAAGAAAGGGTTTAACCCCTTAAATACTTGGGCACACTTCCCAAGGCCCATCATTGCCTTGGGAAACCCAAGGGACAACTGATAGCGCACGCAAGCCAAGTGGGCACGCCTTAGCCTGGGACAGGTGTCACGCAGGTGTTAGCCTTGGGACGAACAGGCCTCGGAGGTGAAGCAATCCCCTAGCCACTTGCTCTCGCATGTGACTAAGGGCTGGGGGGTGATTGATATGCCCAAGTATAACCTCGGCCATACCTACCTCGACCAAGATGATGGCCGAAACATTGATCGAACCTAGGAAGGCCAGGGGCGCACGATACCATCCCTCGGCCAGACCTACCTCGGCTCAGGCCAACACTACCATCTACACAACCAAGGGGGACGTCACGCGCATCACAGGCACCAACAGCACTATGGGTATGGCAACCTCGGCCAAGGGTGGGCCGAGGTGACAGGGAGCCTACCCTCAACTTGGAACCAGTTCAACCTCGGCTTGGGACGAGGTCACAAGAGGCCTTAGTATTCACCGGCATGGGACTATCCCTACCTCGGCTGGGGCCGACCTAGCATAATGTCTCGGCTGAGATCAGGCCGAGACTCCTTATGGCACTTCTCAGATTGAACGGACATCAAGCCTTTACAGCTCGGCCTCTCCCAGGCCGAGGTCATTCACCAACATGACTGCCGAGCATCTGTTGACATTTGGATAAGGACACCTGGGCACAAATCAGTTGTAACAAGATTATTCTCCACATGTGGGAGAATATTTCATCATCATTGCTTACATGTGACAGTGACAGATGGCATTCCCACATTGGTGAGGATATCACACACATGCTCATTGCATGCATGGGGGGTACATTACGCCCCCTAGACACTATATATAGGGGTCATCCCCTACCTTGCAAAAGGATCCAGCTATTAAAACCCTAGCAAAAACTCTGTCTAAATATAGAGTAGAGAGAGAGAGAGCTTGAGTGAATTGTATCTATGGCCATTAGTGCCTTTGTTCAGTGATATTACTCACACACTCACAGTGGACGTAGGCCAGATTGGCTGAACCACTCATATTCCGGTGTCGATTTCTCATATCCTCACCTCCTTCTCTTATCTCTTTATATAGTTGTGCTGCCATTGTTATTCATATATCGAGCTTGGAAACACCTTACCTAGTGGTGCTGATTCCCAGCATCATCATCGATCATAGCTAATTAGTTACAAAGTATATAACAAAAAATACAACGATATTAGATGCAAATCTAACTATTTTCGACGTTACATCATCTCCGATATGATGACTTGTCAAATATCATCGGGGTTGGGTTGGAAGTCATCATCACTATCATTATTGAAAATATAGTTTTTCACCAGTTGCAGTGTGATTGTGTCAGGTAGAATCCAAGACTCATCCCTCCCAAGGGGAGGCAACCGAGTAAAGGTAGAATACACCTTATACCAATACCAGAATTGGGAATCCTTAGGGATTTTATAGACGACCATGGCATTTAGGTAACCATGCTGGTAGGCTACTTGCCTAGATTCATCCAGGTGCAAACTAGCATCCATCCAACATTTGATAATGTAATTTTGTAATATATATTAGTTGGATATATTCTATGATAAAACATTTGATTTGTTGAGCCATTCAAGTCATATAGACTTGATACGTTTGAGTGAAGTGCATTCATTTGTATCAGATGGTCCTTTAAAGATTTAAGATCATACAAGCCACTAAATAAAAGACCTTCATTCCTATGAATACTTGGATTGAATACTATATCCTTTTCATAGTCATTGTGAATTGTCTATCGCCAACACCCACTAGTATGATATTTTCAAAATGTATGAGTTATTTTTAAAATTTTGATGGATAAGTGTTAAATTGACTCTGAGGTTTGTGAAAGTGTTTGAGAGTTGACCATTTTGACTTGACAAAGTTAAAGGCATTTTTAAAACTGTTATGTCTGTAAATGTTCACACAACCATGTATTAGGGTTATGCACATGCTCGCATTCGCATGAATAGACCTTGTGCGCACGACATTTCCTCAAAGTCCTAATTGTCTGACTTCGTGCGTACAACAAAACATCAACCGTGCGCATGAAAGAGAAGATTTTTGAAAATTTGTTATAATTAGGTCATTTTCCCTCCCATTTCATATGATCTCAATTTTACACAACTGAAACATCCCTCTGAGCGGTTTTTTAAGTTGAGAGCTATTTTTGCTTCTCTTTTCCTCAAAATTCACCTATTTCTCAAAACTTATTTCAAACTTATATCTATGTCTCGATCTAAATGTTTTGTGAGTGAATTGAGAGTGATTTTGATCAGAACATTATTAGCACATTATAATTCATAATTTACTTTTGAATTGCTATGATCACATATTCCTATATCTAAAATAGGAGTCACTTTGATTCATTGGAGGAGTTGAAGTGTGGCATTGATTCTAAGGAGTATATTAGTGTTCTTAATTCCTATCATGAAGCTCATTATCAATTTCTATCATTTATGGGGAAAAGTTATAAGGTCCATGGGTAACTACATGAGATAGCTTATGTGAGAGATATTTGCTTGCCTTGTGTAAAATATCTTTTCAAGTAAAATAAATAAATTGTGTTAAGGTATTTATCCTTTAGTGGGGATTTTTCCTTATAAAATTTGTCTTATGAATTTTTCTGATTTTTTTCTATTCAATTACACACTTTAAATCATACACACAACTTAGATTTCACTTAGACCTAGCGTGATGGCTTAAAATTTGACTTAGGTTGTGATTTCTAGTTATTCTCTCTAGATATACATTATCTAAATTATTATGTGTGCAATTCAAGGAATTTTTATATCACTTAGTTGAATCACATGTTAGGTGATTTGAATTTGCAAGCAAAACTATTGAATTTCAAAATTTGGTCATGAGATGCAATCAAACCTATTCACCCCCAGCTTAATTGTATGTTAAACAATTGTATTAATAATACACATACTCAATTGGTATCAGAGCAAGTACCCTTATTTGTGCATTAATGTGCTTGAGTAGATCCTTGTATTATTGTGTGTTTGTTGTGTTGTCGCTCATAAACTTAGTTTTGTTTGTAATAGTGATCGATTGTGTGAATTATTTATCATTAATTTGAAATGACTATGAATGCGAGGGTGTTAGACTTAATGTGTTCTAATGATGATAATTATTGTGATGATAACCAAATGATTTTGAAATATAAAAAGGAAAATAAGAAAAAGAAATCTTCTCGTTTTTTTTAGAAAATTGAGGTCTACTGTGATTGGCTTTGATGAGAGTGTTGATGATGAAAGTGTCAAATCATTGATTCAAAAGAATGAAGATTTAAATACTCAATTTCTCAAATGAAAAGGTTGAATGTTAAATTTACTAATCAAGTCAAACTCTATGAACAAGAAAAAGAAGCTTCGAAAGGGTTTGAAAAGACTAGTCAACTTATCAATAAATCAAAAGTTGAATATGATTGAAAGAGAGAATGGTGAGTTATTTGAAGATATCATTATCTTGAGGTAATAAAAAATTTATTTGAGAAAATTGAATGATTCCTTAAGATTTGATTTAGAAAAACTTAAGGTTGTTGATGAAGGAAAAAGAAGCTTGACTTTTGAACTTGAAAAAGTGAAGAAAGAACTTCTTGTTTGTGAAGGTTCTAAAAGTGAACTTGAGAATAGATTTGAGTCATCACAAAATTAATTTGACTCGTTCAAAAGTTTGAAAATCAAGTCGTCTTCTTTTCAAGTTGACTCACCGAGTGAATGTTCATCACATGATTTAAAGGATACCAATTCCTTGATTTTGAAGAAAAATGGGAAGAAACAAAAAGTGAAAGAGAATATTGATTTTGAAAAGAAAAAGAGGATTGATAAAAAAAAGTTTTAAAGTATTGTCCAAAATTATTATCTTGCACATTTTTTTCATAAAAAGGGACATTTGAAATATTTTTGTTACAAATTAAAAAAAGATCAAAATGAAATGTGATTCTATTTCCTTGAGTTCTGAAAAGGAAGATGATTGTGTTCTCAGATATGTTTTTGATAGAAAGAAGTTTATTAGACATCATGTCGATAATTCAAGACCTTTGGATTATGTGCCACCTCATTTGAACGGTAAGAATTTTAAGAGGATAGCTCATGGTAATGGAAGCAGATGCTTAATTTGTGGTAAATTGGTTCATACTTACCATATTTGTTTCAAAAGAAAAAAATTAGATAGAGGTGGTTTAAGAACTCAAGAGATGAGAAAGAAGAGTGTGAGAAGGAAGGTTGCATATTGTACATTTTGTAGGGTATAAGGTCATACAAATTAATCTTGTTGATACCTGAGATGGGGAAACCATAGGTTCATTGATAATAGGAAACAATTTTTTCTAAGATATCCAATTGATGAACTTAGAAGTAAAGAAAGTGAGTTGACAGAAATGATGAAATTATTTGTGCAAAACAAGGGTGAGGCTAGACACAATTTTTTAAACCTAGACCTAGACACTACACTCAAGTTCCAATAACTAGGCATAATAATCCTAGGATGGATAAGAAATGAATATTGAGAGTAGTTAGTGGAATGCCTAGGAATGAAACTATAAAGAAGGTCGACCTTGTAGAACCTCAAAAGTATTTCGTGATGAAGGATGTTGTCTTTATTCCTCCCTATGATCCAAAAGATGTAATGTCCATCGTTATCCAAATAGATAGTTTTCTAGGACTAGATTCTTATATTTTTCCATTACTATTTCATTCTTGATTTGTGGTGGAAATAAATCTTTGTGGGTGGAGAGTTCCAACTGATAACATCTTTTAATGTATTGGGGAGATTTCCATGCATATGTGTATTTTTCATGCATTTTACATGTTATGTTATCTACTAAACATATTTTTTGTAAATACATGAATCATTCTTATTCAAAAATTTCAAAAACATTTGTGTTTATATCTTTTTATGATATTTGATTAGGTTTATTGATTTGATAATTGATTTAACTTTAATGTTTATTAAAGGTGAATTTTAAACCATTTAATTGTAAATGTTGATTTTTTAATTTTTAGGATGAAATTTACTTAACAAATCATGATTGACAAACTTTTTGAAGTCTATGATATTGATTTCACACTAATTTAGCACATACATGTCCCTTGTTGCATATGATTATACTTAAGTGATTGTTGATTTCAGTGCTTAATTTGATCATGATCAAATCCTGATATGTTATTGGTTTTTTAATGGTCCATGTGTGAGCCTTGCATGTGTTTCTGATGGAGTGGAAAAACCGAGCGTCCGTGTAATACGCTAGTCGTTGTTATTGGCTTCCAACCTCAATACAAAAAAAACTAAACTTGTAACTACACTCTTAAGGAGTATAGTGGCGGGTCTGTGTATCGAATCCACAGGGAATGTTTGATAGAATTTAACTGATTTATTACTTCTAAAATAAAAGTGAAAAAGATGATGATGGTTGAAGAGGGAAAAAAATAAGTAAATCAAGAAATTAAGATGAATGAGAAAATAGGGTGGAGTACAATCCCTCAAACCTTAACAAATTACCGTATAGAATACTAGAATTGTAAATTATAAATTTTAATGAATCCAGTCTTTATAGATCCTAAGCATTACGTATATGAGGTTCAAGCCCGCACCATACGAAATCAAAGGTAAATATAAAGCGGTGTTAAATAATTATATGCACATCGTATTCTTAAATATCCCAAGTACCCAGGGCAAGAGAGATTAAAAGATCTACAATGTTCATATAATTTCCATTCACGATTCAATCAATATTTTAATTTAACCTCTATTTTCTACATAAATAATTTGCCTTGGATTGAGTTCATGTACCCCAACCCTTGGGAATTTAGCTACTCATGATTTGGTTCAAGAATAAATTCACATATAAAATTATGGATCTACAAGACATTGTAAATAATTTGCAAATAATAAAACTAGAGAATGGAAAGATTTTACTTGAATGCAGCAATAGGGAAAAGAGATGAACTTGAATCAAGAAAAATTCTTCTTCTTCAAACTTACAAAAAGACTCTCTAAAGTCTAATTCTCTCTCTAAAATTCTATTCTACTCTCTAGAATTTGACTCCCTCTCTTTAGAATTCAACTTCTCTTGAAAATGAGGTAGGGCTTGGTCTTTTATAGCACCAAGTTGCACGAATTTGGCATCAAATTTCGCTTGTGGAACAAGTTTTTGCCAACCAATCACCATAAAATCTGCATAATTAATTACAGAAATCCGCACATCCAGACTCTTCATTATCGCGCAACTTCAAAACATCGTAACTTCTTCACCGTAGCTCGGATTGAGGTGCCGTTTTTTCCAGTATTCTTGTAATTTAGAGATCTTCAACTTTATAGTTGGCCCCACCTCCGTACTAAGGCTGAAAAATTACGAAAATGCCCTTCAACTCTCCATTTCTTGGTTTCTTTCACTGTTTTGAGTTCTCCTTCGCACCAATTTGCATGAAATACCTATAAAATACATGAGAAATACACAAAACAAGAAGTACTTGACAAAAAAAGGTTAGTATCATAAATACGAGACAAATCCAAGCTATTTACACTGCACGGGATCATAAAAATACCGAAATTAAGGGGATAAATATGAAGAATATATGCCTAATCAGTTTCCCGTTTTCAAAAACGTTGATAAGGGCTACCATTAGATTGATTATACCCAATTTTGAATTTCAAAATATTTTTGAGTTGGTTTCATATAGGTGTATGAAAAATCAATTAACGGAAATGCCAAATATGTTGAAAAGAACCATAATCCAAGTGGTTAAACCTTCATAAAAATAAAATAGGGCATAGTTTTTAAAAAATAAAAATTGTTATTTTGTTGGCATTCAAAATATTTTAATAACATATGCTTTAGGGAGTTAAATGGTTAGAAACTATTATTTTTTAGATCAACGATATTGATGGAAGGATTGTCTTTTAAGCATCATTTGTAATGATTACACTATTTCATTATGTGTATTCATATTGATTTCGTATCCATATTTGTCACATGAATCATACCTTGATTGATATTACAAAAATACAAAATATTGATTTGATGATAGTTTTATGCCTTGTATGTTAAATTGATTGAAATTTGAATTAAATGCGTTTATACATCATGTTTTAATCAAGATTTAAATAAAATCCTTGTGCCAAATCAATTTGATCATATGTACCCAATCACTATCACTATTTAAATGCTTTGTGTTTTCATTTCTATATATATGTGTATGTGTGAGTTGTTGATTTTACGTATTTCTTTGCATTTATTAAATATATTGTACTATTCAAGTCAAAAGGAATGATTATTCATGAATTGCATGCATTCATACTAATGGAGTTGAGAGTGTTGGGATTCAAGTGTCTATCTTAGCACTTTCAAGATTTATAAAATATTATTTGGAGATTAATCTATTTCTTTTGCACGGTTAGTTTTTGTGTCCGTTCGCACGAAAATTGTGGGCATGGGTAAATTGTGTCATTCGAACTATTTTCGGTAGATTACAAGGGTTTTAGTTAGTTCATTTACTCATTTCAAAATCAAACCCTGTCCAAACGTCAAACTCTAGCTAAAATCATCCCTTTAGTGATTTTTTGATATTTCATGTTGATTTAGGTAGGATTTGAGAGATTTTTCGTAGGTAGTTGATATAAAGCCCTACTTTTCAAATATTTGTCTATCACTTGATTTCACTTCAAATCTTGTGTATTATTATTGATTTGTTTCTTCTACATTGATTTTGGGTTAGACACGTTATCTTAAGTGCTTGATTTGGAGTCTTAGAGGTTTATTTTGCAATTTGTATTGTACATTTGTGGGTTCCCATACCTGTTATCATTCCTTCACTATTTTTCCATAGCTTTGAGTTTTCATTTGTTCTTGTCTGTATTTATGCGTTATGGGTAGAGTTAAGACACAAGCTAAGAAGATAGTTCAGGTTCTTAGTGTTATTGATGAGTCTTCTCGAGCCGTGAGTTTCTATCGAGCCAGCGTCCTTCTGGACGACATAGACATGACCTGAGTGCCTCGATACCAATTCCAATCACGACAGTTGATGCCTCTAGCATCTTATTCAATAGTTATGGTTCTACTCTTACAAATACCTTTCTTGTTGGTACCTTGATATTATTTTGTCGGTTGTGTGGATATTTATGTGTTGGTTTATGGGTTATTTGATTTTATCCATATTTCTTGTGCTTATATTGTTTTATCCATATTTCTTGTGCTTATATTGTTATATCATCCATGCTTTTTTTTATGATCTCATTTCACTAGTTAGATTGATTATATATCTCATATCCTACTTCCATGCTTATTGATAAATATATTCCATCTTCTAGTTGTTTGATTTTGAAATTCATATTTTGATATACATGTATATGCTCATTTCATGTTCCCATGATATAACTATGGTAGTTCAAATGCTTTACTTGCTTTTGCTTTGCTAGTTTCTCTTTACATTATGACATTGCTTTTTTGCCATGCTATACCTATTATCTATAATAGTTTCTTATCATTGACTTTTTTATATCAAAAAGGGGGAGAAAACTTTATTTCTTTGTTTGTCTATTGTGTCACAAAGGGAAAAAAAAGTTTTGTTTCCTCTTCTTTGTCAAAAAAATGGGGAGAAATATCTATGAGAGGGGAAGTTGACCCGTAGGGGGAGCTATTAATTGTTTGTTAGGATATGATATGTAAGGGAGCTTTATTTCATTGTATTATCGTTGATAACACATGTTCACATGTTTTATTTCATGATCACATGATTTATTTCATTTATATCACATTGATATTTTCGTAGGATTAACAAACAGGGGGAGTTTCTCTTTGTGCATGCTATTGCCTGCGTGATGTTTTTGTTGTTTCATGTGATTTCAAGCATAGCTATGTTGATTCTGAATCTATCCCATTGTTGATAGTTGACTATTGACGTATCGTTGGTCTACAAAACGATTTTGGACATTACAATCTACTACTCTCAGTATGTATCTAAAGAGGTTCGAGTTTGATAGGGGTAATCAAGTTCATTTTTTATTTAAGGGTTTTTTGCCACGAAAGAGCTGAAGGGGGAGATTGAAAATGTAATTTTGGAATAAATATTACTGGCCTACATTCTGTCACAAAACCTTTGATTAATTGAGTCATTTAAGTCATATAGACTTGATACATTTCATTGAGGCATGCTCATTTGTATTATATAGACCTTTTAAGATTGAATATCATGCAATCTTCTCAAAAAAAGACTTATGTTGCTACGCATACTTCGACTGAAGACTATATCCTTTTTGAAGCTATTGTGAATTGTCTATGGCTAACGCACACATGCACGATGTTTTCAAATTTTGAATTATTTTTAAAATTTTGATGCATAATTGTTAAATTGACTATAAGGTTTGTGAAAATATTTTTAGGAGTTGACTACTCTAACTTGAGGAGTTAAAGGCTGTAGGCCCCTTTTTATTTGAAATGTGCTTTAAGGACGTCAAAAATAATTTTTCTTTCAAATTTTTTTTTTCAAATTTTAACACGCACCAAGTTTGTGAACCAATTTCAATTAGTCCAATTGTATCTTGTTTAATCCTAAGAATGCATCTAGGTGATTAAAGCAAGTAAAATTAATAAGTTCACAACACCAGATGTATGAGGAAATCACAAAGGGAAAAAACCTCGGACGACCCAAGCCAAACAATCATTATGATACGGTTTTATAAAGGAAGACAAACAGACTTACACAATGACTCGATCCCCACAAGCCTTGATGTTCTTCTTCTCTTTAACCACTCCTCCAAAGTGACCACACAGAAGTCCTTATATGATACCTATCCATAGACACGCATCCATGAGTGCCTCGGTGTCCACCGATGTAGCTTTGGCAACCTTTTACGATACCGAACACGAACTCCTTTGTTTTTTCACCGCAAAACCTAACGAAACCTTTTATTCAATAAGGATGAACAAATACAGATGGTCCAATATAGCAACAGAATATGAAAGCTCGGATATTTTAAACTCTAAGGATGGTTTTTATTAATGAAAATCTTAGAAAACTTTTGTACAGAAAAAACGAAACTGTTAAACTGTATTATGGTTCTGCACTTCTATGAAATTCTGAGATAAAAATTCTTTAAATAAGAATTCTAAATCGACATGTTGTTCTAACGACTTGTACATGTCGTTCAAATGACAGTGACATGTCGTTCGAACGACATCTAATGCCATTTGAACAACCCAAACACAAGATGTGATTCTATACGACTCTAAATGGTAATTATCTCAAAATAAACGAAAATAAACCATTTTAAAATCCTTTTAACATTTTAAAACATTTATAAACAAAATATCAATCCTTTAAAACATTTTTTGAGTCTCACAAACATTTTTCATTCATATGTGTGAGTATCTCGGAATGCAATTGACTGAAGACGTGAATCGTGTACCAATAAAACTCGGCATGATCTATCTTTGAAGGTTGGTATCTACGTCTTCTAATCAAACACATCATAGATATTATGGGAATCGTGATGATATAAAAATCTATCTATGACTCAAACAAGTTTTCCCCCTTTGACTATTTCAGGACAAAACCCAAACAGTGAAATGCCTAAGTCGGGCCGTCAAGCCGTATGATGCCTAAATCCCATCCCATAAAACCCCAAATCCAAAATACAGGATAAAGGCTAGTATATGAAAGCATGACCGATCTGAATGTGATGTAGTCTTAAAATCTTGCATCGCTGAAGAATACCTACACACATGAAACAGACAAATACCCAGTGAAGTTTGAAAGAATAAATGATATAAAAATACAAAAAATGTAAAACAAACCATTTGTTAAACATGTGAGTAAATCATGATACCAAGTTATGAAAATTAATTTGTGCAAGACAACATGATATCAATAAAATATGAACATACATAACATAATACCAATATTTAAAACCAAAAAGATCATATGTGTTGTTCATCATCAATCAAACTACTCCGCCTATATCACACACATATCTCCCCCACTTTGTCTCGAATAGACAATAAGTGAAAAATATAAATAATCATCAAATATCTAGAATGAAATAATCAATGAAGCATATCTAGATAAACATGGAACGCCATCTAAAAATAATGAGAAGACACCAAATCATAGCTAGCAAACAGTCACAAAGAATGAAACAGCAATCTAAGCAAAGATTTGACTAGATGAATCAATACAGTATAAGAATCAACATATGAATAATCAATATCAACTACATGCAAACTGTCCAAGTGAACCCAGATGTACCAAAACAGAATGATATATGCAAATATACGAAGCAAGTACTAAAACACTAAATAGGGCTAAAAAACCAAGGCAGGTTGTTCGAACGACTAAGTCGTGTCGTTTGAACGACATTGGCAAGTCATTTGAACGAGGTTAGAAACGACCTGAAACGGTAGGTTGGCCTTTGAAGCATCCTTCTAACGACCCTAAAAATGACCATCTAACGATCATATCTGACAAGATTACCGCCTGAAAAAATATGTCATTTGAAGCAAACTTCGAACGACTTGGACATGTCGTTCGAACGAAGTCCATATGTCGTTGAACGACATCAACAAACTTTGTATTCCAGTCCCAAAAATGTTAAAGTTTTGCCTAATGAAAATTTTTCATGAAAACAGATACTGGAGATACAAAACAGCAGCAAAACAAACTCAAAACAGAAAAATAAAATAATAAAAAATAATGTAAGATTCATGTCAACATAGTATCAATGTGCACAAACATGGATATGGAATGAATGGGCGTACAATACAACAAATGAATCACAACTTGAACACGTCGAAATGATCAAGAAGCTCTAATTGATAGCTAAATTTCATCAAACTTTGCTTTAGCCATATGTGTCAATTAATATAATAAGCTAAATAACTAACCGAACAACATGCACACAAGTACAAAATTTTGACGATTCTATAAATAATAGTGTCATGACACGATTTTTCAACATAAGGATTCGTGGTGCAAACCCATTTAAATTCCATCCAAACTTCATCATATATTTATATTTTCTTTTTCTAGCTCTTTTTGAGGTTTCCATTTTTCTCAACTTCGATAAATACTATAGTCCCTATATTTGACATATCATTCTTTTTATTGCCTTAAATTTTTCTTGGGTTTTTTGAACGGTGGCTTTCACGACAAGATTGTTATTCTCTCGCAACCCTTTCCCTTGAACACTCATTATTTATTAATTTAAGCATTCTAAATCCTCACAGTAAATGATGAGGCGTAAATTTTGAATTTAAAACACGTCGTTTGGTGTTTACGAACTATACAAAATAAATACCACAACTTGGTACACTAATAGAAGTGTAGCGGCAAGTAGGGATCGAATCCATAGGGAATGTCGTATAGATTTTAATCGATTTATTATTTCAAGAATAAAAATGCAAAAGTTGATAGGTTGGAAATGGTGAAAAAAGGAAAAATAAAAGAAGTTAACTCTAAACAATATTAATAAAACGAGAGTCGGGATCGTGTCCCCACCATGGGCTAAACAACTAATAATTAGAATTTTGGTTCGAAAACATTTAACCGAGCATTTTTTGTTAATTATAAACATAACAAAAGAAGAAATTTAACTCAAAGTTTCGAGATAAAACATTTAATTCAAAATGGTCACACGCAGATTAAAATAGGGTTATCGCTAACAATGAAGTTCAAATCAAGAATAACTATAAGGACATCACAAAACAGGAGATATATACAAAAGCGATAAAAGCCAATTTCGCGGGCGAACGATTGCATTTAACATATGCAATAAGTCGTTAATCCCCTAGGTTAGCCTAGTGGACGAGTGTCGTCTCGTGAGGGTTTTCAGGGATGAAACCCACAAACATCATATGGTTTCCTCAAAATATGCACAATCAACATGCGACAAACTCAACAATACGAAAAAGATTTCAAACATATTATTAGCATATCGAATGAATTCCAAACAAAAGTCCGTTGCTATTAACATTATAGAACGAACTTCATAGAATTGAAACCTTAAAAGTGGGAGGGGAGCGAGCACATGCAAAGTATGATTTGGCCAAAACCTAAATAAACTGGATAAACATAAAAGCATGCATATAATCAATTCTCACCGGGTATTACACTCAACAAATGAATTCACTATGAAAATGGAGATAATACATGGGACATGCGGGCATAAAGAGTAAATGTAAATGGAAACTAAGACGCACACATGTCACTAATGAAGAACACTATATATAAAATGAAAAACATGCAATCTCAATGAAAGATGACGCTCATTAAAAGAGGCGAAATGTATTTTCACAGATTATCAAAACTATTATGATTTTTAAATTAAATGCACCATAAGATCACATAGGACTTTATTGGGTTGTAATGTAGGTTTGGGTTTAGGGTACGAAATGAAGAAAATGTGTATGGATTCAAAGTGTTCGGGAATGAAAACTCGGGATAATGGAAAATTGTAGGCAATTTCAAAATTGGAATATGATTTCCATAACAAGCATTAAATATGACAATGGAAGAGTATTCAGAGCTTATTGAACACTATATACAACATATACAAACTTTCTCTTTATTTTTCTTTTCTTCTTTTTCTTATTTTTTCTTTTGATTTTTCACTTTTTTTCACTTTAACTTTTTTCTTTACTTTTCTCACTCTCACATGCTTAAATTACAACCACAATACAATAACATCATCCAATCCTAAGTATTATTGTGACAACCCTGATATAATTATGATTAACTATATTTTAATATTTCTTACCTTACTATTAATATATAATGTTAAGTTAGTATGAAGCATGAAATATTGAATTAGTTACAAACACTAAATTTTAAAGCTTTTGGTAGGAATGTTCATATTGGAGACTAGTTTTAACCATCATAATATAATAATTGACTGGAGGTGAAAACTAGATAGTTGTAGACATATGAATTAAGTTTGTAAAACAAAAAATGGTGTGTAAAACAGAGGTCTGAATAAGGAGTTATGCTGAAATTACAAAAAAAGGGCAAATTTATCCATTCCCTTTAAGTGGTAATCTGTCTTTTAGTAAACCAAATGGTTTGATTTGATTGGTTGGAAAGGAGGGCTGCATTTGCTGACTCAAACCTCTCCATTTATCTTATTTCTTCGGTAAATTTAACCCTTGGTTCAGTTTTGAGAGTTTTTAGCTTGAGGAAAGAGAAAGTACAAGTTTAAGGAAGAAATAATTCAAAGAAAAGCTACGAAAAACCCCAAGAAAATCCTTAAGGTGTTTCCAATGTATAATTATATATTAATATTATTTTAATCTTATATTATACCTATTTAAAAGTATATAAATCATGAATTAGTGATTAAATTCCATCCTCCTATGTGATAATAAGTAATTATTCATATGTGAGAAAAGTGATGTTTGTAGGCCATATTGCTTTGCCAATGACTAAATTAACCCGAAAAGATGCTAAGTTTAAATGGAATTCTGATTGTGAAAATATTTTTGATGAATTGAAAAAGAGGCTGGTAACTGCACCTGTTCTTACTATTTCTTATGGTGGATATGGTTTTGTTATTTATACCTATGCTTCACATCAGGGGTTGGATTGTGTTTTTATGCAGCATGGCAAGGTTATTGCCTATGCTTCTAGGCGGTTGCGTACACATGAACGTAATTATCCTACACATGATTTGGAAGTTGCTGCTATTGTGTTTGCTTTGAAATTGTGGCATCATTATATATATGGTGAGGTATGTGAAATTTTTACTGATCGTCAAAGCCTTAAGTATTTATTTACTCAGAAGGAATTGAATTTGAGACAGAGACGGTGGATGGAGTTAATTAAATATTATAACTGTACAATTCACTACCATCCAGGGAAGGCAAATATAGTTGCAGATGCTCTGAGTAGAAAGGCTTTGGGAAAGTTATCTTGTCTTCAGTATACAAGAGTCGCCCATATTATGGAATTTAGATTGATGGGAGTAGAATTGTAGCTAGCACATGGGGACAAATTCTTTGCTCATATGATCATGAGGCATTTGTTAGCCACCCGTATTCGTGAATTGCAAAGTTAGGATCCATTTCTGGAGAAGAAACGAAAAGATGTCTGAGATGGTAAGTTTGAAGATTTTTGTATTGTTAATGATGGCACTTTATTGTACAACTAGCGGTTATGTGTGCCTCATGTGGGTGTATTAAAAGCGAAAATTTTAGATGAGGCTCATTATTCCATTTATACTATACATCCGGGTAGTACTAAAATGTATAGGGA
The DNA here is from genome assembly GCA_949130495.1 of Sambucus nigra. Classification (NCBI taxonomy): domain Eukaryota; kingdom Viridiplantae; phylum Streptophyta; class Magnoliopsida; order Dipsacales; family Adoxaceae; genus Sambucus; species Sambucus nigra. Next base: position 625,187,706 of record OX422210.1, on the reverse strand, counting down.
TTTAAAGGAGCATTATTGGTGGAATAATATGAAGAAATAAATAGCCGAGTTTTTTGCTAGATGCCTTATATGTCAGCAAATGAAAGTGGAGCATCAAAAACCTACTAGTTTACTTCAGACATTACCAATACCGAAATGGAAATGGGATTTATGTGACAATGGATTTTGTGGTTGGGATTCCTCGATCTTAGAAGGGGTCAGATTCGATTTGGGTAATGGTGGACATATTGAACAAGTCGGCTCATTTTCTAGCAGCCAAGACTACATATACAGTTGATAAGTATGCTAGATTGTATGTTAATGAGATTATTCGATTGCGCGGAGAAATTGTATCTATTGTTTTAGATAGGGACCCTACTTTTACATCCAGATTTGGGGATAGATTACAGTATGCTATGGGTACTAACTTAAAGTTTAATGCATCTTTTCATCCTAAGACGGACGGGTAGTCTGAAAGAACCATATAGATTTTAAAGGATATGCTTAGAGCTTGTGTGCTTGATTTTAAAGGTCATTGGGATGAATATTTGTCGTTGATAGAATTCGCATATAATAATAATTTTCAATCTATTATCGGTATGGCGCCATAAGAAGCATTGCATGGTAGATGGTGTCGTACACCGATATATTGGGGTGAAATTGGTGAAAGGAAGATAGAGGGTCCAGAGTTGATTGATGTCACCACTGAAATAGTGAAGATAATTCAAGATAAAATGAGAATAGCTCAAAGTAGATAGAAAAGTTATGCATATAAACAACGAAAAGATTTAAAATTCCAGGAAGGGGATTATGTGTTTCTTCGTATATCACCATGGAAAGGAGTTATGGGATTTGGAAAGAAAGGGAAATTGAGTCCACGCTACATTGGACCATATAAAATTCTCGAGAAATTTGGGATGGTTGCCTACAAGTTAGCATTACCGCCAGAGTTAGCCCAATTACATGATATTTTCCATGTTTCTTTGTTGAGAATGTATGTAGCATACCCTTCACATGTATTGGTGGAACAACCTATTGAGTTGAAGGAAGACTTGAGCTATGTGGAGGAACCACTTGTTATCATGGATAGGAAGGAACAAATATTGAGATCCAAAGTGATCCCACTTGTGAAAGTTGTGTGGAGAAGGCATTCCATGGAAGAAGTTACGTGGGAGAGCAAGGATAGCATAAAGAGGCGTTAAATATATTTATTTTATTTGAACACCCAAGTTTTTTATTTATTTATTTGAACACCCAAGGTATGTCACTTTTGGTTTCAAACACCCAAGTTTTTCAAATGTTCTTTAAGAATGTCAAAAATAATTTTTCTTTCAAAAAACTTTTTTTCAAATTTTAACACACACCAAGTTTTTGAACCAATTTCAATTAAGTCCAATTTTATCTTGTTTAATCCTAAAGATTCATCTAGGTGATTAAAGCAAGTAAAATCAATAAATTCACAATACACGATGTATATCGAAAAAAAACCTCGGATTGCTCAAGACACACAATCACGGTGATACGGTTTTACAAAAGAAGACAGACAGACTTACACAACGACTCGATACCCACACGTCTTGATGATATTTTTCTCTTTAATCACTCCTCTATAGTGCCCATGCATAAGTCCTTCTACGATACTTATCCACAGCACACGAGTTCACAAATGCCTCGGTGTCCATTGATGTAGCTTTGACAACCGTATACGATTATGAACACGAACTCCTTCGTTTCTTCATCGCAAAACCTTTTATTCAATAAGGATGAACAAACCCAGATGGTGCAAACAAGATATCTATAGCGATAGAATATGGAAGCTCGGATCTTTTAAACTCTAAGGATGGTTTTTATCAATGAAAACCTTAGAAAAATTTTGTGCAGAAAAACGAAACTGTTAAACTGTATTATGGTTCTACACTCCTACGAAATTTTGAGACAAAATTATTTAAATAAGAATTATAAGTCGGCATGTCGTTCTAACAACTTGCACATGTCGTTCTAACGACGGTGATATGTCATTCAAGCGACATTTAATGTCATTTGAACCACCAAAACACAATATGTGATTCCATATGACTCTAAACAGTAATTATTTCAGAATAAACAAAGATAAACCCTTTTGAACATTTTAAAACATTTATAAACAAAATATCCATCCTTTAAAACATTTTTCGAGTCCCATAAATATTTTGCATTCATACCTGAGAGTATCTCGAATTGCAATTGACTGAAGACGTGAAACATGTACCAATAAAACTCGGCATGATCTATCTTTGAATCTTGGCCTTCACCTCTTCTAATCAAACATGTCACAAACATTATGGGAACCGTGGCAATATAAAAATCCATATATGAATCAATTAAGTTTTATTCTCAAATACAGACAAATTGACTCAATTGAAAATTTTGTCCTTACAAAGACTTTTTTTATATTGTTTTGCCTATAAACATTCGTACGACCATGTATTGGGACCATTCGCACGGCTATCATTTTGCCTCATGTGCATGGTGTTGCCTCGAAGCCCTTACTGTCTGACTTCGTGCACATGCGAAAAAGTCAACCGTGCGAACACCCGAGCAGATTTTTTATTTTTTTTTATAAATAGGTCATTTTTCCTCCAATTTCATATGATCTTAACTTTACACAATTAAAAAACCTCTCTAAGCGTTTTTTAAAGTTGGGAGCTCTTTTTGCTTCTCTTTTCCACAAAATTCGCTTGTTCCTCAAAAACTATTTTAAACTTGTATATATGTCTTGATCTTAGTGTTTTTGAGTGAATTGAGAGTGATTTTGATCAAATCATCACTAGCCTATTACAATTCGTAATCTACTTTTGAATTGTTATGATCACATACTCCTATATCTAAAACAGGAAGCAGTTGGACTCATTGGAGGAGTTGAAGTGTGGCATTGATCCAAGGAGGAGATTGGAGTTCCTCATTCACATCGTGGAGCTCGGTGTGGATTTCTATTATATACGGGGGAAAGTTGCAAGTTCAATAGGAAACTACACGAGAGAGCTTGTATGAGAGGTATCTTTTTGCCTTGTGTAAAACATATTCTCAAGTAGAAATAGATATTAGAGTGCGTCGAGGTCTTTTCCCTTTAGTGGGGTTTTTTCCTCGTAAAATTTGTCTTGTGAATGTTTGTGACTGTTTTCTATTCAATTTCACACTTTTAATCACACACACGACTTGAAATTAGTGAAATCGCTTCAAATTTGACTTAGGTTTTGATTTCAAGTTATTCTCTCGAGACCTATATAATATAACTTGTTGTGTGAGTAATTTAAGATATTTTTATATCGCTTAATTGAATCATGTATTAGGTGCTTTGAATTTGCAAGCAAAATTGTTGAATTTCAAAAATTAGTCATGAGATGCAATCAAACCTATTCACACACACCCGGTTAAACACTTGATCATAAGATGCATTGATCACCCTGCCCCTACGGATCACGTCTGTTGTCCGCTCTTTGCAAGACGTTGGCTCCTTCGATTCCCATTACCGACTTAAAGAATACCAAATTACGCCAATTATGCGCAACATCACCCCGACCAAGTTTCAACAATGATTGACGCTTAAGAATAATGCCTCTAAGAGCAAGAGAGGGTTGCCCGACTGAGGCAAGAGGATAATAATTGTCTACAACGTCGAATGGAAAAGATAAATTATAATCTTTGGATATACAAATGCAGATGGCAAGAGATACGTGCATAACCCCAACCCTCAAGCGAGCGAGACTCGCGATCAAGGAAGGAGTATGTGGTACGGGAGTGAGTAACCACCACAGACTGGGGATAACTGCAGGTCTCCAAGAGGTGAAAGTGGACGAGAAGCATAATTTGATTCAAAGAAAGTTGAATAGAAGGGTCACTTTAAATCGCACGAAGAGAGTTAGAACGCATCTTGGAGGGAGTTAAGCCTTCGAAGAAGTTTGCGATGCATAGATTCAAGATTTGCGATGGAAAAATAGACCCTACCTACCATGTATAACATTATCGCCAAGCTATGATCTTATGGATTAGCAACGAGGCACTTATATGCAGAATTTTCCCCTTTGGTTTAGGTGATGTGCCTAAAAATTGGTTTTATAAACTCCTTGCTTAGTTTATCCCGAGTTTTAAGCAATTGGCTTAGGTTTTTACTACGAGATTCATTACTAGGTATTTGCCCCGCAAGAAAATGGATGCCCTACTCACCCTCGAGAAGAGACCACAAAAGACTCTCAGGGAGTACGCACGAAGATATTAAGAGATGTACTGTGGATGCCCTAGTCACCATCTCTAAGATTGATCCCAAGACGAAGAAGGTGGATCCTCCACAATCGTATTTTTGCACCTGTTGCAAGAAGAAGAAGAATTGTTTTTGTAAATCTAGTGTAACTATTTTTTCCTTACTTCCATGTCTATTATTTAAATTTGTTTATTAGTTAACAGCTACAATATTTTGTTGAGTCAGTATTATCCAAAAATACCATCAAATTTGTTATTTTATTATCACATTTTTTTCACATCTAAAAAGAGTTATTATTTCTTTTTTTTAATCAAGAGTAAGGATGTTCATTTTTTTATCAATGGAAAACAATTGAAATAATTAGGTAGAGATGATAACTTGATTTCTCAACCACATTATACCTTCCGCATTGCATCTATAAATAAATAAATAAGAAAAAAAAGAGGTTTTTTATTCGACAACTTAACTTTTCGTTTAACTACACTAAGTACATGCTTATATCTTATTAATGTCTTAAGAATGCCATATTTTTAATTTATTAACGTTAAATATATCTACTATATAGTTACACTTTTGTACAAGTACATTTAATGTAACTCTAACATCAAAATATAAACAACAAATATGTAGTTCTGTAAAACATTAAGTGTCCGTTTAGTTGTGTAAATTGTTTAGTTTTTAAAATTGATCTATTTGGAATGAATAGATTGTCGATGTATTCATTTTAAATGAGTTTAAATCTAATTTGTGGCTTGTTTGAAAAATAAAAATGGGAGAGAGAGAGAGAGAGAGAGAGAGAGAGAGAGAATAGTATGTTGAGAGTACTCTATGGAAGTGGTGCATTTGAGATTGATGTTATAATTTTAAATTGTGCAATTTCAAACTTTTGGTGAAATGAACTAATTTAAGTTTTTGTGAATCAACATGAATTGGTCCATTTTTGAATTTGTTCATTCTCGTAACCAAACACTACTAATAAGACAATTCATGAATAACTTCATTTTAAATGGACTAATTTACTATTTTGGGGCAACTAAACATGCCATAAATTAATATGAATTTACATTTTTTTTCTTAATTTTAGGTGTTGTAAAACTACGTGAATACATTTCCATGACTGAAATAAATGCATGGATACAAAGTGGATAACATAATATCCACTATCCATAGCCGTTTAGAAGTGTAATATCCATATCTATATTTGTATCCCACGAATAGTGCATACAATTATTATTATTTGTATTCTTCTGAATTCCTCAAATTCTAGTAATATCCTTTTCAATTTGCATTATTTATATAAGCATGTATTGTACTCATTTAACTCCACTGCATCCATGTTAGAACCCCACACTATTCGTTCTTCAAGAGATCTATGGAAAGTTTGGTTTATCTCATAGAAGAGAACGTAGTGCGTTATTTTGAAGCGGACATCAACTTAACTAACCCCGTTTATTCAAAGATAAACAGAGAGTTGTATCACTTACTTCAATGTTTAATGCAAAAAAATTCGAACTTTGAATTGGGGATTTTGGAAAAAATCATCGTAATTCTCAAAGTGTATAAAAATAAGACACTTCATATAATTTTATAAATTTAGTCGTCGTACTAAAAATACCATGAAAAATGGTAAAAATGGTGACGCTGGCGCGGACCAAAAAAATAAACTCTTAATTCAAAAGGGACAAATAAATGTTATTGTACCACATGGATTAAATTTATAAACTTAAAAAATATTTTCATAAAAATCCAAATATAAAAATATGACCTTTACCTTAATTAGAGTTGAGGATGTGAGTCACATATGATGTGATAACGTGCCTTCTAAATCCTAACTCATAGTTCGTAAACAACTAAAACCATTTTCAAATTATTATTATTTTGTTAACTCATCTTTCCATGAGATTGGCTAGACACAAAATTAGAGGTGGCAATTCGTGTGCATCGTGTCGTGTTCGAGTCGTGTTGAGTATTATTCAATCCTAACTTGACCCATTTAACTAATCGTGTCAGATGAGAAAACACCAACCCGACCTATTTATTATCGTGTCGTGTTCGGATTGACACGCACAACCCATTAAGTAAAATATAAAATAATTTTTTTCTTCTCTCTTAACCAATCATACCAATCATAGCGCTACAATAACTTAAATTTAATTAATTTCAACCTCTTGCAACACATAAATAATTTATCATCCGACTCCCCATGAATTTTATAGAATGTCTATCAAGATATATAAATTATCTAATATATTCTCCATAAAATACGAGTTAAACGAGTCTATTCGTGTCATTTTCGAGTTATACGTGTTTGACACTAACCCAACCCGTTTATTATTCGTGTTGACGGATCGTATCATATTTGAGTTCTTGTCGGATTATCGTGTCGGATCAAAAATTAACCCCCCTACATAAAATATATGGCTAAAATCGTGGTAAATCATGATGCAGATGTTTTCAGTGTTACTTAAATATGTATATATAAATTTTGTAATTAAAAATAAATTATAAATTTATGTTTAAATATTTTACAAATATTAAAATCTGTTTCTTCGGATCCTCAACTCAACAAAAAAAAAAATCCAATTATTTGACATCAACTACATGAATCCTAATTTTCCATTAAATTCTGTGAAGCACAACATCTTCCGATTAAACCACATGGTATCATATTCGTTTTTATAATATCTCATCAAGCCAATTTAACCTACCTCTGTCCCTACATAACATCAATACTAATACTAATTCGGCATCTGCAAAATCAGGATCTGAATACCATACGGATTAGAATTTTCAAATATCCTTCTTTCTCCCTAACAAAAACAATTTTACATGGAAAAAAACATATCCATTACAATCACATTTAGTCACTAAATATAACGTTTCTCTCATTCTTATTTTGTGACACCATATTCATTCATCTTGACAGCAACAAAAATACTGTATAGATACACTTCTCAGTAAACTAATTGACGAATCTGTTTTTAGCTTCACCATAAAGTTGATTTCTAAACTAAGCGGATGATTAAGCTCTATTACCCATAACCATCATAACACCACAGCACAGCACACAGCCCAAGCCATAAAATGCTGCTATTCATAAACCCCAACACGAGGCAAACATAAAATCAAAACCAATAAAATGTTTCATTGCAATAAAGAGTCGAGTAATAATAAACTTGAAAAGGAAACACAGAAAAACCTCATAACAACTTGTATCAAGTACAAACATTAATATCCGCAAAAATCCCTTTGGAATGGGGTTGGTTCAAGCTTTGAGCCTTCCATAGAACTTGGCCTTTTCTTCTACTGTCTGGAAACGACCATGGCCAAATTTGGAAGATGTATCAATAAACTTCAGTTTAATGTCCTCCAAAGCAAGCCTTGACGTCTGGTTCAACAGTGACTGCCTCAAGGTTACCACACGCTTCTTCGGTCCTACGCAGCATCCCTTAATCAGCAAATAATCGTCTTTCACTACACCGTAGTGTGGGAAACCTCCCATTGGTGTAATATCCTTCTCAGTCCTACAAAACACATAACATGAATAATCCATTATTGGAAGCTAAATAACATTTACTGATTATAATTAGCATAAAATATTTGGAACCAGGACCCGAAATGAATTTAGAATAGTCACACACACACAACTTATCCATATTAACTGAACAATAGCAAAGTTAGATCCATGTTTAGAATGTTTAGAAACTGGCCAACTTGGAATAACCCCAAAGTAGCAAAAAGCAGAAATGTTAAAATTAAAAAATAAAATGTGATTTACCCATAGCCCCAATTATTTTGGGGTTATTTACCCGGGGTGTTTTTTAAAGTACCTACGATAGTTTTAACCTCAAAGGTAAAAACAACTTCTGACACCCAAAGCGAGGAAAAATCAGCCAGAAAGGAAAAATTGATTCATTCAGATCAAATATACAGCCGCCTAAGCACATTCGGGTTGAAACATTTCTCTATTTTTTCAAGTGTTCGCAAATTACGAGTATTCTTATTCCTATTGAAATCAGAATACTATAGACTTTTTATATATTTATTAGACATAAATTTAAAATTATCAAAACATCGATGTGTGACATTCTTGAAAAATGTGAGTCAGCTCATGGATGGAGGAGGCCGCTAATGGCAAGTCAGAAAATTGTTACCTGAAAAATATAAATCCCCCTCGTCCCAAAGAGCTTATGTCTTTATTTTGTATAAATTAAGAATACACCCAACAACAGCCAAGAATAACAAAATTAATAAAACTAGTCTTGAGAAAAGAGAATCGTCGTCTAACCTATCAAACTCAGTGAGAGCAGAATGGGACTCCTGACCAGATTTTCCTAGCTTGTAAATCTTCTTGTTCAGCTCTGTCCTGTGATGATAACCATTTTGCCCAGCCCTAGCAACAGTAAATGAAACCCTAGCCGGATGCCAAGCGCCAATACAGGCAACCTTGCGAAGCCCACGATGGGTCTTGCGAGGAAGACGTGTTACCCCCCAACGGGTCACAACTCCCTCGTACCCCTTGCCCTTAGTCACCCCTATGATGTCAATCATTTCATCTTTCTGGAACACAGCATCTATAGGAATCTGCTTTTCGAAAAAATTATAAGCGAAGTCAACCTTCTGAGCGGCATCTCCACCATTCACCTGAACCTCCATCAGGTGGGCTTTCTTCTGCTTCAGTCCTTTAACCTTACGAATCTGCAAATGCCAAAACATCAATAATTCAGTTCAAGTGAAAATTTAGCAAAGACGCCTTGACTAAAGGGAAAATGCAACTGTTTTGTTGCAAAACGTCTGATCAAAGGGCAAAATGCAAGTGTTGTTGCAAAGACGCTTTGTTGGGATATTTTAAATGACGTTTTTTATGGGGGCTTCTTGCATTTAAAATAGCTAAGGGTTTTTTCACAAAATCTCACAGCTTTTTTTCTGAACTTTTTGGCATCCAAACGAAAAACAATGACACAAAAAAGTAGAGATACAACAAAACAAGTATTCATGTCAAGCGAATAAAATGGTGCAATTTGGTTCTACAATAGGCATGCACCAGGGAAGTACAAGGCTCGAGCACTTAGCAGGGTTCTGTCTCGTTCAGGTGGGAATATATTTCACTTGCAGGTTTATACAAATATAATTCTGAATATTTGAAAATATTTTTAACCATCCCAACTTTACCTAATAAGTGAAATATTTCATCCCGACCATCTTTTACAATTTTAGTGGGCCGAAAATTTTCGAAAAAGGGAAGAGTTCTGGAAAGATCGGGCAGTGTGTAATATACCTGGGTATGAGCAAGAACTCGAATGACAGTGCAATACTTTTTCATCTTCTCCAATTGTGCCTGAATTTCCTTTTTCCCTCCCTCACTTTCGTACTTGGCTGTATACTTAGCAAAAGCCTTCTTCTTGGACTTGCACCAGTTCTTGTAGAATCTCCTCTTCACATCCTCGCTAAGATGTTGGGCCCACACTGTACTTAAAGAGCGGAGGCCACGAGGTGTTTTCACATAACCAACAACTCCAACAACCACCATTGGGGGCGTTTCAATGATGGTCACTGCTTCACATGTCTCCTTCTTGTGGAGCTCTGTAATATGGGTATTTTATATAAAACACAAATCGTAGATACCAAATAAAAACATAAACCAATTGGAAGAGAGTATTATTGCTCTCATTTACAATTATTATGTACTCTGTGGTGCAAATATGTATTTTAGAGTTCCATACCTCGGTAATTTATATGAAGGTTTTCAAGGCAAATAAAAAATAATAAAAGTTTACATAAAAAACTAAGGAACAAGTGAAGGAGACATGTCTATGAAGCTCATTGTCTATGAAATCAAAAAAGTTCATATATATTATGTATTCATTGGATTCTGGCACAAATGAACAAGTTCTAGAAATATCAATCACTTGAAACGAGGGGGGCAAACTTACTCACAAGTGCCTGCACGCTACAGAACTTCAACTTGTGAAGTGTAAAAATATTTTTTACAAATATGTTCTCTATAACATTTATATTTTGATCTTTTTAAAAGAAGCCTAGAATTTAAATTTAAAATTTAGATGAATAAAATGAAGGGGCATAAAATATGGAAAAACACAACATAATAAGATTAAGAAAGTGCATGTAAAACATTATTCTTTTCTTATATGAAAGTACATATAAATATGTTGAAAGAATATGAAAATAAAATGAACCATTAATTGTATAAAGTTACTTAAAAGTAAATATAATAATGCATTTTATTGGAATAATATTTTTACCGCGTATACTTAGTAGTTTAGCAGAGGATCAAGGATGAAAGTAATATTTCATTAGATGTACTTTTATTAATATAATGTTTTGAAAAATCTAAAATGTTTCAGATAAACATCCATGTATGAGGATATGGCATGAAAGGTGATATTGCATTCAGTTAAGAAAGAAATAACAAATCTTGGAGGTGCCTCTACCTCATCTGCTGAATTGTATCGTGAATCGTAAGATTCATTACAATTTAAGTTCATTTTAGATTCAGCGAATAATTTGTACTGGCTGAGCTATGAAACACAAATTGTACTGTTTTTCTAACAGCTGATTAAAAAGATGGTGCATAGCCGTGGGGCAACTCACTTGACCCTGGTTTTTCAACTTCTCGAACAATGTGAGTCATCCCAGCTTTGTATCCCAGGAATGCAGTAAATTTGCAAGGCTTCGTGGGATCATCTTTGGGAAAACACTTCACTGCAAGAAAATCGAAGGGATCACATACTTAGGAATCATGTTAAGCCTTCATAACAATATGTAGAAGTCTATGGTAAGCTAAGATAAATCCTGTGGACAGGTAATAGCAAATAGATGATTGTAGAACAGTAAAATATAGTTAACTTCAGATGAGTTTGGACTGAAAATTGCGACCAGCTTGTAGTCAGGCAGATAAAAAAACTTAAATCTAGAACAAAGGCCTACAATTATACAAGGCATTAAATTACATGCTGTTGGAACACAGCTGTCTAGTATCAGCTGTTAGTGTTAAAGTGTGGAAACTTTGAAATGCCTTTTGGCATTGTCCCACATCGGTGGTTTGTTTAAAATGAGTTGTGTATATCTACAATTTTTATGAGTCTAAAGGGTAAGCCATTTGGACATTCAATGTTTTGTGTGTATGGGCGGGGGACTTACGAGTCCAAGTAGCACGCGCGCTGCCGCCGCCGGCCGGGCAGCCCAGGGCCGGGGCTTGTTAAGAAATAATTTTTTGGACAAATAAATTAACGTTTTTTGGGCTTAAAATTAATTATAAACAGTAATTTTTTCTGTAATAAAAACGTGGTTATTAAGAGTTGAAAAGTTCATCCAACACAAAAAAAAGTTTTCCGAAATTTTCTCTCCCACTTGACCCACGTTTTTTTGCCCATTAACGTTAATAATTTTCGCAATAAAAGGACGTTGATCCCTCCGTTCTTTAGAACGGTTCTCAAAAAAAAAAAAAAAACCTCCTACTGCTCTATGTAAAAATAAATAAAAAAAACTATCTACACACGGAAATAATTATTCTTCCCTTGAATAATTATCACATCACAGAAATGACTAATCATACCCCCAAATTAATTATAGTTTCAATTATAGTTTCAGATTCGAGCAATATATATAGCTGAATGCGTGTTGCTTGAACAAATTATATTGTGCTACCAATTCGTTTTTTATCGGAGGTTGTTTTATCCTATAGGGGTGACAAGGCAATTGAAACTGTAGGCACAATTTGCGCAGAACCGATAAACACCTTAAAGAGAGCGACATTATTCTCGACTCAGCCATATTTCTAGACTGTCCAGTTCCGAATTTCTTATATTTTTTGGCCTCGGTTTATTAGCTCCTAATTGGGTAATTTCGTTCATTATTTATTTCTGCATTTAAATTGCTGCTACAACACATGCAAAATGACTTTCTTGAGGCCTGAACTCAAACTCCTGAAGGAGCAAACCTCAAACTCCTGCAGACGCGCAAACAGTTTTTTGTCTTTTACCGCTTTTCAGCTTTTGTAACTTTTATTTTTCTTCAGTGTTTGCACAGCAGTGTTGCGCATAAGTTTTTATTTTATTTGTGATTTTTTCCTAATGCTCTTGATTAATTTTTTGTGGAGCAAAATAGCGAGTATTTTTGTGGAATCGGGAGATGGTCTTCTTATGAAATTAGAGACTAGTTTAATATTCTCAAACGCTTGTTAAACATTGACAATGCAAGAATAAAACAAAAGGTCAGGTCATCATATAAACACTTTTGACGCATAACTCTGTTGATGAAGAATAAGACAGAAAGATTGTTAGATGAACACTCCAAACATCTACGATGGTATCATGATGCATATTTCTTTTAGTGATCTGCTATGAACGCAAGCAAATACACAAAGACATCACTGAAAAACTAGAGCTTCAACTCAATGAGTTCCTATGCATTCGACCAAAACAAAAGATCCAAGAAAATGCAAACAAAGAAGCAAAACATTCATTAGCATTATCATCAATAAAAATAAAAATAAAAAATAGAATTAGGAAGCACACGGATGTGAGAAAGCAAACTAATAGAAACGGCCAGAAAACTAGAAACCTTTTCCTCTGTGTCGGGCAGCCCTTTTCCTTGGGAGAAATCCCAAAGAGCCATGTCTTGGGTGCTCAAACTTTCTGTGAGACATTCTTCCTTCCTCTTAGTATCTCTGCAAAACTCGTGGAGTTCATTTCTAATCTTCTAATAACAATGTAATAAGAGCCCCATCCTCAAATACCATTATTACTACAGACATTAAACCTTGGTATAAAATCAGTTAATACACCAGAAACATGCAATACATTTCATCTATTAAAAACACCATATTAATATCACAGGAAAACATAATTGGAAAAAAAAAATAGAGGTACACCTTGAACAGAAACATGGGACATGGACCCTAAACCCAGCAGACGAAAAGAAATTCTCCCATACCAGAGGCCTATGGCTTAAAATTAAGCCAATTCTCGGGATCATTTGTGTTTCTTACCAAATACCCAATGGTTGGGCTTTGGCAAAAGAGCCCTTTTGAGACTCCAGCCTTGATTTCTCCACTATTGTTTTAGGGAGGTCATTTCAATCATCATAAGGTAAGGGCCAATATCAACATGTATACACGAGCAAGGGTAGTTTTTATTTATTTAAAAATCGTCACATATACATGGGTATTTATCTTCGATCTAAAGAATGATGCATCAAAACACCAGATCTATGAAATAATATAGTAAATCTATACTGCATAAACTCTCTTAGTTACAGAGAAATTCATCTTGTAGAATAGAAAACATAAAGACTCCTGATTGAGCAGTATTAGATTAAATTTGGTAAAAAATTGAAAGATGTAACCTCGAAATCAAACGGGAAGAGACACGAAAATGAGCACCTCTTGGAGCAGAACAGCCGTCACTCTATTCTTGAAAAAACTACGTTGTACAAGCTCGGTGTCCGTTAAAAAGTTCTTATAGGCAACTCAACGGTTGTGATTGAATCCAAAGTCGATCTCGGACGTTAGATTAGTAAGTTTTTAGGTTTTTATTGTTTAGGGTATGTTTCTAAGCTGAGTCGAAATGGGCCGGATTGAAATTTTTGCCCGACATGCGTTACCTCCCTATGGGCCGCCGGCTTGGGCACTTGAGAAAAAGAGTTAAGCTTTTATTAAGAAATCCAAAAGGAATTATGGGTGTGAATTTCTAATAATGATATAACAATTATTTCTCATAATCCTACCCCTATAAATCGTACTTTAGTATATAATTGAAATGAATTTATATGTACATGTCAAGAGTAAACACTAGCATAAAAAATATCATAACATTATGTTGATGTTAAAAATTAGTATTCTGTCGATATTGGTTATCTAATTATAGTATATAACTAAAGTTCACAGGAGAACACGGTGGCGAGAAAATATAGGGGCAGGAAGCGGAAGGTCATTTGTGGAATTTAATGTATTGAAACCTAAACGGGGAGAGAACCAAGAGACAAAATCGAGCTGGGACTGAGTCTCCTTGTGTGGGAGAAAGATTCGGTCTTCACCAGCGTCATGCCATACCTAGTGATGTCTTCCAACCACATCACAATTTTTCCCTCAAACTATTTCTATGCTTCATAGATCCTCCTCTGTTAAATAAATAATTCATTTGCTTCGTTGATCTTGATCAATAAAGATTTGTCTCTTTTATGCACACACAGAGAAATACACGTGTGAGTGCATATATATATATATATATATATATATATATATATATATATATATATATATATATATATATATATATATATATATATATATATATATAGAGAGAGAGAGAGAGAGAGAGGGAGGCTCATCTACATCATGCTCTATACATCACTCATGCATCACGCCTAATTCTAAGCCCTAAAAAACTTTTTTTTTTCAAATTTTATATTTTTTCCATGAAATTAACCTTCCAATCAACCCAAATGCAAAAAATTTGGTCAAAATACATTTTGTAGCTATTTTTTAAAAATCTACAAAAAACTGCTAAAAATACCTTATTTTAAGGGTCTGCGCCATCAGTTTTTTGTGAATTTTTTAAAAATACCTACAGAATGTATTTTGATCTAATTTTGTGCATATGGGTTGATTGAAAGATTAATTTTAAGGAAAAAATATAAAATTTGAAAAAAAATATTTTCTAGGGCCTAGAATTAAGTGTGATGTATAGTGCATGATGTAGGTGAGCCTCTCTCTCTCTCTCTCTCTCTCTCTCTCTCTCTCTCTATATATATATATATATATATATATATATATATATATATATAGTCAAACCTACACCTTCATCAGAATGATTTGTAGATTCTTTATCGACACACCACCGCTCCTACTTTGACCCAGTATTAATGGTAATCTCTCTCCCTCTACTAATTTGTATAGTTTTTTTTCGTTTTATTTAATATAAATGATTTAGGAACGATGTAAAAAAATAGTTCGTAAATACACATTTTATTTTGCATATTCGAGAATAAGGAATCTTATAATTTGTAAACTGAAAATTGCTACTATATGGATGAAATTTGGAATACCATGTTGTACGATTTAGAGCACAAACCGTGATTGTTATTGAGTTTGTAAGATAGGTTTGAAGTTGCTATGGGGGCAAACATAATAGATGGATCTTATCTCCACCTGCTTAATTTTGTCTACGCAAGCAAAAATAAAGTTATGGCATACTATTACTACATTGGAGAGTTGGGTCAATGCATTATTGGAAATTGAGTTTGGTAAAGTTGCAATATATTTATATAATTGGATAAAAGCCCTTGAGATAATACTGTTTTAATTATATATGCATTTTTATATATATCTTCAATAATCATATCCCTTAAAGATTTTCTATTGCTTCTGTTTCACTAATTTTCATACTTTTAAGTTTTTATTTAAAGGGTTCTTAAGGTTTTCTTGATACGCTTATTCTCTTTAATAATATATGTATTGGTTAAGGAGAGAGAGATGAAAAAATAAGCCTCTTAAGTTCTTTAAGCAAATGCAAACAATCACTCCCCGTGTCCCAAAATAGCTTTGTGCACCGTCACTAAGCCATATATTTCAGTGCCACTTCTTAAAAAATGAGAGGGTGTATTTTCGTGTTATCTTATGGAGATTTAGAATTCATTACGTTTTGTTTCTTCAGATTAGTTTTCTGCCCCTTCATTGTTGTATTTTTCTATCATTGCAATTTGAATCTCTAGTTTTTGCATTTGGTTTGTGAATAAAAATGACCAAATTTTGACTGCTTTGGATATGGAGACAGCAAAAAAAATGATGCAACAAGTCTCATGAAGTTCAAACCGGTAACATCCTATTTATCGTGCAGGTAACAAATGACCTCCTACCTGTTTTATTCTATTTTTTTTCTTTTTTGGTTACAAGGGAATCAAAACAAACATAAACAACAAACATGTGTACCCAGTTGAATTCATCTCATTACACATAAAATAGTCCTCGCATAGGCAAGGTATTTACCCCTTCCATTCCATCTTCATATTTTTGCATTTTTCAGTCTTATTATTCTAATAGTTATGTTATTTCAATTTGTGATTCTTAATTGGTTTGCCAAGAATGAATTTGTGCATTTTTTTTTTATAATTTTACTCTTCATATATATAAAGAGAGAGAGAGAGAGAGAGAGAGAGAGAGAGAATTTAGATAAATTCAGCCACACATCGTGTGGCCTGCATGCTAGTATATCTATATAAAAATGGAGTCTCCACTCCCGACTGTGGACACGTGTCACATAATAAATTATCCTATTACTTACCATACAACTCAAAAAAACTTCGTGAGATTTTTCCTCTCCTTTTTTTAACAAGAGGCGTTTCATTTATGCCTCTCTCGTCATTTAACTTAAGCACACACTCACTTCCTCTTTTGTTGGGGGGCCTTGATCTCTTTCTTTATATATATATATATATATATATATATATATATTAAATAATCCTTCCCTGTTTTATGCTACTCCTTTATGTCTCTCTCTCCAAATTATTACTACAAATACCCCTGAGTGATTACTCCAAATTCTTATTTTTCATTAGTGCATTTTTATACATGGAGGAAAAGGTTGAGGCAATCAAGTTTTGCATGGAAGAAAGAGCATAAAATGTCAAATTAAATTGAAGTTTGGAGGAAGTTACTAAAATGAGACTCTATAAGTTAGAGGTGTGTAAGAGATACGTCAGTTTTTAGATCGCATCTAGTGTATGATTCATCTAGAGGGTTGGGGAAATGTGTTGGAATGCTGTGAAATTTATTAGATTTACATCGCTTTTATTTTTTAATTCAGAGAAAGAGGATTATCCTTAGGTGCTGTTTAGCTAAAGTTTTCATGTGAAAGGGTTTGATGGAGCAAGATTTGAGAACAGCATATAATTTGTTGGGTTTGATGGTGTTTTTTAACTAAAGCTTTCATGCAATTATTGGTGGCATGAGAAATATAGAATGGGGAGGAAAATTGTAGGTAATTTTTGGTTTCTTTAATTTAATTTTGAACATTATGTATACTAATTATTATTATTACAATATAAATATTAATATAAAACCGATTATATATATATATATATATATATATATATATACACACGCGCATATACACACATGCATACACCTGGGATAATGTGATACGAGTCGGTATTAAGATAAAATCGATATGATTGTTAATGTTTTTGGATCATATCAGCGTCAATATCATAATACGCAATAGTTGATGAATAAGCTTGTTGTTGTGTTGATTTACATTTTAAGAACAATTAAAATTCGTTAAAACAATTAATTTAAATAAATAAAATAAATTTATAATTAATACCAAAATATAAGAAATAACAAAGTTAGATATGTTAATGAATTAACGGGGCAAATTGAGTTTGTTAACAAGTTAATGTATCGACCGGTGCACAACTGAAAACATTCCATTATACGTGACCGTTAATGTAGCGAATGGTGCTTGGGTATGATTTTTATCCCGATAAAAGTCATATGTTTAGATATAAACCTCATTAGACACCTCATAACACACCAGCGTGAAAAACTTACAGAATGTGATTCGACATCATCCGTTAATAAATCAATATATACAAACACTAAAAAAATTATTAAGATTATTATTATTAATAATAATAATAATAATAATAATAATAATAATAATAATAATAATAATAAACAAATTACTATAATTTGTTGTATTGAAATATATGCGTGTCATTCAACTTTATTTTTTAAGTTTTAGTGAAATTTTTTAAACGAATATCAAATCATAGTGAAATAAATATATTGGAAAATGGTGTTATTGATCCGTTTGCTTTGTAATGTCATTAAAAAACATCTTTGAAATTAGGGTTGGCAATTTTTGACACAATAACCCGTGTACGGTAATAACCCAAAATGACCCGAACATGACACGATTAACTTGTATAGATTTAAGAGTACCCAAAACGTATACTCGACTAAAAATCAACGCGACTCGAAAATGACACGACTAACCCGAATTGCCACCCCTATTTGAAATGCTCGCGCATCGCGCGGGGTTAAATACTAGTGATTTATTAATTATCAAAGAATCGCGCAATTAATAGATGAATTGAAGATAAACTAAATTGAAATGAAGACAATAACAGAGAAGAAGCTTAAATTTAACGTGGTCCGCCCCAATTCGATTGTTTACGTCCACTAACAATGCAAAGTTCACTAAATCAACAAGAATACTACACTAAAGCACAATTAAAAATCCACTCCCACTCGAACATCGTAACAATATTGAATTCAATATTACTTGTTATTTAAGGAGCTCGTAAACAATATTGAATTCAATATTACTTGTTATTTACTTGTTATATGTGGATGAGAAGTGAGATAATGCGATCATATTGGACACATGGATCATTCTTACTAAGAAATATGAGATCACACTTTGCTTGAATGAGAGGGATGATCACAAGTTAGTTATTGTATGTGGATGGGAATATCTTCATATCTTCTCTTTTCCTTGAATAACTGCCTTGTGCTAACGTCACTTGATTGCGTGGTGCGATTGACTATATTGATAGCATCTTTAATAAAGTGGTCATGTGGTTAGTTGATTCCGCTTTGGTAAAGGCCGAGGCCTAGCTCCTCCAAGGTTATCCCTAATGATCTAAGAAATGGTCTCATCTCTTAATAATAAATATTTTGGACCTTCTGATTCAGAGGGTTGGCCTCATACCTTAAGCCTCATACCTTCGGACAGGTTACATCAAAAAGCTAAAATTACATAGAATTAATCAGAAATGGTATTTTGGTTATATCATACTGGCACAAATATGAGCACAAAGTTTGCCTTACACCTGAAGGGAATTGCCATGCCTTTTAGCACAATATCCAGAAGTACATGTGGTAGCATATAAGAGGACAATAACATTTAGCATGCACCATGTGACTTGGAGTGCACACTACACCCCAAGCCCACTATAAATATCTTGTACCCTTTTACTTATTCCATAAGTCATTTTTATTGTAAAACACACTAAAGCTCTGTCAAAATACTCTTTCGTGAGAGAAAGAATAATTGTAACTTGTAAAGCACTATTCAACTAGTAAAAATGGGTTACCAAATAGGGGGCATAAGCCAATTGCTTGAACCACTCTAAATCTTGCATGTCGATCTATTTCGAATCTTATTTATTGCACTTTTATTATTCATTATGATACCCAAATCATGTTCATCTCTATTACTCATTGAGTTCCTCTTATTATCTAGATTGTTACAAATTTGTGCATCATCATATTGGCGTCATTTATAGGAAATAACTGTTAACTCAGTTATTTTTCATGGGTATGAGGCCAACCCTCTGAGTCAGAAGGTTGGATTGAGGGTTTTGTAATACCCCACTCTACCACCATCGATATTGTCGCCAAATTAACCATTACTCACAGCGATATGGGGTTTTATTCTAGCTCACATCCATAAATTGGTGCCAATGGGGTTTGAACCCCAGACATGTGGTGTCATAAACCACTTGCATTACTAGTGGAGCTAAAAAGGCAACGGTGTTAGAAGAGTACAAATCTACATATATGAACCATTACTTTCCCTCACCGAGGAGATGTGGGATGTAATTTTTTGTACTAAATCAACCACGACACTAGCTTGTTATAGGTTTGCCTATCTCTCACATTCAATTTATTTTTTGGGTATTGTATGAACATGTTCTTAGTTTGAGTGAAATTCGGGTGAAATCCCTATTCATCGTCAGATTTATGGTAGTTTGATCCTAAAATCACTACTAGTTTATCTTAATTTATACTTATTAATTAGATCTGGAAATATTAGGTAAAAGAAATAACCTAAAAGTGTAGGTTTTGTGTTCACTGTACACCCTCGTATTTAGTGTATCTTGGATAGAATTCCTTGTTGGAAACACAAATCTGTTGGCTGGAAAATGTCATCAGACCTACCACCACCACTATCTCTGGGGTGGAATACATGCCTCAAATAGTGCACCACCTTCATTTATTGTTGAGATCATTGAAGCACTAAGAAGGATGATAGGCAATCAAGAGAAAATGAAATCGCAGATGTTGGCTCTTACTCAGAACTTGGTAGGAAGACCATCGAAGGAGGTTGCGAACCCTCATATTTTGGCAGTTGGGGATAGCCAAAACGCCCCAAAAGAACTACTTTATGCTTTTAGGAAAAAGTTTGTTATTGGGAATGAGACACATAAATGTGGAAGGATCCCGACAGCCTGAAATGGGATATAATTGGGGGATTCGAGTGACGAGGAGTCGGCGACAGATAAAAAGGATGAGGCAAAGACTGAATCACAGTCGATAAGTCGAGAGCAATCATATCAACTAGGTAAGACCTTTTTCCATTCCAAAAACAATACAACTTATGTGGACAAGGCATCCATCGAAGTAAAGGGTGAGTGCCTTAATTAGACTCTCAAAGCCTTCTGCCTTGGATAGGCTAGGGCCCTTATGCCATATACCCCCCCCCCCCCCCCCGGTTTCTCACAACCAGTGTGATAGAAGATAACATCTTGAATAATATAGGGGAACAATGACCCTAAAAAGTTCGACTTACATTGGACTTAAGGATCTATCTCATATTCTGAAGAATATAAGCCGAGGAAAATCAAACAGAAAAGGGAGATAATCATCTGCAAAGTGAAATACTGTGGAAAAACTCCATTCAGATGTTGAAAAACAAACTACGAGACTTGATCAAGAGTAATAATCCCTTATAAAATGGGATGCATGGAAGGATCACCCTTCGTCCTAGAAATTAACAATTACCTAACTCCAGAATAATTCAAACCCTTTTGTGGTTACACCATGGTATAATGGGAGATCCAATCTCATTCATCACGTGGAGATGTATTGGTCGGCTACCAATATCTATTCAATGCCAAACGAAATGAGGTGAAGAGCTTTTTTAAGTACTCTTATCGAGGAGCACATATATGGTATATAAGTCTGCCAAGGGGACAGATAAAAAATTTAAAGGATTGGACTGACAAATTTATACACAATTTTTGTTTCGGTTTGAAGCATGTTAGGAGGGTAACCCACCTCCTCAATATCAAATATAAGAGAGGGAAACACTCAGAGACTACATCTTAAGGTTTAATAAGAAAATTCTGGAAGTCATCAACTATGATAAAAATATTAGGATGGCAATGCTTATCAACGGGCTCAATGAATGAAATCTTAGCAGAGGTTAGGAAAGTCATAGCCACGAAAGAGGCGATGGGAGCTAAAAAGGGAGAACACAAGGAAGATGGATCGAGCAAATCTTTTCAAACATAGACAGAGTGGGTAAAAAATCATATAACAACTAGATGCACAAGCTTTGCAGTTACAAGCCACTCACTACCCAAATTAATAATATCCTAAATGAAATCAATGACGAGGAAGAGATAAAGTGTCCATTTTAAGCTTAAATCCCTATCGAACAAGAGAAACAAGAACAATTACTGTGAATTTCACAAAGATCGTGGTCATGAAATTTATGACTGTTATACTCTTGATGATGAGATTGAAAAACTCATTAAAAAAGGTCGGCTAAAAAGGTTCGTGGATCCGAACGGTCGCCTTCAAGAGAAAATAAAAAGATAGGGTTCTCTTATGCGAGACAAAGCGTCAAAAAACGATGGGATAAAGATTTAGAGAATAACTCTGACAAAGAATTAGAAATACATAAAAAATCTTAGGATCCGAGGGGTGGTTTAAACTTAATCTCGTTCGGCGTGCAAATAATTTCAGGAGGAGTGGCTAGTTGATGACCAAAACAACTAAAAATAAAGCATACGTAGGAGAGGCAAGAGTCGACGCTCGACGAATGGATATAAATCACACAAGGGAAAAGGAGGAAGAAATTCAAAGGTAACAACGATTGATTGATCATTGGATTTTTTTATCTTTATTTAAAGAACATTTTTTACCCACTTGGTGACTCATTAGTCGTCACCAATATAATATTCCTTGGATCATCGTTGATGGAGGAAGCTCGGTAGGTTTAATCTTCTGATATTATTTCAAAGGTCTGAAGCTCAATGTGAAACATCTTAAACCCTAACATCAACCTCTCATCAGCTTCAGTGAGGAGAAGGTTTTCTCGCTCGGTATGGTGGAGTTAGATGATTGTATGGGTAAGTGACTGATTTATTTAATAAAGAATGTCAACTTATATAGATTAGCATCTGATCTCGACATATAAAATAATTATGGGGCGATTCTCCCTAAAATAGTTTGAAGTCATTCCATCTACCGTCCATCGGATGATGAGGTTTCCTACTCACTTTGGAGTAAGAAAGGTCTCAGATGACCAAGTGGAGGCAAGAGAATGCTATTTAATGTCTGCCGAACAACGAGAAGCTTATAACATGATTACTACTTCGTATAACATTGACACTCTCGACCTAAAAGATGAGAAATTAACAAAAGGCGAGGTAGCCATTCAGGTAAAATCGGTGGTACTCGATGAAGAAGACCCCTAAAAAACTGTGCAAATTAGCTCATCCTTGACACCCAATGTCAAGGTTAAGTTGGTTAAGCTTTTTAAAGTGTAGAGGGACATGGTCTCATAAGGGCATGTAGGGGTAAACCATGATACCATATGCCATCACTTAGATGTGGACCTTTCGGCCAAATAATTCAAGCAGAAGAGGAGGCAGTTTGCCCCATACCATTATAGATCATTCAGGAATAATTAAAGAAATTATTAGACGCATACTTCATAGAAGAAATCAAATATCCCTATTGGTTGTCAAAAGTCATACTCGCGCTAAACCATAATAACAAATGGAGAATGTGTGTAGACTTCACCAACTTGAATAAGTCATGCCCAAAAGACTGTTTCCCTTTAACTCGGATAGATCAAATGGTGGATAATACGATAGGCCATGAACTCATCTACTCCGTGGATGCTTACAACGGGTACAACTAAATCTCAATGAAAGAGGACGATGCAGAAAAGACTTCGTTCATAACTGATAAAGGTACATATTATTACAAATTAATGCCTTTCTATTTGAAAAATGCTACAACCACGTATTAGCGGTTGGTGAACAAAATCTTAGAAGATCAGATAGGGGAGATTATGAAAATTTATGTCGATGACATGTTGACTAAGGTTTAAGACAATGCGAAGGACTTGGCCAATACTTTTGACACAATAGAAAAGCAACAGATGAAGTTAAACCAAACCAAGTGCATATTTGGGGTCAGGTCAGGAAAGTTCATCTACTTCATAGTGAATCAAAGAGGTATTGAAGCCAGCCCAACAAAAATTAATGCCCTATTCGACAAGAAATCGCTAAAAAATCGAAAAGAATCTCAGAGGCTCAAAGGGTGCATAGCAGCCTTAAATAGGGTTATTTCTAGAGTAACTGACAAATGGTTATTGTTCTTTAAGGTAATAAAAGAAGCCTTCGAATGGAATGAAGAATGTGAAAAAGATGCTCGAGGGTTGAAAGTCAAGAGAACATTTTTGCTTAGAGATTCCAGTTTGAAATGGAATCAACTAACCAACACAAGGAGGACTATGAACCTTTTTTTAAAGATATTCTAGTTTGGAAATTACATGTCGATGGATCCACGTGTGCAGTGGGAAATGGTGCAGATGGCATCCTATCAGCTCTTGAATAAACAAATATTGAATGTACTCTTCAACCTGTAAACAACTGATAAGGTTTCAGTGGGCAAATAACCGATAAAGGAGTCGGCGTATAATATTCATCAGCTACTCTCTTAGTATAAATAGTTTTTCAGTTATATGCATATTAAACTGCCTAGAAAGCTACTCACGGGGTTTGGGCATCCACAAACTTACAAACACAATTATGTTATAAGATTAAAGATCAATTAAACGAAAAATTAACTAACACAAGAATAAGGAGATTCAATGGCCTAAATGTAGACAATGATTTTAATGACAATTAATAAACTATTATTTATCACAAAATGTTGTCGAAAAAATATCTAAGGAGGACAAATCTTACCGAAAATAAAAGAATAACTAAATAACTCTAAAATTAGCTAAAGACTCTTGCAAATATCTGAAGAGAGAAATATTTACTTGAGATATTTTAGAAATGACCTGATACAAATAAGAGTAACACTACACCAAAAATGCTAATCTGGCACGCTGTGGCAAGGAAATTCTGGCACGTTTTTAAACCGTGGTTTTAGCATAAACTGGCATGGTTTAAAACAGTGCCAGATTCTGGCACGGTTTAAAATCGTGCCAAATATGGGTACGCTTCATTAAAAAGCCAATACCTCAAGATTTCAAGGGGGACCAAAATTTTAAAAGAGCCCAAATCATTATAACCTAAGTCTAACCGACGCCTCATTCTCTCTCTCTCTCTCTCTCTCTCTCTCTCTCCCTTTACACTACCCAGTGACTCATCGCTGCTTCTTGGTGCCTCATCACTGTCGCCAGGCACTTCCACGCTGCCATCATCCAAACTATCCACACTAGCGAGCGCTACCATCATCCACGCCTCCAGCATCTTATCACGAAATCGAACAACACACGGGTATTTCAATATCTTGTATTTCTGGGGACAATTATTTTTTTTAGATATTTTAGGACGTGTATAATCATATATATTAGTTTTGTCTTTTGGATTTGTTAGCCAATACTTCGTTTTGCAACACATCCAACTGTATAAAAATAAAATCAATAGTTATGGAGATTTTTCACCCAACATACTTGATGTGAGATTGCTAACAGTCAAACATGACAAATGGTGTGTTATATACTCCTCTTTGTATGTTTGCTTTTGATTTTATTGAATGTACAAATCTTTAAGGGATAGTTTTATTTTAAGCGTGAGTTTTTAGTGAACAATGGGGATGTTGTGGTGATAGATGTAAACACAGGGAAATTGGTGCTTTGTAATCTCAAAATAAACACGTGCAGAGTGATCCCAGTCGCGATTGTGAAGTACTCTTAGTACCATGTTGTGAAGGGATTGATTTTGAGAATGAGAATGAGAATGAGAATGGGGATATTGTTGTCATAGAGGTAAATAGAAGGAGCTTGAAGGTCTGTAATCTCGAACATTGTGCCCTTTATATTTACTTCCCCCCCCCCCCCCCAACACATAATTATTAGATAAAACCCATATAAAAAGTGTATTTAAAATATAAAATTCTACAGCTACAATTATGGTGAAACTATGCTCCCTCTAGTTTTTTTTTTCTGCACATGGTTCTTTTGATGCTTTGAGTTGCATGTTCTTGAGTGGTATGACTTCGTTGCTAACATATCACTTCGCTACTAAAAAATTAGTTGCTGAAACCAAATTAGTTCATAATAATACATTTTCTACTAGAGTGCATAGTGTGAATGAACATATGATACATTCAACTAGTGGGGAGCCTTTTCCATCCTCCAATCGTGGTGCATAGTGCGAATTTTCAAAGCTTCTTGTTAAATTTTTTGCATATTTTTTTATTATTGAATTTTTAGAGCTTGTTGTTGAATATTTTGCATATGTTTTTGTGGGGAGACTTTTCCATCCTCCTCTTGTTTTAACTCTTTATTGTCATTTCTCATATTTTGCCCCATCGATTCATCATTCTTTATATGGATTCATACTAGGTAGTTTAGAAATCTCCAACTAGGGTTTTTATGTTGTTTTTTATTTAGCCACTAATGCTTAATAACTTGAATTAATCAACACGTAAATCCAAATCGTAACCATAGTTTGACCATAAAATGATAAATCATTGGATTATAACCATGAAAACTGTTCTCAATTCTGGGTTTTGAGTTTCTTTAGATATGGTATTTGGAAGGTGAAGAACATCTTTGTTTTTTTTATTTTCTTAGGTCGGATAATTATTTTTTGATGAGGTCATGTGGCTTGATTATCAGTGGCCTGGGTTTATAGAAGCAGGGTAGAATGTTTGGTTGTGTTTTTAGCCTAAAATATGAAGTTTTTAAAGCGATTTAGGTTGGTTTTGTCCAAGAACACGAGTTGTTTCTCGTGATGTGTTTTTGAATAAAAACCTAAGGTTTCAAGGTTTTGTTTCACGGTCTTAGTCAACCCTTATATTGCTTTTGGTTTCTCTGATTTACTCACTGTGTCAGGATGCAAAAAGGATCCACAGTTCCTCAAAACTATTACTCCTGATAGAGAGAGAGCCCACCAATAGCTATCAAATAAGGGGTTAGAGAATACATATGGAACAATTTGGATAATTAGAATGTATTATATGTAATTTCTATAAATTAGTAATTCTCCACAGTTCCTCTTGTTGAAATTTTGAAAAGCTATTTTATGTGATGAGATCTTATTAAAACATTTTGCATCCACATGTTTATCAGGATGTCGACGATGATCAATAAAGTGTGGGTAAATGATAAAAACTTTGAGATCGATTCGTATAGAGATGGAGTGTTAGAGTTTCTGTAGTATGTGCGTAACACTATTCTCGGGGATATACATTCATGCCTGTATAGGCGTTATCGCAATGGGAAAGGACATGCTACTTTAGATGAAATCTCTATCCATTGGATGGACTATGGTATGGATATAAATTACACCTTATGGCATTTTCACGGGGAGACATCAATTCATAATTCAGTCCAGCGACCAGCACAACCTATGACTCCGATTAATGTTGGAGAACACATTAATGTATCTAATATTTAAACTTTGGATGACATTGTGGATGATTTTTGTGAGATGTTCACGACTGAAGCGGATCCTAGTGCGCCTAGTTGTGTAGATGGTGGTGAAGGGCCGTAAACTTTTGACATTCCAAATGATTCTCACACACATCCAGGCAAAGGCAAGAAGTATGAGTGATTATATTAACTCGCAATGGAACCACTATACCCTCCTCCTGGTTTATCACGCCATACGGCCATGTATGCTCTTGTGAAGTTAAATGATATAAAAACGCAATTTAATTCAGGCAGAATTCTTAAATTGTTGAATGAATTACTCCTTGAAGGGAACAACTTGACAACTAGTTAACCAAAATGAAGAACACGATTAGAGATCTTGGTATGCACTATGTTAAGTATGATGTGTGCATTAACAATTGCATGTTATTTTGGAAAGAGCATGAAAACTGTAATAAATGTCTAAAATATGATGCTTTGCGATACAATTATACTTCAAGAGATGATAATGGGGAGGAAATTGCACATCCTAAGGGACAGAAGAAGTTTCATAAGGTTCCTAAGAAGGTAATGCATCATTTTCCTTTAATCCCTAGGCTAAAGCGGTTATATACCATTAAATGGATAGCTGAGAAAATGACTTGGCATGCTCGAGCAAGCTCTTGTATGGAATTTATGCATCATCCCCTAGATTCAACAAAGTGCGTAAATGCAAACATTATGTGGAGACAGTTTGCTAAGGATCTGCGAAATCGTCGACTTGCAATAGCAACTGATGATTTTAACCCTAATAACATGTTTGGTCATAACTACAGTTACTGGTAAGTGATTATTCAGCCTCTCAACCCCCCCCCCCCCCCCCATCAATGTGTATGATGAGTGAGTTTTTAATGTTGATTGTATTGATTCCCGAGGCAAAGTCACCATCAAGTAATATTGATGCCTTCCTCCAACCCTTGGTCGATGAGCTGCAGATCTTATGATCTGGAGTAGAGGCTTGGGATGCAAATAAAAATGAACATTTTCAGTTAAAAACCATGTTGATGTGGGGTATTTATGATTTTCCTGCTTATGGGATGTTATCAAGTTATTCAACTCAAGGTTATTATGGGTGTCTCGTTTACTCTACAAACACACCTTCTGAATATCTTTGCAAGTCAACAAAATGTTATTATCAATGATCTTACATGTTCCTTCCCCCAAACTATCCTTACAGTTACGACACATCAAAGCAAACATTTAATGGTAAAATAGAGACATCTATGGTTCCATGAAAGTTAACTAATTTAGAGGTTGAGCAAATTGTGTCTGTTATCGCTCGAGAAGGTGCCCAAAAAGAAGGAGACGGAGAAGGAGTGGGAGTGGGGAAGGTCAAGGGGGAGGGGAAAGGAAAGGGGAAAGAGAAAGGGAAAGGGGAAGGGGAAGGGGAAAGGGAAAGGAAAATAGGTAATAGTATGGAAGATGATGTAGATAATGATGATCATCCAAGTGAAGGTGACGACGAGGATCTCACAATAGTGAGGGTTTTTTGAGGAGGTCCATTTTCTTTGACTCGGAGTACTGGAAGGATCATGATATTCGACATAATTTAGACATTATGCATATTGAAAAGAACGTAACAAATACTCTTTTAGGTACCATTCTCTCAGTGAAAGGATCGTTAAATAAAGATACAGTTAAAGCCCGAGCAGAGTTGAAGAACCCGTTGAATCTTAAGAGAAAATTATGGATGCTAGATGTTGAAGGTAGTAATAAAAGGCGAATGCCATCAACACCTTTTGCATTAGGAAAGGATGAGAAATAAGCCTTTTATCACACCTTGAAAACATTGAAGGTACCGATTGGCTTTTCATCAAATTTTAGCAATAATGTTGACCATGACCTTCCTGGATTAACCAATCTCAAGTCTCATGATTATCATGTCATTATGCAACGATTGTTTCCTGCGTTGGTTATGCATTCATTTCTAGATCATAAGCCTTTGGTTAAAGCTATACAACGAATAAGCATATTTTTTTAATGTTGTTTGTGCAAAAGTATTTTTTAGGGAACATATTGTAATACCCGTATTTATGATTTAATTAATTGAGAGATTAATTAGAAACATACGTTTTAGTTAAATTACACGTGTGACGTAATTTAATGTGATTAAATAATAAATGTGATGATTAAATATTAATCGAGAGACAAAGATGATTAATATTATATTATGAGATTTACTGTGTGTGTAAATAGTAAATATTGATAGTAAATTTGATATACGTCATAACGAGTGATATGGGCGTATTTTTTATTGTTTCACCGTGAGTCGCGTGTAGACTATTTTGAGGTGAGAAATGAGAAATATATTTTAGTAACTCAAATGATAATTTAGAGGTCACGGATGAGTCCGTAAGGGTTGAAATAGTGAAAATGGTATAACCGGGGGTACTAGTCGGGTACCGGGGTATTTTTGGGTTAAACCGGGACCATACGGGGGTGTTTTAGTCTTTTGGCATATGCGGGTGAGGAGACCTACGAATTTACAAACTCTAAATCAGATTATAAGAGTTGGAGACTAGGGCTAGAGGAGAGAAAAACACACAAAAGCCATTAGAGAGAAGAGAGAAACAATTCTCAAAGCCTAAGGAAGAATTAGTTGAGGATTCAAAGGGTTCTTGCACCACAAACTAGTTGGGAAGGAAGATTGAAGGAGAAAGACAATTAATCACCAATAACAATCATAAAATCAGATCATCTCTGAATAAGGCAAGTGGCTATTTGCAAATTAAATTGAGTTATAATATTCATGTGTAGGATTTATGAATATTATGATTTGATGAATATTCTTGGAGAAAAATAATTGAATAAAATGCATCATGGTTAGGGATTTTCATGTAGAATGATTTAGACCTGTAGAGGATTTGAAATCATAGAAGACTTGATGATTAAAACGAATTTAATCTGGATTTATGATTTAAAATATGGGAAGAACATATTTTTAGGGTTCTCGAATAATTAAAAGATTTTAATTATTCTGGACTAAATTGCGAAGATTTATGATGTTTAAATCATTGAAAATCATCACAGAGTATGAAGGAATGGTTTGGTATCATTGGTTGCAGGGTCGGTCCTGAGATTTGTAGTACCCTGTGCGATATTCAATTTAGGGCCCTTCCATAAAAATATTATACAAAAGTATTAAATACATAAAAACTCATTGAAAAATTGTTCTTCTAACATTTCGACTTGCAAAAAAATGTTTTTTCTATTTTTGATATCCGGATGGTTGTTTTTTTGGTAACATTTCTTAAAATTATAAATTTATAAATAACAATAAAACACGCAATTAATAACGAATCTAATAGATAATTTTAGTCTAGAAATATCTCAATTGATTGAATATAAAAAATATGGAAAAATGTCACCTGGTTTGAGCCTTTATTCCCTCTCCAATTTCATCGACTTGATTAATGTAGAAAGAAACAATCTGTTAAAAAAAAACTAATTACATAAAAAATAGATTAGTAAGACATTGACGAATTTAAAAAAAATAGATTATTAAAAAAATATAGTAATAAAAAAGATTAGCACATGTATAAAAAAATAAAAAATTAAATAAGCATCCTATGCCCATCTTTACCTTTGCCTTTTGATGCAAAAGAAGACAAGTTGTAAATGCAACATAAACACCTTTTGCCGCAAAAGAAAGCTTGCACTGTTGTTGCATAGAGAGACAGAGAGAGAGGGACGTAAGGTGAGAGGAGAGAAGGAGAGAGTGGGCCGGCGTGCAAAAGAAAGAGAGAGAGGGAACCAAAAAGATTTTGTTGGTAGTTGAAAAAATGGCTCCTAAAAAAATGGTAATCTTAAATGAGTTGGGTGAGATTTTGTTGGGAAGTTGTATCATTCTTTTTTTTGAATAGTTGAAAAAATGGCCCTCTAAAAAACTAAACTCATTTAAAAAAAATATTTTATAATATACATAAAATATTTTTGGACTCCTAAAATACACATATACTGGTACTTATTGTAAAATGGCCCTTGTGCCACTGCCCACCTGGTACATGGCCAGGGCCGACCCTGATTGGTTGCAAGTTTGATGGATTATCATGTGAGTTAGATAATTGAATATGGTGAAAAGCGCATGAGAAGAAGAAGAAGAACTGTGTCTGTCACTACTCAATCGATCGATCGACCCTTGAATGTCGATCGATCGACCCTTGAATATCGATCGATCGATCAAGGCTGATTTTGGATTCTTTTGTTGGTTGAGTTTTATTTAATTGCCGACGCTTGAGGGGAACCTTAGTGATGATATTATACCTATGTAGGGACTTAGATAGTACAAGTAGGTGTATAGTGGGGGTCCGTTATAATCATTGAGTACAAGATTTGAAGAGATGGACCGACGAGGATAAACCGACCGAGTAGTGCATCGGGAATTTGGGATTTGAGTTACGGAGAGAGTAAACGGCCATTTCAATGAGTATACCAGTAGGTTAGAGGTAGCTTAACTACTGAAATGAATGGAGGGGTAACTAGGGCCCTTAGAGTTGTGTGAATACTCAATTAAAATGCGACAGTGAGATAAATCGTAAATTAATAAGTACGGTGAATATTCGAGAGAAATATTACGTATGAGCATGATTATTAGGTTTTGTGTATACCCATTGAATTATATAAATACTTAGGTGGAGTGAATACCTAAAGTACATTTGATTATACTAGGGTTGACGTAGGATTACGAACTAGTATGATCTAAAGAGTACGGTGAATATCCGAGATAAATATTACGTACGAGCATGATTATTAGGTTGTGTGTATACCTACTGAATTATATAGATACTTAGGTGGAGAGAATACCTAAAGTATATTTGTCTATATTAGGGTAGAAGTAGGATTCCAAACTAATATATGGAAATAATTATTTGGGGTCGTGATGAAAGAGTTTCGAACCAAAAATACATAAAAATTTCATTAGTGGGGTCGAGGTGATTTTTCGAACCAATACATGAAATAAATTCTGGGTCAACGAGACATTCCGAACTAATAATTTTACTTGGTCTCGATGAGCTCTTCTGAACCAAGGGTCCTCAATGTGTGTTATAAGGATATAACAGTGAAGAATGATTTTATAAGTACATGTTGCGTGTGAAATGTATACTGTATAAATAATCTACTTTTTTAGGATATTAGAAAGTTAGATGACATGCATACATCTACAAGTAAATTAAATGGAGAAACTTAATTAGAAAGATTAAATGATAGATAATGATTATCTTAAGAATAAATTAAGTAATGATACTTAATTGTGGAAGAAAAAGATAACAAGATGGGAAAAGTTATCTCAGTATATAACATATGAAATATGTTTACAATTAGCATACTGTATGGGCGGTATGGAAACTTAGTCGCGTAGATAAGCTCAGTTGGATACTATAGTCTAGTTAGCAATAACTGTAACTCGTATATGCAATTTTCCAGCTTGAATACGATGTTTTTTTTAAATTACTTAGTTACTAATAACATATCTTTTTTGTGTCCTATTTTTTTACAGGATAACATTGAATCGCTAGATTTTATCCACGCGAAACACACGAAGAAGTCAATGGTTCATAACAAGGGGATTATTTATTTAGTGTCATTAATATTCAGGATTTTATTTTTGGTGTTATGGCTGTGCAGGTTTTAGTAGTTTTATTGTCAACTTTTATGATCGTGCAGGCTTTATATTGGCAGGTTTTAGAATGCTCAGAAAATAGAGGAAACTCTACCCAATTTTTTTTTATCTGGGAACTATTAACTCTTGTAATATTTTAAAGTTTGTAGGTACATTAGTTTATCAACAACATGCGATATTCATAATTTGTGAATTTTTTTGATTTTCTTTTACAAATAATAAATATTTTTCCTACCAGATTTGGAATTGGCTGATTTTCCAGATTTGATTCCAAATATTTTTTTTATTAATTGAAAAATCTAGAACGGTTTAAAACCATGCCAAAATCGTAACAAATTATAAATTTTGAGTACGCCTATAAAACAACCTGACACGCTTTATAACCGTGCCAAAAGCGTGCCAAAAAATAGAAAATTTGGCACGTTTTTAACCTGTGCCAAAAGCGTGGAAGATTTAATATCTAACACGGTTTAAAAGCATGCTAGATTGGAAAATCTATCACGATTTTAAACCGTGCCAGAAAATCTGGCACCCCTGAATCTAGCACAATTTTAAACCGTGCCAGATTCCTATTTTTGGTGTAGTGTAAACCCTTTTATAGAGGGGCAATATGCTAGGCCTCACGTGCTGAGCCAGGCTTTAGGAAGTGTAAACAACTAAAATTATTTAAAGGGAGAGATAGTTTGGCAATCTCCAAAATATTTCTTGCTTAACTTAACCTCGGCCTTAGATTGAAAGACCTATAAACTAGTTTATGCGGCCTATTGGGCGTTATCTCTAGCATTTCGAGGACCCCCACTTCCTTCGGTTGCCGTATTTTAAGGACCCCCAACTCTTTCGACCTATAGAAGGTCGACTCCTATATTCCGAAGACCCTTAGTTCGTTTGTCTTTATCATTTCACGGACCCTCAGCTCCTCCGACATATGGAGGGTTGACTCTTACATTTCAAGGACCCCCAGCTCCTTCTGCCTATGGAGGGTCAATTCTTACATTCTAAGGACCCTCAATTAATTCGACTTTGTTATTTCAAGAACCCTCATATCCTTCGGCCTATGGAGGGTCGGCTCTTACATTTCAAAGACCCACGACTCCTTCATCCCATGGAGGATCGACTCCTACTTTTTAAGGACCCTCAATTCCTTCGACTCTTGTATTTAAGTGATCCTTAGCTCCTTCTGCCTATGGATGGTCATCTCTTACATTTCGAGGACTTTTAGTTCCTTTATTTCATAAAGTGTTAGCTCATAGCCTCTATCCTTCTATCATAGTTGGAATAGTTTACAAGATTAAATCCTAGTGGGTAATTGATGATACAAGAAATGGTCTCATCTCTTACTAATGAATAATTTTAACCTTCAAACTCAGAGGGTTAACCTCATACCCTGACCCACATATCCTTGGCCTCGTACCCTTCGTCAAGTTATATCAGAAAGCTAAAATCACCGTAAAGGGTATTTTGGTCATATTATACTTGCGCAAACGTGAGCACGAGTTTGTATTACATGTTAAAGGAATGTTCATGCCTTCAACATAACTTCTATAAGTACCCGTGGCATCATCTAAGAGGAGGATAACATTAAGCATGCACCATGTGACTTAGGGTGAATATTACACTCCAATCCCTCTATAAATATCTTGTACCATGTTACTTATTCCATAAGTTATTCTATTATAAAACACACCAAAACTCTGTCAAAATACTCTATAGTGAGAGAAAATACAGTTGTAACTTATAAAACACTATTTAACTAGGGAAAATGGAAAGTACAATTATAACTTATAAAACACTATTTAACTAGTGAAAATGGGTTACCAAATAGTGGACGCATGCCAGTTGGCTGAACCACTTTAAATTTTGTGTGTTGATCTCCTTCCTATCTTATATACTGCACTTGTACTGTTCATTATCATACCCATATCATGTTCATTTTTATCACTGATGGAGTTCCTATTTTTATATGGATTGTTACATTTATGTGTAACATCATCCCTCATCCACCTGACATAAGGTTTCCTTCAAAGATAGATTAAATCGAGTTATGTTAGTGACATGTGGTACTTTGTTTGTCCCCCATATATTATAACATATTTAATGGACAATAACGTCCATGTTTAGACTATGTAGTCATGCGATCGTGATAAACTAAATATTCAATATAGATAAACAAATTTTAGTTATTTACTATGTTGACGGTTACCATACAACACTCCACAGATTTTTTATTGTCACTTAATTTCTTGCCTTCCACAAAAAATGTGAAATATTTCCTTTTGTCTCCTCAACTGAAACCTCTTATGTCTTAATGATAAATTGTAGATGCCAATTATATCTCTGCACGTGTGTATTGTGTAGTATCTAATCATACAACTTAATATAAAAAAAACTGTTGTGGGTATCCACATGGACCAATGAGATAGAGACATCGGTCCTCATATATATCCACCTCAACGCTTCACATATACTTGGTTGACTCTAGATATACTTGATCATTCAACCAGCCGACCACAACCAGGAAGGTAAACCATCAAGGAAGGGAAAAGTCACTCATATGGGACTAACAACAGTTGTTCCACACGTGCTTTTGAAGATCAATAGTCATATTTATTGACATGGATGTAAAGGTATTCCATCTTTTGGTTTCTCAACCATTATAAATTCACTGCCTCCCTTAGCTATAGGGGGAGAAGTGAACAATATTACTCTTAGCTTATTGTAATCACCCTTCAACTGTAATCCTATAATCGTGGACGTAGACTTTTTCCTTAGTTGAACCACGTTAAAACATTGATTGTTTTATTTTCTCTTTATTTATATTTATATGTGATTATAAAATTATCCACACCAATTTTAGACATCAATAGATTGGAACCATTTGTGGGAACGACTATTTGATATCGTTCTTCATCAGTTTTATTCATTGACCCCTTTGAAAGATGACTAATATTCCAGAAAATAGCCTTGCGGCTGGAGGCAATACTACCACTCCATCTGCTCCACCTAGTGCAGTAGATCTCAAGGAGTCTTAAACAGCCTTGCCAAAGAGCAAGAGGTAATACAAGAAACGGTGAGACAACTAGTCCAATCATTACAGGCCAAGTCTATCTCCACTCCATCGCTTAGAAGAGAAATGTTGTCACCTCCTCCAAGAAGTGAAAGAGGTAACTATTCTCAGTCTTCGCATGATAGGTCTTATCGCCCAGGAGTGACTTCTTGAATCAGATCTATTAATTACTATGAAAGTCGATCTTTCACTTCTGAACGACCAAGCACTTTAAAGAGGTTGAGCAAGGCATCTACCTTTGATCATATTGGCCCTCGAATAACTAGAAGACATTACAATGACCCAATGAGATCATATGAACATCAGGAAGGATAAGTTAGGTCTAGAATAAGCATTCGAGAATCCACGCATGTCGAGCAGACTTCTCAGGAAGAGAGCTCAGCACAAACGCGTGGTAGAGATGCCAAGGCCATATCAGCCAAATCTAAGTAAAAAGATCACTCTTGGAAGGGATCAATACAGAGATTGAAAGATTGTCTAGAAGCGATGGCCAAGTTAAAAAACCCTCAGTAAAATTATTTCATGAAGGGATCTCCCTTCATTATAGGCATTGTTGAATTACCTATACCCTCTAAGTTCAAACCACTCGTGGTTACTCCTAATTATGATGGTAAGACCGTTTATGTCGTCTATGTTAGTAATACCAGGCTACAACTGATATTTATTTTATTCCCTATGAGATGCATTACTGAACTTTCTCAAGTACCATCACTAGGTCAACCCAGATGTGGTATAACAATTTAGCCTGAGGATAAATTTCCAATTTTTAATAGCTCGTTGAACTTTTCATTAGTAATTTCTGTTTTGGGGCAAAGTCGATCAAGAGAGTATCCCATTTACCGAGTGTTCATTAATGACTAGGAGAAATTACACGATAGTATATTACTCCCTTCAATAATGAAAAGTTCGAGGTAGTAGATTATGAAGAGAGAATCGTTATCACTACATTGATGAGTGGACTACTCCCGAAGAAATAATAATACTATGCACTGGCAAAAAAACTCCTAAAACCATGACAGATCTATTAGCAAAGGCTGGTAAGATCATGAATGACAAGGAAGCTATGGGTGCTAAGTGGGATCCCATAATGAAATCTGATGGCCAAAAGAGCTCAGAGAATAAGGAACAAAAAGATAAGAGAGCCGAGAAGACAAAAAAGTATGAGAACTATACACTACTTACAACAGCTGTACATCACATCTTGGAGGAAATTAGGGGCAACAAGGACTTAAAGTGGTCTTGAAAATTGAAGTCACCACCCAACCGAAGGGATAATTCCCAATATTGTGACTTTCACAAAGATCATGGGCATACCATTGACAATTGTATTGCCCTAAAATATGAAATTGAATTTCTCATTTACTAAGGAAATTTGACCCTTTTTATGGATCAAACAGAAGGTTGGGATTTTAGAAGAATGTCAAAATTACCTTACAAAGATAGAGGACAAAGAGGACAGAAAAAGAGGCCGTGACGATGAGTTTGAAGATGATCCAGCCTACTAAAGAAACCCCGAGAGCCAGATATTGATATAAAGATGATATTTGTTTATTATCATTTTATTACAGGAGGAGACGCTGGAGGCGGAGATGAAGCTGACGAAAGGAAAGCCTTTTTAAATGAGGTCAAAGCCTGCTCATATATTCGACGGGTTAATTTGTCAGATAAAATAGATGGTCGGCGATAAGTTAGTCATCAGCTTCTCCAAAAATAACCTATCAGGAGTACTTTACCCCCATGATGTCCCATTGGTAGTCACCTTCAGGATACATGAAGCAAGAATTGTAAGAATCCTAGTGGATAATGGTAGTTCGGGAGACGTCTTGTTCTATATCTGTATTTACAGTCTAGGGTTACGAGATAGTAAAATAGAACCATGTTATAGTCCCTTAATTGGTTTTTCTGGTGAAAAGGTTTATCCTTTAGGGATTGTTAATATGGAGGTCTTAATTGGCACCTGGACGATGAGCAGAATTGAGAAGATTCCTTTCTTCATTCTAGACAATAATGTTCAATCATCTTATAATACGATTATCAATAGAGTCGGGTTGAAAAAGTTTGAAGTAATACCCTCCACAGTTCACCAATGCTTGAAGTTCCCTACTCATTATGGGTTCGGTGTAGTAAATGGCAACTAGGTGGAGGCCAGAGAGTGTTACTACACCTCCACCGACCAGGATGAGTTAAAAAACACACCACTACTTACCAGATTGATACCTTGGATCCATGGGAGGAAGTTAATTTGGTCAAAGGACAAGTGATGGAAACTATAGAGGATATAATACTAGATGATAAAAAACTAAAAATGACTACTCAGATTGGTTCGAACTTAGCACCATCCCCCAAACAGGAATTAATTACATTATTTAGAGAGCGAAAAAGTGTGTTTGTCTCGAGCCATGAATATATGCCACGTATTGACCCTGACTATATATGCCATGAGCTTAATATAAAAAAAGATTCCAAGTCGGTCAAGTAGAAGCGAAGGGTGTTTATTCTCGAGAAGAATGTGGCCATCCAAGAGGAGGTGGGAAAACTACAAAAGTCCAAATTCATAGAGAATGTCATATACCTCGACTGGTTAGCTAATGTCGTGATGGTCAGAAAGAAGAAAAACAAATGGCGTATGTATATGGATTTCACTTACCTCAACAAAGCATGCCCCAAAGATCATTTTTCTTTGTTAAGGATTGATCAATTGGTAGATGCAACAACATGTCACGAATTATTAAGCTTCATGGATTCTTACTCCGATTATAATCAGATTAAAATGAAATCGAAGGATAAGGAAATCACATCCTTCATCACCAATTGAGGTACTTAATGCTACAATATTATGCATTTTAAGCTTAAGAATGCTGAAGCGACATACGAGAGACTGGTGAAAAAGGTTTTTTAGGAGAAGATCGGTAAGAATATGAAAGTCTATGTGGATGACATGCCCACTAAAAGCAAGAAGGTTGTTGATCACATTTTAGACCTAAGCCAGGCATTTGATCAACTTGAAAAGCATCAAATGACGCTTAACCCAACCAAATGCGTGTTCGGCATACAAGGGGGGATGTTTCTGGGCTTTATTATGAATCAATGAGGAATCGAAGCCAATCCGAACAAGGCGTTGATCGACATGCAATCTCCCACGTGAAAAAAATGTATAAAAATTATTTGGAAGGGTGGCTGCTTTTAATCTATTCATCTCCCGGGCTACAGATAAGTGCTTACCATTATTTAATGTCCTTAAAAAAGTGTTCGAGTGGAATGAACAATGTGAAATAGCTTTTTAAGGCTTGAAAAATTATTTGAGATCATTACTACTGCTCTCCCGACCACTTACGGGAGAAAAATTGTACCTATATTTGGTTGTATTTGAGGCTGCTATCAGCTCGACACTCGTTCAAATGGAAAATGGAATTCAGAAAGCTTTCAGGGGAGAAAAAATCAAGTATCTACGCTTGGATAAATTAACCATTGCTTTTATAGAAGCTTATAGGAGAATGAAACCCTACTTCCAAGCACATACCATAGTGGGTTATATCAACCTACCTCTACACCAGGTGCTTCACAAAACCAAAGAAATCAAGGAGATTGATGTCCCGAGTAGTAAAGATAAGAGAATATAAGATCCTTTATAAGATTTAAACTATAATTAAGGGGCAAGCTATAGCAGATTTCATCATTAAATTCACATATCAAGAGGCAGTCATTAACCCTAGTTTGCCTATCGAGCAGAATCCATTAGAAGAGAGCTCAACTGTAAAGTAAATAGAATTGATCGCTGACCAATTAGAGACTTCAGCTGCACAAGATATATCCCAGTGACAAAGGGAACAGAGCAAGTAACTATCTAAATAAGGAGTGTTGTGTTAAGGGAACTTTGATGATAACATTCCATTTTGGAAATTATATGTATATGGTTCCTCGTGCACTACTGGTAGTTGAGCCATGATCATTATCAATACCCCGAATAATATAGATATGGAGTATATACTTCATTTCTAATTCTAGGCCTCCAATAATGAAGCTGAATACGAAGCATTAATCACAGGCTTAGAGTTATCCTCAACTTTAGGAGTTGAGCAGATCATAGCACATAGCGGTTCCCAATTAATTATCAACCAGATGCTTCAAATATATGGGGTCAAGGTAGATCTCATGGTCAGGTATTTTTCTAAAGCTATCAAAGTCATCGCTAAATTATTAGCAGTCTAAATGATCAGGATACCAAGGATCGAAAATGCCCAAGCAAATGCACTTGCTCGGCTTGCCTCACCGACCAAGGCAGAGCTAAGGAGAACCATCCTAATATAAATCCCTGCACATAAAAATATTGATACAGAGTCTATCAGTTTCATTTCGGTGGACTTAGGATCCTCGTGAAGGGATCCTATCAAAAGCTACATTGACAAGGGTGTACTGTCTACCGACCCAAAAAGAAGCCAGGAAGTTGAGATACAAGGCAATTAGTTATGTGCTAGAGCGAGCAATTTTATACAAAAGTGGATACATCGTTTCTCTAATTCGATGTGTACACCCACCAAGGTACCAGATTTAATAAGGGAGGTGCATGAAGGTTCCCATAGAGCTCATTCAGTTGACCGATTATTAGTACAGAGGATAGCTATGCAAGGGTATTACTAGCCAACCATGAAAGCCGACTGTATCTCTTTTGTCAGGAAATGTGACAAATGCCTAAGGTTTACGACAATCCATAGAAGACCAGGGGCTGCATTAACACCATTAACTTCTCCATGGTCGTTCTTCATATGAGGGATTGACTTGGTTCGCACACTGTCAAAAACAAAGTGGAAATTCAAATACATAGTGGTTGTAGTGGATTACTTCACAAAATGGGTCAAACTTGAGCCATTAGTTGAAATGCACTATGAAAGGGCCTTTCAATTCATTTGGAAGCACATCATCTCCAGATTTGGGATGCCATATGCCTTCATTACTGATCACGACATGTAATATAATAATTAAGAGTTTGAGGAGTACTGGATTCCGTCAAGGATTCAAAAACTTCACTCTGTCCTAGGTCATCCCTAGTGTAATGGCCAAACTGAGGTAACTAATAAAATGCTACTAGTTGGACCGAAAAAGAGACTTGATGATGCGAAAGGTAAGTGGATTAATGAGTTACACAATGTTCTTTGGGCCTATAGAACTATACATAGAACAACCACGAGGGAAACTCCTTATATGCTTAATTTTGGAACTGAAGTAATTGTGCCAGCCGAGGTCGGTCCACCCACTCATAGAGTGTTAAAATTTAATTCCCCTAAGAGTGATCTCATGAGAAGATTAGATTTGGACCTAATCGAGGAAGTAAGGGAGGATACTGCAATTCGACCTGTTGCTTACCAGCAACGCACAACCCGCTTCTACAAGATAAGGGTGAAGCCGACCAACTTAAAGCAAGGAGATTATGTTATAAAAAAAGTACTCCAAAAAGGGAATAAGATGGAAGCGAACTGGCGTAGTCCTTATCGTATTTCGGTCGTTGTCCGACTAGAAACTTATCGTTTAGAGACACTTGAAGGGCAAGAGTTCAAGAATCCATGGAATGTTGATCATCTTCATAAATATTGTCAGTAGATTTATGGGGGGGGGGGGGGGGGGGGTTGATGTCCTCATTTCACTAAAATTGTGGCTTTTTTAGCAATTGCGCTTCCTTTTTATCATTTTTGTTTGGGGTTAGGGTGATGACAATATTAACAATTGTATCATAAAAAAATTCAAATTTCATGACTTCGTCTTTAACCCATCTATGACAAGTTATAAATGTCAAAAACTTCAAAACTTCATGCATGACTTCATCTTTGATACGTCAAGAATAAGAAGTTCATAAAACTTCATGTATGACTTCATC
Source organism: Sambucus nigra (assembly GCA_949130495.1). NCBI lineage: Eukaryota > Viridiplantae > Streptophyta > Magnoliopsida > Dipsacales > Adoxaceae > Sambucus > Sambucus nigra. Next base: position 625,146,240 of record OX422210.1, on the reverse strand, counting down.
CAGAAGTTCCTAAACTTCATGTATGGCGTAAAGTAAAAAATAAGGAGTTTTATTGGACCAAATTAAATTCAGGAAAATCCTACAGCATTCCTAAAACATATGGTCGCCAATGGTAACTGATGCAAACACTTAGCCTCACAAACCATCCGTTTTGATAATTATAAGTGCATTAGTGGAACCTAAGGCCCAATATGTCAAGTTCATACTTGATAACACAACATAAAAAATCAAGTAGGTTAGTCGGCCACCTACCCGACCAAATAATTAGAAGGCTAAATTTTTAAAGTTCAAATACATTAAAAAGACAAACATGTGCAAGCATACGTTCTTTATTCAAGAAAATTCTACACGATCATTATCAAGGAAAAAATTACAAAGAAAAAGGCTAAAAATCACTCTACTAGATGTTTCCCTTTAGCCTTATCCACTCCAATGAGAGGAACATCAAGGGCTGAGGGAAGAACTGTAGAAGATAAGTTTCTCGACTTGTCTTGACTCCTTGAGCTCGGTTTGTTCAACAAGTTTTGGGGGCGCATATAAGTATCCTCTTCTTAAAGGCTGAAATCGCGTAAATACTTTCTGACCAGACTCTGAGGAATATCATCACTAGGGATCCAACTGATATTAAGTTTAAAAGGTGGTTTTGGGTAATCCAGCACACCCGGGTCATGCCAATACCATAGTTCGTTGGATTTGGGAATCTTTATAATTGTCAAGGCATTTAACCATCCCCATTTATGACCTTCATTCCTGGATTGCTCCCATTCATCTTCAAGGTGAGCTAGAGCCACATCGTAGCCACACATCCAAATTATCATAGGCTGCTTATTGAAATAAAAGGTCAACCAATCAACCTTGTCATCCAGTTTCGTAATAGTTGCATCTTTATCTTTAAGTAAAGTTGCTTGGTTGGCTAAGGTGTTTTTGGTCCTCTCTTCATCAATCATCGGTCGAGCAACCACAAATTATTTGGAAGACTGGCCAAAACTTAGTTTTCTTTAATTTCTCTAACTCCTCCATCAGCCTGGCCTTCTCAATCTCTAAAAAAGATGCGCCCTCACTTGGGACAGCTTTAGAAGGCCTCTTAAAACTTTCCAGTTCATTTATGAGGGCATTGTTTTACTTTTCTAACATAACGGCCACTTCCCGAGCACTCTCGACTTCTCGGTTAAGTAAAAATTCCTTTTTTTCCTGAAGGATGAGGAAACGTCTTAAATTATTTTGTCAAAACCCCAACCTGCACACAGTGCCTCATATTTATCATCATAATCAAAACGAAGCAGAGCATATGAGAGGTTATGATGATCTTGTAACTGTTCAATCATTGCATAATAGGTTGCGTTATTGGTCACAACCCTATCAAAAAGATTACGCAGATGAGCATTGGCCTCTTTAGCCTGATCGGATACATCATCTCCAAGCAACCCTGCCAGCTCGGCCTCTGTCAAGCTTACATGACCAGCACTAAAAAGTCCCAATCTGCGTTTCAGTAGGTCAGTCTCTGCAGATATGATTACATTTTTCCTGGAATTAAACTGGGAAACATGAATACAAGAATGACAACCTAGTAAGAATGGTAAACAAGCACAGTTACAATTAAAGCCAGCTAGTCACCAAGTCAAAAATTTCATTCATTGAAAAAAGAAAGGTGTTACAATTGATTCTTCCTTATATCCAAAAAATAAAAGAAAAAATCCACGATTAAACAAAAAGAAATGCAAGGGGGAAAAAGGACTATCCAATAGATTTAGAGAGAATTACACTTTTTCTTTGTCTTTTGCTACTGCTTCTGGAGGAATAGCCCCAACTTCAGTGATATGTACCAAGGATGACTCACTTGTCCCCTCCTCATCACCAACTTCCTCTTCTAAATTGGGAGGGGTACCAGGGTCATGTTTTAAAAATAATTCCGAGTCGGCAGTAGTGCTGACCTCCTTCAGAGCGACGGTCGAATCATCTTTGTAAGGAACTTTCTTCATATATTTAATCTGCACAACAGTGGTAGCAAATGCCTTGTCCCGCCTCCTATTGAAGGCATAATCCCCATCATTCTCACTCTTAGCTTTTAATTGTAAAATCTTTTTCTTCTCCATAGCAACTTTCACTGCTGAGTTGGCAACTATTTGCTTAATTGTCTGCAGTTTTTGCTTGTCCGCCTTCACTTTCTCATCGGACTAATTCATCTGGTCCTGCCACTTTTTCTGAACCCTTTGTTGGGCTTCCTTGGTGGCATCAAGGGAATCTTTTAAGCATTTAAAGGATTCCTCCACATCAGCTGAGAATGACCTCAACGTGTTATCCCTTATCAATAATTGATCATAGTCGAACATGAACTGCAAAATATGGAAATAACAATGTAAGATTCAGTTACATGTAAGGAAAATGGAAATTACTAAAAGTAAATGGTTAAGCAAGTTACCAGTTCCAAATTTTAACTAGCCCTCTCCAACAAACGGGCTCTGAACAAGGGATTTTCTTCTAACCTATCAGGTGGAAGGACTCCTGAGTGAATCAACCATCTGGCCAGGCCTGGGTTCACCACCACAGAGGAAGATTCAGCAGCAACCTAGTTGGATGAGGTCTTTTGTGTCAATTCTTATAAAGGAGTGGGGCCTCTCTTTGACTCCCTTAACCGAGGTTATGTGATCTTTGTTTCATCAACACTAATAATTATTTGTCTCTTGTCACCAGTAGTTGTCTTCTTTGGTGGGTGTGAAGGCAAGACAGACATCAAGTTGGGAACTCTCCTCTTTCCCATATCTTCAGCAGGTGAAGTTTGGATGGTGATAATGTTAAAGGATTCAAATAAAGAGAAAGTTCCTTTAAAAGCTAGCTCTCTCTCTGTCCCAAAAGATTTTGCATCCGAAGAAGTAGAAACTGATTCTTCTTTTAAATTGATGGGGGATTGAGGTCTCTATCTTATGTTGGTTGGGCAATGAAAGAGGTGATTGAGGTTATATATTCCAACAGTACTGACGTCGACCTAGGGGGTTCTTCTCCTATTCTTTAATGGATTGACCAAAGAAATTTTAACTTGTCAAAATTGACTTTTGAATGATGGGGATACTTCTTTTTCCTTTCTTCTATAAAAAAGCCAAGTAAAAAATTATTAGTCAGCATATTATCAAATGGTTAGCAGGAACAAAAGAAAAGAAGGTCAAAATGATGGCCGACCTATGCCATGCCATTCCTGGGGGCATTGGGACCAGTATATTCAATCCCCTCAGGAAGTGGGCATGTTGCCAATTCTTGACCACTACTCCTTGATCCCAATAGTCTTTATTATAATCAGGTAGATTGCCTATTAAATCCCTATTATCTTGTCTGATCTTCAGGTAATATATTGCATTATCTCCTATAGTTCCCCATTTATAGTAGTACATTGATTAATTGATCCTTATGTGGGTTCCATGGATTTCTTTCAAACTTTAGTTCCCCATTTCAAACTACCAAGGATTACTCACTTGTCTCCTATAGTTCCCCATGGATTTCTCCACATACTGGGGGCTTCTCTAGCAGGGACCCCGTCAAAATACTGACAGAATTTAAGAAATAACTGGTTTGGAGGGAAAGTTATTCCACACTCCGGTATAAATAGGGTGGGAATCCTATAACCCTCATCTAAAGACAATACATCTACAGTCCCATCTACTAGCTCTAGGGATACCCAACTATGAATCTTTTGATTTTCTCTAAACTCTTCTAAACAATCCTCATCAACAATATACACCATTTTTTAAAATAATAAAGCAATTGAAGGGGTAAAGAAGGAGGAAGTCTTATAGAGTTCTCTGAAACAGAAGAAGGGTCACAAAGAATGCTTGAAAGCAAAAAGAGAAAACTTGAGTTCGAAGGTTTGAGTAAATAGAAATGGGGTAAACTCAGTCCTTTTATAGATCTAGCGGATTCACCTCGAAGTTTGGAAATGAAAAAGATTTACTGAACTCACGATTGGACTTTTGACGGCTGCACATATCCCAAAGGGGCAAAAAGACTATGGTACCTTTGGTGGTTTGCTATTTTTTAAACTATTTATAAAAAATCCACTACATTAGCAGAAGGTCAGCGGTTGACCTACACCATGTTTGGGTGTCGAGCAACAGTTCAGAGTAAATACTCCATCCTTTCACTAAATCATCAAACATGGAGCATTGTGGGCTTTTGTTGTGGGTTAAAACATTCATCCACGTGAACCAATGAGATAGAGACACCTACCCTCATATATATCCACCTCAATGCTTCATATATACTTAGTCGGCTCTAGATACTTGATCGGCCAACTAGCCAACCACAACCAGGAAGGCGAACCATCAAGGAAGGGAAAAGTCACTCATATGGTGCTACCAACAACTGTTCCACACGTGCTTTTGAAGATTAATAGTCACATTTATTGTATGTGGATGTAAATGCCTAAATATATAAAGGCATTCCATCTTTTTGTTTCTCAACCATTATAAATACACTGCCTCTCTTAGCTCAAGGGGAAAAAGTGAACAATATTACTCTGAGCTTATTGTAATCACCCTTTAGCTACAATACTATAACCGTGGACGTAGGCTTTTTCCTTAGCTGAACCACTTTAAAACATTGGTTGTCTTATTTTCTCTTTATTTATATTTATCTGTGATTATAAAATTGTCCACACCAATTTTAGACATCAATAAAAAACTCTGAATTAATATTTAATTAAATAATCCCAGTCTCGAAAGGTATTCATAAACAACCTAAATAATATATAGTACAACCAAAATAAGCACGATCTTAATTAAAATTTGATTAACTAACTCAAATGACCTAAATAAGTACGGGGTATTAATCCCAGTCCCGAAAGGTACTTACATTCTCTAAATTAATAATTAATTATATAATCTTTTCTTTAACATTCTTAAGTTCGTATCATTAGTGCGCGCGCACACGCACACACACACACACACACACACACACACACACACGCACACACACACACACACACACACATATATATATATATATATATATAGGCAAACTCCTGTGCACACCAAGTTTGCACATGTGCTGGCGCACACCTATTTTTTAAAAATATTAAAAATATTTTTGAGTTGATTTTTTATGTGATATTTAAACATTTCAAGAGACCCATATAAAAAAAATCAACTCAATTTTTTTTTGCTATATTTAAAAAGTAGGTCAAACTTTCATGGCTTCTAAAGTGCTAAAAACAACGAAAGTTTGACCGATTTTTTTAAAATAGCAAAAAAGTTTTTTTGAGCTGGTTTTTTATACCTCCAATTTACTTCCAAGATAATCTCGTTGCCTTCCACTCTTATTTCCTCTCTTGATATCCCTCTCACAATCCCATTAATGATCAACTTATGGTGTCTTGTAATATCTATAGATAGATTGATTAGTTCTGATATAAAAATCACTGGAATAAGAAACTTTTGGTAACATTCTTAGCATAACGAAAATGAATAGAAATAAATAAATAAACATGATGCAATATAATCAATAGCTAAAATAAACGCATCATCTATAATACCAATATATGCCATGATAAACAAATCCAACTATGGAATAACATCTCAATGGTACACAATCCATCTATAAATACCAATTACCCCTGTATAATCATTGGCTTGGAATAAACTAAACAAATACAACGGCTTGTTGAAACATAAATGAAAATAAAAAGTAGGTGAGCCACACTTCTCGACTTCTATATCCTGAGAATGATGAATATAATTGTCGTTAAAGATACTCCTCAAATGATCAACCCAAGTCTATGGTAGCACAATGCTCTAAGACTTGTGTAAATAATTCAACATTGAATGTTACAACAAGTCTACAAGGAGTAAGAATTTAATTGAAGTTGGGCTAAAATAATAATGATAATGAATTTTCCTCCCATGTTAAGTATATTTTAAGTTATTTTAGTTACCCAACCCAAACAACTTAAAATGAGCATGTAGTTATACTCCCAAACCCCATGAGTTATGCGTAACACATGTTTATCTCTTAATTAACTATTCCTTACTTTCACGTTCTTAAGTTTATCTCTTAGTTTAAAAATCATATACTCTCCTGAAATCTATTACATTAAAGTCACTCACTTATTAATCGTAGTATCAAAAACCGTCTCGTAGTTATGATTTCTAGAAAGATGTCTTAAGTCATAAATAGTAACATGCCACTAATTTAATATATACGTCTCTGGTATACTCCTTACATTATTCCTGAGTCATAAGTTATTAGTTATATATCTTTAGTATAAATCATGAACCTGTAAAACCATCTTAAGAACCACAAAACAGAATCACATAATCCAGAATATCTATGGGTGTTCACAACCCATATCAAACATTATGGCCTATGCTCACGCTCGCAAATAGGGAAAGACAATCTTAAATTCCAATATCCACATAAGTATGGTCCCTAAAACGTACAAAAAAGGGGCTGCAATCATGCCCGAAAATCAAAGTACGAAGTTCTATCCCCATTGCCTTCGGGGATTACTCGTGCATATCAGATATAGTTATAGGTCATCCCGAACCAATAACCTCAAAGACTTGACAAGGGAAAATCAATATGCATTCCATCATAACACATGACCTCTATACCGAGGCTGTACGTTAGAACTCACCCGCATTGTCTTCACTCGCGGACACAGATATGTGAGTCGTAGGATTAGGGTAATAGGACCAAGGTAAAGCTCCTCTAATATCTGGTGTACATCTCGGTCAACGTTGTATTCACCCCATCAAAATCTCTCTAGTACATCCCCTACGAGCACACACACCATTATGGTATGATTGCACATAAAACAAGTAAGCAAGTACGACCCTATGCAACCAGGCCAAATAAATAAGTACAAATCGAACCAGGGGAGGACATCTATGGTCCTAAGGGTAGGTGCCCGCCCAGCTTAGGTTTTCAATTTTTTTTTCAAGAAATATGCTAAAAAAAATTGGACCTAGGTGTAATTTTTCGTAGTGAAAGGCATTCATTTTAAAAGTTGAGGGGCAAATGTGTAATAAATAAAAAACACACGCTTATGTTATGACTGAAAAAAAAAACTACACCATTTCTCTTTATTCAAATCGAGAGCTTCTTCTGCCTCCCTGCTCTCTCTGTAGCCTCCCATACCACACCACTAGCCTCTCCTCTCTCTCCAACCTCTCCTGCCTCCGCCTCCCCGCTCTCTCTCCGGCTAACAACCTCCCACACCACACCAACGCCCCCTGCTCTCTCTTCAGTCTCTCCCGTAGCCGCCTCCCCGCTCTCTCTTTAGCTAATAACCTCTTCCGGCAACTACAGGTTCGCCCTTTCGGCAACTACAGGTTCGCTCACTGCTCAGGTAACTTTTGTTTTTAGTTCAATATTTAAGAATGCTTAAATTAAATGTTTAAATTAGTTTGATTATTTAGCCCCCGCGTTAATGAATGTTTAAATTAGTATCATTTTTTAGCCTCAAAACCCAAGTTAATGAATAATTAAATTAGTTTGTTGTAATTTATAAGAAAATATAATTAGTTTATTGTAATTGATTATAATTAGTACGAAAAATTAATATGAATGTTTAAATTAATTTTATGTTGTGTTCTAAAAGGCGCACCTAGGCTTTGCCTAGGCTTGCGGCTTGAGAGAAGCACATCGCCTACGCCTTATTCTTGGTAAAAGGCTTAAGGCACACTTTTAAAAAAAAAAAGATGCCTTAGTGAAATGATATCACCATTTAAAGAATTTTTTTTAACAAATCGGACCAACATCTCGTCCAAAACAATCAAAATACATTTTATATATTGATTATGGAGCATGAATATGAGAAAGATGGCCTCCAAACATACGAATATATTTTCAAAATTCAAGGTATGTATTATATTATTATATTATTAGCCTTAGAATAATTAAAATAATAAAAAAGGGGGAAAAAAGCCTTTTTACGCCAAGGCTCCTAAGGCTTGAGGCTTTACCTCTACGCCTCGACCACGCCTCGCGCCTTTTAGAAACTTGATTTTATGAATGTGCAAATTAATATCATTGTTTAAATTATTTCTAATTGTAATTGTAATTTATTGTAATTAGTATGAAAAATTGTAATTAGTTTATTGTAATAGTAAAATATTCAGATGTTAAATTAGTTTAAATTTTAACAGTTAAATTTCTAAAATATATTTATTTATTAGGTTGTTAAAAATATTGAATTGTTTAGTTGTTAAAAAATGTTGGTTTATTTGGTGTATGTATTTGTTTGCTCATTGTTTGCCATTTTTTAATTGCTATCATTTAATTGTTGAAATGTAATTTGGAATAGGTTAATATTAACCTTAAGATTTTTAGTGTTTGAATATTGTAAAAAAAATTAAAACTAACCCCAAAAAATTTGCCTCGGGGGATACTGCCTCCGAACCCCCGACATTAATTTCGCACCTCTTGACCAAAAATCCTGGATCCGCTACAGATGCCAACTCAACTGGGTTACATATAAGTATTTTATAATTATTAGTTAATAAAGATGTTAACTATAGTCGGTTATGTAGAAATTATCCCGAACTCCCAATGCTCTCCTAATCTAGGCATCATCTTACACCTAACTTTTACAAGAATTATCTTAATTTACACACTACCTTACTCATTGGGTTATAAGATGTTCTAATGGTGATCTACACAATCACTGGCCATCAATTAATCTCAAAACTATCCCAATGCTCGACCATATACTCAAGGTCCTTAAAATAAATGAATCTAATCTACTCATGGATTACAAAATATCAATTATATTGTCATATTAAATAACTCTATTTAATTTGGAATCCAATATACATATCAATATGGTTTTAAGTTCCTCAACTATTATCCCAGAAAATCCAGTTCTCATATCATAAAATTTCCTTAAGGTTACCTTAAAAACTAAAAATCTCAAAATCAGTCTTGATCCGTGCGCATGGCTCGAAAAATCCTAAATCCCAGAAACCCATTTTTCTTCAACTTTACGCCCCCTCTTACGAGCCCAAACCCCAAAACCGCCATTAACGGCCTGAACTAAGGTTCTACTATTTTAAATATATCCAAATATGACCTACGAACACTAATAGATCAATCTCCAAGCTATCTCTACAAGTTTTAGACAATTTAACAAAGATTTAAGTATCAATTTCAAATTGTAAGCTTAATAGCCCTAACTTTATATTTCTAACAATTAAATCTTAGATTTTATTCAACATTAAAATTAAATAAGGGGCTTTTATTCAATTTATGTACAAGATTCAAAATACAAAGAATTAGATCCAATTCCAATGTTAGTTTATCATATTACTCGCCATACTATTCTAGTTGATTAAATATCGGATTAAGGTTTGTTGATGTAAAAAACTAGATCGTATCTAATTATTTAATCACAGATAAAATTAAATGAGATAAAGAAATTTTAAAGTGGTTCAGCCTTATAAGAATGGCCTACGTCCACTGTTTCTGTTATTGCTGACTTGTTTGGGAATTCTCGATTACAGGTTTTGTCAAGAAATTCTGCCCCCCCTACAATGAGGATGATACAATGTATTTATAGCCTCTAGGCTGTACATGTGAAAGGGTAATTCATTAATGCCCCTTAAGCGTATACATCTATATTTAATGATAAGCATTGAATGAGCAGTCGATCTGTTGGTTATCTTGCAATTAATGCTCTGTTCGAGGTGCAGCTCGGACCGCCTAAGTTGCTCGGCACTCATAAGTTGCTCGGCGTATTGAAGTTCCTCGGAGGACTCTTGTAGGTCGGAGCATTTGAGTTAGTCGGGGAAGCGGAGCTCCTCGTTGCAATATGGGTCCTCGGAGTCAAGGCGCTGTTCGAAAATGTTTATTATTGCCATGCAGATTGCCATGTGTCTTTACTTAATTGAGCCATGTCAGCAGGCTAAATTTGGTATCAACAAGGTTAATTTCTCAATCAAACTAATCTCAAAAGTGGGTTTATAAGATTATACTCATATTATTTTAGATTTCAATGAACTACTACTACTACTACTACTACTACTACTACTACTACTACTACTACTACTACTACTACTACTACTACTACTACTACTACTACTACTACTACTACTACTACAATCCCAATGAAATACTTAAACGATGTAAATTTTCCTTAGGCCAAATGTATGAATTCAAGCCTCGAATCCCCAAATCTTCTTCCCTTTGAGTTCATATTCCCTCCTTAGCCTGCTAGGGTTTCTCTAATGCTTTAAATATGTTTTATGTATTACTAACTAAACTGAAAACTACGTCTTCCACGAAATTGGGTTTGGGCCTCAATTATACCCCAACTTATGAATCCAAATAATATTCCAAATGGTCCAAAACTCTTCCTAAGTCATCTACCAATCAAATGGAATTAAACCCCACTATATTAAGTCAAAATAAACATTCCCAATGTCCCAAAGGTCAACACTATATATGCCAAATTTTATTAAATTAATTATATCATTAGCTTAAGTTATAAGTCGAAACAAGTCAAATTAATTAAAATATAATTATTAATTAATTATGTGCGACTCGATATTATAAGAAACTACTTCACAATCGATGGAACCCGATATTGAGGGGATAATACAAAAAAGTAAATCCTCGACGCCTAGTCCCTCACTATTCCATATTCACCCATAATACTAAGTCACTTTCAATATTTAATTAATTAATTTCGTGTATTATAGTGTCAATTAATGCAACACAAATGCAATCACATATAAGAGTCACACACCAACATTCAACAAATATAATAAGTGGCATACCACATGTTGCATGTAAATATAATCAATTTAACAATTATTAATTACTACGAAATTACGAGGTATTACATTCTCCCCCTTAAATAAGGAATTTTGTCCTCGAAATTCAAATCTTTATGCTGCTACTAAAAAATCTAAGAATATGTCGCCCACAGCATCCTCACACTATACAGATAATCTACTTATTCTTAGACATAATATACAGTAAGGCATCTCATCGAAAATTACGTTTGGCTAACATTCAACTAAACTAGTCTAATTGTTGAAACATCAACTTGTTCCTTAGGAACTCCCTCCATCATATACTCATAGAAATATTGTGCATGCACTTATGGTGATAAGATGAGGTCAAATGACACTGGACTCGCCTTATTCAAAATTATAAAAAAAACCTATGCACCGAGATGACAACTTCCCTTTAGAATTCGAACTTCATAATTCCCATCCTCGAGGAGATTTTTAAAAGAGCCCTATCTACCTCCTTGTCAGCTCCCAACAATCCACTCAACTGAGCGAATAGCCATATTTTAATGAAGAGAACTAGAGCTTCTTCACACGAACACACTACTAATAAATTATCGGCTCAAAACTGCGGTGCCTGCTCCCATGGTACTCTATCCTAGCCAAGGGAGCCAGACTAACTAAAATTTACTCGTAATAGGCCTAAAGCTAATGCCAACACTAAGGCCAAAACTACAGTTAATGTTGTTGGTAACATGGTACTTATACAAATATGATTGAAAACATCTAACTATCGATAAGATCTCTAAGAAACCATAACCCCCCTTATGTGCTCATAACATAAAATACTCGAACACACTAGACCTTCCCCCGAGCATATACGTAATCAAAAGAAATAACCCCTGCCCAAAATGTAGAAGTCTACCCATGGTAGTCGATATAAGTGTAAAACATATCTATTAATTAATGCTCAATAGTAAAATCATAAGACCAGATGTCTAAAAATAAAGCGATTGAATACTAACCCGACCAAACATGCTACCACGTCTTCACAATCATGATATAAGGCAGCACCCCAACCCACTGGGGAAATCATATATAAATAAAGCTTAGTGATAAGGATCTATATCTCATAATCGTAGTAAACACACTACTAATAAAAAAAATGAGAATTCTTCGGTGTCAAAATAGGACTCGTGCGCATGAGCCATAAACATAATCGTAACAATCTTCTGATGCTACTTCCATAAACTATTTTTCCTTAAATCATCTACTAGATAAGTGGACTCACTCATCATACGCATAATAATTTCCTCCTAAAGGAAATATCACAAAGACGGCCTTACTAATTCTATCTCCACGATCATTTCTGTTGAAGCTAGCCTTATCTTGTAAAACTATGGTTGTCTTATCTTGTAAAACTAGCCGTATCTATCTCCACGATTATTGGTTATGGCCCTACTAGACATAATGAACTTGGATATAATGCCCATAATAACTATGGTTGTCTTATCTTGTAAAACTCTTATAATTTATCCCCCCTGCTCGATTTATTCTGCTGGCGAGGGACTCCTCAGATTAGGGAAAGGCTACATCATCTTTAGTCTTTCGAGCCTAGTTCAACCTTGATCTTCTCAATCTTTGGAACCTTATCCTTAAGATGTTTATAATAATTTTGGTGATGTAGAAAGAAAACTTACACAACCTAAGCGCATGTGGTAAAGGACGCTCATCCAATAACACTAATCAATCCTCTATGCAAGTATCATCACAAATAGTTAAAGATAACACGAAAGTATTTCTTTGCCTTTGTATCCTTCTCTCATGGTGCATAAAGAGATAGATAGATGAACCCACCCTCACACTGGACACCATGTGTTCACACTGATGAGGTTTGGGAAATTTACTTCACATGTTGTTTTAAATGGTGAGTGGAAAACACTTCCCCTAAAACCATATGCTAAACACTTATTAAAGGTATCACACCTAATAGTTCCTAACTCCCGATCGACATCAACCTCATGCGTGGGAAATCTTACAAAGGAAATACAAATAAGGAATCTTCCCATCACACTTCGATCTTATTGGAATCGTCCATTTAGAATAATGGCATGAAAAGTCATTAAACAAAGTACAAATCCTAAACGATAAAGCTCTAAAGTAATCAAAGAACGCAATACGAGAAATAGACGAACACAATAAGAACCTAGTTCACTAGAACCTAGAATACTCTAATACTAACAGCGATACCCCATAAAATCCATAAATAGATTGATCAGGTCTAATACAAAAATCATAGGAAATAAAAAGCTTTTGTTAAAATTCTTAGCATAACGAAAATGAATAGAAATAAATAAATAAACATAATGCAATATAATGAAGTGCTAAAATAAATACATCATCTATGATACCAATATATGCATGAGAAATAAATCAAAATATTGAATAACATCTCATTGATATACAATCCATCTCTAAATACCAATACCATCTGTATAATCACTGACTCAGGATAAACTAAAATAAATACAACGGCCTGCTGAAGCATAAATAGAAACAAGAAGTAGATGAGCGACACTAATCAACTTATACATCCTCGGAATGGTGAATAGAATGCTTGTAACGACCTGGCCCGAATTTAAGGGTCACACGTGAGTCAACCTGAACCGGTCCGGCTGCGTTAAGTGTGGAATGTTTTGAAGTAACCTATATAATGTTTATATTCCATTTTATTTAATTAATTTAACCAAGTGGGCATGGAATTTTGTTTTTCAAGCGCATGAATAAATAAGAACAAGTGTAGAACCCATTAGGCAATGCCCTAGGGTTCGTGTAATCAAAGTTGCTAACGTAAATAATAAGGATTACTTACCTACGAAATGCTCTCAAAATACGAAATATCACTTAAACTATCGTAACAAAAGGAACATGGCGAGTTAATGCCCGGTGGGGTTCCCAAAACAATGTAATATAGATACATATGACATAAGGAAATGATGCAATATTAAACATACAATAACTAAACAGTATATGGATTAGTTATGTTTTATTAAAAAATATTTTTTTAACTTTGGTTAAAGACATTAACCTTTTTGTTCAATACTTTACCGTTCGATTTATAAACCGTTCCATTAATCATTTACTAACAAATTACCGTGTTAAATTAATATTACTCTTTAATCCGTCATGCCATGGATTTATCAATTATCTCAACTTCATAATTTCTCATAATTTGATTATGTACCCTTTAAACCCGTATTATCATATTTGTGTACCATTATTTACTTTTGTTCTTCCTCAAAATTTTACCAATTTCATATCATTAATCTTGTTTTGACCCTTTTTAGCCTTTAAAGAGGGTTATGCTCTAAATTATCTTTTCACTTTCTTAATTGGAGTTCACCAAATCCCATTTGTGTTTACCCACTTGCATTGACTGCTATAAATGTCGTAATATGCCTCCCTTGCCAGTGGTTTTGGGTTAAAGCCGAAGCTTCACCAGGGGCTATGGGTCCTCCTTAAATTTTCTTGGTTGCTCTGAGTATCTTTTTACCTATTACATCGTTATAACCAATTGTCTTAGGTGCACATTTTATCCCTTATGTTACTTTAACCATTTTACTAGGCTCGAAGGCTAAAACTCAAGGTAAATACCACCTTGTCATTCTTGTTATACACTTGAACACATTTTACAGTCTAATCCTTATTACATATTTTAATGTATTATTAATCTACTGACTTTTATAAAGTCTTATTCCCTTTCTATGTTTAAGGATCATCTCCATTACTTTATGTTCATTTAAAGTCTTGTATAATTAAGTTTCCTTTTTATTATAAATTACTATGTTAGGGGCAAAAATCATAATTTTATCCTCTTTAGGGTTCATTATGTTAATTATTCCCTTTCAAATTTTACCTACACTTCATCATTTTAATCATAAAATATTCAAAGATTCACCAATTAAACCCATATTTACTCCATTCCAATTTATACCTCATAAAAATGTTTAAGAACATTTTTATATTTTTTTTCACCTTAAAATCAGATTATTTTATCTATACAACATTTCAAAAATGTTACCAAAATACTTTCATTTAAATAAATCTTTAAACATGTTCACCTTAAGTTCAAAGTGATAATGTGGCCATCCTGAGGGGGGCTAGGAAGGATTCTCTCCCTTTTCCTTGTGTGTGCACGTGGGATTGCGCCCTTTATCGAGGCGTTCGGTCATCATTAATGTGGGGTAGTAGGTAGAAATAGAGTCACCAGCCTATTTTGTACAAAACAACCAAAAAAATGTCACTGCCTCAAGAGAATGGCATCAAGGACAATTCTAATGCTTGCAAAACCAAGCAGTTCAAAGGTCCGGGGACTAAGTTACAAAATGGTAAGGCGTTAGGAACCCATCCCGCTCTTTCGGTCTCTCATGGGCATGTGTTAATATTTTCTCATTAGACTCCATGAAGTGTGTGCTTTTGTGCATAATATACATGGAGAATGGAATCATTCAACTACTGTCATGAAAAAGGAAGGAGTGAGTTCATCTTTGGGAGTGTTACCAAAATAATAATTCAAAATATAATGTAAGTGTTTGTCGAATCATAAGTCGTTATAGAAGAATGAATGCATACATCGGACAATACACAAGCACACAAGAATATTAAGATTATATATAATAAAAATAATGTAATAGATGTGTATAAAGGAGGACTCGAGTCTAGGGATTAACCCAAGACGCTTACGCCGCCCAAGGGGCATCAAATTCTACGTAGTTCGAAGATAACACAGGGTGGGGTTTAACCCATAAATCCAAACGAGGGGATTTCTCTTATACGTATGTGTAAAGATAAACGTGTTTTAAGTGTGAGAATGTGTGGTGAGAATCCCTCTCTAATTTATAGGTAAACCCTCTTGTTCTTGTTTTTTATGAAAATAAAGTATGTGAAAATAATAATAATAAAGGTTTGAGATTAAGGTATGTGATGTAATGAACAAAAGCGCTAAAGTATAAATAAAGCAACTAATGCTAAAATCAGGAAATTTAAAGACAGGGATGGAGAATTGAACCTCCTTATGAAGACTTGAAGTGGATCTTGATTGTAGATGCGTTGATCTCACAACGAGGTGATGGTGGTATTAAGAGATGTGGGGATTTACTAAATGGATTATGAAAAGGATGGAAAAAATATGGGAAATGGATTTTTTAAGTGGGGAACAACTCTGAATTCGAGAGAATGTTCTCTGAATTGCTGAAAGGGATGTTCATGGGTGCTATTCAAAGTGAGGTCATGGACTCTTTTATAGGGACAAAGGGGGTGTCGATTGGCATGGTCTTGGATCTGCCTATCAGAATAGAATCCCAGACACACTACTGATAAGCAGGGTCGTGGGGGTGCCATTCGGTAGCCTGAAATAGATTTTTTGGGAAATGGTGGTAAAATGCAATCCGTAATTCAGAATTGTGCACGAGTTGGACGGTTAGAAAGGGTATTCAGATCCCTTTAAGAATCCATTGATCCACTCCTGGGTCTAAAAGTTGACCGGTGTCAAACGGGGCCTGAAAACGGTCGTTGGTCACTTAACAAGAAATTTTTGGAGGAAAATAAATTTTTCGTCCAAACCGTAAAGCCGATTCGATCACGGGACGTACCGTTGGAAAGGGTATTCATAGACCTTCAAGATTTCATTTAACTTTGTTCAGTTCAAAGAGTTTACCAAGGTCAAAAGGGGTCTTAAAATACCCGACAACCCTTCAGAGTAAAATGGGTCGTTCATCTGTATTGTAAGGTTGATTTGCACATAGGGTGGATCATCGCTGGAAAGGGGATTCAGAGCCCTTGAAAGATTCATTCAGCTACGTTCAATTTGGAGAGTTATTCGAGGTCAAACAAGGCTCGGGAGTGCCCAATGGCCTCTAAATCAGTTTTTAGGGTAAAACGGACCATTTGTTCGAACCGTAAGGACGGTTGGAAAGAGGATTCAGAGCTATTTGAAGATTTATTGAGATTTTGCTCAAGCGAGGAAGTTAACCGGAGTCAAATGGAGATCGAGAGAGTCTGGTGGCCTTCAAATCAGTTTTCGATAGTAACATGACCCGTTTGTTCGAACCGTAAGGCCGATTCGTGCATGGGGCAGACTGTTGGAAAGTAAATTCGAAGCCCTTTAAATATTCATTGAGCTTTTACTCAGGCAAGCATGTTAACCAGAGTCAAATGGGGATCGAGAGCGCCCGATGGACTCTAGATCAGTACTTAGAGTATGACTTAGGTTTTATGGTGAACAAGTGAGTACTAGGGAACTAAGGAGATGCTTAGGGGGTCCAAGGATGGGGTGTTTATAAGGATATCCTCGACGAGTGAGCTTAAAATAAGTGAAGGCCATCAAATGATAGACTCCGCATCGACATTGGGGAAGAGGATTTTAGGTCAATATTGTGGACCTAGATTATGAGGTTGACCAATTTGGAGGATCGAGGCTAGGTTAATTCTGAGAAGCTAAGGGGATGAGGATGACCGATTTTGCGGGTTGAGGTCAATTTTGAGGATCTAAGGAGACGAGAATAATCAATTCAGTGGGTCAAAGATGTGTTAAGATTATTTCTAAGAGGCTAGGTGATCGATTCAGCGGGTTGAGGCCAATTCTGAAGACCTAAAGTGATATTAGGGATGACCAATTCTGCGAGCTGAGGTCAATTCTGAGGACATAAAGTTGGGGGGCGACAATTCTGAGGGCCAAGGTAAATTCTGAGGACCTAATTTTGAGGTTCGAGGTAAATTATGAGAACCTTGAGTTGTGACGACCAATTCTGAGGACCGAGGTTCATTCCGAGGACCTAAAGTTAGGGGTGACTAATTTTAAGGATCGAGGTCAATTTTGAGGACCTAAAATTGTGACGATTAATTCTGAGGTTCAAGGTAAATTCTGAGAGCCTAAAGTTATAATGACCAATTCTGAGGGGCGAGGTCGATTATGAGGACCTCGAGTTGTGATGACCAATTTTGAGGGCCGAGATTAATTTTGAAGACCCAAAGTTGTGACGACCAATTCTGAAACCTAAGATCGATTATGAGGACCTATAGTTGTGACTACCAATTTTGAGGGCCGTGGTCAATTTTGAGGAACTAAAATTATGACGAACAATTCTGAGGGTTGAGATCGATTCTAAGGGTCGAGGTCAATTTTGAAGAACTTGAGTTGTGACGACCAATTCTGAGGACCAAAAGTTATGATAACCAATTATGCGGGACGAGGTCAATTATGAGGACCTTGAGTTGTGTTGACCAAATCTGAGGACCGAGGTCAATTCTAAGGACCTTGAGCTGTGACAACCACTTTTTGAGGGCGAGGTCAATTCTGAGGACCTTAAGTTATGATGACCAATTCTGGGGACCGAGATCCATTCTGAGGACCTAAAGTTGTGACGATCAATTTTGAGGGTCGAGATTAATTTTAAGGACCTTGGGTTGTGACAACCAATTCTGAGGGTTGAGGTCAATTATGAGGACCTAAAGTTGGGCGATCAATTCTGATAACCAAGCTCAGTTCTGAGGACCTAAAGTTATGGCGACCAATTCTGAGTCCCGAGGTTAATTACGTGGACCTAAAGTTGTAGTACGGGGAACTACTCTCCTGGGAAAATTTAAATTATCTTGGGGGTAAAAGTGCACTTGTGGTTTCGCTGGGGAACGTGTTGTTATGAACCTCCATTGGGGGATGTTTTAGTTTTGAGATTTCGACTGGGGAATTGTAGTAGAATTGGATGCGGGTGCATCATTGGTTCGCTTTAAGATTAATCCTGTTGGGGATTTTGAGAGTTTTTATGGGGCTTAGTTCTCCCAAAATGATTTTCTTGAGGAAAATGATGTTCCGTATTTTTTTGGGATGTTTAGGAATTTTGTCTACATTTTTTGGATTTTTTGGCAATTTTTTGTACGAAATCTAAAAGGGATTGCTGATAGGTAATCAGTAATGGCATAGACTTCTGGGCTTTCTTGGGAAGAGAAAAAGGTGGTTGACGATCAATATGGACTGGGGGTTGCCGATCGGTAGGCCCTTTAACATTCTATAAAAAGGGGGGCGATCCCTCCCTGTTTTCACACCTTTAAGTGTTTGAATCTTCTACTTTCTCTCTCTAAAAACTGTTCATAAGTCCTTTTTTACTTCAAGACTTCAAATGGCTAGTTTTTCAAGCGAGGTGTACAGTAACGAGTGGTTGTCCATTGATGACTGGGCCGGCCTGGCGTGGCAGTCTAGGGTGCCCCTTGCATTGGGCAATGGGAATGCCTTTGATTTGTTTAAGCATGTAGTTGATGAGCGTATCCTATGATGTGATCCCGCATACCACCATTTGTTTGTGGTGAAAAACCCTGGTGGCTACGTAATTATGGTGACAATATTCCAATTTATTTTTCTCTTTGTTCTTAATGCTAATGAAGGGTTTTTCTTCTTTTTTTTTCTTGCAGACTGACATAGATCCTTCGAGCATTTGATCTCGGGGGACAACTGGGTTGAAAGAGGTTTGGGAGAAACTCCATGCTGTTGTGTGCTGGATGGTTTCATATGCATATTTTGGCCGTTTGGCATTGGTTTTGGATGAGACATCGCGTTCTGCTGCGATGCTGTGTGCTCTGGGGAAGAAGTTGTGAGACACAACCCACACAATTTATATTGGCTTCAGGGAGATGGATGTTATCCTATAGACGTCCAATAGCTAACGAGGGTGGATTGCGAGGGGTTCCAGATAGTAGTGGACCGCACATTGAGGGTGACACCGGAGGCGGTGCAGGCATCATTGGGAGACATGGGTAGAATGTTGTTAGGGGGTTTTATTCGAATATCTAATTTAAGGGAGGTGCTCTTGAGGAGGAGGTTGGATATGACCGTGTGAAAGCTATGTGATATCGATTATATGTGGATTCACAAATTTCTAATTTTAAACTTATTTAATTGGAGTCAATTTTAGAGAACCCTAAAACATTTATTTATGTGGGTAAATCAAGCCATCACAAATAAATTACTGACACAGATTTCAGGAAACCCCCCCAAAGGGATAACCTTTTTATTTCACTATGCAAAGGTAAATTTCAACTTACATACACAATGAAATCTGCAATGAATATCCAAAGACACTCATATAGACACGTAGCCTAGAGTCAGCAATGGATCAACTGCAGCAAACCCATAATAACACACAACTCTATCTTCAGCCAAGAACACCCTCAAGCACTCCCAATGACATGCAGTCGTTAGCCGTAAATTTACCCTCTTTATAAGAGGAACTTTAACAAGATCGTATCTTTGGTTCCAAAATAGTTCACTAAACTATTGGGATTTTTGTGAATTAAAGAACAAAGTTTTAAACCCTAAATGAAGAAGACAAAATAATTATGCAGTTTGCAGTTTTCATGTATTTGAAAAACTCAGGTCTTCTTAAGAAAAATAGACCTATTTAATAAAAAAGTTGTGACTTCGCTCGAACGAGATCAAGGTGTCGCTCGAACGACTTTAAATATCGCTTAAAGCGACTTCGCGCGTGACATCAAACGACTTTAGAAAACAAAAATAAAAACAGTAAGGTGTCGTTTGATAAACTAATCAAGTGAACTTCAAATGAGACTTCACGTGACATGTATTGTCTCTTGAAAAGTCCCTTCGCATGACTTAGCCCTGTCGTTTGAACGACATAGACATGTCGTTTGAACGACCTAGAATGAGAAATCCTTTTTTTTAAAACTCCGCCTCATCACTTAGAAAAAATTATTTTGATGAAAAATTACACATTCAATGTTTAAAAACATTTTAGAAAAGTTATCCCAACACATTAAATGAATCATTAAGGGACTTAAACACAACCTTAACAAAATATATCTTGCAGATGCTTCTTTGTTGAAGAATATTGATATTCGAATTCGTCTTGATGAATGATTGAACTTGATTTTCTTCGACAGTTGTAGCGGTATACGACATACTCTAATGTAAATGGACTATGTAAAATATGTCCTTATAAATCTCCCCCTATATGTATGTCGGTACAAACTAAAAAATCTAAATTATCAAATCAAATGTCCTATACAAATCTAATACCCTCCCATGAACCCCAAACTGAAAAGGTACTAAAAATGCAAGTCTTAAACTTTCTTCAAAAATCTTCAACATCTTCAAATTATTAATGTTTCTTTGTGACCATCTAGGTGTGCAAAATAATCTCCAAGTTTTGTACCTACACACAGGAGACAAGAAACAAATACCTTCGTGACGTATCGAGCTTGAAATGAGATAAACATAAATCAAAACAAATACCAAATATCAGTTATCCCCCATAATTAAAACTTCCCTATTAAATCATAATTCGTTCTTCCCCTTTTTATTTTTTCGAAATAGACAAGGAAAAGAATAAATAAAAATAATCACGGAGTGTCCCGACAAGCAAAGCAAATCAACTACGATCATCAAGGATAAACTTGAAAGTATTCACCAACTATTTTTAATTTTTCAATTTACAAAAAAACATCACACACCATGAATTTACACTAAGATAACCAAATCATGGAAAAGAAATGAAAGGGTGTGAACATATTCAATAGGTAAATCAACTCAAACATACATAACAAATGTGCACGATGAATATAAATACTCCTAACGAATGAACTTCACAACCATCCTTATGTGTAAAAATTGTTGAATTCAAATGACACCGACTTAATCAAATCAACAAATCAAAGTCTAAAATGATTTCCACACCATTAACGTTTAAAACTATGTAACACTTTTTCAAGACTTTGTCAGGAAGTGCAAACCCGTTGATTTATTTCCAACCAAACTCCCTCAAATATATATTTATTTTTCAAGTTCTTTTGAGGTTTCTATTTTTTTTCGCAACTTAGAGAAATTCTATTGGTCCCTTTTTGGCATATGATTATTTTTATTGCCTTAATTTTTTCTTGGGCTCCTTTAAATGGTGGCTTTCATGACATGATTATTATTCACTTGCAGCCCTTTCCCGTGTTCACTCATCATTTTTCCATGTTAACAAATTCCTCAAGTGCAACGGTTCATACATGCACTATTTCATTGTCAAGTTTTATCGCATTTGGTTCGTTTTAAAGACAGGATTGGGATGAAAACACTTCGACCAACATGTGATAGATAAGTTCAATAATCAAACAAATTCGTGCAAGTGTGCATTAAAGGAAATCATGACTCAAACATGTATAAAGTAATTTTAAATCTCATATTAATGACTCCAAACATTATAAAGCACATGGATGAAATGATGTATCGTCTCAAAACACTATCGAATAATCACACGGATATGGAATGATGTTGTGACTTGGTCATCGTAAATGTCCATCCATAAATGGTGTAAACAAATACACAACTGTTTTTATCTTTTTCCAAAATTTTTATCAAAATAAAATGTTTCTGGCCTTTTCAATTTTTTCTCAAAAAAATAGAAAATGTTTTTGTATTTTTCTAAAAAAAATTCAAAAACAAAAATCTTTTTGTTTTTTTTTGAAAAATATATCAACAATGGAAAATATAAATACAAAAATGGTACACACTAGTAAGAGGGTTAAAAATATCGTCATGAAAAACATCCTATGCTAGCAAAGAAGTCTAAACCTCAACCATTAAGTGAAGTGGAGTTTTCCTTAGATGGTTACTTCCTATGAAAAACATCTATCAAATCATATGAATTCTTGAACAAAAACTTTGCTTGCTCCCTAATATGTGCAAACTTTCTCATGTAATCATTCGGAGCATCATATGTGGGTGCGCGTGTGGGAACACATGGCAAAACTCTACGCGACACACTACCTAACTTAAAATAAAATTTCTTAAGGTGTCCTCTTTTTTTTAATGGGTGCAAACATATACGGGCCTAGGAACACCTCTCACAAAACGTATAGGACGCACTCTCCTACCGGGTAACGGACGCCTAGGGGGATGGGTTGAGAGTTATATGGATCAATCACAAAATTGGGAACCGACTCGGGTGCAACATGAGAAGTAGACGCGTCGTCATGACTTATTCCTAATCTCTCAATATTAACCAAAGCGGGACCGAGGAGTATCTTTACAAGCTTCTTAGATGTATCCTCTATAGTGACCTTTACCTCCCAGGCTCGTTCGATATCGCTCTCTAATTAGACCACCTGAGATTTAAGTTCACTATTTTTTCGACCTATGACGATCAACATCTCACTCAAAGTAATCTTCACCTTCTCGAGTTGACTCGTCGACGCCTTAAAACCTCTTAAACTCTCAATCCAAATCTATGACCCTAAGACCTAACTCCTTATTCAACTTCTTCGTCTTTAAGGTCTTGACGTACAAATATCTAAACGCTATTTTGAGCTCACTTTCACCTTCACTTCCACACTCACTTTCTCCTTCACCCGAAACACTCAAATCATCTTCGGGTGTCTCACGTGCGCAAGAATCCTCATCATCGTAGGTTAAACTAGGTGTGCTATCGTGACTAGCTAAAAAGGCTACACACATCCCATGTGAAGATTCATCCCCAAAATCCTTCACCTCTTCCTCACTATCGCTAAGAACGGTTGACATGGCAACTTTCTTGCCTTTTCCCTTTAGCCTAGTGGGACACTCAAATGCCTTATGCCCCTTACCTTCACATTCAAAACATTTATCTTCTTCCTCTTCCTCACCTCTCTTTGGTCTCTTCTTTCGTTTTATTTTTCTTAAAAAATCTTTTATTAGAAGAACTTTCTTTGGAAAATTTGAGAAACTATTTGAAATTTTTAGCAAGCATGGCCATATTAAAATCAAACTTATCCTGAGACTCGGACTCATAAACTTTCGTTGTTTTTCTTGTCTTTCTTAAACACTTCCTCACTCTTCCTAGACTGGGCTCTAAGTGCTATCCCTTTATCCTTAGGCTTAATAATATCAGGAAACATGTCAATTTCATGTCTGGAGGTCTCCAGCCAGTTCTTCTAACTTGAGATTACCCAAATTTCCTAAGGAATTCAAAATAGTTACTTTAGGGATAAAACGTTTAGGCAACAGTCTCAAAATCTTTTTAACTACTCGTTCATCGAGAATGTGCTCACTAAGATTGAAACTAGTGTTGATAATATCAGATAATCGTGCATAAAAGTCATCAAAACACCCATATTCAAGCATGGTAATTATTTCAAATTAAGTTGTATGGACATATTTTATAAGTCCTATTTGCAATAAGTGTATGTCTATACCACTACAAACCGTCAAGGAAAAAGTTAAAGTTTGAAGATATATGAAGACGGATCCGAATATCAAAGGTTCTTAACCATTCAAGCCTCAACGAGACGAATTTTGGTAAGACTGTGTTTTGGATACTTAACAGTTCATTTAAGAGTATTGCGATATTTTTCTAAAACATTTTCTAAGTGTTGAGCCATCATTTTTTGCCAAAAGAAATTTTCTAAGTGTTGAGGCGAACGTTTTTTGACGAAACAAAAATTTATTTTTTAATTAATATCATTCGAGCGACAATAGTGAGTCGTTCAAGCGACAAACATATGTCGTGCGAAGCTCGTTTGAGAGATGCGTCGCTTTAACATTTTTATAAATAGCGTGTTAAAAAACTCTGTCTTTCTAAGAAGACCTGGCATTTTACAGAACACGTAAACTTCAATCTTCAAAATTCTGTAGCCTTCTTCTTTTAAGGGGTTTTTAATTTGTTTTCAATTCGCACAATCCTAATCTGTTATGTGAATTGTTTTGCAATCCGAAATACGTGTTGTTGGAGTTTACTCTTGTAGGAAGGAGAATCTACTGCTGATTAAGTGCCACTTGAGGGAGGTACTGGGCTGACATGACTGCGTGCCAATACGGAGTGCTCGTGGGTGTTCTTGGGCTAAATCGGGTTGCGTGTTCGTGTGGAATGCTGCGATTGTTCCATTGTTGATTTCGGACTGCGTGTCTATGTGATTGTTTTAAGGAGTGATCATTACAGATTTCATTATAATCATTGTAAGTATTATAGTGAAATAAAAGGTTATATCCGAAAGTTTTTTTTTTCCTGAAATCTGTGAGTTAGCAATTTTATCTGTGTTGGTTTGATTCACACACACGTAGTTGCATCTCTAGGGGCTGAATTAATTTTGTTTGAAAATTGACACCGATTAAAAAAGGTTATCTTGAAAATTTACGAATTCGGTTTAATCAGTATCGCGATCACCACTTTCTCAAATTGGTATCAGAGCAGGTTACACTAATTTATTGTGTATTCCTATTTTCGCAAAAATTATGTGATATTGTTTTTTTAAATCTGTTTTGTGAAAAATCACAATTTTTTCGATCGAGCACTTATATAATCAGATGCCCATTTTTTACGGGTCTAATTATGCCTCTTGGAAAGCACGTATGAAATCACAATTAAAGGCCATTGATTAAAGTTTGGGTAGTTTGTGAAAGAGGCTGAACTCCTCTCACTGTCACCACAAATAATATAACTACTTTAAAACCCGTGACAAACTGGACTGAGGACGAATTTAAATGTAGCACTTTTAATTCATGTGGGCTGAGTGCAATTTTTGGTGTCGTCATGCCTGAGAAGTTCCAACGTGAACCACGTCAAAAGAAGGGTGAGATATTTTATAACTTACCCACGAAGGCACAAATGCGGTCAAAGAGTCTAAAATTCAAAATTTAACTACTCAATTTGAAATAATTACCATGCTTGAGACTGAGTGTTTTAATGATTTTTACGCACGTTTATCTGACATTGTCAACATTAGTTTCAATCTTGGTGAGCCCATACCCGATGCACAAGTGGTTAAAAAGATTTTAAGATCGCTACCTAAATATTTTATTCCAAAAGTGACTGTTTTGAATACCTTAGGTAATTTGGGAAATTTAAAACTGGAAGAGCTGGTAGGAGACCTCCAGACATATGAAATTGACATGTTTCCTAATACTATCAAGCCTAAGGATAGAGGGATAGCACTTAAAGCCCAATCTAGGAAGAAAAAGAAAGTGAGAGTTTGTGAGTCCGAATCTGAGGGTGCGGGTGATTTTGATATCGCCATGCTTGCAAAAATTTTATAAAAAATTTCTCATGTTTTTCAACATAAAATTATTCTAATAAAAAGTTTTTTGAGTAAAACAAAAAGAAAGATGAGGCCAAAGAGAGCGGTGAGAAAGAGAGTGAGAAAGAGAAAGAGGAAGAAGAGAAGTTTTTTGAGTGGAGGTAGGGATCATAGAGCTTTTGAGTGTCCCATTAAGCTAAAGAGAAAGGGAAAACAGACTGCCTTGCCAGCCACTCTTAGCGATAGTGAGAAAGGGGTGAAGGATTCCGGGGATGAGTCTTCACATGGGAAATTTGTTGCCGTTCTAGCTAGTCACGAGAGTACACCTAGTTTGTTCCACGACGATGAGGATACTTGTGCACATGTTGATAGTTTAAGTATCTTGAGTGAGGGAGAAAGTTAGTGTGGGAGCGAAGGTGGAAATGAGCTCTAGATTGCGTTTGGAGATTTATACGCCGAGACCTTAAAGACTAACAAATTAAAGAAGGAGCTAGGTCTTAGGGTGCGAGATTTGGAGAGAGATATTGAGAGTTTGAGGGTGTTTTAGGAGAAAGCAAGTCAACTCGAGAAGGTGAAGGTTTCTTTGAGTTAACAGTTGATTGTTTTAGATCGGGAAAAGAATGATTTGACCAACATGGTGTCTAGTTTGACGACACGTGTATCCCAACTCGAGAGTGATATCGAACATGCTCGGGAGGTCAAAGTCCTTTTAGAGAACATATCTAAGAAGGTTGGAAATATGTTTCTCAATTCCGTTTTGGGTGATGTTGAGAGACGAGGAATAGGTCATGACGGTGCGTCCACTTCCCACGTTGCACCCGAGCTGGTTCCTGAGTTAGCGATAGATCCATATGGCTCTCAACCTAACCCACCTAGGCATCCCATTACCGATGGGAGAGTACATCGTAGACGTTTTGAGAGAGGTGTACTTAGGCCCGTGTATATTTGCACCCACTGCAAGAAGAGAGGACACCTTAGGGAGTTTTGTTTTAAGTTGGGTTATGTGTCACGTTTTTCCATTACACATGTTCACCCACACCCACACACCCACACATGATGATCCAGATGATTACACGAGAGAGTTTGCACATCTTAGGGAGCAGGTAAAATTTTTAGTCAAGACTTCACATGACTTGATGGATGTTTTTCATAGGATGTCACCACCTTTGGAAAACTCCACCGCACCGAACGGTTGAGGTTTAGACTTGTTTGCTAGCATAGGATGATTTTGATGATGATATTTTATGCCTATTGCCAGTGTATATAATTTTTGTATTTATGTTTTCCATTTTTGATATATTTTTTAAAAATCGAAAAGATTTTTGTTTTTGAAAAATTGAAGAAGTCAAAAATATTTTATTTTGATAAAATTTTTGAAAAAAAAGACAAAAAGGTTTTTGTATTTTGTTTACACCGTATATGAATGGACATTTAGGATGACTGAGTCACAACTTCATTCCATATCCATGTGACTATTTGGTAGTGTTTTGACATGTATCATCATTTTATTTTTGTGCTTTATATTGTGTAGAGTCATTAAGATGTAATTTGTGATTACTATCTACATGTCTGACTCATATTTGCCTTTAATGCACATTTGCATGGGTTTGTTTGATTATTGTTCTTGTGTATCACATATTGGTTGGAGTGTTGTCATCTCAATTCTGTCTTTAAAATGAACCATATGTGATAAAACTTGACAATGAAAGTAGTGCATGTAAGAACCGTTACCCGTGAGGAATTTGCTTAATTTAAAAAATGATGAGTGCATGGGAAAGGACTGTGAGAGTACAAAATTAACTCGTCGTGAAAGTCAACATTTGAAAAGAGCCCGAAAAAAATTAAAAGGCTATAAAAAGATATATATGCCAAAAAGGGGCCACCTCAAAAGAAAAATGAATGCATAATTATTTATGAGGGAGTTTGGATGGAAAATAAATCAACGGGTTTGCACGTGCTTACAATTTCATGAAAAAGCATTACATAGTTTTAAACGTTATTGGCGTGGGAATCATGTTTGACTTTGATCTATCGATTTGATTAAGATGATTTCATCTAAATTCACATTTTTTCGACACCTAAGGACGATTTTGAGTTCATTAGTTAGGAGTACACATATGCACATATGTTATGTTCGATTGCTTTGATTTGCCTATCAAAATTGTTCACACCGTTTCATTCCATTTCCATGATTTGGTTGTCTTAGTGTAAATTCATGGTGTGTGATTTTTGTAAAATTATTTTTGCATTTTTGTATGAAAAAAATTGAAAAATAAAAAATTGTTTGTGGAAGCTTTTTAGTTACTCTTTGTATGAGCGTAGTTTGATTCATGTTTGCTATGCATATTTATCGTGACACTCCATGTTTTTTTTGGTTTATTCATTTCCTTGTTTATTTCGGTCAAATAAAAAGGGGGAGAATGAATTATGGGGGAGTTTTTGCATTATGGGGGGAGTTTTGATTATTGATTGATTTATTCTTATATCATTTCAAACTCGATGTGTCACGAAGGTATTTACTTTTTTTCATGTGTGTAGGTACAAAGATAGAATATCATATGTTTCACACCCTGATGAGAAAAGCTTGAACATTTGAAGATTTTGATGTTGATGATTTTTGAAGAAAAAGTTTTTAGATTTATATAGAAATTTTTAAATGAAAATTCAGATGTTTTTCATTTTATACCGACATATACATAGGGGGAGATTCGTAAGGACGTATTTTATAAGTCCTATTTACATTAGTGTATGTCATATACCCCTACAAACCGTCGAAGAAAAAGTTAAAGTTTGAAGATATATGAAGATGGATCCGAATATCAAAGCTTCTTCAATATTTAAGCCTCCATGAGAGGAATTTTGGTAAGATTGTGTTTTGGATACTTAACGGTTCATTTAGGAGTATTGGGATATTTTTCTAAAATATTTTCTAAGTGTTGAGGCATCGTTTTTCGTCAAAAGAAATTTTTCTAAGTGTTGAGGCGGATAATTTTTTTATGAAACAAAAAAATACTTTTTAATTAATTTTGTTTGAGCGACAATGGTGAGTCGTTCAAGCGAGAAACGTATGTCGCACAAAGCTTGTTTGAGCGACGCGTGTCATCGTTCGAGCAAGATGGAATTTTTATTTGTGCGACATGCCTCCTTAACATTTTTACAAACAACTCCGTTTTTCTCAAGAAGACCTGGCGTTTTGCAAAACATGTAAACTGCAATCTGCAGAACTCTTTAGTCTTCCTTTTAAGGGTTTTTCAATTTGTTTTCAATTCACACAATCCCAATCTGTTATGTGAATTATTTTGCAATCCGAAATACGTTTTGGTAGAGTTTACACTTGTAGGGAGGATAACCTACTACTCATTAGGTTCCACTTGAGGGAGGTAATGGGTTGACGTGACTGCGTGCCAATAGGAAGTGCTCGTGGGTGTTCCTGGGCTGTATTAGACTGCATGTTCGTGTGGACTGTTGTGGTTGTTCCATTGCTGACTCTAGACTGCGTGTCTATATGATTGTTCTAAGGAGTGATCATTGCGGATTTCATTGCAATAATTGTAAGTGTTAAAGTGGAGTAAAAGGTTTTACCCGAAAGGTTATTTTACTGAAATCTGGGAGTTAGCAATTTTATTTTTGTTGGTTCGATCACACACACGTAGTTGCATGTTTAGGGGCTGAATTAATTTGGTTTGGAAATTGACACCGATTATATAAGGTTATCTTGGAAATTTGTGAATTCGATTTAATCAGTATCGCGATCACCACTTTCTCATGGGTAATTAAATTTTGCAGTTTAGACCCTTTGACCGCATTCATGCCTTCATGGGTAAGATTTAAAACATCCCACGCTTATTTTGACGTGATTCACATCATTATACTTTTGAACTCATCAGGGGTGACGACTCTAGAAATTGCACTTAGCTCTCGAGAATTAAAAGTGCTCCATTTAAAGTCATCCTCAGTCTAGTCATTCAACCGCTTAAGATTAGTGACATTAATAGCGGTGACAGTGGGAGGAGTCCACCCTCTTTCATAAACAACCCAAAATCGTTCATCAATTGCTTTTAAATGAGATTTCATACGGGCTTTCCAATAAGCATAATTACACCCGCAAAAAATTGGAAACCGATTATATAAGTTTTCATTCGAAAACATTACGAAATATTTTCAAAAATAGATTTAAAAAAAAATCAATATCACAAAAAAATTACGGAAACCAATGATCAAACACAACAACTTAGTGCAACAGGCTCTGATACCTATTTGCGAAAGCTATGTGATATCGATTATATGTGGATTCACAAATTTATAACTTTAAACTTATTTTATTGGAGTCAATTTTAGAGAACCCTAAAACATTCATCTAAGTGGGAAAATCAAACCATCACAAATAAATTACTGACATAGAGATTTCAGGAAAAAATACCAAAAGAAAAAACCTTTTTATTTCCTTATGCAAAGGTAAATCGCAACTTACATACACAATGAAATCTACAATGAATATCTACAGACACTTATATAGATACGCAACCTAGAGTCAAGAATGGATCAATCGTAGAAAACCCACAAGAACATGCAACTCTATCTTCAGCCAGGAACACCCTCAGGAACTCCCAATGACACACAATCATCAACCGTAGATTTACCCTCTCTACAAGAGAAACTTAAACAAGATCGTATCTTGGGTTCCAAAACAATTCACTAAACTATTGGAATTTTTGTGAATTGAAAAACAAAGTTTTAGACCCTAAATGAAGAAGACAAAATAATTTTGCAGTTTGTTGTTTTCGTGTATCTGAAAAACCCAGATCTTCTTAAGAAAAATGGACTTATTTAACACATTATTTATAAAAAAAGATTAGTCGATGACTTCGCTTGAACGAGATCAAGGTGTTGCTCAAATCACTTTAAATGTCGCTTGAAGAGACTTCGCGTGAGACACCAAACGACTTTAAAAAATCAAAACAGTAAGGTTTCATTTAATAAACCGATCAAGCGAACTTCAAACAAGACTTTACATGATATGTCCTTGAAGACTTTGTTCACGAGACTTAGCACTGTCGTTGGAACGACATAGATATGTCATTTGAACGACTATAACGAAAAATCATTTTCTTTTAAAACTTCGCCTCAACACTTAGAAAAAATATTTTGACGAAAAATAACGCCTCAACTGTTTAAAAACATTTTTAAAAAATCATCCCAACACTTTAAATGAATCATTAAGGGACTTATAACAACCTTACCAAAATCTATCTCGCAGAGGCTTATTTGTTGAAGAATGTTGATATTCAGATTTGTCTTGATGCATAATTAAACTTGATATTTTCTTCAATGGTTGTAGTGCTATTCTACATACTCTAATGTAAACGAACTATGTAAAATATGTCCTTACAGACCGACGAGCGATAGGTGAGACAGATGGCCCGTCTATTTATTTTGATTTTGCTTGGTGGCGACGAGCGGCGACGTCGTCCATAGTTGGTTCTTGCTGTATATGAAGACGATTTTTGACGTCCTGTTGTATAATTTGGGCAGCCTGACTTTGGCGTCCCTTTATTCTTCCTTGGATGATTTTAGCCGATGATGCCGATAAACTTTTACGGGGGCCATGCATCTTTTGGAGGTAACCATGTATTTAATTTTCTTTTTATGCATATCTTTGCATTCTTCTTTTGTTCCTTTTTTGTTGATTCCTGTCTTTTGTAGACGTGGTTCTATGAGGTTATTGAGCACAATGTGGGATTGATGGCCTTGAAGGATGAGGATTTAGGGGACTTTTGTCGGATGTTCCGGTGGTGAAAGTCCAACCGATGATCAAATCAGTCCTTATCTTTGGCGGACATGCAGCAGATTCTAAATGCCCTGGAGTCTTCATTTATTGAGTAGATACTCATTCTCCATTGGGGATTTTAGGTAACCTTCAACCCCTGGGGGAGACTCCGCAGGATACAAAGCTGATGGGCCTATATGCGTAGATGTGGCAGTTGATTGCGTATAAGTTTGGGTACGTATGGTACCTCTAAGAGAGGGTGGTGAGGCAAATCCAGGAGGAGGAGGTGGTGGTTCCACCATCAGCACACCATATGTATATGAGGCGGGTAAGGGAGATGTCAGATGATGCTCGGGCGATAATGATGATCGACGAGCCCTATACGCACTACACGGATGCAGTGGTGAGCTATAATCATCTGAATCTTTTGACCAACTGGTTGATGCCCTTATGTATTTATGACATGGAGAACATGCCTCTACCCTCCACGGCTTAGGGTAGGGGTACTAGTGCTCCGGTGGGATCAGCCCATAGCACCGGTGGTGGCATGTCGGCGATGGTGGCAGAGGAGGCTCCAATCTTCTAGGTTACTCCCCCTTCCTACAATTTTAGACTGAATAGCGGGGAGTCACTGAGCATACCGCATCTTCCTCATATGTCGGTGTCTGGGTTGACGGTACTTACGGATGAGGCCCTTCGACCTGAGGTATATCTTTTATTTTTCACTTTTCTGTTGATTTTTCTTTGCTCTTTATTGACTGATTTGTCTTATGTTGTCATTTTTTTTACTTGCGGTATGTTCGGGTACTGAGAAACTAGCTAAAGGACATTAAGGATTGGATGGCCTCCATGTCTCATTATATCAAGAATTCTGTTCCTTCCTACTTTGTGCCTCCTTCCACTTCAAATGAGGTTTTGGTTCTAGGAGTGGAGGATCCACCGCTCGTCACCGGGGAAAGCGTGCCCGCCATGGAGTTTGAGGGTTTGAGGGGGAGTTTGAGGGTTCAGGCAAAGTCGTGCTTGTATTTTTTTATTTTTATTTTTTATCTGCAAAATGTAACCAAGTGAAGCAATAATATATATGAAGAATATGCACTTTCTTTTTAGTATTCTTTCTCTTGATTTAGTGACTTATCCGATATGCAATTTTAATTTTCTATTGAGACTGTTTATTTTATGCAAAGATAGAGCTAAGTATGGAAATGATAACGAAAGGCACAATTATTATTTTGAAAAGGAGAGTAAAAATAATTAACTCAGGGAAAAAAAATTGAGTAAGAATTTATTTTGAGAATGAATTTTTTTTAGGAGATTGTTTATTAAGTGAAATGGAGTAATTTTAAAAAGGAATGACGCGGGAGTAGTTTTTCAAAATAAGGATTTTTTGGAAATTGATTTTTGTAAAAGAGGAAAGATGGAATTTTCCAAAATAAGGGGAGTGCTGATCGGCGTACCCCTTGACCTGGCTATTGGGATAAGGGTTAAGCCAAGTTATCCCTGGGCTTTGATTGCACTTTTCTGCGTACTAGTGTACTTCTGTAAGGCTAAAAATTAATAGGTTTTCTAGAGTTTTGTTTTTTTGCCAAGGATTTTGAGTATAAAAGGAGGGGTATGGGGTGTGTCTTCTTCATTAAGACCCACATATCTTTTCTTGCTTCTCATTTTCTATTCCCAAATGGCTCCTGCCATATTTGAAGAATTATCCCCTTACCTTGATGGTTTGTCGGCCATGTGCTTATACAATGTGGACTATGATGCTTTCAACCTTCATCGGATTTCTCTAT
This sequence comes from Sambucus nigra, assembly GCA_949130495.1. Lineage (NCBI taxonomy): Eukaryota > Viridiplantae > Streptophyta > Magnoliopsida > Dipsacales > Adoxaceae > Sambucus > Sambucus nigra. The sequence continues at coordinate 625,112,932 of OX422210.1, read as the reverse complement.
GGCGTAATCGAGCCATAGACCGAAACTTACTAGCAACGGTGGTATAATTTTGGTACCCTAAGGACTATGTCTTATGTTTTGTCCTTGATGAGGTTTGTCCTATCTACGAGGAATTCTTAACAATGTTGGGGTTCAGCCCCAGTGTGGAGATGACTATGCCTGATTTTTCTCGTTCTCCCCAGGCATTTTTGGTGGAGTTTCTCTATATTTCTCCCTCGGCGGCTCGGTCGTTGGTTATAGGAGGGATTATTTCTTTTCAGGCGGTTATATATTCAGTGCGCCTGAGGGGCTTTGAGTATGCTGGCTTTACATGAGCTATTTCTTTGGGCCTTACTACGAGGATTTTATTGGTGATAAGGAACTTGACGGTTAATCCCGAAGTGGCTGTAATAATGGCATGGATGTCTTACCACCATAATCCTATAGCGGTGGTACTAGTTGAGACCCTGAACGATCTTGATGCTTGGAAAGAGGGTCGTTCTAACTTTTTTTGGGGGGATCCCAGTAATGCTGTTCATGTGGCTTGCAGAGAAGTTTCGTCTAGCGACCCCTCCTGAGTATCCTTAGTGGGTGTTCTTAATTTTTTTGTCTGACCTTTCTTCAGTTTCGACTCATCGGTAGAGAACCGGGTCAACTGGCTTGTGGAACATTGAGCCCGGTGCCTTCGTTGGTTAGTGCCATGGCGGGGTGACTTACAACCTGTTTTGCAGCTTCGAGAGTACCGATATGTGCGGTTGATTGGCCTTCACCAGACTTCCTTTTATTTCCCCTGGCGACTTCTCCGTCAAGTCGTATGGGAATAAATTATGCCCCTTCGTATAACAAACTTCTTATGAGTGGAGGACTTGACTGAATCATTGCGAATGATGCTGGGCTATTTGTGGTAGCATCGCCGACCATTTACCCGTATGTTACAATCTTTAGGCGGGGCCTAACATGTGTTTGGGGACTACCTGAAGTGGTTATGGAAGCAAGTAGTAGAGAAGATCATGGAGGAAGAAATTGGTCAAAGGTGGTTCGTTGCCTTCGACATCATTGAGGAAGGTGTTGTGGTATTATCCAAGCTTGTTAGGGCGTATTGCTCCATGGAGCGCATACGGAGTGTTAACCAAGAGTGGAAGACTGGGGGACCTATGAGGGATAGTAATGATGATGAAGTGGGGTCATTGGGAAGTTGAAGGCAATATCTTGTGAAGCTTAGGTAATTTTTTTTATAAAGTTAGGGTAATTTTGGTGTTTTGTGTTTTTGGGGTTTAGAATAATTTTTGTGAAGCGATGTGAGGATTAGGTTTATTTAAATATGGCTTAGTCAGTGGAAGGGGGTGGTCTGCTTAACTCCCTTCACTGATATTTCATATATTAGAGATGTATTCCTTAATTAGAAATATAAATGATTTTGATCATATTTTGTTGTGCCTCTTGATGAGTTTTTCATTTGAATTATCTATACCAATTGCTAAGGTATACATAATCCTTTTGTTCATATAAAAGATAAAATCAATCGTCGTTCTCAGAGGTTAGAAGATAACAACATTCTGTAAAAAAGAAGGGGACTGTGCCCATGTATGACGCATGCGCTGCCTACATACCTCTGGAGGTTTTGAAATTTTTTATGAGTCTCAATTTGAAAAGAAAATATTTTTGAGAGGATCAGGTCTCACACAGTTCTTGGTAGGAGAAATGAAGTTTTTTTTAAATAGAAGGGGGGTTGAGAAGAGTCATAGTGCGCCAATATTTCGAACTAAGAATAAAATTTCTTGAGACAATCCAGCTTGTCTGGATGCGCCATATCGTCGAGGTCTGTGAGCATAGTAACGCCGCTTGCAACAATTTTCTTTACAATATAGGGGCCGCTCCAATTTGGTTTGAAGTTCCCTTTAGGGTCCCAAATTGGTTTTACGATTTCCTTGAGGGCAAGGTCTCCTTCTTGGACACCACAGTCCTTGACTTTTCTATTGAATGATTGCGCTATTCGGCGATGGTACACCTACATAAGGTATTAATATTTAAGCCTTTTTTTGTCCAAGAGTGATAGTTCGTCAAAGCGGATCTGATGCTAATCTTCTTTGCTAATTTTGCTTTCGAGCATGACGCATAGGGAAGGTATTTCTAGCTCAGTGGGTATGACTGCTTCCATATCGTACATTAGAGAATAAGGGGTAACCCTAGTAGGCATTATGATGGAAGTGTGGTAGTCCCAAAAGGCATAAGGGATCCGATCATCACAATCTCTATAACTCTGAGTCATCTTGCTGATTATGGTTTTGAGGCTTTCATGGGTGGCTTCAATGACACCATTAGTTTGGAGTTAATAGAGGGAAAATTTGTGTCTCTGAATCCTATATTCATCGACTAATTATGTGATATTGACTTCGAAGTGGAGTCCATTATCTGATACTAACTCATGAAGAACTCCGTATCGACAGGAGATGTTCTTCCTGATAAACTTGGCCACTTTCTTGGCATTCAACATTGCGTATGAATCGACTTCAACCAATTTGGTGAAGTAATCAATGGAGACCAGGATGAACTCATGATAGTGTGAAGCTTTGGGAGTAATCTTCCTTATGATGTCAATGCCTTAGGTGGAGAAGGGCCACAGAGAGGTCATGTTGTATAGTTCTCGGGGAGGTAAGCTTTGAAGACTGGCAAAATTATTGGTATTTAAGGCATCTTTAAACATAGGCAGTGCATTCTAGAACCGTGGTGGTCCAGTATTACCCTTGTCGAATGATCTTATTAGAAATTATGTGACCATTTATGTGGGGCCCGCATTCCCCACTATGGATATTTTGTATCATTTCTTCAACATTAGCCCCTGCTATGTAGTGCAAATGGGTTCCATCGAAGTTTTTCTTGAAACATGCTTTGTTGCAGATGATATACTGGGCAGCCAATTAGCAAAGGGTTACACGGTCTTTTTTATCCTCATCGTGGGGATACCTACCATGTTTAAGGAGGCGCCAAATGTTGTGGTACTATAACCCGGCCATATCAAAATCTTTCTCAGTGATGAGCTCGATATGGTAGTAGTGGGTGGGCATAGCTTATTTTTGAACCATAAGAGGGGCCATTGTTATTACCTTAGGGTAGCAAGGGCATCAGCTAAGATGTTCTTTGCACGAGCCAGACAGTGGAAGTTGACATCTTTGAATTGGGAGGCCAGCTCTTCTAGACGCGCATGGAAGGGTAGGAGTTTCACTTTTTTTACTTTCCATTTCTCAAAGATTTAACTGACGATGAGGGAAGAGTCTATGTAGATGTCTAGGTGTTGGATTCCTTTCTTGAGGGTGATTTTGAGGCCTGCAGTGCATGATTCATACTCAGTCATGTTGTTGGTGCAAGGGAAGTCTAGTTTGATGGCAATGGGGGTGAAAGAGTCATCAGGGGAAATCGAAAGTATCCCAATGCCGTTTCCTTTCTTGTTAGCAGCTCCATCAAAGAACATTTTCCATCTAAGGTCCTTTTGAGAGGTGCAGAGAATATCTTCATCTGGGAATTCTGAGACCCAAACATCGGTTCCTTCTATGGGGTAATTAACAAGGTAGTCGAAGATGGCTCTCCCTTTCATAGATTTCTGCACGACGTACACAATATCAAACTCAACTAGCAACATCAACCAATGGGTAATTCAACTGGACATAACGGGATTTTCTAGCAGGTATTTGATGGGATCCATACAGGATACTAGTCTGATAGGGAAGATAAGAATGTAATGCCATAACTTCTGCGTGACCCAGACCAGGGTGACAGATGCTTTCTCTAAAGCAGTGTAGTTGACTTCGTACCCGTCCAGTTTCTGACTGGTGTAATAAATGGCTCTTTCCTTAGGGATTGTTTAATATATTGGGCTAACAAATCCCCTGCTGGAGTATCTGCTATGGTCAAGTATAAGAGGAAAGGGAGACCTGGTTGTGGAGGCATAAACACCGAAGGTCGGGGTGAGGTCTCTCTTGATTAGATCAAGGGCTTCTTATCAGGCCTCATTCTAGACTTTGGTTGAATCCTTTCAGAGGAGTTTGAAAATGAGTTTGCAGATAGAGGTGAGTTGGATGATGAACCGACTAATGTACTGTAGTTTACCCAAGAATCCTCGAACTTCCTTATCCGTTCGTGGTGGTGGCATCTCAAGTATGGCTTTTAGTTTGGCAGGGTCTACTTCGATTCCTTTTTCACTGATTATGAATCCCAAGAGTTTTCCTTTCGTGACATCGAAAATATATTTTTATGGATTTAGCTGCATTTGGTATTTTCACAGTCATTCGAAGAACTTTCGAAGGGTGAGAATACGACCTTCCCGAGTATTAAAATTAATGATCATATAATTTACGTAGACTTTGACCTCCTTGTGAATAAGGTCAAACAGGATAATTGTGGCAGCCCGTTGGTAGGTAGCCCTGCCATTTTTGAGCCCATATGGCATGACAATATAGTAGAAGGTTCCCTATGGGAGTGATGAAGGTAGTTTTCTCCTAATGGTCCTGGTACATCTTGATCTGGTTATATCCGTTGAATCCATCGATAAATGACTTAAGGGCGTGGCTAGCTGTGTTGTCCACGATCATATCGATGTTGGGTAATGGGTAATCACCCTTTGCGAGTGCTTTATTCAAATCCCGATAGTCAACGCACATGCAAAATTTTCCTCATGACTTTAGTACGGGGACGATATTGGCGAGCCATGTTGGGTATTCAACTACGCGAATAAGACCTACATTCTACTATTTGACCACTTCTTCTTTGACTTTGAGCAACCATTTGATTCAAAGTTTCCTTAGATTTTGTTTGACTGGCTTTCATTTTAGGAATTTTGGGATTTTATACTGAGCAATTTCGGGATCAATACCGGGAATGTCATAATAGGACCATGTGAAGATGTCCACGAATTCTTTTAATAGCTCTTTAAATTAGGCACACTCGTGCTTGTTAAGGGTGTTCCCTATCCTAATGTCACGCTGATGGCTACTAGAATCGAGATTAATAACAACAGTCTCATCATCATTAATTTAAACACGGTTATGTTGTTTGTTATTCTTCTTACTAAGATCAGTTAATAATTGTTCATTTATAAAATCATCATCATCAAAGGTTTGATTAGAATCAAGACAATTAATTTAAGGCGTAACAAGATACTTAAAATCCACATTTATTGCATATTTGAGAAAAATAGTATTGAAAACCTCGTCAAAAGAGGTCTCAGTTACATTGATATCTAGAAAAGTAAAAACAACATAAGGTGAAGAGACTTGGATATGGTAAACAACAGGGTTGGGTTGAATATGAGAAGATTGGATTGGTATGGAATTCTAGTTGAGGAGAGGCATGTCAACAGCATTGATTTGAGCAGACGGGTTCGACGGGGCGACATCTGAGTGGATTATACAAAGACTCAGCCCCAGTGTTTACAGGTCGAATGGGTCTTAGAAATCACTTTCCTTAGAACCCTCGGTAACTGTCACGACTTTCTCGGTGAGAGGATTCACTTCATGTTTATTGCCTTTGGCCCAAGAGTTAGGTCGTGAAAGAAGATTTCCATCACTAATTTCATCTTTTGTTAAATATGGTCGTACCACGGTTTAGGGAAGCCACAAAAGGGGAAGTTTTCACACTCTTTGACAAATCTTCCATTCAAAGAGTCTCTTAAAATAGTCTTTTTTTTCATCTTTCAAACCTTTTTTTCGATCTTGGTCATTAGAGCGCTTTAGGTTCATCTGGTGAAGGTTGGTAACCTTGGCCGCATGGGGGAAAGGTCTCGTTTAGGACTATGGACTCGAGAATGCCTTACTGACGTCGCCCTGCCCCATTCTGGGCATGAAGTGCATGTTCTTAAACATCTGAGTTATTTTGACATTGCCATGAGGGTTGTATTCTGGATAGACTCGGTCTTTAAAATTATTTCCTGCTGGGAGGGGAAATTAATCGATTTCAAAACCAAAGAGGAGCATGCCATTCGTCCTATACTAGATTTCCAATACTAGATTGCTAGTGCTGACATTGCTTGTATTGTCGTCGTCCCCCAAAATAGTGATAATTTGACCTTTGGCGAAGAACTTTAGTTTCTGATGAAGGGAAGAAGATACCCCTCAGATGTTGTGCAGCCATGGATGACCAAGGGGTAGATTGAAGCATACAGGTATGTCGGTGACTTAAAACTCGGTGACAGGATTGATTGGGCCAACCCCTAGTGTGAGTTTTATGGATCCCGTTACTTCTCGATGGGTATTGTCATAAGCACACACCACGCCAAAAGTGGGAGTGAGATCACTGACTTTTTATCCCAAACAATTGAAGGTTCTGAGAGGACAAACATTAAGGGTAGATCCGTTGTCAACAAGTGAAAGTGGGACTGTCATTCTCAAGACTTCAACGGAGATATTGAGGGCATAATTATGATGAGGGACGAACTTCGACATCTCTTCTTTGAAAAAGGAAACGAGTTGGGAGGAGGCTATGGACCTAACTATATTTATAGCTTCTTCGAGAGTAATGAAAGGAGGGACTATGGGTACAATGATGAGCTTTATCAAGGCATTCCGATGTAACTGAAAGGACATGAAAAGCCCCCATAGGGTGATATTAGCTTGGGTCTTCTTGAGCTGATCAAGGACTTTGCTTTCTTCAATGGTCATTTATGGTATGGGAAATTCTTAGCAATTCCCTTCCCTTTATCTGTTTCGGTTGCATGAGGAATCGGATCTTTGTAGTGTCTCCTAGACCTGGTCATGTGGTTCACTAAGGTGGGGAAGAACAAGAATCCAGTGGCTTTATCAACCTCGGGATGAATGGCAACCTTATTGATTTCCCTTAACAGAATCAAAGGATATCATTCCACACATGCTGGCTACTGGACTGACTTCTTCCTAGCTTAATTCGTCATCTGAGTTGTCAAAATTATCCCCCCATTCGGAGGTGACTATTCCCTCTTGCCAAGAGTAATCAATACTTTGAACAACCTTAACAGCTTCATGGTATAAATCTTCCCACTCTGCGAGGAGCTACAGGAGTGAATGGACCAACCGTTCCTGAAGCTTCAAAGCGGTGAGTAACTAAAAAATGCTACAAATTTCACTTGTCTGTCGAAATGTATCGGCCATTATCTATACCACATCATCTAGATTGACTTCTTTAACATGTACTACCCAATCTTCTGATTCTCAAGCCCAATTCTGGACTTCCATGAACAAGCCATTAAATTTTTGACAGTCAACAGTCATCTCGACAGGAAATTTCAGTCGAAACTCTAAGAGTTAGTTTAACACAGTTGGTAACTCCATGTCTCCCCCACAGATCGAGTGTAGATGGAGATGTAGGCCCTCATAGGGAGTGACAAAGCTTGATCGGTGAAGCTGGTAGGGTGTAGGAGAAAATATAGGCAAACCTTGAGCGGTTTGGATGAGATCATAGGGACGATGGGTGCTTTGCTGTCACGATTTGAGTAGACGGGTCAAATTCTGGGTCGTTTTAAAAAAAATGGCATTTATATGTGCTGGAAGTGGGTTATGAGTGGTATTGGGTTTAAGATTAGCTGGTGGGGCGATGATACCCCGGTCAATTAGGCCTTGGATCACATTCCTAAGGTGGAGGCATTGGTTAGTGGTATGACCTGCGGATTGATGGAAATCACAACGGGCATCGAGTTTAAAATTTTTAGGGAGTGCATTTGGTAATGGATGGGGGTCCAAGGGTTTGATGAGATTTTGGCTTAATAAGGCCTTGTAAACTTTGGACAGGGGAGCAAAGAGCTCGGCAGTGGCGGACCCAGGATTTTTGGATAGGAGGTGCGAAAAAAAATTCAAAGGCCGGGGGATCGGTGGTGGGAGCCCCCGAGGCGATTATTTTTTTGCATTATTTTTTATTTTTTTTGCAATTTTTTAACCATAGAAAGTTTGAGGTTAATATTCACAAAAAAATTCTCCTGCTTTGTTCGTGGATTTTTTTAATACCTCAAAATAATATTGCCGTAAATATGAAATGACAATAAAAATAATAAACAATAATACATTCACCCAACAAAGCAATATTTTTATACAAACTAATAAACCAATATTTTTAAGTATCAAATACCAAAAAGTCCCTCAAACATTTTGTAATACACATTTAGTCCAAGCCTTTTATTTTGTGCCAAAAAGTCATTCACCATGCCAAAAATAAAAAGACTTGAACTAAACGTGTATTAAAAAAAGTTCGGGGGACTATTTGGTATATGCCCCTATTTTTAATAAGCCAGCAAATAAATATATTTCAGAAATTTAACTTTTAAATTTAGACTTTTATAATATTTTTTAGAAATTACATTTAAAATATTTAAAACTTTATAAACTAGACATTTAGCATTTCAAGACCAAATAGGTGCCAAAACCAAAAACTGATGCCATTGATTGTTAATAACCTAACAACAACCAAAACCAAAAATTGCTTCCATTTTCAAAATTTCAGTCAACATTTCAAGCATATTAACAGTCCCTACGATTCTCTACTATTCTAAACAATAATCAGCACAAATTTCAACATTCAAACCATAACAACAACAATACAACCACAAATTGAAATATACTCACTCCAGGAAGAGGGGAGAAGTAGATGGGAGCCGGACTGTCGGAGTTGGGGGGAGGGGGCGGGCTGCTGTCGGAGTGAGCTTGATATTGAGAGTGCGAAGCTACTGACGGAATGGGCAAGGGAGTTAGAGGTGTAGGGTTTTATTTTTTGAAATAAGGGATGTGCGTGTTTTAGTTTTGTGGGTATCAAATATTTACTTCTTCGCCCCTCACCTTTTAAAATACAAGAAAACTCATTCCTTTCACTTCACCAAGTTACACTTGGGTCCAAATATTTTTGTTTTTACCATATATGCCGGAAAATTTTCCTAAAACTCCGGGTGAGAATCCGCCCACCCTCGGGACACTGTAGGTTCGCCCATGGAGCTCGGTGTATTCTTTCTTGGTAGGATTAGGGCGACTTTCGGGTGCCCAAGAGGTATCAGGTTGGGAAATGTTATTTATAGTTGAGACTGTAGCACTAGCAGGCTTCTCATACTTTTGGGGAATGAACTGTTCGGTCACTTTCTTTGGCTCAGATTCGACTTTGGTAATACCTTCCTCAATTTCTACTCCAACTTCTCGAAGGGCTAGAAAGTGTGGGTAATATTGTCATCCCATAGACTTTTGGATATGAAACAAAAAGTTCTTCTTCATAATATACTGACTTGTTCCTCCTTGGAGGGTCTGTTGGTCATGGTAGCAGCTTTCTCTCTCCACCTTCCTATGAAGCTGCTGACTTCTTCCCCGGGGTTTTGCTTAAGAACTTTTAGATCTCGATGTGTAACCTCTAGATTTTTATTATACTTGTACCATGAATTCTCGGGCGACATCCTCCTAACTACGGATCTTGGATTTTTTGAGGAACAGAAACCATCGGAGGAAACTTTATTTCAAGGTTTGGTGGAACATCGGGGCCATTATCTCTTCGGAGGCTCCAAAGAGGGTTATGGCTCTGTGATAGCTTCGAAGGTGAACAACCGGGGGTCCATTTCCCCTGAACTTCTTGATGTTTGGCATTTTAAATTTCTTTGCTAGTATACCTTTGGTATAGGGAGACATATGAGTATAATCCATGTAGTTATCGAATATTTTGACTTGGTCGAACTTATTTGACAGCAGTTTGAGGTCTTCCTTAACCTTATTTAGTTCTTCATATTAGGGATCCACGGGTACTGGCAGGTTAGCCCCTGGTTCGGTAAGGTTCGGAATCAAGAGTTGAGCCGGTGGTGGCACATTGTTAGGCGGGGCACGCGAAACATGATGGTACTATTTTGGGACCCGTACAGGCTCGGGAGCGGATGGACCCATGGCACGAGTAAAGAGAACCTCGGGTTCATTGGGAATATGGGCCCGGTGATGCTACATTTCATGGACCTCGATTTGAAGGTTATCAATCTTGACACTGCGTTAGGCTAAGACGACCATCAGATCGGGCTACACATTTGGTGCTTGGTTAGTGTTCTCCGTGAAGAGCTTGTGAAGGTAGATCCTAAACTCGGATGAAGTAGCAGAAGAACCGGTGGAGCTTTGGGGTGGTTTGATGGAAGATCGAAGCCAATAAGGAGCCAGGCCAAAATCGAGGATGCGATTGACATGAGAGGGAAAAAGGTTCAAATTTATTTTTAAAAGAAGGAGGGAGAGAATTTTTGGTATTTTGGAAGTAGGAGAAAATATTTTTTGGTATTTTTGGTTTTTGAAAAAGGAGGGAAAAAGGAGGGGAATCTCAACATTATTATTATTATTATTATTATTATTATTATTATTATTATTATTATTATTATTATTATTATTATTATTATTATTATTATTATTATTATTATTATTATTATTATTATTATTATTATTATTATTATTATTATTAGGTTTGCCTAAATATAGAAAAAATATCGGATAGGACCCGAGCCTGGGAAAATAGGGTTTGAAAATATGTAAGACACGGTTTGACTTGTTTCTAAGCTCACGAACAGGGTCCTGTTTTTATAAAAGGCGAAATAGCGCAAAAATTCGGGCGGTATGCCGAATCGGAATTTTGGTAAAGTTACGCATGGTAATCAACAAATTAAATATAAGTGCCCTAGGTTTGATGCCTATATGAGGATTATGAAATTATTGGGAGAGTGGAAGGGTTCTCCCCCCCTTTGGCATGACTTCCATGATAGACCTCTTGCCTATAAGGGCAATAATTCATCGGTACGTGTGGATAAACCAATTGATATACCTGAGTGTACATGAAGTGCCTCGCTATATACCTCGTGGGGACAATACGTGTGAGAGCGAATTTGATATACTCAACATACGAGAATGAGTTCCTTGCCATATACCTCCCGTTGTGAGTTTGATCAAGCGCTATGATACGGGTGGAACCGTTTGATATATGTCGAAGGTACGAGACCAATGGAATGTAAGAGTCATATCGCTTAGGCTAGCTGTGACCCGGAGGACTAGCGCCCATAAAAAAGTGATCCCCTAGTAAGGGATAACATTTTGGTCAATATTGCCATGCTCTTAGGGATGTAATGTGCAAAATGCATGAGTCTTAGTTACCATATTGTGGAGAGAGAGTGTTTTTTTATTTATTTTTATTTGCATGATGAGTAAAGGGAGTACTACACTAATGAGGCAGCATATACGAGTATTATGAAAAGTAAATCTAGCATGGAGATTATACTATGCATGGATATATGTGTAGGGGAGGATCCAACCCAAGCCGAAGCGGGGCGGCTGCCCCAATTCAACTTTTAAAAAAATTATATGTTTATTTATAATTTTGTTTATATTTTGTGTTTGTTTATATGTTTGTTTATATGAATTTGTTCATAGAGATAGAGGTATGTTTATATGTGTTTGTTTAGCAAAATAAAATATGTGTTTTTGTTTATATGTGTTTAAATTTATAATGAATATTAAAATTAAAATCCCTAGAATTTATTAATGTGAAATTTAGTTCATAATGTAAAATTAGTCTGAAATTAAATTAAATTTAGTGTGAATCTATTAGTCTGAAATTAAATTAAAGTTGTTGTAAATATAGGAAGTCAATTTAGGAATTTTTTAAACGGAAAAGAGGAGACAACACACCAACCGCATCCGAAGCTGAGGTTCAACCGCATCCGAAACTGAAAAATTTAGGAATCCAAATTTAGTTATTTAATACCTCAACATTTTTAGGGTTAAAAATTGCAAAAATATAAGTAAAAACAACAACAAAAAAAATCGCCTCGGGGGCTCCCGCCCCCGAACCCTCAGGCTTCATCAAAAAAATTCGCCCACTTCACTTCAAATCCTGGATCGGCGACTGTATATGTGAGTGAGTGTATGGCGTGGTAATATATACGAGTGAGTGCGTGTTGTTGTGAGCGTATACATGGATTAGCTACAAGTGGTGTGTGGTATGTGTAAGTGAGCATGGAGATATATATAAGTGTGGGTGTGTGCTAGTGAAGCCTAAGCATGGATATTCTAAGTGGTGTGTGAAGCATATGAGTAGAAGTGAAGCTAAGTGTAGGTGTGTGAAGTGTATATGGAGAGTATTTACAAGTGTGTGAAGTGTATGAGTAAGTGAAAAGTGATATAACACATGCAGCAAATATACAAAAAAGGTAAATAGAGGAGAAAAATGAAACATACAAGTAGGTGCATGCGCACAAGTGTAGAAATAGAGTATAGTTCTCTTAAAAAGTCCCAAGTAGAGTTGCTACTGTAGCCATCTCGAGGGGCTAGGAGGACTTCCTCCATTTTTCGTACATACATGCGGGATTTCACCCTTTATCGGGGCACTCGAACGTCGTCAATGTGGGGCAGTATATAGAAATAGAGTCGCCATCCTATTTTGCACAAAACAGGCAAAAAAAATGTTGCCACCTCAAGAGAACGACATCAATGACTATATTGATGCTTGCTAAACCAGGTAGTTCAAAGGTCCGGGGACTAAGTTACGAAATGGTAAGGTGTTAGGAACCCATCCCGCCCTATAGGTCTCCGTGAAGTGTATGCTTATGTGCATAATGTACATGGAGAATGGAATCGTTCAACTCCCGCCATGAAAAAGGACAGAGTGAGTTCATCCTTAGGAGTGTTCCCAAAATAATAATTCAAAATACAATGTAAGTGTTTGCCGAATCACAAGCCGTTATTGAATAACAAATGTATAAATCGGACAATACACAAGCATGCAAGAATATTAAGAATACATCTATATAATAAAAATAATGTAACAAATGTGTATAAGGGAGGACTCGAGTCTAAGGATTTACCCAAGACGCCTACATAGCCCAAGGGGCATCAAATTCCACGTAGTTCGAAGATAACACAGGGTGGGGTTTAACCCATAAATCCAAACGGGGGGATTCCTCTTATATACATGTGTAAAGATAAACGTGCTTTAAGTGTGAGAATGTGTGGTGATAATCCCTCTCTTAGAATTTATAGGTAACCCTCTTTTTCTTGCATTTTTTATGAAAATAAAGTATGTGAAAATACTAATAATAAAGGTTTGAGATTAAGGTATGTGATGTAATGAAATAAAGCACTAAAGTATAAATAAAGCAACTAATGCTAAAATCAGGGAATTTAAAGACAAGGATGGAGAATTGGGCTTCCTTATAAAGACTTAAAGTGGATCTTGATTGTAAATGAACTGATCTTGCAACCAGGTGATGGTGGTATGAGGAGATGGGGGGAGTTTACTGAATGGAGTATGGAAAGGATGGAAGGAATGTGGAAAATGGGCTTTTTAAGAGGTGAATAACTCTGAATTCGAGAGAATGTTCTCTAAATTGATGAGAGGGATACTCAGGGGTGCTCTTAAAAATAGGTCATGGTCTGTATTTATAGGGCTAAGGGGGTACTGATTGTCAGGGTCCTGGACCTGCCAATCAGCATAGAACGCCAGACACACTGCCAATAGGCAGGGTCTTGGGGATGCCATTCGGCAGTCTGAGATGGATTTTTCGAAAAAATGGTCATAAAATGCGATTCGTAAGTCAAAATCGCACACGAGATGGACCGTTAAAAAGAGTATTCAGATACCTTTAAGAATCTATCGATCCACTCCCAGATCTAGAAATTGATCGAGGTCAAATGGTCCCCGAAAATTCCCGTTGGTCACTTGACAAGAAATTTTTGGAGGAAAATGAATCGTTTATCCGAACCGTAAGTCTGATTCATACATGGGATGGATCGTTGGAAAGGGTATTCAGAGCCCTTCGAGATTTCATCCAGATTCGTTCTGTTCGGAGAGTTTACCAAGGTCAAACGGGGCCCGAAAGTGCACAGTGACCCTTTGTAGTAAAATGGGTCGTTCGTCCGTATCATAACGCGGATTCGCGCATGGGGTGAACCATTGGAAAGGGGATTCAGAGCCCTTTGAAGATTCATTCATCTTTGTTCAAGATGAATAGTTGACCGGGGTCAAATGGGGCTCGAGAGCGCCCAATGGGCTCTAGATTAGTTATTGGGGGTAAAACAGACCCTTCGCTCGAACCATAAGGCCGATTTAGGCACAAAGCAGACCGTTGGAAAGGGGATTCAAATGCCTCCAAAGATTCATTGAGATTTTTCTCAAGAAAAGAAGTTGACCAGAGTCAAATGGGGCCCGAGAGCACCCAATGGCCTCTCGATCAGTTTTCTATAGTGAACCGTAAGACCGATTCGTGCACGAGGTGGACCGTTACAAAGGGGATTTAGAGACCTTCAAAGATTCATTGAGCTTTCTTTCAGGCGAGGAGGTTTATCGGAGTCAAACGGGGCCTAAAAGGTCCCGATGGACTCTAGATCGGTACTTGAAGTATGACCCAGGGGTTGTGGTGAACGAGTGAGTATGTAAAACCCCGCACATTATGGCAAGCGAGGTGGCCAGCCGCCGTCAGCAAACTATGTCGAGCGTCACTAAGTAAGTTATTATTCTCGGCATGTGACAGATATATGCGACATTTAAAATTTTTTCACAAGGTAATAATCAAATTTAGCCAACAAATATAACCATTCATGCAATATTAAAATCCATCACCATGCTAGTCTCCAAAATAAATTCAACTTTAAATAAATATAACTCAATGAAATCATCCAATGATAAAATATGTGACTAAACCCATAAGCAACTGTGGAACCAATTGGCCCAAAAAGTCCATAAATAAAAGTCTCATAATAAAAGTGATGTAATGGAAAGTAAATATAAACTACTAAAGCAAGTAAAAATAAATTTCCAGCTGCATCTCCAAAAATATATCCAATTACTCCTATGCAACTACTCTAGTGCTATATCTAAAATGTTAGTCAACGCAATGGGCCAGAGTCCACCGCATGAAGACCAACTACTTCTCCCAATTAGGGTCCGTGAACCCAAACAATAATATATATATATATATATATATATATATATATAATGTTAGTCAACGCAATGGGCCAGAGCCCACCACATGAAGACCAACTACTTCTCCCAATTAGGGTCCGTGAACCCAGATAATAACATTATACATGCGAGACATCAGAGTAGAGTATTTTAAATAAATGATATATATATATATATATATATATATATATATATATATATATATATATATATATATATATATATATATATATATTAACATGCGAGTAAAATTTAGCTATTACTATCTACTCACAACTAAGCCACCCCTAATTGTTTAAGTCCCATTTTCCCATTTCATCATCTAATTTGTTAAAGCTATTAATTCCAATTTCAATATTTAATTTAATTAATTCTATTCGTTTTTATTTATCCAACACTAGTATAGCTAGTTCACTCCTTTACATGTCGTACACATATTGCTGGCACGCCCAAATATATACACCACACACAATCCCCTTACTATAGCCAACTCGCCCAATTTCATTAGCCCTACACATATTAGTGAGGATTCACACACGACACGTCACTATAGCCAGTTTACCCGTATTCTGTCAACCCTGCACATATTGGTGACACCAATACACACCCACATCGCTATAGCCTGTTCGCCCCTTATTGTTAGCCCTGTACATATTGGCGACAAAAATCCATTTTAATACCTATTTATTATCGTAGGCATTAATTCTCAATTTTCTCAAGTTATCATCTTTTCTATTAACGCCACCCTTTAATCGATCATAGATCCTCAAACCACCCCTAGTCCCATACCTAGAGGTATCCAAAACACAAATTGATCCTAACCTATCATTTAAGAAGAATACCTACCAAAATCACTAACTAGCCTTGGACCTAAGCTAACGATCCAACGTAAACAACGTAAAAATAAGCCCCACCCTGGAGTCTTCCCTCCTTAAAAATCTACACTAACTAGTCCCATACATAGAAAGTGTTACTACTAACTAAGGCATACCTACTAGTCCCATACCTAACAAGCAACCTAAAATAAGGTGAGAGCACTAACTACCCCAACAATCTCGTCGTCCCCATCGTGACACCCCGCTTAATTAAATACCGGGTGATCAGTCCTTTATTAACTTAAAAGAGGCTTCTCATTTGGTTCATTCTTAGCATTACTGTCCAAAACCTTTTAAAACTCAGTAACCACCTAGTATTCAAAAAGTCGGTGTCAAATTTTATCTTTTTATTAAACAAAAACAGCATGCGAAAAAATATAATTTAAATTATCCACACAATCACTGAGTCTAAATCAATATTGAACAAAAAAATAGAAGACTGACTGAATGAACCATCGGCTAAAAATCCCAAATCCAAAATAATAAACCACATAATAATCTGAATTCAAAGTCTGACTGGAATAGAAATATATGGGGCAACTTGCCCAAATGAAATAATTGAACTATATCCTACTCTAGAATTAAGTAACCAAAGCGAATCCACACCTGTTGCAGCTATGCATCCCTAGAACAGATCGTCAAGTTTGGCGTCCCTGTGGCTGGACACTTAAAAGGTTTTGAAAATATTTGCAAGTACGGGTCAGAGCCCAAATCCCTTTGAAAATATTTTGCAAGTGAATTAAAATGCGACTATTAAAATGCATGAATGCTGTTCATATTTAAGTTAGTGCCGCACTCACTTTAGATACTACTCGCTTCTCATCTAAAGTGAACACTTTACGCTTCTTCCTAATCCTCCTAGTTACACTACCATGTCTAACTAGTCTTGTCCTGAAAATTTCTTGACACGCTACTCTAGCCCGAGTAATTTGTATTTTTACTTCATAAGTTATTTATCATACTAACTTAATTGATCCTTTAAATTGGACTATATAAGAGTCACACTGGTTATATACAAGTAATACCTTTTTACTTTATGTAATTGACCCGTATATAAATATCTACACTCTTATATACATATATACTAAATACAATTGCACTTCATGTATACCACCCGTATATAAATACATACACCATTATATACGTATCATATATTACAAAATTCACACACATGCCGTATATATATCCATCCTCCTGAGTAGGAACTCACCAGATGTTTTCTCTAAATTTCTATCACCCCAGGTATACTCATCCACCTGAAACCCTGATACGGTTAGCTCCCCGAATTAGTAAAACAAAATAAACGTATTGGAGGCGGCCATAGTTCCCCGACTATGAGATCGAATCATACCCAAAGCGTCTCACCCCGAAAAAAAATCATAATATATAAATCCTGGATGCCTACGACCTGGGGATTATACTCGTCCTGCATTCACTAGCCAGGAGATTCACCCACATCACGCAACCTCCTATGATAGCACTAGAGGGTTATGTATTTCTATAAATATTATTCACACCAATATTTATAAAGCACACGAATATATATATATATATATATATATATATATATATATATATATATATATATATATATATATATATATATATATTTCATTTTAACCCGGCTAATCCGTGCCTAATTCCTGTAGCACTAGCCTAAAATATCCGAGTTAATTTTCCGACTCTAAACTTTAATTAATTTACACATTAAAATGGCGTCACTCAACCAAAATGCCCGGACACATTCCCTCAGCTCGTAATTCATTCTTTAGAAATTATCGCCCCAAATTCCAAAATCTAGGTTTCACTCTTTTATCTCCATATAACTGTTTACACTCATCTCCTTTTTATATCCCTAAATATAAACACCCTACTGATTTAATCCTCTTGAACCGACAAAAATAATTATCTTCGGCCCAATCAGAAACTAAGCCAACCTGTGCATGGCCTTCTCGCGTCATTCGAATGACTCACCCTATTGTTCGAACGACAGGTGATGTTGCACGAACGAGTCCCAGGGTTGTTCGAACGATGCTTGGGTTTTCTCTCTCTCTTTTTCCTCCTTCTTCTGTTCATCTGCCACTGATGAATCTGCACAGCTTTCTTCCTAGAATTCCCTTCTGTAAACCCCTTAATACTAAATCGATTTCTACTCGATTTTTAACATTAATTCCATATTAAATTAATGACCCAAGTTTGATAATTACTGTTAAACCTTTATCCTTAATAGAATACAAATTTCTCTAAAAAAATTTATAACTTTAAGTACACGAGATTTACACAACATCTACCTCAATTTGATTTCACTAATCATCAATATAAGGAGATAAATTTCTGGGTTCAACTCACAAATCTTAATCCCCCAACAATATTCTTTGAGATATCCATTTTTCTAAAAAATTTACACGTAATGTTCCATAAATTGAAAACCCAATTTATATGTCAACCTAGCCCTAAAATAATGGATTTGTATCACACCCACTATGATATGAATTATAGCTTTACATTGAAGCAAATTTACCACTTGCCTGTATATGATTTATAGAGTCTGATTCCTTTGATGAAGATGATGGATTTGACTCCCAAAAGTTCCCAAAGTTCTCCATCTCTTCTTCTTTGCAAGCCTAAAGTTTTCTCTTTGATTTGTGTCTGTCCCAACCTTTCTAATTTGGGTTTTATAATATCTTCCTTTTAGAGTTGTATCCATCCCAGACTCTTAAATTTAGATTTTCTAATGTGAATCTCGAAATTAGACTTGTGGGCTACATTAAAATCGCCCAAACACCCCTGTGTGGGATCGATTATGTCTAAAAATTCTCCGAGATTCATTTACTACCCTCGGGTACTCTTTTTCGACTACCTCGACCTATCCGGGATCAACTGTACACTCAGAATTATCATTCGAATTACTTTATAACATTCTCCAATTTCGACCTCAAAATGCGACACATGTGAAATCTAAAAATGATCCGAATTAATTAAATCTCAATTCACCAAATTCAATAAATCCCCCATTTTAAATAAATTATCCAGATCATAAATTTAAATTTCTCCAAATAAAAATAAGTTTTATTTCACCCAAAAATAATTAAATTGAATGTCCTCGAAATTTTGGGGTGTTACACCCGCGGTGTCAATTATTAATACAATTAACAATCACATATGGCATATTTTCAAGTTATCACAACTATTCCTCCAATAAATCACAAGATTGCTATTAATCCAAAATTTTATCCATTTAATTGTAATTATAACATCAATTAAGCCATTCCCTCTTTTTCGACAACTTATATAATTTCAATTCACATGCATATTTTTCGAGGATACACCAATAAATTTCTATTTTAAAAGTTACACATAGATATCATGATTTTTACGAGTCGAACACAATTTATAAAATTTAAACGATTTATTTTAACGTGCAAACGTCCATAAATTCTAACGAAAACCCAATATCTAACCTAAGCATGCAAGGGTTTTGAATATTAATTCGAATTAAAGATTTGAATAAAAACAATCCCAAATTTAGTTCCACCTTCCCTAATTAGTCTTCCTAATTTATTTTAAGAAAACAATGATTTTTAGTGTTTAGGCAAGATTTAAAACGCATAATACTAAAGGGGAATAATAAAAGTATTCATGCCTGTAAAAGAGTCGTTTGAAAAATCTGATTGCATGGCTTCGTTCTTATCGAGAAAATAATAAAAACACGTTCTAGAACGATCTTGAGAAAACTCGATTTAAACCTCAAAACTTGGGTTGAATCTTTCTTTTAAATGGGGTTAGGTTTTGTAAATGAAAGGATATGAAAATATGAGAGACTATTGATCTTTGGGTTAATATGAAAGTGTTTGAAAAAGTCCAACCCCAAGTTTATTTTATAATAGAAGATTAGAGAGTTTAAACAAACTCAAACTCTAATGGAAATCTCCAACCTTCCAGCACTGTCAGGGGAGAATAGATTCGCCCTCCTGGCCAAATCGATTCGGACATGAACAGGTGCCCAGGTCACCCCAATAGTTTATATAATTACATAACACCCAATTTCCCCCGATTTCAATTCCGATTAAAATCCCATTTTCCAATAATAAAACCAACATTTTTAAATGCTAAAAATATCCAATTAAAAAAAAATATTTTTTCAACTTTTATTACGACGGTTTAATTGAATGGTCTAAAACTACGGGGTGTTACAGAGTACTATGGACCTAAGGACATGCTAAAGGGGGTCCTAGGATGGGGTGTCTATAGATAATATGTGACTTTTCATAACGTCTCACATATAAAGTATCAACCTTTTTTATTTGTTATTTCTTTTCACGAACTAATATGTTTTTACATTATTTTTACTCATCACTTGCATAAGAATATAACTCCAACATTCTGAAATTTATTTGAAAATTATCCAGCGCTTTCTATCCCCATATTTTCATAAGCACTTTCATGAAAACGTCAATTTTTAATACATTAGTAGGATTTTTATGCCATAAAAATCAACACTTTACATTCTAAAAATTTACAACTTGAGACTATATTCAAGGATCACTTCTAATATTTCATTTTTTATGAAATTATTCCATAATTTCATAACTGTTCCCATTATATATTTTTAAAATTTAATAACTTGAAAATCACGTCTTAAACCCATTTTAGAACTTTAGTTCACCATAAATTATGTAAATAGCATGTATAACACTATATACATATATAATACCAAATATGTATACCTAACATGCATAATATATTTTCATAATATAAACATGCCATACAATAAACCCCGCCTCAAATGAAAAAATCATCCACAATTTGTGTGAGAAAGTGTGCTCCAAAACCCCATGCAAGCTCCAAGAAATCTCCATCTAAATAACCCCCTTCAAACTCCATAAAAATACCCCTATAAACTCCTTAAAAATACCTCCCACTCCATTTAAAACGTGTCTCATAATATCTATAACAAATTTTGATTTCAACCTCTAAATATATAAGCATATACTACCATTAAAGTGTGGGTGTATGCGTACGTGTTTTAAAAAGCAAAGTTCAATCCTTTAAAGTGGTGGGAGCGGGGGAAATGGGTGAAAATATTCATTCTACAAACACTTTCTAATATCCTCATAATCATCTATTTCTACCTTTAAAATTGCTGGCACAAAATTTTATTTAGAGAGAGGATGTGTTTCTTACGGTTGGGTTCCCTTTATTTTCTCTAGTTGAAATCCCATCTATACACTTAAAGAGGTAAAGTTAGAATATGTGTCAAGCGGGGATCAAATCTTAATGCCACATTTTTCATTGGGATAACATCGATCATTTTTCACTATACAAATAGAAACAACGGTTTATCCTCACCTCCCCTTAATTTTATTCCATTTAATATACAATTAGGCTTTGGAAATTCCTATAGGTATAAGAACCCGCCTACCGTGGTTGACCATTATTGCTTTATTCATTTGGTTTCTTTTTACATATTTTTTAATCATGATGCATGGGATCTCATAACATAGCCTTTATCAACGCAAATGGACCATAGTAGTCATTTATAGATATATGCCTACAGGTGGTATGATACCAATCCTTCCATTTTTACTATTTAGCCTACAATTGCCGATTTTACAAAAAATCTGAAGTGTTCATTACAGTATCACAAGCTAAGTTGGTAGGATTTTAGAAATAAATTACAAATGATCATCCCAATTTAAAAGGCATGCAAGTAAGTGTTTTATGTAAAACTTTTGTGCGAACCAAATATTTAACAATTATTTTATTTATTAAAATCAAGGGAATTACAATGTCCTTAGAGATAATCCTCCAATGATTAACCCGAGTCTATGGCAGCACAACGATCTAAGGCCTATAAAAACAGTTCAACATCGTGCGGGTCTAAAAGCTAGTCTTAATTAAGTGACTCTTACTATAACAGTATTATCTCACTTTAATAATATTCCCTTAATTTATAATAGTCTCAAGTTATGTTTCGAGATATACATCTCTAGCATATCAAACTTTAATATTCTCGAGTCAGAGTTCGGTATACGTCTCTAGTATATTTTATTTCAAGGTTCCCGAGTCATCGTCTCATGTGTATATATACCTAGTATAAATAATATATAGTACAATCATATTAAAGTACATACTAATTGAAAATCATATGGGGCCACCGTATCCCAAAAACAAAGTGAGAAGACCCATCCATATTACCTCCGGAGATCACTCGACATTACTAACTATAACTATAGTACGTTCTAACCTTATAGCCTCAAAACAAAAACATTAAAGGAAATCACTATACCATCACACCAAACGCCCGACCCCATACCCAAGGCTATATGAGAGGATCCAATCCCGTTATCCCAAATAACTAACTCGCCTACTTTTATATATGTAGTGTAGACTTTCAAATTCATGTAATAATAGGTATAATTGAATCTAGATTATGTGGTTTTTCAAGTCAAAACACTCTCAAATATCACTAGCATATAATCAACTATAGGTCCAAGAATTTTTTCCAAAATTGCATAAACCAAGTGAAATTGATGATTGAAAAGTATTTCTCTAACTACTTGCTAAAAAAATACTTTCTCTAGGTGTGTAGTCTTGGGAGTGTAACTTTGTAAAGTGTTACCATAATAATTACCATTATCTGAGGAGTTAGAATGAGACATTTTAAAGTGGAAAATTTAAATACGCCACGAGCATCCAAATTTCAAGTTTCTTGAAACAATTTAAGATAAGTCACAATGCAAGTAAAAATAATATACAACATATACACAAAGTATCCCTGGAGATTGAGGGTGACGTTGTTGCCAATCAAGAGTGCAGGTCGATCAAGAGCTCGAAGAAGGTATAAAACCTTTTTACATCGTTCTTGGCTCACCGCTTTGATTTTGATAATTGATATTATCCTTATGAAGCTTCCACTCTTATATCGTTAGCTTTCAGAGTTAAGCCATCTTTCGGTATGGCCCCCAGCAGATCGATTGTGCATTTATGGAGGCTATTAAGAAGAATAAACTTCAAGCCGATGCCAAAAAGAAATTGAACACTGCCTTAAGGGCCAAGAAGAAATCCGATGCTGAGAAGAGAGCTAATGCCGAGGCTAGGAAAAATGTTAAGCTTGCTACGAAGAGGCAAGCCGAAGCTGACGTTGCTACTGCCATAAAAAACAAAGGTCAAGGAAAAGCTACCGCTTCACAAAATGTCAAATAAATTGGTAACAAGAGGCCTCTAAAGGACTCTATGACCCAAAATGATCCTAAACATCGGGGGACTGACATTCCTAGGCAAAGGGTGCAGATTGGAGGATACTCAGCTCATCGTTTGGTCTGAGGTGGGGGTCGTCTTATCGCTGGGGTGAGGTGGAAGAGTTCACTTTTGATCTAGAGCACCCGATTACATAAGAGAAGCTGAAGAAGGATTCGAACTCCATTTTTCACCATATGAACAACACTACTAACGTGGTTGGTTATCATGGGTATACTTTAAATTTTCAATTACTAAGGGGTTTTGACCCTGACGCCCTGTGGAACCTAGTTTAGCACTGGATGTTTATGGTAAGCTCTTAATAAAACTTGCACTTTCCTTACTTTTGTTAATTATTTTGTTTGGTTGATCTCATTGTCTTCTTTCAGGGAGCGATATGTGCTACCATCATGAGGGAAAAAGTTATATCCTGACAACATGCTTATGAGCAGGAGAAAAAACCAATACTGAGCTCCTTTTGCATAGTGAAAATATGTCGGAGGAGATAAAAGCATTGAAGGTTGACTATGATAAGTTTTGTAACGAGATCAAAGAGAAGGATGATCATCTTATAACAAATGTAAAAGTTTTGATCAGAGCTGAGGGAGAGAGAAGGAACAAATCATCACTGATGCTATGAAGTTCCAAAGTTTAGAGGAGGCCTTTAAGAAAGCTATTGAGGCTCTTGCCCATGATGAAGGGGAGGGCGTTAGAAAGTTTAAAACTTTTGGAGACTATTAAATTGAGCTCATAACCATCTTCATAGAGGGATATGATGATCTGAAGAAGAGGGTCACGAAGAACTATTTTTAGATAAATGAACTTGTACAGAAGTGGGAAGGGGGCGATGACAAATCTAAGGCCCTAGCTGCTGAGCAAGAGGCAGTAGAGGCCAGAGGGCCAAGCAGATGAGGAACAACCTAAAACTGAGTCCGATAAATATTTCCTCATTACTGTTCCCCTAATGCTCCCGAAGATGCCTAAGAGACTGCCAAAGACACTTTCATGGCTGAGGCTATTATTGTCAATGCTCTTCACATCACCCCATAGACTAAAAATGCACCTATGGATTGAGTTCTCTACTTCATTATATTTTATGAAGCTTTGTATATTTTATAACTACTCCTTTGTTGAACAATATTTGTTAACTTTTGAATAATTTGTTTATAATGTTCATCTACCTTTTTTTCTTGCTATTGATTAGAAATAAGGTTGTTTAAACTTCTTATCTGCGTGCATGTATTGTCTATTTGCTCGGTTAAACTATTAACTTTCACCTATAATTAAGATTTTTTTTTGCAAAAAATATATTTACAAGTTAATATAGTCGGATATATCCGATCTACCAAAATTTATGGTCATACAGTTTGCTCCTATCAGCTTGACCCGATTTGTTAGCTTTTTAAAATAGGGCCTACCAGTAGTTTAGTCGTACGATTTAGGGGTCGACCTGACCTAACTTACTGACAGACAAGGGGATGAACCTGAGTTATCCTGACTTAGGATATACCCTTACTTGTGCCATCTTACTGGTTGTGTGGGTGGATCTTATTGTCCAGACCATGTACCATTAATGGTTTCCAGGGTTGGCCAAATGAACTAGGATCTATCATTGCAATAGTCATCTATGTGACTGCACTGGATTTCCAGTTTTGGATAAATGTACTAGGATCTACCCTTACATTAGTCATCCATACGACTATACCGAATTTCCCAATTTTATCTAAACTTCTTGATTGTGGTCTGTCCAAGATGAGACCATTTATGAAGTGTTGCTTGATTAGTTGTTCTGATGTGTTCAACTTTGATATGTCTTCATCCTGAGATTATTGCACATATCTTTCACTAATAATATGATTGATTTTCTGCTCTTTTGGGCTCTAATCACTATTGATAGTATCTCCTCAGATGTTCTATATTCCATAGGTTCTTAAACAGTTTGCCTTCTAAGGTCTCGATTCTGTAAGTTCTAGGGCATACGAGTGCAAAATATGTATGGGCCATACCAATTCGATTATAATTTATTCCTTTGTGGATGAACTTCTTCAATATGTATTCCCCTTCCTTTAAAGTGATTGGCTTTACTCATTTTTTATAAAATCGAGTAGTCTTCTGTTGATAGGCTACCACTTGAAGTGATGCGTGTTCCTCGACTTCCTCTACCAGGTCCAGATCGAGTCTTATCAGTAGGTAACTATTTAGTGAGTTTAAGTTCAGTACCCTATGGCTAGATAAACTGACCTCAGTGGGAACTACTGCTTCTATACCAAATGGCAACATGAAGGGGGTATTGGTAGTCATCATTCTTGGAATCATTATATATGCACAAAGTATGTTGTGTAACTCGTTAATCCAGTTCCCCTTGGCATCATCTAGTTTTTTCCTCTTTCCATCCAATATGGTTCTCTTCATGATCTTTATATGCCTATTGCACTTAGGGTGAGCTGGCCCATAGTGAAACTTCTTGATTACCAATCAAATACAATAGTCTTTAATTTTTTTTATCAAATTACATGTTGTAGTTGGTGATGAATGCGTAAGGTATCCCATATTTATAAATGATAGTCTTCCAAATGATGTGGAAGACCTTCTCGTATGGCATTTTGAGTAGTGGCTCAACTTTCACCCATTTGGTGAATTAATTTATTATTATATATTGTTATAGAGAGACATCTAAATATGCATATTATCTTTAACAGTTGCCCGACTATATCAATTCCCCACATCGTGAAAAGCCCAAGGGGATGTGATCGACATCAGTGCAAATCTAGTCCTCTCATGTATCATAATGTACCTCTAGCATTTATCACTCTTTTGCCTGACTGGCACATGCCTTCTTTATAGTGGGTTAGTAATATCCTTAGGTGTCATCCCACCTTACTAGTGATCGACCAACTGAATGGGATCTACACGACCCTTCATTTACTTCCTTTATTAGGACATTAACTTCAATGGGATGAAAGCATCTCTGTAATGACATAATTAATCCTCTGCTAAATATAATTCCTCCTTCAAGCACATACCTTTCTGGTATGTAACAGAGTCTCCTCGCCTCCATTAAAGATGTCCCCACGTATAACACTAATAAAATAATGCATTTTCCTTCCGTATTGCATTACAATAATATTTCTACGGACACTATTCTCTTGAATTCGGCCCTTGTCACTGATGCCAGATGAGAAAGGGCGTGCTCAACCATTCTAAACCCTTGATAGTATAACTATCTATATAATAGATAACTTCGGTAATAATGCTTTCACTATTTTTAAGTACTTCACCATTAATTCTTCTATGGCCTCGTAAACTCTGAGGACTTGATTCACGACCAATTGAAAGTCACTGTGCATTGATAACTGCTCGATGCCCTGTGACATTGCCAATCCCAAGCCTAATATGAGTGCTTTATATTCCTCCTTGTTATTGGATGCCTTAAAATTGAGCTCGAGGCCATACTCGACATCTACACCGTTAACCTTGTTGCTAATTAACCCTGCTCCACTACCATTGGCATATGATGATCATCTATAAACACCTGCCAAACACGAGACTCTTTTTTAAAATTGCCCTCGACTAAACATCCATACTTAAATAACTTTTTCATCTTCTCTAAGTCAGGAGTTCTCTCTTTTTATCATGCTGATGACTCTAGTTTGTTGCTGATCTGATTGACTGACTTTTTTGATGAGTTCTCTTCTATAAAAGTCTGCTCGATTGCTTTTACTACTGAGATCTCTTCCATAGAAGTCTGTTCGGCTAACTTTACTGCTAAGCTTTCTTTCGTTGAAGTCTGCTCGACATTTTTCTCCTCGTAGGTGAATTTTTCTATAAAGTGTAATACGGATCAACCCTTAATTGTTGTTTCGAGCTCATACGTCATGTCATACTTTCTTAGTTTTATGACCCAAACCACCAGTCTTCCAGATTTCTTAGGCTTATGAAGGGCTTAGCAAAGAAAGGTCTGTATATACCATGATTGCATGAGATTAAAAGTAGGGTTTTATTCTTGGAGAAGATTCAATCAAAGTCGATGCTAACTTTTCCAGCCTAGGGTATTAGATTTCAGCTCCACAAATGACTTACTATTATAGTATACGGGCTTTTGTACTCCATCTTCTTGTAAGACCAATGCCGAGCTAACAACTAATTTTGGTACCACCAAATATAAGTAAGTTTTTCATAGTGACAACCAGAGGGTCATCACGGGGATAAAGAACAACTAAAAAATGACCCTTTGAAAAACTAATGATGAGACAATCCTTATTTACCTTTTGAGGTTGAGAATCCCAATAACAGCCAAATTATTTTCTCTGACATGAGGACAAGCCTTCGCCTAATTGAGGTAGGATTTACCCTTTGTGAGTCTATCTCCACCACCAACATCATTTCTAGATATAAAGTGACATCCGACAGAGATCATGATAACTTTATTTGCTGGCTCCTTAGGATTTTTAAGAAAATACAGATCTCATCTATCATCCGAATCCTCATCACGCCCCTTTTATTCTCGTCCGCTCTTTTCCAAGGGGATTTAGATCATCACCTGGTTTATACGCATTCCTCCAATCTGATCAGCCAACTTTGTCCACATACTTCGCCAATTTGACTCGTCTAATCAAGGCCTTTATCCATTCTTCATGGCTAAAAAACTGTCAATATTGTGGTTATGATCTTTGTGGAACTCATAATACTTGTACATATCCCTCCGGTTTGGTGGGAACTTAAATTTACCCGTCCATTTTAGTTCATTACTTCACAAATCTCGTCGAGAATGTGGTGCACACCTATAGTAAGCAGGGTGTATTCATTAAATCTCTTCAGCTTGTCCGTTTTCTTTTCCCGAGGCTTTTCCTTTTTATTAGAAATTCTGCCAGCTTTAAATTTGGTGTGGCTAGAATTCTTTGTTACCATTGCCTCTTTAGCGTTCATAATTTTTCCCGCCTTAGCCAGGATCTCAGCCATCATGCTCGACAACTGATTTTCCAAAGCCTAGTATATCTTCCCAAGTAGTAGACCACTAATGATAGTTGTAATGACAATTTTGTTATCATAATCAATCACCTCAAGCTTCTAGCTATTGAAACACATGATGAAATCCCTCATCATTTCGTCCGCCTTTTGATGGAAGCTAACAAGTGAGCCACTATTTTGCTTAGCTTCATACCAAATTAGAAATTATTGACAAAGAGGTCAGCAAATTGCTAAAAAATTGAGATCTGCACCCTTGGAAAGCTATACCAAACTTGAGCTGAGCCAGTGATTGTACTGGAAAAATCCCTGTAATGCATCTTATTCGATATAAATAGATATCTGAAGCAGCCTAGTATGACTCCACATTCAACATTAGATTTGATTTCTTATCATATTTGGGAGTGATAATAAGTGCTTGAATCTAGCGAGTATCGAATATACCACTACATCTGTGAATGGTTATCCTTGAATAAA
This sequence comes from Sambucus nigra, assembly GCA_949130495.1. Lineage (NCBI taxonomy): Eukaryota > Viridiplantae > Streptophyta > Magnoliopsida > Dipsacales > Adoxaceae > Sambucus > Sambucus nigra. Next base: position 625,084,490 of record OX422210.1, on the reverse strand, counting down.
ACCCTTTTGAAAAGGTTTATCTTGATGATCTAGCCCAACCAGTCTTCCAAGCAATGAATTAATCCCTTCAAGGATTGCTCTTATTTTTTTGACTTCACTGTGACAGTCTTCTCTGCTCAACCTCGGCTTTTGGCTGAGATGTCTTCCTGAGAAATTTGCTCGTCCTAAGTCAACCCTCACACGCTTGAATTTGACCTAGTTGTGCACTCAACACTTATAATCTTAGACCTCTTTGGCTCATTTCTGTATTCTGCAGGCTCTCTATATCGATTTTCCCTTACTGATCCTGGGCTAAGCCTATCAAATGAAAAACTCCTACTTAACCTTCTTAGAGCACTTGAGCGTTCAAAAGAATAGGTTTGTTCGTTATCATATCCCGCTGATTTGATGGTGGATATTTCCTCTAGACGATAAGATCTATGATCTCATCCTGATCCAGAGTACCTGAACATAATACCTTCATCTTGAGAACCCAAATCCAACCTCCTAGGATTTTCAACTGCTCTATTGTAATGAGCCTGTATCCTATCCTTGTATAAGGTAAGATGTGTCATCTCTCGCCTCTTATTAGAGTTTTCACCCTTATTGGGGTAACTAGGTTTATCTCGGGCCTATTTTGTCCAACCAGAAAACTTTGCTTCAGCTATTTCATGCTCTCTTTTATAGCCTCCTGACCTCTGCAAAGCCTTTTAACCTCTTGCCAGGCTTATCAAGATCCTTTACAGGTCCCTCATACGCATTGGCATAGAGGGAAGAACCCCCTCAATGGCTTGATTTCTTTTTGGGTCTTCGCCTATGTATCACTAAATTTCTAAAAGAAAAGAGTATCGTAATACCAGAAATAGAATATGATAATTGCGATAGAAGAAATTGCAGGAAATAGTGGATTTAAAATAGGAAAAAGTAGGTTCGATGGAGGTTTCAAGGAATAAAATTGAATGGAAATGAAATGGATTAAGTACAAATCTAACCTATATAAACCCAAATGAATCGAAGTTCAATTCAATGGTTTGAAACATAATAGGTATCCTTGAGTTTATGAAAATTAAACATGGTGGAAAGTAACAAATGGCTTGCCTTTCCCACAGGCGACGCCAGTCTGCTATTGCGTAAAACTGGTATATTGGTTTAATCTTATCAACAACATACAAGTTATAAGCAATAACATATAAAGAGATATAAACCATATAAATGCTTATTTATAGGGAACTACAAGGAGGGATGAGAGAAAACAAAATTAAACGAGATTTATGTGGTTTGGCCCATGGTGGTGTCTACGTCCATAGGTGCCGGTGTAGATAGTATTGATTCAATAACCAAAATCTATAGACTAATGTTGAGTACAAGATCTCAAGTTAATTATCCCATTTGTAGCTTTCCCATATGGGTAAAAAAACCTCAACATGTAGAGATATCTCCCTCTCCTTAAATATGGGTATTTGTGTTTTATTTTATGGGTTGTTCTAGGAGATTCACTGGAGTGTGTTAGGTGTTTTATCTTTATAGATTAAATAAGTTCCCACATTACATGATAATGGAGGAATAATTATCAAGTTAGTTGTGTGTGCATATGGGGGGGGGGGGGGGGAGGGGGATATTTGTTTGTTTTCCCCACATGGGCACATGCCTGATATTATCTCATTACTTGACACGTGTTTATTATAACGGAGCTATTAGATAGGGTTAACCTGATGTTAATTGACAAAGTTAAATGTACTGACTGGAGTATTAAGGATGACCAAAGTGTCTGGCCCAACGTCATGTTATATCTGAGATGATCTCATAATTAGATAATCAACCTTCATTCTTATAGGTAATGAGTCTAAGTGTCCTCTTCTGATTGGTTCACTAATCATACCATATTTATTGAATAACATGAAACATTCTCTTAAAACATAAATTATCATTTTTATCACTTGTGTGACCCATGAAGTGCAACACATGTAACTGTTTTACATATAACTTTTGCGCGTTACTTTATCTATTAAAATCAGGGGTATTACAACAAGTCTCTTGATATGCACAAAGAGGCCCCAGAATTAAGATTTTTGTAGATTTATATGGAAGGGTTTATTGAAGAGTACAAGATTCATTTTATCAATGACATAAGAGAATAACGTTCAAAGAATTCACTAGATCAACAAGAAAAGTTGCAATGATCATCAAGCCTAAAACACAAAGGTAAAGAACCTCGATAGTTCCTTAACAAGGAAGATTTTAGGTCACTCGAAGATAGGACGTTAACAATGTGTACAACAATCCCAAAGAGAAGTAACATTATGAAGGAACATCTAAGAATGGTGGTGGTGGAAAGAGAAAGTTCAAAAATGAGATACCCCACCTTTTCCTAGTAGTTTTGAAGAAGTGATAGATTACTACCGCACACTCATGTGAGAAGGAGTAACGGGTCCGCCTAACATTCTTGTAAAGTGCCTACAACAACAAATATAGCCAACATAGTTTTTTTTACAGTCATCAAAGTATTCAACATTTGACAAAAGACCACAATTATCTGTAGAAGATAATCAACAAGAAAGTAGCTTAAGGTACCCTTCAGATAATATATTTTCTAGAGCCAAACTAAACTAAATCTATAATGTGTGATTGTAAACCAAAAAACTTAAATGTAGTTCAAATAAAAGAAACTAAAATGCAATTGAAAGTAAAGTAATTGAGATGCAAAGACTTAACAAACAGTAATTAAATAGTAAATGGCTGAAAGATATATTGTGACAAAAACCAAAACTAGAGTTAAAACCTCACCTTACAAACTACTTTAAAGAACAAATAAAATAGGTAAAATACAAATTAGTAAAGAGATTTTTTGTTGAAGAGTTTTATAGTGTTCCAGATGTAAGTTCCATGCTAAAGTAATTATTGGTAACTCCCTCTTTACATTTGGATTTACCCAATAACCATAAGCTCCATCATGTACAACCAGTTTCTTCTTAATAATCAACCACACGTGTGAACATCACCATATGTCTTTTTCCTTGCTTATCATGTGTCACTGAATGGACTTTTTTCCCTATATTCTTTAAGCCATTATTTATGATATTTTTCACATTTAGCCTCCTTGTGTCACTCATCGACTGTCATGTTCAATATGGAGTAAACATGCCCCCAGACTGTTAATTTTTTTTTTTATAAAAAGTTAACTAGTGGACTATTATTATTCCCCCACAAAAAATCTCCAATTTTCTTTAGCTTTGACTATTAACTGTTGGTTAGTCTTCCCATGTCTTAGAATTAGTGCATATAATCATTCTTTGGATGCTTCCACCTTATTTTGATACAAAGTTGATTTGTATTTTTAAGCTTTTTAGTTTTCGTGTACCTTTCCTCTTAAAAAATACTTGCATTATCTGTTGTGATAGTTTTGGAATCCCAAACCTGTAAATAATATCTTGAAAAAAATCAACAAACTCACTTTGTATCACTGATTTGATTTTTTTAGCTTCTAATTAGTTAATGAAATAGTAACTTTACACAAAAAACTCACTTTGGGTCACTGATTTGATAGTTTTAGCTTCTAATTAGTTAGTGAAATAGTCACTTTACACAATTATGAACTATGAAATTTCGAGGACGAAGGGTATATTTTTCCAATCACTTCTATTGCCCATCCTCAAAATGGACAAGGTTTTACTACATATTTAAGATCATTTACTGAAAAATGTTGAAAAGGGACATGTTGGTTAAAATTTTGGCATCCTTTGGAAAACTCAACACAATATATAAAAATAGTTGCCCCAAAATATCCATTCCTCCTTAGTAAACATATCATTTAGTACTTGATTGGTGTTCTCCACATAATCCTTTGTGTATTTGAGCTATGGATATCAGACCATCTTCCTTAATCAAACATTCCAGGATTATTCCATTAACACCCCTTTTGAATATCTTATAAGCATAGAGTACATAATTTATGGACCTCAATTTAACAACCCCACCATTCTTAATGTTATGCTTTGTTAGATATTCAGTTATAGGTTTTTTTCCAGTCATCAAGAGCATCTATATTATTGATTTCCATTAGGGAAAACCTATTCTGGAGCAAAGGTAGTTGTATTGTGTAATGCCATCTTCCTTTGAATCTTTCATCAGATTTAAATCCAGAAGCTTTTTGAGACATTTCATTGGCCTCTTCATTAGGGATTTTGGGGATATAACTCAAAGTGACATCATCAAAATTGGATGAGAAATCAAAGGTTTTTTTGATTGTATAAGGTCAAACCATCATTCAAACGTTTGTATATTCCATATAACCATTTTATAACCAACGTAGAATCCCCATACACTTCGATCATAGAGGCTTTGAAAATTCAAAGGATTTCAAGGACAATTATGGCTCCTTCGTATTATATTTGATTATTTGAACATGAAGTAATTTCTATCTTAAACCCATGTTTGGTTTTTATATGTTCATTATATTCTATAATCACTCTTATACATGATATGATTTCATTCTTAAAACCATCAAACCATAATTTCAAAGAGCTTAAAGATACATAATCTATTTCATACTCTCCTTCAGAATTATCCTCACAAGGATGGCTTGATAGATAGTCAGTCAAGGTTTGGCCTCTTATAGTCTTTTTAGGAACATAATATAAAAAATGAACTGGCCTCTTATAATATTTTGAGGAACATAATATAAACAATATTATGATAGAGCCGAAACCCATTTACCAATTGTATTCCTTAGAATATGTCTAGTAAGCATATATTTAATTAAATCAAACATTGAAATAACAAAGTCATTTCTAGGCGTATCTTAATTTTATTGTTGCGAAGTACAAAGTCAAACATAGTTTTTCCATTAGTGAATATTTACATTCAAAACTTTTTAAAAATATACCAAGATAATAGACAACATGCTACTTATTTCTTTTATTATATTAAGATAAAAGTACTCCAATCGAGGAATCTGCAACAACTATGTAAAGTTTCAAAGGATTATCAGTTGGGATTTTATTTTTAAACCATGTATGACGTTTATTTATTAATAAAGATTTGTTAGGTTCAATTTGATATGAGAATAATGTATGTGTTAATGCCTTATATTTGTTTTAAATATATTCTATTAATGTTAATTAATTGAACTTAGTAGTAATTCTTGTGAGTTCGATTCGACCTGTCACAAAAGATTAAAATTTTAGTTATAGTTTAATTGAATAATTCACATCCTAGATAGTGAGTTGACATCCTATCGGTAAAACTGCGTGTACGGTCTTAGTAGTTTATCTTCACAAGGGGAACATATTTGTTGTGACGCCCCGCCTAATTGAATATTGGGTGATCAGTCCTTTATAAAATTTATAACCGAATGTTCGGTTGGTTCATTCTTAGCATCACTGTCTAAAACTTAAATCCAATTAATTACCTAACATTTAATTAATCTAGTGTCAAAACATTTTTCCAATTTAATTTGAAACCAATTAATTCAAATAATTTCTAAACATTGAATTATAAACCATACACAAGAAATGAATGCTGACTGAATCAAATACTGAATAATTAAGACTGGATAAAACCTTCCAGTTCAAAGTCACAAATCAAACCATAATGAATACTCAATCCAACTGAAAAGAGCTACAAAGGAACTGAGTACAACCCCACTAATGAGAATGGGCGACACATGCCCGAACTGAAATATCTGAACTAGGAACTGAATGAAATGAGAGAAGCATCTAATCTCAATGACCCGCAACTTCCACAACAGCAAAAGAGAGAAGAAATGCAAGAGACGGGTCATAGCCCGATGTTTTAAAAAGATTTATTAGCAAGTATTTAAAACTGCATTAAAGCAAGTATTATATGCATGTTAGTTCAAACTCTTACATGAGATTCTCACCTCTCGACTAGTGTGCATGCCTAACGTACATCTAATCCAACCTAGCCATCTGACACACTCCTAACTAGGAAAAAGGATTATCCTTCTATTTACCCCTCGTAGTAGTAATCTGTATTTGGTCTCAACATTTATCATTTTAAATAAGTGTTATCACACTAAAGTTAAGTATTTACTATTTACGTTAGTGAAGATTTCACTATCTTAATAGTCTGCAATTATCTCATTGTAGATATACCATAAGCATACATATATATACTAACACAGCACCCCAAGGATACACCTGTAGTGCATTGCATACTCTGTTACCATGTCCCGGTACATCTCGTACTCAAATAAGGTCTATCGGTTCGGAAATCTCCCACGAACCATGTAAACAAATCACACATATTGGCGGCAAACATAGTCCACATACCTATGGGTCACGCACATACCTATGCTCCCATAGTCAGCTGACTTATCAACTCACAAATAAGTCTTCACAGTCCTATATTCTGAGATAGAAGTCAAATATCCTCCCAAAGGTCACTTAGGATAAGACCGTCTCTACACAACCCCCCGCGATAGCAAGCAGCTAGGTATGTGATGCACATAATATCAAATATAGGTATACACACAACCCATCAATCAAACGATATACACACAACCAATTATCATGTTTCATACATAGTATTTTTATAACTAAATACTATCAACCTATTTTTAAATTACGATATTCCCTCTCTCGTAATATATATATAAGGATAATATGTCACCCGAAAATCCTTAATACATAATCATAAGAAGTCCCACAAGTAACCACTAATTTTTATTCTTATAAGTTCCATATCTTCAGAACTAATATCGTAAGTATTTATCATGTAATACTCTCGAAGCATTTACAATTACGATTATCTCTCTCTCTCCTAATCTTCAAGGTAAACTCACCGTCCCAAATATTTAAATCATTCCACCTAAACAACTCCCAATAATTTTGCACTATTTTGGGTTCATCGAACACTAATTTTTTTCCTTACTCAAATTGACTATTTACCAAATAGGGGAAAAATAGGAAATTCTTTGAAAATTAGAAATCTCGCTCGAACGACATACACGTGTCGCTCGATCCAGCTTCGCGCGACATCTCTATCTTGCTCGAACGACCCACTTCGCGCGACTTCGCACGACATCTCTCGACCTGGGCTGTTTCGTCCCCTACCTCCAGATTCAGAGTTTTCCCACCATTTTTACTCCTAAAACCTCTAAAGATCAAGCCCAAACTTCCAGCAATCAATACCAAACATTATTCTAACATATATATGTGATTTCCCATAACCTAACATCATTAAATCATCACCAATCATCCATATAATTCGAAATTCCCAATTTATTATCAAGAACCCTAGTTTTTAATTTGATATGCATAACTTCTAAATTAAACCCAGATTTGTTCATAGAAATCATCATAATTTTGTAGGCATCATCTTATCTACATATGGGATTCAAATTCTTATCAAATCAGCCCTAGTTTATGATATAGTTCTCCAATTTCACCCAAATTAACTTTCGTAACAAAGGTTTATTAACCTAGACCAACAATAACACAATTATCGCTAAAGAAAGCAAGCAATAAACACTTGCCTCGATTTCAAAGGTCTGATCTGTTGGTGTTATTGGTATGGATGCGCTCCTCGCGTTCCGATCTACACGATGGTGGTGGTGGTTATGCAAGGTGGTGTAAATTTACTCTCCTCCTTTAGAATTTGCTCTCCCTCACCCACTGTGGCTCTCTCTTGATTTTGGTGTATCCTAACCCTAATTGTCCCCAATTAGCTGATATAATATTTCTCCAATTTTCGTCCATTTAATTCCTCAAAAAATCCAAATTACAAAACTACCCCTACCGGGTGCCATCTTGGCCTAAAAATATCCCGGAGTCCAAATAGAATACCCGGGTAGAGTTTTCTGACTATCTCGACCCCTCCGGACTCAACGAAACACTCGAAATGATCATACGAGTTACTTAAAATATTTACCTTTTTTATTCCACTTATTTAGTCCTGACACGACGCACACGTTTGTCCCGACTTAATATACCAAACTGTCGTATTTCTCTCTCACAACAAGTTATATTAAATCATCATTCCTTATTACTTATTCTCGCAATAATATTAATAATTAATAACTTCTCGTCACGCTAGTAAATATTCAATTTTAATCCGGATTAATAATTAATTCTCACATTTTAATTTAATTAATCCAACAATAATAATAAATCACATAATTATTTAAATCCTAAAAAATAAGGGGTGTTACATACTTCCCCCCTAATAAGGGAATTTCGTCCCGAAATTCAAAAAATAAGGCATTTATGGTAAGGAGAACTCCGAGTATTTACCTCACAGCTCAAGTAATCTACGCAGTACCGCCCATACAGTACATCACCAAATACCCTTAATAATGAACACCTCACTGATGTTATAATCTACTCTTCAAGCCTTACCATTTAAGTTTCACCACTTAAATTTTAGATAATTACTATATAACCTCCTACTACTCGCACTAGCAGATTAATCAGTATTTAGATATATACGAATTTGTCTTACTACTATGTTTCATCAGTAGTTTATTCTTGCTTGTACGGTATATACTTTACACAAAATATATACTATAAATGTTAACACATTTTTGCCATACTGCCTCCACAAGGGACTATAGAATCCAAGCCTGTACGCTACTGGCTCAAACTTAACAATAATAGGGAAAGATCACACATCACTCGGTACCAATTTCCTCATTCCATCATGCAATAATGCCACTCCTAATCATTTCTATCCTGGTTAACGGGCCCTAAAATTCCTCTAGACCTAGTAGATTATTATTCTCCCCTCTATCCAATAAGCACAAGGATGACAAGGATTTATATATATAACGCCTCGAATGGAATTCTATCGATAAAGAATTGAGAGGAGTCGTCTTACACTAACTCCACCAGTGGACGATATTACACTAAACCTTCCCATAATTGGAAATACAACATACCTCGCAATGTGCAACTAAGACTCTCAGTCTGCCCGTCCTCCTGCGAGTGCGTTTGGCCGGCTACATTCGTATCTCGTTATTCATGGACTCCCAGAAACTCTTCCCAATAATCGAGTCATAACTCTCTTGACTCTTTCGGCCAAAAACTTTATTTGTACCCCATATAACCTTACTATCCCAGGAATAATGGTTGGGGTTTACTGTTACACGTGATGATTGTCCTAACTTGGCATAACGTGGGCTATTTTAATTACACAACCCACTTTCACCCAAATAGGGTCGTGATTCCGTTGTGAAGTAATTTCAGGGATTCACTTTTCCATTACTACCAAGGGATTCCTAATGCTGAAGGAACTCTATTATTTCCTAATGGTCCACTTCCAATTGGAGCTCAGCAATGTCTTATTTTGCTTATGTCATCACTACTATGGCTTTATATCATTACGCTTTTTACCTATCTTACAACCATATCCACATCTATAGCTCAGGCGACAGTGTCATCACTGCATGTTGCAAGTCCTTCCCCTTCTCTTTATGCTTCAGATTCTCGTGAAACATGTTCTCTCCATATCCTATCAAGTAAGTTTTAACCTTTCTAGAGTTAAATTTATATCGAATTCTTCCTGTACCATCCTCGTGGAAAATTTGGGAATTAACGGTACTAATTGACCTAAACCATCAAATAGCCAAGTCCTGAAGTCAAAACCTCTACATTCTATTACCTCCAAAATACGCATTGTGTCACAATCTTTCACTTAAGGAAGAAAAATTTGTTACCCAAATATCTAGGACGCCCATACACCCTATGATTTGTGCATTGCAGCACCACCGTACTAGATGTGTTATATAAATATCAAATTATGGCCCACATACTTGCATGACTATATGGTAAGGTTCTACTCAGCCACCCTACCTTTTCCACCTAATAATATATTAGGTTGTCCCACCGGCCTGCTCATGGTGTCAACGATTGGTGACATTATCACATATTAATCTTATACGGCTTTATCGGCCTTAGTTTGTAATATAATCATTATCTTACAGTTATAGCTACGTATACGGGTAATCATTACGATACTAAATCCATGTACTAAAGGAAAACTTCTCCCAACTTTCAACATTCACTAAGTTTTATGCGTGGGATGTTTCGCAAAGCGAAATCTAAATAAGGAACCCCCCGATACACTACTACCTAACACTGCTGGTCGTCGCGATCTGTTAAGTCCTTAATCCATAACATATATCCCTGATTTCCCATCTACAAACATAGAAATTCTACTCGTCCACTCTCATGTATCTAAAGACAGCATACAATGCGGTGCTCTCACTATCACAAGTTATTAGCGCTATATGATTAAGGAGCTATGCCTCTCCTCTCTATAATAAGTCAATATGCCCAGAATCACATCAGTAAAACATCTTTGCTCATCGAGATCAACATAGTAAGACAACATAGTGACCAAACTTGCTCCTCCCCACAGATGGTACAAATATTCTCGCTACCCAAATGGTAGTCACCTACATAATAAGGCTGCTATCTACAGCGTACCCACTAAATCGGATGCACACTCGAATCCTTAGTGTTAACTATTCACATATGATGTGACACACCCATGTTACTTGAACTCATAATTTATTCACAAGGATAAAATAAGGCTTCATCAGTCTAGCCTGATCGTAGGGTCCCCGCATGCACTTTTCGCGACCCATATTATCTACAATCATTATACCTTTCGGATTCCACTCATTAGTTTTTTCTTTCCTCGTTGTGGGTACATTATTCTGTTTTACGGCTTACCCGCCCAACATTGATACACTGGCCCCATATCTCTAGGACTCAAATATGGAATTACTGGCCTTCCCTTTATTTTTTGGCCCCCGTCGATCCCGAAATACGGTATGATACAGTTATTGAGGACTACGCTGGTCCTTCCAAGACCTACTACTCTCGAGTTATTAGTTCCTGGGTCCAATTCCCTTGGCCCGATTCCTACACTAGATATTTTTCATCTCCTAATGGTATGCCTTACATACACGGTTTATTATTCCCGATACTATCAATTTCACTTCTCACAAGGACACATTTAATACTGGTAACCCTTATCTCTACATGCAGGGAAAATTTCCTTATCACTAGTTCTCCCGGCCTTGTTGGGATGTCTTCTCTCGGACCTGGCAGTCTTAACTCCCAGTTGTTATTTTCATTGTTCCTTGCGCTCTACAGGGCATATGGAACACATGGTCGACACGCTGGTCTTGGCTGAATCCATCACCATTACGTTAAGATTTAATCATATCATTTAAATAAGTTTTCCCCCACTGGGTATACCTTCTGGTGATGTTCTACTAACACTATTGAATTCAACCTGGCCCTCCGGCTAGGTATCACAACTCGACTGGCTCCCCTTCTTCTGGGGCGTTGACTTATTCTAGTAAACATATACTTTGATGACATTGACACTAGTCACCTTAGTCGCACCTCCCATTCACGCTAGGGTATTCTATCCACGAGTCAATTTTCAACTTAGGAACCCTTTTATCTTACGTGACCCCGACTTCGGTTATGAAGTTCGCTTACCAAGTTAACTCATCATTTACGGTCGGTCTCTACCCGAACTACTGGTGATAAGTTCAACATATCTTTTGTATCTCTGTCTGACTAGTGGATGGAAAATTTTAAACGTTCAACCCATACCCAATATCTCAGTTTCATTGACTATTCTTACTCTTTGCTGTTTCTCTGAGCTAGAAAAAATTTCATATGAATTTAAAATTCTGAGTGTCACTGCACTCTACTTTACATTATTTCCTTTATATTATCTCCCTCCATTGGCCAATAACATTTAGATTTTACTGTTGGTGACTTCTATCGCGATCTCCATTCCCCGAATGCTTCAGAACTTTCAATTATTTTCCTCCTCCTGCAGTCCCGCTAATGACCTTCGCTAGTGTCCCATATTGTCCAATCACTCTCACATAAGAATTGGATTCACTAAACTAAATCGCAGGAGAGCGTGAATCGCATACGCAGTGAAATACAACAATCCTAGAATAAGGCTCTACATCAAAGAACACTAAGCTGAAATGTAATAAGCCGTACAGATCCTAAAAGACTCTAGAACCTGATGCTCTGATACCACCTGTGACACCCCACCGAATTAAATATCGGGTGATCAGTCCTTTATAAAATTTATAATAGAATGTTCGGTTGGTTCATTCTTAGCATCACTGTCGAAAACTTAAATCCAATTAATTACCTAACATTTAATTAAGATAGTGTCAAAACATTTTTCCAATTTAATTTTAAACCAATTAATTTAATTAATTTCTGAGCATTGAATTATAAACCATACACAAGAAATGAATGCTGACTGAATCAAATACTGAATAATTAAGACTGGATAAAACCTTCCAGTTCAAAGTCACAAACCAAACCATAATGAATACTCAATTCAACTGAAAAGAACTACAAAGGAACTGAGTACAACCCCGCTAATGAGAATGGGCAACACATGCCCGAACTGAAATATCTGAACTAGGAACTGAATGAAATTAGAGAAGCGTCTAATCTCAATGACCCGTAACTTCCACAACAGCTGCAGCTCGGCAAACCATCCAAGTATCTAGAACCGGCGTCCCTGTGGTTGGGCACCTGTACTAATATATATATATATAGCAAAAGAGAGAAGAAATGTAAGAGACGGGTCAGAGCCCTATGTTTTAAAAAGATTTGTTAGCAAGTATTTAAAACTGCATTCAAGCAAGTATTATATGCATGTTAGTTTGAACTCTCACATGAGATTCTCACCTCTCGACTAGTATGCACGCCTAACGTACATCTAATTCAACCTAGCCATCTGACACACTCCTAACTAGGAAAAATGATTATCCTTCTAGTTACCCCTCTTAGTAGTAATCTGTATTTGGTCTCAACATTTATCATTTTAAATAAGTGTTATCACACTAAAGTTAAGTATTTACTATTTATGTTATTGAAGATTTCACCATCTTAATAGTCTGCAATTATCTCATTGTAGATATACCATATATATATATATATATATATATACCTTCACTATTATATATACATATGTATTAACATAATCTTAATAGCCTACAAATATCACATTGTAAGTATAACACAAGTATACATATATATCCACCACTATTATATATATATATACTAACACAACACCCCAAGGATACACCTGTAGTGCATTCCATACTCTGCTATTATGTTTCGGTACATCTCATACTCAAATAAAGACTATCGGTTCAGAAATCACCCACGAACCATATAAATAAATCACACATATTGGCGGCGAACATAGTCCACATACCTATAGGTCACGCACATACCTATGCTCCCATAGTCAACTGACTTATCAACTCACAAATAAGTCTTCATAGTGTTATGTTCTGAGATACAAGTCGAATATCCCCCCGAAGGTCACTCAGGATAAGACCGTCTCTACACAACCCCCCACGATAGCAAGCATCTAGGTATGTCATACACATAATATCAAATATAGGTATACACACAACCCATCAATCAAACGGTATACACACAACCAATTGTCATATTTCATATTTTTATCACTAAATACTATCAACGTATTTTTAAAGTACATAATCATAATCATAAGAAGTCCCACAAGTAACCACTAATTTTTATTCTTATAAGTTCCATATTTTCAGAACTAATATCGTAAGTATTTATCACGTAATACTCTTGACGAATTTACAATTACGATTATCTCTCTCTCGTAATCTTCAAGGTAAACTCACCGTCCCAAATATTTAAATCATTCCACCTAAACAACTCCCAATAATTCTGCACTATTTTGGGTTCATCGAACACTAATTTTTTTCCTTACTCAAATTGACTATTTACCAAATAGGGGCAAAATAGGAAATTCTCTGAAAATTAGAAATCTCGCTCGAACGACATACACGTGTCACTCGATCCAGCTTCGCGCGACATCTCTATCTCGCTCGAACGACTTACTGATCTCGCTCGAACGACCCACTTCGCGCGACTTCGCACGACATCTCGCGACCTGGGCTATTTCGTCCCCTACCTCCAGATTCAGAGTTTTCCCACCATTTTTACTCCTAAAACCTCTAAAGATCAAGCCCAAACTTCCAACAATGAATACCAAACATTATTCTAACATATATGTGTGATTTCTCATAACCTAACATCATTAAATCATCACCAATCATCCATATAATTCTAAATACCCAATTTATTATTAAGAACCCTAGTTCTTAATTTGATATGCATAACTTCTAAATTAAACCTAGATTTGTTCATAGAAATCATTATAATTTCGTAGGCATCATTTTATCTACATATGGGATTCAAATTCTTATCAAATCAGCCTTAGTTTATGACATAGTTCTCCAATTTCACCCAAATTAACTTTCATAACAAAGGTTTATTAAACTAGACTAACATGAACACAATTATCGCTAAAGAAAGCAAGAAATAAACACTTGCCTCGATTTTGAAGGTCTAATCCATTGGTGTTGTTGTTATGGATGCGCTCCTCGCGTTCCGATCTACACGATGGTGGTGGTGGTTGTGCAAGGTGGTGTAAATTTACTCTCCTCCTTTGGAATTTGCTCTCCCTCTCCCACTGTGGCTCTCTATTGATTTTGGTGTATCCTAGCGCTAATTGTCCCCAATTAGATGATATAATATTTCTCCCATTTTCGTTCATTTAATTCCTCCAAAAATTCAAATTACAAAACTACCCCTACGGGTGTCGGCTTGGCCTAAAAATATCCCGGAGTCCAAATAGAATATCCGGGTAGAGTTTTCTAACTATCTCGACCCCTACGGACTCAACGACGCACTTGAAATGATCATACGAGTTACTTAAAATAATTTACCTTTTTTATTCCACTTATTTATTCCTGATACGACTCACACGCATGTCCCGACTTAATATACCAAACTGTCATATTTCTCTCTCACAATAAGTTATATAAAATCGTCATTCCATATTACTTATTCTCACAGTAATATTAATAATTACTAACTTCTCGTCACGCTAGTAAATATTCAATTTTAATCCGGATTAATAATTAATTCTCACATTTTAATTTAATTAATCCAACAATAATAATAAATCACATAATTATTTAAATCCTCAAAAATATGGGGTGTTACAATTTGAAGGGTTGGGAATATGTTTGATAGTTCAAATTGGATAGCATTGGTACATCCAGAATGTATGGAACATGACAAGGTTGACATTCAAGTTTAAGCAATGACTAGATTAAACTTGAACAATCTCATGAAATTTTCAAAAGGTGCATAGATTCTAAATCCTAAGGATCGGAATGTGCTCATAATTATTTCTTTGGTTATTATGGGTGCAATCCAATTTAATGGGTCTAAATCTTCGAAAGTTGGGCAATCATTATGTAAACATATCTGAGATCATAATTCAAAGGAATTCGCATTTGGAAGATACTATGGATTGTGATACACACTTGATAAACTTCTTAGTTTGCATTCTACTAATAAACTTGATAAGTGAATGATTTATAATACTGTAGATTATCAAATAAGTTAAATTTGAGATAAATAAATAAATAAATAAAATATTGGTGAAAATCAATTAGCAGTGAATCGATTTTCACTAAGAGAGTATTGTAAGCTTTACGTGGGGAATCATATTATCAACTATCTAAACTTGCAAACAATACCTCATTATTTGAGTAATTATAATATAATATAATATAATTGGAGTGAAATTATAATTATTTAGTAGAATTAATTATAATTAAATGGGAAAGAAAATATATTACAGGAAGTAATATGCAATTTTCATATTTGATTTGGAAGCCAATTTAGTTATTATTCTTGGATCCCTAGTATTATACATTACCCATGTAGTAATCCCAAACTCTTTCAAAACCTTAATTAGACCAAGCCCACTCTGTATAGTAGGCCCA
This sequence comes from Sambucus nigra, assembly GCA_949130495.1. Classification (NCBI taxonomy): domain Eukaryota; kingdom Viridiplantae; phylum Streptophyta; class Magnoliopsida; order Dipsacales; family Adoxaceae; genus Sambucus; species Sambucus nigra. The sequence goes on along the minus strand of OX422210.1, from coordinate 625,068,646 downwards.
AACTCTTTGGGTCTAATGTAGGGTTTTAAGAGTCATAACACAACCTAATGCATATAGATAGAGAGAAAAACACCATTCACATTTTCATAAAGGAGTTGGGAGAGAGAAAGTGATATCTATCATAAATCATCACATTCATCTCAGAAAGTTTTGCACACAAGGCTTACTTTGGGGAATACTATACTAGAAGATTCAAGGCATTTAAGGCCTTCTAGAAAAATTTTTAAGGACAAAGAAAATCATCACTGTTGTACATTAAATATGTTAGATTTCATGGACCTATCATAGGGAGACACCTGGCATAGAGATAACCCAGAGTGGGTGATACGTATACAATAAGGGCTAGTGATGTATCATGAGGTTAGCTCGTCTGTGGGTCGACCTCAGCCCAAAGTTGAGAACCAAATAATTCTGTTAATTAACACCGTCTTAAGAGGCATGTACCTTGTGATTAGATGACGTTAAAAACCAAATACATGTGCAACAGAAGAATGTATGCAAATATTCTCCCCAATGTGAAAATAACCAACTTGTGATTAATTCCTCACACAACTTGTAAAACGTGATCTCAAATAACCTATGAAGGTGAGATATGTCCCCCTATCCTCTCTCACCTTTAATAGCCTATAAATAGTTTACCTTTTTATACTATTATATTACCCAATTGTATAGAGAGAAAGAGAGCTTGTAATTAACTTCATTCCTCGGAGATTTCCCAACAGAATAATAAAGTATACTGCACATGTGGATGTAGGCACCAATTTGGGCCGAACCATGTAAATTTGGGTCTCCTACTTTCGCTCTTTATTCTTTACTTCATTTTAGTGTCTGCTATTCAGTATTTGTATCTCTTAACTGATTATTTGCAAGTTCATTAATATCATTTAGCAAAGATCAAGTAAACACCAATTTTTAGCGATAACAATTTGCCACCCTATGTGGGAAACAACTAGCCATGTCATTTTCCACTAAATTTCATTTATAGGGCATAAGAATACCCGTTTTACTTGAACCAATAAATGACGATTTGATTCTCCCTAGTTGTGAAGGGTTGGAACTGTTTCTTAATGCAGTTTTTGCTTGATTCATAGAATTTTGTTAGGTTACTATTTGGATATATTTTTTTCTATATTTGTTTTTACTTCAAATCCCTATTTAGAAAATTCTTTCTGTGTTGTAGAGATGTTTGATAAACCAATGAGTAGAAATACAATAGAGGGGGTGACTCCGTCACCTCCTATTGGAATGGAAGATTTATAGGGATCTGATAGAGTTTGGTTAAAAGCTAAACAACCATGCAGAAAACCATGATGTCCTTGATCAAGAGCCTTATCATTGGATAAGTTCGGTTGAACCAGCCTCCATAGGATCTAGATCCAATCACTTTAGTAGTCACTGAATATTTTGACAGGCACATAGATATGCCACCACATGCTCCACACAAAGAAAGGAACTATTCCGTTCAGGAGTGCATCATATAAAACCCCAAATGTCTAGAACTAGTTTCAATGGATGGAAAGCATGGATATGACCGATGAACTAGATTTGATCGAAGGGACGAATCTTATAGGCCTAAGAAAACATCCACAGTCAGAAGGGAGCTATATAATTGAATTATTGTGCCCAATTTCTTTTAGAAGGCTGAGAAGAGGAAGATCTTTGGATTGCCTAGGTCCCAACCCACAAATGTCTAGGGGATAGTCGGATAAAATATGTTAAGAGGAGACTTTACTATTGTTAAACATGGAGGGCTCATACTCAATCAGGTCAAAATATAGAATAAGGGTATTATCGATGGCCAAGCACTAGACTAGACAAGAAGATAACTTGATAAATAGTCAAAGATTATCCCATCAATCAACAAAGGCCAATAAGGATAAACCGTGGACGGGTTCCATTCAACAATTTTAAGATCAACTTGGGTATCTGATAAAAACAAAAACCCTTTATAGATGGGTTATGTTTAAAAGTCTCCTTTTTCTACCACCATTCTAAGCTATTTGACCTCGACCAAGTTTAATCATGCCTAGGTATAAATGGAAGTCAAATCCCATGCATCATATTGAGCAGTATTAAGATGCTTCTGATATATATTTTATCCCTAATGAGTTGAGGTGTAGATATCTTTCTAGTACCCTTACCGATTCGACCCAAGTTTGGTATATGGGGCTTCCCAAGGGCCAAATTACCACAATAAAATACCTAGCCAACTAGTTTATCAATACTTATGCTTTATCTCAAAACTGGGGAAGAGAGTGGCTTATCTCCTAAATGTCACACAAAAAGGACAATAAGTCGGCCCAAGAATACATCATGAGATTCAATAATGAGAAGCTGGAGGTGATTAATTATGACGAGAAAATTACTATTACATCAATCATGAGTGGCTTGTATCTAGGAAACCTGTAATAGGCTCTGGCAAAAAAGCATTCGACCATGATGGTCCAGCTATTGGCTAGGTCGAGAAGATTATAAATGCCGAAAAGTACATGGAGACAAAGCAATCTGGCTAGGCCAAGGTTGAAACTCGAAGAAGTTCGAACAAGAATGACATGCCAAAGAAGAACTCATAAGAGAAACATAATAAGAGGTTTAATGAATTAACCCCGGTCACCGTATAAATTCACCATATCTTAAAAGAGACGCGAGGCACTAAAAAATTAAGGTGGCCATAAAACCTCAAAATCTCGATTGTAGAAAAGACAAAAGTAAATGGTGTGAGTTTTATAAAGATCACAATCATACATCATATAAGTGCATGGTACTGAAATATGAAATTAAGGTATTGATATGAATAGAAAATATGAAGAAGTATGCGGATCTGTCCAAGTGAGCATTTAAGCAGAGAGAAGAGTTATATGAAAGGCAGTGGTCAAATTCACTTTCCAAAGGAGAAAAATTACAGAAAGCAGGGACGCGATGATGAAGACTCTGATGAGAAGTAGGGGAAGAGACTCCTATATATATAGAAAAATTTATCTAAATAAGGCAAAGTCTTGTCTAGGTAGTGGACACGATGGAGTTAACTTGGTCACGAAAATAAATAGTCAACCTCGTAAGGTGAATCAAAACTACTTAGTAGTTGGATTTTTAAAGGCCGATATGAGTGGCCTTTTATATCCACATGATGACCCACTGGTGGTTATCCTTATAGTGTATGAGCGCACAATTAAGAGGATTATTGTTAATAATGGAAGCTTGATTAATGTACTACTCTACGACTATTTCAAATGGATAAAGCTATTGGAGATGAAATAATAGGCATATCATCATCCATTAATCGATTTTTAGGGGAGAAGGTGTTCCCCTTGGGTACAATCAAGTTGAAAGTAACAACTTTACTTAGCCAACTTGCATCACACAAATGAAGAAGTTCTTCATCGTAGATAAGAACGTGGCTTTAGCCTACAACATCATCTTTGGCCACGTGGGTCTAAAAAAATTCGAGGTTGTTTCTTCCATAATTCATTGAGTGATGAAGTTATTGATATATTATGGTATAGTCCAAGTCAAGGGAAACCAAGTTGTAGCCCATGAATACTACTTTACTTCAACCAATTAGAGGGAAAGATTGATAACTAGTTATCAGTTAGAGACACTATATATTAGAGATAAAGAGAAACTAATTAAAGGTAAAGTGCTTGAAAAGATCAATATCGTGATCCAGGATGACAAACATCTAGAACGGACTATCTAGGTCGACTCATCCTTTGATCCTAAGATGAAAAAGGAGCTAGATGACTTCCTCCGATAATGAAATGAAGTATTTGCATGGAGTCATGAGGATATATCAGGCATCATTTTGAAGGTACTTTGTTATGAGCTTAACATAGTGAAGGGAGCTAAGCTAGTAAAGTAGAAACGAAGGGTTTTAACCAAGGAGAGAAATTTTTCCATAGAGGTTGAAGTAGACATGATCCAGAAAGCAAAGTTCATTGAAAACTTATGGTAATCTAGTAGCTTGTTAAATATTATCATGGTGAAGGAACCTAATGGGAAGTGGTGAATGTGTGTTGACTTTACAAGCCTCAATAAGGCTTTCCCAAAGGATTATTATCCCTTGCCCAAAATTGATCAGTTGGTAGATACTACAACTAGGCATGAACTCCTTACTTTCATGAATGCCTACTCAGGTTATAACCAGATTTTGATGAAGTCGAAAGACATAAATAAAACCTCATTTATAACCAACAAGAGGACCTATTGATAAAATGTTATTGCCTTTGGGATAAAAAACACTAGGTCAACACACCAAAGCCTGGTGAGCCAGATTTTTAAAGATAAAATTAGCGAAACTATGGAAGTGAATGTCGATGATTTATAGACAAAGAGAAAAATGGAGAACGGGCACAAAAAAAACCTTGACTAGTATTTTAATGTAATGGAGAAGTATAAGATAAAACTGAATCCGACGAAGTGTATGTTCAGCGTTCGAGCCAGGAAGTTACTAAGCTTTATTTTTAATCAACAAAAATCGAAGAAAACATAGACAAGATCAAGGCCCTCATCAATATGAAGTCTACGAAGAATAAGAAAGAGATCTAACGAACACGTGTCTCACATTCTTCAAGGTCTCAAAAAAAGCTTTGAGTGGAATTCAGATGCAAAGAGGAATTTTAGGACTTGAAGAGGTATCTGGGATCCTTTCCCCTACTCTCCAGGTCAATCCTTTTAGAGAGATTGTATTTATACTTGGCTCTATCTGAATCAACCGTCAGCTTGAAACTAGTCAGAGATGAAAATGGTGTGTAGAAGCTAGTGCATTACACCATCAAGGCATATATAGGGCAAAAATTAGATAGCCATGGCTAGAAAGGTTAAACTTAACTTTAGTTAAATCATCAAGGAGAATGAAACTATATTTTAAAGCTCATATATTTATTGTATACACGGATTGACCTATGAGATAGGATATTCACGAGACCAAGAAATCTGGAAGGGGAGTTTAATAAAATATACAAATTGGGAATAATGATCAATGGGTTGGTTATAATAATTTCTAAATGTACGTATGAGGAAGAGATGTTGAAGAAAGATGCGAAGTCTAAAGCTACGACTCCTTTCGAAGCCAAGACCTTTACAAGAGTGACAAAACGGGTTAGAGATCAAGAGTAAATGAATAAGGATTTATGGTTAGGCATGTTGATTAAAGGGGGTTTAAAAAAACCACCCCATTTGGATTTTTTTATGAATGACTCGTCTTGTGCTATTGGGATTGGGGTGGGTCTTATTTTCTCCATTCTAGAGGGAGAAGATGTGGAGTATGAAACCAAATTCAACTTTGATTCTTTGAATAATGAAGCCGAATTATATTACTTAATTACAGGATTAGTCTTAGCTTATTCTTTTGGGGCTTTATAAATTTCAGCCCATAGTGACTCCCAGCTAGTTGTGAACTAGGACCTGGAATCATATGAAGCAAGGGAAAAATATATAGAAAAAATGAAGAAGTTTTTGCTAAGGTTCATTACAGGTACAAATGGTCAGGATCCCCAGAGAAAAAAACTCACGAGCTAATGCTCTAGCTCACCTAGCTTAGATAACTTGAACCGAGTTGAGGAGAATGCTCTTGATGGAAATCTTGTTACACCCCAGTAGTAAAGAAAAAGATCTATAGGTTACAGAGATAGAGCCGGGACCATATTGGATGGATATAATTGTATTATACTTGTGGACTTGAGAAGTTCCAGGTGAGCTAAAAGAAGTAAGGAGGTTGTGCTACAAGGCACTGAAGTATGTGCTTGTTGGAGGTGTGCTATTAAAATGAGGATTCATGTTACCATCCCTATGCTATGTTCATCCCAAAGAGGTTCAAACTCTAATAAAAGAGTGCATGGAGGATCATGTTGATCTCATGCAACAGGAATATCACTGTTTAAAACAATAATAATGAAGGGTACTATTGGCTCACCATGAAATAAGATTTCATTGACTATGAAAGAAAGTGTGACAAATGTCAAAGATTTATTATGATAAGCTGAAGGACAGTAGAAGCCTTGACACCTATTTCTACCCCATGGCCATTTGCGATGTGGGTGATTGATTTGGTGTGGCTGGTGCCCAAGTCGATATAAAGATTTAAGAAACTATTGGTTGCGATTGATTATTTTGCCAAATGGGTGGAGGATGAGCCGATGATTGAGATAAGTTAACAAAAGATGTTTCAATTCATCTAAAAAATATAATATGTATATACAATATCCCAAATGCCTTCATCGCTAATCATTTTATTCAATTCGATAACGATTGGTTTGAAGACAAATGTGTCAAAAGTAAGATAAAAAAGCTGCATTCTTCCATAGGCCATCCGTAATGCAATGGAAATATATAACTCACTAATAAAAATCTCTTGGATGGAATTAAAAAGCATATAGAGGATGAGAAAGCTCATTGGATCAACAACCTTTACTACTTTCTATGAGCTTACATGATGACCCTAGCGCTATCGGAGAGACTCCTTTTATGTTGGAGTTTGGCCCGAAGCAGTAGTGCTGACTGAGATCGGCCTTCCCAGTCACAGGGTACTAAATTTTAATATTCCAATGAGTGGATTCATGCGTTAGCTTTACCTAGATTTGGCTGAGGAAGTAAGAGAGAAAGATTCACTCAGAGTGACCATCTATTAACATAAAATAACCCGATATTACAATAAAAGTGTGAAGCCGAGAACATTAAAGGAATGAGACATGGTGTTAAAAAAAGGTGATATAGAATGGCAACAAGCTAGCGGATAATTGGGGTGGGCCATGCTGATTTATCTCTATTGTGCATCCAAGAACATACCAAACTGAAATTTTAGAAGGGGAAGCATTTAAGAATCCATGAAATGCCGAGAGCCTTCGAAAATATATCAAGTTTAATAGAAGAAAAAATGTAATTAGAATATATCATTAAAAAATTTCAACTTCTATTGTCATCAATGAGATTTTTTCACCCTTCTCTATAATTGCTATTGCTCAACTCTCATATTTCTTTTAATTTTTTCCCCACGAGATGGGCAAGAGGCCCCAACTGAAGGAATCTGAAGGAAGCTGAGAAGAATTCACAAATTATAGCAAAACCAAATTTGATGAGTGATTTAGTCCTTTGGACAAGTCAGGGCATGAAATTGGTTAGTCCATAGGTAACTACTATTACCAGTAGATCATGTTAGCCACAAGCCAGCCTAAAGGCCAGCAAATGGCTAAAGCACTGCTAAACCTTGAAAAAATAACATAAGAGCAAGTCGTTGGCCTCGGTTAAAGACATTGCATAAATATGATCGGCAGGGGAATAATAAGTGAACTTTTTACTTATAAGAACCTTATCAGGACAAATCTCATTATCGATCTAGTCCTTCAGACATGTAAAGACATGATGTTGGTTCATCCACTGGTAGTTTATACACTCAACAGGTGAGATTGGCCATAATCCGACCTTAGGAAAACAAGATAACTAAAATACTAGGAGATCTTAAAATAAAAGCACAAAATATTATTTCAAGGATTGCAAACTTAAGATAAACATATAATGTATTATGATAAAATAGTGAAATGCTAATAAAATCCAAGAGCATTATTATGTGGAGTGATATATTTAATTGGTGGCTAAGCACACTAAAGTTCAAGCAAAACATGCATTTTAAAAAATCAAACACAAACATTGCAAAAATATGGACTTATCCATCAAGGGAAGTAATAACATCCAATAACCAGGCATAAAGGCATTGGTGAAAATTTTCAACGATTACAAGATATTTTCACAATAAAAGATTACTCAACAAAAAGATTATAAAGTTATAAACACGTTAAAAATATCTCAAATAGTTGGAGGAATAGCTGAAGAATCAACAAATGGAGGATCAACAATAGGGAAAGCCTGTTCTACCATGGGATTAGTTATTACAGGGTCCAAAGCTAAGGTTGTCTCGACAACATTGTTTGCCTAGATTTGTGGATCAATATCCATCTCATCGGCCTCAACTAAGGCCATGAAATATTCTTTGTAGCTTTCCCTCTCTTTAACAACCTCCATAATATCTAGGTTATTCTTAGAAACTCTTTTTTTTAGCTCAATGTATCCTTCAGTAAAGTATGACATTTTTTCTAAGGAGCATTCATAGGAGGCCTTTTACTTACCCACAACTGCCTCACAAGCCTTTGGCACGTCACCCTAAGGATTTTGGTCATCACTACATCTCCCTTCCGCTTCTCTTCAACCTTTTTTAATTTATTATCAATCTCCATCAATTTATCTTCCATCACTCTCAACTCGTCCTTCTTTATTTTTAGCTCATCCCGGGCCTTGCTGGCTTTCGTCTCAAGAATAACAAATTTTGTCCCCAAGTTCGTTACCTGAGATTTGAGCTCTTTATTAATTTTCTTCTAATTTTGAAGGTCTTATAGAGCTCCTCTAACACCAGAGATCTTTCTTAAGGTATACCATGGTTTGCTATAAAAGATGAGTGTGAGATCGATTAACATAAAATCATTAATGGTGAATGGAAAATAAAGGTCTAGATCTTTAACTTTGATACTTGATGCTAGGAATAACACCACAAGGTAATTGTGTTCAAATACCCGAGATATCTAAAGTCAGGTTTATACCCATGGTAGTCGTGCTGATCAAGGGAGTTGGTGAGATGACCCCAAATAAACTTTTTGTCCTTCCTTAGGTTCTCGTGGGAAATAGGAATATTGGGGTTCTTAATGTAAGGAGGCCCCTCAGAGGCCTCACCAGTAGCAACCTTCGGGATGACCACTTTCACAAAATGATGGGCTTTACCACCGTTGATCAATACAGGTTTCTTCAGGGTCTTCTTTGGTTTGGGTGCATTTTTGGCCCTCTTAAGGTTAGGAAAAACAATAGAAGTTTCATCTACCCTCTTCTTGGCCTCAGATTGAGGCTCAACAGGATTGTTTTTGGCTTCAACATACCATTTTTAAAAGACAACTAGGGTAACTCAGTTAGAGAGTTTTGGTGCCATTCCCCAAGTGGATTGTGTCTAGAACTGTGAAATGGACGGAGTTAATTCTGCATACGAGAAGAACAAATGTTAGGTAAATGATGAGCTAAAAATATTGAAGAACCAACACTTGGAAAAAAATACCACTTACCTTCTTCAACTTCGGTCTGAGCATTAACCTTAGTTCAGATATCAACTTTATAGTAGTCAAACTTAGTGATCTTATCAAAAGAAAATATGTCCTCAAACACTAGGGGATATTATCAACAATACTTATTTGCGAACCTCCTTTTAGGGAAAAATTTTATCTATAGGTAACCCCAAACAAGATAAGTGCCAAAGCATAATTATAATAGAAATACCAATGGACTTGGGGATAATCTAATCGTGAGTAACCCTCATAGTTTTTATGACTTCATATGATCTGAACTACCAGCTTCTCATAGTAAAGAAAAAATTGTGCTTCTAGAAGTGATTACTGGTATGGGAGACCCTTACCTACTTCTTTTAGGGTTTTCGGGGGCTTAGGCCATGAATATACCTAAAGACAACTTACAAGTGATGGAAAGTTAGATGCTATAAAGGTCCTCATATTCAAAATTTTTAGCTGATGTAATGTCACAAGCATAGTTAGTTGCATTAATTTATGAGGAGTTATAAGAATTGGTGGAGGCTAAAGGGGTATCTTCATCAGGCTCAGCAAGAACAACCATATGTGAGTTATGAGAGTCCGGAGGAGGAAAATAATATATGTCTTCCTAAGATAAATCTATAAGGACAATGACAGATTCATACGAAATTTGATATTCCCAATTCCTTCCCTCTCGTTGCTTTTACCCCCGTAATCCAAACTAACTGATGCCATAAACTCGAAATGATTGTATTTTAGATCTGGGGATAAGGTGAAGAACCTATAGACTCAGAAGAATTATGTTATATAATCTTTGGATCCTAAAGAGACCTCCCATTAGTAAAAGGTATAAGAATAACGACTATGGGCACATGACTGAGGGGTTATAAAGTGTTCATGTTTGCTCCACGTATTGTCTCAAAATCCTTTCCACCCACTAGTTATCACTCGTTAATGGAAGAAGGCAAGGAAAATGGAAGATATACTAAGGAAATTCATGTCCACAAGTGGAAAATAGGGAAAACACTCAAACTCTAAAAAAACCCTAAGCCAACTAACTCAATGGCTATTTAAACACAACAATCCCCAAGCAAACCACCAAATTACAGCCCAATCACACAAGATAACCGCAAACACCAAACTTTTGAAAGAGAAAATAGAAAAAACTAATAAACCCTAGAAAGTCATAACAAATGAACAAGAGATACCTGTACTTTATGGAAATCAAGAGTAAAAGGAAAAACGGTGATTGGAAACCATAATAACCTGAGAAAAAGAGCGAGACTTGGCCAGAAATGGAGAAAATAATGAAGGTTGCTAGAAACGAAGGTTGGATTATCTCTTTCGTGGAAATGGAAGATTGGGATGTTGAAAGGTTGAAATGAATAAGATTGTCAATCTAAATAGTCAGTTGGAAGTAATTATTTCTTTGGGTAAAGGTGTGACATAAGCTGTATTAATAAATGTTTGGCTTTTCAAAACTGTGTGCTTGTGACCCAAAACACATGCACATTAATGATGACCTACCACCCTAGCAGATGATTGACATGTGTTATACCCAATACCAAGAAATTTGAAATTATACAAGGCAATTGGCTTGACTTGAGATGAGGGAAACATACCAAATCGGTGATGGTTCAGTTAAAAACTTCACTCACTCCAATTGCTGAGCATATCCCAGAGATCTACTACACATATAAAACTGTGAGTAAAATCTTAGAGGATATTATTATACCTGAAATATGTCAGATTTCATAAACCTATCAAATGGTGACACCTGGCATAGAGATAGACCAAAGTGGGCGATAAGTATATAAGAAGAGCTTAGGTCAAATCATGAGGTCATCTCATTTGTGGGTTGGTCTCTGCCTAGAATTGAGAATTATATAACTTTGTGACTTAACATCATCTTAAGAGTCATGTACCTTACGACTGGATGACGTCATGAGCCAAATATACATGCAACAAAAGAAGATATGCAAATATTCTCCCAATGTTCCAATAAATTACTTATGATTGCTATCTTACATAACTTGTAAAATGTGATCTCACTTAACCTGTAAAGGTGAGATATGTTTCCCTCTCCTCTCTCACCTTTAATAGCCTATAAATAACAACCCCTAAACCTTGTGTGTGGTATTAAATGTTTTATATTGTTATACTGCCTAATTATAGAGAGAGAGCTTGTAATTAACTTCATTCCTATGGCGATTGCCTAGTAGGATAATAAAGAATACTGTGCATGTGGATGTAAGCACCAATTTGGGATGAACCATGTAAATCCGGGTCTCTTTATTTCCCTCTTTATTATTTACTTAATTTAAGTGCTTGTTATTAAGTATTTGTATATCTTAACTGGTTATTTGCTAGTTTATTTATATTATTTAGCTATGATCAAGTCAATACCAATTTCTATAAATAATAATTCCCTTTATCTCTTACAATAGATATTTGTTCTCATCTGGATCGCCTACAAGATCCTCAAAGGTATCATGATTCAAAACCCTAGGCTTACGCTTTAAACCTAGTTCTTGTTTTACTTTCTAATCCACGACAGACCAAATATCTTAGGGTAAGAATTTTTTTAATTATATCAATCCCCAATAGTTGGTATCAAAGCCTCAATTATAGATTGGTCTTGTTTTAGAAAGATACATGCTGTCCACCATGAAACCCTTGGTTTAGATATAGTACGAATATACATATTTATATGTTGAATCATACTAGCTTGGTTTTGTAGGGTTCTAATAGTTATATCTCTTGCAACATGGTCATATGAATATTATTTTATATGAATGAATCCGATAATAGATTATCCATAGTTAATTTCTCCATATATTTAATTTAGTTATAATAATTAGGGTGTTTTCTAAATTATTGCATAAATTTATGTATATGGAGCAGTTTGTGAGAGGATGTAGTAGTTTTTACTAGCTAAAATTATGTATTTTCACATATTTTGGCCGTGGGGAAAGTTTTATAGAGTTGATGATGTTTTTATATAGTATGGAATGTTTTTTCTTTTGCAAAATGCGAGAATAAGGCAATCGACTACAGACCTGGACCAATTCAAAATCATCTTGATCTGGCTCTTGGGTAGCTTAATCTAGCCCCGTGATCTAGTTTGGATTTGGTGTTTTTATATTATTTTTCTTCAAAACTTCGTCCTGATATTATATAAATCGTAGATGAGTATTTCTAGAGGTTGAATGCACGAAGAACTCCATTTTATTAAGAGATTTAATTCAAGGAGGATTCTTTCTAATAGAAAAGGTCTACATGAAATAAGATTCGTGATCATGAAGAGTTACACTTACGAAGAACTCTAGGGCATTGATGGTGCACAGAAATACAAAAATCAAGACAAAGAGATGAACTCAGTAAGTGATTAAGATGAACATGTTCTAGGTATGATAATGAACAGTAAAAGTGTAGTAAATAATAAGTTAAGACACATGAACACATATATGTAAAGTGGTTCAACCAATTGTCCTACATCTAATGTGAAAGCAGTTCATTCTTCACAATTTGAATAGTGTTTTATAAGTTATTATGATTTAATGTTTCTCCCTAGAATGTATTTTCATAGAGTTTTTGTAATATTTATAATAAGAGATAACTTATGGAACAAATAGAAGGATATAAGATATTTATTATATGCTTAGGATGTAATTGGCACCCTAAGTCACATGGTGCATGTTGGATGATATTCTCTTATTAGACGCTAGCACATGTCCTTCTAAGGATGTATTAAATTCACGAACATACCCCCACTTGCAATAAAAATACGTGCTTTCATTTATGAAGGTGTGATATATTCAAAATACCATTCCTGGTGTAACTTAGCCGAGGGAATTAGGCTTAAGGTAATAATATTAATAATTAAGAGATGAGACCATTTTTTGGATCATCCGTTACCCCTAGGCTTTAATATTCTGAATTTTTCCTATTATGACAGGAGGTTGGAGGGTATTAGTCGAACCTTTTAGAGCCGAAGGAGATGAGGGTTCCTGAAATGTATGAGTTAATCCTCCATAGGACTAAGAAGCTGAGGTCCTTGAAATATTGGAGCTGACCCCCCATTGGTTGAAGGAGATGAGGTTCCTTAAAATGCAAGACCCAAAGGAACTGAAGGTCCTTGGAATGTAGGAGCCGAACCTCTATAGGCTTAAGTAGATGATGGTCCTTGAAATGATAGAGCCTAAGGAACTGAGGGTTCTTAAAATGTATGATTCGAAGGAGCTGAAGTTCCTTGAAATATAGGAGTTGACCCCTATAGGCCGAAGAAGACGAGGGTCTTAAAATGTAAGAGTTGAAGGAATTGAGTGTAACTGAAATGCAATAGATGAAGGAGTTAATGGGCTTTGAAATGTAGGAACTGACCCCCCATAGGCGAAAGGAGTAAATGGTCCTCGAAATGAAATAGCCGAAGGAACTGAGGGTTCTTAAAATGTAGAAGCTAACCCTTCATAGGCCAAAGGAGCCGAGGGTCCTTAAAATGATAAAGTTGAAGAAATTGAGGGTCTTTAAAATGTATGAGTCTATCCTCTATAGGGCGAAGGAGATGAGGGTCCTTACAATTTTAGAGCCGATCCTCTATATGCCAAAGGAGCATTAGTTCCTTAAAATGAAAGAGACGAGGGAAATAAAGGTCCTTAAAATGTAGTAGTCGACACTCTATAGTTTGAAGAAGAAGAGGGTCCTTAAAATTCAAGAGTCGACCCTCTATAAGACACATAAAATAGTTTGCAAGTGTTTTACACCAGGGCTTAGGTTAAGTTAAGGAGGAATTGTTTTGGATATTTCTAAACTATATTTCCATTGAAATACTTTGCGTAATTTACATGTCCCAAAGCTTGGCTCAGCATGGGAGGCCCAACCCATTACCGTTATATAATAGTTGGATCTCATTTGTATCAGGACACTTCAAAATTTTCTCAAGATAATAGTTCTCTTTCTAGGATAATTTCAAGTGTATTGAACTATTCTTAGATTTCTTCATTGCTTTTTTCAAGTGTATCACCTTAGATTTTTTAGCAAAATTTTGTGGTAAATAATAGTTTATTCACTACCATTAAAATCACTAGATGCATTTAGGGCATTGCTTCTCATTGTTCTTGTGCTAGTTCATAAACTTTTATCTATTTTACCTTTAATTTCATAACATAAATGATTTTTGTAACTCTGTGGATGCCCAACCCCTTTGAGGAATTTTTTAAGAATTTTAGTAGGCGTATAGTTGAAAAAACTCTATATGATGAGAGAGTGGTCGAAGGATATTACAGACCGACTCCTTAGTCAGTTATTTTCTCTTAGAAACCTAGCGTCGAGGGTTCCCCTTGTCCTCGTAGTCTAGAGGCTTTTGATTTACCACTTATTTTAGGCCGACTGTGCCTCTCCATCCTTGTGATTACTCTATCGATAATAATAATGTATGTTCAGATGAGGACTCTTTCATGGACATAATGAACAATACCCCCTACTGTTTGCTGATCTGCCATTTAGAAATGATTGTTACCTTAGCTTATTCTTCTAGGAATATCACTAGGGTAGATAATTCAGTTTAACTTTATGCTTCTTCTTCTTCCTCCTCCTCCTCCTCCTCCTCCTCCTCCTCCTCATCATCATCATCATCATCATCATCATCATCATCATCATCTTCTTTTTCTTCTTCTTCTTCTTCTTCTTCTTCTTCTTCTTCTTCTTCTGCCTCTTGGTTGTCTTCATTCTTTGACTCTAAGGCAACTTCTTTAGAATGAGATCCAGATGCCCAAGAAGTAGTAGATCTTGAATAATATGATGAGGGAGTTAAAGCATACATCGTTTATAGAACTTGCAACTGGATTCCATCCTCTAAATCATGATATTATGAAGGAGGCTATTAAAGATGATTGTAACGCCCTAATTTTAGGTTTCAATGCGAAAACCCTTTTTACTTTGATTTCGGTTTAGAAAATTTCATTTAATGCATACTTGATTTATTGATTTGTATTGCAAAACATAATTTTCTTGTTTTTATCAAATAGTGATCGTTGATTAAAGTAATATCATTTATGATAAAGAGTTTTTCCATTTTCATAGAATAAATAAGAATTAAATAAAGTTTACATCATCATGTCTTATTACAAACCAAATTTAAATACTAGCATAAAAGTTCACATGATAAAAATCATTATTTGAAATTAAGTTACACATTTAAAATAAATTGAAAACATATCTCTACTGGCACTTAAATCCTTCATAGCTTCTCGTCATTTCGTTGCCTTTATCTTTTCCTAAAGTACCAAGGGGGAGAATGGTGGGGTACGAGCGTCTGCCTAGTAGGAGAAATAATAGCAGAGTATTACGTGTGTGTGTGTGTGTATATATATATACATATATATATATATATATGTATATATATATATATATATATAGTTTATTTTGACAATTATGCAACAATCCTTCATTTGATTAAGTGTTCTCATGTAGTTGTATCATAACCATGCAATTAACATTTTGACAATGCAACCCGGGCGATGAGCCCATTCACACTTAATACTACCCATATCCCATTAATTTAACGATTAATGTACTTTAACATTTTTCAAGTTATTTCATAAGCTAGCTTTTACATTAATGGGCGCCATTCTCAAAATCATCTTTTCACGTGATTAATCAGGGTACCAATCCACGAGTGTTATACGACCTTTCACCGACTACCACCATGATGCAATATGCTACCGATCAGTGGTCTGGGGTCAAAGTATTAAGATGCGCCCTATGGCTCTAGTTCCTTCTTAAATTTCTCGGTAACCTCTGAGTATCTTTTATTTGTTACATCTTTGTGACCCTTTTCTTTTCCTTTTCCTTTTACATATATTTTCCTTTTTCCTTTTATCCTCTATTTTATACCTCGTTCGATGAGGCCACAACATTCAGACGAGACTAGTCCCGACACACTTTATTTTCAAGTTTCACATTTTATCAAAATACCCCTTTTCATTTTTAACTCAAACCTGATGTTTTACTTTAGAAAACAAACTTTATTTAGCAATCCTTGGTGAAAGTTAACACTTTAATTTTTACTCGATTTCCATGCACTTTTCACATTCATTTTCATTTTTCATGAATACTAGTAAACCTTCTTTTCTACTACTTTGTCAAATATACATTTTTCACCTTTACTTTCCAAAATACTACTTTTCACCTTTATTTTCCAAAATACTACTTTTTATCTTTACTTTCCAAAGTACTACTTTTCACCTTTACTTTCCAAAATATGAGTTTCCTCACATTATATGAAACTAATCATTTTATTTAGTGTTCAATTTAGTTTAGGAACTTTATGAGGAAGTCGATACTTAAAATAAAATGATATATTTGGGCAAAAAACATACTTTAGCATTTTCAAGACTATTCTTACAATTTGATAACTTTACATTTTTGAATTTTGTATTCTAGTAATTTTATGTGTAAATAATACTGTATATTATGTTTTAACCTCAACACTTTACTATTTTCACTTCTATCCCCTTAATTCCTAAACTATTAAACTCTTTCACATAAAGTAGCGACATTTTTGTGAGTAATATGCTGATTTTTCCAAAGTCATTATTTCATGTTCGAAGGTTTGTTTAAATGTATTTTCAACATATTAAACCCATTTCTTATAACCACATATTATTTTATTCATGAATGAAGGGATTTGAACCCACAAAACCTATATATGCATCCTCACATTTCTTCTACAAGTTCAACATAACTTTTGACATGAAATAACTAGTTTAAACATAATTTTCATAAGGTTTAACTAACCTAAACATTATGATATTTTAACTTAATTCTAACTTTAAATTTTAATAATTTTTATAAAATATTTCTCAACATATATTCATAGGTAGTGATAATAAGCATAAGTAGTCATGTAAATCATACATATATACATATATCTAGCATGCTTAGATTCTAAACTTGAAAATAGGGTATAACCCCTACCTATTGAAGATATAAATTCTTTCAAGAAGAGGTAGAAATAAATCCTTATACGCTCCTAGATTTTAGATCCTTTCAAGATTTCTTCTCCAAATTAATACCCCCAACACCCTCCTTAACTCTTGATAATTGAAGGGTGGAATGATGGTCTTGCAAGATTTATGTATAAAGATGATTATAGGAATTTTGGATATTGAAATAATGGAGGAAGAAGTCTCAAAGTCTTAACTTAGGATCTATCTTACACTCAGTAAAATTGAGACAATATGAGTTAAGTCTCTCATTCATATTAATTATAAAGTCCCCAAATCCTATTCCGATGATCCCATACCTCAATAATGTTCCCACTTGGACTAATGGGGATATAATGGCCTAAAAATGTGGGGGGTAGGTTCCATTAACTTTAAATTTTAATTAGAAAATTATTCCGTTTAAATTTATTTAATAATTTCTCATAACACGATTTTATTAATTCAATAAAAAAATTGGGCATTATAAGCTTCCCACCTCAAGAATTTTTGTCCTCGAATTCAAATCATTAAATATATTTAAGTGAACAATTCGGGGATTGATCTTCTCATTGCATATTCTAATTCCCAAGTCACTCTCTAACACCATTGTTATCCTAAATCACCTTGACGAGGGGAATCGTTTTCTTACGGAGCATCCTTTTGTTATGGTCTACTATTACCATTGGCCTCGTCTCGTAGGAAGCATAATCCTAGAGATCTAACTGACCCCGACTGATTATATGATATGGATCATGAATATACTTCTGTAACATCTATATGGAAAACGTTATGAGCACTAACCAACTTAGGCTTTAAAGACAAACATCCGGACCAATCCTATCCAAGATCTCAAATGGTCCCCTGTACCTTGGTGCCAACTTTCCCTTCTTTCCAAATCGTATAGCCCATGGTCAAGGATTGATCTTTAAATATACATAGTCCCCACACTGAACTCCAAATCGAAACAACAAACATTAACATAGTTACTCTCATGGCTCTGAGCAGTTTCAAGTCTATCCCCAATGACTTGAATATTTTCAGTGGCCTCTTCAATCATTTCTGACCCAATTATGTGCTTTTCGCTGACTTTGCTCAACAAACTAGTGTCGAGAAAGATCTTTCATACAAAGCTTCAAATAGTTCCATCCCAATAGTAGCGTGAAAGCTTTTGTTGTAGGCAAACTTTGATAATGGTAGATGATCATCCCAAATCCCCTGAAAATAACACAACTCGATAACATATCTTTGAGTATCTAAATAGTTCTCTTGGATTTTCCATCCATTTGTGGATAATAGCTTGTACTAAGATTTAGATTTTTTCCCAACTTTCGCTGCAATTTATTCCAATACTTGGATAGAAATCTTAGATCTCTACCCGAAACAATGGATAAAGTTGCACGATGAAACCTTATGATTTCTCGGATATAGATTTTGGCAATCTTAGACACATTATTCATGACTTTAATAGGAAGGCAATGCACTGACTTGTTGAGTCGATAAACCACAACCCACATCGCATCATACCCTTCTTGAGTCCTAGGCAAAGTTGTGACGAAGTATATAGTTATGTGCTTCCACTTATACTGTGCTATCGATAGTGGTTACAATAACTCTGATGGCTTCTAATGCTCAACCTTTACTTGCTGAAAAGTGAGACACTTTTCCATTAAAAGCGTGGCATCCTTTTTCATTCTGGACTATTGCCTGGGTGGATGCTGAAACGACACTGGTGCACTTCTGCATGACTTCTTCCCTGAGATCCTCAATAATCGAAACTACCAACCATCCTCAGAACCTATCACCGTTATCCTTATCGAGCGATAATTCCTTGATTATTTCTCCTGCTAAAATTGGGTCCCAAAATTACATTAAATCATCATCATAAGCTTGTGCATTAAGCACCTTATATTGTATAACTGACCTTGCCACCATCCCGTAGATGTAGGCATGATGTTCCCCTATTGACCCTCAATTTATAGATCTAAAGGTCTTTCATAACCTTATGATGAAAATATTTTATTGCCACCAAAGATACTCCCGTTTTCGTGCTTAAAGCTTTGGTTACAACATTAGCCTTACCTGGGTGGTTATGGAGACCAAAGACGTAATCTTCCATGAGCTATTTCCATTGTCTCTGTTTGAGATTCAAATCTTTTTGAGTGAAAATATGTAGAGAATTTTGTGATCCAAGTACACCTTGAACTGTTCCATATACAAGTATTATATCTAGATCTTAAGGGCAAAGATAATTGGTCTAAGCTCAAGGTCATGCATTTGGCAGTTCTTCTTGTGAACTTTTAACTGTCTTGGAAAATAATCTACCACATTCTTACATCGAATTAATATATATCATAAACCCGCCCCCAATGCATTACAATACACGATATAGCCATTTCCTTGCTCTGGGAGGATAAGTATCAGCACTGAAGTTAGTCAAACTTTTAACTCCTGAAATGATCACTCGCACTTATCTGTCCACTTAAAGTGAACCTCCTTCTATGTTAACTTAATGAGGTGTGATGAAATTTGTGAAAAACCCTGGATGACCCTTTAATATCCAACGTGTCCCAAGAAACTTTTTATCTCAGTGACTGTCTTCAGTTGTTACCGATTTAGAACTGCTTTGACTTTAGCTGGATCCATAGAAATTCCGTGTACTAACACAACATGGCCTAGAAATTTTACCTCGACCATCCAAAAATTTCATTTACTGAACTTTGTATACAAATGATTTTCCCGGAGTACTTGCAAAGTCATGCATAGATGCTCCTTGTGGTCCACTCCTAAAGCTAAGTAAATTAATATTTCATCAACAAACACAACAACAAATGCTGTAGGTGAATTTATTTACTTAAATGACATAACCAATAACTCATAATGATCTTATCTTGTCAGAAATGCTGTCTTCTAAATATCTTCAGTTCTGACCCGTAATTGATGGTAATCGGATCAAAGGTCTATCTTTAAAAATGTACTCGCGCCTCGTAACTGATCGAATAGATCATCAATTTGAAGCATATGATACTTATTCTTAATCATGACTCTATTGAACTACTAGCAGGTCAATGTAAAGTCCGAGTGAATTGTCCTTGTTCTTAGCAAAAAGAACTAGTGCACCCCATGGTGACACATTTAGTCTAACAAAGCCCTTAGAAAATAAATCTTCTAATTGGATATTTATCTCATTTAGTTCATATGGATCCAACTGGTATGGAGGAAGACGCCTAAATGTATCTTTATCACAAAGTCAATCTCTCTCCATGGTGGTAACCCTGTAAGATCCTCCGAAAACATGTTCGGGAAATCCCATATAATCAGATAGTCCAAGACCATACGGTCAGGAGTATCTTGTGCCACAAGGCTCAAAATCCATCCAAGGTATTTTTGGTTTTCCTTAGTGTTAGTGTATCCGTAAGGATGATTCATGAATTGTTCACTCTTAAATATGTGGTTGGACCCATCCATCAATAAGACCGAATCACTATACTGATAACATTATATCGTGGCATTCAAATAAGATAGCCAGTCCATCCCAAGGATTACCTAGAATCCATGTCCATGATAATTAAGTTATACTCAAGAACATACTTTGGCGCAACAATAATGCAATTACGACAAAAATGATTTAGGGAAATACCTCAACCGATCGGAAGACCCACGAAAATAGGTGATAAAAGCTATCAACCATAAGACCCAAACTACAAGATAAATAATTGGATATATATGAATGAGATGCAACATAATGAAATAATTCTCAAACCCGCATATCATAAATTAAAATCACAACTTCCATAACCGTGACGTCTGGTTGAGTTGTTCGTCATGTGAGGGCATAAGCATGCCCTTGGTTAAAATTTTTGTTTTGATTGCCCTACTTATTTGATTGTACTTGCCCATCATACCCTGGGCTATGACATAAACCATTATTATTGTACCTACCCTACTGGAATCCATCAGTGTGATGTGGATACTGGGTGGGAGTACTAAAATTTGTGTTCTTCACTGGTTGAAATATGGAACCTTGATTGTTAGGTTGAGGACCGTTGCATTTTTGGAGGAATCCCCTATTCCAATGGTTTTGTTCTCCTTATATGAAACACCATTTGTCTGGCTGCATTAACCAATCACCATGACCCTTTGAGGAACCATTTCCCACTATACCTTTAGTTTTGCAAAGAACCTACTAGACCCATTGTCTCTAGGTTTCTTTCCACCGATGTTTTGTCCACCATTGTAACCTCTTATCTTCTCTTTGATTAGTTTAGCATTCTCGAAATCCATATCTAACTTGATGGATTTAATGATAGTTTCCTTGAACCCACAAGCATCTTATCTGACTATGAATCATAGGTTAGACGGATTAAGACCTTTATGAACAAACGAGTCTTTTCTTTCTTATCACCCGCTACATACTTATCATAATCTGACAAGCTTTCAAAATTCACCTCATATTCTCCAACAGACATCTTTACTTGGAACAAGTTACGAAACTCATCCCCCTTTCCATCATGGTAAGCTTCTGGAAAGTATGGGTCCAAAAATGTTGCCTTGAAACCTTTCCAAAGGACTGCCCTACTCAAACTAGTCTGATAGGACATCCACTATTTATGGGACTGGTTCGTAAATTGAAATGTTGCCACATGGACCCAATAAGTAGGATTACTTCAAGAACCTAAAAAATACCAATGACGTGCTATCGCAATTCCTCGGCCTCTTCCAATCCTGCAATAGCACTAAACCTAGGGGTATTGATTTTCCTAAACTCCTTTAGTATAGGACTCTAATGTTCTCTACTGAGATACCGTTGCCTTGGTTATATTGAGAGAAAATCGTCCAAGTTCCTGAGTAATTTGAGTAACTCATTAGTGTTTCCACGAGTAGGTCTACCTCTTCTGCATGTAGACATTCTAAAGAGGGGATTATAGTATATAATAAAATAAAATATAAATAACTTTTGATAAAAGAATAATGAAATGCAAGTACACTCCCCGACACACACATAGCCTATGCTCTGATACCAAGTTGTGATGCTCCAATTTTGGGTGTCAAATGCAGAAAACTTTTTTACTTTGATTTCATTTGAGAAAATCCCATTTAGTGCATACTTGATTTATTGATTTGTATTGCAAAATATAATTTTCTTATTTTTATCAAATTGTGACCGTTGATTATAATAGTATCATTTATGATAAAGAGTTTCCCATTTTCATAGAATAACTAATAATTAAAGAAAGTCTACATCATTTTGTCTTATTAGAAACCAAATTTAAATACTTGCATAAAAGTTCACATGATAAAAACCATTGTTTGAAATTAATTTAGACATTTAAAATAAATTTTAAACAGATCTCTACTGGCACGTAAATCCTTCATTGCCTCTTATAATTTGGTTGCCTTCATCTTTCGCTATAGTACCATGGGGGGGATGGTGGGGTATGAGCATGTGCCTAGTAGGAGAAATACTAGCAGAGTACTATGTATAAATGAATATCTATAGATACAAAGTGTATTTTAACAATTATGCAACGGTATTTCATTTGATTAAATGCTCACATGAAGTTGTATCGTAACCATGCAATTGACGTTTTGACTATGCAACTCTGGCGATGAGCTTATTCACACTTAATACTACCCATATCCCATTAACGATTAACGTACTTTAACATTTTTCGAGTTATTTCATAAACTTCCCTTTACATTAATGGGCATCATTCTCAAAATCATATTTTCACCTGATTAATCGAGGTAACAATCCATGAGTGTTATACAACCTTTCACCGATTGCCATCGTGCCAAAATATGCTCCGGATCAGTGGTCTGGGGACAAAGTATTAAGACACACCCTAGGGCTCAAGTGCTTTATTAAATTTCTCGGTAATCTCTGAGTATCTTTTATTTCTTACATTTTTG
Organism: Sambucus nigra; assembly: GCA_949130495.1. Classification (NCBI taxonomy): domain Eukaryota; kingdom Viridiplantae; phylum Streptophyta; class Magnoliopsida; order Dipsacales; family Adoxaceae; genus Sambucus; species Sambucus nigra. Next base: position 625,045,677 of record OX422210.1, on the reverse strand, counting down.
TAACTCTTTCCTTTTTCTTTTACATTTATTTTCCCTTTTCCTTTTATCCTTTATTTTATACCTCGTTCAATGAGGCCACAACACCCGAGACAAGATTAGTTTGGAATCATCATGAAAGTTCACATGATAAAAAACATTGTTTGAAATTTAGTTACACATTTAAAATGAATAGTGTAATCGCTTGTAAATCCTTTTTTGCCTCTCGTAATTTCCTTGCCTCTATCTTTTCCAGAAGTACCGCGGGGGGTGGGGTGGGGGGTGGGGAGATGGTGGAGTATGAGTGTGTGCTAAGTAGGAGAAATACTATAAGAGTGTTACTTACCATGGAATATCTATACATATAAAGTGTATTTTAGAAATTTTGAAATCATCCTTCATTTGATTAAGTGTTCTCATTCAGTTGTATCTGTAATACCCCTTACTTTTATGATTATTTATTTTCGCATTCTCAAAATTATTAATTTGATTAAGGAAAATTAAATTGGGTTTCGGTAAATATTAATTACCGAGTTATGGATTAATATTTATTATTTTAATTTTTACTTGCGTGTGACAAGTAAATAGATATGTGATTTATTATATGTCGCGTATGAGTGAAAAGCGACGATTTATTATTATATGTCAATAAAGTGTTACATTAATGGAATGATATATTTTATGGGCGACACGTACTGTGCGCACGTGTCAGGCCCAGTTAATGAAATTTGGGAGTATATGTAGTTGGATGATTCAGATAACCTTTTTTAGTGCACCGGTGTTCCAAAATGGGTCGAAATAGTCTTGAATAGCTACCTGAGTGCTATGATTGGGTTTTCGGGGCTTTTTAGACATAATAGTACCCGTATAAGGTTAGGATGGTCTTTTTACACCTAGGATTTAGTGGGAAAACGGTATTAGGGTGTGTTTAAGAGGTATTTAAGGGTAGGGGAAGCGGATGGAAGCCCACATTTAACCTCCTGCATATTTTAGTTAAAGAGAAAGTTGAAGAGAAGAGAGAAAAAAAAAATAAAAGGGAGAGAAAGGCTTGGAGAAGAGAAGAGAGGGACCCATCTACAAATTCAACCCTTCAAAACAATCGAAACTTTGGATCTAGATCCTCAAAGACAAATAGTTACTTGCTATAAATTGTATGTTTATGTAGTTAATCACTTTTATTGTTAATGGTGCAGAAATCTGTGATTTAAAGGTTTAAAGGTTGAAACTTTGATTTATTAATTATGAGATTTACATCATAATTAATCTTTGATTAGAATTCAAAATTAGTTGATGATTATTAGATATAAATTTTGTAATTAATTATTGGTTTACAATGATGAGCATATAGAACAATGATAGGATGTTGGAAATAATAAAAACTCACATTGGGAAAATACTGGGTTGGATTAATTGAAGTTTAATTTAGAATCCTAAGGTTTTAATGATGGATTTGGGTTTAATTCTATGTTATATACATTTGCAATGTTGATATAATGATTTGTGATGTTAATTTTGTGTTTGGGGTGCCTTGGAACCTCCATTTGAGGGTTTCGAGGAGAAAACCCAAGGAAGAAGATAATAGACAACCCAGAATCAGTTCGCTCAACTGAATCAGTTCGGTCTGCCAAGTGAACCGATTCAGTTTCTCGGAATGTCTAGTTTTTGTTTATGTGTTATTCTGACCTGTTAGAGCTCGCGAAATGATCGTAAGGGCTTTTGGGTAGAGTGGGATTACTAGGGAATGCTTTTCAGGGTTCGGTATGCATGATAGGCCAACGAATATATGGGTTTGGGCGAGGAGAACTCAAAATTCAAATGAGTATATACTTAAATGTACAATTAGAAACTTAGTTTGAACTTTGGGGTTTGGGAGACTCGTACGTTGTGGGATTTTGAACAAGGCATATATATATATATATATATATATATATATATATGTGTGTGTGTGTGTGTGTGTGTGTGTGTGTGTGTGTGTGTGTGTGTGTGACTGCTATGTGTTTATATTGAACATACCTATTCAGTAGTTCTAGCGTTAGGAGGTTCTTATAGTGGAAAATCCACCCTGGCATTGACCAGCAGGTGTTGGACTGATTCCCTAGGTCATAGTACTGTTGCATTATCACTATACATGTGTGAGGATAAGTATTGGTCTAGAGATTGGTTGGGCGCGATGTGGTATTGTTGTGACTCCCGGACATATGTTTATAACTGCCTCCATTGTATGTGTTTACATTTCAGTTCGGTGGTGAGATTTCGACCTGGAGGCTCAGTGTGATGCGTGATGCCTGCAGCCCGATAGCTCACGAGGGATGTATCCACGAGGTCCGTGCTATGAGAATATGGTTATACGTATATAGCGAGTGATATATATATATATATTTTTTTTAGTGTATATCTATTTATAGCTCGAGTGCAGATATGTTCTATTTATTGGGTGAATAATTATCTATAGCACGTGTGTCGCTACGATATTATTCGTGAACATATACCTAGTTAGGGTAATTTATACTTAGCTAATAGAGAGCGAGGTTAGGCTTGGATAATGGTTATATGTACAAGTTAGATTGGGTAGTTTTGTTAGGATAATAAAATGAATGCGTTAAGTGCAAACTATAAATGAGAGGCGAGGCTTATCTCATGTGAGCGCTACTGTTTGATTAATTATGAATGTAATACACTATGTGTTTTTATCGGTTTAAATACTTAATTACTTGCAAAATATTTTTAAACTTTTCGAGCTTTGATCCACGGATAATTTTATTTCTTGTTTTTCTTTTTAGAACCCTAGTGTGTGCAATAACATCAATTGTGACAATATGGATAGATCCTTTCTTGCCGTTGCAGTTGATGTTGACGCTACAGGATTTGACACAGCCGCCTCAACTGTTTCTATCTATACAGGATCTTTCATTTCTTATATTTCATTTTGGGCATGTTTTCCGTAGTTTGGATAAGAGTTTATTTATATCTGAGAGATATTTCATTATTCAGTTTTATTGTAGTGGATGATTATTATTTGGTGACCAATGGTTTATTAGGCTCACATTATTTATTTATTCATGCATGATATTTATCCTGTTCATTTAGTTGTATGGTTTTTATTCATATTATTTTGTATTGCTTATTGCGACAGTGGTGCTGAGAATGAAATCATATCGAGATTCCTGCTTTATTTTGATAAAGGATTGACCACCCGATATTGAAATAAGTGGGTTGTCACAGTTTGTATTAGAGCATCAGGTTTTAGTGTCCTTAGGATCTGTGCGAACTTGCTACATTGTCGGCATAGTGCTTCTTGAATTGTAGAGCCAATGCTTAGGACTGTTGTTTCATATTACGTATTTACATTCTTCAGCTATTGTATATATATTTGAAATGAATCTCAAATAATTTTGGTTTTCTTTTTGATGCCAAATTCCAGGATAGGTAGACCAACACATGCCACAAGGAGGGCTATAGAGGGAGAGGCTCAGCAGGAGCCACGGGCCACTAAGGGGACTGTGACCACAACATAGGTCACAACTATAGCTTCACAGGCAGTTAATGCCTCCATGAATGCCCTAGCATAGTATTTTACCCAAGCATAGCCACAATTGCCACAAGTAGAACAAGTTCAGTCTCACATATTGCCATTAGTTTGGGAGCGAGTAAGAGAGGCCTTCTAGAAGGTCGACCCACTGGAATGTTCCGGTGTGGTGAGGATGTTGTAGCCACTTGCCAATTGAAGAAGGACATCCTGAGGCATTTCTGTATGGTGGAGTGCAACGACACTCAAAGCAGGTGCTATCTACGTTCAAGATAGATGGGGTAGCTTTTTAATGGTGGGAATCGATTTCCATATCGGAAGAGAGGGATATGATGACTATCCATGAGTTTTGGGTGCAGTTTGATCATATGTTCTTTCCGTCAACAGTTCAGACAGAGATGAGAAGGATAATTTTAGATCTCTCACAGGAGGGTCGAACGATGGCCGAGTACGAGGAGGAGTTCACTCGTCTGGCAAACTTTATGCTGGATGAGGTGAACATCGAGGAAAAGAGGGTCCTAAAATTTACAAATAGGTTTACTTTGAGGATTATACAACATTTATTAAGGAAAACGACGTTAAGGACTTATACTAAGGTCATTAACGCTGTATTGCCCCATTTCCAGGACCATCGTTTCCATTTAAGGGTATTATAGAGGACAGGAGAGTCTAGCCAGTAGGGAAAGATTGGGGGTAGCGATGTGTGCCGTAGTAGCAGGGGAGGTAAGATGAGAGGGATTCCCAACAGGAGGACTCGGATAAGAGATTCAGGATGATTAACTACAATTTTAGGCAGGGCTAACAATATATCCCACAGGGCCACTAGGGCCATGGGAACCAGACTGGAGGCCAGGAGGGCTTGAGACAGAGGCAGCCTCGTTAGGGCCAGTAAGGCTAGAGGTTGGTAGATTTTATAAGAAGGTGCATCATATGTGGGAAGAAAGGCCACCTGCAGCATGTGTTCCCAAATAGGGATATGGGTCAGCACCAGGATGCCCATCCGGGGCAGTAGTTACAGCAGCTTCCAGCCTCACTGAAAGTTCTAGCATTGTCATCTATATACAAGGGAAATTGGGCGTGTATATCACGTCCAAGGACCTCTTTTACCTCTAGTGCCACCAGTGATTGAGGGTATGTTTTCAATCCATGTGCACATGGGATGAGTTTTGTTTAACACGGGAGCGCCACATTCATTTATTAGCACTAGATTCATACGTGCGATGGGTTTAGCGGATTTAATATCAGATATCATTATGATTGTAGATTTATCGCTGGGTGGCAGGACTCTAATTCATTTTATCTACAAGGGAGAGGGTTTGAACACAGGGAGTTTATGCTTAGTAGAAAATCTGCTCATTTTAGATATGGATGAGTATGATGTTATTTTAGGTATGGACTAGTTAGGGATGTATAGAGACATAGTGGACTATTATAGTAGGTCTATCATGTTTGCTATTCCATGGCAGGATATGTTTCTTGTGGAGATGCCTCATCCGGAGGGAGGGTCGATCACACACATATATTACATTGAGGAGGATACTTCTGAGTGTAAAATCATCTTTCTAGATTTAATCCTTTTAGGTAGGGACTATGCTACTGTGTTTTATGAGATACCATGGTTGCCTCGGATTCGGGAGATTAAATTTATGATCGATTTAGCATCAGGGACTACGTCAATAGCGCGAGCGCCGTATCAAATGAATCCTTTAGAGATGTGGGAGTTGAGGGATCAGATTCAGTAACTATTGAGGCAGGGTTTTATCCTCTGGAGCACATAACCTTAGAGTGCTCCAGTTCTATATGTTAAGAAGAACGATGGATCATTGAGATTGTGTATTGAGTATCGAGAGTTAAACAAGGTCAAAATTTGGAACAAGTATCCGTTGTCGCGTATTAATGACTTGTTTGATCAACTGAGAGGAGTTGTTTACTCCTATAAGATTTATTTGAGATCGAGGAACCGACGATTGCGTATCTGGGAGTAGGATGTCCTTAAGACCACAGTTTTTACAACATATGGGTCTTATGGGTTCAAGATTATGCCATTCGGGCTAACTAATGCGCCAACAGTTTTCATGGATCTCATGATCAGGGTGTTCAGGGATTTCTTGGACCAGTTTATCATTATGTTCATAAATGACATCTTGATTTATCCTTGAACATAGGTCGAGAACGTAGAGCATTTATGTATGGTTGTTTAGACTTTGAGGGACCATTAATTATATGCTAAGTTCGAGAAATGTGGAATTTGGTTTTGGGAGCTACAGTTCTTGGGTCACATTATCTCCGAGATAGGGATTTCTTTTGATCCGAGTAAGGTGTTAGTGGTGAGGGAGTGGGGTTAACCGACAACACTAATATAGGTTCATAGTTTATAGGGGTAAGCAGGGTACTATTGTTGGTTTATCGGAGGATTTTCCTAGATTGCGGGTCTTTTGATGAATTTAACTTATAAGGGAGTGCCTTTTGTTTGGGATGACTACTGTTAGCTAGATTTCTATGAGCTAAATGACAAGTTGACTTTATCTCCAATGCTTATATTACCTAAGGGAGGAGTGGAGTAATTTATTTTATCGATGTGTCCTTAGAGAGACCTGGGGGAGTTATACAGCAAGAGGAGCGGGCTATAGCTTATGCATCTCTGAAGCTTAAGAAGCACGAGAATAACTATCCCATGCACAATTTTGAGTTACCGACAATCATTTTTTCCTTGACGATTTAAATGCACTATCCACTGGGGGAGAAATTTTAGTTTTCACGGACCACAATTCACTACAGTATCGTTTCACGTAGAAGGAATTGAACATGAGGCCATATAGGGCTTGAGTTCATGAAGGATTATTAGTTTGACATCCAGTATCATCTGGGAAGGCTAATATAGTGGCAGATGCATTGAGCCATATGCCGATAGGGCAGTTGGCAGTAGTATGGAAGGAAAAATGGGTTGAGCTTCGTCAGGAGGATGAGGTAGTCCAGGCTTATATAACAATGATGATCATCATACCCAAGATCATTTTGAGGGTTGTGAAGGCACATGGAGGGTATCCTTCTTGTCAGGAGAGGATTCAATAGTTATTGGTGGGTGGAGCAGAGTCTTACTCAGTCAGTTCCAAGGGTGTATTACGCTTTAATGGGAGGTTGATTGTCCCAAACGATAAGGACTTACGATGCGTAGTTATGGAGGACCTTATTATTCTCCCTTTTATTGGTTAAAAGCGGGGGAAAATAAAATTCTTGGGCCAAACTTGATTTAGGAAATGTGAACAAAGATTGAGTTAATCATGAGTCATATTCGGGTAGCTCAGGACCGACAAAAGAGTTATGCCAATGCGAATCGGAGATTTTTGGAGTTTGACGTGGGTGATCAGGTGGGGTTCGGGAAGAAAAGGGCACCTAGGTATGTGGGGTATTTTCCTATCATCAAGAGGGTAGGACCAATTGCATATATGTTTGCCTTACCCGAGCATTTATAGCGGATTCACGACATGTTTCACGTGTTGTCGTTGATAAGGTATCTCAGTGATGACGTGGCTTACTAAGATATAGCGTTGGAGGATACTGACTTATAGTCATATATTTCTTATGAGGAGAGACTTGTTGCCATTTTGGGCCATAGCGAGCAAAAGATTCGGTCAAAGGTGGTACCATTAGTCCATGTACAGTGGAGACACCACAATGTTATCGAGTCGACATGGGAGCATGAGGATGACATGCGAGAAAATGATTTGGAGCTCCTTGTGGCAGGTATGTTCGAATTTTAAGGAGGAAATTTTATTATTAGGGGGAAAGAATGTAATACCCTGTACTTTTATTATTATTTAATTTTTGTGTGCTTATTATTATTAATTTAATTGGGAGAGATTAAATGTGATTTTTGTAAATATTAATTAACGAGTTAAGGATTAATATTTATTATTATTATTTTTACTTGCGTGTGATAAGTAAATAGATATCTGATTTATTATATCTCGTGTATGAGTGAAATAGAATGGTTTACTATTATATATCGATAGGGTGTTACAACGAAGAATCGATATATTTTATGGGCAATGCGTACTGTGCGCAAGTATCGGTCTTGGTTAATGAGATATGGGTGTATTTATAGTTGGGTGACTTGGATGACCTTTTTGAGTGCACCGGTGATTCAGAATGGGTCGAAATAGTCCTAAATAGGTACCCAAATGTTATGATTGGGTTTCAAGAGCTTTTTAGACATAGCATGACCCGTATAAGGGTAGGATGATCTTTTTACAGCTAGGTTTTAATGGAAAAATAGGATTAGGGTGTGTTTAGGAGGTATTTAAGGTTAGGGGACGTGGATGGAAGCCCACCTTTAGCTTCTAGAATATTTGAGTTAGAGAGAAAGTTCAAGAGAAAAGAGAAAAGAAGAAAAATGAGAGAAAGGCTAGGAGAAGAGAAGATCGGGACCATCTTCGGATTCAACCATTCATAACAATCGAAACTTTGGATATAGATCCTAAAAGGCAAGTAGTTACTTGATTTTAATTACATGTTTATGTAGTTAATCACTTTCATGGTTAATGGTGTAGAAATCTGTGATTTAAAGGTTTAAGGTTTAAATTTTTATTAATTAATTAAGAGATGTTGATCATAATTAATCTATGATTAGAATTGATAATTAGTTGATGATGATCAAGTAGACATTTTGTAATTAAAGTCGAGTTTATAATGATGAGCATATGGAAGAATGATAGGATGTTTGAAATAATAAAAACTCAAATTGGGTAAATTCTGTGTTAGATTAATTGAAGTTTGATTTAGAATCCCAGGGGTTCGATGATAGATTATAAGGACATATTTTATAAGTCCTGTTTACATTAGTGTATGTTGTATATCGATACAAACCATCGAAGAAAAAGTTCAAGTTTGAAGATACATGAAGACGGATCCAAATATCAAAAGTTCTTCAACATTCAAGCCTCTGGGAGATAAATTTTGGTAAGGATGTATCTAAGTACCTTAACGGTTCATTTAAAGTGTTATGATATTTTTTCTAAAATATTTTTTAAGTGCTGAGGCGTTGTTTTTCGTCAAAATAATTTTCTAAGTGTTGATGCGAATTTTTAAAGAAAAAATAAAATTTTTATTTTCGCTCTTTCATTCGAGCGACTTGAGCATGTCGTTCAAACGACATGTCTATGTCGCACGAAGTTCGTTCAAGAGACATTTGTCCTCATTCGAGCGACATCCCTGTTTCGTTCGAGAGATCTTCCGACTCAACTTTTCTACATAAAGCGGGTTAAATGACTCCATTTTCGTTAAGAACAACTAATGAATTTCTTTCTGCATAAACTGCATACATCAAATTACCTATGTCTTTTTCTTTTAGGGTTCAAACCTTTGTTTTTTAATTCAAAAAAATCCCAATTGTTTAGTGAATTATTTTGGAACCCAAGATACATATTTGGTAAAGTTTCTTGTGTAAAGAGGATAAATTTATGGCTTAAGACTAAGTGTCATTTGAGAGTGCTTATGGGTATTCCTTGTTGATTCAGGACTGCGTGTTCTTGTGGGCTGCTGCGGTTGATCCATTCCTGACTTTAGGATGCATGTCTGTGTGAGTATCAACGTGATATTCATTGCAGATTTCATTGTGTATGTAAGTTGCGATTTATTTTACATAGTGAAATAAAAAAGGTTTTATCTTTTGGATTTTTTCCTGAAGTCTGTGAGTTCAAAATTTATTTATGATGGTTTTATTTTACCCACATAGATGTATGTTTAGGGCTGATTTAAATTGGTTTAAAAATTGACTCTAATTAGATAAGTTTACCATTGGAATTTGTGAATTTGGTTCAAATCAGTATCCCACCGCTTTCTCAAATTTGTATCAGAGCAGGTTTCTTTTAGTTATCGAGTGATCCTTGTTTTTTGCAAAAATTATTGTGATATTGATTTGTTTTGAAAAATCATAATTTTTTCGATGGAGCACTTATGTAATCGGAGGCCCCCTTAATGGCACAAGTTAGAGTTTTGATGATTCAAATATTTTGAATTTGACGTTTGCGAAAAGAATTAATTTTTTGGAAAAAAATTGTGATTTTAAATCTGTAATGGATCTTCTATAAACGGTTCAAAATCAAAGAGATTTTTATCATGAGAAATTTGTTTCTCTGGACCATGACTTTAATGCTATAAAATTGTCCAAAAAGGAGAGTTATGATAGTGTCCTATTTTTAGAAAACGAATTGGAGGACTATAAAAACTCTAAGGTTTGTGTTTGTGCCAATGAGGATACGAATATTTTAATCGATGAGTTTGTGGCACGTGAGGATACTCTCAAGGATAAGTGTGTGTATTTTAAGGGAGAATGTGATACACTTTTAAGAATAATTGAAAATTTAGAGAAGGAGTCCCTAAAATTGGAAGAGTCTAATTTTTTACTTGAGTAAAGAAGTTTAGAGTTAAAAAATGATTTGACAGACTCGAGTAGTATTGGTAGTAATGGTAATGGCTCATTGTGTTATAATGTTTAGAGTATTAAAGCCAAGACATTTTTTTAGAGGGTCAACCAATCCCAAGGAAATTAGAAAATGTCAACCCATACATGTCGTTCCACCCATTTACACATGTTCACATTGTGGTAGGAAAGGTCACCTTAGGAAATTTTCTTTTTATCTTAGAAGAAGTACTAGGAAGTTGAAGTCTAGTATTCCCTTGGTTCCCATAACCCCCATGCATCGTTGCACACCTATTTGGGTTAGGAAATCTTTTTTAGAAGCACTAGATGTTAGACTAGTTGATTCTCGATTGCTAGCACATGATTCTTCTCTTGTTATATCTTATAGATGATTGTGTTCGTATGGTTTGTTTGTTATACGCTAGTTGTGCTTTATAATATATATTTGCTAGTGTTATGACATGTGTACTTTTTATATTAGATTTTTGTTTTTGATATAACTTTTGAAAAAATACAAAAAAGATTTTATTTTGACAAAATTAAAAAAAAAATCCAAAAAGATTTTTGTATTTTGGTCTACACTATATATGGATGGACATTTAGGAGGAGCGAGTCACAATTTCATTCCATATCCATGTGACGGTTTGATAGTGTTTTGATATGCATCATCATTTCATTTTTGTTCTTTATAATGTTTGGAGCCATCAAGATGTAATACAAGACTAATATCTACATGTTTTACTCTTAGTTTCCTTTAATGCACAGTTGCACGAATTTGTTTGATTATTGTACTTTTTAAATCACATATTGGTCGAAGTGTTTTCATCTCAATACCGTCTTTAAAACGAACCAAATGTGATAAAACTTAACAATTAAAGTAGTGCATGTGAGAACCGTTTACCACGAGGTATTAAATTGCAAAAAATGATGAGTGTTCACGGGAATGGGCTGTGAGAGTACAAAATTAACTCCTCGTGAAAGCCACCGTTTAAAAGACTCCAAGAAAAAATCAAGGCAATAAAAAGGTAAATATGCCAAAAATTGGGGCCAATAGGATTTCTATAAGGAGATAAAAATAGATCACCTCAAAGAAAAATAAATGCATTATTATTTATGAGGGTGTTCAGTTGGAAATATGTAAAAAACGGGTTTGCACGTCATGACAAAGTCTTGAAAAAGCATTAAATAGTTTTAGACATTATTGGTGTGGAAATCATTTTAGACTTTGATGTGTCGATTAGATTGAGCTGATATCATATAAATTCATATTTTTTGACACCTAAGGACGATTTTGAGATTATTTGTTAGGAGTATCCATATTAATCATGCACATATGTTATGTTTGATTGCATTGATTTTCCTATTGAATTTGTTCACACTCATTCATTCTATTTCCATGATTTGGTTATCTTAGTGTAAATTCATGGTGTGTGATTTTTGTAAAATTATTTTTGCATTTTGGTGTGAAGAAATGAAAAATGAAAAATAGTTTGTGGAATGATTTTTAGTATCTTTTAATGATCGTAGTTGTTTGCTATGGCTTTCGTGAGAACTCTATGTTTTTTTTGTTTATTCTCTTTCTTGTCTATTTCGAACAAATAAAAAGGGGGAGAACGAATTATGGGGGAATTTTACTTATGGGGGAGATTTGAGATTTGACATTTATTTTGATGCTATGTTTATCTCATTTCAAACTCGATTCTTCATGAAGGTATTTGCTTTGTCTTATGTGTGTAGGTACAAATATTGATGATCATATGTTGCACACCCTGATGAGGAAAGCTTGAAGATTTGAAGATTCGATGTTGAAGATTTTTTTAAAAATGCTTTTATCTTGCATTTTTAGTACCTTTTCAGTTTTGGGATTCATGGGAGGGTATCAGATCTGTATTGGCATTTTTATTTGAAAATTCAAATATTTTTATTTTGTGCTGTCATAGACATAGCGGGAGATTTGTAAGGACATAATTTATAAGTCCTCTTTACATTATTGTATATTGTATACCAATACAAACCGTCAAAGAAAAAGTTCAAGTTCGAAGATACATGAAAACGGATTCGAATATCAAAAGTTATTCAACATTCAAGATTTCGCGAGATTAATTTTGGAAAGGATTTGTTTAAGTACCTTCACGATTCATTTAAAGTGTTGGAATATTTTTTCTAAGATATTTTCTAAGTGTTGAGGCATTGTTTTTTGTGAAAATATTTTTCTAAGTGTTGAGGAGGATTTTTAAAGAAAAAATAAAAGTTTTAGTTTTGCTCTGTCGTTTAAGCGACTTGAGCATGTCGTTCAAATGACATGTTATGTCACCCAAAGCTCGTCCTCGTTCGAGTGACATCCCTATTTTGTTCGAGCGATCTGTCGAGTCAACTTTTCTATATAAAGCTTGTTAAATGACTCCATTTTCGTTAAGAAGACCTAACGAATTTCTTTATACGTAAACTGCATACAAGAAATTACCTATATCTTATTCTTTTAGGGTTCAAACCTTTATTTTTTAATTCACAAAAATCCCAATAGTTTAGTGAATTGTTTTGGAACCCAAGATACAACTTTGGTAAAGTTTCTCGTGTAGAGAGGATAAATCTATTGCTGAAGACTAATTGTCATTTGAGAGTGCTTGTGGGTATTCCTTATTGATTTGGGACTGTGTGTTCTTGTGGGATGCTGTGGTTGATCCATTGTTGACTCTAGGCTATGTGTCTATGTGAGTATATGCATGATATTCATTGCAGATTTCATTGTATATGTAAGTTGTGATTTATTTTACATAGTGAAATAAAAAAGATTTTCCCTTTTGGGTTTTTCCTAAAATTTGTGTGTTAGCAATTTATTTATGATGGTTTGATTTTACCCTCATAGATGTACGTTTTATGGTTGATTTAAATTGGTTTAAAAATTGACTCTAATTAAATAAGTTTACAATTGGAATTTGCGAATTTGGTTTCTCATAGATTCAGGGTTAATTAAATGTTATTATACTTCTGAGATGTTAGTATAATGATGTAGGATGTTAATTTTGTGTCTGGGGAGGCTTGGGACCTCCATTTGAGGGTTTGGAGGAGAAAAACCCAAGGAGAAAGATGACAAGCATCCTAGTGAACCGAATCGGTTTGCTGGGGGAGAAAATGGGTTAGCTCAATAAAATTGGTTCAGTCTCCTAAATGAATCGATTCAGTTTGTTGTCCTGCTTTATTTTTGTTTGTGTGTTATTTTGACTGAGTTAGAGTCGGAGGAATGATCGTAGGGACTATTGGGGTAGCATGAGATTATTGGGGAATGCTTTTCAGGGTTTGATATGTGTGATAGACCAATGAGTTGATGGGTTCAGGCGAGGAGAATTGGGAATTCAAATGTGTGAACACTTAGATGTACAATTTTGAAGTCGACTTGGACTACAGGATTTAGAAGACTCGTATGTTGTGGGATTTCTTACAAGGTCAATATTATATATATATATATATAAGTAATAGAGGAATTATATATATATAATGTGTGTGTGTGTGTGTGTGATTTCTATGTGTTTATATTGAATATATCTACTTGGTAGTACTATCATTAGGAGGTTGTGCTTAGTGAGCAATCCACCTCGGTGTTGACTAGTAGGTGTTGGATTGATTCCTCAGGTCATGGTATGATTGCATGACCACTATCTATGTATGAGGATAGGTATTGGTTTGGATACCAATTGGGTACGATGTTGTATGGTTGCAACCCCCAAACATATGTTTATGACCGCCCCATTCTATGTGTTTATGTTCGGGTTCAGTGGGGATATTCCTCCCCAGTGGCTCAGTGTGATGAGTGGAGCCCGATAGCACACGAGGAATGTATCCGTGAGGTCCATGCTCTAAGAATGCAGTTATTCGTATATAACGAATGATATATATCAAGGTTCTAAAAAACGCGGGGCGTGATCGAGGCGTGGAGGCCAAGCCTTAAGCCTTCGAATTCTAGGCGGGCCTAGGCGTAAAAAGGCGTGAAAAGACGTTTAGGCCTTTTTAATATATTTTAATATTTTTTAACCATAACAAGGCTATTAAAATACTAAAATTGTACATATAATAAATATATGTCTGAATATTTGCAAATAAAAATACTATTTGATTATTTTGGATGAGATAATGGTCCGGTTTGTAAAAAAAATATTTAAAAGGAGATATTGTTTCACTAAAGCATTGTTGTTTTTAGAGAAAAAGTACGCCTGAAGGGTTTTACCAAGCATAAGGCGTCAAAATCATAAGGCGGGGCGTTTCTCCTAAGCCTCAAGCCTAGGCATGCCTAGACGGAGCCTAGGCGGGTTTTTTAGAACAGTGATATATATGGATGTTTATTTGATATAGTGTGTATATCTATTTATAGCCCTAGAAGCTATGTTATATTTATTGGATAAATAATTATCTATAGCATGTGTGCCACTACTATATTGTTTATGGATATATACCTAGTGGGGGTAGTTTATACTTAGCTAATAGAGAGTATTAGCAGGGTTGACCTTGGATAATGGTTATATTTCCTAGTTAGACTGGGTAGTTTAGTTAAGATAATAAAATGATTGCATTAGGTGCACATTGTAGATGAGAGGTGAAGTTTATCTCATGTGAGTGCGACTGGTAGATTAATTATGAAAGTAAGACACTAAGTATTTTATCGATTCAAAATATTTAATTACTTGTAAAATATTTTAAAACTTTTTGGGCTTTGACCCGCGAACAATTTTGTTTTCTTTTTTTTCTTTTTAAAACCCCAGGTGTGAAGCAACAATAGTCGGGACAACAGGGATAGATCCTTTCTTTCCATTGCAGTAGCTGTGGACGCTATAGGATTTGACATAGCCACCTCAGTTGTTTCTATCTAGATAGGATCCTTTATTTCCAATATTTCATTTTGGGCATGTTGCTCGTAGTTTGGTTACGAGTTTATTTATATAAAATAGATATTTCATTATATAGTTTTATTGTAGTGGATTATTACTATCTGGTGATCGATGGTTTATTAGGTTCACATTATTTAATACTTTATTTATTCATACATTGTATTTATCATGTTTAATTAGTTGTATGGTTTTTATTCGTATTATATTATTTTCCTTATTGCGATAGTGGTGCTGAGAATGAAGTCATACTGAGATTCCTGCTTTATTTTAGTAGAGGATTGGACACTCGTTATTAGAATAGGTGGGTTATCACAGTATCGTAATCATTCAATTGACGTTTTGACTATGTAACCCGGGCAATGAGCCCACTCACATGTAATACTACCTATATTCCATTAATTTAATAATTAACATATTTTCACATTTTAAAGGTTTTTTCATAAACTTGCCTTTACATTAATGAGAACCGTACTCAAAATCATCTTCTCACTTGATTAATATGGGTAACCATCCATGAGTATTATATGACCTTTCATTGACTACCACTATGTGGGAATATGCTCCTGATTAGTGGTTTGGGATTTAAGTATTAAGCCACACCCTAGGGATCCAGGCCCTTTTAAATCTCTTAATTACCTCCGAGTATCTTTTATTTATTATGTCTTTGTAACCCTTTTCTTTTCCTTTTCCTTTTACATTTATTTTCCTTTTTCCTTTTATCCATTATTTTATACCTCGACCGATGAGACCACAATAATGGGGACGAGACTAGTCCCGACATACTTTATTTCCAATTTTTAGATTTGATCAAAATACCCGTTTTCATTTTAAACTCAGACTTGATGTTTTACCTTTGAAAACAAACTCTAATGAACAACCCTTGGTGAAATTTAACACTTTAATTTTAACTTCATTTCCATATACTCTTCACATCGATTTTCATTATTCATTAATACTAATAAACCATTGTGGGGGCATATTAAAAGCCTAATCATTCAGTTGACCAGCGCAACACGCAAGATGGACTGCCCGACCCAACTTTAAGATAATTATTGTATCATTCGTGTATTTACCATATGCTTAAATTCATGGGGATTGGAAAAAATTAGTTACAACAATCTCAAGAAGATATTCATGGACACTTATGTGCTATCTAGCAAGCTGGTTGAGTTACCTACGTAGTTCAGTCACTTATTTCTCTGTTTTAAAAATTATAAATCCTGACCCGGGCCAAAGGGATGAATTCTCGAGTATTGAGAGACACTATAATAAAATAGTAACCTCTATGTGGTCGTAGGCAAGTTGTCAAACCACGCACGTTGTTATTATGTGTGTGATTTTACTTTATATTCTTTGTGATTGTTTCGTGGAATTCTATTGTGATAATTCTTGTACTCACAATTGGCGCCATTTGTGGGAAGCGATTTCTATTTCTGCAAAAACCTTCACAAATAGAAAGACCGTAATGTCTCACCATAGCAACAACATTCCTCAGGTTGGCGATGTGCAAGAACACCCAATTCTACCCGGGGTTAGGTCGGAAATTTGTCAGCACACAAACCCAACCTTTCAAAGCAAGCCAAGGAACACCTAGATCTACATAGATCTCTAGGTTGGTTGACACTTACGAAGTCAGGTTTTGAGAATAAGAGGAGGTAACCCGCCTCCAGGTGGAAGAGAATACTCGCCTCTAGAGGCGACTCGAAAGAATGGAGAGAGATATCCATAGGGACACAAGAAAACATTATGACAAGACTCCTAGTCCTCGAGTGAGTAATAATCACAGTCGAGGGAGGAGTTCCAGGCATGGCTAGGATTGAACCGAACGTGGAAGATTAGAGCATGGTCAATCAGAGCGTGGACAGCCAGAGAGACGCCACAATTGGATCGATAGAATGAGAACATTAGGATTCTGGGCTGTAGAGAGATGGACCAACATCCAACCCATTATGAATCCAAATCCACTAGAGAGTTAGCTAGTAGAGATCTAAATACCCAAATGAAATCTCCTTTCTCAAGGGCGATCGAAGAAGAGGAGCCCCAAAAGAAGTTTTTCATTCCCAGGTTCAAGATTTATGATGAAAAGATAGATCCTGATCATCATAACCTAAATGTGACAAAGACAACTGGCTCCTCCTTATTGGATAGGAACATTCCACACATGCTTATTACATGCTTGGGGGTACACTACACCACCCATGCACTTATATACTTGTCTTTTACATCTTTGTAAATCATTGATCATTGAAAACCCTAGATGAAACTATATCAAACGCATGGTAGAGAGAGGAAGCTTGAGTGCTTGTAACCTAAGGCCATTAGTACCCTTTCCTAGTGGATTTCACACACACACACACACAAACACACACACACACACACACACACACACACACACACACAGTGGAATATGCCACAATTGGCTGAACCACTTATATATGGTGTTATCTTCCTCTTTGCCTCATTTCTTTCTATATTTTTATACCTGTTCATACTCCATCGTTGTGTTGGTTTGATCATACTTAACACATTGATTTGGTGATACCATTTCTAGTATCATCAATCTAGCGCCGTTTTTGGGAACAAATTATAACTTCTTCCTCATCTTTGTTTAGTTTTAACTCTTCGAATTCTCTAGTGGTGATCTAGCTCCGCTAAGGTGGGCCTGTATCACCATTGAAAGAGCTCTTATTGAGCCTCTCAAGCTTTTCTTTATATTTTCATCTTTTCTAGCCAAGGCATAGAGACGTGTTCGACCCTAGGTGCTTATGCCTAGGGAGGTAGGGTCAGGAATGCCCTGAAGATGATGATGATGAATAATATGATGATGAGGATGATAGATAATGTTGGGAGACTTATCAAATATTTGGAGATAATGTGCGACCAATTCATCCAAGCCGAGGATGTAATAGTAGGTCGACCTGAGAGTGTAGGCCAAGGGCTTTAGAATTAGACAAACTAATCAAGGGGTCAGTCTTTGATAGGATCGACCCAACAGTAGATGACCTGAGGAATTACCTTTCCAGATCTCAAAGCATTGATGGTTCCAGAAGGAATGATGGATGTGGTGACCACAGGCCTCCTCGAGGCCAAGATAAGGAACAACGTGATGTGAATAGCCGAGAGAGGACAGTTTCCAGAGATCTTGCAGTTTGTTTGGCTGATAGGAAGGGGGCTGGAGATAACGTTGCTCAAGCAAAGGTTACAGCTGCGATCGAGAGGCCTTAGAATGATTTTATACGGTGACTGGAGGATAAGATAAGGGACACACTGAAAAACCGAGATACCTTGCAAAGGGGTTACAATAAAGGCTCCCCCTTTGTGGGTAAGATCACGAGTTATCGAACCGCAACTAAATTCAAGTCGTCGATAGTCGCACCCAAGTATGACGGGAGCACAAATACCATCCACTATGTGGAGATGTACCAATCAGCTACTGATATCTACTCGGTCTCAGATGAGATGAGGTGTCGGGCCTTATGTAGCACACTTACCGGTGCTGCTCATGTGTGGTTTACCTCTCTTCCTAAAACTCAATAGAAAATTTAAAATCCTTGGTAGAGAGGTTTATACACAATTTTTTCTTCAAAGTGAGGATCCAAAAGAAGATGACACACCAGTTTTACATAAAGCAAGGTGAGGGAGTACATATCTTGCTTCAATAAGGAGAACTTAAAGGTTAAAGACTATAACAAAAACATTGCTATGACTTCCCTGATGGGAGGGTTGTAAAAAATAAAGGTCCTTTCGAAGCATACCGACGATCCTCCTAAATCCATGGCCAAACTCATGGCTATGGCCAGTAAGGTTATGAATGTGGAGGAGGTAATGGATACCAAAGGAGACAATGAGAAAGGATCAAGCAGTGGAAGTAAGTACCAAAAAAGGGTAAAGATGGCAAAAGAGGTCGACGGATGATATGTTTGCTGATGGTCAGCTGTGAGCATATCCTGAATGAGATAAAAAATGATAGGTTCCTGAGATGGCCTGAAAAGTTGAGGGCTCCTCCTCACAAAAGGAATAAGAACCTGTGGTGTGAATTTCACCAAGATCATGGCCATACAACCAACATATATTTCGCTCTCAAGGCCGAGATTGAAAAAATATTAAAAGCTAAAAAATTGAGGAAGTACGTGGATAAAAAAAATTTAAAAGGTGGTCGAGATGACACCTGGAAGAAAAAGAATGATAAATGAAGGCCTGACTCCCCGGTAAGCCGAGACGATGATGCTTCAGATGATGGTGATGAAACAGACCCAAACCTCCCACTGAAGATAGCTGATCCTAAAGGTCGGCTAAATATGATCTCTCTAGGGGTGAAAATGATATATGAAGGACATGCAGGTGGTGGAAAGGAAATTACTGAACAAAGGCACATATAGCAGAGGCCAAAGCTCTTCCTCCAAGGCCCAAAGAAGTACACTCGGTAGTGGTTGAGCGAAAGAAGGTAAAGAGAATAAAAGTGGATATGAATACTTTGATTTTTGGTTTCTCTAAGTTAGATTTTAAGGGGATCTTAGCCTAACATAATGACCCATTGGTGATCACCACCTTGGTTCATGGGTATAAGGTTCCCAGGATATTGGTCGATGGTGGTAGCTTGATCGATGTGATGTTTTGGGATTGATACAAGGGTTAGGAACTGAGCAAGAAGAGTCTAATCCTGTATCACCAACCTCTCATCGATTTGAGTGGCGAGAGATTGCACCTTTGGGAATTTATGAGATAGAGGTTAGAATGGGGAACAGTTGGCCAAAATTCCTCACAAAGAAGATCAATTTATTTATTATGGATGAGAACATCTACTCAACCTACAATATAATTCTACGATGGGTATCCCTCATGGAGTTTGAGTTCGTGCCCTCAACAGTTCACCGGATGATTAAATTCTCAACCTCATATAGAGTAGGGGAAGTTCAGGGAGAACAAATTGAGGCACGTGGATTCTACTTCAATTAGACTGAAGAGAGGGAGGCATATAAAATGTCCACTATAACTTACAACATTGATATTCTTGACCCCAGAGATGAGACCAAGCTAAAGAAGGGATAAGCCACCGAGAAGATACAATCCATCGCCCTTAATGAGGATGAGCCAGAAAAAATCGTCCAAATCGATAAGGCCCTAAAGAAAGATATTAAATAAGTGTTGATCCAATTTCTGAGGAAAAGGCAAAGCATTTTTGCTTGGAGCCATGAGGATATGCCTACATCGATCCTAAGGTACTTTGCCATAATCCCAACATGGTTGAAGATCCAAAACTGATTAGGAAGAGAAGGAAAGTGTACTCTAGAGAGAAGTATGATGTCATTAGAGAAAATGTGAAGAAGTTGGAGAAAGCCGACTTCATCAAGGATGCCATTTACCCTGACTGGTTAGCAAATGTTGTCATCATCTCCAAGGCCAATGGTAAATGGAAAATGTTCATTAATTTTATGGACTTGAACAAAGTATGCCCTAAAGATAGCTTTCCCCTGCCAAGGATAGATCAGATGGTTGATGCCACTGCCGGCCATGAATTAATGAGTTTTATAGATTCCTAGTCAAGATAAAATGAAATATTTATGGACTTGATTGAGGCTGAGAAAACATCTTTCATTATTGACAAGGGGACCTACTGTTATAAGGTCATGCTTTTCGGCCTGTAGAACGTTAAGTCAACATATCAGAGATTTTTAGACAAGATGTTCGAAGAGCAGATAGGAAAACAGTAGAGGTGTATGTCGTTGACATGTTGACAAATAGTCTCAAAGACAACATTCTTGTTGCCAACCTTGAGCAAAATTTTGATACTATGGACGAGTATATGATGAAACTAAACCCCTCCAAGTATGTCTTCGACGTAGGGGTAGGTAAGTGCTTGGGCGTTATTGTGAATAAAATGGGGGTTGAGGCCAACCCCAAGAAGATC
Source organism: Sambucus nigra (assembly GCA_949130495.1). Classification (NCBI taxonomy): domain Eukaryota; kingdom Viridiplantae; phylum Streptophyta; class Magnoliopsida; order Dipsacales; family Adoxaceae; genus Sambucus; species Sambucus nigra. The sequence goes on along the minus strand of OX422210.1, from coordinate 625,024,966 downwards.
AAAGCTCTGAGGAGATGAAGAATTTAACGACGATAAAAGATGTTCAGAGGTTAACTGGACGGGTGGAAGTTTTGAACGGGTTCGTATCCAGAGCCATCAATAAATGTCTATTCAACGTGCTCAGGAAAGATTTTGAGTGTAATGAGGAATATAATAAGTCCTTTAAAGAGTTGAATACCTACCTCAGCTCTCCACTCTCGCTGTCAAGACCAGTTCAAGGAGAAAATTTGTATCTGTATCTAGCCGTATCAGAGTTGGCCATCTGTGCCGTAATAGTCAGAGACGAGGATGGTGTGCATAAGCCGGTGTACTTAAATAGTGAAGCCCTCTAGGGGGCTGAGCAGAGATATACTAATATCGAGAAGCTTACCTATGCTTTAATTTATGCCTCAGGTAAAATGAAACAGTATTTCTAGGCACACACTATAGTCATCCTCACCGACTCTCCTCTCAGACAGGTCATCCATAAACGTGAGAAATCAGGTAGGCTGATGGCCTAAGCAATAGAGTTAGGGGATTTTATATCATCTACCATCCAATAACGACCATAAAAGGGAAGGACCTCAATGATGATGACATAGAAAATATTGAGACTCCATCTTATGAGTCAGACAAAAGAAGATGCCCCCTGATTGAGGTCGAGATGAGTACGACAAGGGGTAGGGTGTCTGAGAATGAGGAAGAGATATACCTTTTCAAGAGTGGGACCCTGAAGAGGGTAATTTTTCTAAAGGAGGTACTATGTGGAACTTGTTTGGTAATGGCTTTTCGTGCGGGGCCAAAAGTGGAGCAAGTTTAATTGTGTCGAACCCAGATGGGATTGACATCGAATATGCTCTGAGATTTAATTTTAAGGCCTTCAATAATGAATCAGCGTATGAGGCAATTCTAATAGGACTCTCCCTTACCAAAGAATTGAACGTCGGCCAGATCTTAGTTTATAGTGACTCCAAATTAGCGGTGAATAAAATATTGGGAGTATATGAGGCCAAGGATGACAAAATGACCAAGTACCTTGGAAGGGTAAATATAGTTCTGAAATATTTCAGAGAGGTGGATCTAAAGAGGATACCTCAGCTAGACAACAACCGAGATGATGCTTTGGTAAGATTAGCTTTCGCCACAAGAACAAAAATCAGAATGTCTGTGCCGGTTGAGATCCTACATCGATCGACCATTGAAGAAGAGGAAGATAGCACTGTGGATTTTTGCTTAAACTTGAACATGGGGGCTTCTTGGATGGACCCTATCATCTGATACATAAGAGATGGGTAATTACTTGATTTAAGAGTCTAGAAGAACAAGCTAAGGTAAAAAGTGGCAAAGTTCTCCATCATAGACCACGTTCGGCAATACATACATGTGATGACCCTATAGAGCCATAATAATGCACTAGTGTGCCTAATTTTCCCTTATAGCCTACATAATATAACACATAAATGGTTTGAGAAGCTGCCTCATAAGTCGATCCGAAACTTCAAGGCTCTAGCAGAGGCCTTTACTGCCTACTTCATAACGAGTAGCTCCCACCCTAAGCGTATGGATGCATTGCTCACGATGAAGAAAAAGAGGTAAGAGAGCCTTTATGATTATCCCAAAAGGTATTGGGAAGTCTTTAATGAGGTCGAGGATTGCTTGGATCAGGTTGTCGTCGCATCCTTCAAAATTGGTCTGCCGACCATCTCTTTGATGCACCAATCCCTTTCTAAGAAAGAAACCAACACTATTGATAACCTCATGGCTCATCTTAAGAAATATGCCAAGGTGGAAGATGTGGTTCATTCTAATGCAGGGGACAATGGTCAAGAAAAGGCCACCAAAGGAGCAGAAAAGAGTGATACTCCAAAAAAGGGGAACAAAAATGGGTGCAAGAATGGCTCTAAGAATGAAAATAAGGCTGATCCCTCCAAGGCGTTCAAGATGTTAACATAGTCTTCAAGGAACCCCATTTATAAGATCTTGAGCAGGATTAAAGACCAACCATTCATTAAGTGGCCCAAAAATGTGGGTGGCGACCCAACTAAAAGAAATAATGCGCTGAGATGCACATTCCCCAAGGAGGGGGCCCTAAGAATTAAAATTGCAAGGATCTGAAGTCACACCTGTAGGAGTTAGCCCAAGATGGGCACCTAAATAAGTACATGGATATTCAACATGGGACCAATAACATGCTACTCTTCGGTTTCAGAATTAATCTGTTCCCTATCCTAGCAGGGGACAACTTCAAAGATCGAGTTTGTCCAGAGCAGGACCCTCATGGTAATGTAAATGTAATTCAAATGTTTGAGAACATACACTTCATGCTCGAAATGGGGCTAGTGCGATGCTATCAAGGAATCCTTGAGCCCATTATCGTGCAATAAGCCTTTTCCCCATGTGACCTGGTCTACCAACCTTTATCGATTAGACTTAAAGCACTCCACCAATCGTGACTAAAGAGAAGCCTAGAGGATAAAAAGACCATTTTGATGGACTCTTTGATTGAAAATTTTATTAAGGAGGGTGAAGACTTCTTCTTCAATGGACCCTGCTGATAAGAATTTAAAATAAGGGTTGGATATCTTCGTTCAAGACAACAACACTTGGGACGAAGGCTGGAAACTTAAAGTGGAACCTCTTACCGAGCAAATCATGGCAATTATCGAGAACTCTGAGGGAAGTGACTCCGAGGAATCCTTTAACCTACAGACACTAGGGTTTAATCTCTACATGATCCACTAAGATGTTGCGCCATTGGAGCCATCTTCCCAAATCATAACTACTGGTGCACCTCTCCCAAACTGGCACGCCACCCCAGTCCAACCTCTTTAAGCTTAGACAACCCATGTCGTTTGTCTTATTCAAGTCTCTTCACTTATTTTTGTTTCTCCTTTTCTTGATGTAAATGTAATTAAATCCTCTTTTAAAGAGGTTCCCAATGATGTTTTCCCTGAAAATGAAATAAATGAGGATTTTTGAGTATCTTGTTGTGCCTTACATTAATTGCATTAATTGTAATCAAACTTTTGATGATGATTAGTTTGTAAATGAATAATTCTTAACTCATCTCAATAAGAAAAATAATAAACAACATAACCGTGTTCAAACTAATGACGATAAGGCTGTTGTTATTAATTTCGATTATAGTAACCATCAACATGAGATTAGAATAGGGTCCACCCTTAATGAGCATGCACGAGCATAATTTGAAGATTTGATGATAGAGTTCATAGATGTCTTCACATGGTCGTATGATGACATACCTTGCATTGACCCAAAAATAGCTTGGCACGGGATCCCAACATTCCTAAAATACAAACTAATTAAGCAAAAAGTTGAGAAAAATCTGAATGAAATGGTCACTTAAAGTCATAAAAGAGTTAGTCAAGCAACTAAATCTGGGTCTTATTCGTGTGGTCAAATACCCCACAAGGCTTTCCAATATCATCTTCATGCCAAAATTGGGAGGAAAAGTACGCATATGCGTTGACTGTTAGATTTGAACAAATTATCTATAATAAATTATCATCCATTGCCCAACATCGACAAGATCCTGGACAATACGGACTGCCATTCCCTTAAATAATTTGTCAACGGATTTGTTGGTTATAACCAGATCAAGATGCACCCTGACCACCAAGATAAAATTACCTTCATCGCCCTTTGGGGAACTTTTTACTACACCATCATGCCATTTGGGCTCAATAATGCTAGGACTACCAACCAAAGGGTTTCCAAAACTATCTTGCACAACCTTATTAATAAAGAAGCCAAGGTTTATGTTGATGACATTATCATCAATTCCAAGACTTAAGAAGGTCACATTCTCGCACTTAAAAAGTTCTTCGAGCGACTGCAAAAATACCAGGTGCGACTTAACCCATAAAAGTTCATTTTGGTATCATTAAGGGCAAAATATTGGGATTCATGGTCAGTAAGAAATGAATTCAAACGGAACCTACCAAAATAAAAGCCACACTCGATATTATACCACCCTCGATGGAGAAGGAAGTCCGAGAATTCCTAGGTAAACTATAATACATTTATCGGTTCATCAGCCAACTGACCTCTATTTACGAACCCATCTTGAAAATTCTTTGAAAGGATTCAACCAAATTCTAGAACAAGGCCTTATAAGAATCATTTGACCAATTCAAGCGATACCTCACTTGACCTCTAGTGCTCTTGCCTCCTCAGCTAGGTCTCCCCCTCCTCCTGTGCATGATCGTCACTGCTATTACTATAGGAGCTTTACTAAACCAATACATTAAGGAATCCCGTAAAGAAATACCCATCTACTACGCTAGTAAAAAAATTAGCTGGGTATGAAGGAAACTACACTGCTATGGAGAAAGCGTGTGTCACCTTAGTCTGGGTCACGCAAAAATTATGACATTACATGCTTGACTTTCCCACTAGACTAGTATCTCGAATGGATCCCATCAAATACCTTCTAGAGCAACCTTCTCTCTCAAGATGAATGGCCCCCTGGTTGATGTTGCTAGCTAAGTTTGATATTGTGTACGTCATGTAGAATGCCATGAAGGGGATGTCCATCTCCGACTACCTTGTCGATTATCCTATGGAAGGAATCGATGTTTGGGTCTCTGAATTATCAGATGAAGACATTCTTGGCACCTCTTAGGAGGATTTCATATGGTAGATGTTCTTTGATGGAGCTGCCAACAAGAAATACCAATAAGAAATGGTACGATTTTGGGATACTCTTGATTGCTCCCGATGACTCTCTCATCACCATTGCTATCAATCTAGGCTTCCCGTGAATCATGTTTAGAAAGTAAAATGACCATGAGGACCTTCATGACTAAATTCTATAGAGATAAACATATGTTGGAGTTAGGTCATTCTAATTTATGTTTCCCTATAACAATTAAGGAAAAAAGTGCTTATGAGTATTTCATAAATTTCATTGATGGCTAATCAAGGTATGGATATGTTTACCTTATGCACCAAAAGTATTAAGACTTTGATTAATTCAAACTGTACAAGGATGAGGTGGAGCATATGCACGATAAACTAATCTAAACCCTAAGATTTGATCATGAGGGTCAGTATATATTGGCAGAGTTTAGGAATTATTTTTTAAAGGTGGAAATTCATCCCAATTGTCAGTACTCGTCACTCCATATCAAAATATTATAGCAAAAAGAAAGAACATAACTTTTTTGGACAAGGTTAGATCCATGATGTGCTATTCAGATTGAAGGGATTGTTTTTTGGGGTTTTCATCGGAGATGAGTACATACTTACTGAACTTGGTACCTTCTAAATTGGTCTAAACGACTCCCACAAAACTATAAACTAGGCAAAAAGCGTAGTCTAGGACATGTTCGAATCTAGGGTTGCCTAACACATGTGTTGAGAAAGGAGCTAGGGAAATTGGAATCAAGAACAAATGTGTGTCTCTTAATAGCTTACACGAAGGGAACTAATGATGGTAAATTTTATGATCCTAAGGACACAAGGGTATTTATTATCACAAATTCTCAATACTTAGAGGATAATTATATGATAAACCAAAAACCCAAGAGTATGTTTATCTTATAAGAGCTAAGAGGGAAATAGTAAGTAATTGCTTCTGAATGACCCGTACATGATAAAATAAAACTTGATATCGATAATACACTGCCTAATGGTAGTGGAAGTATAATCAATGATTAGGACACATGTGTTACTTATACTGGATCACAAGTGGAGCCATGTCATAGTGGGAGAGTCATACATTATCGTCATAGGTTAGTGTATATGGTTGAACACTTCGGTGATATCCCATAAACTACAATGAGGCACTTCAAGACTTAAATTAGGGTTATGAACACCTAAATCGATTTGATGAACTTAAATAAATTTTTTGAACTTGTAAACTTATTGGATGGGATAAAATCCATCGAATGCAAGCGAATCTACAAGAAAAAGAGAGATAAATGGGAATATGGAAACCTTTAAGGTAAGGATTATTGAGAAAAGGTTTACTAAAAAAATGGGGATTAACAATGAGAAAACCTTATCACCTATAGACATGATAAAGTCTATATGGATTATTTTATCAATTGTGTCTCATCTTATTTATGACATTTAGCAAATGGATGACAAGACTACATTCTTGGATGGCAGCCTTGGCGAGTACATAAATATGACATAAACCGAAGAATTCATAACAGGTATATAAAAATTAAGGTGTGAAGGATTAAGAGATCCAATAATGGAATTAAGAAAGCATCAAGGTATTAGAACATCCATTTTAATTGGGCAATCAAATCTTTTTGTTTTGATCGATTTGCCAATAAAACTTATGTGTATAATAAGCATAATAAAAACATGGTGGTATTTTTGGTACTATATGTGGGTGATATTCTCATAATCGAGAATGATGTGGGTGTGTTTTCTAGCATAAGAGTGTGATTATCTAGTTAGTTTGATATTAAGGACTTAGGCAAAGCCAATAACATTCTTGGGATCAATCTTTTGCGTGATCGAAAAAAATAGGACGTTGGGCTTATCGTAAGAAAATCATATTGATGATGTGCTCACAAAATTTATCATGCAGGATTCCAAGAAAATATTCATTCCTATCAGTCATGGAATCACTCTATCTAAGGATAAGTGTCCCTAAACACCTGATTAGATAGAGATTATGGTGAATATACCTTAAGTGGTGGTCAACCTCATGTATGCTATGCTATATACAAGATGAAACATCTCCTTTGCCTTTGGCATTGTCAAATGACTGCAGTAAAGCATTCTCAAGTACTTGAAAAGGACTAGAGATTATTTGTTAGCTTACTTCGCGGATAGTCTTGTAATTTTAGGGTAGTTAAACTCAAACTTTCATTCAGAGAAGGATTCTAGTAAATCAACCTGAAGATATAGGTGCCCTAAGATATGAATCAATATTTATGAGGAGTATCAAATAATCATATAATTGTTTATTCCACCATGAAGCCGAATAAGTTACCTCTTCAGAGGGAATGTATCAGGTTTTTTCTGGCTTTAGAACTTCTTAAGTGATTTAGGTGTAGTTGGGTATTATACTTTATCGTCACAATAGTAGAGAAGTTGTAAAATTAATAGAATCAAGCACTCATAAGATGGATAAGAACATTAAGAGCAATTATCATTTTATATGGGAGATCGTGCGATTATGAGACATCATCGTGACGAAGATTGTATCTCAGGACAACCTAGTGGATCCTTCTATAAAATCTTACTATTTAAGGGTTTTGATAGTCATATAGATGGAATGGGTTTTAGATGCATATACACATGGGTTTAAGAATATTTTTGGCCTTTTATTATTAAAACCATGCATGACATTTATTTATTAATAAAGGTGTGATATGTGCATTTTGATATGAAAATCATTTTTCAAGAATGCTTTATTTATTTTTTAAATATATTATATCAATGTTTGTCAATTGAACGTTGTAGGAATTAGAGTGATTTGGGTTTGGCCATTTTACAAAGTATTATAATTCTAGTTCTAGTTGAATTGAATAGTTCACGACCTAGAGAATGAGTTTATATTCTATTGCTAAAGTTGTGAGTATGGTCTTAATATTGACAAGATTAGACTTAAACAATTTCACAATATTTTCAAAGGGTGGATAGATTCTTAATTTCGAGGATTATGAGGATTGTAATGTGATCATTATTATTGCTTTAATTATTATGGTGTGATACAATTTCTTGGGTCTAAATCTCGACAAGTTCGGCAATCGTTATGTGTGCATGTCTTAGATCATATTATGGAGGAATCCTCATCTAAGACATGCCCTGGATTGTGATACCCCCTTCATAAACTTATAAGTTTTGCTTTCTACCTGTAAACTAGATCAATGTATTTTTTATAATTCGATAGAGTATCAAATATGTTAAGTTTGAGAGTCAAGGAATAATTAAGAGGTTGGTGAAAGTAGAATAACAACAAATTGAATTCCACTAATAGGGTATTGTACGCTTTACACGAGAAATCACATTATTCACTATCTAACTTGGCAAACAAATACCTCATTATTTGAGTAATTATAAGATAACTAAATTGGAGTGCAATTGTAATTATATAGTTGAATTAGTTATAATTAAACGGGAAAGAAAATATATTGCGTTAAGTGATACGGGATTTTTATATTTATTCTTGGGAGCCAATTTAATTATTAGTGTTCGGTATATACTATAGTCCATTACCCAAGTAGTATGTCCAAACTCTCTAAAACCCTAATCATTCTTTGTCTACCTATATAAGGATATAGGGTAGGGTTTTATAGGGGATATCAAAACCATAATAAAAGAAATATTATAATTTATCCACACAAAGTAATATGAATTCAACAAACACAGAGAATATAAGATGTACGTGGTTTAGTCGATTGTCCTACCTAATCCACGGGTAAGAAAGGGAGATTAGTATATTTACTCTAAGAACAAAGATGATTGGAATGATAGGGTTGCTAGCTGAGTCTAAGTCATCATGTGCAAGGTACAAAATCAGTACCATTGATTTGGGTGAGGTTGCCTTTACTTATAAGTAAAAGGGTCCTATCCTTGTAGGTATTTTCATGGTAATCCTATTAAGACTAGTCATTTACAATGCATACTAGATTTTCCTATATTTTTACTTATATCCCCCATGTATTCGATCGACTATTCTTATTATCTCCTGACCACCACATCACAGCCATGTGGCACACATTCGGCTATATTCCCTTTATGTATTGAGTTTCATAACATAACATTAAAGTTATAGAGTGAGATGAAATCACTATTCATGTTTTTATGAAGGGGTGATGAGAGAGAAAGTGATTTATCTTGGAAATAATCAAGTTTTATCTCCGGAAGTTCCCACGCACAGCTTACTTTAGGGGGATCATATACTACAAGATTTAAGGTATTTGGGGTGTCCTAGAAAGCTTTTGTAGAAAAAGTAAAATCATCCTCCTTATATTATACAACACATATTTCTCCTCATTTTGATCACCCACAAGATTCACAAAGGTATCATGATTTAAAATTTTAGGTTCACGCATTAAACCTAATTCTCATTTTTGTTTCTTTCTAATGCACGATCGATGAAAGATCTAAGGGATAAAAAAGTTTTTCATTATATCAATACCCAATATTTTCATCCTTTGGTAGTGCCAGTATAAGAGAATTATCCAAATATTCTTAATTTCTTGGAATGCTCTCTCGTGTTCCTCTCTCCATTACAATTCCTCCTGATCTTTCAGTTACAAAAGGGGGAAAATATCTTAGTTTTCCAATAAGGATTAGAAATAAATATTTGAAGAAATTTAACCTACCTTCAAAAAGTTTGTAATTCTTTTTTGGGTTTATGATCCTTTCAATTATAGCTTTGCCTTTATTTTTCTCCACTTAAATCCCTTTTATGTACCAGGTAATCTAAAAAAATTCTAGCAGAAACTCCAAGCACACTTCAAAGGATTAAGTTTCAATTGGTAAAGCTTCATTCTTTCGAAAGAGTTTTTTAAATTCATTATTTGGTCTGATGTGGTTTTGGAACTTATAATTATTTCATCAATGTAGCATTACAAAAGGCTAAAAACCATGTCATGTACAATGGTATTCATTGACCTTTTGATAAATAGCCCTTGTATTCATCAAACCAAATTGCATTTTTACACACTAAAAGGTTCTAAGATTGTCTATGAATATAAAGGCAGTTTCGTATTCATCTTCCTCAACCATACATATTCATTTGTATCCATAATGGCCATCCATCATTGACATAATATAATGGAAAGTAGATATGTCAACCAATAGTTGAACTACAAGGATTGGATATTCATTTTAGGTGTAGTTGCACTTAGATTAATAAAATCAATTAAAACTCTTAATTTACCATTTTTATTAAAGACAACAACTACATTCAATAACCACTAAACATACATATTAGTTCAAATGAACCTAACCTTTAGTAATCTATATTCATTTGTTAAGGTAATAGTTTCACAAGTTTATTTCCTTCTTGAATAGGCAACCTATGTGCACCCAATAACTATCTAATTCGGCAGTTCATCATACTCTCAACAAAAATAATCCTTATACTCGTACAACATTACTGTGACTAGTCTTGGGTCTTCTTTATTTTTTTAACACTTGTGTACGTTATTCATTTATTTTGATCAGTTCCTAGATTTACTTCCACTAACAAAATTGGATTTTCAACCTTTCATTCATCATATTCAATAGGCAAACTTATTATTTCACCAATATTTATAGCCTTTTCTTCCTCTTTGTCTCCTTCAAAGACATAATCAAGCCGATTAACATTCTTCTGATCATTGATCCTTTTTTTATTTCTCAAAATCTATAAATATATAAAAGAACAATTCCATGGTTATTTATTTCTTCTATTTCTATGAGGGATTGATCCATCAAATAACTATTCTTCATCTTTATATGGTCCCATTAGACTAAAAACAATCTTATCATATTCCTAAGTTGATTCATTAAAAGATAAGGCATCTACTTTGACTGTCCTAACAATTTCTTGGTACAATTGAGCTTCAACACCATTTAAGCTTGTATGGAAAGGAAAATGATCAATCTCTATCTCATAAACATTTCTATATTCTTTCATTAACAACAACTTCGTCAAACCATTATCTTTATTATTTTTTAGTTGTGGTATCTTTTGTTCTTATTCATGTTCGAACACCTTAGGAAGTATTAATGCCACATTGATTGGTAATTTGTCAGGAAAAGTTCCAAATTGTACATATTACTGATGGTATACATCTCCTAGAGGTGCAATGATGTTCACAACCATTAATTATCTGCTTATCTCCTCATCTTCCATAAAACACATTTCATCAGATGCATAACCCTCACCAACACTCTTGGCTTTGTCCAATTATTTAATATTTTCATCCAGTATTTCTGACAAGGATTTCCTTCTTCCCCTTTGCCTCTATAAAATATTAAATTATTATTTGAAAAGGGGGAAGAATGTTCCTTTGATCCATTTAGATATAAAAAATATAATGCTTCCTTCTATGCTCTAAACTTCCCTAGGATGTGAATTTATTGAGTCCTAGTTATTTGTTAAGTCCTAGTTATATCGACCTTGGTTTTCCTTTTCTTAGACTTTATTCGTTGTAAAATAAGACACGTCCCTGGAGTAGCCTATGACATATTTAATATTTTTGGTTTTTTTCTTATGTTATAAGAGTCATTCATCTTATGTGTAACTTTTTGATATTTCATAACAAACTGGTCAAGTACACCTTGAACCAAAGATATCCTTTTAGGGATTCTCATAGGCCATGTGTTGAAAGTATGTTGTAGATGGACATTTCCTCCATAACTTGACTTTATGTACCAAAAACCCTTTGTAGCTTGAGAACTGGAATTGAACTGATGAACCTTAGGATGAAACTTCATATACATATGGTAGAAGTTTCTGTAAGCTCCATATCTTGGTTGTACATTTATAAAACTATAATTGACAAACTCTGGTTTATTATTTTTCATCAGGTCCTTCATCGCCTGTCCTCGAAATATTGTTGAGTGGTCAATGCCATTATCCTACTATTGCTTTTGTTAACCATTTGAAGCCTGGATTTTTCACATTTTATTGTATTTTTGTCCATATATTTTGCAAAGGTGCTTCATTATCTTGGAATTTGGGTTAGAAGCATAGGTTTCAGACATTGAAACCCTTGCTTTGGCCTTAGGTTTGATATTAATTTTAATATTTCCACCATTTCTTGGCAGTCAGATTTGCTGCATATTCGTTCTAGCTTCCTTAATTGTTAGGGAATGGGTTTTCATTAATCCCTATGATCTTGCCTTATATTTATAGGAATTTGATCTTTCCATTTTTTATCTGATCTTAAATCTTATCCCGCAAAAAATAGGACATGCATTAGTTGAACGAGAGAAGTTATTATGCCATTAGCAATTGTTTCACTTTTAATTCATTAACACTTGGAAATTGTACATAATCACACAATTTCAATAATTTTTCAAACAAAATATTATAAAAAAATCATTTACTCTATTTATATTAAATGAGTATTTTTTAGTCATCCCTTTTGCCTTTTGAACATAATATTTTGCAATGTTTCACAAACTATTGGATCGATTCTTATAATTTTTGTAGCATTTACCTCTAGGTTTGAGTCTCAAAAATTAGTTTTGAAACGAGAATTATTCCTTTTCCCCCTCTAAAAGTACCTCATATCTTGACACTTTGGCAGTTAAATATCTAAAATCACTAGATTTAGTTGCATCAAACTTCTTTGAAGTCTAAATTCCAAGAGATTTAGGGATAACTTAAAAAATTTTGACTCTACGAATAATATTTTACTGTTGTTCCATCTCTTTTAAACCAATTTATTAAATGGATCAAGTTTTTATTTGACCTTTGACATAGTCTGGCTAAATTAGACTTGAAATTTCTGGATTGGTTTCGAATAATTGTTCATGAAACATATCTTCCATTTGTTGCCAATTTTATAGAGAGGGTGGCAAACTGATAAATCAAGTGAAAGCTTCATTAGTGAAACAATAAAAAACTACCCTAATTTTAAAAACCCATTAGTCCCTACATCAACAAATTGACTTGTAAACTTGGCTACATGTTCAATAATTCATTAAATACCATCCCCTAAGAATAATTTAAAGATTGGAAACTTAAATTGTAGCACCCCATAATTTTGGCCTAATTCAATAAATAATTAAATAATAATTTTGCAGAATTTAATTAATTTTTATAAAAATGGAAATTGAATTTTATATCAATTTTAAGTATGGAAATATAGTTATAATTAAGTAAGAGGGTATTGAAATATAATTTATGGGAATTATTGTGATTATAAAATTATTTGATGAAGTACGGAATTTATTTAATGAATAAATACGTATTAGTGGGGTATTTTAATAAAATTTAAAGAAAGGATAGAAAAAGAAATTTTGGTTTAAGGCTAAGGATAAGATGGTTATTAAGAGATTTATTACGTAAAGGTTTAGGATTAGGGTTAGTTAAGAAATAAAGCTAAACGATTTGAAGTTAGTTAAAGAAACAAAAAGAAGAAAATATATATGTAGGCACCTGGGGCCGCCATAGAGGACCTAGGGCCCGCTATAGATGGATGATGATCGCTATAGCGGTTTCACCTAGTCGCTATAAGCATTCGGATACATATGTAAGGGAAGTCATCCATTTTCTTTCACCGAGTTCTTCATTTTCCCCCTTTCTTCCATTTTATCTACAACACCTCATATAAACTCTATTGCTTATTCCTCAATACACACCAGTAGACCCTAAAGCCTAATTCATTTCCACACAGAATATACCGTTTCAACCCAAACATTTTACCTTTTAATTCATGACAACAATTGGGATTTTTAGAGTACTTTCGGAATCAAGTTTTGTTAAAATTCTTTAGAGCAACTAGTAAACATTTTCAACATAGTCTTCAAAGGGAATTCTTCTGCAATTCTCATACGAATTTGTGGAATTCTGTAGTTCATATATTTTATTTATTGCATTAATGCATGTCGGGATGCTAGTTACCCCCAAAAGGCATGGGGTTCTAGCTACGTTCATGGTATTAAACAATATTTATTTGAAGATGGAAATTATTGTGATAAATTATAAGGCACGTTACACGATATGAGATCAAATTTAAAAACCATTGATTTATTATTTACTTGAATAATTGTCATTTGGTGGGGTAACTATGTTAGCTTGTGGTGGCCTAACCATCATTATTGAACCCCCTTTCAAATGCTCGTGACTATCCACCTTAGTCTTCCATTCCTTGTAGTGCAGTGTCCTGTCCCAGTCTCATCACCACCGTTTTGATGATATATATTTCAACTTATTTTATTAAGTGGTTTTCTTTGAGAGCTGCGAGGGTTTCGATTTCCAGTTTAGCATGCACTCTCTTTACTTATTGGGTTAGATTTTATTATTAGAGTCGATTGTGATGTTTTTCCCATCCAATTATCTTATGGGTTTTATATTATCATAATCCGGCTGCTTTATCTATATCGTTTTTTTCCTCTTATGCTAAGGATAATATTTAAATTGAATTGACAAACTATAATATTTTATAAATAGAATTGTTCAACATAATTATTAAAGATCAATAGGTGTTATATAAATCTTTAGGGAGTTTAATTATATCAATCAATTCAAGATATGGCCTTCTATACAAAGGAGTCTAGACCCCTCAAGGCATAGGTCCACAAATTTTATGGACGAGATCCACTATTTCATTTCTTCCCACTAGGCTTGGTGGTTTCATATCTGGTTGTGCCATAGGTTTATTTGAAACTGGTACTCGTGGAACCATTTCTAGTGGTATTTTTTATGGTATGTGTGGTTGATTCTATGAAGGCATTGGTAATGGTGCCTGTTGTGTTAGGTTTTCAATCCTCATGAACAAGTCATTTCAAAATATCTTATCATTTCCCCCTGCTTTGGTTTAAAGAATGGTTTACTCACCATCCTTTAGTAATAAGTACCACCAAACCCAACATTGGTATCATGCACGAATTGAGGACTAGGTATATTAATCTCTGGAATGTGAAAACTTCCTAATGAATAGGTGAATCCCATTTGTTGATATCCCACCAAATCCTTCAGTCACTATGACATGAGTTGTTGATGTGGGAATATCATCATTTTAAAATCCACTCCTATAATAAATAAATGATAGGTTTTCCCTGAATTTGGTTTATAATGTATTTGTGGACAAGTAACTACTTGATTAGTTAGGTTAACCCTAGTTGGCGGTGCTGCACTGTGACCAATTAGAGGAGTTACATGAGGAGTCATGATATAATATATATAATAGTAGTCACGAGAATTAATATTTTTACTACAATGCTAAGGCTGTCAAACACGGGGTTCAATTGATCAATCATTTGTATTTTTAGCCCTCAAACTCAGGCCTCCATCCACTATATGATTTTCATTTTCTAGTCCTCTGTCTGATCTAATCCCAATAGTTATTGGATTTGTAGGCACAATATATTGATTTGCAGTACCAACATCACTAGAGTTTTCTTTATATTCATTGTTGTTAATGTTCTCACTTCTTCTACTTTGAACTAGAAGGATTCAACAATATAGAAGTTTTTTTCCCACCAGGCATGCCTTGTGCTTTGTTTGAATGATTTAAAAAATAAGACTTTTTGTGAAGTACTATATTTTCAAGAATCAAACTAAACTAAATCTAGTAAGTGGGATTGAAACCAAAAGAAATCAAATGCAATTTAAAAAAAGAAAAGAAATTGAAATGCAATTAAAAATAAAGGAAGTTGAATGTAATTTAAAGTAAATAAATAAAAATGCACGGACGTTAAATAAACAGTAAATGAATAGGATATTACTAAAAGTTATATTGAGATAAAAACCAAAAGTATAGTTAAAACCAAACGTTATAAACTACTTTAAAGAACAAATAAAATAGGTAAAATAAAACTAAGTAAAAATGTTTTTATTGGAGAGTCCTCCTCGAATTTTGGTCTCAGATTTCTTATTTATAGTATTCTAAATGTAACAACCATGATCAAATAACTGTTGGGAACTCCCTCTTTAAATTTTTAATTACCCAATAACCGTGAGCTACGTAATGTACAAACACTTTCTTCTTAAAAACTACTCACACGTGTTCACATCACTACATGTCTTTTCCCCTTTACTTCCATATGTCACTAGATGAAATTTGTTTCTTATATTCTTTAGGCCATTCTTTATTATTTTTTCCATATTTACCCTCCATGTGTCACTCTTCAATTGAATGGTTAAATGTGGTGTGAATAGTGTGCTATTTGAATAAGGACCAATTAAAATCTACAAAGAAAATATTAATTTGGTGTAATCTCCATTTTGGTACGTAATACACACTCTCATATTGAATTTGGCAAACAATCGCTTTATTAAGAAAGATATTGATGAGATGACTTCTCATATAATGATATTTATGTGTTCCCTCCTTTGTCCTACTTTTGTATAGTATAAAAACATGATATTCACTCTCAATAACATGATATATAACGCAAACACTCTCCCTAATCCAACATACCCAATACTATGTACTCCCCATACCATAAACTTCTTCCCCATTTTGTCACTAATGAGACAAATGAAATGACTACGCATGTGCTGAGATAAAATATAACTAAGAACTTCAAAACCATATAAAGAGTGAGCAATTGATATGGAATCTAGGGAAAATGTAATATGTGATAAACATCTCTATAGATAAAGATATCAACAACTACACATAAAGACACCCAATATATCAAAATCGAGGATATATGATAAACTTTATGCTAAAAACTAATAAGCATTCAAACAAAATGAGTTATAGAATTACATAAGAGGTAAGAAATAAAAGATAAAATCCCAGCTCACAAAATTAAAATCCCCAAAACAAAAATAAGAAATATATCTTCTCATATCCTAATTTGTGACAAACACTGAAGATCACAACCACTTGTTTGAACATTTTTCAAGGAGTCAGTAAAATGATCTTGCAAAGTGTTGGTATCCTTTTGGTAGTCATCGAAGGAATGTGAAGATGGTATTCTTCAAGAGTAATAGTTAAAGGGGAGTTACTTTAGTAGTTTTATGCTTACATGTACCCATTCTTATGCTAACGTTATTCATTTTAATACTCACACTATTCATTCTTTCAATTACACATCGGGTTTTAGATGAGTTTTGCTAGTGCGTGACAAGAAAATAGGTATAAAAAGCTTCGTATGGAAGTTCATGAGTGTTTTTTATTTGACTCTAATTATAATTTTTCTATCTTATGTGCCTTTGTCCTTAAAAGTTGTGTCTTAAGTCATAAATTTGATTAATTTTCTTGTAATTTTGGTTTTATGTGTTTTTTCACGGAATAAATAAAGGGGATATTGTAAGAATAAATGTACTCATGTTCCCAACATCTCTTAGACTGTTTTATTTCGATTTTTCTAAAATAATGTAATGCCTCGGGTTGGATTTATTGGTTACCCGCAGTCAACTCATTTTTTTTAAAACCACCTTGTGTTACAGTTTGAAAACCACCATTTCTTGTCCTTTATATACTTGCATTGATTTTATCCCAAAAATCACTTTTATTTACGACCGTTTTGTGCAAAACCTTTTCCAACATTTTTATATCATAAAGATGTTCCATTTTACGTAAAATTATTATTTTACCGATTTGTTTCCAAACTTGTATTTTCCTCATTTTTCTGTTATTTTCAACAAATACTATTAAGTTACACAAACTAAGTTATTATATGTTTTCACCTCATTAACACTTATATAACACTTTCGAGTAATATACATCTCAAGTTGAAAACCTATTTATTTCATTACTTTCTTTACTAAGAACACCCATTTGGTCTTTTGGAGACTACTTTACAAGAAAATACCATTTTCCCTTTACTTCCATTTGTAGTCCAAAAATATCCATTCATCACATTTTTTACACCTTTTAACATACTTTAATGGCTGAAATTTCTGTTTTTTTTATTTCATGTTTAAACCCAATAGAACCTTCATTAAACTTGTTTATATGCTCATAGTTAAAATACTACAAGTTTATAGACACGAGGAGATGGATTTTAAGTCCAAAATCCTATTAAATGGATCTAACACATAGTGCATTTTAGAAATTTCATAACATTGGCATAAACACGCTTTTAAGCAAAAAGATATTTTTATTTCTTCAAAACTTAAGTAAATTTCTACTTATGCAAAAATCTCAATTTTTACAAAAAAACCTTAATATATTTGTTCATAAATATTTTCAATAAGAGAAATATCATTTCAAATATTTTATTCCAAAAAATATTTAGATATCAAGATTTCTTGAAATATATCATTTCCCTCAAAAATCTTGGGATCTTTTATAAAATCATTATTAACAAACCATAAGAAATAACTATCTTACATCATATATGCATCCTGCTCTTACAAACTCAACTACAAGACCAATGCCATGAAAAAATAGAGTTCTTAAGCTAAGAGTATAGTTTTTCCTACCTCAAATAACCATAAACAATGGTGGATGAAGTGTAGAAGAAGATATAGACCTCACACCTCCTAAGGTGGCCTTAAAGAGGTTGCCTAGCTCCACTAAGCTTGTCTTACTGAAAGCTCCATAAAACCCCCTTCAAACTCCATGATTTCTTCCACTTTTCTTCTTAAAAAACCACAACAATATCTCCAAAATTCGTAGCTTTACCCAACAATGGTATGAATGGGTTTATAAGGCTTAAATATGGTAGAAGATGGTTAATCTATGGCAGTTTTAAGGTGGAGGAATGGTGGTGTTTGGGTGGTTTTGGAGGAGGAACTCCAAGAGCTAGAGAGAGAAGCATAGTATAATTTTTTGGTTTTCCCAAATGAGATTGGGCCTCATTCGAATAAGAACCCCTCTCGTTCAAATGAGAGATCTAATGAAGACTAACGAGCCAAAATCATAGGGTTAAAAGGGACATAAGAAGCACCTTATTCGAACAGGAAGTGCCCCCTCGTTCGAACGACTAGGCACCTCGTTCGAACATGGGAATCCAATGAGATTCTAGAGAGCGAGCGAAATCGACCATTTCCAAGTCCTTAGAAGTTCGTTCGAAGATCGTTCGAACGACATGAACACCTCATTCGAATGACTTACGTTTTCCACTATATAAACTTAGGCCATAAAACTCCGATTCGATAAGCATGAAGGCCACGGAGTTAGCCAAATCTGATCCAAGTTCCATTATACCAAGTCTAAAGCCCAATTAGGTCCTACCAAATTACCAAATCATATGCGTATGGTCAAAGTGGTGGAGCGGGTGTTACATTCTTCCTTTCTTATGGAATTTTGTCCTCAAAATTGTTAATCTATCAACTCCATAAATTCCCCGAATGATCAACTTACTCTAAATTATAGGAATCTTTCACAACTAAGTCGTCGAAGTCCTCAATAAAAAAAAATTCTTCATATGCCCTTTCACAAAGGGCTGTCACCAAAGAAATCCACATGCAATATGTTCAAATTCTCACCAGTAGTCTAGCTATCAAAATTATGTAATAGTCCTTGAGTCTTCACTTGCTCGATAATCACACTCAATCAAGTGCTAAAGCTTCTTTGCTAACACTCAAGAATATCTACGCCTCTACCGGGGCAATACTCTCTAGTGATCGACACTCCCCCAAGAGCAAACTACGTATGAATAATTAACTGATCTATCTTCATAAGTTATTTTAATTCTTAGGATCATGTATCATGAGTCTCTTCAAATTCTCAAGTCACCCTGACCACACAAGTAAACTTAACTCCATACTAACCTCGCATTGTTAGTCATTCGTATCGGGGGGAACATGCCAACTAAGTTCCAAATCATACGTCCTACTAATACCTTTCCATAGGATCCTTCTATGAACCTAGGGTCACTCTAGGTGTGCTACTAGGGAACACTTGCCTAGGTATTACACCAATCCACTTACCGTGGTAAAATAACACTTCGTGCTATGTTTTGACAATTTCTAACACTAGAGGATGTCCTCAACTCATCATCATTTTCTTAACAATTGGATCCACTAACTTCCATGCCGGCCAAAATTAAGGTCACTAATACTATAGTGAACGGATACTATGAGAAAATCGTGCATTCGAAAGCGTAACCACCCGTACATAGAGATTTGTGAAATACGAAAGGATGCCTTAAACGAGGATGCACCCAGTTACTGAGTTACATTGACCATGATAGGTGAATTGAGACAAAATGCACCATATCACACCACGATACAATCCCCAGTTACCACAACCAAGGGAACACAATCCTTGGTTATCGAAACTACAAGGGACACAAAGAATTAGAAAGAGCGAGCAACCGTTTCAAGAAAATACCATCTGCACGCAACGAATTATGGTTTCCAAAAGACAAATATAAGACACACACTCTGAAGTCTATGACTCCTCCCAGTCATTCTCACCCGATCCTAATACGGCCATACCCTGGCTCGAGTCACCATCCGTGAAGAATTGGATAACGAACAAATCTTCTCCTCATGATAAAAGTAACATATGTAATGACCCCACTTTTATATATAGTTTGTTTTTACACTCTTGTTTTACTTATTATCTTATAAATGTTGTATTATTAGATATGTGGTATTATTGGCTATCAATATAACAAACCCCATTTTTAATTATGAAGAATCGACTGTAAATTGGATCAAATCGAAGTCTTATGACATATCTTAAGGCAAATAATAAGTATTGGGGTAGAAAATATAATTTTATGAAACTTTAAGGACTAAAATAAAAATATAAAATGGGCCATTTTGTAAATAAAATATTCTCAAGGACCTCTAAGAAATATTCAAATTATATATGTGTGAAATTTCCAAAATACCCTTCATTTGTGAAATGACCTTTATACCCTTATCACCTTTCCACCACGTACTGGTCACTTCCACCTTACACATGTCATCTTTAGTGAGAGAGCTAAAACACTTGTCATCATTTGGTGATATTAACACTGCAAGACCACTCCAGATCACGAAACCTCGGTGTTGAATCACCACTCTAAAAAGCCTAGTCATTCGACACGTGTCAACACCGTAATACTTTTGGAAACCTATAAATAGGGCCTTAGGGTTCATTTGAATCTCACACCAATTCCTTGAGAATTAAAGTAAGAAAGAGTGATAGAAACCTTGGAAAATATCTTAAGAAGGAGTTCTATAATTTCGAAGAAATAATTCATTTCGTAGGTATGATTTTATTTAAATGTTGTAATGTATTTTTATAGTTTTAATTTTGTGTTTTAGAGCTTTACTTAGTAGTTATGATGTTAAATACACTAAGGACTTCACTAATCAAAACTTAAAGTTTAGAAGAAATCCAAGTTGATTTTATTTTCATGTAAACTTGTTTGAAATTGTATATACGCTTTTAAAAATGATTTTTTAAAAGTAATTGCTCATTATTATGGAATCCCATTTAAGTAATTCCAAAGTCAGGCCCGGTAAAATTCTGTCTAGACGAGATGGTGTTGAAGTGGTGCCCCTGTGACCCTCCATCTCTACTGGGAATGAATCCAAAAATGTTATGTCTAGAGGAGGGTATTTAAGCGGTGTCCCTGTGACCCTCCATCTCTACTGGGAACCGACTGATTAGGAAGAACTATGAATTGAATCCTTTAATTACGATCAATACGTTTTAAAAGTTAAGAAAATGGTTTTTGGTAATCCTTTGAAACAAGTTACTTTTAAAATACAATATGTAGACTGGACCTTGTTTAGAACATATACTTAAACACTAATCGTATTTGTTAGATTAACGTGCGATCGAAGACTCATTATTTATAATTTCGACCTCTATTTTAGGTGAGTACTCTATGAAATTTCTTGCGCATTTTGATTATATTATATTATATTATATTATATTATGCAAACTATGTATATTTTGTGAAATTCTTTTATTCTCAAAATGCATCTGATACCGATGATTCCGCCGTTTGTTATATGTTTATATCTCTCCATATAAACACCTGATTTGAATTCTGAAATTATTGATTCGGCCTATGGAAACTCACTTACTATATTGGCCTTGACTACCGGGTGGAAATATTCGGGTGGTACCTGTAATACCCCGTATTTTTATGCTATATTAATTTGGGGATTTATTAAATTTAACGTGAATGATTTATTTAATAAAAATTCGGAAATTAATTATGTTATAATTATTAACGTGACGAGAGTTAGTGATTATGGGAAACGTGTTGAATATTACTAATGAGCAAAGTAATATATTATATTGGTTATATTGAATGTCATGAGTGAATTAAATGACTACTTCGGAAATTTAAGTCGGGACGTGCCCGTGTCACGTCAGAATTAATTTTGTTAAATAAAAAGTGAATATTTTATAAGTTGTTCGTATGGTCATTTCGAGTGCGCCAACGCGTCCGGAAGGGTCGAGATAGTCAGAAGAGTGTACCCGGGGTTTAGTTTGGGTCTTGGGGCGTTTTAGGCCTAATTGGTACCCCGGGAGGGCAATTTAGTCATTTCACCTTTTTGGGTAATTAAACCCACGAAATTCAGCAACCTATATCAGCCATTTAGGTTAGCCTTTTAGGGTTAGAATATCCAGAAATCAAGTGACGGCCATTAGATAAGAGAGGAGAGAGCTCCAAGGCAATTCAAGGCCAAAAAGTCACCGGTTTGCACCGCCGCCACCACCACCGCGTAGATCGCGAGACGAGGAACGCAGACATACCAAAATCCCAGGCAAGTGTTTAACCTGCTATTTTCGTTGGTGCAATCTTCATATTAGTTTAGGAATGATTTGTAATGAGAACTATGGAAGAAAACCCAATTTATGATAGGAGAATCCATGTAGGTATTGATTTATATGTTGATTCTGGAAACCCTTGCCATGTAGAGGAAATAAACCACGAAATTTTGATGATCATAAGAAAGAAATTCTGGAGAAAGATTTGTTAGAAATCTGTTGAAGAAAATTCTAGGGTTCTTGATAATTGGATATAATTTTAGGTTGAAAATCCATGTTTAATTGATGAATATGTACATGCCTTACGTTAGAATCATCTAGTATATTGTTATAATGTTAGTAGTAGAATTCTGGGACGATTGGAACTTGAAAATATGAATTTGGTGTAATTTTGGTGATGAAACCCGTAACTGCATTCTGCAGAATTTTTCACAGACCTGCTTGATCGATCAATCAAGCCTAGAGCTTCGATCGATCGAAGGTTCGATCGATCGAGCCCCAAACTTCGATCGATCGACCCCTTCTGGCAGACTCCTTTTTCCCTTGTTTAATTAGTTAAATTAAATTTATCGTGAAATAATTCTTGGGTATTCTTAATGAAATGTTTTGGGAGATAGGAAAGACCAGTAGGACATATGAATGAGTGTTGGGAACTTTATTATAAGTCGAGAACTTTGCTTTTGGGATAATTATAAAATAAACGATGAAGCTACGTAATTCAAGTGAGAGATTTCGGCGAATAACTACGATAGTGAATAAAGGTATACCTACTGAATTTTCTACTTGGAAGGATAGAGTCTACGAGTGTCATGTAATAAGTGAGAAAACCCTTCGAGTTAAGGTTAGAGACGAACCCTTATACGCGATACTAATAATATGATAATATGGAAATGTCAAAATTTTGGGAATTGAGAATTTACCTAATATTGTTATGGTAATGTTAGTATAGTTATATGATTGTGTGTGCATATACTATCTATGTGTGAAAATCATGCCCACGCTACTTGCTATCCCTGAGGTTACCGCGCTGGGACAAGTCTTATCTCGATGGGACCTTTATGGGGGATATTGACTTGTACCCTAGAAGATAGATATCCTTGGTACAGGCTATCGACGTGATAGTTCAGACGGTCCTAAGAGACGCAGGCATGTGCCATCCTCTTAGAGACTTGGAATCTATTCTTCGCCTCAATATTGTTTGTGTATGTATGTTAATACATTTCGAGAGTGATTTCGAATGTATTCCCCTTAATATGAGTGATATGGGGCTTTGGATAGTAGAGTATGCCCGCACCATAATTTAGTTGGGGTGCTGTTATAATATATATTATGCGTGTAGTTAATATATAAATGAAATTATGAAATCTGGAACTACCTACCGTGATTTGATTTGTAGGACATGGTTGATGACTAATATTGTAAATACTTGTTTTGAGAAAGCAGAGTATGCCTACACCATAGTTTGTATGTTGGTGCTGTTAGGATATATATATAAATTAGACGAGTGCTTAATATATATATCTGGATTGAGGAATTTAAACCGTTGCTGTAACGTAGTAAGTGAGGAATAATTATGGACTAAATTATGAATACTTGTTTTGAGAAAGTATAATATGTCACTAGAAAACTTATTGATTTTATAAAGTTAAAAATGGAGAACTTTGGTTACTAATTGGAACATCTTTTTAAATGAAATCGTTGATTTATGAATCTTACGAGTAACCTAAGATAAGTTAAATCATTTAGGAAGACTAGTACGATAAATGATAAGATAAACCGTTGGGAAGGTTAGTGCGATAGGTGTGCACAATAGAAGAGAGGTGAGATTTTCTTAAGAGAGTGTCACACTAATATGTTGTTGCATTAGCCTGTATCAATTTAAATACTTGCTAAACGTATTTTAAATCCAACACACTTTCGGGCTCTGACATGTTTCTTTTTCTCTTTCTCTCTCTTGTATATATATGTATGTATTACAGGTGCCCAACCACAGGGGCGTCTTGCTTAGGATCTCTTGGCAAGAACGCGCTGCAGCTTAGGTGGGAGTTGCAGGTCACTTGCGTAGACGGCTTCCTTTATTGACTCCACTTCTAGCATTCTCCTTTATTGGGCATGTGTCGCCCTTTTCATTATTTCATTGTTATTGGGACATTTGTATTCCAGTTGTTTTTCTAGTTTTGTCACTATGGGATTTATTCAGTTTGAATTGTGTTACTTTATGTTTCGCATGTGGACATTCGTTTTACGAATGTTTTAGATTAATTGGATTATGTTCCAGGTTTATTGTGGTGTGATTTTTATTTTATTGTGATGTTGTTAATAAATAAAATAAATGATTTTTCTTTAAATAAAATTTGGAAAGTTATGTATGAAAATGTTTTTGACACTTATCTTAATTAATTAGGGTGTTAAATTGGAAAATTTATTTTTATCGACAGTGATGCTGAGAATGAACCAACTGTTCACCTTGATTTAATTTAATAAAGGAGTGATCGCCCGGTATTTAATTAGGCGGGGTGTCACAGTACCTTCCCAGCTGGTTTATCGCTGGTGTGCCCTAAACATGGCATTATTTTAGAAATCATGATTATCTGTCTGTGATGTTACCGGGTGGAAACATTTGGTAACACTATCTGTCTGGGTATTAGAGCGTACATGGCCACTAAAACAGAATAATTGACACATGCTCAATTATTTTATCTGCTCTGTTCTGAATTGTTTATTCTGAATATATATTGTCATCTACTTTATATATATTACTTTAAATTCCTATCTTTATGCATATACTTTATGTTCTAAATTGAATAGGTATCAATTTTCTAAAAAACCCTGGAATGTCTGGAGATTGAATCTCATTTGGCTTTTAGGTGACGTTGTATAAATGACCATGTTTCAGGAAATAATTAAGTTCGTGGAAGGAACGAAAAAGGACTATGTTGAAGATTTAGCTTTTAAAGCTCTTTTTGTTACCTTAAGTAGAAGTTTGTTTAATTAGATAGAGCATGTTTAGGTCTTTGTGTCAAGTTGTAACTCGTTGATATTTTAATACAAATGAAGTTCCCTTTAGATAGCTCTGATGATGTAATTCCTTCACTTTCAGTATTTTACTATTCATAACCATGTGATTATACTTTCGCTACATATATTTTAAAAGAAAAATTTTAAGGCTAGAATATTGGATGCCTTGGTGGCATGTCAATACACTCGTTCCCTACTATTTTCGGGTCGGGGTCGTGACAAAGGGGGTATCAGAGCATAGGTTATGAGACCGTAGACTAATGAGCATAGGTTTCGAATGTTATAGATTTTATGTTTCCATCCTTAGGAGATAGTATTAAAAATCTAATTTAGGTGATAACCCTCCCTATGGGTTATATTATTTATAAGTGGTCTTTTAGTTTTCAATATTGATATAGTATAGTGGATCTTACGTTTGGCCATGACTGTAGAAATTACCAAGAGAAGATCATCAATGGGAACTAGTGATTCGAGTATAGAAGGACTGGAAAGTGCATACAAGGCAATTAAAAGTCTAGCAAAGATTGTGGAGCAGCAGGTGAACAATGGAGTACCAAAGAATCTTGAACTAAGTAAATGTACTATTGAACACTTCAAGAAGTTGAATCCTCCATCTTTTAAAGGTACTCATAACCCCAACGAGGCAGAAAGTTGGGTGATGCAGATGGAAAAGATACTCGATGTTCTTAAGTGTATCGATGAACAAAGGGTGTCATTTGCAACATTTATGTTAGAAGGGGAGGCCGAACATTGGTGGAGAATGACTAAGAGAATACACTGGGAAAGGAATACTTACATAGGTTGGAATGATTTCTTAGTAATATTTTATGAGAAATATTTTTCGAAAACGGTGAAAGACGAAATGGCAGCTGACTTCATGAGTCTGGTGCAAGGGAATATTCCGGTTAGTCAATATGAGGCAAAGTTTACTGAGTTATCCTGTTTTGCATGTCATGTTGTAGTAACTGATGTTTTAAGAGCGAAGAAGTTTGAGCGTGGGTTAACGTTGAATATTCATAGTCGAATTTCCATCCTGAAATTAACATCATATATTGATGTCGTGACTAGGGCTACAATAGCTGAGAGGGATGGTGAGGAGTACAATCGAATTAGAGATGGCAAGAGGAAGTTTAGGGAACAAAAAGGAAAGAACCCGAATAATATAATTTTCTTTAGGAACACATCCAATGTTGGGGGATCTAGTGATAACAAACAGTATAATAACCAGTCATGTCAGCAATATGGAAAGATGCATGGAGGACGACCTTGTTATAAGGATTCAGGAGCAAGATTTAGATGTGGACAGAAAGGACATCAGATAAAAGACTGCCCAAACCCAGCAAGGGTTCCGATAAAGCCTTTGAGTGCAAAGAAGGATCAAGACAGACAGGGTAGAGTTTTTTCACTTTCTGATACCCAAGCTTCTAATGCGGTAGTGTCAGGTACACTTTCTATATGTGCACAGCCTTTTAAAGCTTTGATAGATCCTGGTTCTACCCATTCGTTCATATCTATACATGTATTAAATCGCTTTCATAAATTACCCGAACCCTTGAATTATAACATACATGTTTCTACTCCTTCGGGTGAGTTATTGATGGGTAAATTAGTATACAAGGCTTGCCCCATAGATATTATAGTCATAAACTATTTGTTGATTTGATAGTTTTGGACAGTAAAGATTTTGAAGTCATTTTGGGGATGGATTGGTTAGCATCACATCATGCTAAGGTAGACTGTTTTGAGAAGAGTGTTACTTTCCAAATTCCTCACCAACTAAAATTTAGTTTTGAAGGAACTGGCATCATATCTCCTATGTGTATTATTTCTGCAATGCAAGCCTACAGTTTTCTTAAGAAGGGATGTCAAGGATTTCTTGCAACTGTTACTAGTTTGGAGATGATAGAGCCTAGATTAGAAGATATTCCTATTGCTAAGAAATTTATGGAT
Organism: Sambucus nigra; assembly: GCA_949130495.1. Taxonomy (NCBI): domain Eukaryota; kingdom Viridiplantae; phylum Streptophyta; class Magnoliopsida; order Dipsacales; family Adoxaceae; genus Sambucus; species Sambucus nigra. Next base: position 624,997,736 of record OX422210.1, on the reverse strand, counting down.
GTTTTTCCTGATAATTTACCCGGTCTACCTCCTAATAGAGAAATAGAATTTACCATTGACCTTATTCCTGGAACTATACCAATCTCAAAACCACCATATCGTATGGTACCTTTAGAATTAAGAGAGTTAAGAGTTCAATTAGAAGACCTTTTTGACAAGGGTTTTATCAGACCAAGTATATCACCTTGGGGTGCACCAGTGTTATTTGTGAAAAAAAAGGATGGGACAATGAGGCTGTGTAGAGATTATCGTGAACTGAATAAGGTAACCATTAAGAATAAAGACCCCTTACCTCGTATAGATGACTTGTTTGATCAACTAGAAAGTGCACAAGTATTCTCTAAGATTGACCTTAGGCCAGACTATCATCAATTGAAGATTAAGGATGATGATATTTCAAAATCAGCTCTTCGTACTAGATATGGTCACTATGAATTTCTCGCAGTGCCATTTGGACTAACTAATGCACCAATCGCTTTTGTGGATATGATGAATAGAGTCTTTAGGAAATATTTGGATCAATGTGTTGTTGTTTTCATTGATGACATTCTCATTTATTCTAAGTGTATTGAAGAACACCAGAAGCATTTAGAGGCAATATTACAAATCCTTAGGAAAGAGAAATTATATGCAAAATTATAGAAGTGTGAGTTTAGGATGCCTAGTGTTTCTTTTCTAGGACATGTCATATCTAAAGAGGGAGTGTCAATTGACCCTCAAAATCTTGAGGCTATACTAGATTGGCCCAGACCAACTAATGTGAGTGAGATTCATAGTTTCCTTGGATTAACAGGTTATTATCGAATATTTGTTGAAGGATTTTCTAGAATTGCCAAACCTCTATCCAAGTTAACACAAAAGAAGGTAAAATATGAGTGGTCCGAGGAAGCCGAGAAAAGTTTTGAAGAACTTAAGAATTGATTAGTGACTGCCCCAATTTTGACAATTCCTTTAGGTACGAAAGGATTGGTGATTTATAGTGATGCTTCAAAAAATGGTTTAGGATGTGTGTTAATGAAAAATGGAAAAGTAGTTGTTTATGCCTCAAGACAGTTAAAACCACATGAACAAAATTATCCAACCCATGACCTAGAATTAGCAGCTGTAATTTTTGCTCTTAAGATTTAGAGACACTATTTATATGGTGAGACTTGTGAGATTTATACCGATCATAAGAGTTTGAAATATATATTTACTCAGAAAGAATTGAACATGAGACAAAGGAGGTGGTTAGAATTTATGAAGAATTATGATTTGAATATTCATTATCACCCAGGGAAAGATAATATAGTAGCTGACGCTTTAAGTAGGAAGCCTACACCAAATTTAACATGTCTTATTACAAACCAGGAGGCTCTATTGAAGGATTTAAGAAATATGGAAATAGATGTTCGTATTTATAGTAAAGGTGGAATTATTGCAAACTTACAAGTACAACCCATATTGATGGAAAGGATCAAAATTGCACAAGTAAATGACCCACAATTGAAGAAGATTAGAGAAGAGGTTATTGAAGGGAAGCTAATGGAATTTGCGATACGGGATGATATATTGAGGTTTGGAAATAGAGTGTGTGTTCCACATGATGCCCAACTAAAGAGGCAAATTTTGGAGGAAAGTCATTACTCGAGATTCATGTTACATCCCGGAAATACCAAGATGTATAGAGATATTCGAGAAGTGTTTTGGTGGAATAACATTAAAAGGGAGATAGCGGAATTTGTATCTCAGAGTTTGATTTGTCAATAAGTAAAAGCTGAGCATCAGAGACCATTAGGATTGCTACAACCACTGCCTATCCCTGAATGGTAATGGGAACATATCACTATGGATTTTGTGACAGGTTTACCAAGGAGTTCAAGTGGAAATGATTCTATTTGGGTAATTATTGATATGCTAACTAAATCTGCTCATTTTCTTGCCATTAAGATTACCCATTCTTTAAAAAAAATAGCTAAGTTGTATGTGAAGGAAATTATTAGGCTTCATGGAACCCTAATTTCAATTGTTTTTGACCGTGACACTAGATTTGTGTCTCACTTCTGGAAAAGCCTACAAGAAGCCATGGGAATAAAATTGAATTTTAGCACTGCTTTTCATCCTCAAATGGATGGACAATAAGAGAGAACTATTCAAACCTTAGAGGATATGCTTAGGGCACGTGCACTTGATTTGAAAGGGAATTGGGATGATCGTTTATCGTCAGTGGAATTCGCATATAATAATAGCTATCAAGAAAGTATTCAAATGGCTCCGTATGAGGCACTCTAAGGTAGAAGGTGTCGTTTCCCTATATGTTGGGTAGAAGTTGGGGAAAGAAACTTATTGGGACCAGAATTGATTCAGATCACAACAGAGAAGGTGAAATTAATACAAGACCGACTTTGAACCGCTCAAATCCGTCAAAAGAGTTATGTTGACAATCGACGCCGACAGTTAGAATTCCAAAGAGGAGATTATGTGTTCTTGCGAGTATCGCCTGCATAGGGAGTAATACGACATGGGAAGAAAGGGAAGTTGACCCCAAGATACATAGGACCTTTTGAAATCCTTGAAAGGATAGGAGCTGTTGCGTATAAAACAGCCTTACCACCGAAACTCTCAAGTTAGAGAAGATTTGTGGTACATTGAGCATCCAGTGGAAATTTTGGACCATAAAGATCAAATATTACGAACCAAGATTATTCCACTAGTCAAAGTATTATGGCGGAATCATTCGGTTGAAGAAGAAACGTGGGAGCGGGAAGATGAAATAAAGGAGTGATATCCATACCTTTTTAGAAATTATTGTAAGTAAAGTCTGGGGACTAAACTTTTTAAAAGGAGGGTAGGATGTAATGACCCCACTTTTATATATAGTTTGTTTTTACACTCTTGTGTTACTTATTTTCTTATAAATGTTGTATTATTAGATATGTGGTATTATTGGCTATCAATATAACAAACCCAAATTTTAATTACGAAGAATCGACTGTAAATTGGATCAAATCGAAGTCTTATGACATATCTTAAGGCAAATAATAAGTTTTGGGGTAGAAAATATAATTTTATGAAACTTTAAGGACTAAAATAAAATATAAAATGGGCCATTTTGTAAATAAAATATTTTTAAGGACCTCTAAGAAATATTCAAAATATATAGTGTGAAATTATCAAAATACCCTTCATTTTTGAAATGACCTTTATACCCTTATCACCTTTCCACCACGAGCTGGTCACTTCCACCTTACACATGTCATCTTTAGAGAGAGAGCTAAAACACTTGTCATCATTTGGTGATATTAACACTACAGGACCACTCCGGATCGCGACACCTCGGTGTTGAATCACCACTCCAAAAAGCCTAATCATTAGACACGTGTTAACACCGTAATACTTTTGGAAACCTATAAATAGAGCCTTAGGGTTCATTTGAAACTCACACCAATTCCTTGAGAATTATAGTAAGAAAGAGTGATAGAAAGCTTGAGAAATATCTTAAAAAGGAGTTCTATAATTTCGAAGAAAGAATTCATTTCGTTGGTATGATTTTATTTAAATGTTATAATGTATTTTTATAGTTTTAATTTTGTGTTTTAGAGCTTTACTTAGTAGTTATGCTGGTAAAATACACTAAGGATTTCACTAATCAAAACTTAAAGTTTAGAAGAAATCCAAGTTGATTTTATTTTCATGTAAACTTGTTTGAAATTGTATATACGCTTTTAAAAATGATTTTTTAAAAGTAATTGCTCGTTATTATGGAATCCCATTTAAGTAATTCCAAAGTCAGGCCCGGTAAAATTCTGTCTAGACGAGATGGTATTTAAGTAGTGCCCCTGTAACCCTCCATCTCTACTGGGAATGAATGCGGAAATGTTCTGTCTAGAGGAGATGGTATTTAAGCGGTGTCCCTGTGACCCTCCATCTCTACTGGGAAAGGACTGATTAGGAAGAACTATGAATTGAATCCTTTAATTACGATCAATACGTTTTAAAAGTTAAGAAAATGGTTTTTGGTAATCCTTTGAAACAAGTTACTATTAAAATACAATATGTAGACTGGACCTTGTTTAGAACATATACTTAAACCTTTATCGTATTTGTTAGATTAACGTGCGATCGAAGACTCATTATCTATAATTTCGACCTCTATTTTAGGTGAGTACTCTATGAAATTTCTTGCGCATTTTGATTATATTATATTATGCAAACTATGTATATTTTCTGAAATGCTTTTATTCTCAAAATGCATCTGATATCGATGATTCCCTCGTTTGTTATATGTTTAGATCTCTCCATATAAACATCTGATTTGAATTATGAAATTATTGATTCGGCCTATGGAAACTCTCTTACTATTTTGGCCTTGACTACCGGGTGGAAATATTTGGGTGGTACCTTCCCAACTGGTTTATCACTGGTGTGCCCTAAATAAGGTGTTGTTCCAGAAATCATGATTATCTGTCTGTGATGTTACCGGGTGGAAACATTTGGTAACACTATCTGTCTGGGTATTAGAGCGTACATGGCCACTAAAACTGAATAATTGACACATGCTCAATTGTTTTATCTGCTCTGTTCTGAATTGTTTATTCTGAATATATATTGTCATCTACTTTATATATATTACTTGAAATTCCTATCTTTATGTATATAGTTTCTGTTCTAAATTGAATAGGTATCAATTTTCTAAAAAACCCTGGAACGTCTGGAGATTGAATCTCATTCGTCTTTTAGCTGACGTTGTATAAATAACCATTTTTAAGGAAATAATTAAGTTCGTGGATGGAACGCAAAAGGACTATGTTGAAGATTTAGCTTTTAAAGCTCTTTTTGTTACCTTAAGTAGAAGTTTGTTTAATTAGATAGAGCATGTTTAGGTCTTTGTGACAAGTTGTAACTCGTTGATATTTTAATACAAATGAAGTTCCCTTTAGAAAGCTCTGATGATGTAATTCCTTCACTTTCAGTATTTTACTATTCATAACCATGTGATTATACTTCCACTACATATATTTTAAAAGAAAAATTTTAAGGCCAGAATATTGGATGCCGTGGTGGCATGTCAAGACACTCGTTCCCTACTATTTTTGGGTCGGAGTCGTGACAACATATGAACCTATTGTCCTTTTGGAAGTCAAATGATGGATTTCCTTCCTTAGAAATAAGTCTTCCTCCTTTTATCCTTGATGAACGTGAGCCACTCCGGTTGACGAATGCCAACGCCTTTGTTAACACCGATTTTGTCCATTTTTCTAGTTAACGTGAAGTTGTGACCAACCTAACACACCTAGGTTACTGTTTACTTTATCATAACATGGTCATATCCCAAACGTCTCCTTAGTCAGTGCCTAACTAAGCGAAGTATTCACCTTATTATAACTCCACTGACACAATGTCGTCACTGTGCATATCTCCAGATTCTACCCAATTCGAGATTGCATGATGTCCACCCGATTGCCATCAGCACTATAAGGATAGGAATTACTACACAAGTCTATGAGTCCTAATTTGTACCAGTCTGGAAAGACATGACAAGAACTAATCCTTGCCCTTCTAGGGGCTGTTCTAACTTATATTGTCGACAGTTGTTGATATCTTAATCATGCTTCAATATCTCTTTTGGGGTTCTATTTTCAACTCTCTAACATGACATCATCAATCTCAGTCCTAATTGCATTTCCTAGTATTCCTTAAAATCAAGTACTAAACTTCTCACACTAGTGATCCTATGACAACTGGACATCATGGCCAGTCATGACACAAGCTTCTAATTTTCCTTAAAAGGTTACATCACCCATCTGTGCGAATTCGAATGACAGTACAAAGTATGTACACTAGTTAACTCTTTAAAATTTGACCAATAACCTGAGATCATCACATGACCCTGAAGATTACCATCATTAGAACACTAGCACTCCAAGATACCTAATTTGATTGATTTCCTAAGGATACTGAGCTCACCCCGACATAAAATTCATTAAAAACTAATGGGATTTTATCACCTATGATTCTCTTATCGTACATATAACCTACCTAATATATGCATCTTAGTCATTAGGTACTCATAAGATACTAGTTTACAAGTCTCCACATATGGTGTACTTTAACTATTGAACACCTCAAAGTCGATTTTTATTCCTTAATGATGCCACATACAATCAGTCCCAAGAATACTCTAAGGACTTCCTTAAATCACACTTACACTGAAACTGCCTCACATTTCATCATCACTTAGGTTGCTAAAATTGGCCTAGGAATGTAGATAAGAATCTTATTTCCATTTTATTTGAAACTCTAGCATATGTCTAACCTGCAAATCTCTCCTCGAGATCCAATAAGGGTCCAAAAACCTTCTTTGAAACGGCTGATGCCCTAAATCACACATCAAACCATAGACTGACACTACTGAGGATTCTGACAGGATATAGGAAGTTGTATACAACTTATAAGCCTCTAAGTTCATATCACCGGCATCACTAGGGATCCTATTACTTACAAGTTGCATCATATTCTCTAAAACCCTATCATGGAAGACTATCTAGGGCTCATCCCTACATCACTTCAACCCATCATTGTTACACACGTAATACACTTACCACCACTGGTCCATAACTCTCATCATAGATCACGAGATGCATCTTTAAATCAAGGGTCACCAAGGCACTAACCTATAATGATGGTATCCTATCAACTAAGGCCCGAGTACACATCCTCAAGTGTTAATTAACACGGTTCTACATGCCTACTAAATCATTAATTATTTACGACATGACTACCCCAAGGATCAAGTTCGCCTAATCACATCATCATCATCATTAACTACTCACAAGTACCTAATCAAGGAATTTAATGCATTTATATCACAAAATCAATATCTCTTAGACATGACACTCTAGTCACTTATCTTCCACAATTGAACTTAAATGACTCATGCCTCTAATTCGATGAATGTAATTTATCTTTATTAGCATTATACCTCCCACATCATCAAGGGTTGACACACAACCACATCACACTAAAAATCACGGTGTCGCCACTAGTGACTCACACTAACACTTGCAAATTACTAACATATTTAAATTAGAAGCACGAAAGCGATTAATGACAACTAGCTTGGACACATACCACTTGGTAATGCATTATCTGTCATGATAATATCCTTGACTCTACCGTCGAGAACACAAACTGAAATCATCACCAGTCTAGCGTGACCATCCCAAAACCAACACCGACGTGAAATATCCACTACCGACCTCACAATGTCACTCCCAAAGGAATCATGAACCTAGAGCTCTGATACCATTTGTATTTCCTTGGCTCAAATTTATGGGTTACTCGTGGTCAATCCGGTTCGACCCGAGCGTTACGTGTGAAATGCAATGAGACAACCCAAATAATGCTGCTAATTTAGTTTTATTTGATTGGCGTTTCTCTTGTTTGGAATGCAATTCCAATTTACATCAATTTACGTGAAGGACCCGTGGGAGGCATCCCCAGAATCCAAGCATATAAAGTTACTAATGTAAAATAAAAAGTATACTTATGTGTACAACGCACTCAAAATACGTAATCGCACCAACCTCCCACAACAAAGAGGAGGGAATGAGCCAAATGTCTAGTGGAAAAATACAACAATTCAATATATAATCAAACGACAAAAAAGAAAATCTAACACGTGACGTCTACATGCATATGCAACTACTACACACACACACACACACATACAAATATATACTTTAATACATGAAATCATTTTTAATCCAAAAACGTTACTGATAGTCCGGGTTTTATCGCGGCGCGAGCGTCACCTGCTCGCCGGTCGTATGTTATTCGGCTCACCAGCTCTATGCAAAACCTAAACTTATGACTACACTCAATAAAAGGGAGTATATCGGCCAAGTCCGGGTATCGAAAATCCACAGAGACGAGTTGTTAGAATTTAATTGGTTTAGTACTTCTGAATAAAAAGTGTAAAAGATAAATAGAAACAAAAGGAAAAAGATGCAAAAAGGGAAAGATTTATCTAGGCATGTATTTAAACTAGACTAACAAAAGCGAATAAAAACTATAGGTTACGTTGGATATCCCTCAGCTCAGCTTAACGCATATAAATGGTTACATGGTTCTACAGATTCATTATGACTGCATCTCGCTTCGACAGTTAATTAAACCTAGAGTTGTCACACCCCTAAATTCGCATAAAAGTCTAATAAGATTTTTGCATCCACAAATACCCCAGAAATTATGCACGCAAGGTCGTAAGTACGGATCATACATGATATACCCCGTCAAATATCCTAGGCGTAATAACTAGGACAAACCAATCGAAATAAACACGTATCTTCCATCACCAAAGCAAAGCAACACGATAAACATGAGTCAAGTTCGATCCAACACAACCTAAGTTAATTTAACCTAGAAAGCATGATAAAAATGCGATAAATAAACACGGTAAATATACATTAGAAAACATGAAAATAAACGCAATAATTCTAAAATAGAAAGAGAGTAAAAACACGGTAAATAAAGAAATACAAACAGTGGAAACTCGAATTGATAGAGAATATGAAGGATAGTGTTCTACAAAACCTCAACGGGCAAACCTCTCAATACGAGCAAACCCTCGAAGGGAGAAAATGGCACACTCCCCAAACCCTCCAAACCCAAGCTTCCCTATCTAACCCTAAGTATTGAAAATGATCTACTATTACAAGATAATGAGAATAGAAACCAAAATTGGTTTATATAGTAAGCTGGAAAAGAAATAAAGGAAAAAGGAAAGAAATAGACAAAGGGAAATTGCTGGGTAACTGCGATACCCAATAGATCAACAACATGGGCGCGGTCTACCGATCCCTTAAATTAAAGCCCACTAGTTTCTTCGCAAGGCAAAGTCCCAAAATGCGGTCGATCGACCCCCTGAGCACAGTCGACCGGTACTCTGTTTTCTGTTGTTATTTGGTCTTCTCATGGGAGGAAAGCTTCATAACAAAAATGGCCATAACTTCTTCATTCGAACTCAAAACGACGCGCCGTTTGCGACCACGCGGTGCTAAATCAACTAACCAAATCCGTGGAAATTCCATGAGATGGAGATAAAGTGTGAATTGACTAAAATGCCCTTGAAGTAGCGTCCGGTGATGAAACTTCTTCGAAATGCAACCGATCCTCACTTTTAGCATTCCAATTCTTACAAAAGCACAATTAACCCCTGTAAAACATATATATGTCCAAATTCGAGGTTGTCTGGTTAACGAGCATAAATATAGGAATTAAGAACATAAAAGTGCTAGAATGCACAAAGATAAAGGGTGAAAATATGCAATATTCGTGACGTATCACACCCCCTAACTAAGACATTGCTAGTCCCTGGTGATGAGACAAACAAAACCAGTCCACATAAGGCCATATAAAAATGTATATATGCATCGAAATATAAATGCCACTTTTATAGGGAACACGATTTCATTTAGCATATGCAATAAACTATTAAACCCCTAGGTTACCCTAGTGGACGAGTGTCGTCTCGTGAGGGTTTTCAGGGATGAAACCCACAAAAATCATATAGTTTCCTCTAAATATGCCCAATCACACATGCAACAAGCCCAATAGTGCGAAAAAGGTTTTAAACATGTTATTAGAAAAGTGAACTATTTCACACAAAAGTTTGTATTATTAAAATTAAAGAATGAACTTCGTGTAATTGAAACCTTAAAATATGGGAGGGGAGCGAGCACATGCAAAGTATGATTTGGCAAAAACTTATATAAATCGGATAAAAATTAAAGCAAGCATATATTCAATCCTCATGGGCATTACACTCATCAAGTGAATTCACTCGAAACAGGGAGTTAACACACGAAACATGTGGGCATCAATAGTAAATGTAAATGGAAACTAGGCCGCACACATGTCACAAATGAAGAACGCTATCTAGAAAATGAAAATTTGTAATCTCAATGAAATATACCATTCATCAAGGGTGGAGAAATGCATTTTCACAGACGATCAAAACTATTCAAACTTTTAAATTGAATTCACCCTAAGATCACATAGGGCTTTATAGGGTTGTAATGTATGCTAGGCTAGGGTACGAAACGAAGCATATGTATATACGAATTCAAAGTGTTCGGAATGAAAACTTAATATAATAGAATGCGGGCAATAATGAAAATGGAAAACAAGTTCCATAATCAAGCATTAAATATAATAATTGGAAAGCAATCAAAGCTTATTGAACACTATACAACATGTACAAACTTCTCTTTCTTTTTTTCTTTTCTTATTTTTCTCATGTTTTGTTTTGTTTTGTTTTGCTTTTTTCCTTTTCTTTTATTTTCTCACACTTTTCATGCTCAAATTGCAACCACACTACACAACATCATTCAATCCCAAGCAACATTCCAAACAAAGGCAAGGAAGGTAATATGTATGGTTTAAAACTCCAATTCAGAGTTGGTTATGGGATTTTGGGTAATGAAACGAAAGGCTACTATTTAGGCTCAAAGGGGTTAACGAGGATAAACATATAGGGTGAGGTCAAGGTCAATATGGGTGATATAACAAAGAGGGCCTATGATCATGTCCTAGAGTTTATGCAATTCTCGAGTTAAAACAATACATGAAAATCATGCTCAAATGGCACATTTCAAGATATAAACTCAATTAATGAACGATAAATGAAAGAATAGAGAGACTACTGATGAATTCAACATTTTCAAAGAGGAAAGAAAAGTGTATAACAATAAAAAATGGTGAAAGGTACAAAGCCTACTTGGTGTAAGTATATACAATGTAACAAAAGATTATCCATTTATAAAAATCTTAAACCAAATCAATAAAGCAAGAAAAGTGCATGTGCTCATGGGCTTAAAGTTTAATTCATGAAGTTATTCATAATATCAATAATTGAGGACTAAAGTCTAATAACTTCTAAAATCAAGAACATGCATCATTGAATTATCTATTGGATAGGGAAATTATTAAAATTTATCATCGAAAACAAAGGCAAAATGGCCAACAAAGGAGAAAAAAAAGAAAGAAAATGTTTTTGATAATTTTCAACTTTTACAAGAAAAGCATACTTAGTAACTAAATATGAGCAAACCCATGGACTAAACAAAGAAATGGATAGAATATCCCACACCCCCTAACTTAAATGTTGCATTGTCCTCAATGCATCCATTAAGAACTCAACACAAAGAGAGGAAAATAACGATATTACCCAAAATTGGAGTGATCTCCATAAGCATAAGTCCAAGCGAATCTACAAAACAAGTTAGTACTGAGTATAGCAAGAACAAATAACAAAAAGTTAACTAATTACACTAGACTAAATAAAAAGGAAAGAAAAAAAGAAAGAAAGAAAGAAAGAAAAAAAAAACTAATTATTTACAACCTACTGTTTACAACCTACCTCCCGGAGGCAACGAAAGGCATGCGGGTGGTGGACAAGGTGAACCATCGCCAATTTGAAATTTTAGGCAGACGATGGGATATTTGTATAATAAGGGGGAGAGAAACACTTAGGATCCAAGAAAAATCAACTCATCTCCCAAAGGTTTTTCAATTGGAATGGGAGATAGTGGACCCGTGGGGGAAAAATCCATCATGGAAAACAAGTTCGACAAAGAGTCCTCATCGGCAAAAGGTTTAAAAGTTTTAAATAATTTCTACCGACTCAGAGGAATCAAATGGTAATTATAATGGTTCACGATTCGGGAACAGGTCCCAAATAAAACATTCGCAGGGCCAGTTTCGAGAACATATCCGAAATGAAACATTAGAATTACCGATAAATCTATAAAAGAGGGCATGGTTACCGAATTGTTTGTTGATGGAGCATCCGAGAAGGAAGGTGCGCGGCCAAGAATCAAAGTTTATTAGCGCTCAAATGTTCTATCCAACAAAAAGGGTAGAAAAAAAATATAAAAAAGAATGAAAATATTACGAAATACTCAATCAAATAAATTCTAAAATAAACTCATCCCCGGCAATGATGCCATTTGATAGTCCGGGATTTGCCGTGGCACGAGCATCCCCTGCGCACCGATCGTATGTTATTCGACTCACCAGCTCTATGCAAAAAACCTAAACTTATGACTACATTAAAAAAAAGGGAGTATAGCGGCCAAGTCCGGGTATCGAAAATCAACAGAGATGTGTTGTTAGAATTTAATTGGTTTAGTACTTCTGAATAAAAAGTGTAAAAGATAAATAGAAACAAAAGGAAAAAGATGAAAAAGGGGAAAGATTAATCTAGGCATGTATTTAAACTAGAATAACAAAAGAGAATAAAAACTATAGGTTACGTCGGATATCCCTCAGCTTAGCTTAACGCATATAAATGGTTACATGGTTCTACAGATTCATTACGATCGCGTCTCGTTTCGACAGTTAATTAAACCTAGAGTTTTCACACTCCTAAATTCGCATAAAAGTCTAATAAGATTTTTGCATCCACAAATACCCCAGAAATTATGCACGCAAGGTCATAAGTACGGAGCATACATGATATATCCCATCAAATCTCCTAGGCGTAATAACTAGGACAACCCAATCAAAATAAACACGTATCTTCCAACACCAAAGCAAAGCAACACGATAAACACGAGTCAAGTTCGATCCAACACAACCTAGGCTAATTTAACCTATAAAGCACGATAAAAACGAGGAATAAACGCGAGAAATCTACACTAGAAAGCATGCAAATAAACGCAATAAATCTAAACTAGAAAGTGAGTAAAAATGCAGTAAATAAAGAAATACAAACATTGGAAACTCGAATTGATAGAGAATATGGAGGATAGTGTTCTACACAACCTCGACGGGCAAACCCCACTATACGAGCAAACCCTCGGAGGGAGAAAATGGCACACTCCCCAAACCCTAGCTTCCCTCTCTAACCCTAAGTATGTAAAATGATATATTATTACAAGATAATGAGAATATAAACCAAAATTGGTTTATATAGTAAGTTGGAAAAGAAATAAAGGAAAAAGAAAATAAATAAACAAAGGGACATTATCGGGTAATTGCGATACCCGGTCGACCGGTCCCTAAAGTTGAAGCCCGCTAGTTTCTTCGCAAGGCAAAATCCTAAAACGCGATCTACCAGCCCCCTGGGCACGGTCGACCGGTACTCTGTTTTCTGCTGTCATTTGGTCTTCACGTGGGAGGAAAGCTTCATAACGGAAATGGCCATAACTTCTTCATCCGAACCTGAAATGATGCGCCGTTTGCGGCCACGCGATGATAACTCAGGGAGCTACGGATCTATGGAAATGCCATGAGCCATAGATAAGTGTGAATTGACTAAAATGCCCTTAAAGTAGCATCCGATGACGAAACTTCTTCGAAATGCAATCGATCCTCACTTTTAGTGTTCCAATAACTATAAAAGTACAATTAACACCTGCAAAACATATATATGTACAAATTCGAGGTTGTCTGGTTAAAGAGCATAAATATAGGAATTAAGAACGTTAAAGATCTTGAATGCACAAAGATAAAGGGTGCAATTATGCAATATTCGTAACGTATCTGTTACGTATATTGATTAATCTCCTTAATCTTGTAAAAGAACCTCTTTTTACTTGACTTGACATTTATCTCTTGATTCAACACATCGGGTTAAGTACTTTAAACAAGTACCCATTGTTTAAGGAAAAGAACTTCTTTTACTAAAATTGCCCATTTTCTCATACCAAATTTGCCTTAGTATTTTCCTTGAAAATCATCTTTCGACACACGTAAGTACCACATTAGAAAATAATTATTTTTCATTGAAAACCTTACATAATCACACTCTTGTATTTCTTATGGGTTAAACCTCTTTATGTCGCTTAGTTACCTATTTGATCATTTCACTTTACCATTCATTTTACTTCATGGACATTAATCAATTTCTTCATTTTACTAGTCCACGCTATCTTTTACTCGAAACACTTATCAATTTCATTCAAGTTAGGTTGACTTTTCTTATTTCTTCACACAACACATTTCATAACATGTTCCTCATTTCATTATATTTTTCTCAGAATCTTCCAAATATCAACATACTTTAACAGGCTCCACACCACTAGCTATGCTACCATATGCTATGGACAGTGATTTTGGGTCTTTGACCTTAGGTATTCGGACCCTTATTAATTATTCTCGGTGTCATCTGAGTCCATATTAAAGTATTTTTACATATATCAAATGTCCACAATATCCCACCTTTATTGTCTGAAGCCAAAAATTCAGGGGTTTCACCCCCACCTTGTGTTACACTTTGAAAATTACCATTTTTTTTTATACACTTGCATAAATTTTATCCCCTAAATCAATTTCATTTAGGACCATTTTGTGTAACACATTTTCCAATAATTTTAATTCATAAATTTTTTTCGCTTTACATAAAATTACCATTTTGTCCATTTGTTTTCAAACTTGTCTTTTCCTCCATTTTCGCAAGTGTTATTTCCAACAAACATTATTAAGTTACACACAATAACTTTTTTAATATTTTTAACTCATTAACACATATTTAACACTTTGGAGTAACATACTTATCAATTTAAAAATATCTTTATTTCATTACTTTCTTTACTAAGAACACCCCTTTAGCCTTTTGGAGACTATTTTACAAGAAAATACTATTTTCCCTTTATTTCCTTATGTAGTCATAAAATATCCATTTATCACATTTTATGCATCTTTTATTTCATGTTTCAACCCAATAAAACCTTCACTAAACTTATTTATATGCTCATCATCAAATACTACATGTTTATATACCTGAGGAGATGGATTTTAAGTGCAAAAATCCTACTAAATGGGTCTAACACATAGGGCATTCTAGAAATTTCAAAATATTGGCATAAACATATTTTTAAGATAAAAGACATTTTATTGCTTTGAAACTAGATTAAATGTCTATATATGCAAAAATCCCATTTTCACAAGAAAATTTTAAGACATTTGTTCATAAAATATTTTCAAAAATAGAAATATCATTTCAAACATTTTATTCCATAAAATCTTTCGATATCAAGATTTCTTGAAATATATAATTTTTCTCAAAACTTTTGGGAAATTTCATTAATCATTTTTCACAAACCATAAGAAATAACTATCTTAAATCTTATATGCATCCTACTCTTACAAACTCAACTACAAGACCAAAGTTATGGAAAAATAGAGTTCTTAAGCTAAGAGTAGAGTTTTTCCCACCTCATTGAAGCTTCAATAATGGTGGATGAAGTGGAAGAAGATGGAACCCACCACCTCCTAAGGCGGCCTTAAAGAGTTTGCCTAGATCCACTAGGCTTGTTTTTTTGAAAGCTTCATTAAACCCCCTTCAAACTCCATGATTTCTTTTACTTTTCTTCTTCAAAACCCCCCAATAATATCTCCAAAATTTATAGCTTTGCCCAAGAATGGTGTAGATGGGTTTATAAGGCTTAAATATGGTAGAAGATGGTTAATGTATGGTGGTTTTAAAGTGGAGTAATGGTGGTGTTTTGGTTTTGGCGTAGGACGAGCTTCAAGAGCTAGAGAGAGAGAGAGAGAGAGAGAGAGAGAGAGAGAGTTTGATTTTTAGGTTTGCCCAAACGGACCAAACTCACATTAAATACTTCTAAAACCCTAAGGGTTAAATTTCCCAAATTCTCCTATACTTAACCCTTTAACCAAAGGTCAATTAATTATCTTGTCCCACGTTTTGAACTGAGCTGTTGACACCTTGACATGTCAGACGTTCCACATCATGACACCACATTAAAATATGCTGAATTTTTCTTAATTTTCTTCGATCGGTCGAATGACATTGAGCCTTGTGTGAATCAAAACCCCTCTCCTTCGAACGAGAGATATAATGAGGTAGTAACAAGATAAAATTATAGGGTCAAAAGGGACGTAATAAGCACCTCGTTCAAATGTAAATCCCCCCCTTCTTTCAAACGACTAGTCACCTCATTCGAATATGGGTATCCAATAAGATTCCACAGAGCGAGAGAAATTGATAATTTCCAAGTTGTTAGGAGTTCATTCGAACCTCGTTCGAGCGACATGAACACCTCAATCTAACAACTTTTTTTCCACTATATAAACTTTAGGCCACAAAACTTCGATTCAACAAGAACGAAGGCCACGATGTTATCCAAATGTGATCTAAGGTCCGTTATATTAGGTCTAAAGCCCAATTGGGTCCTACCAAATTACCAAATCACACGGGTGTTGTCAAAGTAGTAGAGTGGGTGTTATAAATATACTTTGAGTCTCATCTATAAGGACTCCAAAAGGCTTCATCAAACTAATGTCGGATCATTATGCTACTACACTAAGTTAACCACTTAGATTAAATATATATGGACTTCGGGACGTATGTTCACCCCCTTAGTTAAATAATCTTTCTATATTGGAAAATATCATATATATATAACTTTGAGGTGTTTGAGGTTGAAAAAAGACACGATGTAATATTTTTCTATATGAAAAATTGTATTTAAAAAGCATCTTTTTATTTATAATTTACTTGGTCATAAGTTGAACAAAAAATTCTTAGTTTTTGCTAAAATTTTCAAATTTGGCAAACTGGTGTCTAGGGGCGACAATGCTCGTTTAGGCTTTGCATCAATTAAGTAGTTCCTCGTGTCTATGAAGATATGCCTTCACTTATTAAGGATCTTTGGCATCCTTTGTTTAAAATATCTGGTTTGTCGTTAGACATGGCGTCATTGAGACTTTTCATTAACGAAGACCATCATCCACATCCGCGATGGGTTTGAAAGTCTTCTATGATTTTGTACTTTTTGAGGTCATTTTCAAAATATCTCGTTCGAGTGTGAGACAATACACAATCCATATTAATAAACCAAAGGGATTTTATATACCTCTAATTATCGTATACACTTGGGTATATATTTCTTGGGTAGTGTGTGAAAAAGAAAGAATTAAAGAAAAAGGAGAGAAAACTATTTTCACATTTAAAAGACAGAAAACCTTATCCCTTTCACATTGTGTTCTTAAAGTTGGGATTTTTTTAAATGAAGAAAGTTAGACTTTCTTACTCACACAAAATTTCCAAAATATTTTGTTCTTGAGTATAGTTTTCTTTCACAACTTTAAAAATGCTTTGTGAGTGTTAGAGAAACCAAATTTTTTCTTTATCTTTTCAACCTTAGAATATCCTCATACATACTTGGTGTTAAACAATGGTTACTTAGTAGATACATTTTCTTGCAACAAGGTTCTCTTCCACATTAAATTTTTTTGGCATAAGATTTGAAGACATTTGTTAAGAACAAAATTGGTTATGATTTTGTAGTGTACTCCAACTCGTTGGCGTTGTCTAGAGAATATGACGCGAAAGTGTGAATAGTGAAGTTATTATATTGTGTGATCGTAAGTCATTTTTTTATTTTGTAAATCTCTACCATAATACATTTGTTGTTCATTTCAGCTTGATATTTTTCCCTCTTATATCGAATGTTATGTGAATTATTTTATCCTTATTCACTATTAGAATAATTTACCTTAATAGGAACATAAAATTTGTTCTTAATAAAAGAGTTTGTCAAATAGACTTCTAGGATATTATTTCCGTTTGTTGAAATAAGAAGTAAATTATCCTTCAATCGTGAATTAATTTTTGTTTTGTTAGATAGCGATGCGAATTCTCACTGTAATGTCCCATAACCTTCCCTATAAGGTTGTGTACGTTAGGTCAGTTTTACGTGTGAGAATTTAAAACTTAAATGATATAAGATAATTCTTATACGATCGCAGACTTTAAGGCCTCGACTTGTACATCAGAGTTGGAATATTTAATAGTTCACAACAATATAACATTACACCACATGAGAAGAATCATCAAATAAACCTTTCAAATTTCATTAATGTCATAATAGTCTCTAATACATGCCATTGAACAATTTATTTCTCATATAATCTTCAACATAAAAATATAAAGCTGAATAAGTACAACTAAGAGTGAAATATTTATAAAAACTACTAAATTAGTGGTATGAAAAGTTAACCATATGAGAAGAATCATCAAATAAACCTTTCGAATTTCATTAATGTCATAATAGTCTCTAATACATGCCTACAACAATTCATTCCTCATATAATCTTTAACATAAAAATATAAAGATGAATAAGTACAAATAAGAGTGAAAAGTATATAAAAACTCCTAAATGAGTTGTATGTAAAGTTATCTATGCAGTCTCTATGTACTCTGCGTACTCTACTAAGATCCTAAGCTCTTACCTTGAAGAAATAAAGAATGTAACAGTGGTGAGCTTTAATAGCTCAGCAAGGATTATTTCAATGGTCATTAGACACCTATTAATATTAGTAGTTACAAAGGCAACATATGTACAATTAATGATAAGTAGGAAATAATGAATGTGCAATATAAGAAGTAAGGAAAGGAAGGAAAAGTATTTCCCAACCCCTCACATTTCCCCAATGGCCTATGGCTCAATCTCCCAAAGGTCTCAACTTCTCAGCTTCCCCCATGGATCAATGTCCCATAGTTCTCCTTTATATTCCGCAACATATATTTTTATAACCTTGGACTTTTCATACTCTGTAACCTTATTCTAGGTGATTTGACCTAGTTATGCCACAGGTCCGACCTTCTTTTTTGCCTAATTATAGGATATACAATCCACGGTGTGATGTTAACTCTCTACCTTGTTCGAACTCTGTCGCAGTGTTAAGCCCCATAATTAGCCTAGATTAAATATCCATAGACAAACCATTTTGACTTCACGCCCTGAGATGGAGGTTATCAATAGACATGATGTCTCGAACCGCCTAACTGAATGCTACGACCTTAGCATCGAAATCCCCTTAACTCCTTAGGCACAATATAATACTGCCTCCCAACTCCACGACCCCTAATAACAGGCGGTGAACTCAAGGAAAGAGATATAATTCTTGGTTTACAACAAGGAAATTATAGTAAAAACATTATTTTGAAACCCTGATTTACACCAATACCGAATGATCTAAAGATCAAAGGCAAACCCCTAAATAATTCTCATAAAATAAAATAAGGATATCCTCAAAATCCCATTCTTTAACTATAAATATTGTCTAAATTATACTAATAGAAAATCTATTAAACAAGGATTTAAGGTGAATGGTAACAACCCATAACCTACAAGCCCAGAAAAATAGTAAGACCTCAATGAAAAGTGACACTCCTTGGTCTCTAAACCATGGTGAATCATAGCTTTCCATGGCCTATAAACCCCAAAACCCATATGAATAATAGAACTCCATGGAGGGTACTTATTTCTGATGACGAACTCCAGCTCCCAAGTGGACTCTTCCACGGCCTGATGTGTCATAAGAACTTTGACTAGGAAGATTATCTTTGACCTCAACTCTTTTTCTTTCCTTTCTAAGGTCTGAACTAGGGCCTCACAGTAGATCAAGTCTCTATGGATATCAATAGTTCTGTGATTGATTATATGGCCGTGATATTTAATTTAATTGTGCAACATTGACACATGGAACACATTGTGCACGTAGAACAAGTTTAGGGGAAGATCCATACTATATGAAGAATTCTCAATCTTTTCAAGGACTTTGAATATCCTAATATACCATGTTCTTAACTTGACTCGCTTTCCAGACCTCATGACTCCCTGTAGAAGGGTGTTTCAACCTTGACCACTATATTTTGGGGTGAGGGTTCCCTAAATACCCCCTCCTTAGTCTTCAGGAAATATGAGGTTGAGAAACCCCCAGGGTCCCTAAACCATAAAAAATCCATAATTGGAGAAGGAATCCCTAAGGTCCCTCAATTGTAAGAAAGTAGTTGGGACGCGGAGCCCCCAAGGTCCCTCAACTGCAAGAAAGTAGTTGGGACGCGGAACCCCCAAGTTCCCTCAACTGCAAGAAAATAGTTGGGATGCGAAACTCCCAAGGTCCCTCAACTGTAAGAAAATAGTTAGGAAGAGGAACCCCCAAGGTCCCTCAACTGCAAGAAAAAATATATGGGATGCGGAACCTCTAAGGTCCCTTAACTGCAAGAAAGTAGTTTGGACATGAAACCCCTAAGGTCCCTCAACTGTAAGAAAAAATATATGGGATGCAGAACCTCCAAGGTCCCTCAACTGCAAGAAAGTAGTTGGGATGCGAAACCCCCAAGGTCCCTCAACGACATAAACTCATATTAAGAAGGAACCCCCCTAGGGTCTTGATAAAAACTCATATCAAGAAGGAACTTACCTAGGTCCCGACAGAAATCCATATTGAGAAGGAACCCACCAGGGTTCTAGTAGAAACTCATATTGAGAAGGAACCTCACCTAAGTGGCGATAGAAACTCAAAATTGAGAGGGAACCTCACCTAGGTGGCTACAAAAACTCATATTTAGAAGGAAACTCACCTAGGTGGCAACAGAAACTAAAATGGAGAGGGAACCTCACCTAGGTGGCGACATAAACTTATATTGAGAAAGAACCTAACCTAGGTGGCGGAAGAAACTCATATTGAGAAGGAACCCCACCTAGGTAGCAGTTAAAACTAATATTAAGAAGGAACATCATCTAAGTGGCGAAAGAAACTCAAATCGAGAGGGAACCTCATCTAGGTGTCGTTAGAAACTTATATTTAGAAGGAACCTCACCTAGGTGGCGGTAGAAACTCATATTGAGAAGGAGCCTCACCTAGGTGGTGGCAGAAACTCATATTGAGAAGGAACCTCAACTAGGTATTGGCGAAAACTCATATTGATAAGGAACCTCATATAGGTGGCAATATAAATTCATATTGAGGAGAAACCCTCGAGGTCCTCCCCCAGCTTCGAAAAAAAAAACAGGATGAGGGAGTGGTTGCCATGAGCAACCCCTCGCCATGAAAAGTTATCCTATAAAATAACAAGAGCACTAACACTTGTTTTTCTTGTACTTGTAATCTAGTTGAGCATGCATGGCTCAAGTAGGTCAGTTGGGATCTCTTGGGAGTTTTGGCTTGGCAACTAAGGAATAACGTCTGTTGAGCAAGATCAACCACTTATCACTATAGGATCGAGAGAATACTATTAGGAAGACCCAGGAATCACGCAAGACTACACACACCTCACACTTAATCACAAGTGAAGTGAGCAGCTAAAGGGCTGGCTGCTCACAAGAAATGAACTCTTTACAAAAATGATCCTCTCTTAAGTTTACAAAGTTAGTACCAAAAGTTACCGTTTCAAAAGATTTAACAAATTAGATATTTGTCTCCATTAGGAGACATATTTGAATTTTGAATTTTGTTTGCACCAGGTGGCACCTGTCTGAGGGGATAGGCTGCTGCATACAGGTTGGGACAAATGGTACACTGCAGACCTTGTCCCTCACCAACCCTCTAAGTTTTTGGTGCCAAAAGTGCCAACTCATCCATAGTGCCCAAATATAAATAGGACCCCTGGGAAAGGTCAAGCAAGGAGAGAAAAACTCAATAGAACAGTGACTCTATCAAAATCACACCAGAACCTCTCTAGTATTCTCTTCCTGTTCTCTCTCTAAGTGTTTAGTGCCTTGTTCTTTCACTCCTCACTGACAGACATCACTCTCAGGAGTTCCTCTTGAGAAAAGTCACAACTATTATTGTGAAGTTCATTTTTTTGCAGGGAATGAGTTCTAACTTGAGCACCATTTTTACCAAAAGGAGAAGGTTTCATCAGAAGCTTGCAGAAGGTTTCATCAGAAGCTGCTCCAGAAGTTCTTGAGAACCTTGCAGACAGTGTCTATTGGAGTGGGTCACGCCTCACCCTTTCGAGTTATTCATAGACCCCAGTCTCACTACCCTCCTACATTTGGCGACTATGATAGGTAGGTATCCTCATTTCCATGGACAAGGAAGGTTTTAACATTTCGAAGAAGCTAGTTTTTTTTAAGACATTCCATCTGGGAATGTAACTTAAGGTGACCAAACCACTCAGGAGGATGTGATGGTGATCGGAGCTAAGACACCTCTTCCTATGGGAGGGCAGACCGGTTCACCTAGGTGGAGGCATAAACTCATATTGATAAGGAACCTAACCTAGGTCTCGACAGAAACTCATATTGAGAAGGAACCTCATATAGGCGGCGAAAAAATTTCATATTGAGGAGAAACCCTCGAGGTCCTCCCCCAGCTTACAGAAAGTAAACCGAGATGAGGGAGTGGCTTCCATGAACAGCCCCTCGCCATGAAAATTTATCCTTTAAAATAACAAGAGTAATAACACTTATTTTTCTTGTACAGGTAACTTAGTTGAGCAGGCAAGGCTCAAGTAGGTTAGTTGGGATCTCATGTGAGTTTTGGCTTGGTGGTTGAGGAATAAGGTCTGTTGAGCAAGCTCAACCACTTAGCACTATAGGATTGAGATAATACTAGTAGGAAGACACATGAATCACTCAAGACTACACACACCTAACACTTAGTCACAAGTAAAATGAGCAGCCAAAGGGCAGGTTGCTCACAAAAAATGGACTCTTTACAAAAATGATCCTCTCTCAAGTTTACAAAGTTGGTACCAAAAGTTATCGTTTGAAAATATATTTACCAAATAAGATATTTTGTCTCCATTAGGAGACATATTTGATTTTTGAATTTGGTTTGCACCAGGTGGCAACTGTCTAGGTGGACATGATGCTGCACACAGGTATGACAAATGGTACACTGCAGACCTCGTCCCACACCAACCCTCTAAATTTTTGGTTCCAAAAGTGACAACTCAGCCCTAGTGCCCAAGTATAAATAGGACCCCTGGGCAAGGTCAAGAAAGGATAGAAAAAATCAATAGCACAGTCGCTCTGTCAAAATCACGCCTGAACCTCTCTAGTATTCTCTCTCTGCTATCTCTAAGTGCTGAGTGCCTTTTTCTTTCATTCCCCACTGACAGCCATCACTCTCAGGAGTTCCTCTTGAGATAAGTTACAACTATTGTTGTGAAGTTCATCTTCTTGTAAGGAATGAGTTCCAACTTGAGCTCCATTTTCACTAAAAGAAGAAGGTTTCATTAGAAGCTGCTCTAGAAGTTCTTGAGAACCTTGCAGACAGTGTCTATTGGAGTGGATCACGCCTCTCCCTTTCCATTTATCCATAGACCCCAGTCTCACTACCCTCTTACACTCCCCTTCGTGGGGAAATTTTATGAAAGTCATAATCTTCGACCTCTAAGTCCACATTCCTTCTCTTAACATCAATCAAATTCTTTTATACATTCTGAATACTCTGCAACCTTTCTTGGACTAGTCTTACTGACCTCTTCTACTAATTCAGATGCCAACAGTTGTCTTTCCCCAAACTCATCGCAATATAAAGGGATGCATAATTTTCTCCCATATAATGCTGTGTAAGGGGACATTTTAATACTTTCTTTGTATCTATTATTGTACACGAATTCCACTATGGGTAGGTGGTATTCCCAACTCCCATGGAAATCTAAAACATATGCCCTTAAATATCCTCAAGGGATTGATTTGTTCTCTTTGTTTGTTTATCTATCTGCAGATGTAAAATGTATATGTAAGGACATATTTCTATAAGTCCGTTATCAATTTGTTATGTCATATATCGATACACCGTCGAAGAGAATTCAAGATCGATCTACATCAAAGACGGATCCGAATTAATCAGGTTCTTCATCAAAAAGGCTCCGCGAAGTTTACTTTGGTAAGGTTATGTTTTAAATACCATTACTTTTCACTTAGAGCTTTTGGGAGATTTTTACTAAATATTTTCTAAGTGTTGGAGCGGACTTTCTCGTCAAATTTGAGAATGAGTATTTCTACTAAGTGTTGAAGCGGAATTAAAATAATAATTTTTTCCCAACAGTCGTTCGAGCAACATAGCATGTCGTTCGCACGAGATAGCATGTCGTGCGATCTCGTTCGAACGAAATTTGTCCTTCGTTCGAACGACATGCTGATCTCGTTCGAACGAGCTCTGTTTTCGAGGCGGCATGTTTTTCCTATAAATATTCATTATTTGGTAACGTTTTCATCAAGAAGTCCATACGTTTTCCAGAACAGAAACACTGCAAAAGCAGAATCCTTTTTGGCTTCTTCCTTAAGGGTTTTAATCCCTTTTTTGGTTTTCAATTCACAAAACTCCCATATGCTTTAGTGAATTGTTTTGGTGTTTAAGAACAACTTTATTTTTGTTCAACCTCTATGGAGAAGGCATCTCCATCTTTGATCGGTGGATACCGAGTATAGTCATTCTGCATGTGGACGAGCCGAAGATGACGAACCGACACCTAGAGGGTATTTCGCTGTCTCTCGTATCTTTGAAGGTTTGCTGAAGGCACTGTGCATTACACACTTGTGGGTCAGGTTGTATGTAAGTCAAAAGTCTTGTGAATTCTTTAAAGTGTTATAAAAGATTTTTACCCGAAAGTTTTTTTCCCTATATCGGTCGTCTTTATTTTTCATGCATGGTTTGAATGATTTATCATATTTAGATGCATGTTTAGGGTATGAATTAAGCTTGTTTAAAAATAGACTCTAATTAAATAAGTGTGCCAAATTAGAAATTTACGAATTTAATCAATTATCACACAATCATGTTTTTCCAAATAGTTTTGGACATTATTAGTGTGGAAATCATTTGACTTTGATTTGTTGATTTATATAAGACGATGTCATTTAAATTCAACAAATTTTACACCTAAGGATACTTTTGATGTTCATTCGTTAGGGATACGCATATGCATCGTGCACATATGCTTGATTGAGTTGATTTACCTATCGAATGTATTCACACCCATTCATTCCATTTCCATGACTTGGTTGTTTGCGTTTAAATCTATGGTGTGATTTTTGTATCATATTTTTCAAAGTGGTATCTTATTTTTGTATGAAAAATTGAAAAATCCAAAAATAGTTTGTGAGATTTTTGAGATATCCCTTTGCATGCGCGTAGTTTGATCCATGTTTGAATTTTTATCGTGACACTCCATGTTTTGATTATTTCTTCTTATCTGTCTATTTGGGGACATCATAAAAAGGGGGAGAAAGAATTATCATGTTATGGGGGAGTTTTTGCATTATGGGGTAGATTTGATTTATTAATGCTTTATTCTTATATCATTTCAAGCTCCATGCGTCACGAAGGTTTTTGCTTTATCTCATGTGTATAGGTACAAAGATTGAAAATCATGATGTGCACAAAGAAAAGCTTTGAGATTTGACGAAGATGATTGAAGAACAGTTTTGAGGTCTTGCAAAGTTATTCATGGGAGGGTAGATTTGTATAGGCAATTTGGTTTTTGATAATTCGGATTTCTTATGTATGTACCGGCATAGACATAGGGGGAGATTTGTAAGGACATATTTTTATAAGTCCGTTATCAATTTGTTATGTCATATACCGATACATTGTCGAAGAGCATTCAAGATCAATCTACATCAAAGACGGATACGAATTAATCATGTTCTTCATCAAAAAGGCTCCGCGAAGTTTACTTTGGTAAGGTTATGTTTTAAATACCTTTACTTTTCACTTAGAGCATTTGGGAGATTTTTACTAAATATTTTCTAAGTGTTGGAGCGTACTTTCTCGTCAAATTTGAGAATGAGTGTTTTTTTAAGTGTTGAAGCGGACATCAAAATAATAATTTGGGTGAGGTGATTGATAAAACACGCGTGTCGTTAAAAAGATTTTGAGATCTCTTCCAAAACGTTTTATTCCTAAAGTTACTGTTTTGAACTCTTTGGGAAATTTGAAATCACTTAAGTTGGAAGAACTTGTAAGAGATCTTCAAACCTATTAGATTGACATGTTTCATAAAACCATTAAGGCTAAGGATAATGGTGTTTCTTTAAAGACTCATTTTAAAAAAAAGAAAGAAAATGTTTATGAGTCTGATTCTGAGGAAGATTTTGATATGGCCTTGTTTGCGAATTTTCTTAAAAAGTTTCTCAAAATGAATAAAGAAAATTCTTCCAACAAAAAGAGATCTTTTGAGTCAAACAAAAAGAAAGTGGAGGCCAAAGATAGTGACAAAGAGGATGAGATCAGGTGCTTTGAGTGTGAAGGCAAAGGGCACATAGCTAAAGAGTGTCCTACTAGGATAAGGAGAAAGGGCAAATAGACTTCTATGCCCGCCACTCTTAGTGATAGTGAGGGTGATGAGGGTGATGAGTCCGATAAAGGTTTAGCGCATGGGATGGTTGTCTCTTTTTCTAGTCGTGTGAGAACACCCACTTTCTCTCACGAGAGTACACACGAGAGCAATGATAGTGATTTATGTTCTTCAAGTGAGGGAGAAAGCAAAGAGGAGTGTGGAGATGAATGTGAGATCCAAAAATCTTTTAGAGATTTGTACACCGAGACCTTGAAAACAAAGAAGTATAATAGAGATTTAGGTCGTCAGAATTTAGATTTGGAGAGAGAGAAGGAGGTTTTGAGAAAGGAGAAGTGTGATTTGACCGACACGTTGTCTAGTCTGACGACACGTGTATCCCAACTCGAGAGTGATCTCGAACATGCCAGGGAGGTCAAAGTCAATTTTGATAACGCACCTAAGAAGGTTGAAAAGGTGGTTCTTAAGGATAAATGTGAGAAGTTAGGAATAAGTCATGACGGTGCTTCTACTTTCCAATTAGCACCCGAGACGGTTCCCACTTTAGTGACAGATTCTCATGACTCTCACCCCCACCCACCTAGGCGTCCCATTCCTATTAGGAAAGTGCGTCCTAGAGTTTTTGAGAGAGGTGTTTCGAGGCCTATTTATGTTTGCTCACATTGCAAAAAGAGATGACACCTTAGGGAATTTTGTTTTAAGTTGGGCTATGTGTCACGTTTTGCTTCTACATGTGTTTCTGATACACATGCACCCACACATGATTCTTTACATGCTCCCAGAGACTACATGAGAGAGTTTGCACATTTAGGTGAGCAATTTAAATTTTTAGTCAAAACTTCACAAGAATTGATGGAGGTTTTTCATAAGTTGTCACCACCTTTGGAAAATCCCTCCGCACCTAACGATTGAGGTTCGACTTGTTTACTAGCATATGATGTTTTTCATGATGTCATTATTTTCCTATTGCTAGTATGTATCATTTTTATATGTTTTTTTTGAAATATTTTTGAAAAATACAAAATGATTTTATTTTGATAAAATTTTGAGAAAATTCAAAAAGATTTTTGTATTTTGTTTGCACCGTTTATGGATGGACACTTTGGATGACCGAGTCACAACTTCATTCCATTTTTTTCATATGACTATTTGATAGTATTTTGAGACAATATATCATGTCATCTGTGTGCTTTATAATGTTTGGAGTCATTAAGATGTAATTAAGTGTCACTTCCTACATGTTTGACTCATGTTTCCTTTATTGCACACATGCACGGATTTGTTTGATTATTGTGTTTGTCTTATCACATGTTGGTTGGGTGTTTTCACTTCAATCCTGTCCTTAAAACGAACCAAGATCGGTAAATTTGGATAAGGAAATTGTGCATATAAGAACCGTTTTGTGAGTTTGTGTGCTTTATTTAAAAAACGGGGAAGGGTTGCGAAAGGTTCATTTTGCCTTTGAGAATACTAATCCACCGTTAAATTGGACCTAAAAAATGGAGAAATTTTATTATCCGGGGTCCAAAGAGGTTGAAAAGAGCCCGAAAAAATTTAAAGGCAATAAAAAGAAATTCATGCCAATTATGGGCAATTTACCAATTATCCAAAGTTCGAGAATTTAGTTTATTCACCTTTAGAGGAAAATATATATGAGGGAGCTTGGATGGATAATTAAAACGGGTTTGCATGTCCTTAAAAGTCTTGTGAATTCTTCAAAGTGTTATAAAAGGTTTTTACCCGAAAGTTTTTTTTTCCTATATCGGTCGTCTTTATTTTTCATGCATGGTTTGAATGATTTATCATATTTAGATGCATGTTTAGGAGCTGAATTAAGCTTGTTTAAAAATAGACTCTAATTAAATAAGTGTGCCAAATTAAATTTTTTTGAATTTAATCAATTATCACACAGTCATGTTTTTTCAAATAGTTTTGGACATTATTGGTGTGGAAATCATTTGACTTTGATTTGTTGATTTGTATAAGATGATGTCATTTAAATTCAACAAATTTTACACCTAAGGATACTTTTGATGTTCATTCGTTAGGGGTACACATATGCATCGTGCACATATGCTTGATTGAGTTGATTTACCTATCGAATGTGTTCACACCCATTCATTCCATTTTCATGACTTGGTTGTTTGAGTTTAAATCTATGGTGTGATTTTTGTATCATATTTTTCAAAGTGGTATCTTATTTTTGTATGAAAAATTGAAAAATCCAAAAATAGTTTGTGAGATTTTTGAGATATCCCTTTAGATGCGCGTAGTTTAATCCATGTTTGCAATTTTATCGTGACACTCCATGTTTTGATTGTTTCTTCTTATCTGTCTATTTGGGGACATCATAAAAATGGGGAGAAAGAATTATCATGTTATGGGGGAGTTTTTGCATTATGGTGGAGATTTGATTTATTAATGCTTTATTCTTATATCATTTCAAATTCATGATGTGCAGGTACAAATTATCGTGTGTGTAGGTACAAATATTGAAAATCATGATGTGCACAGAGAAAAGCTTTGAGATTTGACGAAGATGATTGAAGAACAGTTTTGAGGTCTTGCAAATTTATTCATGGGAGGGTAGATTTGTATAGACAATTTGGTTTTTGATAATTCGGACTTTTTATGTATGTACCGGCATAGACATAGGGGGAGATTTGTAAGGACATATTTCTATAAGTCCGTTATCAATTTGTTATGTCATATACCGATACACCGTCGAAGAGCATTCAAGATCAATCTACATCAAAGACGAATCCGAATTAATCATGTTCTTCATCAAAAAGGCTCCGCGAAGTTTACTTTGGTAAGTTTATGTTTTAAATACCTTTACTTTTCACTTAGAGCTTTTTGGAGATTTTTACTAAATATTTTCTAAGTGTTGGAGCGGACTTTCTTGTCAAATTTAAGAATGAGTATTTTTTCTAAGTGTTGAAGGGGAATTAAAATAATAATTTTTTCGCAACCGTCGTTTGAGCGACATAGCATGTCGTGCGATCTCGTTCGAACAACATTTGTCCTTCGTTCGAGAGACATGCTGATCTCGTTCAAACGAGCTCTGTTTTTGAGGCAGCGTGTTTTTCCTATAAATACTCATTATTTGGTAACGTTTTCATCAACAAGTCCATACGTTTTCCAGAACAAAAACACTGCAAAAGCAGAATCCTTTTTGGCTTCTTCCTTAAGGGTTTTAATCCCTTTTTTGGTTTTTCAATTCACAAAACTCCCATATGCTTTAGTGAATTATTTTGGTGTTTAAGAACAACTTTGCTTTTGTTCAACCTATGTGGAGAAGGCATATCCATCTTTGATCGGTGGATACCGAGCGTAGTCATTCTGCGTGTGTACGAGCCGAAGACGACGAACCAACACCTGGAGGGTATTTCGCTGTCTCTCGTATCTTTGAAGGTTTGCTGAAGGCACTGTGCATTACACACTTGTGGGCGATTATCAGGTTATATGTAAGTCAAAAGTCTTGTGAATTCTTGGAAAGTGTTATAAAAGATTTTTACCCGAAAGGTTTTTTTTTCCTATAGTGTCTGTCTTTATTTTTCATGCATGGTTTGAATGATTTATCATATTTAGATGCATGTTTAGGGGTTGAATTAAGCTTGTTTAAAAATAGACTCTAATTAAATAAGTGTGCCAAATTAGAAATTTACGAATTTAATCAATTATCACACAATCACGTTTTTTCAAATTGGTATCAGAGCTTCATTAAAAGCGAGTGCATACCTTTTTCAGTATAAATATGACCGTGGCCCGATGGATATTTAACAGCTCTTCAGAAATTCAGAGATAAATCTAGGGTCGTGGTAAAAAATAATGGTCACCGAGACTCCGTGGAGTCTTGTAATCTCATTGATGAAGATTTTTACCAACTGATCAACATTGGTCGTGGTTTTAACAACTAAATAGTGCACAAACTTGATCGACCTATCCACAATTACCTAAAAAAATCCATCCCTCTCTGCATTCAAGTCAGTCCAAATGTAAAGTCCATGGATATGTTTTCCCACTTTCATTATAGGATATGCAAAGGTTGCAATAGTCCTCATAGTCTATGGTGCTCAGCTGAACTTACTGACCCACTAAACACTTAACTATAAACTTCGTGGTATCTATCTTAATGTTAGGCCACAATAAATTCTCCTTTAAGTTTAGTACATCTTGGTGCTCCTTGGGTTAATTGCGAGGATGAGGAATTCCCTTCCTCTAAAACCTCAACCTTGATCTTGTCATTCCACGATACACAAATTATTGTCCCATATCGTAAGGTTCCACGGTTATCTATTCAAAAGGTTGAGTTTTATCCTTTATCTACTAGTTCACGGATGTCTCAAGGGTTAGAGTCCATGGTATGCGCTGCCTTTATCCTCTCAATTAATCTTGGTTCAACTGTCAGTGCCCAAAGATGTTTGTGACCTACAAAATCTATGAGCTCAATCCCTGTTTCCTCCAAGGCTCTTAGAATATGTTCTTGGCTAGTAATCCCACTACATCATATATCGAAGATGTTCATGGACCTAGGCCATGACCACAGTCATAAATTATAGACTAAGCTCGTGACCATTTTGGCCGTGAACAAAAATAGTGTTCATGGACCTCTTCATGATCCTAAATAAGGGACATGATGTCTAATGTGGGGAAATATTTCCTCAATAGTCACGGACATAATTCATGACCCCATGGTCATGGGCCTGGGTCATGGCCATATGTGACCCTATGGTTACAGACTTGGGCCATGACCATGGGTAAGACAATGTTCAAATTGGGTCACAGCTCAAATATGTGACCCCTAATTGCTTTTAAAAACAAATAAATAAATGGCCATGGTCTCGGACTATAACTATTTATTTATTTATTTTTAAAAAAAATTAGGGTCATTGATTAGGGTCGTGACCATATCCATTTAATTAAAAAAAATATTTTTAGGCAACCCCTAAGAAAACATGTATTCAACAACCAGTTTATATACAATTAACTAATATTTTAATTGTAGAGTTGACAAATCAAAGAAAGTCTCATGCCATCCTATTTGATTCATAAATCATACAAAACATTCATAATTCAATCTAAACATTCATAAATCAAACTAAAGCACCAATATCATAATAAGATACAATTTGGATACAAATAGGATTGTCAAGGGCCAATATAATATGATATACATTGGTCCCGTGATTATGCGATTAGTTCCTCCTAGTTACATCGGTCCCGTGCGAGGTGTTCGTGTCTCTTATGGGACCACTTCGGGGTTGTTTTGGGTTTTCTCCCTTTAATGACATGTTTTTAAACCGAAATCTAGCTATTTACAAATTATCATCATAGTCTCAAAGTACGAGTCCTGTAACTACGATATCAGTTCCTACAAGTTACATTGGTCTCGTGTGAGGTGTTCATGCCTCTCACGGGGCCGTTTAGGGGTTATTTTGCATTTTCATCCTTTAATGACATATTTTTAAGCCTAAATCTAGATATTTGAAAATTATCTTCACATTCTCAAATCGGGAGTCCTGTGACTACGGCGTGAGTTCCTACTTGTTATATTGGTCCCATGTGAGGTGTTCGTGCCTCTTACAGGGCCATTTGAGGGTTATTTTTTTATTTTTTCTGTTAAACATCATGTTTTTAAGCCATGTCTAAATATTTGAAAATTATCATCATATTCTCAAAACGTCAGTCTTGTGACTATGTATTCAATTCCTACGAGTTACATTGGTCCTATGCAAGGTGTTCGTGGTCCGTTTGAGGGGTTGTTTTGGGTTTTCACCGTCTGATAATATGTTTTTAAGACTAAGTCTAGATATTTCTAAATTTTTGCCACATTCTCAAATCGAGAGTCACATGATTACACGGTCAGTTTCTACGATATATACTGGTCATGTGCGAGGCATTCGTGTCTCTTACATGGTCAATGTTAAAGGCATGCTTTCAAACAGAAACTATCGTGACTACTCGATTAGTTCCTACGAGCAATATTGGTCTCGTGCGAGGTGTCCATGCCTCCTACATGGTCATTTGGGGGTTGTTTTAGGTTTTTTCCCTCTGAAAATATTCTTTCAAACCTAACTCTTGATATTTCTAAATTATTGTCATATTTCAAGTAAAGAGTCCCGTAATTATGAGGTCTGTTTCTACGAGTTACGTTGATCTCGTGCGAGGAGTTCATCTCTCTTTTGGGGCCGTTTAGGGGTCATTTTGGATTTTTTCCCTCTAACGACATATTTTTTAGCTAAAATCTAGATATTTGAAAAGTATCGTTATATTTTCATATTGAGAGTTTCATAAGCACACGATCAGTTTCTACAAGTTACATACATTGGTCACATGCAAGGTGTTCATCTCTCTCACAAGGATATTTTTGTTTTTTCCCTCTAACGACATGTTTTTAAGTCTAAATCTCGATATTTGAAATTTATCATTCTATTCTCAAACCGGGAGTTCCGTGACTATGTCATCATTTCTTACAAGTTAAATTGGTCTTGTGCGAGGTGTTTGTGTGTCTTACGGGGCCATTTAGGGAATGTTTAGTTTTTTCTCCCTCTAACGAAATGTCTTTAAGCCTAACTCTAATTATTTTCAGATTTTCATCATATTCCCAAATCGAGAATCTCGTAACTATGTGATCAATTTCTATGAGTTACATTGGTCTCATACAAGGTGTTTGTGTCTCTAACAGGGCCATTTGGGCATTGTTTTTAGGTTTTGCCCTCTAACGGCATTCTTTTATATCTAACTCTAGGTATTTATAAATTATTATTATGTTCTCAAACTAAGTGTCCCATAACGATGTAGTCAATCCCTAAGAGTTACGTTGGTCTCGTAGGAGGTGTTTATATCCCTAGTGGCGCAGTTTGGGGGATGTTTTGAGTTTTCTCCCTCTAACGACATATTTTTATGCCTTAGTCTAGATATTTGAACAGTATCATCATGTCCTCAAACCGAGAGTCCCATAGCTTCGCGATTAATTCCTACGAGTTATATTGTCCCGTGCGAGGTGTCCGTGCCTCTCACGATGTCGTTTTGAGGTTGTTTTACATTTTCTCCCTTTAATGGCATGTTTTTAATCATATGTCTAGATATTTGAAAATTTCATCATATTTTCCAATCGTGATTCTTGTGAATACGCGTTCAGTTCCTACGAGTTACATTAATCCCCTACGAGGTATTTATGCCTCTTATAGGGTTGTTTAGGGTCTATTTTGAGTTGGGAAATTTATAATTAGGTCCCTTGGTAACAATTTTTAAACATTTAAGGACAATTTACTATTAGGTCCACTTGTTATGCCACTAGCATAGACTTTTATAAGAAGAGAATTAGTGGACCTAAGTGTTTAAAATTTGTCAAAATTCCTTTATTGTTTAAAATTTGTTTGTGAGGGACCTAATAGTACTTTCCCCTTTTGAGTTTTTGCCCTCTAACGACATGATTTTAAGCCCAAGTTTAGATATTTCCAAATTATCATTATATTTTCAAATCGGGAGTCTCGTGACTGCACAATATGTTTCTACGAGTTATATTGGTCCTTACGAGGTGTTCGTGCCTCTCACAGGGCCGTTTGGCGGCTATTTTACATTTTTGCGCTTTAACGACTTATTTTTTAGTCTAAGTCTAAATATTTGAAAATTGTCATCATACTCTTAAATCGAGAGTCTGGTGACTACACCGTCAGTTCTTATGATTTACGCTGGACTCGTGCGAGGTGTTCGTGTCTCTTACGTGGCTGTTTAAGGGGCTCTTTGGGGGGTTTTACCCTCTAATGATATTTTTTTTAAACTCAAGTATACATAATTTCAAACTATCATCATATTCTCAAATCGGGAGTATCGTAACTACACGACAGGTCTTACGGGACACTTTAGTCCTGTGCAAGGTGCTCATATCTCTTACAGGGCCATTTGGGGGTTGTTTTTCATTTTCTCCATTTAACAACATATTTTTAAGTCTAAGTCTTATATATTTGAAAATTATCGTCATATTCTCAAACCAGGAGTCCCGTGACTACACCATTAGTTCTTACGAGTTATATTGGTCCCGTGCGAGGTTTTCATGTGTCTTACGGGGCCTTTTAAGGAATGTTTTAGGTTTTGCCATCCAATGGCATGTTTTTAAGGCTAAATATAAATATTTTCAAATTATTATCATATTCTTAAATCGAAAGTCCTATGACGATACAGCCAGTTCCAACGAGTTACATTGGTTCCATGCGAGGTGATCGTGCCTCTTATGAGGCTGTTTGGGGGTTGTTTTAGTTTTTTTTCCCTCTAATGGCTTATTTTTAAACCTAAATCTAGATATTTGAAAATTATTATCATATTCTCAATTTAAGAGTCCCCTAACTACACCATCAGTTCCTATGAGTTACATTAGTCTCGTACGAGATGTTCATATGTCTTACGAGGTCATTTAGGGGATGTTTAGGGTTTTCGCCCTTTAACGACATGTTTTTAAGACTAAGTCTAAATATTTGTAAATTATCATCATATTCTCAAACTAAGAGTCTTATAATTATGCGATCAGTTGCTATGAGTTGCATTGGTCCCGTACAAGGTGTTTGTATCTCTAACAGGGCCGTTTGGCGATCGTTCTGGATGTTCACCCTCTAATGGCATACTTTTAAACATAACTCTAGGTATTTACAAGTTATGATGATATTCTCAAATGAGGAGTCCCATAACTATGCGATCAGTTCCTAAGAGTTACATTGGTCCTATGGGAGGTGTTCATGTCTCTAATGGGGAAGTTTGAGGGATACTTTAAGTTTTCACCCTCTAACGACTTATTTTTAAGCCTAAGTTGGGATATTTGAAAAGTATCATCGTATTCTCAAATTGATTCTTGTAACTATGTGATCGATTCCTATGAGTTACATTGGTCCCGTGTGAGGTGTTCGTGCCTCTCACAGGGTTGTTTTGGGGTTGTGTTGCATTTTCTCTCTTTAACGACGTGCTTTTAATAATATGTCTATATTTTGAAAATTTCATCATATTCTCAAACCGTGAGTCCCGTGACTACGCGTTTAGTTCTTATAGGGCCGTCTAGGGGCTATTTTAGCTTTTTTCCCTCTAACGATATATTTTTAATTTCAAGTCTAGATATTTCCAAATTATCATTATATTCTCAAATCAAGAGTCTCGTGACTACATGGTCAGTTCCTACGAGATACATTGGTCCCGTACGAGGTGTCTGTGCCTTTCACAGGACCGTTTGGGGGGTGTTTTGCATTTTCTCCCTTTAACGACTTATTTTTAAGTCTTAAGTCTAGATATTTGAAAATTATCATTATAATCTCAAATCGGGAGTCTTGTGACTATGTCGTCAGTTCTTATGAGTTATGTTGGACTCGTATGAGCTGTCCGTGTCTCTTGCAAGGCTGTTTATGGTCTCTTTTCGGTTTTTACGCTCTAATGACATGTTTTTTAAACCTAAGTCTACATATTTCCAAATTATCATCATATTCTCAAACCAAGAGTCCCATAACTATGCGATCAACTTCTAGAGTCACATGGTCCTATGCGAAGTGATCATATATCTTATGGGGCCATTTGGGGTTGTTTTGCGATTTTGCTGTTTAGCCACCTATTTTTAAGTCCAAGTCTTAAATATTTTAAAATTATCATCATATTCTCAAATCAGGATTCCCGAGACTACACTGTTCGTTCCTAAGAGTTACATTGGTCCCGTGCGAGGTGTTCATTTGTCTTACGAAGCCATTTAGGAGATGCTTTAGCGTTTTGCCCTCTAACGGATCTTTTTAAGCCTAAAAATACATATTTACTGATTATAATCATATTCTTAAATTGGGAATCCTGTAACTATGCAGTCAGTTTTTATAACTTACATTGGTTCCGTGTGAGGCCCTTTAGGGGTTGTTTTGGGTTTTCCCATCTAAGGACTTGTTTTTAAGCGTAGGTCAAGATATTCGAAAATTATCATCATATTCTCAAATTGGGAGTCCCGTGAATGCGCCATCGGTGCCTATGAGTTACATTGGTTCTATGCAAAGTGTTCATGTCTCTTACGACCTGTTTGGGTGCTGTTTTGGGTTTTCAGCCTCTAAATACATGTTTTTACGCCTAAGTATGGATATTTTCAAGTTATCTTCATATTCTCAGGCTGGGAGTCCCATGACTATGTCATCATTTCCTACGAGGAACATTGATCCCTTGCGAGGTGTTCGTGTCTCTAACGGGGCTGTTTGGGGGCTATTTTGGGTTGTATTCAGTAACCAATTCATATTCAATAAAACAATATTGTAACCATATAGTAGACAATTCAAAGTAAATCACCTTTCTATCCTAGTCAATTCATAAATTGTATTAAACATTTATAATTCAAACTAAACATTCATAAATCAAACTAAAGCGCCAGTATAGTGCCAATATCATAATATGATACAATTTGGATACAAATAGGATTGTGAAGGGACCATATGATAGGAGTTACATTGATTATGTGACTATGCATTCAGTTCCTAAGAGTTACATTGGTCCCGTGTGAGGTGTTCGTGTCTCTTATGGGGCCGTTTGGAGGCTATTTTGGGGGTTTTGCCCTCTAACGGCATGTTTTAAAGCCTAAGTCTAGATATTTCCATATTATCATCATATTCTAAAACTGGGAGTACTGTAACGGGAGTACTGTATATATGCAGTTAGTTTCTACGAGTTTTATTGATCTCGTGCGACGTGTTCCTACCTTAACGAGACTTGTAGACACCACATTCTAGGACCCCCTAAGTCTCTCCTAGACTCCTAGCACTTCCCCCTTCCACCGCGAACCTAGATCGCACCCTGAGCACCGATCTAAAGATCATCGAGTGCCCTCGAGCCCCAGTTGACTCCGGTCAACTCCACCGTCAGAGCAAAAGCTCTTTGAATCTTCAAAGGGCACTGGAACCCCTTTCTAACGGTCCACCCCGTGCGTGAAATAACATAATCGTTCAGGCGAATGATCAATTTTCCCCCAAAAATCGATCAGGAGGCAACTGGGCGTTCTCGAACTCTGTTTGACCAAAGTCAACTCTTTAGCTCAAATGAGACTGAATGAATCTCCGAAAGGCACTAAATACCCCTTCTAACGATCTACCCCATGCGCGATTCTGACCTACAATATGGACGAAGAATCCGCTTTACTTCGAGAGGTCGTCGGGCAATTTTAGGCCCCGGTTGACCAAGGTCAACTTTCCAAACCGAGCAAAACTCTTTGGAATGTTGAAGTACATCTCCTAACCTTTCCAACAGTCCACCCCCATGCACGATTCTGACTTACAATATGGACAAACAATTCATTTGCGTCTGAAGATATCCCGTCCAAAGGACCGACATGTGCTTCTGAGCCATATTTGACCGAAAGTAAACTCCCGAACCCAAGAGATGTACCAAGGACTCTCAAAGACCTCTGAAATACCTTTCTAACGGTATACCCCGTGCACGATTCAGATCAACGGTTTGTGCTCTACAGTCATTTTTCTAGAAAAGTCTGCTCGAGACTGCCAATTGGTAAGTCCTGAACCTTGCCTATCGGCACAGTTTCAAGCGTGGCCTACTGATAGGCACCCCTTGGGGTAGGCCGATCGGCACCCCCTGACCCTATAAATAAGGACCATGGCCTCTTTTCTAAAAAAAACATCAGCATCAGTGATCTCAACAACAGTCTCTCGAAGTCAACGAAGTTCCATATGAGAAATACCATTCAATCCTAAATACCCATCCTTTTCACACCTAATTTGGCAAATACCCTTCTCTCTCATCAACATTCAAAGGAGTTCATCCAAGATCCAAGTTCGAGCTCCAAGAAATGTCCAATTCTTTTTCCCTCTATTTAATTTCTTATTTTATATAAGTTACCTTAGATTCATAATCTAGTTTCATTATAGTTCATACATATTAACATCTACACTTTTATTAGTATATTTCACATACTTTATTTTTCATAAAAAAATCCAAAAACAAATAAAAGAGGGCTACACCCTTAAATTCCGAACGGAATTATCCCCCGCACTTTTTCCAAACTGGAAACACATTTTCTACACGCACACACCTAATAAAATTCCGTTCGAATCTATGGGATAAACCCCACCCCTTTTCCACATTCGAACTACGTGGACTTTGATGCCTTTATAGACTATGTGGGCGTCTCAGATTAAAATCCGTGACTCGAGTCCAATTTTCTAATTTTCCAAATTCTTTTATTTTTCATAATCCTCAAATTTACTCATTATCATCACACACACACACACACACACACACACACACACACATATATATATATATAACATATTTGTTCGCGTCTCATCCCACCCATATTATCGTTTCCCAAAAGCTCATATTCTATCTTTTACTTTTATTACTATTTTGGGAATATTCCTACGGATGACCTCACCCTATCGTTTCCATGATATAAGTCAAACAATTCCAATCCCTATTATATAAACACATGAATACACTTCACGGGGATAAAAAGGAAAATATTAACATTTTCCCATGAGAGACCGAAAGGGAGCAATGGGTGCCTAACACCTTTCCATTCCGTAACTTAGCCCCCGAGCCTCCGATTTATTGGTTTCAAACA
The DNA here is from genome assembly GCA_949130495.1 of Sambucus nigra. Taxonomy (NCBI): domain Eukaryota; kingdom Viridiplantae; phylum Streptophyta; class Magnoliopsida; order Dipsacales; family Adoxaceae; genus Sambucus; species Sambucus nigra. Next base: position 624,959,105 of record OX422210.1, on the reverse strand, counting down.
CATCAGTTTTGTCCTTGATGCCGCTCTCTTAAGGTGGAAACATATTCGTTTGCCTGTTTTGAGCAAAATAGGTTGGCAACTCTATCTATTTACATTCATCCCACACCGACGATGGACGAAGCCCCCTTTTCAAAGAGAAGGGTGCGAGATCGCGACGCAGTGCTTCTTCCCCGGGGGATCCTATTTATCCTCTTTCCTCCCCTCGAAATGAACACCGCGCCGACCGGGATGGCCACGGGTCTATTTGAGGACTATTTTTGGTTTTTGCCCATAAAAAGTATGTTTTTAAGCCTAAGTCTTGAGATTCTCAAGTCTGGAGTCCCTTGACTATTTAGTCAGTTCCTATGAGTTACACTGGTCCCGTGCAAGGTGTTCTGCCTCTTACAAGGCCTCATGGGGGATGTATTAGGTTTTCTCTCTCTAATGACATGTTTTTAAGCCTAAATCTCGATATTTCTAAATTATCTTCTTATTCTCAAGTCGGGAGTCCCACGATAACGCGATCAGTTTATATGAGTTACATTAGTACAGTGCAAAGTGTTCATATTTTTTACGGGGCCGTTTGAATATTATTTTGGGTTTTCACCCTCTAATGGCATTCTTTTAGACATAAGTCTATATATTTCCAAATTATCACCATATTTTCAAGCCGGAAGTCCCATAACTACACGGTTAGTTTGTACGAGTTACATTGGTCCCGTGCGAGGTGTTTGCATATCTTACGGGGACTTTTGGGGGTTGTTTAGGGGGGAGAGAGAGAGAGAGAGAGAGAGAGAGAGAGAGAGAGAGAATCGGAGGATAGAGTGGTTGCATGCGGGGGGAGAAGCAAAGTTAGGGGAGAGGTTCAAGATAAAGAGAGAGAGAAATCATGAAATGAAAAAAGAGTTGGAATTTTTTATATGTAGAGGACAAGGTCACAGTCCTGAGCTATGACCCCAAGACGTGACCATTTTTTTTTAATCGTCACGAAACGGTAGGACCATGGCTATCTCCCTTGATAATTTCAGAATGGATGATCATGACCAATCTCAACAAAAACCCTTACAAAATTGTCATGCCCTGGTCATGGTCCAGGGTGGTGAACCACTTTTGTGGGAGTTTTTTCACCCATTTGGTCGCGGGCGTGGTTATGGTCTATGTCCATGACCGCAACTATTAAATGTCACCTTTTTGCTTAGTTATGAACTTTTGTCACGTGCTTTTGGCTCTGATCAAGTCCACCTGGTAACGATCCTGTGTCGTGACCCACTTTCCTTGACTATTTTTAGTTTATTGTGTAGAGTCATTAAACCTCTAAGGGAACCTTTTCTACTTAAGGCATCATCCACCAAGTTTGCTTTTCCCAAGTGATACTTAATTGAAAATTCGTATTATTTGATCAATTCTAACCACCTCTATTGTCTCATGTTTAAATCTCTTTGATTAAAATGGTAAGTCAAACTCTTATGGTCTGTGAACATCTCATAAATCTCTCTATGTAAATAATATCTCCAAATTTTCAAGGCAAGAAACGTCGTATCTATATCTAAGTCATGGGTGGTGTAATTCTTCTCATGGAGCCACAGTTGTTTAGAGGCATTAGCAATCACATTTTTATTTTACATTTGCATGCATCCAAGTCCGCAAACTAAAGTGTCACTATAAACTAAATAGCCCCCCTTCCTTGAATAAAGCCAATATAGGCATGGCCACTCATTTTTACTTCAAATTCTTAAAACTCTCTTCACACTACGCGAACTATAAAAAATTCCTCTCCTTATGTGCCGACAGAGCCAAAGGCACGTCTATCTTTGAAAATCTTTCCACAAACCTTATATACTAGATTGCTAGGTTGAGGAAGCTTCTAAACTTGGTAACTTAGATGGTCTATCCTAATCAACGATAAATGTGACCTTTCCTAGGTCTAAAGCCACTCCGTCCTTATTTAATACGTGGCCGAGGAAGGCAATCTTTTAATACAAAATTCACACTTAGAAAACTTTGCATATAATTAGTATATCATCAAACACTTTGCGGAGGTGTTCCTCATGCTCTTCTACTAACTTCGAATATATCAGTATACCATCAATAAAAACAATCATAAATTTTACCAATGATGGTCGAAACATCCTATTAATAAAATCCAAAAGTCGTTGGGGGTATTGGTATACCCGAAAGGTATCATCACAAATTCATAATGAACAGACCTAGTTTTATAGGTGGTTTAATGAATGTCCTAATTCATAATCTTAAGTTGGTGATATCCTAATCTCAAATCAATCTTAGAGAAATATTTAGCATCCTTCAATTGGTCAAAATGATCATCGATCCTAGGCAAAGGGTATTTATTCTTCACCGTCATCTTGTTCAATTCTCTAAAATCTATGCACATATTCATAGATCCATCCTTTTTATTTACAGATAGAACTGGGGAACCCATGGAGAAGTACTACGCCTAATAAAGCCGCATCCTAACAAGCCTTCTGACTGCTCTTTCACTTCCTTCAAGTCTATAAGGACCATACTATTTGGCGCTTTAGAATTAGGCGTGACCTCTGGTACAAGATCAATGGTAAACTCAATTTGTCTACCTGGGAAAACCCTGTCAATTCTTTGGGGAACACGTCTGCAATGCCTCGATTTTGGGGGGTCAAAACAGAAAACCTTTTATACTTTAATTTCATTTGAGGAAATCATATTTTAAAGTAAGATCTCTCTTTTTATTTTTGTGTCATAAAATCCCTCTAATTTAATTAATGATATGATTTTTAGCTTGTGACATTTATAAGAACACTTAAAATAAAAGATTTTTGCCAACTTCATAGCATAAACAATAATTTAAGAAAGTCCACATCATCTAGTCTTATTACAAATTAAATTTAACATGATTTAAAATAGTTCCAAATAACGTAGTCAAAGTTCCATAACACATTTAAAATAAATAGGAAAGAGAGCTCTATTGGTGCATAAATCCTTTCTTGCCACTTTATGATTTCCTTGCCTTTATTTTTTCCCAAAGTATCGGGGGGGGGGGGGGGGGGGGGGGGAGCAAATGGAGGGGTATGAGCATGTGCCTAGTAGGAGAGATACTAGTAGAGATATACGTATAAATAATGTTTATACGTATAAAGTATATTTTAGAAATTATGAAATCATCCATAATGTGATTTAAGTGTTCTCATGAAGAATGCAACGTGAAATGAAATTTACGTTTTGACCATATAACGCAAACAATGAGCCCACTCTCACTTAACCTTTCTTTTAATACCACCCATATTCCATAAATTTAACCATTAATGTACTTGCACATTTTTCTAAGTTATTTCATAAACTTGCATTTACATCAATGAGTATCGTGCTCAAAATCTTCTTTTCACTTTCTTAGTCAGGGTACCAATACATGAGTATTATAAGACCTTTCACTAACTCCCGTTGTTGTATGTAAAAACTATTCCTCCACCTAGACCAATGAGATTCCCTATCCTCCTACGTGGCTATCCTCACAATACTTCCTTTCTTGGCCGGACAACAAGCCGACCAACCTCAAGAATACGAACCATAAAGAATAGCAAAATTCATTCGGATGGAAACATCAACACCCTTTGTATACGTACCTGTGAATATCAACTGTCTTATTTATTGTATACGGATTTAAATGCCTAAATATATAAAGGCATTCCATCTCTTGGGTTTCTAACCGAGATAAATACTTGATCTCCCTTAGCTCAAAGGGATTATTCAATTAGGCACAAACATACTTAACCCTGAGCTATTGTAACAATAAAAAAATACTAAACACAATGGACATAGGATTTTCTCGTAGCTGAATTACTTTAAAAATATTTTTATTGTGTGTTTGCCTTGCTTAATTATCTTTATTTTATCTATGATTATAAATTTGGACCCACTCCATTTTTAGACATCAACAGATTGGCGTCTTCTATGGGAATGACTACTGGTCATCATTCTCTACCTATTTTATTCACTTGTTCACCTTGAAAATTCTCTAAGGAATGAAAACTATTCATGAGAGCAGCCTCGCGACTGCCGATATTAGTCCGGATCCATCGGCTCCTCCCAGTGTGGCTAATCTTCAAGGAATTTTACTCAACCTTTATAAAGGGCAGGAAGCTATGCAAGAATCAGTTAAACAGTTGGCTCACACATTACAAGACATGTCTACTGTGCCATCCCGGAGAGACATGCCATCCCCACCCTCTATAAATGATAGAAGTAGTTGATCCAGATCTTCTCATGGTATATCTTATCGTCTGGGGGAAACATTGTGAATCCGATCTACGGATTATTACAATAGTCGGTCTTTCTCCTCTAAACATTCTAGCGTGTTGTAACGCTTAAGTAAGGTATATGCCTTTGATCGTCTGGGGCCCCGAGCAGCCATAGATTATCATAGAGAGTCAGTTTAATCTCGCGAGGACAGAGAAGGATCCATTAGGTCTATATCTATCATAAGAGGTTCTATGCGTGCCGAGTAGACTTGTGAGGAAGAGACTTCAACACATGTTCACAGTAAAGCCACCAAAGCTACCTCAGCTAACTCTAAACCAGAGGAGCATTCCTGGAAAAGATCCATGCAGCGACTAGAAAATCATTTGGGAGAAATGGCTAAGATTAAGAACCCTTTAAAGAGGAGTTTTGTGAAGGTATCACTGTTCATCCAAGCTATTGTGGATTTCCCCACACCTTTTAAAATCAAGCCACCAGTTGTTACTCCCAAGTATGATGGGAAGATTGATCCAGTCCTCCATATTGAGTAATATCAGGTTGCTGTTGATATATACGCAGTCCTTGACGAGATGTGCTACCGGGCATTCTCAAGTTCCATCACAGGATCAACCCAAATATGGAACAACAAATTAACCAGAGGGAAGATTTCTAATTTCCTTCAGTTTGCCGAGCTATTTATCAACAACTTCTATTTTGGGGCAAAACCGGTCAAGATTGTCACTCATCTCTTGAGAATTCTTTCAAGACCTAAATAAACTACCCGGGAGTACATCACTCGCTTTAATAAAGAGAAACTAGAAGTGATTAATTATAGGGAGAAGACTGCCATCACAGTGCTGATGAGTGGATCGCTAGCCAGAGACCTTTACTATGCACTTGCAAAAAATCCTCTGAAGACCATGACATAATTGATGGCGAAGGCTGGGAAGATTATGAACACCGAGGAGGCAATGTCTGCTAAAGAAGCTCCATAGGTGAAGATTGAAAGCCAAAAGAACTCAACCAAGAAAGATCATAAAGATAAAAAATATTGATAAAATCAAGAAGTATGATGAATATACCCCCTTATTAAAGGAGTGCATCACATACTAGAGGAGATTAGGGGCAATAAATAGTTAAACTGGTCTGGGAAATAGAAATTGCCTCCCAACATGAGAGACAAATCTAAATATTGTGATATTTATAAAGATCACAAGCATACCATTAATTTTTGCATCGCTCTGAAGAATGAAGTGGAAACTCTCACCCATCGGAGGAAATTAACTAAGTTTGTTGATCGGGCTGCTGGTCAGGACACCAGAAGGAGGTACGAGTCACCTTATAAAGGAAAATATGATAAGAAAAGGGCTCGCGATGAGGATTATGAGTACGATCTCGACCTGTCGAAGAAATCCAAGGAGCCAGAAGTTGAGGTGGGAATGATTTCTTTAGGCTGTAATTTCATTACAAGAGGAGATGCCGGTGGTGGAAATGAGATCGCCGAGAGAAAGGCTTATCTAAATAAATCCAACCTTCCATAAGGCACATTAACTTGTCCGAGTTCATAGATGGTCGGCTCAGAAAAGTAAATAAGGATAAATTAGCGATCAGATTCTCTAAGAATGATCTGAGCGGAATACTTTACCCTCATGACGACCCACTGGTTATCACTTTCCCATAGAAGAGTGGAAATAATCTTGGTAGACAATGGGAGTTTAGTATATGTCATGTTTTATAACTGTTTTAGCAACCTAGGGCTACGAGATTGTAAAGTAGAACCTTATCACAGGCCCCTCATAGGATTCTCAGGAGAAAACGTTTATCTCTTAGGGATAATTAAGTTGGATGTCTTGGTCAACACTTGTCCAGTAAAAAGAAATAAGAGAATTCGCTTCTTTATATTGGATAAATGTGTCCCCTCAACCTACAACATGATTCTTGGTAGAGTTGGGATGAAGCATTTAGAAGTCATACTATCTACAGTACATCAGTGTATGAAGTTTCCTTCTAATTATGGAGTCCACATAGTAAATGGTAACCAGATGGAAGCTAGAGAGTGCTATTACAATTCGGCCAACCAAAATGAAGTGCAAAAGAATACTACCACCTATCATATTGACACTCTGGATCATAGAGAGGAAGAAGATCTGGTCAAAGGACAGGTTATGGAGGAAACAAAGACCATTGTGCTTGATGAGAGAAAATCGAAAAGAACCACTGAAATTGGCTCGAACTCAACACCTTCAATAAAACAGGAATTGATTGCATTCCTTAGAGAGCGAAAGAACGTATTTTCTTGGAGCCATGAGGATATGCTAAGAATTGGCCCTAATTTCATTTACCATGAGCTCAACATCAAAAAATATGCTAAGCTAATCAATAAAAAACACAGAGTGTTCAGTCCCAAGAAGAACACGCCCATCCAAAAGGAAGTGGAAAAATTATAGAAAGCTCAATTCATAGAAGATATCAAGTATCCTAATTAGTTGGCGAATGTAGTAATGGTAAAAAAGAAGAATTACAAATGGTGTATGTGCATAGACTTTACTGGACTCAAAAAAGCATACACAAAGGATCACTTTCCTTTATTAAGGATTAATCAATTGGTAGGTACAACTTCAGGTCATGAGTTACTCAGCTTCATTGATGCCTATTCTGGTTATAACTAGATTAAAATGAAGCCAGAAGACAAGGAGAGAACTTCTTTCATCACTAGCCTAGGTACATACTGCTACAATGTTATGCCCTTTGGGTTAAAAATGATGGAGTAACATATTAGAGGCTGATGAACAAAGTCTTTGAAAAGAAGATTGGTAAGAACATAGAGGTATATATGGACGACATTCTCACCAAGATCAAGGTTATTGTTGACCACATTAAAGACTAGGCTCAGATATCTAACAAGTTGAGGAAGAACTAGATGAAACTTAACCCGACTAAATACGTATTCGGGGTACAAGAAGGAATGTTCTTGGGTTATATTATAAACCAGAGGGGATTTTCATCCAATCCTGATAAGATAAAGTCTTTGATTGAGATTCAATCTCCCACATGCAAGAAAGACATGCAGAAACTGACTAGAAGAGTGGCAGCCCTCAACAGTTTTATGTCCCGAGCAACAGCCAAGTGTCTTTTATTTTTCAAGGTGCTAAAAAAGACCTTTGAGTGGAATGACGAATGTGATAAATTTTTCCTAGAGTTGAAGAAATATTTGGGGTCTCCACCACTATTCTCTCGACCAGTTTTGGGAGAAATATTATACCAGTTTTAGGAGAAAAGTTATATTTGTACATGGCGGTTTCAGAGTCAACCATTAGTTCTAACTTGATCCGACTAGAACGTGGAGTTCAAAAGCCTGTCTACTACACCAGCAAGACATTTTGAGGAGCAAAAATTAGATATCCACGCTAGGAAAATCTATCACTTTCACTTTTTGAAGCCTCAAGACGGATGAGACACTATTTTTAGGCACACATTATTATGGTGTATATTGATTTACCCTTGCAAAAAGCTTTACACCAACCAGAAAAATCGGGAAGGTTGATGCCTAGGCAGTAAAGCTAGGGTAATATACGATTATCTACGAGCCAATGACTGCACTGAAAGGGCAAGCAGTAGCAAATTTCATTGCAAAATTTATGTACCTAGAGATGACCAATAACCCAAGTTTACCTGCCAAGAATACTTATTCGGAGGAGAGGACAGCTCCAAACCAAAATGAGGTTATCGCCGACCAATCAGAAACATCAGCTGCCCAAGAAAAAGCTTAGTGATTATCTAAACCAAGCAAGAAGATATTCAAACATGGAGTATTATCAGAGGAAGACTTCGATAACGACCTTCTAATTTGGAAATTTCTCGTAAATGGATCTTCATGCGCCACTGGCAATGGATCAATACTTATCATCAACACTCCTGATGACCTAGATGTGGAATATGCTCTACGCTTTTAGTTCCAGGCTTCCAATAACGAGGTTGAGTACGAGACATTGATTACGGGTTTGGAACTAGACTTATCACTGAGTGTTGAGCAGGTGATAGCACATAGTGATTCTCAACTCATTATCAATTAAATGATTCAGATATATAGAGTTAAAGGAGAACTTATGGTAAAGTATTTGGGAAAATCCATGGAGGTTATCTCTCGATTGTCTACAGTTAAAATGGTCTGAATCCCTAGAGTGGAGAATGCCCGAGCAGATGCACTTGCTCGACTAACATCAACAACTAAGATAGAACTCAAACGAACCATTCCAGTAGAGATCCTAACACGCGTAAGCATATATGTGGAAGCTATTAATATTATCTCTGTGTAATTGGGACCTTCTTGGATGGATCCAATCAAATACTACATCAACAAAGGGTTGATGCCATCCTACCAGAGAGAAACTAGGAAGCTGAGATATAAAGCGATCAGTTATGTTTTGGAGGATGGCATTTTATAATAAAAGGGATACATTGTCTCCCTAATTTGTTGTGTTCATCCCATCGAAGTATATGACTTGATCAAGGAGGTATATGAAGGATTATGTGGAGCTCATTCAGGCGACTAATCATTGGTACAAAGAATAGCTATGCATGGCTATTATTAGTCGACGATAAAGGCAGACTGTGTTACTTTTGCCAAGAAGTGTGATAAATTCCAAAAGTTCGCTACTACTCATAGAAAACAGAGGGCTACACTAACTCCCATTACCTCTCCTTGGCCATTTTTTTATTTAAGGGGTTGACTTGGATGATCCATTTCCAATAATAAAAGGAATGTTCGAGTATTTAGTTGTAGTAGTGGATTGTTTCACCAAATGGGCGGAGGATGAGCCATTGGTTGATATGCCTTATTAGAGAGTTTTATAGTTCATACGAAAGACGATCATATGCCTCTTTGGTATGCATTATGCCTTCATCACTGATCATGATACTCAGTTTGATAATGAGGAGTTTGAGGAATATTTCATCCGATCTAAGATTCAAAAACTTCATTCCACACTGGGACATCCATAATGCAATGGTCAGACAAAGGTCACTAATAAGACTTTTCTTAACGGGTTAAAAAAGGTTAGACGATGCTAAGTGGAACTAGATCCATGAGTTGCACAACGTCCTTTGGGTTTACAGAACAACGTCGAGAACGGCATCATGAGAGACTCCGTATATGCTTATTTTTGGTATTGAGGCAGTGGTACCAACTAAAATAGGTTTACTGACTCACAAGGTATTGAATTTTGACTCCCCTAAGAGTGTTCTTCTGAGGAGACTAGATCTAGACATGATTGAAGAGGTAAGAAAGGATGTTGTAATTCGAATGGCTGCATATCAACAAAGGATTGCTAGATTATACATCAAGAGGGTCAAGTCAACCAACTTAAAAGAGGGGGGTTACGTTCTCAAGAACGTGATTTAAAAGGGGAACAAGTTGGAGGAAAATTAGCATGGTCCTTATTACATCTCGGTAGTCATCTGACCAGGGACATATCGCCTGGAAACACTTGAATAAAAAAATTTAAGAATCCATGGAAAGTCGACCACCTCCAAAAATATTATCACTAATTTTGATTTAATGTAATCGTTTATCTAATTTAATGAAGTTGTGAGTTCCTACCAATTATGATTCCTTTTATGTTTTTTTTCAGGATAAGGTAATATACGTCCACCATTAACAAACTTTTCAAACTTTAAAATTCAAACTTTTATAACTTCAAAAAAGTTTAGAAATTTCCTTTAGACTTTATGTATGATTTCGTCTTTGACATGTCAAAAACAAGAAGTCAGTAAAACTTCATGTATGACTTAAAGTTAAACATAAAAAGTTTTACCTGACTGGGTTAAACACATGAATCAATCTACATTCCTAACACACTTGGTCATCAAGATAACTGATGCCAACACTTAGCTCAATAAAACTACTTACAGTTTTACCTAAGTGCATTAGTAGAATCTAAGGCATTACAAATTAGGTTCAATATGGAACCAAACACTTATCATTTAAGTAGGTTACCTGGTCACCAAACCGATTAACTAATCACAACCTTAAATAAAGGATAAAATGTATTAATGAACATACATGTTGAAAAATATAGTTTATTTTATTCCCAGCACATTTTGTGTTATAATGCAAAAATAAAAAAAAAATAGGAAATACGAGTTCATTCTAATGGATGCTTTCCCTTATTTTTACTCATTCCGGCGGGTGGATCATCAAGAGTGCTGGTAAAGTTATCACTCTAAAGTCTCTTAGTCTACTGCATCTTCTACTGCTCAATCGGTCCAACAAATAAGGGGGACAAATGTATTCATCCTCATCCTAAAGTCCATACCACCAATATACTTTCGCACCAAGCTCTTCAGTATAGCATCGATCGGAATCCATGCAACATCAATCTTGAAGGAAGGATTAAGGTAATCCAATATACATGTATCATTCCAGTACCATAGTTTATTTTTGTAGTGTACCTTCAGCAATCTTAGCACATTCGACCAACCCCATTTATATCCTTCTCGACAATCTTGCTCTATGTCGTCATTTAGGTCAATTAAAGCCTCATTATATCCATCCATCCAAAAAACTTTGGGTTGTTTATGAAAATGAAAAGTTAGTATGTTTACTCCGTCTTGGAGCTTCTTGATGCTTTATCCTTCTCTCGTAACAAATCTTCTTGGTCATCTAAGGTCTTCTTAGTTCTCTTTTCATCCACAATTGGCTGAGCAACAACCACCTGTCTAGAGGGTTGGCTAGACTTGGTTGTTCTCTTCTTTAAGTTTTCCAGTTCCTCTAGCAGTTTGGCACTCTCCACTTCTAGGAAAGAGGCACCTTTATCCGTCACTACCTCATTCGAATTCTTCAAATTCTCCAATTCATTTCTCAAATTGTTACTCTTTCTAAAGAAGAGTAGTTACCTCCCGAGCACTTTCAACTTCTCGGTTTAACATAATTTTCTTCTTCTTAAAGGCATATGTAATCTCTTACATCTTCTTATCAAAGACCCAACCTGCACTCAATGCCTTATACTTGGCTTCATAATCAAAGTGTAGCAATGCATGAGAAAGATTATGATCCTCTTGCAGATGCTCAATCATTTCATAGTATGCCACATTGTTCACCACTGCCCTATCAAAAAGGCTATGCATGTGTATATAGGCATCCTTCACTTGAGTTGAGCCATCTGCGTCGAGTAACCCTACTAACTTTTTTTTAGTCAAAGTCAAATAACCAGTTTCAGGAAGACTTATGCAATATTTTAACAGTTCAAATTTGGCAAAAATGATCACATTCTTTATGGCATCAAACTGGAAATTCACAAGTATAAGAATATAAATCTCATTAAGGAAGAAAAGCAACAACAATCAAATAAGCGATGAATATCAGAGAACTTTAATAAAACTTCTTCATTTAATTGATAAACCAAGAATTACAATTGTGGTTCCATTACAAATGAAGAAGGAAGAAAGAAAAAAAGGAAAAATACAACTAACTAAAGGAGTTAAACCTTATCCTTATCCTTGGCAGTTGATTCAGAAAGACTAGGTAGGTCAGTCACAATAGGTGGCACCATGGAGGATTCCCTAAATCACTTTTAATCATCAAACTCCTCATCCAAGTTAGGAGGGGTTCCTGGGTTATGTCGATTGAAAAGTTCAGAATTAGCCCATGTGACGACCTTCTTCAAGGCATCCGACCATCCATTCTTGTAGGATAATTTCTTATCATACTCAATTTGGACGGTTGTAGTAGTAAATGCCTTGTGACATCCCTTATTGGTGGTCTTCTCCTTATCATATTTGTTCTTGGACCTTAACTATAAGAACTATTTATCCTTTGAAAACACCTTAACACTTAAGGTGATGACTTTATCTTTAGTAATTTTGGCCTTATTCTCGGCCTCCTTTAACTTCCCCTCAACATAAGTAATTTTGTCTTCAGTCGTCTGGATTTTATCCGCCTAGGACTTTCTCTCTTTCTCAAGGGCTTTTTTAGAATCCTTCAGAGACTTTTACAAGCCTTCAAAGGCTTCCTCCACATCTTCCAAGGAAGGTTTTAGTTAGTATCATTATCTAAGAGTTGGTTTTAGTCAATTAAGAACTTTAAAAAGAGAAGTACCTCATATCATTCTAGAAGAAGTTCAACATAAATGATTGAAAATAAATAAACAAAGAAGGTAAATATTTACCAAGGCCAAATTCCGGTGAGCCATTTTAACCAATCGGGCCCTGGGCATTGGGTCATCTGCCAACCTATCAAACGAAAGAGTTTCGGCCTTTATTAAACCCCTGTATAATCCAGAGTTGATTGCCACAGAGGCATCTTCAATACTGCCTTAGTTGGTAGATGCTTTCTGGGCCTGCTCGTTAGGATTAGGTAGCCCCACTTCAACCCCTTGAATTGAGGTTCGTTGGCTCTGGTTTCTTTAACATTAAGGACCTAAGGCCTCTTCTTAGTAACATGAGGCCTTTTATCAGCACCAATGCTCTTCTTGGCAGTAGTGGGGGAAGTAGCCAACAGATTTGGAATTATCTTCTTCACTATTTCAACAGAAAGAGAGGTTGGGATAGTTGTAAGGTCTAAGGATTTAAAGGAGGATAAAGTTTCTCCTAGTGAAAACTCTTTCCCTACTACAGGGGATTCAATGGTAGAGGATTTGGAAATAGGTCTCCCTTCTAAATGAATGGGAATTTGAGGCAAGGTGACAGTGGGGTGAGCAACAAAAGAGGTGATCGAACTCTTATAATCTATCATGACAGAAGCTGCTCTAGGGTGTTCCTAACTAAACTTTAATTGGATAGACCACACGTATTTGAGGTCATTGATATTAATATCCCCCTCTTTGGTAAACTTCTTAATTTCCTCTGCACACGAACATCACAAGACAGTAAGTCGACATTTCATCAAACAGTTAATATACATAAAAAATGGAAATGAAATCAAAATATTTTACAACCTATGGCATGCCCTACCTTGGGGAATCTAGGTCCTTGTATCTCTCCCCTTGTGGAAGGGGAACATATTGCCAGTTCTTTACAACCACCCCATGGTCCTAGTAATCCTTATTTAAATCATAGAGAATAATAACTAATGCCCTATTGGCTTGCCTAGTTTTTCAATAATAATTGTTGTTACCAGTAGTACCCCACTTATAGAAAAACATCAACTCAGGAATCCCAATTTGAGTTCCATAAATCTCATTGAGCCTATTCACCCTATTGACTACTCTCTAAGTATTGGGGGTTATCCTAGCTGGAACAATATCAAATTATTGATAAAAATGAATAGAAAGCTAGTTGGGGGGAAGTTATGCCACTCTCAGTTATAAAAAAAAAAGTTGGGATCCAATGTCCCTCTTCCAAAGACAGAACATCAATGGGTCCATCTACAACCTCTATGCTCACCCAATTAGGTATTTTCCTAATTACCCTAAATTCATCCAAAGAATGTTCGTCTACAACATACACCACCATGGTTGGCAGAAAAAAATTCAAAAAGAGAAGAAGAAGGGAAAGAAAGCTTACAGGATCGAGAAGAACAACAAAGAGTTTGAGCAGAAATAAGAGGAAACTTGAGAAGAAAAGAAGTAAGTTTTGAGGTAAAGAAAAATGGAGGGAAAACAAATGTCCTTTTATAGGGTACCTCGAAATTAGAAATAAAATGATTAGACTAAACAAACGATTGAACTGATGGCAGCCACATGAGTCCCGAAATGGAGAAAGACCAGCGTACCCTTTGGCGGTTCACTAAAATTCAGACTATTTACAAAAATTCTATTATCCGATGTACTGGTGAAATTTTTTGCAAGTCCAAGAGGATAGCTGCTGACCAACACATGCCGAGCAAGATTGTAGAACAAATACTCCATACTTTCAGTCAATCATCAAGCATGGAGCATGGATCATTGGGGGCTTTTGTTGTATGTAAAAATTATCCCTCTACCTAGACCAATGAGAAATGGACAGTTGTCCTCCTATGTGTCTATCCTCATAATACTTTCTTTCTTGGTCGGCTCCAGAGACACTTGGTTGGCCAACAAGCCAACCAACCTCAAGAGTATGAACCATCAAGAATAGCAAAAGTCATTCGGATGGAATCATCAACAACCTTTGTACACATATCTGTGAATATCAATAGTTTTATTTATTGTATACATATGTAAATGCCTGAATATATGAAGGCATTTCATCTCTTGGGATCCTAACCGAGATAAATATGTGATCTCCCTTACATCAAAGGGACGATTCAATCAGGCACAAAATACTTAATCTTGAGCTATTGTAACTACTAAAATACTAAAAACAATGGATGTAAGCTTTTCTCATAGTTGAACCACTTAAAAAACCTTTTTGTTGTGTGTTCGCCTTGCTTGATTATCTTTATTTTATTTACGATTGTAAATTTGGACCCACTCCATTTTTAGACATCAACTCCCGCCACACGAAAATATGCTACTGATTAGTGGTTTGGGGTCTAAGAATTAAGCCATAACCTAGGGATTCAGGCCCTTCTTAAATTTTCAAGTTATCTCCAAATGCCTTTCAGTTGTTACATCTTTGTAACCCTTCTTCCTTTCTTTCTTTCTTATTCACTTTTAAACCTATTTCCTTTATTTCCCTTTTACCAGCCGATGAGACCAAATACTCGGGATGAGACAAATCCCAACACATTTTATTTCCATGTTTCACACTTTGTAAAAAGTCCATTTTCAGTTTACCTTATATTTGATATTTTATCTTTTGAAAACAACTTTGATTACCATCTTTGGTGAAACTTAACCTTTTCATTGAAATACCCATTTATAAACTTAAATGTACTTTTGACTATTCACGCACACTTGTAAAACTTGTATTTTATACATTTTTGCCAAAAAATATTTCTTTTCATCTTTACTTTACAAAACATGAGTTTTCACCACGTAAAATATAACTCTTTAACTAGAATCCTCTTGGTTTGGTATATCATTTTTAAGTTTATATTTAAAATAAATGATACTTTTTTACTAAAACATTACTTTGTCATTTTAAGACTTTACCTTTTAAAATATTTAATTGCACTGTCTACCTTGTTCTTATCATTTTACTTTGTCATTTTCTTCCTTTAAAATTAACTTTCCAAGATAATATTCATTTTTGCAAATCTTACTACTTAATCTAAACTTTTCATAAAATAACACTTTTGGCCTAAAAACTTCACTTTTGACATTTCAAGTCTTATTCTTACAAATTGAAAACCGTTCATTTGAGACTTTGTATATTTGTCATTTTAAGTGTACATATTTCTATATTTACTGTCCCTTAAACTTTAATCCTCTTACACTTTCTTAAACTTTATTTCTATATTTACTACTACTACTACTACTACTACTACTACTACTACCACCACCACCACCACCACCACCACCACCACCACCACTACCACTATTATTCTATGAATTTTCTTCTTTTATCCTTATGATATTATAACTTGTTATAAGTGTGATTATATAATTTTTTTCAAATAATCTTTTTATTTAAAAAGCGTAGCTCAATTTAACGCGTGCAATGCAGTATGTGACATTTTTAGTTTTTTATTCTTAATTTTAATTACAAGACTATTCTAATAAAATTAATCCCATAATTTCTCATAACGCGATTTTTCATCAATTTATAAAATTTCGAGCATTTTAACATTACCACCTTGGGAAATTTCATCCCCAATATCAAAACATTAAATATTTCTAAGTCAACTATTCGTGATGTTGCCTTCTCATCGTATATTTTAATTCCCAAGTTGCTCTCTCAATGTCGTTTTCATCCCGAACAACCTTGACGATGGGAATCTTCTTCTTATGAAGCATCTTCAATTTATGTTCTATTATTGCCACTGGCCTAGTATCATAGGAAACATTATGCCGGAGATCTAACTGACCCCAATTGATTATATGAGACGGATCCAAAATATACTTCTATAACATCGACATGTGGAAACATTATGAACACTTGTCAATTGAGGCGGTAAGGCCAAACAATATGTTACTTGACCAATCCTATTCAATATCTCAAATGGTCCTCTGTACGTTAGTGATAACTTTCCTTTCTTACCAAACCGCATAACACCTGGTTTGGCCTTGATCTTCAGAAATACATGATCACCCACACTGAGCTCTAAATCGAAACAACGAACATCAACATGGTTTTTCCAAAGTCTATTCTTCTAATGGCAAATGATCCACCCAACTACCCTAAGAGTCTATAGAACAAGCTCAAAACAAACCTTTGAGTATCTGAATCATTATCTCGGATTGTCCATCTATTTGTAGATGATATGTTATTCTGAGGTTTAAATCCGTTCCCAGTTCCTAACTTGGACACAAACCTCGAATTCCTATCTGAAATAATGGATAAAGGTGTGCCATGCAAACTTATGATTTCATAGATGTAGAGTCTAGCAAGCTTGGCCACATCATCTGTGAATTTGATAGGAATGAAATGCGTTGAATTGGTAAGTTAATCAACCACGACCCATACTAAATCATGCCCAACTTGAGTCTTAGGCAAGGTAGTGATGATGTCCATTGTTATGTGTTTCGACTTCCACTGTGCTACCAGTAGTGATTGCGATAACCCTGCTAGCTTTTGGTGCTCGACCTCTACTTGATAATAAGTGAGACACTTTACCACTAAAAGCACAACATCACTTTTCATTCCTAACCGCACGTATTTTCTGCACAAATCCATATACATCTTTACACTGTTTGGGTGAACGCTGAAATGAGAGTGGTGCACTTCTTCTATGACTTCTTCCTTGAGATAATCAATATTCAGGATAACCAACCTCCATTGGAACCTAATGTCGTTATCGTTATCGAGCAAGAAATTCTCGATTTGGTTCTCCTATCAAAATTTGGTTCCGAAAGTACATCAAATTATTATCACAAGCTTGTGCATCAAGCACCTTCTGTTGTATGACTAGTATTTCCACCATCCCATAGATGTAGATGTTATTCTCTCCCCATATCTGTAAAGTTCTTGCATCATATTACGATGGTAGCATGTCATTACCACCAAAGATACTCATGGTTTCCTACTTAGTGCGTCGGCTACAACATTAGCTTTACTAGGGTGGTAATGGAGACCGAAGTCATAATGTTCCATGAGCTCCATCCATCGTCTCTGCTTGAAATTAAGATCTTTTTGAGTGAAAATATGTTGGAGAGTTTTGTGCTCTAAGTACAACCCGAATCGTTCCCCATATAGGTTGTATATCCAAATCTTAAAAGCAAAGATAACTGCTCTAAGCTCAAGGTATTCGTTGGGTAGTTATTCTCACAATTTTAATTGCCTTGATGCATAAGATACTACATTATTCCATTGCATCAATACTTCCCCTAAACCTTCCCTTGATGTGTCACAATACATAACATGACCCTTTTCTCATTTTAGAGGATAAGTACTGACGTTGAAGTCAGTCTAGTCTTCAACTCTCGAAAGGCTACCTCACAGTCATTTATCCACTTAAGGCAAACATCCTTCTGCCTTCAACTTAATGAGGTGTGAAGAAATCTGAGATAATCCCTGGAGGAAATTCCTATAGTACCTGACGATTCCTAAGAAACTTCTTATCTCACCGATTGTCTTCGGTTGCTACCAATTTAGCACTGATTCAACTTTTACTAGATCCAAAGAAATTCCTTATCCTGAAACGACATGACCAAGAAATTTGACCTTGCCCGTATATAACTCGCTTTTCCTGAACTTTTCATACAACTGATTCTCCCATAGTATGTGTAAATTTGGGCATAGATGCTCCTCGTGGTCCACTTGTAATGCCTAGTAAATCAAAATATCATCAACAAGCACCATTATAAATCAATCTAGGTATATGTGCTAAATTCGATTCACCGGGTTCATAAATATTGCAAGTGCATTCATTAACCCGAATTAAATAACAAATAACTCATAATTCTCGTATCTTTTTCGGAATGCTATCTTCTTATTATCCTCATTTCTAACCCACAACTGATGGTAACCAAATCGAAGGTATGTCTTTGAAAATGTACTAGTGCCTCGTAACTGATCGAATAGATTGTCAATTCTCGCGATAGGATATTTATTCTTAATTGTGACTCTATTTATATTCCTACAGTCAAGGCAGAGTCTGGGTGAATTATCCTTCTTCTTGGTAAAAAGAACCGGTACACCCCTTTGTGACACACTTGGTCTAATAAATACCTTGGACAATAAATCTTCAAACTATATCTTAAGTTAGTTAAGTTCCACGTGGTCCAAAGGACGTGGAACAATAAAAATAGATGAGACACTTGAATGTATATCTATTGCAAAGTCAATCTCCCTTTGCGTTAGTAACCCTGAACATCCTTCGAAAACATGTTCGGGAATTCCCACACAATTGGATAGTCCAATACCATACAGTTAGGGGTATCTTGTGCCAGAAGTCTCAAAAACCATCAAAATTAATTCCATTATTCCTTAGTGTTAGTGTATTTATAAGGATAGTTCATGAATTGTTTACTATCAAATATGTGGTTGGACCCATACAGTAATAACACCGAAACACGATGCTGATGGCATTCTATCGTCGAATTGCAATAAGATGTGGTAAAGTAGAATGTGACACAATATTTGTTCTCGAGGAACCCACCATGGTGGAAAACCCCATCTCCCTAGTCCCAGGACAACTCACACACCCAAGTCCACTATTACCAATTACTAGTTACAGATTACAGTCCACCAGTTTACAATAATTTAAACTAATAAAATACAAGCTCGTACATTCATCCTAGTCTAAATACAACCCAACTTGATTGACAATTAGTCAACCTAATAACACCGGATAATAATGACTATCACTCACTCACAACTCCACACCCAAGTCCACTATTACCAATTATCGATTACAGATTACAGTCCACTAGTTTACAATGATTTAAAGTAAGAAAATACAACCCGTACAACCAGCCTAGTCTAAATACAACCCAACTTGGCTGACAATCAGTCAACCCAATAACACCCAGGTAATAGTGACTACACACGCACAACCACACACTCAAACCCGAGACCCCATGAAGTTGTGCAGCGCATAAGTAAATAATAATAAGATGATATTGAATTAATCGGTACTAAAAGAATGATTAAATATTAAGTCACAAGACACAAGCAAAGTCTTCCTTAATAATTAATATTCAAGTAAAGATTAATTCTAAAACAAATGAGTCGGTGCAAATGACCACAAACAATATAGGAAATAAAATTCCAAAATTTTTGTCACGCTAACTGAAATAAAAATTAACTTAAAACCAAAAAGAATACGAATCAATTTAAAGAGGAGTTATGTTAAAATATTAAGTCCAAGTAAAATAAGCAAAAGATAAAGTGTGTAGCACTTAGCTCATATAAATTAGGACCGATTTAAAGTTACCAAAACAGTTATTAAAAGAGTTAAGTCCAAAAATAAATTTTAGTAACACAATATTAATCACAAAGATTACAGTCCAACTTTAGTTCAAACCAATAATGTAACAAGGTTAAGATTAAAAACTCATACACACAAAAAAATTCATCTAAATAAAAATTAATACAACAAAAAGTATTCAACTTAGAGAATGTAAAAGGGTGTGAGTTAAATGATCCAGTCCAAGTCAAATTAGTCCGAGATCAAAAGTGTAGCACTCGACTCAAGAAAATAGGACGGGTTTAACTAAAATAAAATTAAATAAATAAATATGTGATTTAAAGTCCACACACTAATTAAACCCAAGTAAATAAAATGAACACAAATAAAGTGTTCAACTTAGAGGATATAACTAGTTAGAAGCAAAAATCAGATTATATGAACTCAGATTTTAAAATAAAAGATTTTTGATAAAAATTATGTGACATGAAAGAACTTAACTTAAGATTAGTTTTATATATATAAAAAAAAATTTAAGTCCAATAAGACAAGTGCACACACACACACATTGATATGGGTGTAAATAAATCTCAACAATAAGATCAAATTAGTCCAAATAATTTCAGTCCAAAGTTTAAGTAAAAGGAAATTTAGTCCAAAATTAAATATCTCAACAACAAAGAGGGTTCAACCAATAAACAATAATATGCCTAAAACAAGTCTTGAAAAACAAAAAAAAATAATAGAAAAACTATTAGGACAAATTCTGATTTTAATAGAAGCAAGACAAACAGTTGTCAAACCAAGTGAGTTTCATCTAAACAAAAAAAAAAAGAATCCACTAAATGCATCAAACATCAATAGACCATAAAACAATTTATGTTTATTTAATTAAAACAAGAAATCAGTTTAGTTTATAGATATAAATACCAAACATCATGGCAACAAAAAATTAGATCCACAAAGATCTCAACCAAAGATTAATTGTTTAAGACCAACTCGAACACAATCAGTTTTTTTTAAAAAAAAATAAACCGTTCTTTTCAAAAACAATAGATCTAAACTAATATGTTTTAGTTCCAAAAATAAACGGACAAAAAAAAGGACAAACCAAACTTTTAACCAAAAAAATCTAAGATTCACGAACAATGTTGAACAAACGTTTTATTTCAACAAAACACTAGATCAAAATACCAATATATATATATATATATATATATATATATATATATATATATATAGCAAATGGGTAAAGAGAAGGAACAAGAAAAAGTACCCACTGAGATCTCCATCAGAAATCGAAGAGAAATCTACACTGAAAAATGTACCACCAGAAACGCCGTCGAAAATCAGCACTCAAACCGTTACAGCTCAAAATCAAACACCCACGAAACCCAAACAGTAAACCCCCAAATCGACGAAGCATAAATCAGGTTTATAACCAGATAAACAAATCCCATCGTGTAGATGGAGAACGCAGAGCAGAAATCTCTCAAAAATAATCGAAACAAAACTCTCAGATGGAACGTATATATAAGTAATGAAATCTTCTCATAACAATGGTATTTAGTAAAGAAAAATGTAGAGAAGAAAAGGGGTGTTAGGGTGTGTTTGATACCATCGCAAATGGTAAGTAAATGCAAATAAGTTGACAAATATGGTATTTGCTTACAATTTGGTATGTTTGATTGTAAAATTTGCTTACAAATTATTTATCAATGTACAACACTTCCTATGCATAACATGTTGGCAAATTTTGCTTTGCTATATGGGTGAGAAATATTTGCCAACAAATTTGCTAACTTCTTAAATGCTTTTAATATTTTAAAAAATAATTTAAAAACTGTTTTAAATAATTAAAAAAACTGTTATGAATATTTTAAAAACTGTTTTAAATAAAAATCTGTTTTAATGTAAAAATTATTTTTCCGTAAAAATTGTTTTAATGTAAAAATTTGTTTTCATGTAAAAACTGTTTTAATGTAAAAAATTAAAAAAAAATTAAATGTGTAAACTGTTTAATATAAAAATTGTTTTAATGTAAAAACTGTTTTAATGTAAAAAATTTGCTTAGGTGTAAAAACTGTTTTTCCGTGAAAACAGTTTTAATGTAAAAAAATGTTTTAATGTAAAAACTATTTTAATGTAAAAAATTAAAAACTGTTTTAATAAATAATTTGGGGTAAAAAACTTTTTTTATATATAGTTTGTTACTTTTTTAATAAATAAAAACGGGAAGTAAAAAGAAAAGAAAAACTATTTTTTTATTAAATAAAACTGTTTTAATGTAAAAAATTAAAAAATGTTTTAATGTGAAAACTGTTTTAATATAAAAAATTGTTTTTTCGTAAAAACTGTTTTAATGTAAAAAATTGTTTTTTTCGTAAAAACTGTTTAAATGTAAAAAATTAAAAACTGTTTTAATGTAAAAACTGTTTTAATATAAAAACTGTTTTAATGTAAAAAAATTAACAACTGTTTTAATGTAAAAACTGTTTTTAATAAATAATTTTGGGGTTAAAAAACTTTTTTTATATATATAGTTTGTTACTTTTTTAATAAATAAAAACGAGAAGTAAAAAGAAAAGAAAAAATTATTTTTTTATTAAATAAAATTTGGGACGAAAATAAAAAAAAAAAGAAATTTATTATTATATACGATAACATGGACGAAAATGTGTTAATAAAATGTTTTGCCTAAAAAACTTGTTTTACCTCATTTGGTGTTAGATAGCCTAATGTGAGAAAAAAATATTTGTCTTGGCAAAATTTGCTTAGGCAAAATTTTCCCTGACAAATTTTGCCATGCCAACACTTTTGCCCAATTTGTATCAAACGGACCCTTAATCTCAAAGAATGACCACACATGAATATAATAAAGGGGGAAAATTTTTAAACCCAAGGGGAACACAAGGTCGGCTGAAACAACACGCAAGAACAGACCTCAAGCTAAACATTCTCAAGTCCCAAAATCAGCACATGGTTTTTCAAAACCAATGACACTCAAAATAAAAAATTGTCGTTTTAATGTTGTGTCCAAATTGGTAATTAAACAAATATTTTGTTTAATCATTTTAATATTAAGACACTCTTTTTTCTTAAATCCAAAAAATAGATAAACGGAATTAAAAAAATTGGAAATAAAATATAGTAAAAAAATATTCTGCAAATATTAATTAAATAATATTATATACATCAAGTCAAATGAAATTTAGACTTGCGGCATAAAATTAAAATACTAAAGCATATTAAACACATAACTCAGATTATAAAAATATTTAATTTAAATAATACACTCCAAAAAAAATATTTTATCTATTAAATCAATATAGGAAAATTTGATAGTTTAGAATGTGATAGAATATATATAACTACAATTTAAAATACAACGAAACGTAAGCGATCTCTTCAAGACACACATAAGTTGTGCCCTGATACCAAGTTATTACTCCCTAATTTTGGGTATTCAACGCAAAAAACTACATTGATTTTATTTGAAAAACTACTGTTTTAAAGTAAATTTTCTTT
The DNA here is from genome assembly GCA_949130495.1 of Sambucus nigra. Taxonomy (NCBI): domain Eukaryota; kingdom Viridiplantae; phylum Streptophyta; class Magnoliopsida; order Dipsacales; family Adoxaceae; genus Sambucus; species Sambucus nigra. Next base: position 624,936,001 of record OX422210.1, on the reverse strand, counting down.
TACATTTTTGTGTCAAAAATCCCTTTAATTAAATTAATGAAATGACATCCATTTTATGAATTTTATAAGAACAGTTGAAATAAAATTGTTTTGCCAATTTTATAGAATAAATAACAATTTAAGAAAGCCAAACCAAATTTAAAATGCATCAAAATAGTTCCAAATAATGTAGTTAAAGTTCCACAACACATTTAAAGTACATAGTAAACAAAGCTCTACTGAGGCATAAATCCTTCATTGCCTTTCACAATTCCTTGCCTTTATCTTTTCCAGAAGTACCTGGTTAGGGGTTGGCAATTGGTGGGATATAAGCGTACGCCTAGTAGGAGAAATACTAGTAAAGTAATACATACAAAGAATATTTATACATATAAATTATATTTTAGCAATTGTAAAATTATCCATCACCTAATTAACTTTTCTCATGTAAAATGAACCGTGACATACAATTCATGTTTTGTCCATGTAACCTGGGCGATGAGTCCAGTTACACTTAACCTTTCTTTTTACACCACCCGTATCCCGTTCTTGTAACCATTAACGTACTTTCACAATTTTTTAAGTTGTTTCATAAACTTTCATGTACATTAATGATTACCATGCTCAAAATAATATTTTCACTTTCTTAATTGGGGTACCAATCCATGAGTGTTATACAGCCTTTCACTGGCTCCCACCATATCGGAACATTTTATTGATCAGTGGTTTGGGATTTAAGCATTAAGCCTCACCTTAAGGTTGTGGGCCCTTCTTAAATTTCCCATTTTTCTCTGAGTGCCTTTTACTTTTTACATCTTTGTAACTCATTTCCTTTATTTCTTTCTTTCTTTCTTTCTTATTCACTTTTAAACCTCTCTCCTTTATTTTCTTTTTATCGATCGATAAGGCCAAATATTCGGGACAAGACAAATCCCAACACAGTTTATTTCCAAGTTTCACACTTATAAAAAGTCCATTTTCATTTTACCTTAGACTCGGTATTTCATCTTTTGAAAACAATTGAATTACCATTCCTTGTGAAACTTAACCTTTGCGTTGAAATACCCATTTATACACTATAATGCGCTTTTGACTATTCACACACACTTGTAAAACTTATATTTTATAAATTTTGCTAAAAATGCTTCTTTCAATTTTTACTTTACAAAACATGAATTTTCATCACATAAAATCTAACTCTTTAACTATAGTCCTTTTGGTTTGGTAAATCATTCTTAGGTCTATATTTCACATAAAATGACACTTTTGTGCTAAAACATTACTTTTGTCATTTCAAGACTTAACCTATCAAAATATTTAATTTTCATTGACTACCTTGTTCTCGTCATTTTCTTCCTTTAAAATCAATTTTCCAAGACAATATAATTTTTTCAAATATTACTACTTAATCCAAACTTTTCATAAAATAACATTTTTGGCCTAAAAAATTCACTTTTGACATTTCAAGTATTATTCTTACAAATTGAGAATCTTTCATTTTAGATTTTGTATCTTTATCATTTTATGTGTAAATATTACTATATTTACTATTTTAACCTCAACACTTTACTATTTTCACTTTTAGTCCATATGACTTTAATCAGCTTAGACTCTCTTCACATAAAGTACATCATTTTATGTGACTACTAAGCTGATTTTTTTGACATCATTATTTTAAATTCCAAGGATCTTTTAAATGTATTTTCAACATACTAAACCCATTTCTCCTAACTACAAGAGTTCATATTCATGAATGTAAGATTTTATCCCATAAAATCCATATATGCATCCCAACATTTCTTCAGTAGGTTCAACTTAACATTTGACGTGAAATAACTAGTTTAAACATGATTTATACAGAATAACTTCCTTAAACATTATGAAATTTAACTTAATTCCAACTGCAATTTTAATCATTTTTATCACATCTTTATCAACCTGTATTCATAAATAGTGGTAATAAGCATAAATAGTCATATAAATCATATATTTGTATACATATAATTAGTATGCTTGATTTTAAACTTAAAAATAGTGTGGAACCCCCACCTATGGAAGACAATAACTTTGATGAAGTTATTAAAAATTATACCCAATAAACTTCAAACTTTCAGAATTTTAATTCTTCTAGAAATCCTCTTTTACATCCAAGATAACGCCTCTATAATGCTTGAAAACCCTTGATTATAGGAGGATAATTGTATGGGATAGTATGAATGAACTATAGAGAGAATAAGCAAGCTATTGTTGAGTTAAATGGTGTAGAGAATGTGTATTTCTTGATTAGACTAAATGCATATTTTCACACAGCATATAAGGGAGAAGTTGGGGTAGGTAATCCCATATAAGTCACCCTATATGACCCCTACCCATCTCAAATGGATCGTAAACATATTGTGATGATGCCATATACCAAATGGAGTAGAAAAGGCTAAAAGAATGGATATAAATCGTCCAAAGTTGGCAACCCATCCAACTCAAATTACTCCATTTCCTTTTTTCGCTAAACTCCGGACAGGAGATACCCTAAATGTAGGTCTAAACGATTTTTTTGATGTTACCGAAGAGGAAAAAGTTGTCTAGAATTTAATTTTATATCTCATGGAATTTGCTCAATTTTTGTGAGTACTTTTTTTTTATGAAAGCTCCATTATTATATATTATTATTATTATTTTTTCTTTTAATTTTCTTCTTATTCTTATGATATTATAACTTAATTATAAGTGTGATTATATAATATATTTCCTACAATTATTTTTATTTAAAAAGCATAGCTCAATTGACACGCGTAAGACGACATTTTTGGGTTTTTCTTAATTTTAATTTCAAGATTATTCTAATAAAATTAATTCCATAATTTCTTATAACGTGATTTTTCATTAATTAATAAAAGTTTTGGCATTACATTGTCACTATTTTCACTCCCCTATTCCGAGGGTCAATGCAAAAAATCTTTTATTCTTTGATTTCATTTGAGAAACTCATCTTTTAAAGTAAACTCTTACTTTTGCTTTTTTGTTCCGTAAAATCCCTATAATTTAATTAATGAAATGATGTCCAACGTATGAAATTTATAAGAACACTTGAAACAGAAGAGTTTTTTCAAATTCATAGAATAAATAATAATTTAAGAAAGTCCACATCATCCTGTCTTATTACAAACCAAATTTAAAACGATTTCAAAGAGTTCCAATTAACATAGTCAAAGTTCCATTTAAAGTAAATAGTAAACAAATCTCTACTGGCACGTAAATCCTTCCTTGCCTCTCGCGATTTCCTTGCCTTTAGATTTTCTCGAAGTACATTGGGGGTGGAAATGGTGGAGTATAAGTGAGTGCCTAGTAGGAGAAATACAAGCAGAGTAATATGTACAAAGAATATTTATAAAGATTAAGTATATTTTAGAAATTATGAAATCATCCATCATTTGATTAAGTGTTCTCATGAAAAATGCAACGTGATGCAATTGACGTTTTTATCATGTAATCCAGATGATAAGCCTACTCACACTTAATCTTTCTTTTAACAATATTCATATCCAGTTAGTTCAACCATTATTGTACTTTCATATTTTATAAGTTATTTGATAAAATAGTATTTATATTAATGAGCCTCGTGCTTGAAATCATCTTTTCGCTTTCTTAATTGGGATACCAATCCATGAGTGTTATACGACCTTTCACCGACTCCCACTATGCCAAAATATACTACTGATTAGTGGTTTGGGGTCGAAGTATTAAGTCGTGCCCTAGGGCTCCGGACCCTTCTTAAATTTTTCGATAACCTTCAAGTGACTTTTACTCATTACATCTTTGTAACCCTTCTTTCTTTCTTTCTTCTCTGCTTTAAGACTTTTTTCGTTTTTACAGTCCAAGAGGCAAAATACCCCAGGACGAGACAAATTCCAAAACGTAATTTTTTAAGTTTCACATTATATCAAAAGTTCATTTTCATTTTACCTTTACTTGGTATTTCATCTTTGAAAACAACTTTACTTACCAATTCATATGAAACCTAAACTTTGAGTTCAAAATTCCTATTTATATACTTTAATACTTTTTTTCACTATTCACGTTAACATGTAAACTTGCATTTTATACACTCTATCAAAAAATGCTTCCATTCATCTTTATTTTACAAAATATGAGTTTTCACCACATAAAATTCAACTAATTTGACTAGAGTCCTTTAGCTTGGAAAATTTACTCATAAGTCCAATTTTTACATAAAATCACGCTTTTGTACTAAAACATTACTTTTATCATTTCAAGACTTATTTTTATCTTGTTAACTCCTATCTTTTTATGTGTTTATACTATTACATTTAAAACTAACTTTTGAAAATAATGCTCATGTTACGAAAAGTTACTAGTTAGTCCAAACTTTTCATAGTCATACTTTTGACCCAGAAACTATACTTTTGATATTTCAAGACTTGTCTCATAATTTAATAACTTTTTATTGCTACCCTTGTTCTTTGTTTCACCTTGGGCCTTAAATTTTTAGTATCACTCATTTGAATACCAATACTTTTTGTACTTTTAAACTTAGCACCCATTTACTTTATTTTCTTCAAGTTTCTCCAACTTTGTTCACATAAATCATATCATTATATGTGATTAGTATTCTGAAATTTTCAAGTTTATCATTTCCTTTTCAAAGGCTCATTTTAATAAACTTTTAACACACTTAACCCATCTATCCAAACTACATGTATTTATGTTAATGAAAGTAAGGTCTTATGCCTATAAAACCCAACAAAAGCATCCTACTATTTTCTCCTAAGTTCAATAAAATATTTTATCATGAAATCAATGAGTTTAATCATGATTTATGCATGAAATAATTAGCTTAAATATTATGAAACTTTTCTTCTTTCAAATTTTAACTTTTATCCATTTTTATCATATATTCTTCAACATATATTCATATGTGGTGACAATAAGCATAAGTAGTCATACTTATATACATATATCTAGTATGCTTTGATTTTAAACTAAAAAATAGTGTAGAACCCGTACCCCTTAAAGATAATAACTTTAATGAATAGGTAGAAAAAAACAATAAGCTCCAAACTTTAAGTTCTTCTAATAATCATCTTCCACACCTAAAATAACATATCAATAACACTTCGAAACTATTGATAATGGAAGGATAATTGTGTGGGGTAGTAAGGTTGTATTATAGATAATATGAGCAAGTTTTTGTTGAGTTAAAATAGTGGAGAGAATGAGTATTTTTAGATTTGACAAAATACATTGTTGCATTCTCTATAAATGGAAGAAATTAAAACAGCTAACTCCTTCATAAGTTACCTTTAAACATGTAATGATGATACCCTATGCCAAATGGGGTAGAAAAGTGTGAAAGAATGGATAAAAATCGTCCAAACTTAGCATCCCACCCAACTCAAATTGCTCAATTGTTTTATTACTAACTTCGGATAGAAATACTCTCAGTATGGGTCTAAATGATTTTTTTACATCGTCCAATAAGAGAAAGTTATCCAAAATTTAATTTTACATCTCGTGGATCGTTTTCAATTTTTTCTTAGCACTTTTTTTTAATGAAAAAACCATTGTTATTATTATTATTACTACTCAACTTTCCTTCTTGTATCCTTATGATATTATAACTATAGTTTGCGGCCATGGGAACATCTGCTAAAATGGACACGATCTTGTTAACATCCTTGACATACTACAAGTATCTGCGACACCCTCCCTTAATCATCCTTCAATACCTTAGGGACAATACTAACAAAGGCCTTCTCTTGGGTTTAGCCCCCTTAAAGATAACTTCGGTCTCCCCAAGTTTGCATAAGGTAATCTCCTTTGTAGCACAATCTATCTTACAAAATGGGTGGATAACCAATCCATTCCAAATATTACATCAAATTCTTCCATTTTTAAGGGGATTAGCCTAACCCCAAAATATTTCTCCCCAATCTCCAAGGTACATACCCCATAGATTGTTGTGGACTCACATTATACTCTTACCCGATTGTCAATTACTAAAAAAGGGTTCAAGGTCGGCAGCCTATACTTTATTTTTTGTGCAAAACTGGTGGATATAGATAAGTTTGTGGCCACAAATGAAAAACTACATAAGCATGTCAATCATTAAAAGTAACATTACCTTCTACCACGTCTTTGTCCTTCTCAGTTTCCTTTACATTAATGGCAACGACTATGGCTAGGGATCGCGACTTCTCTTTATCTTTCTTCAGTAGTCTTCAGTCCTTGGTCTTGTGGCCTGATTTGTCACAGTTGTAGAAGATCATCCCCAGATGTCAGGCCTTGGCAAAATTACGTTTCATGCCACAGTTAAAGCATGTCATTTCCACATCATCTACCTTCTCTTGTTGCTTTCGATCTATATCCTTATAGTTAGGCCACAACTATTGAGCTTTTTGTTATGTATTTTTTTCTTTCTTTCCCTTATCCCTGCCCTTTCTCTTTTCTCCTTTAGCCTTTAGACCATCTTCAAAGTTTTTATCCATACTTTGAGCTACCTCAACTAACTCAATGTAGGTCCACAACCTGAGCCCCCCCACCCTAATGAAGATTCCTCTTTTCAGACTCCTCTCAAACTTCTTAGCTTTCTTTTATTCAGTGTCAACAAGGTAGGGGAAAAGTGTGGCAATTCTGCAAAATTTATTTCATATTCTACCACAAGCATGTTTCTTTGAGTTAGCTCCATGAACTCAATTTCTAGCTTATCCCTAGCGGCGAGAGGGAAATATTTTTCCAAGAAAATTTCCTTGAAACTATCCCAACAAACGATCGTGACCTCTTTAGTCCTTTTGACCATAGACAACCAGTAATCTGCCTCGCCCTCAAACATAAAGGAGGCAAAAAATACTTTTAAATCTTCAGTGCAGTTCAAAACCTTAATTTTTTTCTCAAGCTTCCTTATCCAAGCAACGACTTTTACAAGATAGAGATATCTTTTAAATGGATTAGGCCCTAACTTTTTAAAGTGCTCCACAATAAAGTGCACTGGCCTTTCCTCAGTTGTTCTTACATCCATGGCTTTATATAATGCGTTTAAAACCCCAACCACCACCTCTGGTACAATGTTGATGATGATAGGTTTCAGAACCTCATTGTTAGGAGTGGCTTCTAAAGGTCTTGTACCATTACCTCTTTCAATTAGTTCCTGACAGGAATCACACATGTACAAGTCTAACATCGTATATCTAGGTCTAATAGATAAGTCTAACTAAGCTATCTTATTTTTAATGCTCTTAAAGTTTTCTAGGTCGAATGTTCTAATACCATTTGTAATGTCCCGCGACCTACCCTATTAGGCTGCGGACGTTAGGTCACCTTTTCTCGCTAGGATTTAAAACTTAAACGATATAGAGCAATTTTTATATGGTCGCGACCTGTAAGGGACTAGGCTTCTATATCAGAGTTGTCTGATTTAATAATTCACTACAATATAACATTACATTATATGACATTAATGTCATAATAGTCTTTAATACATTCCATATAATAAGTCCCTCCTTATACAATCTTCAACATAAAACTGTAAACTTGAATAAGTATAACTAATAGTGAAATCTATATAAAAACTCCTAAAGGATATCTATACAAAGCTATCTTCACGTTCTTTATTTACTTTGGGGATCTATCAAATTCCTCAACTCCTACCATGAGGAAATAAAGAATATAGAAGAGGTGAGCTCTAATAGCTCAACAATGGCTAATTCAAAGGTCCTCAGCTAATTGCCAGTGTTATTATTTACAAAGTCAACATATATATAATTAATGATAAGTAGGCAACAATAAAGGTGCAATATAACAATAAGGAAAGGAAGTAATAATATTCAACAAACTCTTAGATTTCTCAAAAGACCTATGGATAATCCCCCAAAGGTCTCAACTCCCAGTCGTCCTCTATGTCTCAATCTCCCATGGTTCGCCCTCATAGTCCACGGTATATATTTTTATAATCTTGGCCTTCTCATACTCCGTGGCCTTATTCAAGGTGTTTTGGCCTACTCATGCCACAGGCTGTGGCCTCTCTATTTCCCAATTCTAGGATGAACGACCCATGGCCTGCTATTAACTCTCCACCTTGGTCGAGCTCTGTCATGGTATTAATCCCCATAGTTATCCTAGGCTCAATTTCCCTATCCAACCATTTTGACCTCAAATACTAAGCAAAAGGTCCTCAATAGACATGATGCCTCAACTTGGATAAATTAATGTTGCGGCCTTAGCAATAAAATCCCTTTAAATCCCTAGGAGCAATATAATATTGCCTCTTATCTCCACAACTCTACTAATAGGATGCGACCTCAAGGAAAGAGAAATAACTCTTAATCTGTAACAACAAGGGCATTATAGTAAAAATAATATTTTGAAACCCTAATTTAGATCCAACCCGAATGCCCCAAAGATCAAAGGAAAAACTTTAAATAAGTATCCTAACATAAAAAAAAAATACCCTTAAAATCCCATTCTTTAACTATAAAATCCCATCTCAAGAATCCTAATAGAAAATATCTTAAACAAGGATTCAAGGTGAATAGTAATAGTCAACGGCCTACAAGCCCAAAAAATACTAAAAAGTCAATGAACAGTGACACTATATGGGCTCTAAACCTTGATTAACAATGACTTTCCATGGCCTATAAACCTAGAAACCCATATGATTAGTAGAACTCCATGGACATACCCAGATTACACATAAGGGAACATCACATTCAATATAAAATATGGAAACTAAGGGTTTAAGCAAGGAACAAGAAGATGCGGGAAAATCCCTTACTTTAGTGGATTAATCCAATGAACAGTAGCCTTTCGCCGCCTCTAGCACTATGTTCTCCTTCGGTGAATAATAACTGTCCACGGCGGCCTCACTCGATTAGAACTTCCTTCTTTACACATAAATCTTACTTTATCTCTATATAATGGATTTAAATGGTTCTAATAGTCTTGGAAAGTGTGTCAATGATGGGTATTTATAGGTTTTAATGGGGAACCTAGGGTTTTCCTATTTTGGAAACTCTTTTCCATAATTATCCTTTTACAAAGGCTTATAGAATACTTTAAACTTTCCCCTTAAGTCAAGACATAATGAGGCACATCATATCCCTACTTACTGCTCTATTAGTACAAGTTTCCTCAGCCATCACCTTAGGTTGTTGCCTTTCATTACATGTCCGCGACACTTTCATCATAGTATGTAGTCTCTAGACTTCATAAGTCCGTGGACACTGCCTTTTACATAGGTCTCTTATAGGATTTAACTATGAATAGTGGCCTCCCTATGAATACGACCCCTTATGGTTTTTGGGTCGTTACACTCACTCTTTGTCTCTTTTTGTGATATTTTAGACATTCTTGGTGATTTAAAAATAAGAACATTCCTTCAAAAGAAGGGGATGAAAATTTTGAAGAGGAAAGAATATGTGTTACATCATCTCTTAAAATTTTGAAAATGGATCTTCAAGTTTTTGAATAGTCTACTCTCATATTTTAAAATAAATTTGGAAGTATTCAAAAATATTTGATCTCGAACGGAAGTGTGATAGTTGATTTATAGTTATAACAAGTTTGATGTTTTGACTTCCAAAGGAGAAAATATTTTTATGAAAGATTCTTCTCCAAATTAAATAATTAACATTAAAAACTTCCCATGAATTCGAAACTGAAAGGGAAAAATGTTTTGAATGATTTTAAAAAGAAGGGCAATTTTTTTTCATCCCAAGTTTGGAAATGAGAACCATGAGTGTAATCATAAGAGACCTAAAAGGAATTTCTTTCATTTTTTTTTGTCACAAAAGGTAATCTTATAGATTTTTTTACAATTCAAATAAAGTTTAATATTTTAAAGAAGTTATGCCTAAAACCATAACCCATATGACTTGACCGAAACCTTTTTAATGTAGTCACTGCCACAAAGTCAGTCATTTAAGGGAGTTTTTTATTTTCTCAAACCAACCTTGACTTTGAATCATGCTAGGAGTGGTAAGAATAGTTTTAGTAACAAAAAAGGATAAAAAAAATTTATGATTTGAAGAAATTTGAAAATACACCCATCGAAAGAAAATTTGGGGTTAAAAAGAATGAATAAAATTTTGAAAAAAAAGACGAAGGAAAGACAGGCAAAGTGGATGAAAATGTGCCTCTTGTCCCACCTAAACCCTGGGCTCCTCGCATGAGTAAAGAATCAGTAAGAATGGAAATTTTGGATCAAAATTAAATTTTAACTAAAAAGAATTGAATTTGGGTACCTCCACCTCTATGCGTTATATTTGGTTTGTATTTGCAATAAAATTTGTTCTAATTTCATATATCATGTGTAGGCTATATTTTCTTATTCTTATATGAGTTTTGATGATAAAAAGTATGATCCTCAAATACAAACCTTGTGAAGAGGTCCGAAGCCTTAAATTAAGTTCTAAATAGAGGTGGAAATACCTAAACCTCGCACTTAACTAGTCTAGTAGAATGATAAACCCATGAGGTAGCACGAGGGAACGCCGAAGCTATATACGCCGTCAACCCTAAATTACTAACCCATGACAATGAATCAAATACCTCCGTGGTTCCCTCTGATAGGTTTTTAAAAAGGAAAAATATTTTTTATTTAGCCTGAGGCCATTATAAGATATCCATATCTTAAGGGAGTAACTACAAAGGCCCTACAATGATCTCATAAGGTACAAAAAAAAAACAATCACTCCTATAAGACCCTACTAAAGATTTGAATCCATACGTATAAAGTTGGATCATCCAAAGAATTTCAATCAAATAACCTCAGGCTCAGGAATATTTGCAAATAGCCACAAAAAGGTCCTAAGACCAATCAGACGGGTTGGTGTAAAGTATGAACACTATTATACCAACCCCTACTCACAATAATTAATTTTTTCTATAACATTAAATGGAATTAAATGCTCCCAATCACCTTCAACACTAACCTTTAACTCTTCTTACCGACATTTAACCCTCACAATGTAGCTATAGATCTCAATAATGGATGCGCATGTTTCGAATGTCACTTCATAGGTACCCCCAATAGTTGACTATATAAGGGATATTTGGGGAAGGTTTGAAGGGGGATTCAAGTCAATATTAATCCGAGAAAAAATTGAGAACAATATTTAGCATTTATAAAAAAAAATTGACCACTTAAAACTCCTATATTATGTTATAAATACCACATTTAAGTGTTCTTATTTTATTTTAGTCTCGTAAGTCCTAAGTGAGTAAGAAGTACTCGTAAAATCCAATACGTCGCTTTATAATAACCCTACAGTCATAAAAAAGAACTCTAAATCCTTTGAAACACCTTGTCTAAAATCTAAACATGGTTTCACTTGTGTTATTCACCTTCATACTGAATATACTAGAGATAAACGCTTTAAAAGTGGACATAGATACCTTAACATAGGTACTGATCCATTGTATATACTTGTGTCCACTTAATTATTATTTAATAACACCTCCCTCTACTCTAAGGACGGATTTTTTGTGAGGTTAAGCTACTAAATGATTTAAACACCATCATTTTGGCATCATTTATACGAACGACAGGTTCTCTAAAATCATCTCTACTAAGAAATCTCGATCATCATGACCATGATTTCCAGGTTAGATAAAATAATGAAAGAAATGGAATCTCGAGGAAAAGAGCTATAGGAGAATTTAATGATCATAGTGGTAAAACTCCATTCTCTTGCACAGGAACCAGAAACACATGCGCTAATTACGCCAGTACGCCAACCTGTTGAAGGGAAATAGTTTCGACAAAATCTGAAAGAAAATAAAAGCGAGGAAAGTCGTGCCATGGGGAACCAGGAAGCTTCCCCATGCCCAAAAATCTTTGACCCATGTCCCAATGAAAGAAAGACTTTATATTCAACGAGGAAAATCTAATGGAGGTTATATGGCCGTCAAGATTTAGAATGGTAAGATAAAAAGATGCAAGATTTTCTAGTTAACTTCCTCAACCAATATATAAGAACTAAAATGCATAACGCTACAAATCTAGCTTAACAGATTATTGTCTCTCCTTTCTACGAAAAAGTACATAATTATGTCATCCTACTAAGTGGAATATGTTCATCATAAAGAATTTGTATTGTACGAAAGACCCCATAAATAACCTAGAAACATATAGAATACTCACGCTACTACTAGACACTCTACATGAGGTGTTGTACATTACATTCCCAACCACTCTGAGAGGAATGTCCAGGCACTACATGTAACGCCCCGTAAAATATATAGTTAGATTGATCTGGTCCAAAAATAAATAATACTTGAGTCTAAACAATTGAATACCATTCTAAGCATGAATAACATTAACTAATATAATAAAGAGTTGATCAATGAAATTATAGTAATAAAACCATACACTCTAATACCATAAACCAACTATAAATAAAATCCATCACAAAAAGTTACAATGTATATCAACAATAAATCTAAATCCTAAAGGAAATAGTAGTTGATCGAGCGGTAAAAGTGTGTTCGTGTGAGGACACAATCATTGTGTGTTTTGTCGCCGCGATGCAAAAACCTAAACTATAACTACACTTGACAAGCAAGCACATCGGTAAGTCGGGTATCGTAAGAAATCCACAGGGAGTGATTGAATTTTCGATGTTAATTGATTTTAAACTTCAATAATAAAAGTGTAAAATAAATAAAAGAAAAGGTGATGGTGGTTAAAAGGAAATAAAGAAAAAGAGAAGTTACGCTACACAAAAGTAAAGCGAGGATCAGAATCGCATTCCACCACACGGGTCGAAACAACTACTAATTAGAGTTAAGGCTAGAAAGCAATTTAATCGAGCATTTACAATTAAGCATAAACATCACACAATAAGGAATTTAACCCAAAGTTGTGAGATTAAACATTTAATCAAAAATGGTCACGCGCGGATTAAATTTGGATTATCGCTATAAACCCTAAAGTTGTGTGACAAATAAAGTTAAATGCATAACAATTAAACTTTAATACACACGGTTTCAATTAAATGCAATATTACACAAAACCTAATTTTTGGAGCTCGAGGCCCGTTAATGGCGGAACACAACCCCGGCCCTATTTATCTAAGGGGAAGACATAAATGAAACTAATTAACACTGATTAAACTAATTAAAGCAATAAATAGCTAACTACAACTAATTAACAAAGCATGAAATTACACTACAAAGTAAGAAATAAACAAGAACAACTACATTAATGGTGAGGATAATGAATAGTGCAACTTACAAACCCAAATGGATGTCACACCAAATGAGAAAGAAGAATGAGCTCTGAAGACCCAAACCCTAAACTAAACTATCTAAGTCTATCTCTCAAAATGAGAGGAATTTGGTATTTATACAAAAAATATCCCAATGGAAAACTTGTAATAAAAGAGAAGAAAAATCTGCAGGCCTGAATCGATACGGGGCCATTCTGAATCGATTCAGAATGGAAATCTGGTTGTTCATTCCGAATCGATTCGCCCCCTACAGGTATGCAATCTGCAGCTTTGTCGAACTTTACAAAAAATACCGTAACTTCTTCGTCATAACTTGGAATTAGGCACGGTCAGAAGCTACGCGAAGATAACTTAGAGGGCTACAACATCCCAGGGGACAATAGGCCAAAAAATAAAAAAATATTAAATGACTAAAATGCCCTTGAATGTGACCTTGAGTGTGCTTTATAAGGCAAAACCATTATAAAAATTCCATAACTCCATCGATACAACTTGGATTCATGCACCGTCGGTGGCCACACGAAGAGAAATCATAAGGCTTCAACTTTCGTGAAGAGCTCAAGATTAAAACACAAATGATGAAATCACTAAAATGCCCCCGAAGCTGCAAAAGTCGACGAAACTTTTTCGAAAAGTGTCTGAACTTCATACTAAGCATCCAAATACCTAAAAAAAGCTCAATTAACCCCTACGAAGCATGTATATATAGAAATTCGAGGTTTTCTGGTTAAAGAGCATACGTATGGGGATTAAGATACCCAAGGGGGCTAATAACACGTAGGTTAATGGCTGAAATATGCAATATTTGTGTCGTATCACACCCCCTAACTTACACATTGCTAGTCCCTAGCAGTGAAATAGGAAACAACAAGAAATACACGCAAACAACTAAAAAGGAGATATGTACAAAAGTGATAGAAGCCATTTTTGCGAGCGAACGATTGCATTTAGCGTATGCAATAAGCCGTTAAACCCCTAGGTTACTCTAGCGGACGAGTGTCGTCCCGTGAGGGTTTTCAGGGATGAAACCCACAGACATCATATGGTTTCCTCAAAATATGCCCAACCCAACATGCGACAAAATTAGCAATAATGAAAAGATTTCAAACATGTTATTAGCATATTGAATCGATTCAAGCTAAAGTCCGTTGTTATTAACAGGTTGAATGCACCTCATAGAAATGAAACTTTAAAAGTGGGAGGGGGAAGAGCACATGCATAGTATGATTTGGTAAAAACTTAAATAAACTGGATAAACATAAAAGCATGCATATATTCGATCCTCACGGGCATTACACTCAACAAATGAAATCAATCAGAACGGGGGGTAATACACAGGACATACGGGCGTAAAGAGTAAATGTAAATGGAAACTGGGTTGCGCACATGTCACAGATGAAGAACGCTATATAGGAAATAAAAACATGCAATCTCAATGAAAGATACCACACATTAAAAGAGGCAAAATGCATTTTCACAGATTATCAAAGCTATTTAAACTTTTAAATTAAATTCAGCCTAGGATCACATAGGACTTTATAGGGTTGTAATGTAGGTTTGGGGTTAAGGTACAAAATGAAAGGTATATGTACGGATTCAAAGTGCTCGGGGATGAAAACTCGGTATAATGGTAAATAGTGGGCAATATCAAAAATTGGAAAACAAGTTCCAAAACAAGCATTAAATATGAAGTAGGAGAGCAAAGAGGATTATTGAACACTATACACAATATATACAACTTTCATTTTCTTTGTTTTCTTTTTTTTCTCATGTTTTTTTTTTTTTTTTTTTTCTTTTCCTTTTCACTGTACTTTCTTCTTCACTTTTCTCACTCTTTTCATGCTCAAATTGTAACCACACTACAATAACATCATTTAATCCCAAGTATCATTCCAAATAAAGGTATGAAAAGTAATATGTATGGTTTATAACTCCAATGTGGAGTTGGTTATGGGATTTTGGGTGATGAAACGAAAGGCTATATTTAGGCTCAAAGGGGTTGACTAGGGAAAAATAAAGTGAGGTCAAGGCTGATATGGGTAATATAACAAAGATGGCCTATGATCATTTCATAAAGTTTACGCAATTCTCGAGTTAAAACAATATATGAAAATCATGCTCAAGTAACACATTTCAGGAATGAACTCAATTAATGAACAATCAAATGAAAGAATAGTGAGATTACCGACGAATTCAATGTTTTCAAAGAGGAAAGAATAGTGTATACACTCACAAACGACGAAAAGCCCAAAGATCACTCAGTGTAAGTATATACAATGCAACGAAATATTACCGAATTATAAAATTCTTAAACCAAATCAATAGAACAAGAAGGTGCATGTGCTCAAGGGATTAAAGTTAATTCATGAAGTTATTCATAATACCAATGATTTGAGGACTAAAGTCTAATAACTTCTATAATCGATAACATGCATCATTGAATGTCTAATGGATCAGGAAATTATTAAAATTTATCATCGAAAACAAGGCAAAATGCCCAACAAAGGAGAAAAAAGAAAGAAAATATTTTTGAAATTTTTTAATTTTTAACAAAAAGCTTGCTTAGTAACTAAATGTGAGAAAATCCATGGACAAAAACAAAGAAATGGATAAAATATCCTACACCCCCTAACTTAAATGTTGCATTGTCCTCAATGCGCATTAAGAACACAACACAAAGAGAGGAAAAGAATGATATTACCCAAAATTGGAGCGATCTCCATAAACATGAGTCCAATGAAATCTACAAAACAAGTTAGTACCGAGCATAACAAAAACAAATAACAAAAAGTTAAGCTAGAAAGAAAAAAAAAGGAAAGAAAGAAAATTAAAAAGCTAACTATTTACAACCTACTATTTAGGCTTCACACTAACTATACACTAGAAGTCTAAATAGTTAAGGGTCCACCCAAACTACGATTTGACTTTGAAGGATCGATGGGGGACCCTCCTTAGAATGCATGCCTCCCGGAAGATATGAATTCCGTTTGAACAATGGAAGGCATGTGTAAGGCGTAAGAAAAGAACCATCACCAATTAAAAATTTCAGAGGGACGATGGGGGGTTTGGATTTTAAGGGTGACAAGACCACATTAGTCTCGGAAAAATTGAAATCACATCCCCAAGGTTTTTTAATTGGAAGGGGGGTGGGGCTAGTGCAAGTGAATAGCCCATGATATGAACCATCTCAAAATAACACCTCAAGACTTTCAACTGATTCTTGCGATAAATTTAATGGTTCGAGAATAGTAGGGAATAAAGGAAAAGAAGGACCATCAACCTCAATACAATCGGAAGCATTAATAAGAGGTTGAAATTAGAAAGTACTAAAGCTTGGGTAACTCTCAATTATTTCCTCATCAACAAGGGGTGGAGGTGAAATGCAAATTTCAACCTCAACCCGATTTTGTGAAGAAATGATCTCATCGAGCATGGCATCATTTTCCAACAACCAAGCTTAAGAACTTTCGGATTGGTCATTGATTTCCTCAATAACTAACTCATAATCAAACTCACAAGAAGACATAACATATTCTTATGTGGGTTTCTCATAGCTAATGGATTCCCCGCATTCCAAATTACCCTCACAAGGCGATGAGGGATTACTTACATACTCTTGAATTTCACGCTCATTTTCGAGAATTTGTAGGCATTCTCACTTTGTTTTGGGAGTATAAGTCGGAAAAAAATTCTCATAACAATTAAGGTTATGTAAAGAGTTATAACGAGACATTTCAAAATAAGCTATTCAATAAAAGTGACAAGCGCCAAAATTTCAATTTCTCGAAACAATCTAGCACAAGTCAAAAGGAAAGGAGAAAATAAAGAATACAAATATGAATGAAAGAAATATTACGAAATATTAAAACAATTATAATAAAAAACACGCTTCCCGGCAACAACCCCATTTTGATCGAGCGGTAAAAGTGTGTTCGTGTGAGGACACAATCTTTGTGTGTTTCGCCGTCGCGATGCAAAAACCTAAACTACAATTACACTTGACAAGCAAGCACAACGGTAAGTCGGGTATCGTAAGAAATCCATAGGGAGTAATTGAATTTTAGATGTTAATTTCATTAAAACTTCAAGAATAAAAGTGTAAAATAAATAAAATAAAAGGTGACGGTGGTTAAAAGGAAATAAAGAAAAAGAGAAGTTACGCTACGCAAAAGTAAAGCGAGGATCGGGATCGCATTCCACCACATGGGCCGAAACAACTACTAATTAGAGTTAAGGCTAGAAAGCAATTTAATCGAGCATTTATAATTAAGCATTAACATCACACAATAAGGAATTTAACCCAAAGTTACGAGATTAAGTATTTAATCAAAAATGGTCACGCGCGGATTAAATTCAGATTGTCGGTATAAACACTACAGTTGTGTGACAAATAAAGTTAAATGCATAACAATCCAACTTTAATACACACGGTTTCAATTAAACGCAATTTTACACAAAACCTAATTTTTGGAGCTCGAGGCCCGTTAATGGAGGAACATAACCCCGACCCTATTTATCTAAGGGAAAGACATAAATGAAACTAATTAACACTAATTAAACTAATTAAAGAAATAAATAGCTAACTACAACTAATTAACAAAGCATGAAATTACACTACAAAGTAAGAAATAAACAAGAACAACTACATTAATGGTGAGGATAATGAATAGTATAACTTACAAACCCAAATGGATGTCACACCAAATGAGGAAGAAGAATGAGCTCTCAAGACCCAAACCCTAAAGTAAACTATCGAAGTCTATCTCTCAAAATGAGAGGAAGTTGGTATTTATAAAAAATATCCCAATGTCAAACTTGCAATAAAAGAGAAGAAAAATCTGCAGGCCAGAATCGATTCGGGGCCATTCCGAATCGATTCAGAATGGAAATCTGGTTTTGCATTCCAAATCAATTTGGATTTTGTCCAAATCGATTCGCCCCCTACAGGTCTGCACTCTGCAGCTTTGTCGAACTTTATGGAAAATGCCATAACTTCTTCGTTATAACTCGAAATTAGGCACAGTCGAAGGCTACGGGAAGATAAATCAGAGGGCTACAAATACAAGGAGACATTAGTCCAAAAAATAAAAATATGAAATGACTAAAATGCCCTTGAATGTGACCTTGAGTGTGCTTTATAAGGCAAAATAATCCTAAAAATTCCATAACTCCATCGATACAACTCGAATTCATGCACTGTCGGTGTCCACGCGAAGAGAAATCATAAGGCTTCAACTTCCATTAAAATCTCAGGATTCAAACCGGAATGCTAAAATTTCTAAAATGCTCCTGAAGCTGCAAAAGTCGATAAAACTTTTCTGAAATGTGTCTGAACTTCATGCTAAGCATCCAAATACCTACAAAAGCTCAATTAATCCCTACAAAGCATGTATATATAGAAATCCGAGGTTGTATGGTTAATAATCATAAGTATGTGGATTAAGATACCTGAGGGGGCTAATAATGCGTACGTTAACGGGTGAAATACACAATATTTACGTCGTATCAGTAGCTACTATAGTAATACGACACAATTAGTAATGTAAACAAAAGTAAGAGAAATGAACATGAAGGCTCGACACCTATATACAATGTAAGAGCAGTAATACAAAGAAATGCAAGTGAGAATCAGGGTTGAGGCTACCACAATGACCTAGAACCTGAAAACATAATTCAACAACAGCAACGTAAACAACAAGTCTATAAAAATAATAATGTAAGTGAATTTGGGATACAATAATAACTACGCATATTTTTCTCGTATTTTAGTTGTATTTAAGTTAACCCAACCCTAAAAACCTTAAGTATAGCATGCGCTATAATCCCAAGATCAAGTGAACCCAATGATTCATTATAATTCTTCTCAATTAAATATAATTAAGTGGCTCCATAACTATTCTAGTATAATGAAAATGTAATATTTTGTATTGTATATATTTGATATGATAATTTGATAATTTTCATGACAAAACATTTGAGTCATTGAGTTATTCGTGTCATATAGACTTCAGACGTTTGAGTGAGGTGCATTCAATTGCTTAGGTGGAACTTTGAAGATTGAAGATCATGAAATCCGCTCAACAAATCACAAGTCTTCTGTCGCACATCTGATTTGAAGATCTGTCTTTGATATGCTTGTGATTTTTATTCTATGAGCTGTACACTTTTGATCACACACTACATGTAAATCACACTTAGATCTAGTGTAATGGTTTCAAATTGAAATTAGGTTGTGATGTCTAGTTATTCTCTATAGATCTATCTAATTAACTTCTTGTTTTGTTAATTTAAGACTTATTACGCATTACTTAGTTGAATCATGCGTTAGGAGAATTGAATTTGCAAGTAAAATTGTTTAAATGCAAAAATTAACCCTAAGATGTAATCAAACCAATTCATTTCCCCTCTAGATTTGTTTTATTTAAACACTTGCGTAATAAAAACACATCCTCAATGTAAACCTCTAGTATGATCTCGACAGAGGAAAGAAAGTCTCAAAGTCTTATATCTACATAAGTATGACCCCGACGCATACAACTAAATCAACTACGCTAGAGCTCATATAAAAATATGGGGGTCTATCCCTATCGCCTTCAGGGTCACTCATGCATACAAGGTATAGTTATAGGTCGTCCCTAACATATACCCTCAGAGAGCCTCAACGGAGGGATAATCACTATGAATTTTCATCATAACTAATGACCTCCGTACCCAAGACTATATGCTAGAACTCTCCCGTTTATTCTCACTCGAGATACGATTACTTAAGTATGAGGATCAGGGTAAAAGGACCTAGGTAAAGATCGTGTCTATCACTAGGACACTAGGACGGTCGATGTCATACGCACCCCATCAAAATTCCTCCTAGTATGTCCCTAATGATAACTCACACATGGTATACACATCACACTAAATAACAATAATTCAATTCACACAAGGATTCATTAAAACGATCATAGGTTCCTAATTAATTTATGTCATTACTAAAGGATTTAAAAGCCAAACCCATTTAATGAGATCAACAACTCATTCTAATGAAATCCCATATCTTGGGTGAATGACAACCCACGTCGTTCGAATGAAATACCCCAAGTCCTTCTAACGACCTCTTGACTCATTCTAACGACATCACAAATCTCATTCGAACGAGGTCCAAATCTCGTTCAAATGAGATGATCGATCATCTTATCCGAAATTTAAAGTCCGCTATTAACGAATAATAAACTTAATTTAGAAACCTCTAAACAACACCAAACCCATCCTCCTTCAGATATAGGTTACATAACCTCATTATTAGCCTATATCTATGTGTTTTAATTAATTACAACATAGATTAAAGGTTAAACTTCAGAATATATAGTTATGAACCCAAGTTTCATAAACCTATCAAATTACTCTCATATTTGCATCAATTATCTAGTTAATCACGAGGCTTTAACAAAATCATTATAATGGATTAGTCTATAACGATTATAATCAAATTCCAAATTCTGATTCATGAGAACTATCACTAAAATCAACTTATATTATAAATATGAAGTTTAACCATAAATTAACCCATAATTTACTTATGAAATTATGAATTAGATTATAAACTAGATTAACACATGAATTAGTTCATATTCAAAGTATAATTATCATTCTAACACAAATATAATCAAACTTCTAATCTAAGTAAACTCGCCTTAGCCAATTTAGATTAATTCAATCTTCTAACTTCCTAGTCTCCCCAATTCTTGTGTTCCTCTTCGCTCAAAGCCTAGAGGTTCCACTCCAATGCTTCAAATGAGTTTTAGGTTTAGTCTAATGACATGACAACACTAATACCCAAGAAATTAGCCTTAGGCCCCATATGAGCCATAACCTAATGACCAAATATCACTTTAATTTGCCATATACTAACCTAGTAGATTTAGAACCTATCATTTGAGTAAAAAAATGGACATTCTAAACATCCCAAAAGCTGAACCAAAACATGACAATTTCTAATACATCAAATATCATAATAACTTAATATAAAATCTTGTACAGGTCCAATAAGTTTATTATTAATTAATAAATTACTTTCATGTAACACAGAATTATAAGAAACTACATCACAGTTGATACAACCCGATACCGGGGGGATAATCCATATTAGGAAACACCCAACACCTAGACCTGGCCATTTCATAGTCGACCATTGTACATAATCACTTCCAACTATTTAGTTAATGTTTTAGTGTGTATTAAGACCCATTTCAGATGAGAATTATATAACACACACACAATATAAATAGTAACATCACATGTCACAACATGCAAATATAAAAAATTATTACAATTTAAATAATTCATAGAAAATGCGAGGTATTACATTCATCCTCCTTTAAACAAGTAATTTTGTCCTTGAAATTCGAATTAAAAGATCTCTCAATACCAAAGTGAACTTATCCTCGTTATGGTGTCCCCACTTGACTCTAGCTAGTGTAATAAACTACGATCTCAGATTTTTCTCTCTCCGATTAAGAATACGCTACAGCTACTCCTCATAGATTACATATGGTTTCAGATCAATCCTGTCGAGGACAATGTTCTAGTATGAATCCTTTTCCATCAGAAACTTCCTCAAAATCAACATATGGAAGAAATTGTGTACCCGCTAAAGATGATTGGGTAAGGCAAAATAAAACGCCACCAGACCCAACCTATCTAGTATCATGGAAGGATGTACATATTGGGGAACCCATTTCCCATTGGATCCAAATATGGTAACTCTCATCATCGAGGAGACCCTCCGTATACCTTATCCCCTATTTGAAACTCTAACTTATTTTTCCACTTATCAATGTAACTTTTCAGTCGGTCTTATGCTATTTTCATCCATGCTCATAAGAGTGCAACCTTCTCTGCGATTTCTCAAATGATGTCCGACCTAAACACCATGTTATCCCCCGAACCCAGTCAATAGCTTGGTGAATGACACGGTATCCTATATAGTGCCTCTAAGGGTGTTATACTAATAGTCTACTGATAACTATTATTGTACGCAAACTCCATGAGTGGTAGGTGCTTTGAAATCCAACACATAAGCCCAGTATATCCTCCAGAATCTTATTCACCCTATAAGTCTGACCTTCAGACTGAGGGTGAAACTCCATACTCAGGTTTATCTGCACTCCTATAAAATCATAAAACTCCCAATAGAACTAAGATACAAACATACGGTCACAATCAGACATAATGTCGAGAGGTACCCTATGAAGTCGCATTATCTTAGCAATGAAAAGTCTAGTGTGCTGCTCTACGGTGTAGTCTGTTCGCACTGAAAGAAAATGAGCTACGTTCATCAATTTATCGACAATGATGGAAATAGAATCATGGCCTATCTAACATCGGTAACCCCATAATGAAATCCTTAGTGATGCTCTCCACTTCCGTATGGGAATCTCTAACGACTGCAACTTTATGGTCGGTCTTTGATACTCCACCTTTATGAGATGACAACTGGCACATCTAGACACGTACCCATTAAAATCCCTTTTTATTTTGTCCCACTATTATGATCTCCGCATGTCTTGAACTACACCTAAAAGGCCAAAATAACACCCTTCATCCAACCACCCTTGTCACGGTAAAATATCATGACAAAAAATACGCATTTTTTGTCACGATCTTTGATCGTGACACGTTTGTAAAAAAAGTTGTCACGGACATATCATGGCCAAAGACCGTGATAAGCGGAGTTGTCACAGACGTGTCACGGTCAAAGACCGTGACAACCTAATAAAGTTGTCACGGTCTTTGACCGTGGCATGCCCATGATAACTCTTATAACTTAATTGCCCTAGCCGCTCTTTTTTATTTTACATCCTTTTGTTTCCCTCGTTTCTCTCTCTCTCTCTCTCTCTCTCTCTCTCAGCGTTCAAGACCCTAACATCTCTCTCTCTCCGCCTCTCAACGTTCAACCAAGTACGTTTTTCACTTTCTCTCTCTTTCCTTTGTGGGGGGGGGGGGGGGGGGCAATGTGTGTGTATGTATGGGTCAGTATGTGTGTTTTGGGGTCAATGTGTTGGGGGGGGGCAAGATTTGAGTGTGTGTGTTGGGGGGGGGGGGTCAGTGTCTATGTGTTTTGGGGTCACTATGTGTGGGGGGAAATATTTCAGTGTGTGTGGGTTTGAAATTGAAATTGGTATTGAAATTGAAATTTGTATTTAAAATTAAAATTGAAATTGTTTTTATAAATTGAAATTAAAATTGGAATAGGAATTGGTATTATAAATTGAAATTGGTATTTGGTATATGGTATTTGATATTTGGTTTCTCTCTAGTTGCAGCAGTGGAGACCCGCTTTCCTCTTCCTCACATATTTCGGTGACCCCCTTTCAGTACAACTCTATCTATCTATCTATCTATCTATCTATCTATCTATCTATCTATCTATCTATCTATCTATCTATCTATCTATCTATCTATCTATATATCTAGAAAGAGCAAGAGAGAGATTGTTGAATTGTAAATGTTTGGGATTCTTGAATTGTTGTTGACTAGTGGATTTGAACATTTAGATGAACATTGAGATGGTTGTCCCTTAGACCATGCTATAAATTTTAAAAGTTTGTTGTTAAATAATTAATAATAGTGTGCATATATACTAGCCTTCTATTTCTTATGCATGTGTATTCAATAGCCCTTAGACACGTTCAAGAGTCATTACCCCTGTAATGAGATCTCTCGAATTGTCCTGTTTGGACAGTTTGGGACGACATAGTTTCTGTAAAATAATATTCTTAGTGGCTTAAACTTGTTACTTTTGGGGGAAGTTATGATGTCGTCTCTTAATGTCCTCTGGGTGCATACTAGATGATGCGGTGTTAAGTGTTATTTTAATTCACAAATTGAAATAACACTTACATTTGCCAATTTATGTCATGTACTTGGAGAACTATGGAGATATGTTGCCGAATTTTCCTTAAATGGAAACAATGTGCATGAACTGATAAGTATATTACAAAAATATGCGGTCTTAAATAGGATAAGACCACTCACCCTTTAGATGATATAGAGGAAATATATAGTCTTCAGCATGTGTATTCGGAAAATAACATCTGTATATTGAAATTGGCATTCTGAAATTAAAATTTGTATATTGAAATTGGTAATTGGTATAAATGGATTTATAGTGGGTTTGGCTTTACATCTCTCTCTATATATATTTGCAGTAGAAGTGACCCCCTTTCCTCTTCCTCACATATTTCGGTGACCATCTCTCTCTCACTCTACACACATTTTGGTACATCTCTCTCTCTCTCTCTCTCTCTATATATATATATATATATAATAAAGTAGGAAACTTATATATGTCATAAGATGAAAAGATGAAGTCATTTATATGAGTTTTTCCTACACTATCTATTTTACCCTTGAAATTTTTTATTTCCCCCTCTTTTAACACACTATAATGTATTCCCCCTCTCCTTTAAAATTGAAATTGAAGGGTACAATTGTATTTATAGTGATTCTCTCCCTACCCTCATTATCGAAACATCCCCATCTTTACCCTCTCCCTCTCACTTTACCCTTTCCCTCCATCTGGCAACGATAAACAACAATGATCTCTCTCCCTCTGTCTGGCAAAAAAACAACGAACGATAGACTCTGGAAATGATAAACAACAATAACGATAAACTCTGGCAATGATAAACAACAACAATAAACCAAGGTAATTTTTTTTTGTTGTAAGTCTTCTCATCGTTTTGTTCTTTTATTTTACTAATGTCACACCCCGCCTATTTTCGGCGTCGGCCGCCACCAAAACTAAGCCGGGCGTGAGTAAATAAAATACCATCCTTAGCATGTGACCTATATGAGACATCAGATTTTAATCTATAATATAATTTATTTTAATCAAACCCAAATATGAAATGACATTCAACCGATAAAGCTCCAAAATGCGATTAAATTCATCACATAATCTCCCAACATCTCAATAATGAAATAAATCAACCCAACTGAAAACTTAAAACAACTTTGGAACCAAAAAGGCCCAATAACTCCAAAATAGTCTCATAAATAAAACGACTAAATGGAAAGAGAAAAATCCAACTACTAAATAAGTAACATAAATCCGGCTGCACCTCCAAAAGATCTCCAATGAATCCTATGCAGCAACTCCCAAAAATCCTGAAAAAGATTAGTCAACGCATGTGTCAGAGCCAAAGCCCCGAGCATGTAAACTGGCTACTCTCCTCAAATAGGGTCCTTGAACCCAGACAATAGTGCTATATATATCGGCTATAACAATAGAATCTTTTAATTACAAGATTAATATTCACCATAAATAAATTCACAATTACCCGCAAGGTTTTCATAAAAGCCACACCAATATGATTTTAATTAACACACCTTCCCACAATGTTAAATTTAATTAATTTAACCGTGAATAATATTACCAATACCCGTTCCCTTGTCAAGTCCGCTGTCTGATCCGTTTTTATCTTGCGATCCTCGCGATATGACAAGGTTCCACACACGCACCCGTTCCCTTGTCAAGTCCGCCGTCTGGTCCATTTTTATCCTGCGACCCTCGCGATATGACAAGGTTCCACACACGACACGACATAACTCGTCCTCTGACCCTTTCAAGCTGTCGGCCCTAGACACATTATGTCGCCAATAAATTTTTAATATCCCTTTTAGTCCTGCGATATTAAATTCCACATTCCTTGTTTTCGTTAATCACATTAATCTCCCCCACCCTTAAAAACGATGTGAAAATCCTCAAAATAACCTTTAGTGCCAACTAAGGGTTCCCAAAACACAATATCGTCCTATCCTAAGCAAAGAATGATTGCAAAATTTCACTCCACCTAGATATCAATCCTAGGCTATCACAACAAAGGTATAATATAGAAAATCAGTCCCCACCCCAAATTATATAACCCACATAGACTTACATTAACTAGTCCCATACCTAATTAGCATAAATCGTAACTAAGGCCCACTTACTAGTCCCATACCTAACAAGTGTACTATAACAAGGGTGAAAACTAATTATCTACGATACCCAATCTTTTCGAAATATTAACCTATTTTCATAAAGTAACACAATTCCAAATTATAACAACACTAAATTCCCATTTAAATAATTTAATTTAAAAAGTGAAAATCAAAGACACCCAAATATTATGATTTTCAGAATAATCGCTACATGCAAGCCCTATCATGATCCTTATTTTCCAACACAAGAAATTAAATTAAACTAGGGTTTTCACATGAAATATCAAAATTTACTTTTAAAAGGGCTCCTCTACATGCACATGGCCATAGCAAAATCGACTACACCGACACAACCCAAAGAATGCACATTTATAAGTATTTGATATCATTAATTTTTTTTTATGTAGAACAACCCCAAAATTTATCTCTTCAATCTTTATATCCATATCTTATTTTAGAAAACATGAGTTTAATGGAGGCTACAATCAAGACACATAACACTAAAGGAAAAGAATAGGGTCAACATGCCTGGGATTAGTTCGACAGAAAAATCTGATCAGAAATTTGGATCCCTCTCGAAAAATTAGCAAAGGAGTGTTCTTGAACGATCTTGATTAAACCCCAATTAAGCCTTCAAAAACTGGTGACAAAACCTTGATTATGTTGGAGGTTGATGATTATGGTTGAGAGAAAATATTTTTAGAAGTGTTCTCTGGTGAAAAACTTGAGAAAAAGTGATTATGAGAAGTCCCCCCACGAATTAGAGTCATTATATAGTCATTAGGAAACCTAATCCTAATAGAACTCTAATAAGATACAAACACTAAAAAATTTATTCCGGACGATCGGATCGTTGGAATTAGATGAAATTTTACAAAAAAATTAGTTGAAGACGAGAGGAAGCTACATAAAAAAATTCATCTTGATCGGACCGTTCAATATTTTTAAATATTTTTTGTTGCCAGAGAGTTTTATGTTTTGAGGACTATTCTATATAATAAAAATTCAATTAAAACTCCATTTTAATTCCAATTCTGAAACCGTTTAAAATTCTCGCCTTTAAAAATAATAACCAATATATTTGACCAATAAAAATAATTTTATCTCAAAATTTAATTTTTCTCTTTATTTTGAAAATACTCCAAAAATTGTGCGGGTTGTTACAACTAATCGTTTTGTTATTTTATTTTACTAATCATTTTGTTCTTTAATTTTTGTTCAGAAGAAGAGAAACAAAGAGGCCCTTTTGGGGGTATTTTTATTGAATCTTTGTGATTTTGGGGGGTATTTTTACTGCCCATTACGTTTCTACTATTTTTTTAAACCTAAACCTATTGACATATAATGTAGTAGTCATTGTTTTGCAGATTTGATATATAGTTTTTGATGAGATATAATATTTGTTTGGTTTCATTTTTTTTATTTCTTAATAGATGTTTGATAACATTCCTATCTCATAGATCATGGCTCATTGTTTCATACAAGGTGTTTTTTTAAATCAAGTTCAGGGAGTTTTATAAAAGTCCTTCTAAGGTGTTTTTTATATGTTTTTTAATTAAGTCTGGGGTCTTTTAATCTGTGTATGTTAAAATTCATGGTTCATTGTTATAAAGGTGTTTTTTTTGTATGCTCGAGTTATTATTTTTGAAGATTTGGTGGATTTTTATTTTCGAGATATAGTTTTTGTTAAAATGTTGAATGCAGGGTGTTTGCTGATTTTTAATGGTTGATTACGTTATTGATATTCATTTTTTTTATTTTCACAAATCTCTTGTAGGGTCGAGCTTCGGAATGGGATTTTCTAAGAGAGGTCTTGAATTGGGGTCTTTCCAAGAGAGGTCACAAATATTCAATGTTTGCTACTGTTTTGTAGCTATTTGCTATAGTTTTGTAATGTGCAGGTGATTTTTTTTAAATGTAGTTAGATCACTAAAATGCATCAGTTTCATCCTTTTGGATATGCAGAAAGTTCAGACAAACCATAGCTTATTCTGGGTATCCTATTCTAATCCACACAAACATAAAATTGGGACTTTATGTATACATATATTTTTTTATGTTTTAGCTATTATTGGTTGTATTTTACAAGATTAAAGAGTTAAACGTATGAATAGTATATTTTTTGAATGATAAACGTGATGTATGAACATAAACCTCTTTTCCTTATTAAGCATTTTATAATTGAACCCAATTTAAGAACTACAAGTAGGGTATAAGGTTTTTCCTCCCATGTAGCGACAAAGATGATTTAAGCGGATAGGAAAGTGAAATAGAGGTATACGATATCAATGAAGTTTAGTTTAGAAATGGTTGAAGAAAATTTGTTTGTTTCTATGTTAGGTTCTCATTTTTCTATTATTAGCGTTAAGTTATAGGGAGGTCACATTGTTGTTTGTACTATTTTATTTTGGTGTTTCCACATGCAGTGATTTGAGGTAAATTGATGTTGTTTTGTATAAATCTTGGGTTAATACTACTATAGCCACAATTTACCCATGCCTTGCATGTATTTGAGAAAAGGACCGACTATTATGATTTGCTTTCAATTTAGTTGGATGAGATCTCGCTTGTTTATCATGTGACCAGGAAGTGTTACAAATAGTTAATGTGTAAACATCTCACTTCATGTAAAATTCTTGAAATGCTTCTGTTTCTATTCATCTTCATGGTGTAAATATATGTGGTTTGTTGAGTAGTTTGCTATTTTCATTTGTGGTTAGTTATAGTGTTTAGTTTGGTGGGTTAATTTAATAATGGGAGATTGTATGATTTAAATTTTGGGGTTATTTGGGGTAATGTAGTTTTAAAGATTATAAGATTTTTGGTAAGGGAGTTTTCGATTTTGAGGTTCCAATTGGCTTCGGTTTGGGATTTGATTGGACTCAATTTTATTTTCTGTTTTGATTCGGTTATAATTTTTTGTGTTTTTGGTTTGACGGGAGTAAGAAATGGAATCAAGGACTGATGGCACCACAAACACCAACACATAATCAATTATATGCATCTGGATAACCTGTTCATTAGTCAGGTACGCATTATACTTCATCGAACCAACAATTTCAATGTACCATCCCATATTTATCTCTAGAGTTGTCACCTCGGAGATAAGGACCATAAATGTATAAAGATGCCCCTCCCCAGTAAACATAGCATATGCTACTTCACAAGACTTTTAAACGACTCAAAACAAAAATATGATTTGTATACTATTTGAAAAAGGTAAGATAATGGTTCTATCAGAAACACGAAATCAATTTTTTGGTTAACAATACTCTACCATATGGTTCTTGATAGCCTATTGTCCTTTGCCAAATTTGAAGTTCCAGTAGAGTTTCAAATAGGATGCTGGATGTTGTGATAATATCCCTCTTCTATCTCTATTTTTTCTCTGCTTATAACACTATGTGTTAGTTTTTAAGGTCCTAAATTTATTTGTCTTATGCATGCTAACTAATATGGTTCTTGATTGAAGTTTTGGACTCATGCAGCTACGAAGCATTATATTAAAACAAGTTGAAGCCAATGAGCAGGTAGTCTTTTTCTATATCAAATAAGGTTGTTGAGTTCGTATTTGGAGGCTCGATGGGCTTATGGTGGATCTTGGTATTTGATTGATATCAAATTGTTCTTTATAAGTCTCTAAAATCAATTTTTGTTATTTATGATATTGATTTCATTTATTAAGGATGTATTTATTTTTAGTGTCGACTTGAAGACCCGACCAATGATGAATAGGATTGGTTTGGCTCAAATTTCTCACGTTCTGATCTTCTATCATGCTACCTTTGAGCAAATTGTTTTGAAACTTATCTTTGTTGGTTTAAATTTCAGAAACAAACAAATATTTTCCTTCTAGTGTCCCAGTCTTAGCTGGAGAAAAAAATGGATAATGTACCAGGGAAGCTTGGTGGAGGTGTGGTGGTGAATCCAAATCCATGTACAAATAATGCAATTGGTGAAAACGTGGAAACAAATCAACTGGCAAGGAGGAGTAATGTGATGGGTAATATTCCTTTTGTCTCCATAAGAGTATTGAAATATAATATAAATTGATTAGAAGGCTAACATGCAGTTTATTTTCCTTACTATTCTGCTTTATGAACCTCTAAATATCTGCTGCCAAGCAACTTAGAAAAAAATTAAAAACAAGGGATAAAAGCTCTACATATGTGGAGCTACAAATCAAGCTCAGTCACAAGCAATGACATCGAAATCAAAGAATAATTGTCAGAAATATTTGATTGCTTTTAAACTTAGCATCAGTTGTTTGATCATTCTAGTTGAAGCTTTGATCAGTTTGGTGCACACAATTAATATATGTTTCCTTGAGTATGGAATGCAACAAGTGATTTTCAGTACATTGTATTCATTAACATGGTACTGATGGATCCACATTCACTGTCTTTAAGCGAAACTATTGATCTATCAAGCTTAATGGACCATGGGTATTGGTAATTCTGAGCAGTGGAGCCTACATGCGAAGATGAATGCTGCATCCTCACAACCCTTGGAACGTTCCTTCCTTTAATGGACGCTCTCCTTCTGCTTGATGGCCTCTCAATAGTGTCTGCAAGGCATTGTTTTGGTGCACTGTGGGACCACACTTTATCCCTTGAAGATTGTGTATTGGTCATGTAATTTGGAAAGAATGGGTACTCATAGGACATTGATTCTGCAAAATCAGGTCGAGTATAATCAAAAGGGACTCTTGATGGGTCGGGTTTGGACTTATTATAGGGTTATACATGCAGGTAATGACTTATGTACGTGGTAATTCAAGCAGCCTATTTGACAATGTGGCTAGCATGTTATGCTTTCTGACATGGCTAGGAATTCCAGTAGCTAGTATGAAGTGAACGGATGCCTCAGCACCAAGCTGAAGTCGAGAAGGCAGCTCCAACAACCTCTCCAGCCATCGCACCACCAACTGATGCGGCAGTCACAACAACATCGCGTGTTACCCTTTGAAGGACGCGGTCGAATGAAAATATGGACTCATGCATTAGTTTTTCACCACTGAATTATGATTGTTGATAGAAGCATGTCTTAGTTTTTATTAATTTGGTGCTTAATAATTTTTAACATAACATTGTAATATCTTTGTTTACGGAATGAATATGGTGATGTAAAGCAACGTTGTACTTGTTGTTTATGGTTTAAAAGTGTACAAGTGGAAATTTTAAGGTTTATATTTGCACATTTGGAAATTTTATTACTCTAATTATGTGCACAAGTTACAACAGTAAATAATATTAAGCAAAAAATAGAGTTTTTTTTTCTTTTACTCTCTTACAAAGTATATTATTTTACAATACACTGTCATTAAATAAATAAACTGACACCATATGCATATGGTACACATGATGCAATGCATAAGGTCCTGATTTTTTAATGCATTAACGAGGGATAAGTATAAATTTTTGGAAAAGCGTAGTGTTATGGTTAATTAATGTATTATCTTGAGGTATACGATCATGAGACTTTGTAGATTTTGACCATCGTGTGGCTACGAGTGTGTGGGTGCGATATGTGTACGGGTTTGAACTCTTGAATTTAGTGGTGAAATAGTCTATTGCATTTTCGTAATGTTAGAGATTCATCTCTATCAGAAATTTTCGAAATAATTGTTTCACATGATTAAGCATTAAAAAATGCATAATCATGATTTGTTGCCCTTAAAATCAGGCACATGGGGGCACACGGCTCAATGTGAAAGTTTGACATATTTTACTTAAAATTGAAATGATAATTTTTTTAAACAAAAGTACCAAATTTTGTCTCAATGGCACAATGTTAATCTCATTTTTATATTTGACTCGCAACAAACTTAAATGCATCAAATATTGATAATTGGATCTCTCATATTTTATTTTTCTAAGTTTAATTTTACTCTTTACTGTTTCTATGTCACTTCTATATCACTATTATTGTATATTTATTGTCTGATTATATTCCTACAATGTTTATAGATATATAGATGTTTTGTTGGGGAAAAATATTTTTTTTTCGTTTTGCGATTAAGCTCTTTTGAAATTTTCGCCATTTCGTGATTACATACTTGGAATTTTTTTGCCATTTTGCAATTATCAGCGTGCCTTCAGGCACAAGCATAACCCGGTGTGTGTGTGTGTATATGTGTGTGTATATATATACACACACACACATATATGTTTGTGCTCATAAACTGTTATAGAATACATGCATGCATGTACCCCCAAGTAAGTGTTATATAACAAGTAATAAGGGTGAAAAGGTAATAAGTAATGGAATAGAAGTTGATATAGTGTAAATTTATACCCTCGTTACTTGTTATATAACACTTGCTTTGGGGGGAGCATGTATTCTCATATGAATACATGACATAACGGCATTGTAACATGATATAATGCTTTTTATATTCTCATGTTCACTTCATAAGTTGTTGATTGGTGGATTTGAACATTTAGATGGCCATTGAGTTGGTTAGCGCTAATCATTTCTAATATTTCACTTTATTATTTAAAATTTTTTTAGGGGGTTCTTGAATTGTTGTTGACTGGTGGACTTGAACATTTAGATGGCCATTGAGTTGGTTGGCCCTAGGCAATTCTAATATTTCGCATTATTATTTGAATTATTTTTTAGGATTCTTGAATTGTTGTTGACTGATGGATTTGAACATTTAGACGACCATTGAGTTGGTTGTCCCTAGACATTTATAACATTTAGGGTTGTGATTCTACTGAATATAAATAAGACAGAAATAAAACATTCTATAAATTTTAAAGGCTTGTTGTTAAACAATTAATAATGCGGAGTAAATGAAACACAACTATGTATAAATCATCACTATAAGCATTGTTGCCGAGTAAATGAATATACTCTTGTGATTGAGTGGAAAACAGTTGAACTACATTTGTTAAGGTGTTTGAATGGATAACAATTGAACACCTTACCATTCCGAAGAAATACAGAATGGTAAGGTTTTTGAGTGGAAAATAGTTGAACTACATTTGTTAAGATGGGGTATGCAAGATAGTTATTAATTTTGAATTTTTCATGGGGAATCCAAAGTTCCTTTTGAAAAGAGATGGTTCACCAAATATTCCAAAATTCAATTTTATTTGAAAATTAAAATGAAATAAAACAAATATTTAAATTTTCTATTAAACAAAATTAATTCAAATTCAAAATTAGGCCAAACAAACCAAACATATATATTGCAAAATTAATTATGTTTACTTGAATTAAATTAAACAAACTTTACCAAAATTAAATTAACATAAAATTACACCATTGTTGTGATTAAATCAATTTTTATCTTTTTAAACCTAGGCATGCATCTAGGTGATTTTTGCAATATAAAAATAAACTCAACCACAATGTCGCGATGTAAGAGGAAAACCCACAAAGGAAAAAATCTTGGACGTCCCAGCTACAAGTCCACTAAGTACGATTTTACAAAGGAAATGACAAGAAGACTTACTCAATGACATGACTCCCTAGAATGCCTTGACGCTCTTTGTTCCTCCTCCTCTTCCTAGTCAACAACTCAAGAGTCCACCTTCATCTCGGAATCCACTGATGGGGCAAAGCAATCGCTAAACACATGGAATCCACTTTCATCTGAAAAATTACTGCATGCATGGAATCCCCCACAAGAAACTATCTCTTTTGTGTAGAGACTGAAACTCAGTGCCAAAACAATGATCTCCAAACAAATGTTATGTAGAAACTTGGATTATGTAAACTATATGGGTGTAAACTTATTTTTCTATTGAAATTAAAGCATCTTTATTCACAAAAACAAAAGGGACTCTTTGGATAAAAGTTTATCCTCTCAAGTCTCTTGGAAAATATGGAAAGGTCTCTTTTAAAAATTAACTCCTGAACTCTTAAAAATGGTGGGAAACTAGTGGGAAGTTTTAAGAAAAAAAATGTCGAAAAACTGCTTAAAACTAGCGGTCCTTCGAACAACTCTAGTATGTCGTTCAAACGAGATAGAAGTAGTTTAAAAATGAAGTTCGTTGAACGCAATTCGAGCGAGATTTTAGAGAAAACAAAAAGAACCTTGTTGGATACCTCATTCGAACGACCTAAAAATCTCATTCGAACGAGGTCGTTCCAATGACTTTATTCATGACATTTCAGAAAGTTTATTTTTCTAGAAAAAAGAAGCCATTTTTATACTTTGATTACTCAAAATATGACACCCAATAAAATTCGAAGTCTCTATATAACATGTGGATTCTAACCTGCGAGACCTTGGAAATATGAAAAGTTAATGAGGCTAAATAAGACACGAAATGCTGCATATGATGTGATCTACATTAAAGGGGTTGTTCACCAAACATTCCAAAATTTAATTTTGTTTCAAAATTAAAAAAATATTTACATTTTCTTTTAAATAAAATTAATTCAAATTCTAAATAAGGCCAAACAAACCAAACATGTATATTGCCAAATTAATTATATTGACTTGAATTAAATTAAACTAAACTTTATCAAAATTAAATTAGCACCAAATTACACTATTGTTGTGATTAAACCAATTTTTTATCTTTTTAAACCTAAGTATGCATATAGGTGATTTTTGCAAGATAAAAATAAACACAACCACAGTGCCGTGACATACGAAGAAACCCACAACGGGAAAAACCTCGGACGACCCATCCAGAAGTCCACTAAGTACGATTTTACAAAGGACATGACAAGAAGACTTACTCAACGACATGACTCCCTCGTAATCCTTGACACTCTTGGTTCCTCCACCTTTGCCTAGTCGATAACTCAGGAGTCCACCTTCGTCTCGAAATCCACTAATGGGGCGAAGCAACCACCAAACACACGAAATCCACTTTCGTATAAAAAATCACCGCAAGCACGAAATCCTCTGCAAAAACCTCTCTTTTGGGTAAAGAATGAACCTAGGTGCCAAAACAATGATATCTAAACAAATGTAAACTTACTTTTTGTTGAAATTAAAGCATTTTTATTCCTAAAAATAGAAGGCACTTTTTCAATAAAAGTTTATGCTCTCAAGGCTCTGGGAAAATCTGGAAAAGTCTCTTTTAAAAATTTACTCCCAAACTCTTAAAAATGGTGGGAAGTTTTAAGAAAATAAACTGTCGAAAAACTGTTCAAAATTATCACTTGTTTGAATGACTCTAATATGTTATTTGAACGACTTATCGAATGAGATACTAGTTTCTTAAAAATGAAGTCCGTTCGAACGACAATTCAAACGAGATTTCAAATATAATAAAAAGAACCTCGTTGGATACCTCGTTCGAACGACCTGGAAATCTCATTCAAACGAGGTCGTTCAAATGACCTTACTAATGACATTTCAGAAAAATTTATTTTTCTAAAAAAATAAAAATCCATTTTTATACTTTGATTACTAAAAAAATGACACCGAATAAAATTGCAGGTCTCCATATAACATGTGCATTCATACCTGAGAGACCTTGGAAATATGAAAAGTTGATGAAGCTAAACAACGCACGAAACGTTGCATATGATGTGATCTTCATTAGACTTGACTGCTACATCTTCAACTCAAATTTCGTAGGCCTGAAAGGTCACAAACTACTATCTTATGACTCAAATAGTTTTTTGCGAAATTAGGCCAACACTTACAAATTGAATCAATTAGAAATTTGTCCTTACAAATCTCTCCCTTTGGATATTCGGGGACAAAATCAAAATAAAAGCCCTATGGGTCGTCAAGATCATATAAAAAACACAATTCCCACCCAAAAATAAAAAATACAGACACTTGACCGACACATATATTGAGTAGCTTTGCTTGCTTTAAAACTTTATTGCATGGATGAAAACCTGCATACTTAAACACACCACTAAACGCATAGAGAATATAACACTATTAAATTGTATAATTAAATCTCCCCCGCTATCTAACAATATCTACCAAAGAAATACGTCTCCCCCTAAGATTGATCTCCCCAAATTAAAAGAGTTAGATACCATTTCTCCCCCTTTTTGTTCAGGAATAGACAAAGATAAACATGCATAAAATAACTCATTTCTCCCTAAATAAATCAATTCTCCCCTAAATGAAACAAGGGATAAACATCATGGAAAAACAAGTATATTATGCAATGGTGTATAGTGATAAAAGAACAATGAAGCAACTAATCAACACAAAGAATAATGGATACCAATTAAGATGCAATAGCAAAATGATATCAACTAGAATTTATCAAAATTAGCATGGGATATGAATGTCGCAAAAAGATAGATACCTATATTAATAAGAGGCATACATAGACTAGATAAAAAACAAAGACTCAAAACAAAATGATACCATATATATAGATATACAAAAAGATATCAATGAAGCATAAGTACACGCACACACACACACACACACACACACACACACACACACACACACACATATATATATATATAGGATCTCATGCATACCCAATTTTCATACCCTCCGTGTAGACCATTTTTTAAAATAGTAAAAAAAATAATTTAGGGTTGATTTTTTTTAATGGTTTTTAAACATTTCAGTAGGACCATGAAAAAAAATCAGCTCAAAATGAATTGTTTTGCTATTTTAAAAAAACATGTTAATTTTTAAGTTGTTAAAAACTAACAAAGTTTGACCGTTTTTTTTTAAATGGAAAAAAAATCATTTTGAGCTGAATTTTTTTTATGGTCCTACTAAAATGTTTAAAACCCATAAAAAAAATTAGATCAAAAATATTTTTTTACTATTTTATCAAAAATGGTCCGCGCCAGCGGTATGCAAACTGGGGTATGCATGAGAACATATATATATATATATATATATATATATATATATATATATATATATATATATATATGTGTGTGTGTGTGTGTGTGTGTGTGTGTGTGTGTGTGTGTGTGTGTGTGTGTGTGTGTGTGTATAAACACCACACAAGACACAAAACAGAATAACCTTTCCTCACTCATATAGTCTAAATGTGTCTAAATAACCATGTGGTAAATGGAGTTAAGAGGTGCGAACTAGAGACAAAAGAATTATGACCCAATTACCTAAACATGTTCAAGGAGTTCTATTTGATTGCAAAATTTTATCAAACTTAGTTTTAGCATCATCTGATAAGATAAAGAGAACTTAAAGAATAAACAAGCACAATGCACAAAAGCCTAGAATTTTGATGATTCTACAAATCAATAGCATCATGACAAAATAACCTAACTTTGATTATTAATAATAATAATTTTCTTTTCTTTTTAATGAACATATCAAAATATACTATGTTGGCCTTGTCTACTTTTTTCAATGCCACACTTTTTGAATCCCTTGCCAACGATGGCTTCCACACAAAAGAGATTTTCTCCTTTTGTATCCCTTTTCGTGCAACCTCATTTATATTTTTTATACACAACAAATAAATCTCACGGGCAATGGTTCTTACATGCACATATCCTCCATAGTCACAAAAATGTGTAGATGACAAAATTGATAGGAAAACATCTCAAAAATCTCAAATATACATGTGAAGTTAACATTCAAAAGAGCTTGTGCATGTGTGTGAGAGGCATATAAAAGAGAATCCATTAAGCAAATCAAAGTCAAACTACTCCATGCAAGGATGATAAAGAATATTTTAAGCATTGATATTCATAACCCAAAGTTCTAGCCACATTGAAGCGGAGTGATATAGGATTCAAACAAAAGGATATGCCACATAAAATGTGTAAAACTAAAATACAAAAAAAAAACTTTTTTTAGTTTTTCTAATTTTTAAACAAAGACAACTCAAAAGACAAATAAAATCTTTTTGTGTTTTTCATAAGACCCAATAAATGATAAAATAAAAATACAAAAGATACACATGTCATAGTTCTAGTAAAATATATATGATGAAGCATAGATTAGAAAATGACAAACAAACACACAACTAGCAATAATATATCATGAAGCACAAAATCTAGTGCATGTAAAACAAAGATAACACAATCAACATTTAGATTTAGCAAGGGAGGAATCAAGTGCAAGGAAGTGGGAACCATAAAAAACATGAAACTTCGAAAATGATATATTTTTCATATTAAATTCCAAAATTCCTTAACAATCAGGATCACACGATATCTTAGTGTAATCCACTCTGATACCAATCTGAAAAGGGATGGTTCACCAAATATACCAAAATTCGATTTTGTTTCAAAATTAAAATGAAATTAAACAAATATTTAAATTTTCTTTTAAATAAAATTAATTCAAGTTCTAAATTGGGCCAAATAAACAAAACATGTATATTGCCAAATTAATTATGTTGACTTGAATTAAATTAAACTAAACTTTACCCACCTTTAATTAACACCAAATTACACCATTGTTGTGCTTAAACCATTTTTTTTTTCCTTTTTAGACCTAAGCATGCATCTAGGTGATTTTTACAAGATAAAAATAAATACAACCACAACGCCGCGATATAGAGAAAATTTCACAATGGAAAAAATCTCGGACGACCCAGCCACAAGTCCACTAAGTACGGTTTTACAAAGGACATAACAATAAGACTTACTCAATGACTTGACTCCCTCGCAATCCTTGACCGTCTTTGTTCCTACACCTCTACCTAGTCGACAACTCAGGAGTCCGCCTTCGTCTCGAAATCTACCGATGGGACAAAGCAACCACCAAACACACGAAATCCACTTTCGTATAAAAAAAATACTGCAAGTACGAAATCCTCTGCAACAAACTATCTATTTGGGTGGATATTGGAACCTAGTGACAAAACAATGATCTCCAAATAAATGTTATGTAGAAACTTGGATTATGTAAACTATATGGGTGTAAACTTGTTTTTGTATTGAAATTAAAGCATCCTTATTCACAAAAACAAAAGGGACTTTTTGGATAAAAGTTTATGCTCTCAAGTCTTTTGGAAAATATGGAAAAGTCTCTTTTAAAAATTAACTCCCAAACTCTTAAAAATGGAGGGAAACTAGTGGGAAGTTTTAAGGAAAAAAATTGTCAAAAAATTACTCAAAATTGTCGATCATTCGAATGACTGTGGTATGTTGTTTGAATGACTTATCAAACAAGATACCAGTTTCTTTAAAATGAAGTACATTCGAATGACAATTCAAATGAGATTTTAGAGAAAACAAAAAGAACCTCTTTAGATACCTTGTTCGAACGACCTGAAAATCTCGTTCGAACGAGGTCGTTCAAACGACCTTACTAATGACATTTCAGAAAAGTTTATTTTTCTTAAAAAAAATATAAAGCCATTTTTATACTTTGATTACTAAAAATATGACACCCAATAAAATTCCAAGTCTTTCTATAACATGTATATTCATACCTGAGAGACCTTGGAAATATGAAAAGTTGATGACGCAAAACAAGGCACGAAACGCTGCATGTGATGTGATCTTCATTAAATTTGACTGCAACGTCTTCAACTCAGACGTCATAGGCCTAAAAGTTCACAAACTACTATCCCACGACTCAAATAGTTTTGTTTGGAATTAATTCAACACTTACAAATTGACTCAATTGGAAATTTTTCCTTATGCCTTTTGTTCTCGAGCAACCTTCACAATAACCTTCAACAAGTAGGAGTGATGTACAAGGGAAGCAGGACAATGTAGATCATAATATGCTAGATTATTTAGTTGAAGACGGGTATGGAGTTCATGAAGTGGAAGAAAATGAGTTCACTAACGATGTACAATATTCAGGTGCTTATGATGATATCGAGATAAACCTTAACGATGACTACCAAATTTTAAAATTTAAGGCGACCCAGCCGTTGTACTCTAGTTATGACAAAGAGTAAATAACTTTACATGCCATGTTTGGTTTGCGTAGTTTGAAACCCAATATGGTTTGTCTGGCAATAGCGTGATAAGAATTTTAAATTGGGTGAAGGTATCGCTATCCAAGCAGAATACACTTCCAAATAGCTATCCTACTATGAAGAACAATTTGAAAGGTTTGGTAATGAAGTATAAATCAATTCATGCTCGGGTATATGACTGCATACTATACCGAAAGGAGTATAAAAATCTCGATCAGTGTCCGGTATGTGATGAACCTAGATATGTCCAATTTATTGGCAAGGAAGGTGACAAGCACCCAAAAGTCTTTAAATAAAACCCTAAATAGAAGATTTTTAATTGCTAATTCTCGATAAAATTGGACTTATGTTGGAATTTATTTATTTTGTCGGTCAATAAGAATTTACGGTGTCAAACAAGCTTAATTCGAGGCAATTACTAGAAATAAGTGGTTAAGTGCATCAAATGCGGGAATGATACAGCTAAATGAGCCTAAACCTAGTCCCGTAGCCTAAACCTATCCCGAACCAAGACCTGACCCCCCAACCTATCCTAAAATAACCCCTAGTGTGTGTGGTCATGTTCGTATCTGTATATATTTAGGCGTGCGTGTAATTAGTTATTATATTATAGTTATTTTATTTTATTTATTTTAAATATTTTTATTTTATTAGTTTAGTTTTTATTTTATTTTATCTTCAGTCGTGTATATTTTTAGTATTTTTCAAATTTAATTTGCATGCCTATAATTATAAATATTAGGGTTTTAGTATTTTTAATATGCGTGTTGAGTGTTTGTATCTATATTTTTCTATATTTTATTTATTTTTAGGTTTTAGTTTGTTTAATTTTTTTTGCTTTATTTTATTTTATTAGGTTATTTTTATTTTTATTTGAGTCCTTTATTAATAGGGTAGGATTTTAGTTGTTTTAGATTTTAATTTTTAATTTTTTTATTAGTTTTATTAGTTAGGTAGTGTTAGTCTTATTTTTTTAATTATTATTAGGTACAAATTAATGCACCCACACACTAAATTCCATACACTTATCACAACAAATCATCTCCTATCCTACACCTCACCAACACCCCAAACATATTACCCCCATCATCTTCTCTCTCTCTCCTAACCTCCATTAACATAAACCCACGGAAAAAACACCCCATTTCTGCCATATCCAAAACACGAACCCAGCATTCATACCCGACAACCCCTACCTCTAGTGGCCTAACTCCGGTTTAATCCAACAATCCCCAAAACCGATTCGACCAGCAACCCGGGCAGACCCCTAACCATCTCCGCCCAATTCAAATCATTGACCCGAAACTCAGTTAACCCACTTACCCCAAGACCATTTTAACCCATTCACCTTGACCCATAACCATCTCTTTGTCTTACCTAATTTTGGTAGCTGCCAAACTAAACCAAAGACAAAATAAAATAAATAAAAACCCACATTTACCTTTTATCCCTTTTACCCAAATTGCCCTTTACCACCTCATCAAACCCATGTGTACACAAAATATTTCCCTCCATATAAAATCTCCCTCATTCTTTACATGTCCATCCAATTACAATTACACCCCTTAGACTCATTTCACCTATAAATTCAAGACTTGGTGGCATTTAAAGAGGATCTCCACTTTAGTTTTTGAACTTTGTATCGTAAATTCTCCTCAACCCCTCTATAGAGAGTATTTACATTTTTAGAAAATATATCAATATAGAGTGGTGTGGTAGAATTTATCTCTTGGGATTAATTCCACT
The DNA here is from genome assembly GCA_949130495.1 of Sambucus nigra. Classification (NCBI taxonomy): domain Eukaryota; kingdom Viridiplantae; phylum Streptophyta; class Magnoliopsida; order Dipsacales; family Adoxaceae; genus Sambucus; species Sambucus nigra. Next base: position 624,894,237 of record OX422210.1, on the reverse strand, counting down.
CTATCCCTCTATAGTGAGTATTTGTATTTTTAGCAAATATCTAAATATAGAGTGATGTGGTTAAATCCATCCCTTTTGGAAGTAACTTCTTCTCCATCCCTTTATGGTGAGAATTTGCATTTTTAGCAAATATCTCAACATAAAGTGATGATGTAGAATTTATTTTCTCGGATGAATTCTACTGTACAATTTTATAATTTGAATTTTTTGTAATTTTTATCAAATCTCTCTCATTATTTAAGAGTCCACTACGAATTCATCCATTGTATATTGTAATTAATTTTTTTTATTATTTATTATTTTTTATTTTAGAAATATATATATATATATATATATTAGTGAGGGATTGTAATTGAGAGAATTTTAGATTGTAATTGAAGAGTTGCTACAATTCAAAGCTAAAATGAGTTTGATCTATTCCTCTTTAATTACTCTTGATTTAATACTTGTATGCTTTTATTTGTTTATCTTATATCTTGGATGATGATTAATGAGGGCAAATTCTCCATTCAAAGGACGAATTTTGAAGCCCTCATGAGTCCAATTTAGTTAGTTTGCTTGTTAGCATAAATTTGTTTTCTCTTATTATATATTACATCTTAGTTAGTAGTTTAAAAATTAATATAGTTAGTTAATTAATAATCCCTTGAAAAATCATAAAAAATAATATTATGCAAATGAATCTACACCTGTCTTCAAATATTTTGTTCTTTCACACATTAAAGTTCATTGACATTCTTACTTACCATTATACAATTTCATATTATGTTTGTAGGTTCAAAGGGATTTTGATTGGAAAGGATTTACAACAATGATAACGATCTACAACAATGATAAACACATATAAGCAAAAAAAAAAACTCCATCAAATGGCATCGTTGTCGGGGATATCATTTCAATTTTTTTTTGTCAAATGGCGTCGTTGTTGCTTTCTTGAAATTGGAGGCTAGTGTGAAGATTTGTATATTTTATTTTTATTTTTTTAGTTGTATTTGTTATTTTTCCTATTCATAGATTGGTTGTATTAGGTATTATTGAGGCGTGTATTCATTTGGGTGCATGTTTTACACCATTTTCTTATAATAATTAATCACACACAAAAAAGAAAAAAGTGAAAAGGGGAACGGGACAAGGTAAAGAGAGATATCCCTTGGAGTGAAATTTTGAAGGCCTCTCTACTTTGGGTCCATAGGACTCCCGGGGCCAACTGAAGTTAGGCAAGTTTTCTCCCAGTCGACTCAAATCGGTCTTCACCCACGTGTTTAAAAGCCGTGGGAGGTACATTTCTTTATCACTCGTGAATCTCCTGTAAGAGAGTCCATTATTGTGTGCTTATTTTCTCCTATGTGATTTGTATTATCGCATTGCATTTACTTTGGATGGTTTGATGAATTAATGAATTTAAGATCTAAACCCGGTCATTGAAACGAGTAGGGATTTTATCACCTGACTCAATCACTTAATTCCACTTGCATATTAACACGTTCCATCATATAATTAAAATTACCCAACTAGAAAGCCAAGTAAGAGTGCATTTTTCAAAGGTGACGTATAAGATTACGTGATTTTTTCGCCCGTGGATTAATTAGAATTTGACTACCCCATCACTAGTTGAAGATAATAAAATTGGCTATGTGCTAGTTAGGAGTTTTACCTTGCTTGTACACGTCTAATTTAGTCTTTAGGTAGTCAATTTTATGCTCCATCCGTTTATCTTTCAAATCGAGTCTATCACCCTTTTTCTTTTCCAAAAAAATCCAAAAATATTTTTCATTTTTTGTCACGCCTAAATATTTCCACATTTTTCAAAAATCCAAAAATATTTTTTTATTTTCTCTCACATTTTAAAAAAAATCACAAAAATATTTTCTTTCTTTTTCAAAATATTCGGAAAAACAAACATTTTCTTTTATCGTGATAAATAAAAATAAAAAATAAGGTCGTGATTGGTGCTTCTTAACCCTCACCCTTGTTACTTATCCCCACCACAACCAGATCATGGTGATACTCTGAGAGCGCCTTTACTACCAGTAATACTCGATTCCTACCTTCTACTCTATCAGCTACTGTGCCTAATTTTGAGCGCTCCGCTCCTACTTCAATTAAAGCTCGCGACTACTCATTCTTAGGCGGACCAACTTAAGTTGTTGCTTTACCTTTGCTTCCGTAAAAGACTCGAATAGGACTTCAACTACACCGATGCTGCACTTTGCAAGTGTTGACCTTCCATCCTTTATCCAACAAGACTGACACTTAGTCTTGTTTGGGGGTGATTATCATCACCCAAATTTTTTTTACCGCCCCGTTCTTTCTTAGTTCTTATCTTTAGTGTGAGAATGGTACGGTCTGGTTGAAGACATTAAACTTAGCACTACCGGGAGGTAGCCCACTGCTTCTGAGTATGAGTCTTATCCTTTTGGGGGGTGGTCCAACGCTTTACCATGCTTTATAGACTTGTATAGATTTTTATCTTATCACTTATTTCGTTTTCTTCTTGGATTCATCCGTCTACTTCATTAGGAGTTTTTGGTACTCTCTTTCCTCTCATCTGTTCTTAATTTTAAAAATAATTTTATTTAACATCGAGAGGACGATGTTCCTTCTTGTTTGGGAGTAGGGAATTTTATCAAAATTGTATCTCTTTTGAAAAAAAAATTAAAACCTGATTTTTAAAAATTGTCAACGATTTTTTTCATCTCACTCATTGACGTGAATTTTCTATCATCTATCTTTTAAGTCTAGGAATCAAGCTAGAGGATATTTTTTTCTAAATAGCTTATGTAATACGTACCAAGGCATTTTGCACCATGAATTTCTAGACTCAACAAAATTTGTGCACTTATCACGTCACTACGGTTTAGAGTTGAAGGAAACTACAATTCTCAAGAAAATCTTAAGGATCACTAGTGGAGACTTTAGCTTGTGAGATTCGTGCCTTTCATCCTTGTAGAGAGTTTTACGCAATCTCTGAGTCACAAGTTGATTCAACTTCCTTTTGGTTCGCATTTAAATCGTTGTATGATCTCATTATTCTTCACTAAATTTTTGCCTTGATCACTGAGAACGACATCACTTTCGAGTTATAAGAAATACGTGTCTTGAAGTTTGTCCCGATCACCAGACCTTTACCCATACACTAACCAAATTCCATTTTATCATACATTTATCCTCATCTATACACCTTCCATTTTCCATATCATCATCATATACCATACCATTCATTTCCATATCAACTATATTTTTCCACCTACCATGTTGAAAAAGGGAAGAGTGTTGAAAGTAAAAGGAGAAAACCCAACATAGAGAGTGTTTGCATTTTTAGTAAATATCTCTCCCATAGTTTGATTCAGATGGAGAAAAAATTAGATACAAATCTATGTTAGGATTATTTGTATTTTTAGCAGATTTATCTCAGACATTGATGTATTTAAAAAAAGAAAAAGAAAAAAGAGAAAGGATAAGGAGAAAATCCATCATAGAGAGTGTTTTCATTTTTAACAAATATCTCTCCCAGAGTTCGATTCAGATGGAGAAAAAATTAAATAAAATCTATGTTGGGGTTATTTGTATTTTTAGTAGATTTATCTCAGACATTGATGAGTATTTGGAAAAAAAGAAAAAAGAGAAAGTTGCAATCAAGATCTTGTGAAATAAAGACATTTGTTCCAAGTGTAATACTCTTCTCAAACATCCATCATCAATCCATCATATAACCATCCTACCTCATATCATCATATCCATCTCATTTCATTTCCCCCTCACCCATAAGCATCCATGTTTTCCCCTAGGTGTTCGGGAAAATGAAGGTCAATGTGGTAAATAACTCGACGTTCTCACTATAGTGATTAGAATTATTTCATGAGATCATTTTTCTTTCTATAATGTTCGTTCTTTCTTATATATGTGTGAGACATTTGACCTTTCTTAGATTTACTCACCTCCTCACACACAAGAGCGATACACTTACCCAAATCTCGTGAGTTCATTTGAGAGAGATATATCCGTGAGATTTTGAATTTGAAGCATTGATTCCGAAAAGTCGATCTAGAAATTATTCTTATGATACTCGACCCGTTTTGACTAATTCACACCATGCACAATGAGTTCTAGAAAGCATGTGCCTTGAGTATTCACTTAGATAAACTTTTTAAACACTTATAGCTTGCATTCTTCAAAATATTTATCTCATGATGGATTGTGCAATTATTCTACTTCTAATAAGTGATGTGGTTGAATTCATCCCTTTTGGAAGTAACTTCTTTTCCATCCCTTATGGTGAGTATTTGCATTTTTTGCAAATATGTAGAATTTATTTCCTAGGATGAATTCTGGTGTAAAATTTTATAATTTGAGGATTTGTAATTTTTAGCAAATCTTTCTCATTATTTAAGAGTCCATTATGAATTCTTCCAATGTATATTGTAATTATTTTTTTTATTTTTTATTTTATAGTTTTTATTTTAGAAAAAAAATATATTAGTGAGGAATTGTAATTGAGAGAATTTTGGATTGTAATTGAAGAGTTGCTCCAATTCAAGGCTAAAATGGGTTTTATCCATTCCTCTTTAATTACTTTTGATTTAATCCTTGTATGCTTTTTTTTTGTTTATCTTATATCTTGGATGATGATTAATGAGGGCAAATCTCCCATACAAGGGATGAATTTTGAATCCCTCATGAGTCGAATTTAGTTAGTTTGCTTGTTAGCATAATTTTATTTTCTCTTATTAAATATTACATCTTAGTTAGTACTTCGAAAATTAACATAGTTAGTTAATTAATAATCCCTTTAAAAATCATAAAAATAATAATAATATGCAAACTAACTACACTCACACATTAAAATGAATTGACATCCTTACTTACCATTATATAATTTCATATTATGTTTGTAGGTTCAAGGGGATTTTGATTGGAAAGTATTTGCAACAATGATAACAATCATAAACATCTACACTTAGAATTCATTTCTTGTCCATTAGAAGGCACAAGCTCAAAAGTGCCTCAAAAAGTGTTGAAATATTTTCCCATTGGGCCTAGATTGAAGCAATTTTCACAGTTCCATTGATAGTGGAGGCAATGAATTATCACGATAGGGAAGAAGTAGGGGATAATCTCATGCGTCATCCTATTGATTCTACGACTTGAAAGAGGATGAATTATGATTATCTCAATTTTTCTCGAGAACATCGTAACATTCGTTTGGCAATATCGACAGATGGTTTCAATCCATTTGAAAATCTAAGAACTAATCAGAGTATATGGCCTGTGATCCTAGAACCACTAAACATACCTCTTTCACAGTGTATGAGACCTGAATTTTCAATGTTGTCTTTGTTGATAATTGGGCCAAAGGCACCAAGTGAGGACATTGATGTCTACTTGGCTTCTTTGGTAGAATAATTAAATGAGTTGTGTTAAGACGGTGTGCAAGCATTTGACTCTTTTAAAAAAGAAGAGTTTACTCAAAAAACTATGTTGATGTGGGCAATTCATGATTTTTTAGCTTATGGGACATTATTGGGTTGTGTAGTTCATGGTTATTTGGGGTGTCCTATTTGTGAAGAGGAGACTGAATCTCTGCATCTCATCGATAGAGAAAAAAATATATACCATTGCCATAGGAGGTTTTTACCCCCCGTCATTGTTTTCAATTTGAGAAAGGTTTCAATTTTTTACTGGGTTGGGTTAAACATAGGTTACCTTCGAGAAAACTTTCAGGTTCAAAAATTGAAATTAAATCTTCGAATTGTGGCCCTAATATGCAAGGTAATAATCCTAAATTCAAGAATGTCAAGCATAAGAAGACCCCAAACTGGGAATGAAACTAAGATAAGAAAGGAATGGTCTTGGAGGTCAAGACCTACTCATCTAGCCACTGGACACTTATTCATAGCACACGACTACAAAAATTAACGATTAAACGGTTACGTATTTAGTGCAAGTGTGTATGAGGAAAATACAAATGTAACGAACTCGAGCATTATATACAAGGCTCTTACTAATTTTTGAGCGAGTGTGAAAGATAAAAACCTCGTTGAAGATGAAATGACTTACTATGGTGTCATTCGAAATATATTTGAATTTGACTAAATAAGCTTCAAAGAGGTTGTGTTTTGCTATGATTGGGTAAGAGTTGAGAATAAAAGTTTTTGTAAATTTCATCATGGCACTAATTTGGTCATGATTGACTTGTCCAATTTGAAGAGCGGTGAGCACATGAGCAATGAGATGTTTGGTTGTGCGTTTCAAAAGGTCAAGCAAGTGTTTTACTCAGAGTATATTAACAATGAGCCATGGCCAATCGTCCTACACGTGCCAAAGTGTCTAGCCAGTAGTGTGGATGACTTGGCTACTCCTACAGAATATCAGTCCATTTTAGATGATAACCTGAATTAGAAACAATTTTTAGATTTGTAATGAGTATTCCAATTATTTGAAACAATGCTTATTTTGGTGTATGATATGAATATGTATTGTTATAATGTCGTTAACTTGTATTCTTATAGTGCTTTATGAATATCAGACAATTTAATGCTTTTATTCATTTGGATTTGATCAGTTCCGGTGGATTTGAATCAAAATTGGTGGGTTGGTTATTGAATATTTTAATTTAGATCTTCCTCAGTTTAACCATTAATTCTTCTTTCGTGACACGACCCAAATTTAAAATAATTTTTATATTTGTAATAAGTATTCTATTTATTTGAAACAATGATTAGTTTAGTATTCTTATAATGTCATTAACTTGTATTCGTCTAGTGCCTTAATTTGTTTGGATTTTAGTTAATTTAAATCTTTTATTCATATGGATTTGATCATTTTCTCATATACATGTTTGCATTAATAATAACAATTTTTGCAGAAAATGGCTTCATCAAGGCATCACAGTAGCGGAGGCGAGGAAGGCTCATCTACCACTAGGCCGCCAATATGGGATAAATTGGGGTCCGTCGTCGAGAAAAAGACGGCCATACTAGCTAGAGGCCTGGAGTTGCTTAAGTCGATCGTCAACCCGTAGTACACAAAGTGAAGGAAGGTACCACGGGAGCTCAAGATGGCCATTTAAGGTCACTACAGGTGGTTACTCACTCTATTTTTATTTTGTATTTATATTTATATTTTATTATATTTTATTATATTTTATAACTTAAATACAACTAACACTTACTTTCTTTTTGGTTTATATTTATTTGACAGGAAAAATTCGGCCTGCCCCCACATGTCCGTGACTCCATGTTAGAACAATTGAGAGATCAATACAAAATGTGGAAAACCATGCAGGCACGGTACTTTGGATAGGATCGCGACTCCATATTGAGGGTCCATGACACCGTACCGTCGAAGGAGCCGATCTCATTGGCACAGTGGCAACAGTTTGTCGACAATGACATCAAGGAGCAGCAGTTGACATGTCGTCAATCGGGCAAAAAGGTGGATGTGAACTTCTCCGGGTAGACGTCTTATGCTGAAGTGGAGCACAGGATGGTAAGTTTTTATTTTTCTTTAATTTTATTTTTATGTTATTCTAATTTAGCATTACTTTGCTTCACTTACTAATTCTGCATTATTTTATTTCAAGAGACGGAAAATGACCCAGGGGGTAGGCCACATAGGCTCGATGCCTATATGGAAATTCAGACAAATAAGGGCAATGATAAGGAGGTGTCCCTGAGTGTGACATCCACAATTGTAAGTTAAAAAAATATTTTACAATTGTTTTATTTTTTTAATTACGTTATAATTTTTATTAACTTAAATAACTGTGTACTTTTTGTCGTTTCAGACAAAGCTTAAGGAAGTGAATGACAAGGAGCATGACGCCGACAAAGAATCTATGGCTATGGATACACTAAGCCAAGTTCTTGGGATGGATCACAAGAGGAGGACTAGGGGACGAGCTCCGGGTGGGGAGGTCGAAGCTCACCGGGATTGATACAAGCAACACCGAGTTGGCTCGTAAGGTGGAAACCCATGGAGATAAGTTAAAGTGGTTGGAGGCAAAGGTCCTCAAAATGTTCAAGTTCATGAAGCGTCAGTTGGGATCCACCTCATGCAAGGGGAAAGGGAAGGGTAACTGTGAAGGAGGTAGACGAGGACATCACTGCTCCATCTCTCATTACCGATACGCACCCAGTTGTCGCCTGCATATGATCCATTTCCTATCTTGACCCCTGTAAAATGGCCTATGTATACAATGGGTTGACCTAGCGTGTACTTAATAGACATATTTGGTGGCACACAGATAAATAGGGTATTGAAGGACCCGAACACACACACGGGTAGTGTGGTTCATGGACGTGCCATGCAAGATATAGAGGCAAAGGTTTTTATCACCCATATTGTGCCAGGAAGAGAGAATGCACCTTTGTGATTGGAATAACAATGTGTCATTCAACGAATTGATGGATGTTTCAATTCATATGTAGTGTGGCCTACCTTCCTCCTCCGACCTACTCAAGACCCTAGTTCGTGACATTATTTGTATTTATTTGTTTTGGATATTGAATATTATTTGTTTGTTTTATTTGGTTACGGATATTTGTTAGTTGGTTATGGTTATGGATATTTGTATTTATTTGATTTTGTTATTGAATATTGAATGTTGCTTGATATATATGCTGTTTGGACAGGTTAAGTATGCTGTAACAGGTACAAATATACTACTAGGTAGTGGTAGTGGCTATACTGCCCAGTAGTTTTTTTAATTCTGCCCAGATTTGTCATAGACTTTGACCGTGACAAGTCTGTGACAAAGAAAAATTGTCACGGACTTATCAAGGTTAAAGTCCATGAATTTTTTTCCTTTTGTCACAGACTTTGACTGTGACAAGTTTTCCTTTGTCACAGACTTATTACGGTCAAAGTCCCTGACAAGTTCAATTCTTATCATGGATTTTGACCGTGACACGTCCGTGACAATTACCTTTATCACCCCCAAACTTGTCACGATTTTTTATCATGACAAGGTGGCATTTTTGGTCTATTGACGATACATTTTATACCCTCTCGAATGCACTGTGTATTATGAACCACGAGCCTCATCCAAAACATCCCTCCTCAACTCAGTTTCCCATGACACTACTAATCATCCCCAATACATCAATCCTCCATTCTATATGATCGAGCTAAAGTAAAATCCTATTGATAGGAGCTCTTGCACATTCTCCTAACAAAAGGAATTCGAAGTCTTGGCCTGAATAACCCATAGCACAATACTAGGTGTACTAGCCATCACTTCTAAAAGGCCTTTGACAAATACATCAAACTTAAAGTATCCCACTTTCCCCCCGCCCCCCCCCCCCCCAAATTGGGTAACTCATTGCCATAGTCTACCCATAACATAGCTATAGTCACCGTCGATCTCTACCTCAAAGTATTTGCTACCACATTCACCTTCCTCGGATGATACTAAATCGACAAGTGGTAGTCCTTCATAAACGTTAACCATATCCTCTATATCATGTTCAACTCCTATCAAGTGAATAAATATTAAAGACTGTTGTGATCGAGAAATAATGTAAACCTCTCACCCAATAAGTAGTATCTCCGGATATGAAGGGAAAAGAATTCCGATACTAATGCCAAACCATGTGTGGGACAGTTACCCTCATGAGGATTAAGCTTAGGATAAGCATAAGCGGTGGGATATCCACCTGCATTAATACTCATCCTAGCCTTTAAAGTTATTCATCCATACAAATCATGTATTCAACTCCACCCCATAGTAAAGAAAGAACACCTAAGGTAGTGAGCCTCTCCTTGAACTCTTCAAAGCCTCTCTAATAGTTTGTGCTTGAAACAAATTGTACCCCCTTATGGGTGAGGTGATTCAATGTCTTGATAATATTTGAGAACCCCTAAATGAAGCTCCTATAGTATCCAAAAAAAACAAGAAGCTCTTAACTTCCATTGGCGCAGCAGGTTGCTGACGCGATAGAGAATTTGTCTCAAAAATGAGTTCTATTTAGGCGCAAGTGCAAGCCTATCACGTTAGTAATAATCCGACAAGTCGGGATCGTATCCATAGGGATAAAAAATTGGCACTTTTATAGGAATAGTTATTTAACCTTGAAATGATTCCTCCAAAGCAATGAAAAGATCATTGATGGTTGTAAATTTCCAATTGGTACTAAAATAGAATGTGCACAAAAATATTAAGAATTGTAAAGAAATTAGATTTGAAAATGAGAGAAAATAGGGTTGAGTACAATCCCTTAAACCTTAACAAATTATCGTATAGAATATTAGAATTGTAAATTGAAATTTTTGACTAAATCCAATCTTTATAGATCCTAAGCATTACATATATGTAGGATCTAGCCCGCATCATATGAAATCAAAGGTAAATACAAAGCGGTGAATGGACAATTACACTTGTAAAGCGTTCTTAAACATCCCAAGTACCTAGGGCAAGAGAGATTAAAAGATCTGCTATGTTCGTATAATTTGCATACATGATTTGGTCAATATTTAATTTACCCTCTATATTCTACATAAGTAATTTAGATCGGAATGAGTTTATGTACCCCAACCCTTGAGGATTTAGCTAGAGATGGTTTGACTAGAAAACAAATTCATACATGGAATTATGGATCTAACAAACATTGGGAATAATTTCCAAAACAATTGAGAATTGAATTGAAAATAAAGTAGAGAACAAATAAGAGAATGGAAATTTTATACTTGTATTCAGCAACAGGAAAAGCAGATGAACTTGAATCCAGAAAACTTCTTCTTTCTCAACCTTACAAACTAGGGTTTATGAAAACTTCTACCAAAGAAAACTAAAAAGACTCTCAAAAATCTGAGTCTCTCTCTCTCTAATTCGACTCCCTTTGGAATGAGGTAGGGCTTGGTCTTTTATAGCACCAACTAGCACGAATTTGACAGCTAGAATTGTTGGTTGCGCAAGATTCTGCCAGATATGCACCTCTTGATCTTCATAATGAATGCCAGGATTTTTCACACCCAGACCGGTCCGGATCCCCTCGGATCGGTTCGTTTTTCAGCCACCGGATTGGTTCTTTTTTCATTCTACCGGATCGGTTCTGCTATCATCAGTTCAACATCAATCCGAGGTCTATTGGAATTGTGACATTTCAGATCGGTCTGAAATCTACCGGATCGGTCTGATTTTCTTCAATGTTGACTTTTTCTTTTTATCTTTGACTGGCCATAACTTTTGATCTCGAGCTCCGATTTGAGTGTCGTTTCTTCCGATGCTCTTGTGAAATCAAGATCTTAAACTTACCTTTGGCGTCAAATCCAAAATATGGGTATAAATTTACGCTTTTGCCCTTTGACTTTTCTTCCTTTGTTCTTTTCCTTTCTTCTGGTTTATTTCTCTCTTTTCTTGCACTAAATTCCTGTAAAATCCATCAGAAATACACGAAACTCGGGGAACTTGTTAAAAATAGTCAATGGCAATGATATGGAATAAAAATGATTCAATTACCTTGTTCGAGATATCAAAATCATTAACTTAAGGGGCTAAATTCAGAAGAATTTATGCTTGGTCAGTTGCTCCAATCTATAATTGTTAATACTTTACTAGGATCCACCAAAATCTCAACCTCAGATACAATGTAGCCCAAGAGATGCACCTCTTAAAGCTAACATCCACATTTACAGAATTTAGCATAAAACTTATGTTCCGGCAGTGTCTGTAAAACCAATCTCAAGTGTTGTGCGTTCTCTTTCTTGATCGGGAATACACTAAAATGTCATCAATAAACACTATGACAAACTGATCTAAGAATGGGCAAAAGACCATTTTCATCACGTCCATAAATACCATTGTTGTGTTGGTTAACCCAAACGACATGACCCAAAACTCATACGACCCATAACGCATTAGAAAGGTTGTCTTCAGAATTCTTCCTCCCAAATGCACAACTAATGTTACCCTGAGCACAAGTTAATCTTGGAAAAGAATGTGCACCCCTCAAATGTTGAACATATCATCGATACGAGGTAAATGATACTTATCACGTATCATGACATTATTCATCCCCCGATAATCCACACACAATTGGATAGAACTTCCGTTCTTCTTCATATATAAAAGTATATATCCCCACAGAGATGTGCTCTTCCGTAGAAACCCTTGGCTCAATAAAATCTGAATCTTCTCATGTTAAATCCCGTATCTCCAATGGATCCATTTGATATGGTTCCCTCACAATGGGTTTGGTTCCTGGTGCCAAATCAATAACAAAGTCTATGTCTCATAATGGTGGTACACCCGATACCTCATCAAACACATTTGTAAACTCTGGGATAATTGGTATCGCATATAAAAACATGATGACCTCCTCAGATGAACTCAGATTTATACATTATAAGTGTGTGTTAGACCCTCCCTTAAGCCTAGGCATAGTAATAAGGAACATATCCTGCCCGATAATTGAAAACGTGATCACCTTTCCGCTGCAGTCGATTTGTGCATGATACTATGCTAAATAATCCATCCCCAAATGATATCATAAGTCAAAATATCTAAAAGTAATAAGTTGACAATAAAACACAAACGACCAATCTCAACTACCACACCCCTATAAGCATGATGTAAAGTAGCAACCCTACCAAATCGGGTATCCAAATGCATGGATACATCAGTAGATATATCTAATAACCCCAATATAGAAGCAAAAATGAAACTAGAAAATGAGTGTGATTCCCCCGTATCAAACAAGACTCGTGCATAACTACTATAAACATATAATGTACGCTCAATAACCTGAGGTAAGGCTTATTAATTCGACTGATAGACGTCGAACACATGTCTATACAGATGTTGTGGGCACCATTGTGCCTGATCTCTCAATGGTGAGAAAGTCAATTAATCTCTCAATAATTGGCTAAATTTCATGATAAAACATTTGAGTCGTTCAGTCATTCTAGTCATATAAACTTGATAAGTTTGAGTGAGGCTAGTTCATTTATTTAGATGGACCTTTGAAGATTAAAAATCATGCAATCCGCTCCGTTGTACACATACTTTGAATATTATATCCTTTTTACACTTTTTTGAATTGATATGTGGCTACACACATGTGGACGATATTTTTAAAAATGAGTTTATTTTACCAAAATTGTATGAACACGTGTAATTTTTACTCAGAGGTTCTGTGAAAAACTTTTTGGGAGCTGACCATTTTGATTTAGTGTAAGTTAAAGGTTTGTTGGAGTTATTCCTTTCTTTAACCATTCACACGGTCTAAATTGGACACATGCACAAGACTTGTCTTTTCCACACGAGCCTGACTTTCACTGGATTTTAGCACCAGATAAAATCGTGTGTATGAAAAAGTCAATTGTACGCACGACGGAGCTGAATTTTAAAACATTCCTATAAATAGGTCATTTTCCCTTCCATTTGAAAATATCTAAAAATCTCACAATTGAAAAACCTTTCTGAGTTTATTTTCGAGGTTGATATCTATCCTAGCTTCTGTTTGGAAAAAAATTCACTTTTCCCTCCAAAATCATTTAAACTTATATCTATTATGTGATCTTTGGTTTTTGTGAGTGAATTGAAACTGATTTTGTTTCAGATCATCATTAGCATATTCAATTCAATAAGCTACTTTTGAATTTCATGATCGAATACTCCTAGATCTAAAATCAGAGTCTCTTTGATTTATTGGAAGAGCTGAAGCATCGTGTTATTTCCAAGGATGAGATTGGAGTTCCTCATTCGGATAGTGTATCTCGAAGTGGAATTCTATTCATCTATAGGGGAATGTTTAAGGTCCATAGGTAACAACAGGAGAGCGATTGTGTGAGGGTACCTTCTTGCCTTGTGTTAAAACTATTTTCAAGTAGAAATATATATTGAAGTGTGTCGAGTTTCTCTCTCTTATGTGGGTGGTTTTACTCATAAAATTTGTCTTGTGGATGCTTGTGATTGTTATTCAATCAATGGCACACTTTTGATCACACACTACGTGTAGATCACACTAAGATCTAGTGTAATGGCTTAAAATTGAAATTAGATTTTTACTTCTAGTTATTCTCCTGAGATCTACCTAATTAACTTGTTTTGTGGTTAATTCAAGACTTATTAAACATCATTTAGTTGAATCATGTGTTAGAGAAATTTAATTTGCAAGCAAAATTATATAAATGAAAAAATTGACCATAATATGCGAAGAAACCTATACAGCTCCCTCTAGGTTTGTATTATGCTAAAAACTTGCGTACTAAACACGTATGCTTAATGTAAACCTCTTGTATAATCTTAACAAAGGAGACACAATCTTAATGTCTAATATCCATATAAGTATGGTCCTCGACACATATAAATAACTGGGCTACGCATGAGCCCACATAAAAATATGAAGGCCTATTTATGTCACCTTCTGGGATCACTCTAACCTATAATCTCAATGCCTCAGTAAGGGATAATCACTATGCATTATTTTCATAACTCACGACCACCATACCTAAGTCTATACTATAGAACTCCCATATTATTCCTCCTTGGGATATGGGTACACTAGTCATATTATCATGGTAAAAGGACTAAGGTAAATCCTGTTTCTATCAATGGGGTACCAATGTAGTCAACATTATACATGCCCCATCAAAATCCCTCCTAGTACGTCCCCCATGAACACTCACAAATGGTGTGCTTACACATTAAATTAAGTAACATCAATCTAATTCACACACGGATTTATCAAATTCATCATAGGTTCCTTATTAATTTCTCTTAATTAATAAAGGATTTAAAAGCCAAAGTGGCCCAAAATCATTATAACTAGATCCCTAACTCATTCTAATAAAATCCCTTATCTCGTTGGAACGAAAACCCAAATTGTTAAAGCGAAATACCCCAAGTCTAGGGGTGGCAATTTTATAAAGGACATAAAAACATGAAATGAAATGATACAGAATCGATACAATATTTCGTATTCGTGTCAGGTTCTTTTGACATGAAATCGTGTCATGTCATGTTTGTGTCAAAATTATGAGTTGTGTTATCTTGTCTTGTCGTGTTAATCATGTTTTATGTGGGGTTTCATGTCTATTTATTTGTCTAATTTAGTTCAAAATTTATGGAATTTCGTTAGTCGTGTCGTGTTCTATTCGGGTCAGGATCGTGTCAGATAAAAAAGCACGAAGTCATGTCATGTCATGTTCGTTTTTAAAAAAACTTGTCATCTTGTATCACCTTGTGACCCAACCCAAAAACACGAATTTTCACGCCTACCCAAGTCTTTCTAATGATCTCTTAGTCTTTTCTAATGAGAACACAAATCTCATTCGAACGAGGAACAAATATTATTAGAGCAAGATGATCGATCGTCTCCTCCAAAATTAAAAATCCACTATCAACGACCAATTAACCTGATTTTAAAACCTCCAAACAACACCAAACCCATCCTTCTTCAGAGATAAGTTACATAACTTTATTACTAACCTATATCTATGTGTTTTAATCAATTACAAGATGGATTAAAGGCTAAATTGCAGAATATGAACCTACGAACCTTAGTTTCATAAACTTATCAAATTACTCTCATATTTTCATCGATTCTCTAGTTACTTAAGGGTTTTTACCATTTTTATTTCAATGGATTAGTCTATAGCAATTATAATCCAATTCCAAATTCATATTCATAAGAACCATCACTAAAATCAACTTATATTACTAACACGAAGAATAACCATAAATTAACTCATAATTTAATTAAGAAATTAAGAATTAGATTATAAAATCTTATTAACACATGAATTAGTTTTGATTCAAATGTATAATTATCATTCTAACATAAAACACAATTAAATTTCTAATCTAGGTAAACTTTCCTTAGCCAATTTAGATGAATTCAAGATACCAACTTCCTAGTCTCCCCAGTTCTTGTGTGCCTCTTATCTTTAAGCCTTAAGGTTCCTCTCCAATGCTTTTAATGAGTTTTAAGTTTAAGCTAATGGCATGATAACACTAATACGCACGACATTAACCCTAGGACCCATATGGTCCTCAACCCAATAATCCTAAATACCATTCCAACTGGCCCAAAGCTCTTCCCAAGCATGTACTAACCTAATAGACATAAGACCATTATTTTAAGTAAAAAACGGACATTTTAAACATCCTAAAATCTAACCCCGAAATATGAAAATTTCTAATACATCAGATATCTCAATAACTCAATATAAAAGATAATACAAGTCCAATAAGTCAATTATTAATTAATAAAATTATTTCGTGTAACACGACATTATAAGAAACAACTTTATGGTCGGTTAGACCCGACACCAAGGGGATAATCCAAACAAAAACCACCTCACACCTAGTCTCTGACCATTTCACAATCGTCTAATTTGATATGTGAATGATATAACACATATAAAATATAAACAGTGACATCACATGTCACAACAAGTAAATATAATAATTTTTTAGAATTTAAATAATGCACAGAAAATATGAGGTCTGACATTAGTTTTCCATACTAAAGCCTATAACGATAAAAGGCTCTATGGATCCAAGTCACTTCATTAGAGCTCAAAAGTTGCACAAATTGTCCATCACCCTCGCAACTTTAGGAAAGACACGATGAAACCTTGAGAAAGTATATAAAAGGTTAAACCTCGAATAACTACAAATTGAATACCTCAATCATACTGTATATATAGATTACTTTACTATATGTATCAACTCTAAAGCCTTGTTTAAGTCTTTCATTAAGAAGCCACCGCATACTATGCCTAAGCTGATAGAAAGAGATCCTGAATATATGAATTATGAGGATGTCATCTCAGCAAGGGAATCTTACCTCCCCATAAGTCAAGGTGAAATATGTATTTTCCAGACTTAGAAGGACCTCAACATAGAGTATAAAGATAAAAAAAAAAGGGAAGAATAATTGAGCCCCATAAGTTAAACACTTAATTCTTCTCGCAAACACACCTAAGAAGATCTTATCGACATTAGAGTTGGAGAATATATTCCCTAAACCAAAGAAAATGAATTTCCTAAATATAAGAGGGACAATTGAGCTACTGTTGGTTCCACATAAACCATGTACACAACATGACCGATTGTTTCAACCTCAAGTAAGGAATATAATAAGTCATCAAAAAGGGCTACCTAAAGAAATTCATAGCCAAGCCTAAAATTAACCAAGAGAAACCAACTTTAGTCGATGTCAACACTATATTGAGTGTATTTGATGAAAGAAGAACCTCATCCTTAGCCCAAAACTACCATTTAAGTGAGGTCAACATAGTATGCCTTATGAGCAACCCGTACTGAAGTCCTAATGATTATTATACTGGAGGCCGACCTCACCCAGGTTCCCATACTAGATGACTATCCTCTTATAGTAAACATGGTGATGGGGGATATGAAGATGCACATAGTCGCCATTTATATAGGGAGGTCATCTTGATTCATCTTCATGGATTCTTACAAAACTATGGGGCCTCACTATTAAAGGCCATGTGCCAATTATGACTCAACATGTTGATTTTAACATAGAAAAGACTTTCTCCACAAGATATATCACCCTCCATCTTAATGCAGGGGCTGAAGGTTATTGTATCACCATATGGAATTAGTTCCTTATGGTAGACCTAACCTCTAATAAAAATATCATAATGGGAAAACCCTTTCTTATTGAATTAGATGCAGTCGTCTCAATAAGGAGAATGGTGATGTAATCACCCTTCCCTTTTTGGTGTTTGATAGGTATACAGGGATTAAAAAAGTCTCAGGAATGCTATAATATCATTCTCCGAGACAATAAGAGGTATCTAAAAGAGGCTCATACCCTTAAAATTTGCCACAAAATCTTAGTTGGGACCTTTGAACTATCCATAGAAATCTCAAAAGTTCCCATGACTACTCCTTGAACCTCAAATAGTCATGGACTCAAAGTCAAAAATATTAGTGGTGACGCAAAGTCTTAAATTTTATCTTCCTCGATGAAAGGAACATTTTTAAACACTCTAGTTATTCAAATGAAACATACACGTTTTGTTTACATTGTTGAATATTGGTCCATATCCATAGAGTTCCAAGGATTCAAGATTTGAGTAAACTGTCTGGAGGTCTAAGTACCCCCGACTTTAAACTCGGTCTTGAGGTCCACGTACCCCTAACTTAAAACTCAGTCTTGAAGTCAATGTGACCCTGACTTTAAAATTAGTCTTGAGGTCTAAGTACCACTGACCAAAAACCTTTTTAAGAATTCTAAAGGTTCCACTATGGTTTTGAGGTCCAAATACCATGAATGTTTTGAAGAACTATAGGAATAATGGGGGACAAGAACCCTTCACTCCAAAAATGCTCAGGTACTAATTACCCCAAACCACCGCATTGTCCCTTAAATATATCTAAGTGTCTCACACCCTTAGATCTGAAAGTGTTATGAAGTTGTAGGGGTATTACCCTCAACTTTAAAGATGTAAAGGTCATTGACCTAAAAGTTTGCCAACTTATAGGAACTCTAAGGAGTTCATCCTTAGTTTTAGCCTTGTTTTAAGCACTTATGGACCTTAAATTATCATTTTACAGTTTGACACTTTAAAGAAATAGTGTTTTAAAAACAAGGGGAGATGAGTACTATACCATTAGTGGAAATTTTCTCAAAATTTAAAGGAAAAAATAAAATTTGTTATTTGACAAAGAATAAAAATAAACCATTGTGGCAGATAAGATCAGGCACATCTTGAGCAACTTCATAGTCATATAATCGATTGGAAGAAGCTTAGAGATGTTAAAGTTATCCCACATAACAACAACCTTATCCTTGCAATAGGAAAATACAAAATCATACCACGCACTTATAAAGGTTTAGTAATTCATGAACTTAATGTACATATTCAACTGGGCCTTCACACTATCATTGATATACCCCTTAAGATTATCATGCCTTGTATAGACCTTAAAAAGTTGTTGTTTGACGTTCAAGGACTGAACATGGTATCGATCACGGTCTATCTTGACATTAGTCAATTGGGTCTGAACATCTACTAACTCCATATTATCTCATTATTGTTTCTCCTCTTCCAACTTAATATAACTACCTATAAGAGTTTTGTATTAGGATTTCTAACACTTTTCTTAGCAGATTCAATAAATTTGTACACTCCGTCTTGGCACTCCTCGGTATGTCTATAGATAATAAAAAAATAATGAAATCATATTATATTTTAAGAGTGTTCATTTAAAAATTAGGTTTTTCTAATATATGTAAATGTATATGCATGCGTGTAATAATATTATAAAAAAATCGTGGAAATCTCAACAAATCTTTTTCCATCTTGAGTTACCCACTTGATAGTTTATAGTCTGTTTACACCAGCAAACACTAATATTGGAAAAGAGGTAAAATGTTAACAATAAATGGATAAAATGTCATGTTCGTTTCAAATATAGTTATATTCTACAACATCTCATTAAATTAGCCACATTCTACTAAAACTTATTATATTAGTCACTATACACAAAGATCGGTTGGAATAGATATTGTTATGACCTTGTGAACCTAACTTACGTAGAGCTTAATTAATGCCAGGAAAGGACCCACAGTTATTCAACATGTGCTCGGCCTCATTTCTAACAAGAGTTCAGATCAGGTACCATCCTATTTGGCTTGCCTCAGTGGATAACTCTCCTCTTTTAGTGAAATTACTTACTCACACTATACGGACTTATTCGCACGTATACTTGGTGAACTTCTCACTAGTCATATGGAAATAATGGAAATATGGTTATTATGTGTTTGTTACTCGTACGCATCTCAGAATGCATACACGAAATTCAAGGCATATCAATTTGTTATCAATCATCTCTCACATTTGCATTAGTGTAACTACCTGGCCTATAAAGGCAGTCCACCTGTCCCCTATATATTCTCCACATCGTCACCTATAGATAGTGGGCAAACCCACATGGAAAGGGGGCTCAATCATTTTGTAATCGTAACAACCTTAATGGTATACCAGATAACAATAGAAGAGAAATTGGTAGCACCCATGGATGCAGGTTTCCTTCTTGGGGCGAACCATGTACATTCTGTCTCATTCTCATTATCTCTCATCCCCGTTCTCTTTATTATTCACTCTCTCAGTTATTTTTCACTTTATTTTCTATCTCCATTTTGGGATGATAATAAATTGCTTCCGTTTATGGGAAACAAGATAAGCCATTGCGATCCCTCCCTGAATTCTTTCATTCACCACCTACCCTAAAACACTTAAGAATGTCGGATAATACTGAGAGCAGGCATATGGCAGAGGTCCAAACACCACCCACCTCCACTGAGATGAGAAATTTGCACAGCTTACTGATGATTTTGGCCAAGGGGAAAGAGGTGATGCAAGAGAGTGTCTAGAAGTTGGCACACACTCTCTAGGTCGGGCCAGCACAGCCCAACCCTGAATATCATTACCCCTGAGCCTGAGATGTTGCGAAGAAAGGGAGGAAGGTTTGCCCTAGCTCCCTATAAAAACAAGAAGCAATAGTATCACAGGAAA
This sequence comes from Sambucus nigra, assembly GCA_949130495.1. NCBI lineage: Eukaryota > Viridiplantae > Streptophyta > Magnoliopsida > Dipsacales > Adoxaceae > Sambucus > Sambucus nigra. The sequence goes on along the minus strand of OX422210.1, from coordinate 624,873,738 downwards.
TCTCTAGAGAACCCTAGGAGGCTAATCCGGGGATCTCATAAAAACACCAGTTCCACCCGATGATCCAAATCTCAGTGGGATCAATCTTACCACCCTGGAGCCGCGTCATCCATCCAGTCACCCAGTTATTATGATGATCGATCCTTCTCCTAAAATCATCCCAGTATACTGGAAAGCTTGAGCAGAGGTTTAACATTTGATCGACCGGTCCCACGTCAAAATCGCGAGAAGGTAACAACAGTACCTCATGGTCACGACCAGATTAGAGGCGATCCAAGCCGATCCATCACTGGGGGCTTTCGCTGATCTGCCAGGGCATCACCCATACCCGATCAGACTACCCAAGAAGAGAGCTTAGCTGAAAGTTGAGGCTGAAACTTAAAATTAGTTAGCGAAAAGACCAAAGAGCACAACCAACCATGGAAGGTATGCGTCCAATGCTTGGAGGACCACCTCAGAGAGATGGATTAGTCGAAGAACCCTTTGCAAAGGGATTTCACGAAGGTTTGTTTGTCCCATCTATTGTGGCGTATGTCACTTCAACCAAATTTAAGTTACCGATTATCACACTAAAGTATGAGAGAAAAATAGATCCAGTTCTTCACGTTGAATAATATCAAGTTGTTGCAGGCATTTATTCCATTCCTGTCGAGATACGATATAGAGCTTTGTCCAACACAATCACATCATCTGCTCAAATCTGGTACAATAGATTGCCCCAAGGATAAATATTTAATTTCCAGTGGCTGGCTGACCTGTTTGTTAGTAACTTATATTTTGGCACAAAATTGAGGAAAAGAGTGGCCCATCTACTTAGTGTTCGGTAAAAGGCTGATGAGAGAACCTGTGATTATACCACCCGCTTTAACATTGAAAAGATGGAGGTGGAATATTACAATGAACATGCTGCTATAACTTCTTTGATGAGTGGCTTAAGGTCCGGGAAGTTGTTTTGGGTATTGTCAAAGGAACCACCTAGGATGATGACGAAGTTGCAGGCTAAGGCGAGAATAATCATGAATGTCGAAGAATCTATGGATACCAAGGAATCTTACCAACCCACGTTATCATCTAGTAAGGCGAGCGATAAAAAGTATCAGACACACTAAAAGGTAGAAAGACAAAGAAGTGTGTTGACTATTTCCTACTGACAGTTAGTATCCATCACATTCTTTAGGAAATCCATGGAAGCAAGGATCTCAAATAGCCTGAAAAGCTGAAGGCACCAGCCAATAGGTAGGATATAAATAAGTATTGCAAGTTTCTCAAGGATCACGACCATAACCCTAATAGCTATATTACCTTGAAGAATGATATTGAAGCCTGATCAGGAGAGGTAAGATGTCTATGTATGTGGACAAGGATGGCCAACCAGATTTCGATGAGCATAAAACCAGGAGACGATCGGAGTTATCGTGTCACAAAGAAGACGAAAAGAAGTGAGGTAAATATAATGACTATGATGATGATCTAGATCTCCCTAAAAAACCTAAGGAACCCATACATGAGGTCGGCATGATATCCTTTGGGTGTCACTTCATTTTTGGAGAAGATGAAGTAGGGGAGAAGACCTAGCTAAAAGGAATGTCTATCTAAATGAGGCTAAATCTTGTGCTGATGTGAGGAAGATCAAACTGATAGCAGAGGTGGACATGCACCCCCGCAAGGTGAACAAGGATAAGTTAATCATCAGTTTATTTAAAGATGACTTATCTGGAGTATTTTATCCTTATAATGACCCTCTAGTCATCACTATGATGATTCATGAAGGAAAATCCATCAAAGTGTTGATTGGCAATGGAAGTTTAGTATATTTTATGTTTTATAACTGCTTTAGAAGGTTAACTCTCTGAGATAGTAAGTTAACCCCATACCACTGACCCTTGATCATCTTTTCAAGTTAAAAGGTGTACCCACCTAGAATGGTGGAACTCGAGTTCATAGTGGGCACATGGCCAACCTGTTGAATTCAGAATGTTTGATTGTTTATCGTGGATAAAAACGTCTTTTCATCTTACAACATGATAGTAGAAAGGTTAGGACTGAAGAAATTTGAGGTCGTCCCATCCATAATACACCAGTTCTTGAAGTTTCCAACTTATTATGAAGTAGGGATCATCAAAGGAAATCTGGAAGAAGCACGGTGGTTCAATTACACCTCTGTAGACCAGGAAGAGAAGAGGAAGCTGACGACTACCTACCAGATTGAAACCATTGATCCTAAAGATGAAGAAAAATTAGTCAAAAGGCAGGCAGTTGAAGAAATTGAGACAATTCCTCTTGATGCCGACCACTCACAAAGGACAGTCCAGATCGGATCGTCATTAGACCCCCGTTTGAGGCAGGAGCTCATAAACTTCTTACAGCAACCCGAGAACGTGTTCGAATGGAGCCATAAAGACATGCTCGAGATTGATCCTAAATTTATTTGTCATGAGTTGAGCATAATGAAAGGATTTAAGCCACTTAAACAAAAATGAAGGTTGTTCGATGTCGAGAAAAACCTCGTCATCCAGGAGGAGGTCCTTAAGCTCCAGAAGGATAATTTTATCGATGACATAAAATACCCAGAATGGTTGACCAACATAGTGATAGTGCGCAAGAAGAATGATAAATGGACAATGTGCATCAATTTCACCGACCTGAACAAGGTGTGCCCCAAGGATCACTATCTATTGCCCCAAATTGACTAGGTAGTTAATGCAACTTCAGGCCATGGGCTCCTCAGTTCCATGGACGCCTATTCTGGATACAACCAGATTAGGGTAAAGCCTTTGGATAGAGATAAGACATCCTTTATAACCAGTAGAGGTATTCATTATTATATTGTTATGATTTTGGTCTAAAAATTACAGGCGCTGCCTACTAGGGATTGTTGAATAAAGTATTTGAAGAGAAGATTGGGGTAAACATGGAAATATATATGGACGACATGTTTATAAAGAAACGAATGATCACCGACCCTAACAAAGACCTCAGGCAAACTTTTAACTAATTGAAAAGGCATTAAATTAAGCTTAAGCTGACGAAATGTGTGTTTGGGGTGAAGGAAGGCATGTTTCTAGGTTTACCATAAATCAACAGGGTATCATAGCTAACCCCGACGAGATCTAAAATCTGATCAACATGCAATCTCTCGCGATAAAAAAAGACGTACAACAACTAAGGTGCGAGTGGCCTCCCTCAACAGGTTCATCTCTAGAGCCACAAAGAAGTGCCTGCCTTTATTCAAAGTACTGAGGAAGTCTTTTGAATGGAACGAGAAATGAGAGAATCCCTTCCTAGAACTAGAGTAAACTTATACTCGCCCCCTCTCTTGTCAACACCTATTGCTGGGGAAAGGCTTTATCTGTACCTTGCGATGTCCGAATCAACATTTATGTCACTGCTGGTTAGGCAGGAGAAAGGAATTCAAAGGCTAGTTTATTATACTATCAAAGCGCACTGAGGAGCCAAAATTCAGTACCCCTAAATGGAGAAACTTGCCTTAGCACTAAGGGAATCTTCGAGGAGAATAAAGACATATTTCCAATCCCACACCATTGTGGTCTACACCGACTTACCCTTGAGGCAATTCCTTCTTAAACCCAAAAAATATAGTCAGCTAATGGCTTGGGCGATCAATCTAAGCAAATACGACATCTAGTCCGAACCCAAGATAGACATCAATGGGCAAGTGTTAGCAGATTTCATTGTTGAGTTCACTTATGAGGAAAATCCATCCGATCAGATTCCTCCGAGAGATAGCTCTGTTCATAAAAATAAGAAGACTTCTCAGAAGAGAGCTTAATTCTAGCCGAGATAAAGTAGACTCCCCAGGAGATAATTTCGTTAATAAAAGCAAGATGACTTCTCCAGAAGAGATCTTAATTCCTAGTGAGATAGAGAAGACTCCCCTTGGAGAGATATCCTCAATGAAGGGAGATAATGACCAGCATGATGAATCTCAAAAGAAGCTGTTCATATTTAAGAAACTTAAAGAAGAAGATTTTGGTTAGGACAAAATTACCTAGAAGATTTTTATTAATGGAACATCTAGCTCGGTGTGTAGCAGTGCGGTCATCATCATCACTACTCTAGATAAAATAGACGTGGAGTATGCCCTGCACTTTTAGTTTAAAGCTTCCAACAATGAGGTGAAGTATGAAGCCTTAATTTTCGGGTTCGAGTTAGCCTCATCCCTAGGGGCTGATCATATTATGGCATACAATGACTCTCAACTGGTGTTCTACCAGCTTCTGGGAATCTATGAATGTAAGGAAATAATTTTATAAATGTTCGGGGTAGAATCGAAGAATTCTTTATTTGTCCTTGATCACAGTTTGTATGTCTGATACCGCTACATTTGGCACGTCAACACGACCATCCACGATGGCCTTAATCCGAATACATGCATCCATCATCTTCACACGTTCATCATGCTTCATACGACGTGCTGCTCAACCGTTCCCACTACTCCATGAGGCATTAATGGTAAAATGATTTATTAGAGTTGTTTATATTTGCATAAATATTTGGGAATTTTTCAGAAAATATTTTTTTGAAGTCTGATTCGTTTTTATCAAAAGCACAAAATTTTCTAAGTGTAGAAGCGGAGTTACCTCGATCAACGAGCTCGTTCAAATGACATCACATTGTCATTTGAGCGACATACGCATATCGCGCGATCTCGTTCGAGCGACATGTGTACTTCATTCGCGTGACATGCCTATCTCGTTCGAACGCTGCCACTGCCTCGATTTTTGTATAAATATCTGGTCACTTCTACACATTTTCCAAGTCTTTTTCGCACACGATTTCTGCGATTAACAACCCGAAACAGACTTCACCTTTTAAGGTTTTATACCTTTTTTATTCACATAAACACTCCCATATATATATGTGAATCTTTAAACCTTCAAGAGGATTATTTTTACTCATCTAGAGTAATTTGTGGAGAAGTCGTCTCTTCTTCATTGCTGCCCATCTGGAGTTCTTGTAGGATATTCCAGCCGACGACATCAAAACTGACACCTGAGGGTATTTCGTATGTCACTCCTATTTTCATTGTAATCCGTGTAACCATTTCTTATAAATTATTGTGAAAATAAAAAGGGTTTGCCCCTTTGGGGGATTTTTCCTCATTTGTGTATTTTGTTTGTGATTGACTGTTCTTGCATGATCATATTGATTTCCATCACACCTAGATGCATGTTTTAGGATTTAATTGAAAATTTGAGTTTAATTAAATAATTTATTAGTCTGAACAAAAGTGCACTCTTCAATGAAGCAAGGGAGTAGTCAATGGCTAAGTACCTGACCATAGTGCGACAATGGTCAGAAAAAGTCCCAGAATTAAAGGTCGGGAGGATTCCAAAGTCAGAAAATGCCAGAGTAGATGCCTTAGCCAAATTAGCCTCAGGACTGCTTGAAGAAGAATAGTACCAATTGAATTATTGACCCATGGAAGTACGTACAAGGAGAGCTTAAAGGTGATGGAAGTAAGCCTAGGACCATTATGGTTAGATCCCATCTGAGCATACATAAAAGCTGGTGAACTCCCCTTCGACTCGAAAAAAGTAAGAAAGTAGCGCTACAAAGCAGCCCTATGAAAGGGTATTCCAATATCAACTGGCACTATGGCACGCCTTATGCATTCATCACAGATCATGGTGCGTAGTTTGATAATTAAAACTTTGAGGACTACTATACCCAATCTAATATCTGAAAGCTTCACTCAGCCCCGACACATCCATAGTGAAATAGTCAAACTGAAGGCACCAATAAAATATTACTGGATGGAATTAAGAAAAGACTAGATGACACGAAGGGTAATTAGATTAATGATCTACACAGCGTACTTTGATCTTACATAACCACTCCGCAAATGGAAATAGGAGAGACACCGTACATGCTCGCCTTTGGCACGGAGGCCCCCACTGAGATAGGGCTCCCCATTCATAGGTTTCTCAACTTTGATTCCCCTAAAAGTGATCTGATAAGGAGGCTAAACCTAGATCTGATTGAAGAGGTTAGGGAGAAAGCGACACTGCATGTGGCTGCCTACTAGTAATGGACTTCCCACTACTATAGTCGGCATGTACATTCGAGCAGTTTGAAGGAGGGGGGACTATGCCCTAAAAAAGGTGATCTAGAAGAATAACAAACTTGAGCCCAACTGGGACGGACCATATCGAGTGACAAGCGTGATAAGGCCTGGAACTTACCGCATCGAAACGTTGGATGGGGAGCATCTTAAAAAGTACTATTAGTAAAATTGTTTACTTAAGTCATGTATTCAACAGCTTCATATTAATAAAATTATGTTTCAGCACCATATTTTTCTTTTAATTTTTCTTTTCAAGAATGAGATATGTGCACACATATCTAATTACTAGGCATTGACCAGACTGAAAATTTTACAAACTTGTTGTATGACCTCATAGGTTATGAACATAATCTGTATGACTTCATTGAATAAACAAGTCACGAATAGGACGAGAACATTCTGTATGACGTCGTTGAACAAATAAGTCACGAAAAGGACAAACATAATCTGTGCGAATTCAATGAACAAACAAATCATGAATAGAAACTATATGGCCCCATTAAATAAAAATGGATCACGAACAGAAAAAAGCTCCATGTACAGTCCTGTCCTCATAAGGTTGCGAACAAGGAGCTCGACCTAGCCTCTATATGACCCAACGGGTCGCGATCAGTCACTTTCGTACTTAAGCATACAAAGTTGGCGCATTAAAAGTATTTTATAACAACATAAAGAAAAGCAAAACGATTATTGCACAAAAATCACCATTCACAGTGCTTCATATATAAAGGCATGTTTAAACATATTATTGCATGAAAAAAATGAATAGGAAGTTATTGTATAAATATACATTCACTATCTCCCATAAATTGATAATAGTGATCTCACCAAAAAGTTCAAAAAAAAAGAAAAAGAAAGTAGCCAATACGGATAAGCTTCATAGAAATAGTCAAACGGCGGGAGTGTTTGGTACAGCGGATCCTGGAGCAGTCTGTGATGGAAAATGGTTGTCCACAAGAGCATCATTTAATAGGGGCATCATCACCATCCTCCCCAGCTAAGTCAGTAGCTTCGTCATTATACCCTTACCATTTACTCACTTCATCGGTAATGTCGGGATAATGGATCATGACCTTCTTTTTTAACTCCTCGTATCCATTCAAGAAAAAACCAACACAATCCACATTATAGTCAACTGAGGACTTGTATTTCTAGATGCCCACCACCTCGGCAGAAGTGAGGGCCTCACGAGCACTCTACAGATAACCAGACATGACTATTTATCCTGCTCTGCCTTTTTTAGGGCCTCTTAGGTAGCAGCATGAGCCTTATTTAAGCTTTTAATTGTGGCAACATCAGTATGAGACTTATATTTAATAATGATGATCTCATAATTTGCCTTGCTCAACTCGATCATTTTTGGCATCGATTGATCATCTCTCTCCACCAACTCATTAGTAGTCTTCTTTAAATTCCCAAACACCTTATCCAAGTCAGCTTTCAATTTATTATTCTCTTGAGGTAGCTCCTCAAAAGCATAATGGTTCACTACCTCCTTTTCCCTCAAAGTTGTACATGTCATGGAAGCCTACCAATGAGAAAAAGACAAGTCATTAGAATTAGAATGCAATGCAAGAGGCAAAATTATTAATTGGAAGGAGGACCTACCACTGAAAGTCTATACTGGATCAACCTCCATAAAGAGTTGGGGTCATAACCTCACACAAATTCAAAATCTTTGATGTGGCCATTAGACCTGGAAAAATGTGACACGACACGATAACACGACACGACCCAAAATTAACAGTTAATGGGTCAAGGCTTACCAGGTACGAGTCACTATCGAGTTAACACGATAGACCCGCTAAATATAACGAATCGGGTTGGTTAATTTGCTTCACCCGATAACAACCTGTTAAGACCCGAATACTGTTCGTGTCATACTGGGTCGTGTGACTCGTTAGTAATCATTATAACCCGTTAAGATATGTAGGGAAAAATAAAAATAATATTTTTAGTTTGAGAGGGCTAATATGTAATTATGCAAAGCTAACGGGACTTATTGGTAGCTAACGGGTCTTATTGGTACGTGTCTATCTGTTCATAACGGATTAAACCCATTAAGACTCGAAAACGATTCGTTACCTTAACAGGTTAAACGGGTTCATGTCGTGTAACCCGTTAGGAAAATGAATCATGTACAAATATTGGATTCAAGACCCGTTAAGCTAACAGGTCGTGTTCGAGTGGAGCAAAATTCCACACGAATTCGTTAAGACCCGACACGAACACGACCCGAACCGACCCATTGCCAGGTCTAGTGGCCATAATAGTCAAGAAGATCAGTAGCTTTATTGGCATGGTAGAAAATAGAGTCTAGATCGTCCCTTAACTCCTTAGGTGTGATCTTGTGAGCGGGGTCAAGCTTGAACTCCGGTACATCTCCATAACTGAAGTAGTGCCCTGACCCTTTACCAACCTATGAAGGGGAGGTCTGTTTTCTTCCATCTGAGGCATCTTATTCACGTTTTGAGCACCAAGAGGATCAAGAGGCCTTTTTTCCCCAATAATGGGCACTGACGGATGCATGGGGGATTTCTATTTGGACTTGGTTTTGGTAGTAGTAGCATCATCCTCTCTCTGCCAAGCAGCCTATTTGGGCCTCTCTCTCTCTCCCCGACTAGACTTTTTTGCTCAGTCTCAACCTGGCTATGACCAGCTTCCATTTTATTCTTTCTGGCTAGCGCCAACGCCTTACGATCTATCTTGAGAGGAGCCATTTCAAATGTTTCTTCAAAAGTATTATCCGCAACACCTGATAAAACGATGAACAGGTAATTTAAAAAAAGATCAAAAATAAAAATAAAACAGATAAAGGGGAAGGTATTATACTACCTGCCCAAACATCTTCTTCTTCTTCTTCCTTAGCCACTTCCTCAGCTGTGTCAAGATTAGTCTCGTGCAGCACACACCCCTCCCAAGGAACCTGGACTTCCATTAGGGGATTAGTACCTATAAGGGTGTGATAGCTTGTAACAACCCGTAATTTTTAAATGTTGTATTTTAAAATTAATTCAGAATTTTTGGGTAAAAATAATATTTTGGTATTTATAAAGTTTTAGTAATTTAAATTGTTGAGTTTTAATATTGAAATGTAGGATTTTAATCGAAATTAAAATCGGATTTAAAATGGGAATTTAAATTGGAATTTATTTTTATTTATCGTGACCGATCTGAATGATGGGGTTTGGGCCGGACCGGTTCCCCCATCTGTTATTCCCAAGAAGTTTTATTTTTAAAGAATTCTTTTACTACTCAAACTCCCAATTTATGTTTGGTATAAAACCAACTCGAGGTTAGGACTTTTAAAACATATTTTCATTAACCCTTAGAGAAGAAATCTCTCATCTTTTGCATCTTCTTCAACCTCTAAACCCTAGCCCCATTTTACATAACTTTCAATTCAATATTGTTTAAGAACGAGTTTTGATGGTTTCGTAAGAGGAACGCAGTAGTAAAATTAGAATTTTTGGGTAAAATCTTCATGGCTTTATGTGATGATTTTGAGGTATGGGACTTACACAATATGCTCCTAAATTCTCTCAAGAGTATTCCATTTTGTTTCGTGTGTTAATTTCACTCCGTTGAATTATGGTAATCATTGGAATCCTATGAGTTATTTGTTGGAATCTAAAATATTGATTCGCTGAGGTATTGTATTTGTTGATGGGCATGGTGTCATGAGATTTTTATATGGCACGGAGAATGGGCACCCACCAATAGTTCAAAATTTCGATAGCCACGATAAGGCTTTATGAAGCTTGGGTGAAGTGAGGTGAGTCTTGTTGACCCATTGATGTGTTATTGGGAAATTAAATTGGTACAATGCTTGAGTTTTGCATTTGATTCATATATGGGAATTCATATTGTTGAGCTTTATTCATCGTTATTATTTTTGAGCATCTATTACTGTCATATTGTGTACTTCCCCGTATTTTTCTTTTAGTGGCAGGTTAGCTTGGATTTGAATGCTATGGATTATTTGGAGGATTTTAGAGCTTGGAGTTTGGAAGATTATTTTTGTATAGTTTGGCAGTTTATTTTATATAGAGAGTTTAGTATTATTATTGAGAGGAGTTATTGTAATTATTTTGGAAGTGTAAATTTTGGATTCTTTATATTTATTTTGTGGAATATAGATGTTATATACTAATTCTTGAGGATTTAGTTTAGTTTTAATTATATTAGCACCTCGTGTTTTGCATGGGGTGTTACATAGCTAGCCACAACAAACTTCTTTATCGAGAATAACTCCTTAAACTTTGGGGGCTTCCTCTCACAGTAGGTCTCAACCAAATCCACCAGGGATACAGCTATCCTGGAGGCTTTCTTTAGTGAAATGATCAACATGGAAAGCATCCGAATCATGAAATGAGCAAAAGCAAGCAATTGAACAAAGAGACAAAAAAATTGGTACCTATTTAATTTGGTCCATTCCACTCCCTGGGAATCCTACACATACTATCTTGCTCATGATGTGTAAACTCCCACTCACCCTTATCAAACACATACTGACCCTTCCAGTTGTGATTGTTTGTCTGAACAACGGTTACCATTCGATATTAGGATTTTTGAGGAGAAAATTGTAATATCCCCGGGCTTTAGCATTATCCTTGAACCCATGAACATACCTAAAAATATACCCAATAAGGTCAAACCCCGTCCTAAGTTTCCAGAAAATCATGGACCCTAAAATAGTCCTATAAACATTAGGAGGTAATTGACTCAAAGTGACCCCGTAACCTTTTAATATTGAACATACCATAGGATGAAGAGGTAACTTCAATCCCACTGAAGATCCCAAAGGTGAAGGTAGATCTCTTAGGAGTCTTTTACAATGTAACACCTCTCTTCAGGCAAAGGGATCCTTGTCCGAATGGCTATTGGGAGGCAATATTTCTCCCTTAAGTAATGAAGATCATCTTCGGTAATGATATTGGGTTACCATTGGGTAACGATTTGGGCAGGATCATAGGAGTTAGATGACCTGGAATCATCTTCCTCCTCCCTTCCACGTCAGCCAAAGACTCATCTAGAGGGGATATATTTGAAAAGGGACCCACACTTTCAGGCCTCATATCCTTGGCTCTATTTATACTAACCTCATCAGAAAGGGATTAAAAGTTTATGCCAGACATGGAAATAGTATGTACAAGATTAAGACCAAGAGAAAGAGGAACGAAATGATATACCTTAAAATGGTCTAAAATAGGGGAACTATCAAAAGGTTCATTAGGACCAGGAGCAAAACCACCACTTGAATCGGGTTTTGGTGTATAATTGGAATGATCTGGTTTGTATTTAGGTCTCATTACTTTCATAGTGTGTGGGAATCTTTGCTTAGTAATTCTCGAGCACTGAAACTCAAGTTCATGTATAAAGTCGTAGATACGCTGAACGTGAGGAGGAAAGTTATATAGACAAAGGTTTAACTTCAAAGCAAAGTAAATGCAACAGCAAAACTAAGGGTTTGAGAAAAAACTCAATTATACAACAAATTGATATCATAGGTTTCTAGCATTGCCTAAACCTTATACCAACCAACTCAATTGCCATCTAATTCAGAGTATTTCTCCCAGAAACATCAACAACAGACTACACACCAGCCAATAAAAGGTGAAAAAACAAAAACCCAAAGCGATAAAACCTAGGAGTCGTAATTTTAGAAACAACATGAAAATATGACACAAATTTGACCCAAAATTGACACGATATGTTGTGTTTATTTTTTTTTCATATCGAGTTTTTTTACACGAAGTTATGTCATGTTACGTTCATGTCAAAATTATGAGTTGTGTTAGTCGTGTTATCTTGTCTTGTCATGTTAATCGTACTTTTATTCAGGTTATCATGTTTATTTATGTTCAATTTAATGTGAAATTTAAGAAATTGTGTTGTTCGTATCATGTCGTGTTGTGTCATTTTTATTTGGGTTATGTTCGTGTCAACTAAAAAAATATGAATTTGTGTCGTGTCATGTTGGTATCCAAAAAATATTTATCGTATCGTGTCGGCCCAAAATACGACCACAAATACAAATTTCCACCCCTAATAAAACCTTAGCGAGGATTGGAAAGGGTGTACCTGATGGAATCAACAAAAGATGAAGGTTTAAAGCAGGCACCAAATAACGTCCTTAAAACGTGAAGAAGAAACCAACAAGACTACTTTTTTTTGCCAAAATGCCTTCTCAAAAACATCAAGAATACCACTCTCTCTATTTCTCTCTCTCTATATATATATGTGTGTATGTGTGTGTGTGTATAACTTGGAGTATTTGAATTTATGATGACAATTGAGATTGGTGGAAGGTATATATAGTTACAAGAGGGCGGATGAAAAGACACTGCAAAAAAATATGAAAAGCCTGCAAATTTCAATCGATGGTACAGAGAACTTACACACACACCTTGCCATAATCATTACCAAGAAGATGCTTCATCCTCTTTCCATGTGTCCTAAGTACTTTCATAATAGTACAAAGGCAATTTGCTTGGCTCGGGCTGACCAGAAAGGAGCCGACCACCCAACTTCAGTACGAACAGGATAAACACTTCATCCACTCGCCCTACATTAGCCACGGAGCTCGTTCACGAAGTCTTGGGGACTTTCTATTATACCCTTGTCAACCTAGCCTACGTAGAGCCTAAAAAATTCCATGATATGAGCCACAGTTGTTCAACATGTGCTAGGCCTTATTTCTAATAAGAGGTTGGCTTAGGTACCATCATGTTCGGCCTGCCTAAATGGATAACTATCCTCTTTTAGTGCAATTACTTGCTCACACCATATGACCGTGTTCACACATATACCTGATGAACTTCTCATTAGTCACGTGGAAATAACAGAAATGTAGGTTACATGTTTGTTACTCATATGCATCTCAGAATGCCGACATGAAATCCAAGGCATATTAGTTTGTTATTAATTAGTTATCACATTTCTATTGGTGTAACTGCCTGACCTATAAAGGCAGTCCACCTGTCCCCTATTTATTCTACACATCGTCACCTATAAATAGAGGGTAAACCCACTGTAATAACCCAGGTTTTTGGGAGCTACTATTTTATACTATTTTTCCTGATGGGCTAATTTTATAAAATAGGGGATGTTGGAGTAAATATTTTTCCGTGAGACTTAGGGATAATATTTACTATGTTTTATCTATTTACCGTTATGAGAAGGTATATAGTGTTATATAGTGTATTATTGTGTCGTTATATGTGAAACGACGGTTATGACCTATATATAATGTGGGGTTAAGTTAATGAAATAAAATGAAATTGGAACGTAAAAATAGTTCACACTTTCCCGAATGCCAAAATGGGGGTGCGGTTGTTTTTAAAATATTCGAGATAGTCGGAATAAGTGCCCAGTTGTAATTTTTGAGATTCGGGCATTTTTAAGGGGTTATGACTCAAATAGTGGTTACGAGTCATTTTAATGGTGTATTAGCAATTATATGTGGGGATTTATATTTTTAGACCCGTATAAACTCCCTCACCCCCCTTTCTTTTCTTCATTTTTGTGAAAGAAGCCAAAGGAGAGAGAGAGAAGAGAGAGTTGGGAGAAATGGAGAGAAAGAGAGATATGGAAGGTTTTGGCCGGATTTCCGTCGCTACCGGAGGTGATCAGAGACTACGAACCTCGAGGCAAGTTTCTTACTTGCTAGATACTGATTTAATGTGATAAATTTGCATGTGTAGTTAATTTTGGAGGTTTAAACCCAATATGGGTTTTGGTTGATTTTTGTGTTAAACCCTTAAATCTTGTAGATTGTATGGTTTGGGGTTGTTATATGGGGTTATTTTGGTGTATAATTGTTAGGGTAGTGTTATTAGTGGAGGGGAATGAAGGAAGTAGAGTATTTTGGGTTTTAGGGTTCGGTTTTGGCTTTGCAGAAGAAAGGCTTTTCGTGGATCTGATAGGCGCGGTCGACCGCAGTCCTATGACTGGTCGACCGGTCATGCCAAAACTAGCTTACTTCTTTTGTTAGCAGACCAAACCTGTAAGGGCGGTCGATTGCGGTCCCTTGACCGGTCGACCGGTCCCCTGTTTTTCACCTTTAATTCTCCTTAGTTTTCTTTAGCCCTTTTCTTTTAGGTTCAAGGTTTAGGAACCTTCCTTTGGGAAGTAATGGGGAGTCCTAGAGGGTTGTATTTGGGTAGACTAATGCCCTAGGCCAAGAATGGAGATTTGGGTTTACCCGAGGGCTAGTTTGTATAGGTTAATGTCCGATTGGTATAGGAGGTTAACCTAAAGATAAATTGGAAGTTAAAATATTAATGTTAAGCTTTTGGAAGACACTCCCTTATGGAGACTCACCTTGAGGGTTTATGAAATTATATGAACGATTGGAGGCTAGTCTGAAGTTAGTGGCACTTTGGGTCTTAGGTCATAAATAAAATATGACTTAATAAGAATGAAATGCACATTCAAAAAACTTGGTGCTTAATGGCTAAATGGATGGTTTTTGGAAATGTAAAATATGATGTTTTCAAAAGGAAAAGTAAAGTTTTTCATAAATGTTAATGTATGGATACACACCTCCCTAAATCGCTATCATAAGGGAAGTTACGCGTGTTGTGGTGAAGCCTTCCTGGCTGTTGAGCAAGTTGGATATAGTCCCTAGGCCATATGGGCGTTTATTTATACTACGCTAGTTAGGAGATTCCGGGTGTGGTCTTGACTATCCCGCAGGCATATGGCCGCTTCCCGACGTTTGGTAGGTTCCCAGGTTGTCTTGTAAGATAGGCCCTGGAAGATGATAGTCATTTAGGGGCGCGTCCAGTGGGGAAACCCGGAGGGACGGTCTTAGATTTATTAAAGCAATTCATGATAATGGATTGGCTTTAATTACATTTCCTGGATGGAAGAAGGGAAATGGGTTATGGTTTGGCTTCGATATCACTCCCGGATGGAAGAAGGGATGTGGAAGCATATGGTACAAAAGTATTTTTATGCTAATAAAAATGACTTTTGATTACGCTTCCTAGATGGAAGAAGGGAAGTGGGATTTTATAAAAGAAATGGGTAAAGCACTTTTTATGGTAATAAAACCTGCTTTAAATTATGTATTCTTCCTGAATGGAAGAAAGGAAATAAAATTGGTAAATAAGTTTGACATGGTAAACATTTGATAAAATGTTGTA
Organism: Sambucus nigra; assembly: GCA_949130495.1. Lineage (NCBI taxonomy): Eukaryota > Viridiplantae > Streptophyta > Magnoliopsida > Dipsacales > Adoxaceae > Sambucus > Sambucus nigra. The sequence continues at coordinate 624,858,498 of OX422210.1, read as the reverse complement.
CCATTTATGTATATTCCTAAAGAAAGAAACTAGGAATTGTGCCAGTAGATGATGGATGGGTTTTATTTTATACTTTCTTTATGTAGCTGTAGATGTTACCTCCTACACCTATGCACACACATATATATTTATTATTTTGTGCTTAGGGCCTAATGGACCTCGACGATCAACCTTGCCTAAATAGTAGTGTATCGGGGGGGTTCCTTGTTTGGATTTCGCTTTGCGAGACACCCCACGCACGAATAGGGGATAGTGTTGAGACTGGGGAGAAGTTAGCCCTTAGTACTTAGGGTTAACTAAATCACCTCACGATATTGCGTTAGGTTACTGCTAGATTGAGAGGTGAGGGTTATCTTATGCTATATGTGAGAGACATACGCATTTAACTGTCATGCATTTTTAGTCACATGGTAATCATATCAAACCGGGTCCTGACCCGTATCTATTTCTTTGTTTCTGCATACTCTTTGCCGTTACAGGTGCTATACCGCATGGACACCCGTATTTACATTTCCATTCCAGTTGTCATGGAGCTACAGCATATTGCGGATGTTGTAGGTTACTTGTATTAGACGCTTCTTTCTATTGAATGTTAGTTAAGTTCAGTATTTCTTATTCGGGCGTGTTTACCCAAGGTTTTGCACTCATTCATTATATTGTAAATATTGAATTGTAATACTCGATGTATTATTTGTATTGGTCTGTGCACCGACAGCTTATTCGGTGATTATTTATTGTATTGTCATACTTCATTCATCGATTTTTTGATACCCACCGTTTTTACAAATGGGATTGTCTAAGTGTTTTCTTTTCTTTTCAAATTTTTTTAATTTGACAGTCCGTTTTTCAAAATTGTTGGTGGTTATCTCATACTATTATTTTAATCGACAGCGATGCTAAGAATGGACCATCTATGATTCCTGTGATTATTAGGGTATTGGGCTGGCCACCTATTATTTTAGTAGGCAGGTTGTCATATATGGTATCAGAGCATTAGGTTCTAGAGTCCTTAGGGATCTGTAAGGATGTTCTACGTCTTCTGCGTTTTTCTCTGTTTGATGTAGAGCCTTAGGAATAAGGTCGTTGAATTCTCTTGTGAGATTTCATTCTCCTGCTATGGTATGAGAACCCCGAAGATCTTCTACGCGTTCGTGTGAGACTTGTAAGTCGTGAGATGAAGGGCGTTGAGGAAGGCCGTTGTGAAGGCGTCATAGGATGGGATTACTATAAGCTGTAGGTTGTGGTCGGAAATAGGGGCCGTTTTCAAGGTCTCTTCCCTTGTAGCATTATTCTATATTGCTGCTGTGACTACTAAGAACAGTGGAAATAGTTTTTCCCAAGTACCGTTGTCGGTAGAGAATGGTACTATGCTTGGGGTTCCAAGCAATGTTAATTCGGAGTTGAGAGGTCCTTGACAAGGACCACATGTTGAAGTTCGGTTGGATCAAGGAAGTGTAACCTCGTTCGGTGAGAACGTAAGGCCCGAGAGTTTTGGCCTTGAGATGGGTATAGGAGTGCCCAGGTGTGAGGATTTGGGGAAAACCTTTCACCCATTGGAGTAAGGTTGAAGTGGCAGAAATGGTAGTCGCCTCTTTATGGTGGGGCAGAATGTTTTTCCCATAGAGAGGGCCTTTCAGTGGGAATGCTAGGCTCGTAAGTAAGTGTTGGAAACACTTCCGGAGAAGTAGTGTTCATGAGACCCCATTGGTGGACATCCACCCGGGGAAGACTAGTGGAGCTAAGGTCGGGGAGGTTGGTACAATGTTCTCCTTGCTGAAGGGGAGTAAGGGAACTACACGTTCTGATCTTGTCGATTGAAGATAACCGGCAAGGATGGGACGCCTAGTTGGGACATTGATGGAAGTAGTTTGGTTCGGTTAAGACTAGAATCACGTGTCTTGGAACCAGTGGAAGAGGCCAAGGAGATTGGCTAGTATGTTGGTGGGACTTTCCAATTGAGATGTGAGTGGTGCATTCCTTAGGTAAGATGGAGTAGTAGGGTGTTAACCCTAGGACCTGGTGTGTATATAGAGCTTGGAATAGTATCGGTATTTCCTTTATAGTAAGTATACTTATATGGCTTCCTTGATAGGGAGGCTTTATTTTCTCTTTTCACTCGTTATGGGGCGAGTGGTGATATGTGTAGTGCGTGCTACTTGTATTATATGTAATATACGAGTAGAGATACTCTTGGATGGGTTGGTGTGATAGCGAGCGAACAAATTACGAGGTTATCCTATCTCTAGTTCTAGAAGAAAGAGCTAGCGGCTCTATAATATCTCTCCTGGATACAGGTTGAGACTTTATAGAGGTGGTTTACGGTATGTAAGTAGTTTTTATTTTATTTTTTTTTATTTTGTTTATTATTTGTTTGTCTTGCTTTATTCTTTTTCCTTGATTGTTTGCTTCCTTTAATTGCTTTGCTTGTGTATGATATGCCTTGGCTCCACGACCGGCTAGTTAAAGGGATTGTGTGGAGGGGTTCCTTGTTTGGATTTCGCTTTGCGAGATGCTCCACACATGAACCTTAACGACGTTGGGAGTGGAGAGATGTGCATTTTCTTTTCTTTTATTTGTTCTTTCTTTTCTTTTTCTGTTGGTTATGTGCTGGGTTGGAATTTCGCCAAGAATCACGTGTATGAGTGATTAAGGGCTATGTCGATGTGCGATATATGTGAGCACAATGATAGTTTTCCTGTGATCGATGTGGGGAAGACTAAGATTATGAGAGTCTGATGGAGACTTATGGTTGTGTCTTAATGAGAAGGCCATTTATAACCAGGTGTATCTGTATTTTGGGATAAAGTATCTGTGGCATCCTACATAAAGTAAATGCCTCAGTTGATTGTTATGGTAGGACGTAGGCGTATATATATTATTAGAGTTTCAAGTTAGGATTCCGTCAATTCTGATCATGTGTCTTCGATCGTTACTTTTCGACAACCGACAATGCGAGGTAGTAGTGTAATGGGAGGGTTCCTTGTTTGGATTTCTCTTCGGCGAGACGTCCCACGCATGAAACCGAGCTAATGTCGGAAGTCGGGAAAGGTCTTGGACACTAGGGATATATTTAGTATTATATCTATACGACTAGACTAGGATAGGTAGATAGATCGGCTTTAGGATTCTTAGGAGGCTAGGCCCTTAGGGCATGTGACGTTATTGTAAGAAGGTGGTTGGGAGTTGACTACAATAGGTTTGTGGGTTAACTCTAAATAGGATTTGGTCCCTAGATCGAGAAGTATGGAATCTCGAGATGTTGATGTATAAGCTGACTTTTTCCTCCTGCACTCGTGTTGTTATGATCAAGAGTGGATTCAACGAACGAGTCTTGGCCAGGAACGAGAAGTGTTAACGCGGGAGCATGGACTTATGGTTCCTGTGTCTCACACTTTTACGAATTGTTGTTCCCCACTTGATGAAGAGTTAGTAGTGGTAGTATTTGCCTTAAAGACTTAAAGGCATCTCTCCTGGGCAGGAATTTGGGTCTTTTCACGAGCAACAAGTTTGTGATCGTGAAGGGCTATCGATAGGATATTCCCTTCACTAAGGCAATGCGAACGGGAGTAGTATAGTCGCCAAGTAGAAATCGTCAGAGAGTTATTCGTGGCATTGACTGCCAAGTAGAACAAGTTTTACCGAGGGAGGGCTCCATTGTAAGAGCATTTATGTCCATGATTGACCCTATCACCTACTTGTGTGCAAAAAAATAGCTAGGAATGAGGAGTGGGTAAATCCATGGACATTTTTATCGAATTACCGATAATGTAACGGTCATCGTCCTAGTTAAGAAAACTGTGGATCATTGGACCAATCGCTGGTTACTCAATGGAAACAGGCGGACTAAGTACTGGAGAGTACGCCCAGCCCTGTGTGATGGAGTTTTAGACCTATATACGGTTCCTATCAAACAGTGGTGAACTGAGAGAGATATTTGTGTCTTGGTACTAGTAAAGTTTCCAGGAAGAAATGGGAACCGTGTGGATATGGGGTATATCCTACCACCCATAAGTGGATGGGTGGGTTTGATTCAAAGGAAAGATCGGAGCAGTATTTTTATGAATCAAATTTCCATACAATAGTTTGGATCGTTTCCTATAAGTATGATGTCGTGGGTGGCCTAGTATTGTTTGCAGTGTGTCTTGTCTGTTCGTTGGAAAGGAACCAGCGAATAGTATATCTCTTTGATTAAAGATGTTCCGAGGGTATTTCTTAAATGATTGGGCCCATTGATCCGAATTCTTTTGAGAACTACACCAAGGCGAATAGGGTTTGTAGTATTGGGGTTAGCGATTGTAAGTAGTGTAGTATTCCCTAGTAAGGGTGTAGCGTGTTTTGTCAAGTAGGGCAATTTGTGCCCAAGGGGTGTAGGTATCTTCTCCCTTAGTAGAAGGGTATGATCGATAGTCGTGAGGGACGATTTGGCGCTACGTTATCGCATAATGATGTGGACTGAGATCGAATAGTGATGACCTTAGTCTGTGAACTATGCGGATGCTGCACTGTAGAGGGGTTTGCTAGTATGATAGCACGTTTTTGGTATAGTATACCCTTTATATGGTTATGGGTTACGCCTGAATTTTGAGGACAAAATTCCCCTTTAAGGGGGGGAGTATGTAACAACCCAGGTTTTTGGGAGCTACTATTTTATACTATTTTGCCTGATGGGCTAATTTTATAAAATAGGGGATGTTGGAGTAAATATTTTTCCGTGAGACTTAGGGATAATATTTACTATGTTTTGTCTATTTACCGTTATGAGAAGGTATATAGCGTTATATAGTGTATTATTGCGTCGTTATATGTGAAACGACGGTTATGACCTATATATAATGTGGGGTTAAGTTAATGAAATAAAATGAAATTGGAACGTAAAAATAGTTCACACTTTTCCGAATGCCAAAATAGGGGGTGCGGTTGTTTTTATAATAGTCGAGATAGTCGGAATAAGTGCCCAGTTGTAATTTTTGAGATTCGGGCATTTTTAAGGGGTTATGACTCAAATAGTGATTACGAGTCATTTTAATGGTGTATTAGCAATTATATGTGGGGATTTATATTTTTAGACCCGTATAAACTCCCCCACCCCCCTTTCTTTTCTTCATTTTTATGAAAGAAGCCAAAGGAGAGAGAGAGGAGAGAGAGTTGGGAGAAATGGAGAGAAAGAGAGATATGGAGGGTTTTGGCCGAATTTCCGTCGCTACCGGAGGTAATCAGAGACTACGAACCTCGAGGCAAGTTTCTTACTTGCTAGATACTGATTTAATGTGATAAATTTGCATGTGTAGTTAATTTTGGAGTTTTAAACCCTAAATGGGTTTTGGTTGATTTTTGTGTTAAACCCTTAAATCTTGTAGATTGTATGGTTTGGGGTTGTTATATGGGGTTATGTTGGTGTATAATTGTTAGGGTAGTGTTATTGGTGGAGGGGAATGAAGGAAGTAGAGGATTTTGGGTTTTAGGGTTCGGTTTTGGCTTTGCAGAAGAAAGGCTTTTCGTGGATCTGATAGGCGCGGTCGACCGGTCATGCCAAAACTAGCTTACTACTTTTGTTAGCAGACCAAACCTGTAAGGGCGGTCGACCGCGGTCCCTTGACCGGTCGATCGGTCCCCTATTTTTCACCTTTAATTCTCCTTAGTTTTCTTTAGCCCTTTTCTTTTAGGTTCAAGGTTTAGGAACATTCCTTTGGGAAGTAATGGGGAGTCCTAGAGGGTTGTATTTGGGTAGACTAATGCCCTAGTCTAAGAATGGAGATTTGGGTTTACCCGAGGGCTAGTTTGTATAGGTTAATGTCCGATTGGTATAGGAGGTTAACCTAAAGATAAATTGGAAGTTAAAATATTAATGTTAAGCTTTTGGAAGACACTACCTTATGGAGACTCACCTTGAGGGTTTATGAAATTATATGAACGCTTGGAGACTAGTCTGAAGTTAGTGTCACTTTGGGTCTTAGGTCATAAATAAAATATGACTTAATAAGAATGAAATGCACATTCAAAAAACTTGGTGCTTAATGGCTAAATGGATGGTTTTTGGAAATGTAAAATATGGTGTTTTCAAAAGGAAAAGTAAAGTTTTTCATAAATGTTAATTTATGGATACACACCTCCCTAAATCGCTATCATAAGGGAAGTTGCGCGCGTTGTGGTGAAGCCTTCCTGGCTGTTGAGCAGGTTGGATATAGTCCCTAGGCCATATGGGCATTTTTTTATACTGCGCTGGTTAGGAGATTCCGGGTGTGGTCTTGACTATCCCGCAGGCATATGGCCGCTTCCCGACGTTTGGTAGGTTCCCAGGTTGTCTTGTATGATAGGCCCTGGAAGATGATAGCCATTTAGGGGCGCGTCCAGTGGGGAAACCCGGAGGGACGGTCTTAGATTTATTAAAGCAATTCATGATAATGGATTGGCTTTAATTACATTTCCTGGATGGAAGAAGGGAAATGGGTCATGGTTTGGCTTCGGTATCACTCCCGGATGGAAGAAGGGATGTGGAAGCATATGGTACAAAAGTATTTTTATGCTAATAAAAATGACTTTTGATTACACTTCCTAGATGGAAGAAAGGAAGTGGGATTTTATGAAAGAAATGGGTAAAGAACTTTTTATGGTAATAAAACCTGCTTTAAATTATATATTCTTCCTGAATGGAAGAAAGGAAATAAAATTGGTAAATAAGTTTGACATGGTAAACATTTGATAAAATGTTGTACCATTTATGTATATTCCTAAAGAAAGAAACTAAGAATTGTGCCAGTAGATGATGGATGGGTTTTATTTGATACTTTCTTTGTGTAGCTGTAGATGTTACCTCCTATACCGATGCACACACATATATATTTATTATTTCGTGCTTAGGGCCTAATGGACCTCGACGATCAACCTTGCCTAAATAGTAGTGTATCGGGGGGGTTCCTTATTTGGATTTCGCTTTGCGAGACACCCCACGCACGAATAGGGCATAGTGTTGAGACTGGGGAGAAGTTAGCCCTTAGTACTTAGGGTTAACTAAATCACCTCACGATATTGCGTTAGGTTACTGCTAGATTGAGAGGTGAGGGTTATCTTATGCTATATGTGAGAGACATACGCATTTAACTGTCATGCATTTTTAGTCACATGGTAATCATATCAAACCGGGTCCTGACCCGTATCTATTTCGTTGTTTCTGCATACTCTTTGCCGTTACAGGTGCTCTACCGCATGGACACCCGTATTCACATTTCCATTCCAGTTGTCATGGATCTACAGCATATTGCGGATGTTGTAGGTTACTTGTATTAGACGCTTCTTTCTATTGAACGTTAGTTAAGTTCAGTATTTCTTATTCGGGGGTGTTTGCCCAAGGTTTTTCACTCATTCATTATATTGTAAATATGGAATTGTAATACTCGATGTATTATTTGTATTGGTCTGTGCACCGACAGCTTATTCGATGATTATTTATTGTATTGTCATACTTCATTCATCGATTTTTTTATACCCACCGTTTTTACAAATGGGATTGTCTAAGTGTTTTCTTTTCTTTTCAAATTTTTTTAATTTGACAGTCCGTTTTCCAAAATTGTTGGTGGTTATCTCATACTATTATTTTAATCGACAGTGATGCTAAGAATGGACCATCTATGATTCCTGTGATTATTAGGGTATTGGGCTGGCCACCTATTATTTTAGTAGGCGGGTTGTCACACCCACATGGAAAGGGGGATCAATCATTCTGTAATTGTAGCAACCCTAATTGTATACCTGATAATAATAGAAGAAGAATCAGGAGGACCTGTGGAAGTAGGATTCCTTCTTGGACCGAATTAAGTAAATTATGTCTCATTCTCATTATCTCTCATCCCCATTCTCTTTATTATTCATTCTCTCAGTTATTATCCCTTTGTTTGTTATCTCTATTTTTGGATGATAACATATATATAGTTAGATCATTGGGGCTACAAATATACATGAACGGACTATAGTCATTTTTGTCGTATTTATGGTTCCCTTGAATATATAAGTAATATAAACACCCACACTCAACCATACATATTAATACACTTAAATAAAGTTAACATATTATAATATACCTATGTTCAGGAATATCAATGTGGGTATATACACTTAATAATTTAAAAGTGGAAAATACACAAATGTAGCAAGATAAAGATGCCTATATTAGATTTGGTTTGAAGTGTTTGAATACTGCCCAAAACAATCACCTACAAAATAAAACAATGAAATATTGCAAATGAAAACATAATATTTAGTATTAATGAGGCTTCCCTGAAAATAAACTTAAACTAAAATAATTAACCCAATAGAAGAATAACAAAAAAGTTGCCAGATTTCACACTCTATATCCAATGTCAAAGAGTGAAAAAAGTTGTTTAGGATCCATAAAATTAAATTTTGGGGAACTAAGAGCCAAGAAATTTCCACACCTACAAATATGACATCAAAATATCATTTGGTAAATGATTATGTGTCTATAGTAAAAAATTAACAAAGTCATAGACCATAACATGACCAAAATAGAAATAATAAATAAATTGATTATGAACCTGATTTCAATCAAGTTGTTTTGATGCATAAATAACTTAATAGTATCTACTTTACAATTCAATAATAATACATAATTAAGTAAAAAATAGCTTATACATAATCGTGTTGTATTTCAATTCTATATAGATTTTGTACCTTTTTTTCAATAAAGTATGCCTTATATATTAGTATGCAACCTTGTTTTATTTCCTTTTAAATCAATTCTATATGCACATTAAAAGCAAATAATAACCATATACCCAATAATAAACAAGATGTACTTTTATTTCATTTGCATTCCAAACCATCCAAAAGATCCAATATCTTGATACCATCTATATAAACAACCAAAAAGAACTTCAAGCTATAAAAAATACCCAAAACTAAAAAAGGACATTACCCCTTATCTATCATTAGTTCGAGAAACAACCGTAACATTACAATTTTAAAATACGAATATTTTGAATAGTATAGTTATTAGTATGTTTGATCAGTTTAAAATTCTAAATGGAAAGGATGTTGTATTGGGTAGATAGTTACCATGCTGGGAAGCCTTAAGGGTGAGATGTCATAAAAATAGTGGTAATTTTCATTGCGGAATTTTACCGAACATCTTGCATGTATGCATTAAAAACAATTTGAATAATTATATTTGTTTATTTGATCCCAAATAATCAACAACAATAATTAAACCAATAACAATTTAGTCCAAAGCAACAACAAAATCAAATTACCCAACCTAAATCATCAACACCAATAATTAAACCAATAACAATTTGGAATGTGAGGATCAAATTATCCATCTCAATATCAATAGTGTTTCTATCTTCCTCTGTGTTATGTGAGTTTACTAAGTTTTTTGGATGTGAGGATTAACATTTATTCTCTCTAACCTAAAGATAATAAGAACAAAAACAAAATAAGATAACACATAAGTTCATTTAATTCAAGATGTTAATTTCACATGATCAAAATCATTTTCGAGCCAACCTCATAAAGGCCTAAGATCTTCATATACTATTAAATGCACAGCTAATAATATTTGCCAAAATGCATCTTAATATCAATTTTACCTATTACTTTAAAAATAATTGATGCGCTTGTAAAATTGGGTCCTTAGGATCGGCCGAATATTATTTGGGGAAGGGGAAGAATTAACGTTTATTTTATTTATTCTTAAAAAACGTATATTTTATTTATTGTTAAAATTCCAAGGGAAATTAAACTAATTGGGGAAAAAGAAGAAGAAAAGAGAAATTATTAGAAAATAAAAAACTTCAAGACCTAATAATTTAACTCAATCTCAATAATGAATATTCAATTCATCAAAAGATTCTCTTCAATAATCAAAGGGGTACATTATAGTACACCCACTGAACTATTTTGGGTTTTCAAGTCACTACCCTATATTCATTTACTCGACAACCCACCCCTGTCTATTTTCAACCTTGTTCAAAATGATCAAACCCGTTAAAATATTATCCAATTTTTAACAAAATTAAGTACATGACTCATTATTTGTTTATAAATAAATCAATCACCAAGACTCACCACCACCCACCATAAAAAAAAAAGTAGTCTACCTCCACTGCCATAACCACCAGCAACTCAACTCACCACCCAGCCACCTAAAAAAGAAGAAAAAAAATCCATCCTCTGCCATGAACACCGCCAAAAAAGAAAGAAAGGTAATTCAACTTCGACAATCACCGCATCTGCACTCAAAACCCACCACCAAATGTAAGGACATAATTTCCATTGTTCGTAGTTTACATAGAATATGTCGTATACCTCTACAACTGTCGAGGGAAGCTCAAGTTCATACATTCATGAAGACGGATCCGAATTTTAACTATTTTTAACATATGCGTGACATGAGGTATAATTTCATATAAAATGTGTTTACTTTTCGTAAATGTTTTACTTTAGTATTAGGATACTTTTTGAAAGTGTTTTTAAACAAAATGAAGCCTTTGTTTATAAATCAAAATAATTTTATAAGACCTGCAGGCGAGCTTCTGAAATTAATATTTTTTCGCTCCTGTCGTTCAAACGACAAGGCAATGTCATTCAAACGGCATTGACATGTCGTTCAAACGACAGCTTCTAACGACGTGCATTATTATTTGAAGGCGTTCGAAGGGTCTTTTCTTGTTCTCTTCAAATGAACCCATACTATTTTTATTTTTTTAAAGATCGTTTGTAAGGCCACTCGAAGTTGCTTCTAAGGACATGCAATGTCATTCAAACGACTTGAAGAGGTCATTCTAACGACCTCCACCACCTCAAGTTTTTTTTTTATCACCTATAAATATATGTTTTGAAGACCTTTTTCATTAAGACTTTTTATACACGAAAACTGCCTTTGGTAGACCTTTAGTCTTCATCTTTGTGGGTTAAAAACCTTATTTTTAATTCACCAAAACATCTCAATCCTTTTGTGGTACCCAAATCACTTTTGTTGAAGTTTATCTTTGTGGAGTTCCATCTCTACTATTGATTGGTGGTTCTTGCAGGAGCTGCTTGCTAACGACTGCAGTCACTAGGGGTACTTGAAGTTGTTCACAGTTAAGGGACGACTGAGGCCATTAAGGTTCTTAAGGGAATCTTTGCTTGATACTAGGTTGCGATCTGTGTGAGTTTGCTGTGGTAAATTCATTGCAAAATTTCATTGTATTTGTAAGTTGATATTTATGTTATATAGTGAAATAAAGGTTTTACCCAAACAGGGATTTTTTCTTGAACCTCGAGATTTGTGATTATTTGAATTTTCATATTTGATTTATATCACATAGATGCATGATTAGAGTTTAATTTAATTGGATCAAAGAGTAACTTGTTTAATATATTTGGATAAAAGATTGACTCTAATTAAATAATTTTAAAATTTAAAATTTGCGAATTAAATTGATAATCGATATCACACAACATTCTCAAATTGGTATTATAGCAAGTTACTCTAATTTATCGAGTGATTATTTTTTCGCAAAATTTTTGTGATATCGATTTTAAAAAAAATGATTTTGAAAATTTTCATAATTTTTCCAATGGAGAACTTATATAATCAGTTGTCTGTCTTTGATGGCATAAATTATACCTACTGGAAAGCCCATATGAAATCTGGTTTAAATGCAATTGATGAACGTGTCAGGACTATTTGTGAAAGAGGATGGTGTGACAATCTGAATATAATTATGATTAATTATGCTTAAATCATGCTTAACTTATATGATATGGGTAATGTGTTATTAATATATATAATGTTAAGTTATTATGTTTAGTCCAATCATGCCTTCATAAAGCATGAATATTGAATTACTTACAAACATAAAATTTTGAAGTTTTCGGTAGGAATGTTCATATTAGAGACTAGTTTTGACCCTTATAATATAACAACTGACTTGAGGTGAAAAATATATAGTTGTATGTATATGAATTAGGTTTGTAACACAACAAACGGTGCATCAAATGGACATCCGAGTGAGAAGATATAGTCTTTTTATGAACAGGGAGTAAAGTAGTCATTTAGCCTTAAATGATATTTTGTCTTATATGGCGCCACGCGTTATATTTTGATTGGACCAAGGGGGAGACCTTATGCCGACTTATAACCCTTTAAATAATATCCTCCTCTAGCATATTTCATCCATGTAAGTGTTTTATCCTAAGGACATAGAACCGGGAAGTTTACGAAAAAAAAGGCGAGGAAAAGTTAGAGAAAAATTCATAGGAAATTACGTACAAGTCCATAAGGTAATTCTACCCATAAATCTTGTTATATTTTTGGTATTATTTATTGAATTTATATAAATTATCATTTTGTTACTAAATTTCCATGTCTTGAGGTATACATATGGATAGATGCGAGTTTAAGCAAAGTTGAAAGTGTAAATCATGTATATTGCTTCGATTGAAAACGTTGTGTATTCAAATTTATACATCTTTTTTATATATTTATTGGAATTGAATAATTTTAATTGGAGATTAAAATAGACTCATATATGTATAACATATCCGAATATTATGTAAAAATACCAAGAAATGAATCTTGGGTGATAGTTGGAAGTTTGGATATAAAATTTGCCCCAAAAGTGTAAGTACACATACCATGTGTTCGATGTTTTGCCTAACATAACAAATGAACTCTAAAAATTATGAAAATTTAATTCCATATTATTATATATGTTTATTGATATTGGGTGGAATATCATATAATGTTATGATGTAGAGAAATTATGAAAATTCCTGGAAGTTGACTAAACGATGGTTGAGCCTATAGGGCAGATTTGCTATGTATTAAAGAAATGGGAATAACTTGCTCTAGGAACCTTCAGATGATGTTTCGTCAGTTGTATTGGAAATCTAATACGATAATACTTGGAGTACCAATAAGAAATGAAAGCATGTTTGGTATATGATTTGAATATATAACTATCTTGACATGAATTTAGATGGAACTTCATCTATGATAAGTGATGTGAATGGAATCATATGATGCTTATGAATTGAGTTGAGTTTAAGTTACTCTTTGAATTGTTGATATTCTTATGATGTTACTAATATTATAAGAATGATAGGAAGGGAAGAAGAACTGGATGAATAAGTGTCAGACAAAGGAAAAGGGAAAACCTATTAAATTACCAAGGTGAGTGTACTTATGATTGTTTCATTTATACAAATACATGAATGATATGATTATATGAATATAGCTCGAAGAGCAGACATACTATTGCCAATGGGAAGACATACTATTGCCAATGGGAATACTTACTATTGCCAATGGGCAGACATACTATTGCCAATGGGAAGACTTACTATTGCTAATGGGCAGAATTACTTGGGTCTTATGATCCGGGATCTTTATTTCCAACGGGCAGGATTATTGGATTTTATATCCATAGATTTGATATAGTACTGTTATCTCATTGTAGGGAAAGAGTACCTTATTAAGCTTAATGCTTGCAGTTTATAATTTAACATTTTCAGGTTTGTATGCTGCCAACTAGGGTACTATATGATCAGTGATTTTGAGAGTTGCACTGTTAATTTGAGTTGGGGTATAGATATAGGGATTTGTCATTGTCACACTGAAGGTTTTACTACACTCACACATTGTATATATTGAGTTAGCAGGGGTTGAGTTGATGATTGTAATATTTAATCATAGATACTCAGAGTATTGTATGTCTGCCTAATCATGACTCTGATGTTGATTATGTTACGGCACAAATAATATTATTATGTTCATTATATAAATTAAACATGAAAATATTAATAAATGAATCACATTTCAAATGCACTGAAGATTATGATTTAATCATAATATAAATGAAATGACTAGAATAGATTTGGGTTTGGGGTATGATAGGTGGACTACTCCCACTGTCCCTGCCAATAATGTCACCAATCTCAAACCTGTGTCAGAGTAGACTGAGGATGAGTTTAAATGGAGTATATATAATTCCCGTGGCCTTAGCGCTATTTCTGGAGACATTACCCCCACGAATTTCATCGTATTATGATGTGCACCACGTCTAAAGATGCATGTGATATCCTCCAATTAACACATGAGGATACCAACGCGGTCAAGGCGTCTAAGTTACAAAATTTAACCGCCCAGTTTGAGACTATCACCATATGAGAGTCTGAGTGTTTTGATGGGTTTTATGCTAGATTGTTGGGTATTGTTAACACGAGTTTTAATTAGGGTGAGAAAATTAATGAGATGAGGGTTGTTAAAAGGATTTGGGGGTCACTCCCATACCATTTTATTCCTAAGTTCGATGTTTTAAATTCTTTGGGGATATTAGATACACTTAAGATAGAAGAACTCGTGGGAGATCTTCAAACTTATAATATCGATAAGTTTTCCAAAACCGTTAAGCTTAAGGATAGAGGGATTACACTTAAGGCATAATCTAGAAAGAATGATGAAGTGTCTAGGAAGAAGAAGAAGAAGAAGAAGAAGAAGAAGAAGAAGAAGAAGAAGAAGAAGAAGAAGAAGAAGAAGAAAGAGGGAGTTTGTGATTTCTAGTTTGAGGGGGAATTTGATTTTAATGATGTGGCCATATTTGCTAAAACTTTTAAAAAGTTTCTCAAATTTTCCAAAGAAAATTCTTCCAATAATAAGATGTTTGAGAAAAAAAAGAGGCCAATAAGAGTGGTGAGAAAGAGAAAGAGGAAGAGGAGAGATGTTTTGAGTGCGAGGGAAAAGGGTACAAAGCGTTTGAATGTTTCGCTATGCTAAAGAGAAAGGGAAAGAATGTTTCTATGCCAGCCACTCTTAGCGATAGTGATGAAGAGGTGAATGATTCTGGAGATGAATCATAACATGGTATGTGTGTCGCCTTTATGGAAAGTCACCTGAGCACACCTAGTTTGTCCCACGACGATGAGGACACTTGTGTACGTGAGAGCCCCGATGATGATTTGAGTGTTTTGAGTGAGTGTGAGAGTGAGGTTGAAATTTGAATAAGGAGTTAGATCTTATGGTGTTAGATTTGGAGAAGGAGATAGAAGTTTTGAGAGGATTTGAGGCATCAGCGAGTCAACTCGAGAAGGTGAAGGTTTCCTCGAGTGAGCAGTTGATCATCGTAGGTCGAGAAAATAGTAAAATTGAATCCCATGTTTTCCACCTCGAGAGAGATCTCGAACGATCCCGAGAGGTAAAGTCACTATAGAGGATACTACTAAGAAGGTAGGAAAAATGCTCCTCGATCCTGCTTTGGGTAATGTTGAGGGACTAGGAATAGGTCATGACGGTGTGTCCACTTCTCATGTTGCACCTGAGTCGGTTCCCGAGTTTGAGATATATTCATATGGCTCTTAACCTAACCCATCTAAGAAGGTAGGAGAGTACGTCCTAGACATTTCGTGAGAGGTGTTCCTAAGACCGTGTATATTTGCTCCCATTGTAAGAAGATACGACACCTTAAGGAATTCTATTTTAAGTTGGGTAGTATGTCACATAGATTTTTATCACGTGTTCCCACACATGCACCCACGCATGACACTTTGAATGATCCTATGCATCACATGAGAGAGTTTGCACATATTCGAGAGAAAGTTAAGTTTTTAGTCAAAACTTCACATGATTTAATGGATGTTTTTCGTAGGATGTCACCACCTTTGAAAAACTCCTCCATACCTAATGGTTGAGGTTTAGACTTGTTTGCTAGGATAGGATAGGATGATTTCCATGATGACATATTATGCCTATTACTGCTGTGTACCACTTTTGTATTTATTTTTTCCATTTTGATATATTTTTTTCAAAAACCTCAAAAAGATTTTGTTTTTTGAAAATTTTTAGAAAAATACAAAAAGATTTTTTATTTTTTGAAAAAGTAAATTGAAAAAGCCAAAAATATTTTATTTTGATAATTTTTTTGGAAAAGACAAAAAAGATTTTTGTATTTTGTTTTACACCGTTTATGGATAAACATTTAGGATGACCAAGTCACAACACCATTCCATATCCATGTGACTATTTGATAGTGTTTTGAGACGATACATCATTTCATCCATGTGCTTTATAATATTTGGAGTCATTAAGATAAGATTTGAGATTACTTTCTATATGTTTAACTCATGATTTTCTTTAATGCACACTTGCACGAATTTGTTTGATTATTGTACTTGTCTATCACATGTTGGTCAAAGTGTTTTCATCTCAATCATGTCTTTAAAAAGAACCAAATGCGATAAAACTTAACAATTAAAGTAGTGCATGAAAGAACCGTTGCCCGTGAGAAATTTGTTTACATATACAAAAAATGATGCAAGAACACGGGAAAGGGCTATGAAAGGTACACATATGCTTTGCAATTAATCCACCGTTTAAATCGGACCTAAAAAAGTGTGGTGTTGTAAAAAGTAGCCAAGGTTCAAAGAGTTTAAAAAGAGCCACAAAAGTGTGGCATTGAAAAAAATAGTCAAGGCCGAATTAGTTTAGTTTTATATTATCATTCAAAACAAAAGAATTGAATACAAAAATATATATATCAATGGGTTTGCACGTCCTGACAATATCTTGAAAAATTATTAAATATTTTTAGACGTTATTGGTGTGAAAATCATTTTAGACTTTGATTTATTGATTTGATTGAGTCGATGTTATTTGAATTCAACAATATTACACCTAAGGATGATTGTGAAGTTCATTCATTAGGACTATTCATATTCATCGTGCACATTTGTTATGACTGTTTGAGTTGATTTACCTACTGAATATGTTTACACCCATTCATATTGTTTCCACGATTTGGTTATGTTAGTGTAAATTCATGGCGTGTCTTGTGTTTCTAAAATTTCTTTGCTTGAAAAAATTTAAAAAATAAAAAAGAGTTTGTGAAATCCTTTTGAGTTTATCCTTGCAGAGCGTAATTGGTTTGCTATTTGTTATGCTTGTTGTGACACTCCGAGCTTTTTTTGGTTATTCTTTTCATTGTCTATTTCGAAAAAATAAAAAGGGGGAGAACAAATTATGAATTATGGGAGAGTGCGAGTTTGAATTATGGGGGAGATTTAAGATTTTACTTGATTTGATACTTGATTTATGCTATCTCATTTCAAACTTAATACATCATGAGGGTATTTGCTTTGTTTATTGTGTGAAGGAATTTGTATGATCATTTGGAAAGCACACAAAAGAAGCACAAGGAAAGCAAAGAGATGTGATTTGAAGAAATTTCAAAGTTGAAGATTTTCGAAGAATTTGAAAACTTGCATTTTTAGTACCTTTTCGCTTTTAAGTTGTATGGGAGGGTATTAGATTTGTACAGGATTTTTGTTTTGATAATTCGGATATTTTTATTTTGTACCAGCATAGACATATGGGGAGATTTGTAAGGACATAATTTCCATTGTCCGTAGTTTACATATAATATGTTGTATACAGCTACAACCGTCGAGGGAAGCTCAAGTTCATACATTCATGAAGACGGATCCGAATTTCAATTATCTTCAACATATGCGCGACATGAGGTATAATTTCATATAGAATGTGTTTACTTTTAGTAAATGTTTTACTTTGGTATTAGGATACTTTTCGAAACTATTTTTAAACAAAATGAGGCATTTTTCTAATTCAAAATAATTTTATAAGACTTGTAGGCGAGATTTTTAAAATAATATTTTCTCCCTCCTATCGTTCAAATGACAACTTCTAATGACATGTAATGTCGTTTGAAGGTTCGTTTCTTGCTTGCTTCAAACGAACCCGTACTTTTTGTTTTTTTAAAGGTCGTTTGTAAGGTCGCTCAAAGTTGCTTCTGACGACATGCAATATTGTTCAAACGACTTAGAGATGTCATTCTAACGACCTCTCGCCTCAAGTTTTTTTATCAGCTATAAATATATGTTTTGAAGACGTTTTTCATTAAGACTTTTTATACACGAATTTCTTTTTGGCAGACCTTTAATCTTCATCTTTTTAGGGTTAAAACCTTGTTTTTGATTCACCAAAACAACCCAATTCTTTTGTGAATCATTTGTGGAACCCAAATCACTTATGTTGAAGTTTATCTTTGTGGAGCTGCATGCTGACGACTGTGATCATTGGGGATACTTGAGGGTGTCCACTGTTGAGGGACGACTGCAGTCATTGAGGTTCTCTAAGGGATCTTTGCTAGATAATAGGTTGTGGTCTATGTGGGTCTACTGTGGTAAATTCATTGCAAATTTCATTATATTTGTAAGTTGCGATTTACGTTATATAGTGAAATAAAGGTTTTACCCGAAAGGATTTTTTTCCTGAACCTCAAAATTTGTGATTATTTGAATTTGCATATTTGATTTATATCACATAGATGCATGATTAGGGTTTAATTTATTTGGATCAAAGATTTACTGGTTTAATTTATTGGGATCAAAGATTGACTCTAATTAAATAATTTTAAAATTGAAAATTTGCGAATTAAATTGATAATCGATACCACACAACATTATCACCAAAAAATCAGGGGGAGTATGCACCCACCACCACAACAACAAAAGTGTTGTTATGATTTATGAACCCCGAAAATCATAATAATATGAAAAATTGAATAAATCCAATTAATGAAAAAATAGAAAAATCAAA
This sequence comes from Sambucus nigra, assembly GCA_949130495.1. Taxonomy (NCBI): domain Eukaryota; kingdom Viridiplantae; phylum Streptophyta; class Magnoliopsida; order Dipsacales; family Adoxaceae; genus Sambucus; species Sambucus nigra. Next base: position 624,839,888 of record OX422210.1, on the reverse strand, counting down.
GAAACCAAAATTTGATTCACTATATATATATATACTAAATGAAAAAAATGAAAGGAACCCTTGAATCATCATAGAATAAACCCTATAAAACTGAATCAAATCTTTGATAGAGTTACGAAAATAACGAATTTGGTGTATGAGAATAATAGATTGGTGAATCGGTTTCTAGCATAGAAATCAATTTGATTAAATCAAATCATTGATAGACTTATGAGAATAAGGGATAAGGTTAAATCAAATCTAATCTCGATTTGGTTTGATATTCGTCCATTGATTTAATCAAATGTGTCAACGAGATTTGATTTAATGAAATCGATAGAGTCATGAGAGAAACGACCGAATATCAATGGAAAATAGAGAGAGAAAGTACCTTACATCAATGGTCGAATATCAATGGAGAACTGCTTTGCGTTAGAGCTGCTACGTGAGAACTGTTGGATAGGTTTTGATCGTGCTTCTTTTTTTCCCCTTTTTTACATATAGCGCTAAAATCTTAACGCGAAAAATGGCGGGAAAATGAAATTTTTCTACAACACGTCTATTGAAAGAGTCATTAGATTAACTACGACACGTCCTAAAGTGTTGTCTTCCATAATAACACGCCTTATTTATTTTATATGTCGTGATCTTTCCAATAGCCAAATTATTTATAACATGCTACACGAATAAGTTGTCATTAAGTATTATCTAGGACACATTTTTATGAACTATTGTAAAAATTAAGTCGTGAAAAGCACTTTTACTTGTAGTGTTTTCTTTTACCTGATCAACTACTTTCTATTAAACACACAGGAGCACGCATACACGTCTCATAGAGAGAGGAACAAAAGGTTATAAGATAATAGATAACAAAGTTACATAGAGAAGATTGGGGACCGTGTCGGATTTGGGAAAAAAATTGATGGCTTTAACGACATCAAAACTTGAAGTCACCCAAGAATTGTCCCCTTCTTTCCTTATCAAGTGGTGTTCTCTCACTTCATTTAATGTGAAACAAAATACTTTTGCAAAATTTATATATAAAAAAAGAAAGACATTTTTATTTAACCTTTACACCAAAAGTACTTAACAAATGAAGCAGTTATTTTTATTTTTTTTACTGTTTTTTCTTTAAAAAATAGTACATATTTTTTAATATAAAAAAAGTCCAATAAAAAATTATAAATACATTATATATAAATATATGTTAACATTATATTTGTTAAAATACAATAAGATAAGACACAAAATCATATATTTTTACTTAATACAAACCAATTAAAAAATTACACAATGCGATTATGGATCATTTATTTTTTAACTACCATGATTACGACTCAAATAAAACGCGACGTGGTATGAAGTCGCATTTTTTTCATACCGCTGATGCAGACCATTTTTTATTATTTTAAAAATAACTTTTTTACTATCTTAAAAAAATTGGTATGCGTTAACATTATGTATAGGCGATCCGATACCCTATACATAACGCTGGCGAAGACCCTTTTTTTAAATAGCACACAAAAAAATCAGATAAAAAATAATATTTCTTTTTAGGAAAAAAGGTCCGCGCCAGCGGTATGTATAGGTGCTCGGACCACTTATACATACACCATTTTTTTTTAAAGTAAAATATTTTTTTACTGTTTAAAAAAAATGCTCCGCTTCAGCGGTATATATGGACGTTCCGACAACATATACATAACGTTAGCGCAGACCTTTTTTTTAAATACCACACAAAAAAACTCAACTAAAAAAATAATTTTTCTACTATTTTAGAAATGGTTCGTGGCAGTGGTATGTATAGGTGGTCGGACCACTTATACGTACCATTGGTGCGAACCGTTTTTGTTAAATAGTAAAATATATTTTTACTATTTAAAAAAAATGGACCAGCGGTATGTATAGGCAGTCCGACAACCTATACATAATGTTGGCACGAACACTTTTTTTTAAATACTACACAAAAAAAATTCAACTAAAAAATAACTTTTCTACTATTTTAGAAAAGATGCTCCGCACCAGCGTTATGTATAGGTTGTCAGATCACTTATATATACTATTGGTACGAACCATTTTTTTTAAATAGTAAAATATTTTTTTACTATTTAGAAAAAAAAACGGTTGCTTGCCTCAACGTTATGTATAGGTTGTCGGATCCCCTATATATACCGCTGGTGCGGACTATTTTTCTTTAAATAGTAAAAAATATTTTACTATTTAAAAAAAAATGGTTCGCACCAGTGGTATGTATAAATGGTCCAACGATCTATACATACCGCTGGGGCGTACCATTTTTTCTAAAAATAGTAGAAAGATTATTTTTTTAGTTGAGTTTTTTTGCGTGGTCTTTAAAAAAAATGGTCCGCGCCAGAGTTAGGTATAGGTTGTCGGACCGCCTATAATAACATTGGCACTTACCATTTTTTTTAAGATAGTAAAAAAATTATTTTTAAAATAGTAAAAAATGATTCGCGCCAGCAGTATGAAAAAAAATACAACTCCATAGCACGTCGCGTATTATTTAAGTCATAATCATATTGTGTAATTTTTTAATTTGTTTCTATTAAGTAAAAATATATGATTTTGTCTCTTGTCTTGTTGTATTTTAACAAATATAATATTAACATATATTTTATTACATATATTTATATATAATGTATTTATATTTTTTTATTGGACTTTTTTTTATATTAAAAAAACTGTACTATTTAAAAAAAATAAAAAACCATTTTCATAATGCTAAGTACTTTTGGTGTAAACGTTAAATAAAAATGTTCTTTTTCTTGTATGTAAATGTTGTAAAAGTGTTTTGTTTCAGTTAAATAAAGTGAAAGAATACATCAAATTTTGATGTAGTTAAAGCCATCAAAAATAATTCCTTCGGATTTTATGAGTGTGATGTAGCTGATTTTTCCTATTTGTTTATGCTTTAAATATGTGCTCCGTCAATAACTATAATTTCTGGTATCTATCATCAATAGTTGTTCACCTGTTTCTAATCTTAGAATTTACAAAAGTCAGGTTTGGATGCATTAAAAAAGTGCAATGTTTAGTAGGATTTTAGTTGAAGCAACAACTTTTTTTTTTAATGTTTAATCTAGGAACAGTTGTATTCAAATTTTTATATAGACCGTTAAAGAATTTCAACCCAATAATGAGGATGTATTAAAAGTGAGAGATATAAAAAGAAATTGTGGATTAAAATAAAAATACCCTTAAGGGTTTGTTTGGCTCGAAGTATAATGCTTTTAATCGCGGTAAAAAGTAAGATGATAAAATATTTTTCCATATATTTAAAGTTAAATTTTTGTTGTTGGGTTGAAATTATGAAATGAAAGAAAATTTAACTTTAAATAGATAAAAACTTATTTCATTATATTACTTTTCACCGCGTTAAAACCTATTTTACTCCAAACCAAAAGGACCCTAAATAAGAAAACACTCTTCAATTATGACTCACATTTAATAATTTTATTTTATCTGACCTCTTTCTCACCGCATCAAACATGGCATGGGGTAATCAGTTATATCCTTATATAAAAGTATGGCGAATTGAAATGGAGCCTACATTTCGCAATTGAAAATGAGTTGTATAACAAGGAGGAGAAAATGGAACCTATCCTCGTGTTATAACATTGAACTACATAAAAAGGATTAGTCTATTTCAAATGAAGTCGCTACTTCAATATTCTACTGGTATTTCAAAGGGTATTGTTGGATGAATCCAAATATTCTATCAACAGCCCCTCTGATTCTATTTGTACTTAATGAAGTAAACCAAACAAAAAATGATTATTGTAACCTTGTTGTAAAACCCACGCATAACATAAAAAATGGAACCGGACAGTTAACACCTAAGAGTTTATCTCGGATAAAACTCTAAAGCATTGCAGATACAATAAAATGGAAGATTTCTATCTCAGTTAAAAAAACACAGCGGATACAAAAAAACACAACAGATACAAGTTCAAACAACAGATACTCTGTCCATGAAATAAAAAAAGAAAGAGAAAAAGAAAAAAACAGCCCAAAATCATTTCTTACCAAAACAGGAAAAAAAACGCTAGTGAAATAGTCATTCAAGACAACAAATTATATTTGAGAAGCTCATTTCAACAATTTTACCAGTCCGTCACCGTTCTTCATCATCGCACCTGTAATGAATAAATAAGGATTCAAGCAATCGGTAAGCCAACTAAATACATGAAATATTAATTGGAAATATACTAGATGTCAAGAAATAATATAATAATAACTTTTTTTATTTGAAACAATAGGAATTAACCGGAAGTGAAAATAATGTTGCAAATTCATTATCCCTCATCCAATCAGAGAACGCGAAAGAATATCAGAAAATTGAACAAGATGATAAAATAAAATGGGACTGTACATCTAATTTTTTTACAGAAAAGAAAGGACTCAGTTATGACAAAATTATTAATACTAAATATGTATGACAAGACATAACGTTTGTGTATTTGATTTGTAGGTATTTTATTCACAAGACGAGTTACCCGATTGGTGTAAATCTGTTGAAAAAACTTGTGGAATAGTTGTGTGCATTAAAAAATCAAATAATCCAAAGTGTGGTCGACATAGACGAGTATTGTACGGTTGTGAAAGGGGAGGCGAGTACAAACATAGCTGGGTTAAACCAGAAGTGAAGAAGAACAACAAGCATAAGCAAATTAGAAGAACCGAAACCAAAAAGTGCGGTTGCCCATTTTTTCTTAAAGGGTCAAATTGCCAGTTGATGATTAGTGGAAACTTAATGTTATATGCGGTTCTCTTAATCATCCACTTAAGAAAGATATCACACTTAAGGGACGTTAATATATAGGGAGACTGTCTAAAGTGGAGGAGAATATAGTGTATGATACGAGCATATACAGGGTTAAACCATGGGATATCCTTAGAGTGATTAAAAAACGGTATCCATGCAATGCATCAACTATTGAAACAATATATAATTTTAAAGCAAAGAACCAAATTCTTGAGAAGCAAGGGAGAATAGAAATGCAACAGTTGATGTATATACTGGATACTAAAAATTACATGGAACATAACAGAAGAGATCTAAATACAAATGAGGTGTTAGACATATTCTTTGCACATCCATATTCCACAACCCTTGTAAAATGCTTCCCGACAATACTTTTGATGGATTGTACTTACAAGACCAACCGACATGAGATGCCCTTATTATAGATAGTTGGCGTTACATCTACGAAAAAGACTTTTATTGTTTGTCACACATATCTTAAACTGGAGAAGGAAAATATTTTTACATGGGCATTAGGTTATTTAAAGGATATTTTACGCCAGTCTGTAATCCCTTTCGTAATTGTCACAGATATAGAGTTGGCGTTGATACATTTTTTCTCTACACATCAACAGTTATGGTGTATTGAATACATTTTCACTTGCATATATGGGGTTAATAAACATCGGATCTCTTAACAGGAAAAGAAGTCCAAATAAAAGTGCACGTTTCAAATGGAGAAAATCATTAATGTTTATTGTGTTTTTGGAAGCTTAACATATGAACCCATATCATATTCACATATCTATTTTATAATATAAAAACGAGGTCTCCTCCCCCATTATGTAACACGTGGCTTTTCATAATTTGAAGACATTTGCTCCTTATAGGTCTGTACCTGTAATTACTATTTGTGCCTCTATCTTTAATCTAAAACCCTCGAATTATTGCCTTGAAAAACCCAAAGTGTCTCCTAAACTACACGAACTCCTTATACATGGAACATACCCATTTATAACCCCTTTTTTTTTTATTGTAAAGAGCTGGCATCCCATGAACTTCTCCACACTTTCCTTTGTGCTATTATTCACACATCTCCCTTCCACCTTTTCCCCTTCATGGCTTTTTTAAGCCTCCAATATATATACAAGACATATGATTATACTCTCTCCAATATTTTTTTTTTGTTTGTATCTACTGGTCATGTGTTGAGGGGATCTATCTTGGAATTCCCCTTCGATTCAGCAACCCTTGCGAGTGCTTCTTCCAACTCTTTTATAGCAACAAATTCTTCTTCCAATAAGAGGGATAATCATAAGCATAACGGAGTAAGTCTATGTCGGAGACTTACGCATTCACGTCAGCATTAATTGAGAATGAAGAACAAAAGATGGATATTCTACGCATTTGATGTTTAAATGAAATTTCATAATTTATAGCTTCATATCCAGTGGTAATTAAAATCTTAAAAATTGGAGTTTGTGGATGTTACTTGGATGATTTACATATTGGATGGAAATAAAATTTTATACTAAAGGAAATAATAATTTACACTTTAAACCCAAGCCTTTTGAATCCAAGTTGAATATTATAACTTTTCAAGCTCCAATTTTTATTCTTTGATGTTTTTCTTTTGTGAAAGGTGTAGTTTGTTCTTCTACCATACTACGATAGTGTATAAAAAATATGCCCGGTATTTTATTTTTCTTGTACACACTTATGTAGATGTTGAGAAGTCTAATTTGTTGGTTAAAGTGTCACATAGAGTTTCGATGCAATAGTTTTGATATATGAAGAAGTCGTTCATGCCACTATTTGTCTTGAGGGTACGGAAGTATTAAACTAAAGATATATATGTTTTACGTATATTTTTGTTGCTTTTGTTTTTTGTTTGTTTACTTTTCAATAGGGACTTACATTAAAAAAATCATGAGGTTATTTTTTTGTTTTGTTTATTTGATTTGCCCCTATACTTTTATATATTTGATATTGAGTGAATTAAATGCATTTTTTTTTTATGTTCAGCTCATTTTGAAGTCCCTCTTTTATTTTGCTCCTCTGATTTTCTTTTCAAAATCCTATATATGAACTAGCTTCAATTTTATAATTTAATTATGAATTAAGTATGCCTTTGGTTAGTGCTTTCATTACCAATACTCATTTTATGCATTGTGAGGAAGAAATAATATAAAACAAAGCATTGAGAAGATATTTAGTGGCCATTTCTCTAGGATCAATATCCCATTGGCCATTTAAAGTTATAAAGTGATAATGAAACTTAAGAAGGGTGAGGGTGGCTCACAAATCATGTTTTTCAAACTTTATGACACGAAAATGGTCTATTTAAAACACGACACGAATAAGGCCTATTTAAAAACACGACACGATATGAAAGCACAAAACGAGATAACTAATATGATTTGTAATTTGACATGAAGACGACACGATATGGGAATTATATCTTAATGAGATTAGTTTGGAAATTATAGGAATATACAGCCGCAATCAAATTACATGTAGGTTTGAAACCTAATTATCTAAATTATTGGATAGCCTTTGGATTATTGATATGTTCATAACCAAGGACCTGCGAATATTGTGAAAATTTCCCTAGAGATATAAAAAAAAAGTCAACTATATTTCTTTTTCATACTTTCAAAAGGTTTCGGGGTGAATGAAAGCTTGTTAACATTGGAAACATGTATAAACATGATCGTAGTTGTTGTTCGTGTTAAAGATCCATTATTTTATGTTAGCTATAATATGATTATATCTTTTACATGAATTAAGAAATCATAAAATTACACTGCAAGGAGAAATAAATGAAAGAGAATCAATTGGAGAGTTATTATATTATATGTCATGTACTACATAAAAGATTTTTTATTCTCAATACTATATTAGTTGATAATCATTTCTTTCATATCAAACGTTTTACATTGACAATTAGGGGTGCAGTACTTTATCCTATGGCGTGAGTAATGGATTATACCTAATTTTTGCTTCTTCCCCACATGTTTTTTTCCCCATTTCATCATAAGTTTTTGATGATCTTTTGCATGAAATAACGCAGGTTACTTGGAAATATTGTCAAAATACAATTTATCACATACTATAGTGCATGTCAAATTTCTTATTTTTCATATGGGTGATATTCACATTCATGTCAAAAAGTCAATTATCATAGTGTATTGACATCTTTTTACTATATTTTTATTTCCACCTCCATGTATGATAATTTTTTGGTATTTGTAACTTATAATTATAATCACAGTGTTGACTATATACAATTCTACTATGATATTAAATTCTATTACTGATAGTTATATAGTGCCCGCGAATCACGCGAGGCTAAAAATTAGTGATAGGAAATTTTCCCATGCAACTCATAATTGATGATAAAAAAACAAGAGAATTAGAGAGGCTTACATTATGGGAAGATTAAAAATCTTATAAAATTTAAAATTGTTTTAACAAAATTAAAAAATACTTTGTCGTGAATGTGTCAATGAACCTAACGTCTTTAATTGTATCAAGTTTTCTATAATAGAAAAATAATATATACAAAAAACTTCTTTAATGAGGATTTCTATCTCCATTAATATATGATGCCATATGATCAAGTTTTAGAAATTTCTATAAAAAATTTCACATAGAAAAATTTCTTTGTGACGTGAACAAAGGTAATTAGACCACCCATTTCAGAAAGATCAATCCATTGAAAATAGTATTTTGTGAACTTTTCTGTTAATCTGAAAAAAAATGGACACATCACATTAGGAAGGAATTTTGATATAGATTACTTCTACTTATACCTTATAATTTAAATCTATTAGTTGTACTGAATGAAGGTTACCATGAATCTAACTAATTGAAGTATTACAAATTGAATATCCCGTTACGATCATCAACGCTTCAAGCAATAGTATGCAAATATTATATTAAGGGTGTGTTTGATAACATTAATTTTTCATGGAAAATACAATATATGGAATTATTTTCCATCTTTTTTGTGTTTGAAAAATAAAATTTTCTATGGAATTAATTTCTTTAAAATATAATATATGGCCACCTTTTCCACAAAAGCTGAAAATAAAAAAACGACACCTGACTTGTTTTTTATTTTCCAGGTAAAACAACTCTGAGGTTCATCATACTCCAGACTCGTTCCCGCTCCCGACTCTTTCTCTCATTCCCATCTCTCATCTCTACTCTCTACTCCACAGGTTCGTCCCCATTTCTCTGCTCAATAGGTTAGATTTGAATGCACATATTAGGTTTACAGATTGATTGAATGCACAGATTAGGTTTATCTATTGAATCTATAGTTTCGATTAAATCTATTGAATGCATAGATTAGGTTTGTCTATTGAATCTATAGTTTCGATTCAATCTGTTCAATCTATAATTGATTTAATCGATTGAATGCACAAATTAGGTTTATCTATTGAATCTATAGTTTCGATTCAATCTATTGAATGCAGATATTAGGTTTATCTATTGAACCTATAGTTTCGATTCAATCTATTGAATGCACAAATTAGGTTTATCTATTGAATCTATAGTTTTGATTCAATCTATAATCGATTTAATTGATTGAATGCACAGATTAGGTTTATTTATTAAATGCACGATTATAGATGTTTGAATGCACAGATTCAATCCACATATTCAATCGATTGAAGATTATATGTAAATCAATCCATCAAATATCGATTATATATAAATCAGTCCATTTATGTAAATTGAAAAATTGAATAGGTTATAGTTACGAAATGATCGATTATGAACTGTAGTTATGTTTTCATTATGAACAGTAATTATGTTTTGAGTTATTATGAACAGTAGTTATGTTTTGAGTTATTATGAACATTAACTATGACTTAAAACCCTAACTAAATGATCGATTATTTACAAATCTATTCAACGACTCAAAAATTTCTAGGTTAGAGTTTTGAGTTATTATGAATGGTAGCTATGTTTTATGGTGTATGTTGAATTTGTGTTGTCTTGTATATATTTACGCATATTTATAATCATATAATTTTTTTTTATTTTGATAGTGTGTAGAAGGATGGAAGGACACAACTTGGATCCGCACATATTAGCGGGTGCTTTTTGGATGTTGGTTATTCAAGCGGTAGTAATTTACCGCATCAATTATAATCGCTGCCTACCTAGGGCTCCTCATTCTATTTGGGGTCGTCATCGATAGATATTACATCATCGAATGTTTGGTTCAAGTGATAGAGTTTGCCACGAACTACTTAGGATAAAAATGGGTTCATTTCATAGGTTGTGTACTCGATTATGAACGTATGGGTTGGTCGATAGTCGTTATGTGTGTGTTGAGGAACAAATAGCAATTTTTCTCAATTTGGTGGGCCACGATCACTGCAATCAAGTTCAAGGTTTCACATGTTTTCGATCTGGACAAACAGTTAGCTACTACTTTCATCGAGTGTTAAGTTCTTGCCTTGAACTCTATAGAGATGTTATCATGAATGCTACCACTAATAACTCGCCTTATGATAAAGACAACATTCGTGATTGGTATCATTACTTTGAGGTTAGTTGTTTGATAATTATACCATTGATTCTAATTAAAGTACATTTATATATGTTACTTTTAAAAATAAATTTATGTCATTTAGGATGTTGTTGGCGCTATAGATGGCACTCATATTGCTGCAAACGTTCCATTGGATCAACAATCTAGTTATCGTAATCGAAAAGGAGCGATATCTCAAAACGCTTTAGTGGCATGCACGTTTGATATGAGGTTTACATACGTCCTTACTGGTTGGGAGGGATCTACCCATGACAGTCGATTGTTGAGGAGTGCGATATGGCGTGAAGGACATAGGTTGACCAAACCTAGGGGTACGTATATAATCAACCCCTTTTCCACAATTTATAATAATAGTTACTTAAAAATTAATTTTGATCATTTTTTGATAGGTAAATATTATCTTGCCGACACGGGGTTCCCTATAGTTCCAGGATTTCTCGCACCATATCGTAAGACCCGTTATCATCGGAGAGACATTGAGGGCCACCGTCCAGAAAATTATAAAGAGTTATTCAACTCTCGACATCCCGGTCTCCGAAATGTTATTGAAAGAACCATTGGTCTGTTGAAAAAGAGATTTGCCTACCTTAGACATCAACCATTCCATGATATTAATACTCAAGCAAAGATTGTTCTTGGTTGTTGTGCTCTACGTAATTTTATACGTATTGATGATATGGACGATCAGTGCAATGAAGATGAAATTAGCGATGACGAAGTTAACCCCCCGCATTTGGATATACCAGAAATAGCATCGCTCAATGCTCAAATCACCCTGTCCACTCAATCTTCATGGACTATCCATAGAGATGAAATGGCAAATCTAATGTGGGACGAATACGATCTGAGATATGAGAGAGTGGATTACATTGATTGAGATAAATCAATTTGTAATGAGAGTTACCATTACCTTATATACATATTTTGTTACAAAAGTTCTATTATAAAAGTTTATAATGAGAGTTACCATTACTTTGTTTAGCTTTGATTGCTACTGAAGTTGTTATAAAAGTGTGGGATTACTTTGGTTTTTCTTTAATACCTGCTTGGTTTGGTCTTTCTACCGAAGTTTTGCTTTAATACATGCTTGGTTTGGTTTTGCTACTGAAATTGTGGGATTACTTTGGCTTGATTACTTTGGTTTTGCTATTGAAGTTTTGTAACATATTACTTTGCCTTGAATACTTTGTTTAGCTCAGTGCTTGTTGGTTTGAAATTTAGGAGTTCTTTTGTTGTTCTAGATTGGTAAACTCGGTTAGAAAGTGTCAATATTTATGGTAAAAGTGTTAATAAAGGATGTAAATCCCTTTTTCGAAATCTAGTACTGTCATGGGTACTATTATGTTAGCTATAAATCTAGTATAGAAGGCCAGAGCTAAAGTTGATTACTAATTGTTCAATGTTGGAATTTCCTTGCGAGCCCATTGATTATAGCATTGGTCAATAACTTGGAATGTGAATTCCAGACTGTAATACCCCGTAATTTTAAATGACTTTTAAAATGGATTATATTTTAAATTAATGGATTAATTAGATTTTCTTATTAATTAATTCATTCGGGTTTATCCAGACGACGGATATTAAAGTGGATGATTCTGAATATTACTTAAAGATATTTAGGTAATATATGAATGTGATGCATTGATATGACTGTATGATATAAATTCGATAATTTATATTTTTAGTCAGACGCGGTTTGGGACATGTCGGGACTAGTTTATTAAAAAGGAAATTTATTTTATATCGAACTAATAGTCATTTCGACTGCGTCGTTGCGTCCGGAAGGTTCGATAGAGTCAGAAAAGTCTATTTGGATGTTAATTTTGAGTCTCGGGTCATTTGGGAATGAATAGACAACCCGAAAGGGCATTTTGGTCATTTTTCTAGGGGGGATGAATAGTGATTTCGGATTTGAAACTATTATAAGTATTAGTAGATTAAGTGTATGGGGGTTATTCATCTCCTCTTCACAAATAAGAGCAGCCATCTTCCTAGAGAGGGTGTAAGAGTGCTTGGGAAGGGAAAAGTCACTTGGGAAGGAGAAGAACAAGAACCAAGGTTCACCACCACCAACCACCACCGGAGTTTGACCGGAGAAGGGACAACCAACTGAGATATACTACACCAAAGGATCAGACCTACAACAAAGGCAAGTGTTTGATAATGGCAATTTAAGTTTGTATATTGTCCATGTTAGAATAGTATGAAAAGAGAAGATTATTCATGTTTGGAAGAAATAATGAAATGATTAAATGGATTTCTGGAAACTGAAATGATATAGGAATTTAACTCATGTTTTAGGATGATATTAATCCACGAAATAGTCATGAATCTGTTGAAGAAAGTATTAAAACCATTGATATGTTCTTGAAGATGTTATGTTAATAATTTCTGGAAATAAGGAGATAAACATGCTTTTTAATCCAATCCCTTGATGATTCTAGGATGTTTAGAGTACTGGAAATCGTTCATATATGTTGGCATATCATGTGGTAATAATTATAACTCATTTTGGAGGTTAATATGAAGGTTTGAATGAGTAAAAATGGTGAAACCCGTAGTTGCTGAAATGCCGAAAAACCAGGCTTGGACCTGAGTGATCGATCGATCGACCTCTACCTTTGATCGATCGACCTCCCCAGATTTTGTAAAGTTGTTTCTTTCTAAATGTTGATTCTTATACCAAACCTTTTGTGAATCTTTGGTGATTATTATTTGGAGATTATGGGACCTAGAAAACATCAGTAAACCCTTGATAAGATTTGAATTAATTTGATTTGGATTCGAGTGATTTAAATGATGAAAATTATATTAAATTGAATTTCGATTGCTAGATTCATTCGTTAAAATTTAAAATGGGGATGGATGAGGATTTAAGATAGGACCAGTTGGGTTATTTAATATAACACCTGGGTATCCTTAAGTTTACAAGAGGGTTTAATCCTAAGTGAAAGAATATGTGTTTATAAGAGATTCGAAACTATCGATTTTAACCTTAATTAAAAAGGAGAACTAAACTCGTAGTAGTTCGGGAGAAATGATGCTATGGACCAGTAGGATATTAGTGACTTCTTACTGAATATATGTTGAGGAAAAACCTATTTGAATCTTATGAGATGGGAGCTTAGAACACATTTGATTGAAAGAGGGTATGAGGTTATCCCGATCGCATAGTTGAAGTTTTCGGACCTCATCGATCGACAAAGTTAAGTAGTAGTGTATTGGAGGGGTTCCTTGTTTGGATATCGCTTTGCGAGACGCTCCGCGCATGAACCTTAACGACGTCGGTAGTGGAGAGATGTTATAGGTTGCGAGGATAATTAAGTTATGAAGTAAAGATATGATATTTTAAAAGAGATATAATGCTACGTATGGGAAATATCTTAGGGTAGTGATAATTACCTTATTGATATTATATTATAGGTATGATAATACCTATTTGATTGATTGTTGATTTATGTGTATGACATACCTAGCTTACTTGCTATCGGTGGGAGGTTTACGCGTAAGGGAAGTCATAAACTGATGAATCCATGGGATCTTTGATTTGTCGCTCGAGAACATAGGTCTATGAAAGACTTATCGGGGAGTTGATAAGTCCGCTGACTGTGGGTACGTAGGTATGTGCGTGACCCAAGGATACAAGAACTATGTTCTCCTCCAATTTGTTTGTTGTTGTTTATGGTTCGTGGAATCTTACCAAACCTGTAGTCCCCTATTCGGCGACCTGCGATGATGGGACATGATAGCAAAGTAATGCATTGCACCACAGCTGTGTCTCGGGGTGCTGTATTATATATGAATATATATATATATATAATGGATTAAATGGTTACATAAATATATTGTGGTTAAATGTATCTACGGTGATAATTGTAGATAACGGTGAATAGAGAAAGATAATTGAATTAAGTTAATAAATGTTGATGCTTATAGAATTGAAAAGCTTAACTCATGTTAATGAGAAACGGTTCATAGTAATGAGTAAGGATTCATGTTAATGAGAAACTAATCATATAAAGAAGAAATGTAAATGCATAATAAGGTGGCGTATGGTATGGGACATACGGGGATTATTATATGGTATTGGAATTATAATATGGAGACTAGAAAGGAGGAACCATTAACTAGGAGGTTAATAGGAAACGTTAAGTGTGCACTCTAGTTGAGAGGTGAGAATGGCAAGTGAGAGTTGGATCTAACATGTACATAATAAATGCTTTATTGCACTTGTTAAATACTTGCTGTTTTTAAAATAATCTACACATTCGGGCTCTGACCCATTTCCTTGCATATTTTCTCTTCTATTGTATCTCTATATCGTGTGTCCAGCAACAGGGACGCCAACCATAGTTGATTTTGACGAGCTATGGAGGTTTTGCTTAGACGCTTGTCATCTTTTGATTCACATTATTCTTACATAGGTCATGTCGCCCAAAGGATTTCAGTTATCATTTTCTGTCGGAGTTAAATGCTATTGTATTTGTGTCCTTTTAATACATTTAACATTGTTGGGATTATTGTAAAGGATTTATATTATTTGGGAATGTTTATTCCAGTTGCATTTAAATTCTTTTGAGTTATTTATTTAGTGATCTGTGTTGTAGAATAAAATGTGTTGTGTTATTCTTAAACTGGAAATGGATTTTGTTAAATTAAAATTTGAAAAGTTTTTAACACCAGCTTAATTGAGTTTTTGGGTGAGTTGTAAATGTTTTCGACAGTGATGATAAGAATGAGCCAACTGTATATTCTGTTTTATTTTGGTATGGGACTGGCCACCCGGTATTTAATTAGGCGGGGTGTTACAAGTGGTATCAGAGCATCAGGTTCTAGTGTCCTTTAGGATCTGTACGGCTTATTGTGTCTTCAGCTTAGCGTTCTTTGATGTAGAGCCCTATGAGTAGGATTATTTCTTTTCTATTTACGCTTACGATCTTCAGCTATTTTGAGATATCAAATACTGATAATGTTCTCTCGTTTCAGATGCCTCCTCGATGTGCACCTCAGCCCGCCCCAGCTCAGGGTACAATGACTGCAGCCGAAGTTGCTGCAATTGTCGCTCAGGCAGTCAATGCTGCTGTAGCTGCTATTCAGCAGACTCCCGCACCGGCACCAGTTGTGCCACCCGCGCAAGGGCAAGTGTTTCCTACTACATGGGAACGAGCGAGGGATGCCTTTCAGAAAGCGCACCCACCCGAGTTTCAGGGAGGATCAGATGTTGTGACTGCTAGCCAATGGAAGAAAGATATCCAACGGCACTTGAGAATGATCGAATGCACTGAGGTTGAACGTCAAATACTAGCCACATTCAAGCTAGTCGGGGCAGCTTTGCAATGGTGGGAAGCTACGACCACTATGGAGGAGAGGGACACAATGAATATCCAAGACTTTTGGATACGGTTTGATGGGAAGTATTTTCCTTTCGCTATCCAGACAGAGATGAGGCGGAAGCTACTTGATTTGAAACAGGGAGAGAAAACTGTGGCGGAATATGAGGAAGAGTTTACTAGATTAACTAATTTGGGACCAGCTGAAGTACCTACTGAGGAGAGGAGAGTCCTAATGTTCACTAATGGGTTGAATAATAAAATTCGCCAACATTTATTGGGGAATCTTTCACTACGTACGTATGCAGATGTTCTTAATGCTGCAATGCTCCACTGTCAAGATAACCGCTTCCATAATCAGGGTGTCAAGCGGGGGTTTGGGTCAGGCCTGCAAGGCAAGACTATTGGGGGCAGTTCTAGTGGGACTCAGCCAGGGCAGAGTCATCAGCGTCAGAGTGAGCAGGGTTCCCAGACAGGGGACTATGCTAAGCGTTTGCGATCTGGAGATTCTCGATTTGAGGATAGAGGTGTTGGGCAAGGACAACAGGGCCATCAGGGCCAGAAGCAGGCTCATCAGGGTCAAGGGAAGGGAGGTAATGGCCAGCAGGTTCGGGGTCAACAGGGGCAAGGTGGTGGAAAGTTTGCGGGAAAATGTTTCGTGTGTGGCAAGTATGGCCATAAACGTCAAGATTGTCCTGAGAAAGATAAATTCCCTCAGCAACCACATGCTCGACAGGAGCCACAGGTACCAGTGTTTCCACCAGCTGTTCTCCCAGCTCCAGCTCCGGTGCTAGCACTACCTCCCATTCTAGCAGCACCCGCGCAGCAGGGTCAGTACGGGCGTGTTTACAACATCCATCAGGCAGTGAATCAACAACCACCACCCGCGAATGAGGGTATGTTTTCTATCAAAGGAATTATGAAGCGTATAGTGATTTTGTTACGATTAATGTTGTGTGGGCAAAAAGGGTTGCTAAACTTAGCCTATAGCACTATTATTTATGTAGACTCACCGAGGGGTGTGGGACACCTTTATATTGCATGTTATCACGTGGGTTTGATTTGTATCATGGGATTACTTACCTTGAGCATGTCCGAGTGTGATTCGACTATCGGCATGCATTGAATTGTAGTATATGAGAGCATATGTCTGCATCTTGTCTTCTATAAAAGAGTAGATGCGTAGACCCTATTTTGAAATCGATAAAAACCAAATTTTTGTTTTAAAATCGATAAACCTGATATTTTTAAACCAAATGTTTTTTATATATATTATTGACTAAGGACCTTAGGAGTTTCGATGACCGACTACTTTAGGAAGTAGTGTATCGGGGTGGTTCCTTGTTTGGATTTCGCTTGCGAGACACCCCACGCATGAAACTAATAACCGTTGGGAGTCGAAATAAGTTAGGTCTTTGGGAAACGAGTTTATAACCTTTGTGAAACTTTTAATATTGAAAGCGGTACGAGAGGGTGTATGGGCGCCCTAGATAATTTGATTGCAGTATTTTTCATACTTGTGAAAAAGGTAAGTAAGTTGAGACTTCAGGATTTATTTTTTCACTATGAGAGGATCTTTTTCCTAAAGTTTGTCACGAAGACGGTATAGGGAAGCTTAGGTGAAGTCTAAATTTGATTCAGTTGAAACTATATGGCGAGGCTTGGCGTATAAACATCGATAGGGACTTTGTTAATGTACTGTATGGGTGGTACATCTTGGATTTCTTGCGATGTGAGATTTATACTCGGAGTTGACCTTACCGGTATGACTTATATTCCTGAATTTCGGGACGAAATTCTGTTATAAGGGGGGAAGTATGTAATACTCCGTAATTTTAAATGACTTTTAAAATGGGTTATATTTTAAATTAATGGATTAATTAGATTTTATTATTAATTAATTCATTCGGGTTTATCCGGACGACGGATATTAAAGTGGATGATTTTGAATATTACTTAAAGATATTTAGGTAATATATGAATGTGATGTCATTGATATGACTGTATGACATAAATTCGATAATTTATATTTCTAGTCAGATGCGGTTTGGGACGTGTCGGGACTAGTTTATTAAAAAGGAAATTTATTTTTTATCGATCTAATAGTCATTTCGACTGCGTCGTTGCGTCCGAAAGGTTCGATAGAGTCAGAAAAGTCTATTTGGATGTCAATTTTGAGTCCCGGGTCATTTGGGAATGAATAGTCAACCCGAAAGGGCATTTTGGTCATTTTTCTAGGGGGGGTGAATAGTGATTTCGGATTTGGAACTATTATAAGTATTAGTAGATTAAGTTTATGGGGGTTATTCATCTCCTCTTCACAAATAAGAGCAACCATCTTCCTAGAGAGAGTGTAAGAGTGCTTGGGAAGGGAAAAGTCACTTGAGAAGGAGAAGAACAAGAACCAAGGTTCACCACCACCAACCACCACCGGAGTTTGACCGGAGAAGGGACAACCAACTGAGATATACTACACCAAAGGATCAGTCCTACAAGAAGGGCAAGTGTTTGATAATGGCAATTTAAGTTTGTATATTGTCCATGTTAGAATAGTATGAAAAGAGAAGATTATTCATGTTTGGAAGAAATAATGGAATGATTAAATGGATTTCTAGAAACTGAAATGATATAGGAATTTAACTCATGTTTTAGGATGATATTAATCCACTAAATAGTCATGAATCTATTGAAGAAAGTATGAAAACCATTGATATGTTCTTGAAGATGTTATGTTAATAATTTTTGGAAATAAGGAGATAAACATGCTTTTTAATCCAATCCCTTGATGATTCTAGGATGTTTAGAGTACTGGAAATCGTTCATATATGTTGGCATATCATGTGGTAATAATTATAACTCATTTTGGAGGTTAATATGAAGGTTTGAATGAGTAAAAATGGTGAAACCCGTAGTTGCTGAAATGCAGAAAAACCAGGCTTGGACCTGAGTGATCGATCGATCGACCCCTACCTTCGATCGATCGACCTCCCCAGATTATGTAAAGTTGTTTCTTTTTAAATGTTGATTCTTATCCCAAACCTTTTGTGAATCTTTGGTGATTATTTTTTGGAGATTATGGGACCTAGAAAACATCAGTAAACCCTTGATAAGATTTGAATTAATTTGATTTGGATTCGAGTGATTTAAATGATGAAAATTATATTAAATGGAATTTCGGTTGCTAGATTCATTCGTTAAAATTTAAAATGGGGATGGATGAGGATTTAAGATAGGACCAGTAAGGGTGATTTAATATAACACCTGGGTATCCTTAAGTTTACAAGAGGGTTTAATCCTAAGTGAAAGAATATGTGTTTATAAGAGATTCGAAACTATCGATTTTAACCTTAATTAAAAAGGAGAACTAAACTCGTAGTAGTTCGGGAGAAATGATGCTATGGACCAGTAGGATATTAGTGACTTCTTACTGAATATATGTTGAGGAAAAACCTATTTGAATCTTATGAAATGGGAGCTTAGAACACATTTGATTGAAAGAGGGTATGAGGTTATCCCGATCGCATAGTTGAAGTTTTCGGACCTCCTCGATCGACAAAGTTAAGTAGTAGTGTATTGGAGGGGTTCCTTGTTTGGATATCGCTTTGCGAGACGCTCCGCGCATGAACCTTAACGACGTCGGTAGTGGAGAGATGTTATAGGTTGCGAGGATAATTAAATTATGAAGTAAAGATATGATATTTTAAAAGAGATATAATGCTACGTATGGGAAATATCTTAGGGTAGTGATAATTACCTTATTGATATTATATTATAGGCATGATAATACCTATTTGATTGATTGTTGATTTATGTGTATGACATACCTAGCTTACTTGCTATCGGTGGGAGGTTTACGCGTGAGGGCAGTCATATCCTGATGAATCCATGGGATCTTTGATTTGTCGCTCGAGAACATAGGTCTATGAAAGACTTATCGGGGAGTTGATAAGTCCGCTGACTGTGGGTACGTAGGTATGTGCGTGACCCATGGATACGAGAACTATGTTCGCCTCCAATTTGTTTGTTGTTGTTCATGGTTCGTGGAATCTTACCGAACCTGTAGTCCCCTATTCGGCGACCTGCGATGATGGGACATGATAGCAAAGTAATGCATTGCACCACAGCTGTGTCTCGGGGTGCTGTATTATATATGAATATATATATAATTGATTAAATGGTTACATAAATATATTGTGGTTAAATGTATCTACGGTGATAATTGTAGATAACGGTGAATAGAGAAAGATAATTGAATTAAGTTAATAAATGTTGATGCTTATAGAATTGAAAAGCTTAACTCATGTTAATGAGAAACGGTTCATAGTAATGAGTAAGGATTCATGTTAATGAGAAACTAATCATATAAAGAAGAAATGTAAATGCATAATAAGGTGGCGTATGGTATGGGACATACGGGGATTATTATATGGTAATGAAATTATAATATGGAGACTAGAAAGGAGGAACCATTAACTAGGAGGTTAATAGGAAACGTTAAGTGTGCACTCTAGTTGAGAGGTGAGAATGGCAAGTGAGAGTTGGATCTAAAATGTACATAATAAATGCTTTATTGCACTTGTTAAATACTTGCTGTTTTTAAAATAATCTACACATTCGGGCTCTGACCCATTTCCTTGCATATTTTCTCTTCTATTGTATCTCTATATCAGGTGTCCAGCAACAGGGACGCCAACCACAGTTGATTTTGACGAGCTATGGAGCTATGGAGGTTTTGCTTAGACGCTTGTCATCTTTTGATTCACATTATTCTTACATAGGGCATGTCGCCCAAAGGATTTCAGTTATCATTTTCTGTCGGAGTTAAATGCTATTGTATTTGTGTCCTTTTAATACATTTAACATTGTTGGGATTATTGTAAAGGATTTATATTATTTGGGAATGTTTATTCCAGTTGCATTTAAATTCTTTTGAGTTATTTATTTAGTGATCTATGTTGTAGAATAAAATGTGTTGTGTTATTCTTAAACTGGAAATGGATTTTGTTAAATTAAAATTTGAAAAGTTTTTAACACCAGCTTAATTGAGTTTTTGGGTGAGTTGTAAATGTTTTCGACAGTGATGCTAAGAATGAGCCAACTGTATATTCTGTTTTAATTTGGTATGGGACTGGCCACCCGGTATTTAATTAGGCGGGGTGTTACACAGACTTACTGCTATTTTATTTTTCAAACCTACCTACATTTTTTTTGTTTTAGTAGGCTCCTACTGCCTTTTTTTATGCACCTGCTGCCTTTTGTTTTAGTACTCCCATAATTTGCATTTTATCTTTTTTTTCCAAACACAAAGAACATAGCAAACTTGTTGCATTATTTTTTGCTGATGCATTCTTGTTCCTTAACAACAGCATTGAAAATGCTACGTTGATTTTTGGAATGTGAATTTCAATAATGCTCACACATTGAATTAATGACTTGCAAAATATTATGTTCCTGTTTAAACAGGATCTTATGGCAGCAAAAAAGCAAAAAATAGGCAGGACGAGGTTTCAAATATCGAGAATTGATACGCTTCCTACTCGTGAACCTGAGGAAAACATTCAAACATCTTTAAATGATGGTGGCAGTTCCAAAAACTCACAATTGCGTTGGACAGAAAATATGGATGAGATTTTTTTAAGCATTCTTATGCAAGAAGTACTATCTGGACCTAGAAGGGAGGATAATGGATTTATCGGTCACCAAGTCTTGAAGGTTATCACTCGATTACGTGAACATTGTCACATGGATGTTATCGAGAAGCACGTGAGAAATAGAATAAAAATAATGAAAGCTATTTGGCAAGATATTTGTGAATTGACTAATGTGAGTGTCTTTGGATGGGATCCCAACGCATGTCAAGTCACAGCTGAACCATTTGTATGGAAAGAGTATATTGAGGTTAGTTGAAAATTTTCATTTAGCTAGAAGTTTTTTCCTTTATTAATGATTAAAATTCATATTCAAAGCTAAAATTTGTTATATGATTCAACTTATTATAGGGAAAATCGAAGGATTACAAATTTAAGGGTAAGGTGTTTCCTCATTTCTCTAACTTTGAGACCTTTTTCGCTCATGATACCGCATGGGCAGTCACGGGTCACGATGTCCCTCAAACGAGTGGTATGTTAAATATATGTTATTTTATAATTAAATTTGACTTATCATATAAATATGTTTTGCTTATTTAATATATTATGCAAATGTAGCATCCGTTGACTTGTCTGCTGATGATGAAAATGAGGTTGAAGAGAATGTGTCAACAAGCCCTTCAAGCACGTCCAAACCAACTAGAATAGGAGTGAGCATGTCATCTCGTCGCAGACGGGCTATGGATGACTCCAATGCCCTTGATATCATTGCTGAGTTCTCGAAGAAGTTTGCTACAGCTATGGAGGCCCATGCAAAAGCTATGGCAATGCATGCAAATCAAGCTCATATCAATTAACAAGAAATAATCGAAAAGTTAGATGCGATTGATATAACTAGAGCCGCCATGATGCATCTCATGGAGCTTTTTGAGAAAGATAATGCAATGGCACGTGTTTTTCTCGGCATTGTTGATGACGACTTTAGGCGTGATTGGGTTTACAACAAGCTAGAGTGTGTTCCTCCAAAATCTCCTTAAACCTTGTTATGTAATAGCTTTAAAAACTTCTTGTGTTTGGTGGACACGTGTTATTGTTTTCCTTTTTTAAAGACTTCTTGTGTTTGGTGGATTCTAGTTATTAATTTTTAGCATTGAGTTTTAAGACATTAGTTGTGTTTTTTATATATGAAAAATTCTATGTTTAGTTGATATTTGTTATTGTTAATGACTTATTTTATTTTGATAATATATATGGTACTATCAAAATTACTTGTTATGTTTGTTATTAAGTATTCCAAAATATACCTTTGTTCAGGTTCATATTTATTTTGGCAATACAGAAGGGGTTCATTTTTTTCCATGGAAAATATTGTTTATCAAATACACAAAAGATGAAAAATAGAACATTTTCCACCTGGAAAATAACTGCAATCAAACAACACCAACAAATTTTTTTCATGGAAGATATTTTCAAGTTTTCAATTCCATGAAAATTGACTCTTAGAAATTATTTTCCATCTTTTTTATCAACTGAAAGATCAATATATTTGGATTCGATATCTCCAACATATATATTATTTTTTAATTTAATACATTATTAATTTGTGATTTTAAACTTTAATACAACTTAATCAATTTACTAGACTTAAGTACATTTTTTATCATTAAATAATATTTTTCGTCATTAAATGTCTGCAAAGATAACTTTTAGTAGCGAAATTTTCACATTTAAGGACGAAAAATATAATAAAGTATAATGTACTGATTAAGTTGTATTAAAGTCTAAAATTACAAATTAGTAATGTATTTAAGTAAAAAAAAAACTTTTTGTTTTCATTGCGTTTGTTCACGTCTGAGGTGATACAATACGCATGACTTATTGGAATTTTCTTCATAATAATTGTGGCAAAATACAAAAGAATTTCAAATTTGAAGATCCACTTTCAAAGTTAGTTATAATAACCCTCTCGCCTAATTAATTAAAATATTAAAATAGCAGATTTATATTTATTTATTATTTTAGTATATTAACCCATTAAATCCAAGAGTCACGTTACCACCTTGAAAATGGATTTCTGAATTTTAACTCAAAGAGTACTTCAGTAGGAGTGCCCCACTAGCGAAACTTTCAAAGTGGTCATCACCTTGGATAGAGTACGCCTCAAAGATCTCAAGCATTAATGCTTTATACAAGTTGGACAAATGTAATAATTTCGGAGAAGGGTGAATCCATGAGAAAAGTAATAATTTTGCCCAAGTAATAATGATTAATCGCATTTTTAAGATATTAAAATTTTAATGTATTAGAGATATTAAATTTTTTTCGAACGTAAAAATTGATCAATGTCACTGAAACAAATTCACATTATTTATAAAAAAAAATTCGCATCCACAACATTAATCAATTACATTTTCAAAACATCAAATTTTTAATGTTCCAAATACATCAACCTTTTTTTTTCCCGTACATATAACAATGTGATGCTGCGATGAGTGACAATGATGCCCAAAACAAACAGACTGGACAAACTCATTTGAATGTGACTTGGATTTCCACCAGTTCCAGCCTCGTAAACCCCACAAACCAAAGTCCATCGGATAATGTCAAATGGGATATAACATATTGATCAAATAATAATATACAGTGTCAAATAAAGAAGAAAAAAACATTGAAATAATTAGAGAAGAAGCCAGGGTCGGCTCGAAAAAAGGTGGGCTCGTAGGCAAAATTTAAAAAGTGGGCTTTTGCTCACCGGAGTATGCTGTCTTTTTTAAATAATAATAATAATATTTTTATGTTAATTTTTTTTATGCTATATTTAAACATTTCAAAAAATCCATCCAAAAAATATGGTTAAAATAAATTTCCCTATTATTTAAAAAATTTGGTCAAAATATATTAATTTTTATTTTTTTTAAATAACAAAAAAATCATTTTGAGATGACTTTTTTGGGGGGTTCACTAAAATATTTAAGTACCACATAAAAAAAATGAACTCGAAAATATATTTTAACTATTTAAAAAAAAATTGTCCACATACTTGGTCCTCGTATTTGAACTTCACATGATCTTGACTCTCTCTCTCTCTCTCCATATATATATACTAGCGGATGCCCGTGCCCGAGGGCACGACGATAAATTTGTTCCCGTGATAAAATCCAGCCCATAATAACCCGCCATTTTTTAGAAAAAAAACTTTAAAAAAAATATATAAAATATTTTTAAAAAAAAATATTTAAAAAAATTATTATTTTTTAAAAATATTTTAATAAAAAATAAATAAATAAATAATAATGTATGTATGTATGCATGCATGTGTATGCATGCAACACATAAAATGCCATGCATGTTTATCATGCATGTCTTATCATACATGACTTAATATTCATAACACCATTGTCCCATATTAATAAATAAATAAATAATAATGTATGTATGTATGCATGCAACACATAAAATGTCATGCATGTTTATCATGCATGTCTTATCATACATGAATTACTATTCATAACACCATTGTCCCATATTATATATATATATATATATATATATATATATATATATATTGTTGATACCAAATTTAGTCTACTGACTTGGACCAACTATATGAAGACACGTGGCTATCTACATGGCAACAACAAGCAATTCTGAGATGATCATATGATCCGAGGAACTCTTATGCACCGAGGAACAAGACCTCTCCGAGGAACAGGACCTCTCCGAGGAACTCATTAGCACCGAGAAGCTCAGGCGGTCCGAGCTGCATCTCGAACAAAGCGTTAATAGCTGGATAACCAACAATTCAACTGGTTCATTAAATGCTTATCATTCAGACGCACACGCAAAGAGGGCATTAAATGTATTACCCTTTCATATGTATATCATTAAATGTATTACCCTTTCACATTACAGCCTCAGGGCTATAAATATATTGTACAATCCTCATTGTAGGGGACTGAATCCTGAATCCAAACTTTGGGATCCAGAACGGAATTTCTTGTAATTGAGAATTCCCAACACTCAGCAATAAAACAACAGTGGACGTAGGCCGTTCTTATAAGGCCGAACCACTTTAAAATCTTTTGTCTCATTTATTTATCTGTGATTGAATTATTAGAGTGATCTAATTTTTTACATCAACAGTCGACGAGGAGAAAATATTCCAAACTGTACCAACTTAGTTGGTCGACGAGGAGAAAATATTCCAAACTGTACCAACTTAGTTGGTCGACGAGGAGAAAATATTCCAAACTGTACCAACTTAGTTGGTCGACGAGGAGAAAATATTCCAAACTGTACCAACATAGTTGGTCGACGAGGAGAAATATTCCTAAAAATGCCAACCCGTTTGGCTAGGAAACGAAGTATTCCAAACTGTACCACCTTAGTTGGTCGACGAGGAGAATTTATTGACACATTTCATGAAAAAGACAAAAATTTACCAAGTATGGTTAGTCGAGGATAAACTCTCACTAATTATAATTGGTCGACGAACACAATTTAACAACCTTGGTTGGTTGAAAAAATTTTAAACATTTTTATACTCATCGAGCAACGTTACTGATACTTGTAACTTTTCTACTAAGTTGGTCGATGAACAACACTATTATTATCTTTCTAACAGATATGCATAAATGAAAAGTGTTTAGAATTTACAAGACAATAGCAATTAAGATTTGCAAGCAATAATGAAAGTCTTTTATTAAATTCGAAATAAATTACAAGTTACATTGATGATAAAATGAAAATTACATTGATATGTATACTAACTGTTACATTAAAAATTCATATTCTATTGGTCTTTTCCCATCAGCTTTCGATACAGGTTCCTCGCCAGCAGACGGATCATTGAAAGACTGAGGAGAATTGATGAAGTTCAAATCCTTCAGCATCCTGACGTTCATCACAGAAGGTCGATCTAATAGATGCTCGGGACGAGATACCTCGATTTGAGAATGAAGATTGTAGTCATCGAGGTATTTTGTAATTAAACTCCGAGGAATGGCACGAGCTGGGATCCATATCATGTCCAGATTGTACGGTGGCACAGGCAAGTCTAGCACCCTGGGATCATGGTAGTCCCACAAATAGTGTCCTTGTTCGAGCTTCAGCACACCTAGGGCATTCAGCCAGCCTTGTTTGTAGCCCTCATTATTGACGTTCTGGATACGATCATCCAAGTGGAATAGTGCTTCGTTGTATCCAGCCATCCAGAATTCCCTGGGCTGTTTGTGGAATTGATACGTTAACCTCTCAAGCTTCTCGTGAAGACTTTTGACAAAAAGATCATTAGTCTCCAACACTGATATCTTTGCAGAGAGTTGTTTTTCCAAGTCTCGAATCTTCTTTGACATATCAGATAACGCCTGGTTCTTCGCCTTTAGTTGGAAGGCCTGGTTCTCTAAGGCAGATGCTGTCATCTGTTTCTCGACAAGAACCCGAACTGCTCTTCCTCGACCCCGAGGAGCTCTTGCTCGTCCCCGAGGAGATGTGGAAGTGACCGACCTCCTCAATGTGTCCAACTCTTGCCTCAATTTGGCATTCTCAACTTTTAAAAATGAAAATCCCTCATCAGTCACTGGGATTATAGCTGTTGAAGAAGAGGTTGCAGACTTCAACTGTGCTAGCTCTTTCTGCAAATTGTTATTCTCTTGCTCCAGCAGCTCAGAAATCTGTCTACATGCTTCAACTTCACCCTTTAAGGTTCTCTCCCTGACATCGTACCCAACAAAGAGCTTCTCGTAACCCTTCTCGGAAGAAAGCTGCTGATACCTCTTCTCATGCAACAGGGCAGTTGATTCTTTGTACTGATTCTGAAGGTCTTCTAGGTTACATTGAAGATCCTCGATCATTTCATAGTAAGCCACATTATTGGCCACAACTCGGTCAAGTAAGCACTTCAGGTACTGATAAGCTTCGACTGCCTGTTCTGAAGCATCATGACCAAGGATGTCGGTAACTTCTGATGCACTCACGTCTGTGTGACCAACCTTATAATATTCATTACATTGCTGCAACAGCTTTGTATCATTGGCAGATAGCATATCCATCCTGGCCAGAAACTAGCAGAGAAAGAAAAGACAATCATCAAAAAGAAGATCAAGACAGAGTACAAATAGAAAAGATACAATCATATAGAGGGGAAAGCTCAAATTTTATTAGATCATAGTGCAGAGTTACAAAGATATTGGTTACACTTGACAAAGAAGAAAAATAGAAAGAGAAAACCGAACAACACTACACCTTTTCCTTATCTCCCAAAACCTTCTGGGAGGATGGAAATAGGAGGTAGGTTGCTCAGAGGGAATTGTGACTTGCTCGGAGAGCACCAACTGTTGCTTGGAAGAAGAAACTCCTTGCTCGACAGCATGTTGACTGGTTAGGGCATTCTCTCCCATTACCATTGAAGATTCTTCAGAGGTAGCTTCGTCCTCTTCTAATTCTTCTGGAGTAGGAGGGGGACCAGGGATGTGTCTTTGGAAGAGGTCGGATGACTCGTCGACCTTCAATTCCTGAAGGGCAGCAACCCATCCGTCCCTGAAATACTTTACACTGCCATAATCCACTTGAGAGACCATGGCAGCACATCCCTTATCCCAACCTTTGTCCCAGCCAGAGCTGAAGGACTTCTTCATGGCAGCTTTCCTTTTGGCCTTCTCCAAGGCGAGCTTCTCGGACAGCAAAACATCAACAGCTTTCAATTTTTGTTCAGCTTCCTCCTTCTGCCGATTTACTTCCTGGAGTTGGACCAACCTCTCCTCAGCAGCCTTGAGCTTCACATCAAGCTCTTTATTAGCCTTCTCCAAGGCATTCACTTTCTTCTCCAAATCCTTGGAGGCCTCAGCAACCCGAGTTTTCTCCTGCTCGGAGGAAGCAAGTTTATTCTCCCAGAATGCCTTATCAGTAGTGTACTTCTGGCGAGATTCCTCCAAGGACTTGGTAGCTTCTTCCAGAGCTCCCTCCACACTGGACGAGGAGCAAGAAGCCTTGATTTCTTCATCCTTCTTGAGGATTATGTTGAAGCAGCTCGTCAACTGTAAACAGAAAAAGAAAGCAAAGTCAGAAACAGATATGAGAAATAATAAAGGAAAATATGAAAAGTTTAAAGTAAAGGTACTTACTAATGCAAAATGACGAGCAGCCAAAGAAGTAACCATATCCCGAGTAAGGTTATCTTCATTACCTTGCACCTCGGGAATGGTCAAGGACTTTACCGAGCTCATGTCAGAGCTCGGGGGAACAGATGTGGGAACCTTAGTCCCAGCAGCAGAGGGCTGAATGGTGGCGTCAGCCAAATTAACCGAGGAGCTCTTCTTCAGTATCCTCGGGGGAACAGGTACAGCCAAGGAAGAATCCTTGGTCGGTGATATCACAATCACCTTTCCAGGAGCAGCAGAGCTGCTCGGAGCCACTGCGGGCTTGTCAGCAACCTTCTCGGAGACTTTAGCAGGAGCAGTTGAAAGAACTACACCAGTCTTCTTTGTCCCCTCTTTTGGGACATCAATCCTGACCCTTTTTACCTCCCCAGAACCGGAGGCAGTTTTCTCAAACAGAGCAGGAGTCTTTCTCTTCTTCATCTTTTCGCTCAACGGAATGTGAGATTCTGGTGAAGAACTTGCAGAGGGTGGTACTGGCTCTTCTTCACTGATCACTGGACGAGCAGTGAAAGAAGTTGTATAGCTCTTGTATTGGAGCAGATAGGAGGCTGATCGAATGTGCTCTTCAGCAACCTTTTTGTGTAGACCCCAGATAAGTCCCAAATGCCTTATATTGACATCTGTTTCTTTTGGGCACTTTATCTTGCTATCAACTGCAAATAAACAGACATTGTTATCAGTAACACATTTTATCAAACACAAAACAAATACAATTTCAAGATAAATCAAAATAACCTATCCCATTGCCATAAGGAGGACATCTGGGACCCTGGTAAACTTCATCTCCGGTTAAAGGAGGGTGTTGCCAATTTTTTTACAACAACCCCATGTTCAAAATAATCCATGTTGGCATCAGGGAGATTGACTACTAAGGCCCTATTTATAAACCTAGTTTTTAAATAATAAATATTATCATTAACTGCCCATCTATAGCACTACATGATTTATGGAATTCCTAAACGAGTTCTATGCACTTGATTTAATTTATGCACCCCATTAACTATTCTCCATGTGTTGGGAGCTATTCGTGCAGGAACAACATCAAAGTATTGACAAAATTACAGACACAGAGGATTTGGTGGAAAAGAAAATCAACACTCAGCAAAAAAGAGACTGGGGAACCAATGTCCCTCAGCCAAATTGAAATAGTTGGAAGGCTCAGAAAGCTCTTCCAAGACGACCAAGAGGGAATGGAAAAATTAGAACGAAATTTCTCAAGAGACTCAACATGATAAACCATGGTGAATAAAGAAATAAAGATGAAGGAAGAAGATCTTGCAGGAAAAGAGTAGAGCTGATGACGACAGACGATGGAAGAGATGAGTACACAAGAGAGTAGAAGACGATGAAAACTCTAAGATGAAAATTTGAAAAGATAGAAGACGATGGAAGTCTCCGTGAAGTTTAAATACCTTGCCTTGGGAACTGGCGAAGTAATGATGATAAAAAGGACAATTACGTTACCGACGGCTAAGAAGGCATTAAATATTGGCGCGGGAATCAAAGCGAACAACAGCGGCTAAAAAGGCGAAAAGTGACACGGGAAACGAAGCGAGCAGAAAAGTCCAAAAAGCATGATTCTACGAATTGAGATGGAGAAATAAATACAAGGGAGATGATCGTAAAAATCAGGAAGAACTATTTAAAGCTACCGTATTCCGAGAAAGAATGTTCCATACTCCTCAAATTTCGAACTACGAAACATTGGGGGCTTCTGTTGATACCAAATTTAGTCTGCTGACTTGGACCAACCATATGAAGACATGTGGCTATCTACATGGCAACAACAAGCAATTCTGAGATGATCATACGATCCGAGGAACTCTTATGCACCGAGGAACAAGACCTCTCCGAGGAACTCTTATGCTCCGAGGAACAGGACCTCTCTGAGGAACTCATTAGCACCGAGAAGCTCAGGCGGTCCGAGCTGCATCTCGAACAAAGCATTAATAGCTGGATAACCAACAGTTCAACTGGTTCATTAAATGCTTATCATTCATACGCACACGCAAAGAGGGCATTAAATGTATTACTCTTTCATATGTATATCATTAAATGTATTACCCTTTCACATTACAGCCTCAGGGATATAAATACATTGTACAATCCTCATTGTAGGGGACCGAATCCTGAATCCAAACTTTGGGATCTAGAACGGAATTTCTTGTAATTGAGAATTCCCAACATTCAGCAATAAAACAATAGTGGGCGTAGGCCGTTCTTATAAGGCTGAACCACTTTAAAATCTTTTGTCTCATTTATTTATCTGTGATTGAATTATTAGAGTGATCTAATTTTTTACATCAACATATATATATATATATATATATATATATATATATATATATTACTTCTTAAATAAATTAACGTTTTGTTAATCAAATTTGATTTTCATTCCTTTTTGAGATGCTAATTTTAAAAGTGCAAATGAAATTTTGCTACATCATTAGCCTTCTATTAAAGCTGCTTTATTTTTATTTTCAAAATTTTCAACTAGATTGACAAAAATTTCAAAACTAATTTGTTTATCATGATGATTCATATTACATTATAATTATATAAGAAATTATTCTTTTTTTTTTTATCAAATCTATTAAGATTTTTCATGTCAAAATTTTATCATATCTGTTAAGATTTTTTCTGTCAAAAATTTGTCAAATCTATCAAGAACACTTCTATTCGATATACTGGGACCATATATGTTATTTTTAGTGATTTTCTAATCTGTTTCTATCAACCCCACAAATTTCAAGAAATTTCTGATCAAAAATTTTCAAAAAGCGCTTGCGGTGAATAGTATTTTTGTCACCGAACCTGTTCTGAATGCGATGAAACTTGGTAGTCTAATTGAAAACGAGCCAGAGACCATTTTTCACAACCTTCGGTCATGCTGTAAATTATTTTTCGGCGATCCGAGATCATTTAGGCCCTCAAAATTCTAATTATGTCATTTATGGTAATTATATCGGGGGTATATCTCACTCCAGAAATTTTATTTTTGAATTCCATCAAAAGTTTTGAGATTCTGGAGTATTTTTCTACAGATTCATGATACTAATTTATTCATTTTCATTTTTGGAAATTTTTTATGTTTTTCATATTTTATTAGTGTTGCATCTAGAACTATTTTATAAACTTTATTCTAATGATTATGTTGTAGTTGAATATTCGTGTCAAACACAGGCCAACATATTTTATATGGTACGATATTAGACTTGTGTTGAATTAATATTCATATTTAATATTCATATGGTACGATATTAGACTTGTGTTGAATTAATATTCATATGGTACGATATTAGACTTGTGCCAAACACAGGCCAATAATTCATAACATTGAATATTAAATATATTAAAATTTATTTTTAAAATTATATATATTCAATTTTTGTTATTTTATGAGTCTCGTGCCAAACACAGGCTAATGTCTCGTATAGTTTAATATTCTTGATATTTTTTACTAAAGTGTTTCGTGCGAAACACAAGCAATAACTCATTACGTGGAATATAAAAAATTATTGTCCATTCTAAAGTTTGTTATTATTTAAATTTAATCAACTTTAGAATTATTGATTGAATATTGAATTGTCCAATACTGCGTTTGTTAAATCACAATTTTCTATGTTAGAAATCCAATACAAATATTCTGCTTTTATGGTTCTGTGATTTAATATTTAAGGGCAACTTATGACACAATTTGTAATAATTTTGCCATTAAAATTTTGACAATTATATATATTAATTTCCTTGCAAATTTCAGTTATGTGCTTTTTTTATTAATTAGAGTGAGCATTTTACAGGAAATCTTAACCTGTTTTCTCAAGCCTCAACCTTTTCGAAATTTGACTGAACTAATCTATCGGAATTGTGTGAGAAAATTGAGTTTAGCCTTGGTGTAGCACTCTTTAGTGACGAACCCGCTGCTATTACTGAACAAAGCAGTGAGGATGATGTGCTCATTTATAGTACATGGTCAAAATCGAATAGGCTTTGTCTGATGTTCATTAGAGTGTGCATCACTACAAATGTGAAAACTTCCCTACCTGAAACTACCAACGCGAAACAGTATCTGATGAATATTAAGGATAGGTTTCGCACTGCTGACAAATCTCTGGCTGGAAAACTTATGGTTGAGTTGACCACTATATGGTTCATTGGAACTCGGACCATGAACGCACACATTACTGAGATGACTAACATTGCTGCAAAACTGCGAACTTTAGGCAAGATAGTGGACGATTATTTTTTAGTCCAATTTGTCTTAAACTCTTTGACTCCTGATTATGGGTCTTTCCAAGCAGCAAGGTGGTAAAGTGTCCAAATGGGAAGTGGCGAATATGGTGGTCAATAAAGGAGCTCGTAAGCAAAAGAAAGGAAAGGGCACGAAGCGAGGTCCTAGTCTTTCCAACAACGAACTTTGAAGATGTGAGTGGCCCGATATGTGTGTTTTCTTTCAAACCAATTTTTCTCCGAGAAAGATCCAACTTTTAATTATGCCCCAAACCAAGTTGTGAAAACCCAATTCTTACTTTAAACCAGTTTTATCTTGATTAATCCTAAACATGCATCTAGTGATTAAAGCAAGTAAAGTAAAGTAAAGAATACTCACAACGCCGGATGTACGAGGAAAAAACCCAAAACGGGAAAACAACCTCGGACGACCCAATCCAGACAATCACAATGAACAATGATTTTACAAAGACAGATTAGCGTTACACTAAAACTCGATCCCCACAGGTCTTGACACTCCTTCTGATCTTCAACCATTCTTCAATAGTGCCCACGCAGAAATTCCGTCTTCTACGATACCTGTCCACAACACACGCATCCACGTATGTTTCGGTGTCCACCGAATGGCTTTGATTCGTCTACGATGTCGAACAAGAAGTCCTTCTCTTTTCTTCACCGCAAAACCCTTTGATGTTCAATGTGTAGAACAAATAACTTTGGTGCGGCAAGATCACTTAAACATATAAGAATGATAACTCGGATCTTTGCAAACTTTAAGGATGTGTTTAAGACTTTTAAACCTTAGAAAACATGTGCAAACAAGGTTCTGGTTCGTAAAACTATTTTCCAGAATGCACACCACCGAAATTATGATGAAAACACTGTTTAAATAGGATTTAAACGCCGCCTCAAAAAATGTCTCATTCGAACGACTTAAGCATGTCGTTCGCGCTATTGTATCTCATTCGAACGAGATCCAATGTCGTTCGAGCGACAGCGCGAAAGTTTGACTTTCTTTGACTTTTTGATTAAAACGTCTCTTAACAAAGAGATTCAAATTAGTCAAACTCTATTTCGAGCTTATCATCATAAAACGAAGTTTAAACCTTTTAAAACACTTAAAACCATTTAAAAACATTTTTTATTTATGAAAATTACATCCTTATCTTTTATTAAAATAATTCCGAGCACCACTAATTATATGCATTCATACCTGAGTGATCTCGCAATGAAATTAACTTTGAAGACGACTAAACTTGCACCAATTAAACATCGGCATGATTTAATTCTTTAAAGCTTTGCCGCAACGTCTTCAATTTCTTCAGTACGTCATAGACCAAGTGGGATAGTGACAAAATAAAATTCTCCCTATGATATATTACAAACACAGTTTTGTTTACGGAATTAATTCAACGCAATACAGGGACTCAATTGGAAATTTATGACCTTATAAATATCCCCCTTTGACTATTCCAGGACAAAACTAAACCAGGGAAATACCTAACCGGGCCGTCAAGCCGTATGACGCCTAAATCCTATCCCACAAACCCAAAAACAAAATTACAGGATACGGACTAGAAAATGTAGCACCGACAAGCATGAACTGTCTCAATGTGATGTAGACTTGAAATCTCGAATCGCTGAAAGCATACCTACACACATGAAATAGACAAACAGATACCCAGTGAAGTATGGAGGAACAAATTATACCAATTTATATTTCTAATAAGAACAATTCATTTGAAACATGTGACCAATTATTTGATACCAATTTGAAACAAATATAATCAAACAATATGTAAATCCATATATAAATAGTAGCGCTCAACAAATCTCCCCCTACATCACATACATCTCTCCCCCCTTTTGTCTCGAATAGAATATCCGGTGAAAAGATAAACTAAGATGAAATATCTAGCATGAGAATATGAAATCAATTTGAATCAAGTTCATACCAATTTGAGAATTAAAAACCGCTAGATAATCATGAAACAACTAGCTAATTATGATAAAGCAATGACAAATCAGTAGCTAGTAAACCAAGGAATCACACAAAGAGTATACCAATCAAATCAAGTGTGATAAACAGACTCATATGCAAAATACCAATTTAGAACATAAAAGAACCTGCATATAAACCAAACAGTCCAGAAATGCTTCCCGCATTACCAAATATATCAAATTAAACCAGTGGACTACAAACCAATCAAAAGCCATTTTTTTAGTCTGTCGTTCGAACGAGCAAGGGACTTCGCTCAAACGAGATGAGGAAGTCGCTCGAACGAAGTACAGATGTCGTTCGCACGAGATGACTTGTCATTTGAACAATTTCGCGCGATCTGCCAAAATTTCCTAGTTTCCCAGAAATAATATAAAGTATTGCCCAGTGAAAAAATTTCTACAAAAAAATTCCAGGAAGGGCCTGACAGATGTAAAACAGTGCTAAAATAGTAGGCTTTTAACACAAAAAGCAAAAACTCAGAAAAACTTAAAATGCGAGTTACATGCCAACATAGTAACGATGTGCTCAAACATGGACATGGAATGAATGGGCATGAAACTATAACAAATGAGTCATAATTCCAACACATCGAAACGATCAAGAAGCTCTAATTGATAGCGATAAATCATCAAACTTTATCTTAGCCATATGACAAATAAAGAGTGAGCTTAATGAACTAAACATACTACATGCACACAAATCCAGAATTTTGACGATTCTACAAACAATAGCGTCAAATTGCAATGTTTCAACATTAGGATTAGATGTGCAAACCCGTTTAAATTTTCTCCAACCAAACTCCCTTATAAGTATATACTTTTTCAAGTTCTTTTGAGGTTTCTAGCATTCTCAACTTAGAGAAAATCTAATTGGCCCTTTTCTTAGTATATTGCATTTTCTTTTGGGCTCTTTTAAACGGTGGCTTTCACGACGATTTAATTTGAACTATCGTAGCCCTTTCCCGTGAATCACTCATTATATTTACCAATTTTAAATCCTCACGGTAAATGGTTATTGCATGCACACTTCTCCTTAAGTTTACTTACGCATATATGACAAGATTGAGATAAGAACGCCTCACAAAATTCAAATATGCAAGAGAAGTCAAATATCCATATAAACTCGTGCATGTGTGCGATGTTTGCATATATACAAAGTCGAATCAAAATGCATATAAACTTCAAAACAACCTCATATAAACAATGGTTAAGATCATTCAAAGCATCGATAATAATGACCAAATGTCCTAGCCACATGGATAATGAAACGATGAGGGGGGGGGGGGGGTCCAAGCAGACCAATATGCCACATCAAACATGTAAACTCAAAGATAAAACCTGAAAATCTTTTTGGCTTTTCAAACATAGTTGACTCAAAGAAAAGCAAAATCTTTTTGGATTTTCAAAAGTTTTCTCAAAAAATAAAATCTTTTTGTATTTTTCAAATAAGACTTAAACAAATAAAAAAATAAAATACAAAATGATACACATGTCATAATACTAGCAATGAATATATCATGAAGAAAACTAGCATATGACAAACATGCAAGCTACTATCCATAAGAAATAGCAAGAGATGAATCATGTGCATGCATGTGAGAATCAACCAACGAAGCATTTAACATCTCCAAAATAGATTTCCTAACCCAAACAGGTGTATACCTAACAAAACGGGTTTCGGGAACCAATGGGACACTACATTTAATCTTCCTAGGGTCTTTTCTAAGATCAAAACAAAAACTCCTAAGGTGATATTTCCTACCACAATACGAACATGTGAAAACACGACGAGGAACGGGACCTTTAGGTTGACCTTTTCTAATACCTCGGAGGTGGTTAATGCTCTAAAGCTTTGGCTTTGAGATTTGAAGCACTAGAATAAGATAAGACGCTACC
Source organism: Sambucus nigra (assembly GCA_949130495.1). Lineage (NCBI taxonomy): Eukaryota > Viridiplantae > Streptophyta > Magnoliopsida > Dipsacales > Adoxaceae > Sambucus > Sambucus nigra. The sequence goes on along the minus strand of OX422210.1, from coordinate 624,803,370 downwards.
ATCACTACTCAAGTCATTTAAATCATTTTTTAACTTCAAAACTTTTGACTCAAGCAAACGATTAGACTCCTCAAAAATTCGGGACTCCTTCTTTAAATTTTCAATTACCCCTAGAACGTTATCTTGTTCCCCCTCAATGGAAACAAACTTATCCCTAAGAGCCTTTTCTCGTGCCACAAAATCATTAATCGAAATATTTTCCTCAACAGCACAAACACTAGAATTTCTCAAATCCTTTAACTCTTTTTCTAAAATGAGGACTCTATCATCACTCTCCTTTTTGCTCAATTTTAATATATTAAAATCTTTAAACAAGGAACTAAAGTGATCACGACAAATATCTCTTTGAATTTGAAAGTTTTGCAAATATTCAATCTTATTTTTAAAACCGAAATTTTCTTTTTCCAAAACTTCAATACGTTTTGCAAACTTTAAATTCAAACGATGTAAATCGTCAAAGCTTAGAGAATCCATCGAGAGAAAACAAACACAAGAGAGATAAACAAACACAAGGGATCACAAAATAAATAAAATATGTTTTATAGCTCTGATACCAATTTGAAAACGTGAGTAGACGAATTGTATCAGAAAGTAAATCCTCGAAAAATCAGGATCACGCGATAAATTAGCGTAACCTGCTCTGATACCAATTTGAAGATGTGAGTGGCCTGATATGTGTGTTTTCTTTCAAACCAATTTTTCTCCAAAAAAGATCCAACTTTTTATTATGCACCAAACCAAGTTGTGAAAACCCAATTCTTACTTTAAACCAGTTTTATCTTGATTAATCCTAAACATGCATCTAGTGATTAAAGCAAGTAAAGTAAAGTAAAGAATACTCACAACGCCGGATGTACGAGGAAAAAACCCAAAACGGGAAAACAACCTCGGACGGCCCAATCCAGACACTCACTATGAACAATGGTTTTACAAAGACAGATTAGCCTTACACTAAGATTCGATCCCCTCGGGTCTTGACGCTCCTTCTGATCTTCAACCGTTCTTCAATAATGCCCACGTAGAAATTCCGTCTTCTACGATACCTATCCACAACACACGCGTCCACGTATGTCTCGGTGTCCACCGAATGGCTTTGATTCGTCTACGATGTCGAACAAGAAGTCATTCTCTTTTCTTCACCGTAAAACCCTTTGATGTTCAATGTGTAGAACAAACAAATTTGGTGCAGCAACATCACTTAAACATATAAGAATGATAACTCGTATCTTTGCAAACTTTAAGGATGTGTTTAAGACTTTTAAACCTTAGAAAACATGTGCAAACAAGGTTCTGGTTCGTAAAACTATTTTCCAGAATGCACACCACCGAAATTATGATGAAAACACCGTTTAAATAGGATTTAAATGGCGCCTCAAAAAATGTGTCATTCGAACGACTTAAGCATGTTGTTCGCGCGACATTGTATCTCGTTCGAATGAGATCCAATGTCGTTCGAGCGACAGCGCGAAAGTTTGACTTTCTTTGACTTTCTGATTAAAACATCTCTTAACAAAGAAAACTTTAGATTTTTGTTCCTTTTGTTTTGACCAAAACCACCTCCTATTTTTAACACGCAAATTGTAGCCTAAGACAAAATGCCAATTCATTTTGATTTTAAAAAAAACTTTTGTTTTTCCCTTTCTAAAAAAAAATAAAACTTCTTTTATTCAAAAGAATTTTATATTAAAAAAATTCTAACCTTTTAAAAATAATCCCAATACTTTAAATATGAAATTCAAATGGAACTTAAACATATTTTTACCAAAATGATTTCATTGGAGCTTGAATGTTGAAGTGCACTTGTAATTCGGATCCGGAGTTTGTAGATAATGGCTTCCTCAATTCTTTGAAGACTTGTAGTGGTATACGATATAATTAAATGTGATGAAAAATATCCTTACATTAATTTTCATCATACCATTACATCATTTGCGTTTACGGAAAACACTATTGATCGGTGTATATACCTAAAGATCAGTGGGAGTAAGTTTTTATTCTTGGTCCTAATGTTGATGATTTGCTTATAGCCATCAGTGATATTAGTTTACTAAAATACACTAAGAAGTACCTTTCACAAAACTTTGAAATGAAATATTTAGGTGAGGCATCCTTCATGATCGTGATAGAGATTTATCGTGATCAATCACGTGGATTGATAGGATTATCTGAGAAGGCTTACATTAACAAAGTTTTACAAAGGTTTGGCATGCAAAATTGTAATCCATTAACGTTCCAATTCTAAAAGGGGAGAAATTCAGCTCAAGTCAATGTCCCCAAACTAAATTGGAAGGGGATCACATGAAAGGTGTGCCGTATGATTATCTTGTATGGAGTTTATTATATGCACAGGTTTGTACTCGACCGGATATTAGTTTTTCCATTGCATTGCTGGGCAGATATCAAAGAAATCTGGGTGACTTCCATTGAAAGGCTGCAGAGAACGTGTTAAGGTACTTGTAAGGGACCAAAGAATACATGCTCACCTATAGGTGATCCGATTATCTTGAGGTAGTTGGTTATTCAGACTTAGATTTTAGAGGATTCCTTGATAGCAAAAAGAGCACTCCAGGTTATGTTTAATTTTTGGAAGGAGGGCCATTTTATGGAAAAGTGCCGAGCAGAGTTCCATCACTTCTTCAACTATGGAGGCTGAGATTGTGGCTTGTTTTGAAGCTACAAATCATGGATTGTGGTTGCAAAATTTTATTTCAAAACTTAGTATTATGGGTTCAGTAATATAGCAGGAGTATTCTTTTTAAAGAATGATAGATATTCTAAAGCATCTAAGCATATTGAGATGAAGTATCTATTTATCAAAGAAGAAGTTCTGAAACAAACCGTGTCAATTGAACACATTAGTGCAAGTGATAACGTAGCTGATCCTTTAACGAAATGTCTATCTCTGAAGATATTTTTGCAACATACTAAAAAGACGGGTCTCGAGTAGTTCATTGTGTAATTGCTATTTGCTTAGTTATTTGACACAAATTTTGATATCAATAAAGAGTTTCTGAATTCTAAATTTATGTCTCAATTGTATACATGCATGTGAATGACTGAATGCAATAGAAATAGTCTTTTATAAAGACATTATGAGACCATTATGACAACTCACATATTTATCCTTATTAAGTATAACATTCGTGGCATGGTACATGGAAGGAACCATGCTCTTGAATTAGTGTGGAACTGCCATGACTCACACTAATGAAGTATTTAGTTAAGATACTTGATGATATTCTTAGATACTTTAGAAACTTATGTTAATCAAATCATTATGTATAACCTTATTAGGACCAAGTGGGAGACTGTTGGAATAATTATTTAATTATTTATTAATTACAAAATTCAGCCAAAATTTGTAATTATAAATTAAATAAATTATTTCTCCTATTTAGTGTAGTCCATATAAGTGGACGAATTTGATTAAATTAACGAAATTAATCTTAAAAAATAATCCAAGAGACACATGACTTTTGGTATGATTGTGAGTCCCTTAAGCAACTTTAGTAGAGAGTAGATGGTGAGTTTAAAGGGTTTTTTGGGTCCCCTTTCACCCTATATGCAGTGAACCACTCTCCATCAAATGGTAAAAAAAATATAAAATATATCTAGGCTAGGAAGGGAAAATTTCAATTTTTTAAAGTTCCCCATATTTCAGAATTCTTGCCATTTTCTAAAGAGAAATTCAGGAGCTTTGGGAAGGAAGAGCTAGGAGAATTCGGGAGTTGTTATTAAAGCACATCAACAACAACAAACACATCTAATTTCAATGGAGAAAGTTATTTTTCCATAAGATTTTGTAGTTAAAATTTATGTGGTGATTGCATGAAAATATTAAAGATTATATAAAAATTAAAATGATGTTATATAATTGTTGATACCAAAATTAGTATGCTGATATGGACGAATAATAAGAAGACACGTGTCAGTCTACGTGGCATAACACTCCGAGGAACTCCAACACTCCGAGGAACTCTTGAACGACGAGCAACTAAGGCGGTCCGAGCTGCATCTCGACCACAGTAGCTGCACCTCGACCACAGCTTTTATTGCCAGATAATGAACAGTTCAACTATTCATTGAATGCTTATCATCTTGACGCACACGCTTGAATAGAATTAAATGAATTACCCTTTCATGTACAGCCTAAGGGATATAAATACCTTGTATCACCCTCATTCAAAGGGAGGGGAATTTCTTGATAGTACTTGTAATCGAGAATTTCCAAACACTCAGCAATAACATAACAGTGGACGTAGGCCATTCATATAAGGCTGAACCACTTTAAAATTATTTGTCTCATTTATTTATCTGTGATTGAATAATTAGAGTGATCTAATTTTTTACATCAACCGATTGGCGCCGTCTGTGGGAAACAACTGTTGTTATCGTTTTTCACCAAGAATTATTCACCATCAATGACAGACAATCCAGAATCTAGCAATCGAAACGCTGGAAATGCTGGAAATCCTCCAAATCCCTCTGCACCTCCAGATCTGGCTGGGATTATGATGAATCTGGCTCAAGGATAAATCGCCATGCAAGAAACAATGCGACAACTCATACAGACCCTTCATAGCGGTGCACCTGCACGTTCGGGACAGCAAAGTGGTCAAAGGCAAACCTATTTACTTTCTTCATGATCCAGGCGTACTGAGTCATATCGTAATGAGGAATCTGATGATTTCTCTTATCAACCTGGGCGAACTTCGTCAATAAGGGCTACAAATACTGATCAATGTATCACTCTCTCTCCAGAGAGACCCAGTGCCTTGGAAAGACTGAGCAGAGTGTCTCCTTTCAGCCGATTAGGCCCTAGAAGGAATAGGAGTCCACCTAAGACCATGTCGAGAAGTTTTCGACAACCATCAGATCTAAGAGAAGGATCAGCACAATCACGACCAGTTGCTCGTCAAGATAGATCTCAGGAGGCTACTTCAGAACAATCAATTGCTCTAACTGATAGGCCCGAGGAGGGAAATGATGCGTGGAAAGGTTCCATTCAGCGGTTGGAGGATAGATTGGGAGAAATGGCTAAGGTAAAGAATCCCCTACAACGAACTTTTGTTCGAGGGACACATTTTGTACAGGCCATTGTGGATTTTCCTACACCGTCAAAATTCAAAGCGCCCGTGGTGACCCCCAAGTATGATGGAAAGACAGATCCTGTTCTTCACATAGAGCAATATCAGGCTGCTGCTGACATCTATGTTGTCCCCGATGAGATGAGATGTAGAGCATTCTCTGGAACTCTTACCGGATCTGCCCAAATATGGTACAACAACCTTCCTCGGGGAAAGATTTCAACTTTCTTTCAGTTGGCCGAGTTGTTCATTGGCAATTTCTATTTTGGAGCAAAGCCAGTAAAAAGAGTAGCACACTTTTTAAGTGTTAGACAAAAATCTGGTGAGAGTACTAGAGATTACATAACTCGTTTCAATAACGAGAAGCTAGAAGTCATAGATTATGAAGAAAAGACAGCAATCACTGCCTTGATGAGTGGGTTGTTTCCTAACAAGTTGTACTACACTTTGGCCAAAGATCCACCTACAACTATGTCAGAGTTAATGGCAAAAGCGTCCAAAATCATGAATGCTGAGGAGGCTATGGCTGCGAAGAAGAATATGGATAAAGAAACCAAAGTGAAAGTTGACAAATCTAAAAAGAAAGAGCATAAGGGCAATGACGGTGACAGGCATTCCAAGAATAATAAAACATCATGGGAAGTCTTGAAGAAATTCGATAATTATACTCCTTTGAAAATGGGTATTAATCATGTCTTGGAAGAAATCAAGAATAGCGAGGAGGTAAAGTGGCCGAAGAAACTGAGGTCAGACCCTGATACGAGGAACAGGGATAAATATTGCGAGTTTCATAAGGATCATGGTCATATGACCAAAAATTGCATAGCTCTTCAGAACGAGATTGAAACACTCATCCGAAGAGGAAAGCTAGCAAAGTATGTTGATCGGGGAGGGGAAAGAAGAAATAATGATCGAACTAGAGAGAGGTCTAGATCTCCTCGTCGAGCAGAGGAGAAAAAGAAGAGAAATCATGAAGATGATCCAGATGATGACCCCGATCTTCCCAAGAAACCAAGGCAGCCAGAACGATAGGTATTTTCCATACGTTTTGGTTCATTTAATTGTAATGTTATTACAGGAGGAGATGCAGGAGGAGGAGACCTTACTGCAGAAAGAAAGGCTTACCTCGGAGAGGCCCAAGCTTGCTTGTACATTCAGCGAATAAATTTAGCCGAGGAGGATCGTCTGAGGAAGGTAAACAAAGAGAAGCTGGTCATTGGCTTTTCAAAAAATGACCTGGCAGGTGTTCTTTACCCTCACGACGACCCTTTGGTGATCAAAATGAGGATGAAAGAAGTAGTGATTTCAAGGGTGCTGGTAGACAATGGTAGTTCGGCAGACATCATGTACTATTCATGCTTTGACAGTTTAAATTTGAAATTATCTCAATTGGAACCTTATCACAGACCTCTTCTGGGTTTTGCTGGCAAAAATGTTTTTCCACTTGGGACGATCAAGTTGGATATATTCATTGGAACTTGTCCTGCTTGTCGAACAGAGAGAATACGCTTCTTTGTGATGGATAAGAATGTGCAGTCAATTTACAACATCATCATGGGAAGAGTTGGTTTGAAGAAGTTCGAAGCAGTCCCATCTACAGTACATCAGTGCTTAAAATTCCCAAAAAATTTTGGAGTAGGAGTTGTGAAAGGTGATCAAAAAGTAGCTCGGGAATGCTATTATTCATCTGCCGAGCAAGAGGAGCTTGAAGAGTCAAGAAAAAAGACTACTACCTACCAGGTGGATGAAGGTACAGAAATTGAAACATTGGATATCAGAGATGAATCCCAACTTGTAAAAGGACAGGTGGTGGAATTTACAGAAAATGTTATTCTGGACGACGAGCACCCTGAACGAGTAATCCAGATAGGTTCGTCGTTGGATGCCTCGATAAAACAGGAATTGATAACTTTCTTGCGAAACAGGAAGAAAACTTTTGCATGGAGTCGTGAAGACATGCCAGGAATAGATCCAAACTTCTTATGCCATGAACTCAATGCGAATAAGGAGATCAAGCCTGTAAAGCAGAGAAGAAGAGTGTTTAGTCCCGAGAAGAATCAAGCCATACAAGAGGAGGTCGAGAAGCTCCAGAAAGCCCAATTCATTGAAGATGTGAAATATCCAGACTGGTGAGCAAATGGGGTGATGGTAAAGAAGAAAAATAATAAATGGAGAATGTGTGTTGATTTCACTGATCTCAACAAGGCCTGCCCAAAGGATCACTTTCCATTGCCCATAATTGACCAACTAGTGGATGCTACCTCGGGACACGAGCTGCTCAGCTTCACGGACGCTTACTCTGGATACAACCAGATCAAAATGAAACCTGAAGACAGGGAAAGCACTTCTTTTATTACCCCTAGGGGAACTTATTGTTACAATGTTATGCCTTTTGGTTTGAAAAATGCAGGAGCGACATACCAGCGACTGATGAACAAGGTTTTTGCCGAACAAAACAGTTGCAATATGGAGGTCTATGTCGACGATATGCTGACAAAGAGCAAGAAAGCTGCTGATCATCTAGTTGACTTAGGTCAGACCTTTGATCAACTGGATAAATACCAAATGAAGCTCAACCCGATGAAGTACACCTTTGGAGTACGAGAAGCAATGTTCCTCGGGTACACCGTCAACCAGCGAGGCATTGAGGCAAATCCAGCAAAGATCAAAGCTCTTTTAGGGTTGCGATATCCAACGACGAAGAAAGAGGTGCAGAGTCTTATAGGACGAGTTGCAGCGCTCAACAGATTTGTATCCCGAGCAACTGATAGATGCCTCCCATTCTTCAAAACACTTCGGAAAACGTTCGAGTGGAATGATGAATGTGAAAAAGCCTTTCAAGACTTGAAGAAATATCTGGGAGCACCTCCACTGTTGTCCAGGCCAGTAATGGGAGAAAAGTTGTACTTGTACCTGGCAGTATCAGAGAATGCAGTCAGCTCGGCATTGATCAAAATGGAGAATGGAGTCCAGAAGCCAATTTAATACACAAGTAAGGCTTTCCTAGGTGCAGAGATCAGGTACCCAAAGCTGGAAAGATTGGCATTGGCATTAATTGAAGCAAGTAGAAGAATGAGGCCATATTTCCAGGCCCATACCATTATCGTGTATACCGACATGCCATTGAGATAAGCCCTTCATAAGCCAGAAAAATCAGGGAGACTGATGTATTGGGCAATAGAGCTCGACGAATATGATATTGTGTATGAACCCAGATCATCACTAAAAGGGCAGGTTGTAGCCGACTTTATAGCAGAATTTACATATCTTGATACCCCCGAGGAGCAAAAGTTGCTCGCTGACCAACCTGTGGATGTTACAGGATCAACAAACATAAGTCCAGATCAACTCCGGTTGGTAAAAGGGCTTGTGGATGTAGAAAGATCATCAAATTCAAACCCAGACCAACTCTGGTTGGTAAAAGGTCGAGAAGAGATGGTCGACGAAGAGCGAGAAATACCAGGGGAGGATGAAAGGAAACAACAGATATTTCACCGAGGAACTTTGTCAGATAAGAAATTTGAAGACGAGTTACCTACATGGAGATTATATGTAGATGGATCATCTTGCACAACGGGTTGTGGAGCAGGGATTGTTTTGAACACCCCAGACGAGATTGACGTGGAATATGCCTTGCGATTCCAATTCAAAGCTTCCAATAATGAAGTCGAGTATGAGGCCATGATAGCAGGTCTTAATTTAGCAAAGATTATGGAAGCGCAACAAGTGAAGGTATTCAGTGATTCTCAATTAATTGTGAATCAGATGATGGGAACATATGCAGTTAAAGGAGAATTAATGGTCAAGTATCATGCAAAGGCGATAGAATTGTTAGCAGAATTCGATGCCATTCAGTTGTTCCGAATACCAAGATTGAAGAATTCACGAGCACACGAACTGGCCCGACTAGCATCAGCTACTCGTACCGAGTTGCGAAAAACAATACCAATTGAAGTATTAGGAAGTCGGAGCATAGATGAAGACCTGACGATGAATATTATTACCCTTGATTTAGGGCCATCTTGGATGGATCCCATCAGGGCATATATTGAGGAAGGAGAATTACCGGAGGATAAGTTCGCTGCCAAGAAATTGAAGTATAAAGCTGCTCGGTATGCATTAACTAATGGTGTTTTGTATAGACGAGGAATTATGGCAGGTTTGTAAAGATGTGTACATCCCTCCGAGGTGAAAGGATTGATTAAAGAGATCCACGAAAGGTCTTGTGGAGCGCATGTAGCAGGTCGGACACTTTTACAAAGAGTGATGACGCAGGGGTACTACTGGCCAACGATGATGGCTGATTGTATAGCCTATGCTAAAAGATGTGATAAATGACAACGTTTTTCTTCCATCCGACGTACTCCACAAGCATTATTGACACCCATAACTTCCCCTTGGCCATTTTCCATGTGGGGAATTGATCTGGTTGGGCCACTGCCAACGACCCGAGGAAGATTCAAATACCTCGTCGTGGCAGTGGATTATTTTACTAAGTGGGTAGAAGATGAGCCACTTATTGATATGACGTACGAGAAGGTATACCAGTTCGTTTGGAAGAATATAATCTGCCGATATGGTCTCCCTCATACCTTCATCACAGACCATGGAACACAATTCGATAACGAGGAATTTGCTGCCTATTGTCGGCAATCAAACATTTTGAAGACTCATTCAGCACCAGGCCATCCTCAAAGCAATGGACAGACTGAAGTGACGAACAGAACATTACTCAATGGTTTGAAAAAGAGGCTAAGTGAAGCTAAAGCTAATTGGATTAATGAGCTACAGTTAGTATTGTGGGCTTACCGAACAACTCCCCGAGAAACAACTGGAGAATCACCATATATGCTGGTATTTGGAAGTGAAGCTGTAATACCTGTCGAGTTGGGTCTTCCAACACATAGAGTGCTAAATTTCAATTCCCCAGTCAGCGACTTGATGAGGAGATTAGATTTGGACATGCTCGAGGAAGTTAGAGAAGAGGCAGCCATTAGGAATGCTGCTTATCAACAGCGAACAACCCTGTTCTACAACAAGAGGGTGAAAAAATGCGACTTAAAAGAAGGAGATTACGTGCTAAAGAAGGTCATTCAGAAGCACAACAAGTTGGAAGCAACCTGGGATGGACCTTACCGAGTTACTGCAGTTGTCCGACCAGGAACTTACCGAATAGCGACTCTAGAAGGAGAGGAATTTAAGAATGCATGGAATGCTGAACACCTACGCAAATATTATCAGTGATGTAAAATGTAAAGCAGTTCCATCAATATGAATAAAACCATGATATTTCACAATCTTCTCTCCTTTTATTGAAAGTTTTTCGGGGAATACTAGTGTTTAACACTACGCTGCTCGGCACACAACGCTGCTCGGCAGTAAAAAGAAGATGATAGTTCAAACCCACGACCAACTCCGGTTGGTAAAAGGGCGAGAACAAAATATACTCCTTTGGTTAGGAGGCGTACACTAGCGTGACCAACTCAGGTTGGTAAAAGAGCTAGTGGACATGATAGTTCAAACCCACGACCAACTCCGGTTGGTAAAAGGGCAAGAACAAATTATACTCCTTTGGTTAGGAGGCGTACACTAGCGTGACCAACTTAGATTGGTAAAAGAGCTAGTGGACATGATAGTTCAAACCCACGACCAACTCCGGTTGGTAAAAGGGCAAGAACAAATTATACTCCTTTGGTTAGGAGGCGTACACTAGCGTGACCAACTTAGATTGGTAAAAGAGCTAGTGGACATGATAGTTCGAACTCAGACCAACTCCGGTTGGTAAAAGAGCGAGAACACGAGATGATTGACGAAAGGCCAATCTCGGTTGGTTAGGAAACAAGATATGCTCTCAAATGCCAACTTATGTTAGTCGGGAAGTAAGATTATCTCAAAATGCCAACTTATGTTGGTCGGGAAGTAATTTTATTACATAAATGTGACTCGAAGAACAAATATTCCAAACTGAATCAAGTATGGTTGGTCGGAGATAAAAATCCACTAACTGTAGTTGGTCGACGAGGAGAAAATATTCTAAACAGTACCAAGTATAGCTGGTCGGGGATAAAAACCCATTAACTATAATTGGTCGACGAGCACAATTTAACAATCTTGGTTGGTTGGAAGAAATTTTAAACATTTTCATACTCATTACTTTATTATTAAGTGATCGAGCAACATTACTAATACTTGTAATTTTTTATTATTAAGTTGGTCGATGAACCACACAATATTGTTATGCAAGCACAAATATAAAGTGTTTGACAAAGACAATAGCAATACAGATTTGCAAACAGAAAATGAAAGTCTTTCATTAAAATTCAAAACGAATTACAAGTTGCATATGTGTACTAACTATTACATTGAGACCCCTACTCTATTGGTTTCTTTCCCTCGGATTTTGAAATAGGTTCCTCGCCAACAGGCGGATCATTTAAAGTCTGAGGAGAGTTAATGAAGTTCAAGTCCTTCAGCATCCTAACGTCCATCACAGAAGGTGTGTCTAGTAGATGCTCGGGACGAGATACCTCGATCTGAGAATGAAGATTGTAGTCACTGAGGTATTTTTCAATTAAGCTCCGAGGAATGGCACGAGCTGGGATCCATTCCATGTCCAATTTATAAGGTGGCACAGGCAAGTCTAGTAGCCCAGGAGCATGATAATCCCATAAATAATGGCCCTGCTCTAGTTTTAATACACCTAGGGCGTTCAACCATCCCTGTTTATAACCTTCATTATTGGCATTTTCAAGGCGAGCATCCAAGTGACAAAGGGCCTCATTGTAGCCTGCCATCCAGAACTCACGAGGTTGTTTGTGGAATTGGAAAGTTATTCTCTCTAACTGCTCATGAAGGTTCCTGGCAAAAACATCCTTATTATTCAGAGCAGACTTTGTCGAAGCAAGTTGATCCTCCAGAGTTTGGATTTTCTTGGACATTTCAGACAAAGCCCGATCTTTTGCATTAAATTGGAACGCTTGAGTTTCCAATGTTGATTGAGTACGAGCTTCTTTAACAGAACGACGAAGACCTCTTGGTCGTCCCCGAGCAGGTTGAATACTCTGTTCCTCGTCAACATCCTGTGCAACTCTTCCTCGTCCACGAGAACCTCTTCCTCGTCCCCGAGTAGCAGTAAAAGGCCCAGATCTTCTTAAAGTCTCTAATTCTTGCCTCAATTTGGCATTCTCAACCTCTAGAAAGGAAAATCCCTCGTCAGTCACTGGGATTACAGCTGTTGAAGAAGATGCTGCAGACTTATACTGTGCCAGCTCTTTCTGCAAATTGTTATTTTCTTGCTCTAGCAGCTCGGCAATCTGTCTACAGGCTTCAACTTCACCCTTTAGGGTTCTCTCTCTAACATCGTACCCAGCCAGGAGTTTGTCGTAGCCCTTCTCAACAAAAATCTGCTGATACCTTTTCTCATACCCCTCATGCAACAGGGCAGTTGATTCCTTATACTGATTTTGAAGGTCTTCTAAGGTATATTGAAGATCCTCGATCATTTCGTAATAGGCCACATTATTGGCCACAGCCCGGTCAAGTAAATCCTTCAGGTACTGATAAGCCTCAACTGCCTGCTCAGAAGCATCATGACCAAGGATATCAGCAACTTCAGATGCACTTAGGTCTGTGTGACCAGCCTTATAGTATTCATGGCATTGCTGCATCAACTTTGTATCATTGGCAGATAATAATTCCATTCTAGCCACAAACTAGTAAAGAAGAGAAGGCAAGAGTTAATAAAAGAAGAAGACAGAACATCAACAACGCAGAGGAACAAAAAAGGTGATTTTATTACATCATCAAAAGGAGTACAACGTTCATAATACATAGTATAAGTAAAAGAAAAACAGAAAGAAAATACCTAACAACTTCACACATTTTCCTTGTCTCCCAAGACTTTCTCGGGAGGCTGGGACGAGGAGCTTGGTTGCTCGGTGGGAACAATGAGTTGATTGGCAGAAGTTGAGACTTGTTCAGGAGGAGCAGGGAAAGACGAGATCTCCTCGGTGGCTGTCTGATTGGGTTGTGGAGCAAGGACTTGATCACCTACTATCATTGAAGACTCCTCGGACACAGCTTCGTCTTCTTCCTCATCTTCAATTACAGGAGGGGGTCCAGGAAGATGTTGTTGAAATAGTTCAGAGTCTTCGCTAACCTTCAGTTCCTGCAGGGAAGCAACCCAACCATCTCGGAAGTATTTTAAACTCCCATACTGCACCTGGGTCATCATTGCTGCTACCCCCCTATCCCATCCTTTGTCCCAACCAGTTCGAAATGATTTTTTCACAGCCACCTTTCTTTTCATTTTCTCCGAGGAGAGCTTCTCGGATAGAAGATCCTCGGTGGTTTTCAACTTGGCCTCCACCTCCTCCTTCTGGCGATTTACTTCTCGCAGAAGGGACAGCTCTTCCTCGGCCGATTTCAACTTATTTTCAAGCTCCCCAAAGCTTGTGAGCTTCTCAGCATATTTTTTATTCTCCCTCTCCAAGTCTCTCACCTTATTTCCTAACTGTACCTTCTCTGCTTCAGACGCAGCCAACTTCTTCTCCCATTCACCCCTATCCTCGTCGTATGTTTGACGGGATTCCTTCAAAGATTGGGCCAAGCCCTGTAAAGCATCCTCTACTCTAGACGAGGAGTTGGAAGCCTTGATTGCTTCATCTTTCTTCACTATGGTGTTAAAGGAACTCACCAGCTGAAAAAGAAAATAATGATAAGTCAGTGCCGAGATACATATATTGACTAAAAGAAAGAAAAATTCTGGATAAGAGAAACTTACTGAAGCAATGTGACGAGTGGCTAGGGATGTCAGCATATCCCTAGACATGTTTTCCTCGATTCCTTGGACTTCAGGAATGGTCCAAGTCTTTACCGAGCTCATTGCAGAACTAGGGGAAATAATGGTTGGAACACCAGCTCCACTATCTTGGAGCTGGGGAATGGCTTCAGAAAAACTGACCGAGGAGGATTTCTTCAGTCTCCTCGGTGTATTCTCAACAATCTCAACCAAAGAAGAACTTTTGGTTGGAGAGATGGTGATTACTTCCACAGGTACATCCTTCTACACAGGAGCCACTGGGGGCTTCTCGGCAGCCTTCTGAGGAGCAACAGAAGGAACAGCATCCACTTTCTTTGTCCCCTTTGGGACATCAGCCTTGCTTCTTTTTCCATCTCCAGGAGAGGAAGCTTCCTCGAAGATAGCAGAAACTCTTCTTTTGCCCATCTTCTGACTCAGAGGAATGTGAGAGTCTGGTGAAGAATCCTCAGAAGCTGGCAATGGTTCACTAATGCTGACCACAGGACGAGCAGTAAAGGACGATGTATAGCTCCTGTATTGCAACAAGTATGAAGCAGACCTGACGTGCTCGTCTGCAACTTTCTGATGCAAACTCCAGATATGTTTCAAATGCTTTATATTAACTTCTGATTCTTTGGGAGTTTTTCTCTTACTGTCAACTGCAAACAAAAACATATTGAAATGTCAATCATGCATTTATTCAAACATAATGAAATCATAATTTCAGAAATAGAATAAAATGAAAATAACCTATCCCATTTCCATATGGAGGGCATTTGGGACCCTCATATACTGCATCTCCAACCAAAGGGGCATGTTGCCAATTTTTGATAACTACCCCATGTTCAAAATAATCCCTATTAGTATCAGGGAGATTGACTACTAAAGCCCTATTCAAAAATCTAGTTTTTAAATAATAAACATTGTCTAGAACAGCCCATCTATAACAGTACATAATCTCAGGAATTCCTATACGAGTTCCATGAGTTTGATTTAACCTATACACCCCATTAACTATTCTCCATGTGTTGGGGGCTATTTTTGCAGGGACAACATCAAAATGTTGACAGAACTCTAAACACAAAGGGTTTGGTGGAAAAGAAAATCCACATTCAGCAATAAAGAGGCTGGGGAACCAATGTCCCTCAGCCAAACGAAAGTAATTTGAAGGCTCAGAAAGATCCTCCAAAGTTACCCAAGATGGAATGGAATAATCTGAACGGAATTTTTCAAGATATTCAATAATATAAACCATGGTGAATAAAAGAAATGAAGAAGGAAGAAGATCTTACAGGAATAAAGGGAGATCTGTTGACAACGAACGAAAACAAGGATGAACGCACAAGAGAAAGAAAGGCTATGGAAAACTCGAACGCAGAAAATTGGAAAAGATAGAAGACGGTATGATTGCCTAAGAAGCTTAAATACTTTGCCTTGGGAAACGGAGAAATAAATGATTACAAAAAAGAAACTATTACGCCACCGGCGGCTAAAAGGACAAAAAGTGCACAAAGATCGAAGTGCTTATAAAAATTCAAAAAGGCGGATTCTACGAATTTGGAAAGAAATTCAAATACGAAGAAAATGCTCCTAAAACCAAGGAAGGTCATTTAATATTGCCATATACCGAGATAGAATGTTCCATACTCCTCAAAGTTCGAAATATAAAACATTGGGGGCTTCTGTTGATACCAAAATTAGTATGCTGATATGGACGAATAATAAGAAGACACGTGTCAGTCTACGTGGCACAACACTCCGAGGAACTCCAACACTCTGAGGAACTCTTGAACGACGAGCAACTAAGGCGGTCCGAGCTGCATCTCGACCACAGCAGCTGCACCTCGACCACAACATTTATTGCCAGATAATCAACAGTTCAACTATTCATTGAATGCTTATCATCTTGACGCACATGCTTGAATAGCATTAAATGAATTACCCTTTCATGTACAGCCTAAGGGCTATAAATACCTTTTATCACCCTCATTCAAAGGGAGGGGAATTTCTTGATAGTATTTGTAATCGAGAATTTCCAAACACTCAGCAATAACATAACAGTGGACGTAGGCCATTCATATAAGGCTGAACCACTTTAAAATTCTTTGTCTCATTTATTTATCTGTGATTGAATAATTAGAGTGATCTAATTTTTTACATCAACAATAATTCTTATTCATGTTATGTTATAATATTACAAGCCTAATTTGGCAAACGGTTGAGCCGACTTCAGAGGAAGCTTATCTAAATTAATGTATGTCAACCGCAAACATTTGTTTTTGTTTTAAACTATAAATAACCCCCAAAATAAGAGAATCTTTAAATATCTTAATGCCATTAAAAGATATACATGAGTTAATAACTTTTAATCTAACACGTAATTCAATAACCCTTTATGTGGCTATCCTGACCCATCTTGAGGAAGAGTACAAAAGGACACGAAAGAAAGAATTATATATATATATATATATATATATACCAAATTTCTAAAAGGATCTCAAAGCAAGGGCAAATGATTCTAACTCATTAACCTAACTTAGGCTAACAATTATAAATGAATTGACACCAATGATCATTGTCAAAACCCAATGTAATACGATATTTCAATATAGCAACCAAATATGTTATCTCACTGAAAAGAAATGAAAACTAAGGCTTAGAATGACTAGTATAAAACTTTGGAGAAATATTTCGTACCTATAGGACTTGATCTAAAACTTGAACTATAGAAATCTCTTATGCCGCCTCTAGTCTCCCTTTGACGATCATTCTCCACTCAATATTCATCTCGTCATGATTTTAAATCAACTTCAACCACCTTTCTCATTCAAATTCGCATTTTTTCTCAATAACTATCTCAAAATAGCTAGCAACGTAAAAAGTGTGCCAAGAACTTTTATTCATAATGACGGGTGGGGAACCTAGGGTTTCCTGATATAAGGTCACTTTTCCCAAAATGTCAGCGACCTTAACTTATTCCTAAATATTACACTGATAGGTCAATGTCGATCCACGTGGTGTGTTTTCTACAATACAAAATCTATGACATCCAATGAGACATCAACTCACAAGTCTCGAAGATACTCACTTACTTAAACTCGAATTTATTGTCGATGGCTTAACAAATTTCTCAACTATCTTAAATCCATCGAGGTGATCTAAATTAATTCCTGCGGGTTCTTCTTAGGGACTAGGTCTAGGGTGTTACAAATTTATAAGATTTATATTTATTTTTTAGTACTTAGAGTTAATGATTTTAGTTTATTAAGATCATACATGTAATATGTTCAGTTTAATGAGGACGAAGTACTTATAATAATTTTTTATCTAATGATTTTTTTTTATTAAAATGTTAATTTCAAAATTAATGCAAACTCTAAATTAATATATAATTTAATATTGATATTCTATTTAATGTTGTTCGCATGAGAATTTAGGTTCAACAATGATTCTTTGGATAACTCGAGCAAGAAAGATACATTCTGAATTTTGATTTCTTATTTTTTATTTGTCCAAGAACAAGGGTTTTCTATAGCAATCAAGGGAAGATTTTGAAGACATAATTATGCATCAAATGAATTCGTAGCATTTGAATAAGGTATGTATTCTTGTTCCATAAATCTAGGTATAATATGTGAATGCATGGAGATTAATTATCTTTTGTTAAGAACACGTTAGATGATTAAGTTTAATCCTATCAATGAATTCATGATTAATTTATGTTGTATGCTTGGGACTTTTAGTGATGTTTTTTGCAACTCCTTACGTAAGCCTCTAAATCTTTTTGAAAAATGATTATGTGTACCTGGGTCATTCAACAACCTAATTTGTGATGATTTACTTATGTCAATAAATTTGTTTAAAATGGATTTTATGTTTCCGTGGGCTTTGGAGACATTTCCAATGATGATATTCTGATGTTATGGACTATGCACGCTAGTAGAAATCAAAATCCACTTGCTAAGAATTTAAGAAACTTTGTAGGCTAATTAGAAATGTCCCATAGATCAATATAAAATGGTATTTTTTCGGCCATCAGAGTTCGTTTAAGCCTTCAAAATTCTGAATTTGTCATTTTTGGTTATAATGTAGGAGGCTATACTCACTCTAAAAACTCATTTTAAAATTTTCCAACTGTTCTATGGTCATGGAGTGATTATCTACAACCCAAAAGAGGTAACTCAAAATTTATTTTTTGGAAAAATTTCTTAGATATGTTTTTCACAACAGGGACTAATTTTTACGTTCATGTTAATTTTAATATTCATGTTCAGGCTGGATTAGATGTCAATCGCAAGCTATAATTCATACGTGCGGATATTATATATATAATTAAGTTTTGGTACTTATGTTCATGTTTAGGTTGGAATAGATATCAAATGTAGTTTAAAATTCATATGTGTTGATATTAGATGAATGCTTAGATTTTAAATCTAATGTTTGTTATTGAGTCATCTTAAATTCCAAATCCAGAATATAGTTTGAAATTATGAACATTAAACTCATGTATGTGAATATCTAATTATTAGTGTATTATGTTTATTCACTGATTAGGCATAAATTCTTCCCAATTTATCCCTTAATTTAGTTACTTTTAGCACCTCGAATAACGTAATTGAGTTAGCTTTATCTCATAATCTTGCTACTGACTTATCCTAACGAGTACACCAAGTTTATGGTATTTGGTATTGCTTTTACAGGTATTTGATGTCAAAAAATGAAAGAAAGTGACCGGAAGAATAAAGAAAGAAAAGAAGGAAAGTCAAAAGGGAAAAAGAATAAATTTTATCCGGAATTCGGATGAGGTGCCTAAAGAGAAGTTGAAGATATCACACTCATGGGCACAAAGGAAGAAACGTCACCTCAATCGGAATTCCGGAACAAAATATATGAGCAGTCAAAGTTAAGAAAGAAAGTCAAATAGGTAGACCGGTCCGCCCCTACCCCAGACCGATCCGCTGTGCAAAACTCCAGAAGACCCCGGATCGAAAGCAAATCGAAGAAGGGTGAAAAATAAAAGAACCGGTCCGGCAGAAAATAAAAAGAACCGATCCGCATGTGAGGCAGATCGGTCCGCCTAAGGCCCGGATCGGTCCGTCCATCGAGATTCTGAAATCTTATGTTCTCCTAAGAAGAGTCCTAGTGCAGCTGAAACTCCTGAATTCTTGTAGGGTATAAAAACCCATTTTATTATCATTATTTGCACGGAGAATTTTAGTTACTTTTCCATTCTTTTTCCGAAACCCTAGTTTAGATACAATTTACAATTTCAATTCCAATATTAAATTTATTCAGAAGTTCTTTGATTACCAGTTTTATTAATTGCTATTGTTACTTCTTGGGTGAGATTAGTGAGTTATTTCTTCTTTTCAATTTTGTTTTACATCAATTCACAAGTTTTCCTTAGATTAATCATGGTTTTCTGCAAATCAAACACTGTTTTCATTACTTTCAGCATGCTAGGCTAGATTTTCTAAGGTCGGGATACATGAACCCATCCTGATGTGTTAGTTGCATGTGTATAACATTAATCCTCTGAATTTAGTGATTGATTACGACCGTATTACATAGGACCACAACAATTGTAGATCTTTATATCTCCTTTGCCTTTGGGTAACCAGGATGATTTAGAATGCAATTCGAGTGTCACTATCGCGATACCGATTCACTCATCCTCAGATTAAGTATGACGTGGGCTTGAACCTTGTATACGTAATGCTTGGGAGTACTAAATTCTGGGTCAAATTAATCAGTTAAATTTACGATTAGTATTATAACTGCAATAAACTAGGGTTGGAGGAATGTATTATTGTCCTGTTTCTATCATACATAGTTTAAAGTTTTAAATCAGTTTTCATTAGCAGTTTAGGTAATTTAGTATAATTTCATCTTTTCATAATTTCATAATTGCATTTAGTTTAATCATTCCCAAAACCAAATCATTTTCTCTTTTCGTCGTCAAAGTTAGGATTTCTTCGTCTTTTTCCGTCGTCACAACTTCGTTGTCTTAGTTTCCTGTGGATACGATCCCGACTTATCGGATTATTACTTGAGCGACAGGCTTGCACTTGAGCCTAGAGTGAACACATTTCTGAGACACATTCTTAGTCGCGTCAAGTTTTTGGCCCCGTTACCGGGGAACTAGGTAGACTTAGGATTAGATCGAGTCAATCTAAAACTATGACCAAAAAATTTTCGAAAAAAAAAATCCAAAAACATAAAAAAATTCAAAAAGCACAAAAAGATTCACCACCATCTCTCATAAACTTTTAATGAAAAATTCTGAACTCACTCCCACACCTCATAATACTCCAACCAGCATTCACAAAAATCCAATAGTTGAGTACAACCCCGATAGCCCTCACACTCCAAACGCCCCACAGTTCTGGATCCCACCTACCACACCATCACACTCAATCTCAAACAACGCTCTGTTTTCCTTCTTAGGACACACCTCCGAGCACACCAAGTGAGAGCACTGAGTCGTTAAGTGAGAGATAGATGTCACAACACAGTAATGCACTTGTCGGTGAGGAAGAGGCCCCGTACCGCCCGCTGAGAGAATTTTTATATTCCGAGCGCACTGTCACTCTGGGATACATTATACTCCCGTATAATGCCGGGCAATTTCTCTTTAAAAATGGGATGATCCAGATGTTACCACATTACCATGGTATGGATTCTGAAAAGCCACATTAGAGAATTTGAGGATGTGTGCGATACTCTCAATGATCAAACTTGCACACAAGAGGTGATCCGCCTCAAACTCTTCCCCTTCTCGCTCAAAGATAAAGCTAAGAACTGGCTATGGTATTTACCTCCAAGCTCGATTCCATCTTGGAACGAGTTGCAATCGATATTTCTCAAGAAATTCTTCTCACCACATTGAACAATCTCTATAAAGGCTCAAATTCAAGCGTTCAGACAACCTGAAAATGAGCCATTTCATCGATGTTACGAGTGTTTCAATGAGTTAGTTACTTCATGCCCCCATCATGGATTTGATTCAGCGCAAATCATCTCTTTTCTCTGTAATGGGTTGAATCTTAACTCCAAGCAACTTGTTGAAACCGTGGGAAGTGGTCCCTTTGTCGACTTAGACGTCCACGATGCTGAGCTTCACCTGAGGTATGTCGCCGAGACTACCTAATCCCGGGATACATCTGACCCTAATGCTCAAAATCAAAATCGTCAAGTGACCACCACTCAGTCAGCGTCCGACCCATTTCATGTAGAAAAGAGTTCTATAGCGGACAGTCGGATCGATATACTTGAGAAAGAAGTGCGAGACCTACGTGGGATATATGGAAGAGGACCAAATGGATCCCTACCAAACCTCGTTGAAAAGTTGTGTGCAATTTATGAGGCGGGTCATTCAACTGAGGAATGCCCGACTATACCCACCTACAAAGTGATGCTTCAGGAGAAAGTTAGTGGTATATGAGGTTTTAAGGGTAATTTCGGTGCACCACACGGGAACTCTTACAACCCTTCATGGAAAAACCATCCTGGTTTTAGCTATGGGCAACAACATGCTGCGATGAACCCTACTTCCCATGTTGCCCCTCCTCCACCACAACACTTTCAACAAGCCCCACACATGCAACGACATGTATAAGCACCACCACCTCGATCTTATATCCCTCCACCGCGGTGAACTCTCGAGGATACCATGAATCAATATATCGCAAGCCAGACTGCAACCAATGCTAAATATGATCGTCTGATTAGCGACATAAATGCAAGTCTGTCAAAGATACAATCCGCGTTGAGTGTCCAAGAGAAGGGCAAGTTTCCTGCCCAGGGCCAAAGACCTCCCCAAGGTCAAACTAATGTTAGCTCCACTTCTACTGAATATCAGGAGCAATGTCAAGCTGTGACCACTCTTCTTAGTGGGAGAGTCGTTGATTTATCACCTCCCCCACACGACACAATGAAAGATAAGGAGATTTCGCCCGGCCCGAAAGAGGCTGAAGATGTCCCCTTAAATGAGAGTGACAAAGAAGACGCTAGCAAGCCTGAGGTAGTAGTGAAACCACCCTCCGCTGCACCGTTTCCTCAAAGGTTGATTCCTTCCCATAAAGGAAACCCATGTGAAGACGTGCTAGAAGTGCTAAAACAAGTAAAGCTGAATTTACCTTTCCTTGATGCCATTAAGCAAATTCCAGCTTATGCTAAAGTCATCAAAGACTTGTTGACGGTAAAGAGAAAGATGAAGGTAAAGAAGAATGTCTTTCTAGCCCAAAACGTGAGCTCCATTCTACTAAATGATCTCCCGCCTAAATTCAAAGATCCCGGTGCACCCACCATTTCCTGTATCATTGGAGAAAATAAAATCGAAAAGGCCTTACTTGATTTGGGAGCAAGCGTAAATATCCTCCCTTACTCCATCTATAGGCAACTTGATTTGGGAGACCTCAAGCCCACAAAGGTCACTCTCCAATTAGCGGATTGAACAGTGAAGATCCCAAGAGGCATAGTCGAGGATGTGATCGTCCAAGTTGACACTTTCTACTTCCCGATAGATTTTGTCATTTGGGACACGGAGACCTCTTTTAACTCGAGCAATCATGTTCCCATCATCCTTGGGCGCCCTTTCTTAGATATGGCTAACGCAACCATCAATACTCGAAATGGGCGAATGCAACTCACCTTTGGGAACATGACCTTGGAAACTAACATCTTCCACATAGCCCAATATATGGGAGAGGAAGATGATCTTCACGCGGTGAGCTTCATAGATGAGATAGTAGAGGAGTACTTTGAGGAGAATTGTTGCGGAGACGCCTTAGGGTCCTGTCTAGTGTCGAGCCACGAGAGTGAGGGGACGTACACCAACTTCGAGAGGGAGGTTAGGGAGTTGAGAGAATTACTTGATGAGAGAGCGTCGGATGAGGACGCGAGAGATGTTAATTGGGTTTCTTGATTCGAGGAATTACCACCGAGGGATACACGCATGGTTCCCTCCGACGAAAAGTTTCCAACCCTTGAATTAAATAAACTCCCCTCCCATATTAAATATACATACCTAGAAGAGGATGAGACATTTCCTGTTGTTGTCTCCTCTAGCCTAGACAAAGAGTAGGAGGGAAAATTGTTGAAAATTTTGAGGAAGCACCAAAGTGCTTTTGGTTGGTGCATTACTGATTTGAAGGGGATAAGTCCTTTGATTTTCACTCACGAGATCCATCTCGAAGAGGATGTTAAACCCTCAAGAGAAATGCAAATAAGGCTAAATCCCAACATGAAAGAAGTAGTGAGAATCGAGATTATCAAGTTATTGGATGCTGATATTATCTACCCAATCTCGGATAGAAAGTGGTTGAGCCCCATTCAAGTCATCCCGAATAAGTCTGGCATGACAGTGATTGATAATGCTAAGGGAGAGCTAGTTCCCGAACGTACCATCACCGGGTGGCGCATTTGCATTGATTATCGGAAACTCAATGAGGGAACTAGGAAAGACCATTTCCCCTTACCATTCATTGATCAAATGCTTGAGAGAGTAGCGGGACACCCTTACTATTGCTTCCTTGATGGTTATTCTGGATATAACCAGATTGAGGTAGATGCACTTGACTAGGAGAAAACAACCTTCACGTGCCCTTTTGGTACGTTTGCCTACAAACGTATGCCATTCGGCTTGTGTAATGCGCCCGTGACATTCCAAAGGTGCATGTTAAGCTTATTTAGCGACATGGTCGAGAGAGGACTCGAAGTGTTCATGGACGATTTCAACATTTTTGGCACCTCTTTCGATCGTTGTCTAGAAAAACTGGAAAAAGTACTTGCCCGGTGTGTGGAAAAGAACTTAGTGCTGAATTGGGAGAAATGCCATTTCATTATCCCCAAGGGAATAGTTCTTGGCCACATAGTATCATCCAAGGGAATAGAATATGATACGGAGAAAATAGATGTCATAGCTGATCTTCCCCCACCAAAATCGCTTAAGGACGTGCGCTATTCATGACTAGGGGTTGGTGCCGATTCCTCAACGAACCCTATGAAGCGGTTTGGTCAACCAAAGCCCGATCCTTTTATGTCACCCTTATTCGGACGGGCCAATTCGAAGCCCAAGCTTACGTGGATGGGAATGTCATCCCATTTTCATTGGCTCTTCTGTAAGGACACAAATTTCCAATTGAGTCCATGTATTGTGTTGGCTCAATTCCGGACAAAAACATTTATTCATGGGATAGTATGTAATTGTAATACTCTCAAGCCTATGAAGTGTTTGTTGAAGATGTAGCGGCAAAGAGTATAAAGCTTCATCAAATGTGCCGATTTGCGTGCCTCGTTTCTACGCCATCAACTATGGTTCCATGCTCTCAAGGTATGAATGCAATTAATTATATATAGGAGCTTGGAACAAAGTTTATTGGGTGTTAGGTTTAATAAAAAACTGTGTTTTATTTTCAGAAAAATTTAATTAGAACTTTAAAAATAAAGTATATAAAGTTTCTGGGCCAAAATCGAATTATATAAAATTTCTGGAAGTCATTCGATATGTCGTTCGAACGAGTTTTTTCGTTCTAACGAGATGTCGTTCGAACGAGTTTGCCAACGAGTTCCCACCAAGCTATACTGGTCTGTCGTTAGAAATGTCGTTCGAACGAGATTGTTCGTTCTAACGAGATTTCCAACGAGCTTCTAACGAGTCCATACTGGAGCGTCGTTAGAAGACTCGTTCGAACGAGATTTCGTTCGAACGAAATGTCGTTCGAACGAGATGCCAGGCGGGAACAGTTTTTGGCAGTTTTTTGGCAGTTTTGCACCCACTTTCCCACTATGTTTGTAACCAACTTTCTCAGACTTTATCAATAGCGGGAATGACATTTTCCATCCTAACTTTTCCTAACTTTTCCATACCATTTTCATCTCTTAGAGAGAGTTTGAGAGTAAATTGTTTTAAGGAAAATGTTCAAGTTTTGAGTGCTATTTTTCAAAAGAAAATATGTTATAACTCTAGTTTTACACCCATATTGTTTATCCAAGTTCACATATATACATATCAATTGCTTGGAGTTTGGCACCGGTTTATCTCTTCCGTTTCAAAGAGAAGTTTTGGTTTGCTTCTACATCCATCAAAGAAGAAGACGTTTTGTTGCGATTCTACCCACTTGGAGAAAGGATCCTTGCTCGGGTGACGGTGACCATAGAAAGCCCTATCGGTGGATTTTGAGACCGCGGTGGTGTTCCAAGGTTATCCGCTAGGAAGAGGTGTCTACAAGAAGAAGCGTCGAGGCTTGAGAGGGATCGATTCGGTTGTTGTAAGTGTATCTGTCTTGTACTTGTAATTCCGTATCTAGTGGATTTGTGGCTAGGGCCGTCCGAGGTTTTTTCCCGTCTTGGGTTTTTCCTCGTACATCGCGGCGTAGTGTGATTGGTTTATTTTATCTTGCTTAAATAATTTAGAACGTATGTTTAGGATAATTCAAGATAAAATTTGGTTTAAATCATCACACTCATTTAATTTGGTGCTAAATTAAATATTGGGTAAAGTTTGTTTAATTCATGTCCTTTTCAAATTGGTATCAGAGCCGGAGCGCTAAGTTATCGCGTTAAAGATCCGTTTTTTGGCTTTTTGTATTTCCTTACCTTTTTAGGTGGTTCAATTTTTTTTATCACTCTCATATTTTTTTCTCTCAATGGGACGTCTTAATGAAAATTTGTCCAATTTTAATGAAAATAAAATTTTTGATTTTCGAGAGGAATTAAATGGGCTTAACAAATGTAATGAAAATTTAAAGGAATTAAATTTGAGATTTGTAAAAAGAATTAAATTTCTTGAAAATTAAAATTCTTGTTTTAAAGTTCACATTGAGTCTTTGCAAATCTCCTTATCTCAAAAAGATATTTTTCGTAAAAAGCTCATGGACTTACATTTAAATTTTTGATATTTTAGAAAAGTCCAAGAAAGAGAGTGAAAATCGTGAAAAGACTCTTAGGGACAAGTTTGCTCATATTGAGGGAGAGCGTGTTAACCTTCTAGGAATTATTGAAAATTTAAAGAAGGAGTCCCATAATTTTGAGGAGTCTAATTTATTACTTGAGTCCGAAATTTTAAAAATGAAAAAAGATTTTCAAGACTCTAGTAGTAGTTCTAATGGTTCTAGCACATCATGCTCAAATTCTTCCATTGCAAAAGCTAAAACCATTGTTTGTTTTAGAGGGTCAACTTTGTCCAAGGACTTTAAAAAGGGTCACACCTTAGGTAACATTCCTCGTGTTTACACATGCTTGCATTGTGGTAGGAAAGGTCACCTTAGGTCATTTTGTTTTGATCTTAAAAGAAGTCCCAGGAAATCTTTATCTAGCATTTCATTATTTCCTAATCCCCATCATGTTAAATATAAATCTATATGGGTTAGGAAATCATTATTAAATGCGCTTATACATATCAATTTCTTGGAGTTTGGTACCGGTTTATCTCTTCCGTTTCAAAGAGAAGTTTTGGTTTGCTTCTACATCCATCAAAGAAGAAGACGTTTTGTTGCGATTCTACCCACTTGGAGAAAGGCTCCTTGCTCGGGTGACGGTGACCATAGAAAGCCCTATCGGTGGATTTCGAGACCGCGGTGGTGTTCCAAGGTTATCCGCTAGGAAGAGGTGTCTACAAGAAGAAGCGTCGAGGCTTGAGAGGGATCGAGTCGGTCGTTGTAAGTCTATCGGTCTTGTACTTGTAATTCCGTATCTAGTGGATTTGTGGCTAGGGACGTCCGAGGTTTTTTCCCGTCTTGGGTTTTTCCTCGTACATCGCGGAGTAGTGTGATTGGTTTATTTTATCTTGCTTAAATAATTTAGAACGCATGTTTAGGATAATTCAAGATAAAATTTGGTTTAAATCATCACACTCATTTAATTTGGTGCTAAATTAAATATTGGGTAAAGTTTGTTTAATTCATGTCCTTTTCATCTTCTCACGGCCAAGTTGACCGAGTACGATGTTCCGGACGTTCAAGAATTCACCTATCCACGAAACGTCCCCCCGATCGCCAAAGACGTGATCATGGCACGCATTGCACCGGATGTGGCTTGGACTAGACAAACCGTCGTCGTTGGACGCCTTAACGAGAAGGCGCGCCTCACTTTTCAGATTGTGTGCGCCAATATATTGCAAACGTCCAACGATTCTTCCATGCGGCCCCGGCAAGACACTTTAACCTATCACCTTTTTGACCCCCACACTTCCATCCACTTGGCCCACACCTTATACGTCGATATCATCAACGCGTCCTTGGATGAGAAGGGTGCTTCCCCACTTCCCTATGCAAGATTGATTACTTCCATCCTCAAGGATGCTGGCGCCTCTCGATCATACTCGCATTCTCGATCCTTTTAGATAGGGAACCCACACATAGAGTTCCAAACAGGTAGTTGTCCTACGAGCATGGCAGGGCGATGATAGTGAAGAAGAGGTTGCCTCGAGCGAGAGCGACGAGGAAGAAGAGGTAGCCGGTGCGGATGTCGAAATGGGGGATGTTGGTCCGGATGAAGAATCGGCAGACGAAGAAGATGACCCGGATTTTGAGTGGGCGGGTAGCGACCTCACCAATCGAATGGAAGCACTCGAGATGAACTTCGACAACATTTTGACCGATTACCTTCATGACACGAGATTTATACTCTGTTTCCAAGCGAACATATATCGACGCTAAGGAGATCCTAATGAGGCATTGCCACCCTATTTCTATGACCCCTATGGCCTCGATGCGCCCGGTTCTTCCCATCCCCCGCCCCAGTGAAGCTTGATGTGTTCATCGCAGTTTTTATGTACTTTTCCCTGTTCACATTGTTGTCTCTTTTTCCTGTAATTGTGCCGCAGTCTTGTTTGCTATAAAATATGCATTTTTCTCCATTTGTTTGTTTTATTTATCGCACTTATTATTTTGCCTTGTTTAGATTTTAGTCCTTTTTGCTTGAGGACAATGCAAAAGTCTAAGTTAGGGGGGGGGGTCACAAGTGCGTATTTCTAAAACTTCACAAATTTTCAAAAATGCCCAGAAATTTCCAAAAAAATCATAAAATTTTGAAAAAACCAAAAATATTTTTGTTCAAAATAAATAAAAATTGGAATTCAAAATTTTCAAAAATATCATTAAAAGTCGGTTCAAAGACTCAAGTTGTAAAATTCAACATACACAAAGCCAAAATTGACTAAAGATGGAAATTGAGCGAAAATTGATGACTTAACGAATAAGTGTGGAGATTAACGAACCCGGTGAGATTCGAGCCTATCACTTTTTGCGAGTTTTTAAATCAATCCAAGTTAATTGTTAACTCAAAGTTTTTTTAGCGCCTAAAAAGTCGTCGAAGATCTCAACCCTTTCATTTTGATCGGTTATGAAAAACGTGTGTGACATTGCTTTGAAAAACATGCCAAAATTGATCTCTAAACTTAATTCATCTCGAAAGGCATATGGTAACGCAATTGGCATTTTGGGCAATGAAGTAGGCCCTCGTTTGTCACTCAAAAATATTGGCCAGAAACAGATGCGAAAAATCACCCCTTTTGCAACCCAAATTGAGCCGAATAAATTTTTCCTTTCGTTTGACAACCCGAAAAATCCAAATATACCGGAATTGTGAAAAATGAAAAAAATTGAGAATTTAGTCCAAAAAGTGCGTAAAAAGGGGCAAGGAAAAATTGATATGCTCAACAAAAATAGCAAGAAAAGAAAAGAAGTGAAAACAGAAAAAAATAGAGAAAAAAGAAGAACAAAAATGCGCAATAGCCCGGAAAAAACACAAATGGACATCACAAATGACTTTTCCAATTCCAATATTTCCTACCATTTTCATTTTACCCTATATACCTTAAAACCCGAAAAAGTCCTAACCGAGTCTAAATTACGATATTGGTTACCGCGTGGAGAGCTAATACACCAAAAGATAATGAAGGAGATTAAATGCGCGAAAAAGTGGCAATGTTCCCCTTTTTGAAACCCTAATCTGTTGATGAGATCCTTTTACCATAAAATTTCCGTCTTTCAATTCGTATAAGTGACTTTACGTCCATTATATTTACTCTTTACATCACGCATACCGAGGGGATAGCCACATTCCGAGTGATTCGTTTGAGAGAGCATTCCGTGAGATTTTGAAATCAAAACGAATTTTCAGAGAAGTAACGTAATGGTCAATCGGTGAAAATCTGTGGTTATATTTCCGGCTTCGCACACATGCACTACGGTTTGAGACTTGTAAATATGACTTGATGATGACTATTTTCTGGGAAAGTTTGAATTATACAATTTTTAGGTATTTTGAATTTTTCTTTGAGTCGAATTTTGTGGGTATAATCACTGCAAACCCTCACGAGACACAACTCGTCCTACTAAGGTGACCTAAGGGTTTAAAGGCTTGTTGCATACGCTAAATGCAATCGCTTGCCCGCGAAAAAGGTATTCTATCCCAATAAAATGTTTTTCAAGAGTTGAGCCTTGCTAGGATTCTTTTACATTGCTCGGGACGCGCAAAGTTCTAAGTTAGAGGGGTTTGATTAGGCATAAATTCCTCCCAATTTATCCCTTAATTTAGTTACTTTTAGAACCTCGAACAACGTAATCGAGTTAAATTTATCTCATAATCTTGCTACTGAATTATCCTAACGAGTACACCGAGTTTCTGGTATTTCGTATTGCTTTTACAGGTATTTGATGTCAAGAAACGAAAGAAAGAGACCGTAAGAATAAAAAAAGAAAAGAAGGAAAGTCAAAAGGGCAAAAGCGTAAATTCTATCCGGAATTCGAATGAGGTACCTAAAGAGAAGTTGAAGATATTACACTCATGAAAACATAGGAAGAAACATCAGACCGGTCCGCCCCTACCCCGGACTGATCCGCTGTGAAAAACTCTTGAAGACCTCGGATCGAAAGCAAACTGAAGAAGGGTGAAAAATAAAAGAACCGGTCCGCCCCGGACCGATCCTCCATAAAATAAAAAGAATCGATCCGCATGTGAGGCAGACCGATCTGCCTAAGGCCCGGACCGGTCCGGCCATCGAGATTCTGAAATCTTATCTTCTCCTAAGAAGAGTACTAGTTCAGTTGAAACTCCTGAATTCTTGTAGGGTATAAAAACCCATTTTATTATCATTATTTACAGGGAGAATATTAGTTAATTTTCCATTCTTTTTCAGAAACCCTAGTTTAGATACAATTTATAATTTTAATTCCAATAGGAAGATTATTCAGAAGTTCTTTGATTACCAGTTTTATTAATTGCTGTTGTTACTGCTTTGGTGAGATTAGTGAGTTATTTCTTTTTTTCAATTTTGTTCTACATCAATTCACAAGTTTTCCTTATATTAATCATGGTTTTCTGTAAATCAAACACTATTTTCATTACTTTCAGCATGCTAGGCTAGATTTTCTAAGGTCGGGATACATGAACCCAGCCTGATGTGTTAGTTGCATGTGTATAACATTAATCCTCTATATTTAGTGATTGATTAGAATGCAATTTATATCTGAATTTATACCTCGTTTGCCTCTGGATAACCGGGATTATTTAGGATGCAATTTGAATGTCACTATCGCGATACCGATTTACTCGTCCTCAGATTAAGTATGATGCGAGCTTGAACCTCGTATACGTAATGCTTGGGAGTACTAAATTCTGGGTCAAATTAATCAGTTAAATTTACGATTAGTATTATAACTGCAATAAACTATGGTTGGAGGATTGTATTCCCGTCCTGTTTTTATCATACATAGTTTAAAGTTTTAAATCAGTTTTAATTAGCAGTTTAGGTAATTTAGTATAATTTCACAATTGAATTTAGTTTAATCATTCCCAAAACTAAATCATTTTCTCCTTTTCTTTTTTAGAGTCAAAGTTAGGATTCCTTCGTCTTTTCCCGTCGTCATAACTTTGTTGTCTTAGTTCCCCGTGGATACGATCCCGACTTATCGGATTATTACTTGAGCGACATGCTTGTACTTAAGCCTAGAGTGAACGCATTTCTGAGACACATTCTTAGTCGCGTCATTCACTTAATTATAATTTTCATTATTGGACACCAAATGTAAATGCCAAAAGCCTAGTAACTATAGTTAAATGAATATTAATGGGTGATATGTTATTTAATTAGGAAATCGTGAGACATCAAAAGAAGATGACATAATTTAACGATTATTTTACATCTTGTCAAATTATGAAATCTAATAAACATTAATAGTTTAATATTCATTCCCTTGTAAATTATTGTGTTGTGTGTTAATTTATGTAAGGGAAAATTTTATAATGAATATTAAAAATTTAAAGTTGGCTTTCTTCCGTTAGACAAAACTATTTTTAAGTGTCATAATTTTTTGACTATGTACCTTAAGCCTATGCATTGAATACTTGAAGTGGCCTTTGAAATGACAATAAATTTATGCCATTTGTACACGTCGTCAATTTGGTATCTTGGAATTGAATAAATGAATTAATATATTGATCCTTCAAACTTTAAATATTTTTTGAAAGGCAAATTTTTATAAAATTAAATTTGAATAATATATAAAAAATTGAGGTGTCATTTGAAAAACATGGCCTTATCATTTCAGTGAAAACTACATCCTCATCTGAATAAGATTCCAATCTAATTTAAACAAAAATTATTTATGGTTCGAATGAGTTTCAAACGAGAACATTCTATGAAATTCACATTTACGATTAAAATCTCGTTCCTAGCTCATTATAACGACTTTATGCTAGTCGTTCAAATGATATTATTGATGATGCTAAGATTCAGCACCACCAGATAAGTGATGATGAACTTAAACAGTAATAACAATGGTAGCCATAGAGATGTATATGTGTGTAAGTGTGTAGAAGGGGATGAGTATTAGAGGAATAAGACAATGATGTATAGTGGTTCAGCAAATTAGGCCTACATCCACTGTGAGTGTGTGATCCACTAAATATGGGCACTAATGGCCTTGGATACAATGCACATAAGGTCACTCTCTCTCTACTATGTGTACAAGCAGAGTTTTAGCTAGAGTTACAATTGTCGATCCCTTTACAAGGTTGAAGATGACTAGTATATATAGGGCTTGGGGGGGTGTAGTGTACCCCCCAAGCATGCATGGTGCATGTGAATGATGATCTAGCCAATCCCCTGCGGACACCAAGATGTGCCACTTGCAATTAATGATGACATAATATTCCCTCACGTGAGGGGATGATATTGTTGTAACGGTTTAGTCCATGTGCCATATGAGTCCCACGCGCACTGTTCCATGCGTCTCACAAGTCACACATTATGATGATGTCACCCTCGACCTAGGATGCTAGGCTGAGGCTAAAGTTAGTGCTGGCATTGGGCCTGGATGGATGCGAGCCTCGTACTTTCATCTCCTCATAGGGTCGTCTGGTCCAAGCTGAGGGGTCGGCCCCTTGAAGGGTCGTCTGGGCCATGGTGAGGGGTCGGCCCCTTGTAGGGTCATCTGTCCAAGCCGAGGGGTCGGACCCTTGAAGGGTCGCCTAGGCCATGGTGAGGGTTCGACCCCTTGTAGGGTCGTCTGGTCCATACTGAGGGCTCATCCTGGCTGATCCTTCCTGTAATGGAGCCGTTGTCATTGGACTCATCCTGGGTCTGAGCCCTCATCTGGGTGGAGGACACCCTCGGCCTGAACGAGGGTATATATAGGTATATCAATCACCCCCAGCCCCTAGCCATTGATGTTGTTGAGATGGCTTGGGGGTAATGTTGCCTTTGAATGCCAACTACGTGATTAGTTTAGTGGGTGACATTTGTCAAATTACATAGTCAGGTATTCATCGTCGTTTCAGTTTCCCAGATGTGGCGGCTGCACATTGTGTATGGGGCTTGGCACCCTAATGATGCATTTCCTCATGGGCTGTGCGCCGCCTTGATTTAAGGTCCCACAAATAATAAAGTGCTTAAACTATTTTTAAATAATCACTCTTCTTCTTCTTCTTCTTCTTCTTCTTCGTGCCCAAGCATTCTCTCTCTCTAGCTTTTTAACAGTTCCATCGCCATTTCCTGTGATTTTAACCTTTGCTTTCGAGTTTCAAGCTTTATTTCGTCATCGCCTTCGTCCTCAGGTAACTCTTCTGCCACAAATTCCTCTTTTAGCTTCTATTTTCACATGTTTCTTGCATTTGAGCTTCTTTTCATATTTTCTTGGTTGTTCATATTTTTTTAACGTGAAAGCCCGCCTTGCTGTGGCGGCTATAGGGCTGAGCATTAGGTTTTGGGTTCCTTCTGCCACCTTTCTATAGTGGTTTAGCTCTCTTTTGTGGCATTTCTTAGGTTTCTGCCTTCTCGGACGCTCACCTCCGACGAACTGAGTTCTTCCTGCTCTTGAGTGTTCAAACCTAAAAACTCTTCATTTCTCTAGGTTTTATCCAAAAGTCAAATTTAGTCAACTGTGAACTTGTATGTACCACATTCCCATAAGTGTTGGGATTCCCCTTAATTCTAAGATGACTTTATGATTTAGCCGAGGAATTCCCATCCCTGAGAGAGAAATTCTTTGTAGAGATTAGGCGAATAGAAGAAGAGGACGAGCGAAGATGAGAGGCCAACCCTAATTGGGTATGACCCATATTCCCCATTCCTTTAGCCCCAATAATACCATCTGAGTCCTTTGGGTCATCTTGTCTTCCAGCCGATAGTCGGATATACAAGGGGGAGATGAATGAGAGAGCATCGTCACCAATAGGTACTGGGCCTTCTGGGAGGAGAGAGACGTCCAATCCTAGTCTAAGCCGACAGGCCGAGGGCATAGTACCTTCTAAGGCTATCCCAGTAATAGCCCTGTCCCCTCTTGCCTTCCAGGTGGCCTTTCCAGATGGACCACCAACAGACGTTGATGCAGAGAGAGCTGGGGATGAGGGGCATAAGGATGATAGTGAGGATCTGGATGTTGACCAAGTTGACACTTCTAGTGCCTCGGCTTATGTCTCATCCGTTAGGGATCTCGACCTCCTGCTTTGGAGGCACATGTTTGGTATAAAGCCCAATGTGACTTTGAGGGTCCCAAATACAAACGAGAGAGTCTTCTAGGGGAATGAGGGGGAAGTTGTTGTTTATGAGCAGATGCTCAGGGTAGGTGTTAGGTTCCCTCTGCACCCTGCTATAGTCGACATATTGTGTGCCCTTGGGGTTGCTCCTTCTCAACTTCCTCTTAATTCATGGAGGACCATCCTCGGCTATGTTTCCCCTTGGAAGAATACCTTCACCGACG
Source organism: Sambucus nigra (assembly GCA_949130495.1). Classification (NCBI taxonomy): domain Eukaryota; kingdom Viridiplantae; phylum Streptophyta; class Magnoliopsida; order Dipsacales; family Adoxaceae; genus Sambucus; species Sambucus nigra. The sequence goes on along the minus strand of OX422210.1, from coordinate 624,769,279 downwards.
AGCCCTCGACCAATTTGTTCATAGCTTGTTACAACATCACCTCGTCGTCCAAACAGCCTGGGTATTTTCATTTGGGGACTAGGAAGTCTGACAAGAAGCTTCTTTACATAGCTCAGACTTCCAATCATGACTGGAAGAAGAGGTTTTTCTTCATCTCTGGGGATTGGGAATTCCCCACCAGGGATGATCCCGTAGAAGACAGTCCGAGGGTTCTAAGGTCATGGTGTAACCCTTCTATGAGAGCATGATCAGACACCATACTCAGCTTAAAGGAGAGGGTCATTGTTGACTACCTGAGGTAATAAGGGAAATAAGATGAACTTCAAAAATTTGAACATTTGATGACCCCTTTCTTCCTCAAAGAAGATGGTCCGAGGGTCGTCCCTCTGACAGAATTATGTGAGTAGATTTTTGCTTAATTTTTAATTTTCTCCAAGTGTTTCCTCTTTGCTACTATATCTTTCTGATATATCGTCTCCTTTTCAGGTCGTCCTGCAAATATACCTGATCAACTCTGGGAGATAACTACTCCAAGTTTACTGTCTGGCTTGGGAAAGAAAAAAGGCAAAGAGCCTCAGCAGGCTCAGAAGAAGATAAAGTCCGTGAGGTCGACGGAAGTGGAGCCGACCTCCGACAGTCATAAAAGGAAAGAGCTCGAAGTTCCTAAGGGCTCTCGACCTGACTCACGGATGAGGGAAAGGGCAGAGGTATCTCACGCATACACTGAGGGGACCAGATCCTCTTCTAGCATGGGTGCTTATTGGTCTCGGAATCTTACTTTCCTCAAGGCTGAACCCTCGTCTCTCATAGCCAACTTGAGGGCGGCCAAAGCCTTAATGTTTTCTGCACCCTTGGCCGTGGATTATTAATTCTTATCAAGGATTCCCCCTTCCAAGTTCTATGATTACGGTCTGCATACTTTGGCTCAGGTACCTCTTTCGACTTCATTCTTTTTAATTTATCATTTCATGAACTGTTCCCTCGGCCCCTTTTAACATGTGTTTGTCTATGTAGTCTGTCTGCGCCTTCACCTCCACCACCAAGTGGATGGCTGAGAATCAACAGAAGTTCCATGAGGACGAGAGAGCTATTCAGCATGAGGCTGATCTGAAGACCGAACTGGAGACTACGAGGAGAGAGTTGGAGAGCGCGAAGACCGAGCATGCCAGGGTCCTAAATGAGCTGGCAAAGCAGCACGAGGCCGACCAAAATGTGAAGGACTCCCTCATCAAAGAAAAGAAAGAGGCCTTGACCAACCAGGGGGCCCAATTTAAGGCAAAACTTGCTGAGGCATTCAAAAAATCTGAGGTCGATGCCGTGGAGGCTTACAATCTTTTGGACGAGTTTCAGGGCTTTAGCCTTAAGTACCTGGAAAGAGGGATTAAGACGGTCTGTCGGTGCATCGTCTTAAAATTTGTTGACGCCGTGTCGTCCATCCGTCCCTCTCTTTAAGTATTAGAGATGGAGGATCCTCTCATAGTTGAGGCTCTAGCCCATGTAAAGTCTCAAGTACACATCGAAGGTATCGGTACCTCTGAGGATCGGCCTGTTTTGGTCACTGAAGAAACTCCTCTGATTAACGTTGAAACCTTGCCTGCTGATACTGCTCAGTAGGGTGGCTGCCTGTAGCTAATACCCTCTATTTGTAAAATATTTTTGCGCTTTATTTTTGTTGGACAAGCATTTGTAACACTTAATTTATAATATAATGTCTATTCCTATCTTCAATGCTTGCCTTAGCTTATGATATTTGAATTAACCATCCTATGAGCTCCCCCTTATCTTTATTGAGGGTGAATGGGGGGTCGTCCCCCTCATTTACCCTCATCATAGCCGAGGGTAGTTTCCACCAAATTAATGAATTTCAATTAACTCAAGTCCCCCCTCGTCTTTCTTGAGAGTGAATGGGGGGGGGGGGGGGGGGGCGTCCCCACCATTCACCTTCATCATAGCCGAGGGTGGTTACCACCAAATTAATGATGTTTAAAATTTCAAGTCCCCCCTCGTCTTTCTTGAGAGTGAATGGAAGGTCGTCCCTACCATTCACCCTCATCATAACCGAGGGTGGTTTCCACCAAATTGATGATATTTTAAATTTCAAGTCCCCCTCGTCTTTCTTGAGAGTGAATGGGTGGTTGTCCCCACCATTCACCCTCATCATAGCCGAGGGTGGTTACCACCAAATTAATGATGTTTTAAATTTTAAGTCTCCCCTCATCTTTCTTGAGAGTGAATGGAAGGTCGTCCCAACCATTCACCCTCATCATAGCCGAGGGTGGTTTCCACCAAATTGATGATGTTTTAAATTTTGAGTACCCCCTCATCTTTCTTGAGAGTGAATGAGGGGTCGTCCCCACCATTCACCCTCATTATAGCCGACGGTGGTTACCACCAAATTAATGATGTTTTAAAGTTCATGCCCCCCCTCATTTTTCTTGAGAGTGAATGGAGGGTCGTCCCCACCATGGATAACCCTAATCACACTAGAATTAACAAACACAAGATGAGTGACCAATATGACATTCTCATTAACATTCCAAGTGTTTTGTTGGAGCAACACATTCATTACAACTCTTGCCCGATAGGACATTACATTATTGATAGTATTTCTTCAAATGATCTTCATTCCAGGGGATGAAAAAGGGCTCCCCTTCAAGGTTCTTTCGTTTGTAGGTTCCAGGGATAACTTCATCAATGAACCTATATGGGCCATGATAATTTGGGTGGAGCTTGTTAGGGTTTTACCAAGTCTTTTTGAGGACTAGGTCCCCCACAACGATTGACCTTTGCATCACCCTCTCGTTGTAAAACATATACGTCCCCTGCTGGTAGGCAGCTTGCCTTATCTCAACTTCTTACCTCCTTTCCTCTATCAAATCCAAGTCAAGTCTCTTTTCTTCTATATTTTTCTAGGAGTCATACATTTGGACTCTGTGAATAGGAAACCCAATCTTGGTGGGGATGACGGCTTCTGAGCCATACGCCAGCATGAACGAGGTTTCTCCGGTAGGACTCTTTGGCGTTGTCCTATAGGCCCACAGTACAGCGTATAACTCCTCAACCCATCTTCATTTTGCCTCCTCGAGTTTTTTCTTAACCCCGTCTAGGATGGTTCTATTTGTAACCTCAGTTTTCCCATTGGCCTGAGGTCGTCCTGGGGTTGAGAAGAATTGTTTGATACCGACCCTTTCGTAGTATTTCTCCAGAGATGCATTCTTGAATTGAGTCCCGTTATCTGAGATGAAGGTGTTAGGGAGACCATATCTGCATATAATGTTTTTCTAGATAAACTGGAAGGTCTTCTGCTCGGTGATCGTTACCACCGGCTCCGCCTCCACCCATTTTGAGAAATAGTCAATTGCTACGATCAAGTATCGATAGTTATTGATACCCCTAGGTAAGGGTCCTACTAGATTGATTCTCCATACTGCGAATGGATATGGGTATGTGATCGAGGTAAGAAGCTGATGGGGCTGGTGGGTCATGGTGGCGAACCTTTGACACTTATCACACTTTTTAACGTATGTCATGGCGTCTTTCCCCAAGGTCGGCCACCAGTATCCCTGGGTTACTATCCTCTTTGCTAACGACATGCCCCCAATGTGTCTTGAACATGACCCCTCGTGCACATCTTATAGAATGTGTGGGACCTTAGACGAGTGCACACATCTGAGCAAGGGGAGCAAGAACCCCTTTTTGTACAAGGTGTCTCCGATGACAGTGAATTTTGCAACTCTGTATCTCAACTTCTTCCTTTCTTGTTTTGCCTCTGGCATCTCCCCCTCTTTAATGTACCTGACAAGGGGGTTAATCCATGAAGATTCCCTGTCAATATTTAAGCAAGAGCCAAGTGTTACCTTTGCCTCTTCAATCGCTGGTCGAAGAAAAATTTCCACTGGGACTGTCCTCCTGATATCTGTCCTAGTTATCGAGGTCAACCTTGCAAGCGCATCGGCTCGACCATTATCAATCCTAGGTATCCTCTTCAATTTCACTTCTCCGAATCTCTTTAATAGCGACTTCACTCCTTCAAGATATTTGGCCATTCTCTCATCCCTAGCCTCGTAGGCTCCCAATATCTGATTCACTACTAGTCTTGAGTCGCTATGGACCAAAATGTGGCCAACACTAAGAGACTTAGCCAAGGAGAGGCCTACTATCAGGGCCTCATATTCAGATTTGTTGTTGGAGGCTTTGAAGTTGAACCTCAGGGCGTACTCAACGTCTTTACTGTTTAGTGTTATTACTATTAATCTAGCCCCACTTTCGCTCTCACATGAGGACCCGTCAACGAAGAGGTTCCACACAACCTATTCCTTTGAGAAATTTCCCTCGGTGAGGGACCCCTGTCTAAATATATATCTTCCCTCTTCATTTTCTGTAGCTTTTTCTCTAGGGGTGCTTGTCTCAGCCTTACCTGTGGATTGGTCAATAATTCTGCTTTGCCGGGTATTTGTCTTCTGGAGGCTTTCCTCTTCAGCCTCATCATCTTCCCAAGTAAATTCATCCATGAAATCAGCTAACGCTTGCCCCTTAATGTCCATCCTTGGTTGATATACAATGTCAAACTCTCCCAGCTCTATAGCCCAGGCCATTAGCCTCCTTGATTTTTTTGTCTTGTGTAAGACCTGCCTGAGAGGAGAGTCAGTGAGAATGACCATTGTATGGGACTGAAAGTATGTCTTCATCTTTTTTGATGCATGGATCAGGGCATACGCAAACTTCTCCATCCTAGGGTATTTTTGCTCTGTCCCTGGAGTGCCTTACTGTTGAAATACACGGGCTTCTATACCCCGCCCAATTCTCTTACAATGGTTGTGCTAATGGCTGATCTGAGATGGCTAGGAACACACATAGTCATTCTCCCTGTACTGGCCGTGACAACAGAAAGGCAGACCCTAGGTACGACTTCAATTCTTTGAAATCCTGGTCAAACTCTTCGTTCCATTTAAATGCCTTTATGAGAATTTTGAAGAATGGTAAACACTTGTCTGTGGCTTTAGATATGAACCTATTCAAAGCAACCACTCGCCCTGTGAGCCTATGAACGTCTTTAATGGTCCTGTGGGTCTTCATTTCTAGGAGGGCCTTTATCTTCTCAGTATTGGACTCAATGCCTATTTAATTGATGATGAACCCCAAGAACTTCCCTGCTCCAACCCCGAAGACACATTTGGCCAGGTTGAGCTTCATCCTGTACTTGTCCATTGTGTTGAAGGTCCTCTCGAGTTCAGCCACATGGTCCCTGACCTTCAAACTCTTGGTCAACATGTCATCTACATATACCTCTATGGACTTCCCAATCTAGTCTTCGAATATTTTATTCACAAGGCGCTGATACGTTGCCCCCGCGTTCTTTAAGCCAAAGGGCATGACCCTATAACAGTATGTCCCCTTGTCATTAATGGAAGTCATTTTTTCTGAGTCTTTAGGGTTCATGAAGATCTGAATGTACCCTAAATAGGCATCCATGAAGCTCATGAGCTCATAGCCTGCGGTAGTGTCTACCACCTGATCAATGTGGGGGAGAGGGAAGTTATTTTTGGGACAATGTTTGTTGAGGTCTGTGAAGTCTACGCACATCCTCCATTTCCCGTTGGCTTTGGGGACTATGACCGCGTTAGACATCCATTCGAGATAGATGACCTCCCTGATAAACTCATCCTCTTTTGATTTCTTGACCTCGTCCCTTATGACTTCATATTTTTCTCGAGAATAAATTATCCTCTTCTGCTTTACCAGTTTCGTGCCCTCTACCACCTTGAGCTTATGGCTCATGATTTCGGGGTCGATCCCTGGCATATCTGTATGACTCCATGCAAAGACATTTTGTCTTCTCCTTAGCAGCTTGTTGAGGTCTTCTTTTATGTGTGTCTTCAGAGCTTTATCGATTTGGATGGTTTTTTTCAGCTTATCCTCATTGAGGATGATGGATTCTGCCTCTTTCGCGGCTTCTCCTTTCTTCAGTTTTATCTAATCCCTGGGGTCAAGGGTGTCAATATTGTAAGTGGTTATTGCCTTCTTGTGCGCCTCCCTTTCTTCGACGGAGTTGAAGTAACATTCCTGTGCCGTCGTCTGGTCTCCCTGAACTTCCCCTACCTTATAAGGGGTCGAGAATTTTATCATCTGATGAACCGTGGATGACAAGACCTAAAATTCCTTGAGGGACACTCTCCCCAGTATAATGTTGTAAGCTGAAAAGACGTGTTCATCCATCACGAAAAAGTTGACCTTCTTGGTAAGCCATCTCGGCCACTCGTCACCCATTCTAACATCGACCTCATACACTCCTAGAGGGTGAACTTTTTCCCCACTGAAACAAATTAAGGGGTGATGGTATGGGATGAACCTGGCATAGTTGAGACCCAAGGCTTTAAAGCACGACCAGAACATCACATCTGTAGAACTACCCCCATCTACCAGGATCCTCTGCACCTTGCACCCGTGTACCCTGGTAGTGATGACGAGAGGGTCATCATGTGGGGCTAAGAGGCCTTTGAAGTCCATTCTTGAGAATCCTACTATCAGGGTTTCCATGTCAACTTTCTTCCTCTTTTTTGACTTTTCTTCCATAAAGGTCGAGTGTACAGCTTTTGTCACTACCTTGGCTTCAGCTACATGGGCCTTCCTGTCGGTGACCCCTGACCTTCCTCCTGCTAGACCCCCGAAGATCATCCCTACACAGAGTGAGATCATATTAAGTCCTTTTACAGGGCTATGGTCGTCTCTCAGTGGGAGGTCAGGGTCATACTCATCATTCGAAGGGTCGTCCCTTCTGTTTGGAGTATTTTCTCTGCACGTATCGCCTCTCTTCTTTCTTGGGTCATCCCCTCGTCCCCTCTTATCGACGTATTTCCTTAACTTCCCTTCTTTCAATATTTTTTCAATTTCGTCTTTTAGAGAAAATCACTTGTCGGTCACATGGCCATGGTCTTGGTGAAATTCACACCATAGGCTTTTGTTCATCTTATGAGGGGCTTCCCTCAACTTCTTGGGCCATTTCAAGGATCGATCACTCTTTATCTCATTCAGAATGTGTTCACAGCTGACCGTTAGAGGGGTGTAATCAGCGAATTTATCGACTGCATACCTCTTTTTCCCCTCCTTATTCTTTTTCTGGTACTTACTCCCACTAGCGCCTCCTTTTTCGTCTTCGTATTTTACGGCCATCGCCTCTTCGGCGTTCATCACCTTTCCCGCTGTTGACAACAATTCAACCATTGTCTTCGGAGGGTATTCAGTAAGATTCCATAAAAGCTTCCCCTTCTGAAGTCATCCAATGAGGGCTATCAAGGCTATGATTTCCTCATAGTCTTCGACCTCTAACTTTTCTTTGTTAAATCTGGCTATATAGTCCTTTAAACTCTCGTTATTCCCCTGCTTAGCATAGAGCAGGTGTGTGGTCTTCTTCTGTGGCCTCACTCCAAAGCAAAAGTTATGGATAAACCGGTCTGCTAACTTCTTAAAGCTTTCAATGGAGTTCTTTGGAAGAGACATATACCAGACATGCGCAGCCCCAGTCAGAGTGCTAGAAAAGGCACGACACATCATCTCATATGAGATAGAGTATAAATCTGCCGCTGATTGGTACATCGTTGGTACTCCCGTCATACCTTGGGGTGACCACAGGTGGATTAAACTTGGATGGTGTTGGGAAGTCGACTATCTTCGTCACAAAGGGTGAGCCTATGGATTATCCTCTTTCAAGAGGGTCCCAGCTTTTTAGGATATCACCAATTTCATCCTCCAACCTTTGGATTGAGTCTTTCTAGGGCCTCGTAGGGTCGGCTTGGCCGATGTTATCCCCCACCGCCTCTTTGAGGTGGATGGAGGGTTCTGCTGCGACAGGCTTGTGTCAGCTATTTACTTTTCCCTGACCATCATCCCGTCCATGGGGTCGACCCCATTGGGTCGGCCATCTGCTACCTCTCTTGTGGACCTCGCAATACTTCTCGATCTGGACAATTTTTCCCGCAGGTCATTTATAGGGACCAGCCTCTCAAAGGCTGACCCCCAGCTCAGACGATCGAAAGCAGAGCCCCTCGGGTGATCATCGAGATTTTGCCTTTCACACTTCCTTTTGTTCTCCTGGATAGGTCGCACAGTATTGTTGGAGACCTCATACGGCTCCCAGCACTCTATGGGGGACTCTTCCACCTCCAGATCATCATATATGTCTTCTGGTCAAGGGTTTCCCTACCTCCCCAGGTGTAGACTCCGGGGGTCAGCAACATCCCACCGCCGCTGTGGAGGTGGAAAGTCTTTACGTGGTGCCTGGGGTGGTTCCCTAGCCTCATGTTTCCCTAGAGCTACTACCGGAGTGATCATCTCGGATAAGACTTCTAGTTGTCTTAGTATGTTTTGGCTGAGAGTTGTAAATTTCTCCTGCATAATCGGCTGGCTTGCTACTAAAGACTTTAGGGTGGTCTCCACATCATCCATCTCTGACTGAGGTGGTGCATGACTAAAACTAGGTCCTACTCCACTATCAGGTGGAGAGGTAGTGGTGGAATCTCTGGTGCCATGTGTTTGAGCTATAGAGAGCTGGATGGTCAAAAGACTGATGAGCTTAGGAACCTTAATGGATCTCATTCAATGGTGAAATAACTCCACAAAGGGGGACAACTGGTTCACCACCAGAGTGCCCGATAAGGTCAAGCTGTATAAAGGAAGAGATGTCTTCTCGTTCCTACAAACGGCTCCAAACTAATGATGCTAAGATTCAACACCACCAGATAAGTGATGATGAGCTCAAACAGTAATAACAATGGCAGCTATGGAGATGTATATGTGTGTAAGTGTATAGAAGGGGATAAGTACAAGAGGAATAAGACAATGATGTATAGTGGTTCAACCAATTAGGCCTACATCCACTGTGAGTGTGTGATCCACTAAATATGGGCACTAATGGCCTTGGATACAATGCACATAAGCTCACTCTCTCTCTACTGTGTGTACAAGTAGAGTTTTAGCTAGGGTTAAAATTATCGATCCCGTTACAAGGTTGAAGATGACCAGTATATATAGGGCTTGGGGGGTGTAGTGTACCCCCCAAGCATGCATGGTGCATGTGAATGATGATCTAGCCAATCCCCTGCTGACACCTAGATATGCCACTTGCAATTAATGATGACATAATATTCCCTCACATGAGGGATGATATTGTTATAACGGTTTAGTCCATGTTCCAATATGAGTCCCACGCGCACTATTTCATGCATCTCCCAAATCACGTGTTGTGATGACATCACCCTCGGCCTAGGATGCTAGGCCGATGCTAAAGTTGGTGCTGACATTGGGCCCGGATGGATGCGGGCCTCGTACTGTCGTCTCCTCATAGGGTCGTCTGGGCCAAGCTGAGGGGTCGGCCCCTTAAAAGGTTGTCTGGGCCATGGCGAGGGGTCGACCCCTTGTAGGGTCATCTAGCCAAGCCGAGGGGTCGGCCCCTTGAAGGGTCGCTTGGGACATGGTGATGGGTCAACCCCTTGTAGGGTCGTCATGTTCATGCTGAGGGGTCATCCTGACTGATCCTTCCAGTAACGGAGACGTGGTCATTGGACTCGTCCTGGGTCCGAGTCCTTGTCTGGGTGGAGAACACCCTCGGCTTGGCCGAGGGTATATATAGGTATATCAATTATCTAAATTCAAAGATAAGGCAAATTCTGTTGAACAAGATCCCATTTTTTCTTGTTTTGTGTGTCGTCCATTTCTAGGCTTCTAAATCTATAAATAGACGGTAATTTTATAATTTTATTGCGCGATTTTCTTAGATAAAAATTTATACCCTTAATCACTGTTTCATATCCAAGAATAAATGTATTATTCTTGTTCATAGATTTTAATGTTTTGATCTCCTGCGAAGATTGATTTTTCACTATTTTAGTGTTTTGGCACAGTTGAATTTTGTGTTGCTTATTGACGGGATGACTCCAGATTGGTGGATACTAAGGCATGGTTGGATTGCGGTGTAAGTCGTTGGTAGGTTTCCACAATTTCTATGATTAAGATCGAAGATAGAATATTTCATCAATCTTGAGGGAGTTAAACAATGAGTAAGTCTTTCTATCATCCTGTATAAATAATCATATCATAATGGAGTTTTGTAGGCCAGGTCGTTTATGTTTTTCCGATTGTGGTCTTGTATATTGCAACGTTGTGTGATTATTTCTTTATTTTACTTTAATTAGATCTTGCATGCTCACATTATAATTATTAGTCAAGATAAAATTGGGTAAAGATCACACAGATTGAACTTACACCGTGTTGATTTGAATTTGGTATAATTGATCACTTGGTGATTGTTTAAAATTTATGATTCCCATAAATGATAAATCAAGGATCCTAGCAGTTCTAAGTGCTATCGGAGCTGGTTACTCTCATTTGTTGAGTTGATCCTAGGTTTAGGGTATTTTTAGGATTCTTTGATGGATCATAATCATGATTGTAGTTCCAAATCCTGACCTCCATTGCCCAAATGAGATTTTTCTCAGAATATATTAATGAGATTTTAAAATTCTGTTATGATTAGTTGGTTTACTCCCAAATATATAGAGCGGGAGGTTAGGACCGTTTCCCAATAGACCACGGGAGAAACTGGCTTGTCCACATATAACTCTAAGGGTATGAATGCTATCTTTAATGTTCTCACAATAGAAGATTTTCTTCATCTCACTACTTATGAGTCTGCTAAAAAAGCAATGGAAATTTTTCTTATCACAGACGAGGGAACTAACATAGTTAAATCCTCTAAATTGTAAAATCTAACACATAGGTTAGAATCCATTAAAGTGGAAGATAATAAATGCTTTGATTATTTTTATGATAAGTTGTCAATTATTATAAAATCCTGTTTTAATTTAGGTGATAAGATCCCAGAGTCTAAAATTGTTAGAAAAATATTAAGGTCTTTTCCTTCTTGATTGAATTCTAAAGTCATTGGTGTTAAAATCCATTGCTAATGTTGATTTTTGAAAAGTAGAAGAATGTGTAGGTGATCTCAAAACCTATGAAATATACATGTGTCCTTGAGTGAAGAGGATAAGGGTTTAGCTTTTCAAGAACAAAAAGGGGATGCTTTTGATTTTCCTAAGAAGATAGTTGTCTTTTCCAAAAAGTTAAAGAATTTAATGAAATTTAAGAATGAAAAGGTTGACTGAAAAATCATAAAATTAAGAACTCATCAAAAACGATGATATAAAGACTAGGGCGAAGTCTAAGGATGAACCAGAGATATGATTTTGTTTCCATGGCATTGACATATGGCACGTAAGTGTCCCACTAGGATAAATAGGGAGGGTGAGAAGTCGAAAGAATTGAATGCCACCCTTAGCAATAGAGAGCAGGAAGATAGTGTTTTTCCTATTGAGCATCACTTTACCGCGTTTATGACTTATCGTGCAGACTCTATTGATATTTCCCAGGATATTCCCAAAGGTCAACCTGAGTGTAGCCTTCCTATATTTTACATATGCGCACACTATGGTAGGAAAGTACACATTAAGTGGTTTTGTTATGATCTTAAAAAAGGTTTTAGGAAGTCTAAATCTAGTGCCAAATTTGTTCCCAAAACCTGAGTCTCCTATGCAACATTTATTTGGTCGACGAAATACGATTTGTTGTCACAAGACATTAGACTTGTTAATTCTTGCATGTTCTCACATAATCCTTCACATGCTATATCTTACGAGTGATTATGTAACACCCGTGCCCGAGTTTTTATTCCTATTCCCGTGTAATTTTGTAATTATGTAAAAACCCTTTGGATTCATATCGTTAATGTATATATTGTTGTTGATAATTGAATATTATTGTACCCTTGTGGAATTTGTTGGGAATTGATGGGAAGATTTGGAATTTGGAAATGTTTCTGTCATTCTAACAAAGTTGCGGGTCGTTCAAACGAGATCCTTATCTCTTTCGAATGAAGTCCCTTTTGGTTCGAACGAGAATCCCCTTTCATTTGAACAAGATTCTAACTAAATTCTACTGAACCACCTCTGTTTATGATTTTACCCCTCGCTAGTATCACGCTTGAATGTGACACCCGCCCTCAAGATTTAATTCCTTTTCCTAATTAAATTTGTAATTATGCAGAAACCCTTGAGATTCGAATCGATAATGTTTAGATTATTGTCGATAATTGAATATTCTTGTGGCTCTTATTGAATTCGTTGGAAATTTATTGGGAGTTTGGAAATGTTTATATCGTTCTAACGAAGCTGCGGGTCGTTCGAACGAAGTCCCTTTTGGTTCGAATGAGAAACCCCTCTCGTTTGAACGAGTTTATAATGATGTTCTAACGAACCACCTCCGTATAGGATTTTACCTCTTGTTAGTATGTCATTCGAACATCGTTCGAATGAGATGTGATCTTATTCGAATGACTCCACCTAAAATTTAATATTTCGAGTTGCCCTTGTGTGTTGTCGAATTTTGGACCCCTGGATGAATGATGTGTCGACCTCCGAATGCACCAGATGATCAAAATGGTGTTAAGAGTGTTGCCCTTATCCTTTCAAATCATTTTTGGGTTTATTTGGGGTTATATAGGAGAGAGAAATGGTGGGTTCTTCCCTACCATTTATATCTTCATTTACCTCTCTCTCTAGTATTTTAAGGGTGTTTCATATTTCCCAAGCCTCTCCAACTATTGTTACACCTTGCCACCATCATACTACACCATTTTCGAGCCTTTTATTTCCTTTACAAGCTTTATCAAGGGTAGAATAGGGTTGTGTAAACAAGATAAAGATTTTTGGAAATATTGTTGGGGATTTTTTAAGAAGAAGAAGAAATAGAAATTAATGGAGTTTGAAGGGGGTCTTGCTTGGAGCTTTCATGGAGACAATCTTGATGAAGTTAGGCAATCTCTTTAGGGCCACCTTAGGAGGTGGGAGGTTTCCATATTCTAAAGCATTCTTCCACCATTATTAAAGCTTATTTGAGGTGGAAAAACTCTACTCTTAGCTTAAAACTCTATTTTTCTATAGTATTAGTCTTGTGGTTGAGTTTGTAAGAGTAGGATGCATATACGGTTTGAAGAGGGTATTTTTTTATGATTTTGTGTAAATGGATTAAAAAGGAATTTCAAGAGTGTTGAGTAAATAATATATTTCAAGAAAACTTGGTGTTTAAAATTTTATGAAAAAAATATTTTGAAAATAATGTTTGTCTTGTTAAAGATATTTTGTGAACAAATATTTTAAAGTTTTCTTGTAAATTTTGGAATTTTCATAAAGATAGGCATTTATTCAAGTTTTGAATGATAAAAAAATTTCTTTAATCTTGAAAGGCATATTGTTGCAAGCATTATGAAATTTCTTGAAAAAATAATGTGTTAAACTCGTTTTCTTCGATTTTTGGACTTAAAATTCATTTTTCCATGCGTACAAAATTATAGTATTTTGATGATACGCATATTAACAAGTTTAACAGAGGTTTTAATGAGTTTTAACTTGAAATAAGGAAATTAAAATTTTTAACCCTTAAAGTGTGTGAATAAGTGTTGAAAATGTGATAAGTGTATCGTCTTAAGACTATATGAGTTAATAAAGGAAAGTGACATTTTTCTTATGAAGTAGTCTTCAAAAATTTCAATGATCTCTTAGAGAAATAAAGTAATGAGATAAAGATATTTTCAACTTGAGAATTGTTTTTCCCTAAAGTATTAAAATAAGTGTTAATAAATTAAAAACATCTAAGAAGTTGGTGTGTATAACTCAATAATATTTTTGGGAAAATAACACTTGTAAAAATATAGAAAAATGCAAGTTCAGAAATAAATGGGTGAAATGGTAATTTTACATAAGGTGGAACATTTATATGAAATAAAAATATTGAAATTGGTTTTACACGAATAGTTCTAAATGAAAGTGATTTTGGAAAAAAATCAATATAAGTGTGTAAAGGACAATAAATGATGATTTTAAAGTGTAACACGAGATGAGGCAAAATTTCGGGCTTTGTCTGATAAAAAGTGAAATAGCGTGGACATTTAAAAATATTAAAACACATTAATATGGAATCAAATGACCCCGAAAATAATTAAGAAGTCCCCAAAACCATGGGGTGAAGGATCCAAAATCACTGGCCATAGCATATGGTATCATAGTCGGCGGTGTAGAGCCTATTAAAGTATGCAGATATTTAGAAGATTCTGAGAAAAGATAATGCAAAAAATGAAACATGTCAAGAAATGGGTTCAGTGGTAAATATAAGAAAGGACAACCTAATTTGAATGAAATTAATAAATATTTCGGTTAAAAGATAATGTGGGTAAATAATATGAGAAATTGGCTAATATCTGTGAAATAAAATGGATGGTAAAGTAAAGTGATTAAATGGGTAATTAAGCGACCTAATGAGGTTTAACCCATAATCAACACAAGAGTGTGTTTGAGAAAGGTTTTCAAGAAAAATAATTATTTTCTAACACAGTTCGTACGTGTGCTGAAAGGTGGTTTTTAAGAAATTATTAAGAAAAATTTAGTGAAAATAAATCAGAAATTTTGGGAAAGGAAGGTCTTTGCTAAACAAAATGTGCTTGTTTGGGGTATTTAACCGGGTGGGTTAAATCAGAAGATATATGTCAAAGTCAAGTAAAAAAGGGATTCTTTTATAAGATCAAGGTGAATTGATCGTAATAAATAACATTTTAGAATAAAAAAGTCTCATACATTAATGTATAAGTATGTATATAGATATGAGTAGCTAATGTGTTAGAGTATCTTTGCTTCTGTTAGATTCAATATTGCAGGATTTTATTTTCCAGTGGGCATTTGATTCATTTCCCCCTCTTTGTCACGACAAGTTATACGCGGGTCTAGATTTTGAGGACGTTACTCAGGTAAGATTTATTTTATATTTACGTTAGTATCTCTGTATACTTGGATTTCTGGGATGTTTCCCACGGGTCCCTCACGTAGCTTGATTTAAACTGAAATTCCATGTTAAACAAGTGAAACGTTAATTAAGTAAAACCGGACTAACAGCATTATCTAGGTTGCCTCATTACACTTCACACCTAACGTTTGGGTCGAATTGGGTTAACCATGAGTAACCCATAAATTTGGGTCTGGGCATTACAAATGGTATCAAATCTCTATGTTCAAGGTTCCTTTCAAAAATGACGTTGTGAGGTCGGTAGTGGATCATTAACACCGGTGTTAGTTTTGGGCCGATCACACTGGATTGGTGACGGTTTCGATTAGCGTTCTTGATGGTGGAGTCAAGGATATTAACACGATGGGTAGTTCAGTGCTAACTATCATGTGGCCAAATTAATTGCCATTAATAGCGTCCGCCCTTCTGATTTAAACATGTTTTTACGAGTGTCTGTGAGAGCCAATAGTGGAGACATCATAGTTTTTTTTAGTGTGAGGTGCTTTGGGTCAACTCTTGTCGATATGAGATGTCTATTAAGATGTTAATAAAGATGAAAAACATTCATATAATTGGAGACATGAGTTATTTAAAGTCAACTATGGAGATTAGGTTACTAGGGTACCATGTTTAAACAGTATTGGTTTTTATAGTGAGGACGCATTGAGTTCCATGGTTAGGTACTTACGTGTAATTAGTAATGATGATTTGATTAGGCGGACTTCATCCTTGGGGTCATGTCATGTCTCAGGCATTTGATAACTCGGAGGATATGTAGAACTGTGTCAGTTATTACTTGAGGATATGTACTTGGCCCGAGTCAATAGGATACTATCATTGTAAGTAAGTGCCTTGGTGATTGTCTATTAAAATATATATCTTGTAAGATTTGATGAGAGTTATGGGCCATTGGCGGTAAGTGTGTTACATGCGTAACAATGATGAGTTAATGTGACGTAGGAGTGAACCCTAGATAGTCTTCCATGATATGGTTTTGGAGAACATGATATGATATTGAGGAATAGGATCCCTTGTGACGTCGATAGTGTGGACTTAGAGGCTTATAGGTTGTATATGACGTCCTATATCTTGCCTAAATCCGTAGTAGTGCCAGTCTGTGAGTTGGTACATGGTTTATGGCATCATCTATTTGAAAAGAAGTTTTCGAACCCATACGGGATCTCGAGGAAGAGTCGTGGCTTATAACTATGTTAGAATTTTAAACAAAATGGAAATAAGATTTTTATCTAAGTGTCATAGCCCATTCTAGTGACCTAAGTGATGACTGAATGCGAGGTGATTTTGATATTAGTATGATTTAAGGAAGTCTTGGAGTGTCTTTGGGACTGATTATATATGGAATTATTGGGAATAGATATCTACTTGATGTGATGCCTTGAGGTCTTCAATGACTAAAGTGTGCCATGTGTAGAGGTTTGTAGAGTAGTGTCCTTGCCAGTACCTGATAGTCTTGATGTGGATATTGAGAAATCTATAGAGAATACTTACGATGAGAGAGTTATAGGTGTTGACATTTTGTTGGATTATGAGGACTTTTACATAGGGTATGCTTGGTGTCCTTAGGGAACCAGTTAAATTCGGCATTATGAAATGCTAGTGTTCTAGTGATAATGGTAGTGCGGGTCAAGTAATGATTTAGGTTGTTAGTCCAATTCTAACGAGTCGAATCGTTTAATATTTGGTGAGGTCATCCAAGTTGATATAAGTAGGTAAGGTAACCTTCTAAGGGTAATTGAAGATTAGTGCCTCGACTGGGTATAATTCTCGTTTATCCTAAAATGACTAGTGTAGGGTGTGTAGTGCTTGATTCAGATGGGTACTAGGAAATGCATCTGGGACTTAAATTTATGATGTCATGATAATGTCTTGAGTCTAGCACCCCAAATGGAATATCAAGGCATGATTAGGATATCAACAGAGTAAGTTGGAATAGCCCTTGAAGGTCAAGGATTAGTTCTTGGCAAGTAATGCTAGACCAGTACAGATTAAGAAGTGTAGACATGTGTAGTACTTGCTATACTTATAGTGCGAAAGGTGACCGGTTTGGCCGTCACATAAATTTAGTTTAGGCAGAATTTGGAGATAGGCGCAGTGATGACATTGCATTATTAGAGGTTATAATAAGGTGAATGTTTTACCTAGTTTGATACTATTGAAAGAGATGTTGGGATATGATCATAGTATAATAAAGAAGACAGTAACCAAGGTGGGTTAGGTTAGTCACGACGTCACGATAACTGGAGAGATGGACAAGGTCAGTGTTGACAAAAGCGTTGGCATTCGTCGACCAGAGCAGCTCGTGTTAGTCAAGTATGAAAGGAGGAAACCTTATTATTAAGGAGGGAAGTCCAGTATTTGACTTTCCAAGGAGCAATTGGTTCATAAGTTACTTTTGTCTTGAGGAGATGAGTGGTTTGTGGTTCGATTCGTCACGATTGGTAACCCAAGACAGGATGTATGACTATGCTAGGATACGATGAGAATACTTGGGAGGGGTCGTGGACTCCGAGTATATGGATTAGGTTAGCCTTTCGTAAATAATAACCGTTGCATGTGGATAGGATTCCCTCGGAATGATTGTTTGTTCATTCCAATTCGTTGTATTCTCTTAGTTTTGATAATCGGGGATTATGTTACTCTGATTCCAATAGTTGATGACGATGTCCTTCCAATTTAGGTAGTCTGGTATTGTTCAATGTGATAGTTTGGTTATAACACGGCTTGACTTAATATGAGTACAGATGGATTGGGTGCGGTCATTATCGCTCGACAATTAGGCGCGCTCTTATTTAAAATATCCCCTTATTTGGACAAGTTCAGTGTACATGTGGCTGCACATTCTGTAACATGATTTTCTCGTAATATTCGCTTTCCTTAGGATTAACGATCTTATATTGGCCGGTATGGTGATTAGAGGCTCTAGTCATAAAGAGAAGAATTATGATTCGAGGATATAGTAAGGTGTTAGAAATCGAGAAAAAAAATTGGAGACGTAGTGTTATTTTTGCCACAATGAGTGGACTAATACGATACTCGGATGAATGCTCCATAGTTAGATGCCTAGAGTGATCTTAGGTTTGCAAAGGAATCTTTTGGGAAGGTGTTAGCCAGGTGAACGATTGTGAGTGTTAGTGTGTTTCTCCATGAAATGAGTAACTAGTAATGCACAGTTAGTATCTAGTTTAAGTGAATTTTCATGATCAGGAAGACTCGAGAATTTGAGGGGACTCGGGATAAGTAATCCTATGAATTGAAATAATTTGTGATAATGGACTGGGGGTTAGTTATGGGTCTTTTTCTCTTGGGTGAGTGTCGATCACTAGTGGGGGTTGACGATAGAGGTGTCGATAGTCCGTGGACACTAGCAAAGGAGTCTTAGAACTTGGGTGAGCATGATCATCGAGTAAGTGGAGACTCGAGGACAATTATGTGACTTTGATGGATAGCCTAATGGAGAGTGTTAGAACATGTAGCATGTCGAGCTCTTTGATGGCAGGAGCCTTGGGAAAGAGCGTATGGTGACACCTTAGAGATTGAGGATTTCGATGATTTAACTTTGAATGACTCCTATGACTTAGGATAAGAGTTGATAAACCCATGAAACTTGAGGAATTGGTAAATCGATGATTTTGGGGATGAAATCTCCTAAGGAGGGGAAAATGTGACACCCGTTCTTGAGATTTTATTCTGTTTCTCGTGTAAATTTATAATTATGTCGAAACCCTTGGGATTTCGATAGATAATGTATTATATTGTTGTCGATAATTGAATATTCTTGTGGCCCTTGTAGAATTTATTGGGAATTGATTGGGCAAATTTGTAATTTTTAA
This sequence comes from Sambucus nigra, assembly GCA_949130495.1. Lineage (NCBI taxonomy): Eukaryota > Viridiplantae > Streptophyta > Magnoliopsida > Dipsacales > Adoxaceae > Sambucus > Sambucus nigra. The sequence goes on along the minus strand of OX422210.1, from coordinate 624,750,548 downwards.
ATTTTTCTGTCGTTCTAACGAAGTTGTGGGTCATTAAAGAGAGATCCAAATATCGCTCGAACGAAGTCCCTTTTGGTTCGAACAAGAAGTCCCTCTCGTTTGAACGATCTTCTAACAAAGTTCTAACGAACCACCTCTATATAGGATTTTTCCCCTCATCAGTATGTCATTGGAACATCATTCGAACGAGATTCATATCTTGTTCGAATGAGACGTGATCTCGTTCGAATGATCGTACCTAAAATTTAATATTTTGTGTTGACCTTGTGTGCTGTCGAATTTTGGAACCTTGGATGGATGATGTGTCGACCTCTGAATGCACCAGATGATAAAAAAAAACATGTTAAATGTGTTGACCTTGGTCTTTTAAATCATTTTTTGGGTTTATTTGGGGTTATATAGGGGGGACAGATGGTGGATTCTTCCCCACCATTTTATATCATCATCAACCTCTCTCTCTCTCTCTCTCTCTCTCTCTCTCTCTCTCTCTCTCTCTCTCTCTCTCTCTCTAGTTTTGAGGGTGTCTCATCTTCCCCAAGCCTCTCCCACCATTGTTACACCTTGAGACCACCATACTACACCATTTCAAGCCTTATTCTTCCTTTACAAGCTTTATCAAGGCAAAACAAGGTTGTGTAAACAAGATAAATATTTTTCGAGATACTGTTGGGGTTCTTTAAAAGAAGAAGAAGTAGAAAGTAATGGAGTTTGAAGGGGATATTTCTTGGAACTTTTATGGAGACAAGCTTGGTGGATCTAGGAAACCTCTTTAAGGCTACCTTAGGAGGTGGAAGGTTTCCATCTTCTTAAGCATTTATCCACCATTATTTAAGCTTCTTTGAGGTAAAAAAAACTCTACTCTTAGCTTAAAATTTATCATTCCATAGTATTGGTCTTGTAGTTTAGTTTGTAAGAGTTGGATGCATATATGGTTTAAAGAGGGTATTTCTTATGATTTTGTATAAATGGACTGAAAAGGGACATCAAGAGTGTTAAGTAAATAATATATTTCAAGAAAACTTAGTGTTACATATTTTATAGAATAAAATGTTTTGGAAATAATGTTTGTCTTGTTAAAGATATTTTGTGAATAAATGTTTTAAAGTTTTCTTATAAAATTTAAAATTTTCATAAAGATATGCATTTATTCAAGGTTTGATTGATAAAAAATATCTTTAGTCTTGAAAATCATCTTGTTGCATATATTATTAAATTTCTTGAATAAATCACGTGTTAAACTCATTTTCTTGGATTTGTGGACTTAAATCCCTTCCTCCATGTGTATAAACTTGTATTTTGATGATAGGCATATGAACAAGTTTAACAGAGGCTTTAATGAGCTATAACTTGAAATAAAGAAATTTTAAATTTGATCCCCTAAAGTATGTGAATAAGTGTTGAAAATGTGGTAAGTGTATGGTCTTAAGGCCACATGTGTTAATAAAGAAAAAATGGTATTTTTCTTATAAAGTAGTCTTCAAAATGTTCAATGATCTATTAGAGAAAAAAGGTAATGAAATAAAGAGATTTTAAACTTGAGAATTATGTTACCCCAAAGTGTTAATAAATTAAAAACATTTGAGAAGTTGGTGTGTATAACTTAAAAATATTTTTTGAAAAATAACACTTGTAAAAATGGAGGAAAATGCAAGTTTGGAAATAAATGGGTAAAAGAGTAATATTTTATTAGATGGAACATTTTTATGAAATAAAAATATTGGAAATGGTTTTACACAAATAGTCATAAATGAAAGTGATTTTGGAATAAAATCAACATAAGTGGGTAAAGGATAAGAAGTGATGATTTTAAAGTGTAACACGAGGTGGGATGAAATCTCGGGTTTTGGCTTCAGCCGGTAAAAAGTAGAATAGTGTGGACATTTGAAAAATATTAAAACTCATTAATATGGACTCAGATGACATCGAGAATAATTATGAAGGGTCGGAGCCCTATGGTGAAAGACCCAAAATCACTAGCCAGAGCATATAGTAGCATATCCGGTGGTGTGGAGCATGTTAAAGTATGCAAATATTTGGAAGATTCCGAGAAAAAATAATGAAAAAAATGTAACATGTCAAGAAATGGATTGAGTGGTGAATATAATAAAGGAAAACCTAACTTAAATGAAATCGATAAATTTTTCGTTTAAAAGATAATTTGGGCAAGTAATGTGATAAATTGGTTAGTGTCCATGAAATAAAAGGTATGGTAAAATAAAGTGATTAAATGTGTAATTAAGCATTCTAACGAGGTTTAACCCATAATCAATACAAGAGTGTGTATATGAAAGGTTTTTAAGGAAAATAAGTATTTTCTAACACAATACGTGGGTGTGTTGAAAGGTGGTTTTCAAGGAAAATACTAAGGAAAATTTTGTGTAAATAAATGAGAAATTTCGAGAAAGGAAGGTCTTTACTAAACAAAGTGTACTTGTTTAAGGTATTTAACCGGGTGCGTTAAATTGGGAGATAAATGTAAAAGTTAATTAGAAAGGGGATTTTTCTTTAAGATTACAGTGAATTGATCGGAATAAATAACATTTTAAAATAAAACGGTCTTATGCATTAATGTATAAGTATGTATATAGATACAAAGTAATTGCATGTGAACGTAGTTGATGTGTTATAGTATTTTATCCCAATCCAAGTATGCTAGAGATCTTGTAAAGAAATTCGGTTTAGACTCCACTAAGCACGCACGTACCCCGATGAGTACCTCAATAAAGCTTAGCAAGGACACTTCAGGCAAGGACCTAGAGCAAACCTTGTATCAGAGTATGATAGGTAATCTTCTCTACTTGACTGCCAGTCGTCCCGACATAGCCTTTAGTGTTGGAGTTTGTGCGTGATATTAGGCGTCCCCGAAAGAGTCGCACTTACTCACTCTTAAACGTATTATCAAATACGTGAGTGGGACTCTCTCATTTGGTATTTCATATTCCTTTGATACGGACAACTGCTTATTCACCTATTTGGATTCCGATTGGGTCGGGGGTGAAGATGGATGTAAGAGAACTTCTGGTGGGTGCTTATTCTTTGGTTCTGCTCTTGTCTCTTGGTTAGAAAGAATCAAAACTCCATCTCTTTGTCCACTGCGGAGGCTGAGTACATAGCCATCGGGAGTTGTTGAACGTAACTTCTGTGGATGAAGCAGATGTTGGAGGAATATGGGATATCAAAGGACACCATGACTATTTCCTATGATAACACGAGCGTGATACACATATCCCGTAATCCAGTCCAGCATTCGCGCGCAAAGTACATTAGGATACGTGAGCACTTTATCCATGAGTTAGTAGAAGATAAGATCGTATCCTTGAGTTTTGTGTCTACCGACCTCCAGTTAGTCGATAGTTTCATGAAGCCTTTAGATGCCCTTAGATTCTAGAGTCTTAGGAAGTCTTTAGGAATTTGCACAATTGACTGGGGGGTGGTTACCATGTCTAGAGTAGGATGCATTTTTCAAGTTCATATCATATGATTCCTATATATAGATTGTATCATTTGTATCATTATTTGTTTTGGTCTATTCTTTCTTATTTTTTTTCAAAAAATGCACAAAGAATTTCTTTCTTTTTTAAAATTGAAAAATCCAAAACTATTTTGAGTTTCATAAAAAAAAATTAAAAAGACAAAAAGATTTTCGGTTTATAATTTTTTTTGGAAAACACAAAAAGAGTTTTGTATTGTGTTTGAACCATTTATGGATGAAAATTTAAGATAGCCATAGTCACCACTTCATTTTCATATTTTAGGTGACTATTTGATAGTGATTCGAGATGCTACATCATTTCATCCATGTAGTTTACATTGTTTGGAGTCATTGAGATGCGATTAGTGATATCTTTTAACATATTTGGGTCCTTATCTCGTTTATTGCACACGTGCACGTTATTATTTGTGTATTTTACTTGTCTATCACATGTTGGCTTGAGCATTTCCATCTCAATTTTGTCTATACAACGAACCAAATGCGATACAATAAAGTAGTGCATGTAAAAATCGTTGCAGTGAGTTTATGTGAATTTGAAAAATGGGGAATGGATACGAAAGGTACTCATTTATCCTTTACTATTAAGCCACCATTTAAATTTGAGCTAGAAAAAGTGTGGTAAAAACAGAAGCCAAGGTCCAAAGAGGTTGAAAAGAGCTCGAAAAAATTCATAGGCAATAACAAGAAAAAAATACTAAAAAGTGGGCCAAGAGGTTTTATTTCATCACCTCAAAAGAAAAAAGAAAAAGCATTATTGTTTATAAGGGAGTTTCAATAGAATATAAAACGGGTTTGCACGTCCTTGAAAGTCATGAAAAAGTGTTACGTAGTTTTGGACATTATTGGTGTGGAAATCACTTTGAGCTTTGATTTGTTGATTTGATCGAGTCAATTTCTTATAATTCCACCATTTTTACACCTAAGGATGATGTTGAGTTCATTCATTAGGAGTATCCGAAATTCATCGTGCACATATATTATGTTTGTATGCATTGATTTTCCTATTGAATTTTTTCACATCCCTACATTTCTTCTATCACTGACTTGGTTATTTGCGTGCTCTTTCATGGTGTGATTTTTTGTTGTACATTTATTTTTTAATTTTTTTTTGAAAAATTCAAAAAGAGAAAGTTTGATTACCTTGTGACATTCTCCATTTGCATTGATTAGTGTTCTTCATATTTGTCTATTTGGGGACATCATAAAAAGGGGGAGAACGAATTATGGGGGAGATTTTCTTATTGGTATTGATTACTGCTTATCATTATTTTTCAAACTATTGTACGCCACGAGTATCTGTTTCTTGTCTCATGTGTGTAGGTACATAATTGAGGACTATTTTTGCACACCCTGATGATGACAAAGAAAGATTGGAATGTTGAACAATTGAAGATGTTGAAGTATTTTGAAGACATGCCATTTAGTATTTCCAGTTTTTGGGTTTAATGGGGATATTAAATTTTATGTTATTTGTTTTGAGTTTGGGTTGCATAATTTGGATTTTTTTATGTATGTACCGGCATAGACATAGGGGGAGATTTGAAAGGACATGATTTTATAAATGTCCGTTTTGAATCTAGTAAGTTTTTTGTGTGTCCTAGATCACATTTAGTATGTCTGATACCGAAACATTCGACTTGTCAAGACGTTCATCCATGATGTCCTCGATCCGAATCCAAAGTTATCATGCCCCCACTATCTTCATACGTGCGTAGTGCATCATCATCGGGCATCGTGAAACGTGCATCTTCAACATTCAACCGTTCCCACTACTCCACTCGCATTAATCGTAAAATAATTAATTTGGACTTTTTAATAGTTACATAATTATTTGGAAACTTTTATAAAATATTTTAAAGGTTTTAAAATGTTTTCCTTCGTTGAAAGAATTTTTTGTAAGTGTTGAGGCGAAACTTTTTTTATTGCTGACGTCGTTTGAGTGACAACACACTATTGTTCAAACGACATGTGGCTGTTGTGCGAAGTCGTTCGAGCGACGTGTCATTTCGTTTGAGCGACAACCCTCTGTCGGCGTCGCCTTAATTTTCGTATAAATAGTAGTGTTCTTCATGCACGTCTCTCAAGTCTTTTGCACCTCCATTTTTGCAGAACTGGTGCGTTTTCTAGACATCATATTTTAAGGTTTTAACCTTTTTCATTCACAAATACTTCCCAAATACATCTGTGAATACTTATAAACTCTAGATTGATTGTTCTACTCATCTGGAGTATTCTTATGGAGAAGAAGGTTGTTCTCCATTGCTGACTTAGAGCTCTTGTGGGATCTCTTATTACCGCCGACGAACCGATGCCTGTGGGTATTCATGTGTCATTTTATTTCTCTGTAATTGTAAGTGTTACAAATTATAATGAAATAAAAGATTTTTCCCCTTTAAGGAAGTTTTCCTAATATTGTGATTACTTTGCATGCTTGAATTTATTTAATTTGTCAATCACATTTATATGCAAGTATTAGGATTTTTTAGATTAAAAATTGGCATTTAATTAAACAAGTTTAATCATTGATTGTTGGCTCACTCTCAGTAGCCCTCAAAGAGTTTGAGGCCATACCTTCAACAGTTCACCAAATGATAAAATTCTTGACTCCTTATAGAGTAGGGGAAGTTCAAGGTGACCAGGTTGAAGAACGTGAATGCTACTTCAATTCAGTTGAAGAGAGAGGGGTACATAAGAGGTCCACCATTACCTACAATATAGAACTCTCAACCCTAGGGATGAGACGAAGCTAAAAAAGGGTGAAGCGACCGAGGAGGTAGAATCTATCGTCCTCAATGAGGATGAGCCAGAAAAACTGTCCAAGTCGGTAAGGCCCTGAAGAAAGAGATAAAAGAAGAGTTGATTAAATTATTGAGGAAGAAACATAGAATTTTTTCCTGGAGTCATGAAGATACGCAGGGAATTGACCCGAACATCCTTTTCCACAGATTGAATGTGGTCGAGGAAGATAATCCACTAAGCTAGAAAGAAGGATCTACTCCAAGGAGAAATAAAAGGTGATAAATACGAGGTGATGAAGTTGGAGAAAGCTGACTTCATCAGAGAATTTATCTACCCAGAGTGGTTAGCCAATGATGTCATTGTGCCAAAGGAAAATGGAAAATGGAGAATGTGTGTTGATTTCACAAACCCGAATAAGGCATGCTCTAAGGAAAACTTTACTCTCCCAAGAATGGATCAGATGATAGAAGCCACGACCGACAATGAACTCATGAGGTTTATGGATGCCTACTCCGACAATAATCAAATATTCATGGACCCGACTGATGCTGAGAAAATATCGTTCATCATGGACAAAGGAACGTATTTTTACAAGGTAATGACCTTCGGCCTCAATAATGTCAGGGCTACATACCAGAGGTTAGTGAAAAAAATATTCGAGGGTCAGATAGGTTAGACCGTGGAGGTATACATAGACAACATGGTAACCAAGAGTCTCAAGGCCGAGATGCACGTGAACAACCTAGAACACACTTTCAATATGATGGACAAATATTGAATGGAATTGAATCCCTCAAACCGTGTCTTCGGTGTCGGGGTAGGTAAATTTTGGGGATTTATTGTCAATAATAGAGGGAAAGAGTCTAACCCAAAAAAATCAAAGCCTTGGTGGAGATTCAAACTCTTAAGACCATAAAAGATATCCAGAGGTTGACTCGATGAATTGCAGCACTAAACAGATTCATATCAAAGGCAACAGGCAAGTGCCTTCCCTTCTTTAAGGTGCTGAGAAAATATTTTGAGTGGAGCGAGGAGTGTGAAAGGGCCTTTCAGAAGTTAAAAGTCTACCTCGTCTCCCCACTCCTGTCATTAAGACCTATTCAAGAAGAAAAAATATATTTGTACCTGGCCGTGTTTGAGTTGGCCATCAGCATAACAAATGTGAGAGACGATGAGCGTGTCCAAAAGACAGTTTATTTCAACAACAAGGCTCTTTAAGGGGTCGAGCAAAAGTTTCCAAAAATAGAGAAATTGGCTTATGCTCTCATTCATGCATCCAAAAAGATGAAGCCCTACTTCCAAGAACATACAATGATTGTCTTAATAGACTCTCCCCTTAGACAATAATCCATAAAATCAAGAAATCGGATAAGTTGATGGGATGATCTATAGAGTTGGGGGATTTTGACATCGCCTATCAGCTAAGAATGACCATAAATGAGCAGGCTTTAGCTGATTTTGTAGTCGACTTCACATGGGATGAGGCCGATAAAGAGGAGATTGTTGATCTAATAAATAATTCAAAAATAGCATGTCCCTCCTTGGCTAAGGATGAGATGAGTAAGTCTAGGAGAGTGGTGGTTGAAAATGAAGACGAAAGAGTTGTATTGAATAATAGAGCATTGGAACTGGGGAGTTTTTTTTTTAAATGGACTGTGTGGAGCCTTTTTGTTCATGGTTCTTCTTGTGAGGCAGGGAGTGGAGCTGGCCTGATAGTGTCGTCTCCAGACGGAAATGATATAGAGTATGCTTTGAGATTGAATTTCAAGGCTTCCAACAATGAATCTGAGTACGAGGCCCTTCTCGCCGATCTCTCCCTCGCCAAAGCACTTAATGTAAGCAGTTATTAGTCCATAGTGATTCTACACTAGTGATAAACCAAGTCCCCAGAGCGTACGAGGCTAAGGATGGCCAAGTATATATCCAGGGTAAAAGCAATGCTGAAGTACTTCAATAAGATAAAGCTCAAAAGGATCCCTCGGCAGGACAATGGCCGAGCCGATGCCTTGGTGAGATTGGCATCAATAACCTATCAAGATTCTACTTTGACCGACCATGGAAGAGGAAGATAATAAGGTGAAGTTTTGCTTAAGCCTTGAGATAGGAGAATCTTGGATGGATCCCCTCAACCGATATATAAAAGATAATGAACTACCAGACTCAAAGATGGAAAGAAAGAAGATCAGGTATAAAGCAGCTAAATTCCCGATCATTGTAAATGTTTTATACAAGAAAGGATTACTCCTCCCTCTACCTCGATGTGTCGATCCAACAGAGGTGGAATACATTTTGAAATATATATATAAAGGTTCCTGCTCCAGTCAAATAGGAGGGAGATCCTTGGTGAAAAGGGTGGTCACCTAGGGGTATTGGTGGCCGATATTGGTTAAGGATGCGTCCAATTTATGTTAAGAGATGTGACAAGTGTTAGAGGTTTGCCAGCATCCCTCACTAGCCTCATTAGCCTCTATATTCTATTACCTCTCCTCCAATTATTTACTATTTGGGGAATTGATTTGGTTGGACCCTTTCCCAGGGCAATTAGTAACTACAGGTATCTCATTGTGGTGATCGACTACTTCTCCAAATGGGTTGAGGCAAAGGCCATGATAACCATTACCGAGATGAATACCTTCAAGTTTATTTGGAGGAACATCATTTGTAGATATGGTCTACCTCATACCCTGATCTCAGACAATGGGAAGTAGTTTAAAAACTCATCTTTGGAGGTCTACTATAAAAAGGGTCAGCATCAAGCCATTTTATTCAGCTCCAGGCCGGCCCCAAGAAAATGGCCAAACAGAGGTGACTAACAGATTCATACTAGATGGGATAAAGAAAAAGTTGGAAGACACTAAGGGTATTTGGTCCAGTGAGGTGAATGTTGTCTTGTGGGCCTATAGGACGACAGAGAGAACTCCGACAGAAGATACCCCTTTCCTGCTTGCCTATGGCTCAAAGGAAGTGATCGCTGTAGAAATTGGACTCATATGATATAGGGTTCAGACCTATGACCTAGAAGCAAATGTCAAATATAGGAATTTGAATCTGGACCTCATTTAAGAGAGGAGATAAGACATAGAGGTTAGACAAGCAGCTTATCAGCATATAACTGCCAGATTCTATAACAAAATAGTGAAGGCTAGGCCATTAGCAATAGGAGTCGTAGTCTTGAAAAGGTCTTGGAGAAAATTGAATAAACTTCATCCTAATTGGCATGGTCCCTACAGGGTAACAAAATAGGTAGTCCCTGGCACATATCGGCTCGAGAATTTGGAGGGAGAGCCATTATCCAATCCTTGGAATGCTGACCATCTACAAAAGTATTATTAGTAGAACGTTATATAAGTTTCTTCTATCACTGTATTATTATATGATAAGAAAAATTATGAATGAAAATTACAAGTGTTCTCTCATATTCTTGTTATATGAGTAATTAAAAATGTATGTTTAATTTCATCTTACGTTATAGAACATCACTTATGGGATGAAGTAACATTACCTCACTCTCAGTGACATAACAATCTGGGTGGGGCAGACCTCATCCATGGATTCTCAGTAACAACGAGACGGGGAAGGGTATATTAATGTCATTAATTTGGTGAAAAACTCTCTTGGTCGAGACGATAGTGTAGGATGAGGTAGCGCGCGTCCATACACTCTCAAAACAACGACAGGGGACTTGTTTTAAACACATAATTTGTGAATTATGATTCAAAACTCATTTTATAATGGTTTATCTTAACATCATTTATTTGGTGAAAAATTCTCTCAGTCGAGATGATAGTGTAAGACGAGGTAACACTCGTCCATACACTCTCAAAATGACGATAGGGGACTTGTGATTCAACACCATAATTTTGATGAATTATGATTTGAAAGTCATTTCATTATGGTTTATCTTAACCTCATTAATTTGGTGAAAAACTCTCTCAGTTGAGACGATAGTGTAAGATGAGGTAACACTCGTCCATACACTCTCAAAATGACGATAGGGGACGTGTGATTAAACACCGTAATTTGGTGAATTCAAATTCATAAATCATTCCATTATGGTTTATCTTAACATCATTAATTTGGTGAAAACTCTCTCGGCCAAGACGACAGTGTAGGAAGAGGTAGCTCTCATCCATACACTCTCAAAATGGCGATAGGGGACTTATGATATAACACCATACTTTAGGGAATTCAAATTATAAGCCATTCCGTTATGGTCACTTGTTAAAACATAATTAGCTTTTGCCAAACAATCAAAGTGCATATCTAAGATAAAAAATATGACATAACAAGAAGAAACGACAAGAGCAAACAACACAAAAGTTTTCCATTTAAAGATGTAACCAAATTGATCAAACAGAAAAGTGTTCATAGGCATAACCTCATGGTACAAAAACAAAAGATCATGATTGATAAAGTGTTACATTAGATGGGGCATTAGGCCACAGGTGGCCGCCCAGATAAATGAAAAGAACTAAGAACTATGAGCTTGGGTTTGTCTCATTCACAATTAGAGTCTCAGTCTCGGCAGGAGCCAGTCCATCCCTGGCAACATTGCTTTCGGCCTCAACATCGCCTACAAGATCATTCTCTTCCACCTGGTTAGCCGTCTGGGTTGTCAGCTCCGGTTGTGCCGACCCTTCAATTTGGCTCAAGACAATCATTATCAAATGGTCGTCCAGGCGAAGGCCTCCAGTTGCTCTAATAAGTGGTCGATGTTAGGAATTTTCAATATCTCCCATCAGCAAGAAGTATAGGATCCTCTTTCAAGGTATTGCATATCGTATCCTAAGAACTACTCTAAAGACTTAAAGTTTTCTACAGCCTGCATCTGAGCCTCTTCAATCTCCCTATAAACTACCTCTTTCACCTTCTCGGTAACCTCGATATCTTGTTTGCCATGCAAAGTCTTTATGGCCATAGAATGGGTGGTGTTTAAGTTGTTGATAGCCTTAGTATGTTGATTCTTCAAGTTTTCAATCCCAGTCTCCAAACTTACAATGAGATTTTTCTAAATCTCATCATTTATGATGGCATGATGAGACTCTTGGATCTTAGGGATCTTTTCTTCCTCCCATTAATGAATCTTTTGAAGATAGATGGTGGTCTGCATAGAAAAAGAGACATCGGTTTAAGACGACATTACAGATAGCGACAAAAGAATAGGAAGGGACATAATAATTTACCAGGATGACCTTTTGAAAAATGAAATCATTCATGAGAGAAATTTTAGTAGCTTCAAAAGAATCGGATGGAAAACTCAGAGGTTATACAAGTGACACCATCAAAAGCTTTGGTCTTACTTCCTAAAAGGGAATCAGGGCTGATTTTGAGGTTCTCCGGATGAGAAGCCAGAGCGTCTTAGAAGAGATAGGGATAGCTTGATTTGTCCCAGTATTGGACGCGCCGTATTTGATCTTTTTATTTTACTAAGATGTGGGGCGGTCTTCTTGAACTTCCTTCCATTTCTTTGACCCCTCGTCTTGGCTGGGGTGGGCATTCGTTGATTTTTTGGTTTGAGGATCCGACACTGTCTTCTTGCCCACCGACTTCGACAAGCTAGGCAAACTTGGAGATACCATCCTCCAAATAACTTCATATGTATTAGGGGGATGGTCTGCAATGGAGAAGATGAGGTCAGTAATTCAGATAGAAAAAGTACGACGCAACAGTGGAAAATAAAATGGAATTCTTACATAACTCAGATAAGGGGTCCGCCCCCAGACTAGTCTACTCTAAAAAGTATGGGTTCATCAACTACTCAAATTTTACAAGGCGCACCTCCTTGCCCTATTTACTAACTTTCTCCACATCCTTAGTGCCTTCAATGCTTAAGCCCAGATCTAATTTGGACGATATTGGGTCCTTCTCCCATCGTTTAGGAACTCGGGGCTCAGAGGCACTATAGTGAGCGTCAAGGCCAAATTCCCAGGCCCCATAAATGAAAAAATAGATAGGTTTCCAATTATGGTTAGAGGTCTAGGTAACAAGCAAAGCTTTCTTTGTCAACTTTCTGGCTACGATATGTTAGTAGCCATGTTGAGTTTTGGGGGATGAGACATTATAACATCCCCTAAAAACACTAACTAAAAGGTCTTTGTGATGAACTTATTTCCAGAGAGCAACGAACCAAAGAATAACCCTCCAAGCGTTCAGTGAAAGCTGATAAGGTCCTAGACAAGGCCTATCCAGAATGGCTTGTACTGTTGGATGAACAGGTGGCCTAAAGCCGACCTTGAACTTCTGTTCATAAACGCATACCTCACTAATATACCCATATATAACCTTGGCTTGGACGAGGGTGTCCTCCTCCAAGACGAGGGCTCGGGCTTAGAAGACCCTTCAAGGGGCCGACCCCTCGTCATAGCCCAGCCGACCCTTCAAGGGGCCAACCCCTCATTGCTGCTTGGATGACCCTATAAGGGTATGACAGTATGAGGCCCACATAAGGCCAGGCTCGCTGCCAACAGGAACTTTGCCCTCAGCCTTATGCCATGAGCCGAGGGTGACATCATCACGACGCGTGACTTGGGAGACGCGTGGGACAGTGCGCGTGAGACTCAAATAGCACGTGGACTAGACCGTTATAACAATATCATTCCCTCATGTGAGGGAGTATTATGTCATCATTAATCACAGGTGGCGCCTCCAGGTGTTAGGAGGGGATTGGCTAGATCATCACTCACATGCACCATGCATGCTTGTGGGTACACTACTCCCCCAAGATTTATATATACTTGTCACCTACAACCCTGCAAAAGGGATCGATAATCGTAACCATAGCTAAAACTCTGCTTATACACACAGTAGAGAAAGAGTGAGCTTATGTGTATTGTATCCGAGGCCATTAGTGCCCATATTTAGTGGATCACACACTCACAGTGGATGTAGGCCTAATTGGCTGAACCACTATACATCATTGTCTTATTCCTCTTGTACTCATCCCCTTCTATACACTTACACAAATATACATCTCTATGGCTGCCATTGTTGTTACTGTTTGAGCTCATCATCACTTATCTGGTGGTGTTAAATCTTTGGATCATCAGTTTGGCGCTGTCTATGGGAACGAGAAGACATCTCTTCCTTTATACAGCTTGACCTCACCGGATACTCTGGTGGTGAACCAGTTCTTCCCCTTCGTGGAGCTGTTTCACCATTGAAAGAGACCCATTAAGGTTCTCAAGCTCATCAGTCTTTTGATCATTCATCTCTCCATATCTCAAACACATGGAACCTGAGATGCCACCACCACTTCCTCCACCGGATAGTGGAGTGGGACCTAGTTCTATCCATCCACCACCTCAGTTTGAAATGGCTGATGTGGCGGCCGCCCTCAAGTCTTTGGCAGCAAGCCAGTGAATTATGCAGGGGCAATTTACAGCTCTTAGCCAAAACATACTAAGACCTCCAGGAGTCTCATCGAAGATGATTACTCCGGCAGCAGCTCCAGGGCAACATGAGGCCAGGGGACCACCCCGGGCGCATGCAAAGACTTGCCACCTCCACAACGGCGGAGGGATGTTACTTACCCCCGGCGTCTACGCATGGGGAGGTAAGGAAACCCTTGCCCTGATGACAGGTATGATGATCTGGAGGGGGAGGAGCCCCCCATAGAATGTTGGGAGCTGTACGAGGTCTACAACAATACCGTACAACCTATCCAGGAGAGCAGAGGGAAGTGTGGAAGGACGATGATCGCTCAAGGGGCTCCGCTTTTGATCGCCTGAGCAGGGGGTTGGCCATTAAGAGGCTGGGCCCAGTAAATGACCTGCGAGAAAAATTATCCCGGCCGAGAACTATTATGAGGTCCAGGAGGGGGGCAACAGATGGATGGCCCCATGGGGGCCGACCCCACGAACGAGACGACGGTCAGGGAGAAGTGAACAGCCGACATAGGCCTGCCATGGAAGAACCCTCCGTCCACCTCAAAGAGGCAGCAGGAGATAACATCGGCCAAGCCGACCCTAAGAGGTCATGGAATGACTCGATCCAAAGGCTTAAGGATAAAATTGGTGACATCCTGAAGAGTCGGGACCCTCTCCAGAGAGGATACTCCATAGGCTCACCCTTTGTGGTGAAGATAGTCAACTTCCCAACGCCATCTAAGTTCAAGCCACCTATGGCCACCCCAAGGTTTGACGGGAGTACCAACCCTGTCCATGATATTGAGATGTATCAATCAGCAGCAGACATATACTCTATCTCAAATGGGATGAGGTGTCATGCCTTTTCTGGCACTCTGACTGGGGCTGCACATGTCTGGTATATGTCTCTTCCAAAGAATTCCATTGAAAGATTCAAATAGTTAGCAGACCGGTTCATCCATAACTTTTTCTTTGGAGTGAGGCCACAGAAAAAGACCACACACCCGCTCTATGTTAAATAAGGGAAGAATGAGAGCCTAAGAGACTACATAGCCAGATTTAACAAAAAAAGGCTGGAGGTCGAAGACTATGAGAAAAATATTGCCATGAAAACCCTCATTGGAGGACTCTAGAAGGGAAAGCTATTATGGAAGCTTGCTGAAGACCCTCCGAGGATAATGGCTGAATTGCTGTCGATAGCAGGAAAGGTGATGAACGCCGAAGAGGCGATGGTCGTAAAATACGAAGATAAAAAAGGAGGTACTAGTGGGGGTAAGTACCAGAAAAGGAACAAAGAGGGGAAGAAGAGGCTGGAAGATGACAAATTTGCCAAACTATACCCCTCTGACGGTCAGTTGCGAGCACATTCTGAATGAGATAAAGGTGATCGATCCTTAAAATGGCTTGTGAAGTTGAGGGAAACCCCTTATAAGAGGAACAAAAACTTGTGGTGTGAGTTTCACCAAGACCATGGCCATGTGACCGACAAATATTTTGCCCTGAAAGATGAAATTGAAAAAATGCTAAAAGAAAGGAAGTTAAGGAAATGCTTTGACATGAATGCCTTCAAGAGGGGCCGAGGGGATGACCCCAGGAAGAAGAGGGGTGATACGTGCAGAGAAGATCCCCCAAACAAGAAAAGACGACCCTTCGAATGATGAGGACGACCCTGACCTCCCACCGAGAGACGACCACGACCCCATAAAAAGACTTAATATGATCTCACTCGGCGTTGGGTTGATCTCCGGGGGCCTAGCAAAAGGAGGGTCAGAGGTCACCGACAGGAAGGCCCATGTTGCTAAAGCCAAAGCAGTGACAAAAACTATACACTTGACCTCTATGGAAGCAAAGTCAGAAAAGGGGTTCTCAACAATGGACTTCAAAGGCCTCTTAGCCCCACATGATGACCCTCTCATCATCACTACTAGGGTACACGAGTGTGAGGTGCCGAGGATCCTGGTAGATGGGGTTAGTTCTGCAGATGTGATGTTTTGTCTGTGCTTTAAAGCCTTGGGCCTCAGCCGTGCAAGGCTCATCCCATATCATCACCCCTTGATTGGTTTTAGTGGGCAAAAGGTTCATCCCCTAGGAGTATATAAGGCTGATGTTAGAATGGGGGATGAGTGGCCGAGATGGCTAACCAAGAAGGTCAAATTTTTCGTGATGGACGAACAAGTCTTCTCAGCCTACAACATTATACTGGGGCGAGTGGCCCTTAAGGAATTTGAGGCCGTGTCGTCCACTGTTCACGAGATGATAAAATTCCCGACCCCTTATGGGGTAGGGGAAGTTCAGGGAGACCAGACTACAGTACGGGAATGTTAATTCAACTCCGCTGAAGAAAAAGAGGCGCATAAGAAGGCAATAGCTACTTACAATATTGATACCCTTGACCCCAAGGATGAGAGAAAATTGAAGAAAGGAGAAGCCGCGAAAGAGGTAGAATCCATCATCCTCAATGAGGATGAGCCAAAAAAAACCGTCCAAGTAGGCAAAGCTCTAAATGAAGACATGAAAGAAGACCTCATCGTGCCGTTAAGGAGAAGACAGGACGTCTTTATATGGAGTCATGCAGATATGCCGGGGATTGACCCCGAAATCATGTGCCACAAGCTCAACATGGTAGAGGGTGCAAAGCAGTCAAGCAGAAGAGGAGAAATTATTCTCGAGAAAAATATGAGGTTATAAGGGAAGAGGTCAAGAAGCTGGAAGATGTTGAGTTTATCAGAGAGGTTATCTTCCCCGAATGGCTGTCTAACGCAATTATAGTCCCAAAAGCCAACGGGAAGTGGAGGATGTGCGTAGACTTCACAGACCTCAATAAACATTGTCCCAAAGACAATTTCCCTCTTCCCCACAATGATCAGATGGTAAACGCTACCGTAGGCCATGAGCTTCATGGATGATTATGTAGGTTACATCCAGATCTTCATGATCCCTGAGGACTCAGAAAAAATGGCTTTCATTACCGATAAGGGGACAAATTGTTATGGGGTCATGCCCTTTGGCCTAAAGAATGCGGGGGCAACGTATCAGTGCCTTGTGAATAAAATGTTTGAAGACATAATTGGGATGTCTATGGAGGTTTATGTAGATGACATGATGACTAAGAGTTTAAAGGCTGAGGATCATGTGGACGACCTCGAGAGGACCTTTAACACAATGGACAAGTACCGAATGAAGCTCAACCCGACCAAATGTGTCTTCGGGGTCGGAGCAGGGAAGTTCTTGGGGTTCATTGTCATCCAAAGAGGCATCGAGGCCAATCCTGAAAAGATAAAGTCCCTCATAGAAATGAAGACCCCCAAGACTATCAAAGAGGTTCAAAGGCTCACAGGGCGAGTGGCTACTTTGAATAGGTTCGTGTCTAGAGCCACAAATAAGTGTTTACCATTCTTCAAAATTCTCACAAAGGCCTTTGAATGGAGCAAAGAGTGTGATTAGGCTTTAAAGGAGCTAAAGTCATACTTAGGGTCTCCCTTGCTTTTGTCACGACCAGTGCGAGGCGAATGGCTATATGTGTACCTAACCATCTCAGAATCAGCCATCAGCGCAAACATTGTGAGAGAAGAGGATGGAGTACAAAAGCCTGTGTATTTCAATAGTAAGGCACTCCAGGGGGGAGAGCAAAGATACCCAAGGATGGAGAAGTTATCATATGCCTTTATCCATGCATCAAGAAAGATGAAGCCGTACTTACAGTCCCATACAATGGTTATCCTCACCGACTCTCCTCTGAGACAGGTCTTACACAAGCCAAAAAAATCGGCGAGGCTAATGGCCTGGGCTATAGAGTTGGGAGAGTTTGACATTGTATATCAACAAAGGATGGCCATTAAGGGGCAAGCGTTAGCGGATTTCAGGGTTGAATTTACTTGGGAAGATGATAAGGCTGAAGTGGAAAGCCTCGAGAAGACAAATACCTGGCAAGGAAGAGTTATTGACCCATTCGCAGATAAGGCTGAGACAAGCACTGCTAGAGAAAAAGTTGCCAAAAATGAAGAGGGAAGATATCTATTTAGACAGGGGTCCCTCACCGAGGGAAATTTCTTAGGGGATCAGGCTGTGTGGAACCCTTCGTCGACGGTTCCTCTTGTGAGAGTGGAAGTGGGGATGGATTAATAGTATCAACACCAGACGGTACAAACATTGAGTACGCCCTGAGGTTCAACTTCAAAGCCTCCAACAATGAGTCTGAATATGAGGCCCTGATAGCAGGCCTCTACTTGGCTAAGTCTCTTAGTGTCAGCCATATCTTGGTCGATAGTGATTTAAGACTAGGAGCCTACGAGGCTAAGGATGAGAGAATGTCCAGATATCTTGTAAGAGTGAAGTCACTATTGAAGAGCTTCAGAGAAGTGAAATTGAAGAGGATACCTAGGCTTGATAATGGTCGAGCCAATGCGCTTGTAAGGCTGGCCTCGTTAACTAGGATAGATATCAGGAGGACAGTCCTAGTGGAAATTTTGCTTCGACCAGTGATTAAAAAGGCATAGGGAACACTTGTCTGTTACTTAAACATCGACAGGGAAGCTTCGTGGATGCACCCTCTAATCAGATACATTAAAGAGAGGGAGATGCCGGAGGCAAAATAGGAAAGGAAGAAGTTGAGATACAAAGCTGCGAAATTCACTGTCATCGAAGACACCTTGTACAAAAGGGGTTCTTTCTCCCCTTGCTCAAATGTGTGCACCCGTCTGAGGTCCCTCACATTCTACAATATGTGCACGAGGGGTCATGCTCAAGCCACATTGGGGGCAAATCGTTAGCAAAGAGGATAGTAACCCAAGGGTACTGGTGGCTGACCCTGGGGAAAGACGCCATGACATATGTAAAAAAGTGCGATAAATGTCAAAGGTTTGCCACCATCCCTCACCAACCCCATCATCCTCTTACCTCCATCACATCCCCGTGGCCATTTACAGTGTGGGGAATCGATCTAGTAGGGGCTTTGCCCAGGGCCATCAATAATTATCGGTACTTGATCATGGCAATTGACTATTTTTCAAAATGGGTGGAGGCAGAGCCGATGGTAATAATCACCGAGAAGAAGGCCTTCCAATTTATCTGGAAAAATATTATATGCAGATATGGTCTCCCCAACACCCTCATCTCGGATAACGGGACTCAATTTAAGAATACGTCTCTGGAGAAATACTGTGAGAGGGTCAGTGTCAAATAATTTTTCTCATCCCCAGGCCGACCTCAAGCCAACGGGCAAACGAAAGTTACAAATAGAACAATCCTAGATGGGATCAAGAAAAAACTTGAGGAGTCAAAAGGAAGATGGGTTGAGGAGTTGTATGCTGTACTGTGGGCCTACAAGACGACGAAAAAGACTCCCACCGGAGAAACCTCGTTCATGCCAGTGTATGGCTCAGAAGCCATCATCCCCATTGAGATTGGCTTTCCTACTCACAGGGTCCAAATGTATGACCCCCGGAGGAATATGGAAGAAAGGAGAGTTGATTTAGACTTGATCGAGGAAAGGAGGGAAGATGCTGAGATAAGGCAAGCTGCCTACCAGCAGAGGACTGCCAAGTTTTACAACCAGAGGGTGAGGCAAAGGCCAATCGCAGTGGGGGACTTAGTCCTAAAAAAGACTTGGCAAAGCCTAACATGCTCCACCTAAATTGGCATGGCCCATATAAGGTCATTGATGAAGTTGTCCCTGGAACCTATAGACTCGAAAATCTTGAAGGAGAACCCTTTTCGAATCCGTGGAATGCAAATCATCTGAAGAAATACTATCAATAATGTTGTCATGTCCTATCGGACCACAGTTGTAATGAATGTGTTGCTCCAATAGAACACTTGGAATGTTAATTAAAATGTCATATTGGTCCCTCATCTTGTGTTTGTTAATTCTAGTATAATTGGGGTTATCCTTGGTGGCAACTCCCCTCAGCTATAATGAGGGTCAATAGTGGGGACGACCCCCCATTCACCCACAAGAAAGACGAGGGGGGTCTTAAAATTTAAAACATCATTTAATTGGTGGTAACCACCCTAGGCTATAATGAGGGTCAATAGTGGGGATGACCCCCCATTCACCCTCAAGAAAAACGAGGGGGGACTTCAAATTTAAAACATCATTTAATTGGTGGAAACCACCCTCGGCTATAATGAGGGTCAATGGTGGGGACTACCCCCCATTCACCCTCAAGAAAAATGAGGGGGGACTTCAAATTAAAACATCATTTAATTGGTGGAAACCACCCTTGGTAATGATGAGGGTAAATGGTGGGGACGACCCCCATTCACCCTCAAGAAACACAAGGGGGGTCTTCAAATTTAAAACATCATTTAATTGGTGGAAACCACCCTCGGCTATGATGAGGGTCAATGATGGGGATGACCCCCCATTCACCCTCAAGAAAGACGAGGGGGACTTCATTGAAAACATCATTAAGTTGGTGGCAACTACTCTCGACTATAATGAGGGGGACGACCCCCCATTCACCCTCAAGAAAGACGAGGAGGGACTTGAAGTTTAAAACATCATTTAATTGGTGGAAACCACCCTCGGCTATGATGAGGGTCAATGGTGGGGACGAACCCCCATTCATCCTCTAGAAAGGCAAGGGGGACTTCAAATTTAAAACATCATTTATTTGGTGTAAACCACCCTCGTCTATGATGAGGGTCAATGGTGGGGACGACCCCCCATTCACCCTTAAGAAAGATGAGGGGGGACTTTATGGAAAACATCATTAAGTTGTGGCAACCAAAGTCGGATATAATGAGGGTCAATGGTGGGACGACCCCCCATTCACCCTCAAGAAATACGAGGGGGGACTTGAAATTTAAAACATCATTTAACTGGTGGAAACCACCCTAGGCTATGATGAGGGCCAATGGTGGGGATGACCCCCCATTCACCCTAAAGAAAGACAAGGGGGGACTTAAAATTTAAAACATCATTTAATTGGTGGAAACCACCCTTGTCTCTGATGAGGGTCAATGGTGTGGACGACCCCCCATTCACCCTCAAGACAGACGAGGGGGGACTTTATTGAAAACATCATTAAGTTGGTGGAAACCACCCTCGGCTATAATGAGGATCAATGGTGGGGACGACCCCCCATTCACCCTTAAGAAAGACGGGGGGACTTGAAATTTAAAACATCATTTAAGTGGTGGAAACCACCCTCGGCTATGATGAGGCTCAATGGTGGGGCCGAACCCCCATTCACACTCAAGAGAGACGAGGGAGGACTTGTAAGATGGGTGAACACACATAATAGCCAATTCAAATCATGCATGAGACAAGCATAGAAGACATGAAGAGACATTCTATTATAAATTCACAGATGTTTGTCCAACAAAAATAGAGTACAAAAATGCTTTTACAAGAAGAGGGTATTGGCTACAGACATCCACCCTATTGAGCGGTATTCGCAGGCAAGGTTTCAATGTCGATAAGAGGAGTCTCCTCAGTAACCAAGACATGACGATCTTCGGA
The DNA here is from genome assembly GCA_949130495.1 of Sambucus nigra. NCBI lineage: Eukaryota > Viridiplantae > Streptophyta > Magnoliopsida > Dipsacales > Adoxaceae > Sambucus > Sambucus nigra. The sequence goes on along the minus strand of OX422210.1, from coordinate 624,729,487 downwards.
AGTGACGATGCCTTCAGCGTTCACTTGAGACTCCACGTAGGCCACAGCCTCAGCAATCAACAAACTTAAGGACGACCCACCGCTTCCAAAGAGGGGCGGACAAACCATACAGCATCAACAAACTTATGGACGACCCACCGACAGGCCGTTCTGATCTCCCTCTCCAAGTATTCAAGACCAAAGACTTGAAACTCGTTTGGGAGTTTGTAAGCCTCCACCTTTTTCACTGCACCTTTAAGCTCAGCATTGAATTAAGCCCCCTGATTGATTAAGGCATCATCCTTTTCTTTGATAAGAGAGTCCTTTGACTTCAAGTCGGCCTCGTGATGCTTCATCAGCTCATCCAGGACCCCTGCATGTTCGGTCCTTGCACTCTCCAATTCGGCCTTTGTAGTCTCCAGCTCAGTCTTCAGATCGGCCTCATAGAAATTTTGTTGATTTTTAGCCATCCACTTGGTGGAGGCACACATGTTAAGAGGGGTCGAGGGAACAGTTCATCAAATGCTGGAAAATCAAAAAGAGTAAAGAGAGGTACCTGGGCCAAAGTGTGCAGACCATAATCATATACCTTAGCTGGGGGCATCTTTGACAAGAAGTCATAATCCATGGCACAGGGAGCAGAAAACATCGAGGCCTTGTCTTCCCTCAGGTTGGCTATGAGGGAAGATGGTTCAACCTTCAAGAATGTCAAGTTTTAGGACCAAAAGGCCCCCATGCTAGAGGAGGAACTAGTCCCCTCGGCGTGTGTCTGAGGGGCCTCCACCCTCTCCCTCATCCTAGAATCTGGCCGAGGGTCAATAGGAACATCTGGATCCTTTTTTTTATTACTATCGATGGTCGGATCAACATGTGACGGCCCCACGACCTTTGTCTTCTTCTGAGCCTGCTGAGGCTCTTTGCCTTTTTTCTTGCCCAGGCCAAATAGTAAAATTGGCGCAGTCATCTCCCAGAGTTGGTCAGAAATGTTTACAGGATGACCTAAAAATGGGACAATATATCAGAAAGATACACTGGCAAAGATGAAACACTTGAAAAATCAAAAGTTGAGCAAAAAATCTACTCACATAATTCTGTCAGGGGGCCAACCCTAAGACCAGCTTCTTTGAGGAAACGAGGGGTCATCAAATCTTCAAATTTGGCAAGTTCACCCTCTTTCCCTCACTCCCTCAGGTAGTCAACAATGACCCTCTCTTCCAAGCTGAGTTTGGGGTCTGATCTTGCTTTCATTGAAGGGTTGGACCATACCCTTGGGACCCTCGGACTGTCTTCCACGGGCCCTCCCTCGGCCGGGAATTCCTAATTCCCAGATATAAAGAAAAACCTCTTCTTCCAGTCATGATTAGAAGTATGATCCACATAAAGAAGCTTCTTGTCGGACTTCCTGGCCCCCAAAAGGAAATACCCAGGCTGTTTGGACGACAAGGTGATGTTGTAGCAGGCAATGAATAAATCAGCCGAGGGCTCATCGATAAACGAATTCTTCCAAAGCGAGATATAGCCGATGATAGTCCTTCATGAGTTGGGAGGAAATTGAGAAGGAGCAACCCCAAGGGAAAACAAGATATCGACTATAGCAGGGTGTAGAGGGAACCTAACATCCACCCTTAGCATCTGTTCGTAAATAACAATCTCTCCCTTGTCCCCCTGGAAGACTCTCTCAGATTTAGTTGGGACCCTCATACTTATATTGGATTGTATACCAAAGAGATGCCTCCATACTAAGAGATCACGATCCTTAACCGATGATACATAAGTCAAGGTGCTAGAAGTATTAACTTGGCCATCATCATCATCATCGAAACTCTCATTGTCGTCCTCAGCCCTCTCGTCCCCAGATCCTTCAGCCTCGTCGCCCATCGGGTGGCCATCTGGAAAGGCTACTTGAAAAGCAAGAGGGGACAGGGCTGTCACAGGGATAGCCTCTGCATGATCTGTTCCCTCGGCCTGTCAGCCTGGACTAACAGTTGATCTCTTTCTCTCCTCCCAAAAGGACCAGCACCCGTCGGCGATGATACTCTCTCATCTATTTCCCTCTCGTATGATTGACTCTCGGTTGGACGATAAGACGACCCATAAGACTCAGATGGTAAAATTATAGCTAAAGGGATGGGGAAGATGGGTCGTACCCAGTTAGGGTCAGCCCCTCGTCATCACTCGTCCTCCTCCTCCTCTATTCTTTTTATCTCAGCAAAGAACTTCTCCCTCAAGGTTGGGAACTCCTCGGCTAAATCGTAAAGCCTCCAAAGCATTAAGGGGAAGACCCTACACTTTGAGGAATTCTTTCAAGCTAACTACAAACAGCTTTAGTATTTGACCAAGTTGACTTCTAGATCAAACCAAAAAAAAGGAAGGGTTTTTAGGGTTGAACACTCAAGAATGGGAAGAAAATAGTTCGCCAGAGAAGATTACCGGAGAAGAAAAGAACACTCTAAAATTACCACAAATAGGCACTAAACCCCCACTGAAAGGTGGTGGAAGGGACCCTAAAGGCGGGTTCACATGCCGTAGAGGTATAAAACCAAGAAAAATTGAGTCCTACAAGCCTAAAGCAAGAAAGCAAACAAAAATGGAAGATAAAGAGGGGTTAGGGCAGAAAGATTACCTAAGAAAGAACAACGATACAACCAAGTTGAGACATAGAAGTTATAGAAATGGCGATTTGAAACTGCTAAGGATCTAGAGAGAGAAAGATAAGGCGCGAAGAAGAAGAAGAAAAGAAATGAATTGAAAAATCATTTAAATATCTTGCTATTAAGTGGGCCCATTAATAGAGGATTTGCAGAGCCCACGAGATGAGACATCATTAGGGCACAAATTCCCAAGTTATGTGCAGCCGCCACATCTGGAAAACTGAAACGACGATACACTTGGCAATGTGAAACTTGACAGATGCACCCACCCATCTGACCACACTTGAGAATTCCAAAGCAATATTACCCCTCATCCATCTCAACAACATCGATGGCTAAGGGTTGGGGGGTGATTGATATACCCATATGTACCCTCGTCCTGGTCAAGGGTGTATTCCTCCAAGACGAGGGCTCAGGCCCAAACGACCCTTCAAGGGGCCGACCCCTCATCATGGCCCAGATGACCCTTCAAGGGTCTGACCCCGCATTGCTGCTTGGACGACCCTATGAGGGTACGACAGTATGAGGCCCACACAAGGCCAGGCTCACTTCCAGTAGGAAATTTGCCCTCAGCCTCATGCCTTGAGAAGAGGGTGACATCATCACGGCGCGTGACTTGGGAGACGTGTGGGACAGTGCGCGTGAGACTCAAATAGCACGTGGACTAGACCGTTATAACAATATCATCCCCTCATGTGAGGGAGTATTATGTCATCATTAATCACAGGTGGCTCCTCCAGGTGTCAGGAGGGGATTGTCTAGATCATCACTCACATGCACCATGCATTCTTGGGGGTACATTACTCCCCCCAAGACCTATATATACTTGTCACCTACAGCCCTACAAAAGGGATCGATAATTGTAACCCTAGCTAAAACTCTTCTTGTACACAAAGTAGAGAAAGAGTGAGCTTATGTGCATTGTATCCAAGGCCATTAGTGCCCATATTTAGTGGATCACACACTCACAGTGGATGTAGGCCTAATTGGCTGAACCACTACACATCATTGTCTTATTCCTCTTGTACTCATCCCCTTCTATACACTTACACAAATATACATCTCTATGGCTGCCATTATTGTTACTGTTTGAGCTCATCATCACTTATCTGGTGGTGCTAAATCTTAGCATCATCACTCACCTTCTCGGCCTTGAAATTATCTCTCGTCCTTCGAGGGTACCCTTGTAGTGATAGAGGGATCTATGCTATAAATATGTATCCAAACTAGGAGATCAAATTAAGTTACTTTGCTAACATAGGATTCATCACAAGATGTGTCAAGTGCACCCTCTGCTGCATTATCATCGTCGTCTAGATTACTAGTCGGGACTACACCTTGAGCACTTTCTACGAATTATTACCCCGGAATGGCAGAGAAAGGGACAACCGTTATAGGGGTGGAATTCTAATGCCTACTCTTGTCTTATCGTGAGATGAAATAATTTGTACAGAAGAGTCTGACTCCGAAGAAGACTCTGCCCAGTTGGAGGGTGAGGCTCTATAAGACTCGTCGGCCTCTTCAAACCCATTATAATGGAGTTTTATATCTTCATAAAAAGAATCCATACTCTCAACTGTGTGGGAGATGGATGGATTATCGCCAACAGATGCATATGACTCAGACATTGAATCAGTGATCTCTACAACAGGAGGACGAACCATGTTAAGGGGAAGAGGGTAAATGGGATAAAGGGGAAAAGCCTAGGCTTCACATTTAGGAGTGTCCTCGGCTTTGTAATTTTGTGTCTCACTAAATTACCTCTTCTTAAGTGTTGGGAACTCCGAGGCTAACTTATACAAAGGCCTTTACATACAAACAACTACTTGGATTGACCAAGTTGACCACAAAATCAAATAAAGGAAACTGAATCATTTTTTAGAAGAGCAGTCAAGAATAGTGAATGAATATCGCAAGAGAAGACTGTAATACCCCGTATTTTTACGTATTTATAATAAATATAATTATTAAATATTAATCCAGAGATAGATACTAATTACTATTATGATATGATATTTACTAAGTTAGAATAGTAAATAATTGATGAATTGTGTTAAACGACATAGTGAGTGAAATGTATGTATTTTATGTTATCTCATCGAGAGCCGCATGTAGACTATTTCGAGGTGGAAAATGAGAAATATATTTTAGTGACTCGAATGATAATTTATAAGTCACGGATTATTCCGAAAGGGTTGAAATAGTTGGACTACTATACCCAGGGGTATAGTTTGGGTCCTGGGTCAATTTTAGACCAAACTGGCACATATTGAGGGCATTTTGGTCATTTAGCAAAAGGAGGTTGAGAGATCTATGAATTTTGGAGTGTTATATCAAATAATTAAAAAGTTGGACTAGGGTTAGAAACTTTAAGAGCTTAGAGAGTCCATTAAAGAGAAGAGAGAAACCATTTCTCAAAGCTTAAGGAGGATTCTTGGAGAATTAGAAGGTGTTCTTACATCCTAAGCATCTAAGGAGTGGGGATTCGAAGAGAAGCATATCAAATCATCATCTTCATCCCTAAATCAGATCATCCACTTTAAGGCAAGTTGTTTATTTCAATATTTTTGAAGTTGTAATACCCATGTGTAGGGTTTTAAGGATAGTTTTTGTTAAATCAATATTCTTAGGAGAAAAAGAATGATTTTTATGTATGTTGGGATAGGATCTACATGTAGAATGATTTAACATATATAGAGTATTAATAATCAGAGGATAATTGATCATTAATATGAAATAAATCTGGGTTTTTGATCGAATATGTGGGAAGAAAATAAAACTAGGGTTTTGATGAAGTTTTGGGGTTTTAATTCAATCTTGGTTGAATTCTTTAATGATTTGATATGTTTAGAACATTAGAAACCATTCTAATGCAAGTAGAAATGGTTAGGAATAATTAGTTATGATTTGGTATAGTGTAATGTAAGTTTGGTATTTCAAAGTGCAGGAAAAACACATGAAATGGATGAAGAAGATGAGTTTCAAACCAACGGACCGGTCCACTCCAGGTCATATCGGTTCTATTCAGTGTTGGCAGAATAGCGAACCGATTCGGTCTGGACTATAGCGGTTTGGTTCGCTCCTAGAGAAAAATGAAAATTTTACTTGTTGGCCTAGACTATCAAAATAGTTATTGTGAGAAACTGTTGGAACCTTGTTGGGATATAAAATGAGATGTATTATATTATAGTATGCCTATTTGGGGTTTGTGGTTTAGTCTTATGGATGGGATTAAGACGAGAATAATTTGAAATGAATTATGCCGTAATTTATCGGAGAGAATGATAGCAAATTATGGTAAATTCCGAATGGATTAATTAGTAGGCCAATAGGGTTAATATTGATTTAACTATTGAAATTAATAAAGGGGTAACTAGGACCCTTAGAGGTCATGTGGATACTCATGAATACGACAAGTGGAATAAATTGTAACGAAATTTAATACGGTGAGTATGTGGGAGAGATATACTACGTACAAGTGTGAATACCTAGGTTGTGCGAATACCTATCATATGAATACTTATGAAGTGTGAATACCTAAGGTATATTAGAGGTATTGGGGTTGAGGGAATATCCAGACCAATACATGAAAGTTCGATTTGGGGTCGAGGGCAATCCGGACCAATATAGAACAATGCAAATATTGGGGTCGAGGGAACTTCTGGACCAATATATATATATATATATATATATCATTTACATTGGGGTCGAGGCTATCCGGACCAATGTGAATGACACAATAAATTGGGGTCGAAGGAATATCCGAACCAATGAATCTTTAATGTGTGATACGAGAATATTATAGTGATATATATTTATTTGTATATATTGGGTAGGAAATATATATACCGTGCATATTATCTATGAATGTGAGACAGTAGACAGTTAGATAGCGTATATCTAAGAGAATAAATTAAGTGGAGAAACGTAATGTTGTGATTTTAAAGATAACATGTGAAAAATGTTACTTACGTGAATAATTTACCTATGAGAGATCTTAATAAAATTTATGTACTGTATGGGTGATATGGGAAAGTAGACGTGTAGATAAGTTCAGGTGGATACTTTAGTCTAGTTATCTTGGGTAGTATATCTAGGTGGGCTAAGCATAGAACGTTAGGCGTGCAGTATTGACAAGAGGTGAGGAAACTCAAGAGAGTGTGGGTGAACCTAACATGTGTAATCAATAACCTATTTTATGTTGTGATAAAATCTTGCTAAATATTTTAAAAAGTTTTTAGTACTAAATCTTGCTATGAAAAATTCTTTTTAAAGCCTTTTAGGTGTCTAGCCACAGGGATGCTGATTAGGCATAAATTCTTCACATTTATCCGCTTAATTTCAGTATTTTTATGATCCCGTGTGGTGTAAATAGCATGTATTTGTCTCATATTTATGCTACTAACCCTTTTTATCAAGTATTTCGTATTTTGGACATCTCTTATGTGTTTTACAGGTATTTTATACAAGTTAGTGCCTAAGAGAACTCAAAACAGTGAAAGAAAATCAAGAAATGGGGAGTTAAAGGGCATTTTTATATTCTTACAGCCTTATTCCGGAGGTGGGGCCAACTGGAAAGTTAAATATCTTTCAATTTCAAGAATACTGGAAAAACGGCACCTCAATTGGAGTCCCAGTGTGAAAGTTATGAGTAGTCAAAGATAGAAGAAAAAGTCAAAGAAAAATAGGACCGATCCGGATCAGACCGATCCGAAATACCAAGTTCCAGTGAACCCCGGACCAAAACCGGATCGAATTTGATGAAAATTAAAAGAACCGATCCGTTCATTAGTCACGCTCCAGATCCGTTACGAAATTAGACACGCCCCAGATCCGTTACAAAATTAGTCACGCTTTCTAAGTGTGACAAATTGTCAGATACGGGTTTTTTTATTTTGTGCTTATCTTTTAGCCAAAAGAGTTTTATATTTTGGGGACTCTTCTAAACTACCTCTAGCCTATATATTTAGTCATTAGGACTCATTTTATGAAGATTTCATTGATGTAAAAGCTCCATAACAAGTAGGAACATCTAGGAGAAGAATTTACATACTTTGCACCATTAATTCATGAGCTTTTCGAGTTTTTCTTCAACCTTTGATTTCTTCTTGCATGTTCTTGTTCTTCAATCGTGGTAAATTTTATTTCTAGAACTTTTATTATTATTTCTCATATTTCATCTCTCTTTCTAAGAAATTATGAGTTCATGCAATGTAGATAACGTAGTTTTCATTAATTTCACCATGTTAGGCTAGGTTTTTAAAGGTTGGGATGCATGAACTCAACCTGGCGTGGTAGTTGCATGTGTATAAAATTAATCCTATAAATTTAATGATTTGATTATGACCGTATTGCGTAGAAACATGACAATTGTAGATATTTGGATCTCGTTTGCTTCAGGGTAACCGGGATGCTTCAGAATGAATTCGAGTGTAACTGTCACAATACTGATTTACTCGTCCTCTGATTAAGTATGGTGTGGGCTTGAACCTCATATACGTAATGCTTGGGAGTAATAAAGTCTGGGTCTAATTAATCACTTAAATTTACGATTAGTTTTATACCGTCAATACACTAGGGTTGTGGGATTATATTCCCGTCCTATTTTCCTCATCATATAGTTCAAGTCTAGTTCAATCATCTTCAGTATTTTAAGTAATTTAGAGTTTGCATTTAGCTAATTACTTATTTCCCATCTCAATCATCATTTTTTAATTTCTTTTTAGAGTCAAGTTAGGGTTAACAGTCTTACCTTTGTCGTCACGTTCACTCGTCCTAGTTCCCTGAGGATTCGATACCCAAACTCGCCACTATACTCCGCAAGAATGTAGTTAAAGTATATTTTTTTTGTATTGTGGTTGGAAGCCGATAAAAACGACTAGCATATTTACACGGACGCTCGATTTCCAACACGGTCAGATGCCAAGCCTGAATTCATTCCAGGGACTCGAAGCTGTAGCACTGTGGATGCTGACAGGGATGATTTGATTGCACGATTCCTCTATTCAGATCTAGTGTAGGACATCATTTTACATTCCATATAGGGACATATTGTCCGTTGTCAGTTTTCAGCTATTTATTTTCTTTTAGTATTATGGAGTATTTGGTTTTGGATTTTGGCCGATGGTTTATTCGGAAAACCTCTTTATATTTATATATTGTGATGGTTGGATTCTATTATATTGGGAATGGTTAATTTAGTCTCACTGTCATTCTTTTATCTGTTATCAAGGAAAGATAAATTTTTAGCACTGGTCTAATTTCACTTAGGTGGTTAGTAATTAAAAAGTTTCGACAGTGATGCTAAGAATGAACAATATGAGGAACCTGTTTTAATTTAATAAAGGCCTGATCAACCGATGTTTAATTAGGATGGGTGTCATAGATGGTATCAGAGCATCAGGTTCTAGTGTCCATAGGATCTGTACGGCTTATTATGATTTCAGCATACCTTCATTTTGATATAGAGCCCTACTATTAGGGATGTTGATCTATCTTTGCATGCTTAAGATATCGTACTGCTATTAGATTTTTTTATAACTGTGTACGTATACGATTCAATTCTATTTCAGTATGCCGCCAATGAGAGAGCGAGATGAGAGGGAAACAACCAGAGACGAGGTTAGGGAGGACCCTCAGGAGCAGTAAGTACCACCACCACCACCACCACCAAAGATGATTTCTACTACTTAGGTGGTAGTGATAATGTCTCAGGCATCCAAGACAGCTATGAGGTCCATGGAAGCCCACACCTCTCAACCTCAGGTACAACAGCCCATAACACCAGCTATTCAGGCCCATCAAGGGCAATCCACTTCTCATAGAATTAGGGAGACCATCCAGAAGGGCCATCCGCCCGAGTTTCACGGTGGTACGAATGTAGTGACGACATGCCAATGGAAGAAGAACATTCATCTCCATCTGTGTATGTTGGACTAGAGTGAGGTACAGAGAAAAATGTTAGCCACCTTCAGACAAGCTGGGCAGCCCTACAGTGGTGGGAGTCAGTAACCACCACTGAGGAGAGGGACTTGATAACGATTTTGGAGTTTTGGGTGCAATTTGACCACAAATACTAAGAAGTTTGGGGAAGTATTATAGGGTGACCGTTTAGTGGCGAACTACGAAGAGGATTTCACCCGTCTGGCAAACTTTGTTCCAGATGAGGTGATCCATGAAGAGAGTAAGAAAGCTCATTTTATGAATGGGTTGGCCTAGAGGATCATGCTATATCTGATTGGTAACCCTGCATTGATGACTTACACTGATGTCGTCAATGTCGCACTGGTGCATTGCCAGGATTTTCGCTTTCATGCTAAGGGGAGCAAGAGAGGTGAGCCTAGCCAGCATGGCAGGGCCTGGGGGAGCAGTAGTAGTTGGGCACCACCCCAGCAACAACAGAAAGGGAGTCAGTAGGGGTAGGATGACCGACAGGGGAACTATGCCAAGAGGTTCAGATCTGGAGGTTATTATCATGAAGGGGGATTTAGGTAGGGCCAGCAGGGTCCCCAGCAGTCTCAGGTTCCTCAGGGTCTTCAGGACTAAGGGAACCAAAGGGGCCAGTAGGGCTAAGGCCATCATGACCAACGTTAGGGCCAACGGGGCCAGGGACAGTGACAGTTCCAAGGTCAGTATTTCACATGTGGCCAGTAGGGACACAAGAGTAGATCTTGCCCAAAGTGAGATAGGGCACATCGACAGGGTTCCCAACAGGGGAAACAGGCTCTGATAGCTCTAGCATCAGTATCGGCCCCACAGCAGCAACAGGGTTAGATTCACTACGAGCGTGTATACAACGTTCGAGATATATCGATACCTCCAGTGCCAGAGGCACCGCGTGTAGTAGAGGGTATGTTTGATATTCATAATTTTGAGGGTTGGATTCTGTTTGATAGTGGGGCATCTCATTCATTTTTAAGACTAAATTTGTACGAGCCACATGCTTATTAGAGATAGTTGACAATCTGCTTAAGTGTGTCGAGTCACAAATGGGTAATGCTTCGCTGATAGATTCGATTTATAGAGGAGTTGATATTTTGATTGGAAGACTGAGTCTAGTGGCAGACCTCCTAGTGTTTAACATAAATGGGTACAACGTGATTCTAGGCATGGATTGGTTAACGAGTTATAGAGTAATGGTATATTGCTATGAGAGGACTATAGTGTTCTGCATCCCAGGGCAGAAGATGTTCCTAGTGGCGATGCCTCTGCCTAAGGGAGGATCCCGCACTCACCTATACTGTATTGAGGAGGAGACCTCACAGGAGATAGTGGTCCCTTTAGACTTGATTCCAGTAATGAGAGAGTTTGAGGATGTATTTTAGGACATACTCGGACTGCCACCGAGCTGAGAAATAGAGTTTGTCACCGATTTAGCATCGAGAACGAGGCCAATTACCAGAGCACCGTATCTCATGGATCCTCCAAAGATGTGGGGAGCTAAGAGAGAGTAAATTCAGCAGCTCTTAGGCCAGGGTTTCATTTGGCGGAGTACTTAACCTTGGGGTGCTTCGATGTTATTTGTGAAGATGGGAGATGGTTTTCTTTTCTTGTGCGTGGAATACAAGGAGCTTAACTATGTGACGATACAGAATAATTATCCACTGCCTAGGATCGATGACTTATTTATGAGTTATGAGGTGTTGCTTACTTCTCAAAGATTAATTTGAGGTTAGGATATCACCAGTTGCGCATTCGAGAGGAGGACGTACCTAAAACCACTTTCTTATTGCGGTACGGGTCATATGAGCTTAGGGTGATGCCGTTTGGGCTCACCAATGCGCCTGTAGTATTCATGGATCTCATAAATAGGGTATTTCAAGAGTTTTTAGACCGGTTTGTGATCGTATTCATAGATGACATCCTGGTTTACTCGCGTACGGAGGAGGAGCGCGTTGTGCATTTACGTATGGTTCTACAGACATTATGGAACCATCGGCTGTACCCCAAATTTAGTAAGTGTGGATTTTGGATTTGGGAGGTGCAAATTCTGGGACACATTGTGTCCGATAGGGGCATAGCTGTTGATCCGAGTAAAGTAACAGTTGTGAGAGAGTGGGGACAACCCATGACACCGATCGAGATTTACAGTTCTCTGGGATTAGTCGGTTATTATCATTGCTTCATCAACGGGTTCTCAAATATTTTTGGTCCTTTGACGAACTTGACTCATAAGGGAGTACTGTTTGTGTGGAGCGACCACTGTCAATTAGTGTTTGATGAGCTAAAGGATAGACTGACATCAGCACCCGTGCTTGTTTTTCCTAGGGAAGGATTGAAGTACAGGGTCTATACCGATGCACCCTTGTAGGGACTAAGGGGGTGTATTGCAGCAGGAGGAGAGGATATAGCTTATGCGTCTCAAAATCTTAAGCCTATGAGAAGAATTACCCCACACATGACCTAGAGTTAGCATCGAACGTTTTTTCTTTGAGGATATGGAGACATTACATACTAGGGGAGCAGTTCACATTGTTCACGGATCATAAGTCACTTCAGTATCTCTTCACACAGAAGGATCTGAATATGAGGCAGAGGCGGTGGATGGAATTCGTGAAAGACTACGAGTTTGATATACAACATCATCCTGGTAAGGCTAACGTGGTAGCTGACGCGTTGAGCCGAAGACCCACTGGGAAGTTAGAAGAGGTCTAGAGAGCGAAGTGAGAGGAGCTTCGATATGAGGATGAGGTCGTCAGGGCATATATGCCAGTTTTATCCATCACCCCAGAGATTGTGATGCTGGTAGTGAGGGCACAGGCGGAGGATCAATTCTTTCAGGATAAGGGACGACAGTTATTAACTGAGGGTGCAGAGTCTTACTCAGTCAGCACAGAGGGAGGCCTGCGCTTTAATGGGAGATTGGTAGTGCCCGAGAACTAGTATTTGAGACATGAAGTTATGACTGAGTCTCATGGTTCGAGGTTTACAGTACATCCCAATAGAGATAAGATGTACCAGGATATGATGAGACAGTACTGATGGGTTGGCATGAAGAGAGACATAGCAAAGTTTGTCTTAAAGTGTTTTATTTGTCAACTTATGAAAGTTGACTATCAGAGGCCTTCGGGAATGTTGTAGCCACTTGAAATTACCATGTGGAAGTGGGAGCGCATATCGATGGACTTTATTATTGGTCTACCCACATTCCAACGGGGTCACGATTCCATATGGGGTGATAGCGGATTGGCTGACCAAGGTGGCACATTTCTTGCCAGTTCGCACACTACGAGATGATGTAGTACGTGCAACTCTTCATTTCAGAGATTGTTAAGCTGCATGGGGTCCCGATTAATATTGTGTCTAATAGAGACAAAATCTTTATGTTTCACTTCTGACAGAGCTTTCGGCAGGCCATGGCACAGATTTATGGTTGAGTATTGCGTACCACTAATAGACAGACGTGCATACTGAGAGGGTGAATCATATGCTTGAGGATATGCTGAGGATGTGTATCTTAGATTTTGTGGGAGGGTGGGAGAGATACCTCCCATTGGTAGAGTTTGTGTATAACAACTCTAACATATTTACTATCGGTATGGCTCCGTTCGAGGCATTATATGGGAGGCCTTGTCATTCCTCTGCTTGTTGGTTAAAGGTGGGGGACAACAAGTTGCTGGGACCCGAGATGATTCAGGAGACTACTGCCATGACTGATTTGATTCAAGGGAGTATTCTAATAGCTCAGGATAGGCAGACGAGTTATGCCAATGCCGACAGGAGACATGTGGAGTTAGAGGTTGACAACCAGGTGTTGGTTCTAGTATATCCTATGAAGAGGATTATGAGATTCGATAAGAGAGGGAAGTTAGAGCTAAGATATGTGGGATTGTTTCCTATTATAGAGAGGGTGGGACCGGGAGCATACAAGTTGGGACTTCCAGAACATCTTCAGAGAATACACGACGTGTTCCATGTGTCATCACTAAATAAGTAAATGAGGAGCGAGAGAGCCTTTTGTCAAGTTCCACTTAAGGAGATTGACTTATAGCCAGACGTCTCGTATAAGGAGAGGCCCGTGGCTATTCTAGATAGTACTGAGTGTAAACTACGGTCTAAGGTGGTGCCACTAGTGTGAGTTCGGTGGGGACACCACAATACTAATGAGTCAACATGGGAGCGGGAGGATGACATGCGAGAGCAATATCGAGAGTTATTCACCGCAAGTATGTCCTAATTTCGGGGACAAAATTTCTTTGTAAGGAGGGAAGTATTTAATACCTCATATTTTTGCATATTTATAATAAATATGATTATTAAATATTAATCCAGAGATAGTTACTGATTAAGATTATAATATGATATTTACTAAGTGAGAGTAGTATATAGTTGATGAATTGTGTTATACGGCATAAGGAGTGAAATGTACGTATTTTATGTTATCTCATCGAGAGCCGCATGTAGACTATTTTGAGGTGGGAAATTAGAAATATATTTTAGTGACTCGATTGATAATTTAGAAATCACGAATGATTCCAAAAGGATCAAAATAGTCATAATAGTATATTCGGGGGTATAGTTTGGGTCCCGGGTCAATTATAGATCAAATCAGCACCTATTGAGAGTATTTTGGTCATTAGGAAAAAGGAGGCTTAGAGACCTATGAATTTTGGAGTGTCATGTTAGATGATTAAAAACTGAGACTAGGGTTAGAAGCCTTAAGAGCTTAGAGAGGCTATTAGAGAGACGAGAGAAACCATTTTTAAAAGGTTAAGGAGGATTCTTGGAGAATTGAAAGGTATTCTTGCATACTAAGCATCTAAGGAGTGGGGACTTGAAGAGAAGCACATAAAATCACGACATCAGATCATCCACTTTAAGGCAAGTTGTTCATTTCAATATTTTGGAAGTTGTAATACCCATGTGTAGGGGTTTAAGGATAGTTTTTGTTAAATCAATATTCTGGGGAGAAAAATAATTATTTTTATGCATGTTGGGATAGGATCTGCATGTAGAACGATTTAACATATGTAAAGGATTAATAATGAGAGGAGACTTGATCATTAATATGAAATAAATCAAGGTTTTTGATCGAATATGTGGTAAGAAAATAAAACTAGGGTTTTGATGATGTTTTTGGGTTTTGATTCGTTCTTAGTTGAATTCTTTGATGATTTGATATGTTTAGAACGTTAGAAACCATTCTAATGCACGTAGAAATGGTTAGGAGTAATTAGTTGTGATTTTGGTATAGTGTAATGTAATTTTTGGTATTTGAAAATGGGGGGAAACACATGAAATGGACAAAGAACATGAGTTGCAAACCATCGGACCAGTCTGGTCTAGGTCATATCGGTTCGGTTCGGTGTTGGCAGAATAGCGGACCGGTTTGGTTTGAACTATAGCGGTTTCGTTCAGTCTTGGAGAAAAATGAAAATTTTACTTGTTGGCCTAGACTATCTAAATAGTTATCGCGAGAAACTTTTGGAACCTTGTTCGGATATACAATGAGATGTATTATATTATAGTAGGCCTATGTGGGGTTTGTGGTTTATTCTCGTGGAGAGGATTAAGACGAGAATAATTTGAAATGAATTATGCATAATTTATCGGAGAGAAAGATAACGAATTATAGGAAATTACGAATGGATTGATTAGTAGGCCAGTAGGGTAAATATTGATTTAACTACTGAAATTAATAAAGGTGTAACTAGGATCCTTAAAGTCGAGTGAATACTCATGAATATGATAAGTGGAATAAATCATACTGAAGTTTAGTACAGTGAGTATACGAGAGAGATATACTATGTACAAGTGTGAATACCTATCAAATGAATACTTAGGAAGTGTGAATACCTAAGGTATATTAGAGGTAGTGGAGTCGAGTGAATATCCGTACCAATACATGAAAGTTTGATTTGGGGTCGAGGGCTATCCGTACCAATATCGAACAATGATAATATTGGGGTCGATGGAACATCCGGACCAATATATATATATTTATGGAATTTCCGTTGGGATCGAGGGCTATCCGGACAAATGTGAATGACATGATAAATTGGGGTCAAAGGATTATCCGAACCAATGAAAGTTTAATATGTGATACGAGAATATTATAGTGATATATATTTATTTGTATATATTGTGTGGGAAATATAAATATCGTGCGTATTACATATATATATGAGACAATAGACAGTTAGATCGCGTATATCTAAAAGAATAAATTAAGTGGAGAAACTTAATGTAGTGATTTAAAAGATAACATGTGAGGAATGTTACTTACGTGAATAATTCACCTATGAGGGAGGTTAATAAAATTAATGTACTGTATGGGCGATACGAGAATGTAGACGTGTAGATAAGTTCAGGAGGATAATTTAGTCTAGTTATCTTGGGTAGTATAGCTAGGTGGGCTAAGTATAGAACGTTAGGCGTGCACTATAGACAAGAGGCGAGGAAACTCAAGAGATTGTGCGTGAACCTAACATGTGTAATTAATAACCGATTTTATATTGTGATAAACTCTTGATAAATGTTTTCAAAACGTTTTGAGTACTAACTCTTGCTACGAAAAATACTTTTTAAAACCTTTTAGGTGTCCATCCACAGGGACGCTAGGCGTGACTTCATTCCTGGGACTCGGAGCTGTAGCACTGTGGATGCTGATGGATTGATTTGATTAGACGATTCCTCCTTTCAGATCTAGTGTAGGATCTCATTTCACATTCCATGTGGGGACATGTTGTCCGTTGTCAGTTTTCAGTTATTTAGTTTCTTTTTGTATTATGGAGTATTTGGTTTTGAATTATGGCCAATGGTTTATTCGACAAACCTCTTTGCATTTATATATTGTGATAGTTGGATTCTATTATATTGGGAATGGTTTATTTAGTTTCAGTATGGTTCTTTTATCTGTTATCAAGGAAAGATAAAATTTTGGCACCGGTCTAATTTCACTTAGGTGGTTAGTAATTAAAAAGTTTCGACAGTGATGCTAAGAATGAACCATATGAGGAACTTGTTTTAATTTAATAAAGGCAATCAATGTTTAATTAGGTTGGTGTCACAAAGATGACCAGTATGATTCCGATAAACTCACAGCGGCTAAAGGAGCCAAAAAAGGAGGAGCAAAACCTAAAACCACCTCCTCCTACCTATAAATCCCCCTAAGTTCCTAAAGTTTTGGCCCTATAATCACCAGATATCTCTGGAAAAAACACAAAGAACGACAAAAATAAGCGAGTTATGAAATATACACAAAATTCATGCTGAAATGAGACAAAAGTTGAAGGAAATGAAGTACCTGGATGAGAAGAAAAGTCTGGGAAGAAAAATAACTCAGAAAAGCTATGTGACAACAAGAATCGAAGGTTCTTGTTGGAAGCGTTAATGGATGTTTACAGAAAGACTTGAGGCGGGAATGAATTTTTTAAGAAGGAAAGAGAAGAAGAAAAGTATAGGTTTAATTACCATATAATGATTGTGCACATTTCCCAAAGCATAACATCATTTTAGGCACAAAACCTTAAGCATTTAGACATAGTTTAGTCTTAGATCAGAAGCTACCCAATGAAAACTATGACAGGTGTCCCATTAAGCCTGTAAGCCACCTATCGACTAGCATGTGTCTCCTCAATGACCATTATCAACTTTTCGTCTTCAGAATTATTACCCCGCAGCCTCCTCCTAATGTTGGAGTCTAAGGGGTAGTGGGTGATTGATATGCCCAAGTGTAGCCTCATCTAGGCGCAACTCATACTCGTCCCATAAGACCTAGCAAAGCAAGCATATATGAGGAGCCAACACTCAACTACCTCAGACTCATCTCCTTATTTATGGCCGAGACATTCTAGCAGTTAACTCTTCCTTCTAAACGTCTCGTCTTGTACAATAGTCGATCGAGGCCTCATGTCGGCCTAATGTCTACCAGGTCAGGACCACATTCTCCAAATTTTGTTCGGACAAGATCCAGTGTGTCTTATAGTCAGCCGAGCCAAGACCTACTTAGACGACCACACTACTATGCATAAGGCAGATCTCCAACTTCATAATCCCACGTGAATAAGAAGTTGCAACCATATCATAGGTGCACATGGGGGGAATATTTTGTCATCATGATACACTTGTATATGTGAGAGGTGGTAGTTACTCATTGGTCAATACGAATCTACACACGTCTGGTTCATGCATGGGTTACACACTCTACCACCCCAACAATATAAATACGTGCTTTCTTTTACCTTTGGAAGGACCTAAATTCGAAACCCTAACCAAACTCTTCTAAAATTACAATGTATAGAGAAAAGGCTGAGTTACTTGTATAACAAGGCCATTAAAGCCATTTCATAGTAAAATTAGCTCACATACACATAGTGGAGTAGGACTAAATAGGATAAACCACTTATATTGTTGTTTTTATTCTTTTTTCCCCATCTACTTCTACATCTATATATCCGTTCATACTCTATTTTTATACTGCATTGATCTCACATATTTACATTGACTTGGTGGTACCATATTTGCCACCATCAAGTGCCTTGAAATTTATTGAGTGAAAGCTGTATCTCGTGAGCTATGATGAGACTTATGGGTCATTTTTGGTGAACATGTTATATGTGTAGCGATGAGGAGTTCAAGTAAAATAGGAATGAACCCTAGGTAGTCTTCTATGATGTGCTTTTAGAGAATATGATGCAACTTTTGAGTAATAGGATCACTAATGACATCGGTAGTGTAGACTTAAAGGCTTATAGTTTGTATACGACGCCTTATATCCTACTAGAATCCTTAATAGTGTCAGCCTGTGGTTTAATACATAGTTTATGGAATTGACCATTTGGAAGAAGGTTTTTATACCTTTATTGGATCCCGAGAAGAGAGTCATAGGTTAGACCTATACCAGAGTTTCAAACAAAAGGAAAATAAGATTCTTATCTAAATTCCATAGCCCATCCTAGAGGCCTAAGTGATGATGGAATGCGAGGCAGTTTCAGTGTGTATAAGATTTAAGAAACATATATGAGCATCATTGGGAATGATCGCATGTGACATCATTGAGGAATAGAAATCGACTTGTTGTGAGGCCTTGAGGTGTTCAATGATTAAAATGCACCATATGTGGAGACTTGTAGGCTAGTATCTTTATGAGTATCTAATGGACACAATGCGGATGTTAGGAAATCGGTAGGACATACCCATGATAAGAGGATCATAGGAGATGCAATCTTATCATGTCCTTGGTGATAATTACATTGGGGTACGCTCGGTGTCCTTATGGAACCAATCACGTTCAGTAGTATGGAATGCATATGTTCTAATGATAGTAGTATTTAAGGTCATGTGGTGATCTAAAGTTATGGGCTCAGAATAGTCTAATAGTGTAAGTCTTTGGTATTGTCATTCAAATTGGCACAAATAGGTGATGTAACCTTTTAAGGAAAATTAAAAATTTGCGTAATGGTTGGGTGCGATACTCGGTTGTCATAGAATGAATAATGAGGAGAGCGTCGTATTTGATGTTGATGATTATTAGGAAATTCATTAGAGACTTAGGTTGATGATGTTGTCCTCAGGACTTGAGTATAGCACCCCATATGGTATGTAAATTATGATTAGATTGTCGACATGTGTCAATAATATAAGTTAGAATAGCCTTATTAGGGAAAGGACTAGTTCTTGGCATGTCTAACCAAACCAGTGCGGATTATGAGGTGTAGCCTTGTATAGTACTTTCCATCCTTAGAGTGCTAGTGACGATCGGTGTTTCCATCCTATAGATTCAGCTAGGGTAGAATTTGGAGATAGGCACAATGACGACCTTGTGATGTTGGTAGTTTTAATCAAATAAGTGTTTCACTAATTTAGGCATTGCCTCAGGAGATAATGGGATACAACTATTATGCGATGAAGTAGACGGTAACCTAGGTGTGTTAGATTGATCACGACATCACATTAACTAGAGAGATGGACAAGGTCAACATTGACAAAAGCATTTGTCATTCATCAACCAAAGTGGATCGCGTTTGTCAAGGATGAAAGGTGGAAGACTTATTCTTAATGAGGGAAGTCCAACATTTGATTTCCCAATGGACAATAGGATCGTATGTTACTTTTGTCTCGAGAATGGTTCGTGATCTGATTCGTCACGGTTGGTGACTTAAGCTAGGGTTTATGGATATCTTCGGATCTAATGAGAATGCCTGGGAGAGGTCATAGACTTTGAGAATATGGAAAAGTCTCATCTTTTATAAACCATAGTTTTTGCATGCATATGGGATTCCCTCGGAACGGTTATTTGTTCATTTAATTTGTTGTGTTCTTTTAGTTTTGATAGTCGAGGACTGTGTTCTTTGGGTTTCGATGGTTGAGGATGGTGTATTTTTCAATTTCGATGGTCTGGTATTATTTTATGTTGATGACTTGTCTCAGTATGAGTGAGACTGGACCCGGTGTGGTCATTGCATCTCGACAAGTGGGAGCTTTCTTGTTTGAAATATCCCTTAGTTTGGACAAGTTCGGTGTACGTGTGGCTACGCATTCTACCGCACGATTTTCTAGTAGTATCCATTTTCCTTAGGATTAATGATTTTATAGATTCACCAGTATGCTAGTTATCATCTCTAGTTATAAAACATCATAATTATTATTGATGATATCATAAAGTGTTATAACTCGAGGAAACCTAGCACACAGTTGTTTTGCCACAGTGAGTGGATTGGTGTAATATTCGGGTGAGTGTTCCATAGTTAGATGCCTTGAGTGATACTAGGTTTATAGAAGGATCTTGTGGAAGGTGTTAGTCAGATGCACGATTTGTGAGTTGGTTGGTGTGTCACTCCTTGGAGTAAGTGACTAGCTATGTGAGGTTAATGTCAAATTTAAGAGAATTTACATGGTCAGGAAGACCCGAGAATTCGAGGAGACTTAGGATATATAGTCCTAAGAATTAAAAAAAAATTGATGATGGATTGGGAGTTAGTTGAATGTCAAATGTCGATCACTATAAGGTGTTACTTCATTAGGGATACCGACTTACCTTGGGTGTTAGCAAAGAAACCTTAGAACTTGATTTAGTATGACTACATGGAAAGTGGAAACTTAAGGACTGTTACACTATTTTGATGGCTAGCCTGATGGC
This sequence comes from Sambucus nigra, assembly GCA_949130495.1. NCBI lineage: Eukaryota > Viridiplantae > Streptophyta > Magnoliopsida > Dipsacales > Adoxaceae > Sambucus > Sambucus nigra. The sequence continues at coordinate 624,708,778 of OX422210.1, read as the reverse complement.
TAGCCTAATGGGGAGCATTAGAATATGTTGCATGTTGAGTTCTTTGCTAACTGCTATGGTGAAAGGAGATATGATTATTTCCTCTTGGTTGGGATTTCGATAATCCAATCTTGAAAGATCCTTATGACTTAGAGTAAGGATTGATAACCCCAGGAATTTGAGAAATTCATGGACTAATAATTTTAAGGATGAAATTCCTTAAGGAGGGAAGAGTGTAACTCCTACCTCGCGACTTTGATTGTACTCGCATGATTTGGTGACTTGGTGTGACCAATTGGGATGTAGGCTTATTTGGGTGGATCATAAGCCAAATTTGGATAACATGGTAGTCCTGACGCAATTGAATCAGAGTTTTTATGTCCTAAAGTTAATATAATGGATTTCTGCAATCGTTCGAATAAGATGAAGGTGTCGTTCGAACGTCGTTCGAATAAGGTTCTAATGACCTTTTAACAACTGCGGAATACTCGATTTCCCTTGCTCTCCGAATTCTCATTGGAAAGCCCATGTTCAAACGAGGTACACTATCGTTCGTAACAAATGGGTATTTTCCATTCGAACGAGGCACATCTCACATCCCTTTTAACACTACGGTTTTGGCTCGTTAGACCTCGTTCGAACAATAAGGGATCTTGTTCGAATGAGACCTAATGTGGTTCGAGCAATTAGATGAAATTTTGAAATTTTTGCACATTTTAATGTGCTAGCACAATGTGGATTGCCATATTGGATGACGTGTCGAGCTCATAGCGACTTGGATGAAAACGTGGGATAAATACTTGATGGACCATTGGATAAAGGGTTAAATGTGGAGACATTTGTGGGATTTAACCCTTAGGGTTTGGGGGTTATTTAAGTGATGTTCATACCACTTAACCAAACCTAATCAGATTTCCCCCCTCTCTCTTTAGCTCTTGGTGATCGTTTGATTAGGCATAAATTCTCCAAATTTACCCCTTAATTTAGAGGCTTTTATTAACTCGGACAACGTAAATTCTCATATCTTGGCTAACGGTTTCGTCTAACAAGTACCCCGAGTTTTGTGTATTTCTTATTAATTTCACAAGTATTTATAACATGAAAGGAAGCAAGAAGCTGGAAGAAGCAAGAGGAAAGAAAGAAGACGAATCAAAAGGGAAAAAGCGTAATTTTTACCAGGAATCCGATCGAGGACCTAAAACAAAAGTCGAAGATATCACACTTGTGAACACGTAGGAAGAAACGTCGTCCCAATCTGAGTTCTGGATTAGAAGTTACGAAGACCCGAAGATACGAGATAATCACGAGAAATTGAAGAGAAAGTGAAGAGAAGATGAGAAGACAACCTGGACCAATCCGGTTTAATAGAAAAACGGATCAGTCCGGTTGCTGATCGAACCACTCTGGTATGACTTGACCGGATCGATCCGGTGCTCGAGATTTGATCTGATCTTCTTCTTCTTAGAGTTTTGCATCAATCCAACTCTTGTAAATTACGTAGGATATAAATTTCTAACTCCTCCCAGAAAAAGAGGAGGCTTTTAATGCATTTTTTAGAGAAGCTTTGTAATTAGTTTAGGGAAGAAACAACAAAAACCCTAGTTTTAATTCCAGATTGCAATTCAAGTAAATTCATTCCAATTCTTTCTTTAATTATTGCAGTAGTTCCTTCTTTAGTAGTAATTTCATTATTCTTCATCTTTAATTGCTGATAAAAATGTTTTCTATCATTCAAAACATGTTTGTTTCTAGTTTTAGTATGTCCGGCTAAGTTTTCAAGGGTTGGGGTGCATGAACCCCATCCGATGTAATTCATGTTAGTGGAAATAGAAGTTTAAAATAAAATTTTAGGTGAATTGTATCATAGTTCCTACGATACTACTTTAATTCAACCTTTGCTTACATACTGTGCGGGCTACGATCCCTCATATATGTAATACTTAGGGGCATTAAAAAGTCGGATTCATTTGAAGTTGTAATTATGAATCTAGTGTCCAACGAAGTGAATTACTAGGGTGTGTGGGATTAGAGTCGCAAATTTTGAGGAGAGAAGTAATCAGGTCAAACAGGTGTCGGATCGTAAGAAGGAGCAATCGAAATTCATCGGAGGTGGTTATACCAGCCCATAGGGGAACTAGAACATTTCTGGGGACCGGACCAGTGTGGTCCTAGGCACCCGGATTGGTCCAGTTTTGTAATTTTCGAAATAAAAAATACAGGGACTAGATCAGTCCGGTCCGGGAGACCCGGATTGGTCCGGTGTCTGCAACTCTTCCCCTTCCCTAGGTTCACCTCCTTTTCCCCCCAATCCCTCTTTTTCCCTCCATTTTCGTCCCCTTCCTTCCCACCAACCACTTTCCCTCCAAAATCCTTCCCCCTTTTCCCTCCAAATTTTACCCCCTTTTCCCTCCAAATCTTACCCAACCCTATCCCCTCACCACCTATAAATTCCACCCTTCCCCACCCCATTTCACTTCCACCACTCCTCTCCTCTCTTTCCCTTATTCTGACCAAATACTCCCATACCATCACCATGGCCAACCAACCACCTCCCTAAAAATACGACTCCATCACAATTATTGCCGACGGAGGCGCCGACTACCGCTCCCATCAAGAGCAACGGTGGTGCGATCGTTTTTTTGGTCAACCTCGTGAACTTCAAATACAATGACAAGTCATTTGGAATGACATGCCTAATGCTGTCACCGCCCTCTTCATGGCCCGCGGTTGGTGTCATTTCCTTAACGAACCCCATGACGCGGTCTGGCACCACACGGTGCGCACCTTCTACGGATGCTTTCTTCGCACCGACCACCACACGGCTCAAGCTTACATTGGCGGCATCTGCATTCCTTTCTCTTTGGAACTTCTGTCCCAGAAGTTGGCTGCCAAAGATGTCCCAAACCCACAACCATACATTTACCGAAACCCTCTTGCTCCGCTTGAAAAAGACGTGTGCATGTCTCGCATCAACCCCAATGCTCTTTGGAACACCGAAACCTACCTAGTGGGCCGGCTAAGTGACAAAGTGAGCCTCACTTTCAAAATAGTGTGCGCCAATATTCTCCCCACGGGCAATCAGTCGGCGATGCGCCCGCGTTAATCCACCCTCGTCTACCACCTTTTCGACCACACCAACTCCATTAGACTGGCTGCGTGCATCTACAAAGATGTATTCTTCGCTGCCACGGATAAAAAGGGCGTCACCCCTCTTCCCTTTCCCCGGCTCATCACATCCATGCTAGCCGATGCCGGTATTGCCCCACCACAAGATTTCCCGTTCCTCCCAACTCCGTTTGCATCCACCACCCGGACCAAACGGGAACGCCAACAATCCCGCATCGAAGCTCGACTGGCACAAGAGAGCAGCGACGAGGAGGGAAGTAGTGATGAAGAGAGCAATGACAAAGCGAGCAACGACGAAGAGGAGGAATATATTAAGATGGGCGAGGGGGACGAAGATTATGATAGCGGTGAAGATTCTGATTTCTCACCCGCCAATGCAAAAATTAAGCAGCGTCTTTCAGCGTTCGAATCCCGACTTGATGGGTTCCTCAACCAATACAACACTAACCAAGCAGCCGACCTAAGGGCTTACCAGCGCGATATGAGCACGATGCACCGTCTCCAAGCGGAGATATATCGAATGACAATGGGTGTTCCACCACCATCCTATTTCTATGACCCATATAACCCTAGAGCGCTCGGAAGCTCCCATCCCCCACCCCAATGATGTTTTTTATGGTTGTGTAGTTGTGTGAGTTTTCAAATGGTTGCTTGTTTTCTTTTTCCTTTTTAATACATGGTGGTTAGTTTATATAAAATTCTACATTTTCAATTTTTGTTCGTTTTATTTATTCACATTTTTAATTCGCTTTGAGTTAGATTTTAGTCCTTTTTGCTTGAGGATAATGCAAAAGTCTAAGTTAGGGGGGGCGGGGGGTCACAAGTGCGTCTTTCTAAAACTTCACAAATTTTCAAAAATGCCCAGAAATTTCAAAAAAATCTTGAAAAATCCAAAAATATTGTTCTTCAAAATAAATAAAAATTGGAATTCAAAATTTTCAAAAATATCATTAAAATTCGGTTTAAAGACTCAAATTGTAAAAACATAATACAGAAAGTCGAAATTGACCAAAGATGGAAATTGAGCGAACGTAGACGACTTAGCGAATAAATGTGAAGATTAACAAACCTGGTGAGATTCGAACCTTTCCTTATTTTGAGTTTATAAATCAATCCAAGTTAATTGTTAACACAAAGTTCTTTTCAGCGTTCTAATAAGTCGTCGAGGATCTTAATTCCTTCACTTTGACCAGTTATGGAAAACATGTGATATTGCCTTGAAAAACATGCTAAATAGGTCTCTAAATTAAATTAATCTCGAAACGCATATGGTAATGCAATTAGCATCTCGGACAATGAAGTAGGCCCTCGTTTGTCACCCAAAAATATTGGCCAGAAAAAATAGCAAAAAATTACCCCTTTTGTAAACCAAAATTGAGCCGAATAATTTTTTCCTTTCGTTTGACAACCCGAAAAACCCCAAGTGGCCCGGAATGGCGAAAGTTGATAATCCCAGAAGTTAAGTCCGAAAAGTGCATAAAAAGGGGCAAGAAAAGAATAGCTATGCTAAAAAAAATAGTAGAAAAAAATTGAAAAATTAGAAAAAAGGAGCAAAAGCCCGAAAAAAGCACTGATGGACATCATAAGAAAATTTTCCAATCACCCCCATTTTACCTAATATACCTCTAACCCAAAAAGTCCAAACCGAGTCCTTTATACGAAATTGGTTACCGCGTGGAGAGATAAAACACGAAAAGATAATAAAATAGACTATAAATATGAATTAGAGGCAATGTTCCCGTTTTTTTATAACCGTAATCCAATGATGAGATCCGTTTACCATAAAATTTATGTCTTTCTATTTGTGTGCATGAATTTGGTTCTAATACATTTACTCTTATAAATCACGCATATCGAGAGAAAATAGCCACCCTCCCGAGAGATTCGTTTGTGAGAGCATCCCATGAGATTTTGAAATCAAAACGAATTTTCGGATTAGTAATGTAATGATCAATCGGTGATTCGCGGTTAAATTTCTGGCTTCGCACACACGCACTAAGATTTGATACTCTTGAACATGAGTTGATGATGACTATTTTCTGTTAAACTTTGTATTATATGATTTTTGTGTATTTTGAGTTTTCTTTGAGTCGTATTTTATGAGTATATTCACTGTAAACCCTCACGAGACACAACTCGTCCTATTAGGGTAACCTAGGGGTTTAAAGGCTTGTTACATAGGCTAAATGCAATTTCTTGCCCGCGAAAAAGGTATTCTATCCCTTTTTTTTAGTTGGATCATGTTTTGATTCTTTTACATTGCTTAGGACGATCAAAGTTCTAAGTTATGGGGGGTTTCATTAGGCATAAATTTTTCCAAATTTACCCCTTAATTTAGAGGCTTTTATTACCTCGGACAACGTAAAATGAATTAAGTTATCTCATATCTTGGCTAACGATTTCGTTTAACAAGTAGCCCGAATTTTGTGTATTTCTTATTAATTTCACAGGTATTTATTACATGAAAGGAAGAAAGAAACTGGAAGAAGCAAAAGGAAAGAAATAAGACGAATCAAAAGGGAAAAAGCGTAATTTCAACCAGGAATCCAGTCGAGGAACCAAAATAAAAGTCCAAGATCTCACACTTGTGAACACGTAGGAAGAAACGGCGTCTCAATATGATTCTAGATTAGAAGTTATGAAGACCCGAAGATACGAGATAATCACGAGATATTGAAGAGAAGATGAGAAGACAACCCGGAGCAATCCGATTTAATAGAAAAACGGATCAGTTTGGGGCCCAAAAGTTACTATAAAGATGGACTTTTAGCGGACCAATCTGATTTGGTTGGAAAATGGATCAGTCCGGTTGCTGATCGAACCAGTCCGGTATGTCTTGACTGGATCGATCCGGTGCTCGAGGTTTGATATGATCTTCTTCTTCTTAGAGTTTTGCATCAATCCAACTCTTGTAAATTACCTAGGATATAAATTTCTAACTCCTCCCAGAAAAAGAGGAGGCTTCTAATTCGTTTTTTAGAGAAGCTTCGTAATTAGCTTAGGGAAGAAACAACAAAAACCCTAGTTTTGATTCAAGATTGCAATTCAAGTAAATTCATTCCAATTCTTTCTTTAATTATTGCAGTAATTCCTTCTTTAGTAGTAATTTCATTATTCTTCATCTTTAATTGCCAATAAAATGTTTTCTATCATTCAAAACATGTTTTTTTCTAGTTTTAGTATGTCTGGCTAAGTTTTCAAGGGTTGGGGTGCATGAACCCCACCCGATGTAATTCATGTTAGTGGAAATAGAAGTTGGAAATAAAATTTTAAGTGAATTGTATCGTAGTTCCTACGATACTAATTTAATTCAACATTTGCTTACATACTGTGCGGGCTACAATTCCTCATATATGTAATACTTAGGAGAAATAAAGACCGAATTTTTAATTCGACCTTTTGCTTACGTCCTGTGCGGGCTACGATCCCTCATATATGTAATAGTTAGGGGCATTAAAAAGTCGGATTCATTTGAAGCTTTAATTCTGAATCTAGTATCCAACGAAGTGAATTACTAGGGTGTGGGGGATTGTAACCCGACCTATATTTCTCATCTTATAGTTAAAGCTTTAGTTTAGTCGTCATTCACCTTTAGGTTAATTAGAAGTAATTGCATTTCATTTAGTCCTTATTTCAGTAGTTAATCATTTTCAAAATTGCATCTAGCTATAGTCATTTCACAATCTAAATCATCTTTTCGTTTCTTTAGAAGTCAAAGTTAGGTTATCTTCGTCTTTCCAACGTCGTTATGACTTTGTTCATCCTGTTTCCCTGAGGATCGATACCAAACTTATCGGATTATTACTTGAGCGATAAGGCTTGCACTTGAGCCTAAATAGCACGGACACTAGACACATTTGTGGTCACGTCATCTTCCTCCACCAACTACCACACACCACCCTAACTCCACCACCCTTCTACCCAAAACCACCAAAGATTAACCATCTTTTTTCACATTTAAGCTCATAAAACCCAAATACACCACACATTCAAGTAAGATGGGTTTTAAGTAGATGTTGTTTGGGATTTTTGGAGAAGAAGAAGAAGAAGAAGAAGAAGAAGAAGAAGAAGAAGAAGAAGAAGAAGAAGAAGAAGAAGAAGAAGAAGAGTATGGAGCTTGAAGGGGGTTTTCATGAAACATATATGGAGAAAGCTTAGTGGACCTATGCAACCTCATTAGGGACACCTTAGGAGATGGGAGGTTTCCATATTCTCATACACTTCATCCACCATTGTTGAACCTTCCGTTGAGGTAAGAAACTCTACTCTTAGCTGAAGAACTCTATTTTCCCATAGTATTGGTCTTCTAGTTATAGTTTGTAAGAGTAGAATGCATAAGTGATTTAAGCAGGCTATTTCTTAGGGTGCTGTGTAAATGGTACATAAATGATTTCAAATCTTTTGGAAAAATGATATATTTCAAGAAGTCTTGGTATTTAAACATTTTATGGAATAAAATGTGGAAATAATATTTATTGAGCAAATGTTTAAAGTATTTCTTGTAAAAATTGGGATTTTATGAAATTAAACATTTACTCTAGTTTTAGAGGAATAAAAATGTCTCTAGTCATTAAAAGCACGTTTATGCAAATATTGTGAGATTTCTAGAATATCTCATGTGTAAAACTCATTCTTATGAATTTCTAGATTTAAAATCCATCTTCTCATGGATATAAGCTTGTAGTATTTTGATGATAAGCATATAAATAAGTTTAATGGAGTATTTATTGAGTTTTAACTTGAAATAAAGAAAATATAAATTCAGCCCTTAAAGTGTGTTAAAAGTGTAGAAAATGTGGTGAGTATTTTAAGACTGTGTGAAAATAAAGGAAAAAATTTGTTTCCTTGTAAAGTAGTCTCCAAAATGCCAACGGATTTTCTTAATAAAAAAAGTAATGAAACAAAGTGATTTCTAACTTTAAAAGGGTGTTAACTCTAAGTGTGAAATTAATGTTAATAAGTAAAAATATTTGAGAAGTTTGTATGTATAAGTTAGTAATGGTTTTGGAAAAGTAACACTTGTGAAAATGCAAAAAAAATGAAGTTTGGACATTGATGGGTAAATGGTAATTTTTCATAAAGTGGAAGATTTTGTTGAAATAAAAATATTAGGAATGGTGTTACACAAATAGTCCTAAAGGAAGTGATTTTGGGGATAAAATCAAAGAAAGTGTGTAAAGGACAAGAAATGGTTATTTTTAAAGTGTAACACAAGGTGGTGTCAAATTCTCCGATTTTGGCTTCGGCTGGTTAAAAGTGGAATGATGTGGACATTTGTTAAATGTTAAAACACATTAATATAAGACTCAAATGAGATCGAAAAATAATTAAGAAGGGCCAGAGCCCTAGGGTGAAAGACCCAAAACACTGGCCAGAGCATATGGTAGCCGTAGGACGCTTTTTCAAAGTGTGATTTAGGTGAAAACAACTTGTCTTTCAAAAAGCCTTTTTCCAATTTTAGTACACACCAAGTTTGTGAACTAATTTTACTTAAGTCAAATTTTATCTTGTTTAATTATAAACATACATCTAGGTTATTAAAGGAAGTAAAATAAATCAAGTTCAAAAGCAACGCCTCATGTATGAGGAAACCACTAAGGGAAAAAACTCTCGGATGGCGCCCAAGCTAGACAATCACTATGATACGGAAATTACACAGGAAGACACATGAACTTACACAAAGACTCTATCCCCACTACCCTTAACTCTATTCTTCTTATTAACCTCTTCTCCACAGTGCCCATGCAGAAATCCTTCTACGATACTTATTTACAGCACACGAGTCCACGTGCACCTCAGTATCCACTGTTGCAGCTTTGGCAACTGTCTACGATTCAAAACACGACCTTCACTATTTTTTCACCGAAAAACTCTAATGAAACAACTTATTCAATATGGATGAATAAACTAATGGTGAAAATAAGATCTCTATAGCATATGTATGAAGTCTCAGACCTTTTATAAATAATAAAGATGGTTTTAGCTTTAAAATCCTTAGAAAACAAGTGCAGAAAAAAATAACTATTCTATTATGTATTTTTATTCTAAATCCCTCAAAATTCTGGGAAGAAATTTCCTTAAATAAAAAACTTTAAGTTGGCAGATCTTTAGAATGATTTCCCTATTTTGTTTGAACAACTTGACCATGTCGTTAGAACGAATTTTCCATGTCATTTGAATGGCACTGCGATGTCGTTTGAATGAATGATTATGTTGTTTGATCTTTTTAAATAAGATGAAAAGATCCATACGACTCTAAATAATGTTTATCTCAGATAAAGCGAAGTTAAATCCTTTTAAAGAAATTTTTCATTTTAAAATCATTTATAAACAAAATAACATTCTTAAAATATCTTTCGAGTCCCATAAACATTATGCGTTCATACCTGAGAGTATCTCGAAAAGAAATGTGATATAAAGACGTGAAACGTGCACCAATAAACACGACATGGTATATCTTTGAAGCTTGGCTTCTATTTCTTCAAACAACACATCATAAACTATGTGGGTATCGTGACACAATAAAATCTATTTATGACTCAATCAAGTTCTGTTTAGAATTAAGTCAATTACATACAAATTGACACATGTGGAAATTTTGTCCTTACAAATCTTCCCTTTTGACTATTCCAGGACAAAACCCAAAACAGAGAAATACCTAAGTCGGCCCGTCAAGCCGTATGATACCTAAATCCTATCCCATAAAAACCAAAATAAAAAAATATAGTACAAGGACTAGAATATGCATGTCCGATAAGCATGAGTTATCCGAATGTGATGTAGTCGTAATATCTCAAATCTTGAAGAATACCTACGCACATGAAACAGACAAATAGCCAGTGAAATATGGAGGAACAAATGATATGAAAAACTACCACTATGTAAAACTAACCATTTGTTAAACGTGTGAGCAAAAAATATGATGTCAATTTGTATACATAAACAATAGCTCAAATCAATGGTACCAATGTGAAACATACGTGCTCAATCAAACAAATACTTCCTCTACATCACATACCACCTCTTCCTAGTTTTTGTCTCGAATAGACAATAAGTGAAAAAGATAAACAAATATCATCAAATCTAGAATGAAAGAATCACATGAAGCATATCTAGATAAACGTGAGTATATGGATAGCTAAAAATAATCAAACGATACCAAATTGATGCTAGAAAATAGTCACACAAATGAAATCATCAATATTAGGAATGGTGTGACTAAACGAATCAATGCAGTATAAGAATTAAGCATGAATAATCAATATACACTTCATGAAACTGTCGAAAACAACCCAGATGTACCAAAATAGTATGAAATAAGCATATATACGAAGCAGGTATAAAATCAGAACAAAAACTCAAAAATAATCTTTAGGTCATTTGAACGACTATGCCATGTCGTTTGAACCATCTTAAAAATGACCTGGAGCAGTAAGGCATCGCACGATGAAACTATCTAACGACCCTAAAAACGACCTATCTCGTGACCATACCTATTACAATTAATGCCTCCAAACTTGTGTCGTGTAATCCAGTCTTCAAACGACTTGGACATGTCATTCAAACAACGTCCAGAAGTCATTTTTCGACTTCAATTTTTTTTTCAACTCTAAAAATATTCAGAATTTGCCTAGTGAAATTTTTTCTTGAAAATAGTAAATGAAAAATTGAAACAATATCAAAATAGACTTAAAACTGAAAAATAAAATAAGTATGAGTTTCATGGTAACATAGTATAAATGTGATCAAACATGGATATGGAATGAATGGGCGTGAACTACAACAATAGAATCACAACTTGAACACATCGAATCTATCAAGAGGCTCTAATTGATAGCTAAATGTCATTAAACTAAGTTTTAGCCATATGTGACAATAAATATATTGAGCTTAATGAACTAAACAACAACATGCACACAAATACGAAATTTTGACGATTCAACAAACAATAGCATCATGACACGATTTTCAACATTAGGATTCGTGGCGCAAACAATTGTTATTTTCCATCCAAACACCCTCATATATTGATATTTTCTTTTTCAAGCTCTTTTGAGGCTTCTATTTTCTCAACTTAGAGAAACCCTATTGGCACTATTTTGGCATATGTTTCTTTTTATTTCCATAATTTTTTCTTGGGCTCTTTTAAAAGGTAGCTTTAATGACGAGATTATTATTCTATTGCAGCCCTTTCCCGTAAACACTCATCATTTTTTTCAATGTAAGCAATATAAATCCTCACGGCAAACGGTTCTTATATGCACACCTCCTCCTAAGTCTTATTACACATAGATGACAAAATTGATAGGATAACGTCTCACCATACTAAAATACGCATGAGTTGTCAAACATTCATATAAACTCGTGCAAGTGAGTGCGATGGCATATATACAAAGTCGAATCCAAATGAAAATCAACTTCTAAAAAACCCCATTTATCAATGGTTCAGATCATTCTAAGCATCTATAATTATGGCCAAATGTCCTAACCACATGGATAATGAAATGATGGGGGTCCAAGCACACCAATATTCCATTTTAAACATGAAAAATCATGACACAAAATAAACCAAAAATCTTTTTCTATTTTAAAAAAATTGACTAAAAAAAATCTTTTTGTATTTTTTCAAAATTATATGAAACCAAAAAACTTTTTGTATTTTTCAAATAAGACTCAAATAAATGAAAAATATAATACAAAGAGATGCATATGTCATAACACTATCAAGATATATATCATGGAACAAAGACTAGGGTATGGCAAACATGTCTAACACAATCATTCATTAGATTTAGCATGGGAAATATCATGTGAAAGCAAACGCGAGTTATGAAGTTTAATTCCTAAAGCGACAATGTTCGATTTCCTAACCCAAGTAGGTGTGTAACGACTTATGGGAGTTTCGAGAACCGAAACGACTTTATTCTTAAACTTCCTAGGAGAATTTTTAAGGTTATAGCAATAACGTCTAATGTGATCCTTCATACCGCAATGAGTTCAAGTGAAAACACGGTGAGGAATGTGACCTAAATGTGGACCTCTCCTAACGCACCTAGTTGGTTCTCTCACAATATTGGTATTAGCTTTGGGAATAGGTGCAATACGATCATCGAATCCTATATCAAACTTATCATCCTTGATTTGGACGGTACCTAAATTCTATTTAACCTTTTTTTTACCTTAACTCCAAATCAAACTTCACCTTACTCGAGTCTCTCAATCTTTCCTCAATCCCATTAACCCTAGACTCAAGCAAACGTCTAGACTCATCAAACTCTAGAATCTCTTTTTTCAAATCCTCCATCAAATCACGAAGACTATCTCTCTCGCCCTCAATGTATTCTAGTTTTTCTCAAAGATTCTTTCTTGTGCCCAATGATCCTCAATCAATGCATCATTATTTTCTATGTCCCGTTCTTTCAACCTAACTTGCAACTTCAAGTTTTCCATTTTCACCTTTACTGATTTCTTATACAAATCATTAAAGGAAACTTGCAACTCTCCCATATATATTTCCTCTTCCTCACTAGCTTCACCCTCACTCTCTTGGAATTTACACAAAACGGCCTCGAAAGTATCATTCAAATGAGTATCTTCATGAGAAGATTTATCATCATCGCTCATATGAAATTCCATAAACGCAACAAAATTACGCTTAATGGGGTAAATCTCTCCCTCTTCCGGTTCACTATCATTTAAGGTGACATTATATGCAATCGATTTTTTGCCCTCCTTCTTAAGTCTAGTGGGACACTCCTCTACCTTATAGCCATAACCCTCACAACTAAAACACCTATCCAACTCTTCCCTCTTAACATTCTCACTTTTATTCTTAGGTATGTGATCCGCCTTGTTGTTCTTGAATTTCTCAAGCCTTTTGGCATCTTTCAATTTCTTTTAGAACTTAATAAACTTTTTGAACTTCTTTGCCAGCAAAGCCACATCCTCGAAATCGGTGTCGAAATCATCGTTCAAAACTTTAGTCTCCTCCTTATGGGATTTCAAAGCAACGCCCTTCTCTTTCTTTGGCATTTCTTGGAGGTAAACATGTCAAGTTCATAGGTTTGTAAGTCACCTACAATCTTTTCTAGTTTTGTTGATTCAAGCATACCCATGAAGTTTAAAACGATCACTTTTTGATCAAATCTACTGGGCAACAAGCTTAGGATTTTCTTTATGTCTCGGTTATTGGGTCTTTTTCTCTCCCAAGTTAAATGACGAGTTGACAAAATGGGACAATCTAGTGTAAAACTCATCAAATGTCTCACTATCTAAAATTTTAATTGTCTCAAATTGTGTAGTGAGGTTTTAAAGTTTAGACGGACTAACCGTGCTAGTTCCCCCGTGAGTGAGCGTAAGAACATCCCAAGCCTCTTTCGACGTCTCACACATCATAATACGATTATATTCATCCGGGGTGACAGACGAGGAAATAACATTTAAACCTTTAGAGTGATGATGTGCAAGTCTTTGTTCAGCTTTGGTCCATGACTCAACATGTTTTAAACTAATGGCCTCTCCATCTCTCGTGATCGGTGGTGACTACCGTTTTTATAACCATAACCAAACATGCTCATCAATAGCCTTAAGTGCACTTTTTATTCGCATTTTCCAACAAGCATAGTTAGTGCCATACAAAATAGGAGTTTGAAAAACATAATTTTTTTTAAAATTCATACCTACAAGCATAAGGGATCACACACAATAAAAAATGTCTCTATCTAGGATACCAATTTGTAGGATCCTTTTTTAAAGTGTGCTTTAGGTGAAAACAACTTGTCTTTCAAAAAGGCTTTTTCCAATATTAATACGCACAAAGTTTGTGAACTAATTTTACTTAAGTCCAATTTTGTCTTGTTTAATCTTAAGCATGCATCTAGGTGATTAAAGAAAGTAAAATAAATCAAGTTCACAAAAGCAACGCCGGATGTACGAGGAAACCACTAAGGAAAAAAACCTCGGACGTCTCAAGCCAGACAATCACTATGATACGAAAATTACAAATGAATATAGACAAACTTAAAAACGACTAGATCCCCCACAAGCATTAACACTCTTATTCTTTTTAACTGCTCCTCCATAGTGCCCATGCATAAATCCTTCCATGATACTTGTCCACAACACATGAGTCCACGTGCATGTCAGTTGCCACCAATGCAACTTTGGCAACCGTCTACGATTCGGAACACGGCCTTCACCATTTCTTCATCAAAAAACTCTATTGAAACAACTTTTTCAATATGGATGAACAAACCAATGGTGTAAACAAGATCTCTATAGCATATGTATGAATGCTCGATTTTTTTTATATAAATAATAAGGATTGTCTTAGCTTTGAAATCCTTAGAAAACAAGTGCAAAAAAATGTAACTATTATATTCTGTATTTTGATTCTTCACCCCTCGAAATTCTGAGAAGAAATTGCCTTAAATAAAAAACTTTAAGTCGGCAGGTAGTTAGAACGCTATCCCTATTTCGTTTGAATTACTTGTCCATATCGTTAGAACGACTTGTCCATGTCTTTTGAATGACACTGATATGTCGTTTGATCTTTATAAACAAGAGGAAAAGATCCATACGACTCTAAAAAATGTTTATCTCGGATAAAGTGAAGTTAAATCCTTTTAAAATCATTTATAAATAAAATAACATCCTTAAAACATTTTTTGAGTCCCATAAACATTATACGTTCATACATGAGAGTATCTCGGAATGCAATGTGATATGAAGATGTGAAATGTGCATTAATAAACAAGACATGATATATCATTGAAGCATGACCGCTACGTCTTCAAACAACGCATCATAAGCTTTGTGGGTATCGTGACAAGATAAAATATATCTATGACTCAAACAAGTTTTTCCAAGAATTAAGACAATTACATACAAATGGACACATTTGGAAACTTTGTCCTTATAGTAGCGTAGTCGGCGCTGTAGAGCCCATTAAAGTACGCGGTTATTTGGAGGATCTTGAGAAAATATAATAAGAAAAGTGGAATATATCAAGAAATGGGTTGTGTGGTGAATGTGAGAAATGTCAACCTAACTTGAATAAAATTAATGCATGTTCCGGTTAAAAGATAACGTGGACAAGAAATATAAGAAATTGGATAATGTCCATGAAATAAAAGGACTTGTTAAATGACGCTATTAAATGGGGAATTGAGCATCCTAAAGAGGTTTAACCCATAATTAACACATGAGCGTGTTTATGAAAGGTTTTCAATGAAAAAGAATTATTTTCTAACACGGTGTGTGCGTGTGTCAAAAGGTTATTTTCAAGGAAAATACTAAGGTGAATTTGTGAATGGGTAATTTCAATGAAAGACATGGGTTTCCTTACACAAATGGTATTTTGTACATAGTATTTAACCGAGTGCGTTAAATTAGGAAATAAATGTCAAGTAAAAAGAGTTCTTTTATAAGATTAACGTGAATTAATCGGAATAAGTAAGATTATGAAATAAAATGGTGTGTGTATATATATATATATATATGTGTGTGTGTGTGTGTGTGTGAAGTAATTGCATGCACACATAGATAAGCATGTTAAAGTCTCTTTTCTGCCATTTGATTTTATATTGCATTGTTGTATTTTTCAACTGGGCATTCGGTTGATTCTCTCCTCTTTGTTACAGTAGGTTGTGTGTAGTTCCATATATTGAGAGCATTGTACCGGTAAGTATTTTTTTTTATTTTACATTAGTAGCTCTGTACGCTTTGATTTCGGAAATGCTTCCCACAGATCCCTCACATTGCTTGATTTAAATTGGAATTACATGTTAAACATGTGAAATGTTAATTAAATAAAACTCGATTAACAACATTATTTAGGTTGTCTCATCTCACTTCACACTTAATGTTCGGGTCATATCGAGTTAACTATGAGTAACCGAAAAGTCCGCGCTAAAATATTATAGGAGATCTGTGCATGTAATAACCGTTACCTCTGAGTTTGTTTGATTTTTATTAAATATATGAGGTTACATAAGAAAGGGCTACGAAAGGAGAAAATATCCCTTGCGAGAAAACTACGGTTGGCAAGAGCCTAAAAATTGAGAGGAAAAAAGAAAAGATTAAAGGCCAACATGTTTGTGTAACACCCCGTACTTTATGGGTATTTAAATTACACGAGTGCTTGTAATTTAATAATTTGAGAAATAAAATGATAGGATTAAATATTAATTGAAAAGAATTAAATTAATATTTATATATACTAGATTTACTTACGAGAATAAGTAAATTCGTTGGATTATTTTTATATCATGTCGCAGGAGGGCAAAAGCGACGAGTGGTAATATTTTATTCGGAACACACGTGTAGAGTTTTGTTGGGTTCAAAAAGTAAATTTTTGATAAGTGACTTGGATGGTGATTTCGAGTGCACTGTTGATCCCGAATGTGCCGAAATAGTCAAAATGAAGTACCCGGGGGTAATGCTTGTGCTTCAGGGGCTTTTTAGACTAGTTGGGACTCGCATTTGAGTACACGAGCCATTTTACAATTGGGTATACACCCAATTTCGGGTTTAATAAGGGGATAAGCCTTATTTCCACAATTAAAAGCCCTAATAGAGAGAAAGAGAAGAAATAAAATAAAGAGAAGAAGAAGAAAGGGAGAAGAAGAAGAGAAATTCGACCAAGCTCCGACAGATTTTCGGGATGAAGTCATCGAATTTATCCATCAAGGCAAGTGTTTAAATTGCTTTAATAATTTATTTGTGTTTATAATTAATTTTATAGTTGGTGAAAAATATGAATTTTTGGATTGGATTTATGTGAGAAAATGCGTTTTTGTGAAATGATTATATAGAAATTAGATGTGATATTTATACCATATGAAATCTGAAAAATTGTACCCCATATGATGTATAGAATCTTAATAAATAAATCTAAGATTAATTCATTGAAAAGATTTGACATTGAATGGTTCTTGTGAGGATTAAAGAAATCATGAAATTGAATTAAGATAATTTTTTTAATCTGCCAGATATTTTGGCATGACTTCAAATGCATGCCATTTTCTGTATTATTTGAATTAGATTCTCATTTATGGATGAAAAGAAAGTTATAAAAGTTATCTTAATAATGAGCTTTGAATGAGGTCAATTTGACTTATGTAGAGTGTGTTATAGATGTTTTAGTTCAACGTGTTTAAGCTGCCAGAACAGCTGAGTTACGAAAATTTTATAGACAATTAAAATGCATGCCATTTTCAGTGTACTTTGAATTCCATGATGGGATAAGGATGAAAATAAAGGTATTGAAGTTATATTTCGAATGATATTTGAATTAGGTCAATTGGACTTATATAGAGTGACTTATATTGAAGGTGTTTAATCTTCCAGAATAACTGAGTTACGCAAATTTTGGAGTCAATTCAAATGCTTGCCATTTTCAGTGTATTTGAATTTGATGACAGGATACAAATGAAAAGAAAGGTATGGATCTTATATTTCTAATGAGATTTGAATGATGTCCATTGGACATCTGTAGAGTGAGTTATTGCTGTTTTAGTACAAGGTGTTTAATTTGTGAGAAATTAAAGTTATGAGACTTTGTGACTTTTAAGAGTTTAATGCGATAAAGACCCTTGGGATTCGAATGGGAATTTCGGATGGAATTGGGATACGAGATAGTTGTGATAAGATTAATATGTAGAATAAAAAATGTGATATTTATATTATAAGTAAGTGAATACTTATGGAATTAAATAGAATATGTATATTTGGGATTACAGGCTAATGCTACGAGAGATAGGCATAAATATCCGAATTTGATGATATATATGTACGGGTATAGAGATAGTATATATATGACATAATAATAAATTTATCTGTGTGAGAATGGTATATTTATGTGAAGCATACCCCTCTAATGCTATCATGGGAAGTTGCGCGATGTGGGTGAGGCCCCTGGCTTGAGGAGCAGGGAGCGTATAGTCCCCAGGTCATAGCGTCCATTTTATATTGTGTGATTTTTATCAGGAGTGAGACATGGTGGATATGTTTCGTTCTTATTTCCAATGAGGAACTATGACTGCTTCCCATATGTTATGATTTGGTTTTTACCAAGTCAATGTGAGAGTCCGAGTGCTAGTACCCATGATGGTGTGTGAGTAATTCCCCGGAAGATGATAGCATTGAGAGACTGCATCCATTGAGTTATAGCTCTGAGGTTTATAGTGTGTGATATATAAGTATGGATATACTTGATGTGTATAGTGTATATATATATATATATATATATGAGATGTGAAACATATATATACGGACATAATAAATAATGGAATGTGAGATAAATTTTGGATCTTTCGGGAGTATAAAATCCGGAATAAAATAGGTGATATACGTATATAAAGATGGGAATATTATATACGAGGTTGATAACACTAAAACGTGAAATTGTGTAAATAACTAGTGAAAGTTATTCATAATGTAAGGATGAATCATAAGTGAGAGATTATAATGTATAAGCTTAGGCGATAGCTTAGAATATGTTATATTACATAGGGTACGTGTTAGCGTATGGTGACTTGGGAGATATGCAAGGTGCTAGTTAGGCTAGGTAGCTTACTAAGGTGTTTTAAAATTCATGCGTTAGGTGTGCACTGTTAGATGAGAGGTGAGGGGTATCTCATAAGAGTGCGACACCAGTTTAAATATGGAGAGTATCATATTTTAAATATTAAAGTATGTTAAGCACTTGCTAAAATATTTTTTAAAACCCGGGCTCTGACTCGTATCTATTTTTCTTTTTTTTTTCTCCTTTGTATACTTTTTAGGTGTCCAGACACAGGAACGCCTGGATGATTATTTTTTTGGGCCAGACATTGCTTCCGTAGCTGTGGATGTTGGCAAGAAATTGTTTAGACGCTTCTATCCTTGTGATTTAGATAAGAGGCACTGTTGTAATATTCAGACATATTGCCCAACTGCTGTCTTTTATTTCATTTGTGGCAATTTTTTTAAGCCTATTCGATATGGTTGTATATATGTTTTACTGAGAGTTATCGGTTATTATTTATTTATTCACTTCAGTCGTTTATATCTTTGTATGGTTGGTTTTACTCGTGTATTTTAGTTAAAAGGATTAGAAAGTTTAAAATTTGATGCCAGGCCTAATAGGTTATTAGTAATTAAATGGATTTGACAGTGATGCTGAGAATGAAACCATTTGAGATTCCTATTTAATTTGATATAGGACTGATTACCTAATATTTTATTAGGCAGGGTGTCACAGGTGGTATCAGAGTACCAGGTTCTAGTGTCCTTAGGAATCTATGCGGACGTGCTACGTTTTCAGCGTTGCCTTCTATTTGATATAGAGCCCTATGTTTAGGATTGTTGATTCCTATGCTGAGATTTCGTTCTCCTACTATAGTATGGTTATAATGAATCTTTTATGTGTTCGGTTGTGTTACGTTGCCGAATAATTAATGACGACTAGTGAGGGCCATTGGGGAGGCAGCATGAAGTAGGGCTCAGTTGGAATTATAGAATATTTTGGGAACGGTGAACATAGATGAGGTCACCCCTATTGTTTCTCGGGAAGATGGGGCTGTAAGGACTGGTAGGGTGCAGTATATATTTTCAAGTACCACTATAGGAGAAAGTGTTGCCAAATTTCTTTCACCTAGTGCGGTTAGAATGGAAGGGAGTCAGTGGGGACTTTGAAGAGGACCACTTGTTGTAATGTTATTATATGCGGTGATTGTGTTAGCCAATGGAGGTAAGATACCCAGAGGCTTTCGTATATAATAGGGAGTAATATAATTAGAAGTGAAATATTATGCCAATGGAATGATCTTAGGTACGATTTGACCGCAAATTCCTTTATCTTTTGTTCAGAAAGAGTTGTGGATAAAATTATGAACTTATCACAAGAGGACTGAACAGAGGCCTTATCTAGAGAACTTTGTACCCGAAGAGGTAGGTACAATGGATAAATGAGTTCTTAAGTGGGTGATGGACTCAGGAAATAGTTGCCAGCACTTAAGGGAAATTCTGCTTGGACGATTGAGCTAGATGTAGACAATGTCATGTTTTTGTTAGTGAGAATATGAATGCTTTTTTATAAAGGGAGCTAAAAGCGTTAAATGATTTAGTCGGGACTGGTAAGGCCAATAGTGTATTCCTTAGGGCTAGCGGAGCTAAGGAAATAACGAAGGTAGCCATCAGGGTTGAGGCTGCCATAGTCCGAGAGAAGGACAACCCTAATACGATCAGCATGGCCGAAGATAAGTGGATTATATTAAGAGATATTTTTACGTCGAAAGTAGGACCACATACATTAGTTTTGCCTGAAGCAAGTAAAGGGACAAAAGTATGGTACCTAGTTGGGGCAATAATTAAGATAGTTTTTGGTGCAGTTTGGATGAGTGTGCCATGTTCGGCAACCATTTGAGCAGTCAGGGAAATTTGGCAAGGTCAAAATATGAGTTTTATCCAGAGGTAAATGAGGTATGCCTTGGGTGACATGAGCGAGTCACAGTATTTTGATTTGTGATAGATTTGCGTGTGAGACGAGTTTAGTGGCTATATCGATAACATTATTATGTGCATGTATTTCTTGTTGTTCAGCGAGTGTGGAAAGTGAGAGTATATTATTATTGAGATTACTCGTTTTAGTGATATGTTATACAAGAATGATGTTATCCTAAATATGATTTATATTGATTTAAACAAATTATTAGACTTAGGTCCTGGACCGACAGATCTCAATAACCTACAGAGCTGCATAGTAGTGTATCGGGAGGGTTCCTTGTTTGGATTTCGCTTTGCGAGACCTCCCACGCACGAAAGAAGTAAATGTCGGGAGCTGGGGGATGTTAGACCCTAAGACATTTTGGATTATTATTCTTAGATGAATTAAATGGGTAAAATTGTTGGGACTCAGTGTATCCCTTTGACGAGATGGGCCTATATATATATATACATACATATATATATATATATATATATATATGTGTGTGTGTGTGTGTGTGTGTGTGTGTACATTATGATATATTGTGTAGCAGAGTTTTGTGTATATATTGTCTGGTTATATTTGATCCCGGTGAATAGGGATATGTTTATTGATGTGATTCAGGGTATGTTGGATTTTACCGAGAAGAGAGAAATAGCTTGTGATTTATTGACGCTAAGAAACTAGTGACAGTAAGAACATCGTGATATACTTGGTCTTATGTAACATATAGTGGACGAGTATACTTGTAGAAGGGTGTCTTCCCCAAAATACTTTTTATAGGTATCGAGAGGGAACCTAACCTAGGAGGCGGTAGAAGCCCAGGTTGAGAGGGACCACCGCAAGGGTCCCCGCAGAAACTCAAGTTGAGAAGGAACCGCTGTTGAGAGGGACTTTCCCCAAGGACTCCGCAGAAACTCACGCTGAGAAGGAACCCCACCAAGGTGGCAGCAGAAGCCTACGTTGAGAGGGCCCCCCACAAGGGTCCCTGCAGAAAATCAAGTTGAGAAGGAACCTCTATTGAGAGGGACTTCCCCCAAGGTCTTCGCAGAAACTCACGTTGAGAAGGAACTTCACTTAGATGGCGACAGAAGCCCAATTTGAGAGGGACCACCATAAGGGTCCTTGCAGAAACTCAAGTTGAGAAGGAACCTCTGTTGAGAGGGACTTCCCCCAAGGTCTTCGCAGAAACTCACCTTGAGAAGGAACTTCACTTATATGGTGGCAGAAGCCCAGGTTGAGAAGGACCACCGCAAAGGTCCCTATAGAAACTCAAGTTAAGAAGGAACCGTTGTTGAGAGGGACTTCCCCCAAGGTCTCCACAAAAACTCACGTTGAGAAGGAAGCCCACCAAGGTGGCAGCGAAAGACTACGTTGAGAGGGACCCTTGAAGATACTCAAGTTGAGAAGGAACCTCCGTTGAGAGGGACTTCCCCCAAGGTCTCCGCAGAAACTCACGTTGAGAAGGAACTTCACTTAGATGGAAGCAGAAGCCCACGTTGAGAGGGACCACCACAAGGGTCCCTGCAGAAACTTAGGTTGAGAAGGAACCACTGTTGAAAGGGAATTCCCCCAATGTTTCCATAAAAACTCACGTTGAGAAGGAACCCCAACAAGGTGGCAGTAGAAGCCTACGTTGGGAGGGCCCCCCCGCAAGGATCCCTGGATAAACTCAAGTTAAGAAGGAACCTCTGTTGAGAGGGACTTCCCCCAAGGTCTCCGTAGAAACTCATGATTGAGAAGTAACTTCACTTTGATGGCGGAAGAATCCCAGGTTGAGAAGGACTCCGCCTAGGGTCCCTGCAGAAGTGACGTTTGAGAAGGAACCCCCCAAGGTTTCCTCAATAGAAAAAATGATGTTTGAGAAGGAACCCACCACTAGGGTTCCTCAACAGCAGAAACTTACATGGGAGGAGGGATCCACAAGGTCCTCCCACCTCAGATCCAGAAAACCAAGTAAGGATAATGGGGTGTCTACCATAAGCAACCCCTTATCATGAAAAGAGAAAAAAAGTGCTAACAATTATATTCTTGTACAAGTTGCCTGGTTTAGCAAGCAGGGCTCAAGTAGGCCAGTTAGGATCTCTTGGGAGTTTTGGATTGGTGGCTGAGGGACAAGGTATGTTGAGAAATCTCAACCACTTAGCAATATAAGATTGAGAGAATACTAGTAAGAAGACCCAGAAGTCACTCAAGACTACACACACCGCACACTTGGTCACAAGTGAAGTGGGCAGACAAAGAGCTGGCTGCTCACAAGGAATAAACTCTTTATAAAAAATAACTTTTTTCAAAAGAGGGGGTCCTCGAGGTCCCTCTCAAGAAAACTAATGATTTTAGAGGAGAGGGATCCTTAAGGTCTCCTCCTTCAAGATTTTCAAAGATTTCACCGAAAGTTACCATTCTAAAAGATATTTACCAAATAAGATATTTTGCCATCTGGCGTAGATATATTTGCTGTTTGACTTTGGTTTGCACCAGGTGGCACCTGCCTGAGGGGACTGGCTGCAGTACGCAGGTAAGGACAAATAGTACACTGCATACCTTGTCCCTCACCAACCCTCTAAGTTTTGGCACCAAAAGTGCTAACCCAACCCTAGTGCCCAAGTATAAATAGGACCCTTAGGCAAGGACAAGAAGACAAAAAAACTCAATTACAAAGTTGATCTGTCAAAATCACACCATAACCTCTCTAGTATTCTCTCCCTACTCTCTCTCTAGTGCTAAGTGCCTTATTCTTTCACTCCTCACTGATATCCATCATTCTCAGGAGCTCTTCTTGAGAAAATTACTATTATTGTTGTGGAAGTTCATCTTCTTGCAGGAAGGGAGTTCCAGCTTGACCTCCATTTTTACCAAAAAGAGAAGGTTTCATCAAAAGCTGCTCCAGAAGTTCTTGAGAACCTTACAGACAGCTTCCATTGGAGTGGGTCACGCCACACCCTTTCCAATTATTCATAGACCCAGTCTCACTACCCTCCTAAATTTTGCGACTCTGCTGGGGAGGTATCCTCACTTCCATGGACAAAGAAGGTTTTAATGTTTCTAAGAAGCTAGTGTTTGAAGATATTCCAACTGGAAATAGAGCTTAATGAGTCCAGATCACTCGGTAGGATGTGGTGGTGACCGTAGCTAGAGTACGTGCTCCTTAGGGAGTGCAGACCAGTTCAGCGGCAGTAGGTCTGGTGACAGGTATCAACCTTATGAGCATTTTTTTGAGTTTTTGAAAAAAAACAACGTAGACATGGCAAATTTGGGTCAAGGCTGTGTAATACCAACAGCTTCCCCCTTTGGTGGGGCAACCACTTCTACAATGATTCTGAAGGAAGTAGTTCCACCATAAAAAGTGGTGCTAGAGTAAGTAGTGGTGCCATAAAGTTCACTAGCAGCCAAGGGTATGGGTTTGAAGGAATCACCCTATAAAATTGTTACTGTGGAGGAGGCTAGGAAGTATCTCTCCTCTTCTCAGAGGGAGGGTCATCATCGATATGATGAGTTGCGGGACCCTTACCCATAAGTGCTCATATAGTCTTCCCAAGCTTGAGGAGAAGAAGAGGTGGTCGGAGAAGTGCCAACGGCCATTGGTTACAGTAAGAAACTCACAGTCGCAGAGGGACCAAAACGAGAAAATCTCCTCTTCTCAGAGGAAGAGGCACTCACACTTGCAAAGAACCATACTTCCAAAGTGTACCTCCCCACTAATAGTGGCGTGTGAGGACCCCTCATGAAAAATATTTTTCTGTGAGGAACCCTCGATTTCCCTCGTCGCCAACAAAGAAGTCGCGGCACCAGTCCCATTAGAAACACCAACTCGCGAGAAACCCATGGGCGAGGAACCTTGGGTGTCCCTCATCGCCAATAAAGAACCTCAGCTATAGTAGCCCCATATGGTAAACCCAAGCGTGAGGGATTCTTAAACCTAATACCACCAGGCGAGGAACCCTCAACGAAGCAAGAGGTAGAGATACCCCCACTTGAAGCAAGTTACAAATTGCCCGTTTCACCAAACACGGTACCACCAGCCGAGGAACCTTTAACGAGGCAGTAGGTCGAGACACCCTAGTATGAGAAGTTAGCACTCGAGGAACCCATTAGAAGAGAAGTGGAACTTGACGAGGAACCCACGACCATAAAGAGGTTTGAATCCACTATAAGAAATGGCATCCGCGAGGCACCCCCGGGTATAGAGTCCACCCGTGAGGAACCCTTAGAAAACAACAGATTTGGCGAGGAACCCATGGGGGTAAGATCGGCCCGCGAGGAAGCCTTGCTTATAGAAGGAGCCAATTCAGCAATTAGACCCAACCCGCAAGGGGCAGCTACGAGGTAGTGTTCGAGGAATCCTCTGATAAAGACCCAACCCGCGAGGGACTCTGGATAGGATCCATTTTCATAAAAAAATTCATGGCGGCTGAACATCCAGTGAAAATGATAACTAGCGATGGACCCTTGACTGTTTGAGGGAATGGAGCAATTACAAGTGACGAGGAACCCTTGCTAGCCATGTTACCCAAATTAGGGAATGGCGAAGAACCCACCCTAAGAACTGATAACCGCGAGAACCTTTAACCATAGTACTTCTAGAGGGTAAACCAAAAGTCGTTGCTAATGGAACTACAGGCGAGGAGCCCCTAGGCAT
Source organism: Sambucus nigra (assembly GCA_949130495.1). NCBI lineage: Eukaryota > Viridiplantae > Streptophyta > Magnoliopsida > Dipsacales > Adoxaceae > Sambucus > Sambucus nigra. The sequence continues at coordinate 624,683,567 of OX422210.1, read as the reverse complement.
TGAGGGGTCCCATACAAGACCCAGTAAATTATTTATAGTAGTCAACGAACCCTCAAAATAGGAACCAACAGATAAGGAACCCTCGTTAGTGGCGAAACCCACACCCGCAACCTGTAACACTAACGACAAGGAACCCGAGATGAAATAAGACTCTGGTGTCATTTTCGATGAGGAACCCATGACACTTGAGATGGTATGTGAGGAACCCATGAGATCTGGGATAGAACATGAGGAACCCGACTCAAAACGAAGTGCTTCGACAGCGCAAGAAGAATTTATGGGTCGCGAGGAACCCTTGCTAGTTAGAGCAGATGGCGAGGAACTACCACCCATATAGATCGCTAATAAGGAACTTTATCATTTTTAGCCCTAGATTTCAATCCACCATCAATAGAGGTTCTAATAGAGTGCGACTCAGACCTTGTTCAAACGAGGAACCCAGTGAAGAAGGGGCTTGGGGACTCTAAGTGGGGAACCCTCATCGGCAAAGAACCCCCCTGCCACAAATATTTTTTTTACCAGCAGTTGCTATATGCGAGGAATCCAAATTCTGTGACTCTTTTGATGAGGAACCCCCAGGGGTACAAATCCCAAGTGAGGAACCCTGGATGGCTGGAATCCCAGACAGAGAACTTCCCATGACTGATACCTCGCACAAGGAACCCCCTGAAGCATTTAAACTAAAAAAAGTAGATGCAGTCGGAATATAGACAGAATGGCATAGAATCGCTCAACAAAAGATACACCAGAATAATGCTTTCTCTTTCTTAATAGTATAATAGAAACTCTACTAGATTAGAAGAGGGCCTATGATATAAAGAACTTTCCTCATTATACTTAGAGATATATCAAACCCAAAAGTAAAAGTATAGTGAGTAAAGCCCCTAGAGACACTACATGACCAGCAGGAGGTTATCCTCCTAGTAATAATAATAATAAAAAAAAATTCATTACATTTTTTTTATTATTATTCCATAAAGATTTATAGCCTAGAGAACAAGTCCTAAACTATGTTCTCAAGAAAAATTTACTTGACCAGTTTTCAGAAAATAGGTAGAAGCGGGTCTACCCCCCTCTAAACTTGTTATTTTTATAAGACAAAAAGGTTCCTTAATAAACCTTTGGAACAAGGACTCGGCAGACCAGGGGAAATTTTTAGTATAAAGAAATAATTATTTCTTTACTTTTGATATATGTGAAATTTAATTCAAAGTTTGTGGGAAGGAGAAGGACCAACACCATCTCCTAGCTACTCTAAAAGAAATGAATGTTGATAACAAAATACCCCACAGTCACTTGGGGTTGCTCTAAAAAAAATAATATCCCGAAGTCACACGGGGTTGCAATAAAAAGTACCGCATAATCACACGGGGCTGCGCTAAAAAATTATAACTTCCTCACCTCATATGCGCGTACCCCGCAGTTACAGGGGCAACTTCAAAATTTTAACTTGCTCAGTTATATGCAAGTACCCCGCAGCTAGAGGGGAAGCTTCCAAATTTTAACTTGCTCAGCTCATATGCACGTACCCCGCAGTTAGAGGGGTATCTTTAAAATTTTAAGTTTCTCAGGTATATGCAAGTACTCCACAGTCAGAGGGGAAACTTTAAAATTTTAACTTGCTCAGTTGTATGTAAGTACCCCACAGCTAGAGGGGCGGCTTCCAAATTTTAACTTGCTCAGCTCATGTGAAAGTATCCCGTAGATAGAGGGGTAGCTTAGAAATTTTAACTTTTTCAGTTATATGCAAGTACCCCGTAGTTAGAGGGGCAACTTCAATTTTTTTTTAACTTTCTCGGTTATATGCAAGTACCCCACAGCTAGAGGGGAAACTTCCAAATTTTTACTTACTCAGTTATATGCAAATACCCCGCAATTAGAGGGGAAGCTTCAAAATTTTAACTTTCTTAGTAATATGCATGTAACCCGTAGCTAGAGGGGAAACTTCCAAATTTTAACTTGCTCAGCTCATATGCAAGTACCCCGCAGTTAGAGGGCTAGCTTTAAAATTTTAACTTCCTCAGTTATATGCAAGTACTCCTCAGTCAGAGGGTGTAAGCACACAAATTTCCAATTGAGTCCATGTATAGTGTTGGCTCAATTTCGGACAAAAACATTTATTCATAGGATAGTATGTAATTGTAATACTCTCAAGCCTATGAAGAGTTTGTTGAAGACGTAGCGGCAAAGAGTATAAAGCTTCATCAACTATGCCGGTTTGCGTGCCTCGTTTCTACGTCATCAACTATCGTTCCATGCTCCCAAGGTATGAATGCGATATTATATATATAGGACCCTGGAAGTTGTTTATTGGGTGTTAGGTTTAGTAAAAACTGTGTTTTATTTTCAGAAAAATTTAAAGTAGAACTTTAAAATAAAGTATATAAAGTTTCTGGGCCAAAATCGAATTTTATAAACTTTTTGGAAGTCGTTTGATATGTCATTCGAACGAGTTTTTCGTTCGAACCAGATGTCATTCGAACGAGTTTGCCAACGAGTTCCCACTAAGGTATACTGGTCCGTCGTTCGAAATATCGTTCGAACGAGATTGTTCGTTCTAACGAGATTTCCAACGAGCTTCTAACGAGTCGATACTGGAGTGTCGTTAGAAGACTCGTTCGAACGAGATTTCGTTCGAACGAAATGTCGTTCGAACGAGATGCCAGGCGGGAACAGTTTTTGGCAGTTTTTTCACCCACTTTCCCACTAAGTTTTTAACCAACTTTTTCAGACTTTATCAATAGCGGGAATAACATTTTCCAATCTAACTTTTCCACCCTAGTTTCATCTCTTAGAGAGAGTTTGAGAGCAAATTATTTTAAGGAAAATGTTCATGTTTTGAGTGCTGATTTTCAAAAAGAAATTCACTTACCACTCTAGTTTGTACACCCATATTGTTTATCCAAGTTCTTATATACATATCAATTGCTTGGAGTTTGGCACCGGTTTTCTCTACACCGAATTGAAGAGAAGTTTCGGGTTTTGCTTCTACCTCCCACAAAGAAAGAAGAAGTGTTTTATGTTGTTTTACCTGCTTGAAGAAAGGCTTCATGTTCGGGTGACGGTGACCATATAAATTCCTATCAGTGGATTCCGAGACCGCGGTGGTGTTCCAAGGTTATTCGCTAGGAAGAGGTATCTACAAGAAGAAGCGTCAAGGCTTAAGAGGGATCGAATCGTGTGTTGTAAGTCTATCTGTCTTGTACTTGTAAATCCGTATCTAGTGAATTTGTGGCTAGGGCATCCGAGGTTGTTTCCCGTATTGGGTTTTCCTCGTACATCGCGGCGTAGTGTGATTGGTTTATTTTATCTTGCATTATAATTTAGAACGCATGCTTAGGATAATTCAAGATAAAATTTGGTTTAAATTATCACACTCAATTTAATTTGGACTTAAATTAAATATTGGGTAAAGTTGTTTAATTCAAGTCCCTTATTAAAATTGGTTTGGCCTAACTTTGGAATATTGATAATTATGACTTAGGCAAATTCTAGGGCTTGGATGAATTAATTGGTTTATGTGAAAATTAATACTTGTGTGTTTTGTTTAATTCTCACTCGATTTATTTTTAAGAAAATTAAAATTTGGAATTTATTTGTTTAGTTGAACCATCACATCCTAACGCTTCCGCATCTCGTGTTACTCTAAAAGGAAATTATAAGTTAATTTTTAATTGTGAAAATTAAAGAACTCAGGGAAGTTTTCAAATTGGTATCAGAGCCAAAGCGATAAATTATTTCGTTAACGATCCTTTAAATAATTTTTGGCTAAAATGGAATTTTTCCCATTTTCAAAATTTCCTATTTTTGATGGTTTAAACTACGCGTATTGGAAAGCGTGAATGAAATCGGCACTAAAATCTATCGACAAAAGAGTTTGGATGTCTGTTGTTAACGGGTGGTCCCCACCAACTTATTTAGTTGAAAATGAACGTGTTCCCAAACCCGCCGATAGATGGACTGAAAATGAGTTTAAACTTGCTAATTTCAATTCCCGTGGTTTAAATGCCTTGTTTAGCGCTGTCACACCGGATGAATTCCAACGTATTATGACGTGTGAGACCTCTAAAGAAGCTTGGGATATTTTACAATTAACTCATGAAGGAACTAGTGTCGTTAAAGCTTCAAAACTCCAAAACTTCACCACTCAATTTGAAACTATCAAAATGAATGAAAAATAAACTTTTGATGAATTTTATGCTAGACTTTCTGATATTGTTAATTCATCTTTTAATTTGGGAGAAAAAATACCTGACGACCGTGTAGTAAAGAAAATTTTAAGGTCCCTACCCGATAGAGTTATTCCTAAAGCGACCGTTTTAAATTCTTTACCAACTTTAGCCTCTACGAAATTAGAAGAGCTTGTAGGTGATTTAAAAACCTATGAACAAGACATGTTTCCCTCTAAAACTGAAAAGAAAATCGAAAAGGGCGTTGCTTTAAAAGCCCAAAAAGAGGTCAAACAAGTAGTAGAGAGCAAGAGTGATAGTGACTCGGAAGACATGGCTTTGTTTGCTCGCAAATTTAGAAAATTTCTTAAAATTAACAAAGATAAATTTAAAAATGATTTTAAGAAATTTGAATCTTCTAAGCATGACAAAGGCGAGAAGATTTCTAAAGCCGAGAAGATCCCTAAACCTAGTAATGAAAATTTATATAGGGACGAGTCTAATAAGTGTTTTGGTTGTGAAGGTTATGGCCATAGGGCTTTTGAGTGGCCCACTAAACTAAGGAAAGAGGGTAAGCGACCCATTTCATATAATGCGACCCTTAGTGATAGTGATAAGGAAGAGAAGCTCGATTCCCCCACTAAGAAAAATTTTGTGGCTTTTATGGCTAGTCATGTGAGTGATAGTGAGAACTCATCGATTGATGAAACCTTATCACATGATAATTTCAAGGTCATTGTTTATGATTCTCTTGTTTTTGATGATAGTGAGAGTGGAGAAGAAAGAGAGAGTGAAAATGAAGAAGAGGTTAATGTGAGTGATCTTCAAAATGCTTTTCAAGAACTTTATAAAGAATCTATTAAATTGAAAAGAGCTAATTTGAAGTTAGAAGCTAGTTTAAGAGAGAGTGTCAAGGTCGTTGATGAAAATGCCTTAATAGAAGATCTTAGGACACGTGAAAGGACTCTTCAAGAGAAGCTTGAATATGTAGAAGGCGAAAGAGATAGCCTTAGGGGTTTAATGGAATCCTTGAAAAAGGAGCTTCTTGCTTTTGAAGAGCGAAATGTTTTATTAGAGTCTAACATTTTAGAATTGAAAAATAAATTAAAAGACTCTAGTAATGTCAAATTTGATTTGTCACATGCTAGAATTATGATTTTTGTTTATCTTTTGTATTATATTTCCTTCATTTTGTTTGCATTAAATGAAAAATACAAAAAGATTTTTGTTTATCATTTGGATTTTATTTCTTAATAATTTAAGCATAATAAAAAATTCAAATGATTTTTGTTTGTCTTTTGAGTATATATATTTTTTATTTTTGGTTAAAAATGTCAAAAACTCAAAAAGATTTTTGTTGTGTGTATTTTGGTTTGACACACTTTATGTGGCATATACTTGTGTTTGAATCCCTTGTTTAACGCTCCCATGTGGCTAGAACTTTTGGTTTAGATTATCAATCCTTATTATGTTCTTTACCATATTTTATGGAGTAGTTGGATTTTGTGTTGTTTAAATGGATTCTATTTTTATATGCCTTTATACACACATGCACGAGCTCTTTTGACATTTTAACTTCATATGTATATTTGAGCTATGTGAGGTGTTCTCCTACCAATCTTGTCATCTGCATATTTGTGACTTAGGAGGACAAGTGCATGTCAAAATCCGTTGCATGTGAGATTTGTGTGAAAAATGAAAAACATGATAAATAAAATGTGCACGGGGAAGGGATCCGAAAGGACTAAGTGATCCTTTGCGATTGTAAGCCACCATTTTGAATGGACCTAAAAGAAACACGTGGTCCAAAAACCTAAAAACAGAAAATATGGCATTAAAAAGAAAAAATAATTGCCAAGGCCTATGTTTGATTGATATATTCATTCAAAATTAATATAAATGCATATTGAGGGAGATTGAATGGTATATCAACGGTTTGAACAATGTCCGTTTATCCTAGTTGCGTATTTCATGTCATGACTCTATTGGTTTGTAGAATCATCAAAATGCTAGGCTTGTATGCATTGTGTATGTTTGTTCATTGAGTTCAATCTATATTGTCACACGAGGTTATATTTAAATGTGATGAAGTTTGCAATCAAATGAGAACTCCGTGAACGTTTATAAAGTGGTTGGGTCTAAATTTAATTGTTACTAGTTCACACCCCAACACTTCCGTTTCCATATGACATATTTTTGCCATACGAGTGTGCACACTTATTGTATTTTGTGTCATGTGTGTGTTTATATGTATATATATATATGCAAGTACTCTATTGGTATATTTCTAGTGTATATATATATATGATATTTGTTTGTCTTTGCCTTGATTTCTAGTCCATCCATGCTTATACTTCATTATTGGTATCTATCTTGGATTAGTTGTGCTTTTGTTGCTCATGTGCTTTAATGTCTTAACACTTTAAGCTTCAACATGTTTATTAGTTCTTTATCCTTTGCCTATTCCTGAACAAAAAGGGGGAGAAAATGATAGGGGGAGAAATGGTATCTAATCCTATTATTATCGTATCTTAGTTTGGGGGAGATTTATCTTAGGGCGAGACGTCTTTTTAAGTAGGTCATGCGTTTGATAAAGGGGAGAATTAATTTAGGGGGAGTAATTAATTAATTTTATTTAATACTTTGATATTTCCTATGCATTTGATGAGTTTGCTTAAGTGTGCAGGAATTATTCTAAAGCGGCATCTTTCAATGGCAAAGCGTTTGATCCTTGGGTTGAGACAAGTTTGGGTGGGTTATGTGTTGAGTCTAGCAGAGCTTGACGGCCCTTTAGGATTTTTTGTTTGGTTTTTGTCCCGGAATAGCCAAAGGGGGAGATTTGTAAGGACACAAATTTCCAATTGAGTCCATGTATAGTGTTGTCTCAATTTCGGAAAAAAACATTTATTCATATGATAGTATGTAATTGTAATACTCTCAAGCCTATGAAGTGTTTATTGAAGACGTAGAGACAAAGAGTATAAAGCTTCATCAACTATGCCGGTTTGCGTGCCTCGTTTCTACGTCATCAACTATGGTTCCATGCTCCCAAGGTATGAATGCGATATTATATATATAGGAGCCTGGAAGTTGTTTATTGGGTGTTAGGTTTAGTAAAAACTGTGTTTTATTTTTAGAAAAATTTAAAGTAGAACTTTAAAATAAAGTATATAAAGTTTCTGGGCCAAAATAGAATTTTATAAACTTTCTGGAAGTCGTTCGATATGTCGTTCGAAGGAGTTTTTACGTTCGAACCAGATGTCGTTCGAACGAGTTTGCCAACGAGTTCCCACTAAGGTATACTGGTCCATCGTTCGAAATATCGTTCGAATGAGATTGTTCGTTCTAACGAGATTTCCAACGAGCTTCTAACGAGTCCATACTGGAGCGTCGTTAGAAGACTCGTTCGAACGAGATGCCAGGCTGGAATAGTTTTTGGCAGTTTTTTCACCCACTTTCCCACTAAGTTTTTAACCAACTTTTTCAGACTTTATCAATAGCGGGAATAACATTTTCCAATCTAACTTTTCCACCCTAGTTTCATCTCTTAGAGAGAGTTTGAGAGAAAATTGTTTTAATGAAAATGTTCATGTTTTGAGTGCTGATTTTCAAAAAGAAATTCACTTACCACTCTAGTTTGTACACCCATATTGTTTATCCAAGTTCTTATATACATATCAATTGCTTGGAGTTTGGCACCGGTTTTCTCTACACCGAATTGAGGAGAAGTTTCGGATTTTGCTTCTACCTCCCACAAAGAAAGAAGAAGTGTTTTATGTTGTTTTACCCGCTTGGAGAAAGGCTTCATGTTCGGGTGACGGTGACCATATAAAGTCCTATCGGTGGATTCCGAGACCGCGGTGGTGTTCCAAGGTTATTCGCTAGGAAGAGGTATCTACAAGAAGAAGCGTTAAGGCTTAAGAGGGATCGAGTCGTGTGTTGTAAGTCTATCTGTCTTGTACTTGTAAATTCGTATCTAGTGAATTTGTGGCTAGGGTCATCCGAGGTTGTTTCCCGTCTTGGGTTTTTCCTCGTACATCGCGGCGTAGTGTGATTGGTTTATTTTATCTTGCATTATAATTTAGAACGCATGCTTAGGATAATTCAAGATAAAATTTGGTGTAAATTATGACACTCAATTTAATTTGGACTTAAATTAAATATTGGGTAAAGTTGTTTAATTCAAGTCACTTATTAAAATTGGTTTGGCCTAACTTTGAAATATTGATAATTATGACTTAGGCAAATTCTAGGGCTTGGATGAATTAATTGGTTTATGTGAAAATTAATACTTGTGTGTTTTGTTTAATTCTCACTCGATTTATTTTTAAGAAAATTAAAATTTGGAATTTATTTGTTTAGTTGAACCATCACATCCTAACGCTTCCGCATCTCGTGTTACTCTAAAAGGAAATTATAAGTTAATTTTTAATTGTGAAAATTAAAGAACTCAGGGCCATTTTCAGAGGGGCAGCTTCAAAATTTTAACTTTCTCAGTTGTATGCAAGTACCCCGCAGCTAGAGGGGAAGCTTCCAAATTTTAACTTGCTCAGTTATATGCAAGTACCCCGCAGTTAGAGGGGCAACTTCAAAATTTTAACTTGCTCAGTTATATGCAAGTACCCCGCAGCTAGAGGGGAAGTTTCCAAATTTTAACTTGCTCATCTCATATGCAAATACCCCATAGTTAGAAAAGGGAAGTTCAATCTTGAAGTTCTCACATAAAATCGAGCAACTCAGAGTATTGAGCAAGTGCAAGTATACATATAAGATAGGACAGTTTAGTATCTAAGGCTCTAAGGGCATAGGAGCTTTCATAATCTTAAGCAAGTGACAAGTATAAATTTAAGGTACGACTGTTTAGTACCTAAAGGCTCCAAGGGCATGGGAGCGCTCACAGTCTTGAGCAACTTCCAAGTATAAATATAGGGTACGATAGTTTTGTACCTAAGGCTCTAAGGGCACCGAAGTGCTCACAGTATTGAGCAAATGCCAAGTATATATATAAGTACGATAGTTTTGCAACTAAGGCTCCAAGGACATTGGAGCGCTCACAGTCTTGAGCAAGTGCCAAGTATAGGTATAAGGTACGACAGTTTAGTACCCAAGGCTCCAAGGGCAACAGAGCGCTCATCATATTGAGCAACTGCCAAGTATAAGTATAAGGTATGAAAATTTACTACCTCAGGATCCAAGGGAAATGGAGCGCTCATCATATTGAGAAACTGCCAAGTATAAATATATGGTATAACATTTTAGTACCTAAGGCTCCAAGGGCCCCGAAGCGCTCACAATCTTGAGCAACTGTCAAGTATAAATAAAAGATACGACAGTTTAGTACCTGGGGCTCTGAGGGAATTGGAGCGCCAATAAATAAAAGGTATGATAGTTTCATGCACAAGTCTCTTGACACTACAAGACACTTCTTCACGAGGGGGATAGTATTGAGGAGTCCTCAAGCTAGTGAACAAATAGTGAAATAGCCTGGAGTATGGGGATCCACTTAGAGTGGCTCCACTTGCCCAAGATTATTAGTTTGAAAGAAAATAGCCAAGGGCGAGGGGCTCACCGCGAGAAACCCCTCTACCCAAGCTAGAAGGCCACAGAAAAAGGCCAAGGGAGAGGGTCTCACCGCGAGCAACACCTCTACCCAAGATAGAAGGCCATTGAAGAAGGCCAAGGGCGAGGGGCTCACCGCGAGCAAACCCTCTACCCAAGATAGAAGGCCACAAAAAAGTACAAGGGCGAGGGGCTCACCGCGAGCAACCCCTCTGCCAAAGATAGAAGGCCATAAAAGAAGGCCAAGGAAGAGGGAATCACCACGAGCAACCCATCCACCTAAGCTAGAAGGCCACAGAAGAAGGCCAAGGGAAAGGGGCTCACCGCGAGCAACCCCTCTTCCCAAGATGGAAGGTAACAGAAGAAGGCCAAGGGCGAGGGGATCATTGGGAACAACACCTCCACCCAAGATAGAAGGCCAGAGAAGAAGGCCAAGGGCGAGGGGCTCACCGCGAATAACCCCTCTGCCCAAGATAGAAGGCCACAAAAGAAGGCCAAGGACAAAGGGATCACCGCGAGCAACCCCTCCTCCCAAGATAGAAGGCACAGAAGAAGGCCAAGGGTGAGGGGATCATCGCGAGCAACCCCTCCGTCTAAGCTAAAAGGCCACAGAAGAAGGCCAAGGGCGAGGGGATCATCGATAGCAACCCCTCTGCCCAAGATAGAAGGCTATAGAAGAATGCCAAGGGTGAGGGGCTCACCGCGAGAAACCCCTCTACCCAAGATAAAAGGCCACAGAAGAAGGCCAATGGTGAGTGGCTCACCGCGAGCAACCCCTCTGTCCAAGATAGAAGGCCACAAAAGAAGGCCAAGGGCGAGGGGCTCACCGTGAGAAACCCCTCTATCCAAGATAGAAGGATAAAAAAGAAAGCCAAGGGCGAGGGGCTCACCGTGAGAAACCCCTCTACCCAAGATAGAAGGCCACAGAAGAAGGCTAAGGGTGAGGGGCTCACCACGAGAAACCTCTCTACCTAAGATAGAAGGCCACATAAGAAGGCCAAGGATGAGGGGCTCACCAAGAGTAACCCCTCTAAATAGGATAGAAGGACACAGAAGAAGGCTAAGAATAAGGGGTTCACTATGAGTAACCCCTCTAATGGAGATAGAAGCCCATAGAAAAGCGCCAAGGATGACGGGCTCATGATGATCAAACCCTCTAAATAAAGTAGAAGGACATAGAAGAAGGCTAAGAACGTAGGGCTCACCGTGAGTAAACCCTCCGCCCAAGTTGATACCCAAATAAGGAGGTCCACCATAAGTGTCCTCATTTACAAAACTTGGGATGAAGTGACAGAACATTTAATGACCCTAAGGGGAATGATGAAGGAACCCTAGGGTCCCTCAGAATAAAAAAACCAAATTTATGGCGTACAAAGACTTTTGGTCTACCCAACACAAAAGACCTTGCACGAGGGGCTAATGTAGAAGGGTGTCTTCCCCAAAATACTTTTTATAGGTATTGAGAGGGAACCTCACCTAGGTGGAGACAGAAGACCAGGTTCAGAGGGACCATCGCAAGGGTCCCTGCATAAACTCAAGTTGAGAAGGAACAACTATTGAGAGGAACTTCCCCCAAGGTCTCCGCATAAACTCATATTGAGAAGGAACCCCACCAAGGTGGCATTAGAAGCCTAAGTTGAGAGGGACCCCCGCAAGGGTCCCTGTAGAAACTCAAGTTGAGAAGGAAACTCTGTTGAGAGGGATTTACCCCAAGGTCTCCGTAGAAACTAACATTGTGAAGGAACTTCACTTAGATGGCGAAAGAAGCCCAGGTTGATAGGGACCACCGTAAGGATCCCTACAGAAACTCAAGTTGAGAAGGAACCTCTGTTGAGAGGGTCTTCCCCCAAGGTCTCCGCAGAAACTCATGTTGAGAAGGAACTTCACTTAGATGGAGGAAGAAGCCCAGGTTGAGAGGGAATACCGCAAGGGTCCCTACAGAAACTCAAGTTGAGAAGGAACCGCTGTTGAGAGAGACTTCCCCTAAGGTCTCCGCAAAAAGTCACGTTAAGAAGGAACCCCACCAAAGTGATAGCGGAAGCCTACGTTGAGAGGGCCTCCCATAAGGGTCCATGCAGAAACTCAAGTTAAGAAGGAACCTCTGTTGAGATGGACTTTCCCCAAGGTTTCCGTAGAAACTCATGTTGAGAAGGAACTTCACTTAGATGGAGGCAGAAGCCCGGGTTGAGAGGGACCACCATAAGGGTCCCTGCAGAAACTCAAGTTGAGAAGGAACCGATATTCAGAGGAACTTCCCCCAAGGTCTCCGCTTAAACTCATGTTGATAAGGAACCCCACCAAGGTGGAAGTAGAAGCCTACATTGAGAGGACCCCCCGTAAGGGTCCCTGCAAAAACTCAAGTTGAGTTAGAACCTCTGTTGAGAGGGACTTCCCCCAAGGTCTTCACAAAAACTCACGATTGAGAAGGAACTTCACTTAGATGGCGGCAGAAGCCCAGGTTGAGAAGGAATCCCCCCAGGTCCCTGCAGATATGACATTTGAGAAGGAACCCCCCCCCCCCAAGGTTTCCTAAACAGCAAAAATGATGTTTGAGAAGGAACCCCCACTAGGGTTCCTCAATAGTAAAAACTTACATCGGAGGAGGGACCCACAAGGTCCTCCCCCCTCAGCTCACAAAAAAACATGTTACGATGATGGGGTGTCTACCATAAGTAACCCCTCATCATGAAAAAGGAACAAAAGTACTAAGACTTATTTTCTTATACAGGTTGCCTGGTTGAGAAAGCAGGGCTCAAGTAGGCCAGTTGGGATCTCTTGGGAGTTTTGTCTTGGCGACTGAAGGACAAGGTATGTTGAGTAACCTCAACCACTTTGCACTATTGGATTGATAGAATACTAGTAGGAAGAGCCAGAAGTCACTCAAGACAACACATACTGCACAGTTGCTCATAAGTGAAGTGGTCAACCAAAGAGATGGCTGCTCAGAAGGAATAAACTCTTTACAAAAAATGACTTTTTTCAAAAGAGGGGGTCCTCGAGGTCCCTCTCAAGAAAAACAATGATTTTAGAGGAGAAGGGTCCTTAAGGTCTCCTCCCTCAAGATTTTCAAAGATTGCACCGAAAGTTACCGTTCTAAAAGATATTTACCAAATCAGATATTTTTGTCATCTAGCGTAGACATATTTTCTTTTTGACTATGGTTTGCACCAGGTGGCACCTGCCTGGGGGGACAGGCTTTTGCACACAGGTAGGGATAAATAGTACACTACAGACCTGGTCCCTCACCAACCCTCTAAGTTTTGGCGCCAAAAGTGCCAACCCATCCCTAGTGCCCAAGTATAAATAGGACCCTTGGGCAAGGTCAAGAAGATAGAAAAAACTCAATTGCAAAGTTACTCTGTCAAAATCACACCGGAACCTCTCTACTATTCTCTCCCTGCTCTCTCTCTAGTGCTAAGTGCCTTGTTCTTTCACTCATCACTAACAACCATCATTCTTAGGAGCTCTTCTTGAGAAAATTACTATTATTATTGAGTAAGTTCATCTTCTTGCAGGGAGGGAGTTACAGACTGAGCTCCATTTTTACCAAAAAGAGAAGGATTCATCAGAAGCTGCTCTAGAAGTTCTTGAGAACCTTGCAGACAACGTCCATTGGAGTGGGTCACGCCTCACCATTTCTAGTTATTCATAAACCTCAGTCTCACTAACCTCTTACAATACTATTGTTTCAAGAGACAGGGGTTTGAGTGTAGGCGTTATGGACTGAGGGCCTAACGGATTTCGATGTTCTGACAATGCTAGGTAGTAGTGTAATGGGGGGATTCGTTGTTTGGATTTCGCTTTGCGAGACGTCTCACGCATGAAACTTAGCGCATCTTTGGACGTGGGGAGATTTTTGGTCTTTAGTCCATGGGTCTGGTACCTCGGTTATTTTACAAGTATCTAGTTATAACTGTAAGTTAAAATTTATATTACGATATAAGGCCAGTGGGACCGGTAGTGCCATGAGAGAGCACTGGAAATTTTTTCTTCTTTTCACCGCAAGTAGAAGGGTGGATTTATGTTAATGAGAATTAAAATTTTAATTTATGGGTTGATTGAGAATACCCAAGTATGATAGCCACGCTGTGAATGCTAGGGCAACAGGATTTTGTGTATTACGTGTGAAACGTATGTGATGTTTACGTTAATATGCGTGGATTAATGGGTGTATGGGCGGACTGATTAGCTGAATTGAGTCGTCCGAGATAGGAGGACGTAGGAATAGATGTGTGGAATATATGCCTATGGAGCAGTTATAATAAAGCCGAAATGGTATGATGGATCGAATGTCATGTGAAAATGACGATAATCCAAGTATATGTGTGCAAGGAGAACTATCACACCCGAGATGGGTTGAATGACTGGGGAAAGACATGTATAGGATACCTCTTGATAAGAGAAGATCCAACTGTTTTGGGAAAGTTGAGCGGAGTCTTACTCAGTCAAATGATAAGGTTGGCTCGCGCATAAGTAGAATATTGATTACTACCACATGAAAATCACCCAAGAAGTGCATAATTTTACAGAATATGCATGGGTCACAGTTTTGGTATACCCCAGGAAAAGGGGAGTAAGATGTACCACGTAATGTGAAATATTAAGCGTGTGTATTGGTGTTGAGTGAGGCATAGTAAAGTTATCTCCAGGTGAACCACTCGTAGATGTAAAAAGGTTGGTTTGAGTCGATCGACCGAAATTTATTAATAAATTAGTGGTTCTAGTGACGGGATGGATAGGCATACTAATAGAGTTCATGGTTGGGAAAGAATGGAGTGAACCACAAACTATTTTGTGCGGGTTAATATAAGGACATAAATTTCCAATTGAGTCCCTGTATTGTTTTGACTTAATTCCGTGAACAAAACTGTGTTTGTAATATATCATAGGGAGATTTTTATTTTGTCATGATCCCACTTGGTCTATGACGTATTGAAAAAAATTGAAGACATTGCGGAAAAGATTTAAAGAATTTATCATGCCAAAGTTTAATTGGTGCAAGTTTATTCGTCTTTAAAGTTAATTGCATTTCGAGATCACTCAAGTACGAATGCGTATAATTAATGGTGCTCGAAATTATTTTTATAAAAGATAAGGATGTATTTTTATAAAGAAGAATATTTTAAAATGTTTTTAAAAGTGTTTTAAAGGTTTACACTACGTTTTATTCTGATATATTCGAAATAGAGTTTGACTAATTTGGATCTTTTTGTAAGAGACGTTTTAAACAAAAAGTCAAAGAACGTCCAACTGACGTCAGCTCGTTCAAACGACATAAGGATCTCGTTCGAATGAGATGCCTATGTTGCGCGAACGACCAGACATTATCGTTCGAATGACAAAATTTTCAAGGCGACACTTATTTGTTATTTAAAGCGTGTTTTTATCAGAGTTTTGTAAGTGTGCATTGTGGAAAATAGTATTCGAACCAGAAACTTGTTTGCACATGTTTTTCTAAGGTTTCAAAGCATAAACACATCCTTAGAAGTTTGCAAAGATCTGAGATATCATTCTTATATGTTTAAGTGATCTTGCTGCACCAAAGTTGTTTGTTCTACACATTGAGCATTAAGGGTTTTGCGTTGAAGAAAAGAGAAGGACTTCTTGTTCGACATCGTAGACGAATCAAATCCAATCGGTGGACACCAAGACATACGTGGACGCGTGTGTTGTGGAAAGGTATCGTGGAAGAAGGACTTTCTACTTGGGAACTGTGCGGGGAGTGGTTGAAGATCAGAAGAACGTCAAAACCCGCGGGGATCGAGTCGTTGAGTGAGTCTGTGTCTGTTCATTATAAATCCACATTCATAGTGATTGGCTGGCTTGGGCCGTCCGAGGTTGTTTTCCCGTTTTGTTTTTTTTCCTCGTACATCCAACATTGTGAGTAGTCTTTACTTTATTTTACTTGCTTTAATCACTAGATGAATGTTTAGGATTAATCAAGATAAAATCAGTTTAAAGTAAGGATTGGGTTTTCACAACTTGGTTTCGTGTATAATTAAAAGTTTAATAATTTTTGAAAAAAATTGGTTTTGTTTAAAACATACATATTGGGCACTTTCAAATTGGTATCAGAGCTAGAAAACATATTTTATTTGTTTTGTGATCCCGTGTGTTTGCAAAGATGAATTCTGGATATAATGAATTTTCTTGAACTCCTATTTTTGATGGAACTAATAACACTTATTGGAAGATGAGAATGAGATGTGCATTAAAATCTATTAATGAGCGTGTCTTGCTAGTAGTTGAGAAAGGTTGGACACCCCCTGTCACTATTATAGGTGAGGTCACTAGTTTAAAGCCTGTTAAGTCATGGACCAAAACTGAAAAAAGACTTGTATAATATAATTCTAAGGGTTTGGACGTTATTGTTTCACATGTCACACAAGAAGAATATAATAGAATTATGACTTGTGAAACATCAAAAGAGGCTTGGGATATTTTGTCACTCACTCAGGATGGCACTAGCATGGTTATGGCATCAAAACTTCAAAATCTCACAACACAGTTTGAGACCATTAGGATGATAGAGAGTGAGACTTTTGATGAGTTTTATGCTAGGTTGTTCAATATTTTCAACTCGTTATTTAACCTAGGTGAGAAAATTCTCGACAACCATGTCATTAAGAAAATCCTTAGGTTGTTTCCTAGTAGGTTTGATGCGAAAGTGACCATTTTAATCTCCTCGGGTAGGTTATAGTCGACAAAACTAGAAGAGATTGTAGGTGACTTACAAACCTATGAAATCGACATGATTACCTCCAAGCAAGTACCTAAGAAAGAAAAGGGTATTGCTTTGAAAACCCGAAAGGAGGAAATTAAATTTTCGGATTTCGATTCCGATTTCGATTTTGAGGATGTTGGTTTGTTGGCAACGAAATTTGAAAATTTTATTAAGTTTCAAAAGCAATCGAAAGATGCCAAGAAATTTGAAAAATTCAAGAACAACAAAGTAGATCCCACCTCTAAGGATAAGTTTGAGAAGCCTAAGAGAGATGAGTCGGATAAGTGTTTTCGGTGTGAGGGGTACGGTCACAAAGTTAAGGAGTGTCCCACTAGAAGAGGGAAAGCAACCCATTGTTTATAATGCCACCTTAAGTGATAGTGATCCAGAAGAGGGAGATAGTTCCCCCATTGATCTTAACTTTGTTGCGTTTATGGCATGTCATGTGAGAGATGACGATTCTCATGTGCATGACACTTCCGAGGAGGTTTTGAGTGTATCCCGAGTTAGTGAGTGTGAAGAGAGTGACGAGGAGGAGGTAGATGTGAAAGAGTTGCAAAATGCGTTTAATGAGTTGTATGCTGAAACAGTGAAGGTGAAAAAGGCTAACACAAAATTGTAAGATAAGTTGAATGAACGTGCCATAGAAAATAATGATAGTTTGATTGAGGATCTTAGGGCATGAGAGAAGAAGTTTAGGGAGAAACTAAAATTTATGGAGAAAGAGAGAGATAATATTCGTGGTTTGATGGAGTCCTTGAAAAAGGAGATTTTAGAGTTTGAGGAGTCTAGGCATTTGTTGGAGTCTAGGATTCACGAGTTAGAGGAGAGATTGAGAGACTCTTCTAGAGTCAAGTTTAATTTGGAGGCTAGGTCGGAGAAGTTAGATAAGATCCTAGACACTGTCCAAATTAAGGGAGATAGGGGAGGTATAGGTTTTAATGAGAGTGTTGTTCCTATTCCCCTCGAACGTGTGAGAAACACTAGGAAGGTTAGAAAAGGGTCCACATATAGGTAACCATTCCCACCATCTCTACACTTACTCGTTTTGTGGTAGGAAAGGTCACCTTGGGCATTATTGTTACGACCTTAGACAAGCTCCTAAGAAGTTTAGGAATAAAGTTGCCCCAGTTCCCCAAACCCCCATGCGTCGTTTTACACCTAATTGGGTTAGGAAATCGGATTTAGTGGCTTTAGGAATTAAACTTCATGATTCTCATTTGGGTGCACTTGATTCTTCCCATGCTAAATCTAAAGGATGATAGTGTTGCCATGTTTGTCATATGCTTGTTTGCTTCAAAATTTATTCATTATTAGTATAATGACATGTGTACCATTTTGTATTATAGTTTTTCATTTGCTTGAGTCCTATTGAAAAAATACAAAAAGATTTTGTTTTTGAGAAAAGTTTTGAAAAATCCAAAAATATTTTTTTTAAAACTTTTGAAAAACCAAAAATATTTTTCTTTTATTCAATTAAAAATATAAAATGCCAAAAATATTTTTGGTTTTTGTTTTGAGTTTACAGGTTCGATGTGGCATATTGGTGTGCTTGGACCCGCCCCCATCGTTTCATTATCCATGTGGCAAGGACATTTGGTCATTATTATCGATGCTTAGAATGATCTTAACCGTTGTTTATATGGGGTTGTTTCGAAGTTGATATGCATTTTGATTCGACTTTGTATATATGCCAACATTGCACACATGCACCAGTTGATATGGATGTTTGACTTCTCTTGCATATTTGAATTTGGTGAGGAGTTCTTATCTCAATCTTGTCATCTATGCGTAAGTAGACTTAAGGAGAAGTGTGCATGTAAGAACCGTTTCCTGTGAGGATTTGAATTGTAAAACTGATGAGTGATTCACGGGAAAGGGCTGCGAGAGTTCAAAATTAACTCGTCGTGAAAGCCACCGTTTAAAATAGCCCAAAAGAAAATGCAATATGAGAAGAAAAGGGCCAAATTAGTTTAGTTTATTCCAAAGAAAATATAATATTATTAAGGGAGTTTGGATGGATTGAAAATTTAAACGGGTTTGCACAACTAATCCTAATGTTGAAATATTACAATTTGAGGCTATTGTTTATAGAATCATCAAAATTCGGGATTTGTGTGCATGTAGTATGTTTAGTTCATTAAGCTCACACTTTAATTGTCATATGGCTATGATAAAGTTTTATGATTTATCACTATCAATTAGAGCTTCTTGATCGTTTTGATGTGTTGTAATTGTGACTCATTTGTTGTAGTTTCACTCCTATTCATACCATGTCCACGTTTAAGCACATCGGTACTATGTTTGCATGTAACTCACATTTTTAGTGTTTATGAGTTTTTGCGGTTTGTGTTAAAAGCCTACTTTTTTAACATTGTTTTGATGCTGTTAGGCCCTTACTGGAATTTTTTTGTGGAAATATTTTCACTGGGCAATAATATACAATATTTTTGGGAATCTGGAAAATTTTGGCAGGTCGCGAGAAGTCGTTCAAACGACATATCCATGTCGCGCGAATGATAGCTGTACTTTGTTCGAGTGACGCCCTCAACTCGTTTGAGCGATGTCCCTGGCTCGTTCGAATGACAGTCTGGGTCTCTTGCTTCTGATTGGTTTGCAGTCCACTGGTTTAAATTGATATATTTTTTGGTACTGCTGCAAGTGTTTCTGGACTGACTGGTTTATATGCAGGATTTATTAGTTTCAAATTGGATTTTTGCATATAGTCCGTTTATCACACCTGATTAGATTGCTATATTCTTTGTGTGATTCATTGGTTTACTAGCTACTGATTTTTCATTACTTGATCATATTTAGCTGGTTGTTTCTTGATTATCTAGCAATTTCACATTGATCCAATTTGGTTTATATACTCATGCTAAATACTTGGATTGGTTTATCTTTTCACCGAATTGTCTTTTCGAGGCAAAAAGGGGGAGGGATATATGTGATGTAGGGGGAGATTTGAGCATGTTTTGGTTTACATATGTTTACAAATTGATATCTCATATTAGTATTACACATTGGTATCATTTTGCTACTCAAATTGTTTAACAAATGATTTTTCAGAGATTATTCATATTGGTATCTATTATTGTTTGGTATCATTTGAATATATATATATTGGTTTCATTTGTTCCTCCATACTTCACTCGATATTTGTTTGTCTGTTTCATGTGTGTAGGTATGATTCAGAGATTCGAGATTTCAAGTCTACATCACATTCAGACAGTTCATGCTTACCGGTGTTACATATTCTAGTCTGTGTACTGTAATTTTTTATTTTGGGTTTATGGGATGGGATTTATGCGTTTACGGCTTGACGGCCCGGATTAGTAATTTCACTGGTTTAGTTTTGTCCCAGAATAGTCAAAGGGGGAAATTTGTAAGGACATAAATTTTCAATTGAGTCCTTGTATTGTTTTGACTTAATTTCGTGAACAAAACTGTGTTTGTAATATGTCATAGGGAGATTTTTATTTTGTCATCCCACTTGGTCTATGATGTATTGAAGAAAACTGAAGACGTTGTGGCAAAGATTGAAAGAATTTATCATGCCGAAGTTTAATTGGTGCAAGTTTATTCGTCTTCAAAGTTAATTGCATTCCGAGATCACTCAAGTATGAATGCGTATAATTAATGGTGCTCGGAATTGTTTTTATAAAAGATAAGGATGTATTTTTATAAAGAAAAATATTTTAAAATGTTTTTAAAAGTGTTTTAAAGGTTTACAATACATTTTATTCTGATATACTCGAAATAGAGTTTGACTAATTTGGATCTCTTTTGCAAGAGACGTTTTAAACAAAAAGTCAAAGAACGTCCAACTGACGTCAGCTCGTTCAAACGACATAAGGATCTCGTTCGAACGAGATGCCTATATCGCGCGAACGACCAAGCATTGTAGTTCGAACGGCCCACTTTTTGAGGCGTCGCTTATTTGTTATTTAAAGAGTGTTTTTATCATAGTTTCGTAAGTGTGCATTCTGAAAAATAGTATTCGAACCAGAAACTTGTTTACACATATTTTTCTAAGGTTTCAAAGATTAAACACATCCTTAGAAGTTTGACAAGATTCGAGATATCATGCTTATATGTTTAAGTGATCTTGCTTCACCAAAGTTGTTTGTTCTACACATTGAACATTAAGGGTTTAAGATGAAGAAAAGATAAGGACTTCTTGTTCGACATCGTAGATGAATCAAAGCCAATCGGTGGACACCGAGACATACGTGGATGAGTGTGTTGTGGACAGGTATCGTGGAAGAAGGACTTTTTACGTGGGGACTGTGAGAGGAATGGTTGATGATCAGAAGAGAGTCAAGACCCGTGGGGATCGAGTCGTTGAGTGAGTATGTGTCTGTTTATTATAAATCCACATTCATAGTGATTCTCTAGCTTGGGCCGTCGGAGGTTGTTTTGCCGTTTTGGTTTTTTTTCCTCGTACATCCAGCGTTGTGAGTATTCTTTACTTTATTTTACTTGCTTTAATCACTAGATGAATGTTTAGGATTAATCATCATAAAATCGATTTAAAGTAAGAATTGGCTTTTCACAACTTGGTTTGGTGCATAATTAAAAGTTGGATAATTTTCAGAGAAAATTGGTTTTGTTTAAAACACACATATTGGGCACTTTCAGTTTTGAACCTCGAAAGAGTTACTTTGCCAAGAATCAAAGTTTTAAGGACTGACATGAGTGGTTAGGTGTTATCGTGGTTTCTCTTATGAGGGGAGTTTTATGCTTTGGTAAATAAGGGAAGATGGTAGTTAGTGATGTGTGGCCTTCCATCAGTATTGAGATGATTGAGCCAGTGATGTGTAGTCTAATCTTATTGGGATATTGTTAGTAGAATCACAATGTGTTTGTGTTCCATTATCAAGGTGAGACCTTGTGAATGATGGATCATATCAGAATGAAATTATTTGAACAAACTTATCATTAAGCTGGGGCTATAGTGAGTAGGCCTTTAAATATGTGGGCTCCACCATCGGGTGTATAGTGAAGGCACTGAAATGTTTTCATGAAATAATTTTTGGTAGTAGAGAATGTCATGTGGTTAAAGATCCAAAATATTTGGGACCAGGTATATCCAAATTTCGGGGACGAAATTCCTTTGAAAGGGGATAAGTATGTAACACCCCCTACTTTTATCGGTATTTAAATTACACGAGTGATTGTAATTTAATAATTTGAGAAATAAAATGATAGGATTAAATATTAATTGAAAATAGTAAATTTAATATTTATATGTACTAGATTTACTTACAAGAATAAGTAATTGAGTTGAATTATTTTTATATCATGTCTTAGGCGGGCAAAAGCGACGAGTGGTATTATTTTATTTGGAACACACGTGTAGAGTTGTGTTGGGTTCAAAAAATAAATTTTTGATAAGTGACTCGTATGGTGATTTCGAGTACGCTGTTGATCCCGAATGGGCCGAAATAGTCAAAATGAAGTATCCGAGGGTAATGTTTGGGTTTCAGGGGCTTTTTGGACTAGTCGGGACTCGTATTTGTGTACACGAGTCATTTCACAATTGGGTATACACCCAATTTTGGGTTTAATAAGGGAAAAGCTTTATTTCCCCAATTAAAAGCCCTAAGAGAGAGAAAGAGAAGAAAGAAAATAAAGAGAGGAAGAAGAGGAACAAGATAGGGAGAAGAAGAAGAAAAGAGATCCGTCCAAGCTCCGACAGATTTTCGGGATGAAGTCGTTGAATTTATCCATCAAGGTAAGTGTTTAACTTGATTTAATAATTTATTTGTGTTTATAATTCATATTATAGTTGGTGAAAAACATGAATTTTTGGGTTGGATTTATGTGAGAAAATGGGTTTTTGTAAAATGATTTTATAGAAATTGGATGTGATATTCATACCATATGAAATTTGAAAAATTTAACCCCATATGATGTATAGAATCTTAATAAAGAAGTCTTAGATTAATTCATAGAAAATATATGATCATGAATGGTTCTTGTGAGGATTAAAGAAACCATGAAATTGAATTAAGATAAATTTTTTTAATCTGCCAAATATTTTGGCATGACATCAAACGCATGCCATTTTCTGTATGATTTGAATTAGATGCTCATTTACAGATGAAAATAAAGGTATGGAAGTTATATTTCTAATGAGCTTTTAATGAGGTCAATTGGACTTATGTAGAGTGCGTTATAGCTTTTTTAGTGAAATGTGTTTAAGGTGCCAGAATAGCTGAGTTACAAAATTTTTATAGACAATTCAAATGCATGCCATTTTCAGTTTACTTTGAATTAGACGATGGGATATAGATGAAAAGAAAGGTATGAATCGTAGCTTTATAATGATAATTTTAATGAGGTTCATTGGACTTCTGTAGCGTGAGTTATAGCTGTTTTAGTATTAGGTGTTTAATCTGTGAGAAATTAAAGTTATGAGACTTTATAACTTTAAGAGTTTAATGGGAAAAAGACCCTTGGGATTCGAATGGGAATTTCAGGTGGAATTAGGATACGAGCTATTTGTGATAAGCTTAATATTTAGAATAAAAAAATGTGATATTTATATTATAAGTAAGTGAATACTTATGGAATTAAATCGAATATGTATATTTGGGATTACAGGCTAATGATACGAGAGATAGGCATGGATATCCGAATTTGATGATATATATGTACGCATATAGAGATAGTATATATTAGGGGTGGAAATTCGTGTGCATCGTGTCATGTTTGGGTCGTGTCATGTCGGGTTCGTGTCAAGTATTAGTCAACCCTAACCCGACCCATTTAACTAATCGTGTCAGATGAGAAAACACTAACCCGACCTATTTATTATCGTGTCGTGTTCGGGTTGACCCGCATAACCCATTAAGTAAAATATAACATAATTTTTTTCTTCTCTCTTAACCAATCATACCAATCATAGGCCTACAATAACTTAAATTTAATTAATTTCAACTTCTTTCAACACATAAGTAGTTTATCATCTGATTCCCCATGAATTTTATAGCATGCCTTTCAAGATATAAAATTATCTAATATATTCTCCATAAAAAATGAGTTAAGCGGGTCTATTCGTGTCATTTTCGAGTTATACGTGTTTGACACTAACCCAACCCGTTTATTATTCGTGTTGGCGGGTCGTGTCATATTCGGGTTCGTGTCAAGAAATCGTCAAACCTAACCCGCTAACTTCGTGTCGAGTTAGTGTCGGGTTATCGTGTCGTGTCAAAAATTGCCACCCCTAGTATATATATGATATAATAATAAATATATCTGTGTGATAATGGTATATTTATGAGAAGCATACCCCTCTAATGCTATCATAGGAAGTTGCGCGGTGTGGGTGAGGCCCATGGCTTGAGGAGCAGGGAGCGTATAGTCCCCGGGTCATAGCGTCCATTTTATATTGTGTGATTTTTATCAGGGGTGAGACGTGGTGGGTATGTTTCGTTCTCATTTATGATGAGGAACTATGACCACTTCCCATACATTGTGATTTGGTTTTTACCAAGCCGGTGTGAGAGTCCAACTGCTGGTACCCAGGATGGTGTGTGAGTAATTCCCTGGAAGATGGTAGCATTGAGAGACTCCATCCATTGAGTTATAGCTCTGAGGGATGATTATTATACTTATATAGTGTGTGGTATATAAGTATGGATATACTTTATGTGTATAGTATATTGTATAAGTATATATGTATTTATTTATTTGAGATGTGAAACATATATATACGGACATAATAAATAATGAAATGTGAGATAAATTCTGGATCTTTTGGGAGTATAAAATCCGGAATAAAATAGGTGATATACATATATAAAGATCAGAATATTATATACGAGGTTGATAACACTAAAATGTGAAATAGTGTAAATAACTAGTGAAAGTTATTCATAATGTAAGGATGAATCATAAGTGAGATATTATAATGTATAAGTTCGGGCGATAGCTTAGAATATGTTATATTACGCAGGGTACGTGTTAGCGTATGGTGACTTGGGAGTGATGCTGAGAATGAAACATTTGAAATTTGAAACATTTGAGACTCCTATTTAATTTTCATTTAAGACTGATCACCCAGTATTTTATTAGGCGGTGTGTCACAGTCTGTTTGATTGATTTTTAAAAATGGTATCTTGAAAAGAATTGAGTAAAAAAATATATGATATATGTTTAGCTTTTGAGGATGTTATACTTGAAGATCAATGGGTTTTCACACTGAATACTAGTTATGCTGGTCATATCATAACACTATTGATTTTTAAAATCATCAAAATTCTTGGCTTGTGTGCATTGTGCTTGTTTATTCCTTAAGTTCATATATCTGTCACTTGGGGCTAAATCTTAGTTTAGTAATTTTTTTCATTCAAACAGAACTCCTTGGATATTTTTTCATGATTGGGTAATAATTTATTAACATCTAGTTCACGCCCCTTCACTTCATCCCGCATATTTATACACATCGATACTATGCTAGTGTGTCAAGCTTATGTTTTTCGTATCGTTTTGTGGTTGTTTTACCTTTATATATGTTCCTGCATGTCATTGGTATATTTTGCATATTTATACATATGTTATCATTTTGTTTTTAGTCTTTTCATTTGTATTTAATCCATGTTTGTCATGTTTTACACCTTTGAATCAAATTGGAATGCTATATGATCATATTGATATTTCTTGTTGCCTATTTACACTGGTACTTCATGTTTCATTGTGTATTCTAGTTGATATCATTTATTGCATCAATGTTGGTATTAACTGGTCATCGTTTGGATTATTTGTGTTTTCATTTCCATGTTATGTTTTGGTTCACTTTACACCATTGCATGATATTAGTTTTTCTTCCCTAATTTCACTTGGTATCATAGGTTCTCACTTTTGGAGGGAGATATGTTTTATGGGGGAGAAATTATTTATCATGCATTCTTACTTTGTCTATTTCTGACAAAAAAGGGGAGAAATGGTATATTTCACTTTAATGTTAGGATGAGATATTTATCTTGTACATGTGTGGGTGTGTGGGTGGGGGGGGGGGGGGGGGAGTCTTACCTTGGAAGGAATCGTTAGACGTAGGGGGAGTTTATTCTTATGTATCTTCATATTGTTATATGTTCAAGTTGTATTTGAAAGTGTGTTTAAGTGTGCAAGTTTGCAACATGCAATAAAGTTTAAAAGCGAGCAAAGTTATTCAAGGTTTATGAGTAAGTCAAGTTTGTAGTTTTTCTTTTCAGGGTTGAAGATTGATCCTTTTAGAGAGCTTGACAACCTAAAGATGTTTGTTTTATGTTTTGTCCCGGAATAGCCAATGGGGCATATGTGTAAGAATAAATTTATGATTGAGTAAATTTATAAGTATTAGCATAATTCCACATAAAAAAATTTGAGTTATAGGTTAGGCTTTGTGTTTGTTGACCTTTCAAGTCTATGACATGTTTGTTTGAAGATGTAGCGGCAAAGCTTTAGAGATTGAATATCGTGTCATGTTCCATGTCACGTTTCGCCTTTCTATTTTCGAGGATCTATAAGGTATGAATGCATATACATTTTGATCATTCAAATTTTATTCTGGTTCTTTATTTTTATAAATTATTTGGAGAAATTTTTAAAAGTTTTTTAAAAGAAAAACATTTTTCTTTATTTTAATGTCGTTCAAATGATTTTTCAAGTCTTGTTCAATTAAGTTTAACAATATGTTCAACCGAACTTCAAATAGACATCAAATGACATTTGTTAGTTCATAAAACTAATATCGTTCGAACGAACTCTTGTTTTCGTTTGAACGAGTTTTCTCAAAAAAATGTCTCCTCAAAAATGTGTTTTTTTTTTATATAAAAGGGTTCGGGCATTTGTTTTTAAAGAGACTTTTGGAGAAAATCATTTTCCAATTCATATCCAAAAGCTCCCAAATCCTTGTTTAATCCAAAGCTTTTAAGATCCAAGTTTCAATTGTTATGTGCTTTAAGATCTTATTTGTGGTCATCATAGTTTGTTTCTCTCATAATCTTGATAGAGAAAATTTTATAGTGGTGGATTCAATACTCGGTTTGCTATTTATACATGGTGGACTCCATGGTGTGGTGTTGCAGTGAATAAGCGATGGATTATGTGTTTCGATCAATCGATAGTTGCGGAGCCTGGATTGGTTGATACCGAGGCATGTGTGGACTCACACGTTATGACAGCTTCACGGGTTGACTCCTACATGTCACTATACCGAGGTAGAGAAAGGAAGAGCATCAATGTTTGCAAGGGCGTTGAGTCTGTGCTGTAAGTCTACTATCGTGTCCTTAAAATCCCATACAAAGTTAAATTTGCATTGTTGAATCATTCAAGTTTTTTTCTCGTTATGGGTTTCCCTCATACATTGGTGTGTTGTGGTTTGTTACTTTATTTTACTCTTGATCACACCTAAATGCATTTTTAGAACAAGATAAAATTTATTAAATCATTTATCACAACAATTGGTTTAAAATAAGTTCAAAGTTTTTATTTGGGATAACTTGTTCAAGTTTTATATTTCATTTGAAAAAAAAAATTGACTTTTGTTCTGACCATCCTTCGTATTGCCTAGAGACTTTTGTTAGGAGATCAAGTGTGGGAATAGTGTGACCTAAATACCTAGAGGGTGAAAGTCCCAGGGGGTTTCCTTTTCACCTCATGACTGATTATCCTTCCTAGTTAGCTGGAACCAAGGGTTAGGAGATGAAGTGTTGGAATAGCGTGACCCAAACACCTCAAGGGAGAAATCTCCTGAGAGTTTCCTAGTCACCTCACGACTAGTCATCCATTCTAATTAGTTAAAACCTAGGGTTAGGAGATAAAGTGTGGGAATAGAGTGACCCAAATACTTGGAGGGAAAAAGCTCTGGGTAGGTTCTTAATGACCTTATGACTGGTTATTTTTACAGCTTAGCTGGAACTGAGGGTTAGGATATTTAGTGTTGCAATAACTTGACCCGGACACTTAGAGGGAGAAATATCCAAGGGGTTTCCTAGTCATCTCATGACTGGTTATCCTTCCTGGTTAACGAGAATCGAGGGTTAGGAGATTAAGCATTCAAATAGCGTGATCCAAACACCTAGAGGGAGAAAGATACAGTGGGTTTTCTGGTCACCTCATAACTGGTTATGCATCTTGGTTAGCGAGAACTGAGGGTTAAGAGATTAAGTGGGAATAGTGTAACCCAAACACCTGGATAGAGAAATGTTCGAGGGGATTACTAGTCACCTCATAACTGGATATCCTTCTTGGTTAGTGGGAACCAAGGGTTAGGATATTAAGTGTGGGAATAGTGTGACCTAAACACCTGGAGGGAGAAAGATCTTGGGGATTTTCACCTCATGACTGGTTATCCTTCCTTGTTAGCTCAAACCAAAGGTTAGGAGATTTAGTGTAAGAATAGAGTAACCCAAACACCTGGAGGGAGAAAGATCCAGGAGGATTTCCTAGTCACTTAATGACAGAACATCCTTCCTAGTTAGCTGGAATTGAGGGTTTGGAGATTAAGTGTGGGAATAGAGTGAACCAAACACCTAGAGGGAGAAAGCTTTGGAGGGGTGTAGGGTATCATAATTTTTAACTTTGGTTGTTGTGCATATTCAGAACATTTTAACCCCTTTAGATTTTAGGTCATTTTAGGGACCAGACCTAGAATCATAGGGTTTCGATGGTGACTTTTATGGTATGGGATCACTTCACGACTTGTTATCCTTCATAGTTAGAGAGTACCGATGGTAAGGAGATTAAGTGTGAATGTATGGTTATTAACACAATGAAAGGGAGAAATCACCGATTGGGTGTAGGGTATCATGATTTTTGACATTGGTTTAGCAAAGATTCAAAACATTTAAGTCTCTTTCTATTTTAATTCGCTCTGGGGACAAGGCATAGAAACATAGGGCTTCAATGGTATCTATTGAGGTGTAATATCACCTCACAACTGGTTATCCTTTCTGGTTAGCGGGATTCGAGGGTAAGGAGATTAAGTGTGAATGTATGGTGATTAACACACCGAAACAGAGAAAGCTCTAGAGGGGGAC
Organism: Sambucus nigra; assembly: GCA_949130495.1. NCBI lineage: Eukaryota > Viridiplantae > Streptophyta > Magnoliopsida > Dipsacales > Adoxaceae > Sambucus > Sambucus nigra. The sequence continues at coordinate 624,655,086 of OX422210.1, read as the reverse complement.
AGGGTATCCCAATTTTGGACTTTGGTTTTAGAAAATATTCGGAACATTCCAAGCCCTTTTTATTTTAACTCATTTGGGGACTAGGCGTAGAGACACGTGGGTTTCACAACATCAATTAAGGAATAATATCGCCTTATGAATGGTTATCCTTCTTTGTTAGCAGGGAACTATGGCAAGGAGATGAAGTGTGAACATATGGTGATTAACATACCGAGAGGGAGAAGACTCAAGAGGGGTGCAGGGTATCCTTATTTTTTATTTTGGTTTTAGAAATGATTCGAAACGTTCCAACCCCTTTCTTTTTAAGGTCACTTTGGGATCAGACATATGAAGGTGGAGTTTCGATGACGTCTTGTTGAAATATGGGGTTTCCTATTTTAGGTCTCATAGGGGACCAAACTCATTTTAAAGTGAAAGGCTTCCTATTTTAGGTGACTTAGGGGAACGCATTAGTTTGGAGCACAAGTCTCTCCATTTTAGGTTGCGTAGGGGATCGAATTGGTTTTGAGGTGCGAGGCTTCCTATTTTAGGTCACTTAAGCGACCGAATGGGTTTTAAGTGCAAGGATCCCTATTTTAGTTCGCGTAGGGGACCGAGTTAATTTGGAGCATAGGGCACCCTATTTTAGGTCGCATAGGGGACCAAGTTGGCTTGAAGCACAGGGCTCCCTATTTTAAGTGTTGTAGGAGACTGACTTAGTTTGAGGCACAGGGATTACTATTTAAGGTCACATCGAAGATCGAGTGTTTTGAAGAATGGGACTTTATATTTAAGGTCACATAGGTTTGGATCATGGGGATCCTTAATTTAGGTCGCATAAGGTACCATGTTAGTTTGAAGCGCATGGCTGCCTATTTTTTGTCACATAAGGGACCGAATTAGTTTGAAGCACAAGGCTTCCTATTTTTGATCTCGTAGGGGACTGAGTTGTTTTAAGCATAAGACTTCATATTTAGAGTCACATAGGGAACTGAGATGGTTTGAAGCACAGGGCTTCCTACTTTAGGACACGTAGGGAAACAAGTTAATTTGAAACACGGGCCTTCCTATTTTAGGTCGCATAGGGGACCAAGTTATTTGAAGCGTCAGTCTTCCTATTTTAAGTCATGTAGGGGACCGAGTTAGTTTGAAGCGCAAGGCTTCCTATTTTAGGTCACATAGGGGACCGTGTTACTTTGAAGTGCAGTGATTCTTATTTGAGGTCACATAGGGAATCGAGTTATTTGAAGCCCAGGGCTTTCTATTTAAGGTCTCGCGGGGGACCAGATTATTTAAAGTGAAAGGCTTCCTATTTAAGGTCATAGGGTTTAGACCGTAGGGCTCCCTATTTTAGGTCACGTAGAGGACCAAGTTTCATGAAGAGTGGGGCTTCCTATTTTAGGTCGCATAAGGGGGCAAGTTGGTCTAGAGAGAAGGGCTTCCTATTTTAGGTCACGTAGGGGACCGAGTTAGTTTAGAGCGTACGTCTCCCTATTTTAGGTTGGGTAGGGGATCAAATTATATTTAAGCATAGGGATTACTATTTAAGGTCATATAGGGGGCTAATTATTTTGATGCATATAGCTTCCTATTTTAGTTCACATGTGGGGAATGAATTAGTTTAGAGCACAGGGCTCCTAATTTTAGGTCACATAGGGGACCGAGTTTGAGGAGGTAACTTCTTTGGTTTTTCTCAGGTGAAGATTTTAAATTTGTCTGCTCGGGTGGAGTTTTGAGTCTATCATGGGTTATGCATGGGATTAAAAGGATTTATTTTTCGACTATCTTAGGTAGGGTGAGACTTGGAGGGGTTTTTGGAAATGATTGGGGTTACTAGAGGAGTCTATGGTTCAAGTGAGAGGTTTGATAGAGTCCTTGTGCGAGATTGATTAGGGAATTCCGAAGTTTTATTGTGGTTTTCTTAGAGGATTTATAAGTTTTGGTTAAAATATTTGCCCATTCTATGTCCGAGGCTTTAAGTTAGGTGCTCAGGTTAGTGAGACTTTTTTTTAGGTTCGCTCAGGTAGTATACGAGGCTTAAGGGGTTTGCTCAGGCAATGCCTAAGGCTTAAGTGGATTGCTCAGGGATAAGTGATGCTTTTTAATTGTTTTCTCAGGCGGTGTCTGAGCTTTAAGTGAGGTTCTCAAGCGGTGTATGAGCCTTAAGTGAGGTGCTCATGATAGTGAGGCATTTGTTTGCTTAGGTGATGTCTGAGGCTTTGTAGTTGTTTGCTCAAGTGGTGTCTGAGGCTTTTTAGCAGTTTTTTCAGGTGGTGTCAGAGGATTTTCAGTGGTTTTCTCAGGTGGTGTATAAGTCTTAAGTGAGGTGCTCAATGTAGTGAGGATTTTATTTGTTAAGGTGGAGTCCGATTCATCAGAGAGGTTTGATCAGAGGAGGTTGAGAATTTTTAGTGGTTTACATAGGGGAGTCTGAGTCTTTGTAGTGGTTTTCAAAGGCATGTATGAGGCTTATGTGAGGTGCTTAGGGTGGTGAGGATTTTTTTCACTTTATTGTAGTCTGAGGCTTTACGTTGCCTTGCTTATATGGTGTATGAGGCTTTGGATAGGTTTTCTCAGAGGAGCATGAGGGTTTTTAGTGATTTTCTCATGTTGTTTCTGAGGCTTAAGTAGGGTTCTCAGGGATGAGTGAGGCTTTTGTCTAGGAATTTTCTTAAGTGGGGTCTGAGGATTTAGGGTGGTGCTTAATGCAAGTCTTCATTTTGGTTAGAGGCAATGGATTCCTATTATTGGGATATGGGTAATCACTGATTAATGCCTTCTAGATATTGTTTTGAGGGGAGGCAGTGTATTTAACATAATGGGAATGTAAAAGGTTGTTTCTCTTTAGGAGGATAATGGGCTTCTAATGTAAATTGAATTTTTGGGGCAGGCCATGAGATGATTGCTCTTCGAGAGTTTTTCATTTTTTCAATTGTATTAGGAATCATCGATCACTTATTTTAACACAAATATTACTTGTGTGATGTAGGATCAACATGGTCTTTTATTTTTGGGTTGAAATTAACGGTGAAGAGGATAAGTGGTTACCTGGAAATGCAAGGTAACTTGGAAGGCCTTTCCAGACTCTTACATTAATGTTATATTTTGAAAGTTTTCATATGATCATTCTCTGAGGTGAAATTATTCACTGTGATTTGAAGATTACTAGGATTGTAAATTTGATCACATGGTTTTCTTTCGGTTTAAAGGGGACTTTGGAAGAACTGGGGGTATATTTGATGGTATGATCGAGTCTTTGAGTGGACTGCCTTCATATCCCTTGAGGGGAATAAGGTTAAATGTATTTCCTAGGGCGTGGTGTCTTGTATTTCACCTTGACTGAATGTGCGCAGTGTATGATGTTTTTTGGGGTGTCTCTTGAAGGCTTTTATAGTGGAAAATTGAGGGGAGAGGAATGGCATTTCCTACTAGTCCTTGTAAGTTGCGGTCCGAGTGTATCAGTTTTTGTGTCATGATTTAAATAATGAGAACCCCATGGAGTTCTAACACATTATAGTTCCTTTTATTACATTTTTCCATTCATTAGATCACGTAAGGTCTCTCTCTCAATTAAGACACAACAACCATGTTTCTTGTGTTTAATGCTTGGTGTTTTACTGAGCCCAAAGTGATATTTTGGGTTGCCTACGTGTCTCATATTCAAATAAAATAATGTGTCTATATTTAAATGTATGCAATAAAATTATAGTGGAGAATCAAGTCCATGCAGTTCTATTTAATAAAATATTGAGGGGGGGGGGGGATCAAAATATATTAGTTGACTTCAAGCAAAAGGTTGGTAGCTCAAATGTACCTTTTAATGTAGGGATAGGAAAGTGTATGGTTGTCAACATTTATCTTCCCATCTCATTCATGTTTTGTTATTTTGTCCTGGCTAATAGTCTTTATGGAATTTGAAGCTTCGGTCATGTTTGTCTTTTTTTTAGGCCACTTTTCTTTTATGTATATTTTGCCTATTTTTTTCTCTTATTTCTTTTTTTCCATCCCCTCTTCTACTCCTATTTAAGACTTAGTTAGGGACAATGAATTTTTTGAATGGTCGAATTTAAAGGTATAAAAGAATGTGAACTTAGCGGGGTAAGCAAAGGTGGCTACCTTTCCAGTGTTTAGGTGAGACTATAGGCACCCTTTTATCATGTATGAACTTTCCTCTGAAAGTCTGAGAGGTATTTAGGTTATCCTTAAGGATTAGGTTAACCTCTTAGACCTCTAATGGATTTTTTTTATCGAATGTGATGGAGAAGTGACATTGGTTGGGGGAGGATCCCATACAAATATAATTGGGGTACTCTAGGATTTCTAAATTAATGGTCATTGTATCTCTCTCGATAGGAGTTATACAAACATTTTGATATTTGTTAAGATTTGGAGGTACTTTAAGAATCTTGGACTCATAGAGTCTCATTATTAGGTGTGTCGTTTAATTCATGTAGAATGTTTAATTCAACACACACATTACACAATATTAAGTACTGAGAACTATTAATTATCATGCAAATAAAGGGAGGAAATGCAACTTTAGAGAGCTCAAAGAAGTTCGTCTTTTAGGGGATATGGGGAGACTTAGGTTTTCAACCAATTAGACTTAAGAAGTTACTATTTTATTATGACACCCTATAATATTTAATAATAGATTAATATTGTCTAAATTATACAATAGAGGAATTTGAACAATTAAGTACCATTATAAGCATGCGTAAGACTAAATGTACAAAAGGAAAGGAAAATTTAATATAGAAAAGTAAAGTATACATGAACTGGTTTTCAACAAGCCACGGATCAACCACACAAATTTGACCATGGGGAAGAAGCAAGGAAGGTGTTATCGCCAGATTAAAAAAAGACCTACCCCAAGTAACGGTACTACCATGGTGTGCCAGATCTTAAGATCATGATTTATGATGCTGGAAGGAAGAGAAAAGGTGTTGCGAGTTCCCATTCTGCATGCATTTGGTTAGTTGGGAGAAGGAGAATGTCTCGAGTGAGGCACTGGAAGCTGCACGTATTGCATGCAACAAGTACATGACAAAGTTTTCTAGGAATAATGCATTCCACTTGAGGGCTAGGGTTCACCCATTCCATGTTTTATGTATAACAAAAGGCTCACGTGTGCTGGAGCTGATAGGATCTAGACTGGCATATGGGAGGATTTTCGTAAACCACTGAGTACATGTGCACATGTAAGCATTGGACATGTCCTCCTTCCGATCCGTTGCAAATACACAAACAACCATCATTCCCAAGAGGCCTTGCGTCATACCAAGTTCAGTTTCACGATCGCCAAAAGATCATTATCAATCGAAAGTGGGGATTTACCAATCTGAAGTGGAAATCAAAAAATCGTATCATTCCAGACGGTGTCAATGCAAAATTTCTTGGGTGCCATGTACCACTTACAAACCGTAACCCTAGACATGCCTTCATATATGCAGTTTCCTAAACATATATTTTGTTGGCCGACTTGAAGATATATGGGACCAAGAAATTTAGTTAACTGCTTCTAGTTTTGTTGAATGTGTCATTTGAGACCAAATACTTGTATTTTTTTGTTTTTCTTTTATGGATTTTAAGTTTCATTGAGTTTTCTTAAACTAGCATAATTATTAAAAAACTTGTTCCTTTTGATCGAAATCTGGATATGCTTTTATTATTAAAAAAATATCCATGAACTCTAATACCGTAATGCATGCCCTAGAATATCTATATAATAAACTATAACATAAAAGCCAACTCCCAAAACATAAAATTTATAAGTACTACGTATGACTCTCCATTATACACTAAGACCAAAAGAAATGATGATAAAATCTGGCGCGTAGGCCAGTGACACCTACATCCCAATGAGTATCAGCAATGAGAAGGATGAGTGACAACAACAAGATTTATCAAGGTTGCGGTGGGGGTGGCCTCGGTCCTAAAATGTTTAATCCACAACGTTAATAGCAAGTCAAAAGATAACAAAGGTATAAAAAAATGGAATAAATCATAACTATAAACATACCTCTAGCATTTTAGATCTCTTTTAGATTTATATATCCCACCCCACAATCCTTAATATTAAATGCGTCTGAATTTCCAAGCGCAATTCAATCCCATACTTAAGTTTCATCCCTCATAATGATTACAACTATAGTATTCACAGTAGTCATTACACTAAACAATTCCGAGTGTATAAAATAAATAAAACTGTCATAAATTATACAATCGTCACTTATTACATGAACCATAAAAGTAAGCTTTCACTTATGTCAGTCTAATCAACGAACGCCTATCCCTATTTCCCTTGAAGATCACTCGTGGGTACCAAGTATAGTCTTAGGTCATTCCAAACCTAAGACCAGAACATGAGCAAGGGATAAATTATCGCGTCTACCCATCACTCATATAGTCTACCATACACATTGTTATATAATGAAATCTCGCCATCAATCCATCTCGGATATGAGTACATAATCGTGTGACCCATATGAACAAGGCTTACTCGTCTACTCACCAAGGCGCCATTGCGGTTTGCATCGTACGTGCACCTATAATGGAAACCCCACTTAGTATGATATTACGAATACACACACGGTATGGATTACACACATGTAACATAACAAAAAAGATTCTCATAACACATAGAAATCTAAATAAAATTTATGAATCATTCACTTTAGTATTTTATAAATTTAGGTAAATAATGAATTGGTCGCATATTTTAAATCTATTAACCACCCTAACAACATGTTTTACTAACGTTAATTAAATCCAACAGCAACCCTAAATCATCCCCCAAATTAAGGATTTAAACCAATAACCCAAAGCTAAAAATGGTAAATAACTGTTATCACCAAACGATCAAACATCTGCTAGTTGATCGACCTCTATAGATATGCCTAAAAATTTCACTCAAGAAAACTCAAAACAAAACTCCATTAATGGGCCCAAAACCTCCATATAGTATTCATATAACATCTAAACAAAATAACCACGAATAAAACGTGATTATAACATCAAAATCCCGATTTCAATTCAAGATTTAATCATAAAACCAAATTCTTTATCAATAACCCTAGAAATTCAATATCAATCAATTTGATTTGAATATCTACATATTATGAATATATTTAGGGTTTTATGAAGGATTGATACTAAAAGTCAGTTCCTATACATAATCTAATAATTCTAAGTCTATTTAAATAAAAATCAACCAAATTAATACAAATTGACACTAATTTCTACTTAATTAGTTTAATTATGAATTTAATCAAATTAATTCGTATATCTAAATCACAATTAACATTTAGAGTTATATAGATAAGCATAATCTAAATCAAGGTCAATCATACAAATGTTCTAATTAAACTTGCCTTAAAATTTGATGTAGAGAAAATGCCAAAATCTTCTAGAGTTCTGTCTTCTACTTTGAGACTTATTCTCTCAAAGTTATGAGATCCCCAAATTATGTTTATGTGTTAAATTAACCTCCCAATGACTGATCAAAACCTCTTAAAAACGAAATTGGACTTGGGTCTAAAATAAGCCCTTAAGTAACTTGCCTGAATTAACCCTTAACAAATCTAAAAATCCTCCAATTCATTATACTAACCCAAAAGGCCCAAAATACCTTATTTTAAATCAAAAAAATAATATTTTAAATGTTACTAATTCTCATAAATCATGAAACTTTTAAATCAATATTAATAAATTCCACATATATACAATATTATCCACTTTAAGTTAAAAATCACTTAAATTAGTTTGGGTGTAACACGACATTATATTTTACTACTTCATTATCACTAGGACCCGAGGTCGACGGAATAATCCAAACAAGGAAACACAAAATATCGAATCCTGGACCAATTCATATTCTCCCACAATATGCATTACTTTGATTTTTTTAATGTTTTACCATGTCTTAATTTAAAATTTAATTATATTATACCTATATGAAAATTTACATACATAATGACATCACAAGTCACGAGCATGCAAATAATATTTATATAACTAAATAAAAATACGGGGTATTACATTCCTCCCCCATTAAGCAAGGAATTTCGTCCTCAAAATTCGAATATTATCTCATTGCAATAACTTTGGATGCCTCTCATTTGCATGTTCTCCTCTCCCTCCTAAGTGGACTCGTATTTATTATGATGTCCCCATTGAACCCTCATCGAGGGAATGACTTTCAATTGCAGAATCTATTCCTTGTGGTTAATAATATGACGTGTTATCTCCTCATAACTGGTGTCCTCTTGTACCTCAATTTCATTAAGAATGATATAGTAATATTCCTCCTCGTCCCTTAGAAATTTCCTCAAGATGGACACATGAAAGGAATCATGTACCCTCTGAAGATGATCAGGTAAGGCCAACACTGCACCAAATTAGGCGAGTGGTCATGAATTTGGGCCATGACCAGACCCATGGGTCACAGATCAGATATGTGACCAAAATAGGTGTGACCCAAATCACGGGTCATAGACCTAGTCCCTGACTAAAAGATATGATCATGGACCATAGTGTGAAACTGTATATGCACTACAAAAAAATGTCAAATTTTCACTTTTGATCTGGCCAGCCTTGTCACGGTCATTGATCGTGACAAAAAAATACGCATTTTTTATCACAGTTAATGATTGTGAAAAGGAGTTGTCATGGTAAATGACCGTGACAACTTTGCCAGTAAAAAAAAACTACCTTTTTTTTTTCCTACCGTTTCCATACTTTCCTTTTTTCCCTCTCTCGCGCGGCTACTCTCTCCCTCTCTTCTGTCAAAGGTACATTCTTCTTTCCCTTTCTCTTTCCATTATGTGTGTGTATATGTATATGAGTGTGTAGATGTGTATATATATGTACGTTTTTCTCTCCCTCTCCTTATTTTTTATGTGTGCTGGTGTGTGGGTGCGTGCATATGGGTGGGTGTGGGGGGGGGGGGGGGGGGAGGGGGAAGTGTGTGTGCGTGTGTGTATGCTAGGGTATGTGCGCGTGTGTGTGGGAGGGGGCAAGCGGCAAGGTCAGGGGGGACGAGTTTGCCTCGGACCCCTAAAATCTCTTGTTATTATTGATATTATAAATATTTTTTATAGAATGAAATTAATTTGACATTATAAATATTGTTTGTGTATTCTTATTTAGGTTAGAAATTGGTTAGAAATTGTTAATGTTAATTAGGTGTTATTATTTAGGGCTTGAAGCTAATTAGTCTTATGTATTTAATTTCTTATGTTGTTGGAAATTAATTAATTGAGTAGATGAATTAGAAGGAGTACGAGATATACATTTGTTGATTTTTTCTTGCTGTTGGATTATATTGGACGGATGTGGTTGGATATGGAAGTTAGTTGTTTAATTTTTTTAAATTCTTAATTTAATTCACACTAATATTCCTTGGATTATTATTTTGTCTTAATTTGTTAATTTTGGAAATGGCACGACCACTGGATTATTGTCCAAATGGGGGGGAGGGGTCAACTTTATTTTTAAAATTACTTTGTGTCACGACCCGTTCGAGAGTTGCACGACCATAGGCTTATGATAATTAAATGAAACATACTTGAAATTACATATAGTGCGCATAGATATTAGCCTTCTAGTTCTTATGAGTACGCCTTAAATAGACCTTAGACCCGGTCGAGTGTCATTACCCCTGTAATGAGATCTCTCGAATTGTCTCGTTTGGACAGTTTGTGACTGCATAGTTTCTATATAATAATATTCTTAGTGTCTTACACTTATTACTTTTGGAGGAAGTTCTGCAGTCATATCTTAATGTTCTATGGGTACATACTGTATGATGCGATGTTAAGTGTTATTTCAATTGATAAATTGAAATAACACTCACACTTGCGAATCTACATCGTGTACTTGGAGAACTATGGGGATATGCTACTGATTATTCCTTAAATTGGAACAATGTGCATGAACTGTTAAGTATATTACAGATATATGCGGTCTTGAATGGGATAGGACCACTCACCCTTTAGAGGAGATGGAGGAATTAGGAATTAATATTATAAATTGAATTTTAATTTCATTTTTAAATTAAAATTGAATTTGAATGCACGAATAAATTTACCCATAGAACCTAGCCTTCTAATTGTTATGTGTATGCATTCAATAGGTGTTATACTAATGGGAGCTAAATATTCACACTTTTATTTATGTTATTATACCCATAATAGGTGATTGTTTGTAGTAGTTATGATGGAATATCCTAAATAGAAAGAGTGGATGGGTGAGACAAATAGAGTAGGGGATGTGTTTCTCATAAATGCTAATGAATTTGTGAAATATGCAAAGAGATGCCATGATAATGAAGAGTTTTGTGTCCATATGCCAGGTGTAAGAATTGTAAGGTGTTTGAGTGGAAAACAGTTGAACTACATGTATTAAGATCAGGTATGCAAGATAGTTATTAAATTTGGATTTTTCACGGAGAACCGAAAGTTCCTTTTGTCCCCGAGAAACCTTCATAACAACCTTCAACACATACGATAGATGTACAAGGGGAGGATGATAATGTAGATCATAAATTGATATTGGTATTGGTATAAATTGATATTGATATTGGTATTGGTATTGGTATTGGTATTGGTATTGGTATTGGTATTGGTATTGGTATTGGTATTGGTATTGGTATTGGTATTGGTATTGGTATGTATTGTTATTTTCATATTTGAGCATCAATTCAAATTTCAGATACATCTTTGTACTACTACTAATATTTTTTTTTCCGAAAATGACTTCATCAGGAAGCGGTAGCGGAGGCAATGAGGACTCCTTAAAAAGTAGGCCCCCAAAATGGGGCAAATTAGGGGTCGTCATAGAGAATAAGATGACATTATTAGCTAGAGTGCTAGAGTTATTGGAGGCGATTGTCAGCCTAGGGTACACTGATTCGAGACTGCATAGTTTCTGTATAATAATATTCTTAGTGTCTTAAACTTGTTACTTTTGGAGGAAGTTCTCCAGTCATATCTTAATGTTCTATGGGTATATACTAGATGATATGATGTTAAGTGTTATTGCAATTGATAAACTAAAATAGCACTCACACTTGCGAATCTACATCATGTACTTCGAGAACTATAGGGATATGCTTCTGAATTTTCCTCTAATTAGAACAATGTGCATGAACTGTTAAGTATATTACAGATATATGCGGTCTTGAATGGGATAGGAACACCAACCTTTAGAGGAGATGGAGGAATTAGGAATTAATATTATGAATTGAATTTTAATTTCAATTTCAAATTAAAATTGAATTTGAATGCACGAATAAATTTACCCATTGAACCTAGCCTTCTAATTGTTCTGCGTATGCATTCAACAGGTGTTTATACTAACGGGAGCTAAATATTCACACTTTTGTTTATGCTATTATATATCCATAATAGGTGATTGTTTTTAGTAGTTATGATGGGATATCCCAAATACAAAGAGTGGATGGGTGAGACAAATAGATTAGGGGATGTGTTTCGCATAGATGCTAATGAATTTGTGAAATATGCAAAGAGATGCCATGATAATGAAGAGTTTCATGTTCGCGTGTCAGGTGTAAGAATTGTAAGGTGTTTGAGTGGAAAATAGTTGAACTTTAAGATCGGGTATGCAAGATAGTTATCGAATTTGGGTTTTTCACGGAGAACCGAAAGTTCCTTTTGTCCCCGATCAACCTTCACAACATCCTTCAACACGTAGGATAGATGTAAAAGGGGAGGATGACAATGTATATCATAAATTGATATTGGTATTGGTATAAATTGATATTGATATTGGTATTGGTATGTATTGTTATTTTCAGATTTGAACATTAATTCAAATTTCATATACATCTTTGTACTACTAATAATATTTTTTTTCAAAAATGACTTCATCAGGAAGCGATAGTGGAGGCAATGAGGACTCCTCGAACAGTAGGCCCCCAAAATGGGGCAAATTAGGGGCCGTCATCAAGAATAAGATGACATTATTAGCTAGAGCGCCAGAGTTATTGAAGGCGATTATCGGCCCAAGGTACACTGATTGGAGGACCGTGCATATTTACCTCAAGATGAACATCTGGAGGGGGGGCACTACAGGTTGAATATTTAATATTTATAGTTATAGTTATAGTCATATTTATAACTGTAATAATTACTTATAGGATTGTTTATAATTAGTGTTCTAAAAAATGCGCCTAGGTGTGAGGCTTTTTAGATACGCCATGTTTTGGCCCTAGGCGTGGAGTCGTGGACTAAGACATGGTCAACTGTGGTCAACAGTTTTTGGGAAAAGGAATTAAAAATGCGTTTTTTTAAAGTTTAAAGCCCCTTAAGAAAAGTTTTTTTTCCCGTGTAAACCAAAACGACGTCGTCTTGGTATTTTTTAAACAAAAAAAAAAATAACCCGCGCTAGACTAAAGTTGTGAACTTCTAAAACTAATCTCTCATTTCACCCCAAAAAATGCCGTTCTTCACAATCTCTCAGCCCTGTTTCTTCACGATCGCCGTTCTTCACGATTTCTCAGCCTGTTTTCTTCTCAGTTCACGATCGCCGTTTTTCTTGGCTTCACAACGCCCTGTCTTTTGTTGATGGAACTCACTCAGGTAAGGGTTTAAAGAATTTATTTGGATCCTAATTTGTTCAGTTCAACATAATTAGTTTGTTTGTTTTATGGAAAACTTCGTGCGTTTTTGCAATGTGTAATTTGTTTAGTTCAACATAAGCATTTAGCAACCCCTAATTCGTTTGTTTGAATTTTATTTTTGAGCTTGAAATTTTTTTATAATATGTAATTTAATTAGTTTATGAGCTTGCAATTTTTTTTTAATGTGTAATTCGTATGCTAGACCTGTTTATATGCTAAATAAAACAAGACCTTCTTGTATTAACTGTACAAAATGTACTGCTTGTATTAACCGTACAAACTCTGCAATGGATGCTAAAGGTTTGGCTTCTATGCTAGACCTTCCTGTATGTGTAATGTGTAATTCATATGCTAACTGTACAAATTGTTTTGAATTGTGTAATTCATTAATTGTACTGCATTAGCTGAATTTTTTGTACTGCATTTTTTGTAATTTAATTTGTAATGTGTAATTTTTTGTAATGTGTAATTCATTAACTATACAAAATGTAATGTGCAATCGGTTTTTGTAATATGTAATGTATTAACTGTACAAGCTTTATTTTAGCAATTTTTTCGTAATTTGTAACGCATTAACTGTACAAACTCCGTTTTGATTGACTACTTTGTTATTTAATTAATTTATTTAATTGATTACTTTTTAATGCATTAAATGTAAAAACTATGTTTAGAGACCTTCAAGAGACCATTGGGCCACTCCCGAGTTTGGGAGTTGGCTTTGGGTCAAACGATCTCGAAAACGCTCGTCGGTTCTTTGGATGGGAGATTTTCGGACGAAAATGGATCGTTCGTTCGAACGGTGAGTAGTAATCGTTCACGAGGTATACCATTGGAAAGGTTATGCGAGGTAATTCGATATTATAAATATCTTCTCTTGGTTCAAAAAGTTGACTTTGGTCAATCGGGTCTCGAACGCCCAGTGGCCTTTCGGAGTAAAACGGGTCGTCCGTCCGTAACGTAAGGTCGATTCGTGCACAGGGCAAACATTTGGACAGGGTATTTAGTTCCCTTTAAATATTCATTCAGTCTCATCTGAGATGAAGAGTTGACCTTGGTCAAACAGAGTCCGGGAGCACCTCGTGTCCTCCGAATTAATGTTTGGGGGGAAACATATTGTTTGTCTGAATGGTTACACCGTTTTATGCACGGGGTGGACCATTGGAGAGGGGTTTTAGTGACCTTCGAAGATTCAAAGGGATTTTTCTATGATCGATTTTTGATCGATTTTAGTGACCAATGGCCTTTTGATCGATTTTAATGACCAATAGCATAACGATTCAATGGGTTTTAGTGACCAATGGCCTTTTGATCGATTTTTATTGGTAAAATGGTCCCTTAGTTCGAATCGTTATGCCAATTTTCACACGGGGTAGACCATTGGAAAGGGAATTCAGATACTTAGGACAATCATTAAGATTTCTCTCTATCGATAGATTTGATCGGAGTCAAAAGGGGATCAAGAGAGCTCGATGGCTCTAGATTAGTACTAGAAGTATAACTATGGTTTGTAGCAAATTGAGGAGGTGTTATGGTCCTAAGGAGAGACATAGGGGGTCCTAGAATGTGGTGTTTACCAATCCCCTCTACAGTTGATCTTGGAACTAGTGACTGTCGTCGAATAAACACCACATCATGTTTTGGAAATAGGTCGATTTCGAGGACCTAAGGGACGAGGATGCCCGATTTAGAGGGTCGAGGTCGATTCTGAGGACCTAAGGAAATGCTGGGGGTAGCTGATTCTATAGGCTCATGTTAATTCTGACGACCTAGGGTGTAATACCCCGTCTACTACCAAGATCCTGTAACTTCCACAGCAGCTACAACACGTCATCTGAATGGAACTCCTATGTTTGGTGTCCCTGTGGCTAGGCACCTAAAAGGTTTTTACAATACAAAAATAGATTTGGAGGAAAACGGGTCAGAGCTCGATGTGAAAACAGTTTAAAAGTTTAACAAGTGTTTAAATTACAATTAAACATCACATATTATAAACAGGTTAGTTGCGTACTCTCACATGAGTTTCTTACCTCTCAACTACTATGCACGCCTAACGTATGCCTTAACCCATACTAGTTATGCCACTATCTAACTAGTTTGTATCACTTCTACCTTCGCAGTCTAACATAGAGTAATTACACGTAACCCCCAAGTAAGCCATATCTATAACCCAGGTTCAGATTCATTAAATTACTTATCTCAAGACTTAATTGATTTCTCATTCTTACCCGTTTAAAATATCTTAGTTATTCACATCTATTAAGCAACACAACTGACAATCTCAAGTACATAAATACACATCCATAGTAATATCTCATACTAAATTAAGGCGCCCCACAAGGATAGAACCTACGATGCCCTCATACTATGCTATCGAATCCCGGTACATCACGTACGTGAGGATCACAAGTTTTGAATCACTCAGGAACCGTCTAAATACAAATCACACATATTGGAGGCGAACATAGTTCGCATACCAATGGGTCACGCACATACCTACGCTCCCAAGGTCAACAGACTTATCCATTCAGCGATAAGCCCTTCCAAGCCCTATGTTCTGAGGTATAGATCTAAAGTCCCCCCGAAGGTTACATCGAGACCAGACTATCCTCTTACGAACGACCTTCCTTGATGGCAAGTATGGTAGGTATGTTATACACACAATGATCCATATACTAGAAAATCACACAACCAATATACATACAATTTCAATATAGTTATACTCCTCTCCTATATATTAGGTCTCACCCACAATATTTACGTTCCGAATATTCTTCGTAATATTTATTTAACGTGACAAGTCTCGTCATACAAATTCGGGTACCTATACCTATCCCAAGTGAATACTAGGTCTCCCAATTGTTCCTAAGGTTATCTCAACAAATATAAAATCCCTTAAATTATATTTTATTCCACTTCCAGTCCCACAATCAAAAGATCTCAAACCGTCCTCACTCGATAACCGTTTGTAATTATAATGCTCAATCCCATAAGTTATAACATTCTTGAATAATACTAAGACCCTACTAACTTTATTTAAGTCCCACAATATTATATTAATCTCCCTAATAACCAACATCGGCTTTGGAATAATCATTAAACCTTAAAGAGAAACAATTGTCAAAACTCAGAAGGGATCGATCGATCGAAGAAAAGGGGTCGATCGATCGACATTCTTGAGTCGATCGATCGACCAAGCAGGTATCAGCCCAGAAATTCTTAACAGTTACGGGTTCTCCACTTTTTACACCTCAAAACTCTTCATTATAACGTCCAAAACTCACAACTAAATATACTAATCAACCTACTAACATGTTTACATCATTCCCCACGTTTTAGATTCATCAAATCAACCTATAACATTAATTACTTAAATCAAAATACCCAATTTTCATATAAAAACCTAGTTTTCCTTTTTCTTCAAGAACATCACATAATTTAATCGAATTTCATAATTCTCTACTCATAAGTCATAAATTCGTGGTTGTTATCATCTCCAACAATTACTACATGTAAGTCTTATCCAGATTATGATTTTAAACCTTTCAAATCCATTCAATTTTCATTTTTCATGATAAATCTTCAAATCTTTAAAAACATGTAAACTATATGCTTTGAATCTTTGCAAGATAAATCACTTGCCTGAAAAAAATTGCTTCTGATTCGTTGATGATGTTTAGGGCTGGTCCTCCTCCTTTCTCCGGACACAATTCCGACGAAAATGGTGGTGGTGGGTGGTGGTTTTTGGTTTGGAAACCCTTTGGCAACTTC
The DNA here is from genome assembly GCA_949130495.1 of Sambucus nigra. Classification (NCBI taxonomy): domain Eukaryota; kingdom Viridiplantae; phylum Streptophyta; class Magnoliopsida; order Dipsacales; family Adoxaceae; genus Sambucus; species Sambucus nigra. The sequence continues at coordinate 624,638,696 of OX422210.1, read as the reverse complement.
CCTCTAACTCAGGTAGCCCACTCTCTTGTTTTTGGCTAATAATGGCCCTAATGGATTTTCTAATAATATATAAATAAACTCTAAAATTCGTGGATCTTAATTCCTTAATTTTTAAAACTACCAAAATACCATTCCGGGTTGTCGGTCAGCCCTAAAAGTGTTTCGGGACCCAAACTAAACCCTAGACTAGTGTTTTCTGACTATCTCAAACCTTCCAGACATGTTGGTGCACTCAAAAAGCTCACACGTTTGACATAAAAATATTTTTAAATCCATTAAATTGTCCTGACACGACTGACACGCACATCGTCCCAACTAAATTACCGAAACTGCCCTATTTTCAACTCACAACATTTTTAATAAATTCAATGATCACATATTACCATAATCACTCAGTAATATTCAACAACATATTAATGACCAAATACTAACTCTCGTCTCGCTAGCATTTAAATCCGAATTAATTTTTCAATTAATAAATTTTCCAATTAATTATCCCAAATTAATTTAATAAATCCTATAATTAAAAACAATTCCATTTCATTAACCTCATAATTAAAAGCCATAAAAATACGGGGTATTACATACTCCCCCTTAATAACGGAATTTTGTCCCGAAATTGGAAAAGTAAGGCATACTTGGAAAAATGAGGTGTCCTCCAGTACTCAAAACAAAATATAAAGAAAGGCCCAATCAATAATGCCTTCACTCCAGAACAAGCTTGTTTAACAGTGTTGATACTTTATTAGATTACACTTCAATAAATGCACGTCATGTTGTGTTCTTACTAAACAACATTCGAATAAAAATAGCCTATACATCATTGGCCGCATTATCTCAATATTATTGTGAGCCCGCACCTCACTACACATTAACTCCCGCGTTTATCAAAACACCAAACTCCCATCCTCGAAGAAATCAATAACACATCTGACTACTCCTGCCCATTCTTTGAATCTCTGTTCCCAACGTTGTGACTTTTACACAAGGGAACACCACTTCAGACGGTTGGTGTTACATAAAACATTTGTAAGCACCTCGTCAACTATAAATAGATACGGGTGCTTTCCCCCAACTCTACCATTAGGTAAAATCTTCCCCATATTACTACAATATACCTCACTTACTAGTTATACTCGATTTGTAATTGAAAAGATCGCAATGAATCCAATTTTTTTTTATACAATCCACCAGTCTTCAATCACCTAGGCCTACACCTTGGGCTATAGGTGATACAACCCTCAGAACGAAGCATTATTTCCACTACTTCTTGCTACCCTAGATTGAAGGTGGATTTCGGGGATCTCCTATTGGTTCTGAATAATACTGCGTAGGACCATGTACCGGCGTGTTCACTATCTAATAGTGTAAATCACCTAATATAACCATTTTTCTCATTCTGGACAACCTGTCCCACATATTCGAAGGAACTCATTACTTATCTATAAGTTGGAAACCCCTCAAGGAAAGTTACCAACGTGACTCTTCCATCCCTGGAATCGTCGGCTTGATACACAATTATCTGGTTGATCATCTAACCCCAACCGTTCTACTACTTACTACACCTCTTTCAATGCCGACTTTCACGTATAATTCTTCCCGTTAAGTGATACTTAATGATCTTCTTCTCTCGGCATATACCAAAAGTTTCGACCCTTACACTTTTAACCACTTTGTGCACATCTGGACTCTTTATACCTTCTTGACATCCTCATTCTATTTACTCTTGACCCTCAACATTCGATTGGTCGGAACTCGACTCCAAATTGTCCATGATAGTTAAATATATGCCTTCTCAAGAGATACCCCCTTATTAAATGGCTTTCCACTACCTTTTCACCAAATTCGGACGTGCTACACTGATTACACATGATATTTATTAACACCTTTTCTTACGATGTTTAATCCCATAAGTAATAATCTTACCCATCTATGTCCTTTCTTTCGGCGATTACTACATTAGCAAACCAAGATGTCTACACCTCTTATAACCCAATCATACGATTTTTAAACATTATATATGCTTCATACGTATTCCAAACTCTTTATTGCCGCTGTATTTACAACGTGGCTATACCACTTGGGCGTTCTCAATCACTTCTGAATTTGAAATCCTAAATCCTTCTTAACCTCAATGCATCCTTCAATCCGAACAAAAACCAAAATTATCAGTATTTCTTCCTAACAATTGGCTCTTCTGGCCTTATATCGTAAATTTACTCCTTGTTAACTTCCAGTTATAACTACTTACTTCCATAACGATCGAGGTATCCAATTTATGGATGAGTGGTCAAACATCTCCCTACTACCAACCTTATGCTAAGTTTCAAGCGTGGGATGTCTCGCAAAGCGAAATCCAAATAAGGAACCCCCCTGATACACTACTACCTAACATTATCGGTCATTGGGATCCGTTACACCCTCAGTCCATAACATGTACCCCTATATTCCCATCTCTTACCATCAAAGTTACATCTCCTTCCGCAATGACACTCAAACAAGGAACTCCTTACGAAAGACACTTTCTCTTGACATTGATGGTAATCACATTTCATATACATCATGTAATTATAATTGAGGCTCTCAAAATCCCGTCCCCAGACACACAACTATGGGTTTAAACTTCCAAATCTCTAAGGGTGATAAAACAATGCACTCTTCTTATTACGACATCCTGAGCGTTAATTATAATAACCAGTTAAACCTTTTCGCTGACTAGTAAACCAATTACATACGAATCATATCAATTAAATCCCTACGCATACTGGGATTAAATGTCCGAGACCATTATACCTTTTTGAAATCAAAACAATATATATATATACACATATATACAAAAGTACAATTATGATCCCGACCCTCTCACAGGTGGGGCCTTGCCAGAACGAAACATGCTACCCCAAGGTAATAACCCCGATAAACTTGCAATACTAGCACACTATCGGTATAATCATATATAAAACCATAATTAGGATAACATCATACTCGTATAACACAACACTAAAACAAGTAATTTCAATAAAGTATATATCGCTATCAATATACTCATCCATTCTCCATGGATGACAATAAAGGTAATCCCACACTATCAGGGAAGAATATTCTCATAAATAATAAATTTTCGGCACTCACTAAACTCGACTCTCAAACAAAAATAACAATAATAACAATTGTAACAAATCGTTCATATCACAAACAACATGAAACATCATCTGAGGGTATAACTCATACTTCTATCCTGACAATCGTCCTGGCTGCTCAAATGGTTCCTGGACTTAACACACCTGCCGTACCAAATCGAATACTTCAATAACTGTTGCCTTTGCTAGGAACAATACCTTGATCCCTACACTTGCATCGGTAAACATTTATAATGCACGGGTTTCACTCCCCACAAAATACATCTACACATACTCCACTTATCTTCGGTCACACTGACCATGTTAAGGTGGTCCTTCTCTCGGACGTTGGTAGTCTCGGCTCTGATGACTACCTCCATTATTCCCTTAGCTTGGTGGACCAAAGGAACACGCTAATATTTTCCACATCTCTTACTGAAATCACCATCGCTCGATAATAATTCAGCTATCCGAATCATTTTAACGGGTTCTCTATTGGTTCTTTCCCTTGTGGTGCTTCTCCAATACCATTTTCCCAGTCTTACTCTATAGAAATTCCTCGATTCTTGCATCTCTCCACCCAAGGAAGCGTTTACCTCCACATTAACACTACGCGACATTATTACCATCTGCATTGACCGTCCAAGCGAAATTCCGCAGAAGATCTAACAATTCTTCTTGTATGTAAATTCTCCCTTTAATATCCTCTTCTCCATTTCACCTACTTCACTCGGTGTAAGGTTCGCTACATAATTAAATTTATTCTCATAAAGCGACCTATGTTCGGCCCTCTTGTGTGAGTTCAGAATAACATTCGCCTTTCACCCTGAACATCTATTGAAGGAACTTATGGTCAAGCCATACGTGTACGCCTTCTCTCGATGTCACAATTCTCTTCTAAGTGTGGTGATTGTCTCTCACCATTGAAACTCCGCTCTCACGAGCCAAGAAAAATTTACCCTAAATTTTCACTCCCAATGGGACATACCCCGACGTATGTCCAATCCTTTGGATATATTACGTTCATTTGGCTAGCACACGCCATCTCCACATTTCGAGTATTTCCACAGCTGGTTCCCTTTAATGTTTCACCTAACTCTTTCTCTCCCATTCCAACCTTGTTGGGTGAGACTAATTTGACCCCATCTTCTACTATAGTTGTGCCTGGAAGTCACAAGTCGTTCCTTGGCCGTCTGTACTATCCAAGACTTCTATGCCATAACATGGGTGACTTCACTACGATCATCCTTCTTTAATAAATTTAATAACCTCAACTGATCCTTGCCTCCTGGCGTCCGGCCCACAATCTTCGCCTAACGTATTGCATTGTTCGGCACCCGAACACACCCGAATGTAAATACAATTCACCATCATATATATCATAGCAGGAGAATGAAATCTCACCAAAGAAATCAACAATCCTAAACATAGGGCTCCATATCAAAGAAAGCTATGCTGGAAGAATAATAAGCCGCACAGATCCTAAAGGGCACTAGAACCTGATGATCTAATACCACCTGTAACACCCCGTTTAATTAAATACCGGGTAGCTACTCCTTTATCAAAATAATACATAATATCCAGTTGGTTCAGTCTTAGAATCATTTTTGAAAAACATTAAATTAATTACTAGCCACCTAATATTTAAAAAGAGAGATGTAAAATTTTATTAATTAATACAACAATTAAACAAGAATTTAATTAATAACCCATCAATCGCATAACCAAACTCATAAAAATGCTCATCGAGAAGAAATCAAATAAGTCTGGAGTAAACACTCCAATAATAAAGATGCCAGAGTAAATAAATGTCACAATACAAGAGTCTGAATAAATAATGAACCAAAAATTGAAATACTGCAAGTCTACAACTACAACCTCTAAATAAGATTGGGCGACATGCCCTAACTGATACGAATGACTCTGAAAGAATCAAGGATAAAATGAGATCGTCTACTACCAAGATCCTGTAACTTCCACAATAGCTACAACACGTCATCTGAATGGAACTCCTATGCTTGGCGTCCCTGTGGCTAGGCACATAAAAGGTTTTTACAATACAAAAATAGATTTGGAGGAAAACGGGTCAGAGCCCGATGTGAAAACAGTTTAAAAGTTTAGCAAGTATTTGAATTACAATTAAACATCACATATTATAAACACGTTAGTTGCATACTCTCACATGAGTTTCTTACCTCTCAACTACTGTGCACGCCTAACGTATGCCTTTAACCCATCCTAGTTATGCCACTATCTAACTAGTTTGTATCACTTATGCCTTCGCATTCTAACATAGAGTAATTACACGTAACACCAAAGTAAGCCATATCTATAACCCAGGTTCAGATTCATTAAATTACTTATCACAAGATTTAGTTGATTTCTCATTCTTACCCGTTCAAAATATCTTAGTTATTCACATCTATTAAGCAACACAACTGACAATCTCAAGTACATGAATACACATCCATACTAATATCTCATACTAAGTTAAGGCACCCTCGGTACATCACGTACGTGAGGATCACAAGTTCCGAATCACTCAGGAACCGTCTAAATACAAATCACACCTATAGGAGGCAAACATAGTCTGCATACCCATGGGTCACGCACATGCCTACGCTCACAAGGTCAGCAGACTTATCCATTCAGCGAGAATCCCTTCCAATCCCTATGTTATGAGGTATAGGTCTAAAGTCCCCCCGAAGGTCACATCGAGACCAGACTATCCTCTTATGAACGACCTCCCGTGATAGCAACTATGGTAGGTATGTTATACACACAATAATCCATATACTAGAAAATCACACAACCAGTATATATACAATTTCAATATATGTATACTCCTCCCCTATATATTAGGTCTCACCCACAATATTTACGTTCCGGATATTCTATGTAATATTTATTTAACGCGATAAGTCTCATCATACGAATTTGGGTACCTATACCTATCCCAAGTGAATACTAGGTCTCCCAATTGTTCCTAAGGTTATCTCAGCAAATATAAAATCCCTTAAATTATCTTTTATTCCACTTTCAGTCCCACAATCAAAAGATCTCAAATAGTCCTCACTCGATAACCGTTCGTAATTATAATTCTCAATCCCATAAGTTATAACATTCTTGAATAATACTAAGACCCTACTGACTTTACTTAAATCTCACAATATTATATTAATCTCCCTAATAACCAACATCGGCTTTGGAATAATCATTAAACCTTAAAGAGAAACAATTGTCAAAACTCAAAAGGGATCAATCGATCAAAGAAAAGGGGTCGATCGATCGTTGGTTCGATCGATCGACATTCTTGAGTCGATCGATCGACCAAGATGGTATCAACCCTGTAAGGACAATTTGTCCATCTTTATGTATATGTTATGTCATACGCCGTTACAAGATTGTTGGTTGAAAAGATCACATCGTCATCAACAAAATCCGAAGATCAAAAGAAGAATTTGGGAATCAGACCTGGCCGGACCGATCCGGTCCAGAAAAAGAACCGATCCGGTTTACCGGACCGATCCGACCATCTACCGGACCGATCCGTTTTGTCAGACTCCAGTAGCCACCGGATCCATAGCGAACCGATGAAGGCAAAAGTCCCGGACCGATCCGATGCCATCCAGACCGATCCGGTTTCAGAAAAAGAACCGATCCGACTTACCCGGACCGATCCGCCTAATCGACCGGACCGATCCGGTGAGGATAATCACTGCCAGATCGTGCAGCCGATTTTGAAGGGTTTCGATCCCTTATTTAAACCACGATCAGCAGTTGGTTTTCACAAGACTTATACACGATTTTCAGAGCATATCAACCCTAAAGTCTTCACCTATTGAGTCCTATGATTCTAGGTTTTTAGATTCACACATCTTCCATATCTATGTGAATCAAAGTTTGGTAACCCAAGAACACCATTACTGTTGTTCAACCCTTGTGAAGTGGACCGTTTCTTCCTCTTCATTGCAGCCCTACTGGACAGGGATAGTTCCAGCCGCAAGCCCTACTGGAAAGGGATTTTCTTCCAGCCGCGACTACAGAATCCGATACCCGAGGGTAATTCTTAGTCAACCTGTATTTCATTGTAATCCTATTGTAAACCGTATTTTACAAATTATAGTGATATACAAATGGTTTTGCCCCTGTGGGGGATTTTTCCTTAAACTTTGTGTGTTGAATATCTTGTGCATGATTTCATATTGTTTCAATCACACCTAGTTGCATGCTTAGGGTTAATTTGGGTTAAAATTGGTGTTTATTATATTATTTCTTATTTGAACGCAAGCGCCAACTCTTTCAAATTGGTATCAGAGCAGGTTACGCTAATCTATCGCGTATTCCTTTTTCCGCAAAATTTTTCTAAAGATATCAATTTTTGAAATAAATTGATTTTTGAAAAGAGCGTGTTCAAATGGAGAAGTCATATTATAAAATGCCTATTTTTGACGGGTCGAATTATGCCTATTGGAAAGCCCGTATGAGGTCGGCTTTAAAAGCCATTGATGAACGTGTCTGGATTTTGGTTGAACGAGGATGGACTCCTCCAACCATGACTGTTGATAATGTGACCAACTTGAAACCTGACATCACTTGGACTGATGATGAATTTAAATGGTCGTCTTTTAACTCTAAAGGTCTAAGTGCTATTTCTGGGTCTGTCACTCCTGATGAGTTCAAACGCATAATGACGTGCACCACGTCAAAAGAAGCATGGGATATTTTGCAACTTACCCATGAAGGAACTAATGCTGTTAAAGAGTCAAAATTGCAAAATTTAACAACTCAATTTGAAACCATCACCATGCATGAAAATGAATGTTTTGATGAATTTTATGCTAGGCTCTCTGACATTGTTAATACTAGCTATAATCTTGGTGAACATATTCCAAATGCTAGGGTTGTTAAAAAGATTCTTCGTTCCCTTCCTAAGCGCTTTATACCTAAAGTCACTGTGCTGAATTCCTTGGGTAATTTAAATACTCTAAAATTGGAAGAACTGGTAGGAGATTTACAAACTTATGAAATAGACATGTTTCCCAAATCTGCCAAGCCAAAAGATAAGGGGATTGCCCTTAAAGCCCAAGAGAGAAAAAGTGAGGGGTCGGCAAGAAAGAGAGTCGAGTCGTCTAGAAAGATAGAAACTTCTGATTCTGAATGTGAGTTTGACCTAGATGATTTGGCACTTTTTGCTAAAAACTTCAAGAAAATTCTGAAATTTAAGAAAAATGGGAATTTCAAAGATAAAAAGAATTTTCAGAAAAATAAGTTTGAAAAGAAAGACTTTAAAGAACCCCCTAAAGACAGTGAGAGGTGTTTTGAGTGCGACGGTAAGGGACACAGAGCGTTTGAGTGTGCCACTCGTCTGAATAGGGAAAAGGGTAAAGCTGTCCTAAACGCTACCCTTAGTGACGACAGTGAGGTCGAGTCGGTGGACTCGGGAGATGAGTCACCGCATGAGCGTAACTTCACCGCGTTCATGGCTAGTCATGTGAGTACTCCTAGTGCATCTCACGACGATGAGGATGCTACTTCACAGGGACACCTCGACAGCGAAAGCGAAGAGAGTGAGGGAGAGGAGGAAGGTAGTGAGGACGAGAGTAGCCTTCAACGCGCCTACGCCGAGTTATATGATGAGTCCTTCAAAACTAAAAAACGTAACAAGGCGTTAGTTCTTAGGATCACCGCGTTAGAAGAAGAGTTAGTAAAGATGAGAGAGAGAGAGTCCTCCACCTGCACCGCTATGAAAGAGAGAGAGTCTGCCTGGGTTAGTAAAGAAAATTTGCTTAAAGAGAGAGAGTGCAGTTTTGATAAAGAGAAAGCGGACTTGACTAAACAAGTGGCTAGTCTTACGAGTGAGCTCCATTCCTCTCTGGAGACTCGAAAGAAACTTGAATCCCTTGTTGCTCAGCTTACTCATGACGTTGAGAGAGCTAGGAAAGTCAAGGTACAAATCGAGGACAGATCTGGGAAGATGGGAAAGATGCTCCTCGGTCCCGCTTTAGGTTTTGGTGACCGGCATGGAATAGGTTTTGATGGTGCCTCCACGTCTCAAATTGCACCCGGACCAATTCCTGAGTTTACTACGACTCCTTATGGCCGTCATAAAAAACCAAGAAGAAGAATTCGACCAAGAAAAGCAAACCAAGGTTCTCCTAATATTGTGCCCTTTTGCTCCCATTGCAAAAGAAATGGACACCTTAGGGATGATTGCTATAAGTTGGGTCGGACACGACGTACGGTTGCTCCACCACTTCAGACTGATGAGTTTGCCAGTCTGAGAGAGCGTGTTGAGTTTCTAGCCGCCACATCACAGAGCTTGATGGAGGAATTCCGACGGATGACCTTACCATCAATGAATGCGCCCCGCATTCCGGCTAAAACCAACAACAACAAGGGAATACTAAAAGGTACCTACTCTTGGGTTCCTAAGAAAGAGAAAAAGGCCCTTGTTGTCCATGTCGCTCTCAAAGCCCACAATACCTCACAGTGGTATTTTGACAGTGGTTGCTCCAGACATATGACAGGTGATACCTCATATTTTACCCATCTTGAGGATTATAATGATGGGAGAGTCACCTTTGGAGATGGTAGCAAATCTAGCATAGTAGGACGAGGTACAGTAGAGTTACCAGGATTTCCAAAGCTAGAGAACGTGCTGTACGTCAAAGGTTTGAAAGCAAACCTTATTAGCATCAGCCAGCTGTGCGACGATGACTTTGCAGTGAAGTTTGACCGGAAAACTTGTAAGGTCTATGATCAAGCCGGTAAACTATTAGTGCAAGGGGTAAGGACAGAAGATAACTGTTATGGGACTGAGCCCAAATCCTCACTTGTCTGCAACAGCGCCACGATCACTCCTATGGATCTGTGGCACCAACGTCTAGGTCATGTGAACGTCAGAGACTTATCTCGTTTAGTCAAAAAGGACCTAGTACGTGGCTTACCTTCACTTGGAAAGCCAACTTCCATGATTTGTGGACCCTGTCAGTTGGGAAAACAAATCCGTAGCCCGCATAGGAAGTTGAATTCCATTACCACCTCCCGTGCTCTTGAGTTGATTCACATGGATCTTATGGGTCCTACTCGCACGGAGAGTCTAGGTGGTAAGAGATACATTCTCGTGATGGTAGACGATTTCTCCAGATACTCCATTGTAGGTTTTCTAAGAGAGAAATCTGATGCTGTAGAATTTTTAACGACTAAGTGCCGTGTCCTGCAAAATCAACACGGGGTCACTATTAACAGAATACGTAGTGACAACGGCACTGAATTTAAGGAAGCAAAGGTGGATTTGTACTGTGATAGCCTTGGGATCAAACATGAGTTCTCTGCTGTGAGAACTCCTCAGCAAAATGGGATTGTTGAGAGGAAAAATAGAACGATCCAAGAAATGGCTAGATCTATGCTTCTAGGTCGTAAAATTTCTAGGAGATTTTGGGCAGAGGCAGTGTCTACTGCATGCCACACGGTGAATAGGGTCTATCTGCGCCCACACACACTTAAGACGCCTTATGAATTGTGGACAGGCAAGAAACCCAACCTGGCTTATTTCCGTGTCTTTGGGAGTAAATGCTACATCCTACGGGATAGAGAGCAATTAGGAAAGTTTGACTCCCGGAGCGACGAGGGAATATTGCTAGGATATTCATCGGACAGTAGAGCGTACCGGGTTTTTAACCTGAAGAGCTCTAAGGTTATGGAATCAATAAACGTCACTGTGCAAGATGACGAACCTCCGACGGTTATTGATCCCAACCTTCAGTGTGAGGATGAGAACAATTCTGACAGTGATTTACCTGTTCCTCTCCCACACTCTGTGGACCCTATTCCTGTGTTAGGGGACACACCTGCCTGGGTTCGCAAGAGTCATGACCCTTCTGCCATTGTTGGTGATCCCACTCTAGGGGTCAAGACTCGTGCTCAGCTAGAGAACGTTGTTAGCCATCTTTGCTACACGTCCAAAGTCGAGCCCAAGAATCACAAGGAAGCACTCAAAGATGAACACTGGATATCTGCTATGCAGGATGAGTTGCTTCAGTTTAAGAAGAACAATGTCTGGGAACTTGTCCCCCGACCTAGTGATACTAATGTTATTGGTACCCGGTGGATTTTCAAGAATAAAATGGATGAAAATGGTACCATAATCAGAAATAAGGCTAGGTTGGTCGCTCAAGGCTACACACAGATAGAGGGTGTAGACTTTGGAGAGACATTTGCTCCTGTTGCAAGGCTTGAGTCCGTCCGCTTACTACTCGCCATCGCATGTCATCTGCACTTCAAGGTATATCAGATGGATGTCAAGAGTGCCTTTCTGAATGGCATTCTACAGGAAGAGGTTTATGTGGAACAACCAAAAGGGTTTGAAGACCCTAAGCACCCTGAACACGTCTACTATCTGAGGAAAGCCTTGTATGGTTTGAAGCAAGCACCCCGTGCTTGGTACGAGAGGCTTACTTCCTATCTCTTAGCCCGTGGCTTCAAGAGAGGGGGAGTTGATATGACGTTGTTCGTCAGGAGAGATGACGGTGCTATCTTGGTTGCCCAAGTCTATGTGGACGACATAGTCTTTGGATCCACATGCTCCCAGCATGCTCACCACTTTGAGGAGGAGATGAAAAGTGAGTTTGAGATGAGCATGGTAGGTGAGCTTACATTCTTTCTTGGTCTCCAGGTTCGTCAGCTAGAGGATGGGATGTTCATCTCCCAATCCAAGTATGCTAGAGACCTAGTAAAGAAATTTGGTTTAGACTCCGCTAAGCATGCTCGTACACCTATGAGTACCACTACCAAGCTTAGTAAGGACACTTCAGGCAAGGACGTAGAGCAAACCTTGTATCGGAGTATGATAGGCAGTCTTCTCTACTTGACTGCTAGTCGTCCCGACATTGCCTTTAGTGTTGGAGTCTGTGCGCGTTATCAGGCGTCTCCCAAAGAGTCACACTTACTCGCTCTAAAACGTATTATCAAATACGTGAGTGGGACTCTCTCCTACGGTATTTGGTATTCCTTTGATACCGATGACCGTTTGTCCGCCTATTCGGATGCCGATTGGGCTGGGGACGTAGATGGTTGTAGGAGCACTTCTGGTGGGTGTTTCTACTTTGGTTCTGCTCTTGTCTCTTGGTTGAGCAAGAAGCAAAACTCCATCTCTTTGTCCACTGCGGAGGCTGAGTACATCGCCGCCGGGAGTTGTTGCACGCAACTCATGTGGATGAAGCAAATGTTGGAGGATTATGGGATTTCACAGGACACCATGACCATTTCCTGTGATAACACGAGCGCGATACACATATCCCGCAATCCTGTCCAACATTCGCGCACAAAGCACATCAGGTTACGCGAGCACTTTATACGTCAGTTAGTTGAAGAGAAAGTCGTAACCCTGAGTTTTGTTCCTACCGACCGTCAGTTAGCCGATATTTTCACGAAACCTTTAGATGCCCTTAGATTTGAGAGTCTTAGGAAGTCTTTGGGGATTTGCACTGTTGACTGAGATTTTGGTCTATGTCTAGAATAGGATGCTTCTTCATGTTCATATCATATGCTTCCTATTACTAGTCTGTTTATATGTACCATAGCTTTCTTGTACAGCTTTTATGTATTTGTTTCTTATTCTTAGAAAAATACAAAAAGATTTTTTTTGAAAAAATTTTGAGAAAAGCACAAAAAGATTTTATTTTGATAAAATTTTTTGAAAAATTCAAAAAGAGATTTGCCTTTTATGGATGAGCATTTAAGATAGCCAAGTCACAACTTCATTTCATATATCCATGTGACTGTTTGATAGAGATTTGAGAGGCTACATCATTTCATCCATGTGCTTAACATTGATTGGAGTCCTTGAGATGTAATTAGTGATATTTCCTACATGCTTGACTCCTATATCCTTTATTGCACACATGCACGGCTATATTTGATTATTGCACTTGTCAATCTCATGTTGGCTTGAGTGTCTCCATCTCAATCCTGTCTATACAATGTATAAAATGCAATAAAACTTGACAAGATTGGATTGCATGTAAAAACCGTTTGGTGAGACTGTGCGCATATTTTCATAACGGGGAGGGGCTGCGAAAGTTGATTCTTATCCTTTGCGCAAAAGCCACCGTTAAAAGGGACCTAAAAAATGGAGGAATTTTAATATCCGAGGTCCTAAGAGGTTAAAAGAGCCCGAAAAAAATTGAAAGGCAATAAAAAGCAATACATGCCAAATATGGGCCATTTAGATTTCACCATCAATTCTCCAAAGTTTGAGAATTTTGTATACCTCTATTCAAAATATAAATCTGAGGGAGTTTGGAGATTGAAAAACGGGTTTGCACTTCCTTGAAAGTCCTGAAAACGCATGAAAATCATTTTGGACGTTATTGGTGTAGAAATCACTTTGAGCTTTGATTTGTAGATTTGATAGTCAATGTCATATATTTCCAATCTTTTACACCAAAGGAAGCATTTGAGTTCATTCGTTAGGAATATCCAATATTCATCGTGCACATATGTCATGTTTGTATGCTTTGATTTTCCTATCGAATTTTGATCACACCCATTCTTGTACGCTATCACCGACTTGGTTGTTTTATGTTCATTCATGGTGTGATTTTATGCCTTGTGACATCCCGGTACTTGATTGCTTGATTTATGTCTCTCATTTGTCTATTTGGGGACATCATAAAAAGGGGGAGAATGAATTATCTGATTATGGGGGAGTTTTTGAAATTCTGAAAATATCATCTTACATATATATGCTTATGTTTATCTCATTTCAAAACTCGATACGTCACTTGGTATTTTGCTTTATCTCATGTGTGTAGGCACTATCTTGATGATCTCTGAATTGCACACCCTGATGAGAAAAGCGTGAAGATTCCTGAAGAATTGAAGAACAAACGATGCAGTCTTATTCATATGTATCTTTCCAGTTTTGGGTTCATGGAAGGGTAGATTTGTATAGGAAATTTCATATTTGATAATTCGGATTTTTTATGTTTGTTCCGGCATAGACATAGGGGGAGATTTGTAAGGACAATTTGTCCATCTTTATGTATATGTTATGTCATACGCCGTTACAAGATTGTTGGTTGAAAAGATCACATCGTCATCAACAAAATCCGAAGATCAAAAGAAGAATTTGGGAATCAGACCTGGCCGGACCGATCCGGTCCAGAAAAAGAACCGATCCGGTTTACCGGACCGATCCGACCATCTACCGGACCGATCCGTTTTGTCAGACTCCAGTAGCCACCGGATCCATAGCGAACCGATGAAGGCAAAAGTCCCGGACCGATCCGATGCCATCCAGACCGATCCGGTTTCAGAAAAAGAACCGATCCGACTTACCCGGACCGATCCGCCTAATCGACCGGACCGATCCGGTGAGGATAATCACTGCCAGATCGTGCAGCCGATTTTGAAGGGTTTCGATCCCTTATTTAAACCACGATCAGCAGTTGGTTTTCACAAGACTTATACACGATTTTCAGAGCATATCAACCCTAAAGTCTTCACCTATTGAGTCCTATGATTCTAGGTTTTTAGATTCACACATCTTCCATATCTATGTGAATCAAAGTTTGGTAACCCAAGAACACCATTACTGTTGTTCAACCCTTGTGAAGTGGACCGTTTCTTCCTCTTCATTGCAGCCCTACTGGACAGGGATAGTTCCAGCCGCAAGCCCTACTGGAAAGGGATTTTCTTCCAGCCGCGACTACAGAATCCGATACCCGAGGGTAATTCTTAGTCAACCTGTATTTCATTGTAATCCTATTGTAAACCGTATTTTACAAATTATAGTGATATACAAATGGTTTTGCCCCTGTGGGGGATTTTTCCTTAAACTTTGTGTGTTGAATATCTTGTGCATGATTTCATATTGTTTCAATCACACCTAGTTGCATGCTTAGGGTTAATTTGGGTTAAAATTGGTGTTTATTATATTATTTCTTATTTGAACGCAAGCGCCAACTCTTTCAAACCCAGAAATTCTTAACAATTGGAATTCTCCACTTTTTACACCTCAAACTCTTCATTATAACGTCCAAAACGCACAACTAAATATACTAATCATCCTACTAACATGTTTACATCATTCCCCACGTTTTAGATTCATCAAATTAACCTATAACATCAATTACTTAAATCAAAATACCCAATTTTCATATAAAAACCTAGTTTTCCTTTTTCTTCAAGAACATCACATAATTCAATCAAATGTCATAATTCTTTACCCATAAATCATAAATCTGTGGTTTTTATCATCTTCAACAATTACTACATGCAAGTCCTATCCAGATTATGATTTTAAACCTTTCAAATCCATTCAATTTTCATTTTTCATGATAAATCTTCAAATCTATAAAAACATGTAAACTATATGCTTTGAATCTTTGCAAGGTAAATCAATTGCCTGAAAAACGTTGCTTCTGATTCGTTGATGATGTTTAGGGCTGGTCCTCCTCCTTTTTCCAACCACAATTTCGACGAAAATGGTGGTGGTGGGTGGTGGTTTTTGATTTGGAAACCCTTTGGCAACTTCCCTCTAACTCATGTAGCCCACTCTCTTGTTTTTGGCTGATAATGGCCCTAATGGATTTTCTAATAATATATAAATAAACTCTAAAATTTTTGGGTCTTAATTCCTTAATTTTTAAGATTACCAAAATACCCTTTCGGGTTGCCGGTTAGGCCTAAAAGTGCCCCGGGACCCAAACTAAACTCCGGCTAGTGTTTTTGGACTATCTCGAACCATACGAACACATTGGCGCACTCAAAAATCTCATACATATGAAAAATATTTTTAAATCCATTAAATTGTCCTGACATGACTGACACGCGCGTCGTCCCAACTAAATTATCAAAACTGCCGTATTTTCAACTCACGACATTTTTAATAAATTCAATGATCACATATTACCATAATCACTCAGTAATATTCAACAACATATTAATAACCAAATACTAACTCTCGTCTCGCTAGCATTTAAATCCGAATTAATTTTCCAATTAATAAATTTTCCAATTAATTATCCCAAATTAATTTAATAAATCCCATAATTAAAAACAATTCCGTATCATTAACCTCATAATTAAAAGCCATAAAAATACGGGGTATTACATAGGGTAGGGAGCGACCAATTCTGCGGGCCGAGGTTAATTCTGTGGATTGAAGTAGGAGTGTGATCAATTACGGGGGTCAAAGGCAATTCTGAGGGCTTTAGTAGAGTGTGACCAATTCTAAGGGTCAAAGTCAATTCTGATGGATTTAGCAGAGTGTGACCAATTCTAAGGGTCAAAGCCATTTCTAGGGGCTTTAAGTAGAAGTGACCAATTATGTGTTTCGAGGTCAATTTTGAGGACCTTAAGTAAGAGTGACCAAATTTGAGGGTCGAAGACAATTTTGAGGGATTAAGTAGAGTGTGACCAATTCTGAAGGTCCAAGATAATTTTTAGGGCTTGACTAGGGACGACCAGTTCTGAGGGTCGAAGCCAATTCTAAAGTCTTAAGTATAGATGACCAATTCTGAGGGTCGAAGTCAATTATGAGGGTCGAAGCTAATTATGAGGGCTTCAGTAGGGATGATCAATTCTAAGGGTCAAAGCCAATTTTGAAGGCTTAAGTAGAGATCACCGATTATGAAAGTCAAATCCAATTTTGAGGGCATGAGTAGAGATGAACAATTTTTAGGGTCGAAGCCAATTTTGAGGTCTTAAGTAGGTTGTGGGTATAGTTTTCTTGGGAAAGTTTAGAGACTCCACTATGGAAAAAATATTAATCCGAGTATTAGGTGTATCCCGCTGGGGAATTTTTTATTTCTCCGGTGTTCCTTGGAGACGTTGATGGGGAGATATCCAATTGGATTTGGGAATTCCTCTACAGAAGTAATTTTTGGGAGAAAATGGTTATTAATCCGGTTGGGGTTTTAAGAGGTTTGAAAAAATATTATTTTTCTTGGCGAAAAAGGTTTTAAATTCATTGAGTAATTTTAGGAATTTTCTAGGGATTTTTCGGCATTTTAGGGGGGAATTTTTGTACAAAATTTTAGGGAGGTGTCGACTGGCAAGGTATAGGGGTTCCAAACGGTAGTGGCACGGTTTTTTAGGCTATTTCAAGCAGGTGAAGCGATAGTTCCAATTAGTATGTGGTCAGGGACTACCGATCGTCATGTCCCTTAGCCTCCTATAAAAAAGGGAGAAATTTCTTCATTTTTCACAGCTTTTAGATCTTCTATCTTCTACTTTTCCTTTTTGTGAACTGTTCTAGTGTTCCAAAATGAAGAAATGGAGCATTTTTCAAGCAGTGTGATCCACATGGCGTGGTTAAATGTTGACGACTGGGCTTATTTAGAGTGGTCGGCCATGGTGCCCCTAGTGTTGGGAAATAATAATGCCTTTTACTCATGTGAGATGGTTGTGGATTAGAACACTCTTTTGCATGAGCCAACGCACCATTGATCCTCTTGGGTGGTGAACCCTAGTGGTTACGTAAGTGTTAATAACCTTTGGTATTTCTTTTTTCCTTAGTATTATTTCTTTATTTTTTTCTAAATCATGACAAGGTTTTTTCCTTTTTCTTTGGCAAAATAATATATCTATGTCGAACTTGCGTTCTCGAGGGACGACGAGGTTTACGGATGTTTGGGAGCACCTTCCTCTAGTGGTGCGTTACGTGGTTTCATCAGTCAGCTTTGGTAGTTTGGTGTCTACACTGGACGAGACACCTCGTTCGACGCCGTTCTCTGCGCTTTAGGGGAGAGGTGGCGGGATACCACCCACACCATGCATTTTTGGCTTTGGGGAGATGACCATAACTCCCATCGATGTGCAGCAGCTACTGGGGATAGACTGCGAAGGGGCCTAGATATAAGTGGACCGAATTTTACAAGTGACGCCGACAATGGTGGGTGATTTAGGGAGGATAGTATCTAGGGACTCCACCCATCTGTCTCTTTTGAATGAGGTGTTATTGAGTCGATAGATCAACGAGAGTCATGGGCTGTAGGTATGGAAGATGGACCGTTTATTTATCCTTTTGCTATTGGGAGGGTTTTTGGTAGTGACGAGTGGCGATGTCATCCATCAGTAGTTTTCTCCTTATTTGAGGGTATTTTCGAATATCCATCTCTTTGAGGGGGGGATCCTGACTTTGGCATTACTTTATTTGTCTTTGGATACATTCAGTCGGTTCTACCGGCAGACCTTTACTGGCGCCACGTATCTTTTGGAGGTATTCTTTGTTTTATGTATTTTTCCTTTATGCATTTTATATTTGATTCCTTGATTGCTTTCCTCCTATTGATGATCCTTTGTCCCTTACAGACGTGATTTTATGAGGTGATTTAGCTTAATGCCTATTTGATAGGTTTGAAGGATGAGTCGGTTGGGGTTTTTTACCATATGTACCGGTAGCAAAAGTCCAACCGACAATCTAGGCGGTCCCTCTCGTTAGCGGTGGTGCGTCAGGTCTTGAATGGCCTGATGAGTGATCAGGTAAATTAATTTTTCCCCATGTGACCATTTTCACTTGATGATATTTTTAGATATTTATTTTTCCCTGGGATCTTACAGGTGACCTTCTATCCCTTCGGGATGGCCATCCAACACACAGGGAAGACGGGGGTGAACGCATAGCTTCGGCATTTGCTAGTGCATGAGTTCAGCTATTGCTGGTACCTAGGGGAGGGAGTAGTTATACAAGTGGTGGAGAATGAGGTGATGGTTCCACCTGTGATGCCTCTGAGGTTTATGAGGTAGGTGCGGGAGATGCCAGAGTAGGCGAAAATGGCGGCGATGATCGGCGAGCCTTATTCTCCATATACGGACACAACGACGAACTATGATTACTTGGGTTTATTATCGAGCTGACTGATGTATCTCAACATATATGACATTATTCCTCTTTCCCCTATGGTTTTTGGTAGGGGAACGAGTCAACCAGTGGGGTCTATCCATAGTGCAGGTGGAGTGTCGACATCAGTAGCGGCGATGACTTCAGAGGTTTCATTACAACTGGTTCCTCCCTCTTACAACATCAGACGGCCCAACGGAGGATCGATGAGTATACTGCATCTCCCAAATGCAATGGACCTGGATATGTTGGGGCTGACAGAGGATGTCCTTCAACTGGAGGTATAACTTTTCATTTCTTTGACTTTTGTTTTTCTGATTTCTTCTTTACCTTACACTGACTGATTTGTTGTTTCCTTATTTTTCTTATAACACGCTTGGGTGTCGACCAATTGGCTGAGGGATATTAGGGATTGGGTGTCTTCTATGATGACTCACATTCGGGAGTCGATACTAGTTTTTTCTTGCTTGGTGTTGTCTGCTTTGTCTAGGGAGGGGTCCGAATTAGGGAGCGGAGGCTCATCATCTCATCATCGGGGAAAGTGTGTACGTCGCGGGGACGGAGGGTCTTAGTGAGAGAGAGAGAGAGAGAGAGAGAGAGAGAGAGAGAGAGAAAGAAAGATAAGAGAAAGAGGGTGAGAGAGAGAATACTTTGGGGGGTTCGGGCTGAGTCCCATTATTTTTTGTGTTTTCCTGCAAGGCAAATGTAATAAAGAAATATATATACAACGAAATGGGATTTTATTAATTTCTATCTAGTGACTTAATGCATATGCACTTTTTACTTTACAACTGAGACCGTAAAAAGGATTTAAAATTACTCGAGAGAAAATTTATTTTAAAACTATATGAGTAAGGAAATATATGGAGAAGGAAATTATGAATTCCTTAGAATAAAAATTATTTTTATTGAGTTTTTTATTTAAACAAAAAAGGAAAAAGGGAATTTTCCAAGAATGGGGGGTTGTCGATTGGCATACCCCTTGTCCTGTCTATCGGCAGGTCAGGCCAGTCTAATCAACCCAAGGCTTTGATTGCACTTTATTCAACTACTTGGTCCTTGATAGGGTAGGATTACCTCTGAGATTCGCAGAACTTTTATCTTTGGACAAGTTTTTCAAGTATAAAATGATGGAGTATGTTCTTCACCCATCTATATTTCCCTTCCTTTACTTACTTCTTGCTTCTTGTCTCATCATTTTGCAATTATGGCTCTCCTTGGAAGTGTTGAATTTGCTTCTTACCTCAAAAACTTAGAGGCTATGTGCTCATATAATGTAGACTATGATGCTTTTAACATGCGTCAAGTTTCATTATAGTGCAACCGACCTATTGAATGGATCATGCTATAACGGCAGTACAATTCTGGTACCCGGAGGACCATGTCTTTCTCTTTGGCTTGGACGAAGTCTGCCGACTTATGAAGATTTATCTGTCATGTTAGGAATAAATCCCAATGTTGCGGTGGCCATGCCTGGATTTTCTCAGTATCCTCGAGAGCTATTAGTTGGACTTCTCTATATCTCGCCCTCGATGGCTCAATCATTTCTTATGGGAAAAATGATCTCTCTCCCGACTGTGCTGCATTTTGTGCACCTTTAGGATGTTGGTGATGCGGGCTATGTTGGAGCCATTATCCTTGGCTTAACTTCAAAATTACTATTGGTGATCGGGGACCTATTGGCAGATCTATAACTTGCAGTTATTATTTCATGGATGTCATACTGTCTTTATCCTATGGCGATGATACTGACGGAGACTCTGAATGGTTTAGATGCTTGACGGGAAGGCCGTTTTGACTTCCTAAGGGGCAGCCCAATTATGTTGTTCATGTGGTTGTCGGAGAGATTTTGTATGGCGGTCCCTCCAGAATATTCCTTAGCAGACATTCTGAACTTTTTAACTCGCTACTTTATCAGTGTGGGCCTGGATATCAAGAGCAGGGAGAACTAGTTTATGGAGTACATGGCTCGAGGTTTGCACTGGTTAGCGCCTTGGTGGGGATAGTTGTAGCCTATTTTAGAATTGGAGGGATACCAGTGTGTTCGGTTGGTTGGCCTCTGGAAGACTACTTTTTACTTTCTCTCGAGGCTCCTACACCAATTAGGATGGTAGTAGATTGTGCCACCTCGGACACTAGACTTCTTTCCCGTGGAGGATTTGATAGAGCGCATGCACATGCAACTGGGCTCTCTATGGGAGAATCGTCGACCCGTCCTTCCTAGCCTGTTGGTAGAGTTTGGCATATTTCTGGGGATTACATGAAGTGGTTATGGAGGAGGGTAGTTGCCAAGATACTGGCTGAGGTGACCGGTCAAAGGTGGTTTGCCATGTTTGACATCATAGAGGGAGGTATTGTTATTTTCCGTAGGCTAGTCCGGGATTTCCATTCCATGGAGCACCTTTGGTATTCCATCCATTCAGCGGAGGTTTGGGGACCCCAAGATATAGATGATAATGGGGCTTGTTCTTCTGGAAGCCGCGGGTAGGATCCCTAGGGAGTCTTATTTGTGAAGTTTTTATGATGGCGTTTGGTTATGAATCTGGTCGTTTTCTAGTGGGAAGGTTATTTAGGAGTAGTTTGGCTTGTTTTATTTTTAGGACAATAAGGTTAGGTTGGCGTGGGAATTTGATTGACTCCCTATGTCGATGTAATTATAACGTAATTTTTCGTTAATGAAATAAAGAAAATTTTAATTATATTGTTGTGCATCTTGATGAGTTTTGCATTTTAATTATTTATACCAATGGCTAAGGCATATATATTTTTTTTGTTCATGTACATGATAAAAATGAACCATCATTCTCAGAGATAAGAAAAGAATAGCATTTTATGAAAAAGAAAGGGTCATGCTCATGTGAACCGTATGAGCTGCCTATGTACCTCTAGGGGGTTTAAAAAAATTTTGAGTTCCATTTTTTAGAGCAAAAATATTTTTAGAGGATCATGCCCCACATAATTCTGAGTAGAGGGAAATGGATTTTTTTTATTGAATATAAGGGAGATGAGAAGAGTCGTAGTGCGTCGAGATTTCGATAAGTGTAGAATTTATTGAGATGGTCCAGGTTGACTAGACGGGCCATCTCTTCTCCCATCGAGGTCGGTGAGCATCACAGTGCCACCGGATAGGATTTTTTTCATAATGTAGGTGTCACTCAAATTGGCCTCGAAGTTTTCTATGGGGTCCTAGATAGGTTCTACTTCAAGGGCTAAATCCCCTTTCTCAGAAACCACGATCCTTGACTCTCTTATTAAAAGATCGTGCTATTCGGTGATGGTACCCTTGTATATGATATAGAGCTTTTAACCTCATTTCATCCAACAGTGACAACTTGTCAAGACGGCTCTGATGCCAATCTCCTTCTTCGAATTTGCTTTCAAGCATGACACGTAGTGAAGGAATTTACGTCTCAACGGGTAAGACTACTTCCATATTGTATACTAGTGAGTAAGGGGTAGCCCTGGTAAATGCTCTAACTGAAGTGCAGTATCCCTAGAGGGCATAAGGGATCCAATTATCCCAATCCCGATAACTCTCGATCATCTTGCTGATGATTGCTTTACGATTTTCATTAGTGGCTTCGACTGCACCATTTGTTTGAGGTCGATAGGGAGAGTATTTATGTCTCGGTATCCCACACTCTTTGACCACCTCTGTGGCTTCTGCCTTGAAATGTAATTCTTTGTTTGACATTAGCTCGTGTGGGACCCCATATCGGTAGATGGTATTTTTCGGATGAAATTAGCCACCTTTTTGGCATTCAGAACTGCGTACGGCTCGACTTCGACCCATTTGGTAAAGTAATCAATGGAAACCAAGATGAATTCAAGCCCGTTGGAGGCTTTGGGTGTAACTTTCCCTATAATATCGACCAAGGAGAAGTCATGTTGTATAATTCCCACGGAGGCAAGTGTTGGAGGTTGGAGAATTGCTAGCATTTATGACATCTTTGCATATTGGCGGTGAAATCCTGAACCATGGTAGTCCAATAATATCCTTGTTAGATGATTTTCTTGGAAATCATTTGACCATTCATGTGGGCTTTGCACTCCCCATTGTGGATTTTCTGCATCATCTCTTCAATGTCAGCCCTTGCGATGCAGTGCACATGGGTTCCATTAAAACTTCTCTTGAATAGTGATTTATCACAAACAATGAATTGGGAATCCATTTTATAGAGGGTTGCTCAGTCTTTCTTATTAGAATCTTGAGGATACCTACCATACTTAAGGAGGTAGAAATTATCATAGTACCAATAATCAGCCTTACCAAGATCTTCTTTTGTGATGAGTTAAATATAGTAGCAGTGTGTGGGTTTAGCTTGCTTTTTGACTAGGAAGGGGGCCATCGTTATTCCTTTGGAGATGTTAATCATGGAGGATAAGGTAGTAAGGGCATCAATTAAGTTATTCTCTTCTCGGGGCAGGTAATGGAAGGTGATATCTTGGAATAAGGAGGCCAACTCTTCTAGGTGGTCATGGAAGGGTAAGAGTTTCTCTTCCTTGACTTTCCATCTTTTGAGTACTTTATCGATGCTGAAGGTTGAATCCCCGTAAGCATATAGGTATTGAATTCCTTTCTTAAGATCCACTTTGAGGGCTACCGTCCATGCTTCGTATTCAGTCATGTTGTTAGTATAAGAAAAATCCAACTTAATGGCAATGAGAGTGAAAGAGTCATCAGGGGCAATTAGGAGTATCTCAATGCCATATCCTTTCTTGTTGGTGACGCCATCACCAGTAGAGGTCTTCTTGGGATGTACAAAGGTTTTTTTTCATCTGTGAACAACATCGGTTTCTTCCATAGTGTCGTCAGTAAGGTAATCAAAGATGTCTCTTTTTTTCATGGATTTCTACGTGACATACACAATGTCAAATTTGGCTAATAGTATCAACTATAGGGACATTCAACTAGACAGGGCAGGTTTCTCGAGCGGGTATTTGATAGGATCCATTCAGGAATAAAGTTTGATAGGAAAGGCAAACATATAGTGCCGTAATTTTTGGGTGACCCATACAAGGGAGACACATGCTTTCTCTAAGTGTGTCTTCGGAGTAGGATCTAGGAAGTTCCTGGGATTTATCGTCAACCAGAGAGGAATTGAAGCGAACCATGAGAAAATCAAGGCCTTACTTGACATGAAGACACCTAGGAGTATCAAGGATGTCCAAAGACTCACGGGGAGAGTGGCTTCACTTAACAGATTTGTCTCTATGGCAATGGATAAGTGTCTTCCATTCTTTAAAGTACTCAGGAAGGCCTTCTAGTGGAATGAAGAGTGTGAAGAAGCCTTCAACCAGCTCAAGTCTTACTTAGGGCCCCCCTTGTTGCTATTTCGGCCTATTGCAGGAGAAAAATTGTACCGTATCTGGCAGTCTCCGAATCAGCCATCAGCGCAGCCATAATACGGGAAGATGCTGGGATCCAAAAGCCAGTGTATTTCAATAGTAAGGCCCTACAAGGGTCTGAACAAAATTATCCTCGTATGGAAAAGCTGGCTTATGCCCTGATACATGCTTCGAGGAAGATGAAACCTTACTTCCAAGGCCACTCCATGGTGGTTCTTACCGACTCCCCACTAAGACAGGTCCTACATAAACCTGAGAAATCTAGGAGATTTATGACCTGGGCCATTGAGTTGGGGGAGTATGATCTTACCTACCAACCTAGGACAGCCATCAAAGGGCAACTTTGTTGCTGAGTTTACATGGGAAGAGGCCGAGGCAGAGAAGACCCTAGAGGGTGTAGAAAAGACAAACCGTAGTGTCTTTCGAAATTCGGAAGAGACGACACCAAACGTCCTCCAGAATCGAGAAGAGGTCGCTTCCAACAAGATCCGGGGTAGAATAGAAGAGAACGAGAAGGATCGCTACCTCTTCAAGCAAGGAGTCATGTTAGAAGGGGGGTTCTCATCGGACACAGACATTTGGAGCCTCTTCGAGGATGGCTCCTCCTGCGACAGTGGAAGCGGTGCGGGGTTGATACACTCTGCTCCAGATGGTGCCAACATCGAATACGCTTTGAGATTCAACTTCCAGGCCTCTAACAACGAGTCCAAGTATGAGGCCATGATATCAGGTCTCTCATTGGCAAAGACTCTCCACATAAAGCGACTCCTACTCCATAGTGACTCAAGGCTAGTTGCCAATCAAGTACTAGGAGTCTATGAGGACAAAGATGAAAGGATGGCCAAGTATCTGAAAAGGGTGAGAATGATGTTAGAATATTTTGAAGAGGCAAGGCTGAAGAGAGTGCCTCGACAAAGTAACAGCCATGCAGATGCGTTGGCAAGGTTGGCCTCAGGAACAAAGACATATGTCAGAAGGACCATTTCGATCGAGGTCTTGGGGAAGGCAACTATGGAGGAAGAAGATGTATGTAACCCTTGTCACAATTTGAACCTAGGAGACTCATGGATGGACCCCCTCGTCAGATATATCAGAGAGGGAGAGCTACCTTAATCCAAGTTAGAGAGGCGGAAATTAAGATATAAGGCTGCTAAGTTCTCGGTAGTAGGAGATGTACTGTACAAGAAAGGATTCCTACTACCTCTCCTCAGATGCGTGCACCCCACGAAGGTCCCCCGGGTCTTATAGGAGGTTCATGAGGGTTCTTGCTCTATCCACATAGGGGGAAGGCCCTTGGACAAAAGAATCATCACACAGGGGTACTAGTGGCCAACCTTGTCCAAGGACACTGCAGCGTACGTGAAGAGGTGTGATAAATGCCAAAGATTCGACATTATTCCTCATCAACCCCATCAACCTATGATGTCAATCGCCTCTCCATGGACATTTGCAGTATGGGGGATTGATTTAGTAGGACCCCTACCAAGAGCTGCCAATAGTTATCGATTCTTGATAGTTGCTATTGACTACTTCTCAAAGTGGGTAGAGGTAGAGCCGATTATAACGATCAAAGAGCAGAAGGCCTTACAATTTATTTGGAGGAACATCATATGCAGGTACGGCCTCCCAAACACTCTCATCTCGGACAATGGGACCCAGTTCAAGAGCTCCTCTTTAGGAAAGTACTGCCTAAGAGTTAGGATAAAATAGTTCTTCGCATCTCCGGGCCGACCTTAGGCAAAACAGTCAGACCGAGGTTACGAATAGAACAATCCTAGATGGAATCAAGAAGAGGTTAGAAGATGTGAAGGGAAGATGGACTAAAGAGGTCTACGCTGTTCTATGGGCCTACAGAACCACGATAAGGACACCAACAGGAGAAACCCCGTTCATGTTGGCACATGGCTCAGAGGCCGTCATACCCACAGAAGTAGGGCTTCCTACTCATAGGGTTCAGACCTATGACCCTGATAATAATAGAGAAGAGAGGAGGCTGGACCTAGATCTAATTTAAGAAAGAAGAGAAGACGTAGAGGTTAGACAAGCAGCTTACCAACACAGGGCAACAAAGTTCTACAATCAGAGGGTGAAGTCAAGGCTCATTGTAGTGGGAGACCTAGTGCTGAAAAAGACCCTACAGAAAGCAAATAAACTCCACCCAAACTGGCATGGTCCCTACAAAGTGACAGAAGAGGTAGTGCCTGGCACCTACAGGCTAAAAAACCTAGAGGGAGAACCTTTCGCTAACCCATGGAATGCTGATCACCTAAAGAAGTATTACATATGATGTTGTAAAGAGTTTATGTAAATGTACCTTCTGTTATGAAGAGGTTGTTAATAAAAGATCAGTTCCCATGGTATTCCTTACTTCATGTTGCACTTATGTCAGAAATTATGAGGATAACATCTTAGGTGATGACCTCAGACCTTCATAACACCATTCAGTGGTGACGAGGTCTGAGCTCAGACACCATAATGGTATGACCTCAGACCCTTAACATCATTAATTTGGTGAGATTATTTATGAGGATAACATCGTAGGTGATGACCTCAGACCTTCATAACACCATTCAGTGGTGACGAGGTCTGAGCTCAGACACCATAATGGGATGACCTTAGACCCTTAACATCATTAATTTGGTGAGATTATTTATGAGGATAACATCTTAGGTGATGACCTCAGACCTTCATAACACCATTCAGTGGAGACAAGGTCTGAGATCAGACACCATAATGGGATGACCTCAGACCCTTAACATCATTAATTTGGTGAAATTATTTATGAGGATAACATCGTAGGTGATGACCTCAGACCTTCATAACACCATTCAGTGGTGATGAGGTCTGAGCTCGGACACCATAATGGGATGACCTCAGACCCTTAACATTATTAATTTGGTGAGATTATTTATGAGGATAACATCGTAGGTGATGACCTCAGACCTTCATAACACCATTCAGTGGTGACGAGGTCTGAGCTCAGACACCATAATGGGATGACCTCAGACCCTTAACATCATTAATTTGGTGAGATTATTTATGAGGATAACATCGTAGGTGATGACCTCAGACCTTCATAACACCATTCAGTGGTGACGAGGTCTGAGCTCAGACACCATAATGGGATGACCTCAGACCCATAACATCATTAATTTGGTAAGATTATTTATGAGGATAACATCTTAGGTGATGACCTCAGAACTTCATAACACCATTCGGTGGTGAAGAGGTCTGGGGTCAGACTACTAATTTGTTTTAAGCGGACACCATTGCAACAAGACCAAGAGCGAAAACATTACGACATACATTTACCAAAAGAAGATGATCCTCCTCAGAGAATAACACATTCAGAGATTATAAATATTCAGAGGTTTCAAAATGGAAAAATAAGAACCATGTTCATTTAGAAATTACAAATTTCTCAGGGGTCATAAATATAAATTCAAGGGTTTGAGGGGGGAATGCAGCTATCTTCGACTTCGTTAGGCTGGACGACGTTGGTCACCTCGGCAGCGTCATCATGATGGTCTGCCCCTCCAACCTCTGTACCGTCCAACGTGGCAGTCTCGGCAGGCGCAGCAACCTCCTCCTCAACCTCCTGAAGGGCATGAGCAAACTGAGGATCAGCGAAGCCAAGGCCTACGAAGTCAGAGGCTTTCAAGGTGCCAACCTCCTTCTCCTTGGCCGCCGCCCACTTGGTAGTAGATTTGATACCCCTCTCTAGGTATTCAAAGCCAAAGCCCATGAATTCATCTGTATTTTTATACTCAGCTATTATCCCCTCAGAGGCGTCTTCAAGGGCCGCCTTCACGGCCGAGCTGACCTTCAGCTGCAGACTGTCGTCCTTGGACTTCAGAGCCGTAACATGGTCTTTCTTAAGCCGTGAGACCTACTTCTCCATCCCCTTCACCTTTTTTTTAGATTCACCTAGCTCAGACTTCAGGCGGTCAATCTCGGCGTTCAGGGTGCTCTGGACCTTCTCGGCCTCTTGACCCTTCTGGATGAGGGGCAACTTCCTCAGAGTCCAGTTAGAGAGGTGGTACATAGCGGCCAGGCCCTGTAAATTTGAAGAGATCGGGAGTGTTGATGCAAAAAACTGGACCGAATCCCATTTTTATGATCACAGATAAATAGATGAAAGTAATCCAATCAAGCACATAAGAGACAAAAATTTTTAAAGTGGTTCGGCTATGAATAAAGCCTACGTCCACTGTTATTTTATTCCCAGGGGTTTACAATAGCACAATATGGTGTTTCTTGGTTCTCTCGGATCTCTCCCCTTTTTGGCTAAGGGAATACATGTATTTATAGTGATGGGAGATAAAGAGATTCATTGTATATAGACATTTATACATTCTGTCTACATTCAACGAATTTAATTGTTGAATTACTTGGTATGCTATGTGTTGTCATCTACAATATAAATGTACATTAAGGCTCATTAAATGCGCTGACATCTTCATTAATGCACATTAAATGCATAGTTATCCTTTTGATCTTTCTGGTTGATATGCCGATCAACTCTCCTCGGGTGCCGACTAACACTCCTCGGGTGCCGACTAATTCTCCTCGGGTGCCGACTAACACTCCTCGGATATCGAATATTGCCACGTAGGATGACATGTGTCCTTTTCTGATTGGTCCTCGTAGATGGAGAATTTTTGCATTAACAGAAGCCCCCAATGCTCCATTCTTGATGGTTTACTTGAAAGGATGGAGTATTTATTCTGAAGTGCTGCTCGGTGCTCGTGAAATTCTTGATCTACCTTCTTGATTTGTTCAACATAAAGTGCATTATCTCCTGGACGACATATGTTGCAGGCTGATCGATGGTTGCTAATCTTTCTTTTGAGGAACTCCGTGTGCTATGTATCACCCTTGGGAATTTGGATACAGCCATGCTATAGTATGCAGCTTGTAGCTTGTAGCTTGTTATAATCTTCAAGTATGTTGATTGGTTTGCTAGCCGACCAACTGCCTCCTGTGCCGAGTAACTGAGTGCTAACTTCACGTGCTTGATTCTTCTGATTTATGATCCTCTGAATACTTTATCGAGTAACATACTAGCTTTTGAACCCAACTCTTCAATCTGATTAGTACCAAGCTAGTGGTGGACTTCGAAACATTTTCATACAACTTCTTCTTCAATATTGGTCGGGATAGTAGTAGTAAAGATCTCAGTGCCGTAGACGCTGATTTTGACTTCTACCTCTGCTCGGGGACAAGCAAGAGGTTCTCGGGGACGAGCAAGAGCTGCTCGGGTAACTGTCGAAGAACAGAGAACTCAATCTGCTTTGGAGTATCAAGCCTTCCAACTAATGGAAAAGAACCAGGCCTTGGCTGAGATGTCCGAGAAGATCATGAGTCTTGAAGAGCAAATTCCTGCTCGGGCAGACCATCTGTGATGAACATCAGAATGCTGAAAGATCTTAACTTCATAAACTCCCCTTATGCTTTGGATGATCCTCCTGCTGGTGAGGAACCTGTTTTAAAAGCAGAGGGAAAGAAACCAATAGAGTAGGAATCTCAATGTAATAGTTAGTGTACATTTTCATTCTCATTGTATTTTGTTTTTGATTTTAATGAAAGACTTTCATTTTTGTTCGCAATCTTAATTGCTATTGTCTTGTAAAATACTCTACATCTGTGCATATGTATAAGTTAAAAAAAATAACAATATTGTGTTGTTCATCGACCAACTTAGTAATAAAAAAGTTACAAGTATTAGTAATGTTGCTCGATCACTTAATAATAAAATAATGAGTATAAAAATGTTTAAAATTTTTCCAACCAACCAAGGTTGTTACATTGTGCTCGTCGACCAATTATAGTTAGTGAGAGTTTATCCCCGACTAACCATACTTGGTAAATTTTTGTCTTTTTCATAAAATGCGTCCGACCAACCAAGGTCGATAAATTCTCCTCGTCGACCAACTATAGTTAGTGGGTTTTTATCCCTGACCAACCATACTTGGTTCAGTTTGGAATATTTTGTTCTTCGAGGAACTTTTATATTTTCTGTAATAATCTTGCCTCCCGACCAACATAAGTTGGCATTTGAGAGCATATTTTGTTTTCAAACCAACCGAGATTGGCATTTTTAATAATGTTGTTCTTGCCCTTTTACCCACCGGAGTTGGTCATGGGTTTGAACTATCATGTCCACTAACTCTTTTACCAACCGAAGTTGATCACATTAGTGTACGCCTCCTGACCAAAGGAGTATAATTTGTTCTCGCTATTTTACCAACCGAAGTTGATCACGCTCGAACTATCATGTCCACTAGTTATTTTATCAACCGGAGTTGATCACGCTAGTGTACGCCTCCTAACCAAAGGAGTATAGTTTGTTCTCGCTATTTTACCAACCGAAGTTGATCACGCTCGAACTATCATGTCCACTAGTTATTTTATCAACCGGAGTTGATCACGCTAGTGTACGCCTCCTAACCAAAGGAGTATAGTTTGTTCTCGCTATTTTACCAACCGAAGTTGATCACGCTCGAACTATCATGTCCACTAGTTATTTTATCAACCGGAGTTGATCACGCTAGTGTACGCCTCCTAACCAAAGGAGTATAGTTTGTTCTCTCCCTTTTACCAACCGGAGTTGGTCGTGGGTCTGAACTATCTTCTTCTTTTTGCTGTTGAGCAGCATAGTGTTGTACACTAGTATTCCCTGAAAAAATTTCAATAAAAGGAGAGAAGATGGTGAAACATCATCGTTTTATTCATATTGATAGAACTGCTTTACATTTTACATTACTGATAATACTTGCGTAGGTGTTCAGCATTCCATGCATTCTTGAATTCCTCTCCTTCTAGAGTTGCTATTCGGTAAGTTACTGGTCGAACAACTTCTGTAACTCGGTAAGGTCCATGCCAATTTGCTTCCAATTTATTGTGCTTCTGAATGACCTTCTTTAGCACGTAATCTCCTTCTTTTAAATCGCATTTCTTCACCCTCTTGTTGTAGAACAGAGCTGTTCATTGTTGATATGCAGCATTCCTAATGGATGCTTCTTCTCTAACCTCTTCGAGCATGTCCAAATCCAATCTTCTCATCAAGTCACTGACTGGGGAATTGAAATTCAGCACTCTGTGTGTTGGGAGACCCAACTCAGCAGGTATTACAGTCTCACTTCCAAACGCCAGCATATATGGTGATTCTCCAGTTGCTGCTCGGGGAGTTGTTCGGTAAGCCCACAATACTGATTGTAGCTCATTAATCCAATTAGCTTTAGCCTCACTTAACCTCTTCTTCAAACCATTTAATAATGTTATGTTCGTCACTTCAGTCTGTCCATTGCTTTGAGGATGGCCTGGTGCTGAATGAACCTTCAAAATGTTTGACTGATGACAATAGGCGGCAAACTCCTCGTTATCAAACTGTGTTCCATGGTCTGTGATGAAGGCATGAGGGAGACCATATCGGCAGATGATATTCTTCCAAACGAATTGGTACACCTTCTCGTATGTCATATCAATCAAAGGCTCAGCTTCTACCCACTTAGTAAAATAATCCACTGCGACGACGAGGTACTTGAATCTTCCTCGGGTCGTTGGCAGTGGTCCAACCAAATCAATTCCCCACATGGAAAAAGGCCAATGGGAAGTTATGGGTGTCAACAATGCTTGTGGAGTTCGTCGGACGGAAGAAAAACGTTGGCATTTATCACATCTCTTAGCATAGGATATACAATCAGCCCTCATCGTTGGCCAGTAGTATCCCTGCGTCATCACCCTTTGCAACAGTGTCCATCCTACTACATGGGCTCCACAAGACCCTTCATGGATCTCTTCAATCAATTCTTTCACCTCGGAGGTATGTACACATCTTTGCAAACCTGCCATAATTCCTCGTCTATACAAAACACCATTAGTTAGTACATACCGAGCAGCTTTAAACTTCAATTTCTTAGCAGCGATCTTATCCTCCGGTAATTCTCCTTCCTCGACATATGCCCTGATGGGATCCATCCAAGATGGTCCTAAATCAAGGGAAATAACATTCATCGTCAGGCCTACATCTATGCTTCGACTTTCTAACACCTCAATTGGTATCGTTCTTCGCAACTCGGTACGAGTAGCTGATGCTAGTCGGGCCAGTGTGTCTGCTTGTGCATTCTCCATTCTTGGTATTCTGATTAACTGAATGGCATCAAATTCTGCCAACAACTCCATCGCCTTTGCATGATACTTGACCATTAATTCTCCTTTAACTGCATACATTCCCATCATCTGATTCACAATTAATTGAGAATCACTGAATACCATCACTTGTTGCGCTTCCATAATCTTTGCTAAATTAAGACCTGCTATTATGGCCTCATACTCAGCCTCATTATTGGAAGCTTTGAATTGGAATCGTAAGGCATATTCCACGTCAATCTCATCTGGGGTGTTCAAAACAATCCCTGCTCCACAACCTGTTATACAAGATGACCCATCTACATACAATCTCCACGTACGTAACTCGTCTTCAGAGTTCTTATCTGACAGCGTTCCTCGGTGAAATATTTGCTGTTTTGTTTCATCCTCCCCTGGTATTTTTCGCTCCTCGTCGACCATCTCTTCTCGCCCTTTTACTAACCGGAGTTGGTCTGGGTTTGAATTTGATGATCTTTCTACATCCACATGCCCTTTTACCAATCGGAGTTGGTCTGGGTTTGAATTTGATGATCTTTCTACATCCACACGCCCTTTTACCAACCGGAGTTGGTCTGGACTTATGTCTGTTGATCCTGTAACATCCACAGGTTGGTTAGCGAGCAACTTTTGTTCCTCGGGGGTATCAGGATATGTAAACTCTGCTATAAAGTCTGCTACAGCTTGCCCTTTTAAGGATGATCTGGGTTCATACACAATATCATATTCACCGAGCTCTATTGCCCAGTACATCAGTCTCCCTGACTTTTCTGGCTTATGAAGGGCTTGTCTTAATGGCATGTCGGTATACACGATGATGGTATGGGCCTAGAAATATGGCCTCATTCTTCTACTTGCCTCAATTAATGCCAATGCCAATTTTTCTAACTTTGGGTACCTGATCTCTGCACCTCGGAAAGCCTTACTTGTGTAATAAATTGGCTTCTGGACTCCATTCTCCATTCTGATCAATGCCGAGCTGACTGCATTCTCTGATACTGCCAGGTACAAGTACAACTTTTCTCCCGTTAATGGCCTGGACAACAGTGGAGGTGTTCCCAAATATTTCTTCAAGTCTTGAAAGGCTTTCTCACATTCATCATTCCACTCGAAAGTTTTTCGAAGTGTTTTGAAGAATGGAAGGCATCTATCAGTTGCTCGAGATACAAATCTGTTGAGCGCGGTAACTCGTCCTATAAGGCTTTGCACTTCTTTCTTCATCGTTGGAGATCGCAGCCCTAATAAAGCTTTGATCTTTTCAGTATTTGCTTCTATGCCTCGTTGATTGACAATGTAAACGAGAAACATGCCTTCTCGTACTCCAAATATGCACTTAGTCGGGTTCAGCTTCATTTGATATTTATCCAGTTGATCAAAGGTTTGGTCTAAGTCAACTAGAAGATCGGCAGCTTTCTTGCTCTTTGTCAGCATATCGTCAACATAGACCTCCATATTGCAACTGATTTGCTCTGCAAAGACCTTGTTCATCAGCCGCTGATAGGTTGCTATGAAATTTTAATAGACTGCCCGAGCACCTGTCGAGACTAGGGAAAATAATTATTATCATGAGAATAATTATTCAGCCAAACAATATGTGATGTGTATCAGCATAAAATAATAAAAATTTCAAAATATGAAATAATATTTTTGTGCCAAATGTGTGTGAGATGGACAAATTTTTATCAGATATGTATCATAAATAAGATGTAGAGTTATTTAATCTCCAACAACTAATCAGGTATAAGTTGCTGTTTGAAAATTATTTATCACTTGGTTTTAAAAATATTTTTGGGGTGATCACAAGTTAAAAAAGACTTAAGCCCCCTACTTGTCCCCAAGCTGAACTTGTGTTTAAAGAAATATCTAGGGTGCTTCGCATTTTTTAATACCCCAAGATTCTACTGCTGCCGACAAACAACATGGATGTTGCCGACCAACATTTAAGGATATCTCAAATTATAGAATATATGGTTGGATGACCAGAATATCTCGAATCTTTAGATCAAAAAATAACATTCGATGTAAAATTTAAGCCTTAAGAATGTTAATTAAATGAATAAATATATAACCCACTAGATCGTGTGATTTCGACAAAGAAACCTTGTGATGTGATGAACGAGGGGCCAACATATCAAATTTGTGCCCAGAGTCTTGATATGGTCATGATTGTTTTACTGATCCTCTTTTACAAGAGGTGGGTAATGATTTTTCAGGTGAGAGAAAATTATTTTTTATATTGATCCCTTCCTATTCCCTATTTGGAGAGATAAAAATATGCTGAATGATAGAAGTTATTACCAAATTTATATCAAAAATCAATCAATTTGACTTTATTGACATAGATGGAAGATGAACCAAATTAAGTATATAATTCATAAAAGTGAATGCAAAGAGACTCAAACTTGAAGAGAGAGAGAATATATCTGGGTCATGATTTCCATGAGAAGACTTTTTATTGTCTTTAACCTTTTCCCATTCTTTTATTAAAAATATGATGGGAATTTGAATAGACATCAAAGATCTTACAAAATTTATAATAAAAATTATAAATGAAAATTATCAAGTCTTATCATCGTCGTATATATTGGTATATGTAATCATTTAAAATATTTATTCCATGATATAAAATTGAAACTTGAGAATCAAGAAAAGAGTTATGATTTATGAAATCCACTATTTTTCAGATTTCTAAATAAGAATTAATCTAATAGTTATGATTTAAAAATCATGATATGCAACATTTTGCAGATAAAAATTGGACAATTAATTTATGTATATAAACATAAAAATCATGATTGAATCAAAAGATTTATGTATAATTGATTATACGTAGAGAAAATAAAAACTTAGCTTTTGATGGAGAACAATGGTTGTAACACGTTCCCACAGACGGCGCCAATCTGTTGATGCAAAAAATTGGACCGAATCCCATTTTTATGATCACAGATAAATAGATGAAAGCAATCCAATCAAGCACATAAGAGACAAAGATTTTTAAAGAGGTTCGGCTATAAATAAAGCCTACGTCCACTGTTATTTTATTCCCAGGGGTTTACAATAGCACAATATGGTGTTTCTTGGTTCTCTCGGATCTCTCCCCTTTTTAGCTAAGGGAATACATGTATTTATAGTGATGGGAGATAAAGAGATTCATTGTATGTAGACATTTATACATTATGTCTACATTCAACGAATCTAATAGTTGAATTGCTTGGTATGCTATGTGTTGTCATCTACAATATAAATGTACATTAAGGCTCATTAAATGCGCTGCCATCTTCATTAATGCACATTAAATGCATAGTTATCCTTTTGATCTTCCTGGTTGATATGCCGATCAACTCTCCTCGGGTGCCGACTAATTCTCCTCGGGTGCCGACTAACTAATTCTCCTCGGGTGCCGACTAACACTCCTCGGATATCGAATATTGCCACGTAGGATGACATGTGTCATTTTTTGATTGGTCCTCGTAGATGGAGAATTTTTGCATTAACAAGGAGTAAGTCAGAGACAAATCAGAGGTTAGACTTAGAAATTACCAATTAATAGTAGGTGATACCTGAATGGATTTGTGGATGCCGAACTCAACTAGCAATGGAGTGTCAAGTGATCGGAAGAAATGCTTGTCGGCCTCGATCATTGTAGAGCCGAAGGCATCTAGGGCCTATAGACTATGGCCGACGATGCTATCAGTAATCTTCAGCTGCTCTAGACGAGCCGACAAGGAGTCTGCTGAAGAGATGGGGATGGCAGTATCAACACTCTTTTTCTTGGGTCTCTGATCCTCAGTTGCGTAATCAGTTGGATCCCTCTTCTTTGTGTCTTGGGGCTTTGAGGTAGAGGGAGCTGGGGGATGAGCATTAAGGCCTGCTTTCTTTGCAAGTCTCGTCAAACTGGGTGCAGCCATTTCCCAGAGTTCGTCTGAGATATCCTTTGGACGCTCTGCAAAATTAATAGATCTGAGTTAAAAGATCATACATAAATAAACTCAGAGGCTCAACTTAGAATAAAAAATGCTTACCAAGCTCGGCAAGGGGACTTCCACCTAGACCTGTCTCAGAAAGGTAGTGGGGGATCATCAAGTGTTCGAACTTAACAAACAGACCATGCACCCCCTGATCTTGAAGGTCTTTCACCCTCTAAAGGTTTTGTGGACTCAGTTCAGGGTCGGCCCTGGCAGACATTGTGACTTTACCCCACCTCAGGGGCATCCTCGGCTCTAGAATGGACGAGGGGGCACATGGGCCAAATTCCCATGGCCCAGAAGAAAAAAAATATCGAGGCTTCCAGTTATGGTTGGAAGTCTGAGTTATTTGAAGCATCTTTTTCTCAGGCTTAAGAGCTACAAAATGATAGTAGCTCGGATGATTTTTGGCTGAGGAAGGGACATAGCAACCTACAAAGACCTGAACTGGGAGGTCTGAGTGGTGGACAGCCTTCCACATGACTATGGCCCCTATTATGACCCTCCAAGCATTAGGGGATAGTTGAGAGGGGGCCAAATTGATATAAGAAAGGATGGATTTGATAATGGGATGAATGGGCAGACGAAACCCCAACTTGAACATCTGCTCATACAAGAAAATCTCGCCGTCTCGGCCATGATAAGCCCTCTCTTCCCTCAGAGGTCTTCTTAGATTTATGGAGGGACTAATGGAGTACAGATTTCTGAAGAAAATAAGGTCTACCTCAGTGACAGTACTCTCGTTCTCGGCCGCCTTAGAGACGTCGACATCGCTTTCAACATCATCATCATCTAGCTCAATGTCGGCTGGAGCAGATGTCGATGAGTTACTCGGGAACCTCCGAGCAAACTCGGCACCGGTGACGGCCGACAGAGGAATGGCATCAAGTGGTGGTGGAATGGCCACACTCGGCTCAACAATCCCAACCTCTAAAGAAGAGGCCGAGGTGCTCGAGTTACTATGGAATAAGGCTCGGCTAGAGACCTCGGCCTGATCAGGGGCCTGATCTTCCCGAGATGTGAAGTCTATGGTCTCGTGGAAGGAATCCACAGACATGGGGTCTGAGGTAGAAGACTCAGACTCGAACATCGGTATTGGATCGGCAGGAACCTATGCCTGATTGGAAGACTCCGGGGGACCAGGATATACCACCTCCAGAGGTGGTGGAAAGATGGGTCTAATGGAGAATTCTTGTGACCTACGAGCCTCCTCCTGTGCTCTTTCTATTTGTCTGATTTTTTCTAAAGTCTTCTCTCTAAGGGAGGGGAACTCCTCAAGAAGTTCGTATAGGGGTTTGAGCATCAGAGGCTGACCTTACACTTGGGAGACTTCCTAGAACTACAAACAAGATTGGCTAGTGAAGTAAAGCAGTTTAAAGATCAAACTACCTAAACTTGGCAAGAATAGTTCACCTGAAATTATGGTGGTCTCACCGAAAAACTCAAAAAGTCACCAGAAAATGCAAAAATAAGGATGCTTACAGGAAAAATGAAGAAAAAAGTATGGCAGAGGTTACCTGAGGATGAAATAGTAAGGAAGAGATGAGAAGACACGAGAAACCACCACCCAAAAGCCTTGAACAAAGATCTTTCTAGAGAGAGAAAGCTGCATGAACGAGTCTAGCCAGAAATGAGAGAAATGAAGTGGAAATGAGGGAAATAGGGTTCAAAACCCTTAAATATACTGGCGTATTTCCCAAGGCCCATCATTGCCTTGGGAGCCCCAAAGGGCGGCTGACAGCACACGCTTGCCAAGCAAGCCACACCCCAATATTAGACAAGTGTCAAACAAACATTGGCTCGTATTAAAAAGACCTCGGAGATGTAATAATCCCCCAGTCACCTGCTCTCACATGTAACTAAGGGATGGGGAGTGATTGATATGCCTAAAGTATGACCTCGACCCAGAAACATCAACCTCAGCCAAGATTAATGCCGACACTGGATAAGCCTTGGGCTTGCGACATTAACCCTCGGCCATAGCAAGGTCGGCCCAGGATGATACTACCACCTGCCTATCCAAAGGACATTGCATGCATCATAAGGATCAGCAGCACTCTCGTACACCTAGGAATGGCAACCTCGTCTAGATATAGGCCGAGCTCACAAGAAGCCTTGCCAGTAACCTCATCAAGACATCAGTCAATGCTCTAAGCATAAACCAGCTCAGCCTCGACCCAAGCCGACCCCTATCCATTATCTCGGCTTAATATGAACCGAGACCCTCATGTCCACCTCGGGCTGAACGAGCACCTAGACTACTCAACCTCGGCCTCTCTCAGGCCGAGGTCATGCACCAAGCACGATAGCCGAGCATCTTCTAACATTTGGATAACGGCACGTGGACACAAATCAGTTATAACAAGATTATTCCCTACACGTGGGGAATATTTCATCATCATTCTCTACATGTGACAGTGACAGGTGGCTTCCCCATATTGGTGAGGCTAAAACACACATGCATATTACATGCATAGGGGGGTACATTACACCCCTAGGTACTATATATAGAGGTCATCCTCTACCTTGCAAAGGATCCCGAAATTAGTAACCCTAGCTGAAACTTTGTCTAAACACACGGTAGAGAGATAAATCTTGAGAGATTGTAACTATGGCCATTAGAGCCCTCATACAGTGATACATATCATACACTTGCACAGTGGATGTAGGCTTAATTTGCTGAACCACTTATATTCCGGTGTGAATCCTCTTCTCCTCACCTCCTTCTACTATATATATATACCTTTATGCTGCCATTGTTAACACTGAATTGATCTCACAAACACCTTGAAGGGTGGTCCAGTTTGCTGCATCATCAGGAATGAAATAAGAAAAAGAACTTTAACATAAGGAAACTTCGTTGATTGCAGGAAAATGTTGCTGAGATCACTGATTTCAATGGATCTGAGGTGTTCCTTAGGAGTGACATCGTGCCCTCTATTTATAGGGTAAAGTGGGTGCTTGGCATAGCCCTAGACCTACCAATCGATAGGTAACCCTATGCACACTGCCGATAGGCAGGGAAATGGACCTGCCAATCGGTAGTCTCGTGCATATTTTTCCAAAAAAATGATCATATAATGCAATTTGTTGATTCAAATTGCGTATGGGGTATACCGTTAGAAAGTTAATTAAGAGACATTCAATAGGACTTTGGGTTAAATGGGTCTAAAAAGCGCTCATCGATCCTTAGAGAGATCGACATACAATTTTTTTCTCTAAAAGTCCACAAAATTGACCCTAAATAATTCACATAATCCTACATCGATCGTTAATACACTAGGCTATTATCGATGAACATGATAACGAACTGATCTAAATAGGGTCAAAACACTCAATTTATGAGATCTATAAAAATTACAGGTGCGTTGGTCAGCCCGAATGGCATGACCCAAAACTCGTACGATCCATAGCGTAAGAGGAAGGACATTTTCGATATATCCTTATCCCGAATCGGTAGTTGATGTACCCCGAGCGCAAGTCGGTCTTGGAAAATAATGACACACCCCTTAATTGGTCAAATATGTCATCTATTTAAGGCAACGGACAATTATTCCTTACGATGACCTTATTCATCCCTATAATCAACACATAGTCGGAGGGACACATATTTCTTCTTCACAAAATAACACGGGGCTCCCCATGGAGATGTACTCCTTTGGATGAACCCTTGACTTAGCAACTGTTGTATTTTCTTCCTCAAATCTCTCATATCTAACGGAGCCATGTGATATGGTGTTATCACTATGGTTCGTGTGCTTGGAGCCAAATCAATACAAAATTCTATCTCCCTGGTAGGTGGTAACCCTGGGGTCTCCTCAAGTATGTTTGCAAACTCCTGAATGATAAGGATGGAATCTAATGATACCCTAACCTCCTCGGATGTATTTTCATTGATGTAGCACAAGTTCATGTTAAAATCTCCCTCTAGTCTAGTCATAGATATAAGAAACATCTCATACCCGAGAATGGCAAATGTGATCGCCTTTCCA
The DNA here is from genome assembly GCA_949130495.1 of Sambucus nigra. Taxonomy (NCBI): domain Eukaryota; kingdom Viridiplantae; phylum Streptophyta; class Magnoliopsida; order Dipsacales; family Adoxaceae; genus Sambucus; species Sambucus nigra. Next base: position 624,598,273 of record OX422210.1, on the reverse strand, counting down.
CTATAGTTGATCTAAGTGTGATATGTCTTTAACCAATCCATACCTAAAATAAGATCATATATAGACATATTAAATAATTATAAATTGACTGAGAAACGCAACCAACCTATCTCAATCACAACGCCTCTACCTACCAGCCGTAAGGAAGTACCACCACCCACTGGGGTTTCTATGTGCATAGTCACATCAGATGCTATAACTGCCATACCGGATGTATTAGAAAATTTATAACTAGTAAAAGAGTGTGATGCTCTCGTATCAAAAAGTACCCGACCATAACTACCAAATACATACAACATACCCTCAATTTACTGGGGCCTTGCCAATGAGTATTGCTAATAGATATTGAACACAGGCCCATGATGTAGCTATGGACGCCCATGTGGTTGGTCTCTAAGATGGGGCACCACTGGTAATGTGTTGGGGGTGGCAATGCCTGAAACTGGGGTGGGACTGGAAGGGCTCACGGTTGCCCCTGCTGAAACTTCCTTGGTCCATCCTAAATCCCCTTAGGTCACCACCTAAAAGAGTGGCCTTTATCTCCACATTATTATCATACCCCATGAAATGGGTTGCCCTATTGGTGAGACTATATCCCTGCCCCTGACCCTAGGGCCTATCACACTACCTGTGTACCTAGCCATGTTGGCTCTGAACTCTATGGCCCTACTGGCTATGATAATGCTGGCATGGATGCCCATACCGACTCTAGTGTGGGTGAATTTATCCTTATCCTCCCTATCAGCGATGGTCACCCATGTGAAATCTCTTAGGGGATGCTCCCACGGTATTGGTCCTCTATGGTGCTGGGTGGAACCTCCCTTCCTTTAAAATGACTCTCCATATTTCAATGTCTTCGACCCTTAGTCAGCTCCCATCCTCTCCTTCTTTGGCTCTTTCTCCCTTAGAAACTCATTGTGGTAATCAAAATGAATAAAAGCATCATCTAGCACCTGGGTGTATATGGTGAACACCAAATTTCCAAAAACACTTGTTTAATCCTCTAAGTCAGACCACGCACAAATCGATCCATATTTAACTCCTCAAATCCCTCAATCTCGGGTGCAAAATGCAAAAGGTGAGTGAACTCTCACTCATAGTCAGAAACCTCCCTATCATCCTTCTTAGCCTATCAAACCGTCCCCTCAATTTTTTTTGTTGTGATAATCGGAAATACTTCCCGTCAAACTTTACCCAAAACTCTTAAAAGGTCAATCGAGATCTATCCTCGAGGGAGGTAATAGACTCCCACCACAATAAAGCATCCCCTACTAGTTTGAAGCTCACAAGCATCTAATGTTGAACCTCGATACACTCCACCCATCATTAATTATGCTCAATGCCACGTCTCCACTGAAGAGCTATAATAGCAACAGGGGCAAGCATAGGTATAACCACGGGTAGTGGCGATGGTGGATGCTACTCCTACATCGATGCCATATTCGTAGTTATAGTATAGGCGATAATGTCTTCTCATTCAGTTGGTGCTTGTCGCTGAGGTGGGGGGGGGGGGGGTGGTGGCTACTGTTACTGAGTCACAGTTGCCCTTGATTCAACACTCTCGATTGGGCATCATTGCACCAAAACAAGAAGATTATCACACTCGAATGAACTTGCGGGTGCATAATCTTACCCCATAGGTATTTTTTTTGTCTTTTTAAAAATATTTAATTAAATATAATAAGCTCAAATTGAGTCGAAGTTTGAAATTCACGAAAAATAATTCTTAAAAAACACTCAAAATAGCCAAAATTTCTAATCCATAATAGCAAAAATCTAAACAACCACAAGTCCCAAAAGAAATATGTGTGAAATATAAAATTAAGATATAATTATCAAGTTATATAATTTAGTTATTTATTGTTTTCACCCTCAAGTTAGTTAAAAATATTATATAAATATTTGAGTTTTAAAAAGACAGAGCATAAAGAATTCCAAGGTATCCACTATTGTTGGTTATTACTAGGTTGATTAATACATTTCATTTACAAATTCATTGGAGCTCACAACCGTTGAATAGACAAATGGGTTTATTGGTTGACTTACACGATTAACCATTTATCTTTATCAATAGGTTTCATTTGCAAATTTTGTGTGTGTGTGTGTGTGTGTGTGTGTGTGGGAGAGATTATTCTCATATGTTTTCTATTGAAATATGACCATATTTATTCTTAGAAATTTTATATGAAGCCCTTAATAAATATTAAGTAACTGAGATATAGTTAAAAGTTTAATCAAAATATGAGAAACTCCATGTTAGGTAGAGTTATTCCTTTAACTCCATATGTATTACCTTTGATACTAAATACTTAATTAATGAAACTCTAAGTATGTAAATGTAAAATTGTTGCCATGAGAATATTTTATGTTCGAATACCCCATGATATACTATTGAAAAGTTATTTGAAATTTCTTGTTTAATTTTGTTCTTGGAATTGAGAAATTGACTAATTATGTAAGGTACTTTAATCCTTGAGGGAATTAATCAACTAGACGATTCAGAAGGAGTAGAGGATAAACTTAAGTTTGATTTTTAGGTTGATGGTTGTTTTGGCTTGTGTTGGATACGGACGATGGATTCTTAAAATGCTCACTTTATTAATTCCTCATAATATAACTTTAACTAATTATTTGTATTAATGACTAACCTATCTTGACCACTACACACATAGATACAAACACTCATATGCACATTCGCACACATACGCATACACAGACTAACACGTGCACATATATACATTAAATTTTTATAATATAGTCATTTGGTTAACTTTTTATGGCCATGTTCACCCCTTCCTTAAATGAACGTTGTTTGGGTGAACAAAAATTGGTGGAAGGGCTTTCATAATTAGTGGATAAATAGTAATTTTAAGTTTAATTTAATAAAAATGAACTTAAATTAGACTTTTTGTGTATGATTGATCGAAAGGAAAACCATAATTAGCTTAGTATTAATTAGAGCCATTACGTCTATGACTCATATACACACCATTCTAGACATTTTCTTAAAAATGAGTCACATTAGTAATTATTTTCAACAAGAATACGAGAGGGTGCAATTTAATCGCACTAAAACATCTTTCATTAATAGCGTTATATTTCTAAAACTCATATTTACAAATATGGGAATAGAAAAATTGAATGATTTAATTACCTTACAAATCGTGGACATCATCTCTTGTAATAGTATCTGTTCGATAGTATTTTGTTTTCCTTGCTGGAATACTGGGATGAGGTAGTAGAGAATATATTTGACCTTCATAATCTCAACAGGGCACTGACGATGGTGACACTGTTAGAAAAGACTGAAAAAATATTCATCCATTATGGATACAACTTCGTAAAGAGAGATGTAACACACCATATTTTTTAATGATTTTTATATAGGTATTAATGAAACTAAAGTGGAAAATTAATTCGGATTAAAAGAAAAATTAATTAGCAAGACAAGGGTTAATATTTATTTGTATGAATTATATTGAGTATTACTTAGTGAACGAGTAATAAATTAGTAAGAATGCATTATGATTGTCGTGAGTGAGAAATACGACAGTTACGGTAATTTAGTCGGGACGAGCGTGTCAGTCGTGTCAGGACTTCAAGTTATGAGATAATATGTGATTGATTTATGGGTTATCCAAATGGTCATTTGGAGTACGCCAGTGTGTCCGAAAGGTCGAGATAGTCAGAAACTGTACTCGGGGGTTTGGATTGGGTCTCGGGCCATTTCTAAGCCAAACCGGCACCCCAAAAGGGTATTTTGGTCCTTTGGCTTTTTAATGTAAAGCAACCTACGAATTTAATAAGTTTATATCAACATGTGGGTTTAGAGTGTTAGGGTTATTAGTTATAAAAACAAAGAGAGGCCATTAGAGGTGGAAAGTGAAGGATTCTAAGGCTCCCCACACTATTTTTGCACCACCACCACCACCGGAGTTTAGGTCGAAAGGAGAGGAAGACAACTCTACCATCTTTCTGCAAAAATAAGACCTACAATCTCAGGCAAATGTTTATCTTGAATGTTCCAAAAGGTTATAATACCCATGTAGTGTAGGGTTTTATATTTGGTGATAAATTAATGTTCTTGGGGTTTTTGAGAATTAAACAAATGAATATTGGGTAGGATTTGCATTTAGATTAAGTCCCTATGTGAATAGAAAACGAGAATTGAATATATTTGATGATAATAATGGAAGAAATCTGGATTTTAGATGGAAAGAGATGAAGAACAATGAGAATTAGGGTTTTAAGGATTTTTGAAGAAAAATCGGTTCTTAGATTTTATACATGATACTTTAACGTTAGATTTATGTTGGAAATCATTCTTATAAATTATATTATGTTTAGTAATGTTGGTTGAAATTTTGGTTATGTTTCATGAAGTTTTAAGAAAGTTGTGAGGATGAGAAATCGCAAAAATGCAACTGCGTAGAGACATGTAACATTTCGAATTGATGACCCAAGGGCGAATTGATTTGGTAAGGCGAATCGATCCGGCCCTTCGGCGAGTCGATTCGGTTTCCCAAATTTTGACAATTTTTCCCTTTTAAGACTATAACTTGTGAATAATGATCTGGTGGACTTTTTGAGTTAACTTTAAAATATAGTGAGAGATATTTTTATTACCACTAGGCTAATGGTAGGGTTGGGGCTTAGTCATAAGTGAGAAGAATTAAGGCAAAGATTTAATAGGATATAATTTGCAATGTAAGTGAGTTCGAGAGAATGAGATCAAGTCACGGGGATTTAGAGTGAACCTATTTTATAGACGGGTAGTGCGTGAGTGAATTAACTATTGAAATAAATTAAGGGGTAACTAGGGCCCTTCGGACTGAGAATAAAACTCGATAAATACGATAGAAAGTTATAAATTGTAAATTGAGAAGAATGGTAAATATTCAAGAGACATGTATCTCTACTAGTACGAATGACAATTATAGGTTGAGTGTATACCTATACAAATTATATTATAGGTTGAATGGATGCCTATACCGATTATATTATAGGTGGAGTGTATACCTATACGAATGATATTTAGGGGTTGTGTATATACCTATACGGATTATATTTATAGGTTGTGTGAATACCTATGTGCGATATATGGATAGGATGTGTGTATGCCTATTATGTGCTTTCTTATGTGTGTGAACATACCTACGCTGCATGCTATCACGGGAGGTTCCGTGTCATGGGCAGTCTTCTCCTGATGAGCCCATTGGGGGGATTTTAGATGTGCCCCAGAAAGTAGGACTTAGGGTTGAGCACTACTTTTGTGTATCATAGTGTGACCGGTTATTTGGGTGTGTGCATTGCCCAAAGTCTTAGAACTATGTTCACCTCCATTGTATGTTGTTTGATTTATAGTTCGATGAGACATTCTTAACGGATAGTCCTTGATGTGGTATGAGGAGTACATGGACTTTATAGCAGAGTATGTAAGTGTGCATCGCGGTGGCCAGTCCGAGATATGCTTTATTTATATTATATATATAAATTCTAACATACACACACACACACACACACACACATGCACATGGGTAATTTATCCTACTTACGCGCAATAATAGAGAAACTAGATAGTGTATATCTAAAATAATGCTTAATCTACTTAGTGTGCAATGGTAGTAAAGTTAGATCGTGTATATCTATAGATGTTTTAAGTATAACAACTTAATGAAATGGTTTAAGGATAACATACGTGAAATGTTAATTATGGTTTAGTAATAATATACGGGTAATGTTAATTATTAGTATTACAATAATGTACTATAGGGGCGGTACGGGGGAGTTAAAGAGAAACTTAACTAAGGACCTAATGATAATTAAGTGTATACGTAGCGTACTGTATGGGCTGTATGGGTGAGCTAAACCTGTTAGTGGTTAGCTAGATACTTATGAGGTCTAGTTAGGCTGGGTAGCATAACTAGGTAGGAGAAGTAGGATACGTTAGGTGTGCACTTTAGATGAGGGTCGAGGAACTCAAGAGAGTGTACGCGGATGAACATGTGTAATTAATAACTTCTTTTAAATTGTTATTTAAATGCTTGAAAAATATTTTCAAAAAGTTTTCTTAGGCTCTTACTCGTATGAAATATATTTTAGAAACTTTTTAGGTGACCAACCACCGAGACGCCAATCTAGATGATCTATTCCAGGGATGTGTAACTGCAACACTTGTGGATGCTTAAAGGATTTGGATTAGATGTTTCAGTCACTTCATTCCTAGATTAGGATGCCATTTCAGTCATTTCATTTGAGCATGTCTCCCTTTCATCTATTTCGTTTATTCAGTTGTATCATACTATGTATTATTGGATTCACTTTTATTTCATAGACTCAAAGTTAGATTTCGTATTGAAAATCGATGTTTGTTCTGAATTATTTATTTGATTCTTTATCTTGTGATGGATTCATATTTTTGTTATTGCATGGATGGTTTGGTTATTTCTTTATTTACGCATTGATGGGTTAATGAAAAAAAATTAGCAGCACTTTATTTAAAACGTAGGTGATTACTAATTTAAAAAAATTCAACAATGATGCTAAGAATGAACCAAATGAGATTCATATTTTATTTTTATAAATGAATGATCACCCGGTATTTATATAGGTGGGGTGTTATAGATGATATTAGATCATCAGGTTCTAGGGTCCTTAGGATCTGTACAGCTTACTACGATTTCAGCGTAGCATTCTTTGACATAGATCCTTATTATAGGATTCTTAAATTCCTCTACACGTGCGAATTACATTCTCCTGATATTAAGTATAGTTGATGTGATTCATATACAAGTTTGGTTGGTCTTCGTACATCGAACAATATAGAACGACCAGCGAGGTCCATTATAGAGATTACAGGAGGAGAGGAGAGGCAGAAGCCATAGAGTATTTTGGGAATGGTGATTCCAACAGAAGTCACCATGATTATTGTTCAGAAAGATGACAATAGGATAATTACTCGGGAGTAGTAGCTTTGCCAAGCATTGTCGTAGATAACGATAGTGCAAATTCAGAAGGGAGAGTCGGAGAAACTCTTTTGAAGATCCATCTGTAAGGATTCGGGGAAGAGAAGAAGTGTGATGGGATAATGGCGGGAGATAATCCAAAGGCAATTGTGTAGGGTGGAGTGAAATGACACCTAGGATTAAATTTTAGGTGAAATTATTTTTTCTCATAGGAGCAGCGTTGTAATGATGGGAGTTAATCACCAGAACCATGAAGAGATATATAAATAATGAGAAATTTGGGTGCGGTTTGAACGTAAGATCTTCCACCTACTATTCACATAGATATGAGAATGGAGTTTTAAAACTTATCATAAGTGGTCCAGATAGAGACCGATCGTGAGAGAGAAGTTGACTTGTTTAGTGAATATTGTACCCGACAAAGGGGATACGGAGAATGAAAAGGGTCCGTATGTTGATAATGGACTCGTGGGTAGAATACACAAGAATATATGGTAAATCTAGCTAGGATGACTAGTTTCGATGTCGTCAAGGTCGTATGTTTATAAGTTTATATCAATGCTTCCATGAGAAGGGAGATAAGAGGGTTGGATAATCTAGCCGAAGAGCAATACTGGATTAAATAGTGCTTGTGAAACACTATAGGAGGGTATACCTAGTAGGGGACCCATTTAAAGGATTGAGATCAGTGGAAGTCCTACCAAGCAACGGTGGATTCAACAAGGGTCATCAAGGTTAGCATCGACTTCCATAGGGCTAGTGGGGCTAAAGGGACAACGGGGTTAGAAATTGAGGCCAAGACTACCAAGTCCTTGAGAAGAACACCCTGACATGGCCAGTGGGGATAGAGACAGGTGTTGGCATAGAAGGGTGTCCTATGTGTGAGATAAGGCCACCTGTATTGAACCTGTCCACAACGAGAAAGTAAGACTAGTCAGACTGAGAAAGTAAATGTGAACGGTGCTAGTGGGGAACAATAGCAGCCACAGAAGCGAGACTTCTGGTAGGGGAATAGGACTAAGAGATTCAAGTCTAAATGTTACCAACCCGACAGTGGTGAGGTCAAGCAGGACAAGTAGGGTCCTCAACAGTAGTAGCAGTATTTTATTCCTTAGGGATAAGGAAATAGTGGTGGAGGCCGCTAAGGCTAGGACTAGAAGCAAGAGAGTTTCTATGGCAGTTGTTACAGTTGTGGAGAGATGGTCCATGGGAAGAAGGATTTCCTAAAGTGAGGCAGGGGGAAACTGCAGGTTGATATCCTAAACATGCAACCATTGTAGCAGATCATAGGTCAGTTTCAGTGCGAGTGTTATGCTCAGGAACCCAATGACTAGGCAAGATGGATGGAAAATGGAGATAGAATTTTAGTCTTGTTCTTTTGCAAATAGGATAAGTTCGAATGACATGGGTGCGTCACAATATATGATTATTTAACACTTAAATTTGCGAGTGAATGAGAATCAGTGGGTGCATTGGTAGTGTCATCCTTATAAGATATATATTTATCATTCTGTAGCGGGGCTCTTTGGTATTTCCTGCGGGGGGATAAGGTGTGTACACTAGGAGGATGTTTGTATTGTGTAATTAGTTTTACTAATTTTAAGAGTTATGAAAGTATAATTTATTATGATAATTTGTAGTGATTGGATACTGAGGGTTTGAGTGGTAGTAATTTGTGAGATAAGACTATCGTGCTCATTATCCCAGGGTAAGATATATTATTTTTGCGAGGCATCACCTAAAAGAGAGTTAAGACTTTAAATACATATTATATTGTATTGTAAACTTCAGTGAGTATGTTGTCTTGTTATATTTTATTCCGGTGAGTGAAGACATTTACTGATGCAATTCAGGGTATATTGGTCTATTGTCGAGCGGGGAGATTTAACTCGATATTGATTTAATGCCAAGGACACAGTAATAGTAAGAGCGTCGTGTCATATATTGTCTTTAGTGACATGAGAGTGGACGAGTAGACTTTTTATGTCAAGAAACGGGAGGGTGGGGGTACATGTTATGTGTTTAGGGCCTAACGGGTCTCGACGACTGACAATGTTAGTTTGTAGTGTATCGAGGGGGTCCTTGTTTGGATTACACTTTGCGAGACATCCCACGCATGAATCATAGTGTATTTCAAGAGATGGGAAATGTTTGGCAGTTAGGATACGGGTTTAGTACCATATTTATTATACGTGTGTGTAGTTAAAAATAAGAAATGATAGTTATATTACTATTTAAGTCCAGTAGAACCATACGATGTTGATGTGAGAATAATTAAGTTGCGATTAGTAGGGTGGCTAAGTGTAACCTTATTGTATAGTCATGCCTAGTATAAAAGGATTAATTTAAAACCAGTATATTACGTTCAGTTGATTTGTACAAAAATGCACGGGACATAGGGTGTATAAGCACCCTAGTTAGTTGAAATTTTCAATATCATTCACGAGGATAAGAGAAAGAGAATGTATGAAATAAACATAGATGCATGGGTAAATTAGAGGTAGAACTAGAATGAGACAAAGAGAATGTATTTGCACTATGAGCAAGGGATGTCACCAGAAATCGAAGAGTTGATGAAAAGGGGTAATTATAGTGTTGAAGAGTACAAGGAATGTACATTTTAGACTTTTGGGGATAATCAGGACTCTGTGCAGAGGAGTAAAATGACGAGAGTTACATCATAACCAATTAAAGATGTAAAAGTCTGACACGGGTAGTCAGGTATGATCGCAGATATCTCCCACGAACGGAGTATATGATTCAAAAAGGGGGGAGTTGGCACCTAGGAAGGAGGAGACATTTCCTAGGATAGTAAATGGTATAGCAGTTAGAATGTTGGCCCAATTATGTTGGAATATTCTTACGAGAAGGCTATCTGGTTTTGCAGGTGCCAACGTGAAACGGTAAGGGAAATGAAGGATTACTTTGGAGTGAAGTGATTAGGGCGGATTGATCACTAGTTCGAATGGAAGAGTATAGACCATCGGACTAAAGAGTGCCATTAGTGAAAGGGTATCGGGACTAGTGTAATGTTCCCAACTTTAAAAAGATGTGGATATCATGCGAGGAAGTATTTGAAACTATTAGTACTGAGCTTATCCTAATTTCAAGGATGAAATTCCTTTTTAAGGGGGAAGTATGTAACACCTCATATTTTTTAATGATTTTTATATGGGATTAAATAAATTAAAGTGGGAAATTAATCTGAATTAAAATAAATATTAATTAGCGAGACAAGGGTTAATATTTATTTGTATGAATTATATTGATTATTACTTAGTGAACGAGTAATAAACTAGTAAGAATACATTATGATTGTCATGAGTGAGAAATACGGCAATTACAGTAATTTAGTCGGGATGAGCATGTCAGTCGTGTCGGGACTTAAAGTTATGTGATAAAATGATTTATTTATGGGTCATCCAAATGGTCATTTCGAGTATGCCAGTGTGTCAGAAAGGGTCGAGATAGTCAGAAAAGTGTACTCAGGGGTTTGGATTGGGTCCCAGGGCATTTCTAAGCCGAATCGGCACCTCATAAGGGTATTTTGGTCTTTTGGATTTTTAGAGTAAAGTGACCTACGAGTTTAATAAGTTTATATCAGCATGTGGGTTGAGGGTGTTAGGTTTATCAGTTACAAAAATAGAGAGAGGCCATTAGAGGAGGAAAGTGAAGGATTCCAAGGCTCCCCACACCATTTTTGCACCACCACCACCACCACCGGAGTTTAGATCGGAAGGAGACCCTTTTTGCACAAATCAGACCTACAATCTCAAGATAAGTGTTTATCTTGCATTTCTTTAAAACTTTAAAATACCCATGTAGTGTATGGTTTTATATTTGATGATAAATTGATGTTCTTAGGGTTTTTGAGAATTAAACACGTGAATCTTGGGTAGGATTTACATGTAGATTAAATTCCTATGTAAATCGAAAATGAGAATTGAATACATGTGATGGTAATAATGGAAGAAATATAGATTTTGGATGGAAATACATGAAGAACAATGAAACGTAGGGTTTTAAGCATTTTTGAAGAAAATCGGTTCTTGTATTTAATTCGTGATAATTTAACATTAGATTTACGTTGGAAATCATTCCTATACACTTATATTATGTTTACTAATGTTGGTTGAAAATTTGGTTAAGTTTCATGAAGTCTTGAGAAAGTTGAGAGGATGAGAAATCGAAAAAACGCAACAGCATAGAGACCTGTTACATTTTGAATCGATTTGGCCCAAGGTCGAATCGATACGGTCCTTAGGAGAATTGATTCGTTTTCCCAAAATTTAATGAGTTTTCCCTTTTAAGCCTAGAACTTGTGAGTAATGATTAGGTGGAATTTTGAGGTAACTTTAAAATATAGTGAGAGATATTTTTATTTCCAGTAGGCTAATGGTAGGGTTGGGTCGTAGTCATAAGCGAGAAGAATGAAGGCTAAGATTTAATCTGTCAGAATTTTCAATGTAAGTGAAATCGGGAGAGTGAGATCGAGTCACGACGATTTTGAGTGAACCAATGATGTAGACCGATAGTGCATAAGTGAACTAACTAATGAAATAACTTAAGGGGTAACAAGGTCCCTTCGGTAGAGAATAATACTCTGGAAATACAATAAAGAGTTATAAATTGTAAATTGAGAAGTTTGGTAAATATTCTAGAGACATGTATCTCTACTACGTAAGAATGATAATTATAGGTTGAGTGAATAGCTATACGGATTATATTATCGGTTGAGTGAATACCTATACGGATTATGTTATAGATGGATTGTATACCTATACAAATGATATTTATGGGTTGTGTGTATACCTATACGGATTATATTTATAGTTTGTGTGTAAGCCTATATGCGACAAATTGATAGGTTTTGTGTATGACAATTATTTTCTTTCTTATGTGTGTGAGCATAAAAACACTGCCTGCTATCACGAGAGGTTCCCTGTCGTGTGGAGTATTATTCCGATGAGCCCATTGGGGGGATTTTAGACATGTGCCCCAAAAAATAGAACTTAGGGTTGAGCACTACTTTTGTGTATCATAGTGTGACCGGTTATTTGGGTGAGTTAAGTGTGTGCATTTCCCAAAGTCTTAGAACTATGTTTGCCTCCATTGTATGTTGTTTGATTTATGGTTCGAGGAGACATTCTTAACCGATAGTCCTTGATGTGGTATGAGGAGTACATGAACTTTATAGCAGAGTATGCAAGTGTGCATCGCGGTAGCCAGTCCGAGAGATGCTTTATTTATATTATATATATAAAGTCTGACATATATATATATATATATATATATATATATATATATATATATATATATATATATATATATATATATATATGGGTAATTTATCCTACTTACGTGCAATAATAGAGATACTAGATAGTGTATATCTAAAATAATGTTTAATCTACTTAGTGTGCGATGGTAGTAAAGTTAGATCGTATATATCTATAGATGTTTTAAGTAGAGCAACTTAATGAAGTGGTTTAAGGATAACATACGTGAAATGTTAATTATGGCTTAGTAATAATATAGGGGTAATGTTAATTAGTATTACAATAACGTACTATTGGGGCGGTATGTGGGAGTTAAAGATAAACTTAACTAATGACTTAATGATAATTAAGGGTATATTGTAGTGTACTGTATGGGTGGTATGGGTGAGATAGACCTGGTAGTGGTTAGCTAGATATTTATGAGGTCTAATTAGGCTGGGTAGCAGAACTTGGTGGGATAAGTAAGAGATGCTAGGTGTGAACTTTAAATGAGGGTTAAGGAACTCAAAAGGGTGTACGTAAACTAACATTTGTAATCAATAATTGGTTTTATATTGTGATTTAAATGGTTGCAAAATATTTTCAAAAGGTTTTCTTGGGCTTTGACTCGTATGCAATATATTTTCAAAACCTTTTAGGTGTCCAGCCACTAGGACGCCAAGCTTGATGATTTGTTCTAGGGATGCGTAGCTACAGCACTTGTGGATGCTTGCAAGATTTGGATTAGACACTTCAGTCACTTCATTCCTAGAGTAGGATGCAGTTTTAGTTATTTCATTTGGGTATGTCTCCCTTTCAGCTATTTCATTTATTCAGTTTTATTAGACTATATATTATGGGATTCAATTTTATTTCATAGACTCATACTTGGATTTTGTATTGAGAACTGATGGCTTATTCAGTATTTTTTATTTGGTTATTTATCTTGTGATGGGTTAATAATTTTATTATTACGTGGATGGTTTTGTTATTGTCTTTATTTACACATTGATGGGTTAACGAATGATAAAATTTGGAACCGATTTTTTTAAATCGTAGGTGATTAGTAATTTAAAAAGTTTCGGTAGTGATGCTAACAATGAACCAAATAAGAGTTCTGATTTATTTTTATAATGGACTGATCACTCGGTATTTAAATAGGCGGAGTGTCACATGAGCGTTCACCCAGACTGAGACGTCTCACATCATTTGCATTTTAAAAATTATCTTGAAAATAAGTTTCAGAATAAAGTATTCTGAGTTCATGTCACGAACCTTTATACCTCAATCATAGATATTCTTGCATCCAGTTGGCCGCATATAAAATTTCATAGATTTTTAGAAAGTAAAGTGATTGGATGGAAATCAGACACATTGATAATGTTTTAAAAGACGTTGAAAAGGTATATACATATATATAGTTATAGACATGACCTTCTTACATACGTCGCTAATTTTTTGTTTTTTAATTATTGGAAATTTCGAACATGAAAGAATCAACCAAAAAGTTAAATGGCGCCAACTGGGAGCTCTTATACACCCTAACCTCAATTATCATCTCTTCTGGGTTATCAATACTATACTCCGCCGGAGATTTAATCTACAACTCCATCTCTGAGTCATTAAACTCAAGAACCCTTGTTAATGTAACACCCTTACCTCCTCCTTTTGAAAAACCCCAAGAAAACCTTAAGAAGCCCACTGGATTACCTTTAATCAGGAATCATCCTATTGGTAATAAATCGGACCTTCAACTTTTTAAAAATCATTGTCTGTCTCTCGAAAAGATGACTATGGGCATCGGGGGCACACACAACTAGAAGATGGTTAAAGGATGACGTGTTGGAACTTGATAAGACTTTTTCATTCCCATTTGATTCGAAGACAAAGGTTATTTCTCAACTAGCTGATCAATTGAAAACGTACTGGAAGAACCTTCAAAATAAAAAATTTCCCCGAAGGTGGAGACGAGTTCTGATATTTGGGGTTGAAAGATAGAGTTTCCCAAAATGAGAAAATGCCCACTGACCGATGGAACATATTCTTAAAGAATGAGGACATGGAGGAAAAATTGACAAAGAGGGAGGAAAATAAACTAAACAGGTCAAAAAAAGTTGGCATCCACAAACTTGCGATAAAATCTTATAATAACTGAAGGGTGAATGGGTGAAACAGACCAAGGGGACTTCGAAAGAAGGTTAAAAACCTAATCGGGTTACCATATACTTACATGCCCGATGGGAAAAAGGGACTAATAAATCTCTAGATAAATTTGCTCCTACTCTAGTGAGTTCGAATATATATATTATTAAAATCATATCTTAATATAATATTATGTTACAGAAAATTATGAAAGCCTTATCGAGTTGTCAGTCTAAGTGCAACCCCTATGACATTTAAGTAGATTCCCTAACCAAGGTACCTGGGAGGGACAATAAGGGTAGGAAAATAGGTGTGGTCTCATATATTCCAAGTAGAAAAATACATCATAGTGCAAATTTATTGGATGAGATCTCTTTGGTGAGGAGTCACGTGTCGAGAGAGGTGTAAGACCATGCCAGGACTGGAGGAGAGGTATTAGAGCTTCGAAGGGATGTGGGAAATGCTAGAAATAACTTGGCAATCTCGACAAATAAAATCCAATGGTTAGTTCTATTCTTTACTCAACAACAGGGTTACCCCTCTCAGATGCCTCCTCAAACATTCCCCTATTCTATGCCTCAACGTTTCCCCACCCAAATTCCTCCTCCTAGAACATTTTCTTCCCAAATGCCTCCTCCAAAATTT
The DNA here is from genome assembly GCA_949130495.1 of Sambucus nigra. Taxonomy (NCBI): domain Eukaryota; kingdom Viridiplantae; phylum Streptophyta; class Magnoliopsida; order Dipsacales; family Adoxaceae; genus Sambucus; species Sambucus nigra. The sequence continues at coordinate 624,583,263 of OX422210.1, read as the reverse complement.
TATGGATCATCATCATACATGAACGGTGACTATGGCGTGATGTATTATATAAGGGAGGTGTCCAATAACAAGGTCGTTGGCTTGTGCACTCTCATTTCCACAAATGTCAAAACACATGTCCACAATTGCCCTTTGAAAGTTGGTAAAGCTCATATATTGGCTGATACAATATATGAGGATTGCGAAGATGAGTCTTTGTACTTTAGCCATGGGGAAGGGCCTCTATCATCAAATTATCATAATAATTTCATTACCTGATCAGTTCATTTATTGGACAAGACTAGGCGTTGAACATTGTTTTTTTTTTGAACAAATTTGTAATATTTTAATTATATGGGACATCTCTTTGGTTTCATTCCATATTTACTGAATAATTGAGTCGAACGAATTTTCTTTTATTTTACTTGGGTTGAATGACTATGATTGAATTAGAAACTGAGAGTTCTTGTATCCAACATCACCTTCATTTCAACCTATTTATATAGGTAACTTGAATATTAAAGACTACTTCATGGCTTCCAACAATGCAAAGAGTGGATGGGATAGAGTTACAGAGTATCTGATATATCATGTAAAGGGCATTTGGGAATTTACAAAATATGCAGATAGAAATCCTAACAGTGATAAGATTCCATGTCCTTGTAACTATTGTATAGATGAATAATTTAAGTCTTTAGAAGACGTTAAATTGCATTTACTAATGCAGGGTATGATGCAATGTTATAAGATATGGAGATTCCATGGGAAAAATAATGTATAATATGTTTCGAAAGAATTACCTATATATGATTGCGTGACAGAACCCCATCGGGTGGAAGTGGTGAATGATAATCAAACACATCATCCTTTCACTCACCTAATTAGTTATTCTTACGAAGTCCACCACATCAAAAAATCCATCCTAGGGATATAGATAATATGCATTATTACCAATTCAATGAACAAGTTTATGATGAATTACCAAAATATCAGGAATACATAGAGTTGAAAGCCGATGTGGTTAGACATTTGTATAAAAATTTCAAAAAATATCACTCGGTATTATACACAATGATTACGTTGCATAATTTGAAGAGTCAATTTGGTTTATTGAGCAATAGCCTAACCATATTTCTTAACTGTGTTAAATATATTCTCTCGAAAGAGAACACGTTACCAGATAGTTATTTGACCATGAAAAGGAGCTTGAAGGTTTTATATTTAAAGTACAAATCTATTCATGCGTGCAAGTATGATTTCATGTTGTATCGTAATGAACACAAACTGAAGAGTGAATGTCCTGTATGAAAGGATCCATGATATATGGTTTGTGAGAATGGAAAAGATGGTACAACAAAATTTCTCAAGTGATCACAAGTTCCACAGAATGTATTAAAGTATTTTTCCCTCAAGCCACGGTGGAAAATATTTTTCACTACACCACGAATAGAAGATGCCATAACATGGCATTCTCGAACCAGGGTGGGTGGGAATATCTTGCATCATCTGATTGATTCACTCATCTGGAAGCTTTCAAATGCACGACACCCTAAATTTATAAAAAAAATAAGCAATGTATGTATTGCATTATCCACCGAAGAGTTTAACCCTTCTTGTAACTTAAGCACTAATTAGAGTTATCAACCAGTTCTCATGGAGCCTTTAAGCCTCCCTCTGACACTATCCATGAGAAAATAGTTCACAATATTATCGTTGTTAATAATTGGTCCAAAGGCTCCCGATGATGATACTGATATTTTCTTGGCCCCATTAATCGAAGAACTTGAAGAGTTGTGGGATGAAGATGTGAGGATGTTTGATGCCCACAGGGATGAAGAGTTCACACTTATAGCAATAGTTATGGGGCAATACCTGACTTTACTGCCTATGAGAGCTTATCTAGTTGAAATGTTCATTGTTATTATGGATGTCCCATATATGGGGAGTAAACTGAATCCACTTGGATACATCAGAGTGGGAAGATGAGTTATCTCAGTCATCATAGATTTATCCTGAGCATTCAGGAATGATAACTTTTTACCTGTCGATCAAGAGCATAGGGCAAAACCTGTTCAGATTCTGGTTATCAAATCGAGGAGAAGACAAAGGCTACGACTCTGGGGAATAATTTTGTAGCCAAAAACCCTTAGTTTGTAGTCTAGAAGCATAAATCTAGGGAAGATCCATAAGATCCTAGTAAAATGAAGTCATGATCCAAATGGTCAATCTTATTTGACTTGTCGTATTGAAAAGAGCACCGTGTGAGGCATATAATTGATGCGATGAACAGAGAGAATAATTTTGTAGAAAATCTAGTAAGAATGTGTCTGGAGGATCTCACCTAAAATATGGAGAGAGGGTACATCATGATCTAAAGGAGATGAAAAAATTACAGTAAAAAATTGATCCTACAACTGGAAGAAATCTGATTCCCGCGAGTGTTTTAACTTTTATTACTAGTGATAAAAAGTTCCTCCTAGACACGTTCTTCAACTTGAAGACTCTGAATGGTTATTTATATAATTTGCGTAAGGTTGTAAGTTACCAAATAAATGACCTAAAATAGTGCAAGTCTCATGACTGGCACATCATCATCCAATCAATGCCTATATTGCTTAAGCATTGATTTTCTAACAAAGATATCTGTAGAAAATTATGTAGATTTATTTGTGCTTTACCTTATTGTGTTTAAAAGTGGTAAACAAGGCGCACACTAAGGCTACGAAAGCCAATTTAGCCGAGGTAACTTGTATCTTGGAAAAGTATTTTCCTGAATCGTTCTTTAATATCCGCAACCACCTCCATATGCATTATGCGATGAGGTTATGATGTGTTAACCTGTTAGGTATCGTTAGATGTATCCTTTCAAGATGTTCATATTAACCTTCAAAGAGTACGTTAAAAATACATGGTATAAAGTAGATAGCAGAATATTAATTTTCGCCTTGACTTCTTTTGTAACTACCAAATTATTATGGGACTGTCCAACAAATCTTTAAACTAGATTACTTAGAATTCAAAGAAATCGTTTTCTATTATGATTGAGTCAAGGTGGTGGACACTACAAATGTTTATAAAGTAGATACTCCCTCAAAACTTGTAATGGTATATTTGTCTAAAATGAAGAGTAAAGATCGCTTCGTCGACGAGCTTTTTATTTGGGCCTTTCAAAATGTCAAGAAGGTATTCTACTCTAAGTCAATAAACGTTGACAATTGGTCTCTTGTTATGCATGCACTAAAGGGTTTGAATACTCAAGCAGATGCATTAAAGGACCCTATAGAGTTCCAGTCCTCTCTTGATGACAATCCTACTTTGATTGTTCTTCTAGTTAATTTAGACGAAGATTGAGTTTTTAAGCATTATATTATTTTCATTTAGTTAACTCTTGTATGATAAACCTACTTTTATAGTATGTATTGGAAAACCATCATATTTATTTAAGTATGTGTATCTTCTACTCATATATTTAGTTCTCTTATACTTGCTTCCCCATCGCTCACTTTTTGCAAAATATCATTTTGTAGATCTTCTTAAGTTTTGAATGCGACACAAAGAATAAGCCACCAATCTAAGGTAACCACAAAAATGGTCATGAATTCTATTGATGTTCAATATTTGTGTGGTTGCCTCTATTGGTGGTTTCTGTTATGTGATGTTCACCGAGACACATGGCATCAAAGTATCTTATTGGTAATACTAATTCAATTTTCTTAAATTCTTTAATCACTATTCCTACTTTGTTTCGTGCTATTATTTTATCTTTAGCTTATATCACTAATCCAACTCTTTTTATTATCTTATATACATTCACATATATTTTTATAAATAAAAAATAAAATAAAAAGGGGGCTATACCACAATTCCCAATATAGAGTGTTCTTATAATTTTCTACACTTTTAACATATTTCACATATATTTTTCATAAATCAAAAGAGACACTCTAGATTTTGATCATAGGTTAGACCCCAACCTTGTTTGTCTTATGAACTACGTGGACCTTAACGCAATTTTTGGCTACGTAGGCCTCCTGAAGCTATTTTTGGAATCAGGTTCTTTATTACTTACCATTTGGAACATTTTGAAGTTTTGTTGGCAGGCCTGGTTGGAGAAGGAACATTTTGAAGTCTTGTTTCATTGAAAGAAATAATCACTGGATTGGATTTCGATGAAGATATTATGATTTATTATCATATTCACGCAAGCATTTATTATTTGTGTTGAACAACTTGACAGCTTTAGTTTGTTAATTTGTGTTGTATTATTATTTTTTGATTTATGGATGGCATAGTGGCTAAATATTTATTTCTGTAAATGTAAACAGATTTGAAAAATGTACAGGTTTTTTTGGGATGTAAAAAATTAAAAAAAAATAATAATTTGGTCACGGTTTTCGGCCATGACCAAAACTATGATAAAATTAAAAAAAAAATTAGTCACGGCTAAGAATGTGAACAAATATATATATATATATATATATATATATATATATATATATATATATATATATATATATATATATATATATATATATATATATATATATATTGTCACAATTTTGGTCACGGTTCAAAATCGTGACCCCTAGTGTGACCATTTAAAATTATAAAATATATAGCCATGATTTTTTACTATTACTATATATTTTATAATTTTAAATAGTCACAATAGGGAGTCACAGTTTTGAACTGTGGCTACTAGGTTACAATTTTGGACCATGACCAATAAATCAACATTTATGTCTCCTACTAGACCGTGACCCATGATTGAGTCACCCTCAATATGGTCACGGTCTAAAACTATGACCCATAGGCCTTGGTCACTATCCAAATCTATGACCATCTGCCTGTTTTGGTGTAGTGCATGGTCGTCTTTGTCCTCTTTGAGTGTTAAGCATCTGTAAGATAATAAACAAGAGAACTTTAATAACATACTAGTAACATAGAGTACAAATACTAAAAGTAGGGCCCTATAGTATCAAAGGATGTAACACGCAAAAGTAAACACTCTAGATCCTAAGACCTAGAAACTGGAATGCTCTGATACCAATTATGACACCCTGTAATATTTAGTAATATATTGATAAAGTCTAAATTAAAATAATACTAGAGTTTGAACAATTAAGTATCATTATAAACATTCGAAAAAACTGAAATATATAAAAAGAAAGGAAAATTGAATATAGACAAGTGAATTATCCATCAACTCTACTATCGTAATACATGCCTAGAAAATCTATACAGTCAACTATAAAATACAAGCCAACTCCCAAAACATGAAATGTATAAGTACTACCTATAACTCTCCATACTAAACTAAGAGTAACAAAAATGATGATAGAAGTTGGCACGCACTCCAGGGAAACCTACATCCTAATGAGTATCAATAGTGAGAAGGATGAGTGACACCAATGAGATCTATCAAGGTTGTGGCACAGGTGGACTCAGTCCTGAAGCATTAAATCCATAATGTTAATAACAAGTCCAAAAAGAATAATGTATAACCGAAAATGGAATAAATAATAACTATAAACATACCTCTAGCATTTTATATGTCTTTTAGATTAATCCCAACCCACAATCCTCAATATCACATGCATCTAAATTTCCAATCTCAAATGAATGCCATAATCAAGTTTCATCCCTTATAGTGATTAATACTAAAGGATTCATAATGGTTATTACACTAAATAATTGCCAATGTAAAATATAAATAAGACAGTCTTAAAGTCTATAGTCATGAACTATAACATGTACCATATAAGTAGTCTCTCACTTAAATCCGTTAAATAAATGAAGGCCTATCTCTATTTCCCTTGGGGATCACTCGTGCCTACTAAGTTAGTCTTAGGCTGTCCCAAACTTAAGGCCTTAACATGAGTAAGGGATGAATCACCACTTCTACCCATCACTTATATAGTTTACCACACCGAAGGCTATATGATAAAACCTGTAAAGACAAATTTCCAATCGAGTCAATTTGTATGAAATTGGCATTATTCCGAACAAAACGTTTAAGTCATAGGATCGAATTTATCTTGTTGATCCCATAAGCCTATGACGTTGTTTGATGAAGACGTAGTGGCTAAGCTTCAAAGATTATATGTTTCATGTCGTGTTTATCGTGCCAAGTTTACTTTTACGTTTATTGAGAATCTCGTAGGTATGAATGCATATTAATTATGAGTTCTTGGAAATATTTTAAGGGTATTAATTTTCTATTTAAAAATGCTTGGAACTGTTTTTAATCTTTTTTTAGGAATTTTTTCCTAAGCTTAATTTCGTTAGAACGAATTCATGACTCGTTCGAACAACATGGTGTTCTCATCAAAACGAGGATCAAATGAACATCAATCGAGGAAGCTCTGTCAAGAAGAACCAAACTCGTTAGAAGCTCATTTGAAGTTGGTTCAAATGAGATTGCATTCTCATTTCAAAGAACTTAGGATGTCATTCAAACGAGATGTGATTCTCATTTTAATGACCCTAGTTTTCATTCGGATGAGCATCGGCCTCGAAAATCATGCAAACAGTATCCAAGGTGTTGTGGACTCATAATTTTTAACTAATTTTAATGAAAAATGATTTTACACCTGTTTACAAAAGTTCCAAGCCCCAAGTTTTTCCATATACATTTAAAGATCCAAGTTCTATAATTTATATACTTGGAGATCTTGATATTGGGTACCAAAGTTTGTTTCTTTCATCTGTAAAAACTTGTTTCGTACGGTGGACTCCAAAAATGTTGTTTATGGTGTTTGACGGTTGTTGAGCCTCATCGGGGGATTCCTATATTTCACTATGGAGGAGAGGTCAAGGATAGAATAGAGGTCAAGGATAGAAGAGTGTAAAGGCTTATGGGGGAACGAGTCATTGTATAAATCTTCAGTTTATGCTTTGTAATACCGTATTATAGTGAACTATTTGGCAGGGTCGTCCGAGATTTTTCCCTTTGTGCTTTTCCTCATACATCGACATCTTGTTGATTAATTTATTTATTTTATCTGCTATAACCTTGGATGCACGCTTTTGGGTAACAAGATAAAATTTGGTAGATTAGTTTTCCATAAGAAAATTTTAAAATTGGTGTTAAGTTTAATTGGGTTAATTTTGTTTAAAGGTTCAATCTTTTAAGGTTTGAAAAACATAAAAAAAATTGTATTTACGTTTATTAAAACCATCCCTTCCTAAGAGTACACCATAAGGGCATTCTCAAATTGGTATTAGAGATAGACACTGAATTTTTATATTTTTGATCCTGTGTCTTTAGGCATAAATTTCAGAGGTTTTAATGGTTTTAGAACCCTATGTTTGATGGGTCAAACTGCGCATACCAAAAAATGTGTATGAAGTCAGCACTTAAAGTTATAGATGAGTGGGTGTGGTTAGTTGTTGTCAAGGGGTGGTCTCCGCCAGTCACGAGAGATAGAGAGGAAATTCATTTAAAACTAGTAGAGTCATGGACTGAGGCCGAGCATAAATTTTCACAATATAATTCTCGATGTTTAAATGTTCTATTTTTCTTTGTCACCCTTGAGGAATTCCTTCATATTATGATGTGCCAGACGTCAAAAGGGCATTGGGATATACTCCAACTCACCCATGAAGGTACTAGTGTTGTTAAGGCTTCCAAACTCCAAAATCTCACCACAAAATTTGAAATGATTAAAATGTTAAAGAGCGATACCTTTGATGAGTTCTACGCTACATTGTCCAACATAGTTAACTGGTCATTTAACTTGGGAGACAAGATACCCAACAACCGAGTGATAAAGAAGATCTTAAGGTCATTGCATGACAGATTTAATCCAGAGGTGACCATCTTGAATTCTTTGGGTACTCTAGACTCTACGAAACATGAAGAGCTTATAGGTGACTTTCAAACTAATGAGCTTGACATGTTTACCTCCAAGAATGTGACGAAGAAAGGAAAGGGCATTTCTTTGAAATCCCGGAAGGAGAAAGCACATATTTTGAATTATGACATCGATTCCAAAGATGTGGCCGTGCTGGAAAAGAAATTCAAGAAAATTCTCAAACTCCAAAAGAAATCGTAAGATGCAAAAAGGTCTGAGAAAAATAAAAGACAACAATTTTGACCACTTCCCTAAGAACCATAGTGAGAAATTTAATAGGGATGATTTGGAAATATTTTAGGGTTTTGAGGGTTATTGCCATAGGGTAGTTAAGTGCCCCACTAATCTAAGGAAGGAGGTAAATGAACCAATAGCATTTAATACCACCCTTAGTGATAGGGATCCGAAATAGGGAAATGATTCCCCCATTGAGCACAACTTTACCGCGTTCATGGCTAGTCATCCGAGCATTGACAAGAAATCTACCCATGAAGATATTCCTTTGCATGGCACTTCTAAGGCCATAGTTTGTAAATCCCGAGTGAGTGGTGGTCGAGAGAGTGGAGATGAAAGTGAGGATGAAGAAGAGGAGGAGTATAGTGAACTAAAAGTTGCCTTCCATGAATTGTATGCGAAAACTTTGAAGGTTAAGAAGACTAACTTGAAATTGGAAGCTAGGTTGAAAGAACGTTCCATAGGAAACAATGATAATGCTTTGATTAAGGATATTAGGCAACATGGGAGAACTCTTCGAGAGAAGCTAGAGTACATTGAGGGTGAAAGATATAGTCTTTGTATTTTGATGGAGGTTATGAAGAAATGTAACACCCAACGATTTTGGAATAATTATAACGCAATATAATTCCAAATTTAGAAAATAAAATTTTTGAATTTGACTATTTTTAGCAATTTAAAATGTTTATTTTATTATTTAAAAAATGGGATTTTAATTGGAATTTGAAATCGGGGGAGAAATTAGGTTTTCATTTGTATAAACACATTTTGGGGGCGAACTGGTGACCTGAACAGGTTAGAATCGATTCGGCCTGGAGGGCGAATCAATTTTCCCTGGGCAGTGTCAGCAGTTTGATTGCCTTGTTAGAGTCTTGGGGTTAGACTTTTCTAAAGACTTTTTCATCAACTTTTAAACAAGAAGTCTCCCACATCTTTACCATGTAAAATGATGTGTGCAATATCAATCAAGTTCGCAATTCTCTAATGGATTTAAACACACTTATTTAATTAGGTGTCTAAATTTGAACAAACCAAATTCAATTTTATTCAGCCCCTATGGATGCATCAAAGTGTTCAATCAAATCAATCAAATCATGGATGTAAAATAAAGATGACAGATTTAGGACAAACCACCCCCTTTTGGGTAAAAACCTTTTAACACTTTGAAAGTTTACAAGACCTTGACTTACATACAACCTGATAATTGCCCACAAGTGTAACGCACGGTGTCTTCATCAAACCTTCCAAGCTACGCCTCAACCCGCAGTCCAAGTTGTCGACACGCAAAGATCTATGTTCGGCATCCACCGATTAGCAATGAGTTCCCTCTAGTAATAACAAGGTATGGAGATGCCTTCTCCATAGAGGTTGAACAATAGCAAAGTTGTTGTTTGGTTTCCAAAACAATTCACATAAAGATATCGGGATTGTGTGAATTAAAAAAAAAGGTTTTAAGCCCTAAATGAAGAAGCTAAAAGTCTTCTGCTGATATGCAGTGTTTGCATAATGAAAAACGTGAAAGAATTATTACGAAAAACGGAGTTGAAAAGTTTAATTTATGGAAGAATTAAGGCGGTGGTGTCGTTCGAACGAGGGACGATGTTGTTTGAAGTATCGCATGACATCAGATCTCGCTTGAGCGACAAACAATGTCGTTCGAATGACATCTGTTTTAAAAAACAAATAATTTTCTTCGTTTATTCTTTCAGTAAATGCACCACCTCAAACTCCGAAAAATATAGTTTTGACAAAAAACAATTAAAGCTCCGCTCCAACACTTAGAAAATATTTTGTGAAAAATATCCCAATACTCTAAGTGTATTATTAAGATACTCTAAAACAAAACCTTACCAAACTAAATCCCGCGAAGGCTATTTGTTGAAGAACCTTGATTATTCGAAGCTGTATAAATGTGAATGTGATCTTGAACTTCTTCGACGGTGTAGCGATATATGACATACAAATTGATAATTGACAAAAATGTCCTTACATACCACCTCTAATCTATAACCCTAGCCCCATTTAAAATTAATATTTAACCCAAGTTTTGAAGGCTTAAACCGTGTTTTCTAAAGATCATTCAATAATGATTCCTTACTGATTTTTCAAGAGGAACGCAACCGTCCAATCAAAATTTTCAACCGACTTTTCTTCAAGCATGAATACTTCTATTATTTCTTTTTAGTGTAGACCTACAAATTGATAATGAACAAAAATGTCCTTACAAATCTCCCCCTATGTCTATTCAGGTACAAAATGTGACACCCCGCCCAATTAAATATCGGGTGATCAGTCATTTATAAAATTTATAACAGAATGTTCGGTTGGTTCATTCTTAGCATCACTGTCGAAAAGTTAAATCCAATTAATTACCTAACATTTAATTAAGCTAGTGTCAAAATATTTTCCAATTAAACTTGAAACCAATTAATTCATTTAATTTTTGAACATATGATTACAAACCATACACAAGAGATGAATACTGGCTGAAACAAATACTGAATAATTAAGACTAGATAAAACCTTACAGTCCAAAGTCACAAACCAAACCATAATAAATACTCCATCCAACTGAAAAGAACTATAAGGGAAACCGAGTACAACCCCGCTAATGAGAATGGGTAACACATGCCTGAACTGAAATATCTGAACTAGGAACTGAATGAAATGAGAGAAGCGTCTAATCTTAATGACCCGCAACTTCCACAACAGCTAAAACTCCACAAACCATCCAAGTATCTAGAATCGATGTCCCTGTGGCTAGGCACATGTACTAATACATATATATAGCAAAAGAGAGAAGAGATGCAAGAGACGGGTCAGAGCCCGATGTTTTAAAAAGATTTATTAGCAAGTATTTAAAACTGCATTAAAGCAAGTATTATATGCATGTTAGTTCGAACTCTCACATGAGATTCTCACCTCTCAACTAGTGTGCACGCCTAACGCACATCTAATCCATCCTAGCCATCTGACACACTTCTAACTAGGAAAAGTCTTATCCTTTCTATTTACCCCTCATAGTAGTATTCCGTATTTGATCTCAACATTTATCATTTAAATAAGTGTTATCACACTAAAGTCAAGTATTCACTATTTGCATTATAGAAGGTTTCACTACCTTAATAGTCTGCAATTATTCCATTATAGATATACCACAAGCATACATATATATATATATATATATATATATCCCTCACTATTTTATATATATATATATATATATATATATATATATATATATATATATATATATATATGTATTAACACAATCTTAATAGCCTACAATTATCTCATTGTAAGTATAACACAAGTATACATATATATATCCACCACTATTATTTATATATATACTAACACAGCACCCCAAGGATACACCTGTAGTGCATTGCATACTCTTCTATCATGTCCCGGTACATCTTGTACTCAAACAAGGACTATTGGTCCGAAAATCTCCCACGAACCATATAAACAAATCACACATATTGGCGGCAAACATAGTTCACATACCTATGGGTCACGCACATACCTACGCTCCCATAGTCAACTGACTTATCAACTCACAAATAAGTCTTCACAGTCCTACGTTCTGAGATACAAGTCAAATACCCCCCGAAGGTCCCTCAGGATAAGACCATCTCTACACAACCCCTTGCGATAGCAAGCAGCTAGGTATGTCATACACAAAATATATCAAATATAGGTATACACACAACCCATCAAATCAAATGGTATACACATAGACCAAATGTCATATTCCATATGTAGTATTACCATCACTAAATACTATCAACGTAATTTAAATTACGATATTCCCTCTCTCGTAATATATATAAGGATAATACGTCACCCGAAAACCCTTAATACATAATCATAAGAAGTCCCAAACGTAACCACTAATTTTTATTCTTATAAGTTCCATATCATTAGAACTAATATCGTAAGTATTTATCACTTAATACTCTCGACGCATTTACAATTATGATTATCTCTCTCTCGTAATCTTCAAGGTAAACTCACCATCCCTAATGTTTAAATCATTACAACTAAATAACTCCCAATAATTCTGCACTATTCCGAGTTCATCGGACACTGGTTTTCCTCACTCAAATTAACCGTTTACTAAAATAGGGGCAAAATAGGAAATTCCCTAAAAATTAGAAATCTCGCTCGAACCAGAAGAGCATCTCGCCCGAACGACTCCCACGTATCGCTCGAACAACTTCGCACGATAAGATAACTCGCTCGAACGATACCCTTCGCACGACTTCGCGCGACATCTCGCGACTTGGGCTGTTTCGTCTTCAACCTTAGACAACCTCGTTTTTCACAATTTTCAACCCTAAAACCTCTAAAATATCATCCCAAACTCCAATCAATCAGTACCAAATTGAATCCTAACATTTATAAATGAATTCTAACAACCTACAATCATTAAATCATCCATATAATTCGAAATCCCCAATTTATTATCAAGAACCCTAGTTCTTAAATTGATATGCATAACTTCTAAATTAAACTCAGATTTGTTTATAGAAATTAACGTAATTTCGTAGGCATCATCTTATCTACATATGGGATTCAAATTCTCATCAAATCAGCCCTAGGTTATGATATAGTTCTCCAATTTCACCCAAATTAACTTTCATAACAATGGTTTATTAACCTAGACTAACATGAACACATCTATTGCTAAAGAAAGAAAGCAATACACACTTACCTCGATTTTAAAAGTCTGATCCGTTGGTGTTATTGGTATGGATGCACTCCTCGTGCTCCGATCTACAAGATGGTGGTGGTGGTTGTGCAAGGTGGTGTAAATTGACTCTCCTCATTTGGAATTTGTTCTCCCTCACCCACTGTCGCTCTCTCTTGATTTTGGTATATCCTAAACCTAATTGTCCCCAATTAGCTGATATAATATTTCTCCAATTTTCGTCCATATAATTTCTCTAAAAATTCAAATTACAAAACTACCCCTACCGGGTGCCGACTTAGCCTAAAAATATCCCGGAGTCCAAATGAAATACTCGGATAGAGTTTTCTGACTATCTCGACCCCTCCGGACTCAACAACTTACTCGAAATGATCATACGAGTTACTTAAAATAATTTTCCTTTTTATTCCACTTAATTAGTCCCAACACGACTCACACGCGCGTCCCTAACTTAATATACCAAATTGTTGTATTTCTCTCTCACGACACGTTATATAAAATCGTCATTCCATATTACTTGTTCTCATAGTAATATTAATAATTACTAACTTCTCATCACGCTAGTAAATATTCAAATTTAATCTGGATTAATAATTAATTCTCACACTTTAATTTAATTAATCTCACAATAATAATAAATCACATAATTATTTAAATCTTCAAAATACAGGGTATTACACAAAATGAAAATATCTGAATTATCAATATCAAATGACCTATACAAATCTACCCTCCCATGAACCCAAAACTAAAAAGATAAATGACAAGTCTTCAAACTTTTTCATTCTTCAACAAATAACTTTTCCAAAGTTCAAGCTTTTCTCTTCAGGGTGTGCAAGATATTGATCTTCAATTATACCTAGACACATGGGACACAGCAAAACCTCACAACGTATCGAGTTTTAAATGATATAAACATAATCATAAAAGCATAATCAAATCTTCCCCATAATTCCAACTCCCCTATAAAGTCATAATTTGTTCTCCCCCTTTTTATTTATCCGAAATAGACAAGGAAAAGAATAAATCACATAAATCAAATCGGGGTTTCACGGTAAACCAAAGCAAACAAACTCTTTTTGATTTTTTCAGATTTTTCGTACAAAAATGCAAAAATGATGATACAAAAATCATACACGGTGAATTGACACTAAGACATCCAAATCATGGATACAGAATGAATAGATGTGAACGAATTCGATAGGAAAATCGACTCAATCATGATATGTGTGCACGATGCATACGTGTACTCCTAATGAATGAACATCAAAATAGTCCTTAGGTGTAAAAATTATTGAATTTAGATGACATCATATCAACAAATTAAAGTATAAATGATTTCTACACCAATAACGTCCAAAATTATGTAATGCTTTTTCATGAGTTTCAAGGACCTACAAACCGTTTAAAATTCCATCTAAACTCCCTCATTAAAAGATAATGCTTTTTATTTTTCTTATGAGGCGATGAAACTAAAACCTTTTTGTCCATTTTGGGCATATATTTCTTTTTATTGCCTTTCAATTTTTCTTTAAACCTCATTGGACCCCGGATAGTTTTCAATTCCTCACTTTTTTAGGTCCATTTAAATGGGGACTTTATTGCAATGGAAAAATTAAAATACCTTTCGCATCCCTTTTCCGTTTTTCAAAATAAATCTCACAATCTCATAAACGGTTTATAAGATGCACTACTATTTATCAAGTTTTATCTAATTTGGTTCGTTGTATAGACAGAATTGAGATGGAAACACTCAACCAACATGTGATAGACAAGCACAAAGGTCATACAAATCCGTGCATGTGTGCAATAAAGGACAAATGAGTCAAACACGTAGGTAGAAACACTATATCATCTCAAAGACTCCAAACTTTGTAAAGCATATGAATGACACAACATATTGTCTCAAAACACTATCAAATAGTCACACGGATAAATGGAATAAAATTGTGACTTGATTATCCTAAATGCGTATCCATAAACGGTGTAAAATAAAATACAAAACAGTTTTTGGATTTTGTTCAAAAAATTTTATCAAAACAAATGAAATTCTTTTTTTATTTTTCAAAAATGATCCAAAAAAATACATGAATGGACATAAAAAAATTATACACGTCATAACACTAGCAAGAATATATCAAGAACCACAACTAACGTATGATAATCATGCAACATAATCATCTATTAGAAATTACAAGAGAAGAGTCATGTGCAAGCAATAAAAAATCAACAAGTCTAACATCTAGTGCCTCTAAAAGTGATTTCCTAACCCAAATAGGTGTGCAACGACGCATGAGGGTTACAGAAACCCAAGTAACACTAGACTTTAACTTTCGAGGACCTTTTCAAAGATCAAAACAAAAACGCCTAAGGTGACCTTTCCTACCACAATATGAACCTGTGTAAACGGGTGGAACGACACCTAGTCCTTGGAAAAGGTTGACCCTCTAAAACAAACTATGGTTTTGGCTATAACACTCGAAGCATGAGAACAAGATGAGCCATTATCATCACTACACAAACTACTCGAGTCTTTCAAATCATTTTTCAACTTCAAAATTTTAGACTCAAGCAAAGAATTAGACTCTTCCAATTTAAAGGACTCCTTTTTTCAAATCATCAATCAAACCTAAAAGGTTATCTCGCTCACTCTCAATTAAAACAAATTTATCCATAAGGGTCTTTTCACGTGCCGTAAAATTATTAATTAAATAATTATCCTCAATGGCACAAATAGGAACCCCAGAATTTTTAAAGTCCTCCAACTCTTTTTCTTAAATGAGGACTCTATCATCACTCTCCTTTTTGGACAATTTTAAAGCATTAAAGTTATGGTCCAAAGAAACAAAATTTTCACGATAAAAATCTCTTTGATTTTGAACCATTTGCAAAAGATCCATCGTGGATTTAAAATGAGAATTTTCTTTTTCCAAAACTTCAATTCTTTCGCAAACGTCATATTCAAACTATTTAAATCGTTAAAACTTTGACTTGTGTCAATAGGAGGGGGCATCAAATTACATAAGTGTTCATTGGAAAATTGGGATTTTTCAAAAATTGATTTTTCAAAAAAAATCAATATCACACAATTTATGTAGAAAATAGGAACACGAGATAAATTAGTGCAACCTTCTCTGATACCAATTTGTAAAATGATGTGTGCAATATCAATCGAGTTCGTAATTCTCTAATGGATTCAAACACACTTATTTAATTAGGTGTCTAAATTTGAACAAACCAAATTCAATTTTATTCATCCCCTATGCATGCATCTAAGTGTTCAATCAAATCAATCAAACCATGCATGTAAAATAAAGACAACAGATTCAGGGAAATTTTTTTTGGATAAAAACCTATTAACACTTTGAAAAGTTTACAAGACTATTGACTTACATACAACTTGATAATCACCCACAAGTGTAACGCACGATGTCTTCGTCAAACCTTCAAAGCTATGCCTCAGCGGACAGTCCAAGTTGTCCACACGCAAAGATCTATGCTCGGTATACAGCGATCAGTAGTGAGTTCCCTCTAGGAATCACAAGGTATGGAGATGCCTTCTCCATAGAGGTTGAAAAATAGCAAAGTTGTTCTTTGGGTTCCAAAATAATTCACATAAAGATATCGGGATTTTGTGAATTGAAAAACAAAAAGGGTTTTAAGCCCTAAATGAAGAAGACAAAAGTCTTCTGCTGATATGCAGTGTTTGCAGAATGAAAAACGTGAAAGACTTCTAAAGAAAAACGGAGATGAAAAGTCCAATTTATAGAAGACTTAAGGAAATTGTGTCGTTCGAACAAGAGACAATGTCATTTGAAGTATAGCGCGACATCAGATCCCGTTTGAGAGACAAATGATGTCGTTCGAACGACATCTATTTTAAAAAATAAATAATTTATTTCGTTTATCCTTTCAGTAAATGCACCACCTCAAACTCCGAAAAATATATTTTTGACGAAAAACAATTAAAGCTCCGCTCCAACACTTAGAAAATATTTTATGAAAAATATCCCAATACTCTAAATGTATTATTAAGGTACTCTGAAACAAAACCTTACCAAAGTAAATCCCGTGGAGGCTATTTGTTGAAGAACCTTGACTATTCAGATCCGTCTAAATGTGAATGTGATCTTGAACTTCTTCGACGGTGTAGCGATATACGACATACAAATTGATATCGGAATAAATGTCCTTACATACCACCTCTCATCTATAAACCCTAGCCCTATTTAAAATCAAGATTTAACCCAAGTTTTGAAGGCTTAAACCGTATTTTCTAATGATCATTCAATAATGATTACTTACTGATTTTTCGAGAGGAACGCAACCAATCAAAATTTTCAATCGACTTTTCTTCAAGCATGAAAACTTATATTATTTCTCTTTAGTATTATGCATTTTAAATATCATATAAACATTAAATTACATGTTTTTCTTAAAATAAACTACAATCTTTAATTAGGGAAAGTGAAATCTATATATGAACTATTATTATGAAAAATCTTAATACGCATTAAGACTTATAACCCTTGTGTGCTAAAAGGTAGAGGTTGGATTTTTGTTGATATAGATGTAGATTTGCATGTAGAAAATCGTAGTAACTTTATTAAACTAAAAGGGATTGTGAAATCATATAAAATTATGTAAATGTGATAAAAAGGAAAAATTTATTGCATGCACCATAAACTTGCATGATATTGAAATTATTTTAGTTGTATAAAATAAGTTATTTAATTACAAAAATTGATTGAACCGATGATATTAGATTTATTTGTGATCCTATGAGAAATTGGTAGAATTTTTGATAAATTGTCTTATCTTAATTACTGATTTAATTATATTTGACACCACGGGGATGATGGAGTTTTGGGAAAATATGCTCTCACCTTAATTTTATGAGTACTTGCTAGGTATGGGACTAACAAGTATATCTAGGTATGGAACTAGTTAAAGTAGAACTTTATGGATGATATGTTTTGGGGTGGGAATGATTTTTGTGTCGTTCCATTGATTTGATCGTCTAGGCATGAGACTAGGAGGAAATTAAAGGTAGAGATTCATTCTATATGATAGGGTAGGATGTTCTTATGTTTTAGAGACTTCTAGGTATGGGACTAGGGGTAGTATTGAGGATTTACTATCTATAATAGGGTGGGGCTAATATAAATAATGAGAACTTGAGAAAATTGAGAATTAATGCCTAAGATAATAAACAGTTATTAAAATCAATTTGAGGTGCGAGTATGTGCAGGGCTGACAGAGTACGTGTCGATTGGATATAGCGATGTGGGTGTGTTTAGCGTCACGATTATGTGCGGGGACGACTAGATATAGTGACGTGTCGTGCGTGAAACCTCACTAGTACGTGCAGAGCTGATAGGAATCAGGTTGACTGGCTATAGTGAGGGGAATGGATATGATGTGTAGAACTTTAAGTGTGCCAAGAATGTGTGCATGACCAATAAGGGGTTGACTGGCCATAATGATTTCGCATGAAACAAAAATAATTAACAAATTAATTAAGCAAGGATAAGAACTAATATTTAAATAATATTTGTAGTGGAATAATTGAATTTGAATATCAGGGTGGCTTAGTGATATGGATAGATAGTGGTAGTTATTTTTACTCGCATTATTAAATTATATCTCGTATAAATTAAAATACTTTATTTTGGTGTTTATCATGCATAATGTTATTGTCTGGGTTCATGGACCCTAATTGGGGAGAGTATCTTGTATTCTTGCAGTGGGATCTGACCCATTGTGTTGACTAACATTTTAGATATAGCGTTGGAGTAGATGCATAGGAGTGATTGGAGATTTATTTTAGACGCTTTATTATTTTAGGATTGCTTTATATTTATCGCTTTCATTATGAGACTATTATTTATGGATTTAGTGGGCCAATCGGGTCTACAGTTGTTTACAATTTTTTTGACATATATTTATAGTTGGATTATTTCATTGAGATTTATATTTATTTGGAGTTTGATTTATTTTGGAGATTAGCATGGTGATGGATTTAATATTGCTTGTATGTTGATATTTATTGTATCAAGTCGATTATTATCTTGTGAATTTTTTTTATATGACTCGTATATCTATTATTTAGTGACGCTCGGCGTAGTTTGGCGACGGCGGCTGGCCACCTCGCATGCCAAAATGTGCGGGGTTTCACAAATGGTATCAGGGCATGATCTTAGGTATCATAGGTTATGAGTCTGTTTAGCTTATGCGTTACTGATCTTTGATCCCCTTTGTTGATTTGTACTCCTTAAGGTATTATGTCAAGCATACATGTTAGCTGTGTTTCTTGAAGATAGGGAGCTTTGTGTTTGTTAGTTGTGTTTCTTGGAAATAGGGAGTTTTGTGATAAGGTCGTTGTAAGAATTGAAACTAGAGGTAGTAATCTTAATGTGAGTATCTTTAAATATGATTTTTGGAGGCAATATTTATTTTGGAGATCGTCGGTGCATATGTTAAGTATTGTTAATATTAATTTGGTGATGGAATTTGATTTGGGGACTTAATTGTTGTGATGTCTTTTGAAGATAGAATCGAGTAGTGATTCATGAGAGAGAGTGGTATACCGTTTTTTATAGTTATGAGTATATATATATATATATATAGTTAGGATAAATATCGTATCTTTGTTCGTAGGGTATGTGCGTGTAGGATTGGGTGTACGGGCGTCCAATTATGGCATTCTACGGGTAGACATATTTAAGCCCTATTTTAATTACGCAATTTTACGCTTATGCTTTATAGATTTCGAGGACGAAAATACTGCTAGTGGGAAAGTATGTAACATCCTGTAATTTTGGACAAATAATTATGCAATTTAATTCAAAATTTGGAAAATAAAATTTTTGAATTTAATTATTTTTAGCAATTTAAAATGTTGGCTTTATTATTCGGAAAATGTGATTTTAATTAGAATTAAAATTGGGTTTTTATTTGTATAAACACATTTTTTGGGGGCGAACTGGCAACCTGAACAGGTACGAATCGATTCGGCCTGGAGGGCAGTGTTGGCAGTTTGTTTGGTTTGTTAAAGTTTGAGTTAATTAAAACTCTTAGACTTTTTCCATATTAAAGTAACTCGAGGTTAGACTTTTCTAAACAATTTTTCATACACTTTTAAACAAGAAGTCTCTGATATATTTACCACCTCTCATCTATAAACCCTAACCTCATTTAAAATCAAAATTTAATCCAAGTTTTGAAGGCTTAAATCGTGTTTTCTCAAGATCATTAAAAAACGAGCCCTAACTGATTTTTTGAGAGGAATGCAACCGTCCAATCAGAATTTTCAACCAAATTTTCTTCTGGTATGAATACTTCTATTATTTCTCTTTAATATTGTGCATTTTATATATCACTTAAACATTAAATTACATATTTTTCTTAAAATAAATTAGAAACCTTAATTAGGGAAAGTGAAATCTATATTGGGACTATTTTTATGAAAAATCTTAATACGAATTAAGACTTATAACCCTTGTATGCTTAGGGTAGATGTTGAATTTTTTTGATATGGATGTAGATTTACATGTAGAAAATCATAGTAACTTTATTAAATTGAAAGGGATTGGGAAATCACACAAAATTATATAAGTGTGATAAAGAGGGAATTTTTATTGTGGCTACCATAAACTTACATGATATTGAAAGTATATTAGTTTCATAAAATAAGTTGTTTAGTTACAAAAAATTGATTGGATGGATGAAATTAGATTTATTTGTGATCCTATGAGAAATTGGTAGAGTTGTTGATAAATTGTCTTATTTGAATTGTTGATTTAATTATATTTGATGCCGCAGGGACGATGGGATTTTGGGTAGATATGCTCTCGCATTAATTTTAGGAGTACTTTCTAGGTATGGGACTAATAGGTATATCATAGTTGTGGGTAACACTTTCTAGGTATGTGACTAGTTAATGTAGATTTTTACGAATGAGATATTCCAGGGTGGGGCTGATTTTTGTGTCGTTTCGTTGATTTGATAGTCTATGCACGACACTAGGAGGAAATTAAAGGTAGATATTCATTCTATATGATAAGGTAGGACATGGTTGTGTTTTGGTGACCTCTACGCATGGGGCTAGGGGTAGGATTGGGGATTTATTCTTTATAATAGGGTTGGGCTAATATAAATTATGAGAACTTGAACAAATTGAGAATTAATGCCTAAGATAATAAACGGGTATTAAAATGAATTTACGACGTGAGTATATGCAAGGCTGGCAGAATATGGGCCGACTGGCTATAGCGACGTGGGTGTGTGTTGGCATCATGATTATGTACGGGGCTGATAAAATACAGGCCAACTGGCTATAGTGACGTGTCGTTCGTGGAACCTCACGAGTATGTGCATAGCTGACAGAAATCGAGTTGACAGGCTATAATGAGAGGAATGAGTGTGATATGTAGAACTTTAAACGTGCCAAGGGTATGTACAGAACCGATAAGGGGTCGACTGACCATAATGGTGTCGCATGAAATAAAAATAATTGACAAATTATATTAAGTAAGGATAAGAACTAATATTTAAATAATATTTGTAATGGAATAATTGAGTTTGAATATCGTATGGCTTATTAACATGGATTGATTGTGGTAGTTATTTTTACTCGCATTGTTAATTTATATCTCGTTTAAATTAAAATACATTATTGTTGTGTATATCATGTATAATGCTAATGTATGGATTCACGGACCCTAATTGGGGAGAATAGTTAGTATTCATGCTATGGTCTCTGACCCATTGCATTTTCTAACATTTTCGGTATAGCGCTGGAGTAGCTGCATAGGAGTGATTGGAGATATTTTTGGAGACGCAACTGGAGATTTATTTTATATGCTTTATTAGTTTAGTATTCATTTCTATTTTATTGCTTTCATTATGAGACAATTATTTATGGATTTGGTGGGCCAATCTATTCCACAATTGTTTACGATTTTTTTGTTCGATATTTACAGTTGGATTATTTCATTAAGATTTATATTTATTTGGAGTTTGATTTATTTTGGAGATTAGCATAGTGATGGATTTAATATTGCTTGAATGTTTATATTTATTGTATCAATTCAATTATTATCTTGTGGGAAAAAAATTATATATCTCATCTATTTTTGACATGCTAAGAATGATAACTTATTTAGTGACGCCCAGTGTAGTTTGCCGACAGCGACTGGCCACCTCACGAGCCAGAATACGCGAGGTGTTACAAGATAAGATTTTAGAGTTTGAGGAGTCTAAGCATTTACTCTAGTCTAGGATTGTTTAGCTTGAGGAGAGATTGATAGATACGAGTTATGTCAAATTTGATTTGAAGTCTAGATCGAAAAAGTTGGATAAAATGTTAGGCACACTCCAAATCAAAGATGACAAGTGTAGAATTGGATTCAATGATAGTAATTCTTCCACTGCCAAAACCAAGACCATACTTTTGAGAGAGTCGACTAGAAACGTTAGGAAAGGTTAACCATTGGGCACTCCTCGTTGTGTTTACACTTGAACTCATTATAGTAGGAAAGGTCACCATAGGCATTTTTATTACGATCTTAAGAATGGTCTTAGGAAGTCTAAGAATATAATCACCATGGTTCCCAAAGCCCCTAAGCATCTTATTATACCTACTTGGGTTAGGAAATCGGATTTGGAGGCTTTACATATTAGACTTGTTGATTCCCGTTTGTTTTCACATGATAGTTGTCATGCTATAGTTTATTATGTTAGCTTGTTTATCATACTCTAGTTTATGCCTCATGATATATGTTTTGCTATGTTATGACATGTGTATCTTTTGTATTTTTCTTTTATTGAGTCATAATGAAAATTACAAAAGGATTTTGTTTGTCTTTTGATTTTGATTTTGTTTTCAAAAGTTGAAAATATTGGTATTTTTTTTAAAAACTTTAGAAAAACTCTAAAAGATTTTTTGTTTTTGTGTATTTTAGTTTTACACATTTAGTATGGAAAATTGGTATTTTTTTAATCCAACTCACTCTCTACTTTTCATTTGGCTGGGACAATTGGTTATGATTGTATATACTTCGATTAATCTTAATCATGCTTTCATGGAGTTGTTTCGAACTTGATTGGCATAATGGATTCGACTTTGTATATGCCTCTTCACACACATACATGAGCCTTTTTTAACGTTAACTTCACATGTATATTTGAGCTTTGTGATATGTTCTCCCATTAATTTTGTCATCTAAATGTTTTGTGACTATAGGGGATTTGTGCATGTAAGAACCATTACCCGTGAGTATGTTTGAATTGTATTGAAAATATGAGGATTCACGGGAAAGGGATACAAAAGGAGAAAATTTTATTTTCAGGAAATCCACCATTGGCAAAAGCCTAATGAAAATATTAATGTAAATACAAGTAGAAATATTGCCAAAGGCTTACACAGTTTAGTGTATTTGATCTTTAAAAAGAAATGACTTCAAAAGAATTGAGAAAAGTAAAGAAAATAAAATATGATATATGTTTACCTTTTGAGGGTAATAAGTTGAATATCAACGGGTTTTCACAATGAATCCTAATTATTCTTATTTTGTCATGACGCTATTGATTTGTAGAATCATCAATATTTTAGCCTTGTGTGCATTTAAATTATTTGTTCATTAAGTTTGATTTATCTTGTCACTTGAGGAAATCTTAGTTTTGATAAAGTTTTGCGATCAATCATAATTTCTTGAATATATTTGAGTGTCTGGGTCATAATTTATTTGTATTTAGTTAATGCTCATTCATTCCATTCCACATGTTTAGACACTATACTATGTTAGCGTGTAAAACTTATGTGTTTTGTGGTCGTTTATACCTATGTATGCATATCGAATTTTCATTGGTATGTATTATATATGGTATCGTTTTTTGAGTCCTTTTGGTTTACATTTAGTCCATAGTGGTCATATTCTTAAATTATTTGGATTATTTATGCTTAAGTTACCATGTTGTGTTTTTGCTACACTTTACACTGTTGCATATTCTATTCCCTTCTCCCTATGTTTTATATCCTTGGTATTAAATTTTCTTTAATTGAAATTGTAACACCCCGCTTAAAATAATAACGGGTGGCCAACCCTATACTATATTAAATCAGGAATTCCAGATGGTCCAGTCTCAACATCAACTAACGGTACTATATAATGTAGGACTAACTACCCGAAATCATATAAGCGAGATGTTATATAAATTAAAAACATGCAACATAACACAACCCAACACTACAAAATTTCTAATAAATAAGAGAGATGCAAGAAGCACTATAAGAAATGAAAGGAATCACTATACATGAATATGCCATAAATAAATAAACCCGAATAAGCTGTCGGGTCACAGCAAATACAATAACTGAAATGGAATAAATATAAACATGTATATAAATATCCCTATGATACAAAACCGATATTCAACATGAATCCTACCTAGAATTTTAAAGAAGTAGGAAGCGGCTACATGAAACATCCCGCAACAGTCCGCACCTGTCACGGCTCCCAAGACTCTGGATAGAAGGTCATCCGGCATCCATGCGGTAGGATACCTGTGGAAATACATATATATATACAAGAAGGAGGGAGAAGTAAACGGGTCAGAGCCCCGAATGTGTAAAATATTTAGCAAGTGTGTTAACCGTGCATAATAAATACCGGTGTACTTAATTTCATAAATAAGTGAGACCGTACTCTCGTGGAACCCCAACTCACCTCTCATCTAAAGGCGCGCACCTATTCGCGTCCTCAAATTTTAGTTAAATTACCCCCATTGATTTTAGGACAACCTAACTTATCAGGCCTAGCCTATATCCACGAGAGCTACCTTCCCGTCATAATCTAAGGATCCACCCATTTCTAATCCTATTAGATTATGATTACAACAATTATGCCATAAAAGGCTTAATGAATTCCGATTAATAATCTCATGAATTATAATTATCATAATTCCTAAAACATTTCCCTTATACATATACATACATATATATATATATATATCTTCATAGGCTAAAAGCGTAAGGATTAATATACTTAATAACATGCACAAGGAATATTGGCAAGACTTCTCTCTAATCCCAAAATTGTACTACGTTTCGTGCATGGGGAGTCTCGCAAAGCGAAATCCAAACAAGGAACCGCCCCGTTACACTACTCCTGACAAAGTCAAGATCAGAGATCCGAGATGCCACCTATGGAATTACTTCTCTCAAATCTCGACATGGCACTGCGTTTCGTGCGTGAGGTGTCTCGCAAAGCGAAATCCAAACAAGGAACCACCTCGTTACACTACTCCTGGGCAATGTTGATCCTAGAGATCCATAATCCTCAACATACAAGTATATACTAACATTACTATTAAACTATAACTCCTAAAGAAAGAAAGAAGAAAAGAAAATAAAGAAAACAAATAAGATAAAATAAAAGAACCTCCAATAATATCCTTGGGATGATGTAACCGAAATAATACCTTATGTGCGATACATCAACCCCCATCAATCTAGTACACCATAATCATCTAAGATGGACTTCATAAAAGTCCATATCCTTTCATCTATAGGATATATATAAATATATATATATATAGGTATTTGATTTCTAACCGTATATATATATCATCATCAATCCAATAGCCAAGTGTACATACTACATATGATGTACAAGGCCATGCACATAATATACCCGGCTATATATATCGTCGATAAACTGCATCAGTGCTATCATCTTCCCAGTGCCCGGCTCACGTAGCAATACTGGGGCCACCATGGTGGGACTAAACGACACCCATCTCGTGGTAAACACACGCACACGACGTCCCGGGAAGTGGTCATAGTTCCAACCGGCAATGAGACGAAACATACCCACCACGTCTCATCCCAAAAATATATATCTATATGTATAATAATCACAAGGGACGACTATGACCTGGGGAATATCCACACCCTGCATTATATGCCAGGACGCTCACCCTCTACGCGCGCAACTTCCCAATGATAGCATGAGCGGGGTATGCTTAACCAAATAAGTATATGTATTATTCACATGCACAATATATATACATCCATATGATCCAATTATAGGATCAAATAATAAACCACCATATACGGTTTAAGTATCCATACCATGTATGTTCATAACATAAATATATCCATACATTTATATACATGCGGATATATATCAACACATATACACATATCCTTATATCTATATATGATAAACTAATTCTCGTTCATATGCATAAGATATATATATATACCTGGCTATAAGTATACATAGTCCTCAATATACAAGCCGTCACCACAATTCCTTTAATTTACCTCGATACGTGAACATAATCCCATACTTGAAACATATTCGATCATTTTCCTATGATGAATAGTCTCCCAAAACCATATGTATATATCTATACCTATATATATTCAACATTTGGGCTATCACCCAAAAGTTTGTGTAGGAATCTTTCACTACACATATCATCTATATCTCCGAGTACATTAAAGAATCTAGTAATCATTTTGACTATCGGTATACATATAACTAATAGTCTATCAACCTCAAGCTCATTCTTTCAATCATCAAATAATCTCATTTCCCTCGATTTCGACTATGGTTCGATCACTTTTGTGAATACCCTAATCTAAGATCTCTCTACGAGTTCTTAGCCTCACATCACATCTACACTTACTTTTAATCTACAATTAGGATTCCCAATCCCAAAGGGTTTTCCCCCGAAATCTCTATACATAACTCCAAATACATATATGGATACATTTCTCCCAAATTACCCTAAGGAGTCCCCAAAACTCTAATGTGTGAGAAACTCCTTATGTGTCTCCAAGAACATATCTCTTACATCATAAGAGAAGGCCCCAAATTAATAAGCCCAACCAAAAAGGGTTTGAATTCACTATGGAGAAAATACCTCAAAATGCCCTGTTTCCGAATCGATTCGGCCCTGTTCCGAATCAATTCGGACTAGCGAATCGATTCGGCCTCCAAGGCGAATCGATTCGGGTCCAAAGACCTGGGCTTCTGCAATAGGCCGAATCGATTCGGCTTGGGGCCCGAATCGATTCGGTCAATGCAGACCTGCCATTTTACCAAACCGAATCGATTCGCTTGAGGGGGCGAATCGATTCGGACCTGCAATTTTTGAAGGTTTCATCTGTTTCTTCAAAACCTACGAATTCTAAACCCTAAATTTCTCATTCCAACCCCCAATCCTTCATCAAATCATGATTTTAAACCCATTAACCAACCCAAAGTTGATCCCAATCATTTCTATGTCATTAATTCCATCTTTAATCATTGATTTCAAGATTTAAACCTAAAATCTAGGTTTTGACATTAATACCCAAAAACCATTTCTTTACCCCACAATTTATGAAATGAAATACACAAATAGCTATTTAGCAAGATTAAACACTTGCCTCAGATTTGTAGAGGTTGGATCATCCTCGAGGTTGCGGTTGGGCCGGAAATCCCAAGCTTTTCTTCCTCTCTCTCTTCCTTTCTTCTTCTTCCTCTTCTTCTTCTCTCTCTAGGGCTCCTCTCTCTTTCTCTCAAATGAGAAATGGCTTCATCCGTAAGCCTCCAACCTTTTAAAACAAAATCCCAGTTTTTAAATGTTAGTACACACTTTAAATGACTCGTTGACTCCAATTCAAGTCAAAACAACTTAAAAACATTCCGGAGCCGAAATAAGACCCAATGACAGTCATTTTGACTATCTCGACCCTTCCGGGATCGATGGTACCCTCAAAAATATCACCCGGAATACTTTGAAACGTCCTCTATTTTTTTGGACTTAAATTTCCAAATTTTAAAATTCTCCAATTTAATTAAATTTAATTTTCCAAAATTAAATTTCTCAGTCTCCAAAAGTCGAGGGTGTTACAGAAATATTACGATCAAGTATTTAGGGGGGAGATTTGGATTTAGGGGAGTAATCGTTTATGCTATCTTACTTTGTCTATTCCTGAACAAAAAGGGGGAGAAATGGTATATTTCCTTTGCGTATTGAGTATCTTTATCTTAGGGGGAGACGTCTTACCTAGGTTTAGATTCATCTAGACATTGTCAGATGTTTATCATTTGCGAATTTAGAGATTTTATATTGTCTTTGCATTTGATGGTGTGTTTCAGTGTGCAAGACTATAGGTTTACATTAATATGATAAAGTTTTCAAGCAAAGCAAATCTACTGATGTTTGTGTGTATGTCGAGCGTCTGTCCTTTTTTCCTTTTTGGGGTTAGGGAATGAGTTTTCTTAGAGAGCTTGATAGCCCATAGGATTTTTTTTGTATTATCCCAGAATAGCCAAAGGGGGAGATTTATAAGAACAAATTTCCAATCGAGTCAATTTGTGTGTAATTGGCATTATTCCGGACAAAACGTTTGAGTCACAGGATAGATTTTATATCGTTGATCCCATAAGCTAATAACGTTTTTTATGAAGACATATTGGCTAAGATTCAAATATTGGATGTTTCGTGACGTGTTTATCGTGCCAAATTTGTCTTCACGTTTATCGAGAATCTCACTGGTATGAATGAATATTAATTATGAGTCCTTGAAAATATTTTAAGGGTGTTAGTTTTTTATTTAAAAATGTTTAGAATGGTTCTTAATATTTTTTTTTTAAATTGAGCTTAATTTCCTTAGAACGAGTTTATGTCGTGTTCGAACAACATGGTGTTCTCGTTAGAATGAGGATCGAATGGACATCAACCGAGGATGCTCTGCCAAGAAAAACCAAACTCCTTAAAAGATCGTTTGAAGCTAGTTCAAACGAGATTGCATTCTCGTTCGAAAGAACTGAGGATGTCATTCAAACGAGATGTGATTCTCATTCGAACGACCCTAGTCTTCGTTTAAACGAGCCTCCACCTCAACAATCATGGAAATAGTATTTAAGGCATTGTTGACTCAGAATTTATAAGGACTTTTAATGATAAACGATTTTACACCTGTTTCCAAAAGTTCCAAGATCCAAGTTTCACACTATACATTTAAAGATTCAAGTTCCATAATTTATATACTTTGATATCTTGATATTGGGCACCACAGTTTGTTTCTTTCATCTGTAAATAACTTATTTCGTGTGGTAGACTCCGTGCGTGCTATTTGCAGCGTTTGATGGTTATTGAGCCTTATTGATGGATATAGAGGTACATGGACTCGTGTGGTATGACAACTTGCGAGGGTGGATTCCTATATTGCACTATGGAGGAGAGATCAAAGATAAAAGAGTATCAACACTTGTGGGGGATTAAGTCATTGTGTAAGTCTTTTGTTTATGCTTTGGAAAACCGTATCATAATGAAATTTTTGGTTGGGCCATCCGAGGTTTTCCCTTTCTAATTTTCCTTGTGCATCTGCGTCTTGTGGATTGATTGATTTATTTTATCTTATATCACCTTAAATACATGTTTTAGGGTAAAAAGATAAAAGTTGGTCATTATTTTTCCACAAGAAAAGTTCAAAATCGGTGCTAAGTTTAATTTGGTTAATTTTGAATAAAGTTTCAATATTTAAAGGTTTGAAAAGCATAAAAAATATTAGACTTGCGTTTATTAGAACCATACTTGCTTAAGAGTACACTGTAGGGGCCTTCTCAAAATCTCCCTCTCAATCCATCTTGGATATGAGTGCCTAGACATATGACCTAGTGTTATATAACCAAGGGTTACTCCTCCACTCACCAAGGAGACATCATAGTCTGCATCGTACGTACCCCTATAACGGAACCCCCCTTAGTATGATATCCACAAGTACACATATGGTATGCATTTTACACAAGTAATATAATAAAAGATATTCTCATAATACCCTAAAATCTAAAAATAATTAGGAATCACTCACTTTAGTATTTTTATAAAGTAAGGTAAATAATGAATTGATCACATATTATAAACCTATGAACCACCTTAATAACATGCCTAACTAAAGTTAATTAAATCCAACATCAAACTTTACTAGGCCCCAAACCCAAGGATTCAAACCAATAACCCAAAGCCAATAAGACAAATAACTGTAATCACTAGTCGATCGATCATCTACCGGTCAACCAACGGCTACAGAGATGCCAAAACACTCCACTACGGACTTCGTCTTCCCCAACTCAACAAAACTCAAATAAAAACTCAATCAATGGCCCCGAAACCTACATATTAGATTTATATAACATTGAAATGAATTAACCACGAATAAAACATGATTTAAGCATGATTATAACATCACAATCCTAATTTTAATTCAAGATTTAATCATAAAACCCAATTCTCTATCAAGAACCCTAGAAATTCAATCTCAATTAACTTGATTCCAATCTCTACATATTTATGCATATATTCAAGGGGTTTATGGAGGATTCATTTTAAAAGTTGGTTCCTGTACATAATCTAACAATTCCAACTTAGATTTAAATATAAATCACCAAACCAATAGAAATTGACACTAATTTCTACTTAATTAGTTTAATTACAAATGTAATCAAATTAATTTGTATAAATCACATCTAAAACACAATTAGGATCTAGAGTTATATAGATAGGCATAATCTAAATCAATCTCAATCAAATAAATATTCTAATTAAACTTTCCTCAAAATTTGATAAAGAAAAAACGCCAAAATCGTCTAGAAGTCCCTCTTCTACTTTGAGCCTTCTTCTCTTTAAGTTGTAAAATCCTCAAATTATGTTTATGTGTTAAATGAACCTGCTAATGACTCATGAAGACCTCTTAAGAAAAAAATTGGGCTTCGGTGTAAAATAAACCCTAAGTAACATTTCCAACTTAACCCTTAACAAATCTAAAAATCCTCCAATTCATAATACTAACCCAATAAGCTGAAAATATCTTATTTTAAGTTAAAAAACATTATTTTAAATGTTACCGATTCTCATAAATCATCAACATACTTAGTCAATATTAATAAATACCACACGCACAAAATATTATCCACTTTAAGTTAAAAATAACATAAATCATAATTAATTAGTTTGGGTTTAACATGACATAATAGTTGACTACTTCATAGTGATTGGGACCCGATGTCAAGGGGATAATCCAAACAAGGAAACCCTCAATATCAAACTCCGGACCAATTCATAGTCTCCCATAATACACATCACTTTCAAAATATTTATTAATATTTATTATGTCTTAATTTACAATTTAGTTATATTATACCTGTATTTATGTTTTCATATATAGTAATGTCACATGTCACGAGCACACAAATAGTATTTATTTAATTATATTAAAATACGGGGTATTACATTTATTCAAATGGGGAAGTCTCAGTAATAAGGAGTTAGGATATTTGTAGGTTGTCTTGGACAGGTTCCATTATGGAGGGGGTAAGGAGGATTGGGTTATTTTCTCAAATTTACTGTCATTTTGAATAAGCATAAGTTTTATTTTCAAAATTTTACTTTCGTTTTAGTCCTCGCAAAAATGGCTTTACTCGTTGAGTGGAAGTTTCACAATTTTGATATGCGGGGTGTAATTTGGGACTTTTTTAGGTGGTTTGAAATGATGATTCCAAAAATTTGTCTAACTCCATAATGTCATAAGTGATCGTTTATTTTTTTTCATTTTTCGTACAAAAAATGATCAATTAGACACAGAGAACATGTGTGGGTTTAGGGTAAGCCCTAATATAGATGATGGTTCTGTGAAATCTCTTGGATGTGCACACTCTTCAAAGAAAGCCATGGACATTGGATGCAGAATTTGGAGAAGGCTCCTAAAATAGGGGGTGGCCCGAGAATCCATTGGTTAGGTTAGGCATAACAAATCCTATAGGTGAAATGTGTTTAAATTCATCCATTAGAATGGTGGTGGTTTTGTAAGTCTCTTTCTTGGATTGAGAGTATTAGGCCCTGTATGAATGTGAGTGTCTGGTAAGAACTTGGAGAGGGGATGCAGGACTTGTAGAGGTGGTCTCTCATGGAAGATGATGTTTAAGGAGTGACGTAGAAGCTTAGTCCAAGTAAAGTCTATTTTTTCTATAAGGATTCACGAGAGACAACAAGTTCATCCCCATAGAGATGTGGAGTGCGTGTCTCATTCGAAACCCGAGTGTGAGCTCTACTGGACATATTAACATAATTTGCAAGTGTCTTTTATGAAAGAGACATCATATTTCCATAGCTCTGTGGGAGACTTAGGGTTGCATCATCAGCTAGTAGAGGATCTAGACTCAGATTATGGAGGTTCTTGGAAGGCAGTGGTTGGATACTCTGGGTATGGATTATAGGGTTCAAAGTAACCATACGGGGAAAATGGTACTTGAAAGTGGGGGCGCTGGCATTAGCAGGGAGAAATGGTGCTGAAATTAGTGCTAAGGATCTTGGGGGATAGTTATTACTACTTTGAAAAATTTTGCGGGTGGTGTACCAATATTGGGGATGATGGAGGCAGTACGTTCTCTCTAAGTTTCGGTCTTAATAGTGGCCTCTTACAGGAAAACTTGTGCTTGGCCTAGTGCCCTGATTTTTGATAGGATGGTGTTCTGGGAGGCGACAATGTTCTTGATTTGTCTAAAAGCTTGGTCTATTGCGGATGGAGCCATATCTTCCTTGGTAGACATGGAACGTGCAAGGGTGCAGACCTGATAGTCATGAGTGGGGAGCCTGCCGACCAAAACTAGGTAACCGCACAAAGCATGAACTCGAGTTTCCAGGGTAAGAACTTAATGGGAATTCTTTACTAGTAATGACAACCTTAGAAAAATTTAAGGAACTTTTGTTTAGATTTTTGTGGACAGAAGGACTGAAAGAAGGACAATAAATAGGGGGAGAGGGACTCACATACATATGAATTTATCTTATGCAATTCTTTTATCTTTTTTAACCATTTTTGGGAAGTATTTTATTCTTTAAGTTTGATCGATTGGTGGTATCTTCATAAGCTGAGAACTTTAACAAAGTCCCATTGGATCCGGGTGAACAGGGGTGAACTATAATTTTTTAGAATAAGGAGCGAGGAAATAAGAGATTAAGATCTGTTATTTTCTGAAAGTAAAAATTGGTTAGGGGAATCCAACATAAGGGGACTCTGTTTTAGTGATGACTTATGCATTCATACAATTTATCTTCCCTGTAGAAGGGGAAGCATTTAGCCTGGAGTCTGAGAAGTTTTGGAACAGCCTCTGTCCATTTGACAATTTTTTAGAAGATAATTTAGAGAAACTGACCCCTAATTATCTTGTTCTTTTTATGCAATAGAGTGTATTCCTATACCTTATTCTATAAAAAAAAATAGGCGATGTGACTCGGTTAGCGGAGGATCACTTTTCATTTCCATTGGTCATGATATATCTGTAACAACCCGCATTTTTAAATGAAATTTTTTAATTTAATTTTGGAAATCGGAGAAAAATTAAATTTTGGATTTTATAAATTTTATAGTTTAAAGTGTTGGTTTTTATATTTGAAAAATAAATTTTCAAACGGAATTGGAATCGGAATTAAAATGGAGTTTTAATTGAATTTTTATTATATAGAAGAGTACTCAAAATATAAAACTCTCTAAGAGTCCTCGAAAGATAAAACTCTCTTGCAAAAAAAGTATTTAAAAATATTGAACGGTCCGAAATAAATTTTTTAGTGTTTGTATATGATTAGAAATCTTTTCTTAATCAAACTCTTAATCCTTTATATATCAAAAAATTCGTGGCTTGGCTTTTCAAATCACTTTTTCTCAACTTTTCAACCGGAAGACCTCTCCAAAATTACTCCCTTTCGTCGACAAACCATAGCCCCAAACTTATTCAAGATTTCAACCTTAGATTAGA
This sequence comes from Sambucus nigra, assembly GCA_949130495.1. Classification (NCBI taxonomy): domain Eukaryota; kingdom Viridiplantae; phylum Streptophyta; class Magnoliopsida; order Dipsacales; family Adoxaceae; genus Sambucus; species Sambucus nigra. The sequence goes on along the minus strand of OX422210.1, from coordinate 624,549,661 downwards.
AGACTTATTTGGTATTTTCTCGAGTTTGGGCAAGAAAGAGATTTGATTATCTTCGCGAGAAAAACGTGATGGTGCGATTAGATTTTGAGCCTTAAAATTATGTGATGATTCATATGATGATTTTGAGGTATGGGATTTTACACAATATACTCCTTAATCTCGCGAGTTTTATTCCTTTTGTTTTCTTGTGATTATTGACTCATATTTGAATTTCTAAATTCAATTGAAATCTGGAAATTATTGGTGGAAATCTAAATTTTGATTCACGTGGTATTATTATTGTGTTGATCATGTTGTCATGAGATTTTTATATGGCACGGAGGTTGGGCACCCACCAATATTCCTTTTTTCCGAATATGCTTACGAATGCATAGGCGCGGTATGGTGGTGAGGCCTGGTGACCCGGTTAATGTGTTGTTGAGAATTATATTGATAAGAATGCTTATGAGATTCGCATGTGATTTGAATATTCGTACTCATATTGTTACGTTTTATTCACCGCTAATATTTATTGAGCATATTTCATGTCATATTGTGTACTTCCCCATATCTTCTTTTAGTGGCAGGTTAGCACGGATTTGGGCGCTTTTGATTTGATTTAGAGATTGATTATTAGCGTGGTATTTTGGAAAGAATATTCGAGAACACATATGAGAAGACTTGTATTTATTTATTTTGATGTATAGAGCATTGGAGATTTACTTTAGTTATATTTATTCGAGAGAATCTTGGTTGTATTAATTTGAAGATTGAGATTACTAGTTTCTCTTATTTCGTGGGATTTTATTTAGATGCTCTATACCTTGTTATTTGTGGATTTGATTATTTTTATCGATAGTAGCACTCCATTCGCTCTCCCCGGTCGGGCGGGGTGTTACAATATTGAGCTGATTGGATATAGTAACCTTTAAAGTACGTGTGACACCACTTTAAACTAGTACTGAATAGATGTGATAGCCTATTCGATATACCCTAGTACTAAACAAAATTTAAACATTATCTATCGCCAAGACCTTGAGATAAAAAAAATACGTTGTTCGATATACAAAATAACTGGGCAAAAAGAGTCAGGACACTCATTGGAGGCTAGCTTTTCATAGATGAGACATTTTAAAAGTACGAGCTTTATCTAGGGAAGTGACTTCTCGAAATTACTAACCTCTCTTCAGGGAGAGGTGACTTTTTCAACTATTCACTTATGAGGGGCCTCAAAGGTATAGTGTTTAAGCAATATGAAAAACAAGACAATGTATTATGTGATGCAAATAGGTCATCTTTAATTTTTACCTACTTTGATGTTTATTTTATTTCAAAGTCCATCGTTCGTACCTATATGTTTGGACAAATATACAATCCTATATATGGGAACTAAGAACATATCTACTTTATGAGGGACCCTAAAACAAAGACCGCAAAAAAGTTCTGAAATTTACATAAAGTAGTCATGTGACTGAGTAATACTAAGCATAGTAGAAAGGAAGCATATAGATAGTTTGATTCTCTTGATTTTTTCTCTGCAGATTCGCCACTCCAGCATAGTTAAAAATACAGTTATGACAAGTAATGTATATTTTTGACAGTAGAAAAATTATCCCCAACAGAGTCTCTACTGTGGCGTTACGGGCCCCAGGAGCGAGTGGTAGCACCATTCCCAAAGGGAGGGAACTCGCTGCGAAGATAATGGAAGGCGTGAAGTGCTTGTCTCCCATCCCATCACCTCTCTCCAAGGTTGGGGTTTTGGTCCAACTTTTTGGGTGCTAGGTGGATTTGCCTCTAGATTTAGTTTGATGTCATGTCCAGGTTTGGTGCGCTTCCCTTTTGGTTATTATAGCCTTTGTACGGAAAAATAGGGACTTTCGTAGGGTGTTCAGAGTCGCCAGTTTGTTTTAAATAAAAAAACCAGGTTAGATGTTTTCGTCTATCTTAAGTCAAGTTTTAAAGTATGCGATTGGTCCAGAGATTCTTATTATGTGGGTTCGGGAACCGAGTTACGAATAGGAAAGGTGTTTGGTCCCCCACTTGTTTTGTATGCTTCCTTAGTATTGTATTTATTATTACTCTTTATATTAATTGGTTACTTTTTCATTATTTTATGACATGTTTAAAGACCTTGGCGTGAGGGTACCTCTAAAAATGTAGATAGGTTCTTAGGTTGGAAAATGGTATCAGTGAATGGTATAAAGATGCCACTTCAACCAGTGTAGATACACAAGATTGCTTGTTCATGACTCCATGCTTATGTTCGTATAATGGATGGTCGTCAATGTAGATGAGCGAAAAGGCACAGCTTCGTCATAGTTTTGATATCTCATTTGATCTTTGAGGAGAGATCGAAAGGTAAGAGATGGATGCACCTCTATAGTGACTAATTTATACGTGTTTGCATGTTTTAATAAGGGTGAACGATAGATCGTAACTTTGTTATAGTTTGCTATCTCTTGCTAGTTACTTAGGTGTTCAAAAGTGATGTGTGTTAAAGTGTAGGACTTTTCTTGGGAGTGGGAGGGTTGGTGTATAGAATATTATAATAGGAGTGAACCCTAAGATGTCTTATATTGGCACGTAACCTTATGATATCCAGGTGATCATTAGGCAGATTGTCTTGTCCTTTAAACTAGTTTGTGGGTGTAGTGAATGGGAGAATTTTGGGTACTAAATAGGGAGGTTATGTCAAGGATGTAATGTTCTATTGATGAGAACTAGAGTATAATGATACATCTTTGTATTGGTTTGGACCAGGAGAAGTTGGTGGAGTTTAGATTGGGGATGGACTCATCCCTAAGCAATAATATGCTGAGAAACATACTATGAAGCTTAAGCTTCACGAGTGCTGCTTAGTATAGTTCCTACGTACCCAAGGAGACTTGGTATGAAGGCTAACATAGTTCAAACAAAATGGGGTTGGATAATATATAGGGGGTAGGACTAGAGATGGAGGCATCCCAAGAAGATAATACGCTGAGAGACGTTTTATAATGCTTGGGATTTATGATTTAGCTCGGTATAGAGCCTACAAACCCAAGGAGACTTGGGATCAAAGCTAATGTAGTTCCAACAAAATGGGGTATTTTCACAGGTGTAGGCTAAGGGATACCGAGCATACAAAGTGCAATGATATGGTATTTATGGAGCCTAGTCCTTAATATAACATTTCTATTATGTTGGATTGATATATATATATATATATATATATATATATATATATATATATATGATAAGAAAATACATTGAACAATGCCGATGTTTAAAAAGTAAACTAACTAAGTTTGCCCAGAGAAGTGGTGAGATTAACCAGACTTTAGACTTTGGGCTGCAAAGTTTCAGGCTAACACAACTCAATGGAACTTTCATGAGAACATATTATGAAAAGTATGTTTATATGTTGATTCATTTCAATCATGACATTTTATTAACATTTGTTTAAAATATGAGCATGTCAATATAATGCATAAATAGAGGTGCCAGATTAGAAACCATGCTTTTGAAATATGAATGTTGCAAATTGCACACTCGGTCCCTTAAATGGGGGCCGAGATAAAGAAGATAAACAAATTTTTATAGCTTATCACATTGTATATATGTGGGGTATTGCCTCAAAATTTCTGCACAGGTTATTTACCCTCATGGAAAAAGTCAACTTTTTTTTCGGGCGGTCCCCCTTTTTTGGTGCTTTTCAGTCGAGAATAGCTTTGTCTATAAGTGATGGCTATTGTAAAATTAGTGTAGGGATTCTAGTTAGTCTATTTCTCGAAGGAGACTTTTCAAAAGTACGAACCTCTTTTGGCTTTTGTACGTGCATTTTTTTAGGAAAAAAATGACTTTTATGAAGTACGAGTTTCTTCGAAACTTTCGAAATGAGCTCAAGTATCTCGAATGCTCGAGGGATAAGAAGCTAAAAAAATAGATTGAAGTCAGGTTTTGGGATATCGAGACTTTTCAAAAACAAGTGGGTTGCTCTGGGTCCTTTAACCAATCGGTTCAAGGCCATGGATAGTTAATTCGGGACGCGAGATACGTGAATGACGCTAGGAAAGATTTGCCAAATTTTTATGATGATGAATTTTGAGGGGATAACTGATTGGTTCTCCATTTGGGGTGCCTTTAACCGATCGTTTAAAGGTCACGCGTGGCGTGTTTGGCTCATTCGTAGGGAAAATAGGTTAATCGATTGGTTAACTAACTTAGTTCACTTTCATCGTAGTTTTGTAATATTTTCGTAACTTTGATTCGTAACTCTGATTGGTGTGTGATTTTAATCGTTACAAAGATAATACAAAGATATACTTGTTTATGGTTCCCAGCATACGCAATAATTAAATTTCATAGGTTAAAAATACCCTTTAAGTGGTATGTATTGTGAATTGCCTTAGTCGAGGGACCTTAGAGTTTTAATGCAAGATCCGATTAACACGTGGCCTTCACTGTTGGAAAGACTTTCCAAGTATATACAATTTTGTGTTCACCACTTTTGTAGGTCCAAAATAACTATAGAGTCATATTTAGGGTAAATTGTCTCAATTGAGACTACCCTTGGTTTCGTCCTTTGAAGTGAGGTAAGAATAGGCATAAATGAGATTTTATCAAAGTTGTTTAGTTATGTAAGGTAATTTGTAAAGTTGGTTAAGTCCATGGTGCGTTAAGATTTACATATTTACAGGAGTGTCCATATGATCGTGAGAGGTTTAGGGTTTCTAATTGCCGTAGTCGGAAATTTTAGGAAATCTCCTTATCACTTTGAGATGTCGATAGTTTATGAAAATGATGCGCCGATAAGGATCACGGACAAATGAACAACACATCAATTTGTACAACAAAATTATATAAATAAGTATGGTCTTGTCCAGATGGCACCCTGGCATCCAATCAGACACAATAATATCGTTTCAAAGATGAAGACTAACCTTCTCACCTATACCTGATATAGTATTAACTAACCACACTACAATATAATTGTATAAGGGAGACCAACCTCACTCGTACCAGTGGAAGAGTGTCGGCCTCAAATGACACTCATGTTACTATCCATCAAACTCAAGGGCAAGATATAGGCGTGTCGAGACCAAATGATCACCCTATCTCGTCTCGGATTTTAGCATGAAAATAGGCAATATACAGACTCTCGACAGTGTCGATACCTATAGTATCACCTCTGAGGATACCTCTAGCAAATATGTTTGTCCAGGTGTGGAAAGCATGACAAAGTAATTCCAGTCATGTCTTCACAAAATCCTTATTGGGAATCAACAAATCACATGAACGATGACCTTGCTTTATGAATAGATAATTAGCACTCTCTCATAGGCCCTCGACCTTAGCTAGGTGTGGACCACATGCTGGGGTGACATTGCACACCCTTCAGCATATAAAAGACACACTATGTCTTCTTCATTATTATCGAATCCTAAAATTTCTTATATTACTTTGTAGAATTAACCTAGAGAAAGATTATACTTGTCTCCAATAGCTACTTATGCCCTATTTTAGTGAAACACACTCATATTTTGCACAGTGGGCGTAGTCCAATGAAAAAATTACTTAAATACATGTTTTCACTGTAATACCCCGTACTTTTGGCTATATTTATTTTGGGATTAATTAATTCAATTGCGTATTAATTGGAAATTAATCCGGGTTATAAATACTAATGTGATGCGAGTTGGTATTTGATTATGTGCATATATGATTATATATGAACTTGGTATTATAAAATTTATCGTGAGATTTATATACGGCATTTTAGAAATTTTGTTGAGACGCGTGGGACCGCCGCGTCACGGTATATTATTTTGTTAATAAAAGTGAATTTAAAATCTATAATCCGTATGGTCGTTTTGAGTGCGCCAACGCATCCGGAAGGGTCGAGATAGTCAGAAAACACTAGCCGGGGGTATAGTTTGGGTCCCGGGGTATTTTTAGGCCATACCGGCAACTTAAAGGGTATTTTAGTAATTTGGTATTTTTGGGTAATTAAAAGTGACGAAAATTGAGAGTTGCAATCTGATAAGGAATTGACCCAACCAACCCTTTATTAACCCCATAAGCTACGTAGGTTATCATTTAGTCTTCCAACTCTCCCAAAGCAAACCCTAGCCACCATAGCCTTTTGGAGAAGAAAGCTTGGAGAAGGAGAGAGAGAGAGGAATTCTGCAGAGATTCTTCACCAAATCAACACCAAATCCGGAATCAAACCAAGGCAAGTGATTTATTCCATTTAAATTTCAGAGAATGATTCTTCCATGTTAGATTATTCAAAAACTTTGTATGTTCTTGGAAGATAATGAAAAACCCATAAGATTGGAGTTATTAGTTTAAATTTTGGGATATAGGTTGCATGTAGAATGTTACTGGAAGATTATATTAAGAGAATTATCGACTTTTGTTATACCAAAAACGGATTTAAGATGAGATTCATGACTGTTCTTGAGAAAAATCAGAAAAACTAGGTTTTTGATGAAGATTGATCCATATGTAGCCTTTAGTTGTTGGAATATTGATTTATGGACGTTAGTAATATTGTAGGATTATTATATGACATTAATATAACGTTATATCTGAGAATCATACGTTAGAAATAAGTTTTGGGACGTTTTCAAATCTGCAGAACGAAGCAGTCCGTAGCCATACCTGTTCGATCGATCGATCGACATTCATCAGTCGATCGATCGACTCAATCGATCGATCGATATTCATAGGTCGATCGATCGACCTTCCCAAAATGAGTGAAATTTTCCTTAATTTGATTTTAATGGCAGAAACCCTCGGAGAATATGTTTGGAGAACTTATGAATACCCTCACCCTTAAGGAAGACCAGTAGGTGTGATTATTATAGTGGATTTTAATTAGAATGCAATTCGAGGAATTATTCTAGATTATTGAAATTCGTTAGAGAGGTAACGTTTGGGTTAATAGTGCAAAATTGTGTAATTCGATGAAATAAGGTTTAGAGCAGAAGTAAAGACCTTAGGAATAAAGATGTTATATTTGGGAATAATCGGAACCTAATAATCTATTATAGATAGGTTTTAAGGTTAAGGGACTACGACGTGAGACGTGTTGGTAATTTAACTTTATATTAACGGGAGACTTGAAATACATAAGTTTGGAATAATGGTATTATGATGTAGCTTATACCTTATTAAAATGGTGATATCTAAGATGTGTGAATGCTTAGTATATAGTTTATGTGTATGACATACCTACCATACTTGCTATCACGGGAGGTTACGTTCGCTTAGGACCCTCTAATCCTTGTGTGCCTACGGGGGGGATTTAGACTGGTACCTTGATGAACATAGGTCATAGAAGGACTTATTGTGATATTAATAAGTCTGCATGACCATGGGAGCGTAGGTATGTGCGTGACCCATGTGATGGTGACTGTGTTCGCCTCCACAATTTGTGATTTGTGTTATCTGGACTATTCCTGAGAGATTCGGAATATGTGATCTTTATGTACGCGATGTACCGGGATGGATAGCAGAGTATGTGTGCACCATAGCTTAGATTGCGGGGTGCTTGTATCGTATATTTATGATGTGAATAATATACATTTAATTTAATGAGAACTTTCATGTTAATGTAGTGAACATATATATCTCACGGTATTATTTTGAGAAACAAAATGGGTTAGCTAGTAGTATAATATATTTCATATTGAGCATCTGAGTTTATATTAAACCCCTATTTAATTACGAGCGTTATATAGAACCAAGTAATAATGGCAGGTCCTATGATAAGTCTAGCTAGATTCGATGTCACTTAGCTAGTGGTTTGTGTCGTTATAGATGGGTACTTACGTTAGGAGTGCACAGTTAGTCGAGAGGTGAGAATTTAATGTGAGTGCACGTCCTAACATGTACTTTGCATTTAATGTTTTAAATGTTTTTAAAGCACTTGCAGGTTTTTAAAATGTTTCCACTTTCGGGCTCTGACCCATTTGCTTTCAAATATATTTTTCTTTTAAAACCTTTTTAGGTGCCCAGCCACAGGGACACCAAGCATAGGATTCTCATTCAGAAGACGGGCTGTAGCTGTTTGTGGAAGCTACAGGGACTTTCTTTTAGACGCCTCTCTCATTTGGATTCCAGTCTCAGCATCTATCAGTTGTAGGGCATGTTGCCCAATTCTATTAGACATTTTTACATTTCAGTTTTCAGACTCTAGCATGTATTGCTCAGTATTCAGTTTTTAGTTATTTACTTTAGTTTACTTATCAGTTGTGGGATTTGTATTGAGGAGTTTTTCCTCCAGAGTTTATTTACATTTTGTGATGGTTATTCGTTTTACTTCAGTATGGTGAATGGTGTTATTTAGTTATTCATTACCCTTGTTGCATGTTAATCAGATTTAATAAAATTTGGCACTTACTTTTTAAATACTAGGTGGTTAGTAATAATAAAACGTTTTCGACAGTGATGCTATTAACTGAGCCAACTTGGCATTTTGAATTAATTTTATAAAGGAGTAGCTACCCGGTGTTTAATTAGTCGGGGTGTCACAGGTGGTATCAGAGCATCAGGTTCTAGTGTCCTTTAGGATCTGTACGGCTATTATGTTTCCACTACGTTTCTTTGATATAGAGCCCTATATTTTAGGACTGTTGTACTCTTTTTGTGTGTACGTTTCGTTCTTCAGCTATTTTAAAGTTTATCTGTAGACTTATAAACTTTTTTCTTATTTCAGATGCCTCCACGACGTGCACGACGAGTTCCCAGGAATGCAACGCCCGAACCCCAGCCCGCTCCAGTTCAGGGCATGTTGAGCGCCGCTGAGGTTGCAGTTATAGTAGCTCAAGCGGTGAATGCCGCGATTGCCGTTGTTCAGCAGGCACCGCCTCAGGCGCCGGTTGCCGCGCCAGCACAGGTTTATGCATTCTCGTCTGCTTGGGAGCGTGTACGTGACGCTTTTCAGAAAGCGCATCCGCCAGAGTTTGCAGGTAGCTCAGACGTGGTAGTCTCGAGCCAATGGAGGAAGGACATACAGAGGCATTTGAGGATGCATGAGTGCACTGACGTTCAGAAACAGGTGCTAGCTACTTTCAAGCTAGTTGGATCTGCGCTGCAGTGGTGGGAGTCCATTACCACCGCGGAGGAGAGGGATACCCTCACCATTCAGGAGTTCTGGGTGCGGTTTGACCGCAAGTTCTTTCCATCCGCAGTTCATACAGAGATGAGGAGGAAGCTTATGAGTCTGAGGCAGGAGAGCAAGACAGTGGCCGAATATGAGGCCGAGTTTACTAACCTGTAGAATATCATTCCAGACGAGATTCCAACAGAGAAGAAGAAGATAGAGAAGTTCACTGATGGGTTGAATTGGAGGATCCGTCAGCAATTGCTAGGGAACCTATCGTTGGCCACGTATTCTGATGTGGTTAACGCTGCACTATTGCACTGCCAGGACCACCGTTTTCATATGGCCGAGGGCAAACGGTCGGGAGAGTCTAGCCATCAGGGCAGGACTGGAGGACATGGTGCCAGCGGGGCACAGACCGGTCAGGGGCAGAGACAGACTGAGCAGGGTACCCAGCAGGGGGACAATAAGAGGTTCCGGTCAGGGAACTACAGGCAGGGACAGGGAGGTTTCCGTCAGGGCCATCAGGGTCCAAACGGCCAGCAGGGCCAGCAGGGGCAGAATGGGCAGCAGTTCCATCAGGGCCAGCAGGGCCAAGGGAGGAACGGCAACGGCCACCAGGGCCGGGGACAGCAGGGGCAGAGGGGAGGGAATTTCCCAGGGAAGTGCTTCACTTGTGGCAAGACTGGCCATAAGAAGCAGGATTGTCCTGATAGGGGCAGGGCCCCACAGCAGCAGCAGGGTGCTCGCCAGGAGCCACAGAGACCTATGTTTCCCGCCGCTCTTCCCGCACCGCCACAGATGGCAGCATTGCCACCCATTCCAGCAGTTCCAGCTCAGCAGGGGCAGCTACAGTATGGACGTGTCTACAACATTCACCAGGCTGCAGTTCCACAAGCACCGCCCGCGATCGAGGGTACGTTTCCTATCCATGGCACTATGGGTCGGGTGTTATTTGATACGGGTGCTACACACTGTTTTATTGCTACACACTTCGCGAAAGCTTTAGGATTATTAGCTACGGCAGAGAGCACAGTGACGTGTGTCGACTCACCATTAGGGAGTGGGTCACTTATTTTCTTTATATGCCGGGGAGTGGGGGTAGAGGTTGGTGGTTTGGTATTACCTGCGGACATGTTAGTGTTAGACATGCATGTTCACGATGTGATCATCGGTATCGATTGGCTCGTAGCATATAGGGCCATGATTGACTGCTTCAGCGGGAGCATTGTTTTTGCCATTCCGGGGAAAGAGATGTTTGTAGTGGCGATGCCTCGCCCAGAGGGAGGATCGATCGCTCATCTGTATTACATAGAGGAGGATACCTCTAAGGAGGTTGTGATTCCTTTGGATTCGATCCCGGTTGTCAGGGAGTATTCAGATGTGTTTCAGGAGATACCAGGCTTACCGCCCAGTCGAGAGATAGACTTCGTTATTGATTTGCTACCGGGTACGAGACCTATAGCACGTGCACCGTACCGTATGGCTCCAGCTGAGATGCGAGAGTTACGGGATCAGATAGAGCAGCTGTTAGGGCAGGGCTTTATTCGTAGGAGTACCTCACCTTGGGGCGCTCCAGTTTTGTTTGTGAAGAAGAGGGACGGTTCACTGAGATTGTGTGTGGACTACCGAGAGTTGAATAAGGTCACGATACGGAATAAGTATCCGTTGCCTCGAATCGATGACTTATTCGACCAGTTGAGGGGAGCTTCTTTCTTCTTGAAGATTGACTTGAGGTCAGGATACCATCAGTTGCGTATCAGGGAGGAGGATGTCTCGAAGACTGCGTTCTTGTCGAGATATGGTTCTTATGAGTTTCGGGTTATGCCTTTCGGCTTGACCAACGCTCCAGTAGTGTTTATGGACTTGATGAACAGGGTGTTCAGAGATTTCCTCGATCAGTTTGTCATTGTCTTCATTGATGACATTCTGGTCTACTCTCAGACAGAGGAGGAGCACGCCGAGCATTTGAGGCAGGTTTTGCAGACACTTCGTCAGAACGAGTTATATGCAAAATATGAGAAGTGCAGATTTTGGCTGAAGGAGGTCCAGTTCTTGGGTCACATTATTTCCGACCAGGGAATATCTGTCGATTCGGGGAAGGTATCAGCGGTGAGGGAGTGGGGACAGCCCACGACACCAACAGAGATTCGTAGTTTCTTGGGTTTAGCAAGATACTACAGAAGATTTATTCGGGGTTTCTCGGAGATAGCAGGTCCTTTGACACATCTTACTCGTAAAGGTGTGCCATATATCTGGAGTGATGCCTGTCAGTTGGCATTCGATGAGTTGAAGGACAAATTGACCTCAGCACCTGTGTTAGCATTGCCGAGACCGGGAGTTGAGTATTTGGTTTACACCGATGCGTCTTTGCAAGGGCTTGGAGGAGTTTTGCAGCAGGAGAGATAGGCCATAGCTTATGCTTCCCGTAAGCTTAAGCCTCATGAGAAGAATTACCCCACACATGATTTGGAGTTGGCAGCAGTGGTATTTGCCTTACGGATTTGGAGGCACTATCTTTTGGGGGAGAAGTTTCAGCTGTTCACGGACCACAAGTCCCTACAGTACCTGTTCACGCAGAAAGAGTTGAACATGCGGCAGCGTAGGTGGCTTGAGTTTATGAAGGACTACCAGTTCGACATCCAGTACCACCCGGGTAAGGCTAACGTGGTAGCAGACGCGTTGAGCCGCAGGCCAGCAGATGAGGTGGCAGAGGTGTGGAAGGCTAAGTGGAAGGAATTGGGACACCAGGATGCAGTGGCCCGATCTTTCATGTCTGTGATGACCGTTACACCGCAGATTGTCACGAAGGTAGTACGGGCACAGGCCGATGACTCGTTCTGTCAGGAGCAGATAGTTCGATTACTAGCAGAGGGAGCCGAGTCCTATACCGTTAGCTCAGACGGGGGATTGCGCTTCAATGGGAGGTTGGTAGTTCCGGAAGGAGAAGAATTGCGGCACGATGTTATGGCTGAGTCGCACGGCTCACGGTTCGCGGTACATCCCGGAGGGGACAAAATGTACCATGACATGAGACGCCAGTATTGGTGGAGCGGTATGAAGAGAGACATCGCTGAGTTTGTCTCGAAATGCGCCACTTGTCAGCTTGTAAAAGTGGATCATCAGAGACTAGCCGGATTGCTACAGCCGTTGGAGGTTCCGGTGTGGATGTGGGAGAGCATATCCATGGACTTTGTCACGGGGTTGCCTACGTCGCAGAGGGGTCACGACTCCATTTGGGTAATTGTGGACAGGTTGTCCAAGGTCGCTCACTTCTTACCCGTAAGGACTGACTACACTACGAGACAGTATGCCCAGCTTTTCATTTCAGAGATTGTGAGACTTCACGGTGTGCCCCTGAATATCGTGTCTGACAGAGACAAGATATTTGTTTCGAGGTTTTGGGAGAGTTTCCAGGAGGCCATGGGCACGGAATTGCGGTTGAGTACGGCTTATCATCCGCAGACCGATGGGCAGACAGAGCGCACCAATCAGATGTTGGAGGATATGCTACGCATGTGCATTATTGACTTCGGGGGTGGATGGGAGCAGTACCTTCCACTGGTGGAGTTTTCTTACAATAACTCCTATCAGTTCACGACTGGCATGGCTCCGTTTGAGGCATTGTACGGTAGACCTTGTCGTTCCCCAGCATGTTGGTTGGAGGTGGGGGACAACAAACTACTTGGGCCGAAAGTGATTCAGGACACTTCGGCAAGGATTGAGCTGATTCGGAGTCGCATTCGGGTAGCTCAAGACAGGCAGAAGAATTATGCTGATGCGAAGAGGTTTTTCAGGGAGTTCCAAGTGGGGGACCAGGTTTTGCTCAGGGTTTCTCCAATGAAGGGGATTATGCGATTCGGGAAGAAGGGGAAGTTGGCACCGAGGTATGTGGGGCCGTTTCCTATTATTGAGCGGATAGGACCGGTTGCATATAGACTTGGACTACCGGAGCACTTGCATCGGATTCACGACGTGTTCCATATTTCCTCGCTGAGGAAATACCTTAGGGACAATTTGGCTCATTCTCACATTGCTGTGGAGGACATCGATCTCCAGCCAGATAGCTCCTACGAAGAGGGGCCAATTGCTATTTTGGACCGAAGCGAGAGGAAACTGCGGTCAAAGATAGTCCCGTTAGTGCGTGTTCAGTGGCGACATCACAATGTCGAGGAGTCCACATGGGAGCGCGAGGATGAGATGCACAAACGTTATCCAGAGCTATTTTTAGCAGGTACTTTCTAGTTTCGAATTTCGGGACGAAATTCAGCTATTAGGGGGGAAGTATGTAATACCCCGTACTTTTGGCTATATTTATTTTGGGATTAATTAATTCAATTGCGTAATAATTGGAAATTAATCCGGGTTATAAATACTAATGTGATGCGAGTTGGTATTTGATTATGTGCATATATGATTATATATGAACTTGGTATTATAAAATTTGTCGTGAGATTTATATACGGCATTTTAGAATTTTTGTTGAGACGCGTGGGACCGCCGCGTCACGGTATATTATTTTGTTAATAAAAGTGAATTTAAAATCTATAATCTGTATGGTCGTTTTGAGTGCGCCAACGTGTTCGGAAGGGTCGAGATAGTCAGAAAACACTAGCCGGGGGTATAGTTTGGGTCCCGGGGTATTTTTAGGCCATACCGGCAACTTAAAGGGTATTTTAGTAATTTGGTATTTTTGGGTAATTAAAAGTGACGAAAATTGAGAGTTGTAATCTGATAAGGAATTGACCCAACCAACCCTTTATTAACCCCATAAGCTACGTAGGTTATCATTTAGTCTTCCAACTCTCCCAAAGCAAACCCTAGCCACCATAGCCTTTTGGAGAAGAAAGCTTGGAGAAGGAGAGAGAGAGAGGAATTCTGCAGAGATTCTTCACCAAATCAACACCAAATCCGGAATCAAACCAAGGCAAGTGATTTATTCCATTTAAATTTCAGAGAATGATTCTTCCATGTTAGATTATTCAAAAACTTTGTATGTTCTTGGAAGATAATGAAAAACCCATAAGATTGGAGTTATTAGTTTAAATTTTGGGATATAGGTTGCATGTAGAATGTTACTGGAAGATTATATTAAGAGAATTATCGACTTTTGTTATACCAAAAACGGATTTAAGATGAGATTCATGACTGTTCTTGAGAAAAATTAGAAAAACTAGGTTTTTGATGAAGATTGATCCATATGTAGCCTTTAGTTGTTGAAATATTGATTTATGGACGTTAGTAATATTGTAGGATTATTATATGACATTAATATAACGTTATATCTGAGAATCATACGTTAGAAATAAGTTTTGGGACGTTTTCAAATCTGCAGAACGAAGCAGTCCGTAGCCATACCTGTTCGATCGATCGATCGACATTCATCAGTCGATCGATCGACTCAATCGATCGATCGATATTCATAGGTCGATCGATCGACCTTCCCAAAATGAGTGAAATTTTCCTTAATTTGATTTTAATGGCAGAAACCCTCGGAGAATATGTTTGGAGAACTTATGAATACCCTCACCCTTAAGGAAGACCAGTAGGTGTGATTATTATAGTGGATTTTAATTAGAATGCAATTCGAGGAATTATTCTAGATTATTGAAATTCGTTAGAGAGGTAACGTTTGGGTTAATAGTGCAAAATTGTGTAATTCGATGAAATAAGGTTTAGAGCAGAAGTAAAGACCTTAGGAATAAAGATGTTATATTTGGGAATAATCGGAACCTAATAATCTATTATAGATAGGTTTTAAGGTTAAGGGACTACGACGTGAGACGTGTTGGTAATTTAACTTTATATTAACGGGAGACTTGAAATACATAAGTTTGGAATAATGGTATTATGATGTAGCTTATACCTTATTAAAATGGTGATATCTAAGATGTGTGAATGCTTAGTACATAGTTTATGTGTATGACATACCTACCATACTTGCTATTACGGGAGGTTACGTTCGCTTAGGACCCTCTAATCCTTGTGTGCCTACGGGGGGGATTTAGACTGGTACCTTGATGAACATAGGTCATAGAAGGACTTATTGTGATATTAATAAGTCTGCATGACCATGGGAGCGTAGGTATGTGCGTGACCCATGTGATGGTGACTGTGTTCGCCTCCACAATTTGTGATTTGTGTTATCTGGACTATTCCTGAGAGATTCGGAATATGTGATCCTTATGTACGCGATGTACCGGGATGGATAGCAGAGTATGTGTGCACCATAGCTTAGATTGCGGGGTGCTTGTATCGTATATTTATGATGTGAATAATATACATTTAATTTAATGAGAACTTTCATGTTAATGTAGTGAACATATATATCTCATGGTATTATTTTGAGAAACAAAATGGGTTAGCTAGTAGTATAATATATTGCATATTGAGCATCTGAGTTTATATTAAACCCCTATTTAATTACGAGCGTTATATAGAACCAAGTAATAATGGCAGGTCCTATGATGAGTCTAGCTAGATTCGATGTCACTTAGCTAGTGGTTTGTGTTGTTATAGATGGGTACTTACGTTAGGAGTGCACAGTTAGTCGAGAGGTGAGAATTTAATGTGAGTGCATGTCCTAACATGTACTTTGCATTTAATGTTTTAAATGTTTTTAAAGCACTTGCAGGTTTTTAAAATGTTTTCCACTTTTGGGCTCTGACCCATTTGCTTTCAAATATATTTTTCTTGTAAAACCTTTTTAGGTGCCCAGCCACAGGGACACCAAGCATAGGATTCTCATTCAGAAGACGGGTTGTAGATGTTTGTGGAAGCTACAGGGACTTGCTTTTAGACGCCTCTCTCATTTGGATTCCAGTCTCAGCATCTATCAGTTGTAGGGCATGTTGCCCAATTCTATTAGACATTTTTACATTTCAGTTTTCAGACTCTAGCATGTATTGCTCAGTATTCAGTTTTTAGTTATTTACTTCAGTTTACTTATCAGTTGTGGGATTTGTATTGAGGAGTTTTTCCTCCAGAGTTTATTTACATTTTGTGATGGTTATTCGTTTTACTTCAGTATGGTGAATGGTGTTATTTAGTTATTCATTACCCTTGTTGCATGTTAATCAGATTTAATAAAATTTGGCACTTACTTTTTAAATACTAGGTGGTTAGTAATAATAAAACGTTTTCGACAGTGATGCTATTAACTGAGCCAACTTGGCATTTTGAATTAATTTTATAAAGGAGTAGCTACCCGGTGTTTAATTAGTCGGGGTGTCACATTCACCTCCATTTCTCTCATCTCTTTTATTAAATTACCTGTTAATTACTCCATCATATTACATTTGTGCAATGCCTATACCTAGGTTGAATCCAATGCATGATCTTAGTATAATCAATTTGGTGTCATCTATAGGATTATTTTCATTTCTCATATTAACTTGGATTTGCTCTCTCATCTCTAGTTGTGATCCAATCATTATTGGATCTGAATCACCATTAAAAGAGCTTGGGTGGAGGAGTTCATTAGTTTCCCTGTTTGGGTAATCCTTTTTGGGTTTATACACCCCTGTAATTATTAATTTATTTCTCTCTGATCGGCGATGTCTTCTGATATACCATCAAATGCTAGGAATGGTTCGAGTCAACCGCCTCCCTAGTCTGAGATGGTTGACACTAAAATAGTGTTGACATCTCTAGTGTACAGTCAGTAGGTCATGTAGCACCAGTTGATGGCATTCAACCAGGACATAATGAGTCGGATCCCATAGGACTCAATCATAAATTCCATTATACCCATTGTCGTGAGAGGAGACGCACCTCCAGTAGTCGGGGGACCACCCCCCAACTCTAACCAAAAAAGTCCCTTATGGCCCAAGGAGGAAAGAGTTTATTGATCCCCATTATTTTTTCCTTGGAAAGAAGGTGCATGGAGAACATGAGGATGCAATATACGAGCAGGAACATAGCTGGGACAATAACGAATGATCTGAGACATAAGACACATCATACCGACCAGGAAAAAGTGTAAACAACCTCTTTCATAGAATATTGTCTCAGCCAAAAAGGATATTATTATTGAGATGCTATCCCAAATAATATATGTAGGACAAGGATCATTGGTCATCTTGGCCCAGCTTATCCAAAGCACCATTTAGTCCAAAGGGCATGTCGAGATGTGATTAGTACAAAAATGAACTCAAATAGATGAATCGCCTGCAAAGTTGTCTCAAAGGTAAAAGGTTCATAGGAAGATATGGTTGTTGATGAGAAGCCTTAGAAAAAATCGTTATAGAGCCTGAAGGATAAGATTGGTTTCCTTATCAAAAGATGAGTCCCCAATCATATAATATATATGGAAGGCTCTCCCTTCTTGTCTAGCATTTTTGGCTATTCAACACCTAGAAAGTTTAAACCACCAGTGGTGATGCCCACGTATGATGGGAGCACAAATCTATTTCACCGCAAAGAAATGTACAAATCGGTAGCCAAAATCTATTCCACTCTAGACGAGATGAGATGTTAAACATTTTCTAGAACTCTTACTGGGGCTAACCATGTGTGGTATACTGGTCTGCCAAGAGGAAGGATAGTTAATTTCAAGGAGTTGGTTAAGAAATTTATTCACAATTTTTTTTCTACATGAAGCCTGCAAAATGAATGACTCATCTGTTGAACATGAGGCGGGGGAAGAATAATCCATTGAGAGACTTCATATCTCTGTTCAATAAAGAGAAGTTAAAAGTTGAAGATTATGATGAAATCATTATGATGAAAGCCCTCATTAATGGGCCTCAATCGAGAAAGCTCTATTAGAAACTCTCCAAAGGTCCTAAAAAATCCATGACGTAATTTGGCTAAAATGGGGAGAATCATGGATGCGAAGGAGTCCATGGCAAGCAAGAAGGGAGAATAAAAACATTCAAGTAGTAACAAGTCTAGGTAGGGCCTATACAAAGATAAGGACAAAGACAAGAAGAAGCTGAGTGATGACAAGTTTGCAAAGTACAATCCTCTCACTATAAGCCCCGATCTCAGACAAAATGAGATCAAGGATTATAAAGAACTTAACTGGCCTAATAAACTTAGGGCCCCTACCCATAAAAGAGATAAGAGCAAGTGGTGTGAGTTCCATTAGGATCATATCCAGACAACGAACAAGTATTATGCTCTAAAAGACAAGATCGAGAAGATACTGAAGCATGAAAAGTTGTGAAAGTACATTAATAAAGGTGAGAACCGAGATAGGAAGGGGTATTCCTTATCGAGGGATGACAGGCCAAAGAAGAAATAAGTTCAACTAAATCTAAATGATAAAGAGTCAGACGATAAGGAGGAGGACAATATAGATCTCCTACCGGGGAAATTAATTATAATCTCCACATGATTTCGTTTAATGTTAAAATGATCTCACGAGGTATAGAAGGTGGAGGAACAGAACTGACCAATAGAAAGGCCCGTGTTGTTAAGGCTAAAGTCGGGCCAAAGATAATGGATGTTAACCTCGAAAAGTTCAAAGAGAAATCAGGAAAGCTGAAGAATGTGGACATTAAAAGTCTCATAGTGGTTCTTTAGGCTAGATTTTAAAGGGATCCTAGCCCCTCATAATGACCCACTTGTTATCAGCATAAGAGTGCATGTCTGCAATGTATCTCATATTTTTGTAGATGGAGGAAGCTCATCAGATGTAATGTTTTAGGACTATTTCAAAGGTTTAAAGTTCAGTAATAAGATACTTGTACTATAGCATCACCCTATGATTAGATTTAGCGACGAGAAGGTGTACCCACTAGGAATGTTTGAGATGGATATCCTCATAGGAATATGGTCAAGATGTATGATGATAAGAGTAAACTTTTTGTGATACACGAGTATGTTTCCTCGGTATACAACATCATTTTGGGAAAGTAGATTTAAAGGAATTTGAATTCGTGCCTTCTACTGTGCATCAGATGATAGGACTCCGGACTCCTTATAGAGAAGGTGAAGTTGATAGTGATCAAGCGGAAGCACGTAAATGCTATTTCACCTCTGATGAAGAGAGAGAAACCCATAAGAGGAAAACCACCTCTTACAATATTGATACCCTTGATACCAAAGACGAGTAGAAGTTAAAAAAGGGAGAGCAATTGGAAGAGGTAGAATCCATATCCTCAAAGAGGACGAACTGAAAAAATCCAGCAAAATTGGTTCATCCCTTTAACCCTCATTAAAGAAAGATCTGGTCGAATTGTTGTGTAAGAGGCAGATCATCTTTTCATGGAGTCACGGTGACATTTTGGGGATTGAACCCGATGTCATCTATCGTAAACTTGACCTTGATGATAAGGTAAAACTAGTGAAGCATAAAAGATGAACTTTCACTCCGGATAGATATAAAGTAATCCGGGAGGAAGTAAAAAAGTTGAAAACAATAGAAATCATCAAAGAGGTTTGATATCTAGATTGGCTATCAAATGTCATTATAGTGCTAAAACAGAATGGTAAGTGGAGAATGTGCATAGATTTTATAGATCTCAATAAGGTGTGCCCCAAAAAAAGTTTTTATTTTCCCATAAGTGATCAAATGGTGGATGCCAGGGCGAGGAATGAACTTATGAGCTTCATGAATGCCTATTTTTGCTATCACTAGATCTCAAACTTTGAAGATGATGTCGATAAGACATCTTTCATCACAGACAAAGGGACCTATTATTATAAAGGCATACCTTTAGGCCCGAAGAATATAGGTTCCACTTATAAGAGACTTATCAACAAAATGTTCAAAGATCAAATTGACAGGACGATGGAGGTTTATGTCGATGACAAGTTGACAAAAATTCGGAATGCCAAGAACAATCTAAAGTATTTTAAAAGAACTTTTAACACCATTGACCACTATAAGCTGAATCTTAATCCAACTAAGTGCATCTTTGGTGATGTCGTTGGGAAGTTCTTGGGGTTCATACTCAATCAAAGGGGCAATGAGGATAACTGATTAGGCATAAATTATTCACATTTATCCCTGTAACTTTGGTATTTTTATGATCCCGTGTAATGTAATTAACTTGGATTTGTCTTATATTTATGCTACTAACCCGTTTTGGCAAGTATTTTGTGTTTTGTATATCTCTTATGGGTTTTACAAGTATTTCATGCAAGATAGTGCGAGAGTGGACTCAAAATAATGAAAAAAAACCAAGAAAAAGGAGTTAAATGGTATTTTTTAATTTTCCACCCTTAGTGCGGAGGTGGGGACAACTGGAAAGTTGAATATCTTGAAGTCACAAGAATACTAGAAAAGAAGGCACCTCAATCCGAGTTACGGTAAATAAGTTAGGCGCATTTGAAGATGAGAAGAATCAATAAGGCAAAACTAAGAAGGTAGAAAGGAGAACCGGTTCGGTTAAAAGAGAACCAGTTCACCTTTTGCCATGCTCTAGAATGGTGACAAATATTAGTCACGCTTTAAAACCTTTACAAATTTTCAGAAGCGGGATTTTTATTTTGTCCTTATCTTTTAGCCAAAAGAGTTTTATGTTTTGGGTACTCTTCTAAACAACTTTTAACCTACATATTTAGCCATTATGGTAATTTTGATTCATATTTCATTCATGTAAAAACTCCAAAAACAAAGAGGAACATCCTTAAATTCAAAAGATTTTCTGGTTCTTCTTCAATCTTTGATTTTTTTTCTTACATGCTTATGTTCTTTTATCTTGGTAACATTAAATTCCAGCACTTTTATTATTATTTCATTATGTTTTCATTCATATTAATGGATTCTTACATAGAGACTTATAATATCATGTTCGGCTAGATAGTTAGAGGGTTGGGATATATGAACACAACCTATATTAATGAATGTGATGAAATTGTAGAGATAATTCATAGGTTTGATATTTTGTCAAGACGAGTATTATATGTCTCTTAACTTCATTTACTCTAGGTAATCGAAATGTTTAAGGGTATAATATGCGTGTCGATAATCTTGTCATTCACGTTAAATTATTTCTTAACTAGATATTGTTTCGGAGTAAGATTCTCATATGTTTAGTACTTTGAAGATTTAATGTTTTCTTTGAATTATTAATATAATTTTTGAACCTTTTATAGTTCGACGACTTTACCGACAGCGTGGGGATGTGATCCTAATCACGTTTTCTTATTTTTTTTATTTAGTTCTAATTAGCATAGTCAACTTTTTTGTTTTTTCCTTTTTCCTTTATCACCCCATCATCATCTTTTACACTTTTATTTTAGAAGTAATAAATCAATTAAAATCTATCAATTAATACTTCTGGAGTCGATACCTTGACTAGCTGCTATACTCTATAAGAGTGTAGTTAAAGTTTAGATTTTTTTGTATTGGAGTCGGAAGTCGATAACAACGATTAGAATATTTACATGGACGCTCGGGTTTTCCCTCGATCAAAATGGCGTCGTTGTCAGGGATTGTTTTGTTATAGATTATAATTGATTTACTATTTCGTATTTTTTTTATTTTAACCTTTTTTGCAGGCTTGCACAATTGAGCTCCAAGAAATGTTAAATCCTCGGCCACACACCTCTTTACGGGAAATGTCCATATATAAACCATTCTGCAATCTTTTCTTTTTATAGTGAGTTCGGTAATTATAATGGTTCATATGAGAATCATTTTCAAACTTTTTATTCTCAAGAATTCTCACCTCGAACTATTACCATTGGCGAGGACCTTCGAATTCTTGAGAATGAAAGGCTTGAAAACTCACGTTTGTATAGGAGTAGTTCTCTAGATTTTTGTGTGCAATAATATGCGACTCGAACTATCACCATTGGTGAGGGCCTTCTAATTATTTAAAAGGAAAGGCATGAAAAAAAATATTTGGAAGAAAATCATTTTTGAGAGCAAGAGTTGAATGCATTATTCGAACCGAATGACGATTTTTCTTTCAATATTTTTTAAATTGAAGAAATTTTTTTTTACCAAATGAGGAATTCGAGATTCTAGAGCCAAGGAAGCCTACTTTGGAAGACAACTTGCTTCTTAACAAAAAAAACAATTGGATGACGATATTGCTATGGGTTGGAAATTTAAATCACTTAGCAATAAGATTTATTCTTATTTGAAAAATAAAGAGGCGGTTGAGACTTGCGTGTCACCTAAAATTTTGGAAGAACGTCTCATTGAAAGTGAGTCTTTCTCCCTTGAAATTCAATCTCCAAGTGATAACAAATCACTTGATATTAAATTTAGTTTGTCACCATTTTCATTCTCTGTTATTGAACCATTACAAGTACTGCTAGATTCCTCTGAGTCGGTTGAAACTTTTAAAACTTTTAAACTTTTTACCGATGAGGACTCTTTGCTTGAATTGTTTTCCAAGATGGATTGTTCCTTTTGGTGTGCTACCCTTCCCATACTACTTGAAAGATCTTTGGTAGGTGATTCTATTTTTCTTGGATCCCAATTGTACTTGTCCCCCCATCATCCATTTAAATTTTTTAATTGATGATGGTTCATTTCTTCCACCTTACACATGCCTTTTGTTGTTCAAACGAAATTCTTATTTTTTGGGAGGCATACATGAAAATGAGGGCACACTGATTATCCCTCAAAGTCAAACTATATTTTGGGTGGACCCTCAAATTTTTTGACTTCTTGTGTATAACTTATTAGAAGTTCAAATTGTAGGTTGTACATATTTAGCTTCTTTCTTTCTTCCTTTTCTTTTTTTTAAAAAAAAAAATTATAGTTTAGAGTAATTAGTTACATTTTTCGTTATTCTTTTTGTTATGCTCGATTCTAACATATTTTGTAGATTTAATAGACTCGTACTTATCGGGGATCGCTCCATTTGGGTAATATCTTTCTTTTCCTCTCTTTATGTTGTGTTCTTGATTTGAATTGAGGATAATGAAATATTTAAGTTAGGGGGTGTGGGATATTCTTTTCATTTATTGTTTAGTTCCATTGACTTTATCACATGTTATTTACCAAGTATGCTTTGGTTGAAAAAAAATCAAAAATATTTTTCTTCAAAATAAATAAAAATTAGAACTTAAAAACTTCAAAAATGTCACAAAATTTTGTTTAATGTCTCAAATTGTAAAAATCAAGAGCACTAAGCCGAAATTGACCAAAGATGGAAATTGAACGAAAATTGACGACTTTGCAAATAAGTGTGGAGATTAATTAACCTAGTGAGATTTCGAGCCTATATTCTTTGTGAGTAATTAAATCAATCCGAGTTAAAATTAATTCAAAATTTTAATTTTGCGTTTAAAAAGTCGTTGAGGATCTCAACTCTTTTGTTTTGATCAGCTATGAAAAACGTGTGAGATGTTACCTTGAAAAATGCGCTAAAATATCTCTAAACTAAATTAATCTCGAGATGCATACGGTAAAAAAATGATTAATTCGAATAAATGAAGTTAGGTCATCATTTGTTCACCTAAAAATATTAGCTTTAAAAAAACTTGTGCAAAATTATCCTTTTGCAATCCAATTTGAGCCTAATAAAAATTCTCCCTTCTCGTTTGATTAACTCGAAAAATCCATATAGCCCGGGGTTGTGAAAATATAATAATTCATCAACAAAGTCCAAATGGTGCAATGAAAAAGGGGCAAGAAAAATAGAATAATGCTCAACAAAAATAGCAAGAAAAGAAAATTGTGAAAAATAGAAAAAGAAAAAATATGAGAAAAAGCCCGAAAAAGCACTAACGGATATCGTAAGAAAATTTTCCAATTTCAAATTTCCAAGCCATTCTCATCTTTATACCCAATATACCTTACAACCCGAAAAATTCGTAACCGAGTCCAAATAATGAAGTTAATGGCCACGTGGAGGGCCAAAATATGAAGAGATAATAAGATATATTAATTGGTGTAAATAGAGGCGATGTTTCTTGTTTTTTCAATAACCGTATTCCGATGATCAGATCTATTCACCATAAAAATTACGTCTTTCAAATTGTGTGCATGACCTTGTGTTCATTATATTTACTCTTATAAATCATCCATAGCGAGAAAAATAGCCACATTTCGAGCGATTCGTTTGTGAGAGTATCCCGTGAGAATTGAATCAAAATGAATTTCCAAAAAAATAACGTAAGGATCAATTGGTGAAAATTAGCATTTCAATTTTTGGCTCCACACACACACACTATAAATTGAGACTCTTGAATATGAATTTACGATGACTATTTTTGAGGAATTTAAATTGTATATTTTTTAAGTATTTTTATTATTCTTTGAGTCAAAAAACGAATTTTGTGGATATATTCACTACAAACCCTCACGAGACACCACTCGTCCTACTAGGATAACCTAGGGGTTTAACGGCTTGTTCCATACGCTAAATACAGCCGCTTGCCCGCAAAAAAGGTATTCTATCCTAATAAAATTTTTGAAGGGTCTTTAACTCATACTATTATGCTCTTACATTGCTCGGGATGCGCACAGTTCTAAGTGAGGGGATTTGATTAGGCATAAATTCTTTTCATTTTTCCTTTTAATTTCGATATTTTTATGATTCCGTGTATTATAATTAACTTGAATTTATCTCATATTTATGCTACTAACCATTTTTGGTAAGTATTCTGTGTTTTGTGTATCTTTTATGTGTTTTACAAGTATTTCATGCAAAATAGTTCCGAGTTACATTGAAGAAGTTATGTGCTTCAAAGATAAGAAGAAATAATGAGGCAAAACTAAGGAAATCAGAAAGGAGAACCGGTTCGCCTTTAGTCATGCTCTAGAATCGTGACAAATATTAGTCATGCTTTAAAATCGTTACAAATTTCAAGAAGCTGGATTTTTATTTTGTCCTTATCTTTTATCCAAAAGAGTTTTATGTTTTGGGGACTCTTCTAAATGACTTCTAACCTATATATTTAGCCATTAGGGTTCTTTTAATTCAGATTTCATTCATGTAAAAGCTTCAAAACAAATAGGAACATATAGGAGAATAAATCACATATTTTGCACCTTCTATTCAAAAGCTTTTCTGGTTCTTCTTCAATCTTTGATTTTTTTCTTGCATGCTTATGTTCTTCTATCTCGGTGACATGAAATTCATGTAATTTTATTATTATTTCATTATGTTTTCATGCATATTAATGGATTCTTACATAGAGACTTATAATATCATGTCCGAGTAGATATATAGAGGGTTGGGATACATGCACCCAACCTAGTTTAATGAGTTGGATATAAAATTGGATGAAATTGTAGAGATAATTCGTAGGCTTGATATTTTGTCGAGACGAGTAATATGGGTCTCTTAACTTCATTTACCCTAGGTAACTGGAGTGTTTGAGGGTATAATACACGTGTTGACAATCTTGTCATTCACATTAAATTATTTATTGACTAGATATTGTGAGGATAAAATTCTCATACGTTTAGTACTTTGAAAATTTAATGTTTTCTTCGAATTATTAATATAATTTTGAACCTTTTATATTCCAACGACTTTACCGACAGTGTGGGGATGTGATCCTAATCTATTTTTTTTAGTTCTAATTAGTGTAGTCAACTTATTTATTTTCCCTTTTTTTCTTTTCTCACCCCATAATCATCTTTACACTTTTATTTTAGAAGTAATAAATCAATAAGAATCTATCCAACATTCCCTGTGGATTCGATGGCCAGACTAGCCGCTATATTCCATAAGATTGTAGTTAAAGTTTAGTTTTTTTGTATTGCGATCGAAAGTCGATAACAATGATTAGCGTATTTACATGGATGCTCGATTTTTTCCTCGATCAATAACCTATCTAAGACAAAATATTTGATTGAAAACCCTAAGAAATACAAACTATATTGAGAAGCTGACGAAAAAGGTTGTTGCATTCAACGGGTTCGTCTCATGATCAACCAATAAATGCTTGCCTTTTCTAAAATTTTGTTGAAAGTTTTTGTGTGGGATGAAGAACACGAGAGAGAGTTTAAAGAACTAAAAACCTACTTGGGGTCACCGATGCTCCTGTCTTGGCCTATTAAAGGGGAGAAAATATATTTGCACATAGTTGTCTCAGAGTCGGCTATTAGCGTGACTATCGTATGACATGACAATAAGACTCATAATTCGTTATACTATAATAGAAAATCATTGCAAGGAGATGATATACTATACCAAAGATGGATAAGCTTGCATTCGCCCTAATACATGCATCAAGAAAAACGAAGCTACTTTCAAGACCATACGCTGGTAGTACTCATAGACACACCTCTCAGACAAGACATTCATAAACTCGAGAAATCGGGTAAGTTAATGGCTTTCTCATTGGAGTTAGTAAAATTTGATATAACTACTAGCCAAGGAATCTAATTAAAGGACCAGTTTTGGCAAATTTTATAGCAGAGTTCAAGTGGGAATTAGAGAAAGAGATCGAAGTTGAAATACAAGTTGAGAATTCAGAACAAGTTAAAAGCTCAGAATTGAGAACTGCCAAGAATAATATAACCGGTATTATAGTTGATATTCTATAGATAGATTTATTAGTTAAGATGGTATCCTTAGTAAACGTCCATTCTCATCAGACATGCTCGTCCATAGTTTATTTGTTGATGGCTCGTCCTGTGTACCTAGTAGTGGGGATGGGCTAATTTTGTCAGCCTCAAACGAGATTGATATTGAATATGCTATGTGGTTCAATTTGAAAGCGTCTAACAATGAGGCAGAGTATGAAGACTTATTATTAGCAATTTCACTCGCAAAGGCGCTAGGTGTCGGCCAACTTTTTGTCCATAGTGATTCACAACTAGTAGTCACCAAGTTTTGGGTATTTATGAGGCTAAAGATAAAAAATGGCCAAATATTTGGCAAGAGTGAATATCATACCTTGAAGTTTCCAAGGAGTGAAAGTAAAAATAATTTTGTGAATTGATAAAGGAAGAGAATATGACCTTACAAGTTTCTTCCACAATGTGAGATGAGATCCGAATATTGGTTCAGATCAAAATTCTTCAAGAACTAAGCATCAATGGAGAAGAGGCTGACATCTCAAAATGTTTTAACTTGAACTTAGTCCCATATTTGATAGACCCAATTATTGAGTACTTGAATTATGAAAAGCTCTTAGAGGGTAAAGTCAAAAGAAGAAAGGTGAGTTATCGTGCTGCTAAATTTTCCATTATAGGGGATGTGTTATACAAAAAGGGTTATATGGTCCCACTCTTGAGGTGTGTGCATCATACAGATACAAGTTCTGTTCTTAGAGATGTTCCTAAAGGTAGATGCACAAGACATGTAAGAGGAAGTTCATTCATAAAGATAATTGTGACTAGGGGATACTATTGGCCAAGTCTGACTAAGGATGCATCCCAATATATTCTTAAGTGCGATAAGTGCTAGTGTTTTGCAAACATATATCATCAACCTTATCAACTGTTCTTTCATATATCTGCCCCATGGTCTTTTTGGTGTAGGGAATAGCCCTGGTCGACACATTACTAAGAGATAAAAGGAACTTCCATTTCCTTATCATCGCGGTTGATTATTTCTTAAAGTGGGTGGAGGCAGAGGCTATGGTAACTATTCCAGAAGAGAAATGTTTCATTTTTATTTAGACAAATAAAATCTGCCAACATGGGCTCCCAAAAATTCTGATATCAAATAATGGAAAGTAGTTCAAGAACAAATATTTAGCAGTCTACTGCAAGAGGGTCGACATAAATCAATTCTTCTTAGCACCAGGCCGTCCCCAAGAAAATAGGAATATAGAGGTGATAAACATGACAATATTATATCGGATAAATAAGAAATTAAAGGATGTGAAAGGAAAGTGGATTGATGAGTTACATAGTGTATTATGGGCATATCTGACCACTGAGAGCACACCGATAGAAAAAGATGACTTTTATGTTGGCATATGGGTCAGAAGCAGTCATCCCAACCAAAATTGGGTTACCGAATCATAAAGTCCGGACGTATGATCCAGAGTTGAACTCTGAAGGAGAAGACTTGATTTATACCTCATTGAAAAATGCTGAGGAGATGTGCGGTTATATAACAATCGACCTATCAACATAAAGCCGTAAAGTTCTATAACAAAAGAGTCAAAGCTCGACTTGTAATACCCCGCCCTAATATTTTATTAATTTTCTTGCATAAGTTCTAATTAATACAAAAACCTTGGGATTTGGACCATTATGATTAAGTTTATAGTGGCAATTGACTATTTGGGGACCTGATTGTAATAGTTTGAAGACTATGGCATAAAAATTAAAAATCTTGGAGAAAAATGAAGAATGGTCGTTCGAACAAGAAACCACGATCATTCGAAGTAGGGGATCAAATGATGTTCAAACAAGATCACACTGAATAACAGGTCCAGGTCATTTGAAAGTCGATCGAAGAACAGTTCGAACGAGAGGCGATTCTCGTTCGAACGAGGGGTGATTCTCGTTCGGATGAGGTTACGCAGAATTTTTAATTAGATTTTCCTTGTGTGCTATCTCATTTTGGGCCATTGGATGGATGAGCTGTTGAGCTCTGGGGATCCCAGATTAGAAGAAACGGGAATTTGGTGTTTAAGGGGTTTTTATAAAGCTTGTTTGGGTTTACTTTGGTTATCTTAGAGTCGGAAGAAGAGAGAAAGACAGGTGTGGGTCTTCCACCATTTTATGTATCTTTCTACCTCTCTCTCTACAATAAACCACCATGTAAGCACCATTATTCCTCCTTTTGCCACCATATTTAAGCTTACTATACCCATTTCCACCATTGTTAAGTGAAGCTAACAATTTTAGTGGTGTTTTGGGGGGAAATAAATATAGGTGATTTGTAAAGTTTGAAGAGGGATTTGATGGAGCTTTCATGGACACAAGTGTGGGAAGTTGCCATCTTCTTAGACATTTCAACAAACCAATTTAGAGTTCCATTTGAAGTGGGAAACATTCTTCACTTATATTTATGAATCTATTTTTTTAAGTGGTAGTCTTGTTTGTAAAAACTAAGAGTAGGACGCATATGAGATATAATATTGATATTTTTATGAGTTGTAAGAAAATGAATTTTGATGGTTTTGCACAAAAATGAGATATTTCAAAGAAACTATGCGTTTAAACATTTTTATGAAATCAAAATGTT
Source organism: Sambucus nigra (assembly GCA_949130495.1). Lineage (NCBI taxonomy): Eukaryota > Viridiplantae > Streptophyta > Magnoliopsida > Dipsacales > Adoxaceae > Sambucus > Sambucus nigra. The sequence goes on along the minus strand of OX422210.1, from coordinate 624,520,576 downwards.
AAAAAAATAATATTTTGTTAAAAATACTATTTTGTTAAGAAAAATGGTGTGTTTCAAGAAGTTGGATGCTAAACATTTTTGTGGAGTAAAAATGTTCGAAATTTATATTTTTATCTTGCTAAAGATAATTGGTACATTAAGTTTGAGTTCTAATAAAAATCAAGATTTTAACAAAAAATGGGAGATTTATTTGAAGTTTTGAAGAAATAATAATGTCCTTTAGTTTTGAAAAGTATGATTTGCAAGTGTTATGAATTTCTAGAATAAACCATGTGTTTAACCCATTTAATATGATTTTAATATTTAAAATCCATCTTCTCATGCCTATAAACTTATAGTATTTTGATGATAAACATATAAACAAGTTTAATGAAGGTTTAATTGGGTTTAGACATGAAATAAAGAAGAATGAAATTTCAGCCCTTAATATGTATGAAAAATGTGTTGAAATGTGATAAGTGTAGGAAAGTAAGACTACATGTGTTAATAAAAGGACATGGTATTTTTTTACGAAAGTAATCTTTAAATTTAATTGGGTTTATTGATAAAGAAAGTGAAGAAATACATAACTTGAAAAAAAGTTAGAAAAGGTTTTGAATAAGTGTTAATGGCTTAAAACATTGAGAAGTTAGTGTGGCTAATTTGATTATATTTTGGGGAGATTAACACTTATGAAATTGGAAGAAAAAGGCAAGTTTGGAAACAAAAGGGTAAAATGATAATTTTACTTAAAGTGGAACATTTTTATGAAATAAAAATATTGAAAAAGGTGTTACACAAATCGGTCCTAAATGAACATGATTTGGAATAAAATCAAGGCTAAAGCGTAAAGGACAAAAAATGATGATTTTCAAAGTGTAACACAAATTGGGGTGAAACCCCGGGTTATGGTTTCGACCGGGTAAAAGGGAAAGGTTCAATAATGTGGACATTCACAAAATATTAAAATGCATTAAAAAGAAAATCGGATAACACCAGGATAATTAAATACGGCCCAGAGCCCGGGGTGAAAGACCCAAAATCATTGGCCAGGGCATATGGTGGCATCGTAGGCGGTGTAGAGCTCATTAAAGTACGCGGTTTATTGGAAGATTCTGAGAAAAAGGTAAAGGAATAAGGAACATGTCAATAAATGGGTTGTGTGATGAAAATGTGTCAAGACAACCTAAGTTGAATGAATTAATAAATAATCCACTAAAGGTTAAAATGAACAAAATAGTGTAAATTGATTAATGTCCATAAAGTAAAGGAAGGGTAAAATATGGTGGTCAAATGGGTGAGTTAAGAAACCTAAGAAGGTGTAACCCATAATTAACACAAGGTTGTATTGTGAAAGTTTTCAAAAGCTAAGTTAGTATTTTCTAACACAGTGTTCGTGTGTCTTGAAAGGAGTGTTTTTCAATAAAAATACTAATGTGGATTAGTTTAAGTAAAAGGGTGATTTTGGTAAGGAAAAGGTTTTCGATTAAATAAAGTGTAGTTATTTCAAGTATTTGACCACGTGTGTCAAGTAAAGGGATAAATGGCAAGTTAAGAAAGAGGAAGTTCTTTTATAAGATTAAGGTCGATTAATCAGGATATATAACGTTTTTGGAAATAAAAACAGTTTCATGCATTATATATATATATATATATATATGATAGGGAAGTTTTTAAATTATATACACATTTTAAGGGTGCAGATTGATATCACCTCCTTACTTATTTTGCCAAAATGGATGGTTTAGATCAGGCCTCTCATTTTTTTTAACAAATCTATCCCTTCATTATTTGGTTTTCCCTATTTTTTTACTTATCAAACTTACACTTTAATTCAAAAATTGGGTATTTTGGTAAACCTCACCCACTTTACACACATAGGCCCATCTCTCTCTCTCTCTCTCTCTCTCTCTCTCTCTCTAGCTCATTTCTAAAAAAACGTATGCCCTCATTCTTCCCGAACTGAGCTCCCATGCCATTAGGTATCCTCTCACACGTCTTTTTTTACCCTTTTCCATATCTTATTCAGACGTGAATGGTTATTTTTTAGATTTGTATATTAGTTACGAGTTCTGATTTGTATGATACTTTCCAGATATGGGTTGGTTGTTTTAAGATTTGTATGGAAGTCTTTAATATGCCACGAGCCTATTTAGTTCTATTTCATGCCTATTTCAGGAATGCCACATATTTGAGTCCTTAAATACATTCAAATAGTTCTTCTTCAAACAAAATTCTTATGACATATTTATATGGTAAATTTGAGTATCATTTTCAAATCCACTCTCATAGATATGTTTCAATACCAATAGCATTGCTCAATATGTTTTGTTGATTTTTTTTTAATTTGGTATCTCAATTTTTTTCTAGGTATGGATTTTTGGACAACGACAATGTTCTGAAGGGTTTAAGGTAATTTTAAACTGTTTCAAATCTTTATATTCCTTTGTTGCGCTTTAGTTGTTTGACAAAATGTTCAAATTAATTGATTTTAATTTTTAATGAATGTTGACTAAAAGAACATGATGTTTAACAAAATTGAATTTAGTTTGTTCACCAATATCGACTCTGGTTTACTCCTTAAACTTTACATTTTTTGCATTTTTGGTTTCATCAATGTTTTTTTTGTTCTCTTATAGTCATTCATTTTCCCAATGGAATTTTTGAAAGCTTAGCTTAGGTGAAGACATATTGATGCCTTATTATTTGAATTATTTAGACCTTCTTTTAGGAGCATCATGAGTTCACAAAAAATGACTTACATAACTGGAGAATCAATGTGAAAGTATTCTCCCACTCCTAATTCTTTACTTTCATAATTATTTATTTATTTTCATTCATTTTTTTAAGTATGTTGGTGTACTTAACTCATTAGTTGTTACTGAATTATATAGCAATTAGGAGCATGACGAGGTTATGCTACACAATTTGTGAGGTTCATGTTTTTTAGGGGATGTTCTTTATCAGCCTACATATAAGTGGTATTAGGTTGTCTAAAATATAGGCACACATTGATGAAAATATAAGACGAGATGCACCATCGAATGACGAGAACACCATTATCATTGCGAGGGCATTTCATTTTTAAGCATTGGGACAATATTATTTCCCTAATTTTATTTCAACTACGGCATATTGACGGTTGGCCTACTCTATTTTAGTTCAATGTCATGCTTTCCATTAATGAGTTTGAAAACATGTTAATTTAGTAGAGCATGTTAATTCACGTATTTTGTGTTAGGGCCACTTTGGTTACGTTTTGTGTTCATGCTATGACCTCTCTATTCTGATACTGGTTTGGATTTTCATTTTATTTTGTCCCATTTTGTTTTTATTTTTCAGGTTTGATCAATAATCAACCAAGCGTCCTTATCCACTGTTGGAGCTTTATAAGTTTTGTGAGGTTTGATTTTTTGACATGTCTATAAGTATTATTCTATATTTTTTTTCCTCACGGTTTCAATATATGGCTTCGCACCCTCCATTTTTCGCTTTTTCAATTCAGTTTTATTGCAATTTGGGTGACTCCTATTAAGTAGTTTCCAGTTAATTGTAATTATTAATTTCCTTTTACTATTACTTTGTGACTCTTATTAGAAACTTTGTTGTTCTTATTGATAATGTAGATTGTTAAAGTTGAGGTACACAGATAAGAGTTGAGATACCGATTGCTTCTTTACATTGAATAAAGATGGTATGGATATTTGTATTGAACAAACATGAAGTTTATTAAAGTTTTTTGTTTGTCTTGACAAGTTTCTCGACCTTAAAATCAAGCATGTTGTGTTGTTGTATTAATTGATTTTGAACCCAAATTTGATTGTTTTTGTGTGGCTTTAGTGTCCCAGAGGATAAAAGTTGATGGCGCTGTCGAATTTCACATTTTATTTCTCTTACTTTGTTCATTTTCTTACAAAATAAGTTATCACATGTGCTATATGGTTTTTTGGTGCTACATGTGTAATACTTAGTAAGAAAAATTTAATTGTTCGGAATTAATATTGGTCATTATGTCCATAAACTTATTGGCTTTAATATCGTGAGTATTTGTTTTTAAAGGGTATTTTTTACGTTGAGCTTTTTTTGCATTTCTGGTTCATTTTTTGAGTACACAATGATGCCTGGATTTATCTTTATATATACTTTTGGTGTATTCAAAATCATAGGGTCAACATTATTGTGCATTCAATGGGGGACAACCTTGAAATAATGCTTGGTTTTGTTTCTCTTATCCCAAGTTCTTTAGTAGGTGATGTGTTTGAAGAAATGCCCCCATGAGTGTTTTTCATTATTTACTGAAATATGTTTAAATTTTTTATTAATTATTTTCAACTCTATATATTAAATGACTGTATTCCTTATTAGAGTTGTTACCCCTGTTATGACTGAAATTGACACACACAACACACTATGCTCAAACTTTAGTTGAGCAGCATCACAAGTGGTAAATGGTATCAGTGGTAAATTTTTTTAGGATCTTTTATGACTGAACACGTTTGACAAGTTATTTTTGGATCGGTTATGACTGAAATTGAAATGATATTAGTGGTAAATTCACGAGTAGAAGCACAAGTTTGAATAGGTTTTCATGAGTAGATCTATACATGTATATTTGGTTCGGTTTGTTCATAAGCAGAGCTTTAATTTGGTTTATATAGGATGCTCATCGTTTGTGCCTAGATAACTACATTTCAAGTTGTTTTTGACGCTGCTTAAGGGATCACAACCGACTTTAAAGTCAGAAGTTCCTTTTTTCATTACGGATTTGGTTCGGGTAAGGTTTTTTCTTCAGTTTTTTTGCCTATATTATTGCCTCCTTAGACATTTCTGAAAAAATGCCACTTTTATGGGCACATGATGTCTAAAGTATTTTGTTTGATGTCTAAAGTACTCTATTTTTTCTTCCTTATATCCATCATAAGTTTTGGATGCCACTTAAACATCAGGAGAAACTGGAAAGAGATGGTTCCAAGGAAAAGCGGATGATGTGCAATAATTCCAGTGCACATGCATTTTTTTTACTTTGAGTATAAAGTATCTTGATTCTTACTTTTGGTTTATATCCAATTGAAATTTTGGATTGAGTTTAAATTTTGAATAACATGGGGTATATGTACTGAACTAGGCATGTTGGACATTCTTGATTTTGAGAGTTTCATTTGTAACAACACTGTTCAAAACAACACTCTTCATTATAACAATCAAAGAAACTGTCAAAAGGGACTTAGGTGTAACACCCCGCCCGCCCGGGGAGAGCGAACGGAGCGCTACTCATCGATAAAACTAATCAATTCCACAAATAACAAGGTATAGAGCATCTAAATCCCACAATAAAATAAGAAACCACTATTCTCATCTTCAAATTTATACAACAAATCTCTCGAAATAATAACAACAATCCAACTATCTAACTATCTCGAAAATAAAATAAATCTCTAAATGCTCTATACATCAAAATAAATACAAGTCTTCTCATCTCTTGTATTAAAAATTCTTCCCAAATAATCCACGCTAAAATCATCCCAATTGGTCCATAGCACTCAAATCCGTGCTCACCTGGCAACTAAGAAAAAGATATGAGAAAGTACACAATACGACAGGAAAGATGCTCAACAAATATTAGCGGTGAATAAAACGTAACAATACAAATACGAATATTCAAATCAAAGTAAATCTCATAAGCAATTATATCAATATAATTTCTCAACAACACATTAACCGGGTTACCAGACCTCACCATCGTACCGCGCCTATGCATTTTTTTAGCATATCCGGAAAAAGGAATATTGGCGGGTGCCCAACCTCAGTGCCATATTAAAATCTAATGACAACATGCTCGACACCAAATATAATACCACATGAATCGAAATTAGATTCCAACAAATATTTCCAGATTCCAAATGAATTTATCAATTCAAATATGAATCAATAATCACAAGAAAACAACGAGAATAATACTCGCGAGATTAAGGAGCATATTGTGTAAAACCCCATACCTTAAAATCATCACATAATTCAGCCTCAAAATCTAATCACACCATCACGTTCTTCTCGCGAAAATAATCAAATCTCGTTCTATCCCAAACTCGAGAAAACACCAAATAAGCCTTCTAATCTAAGGTTTAAATCTTGAATAAGTTTGAGACTATGGTTTGTAGGTGAAAGGGAGTAATTTTGGAGAGGTCTTCTGGTTAAAAAGTTTGAGAAAAAGTGATTTGAAAAGTCCATCCACGAATTAGTTGATATATAAATGATTAAGTGTTTGATTAAGAAAAGAGTTCTAATCAGATACAAACACTAAAAATTTTATTCCGGACAATCGGACCGTTGGAATCATTTGAAATTTTAGTATGTTGTAGCGAACGGCGAGACAGGACTTCTGACAAAAATTCAGCTTGATCGAACGGTCGGATTTCTAAAAATATTATTTTTACTAGAGAGTTTTATGTTCCAAGAACTCTTAGAGAGTTTTATGTTCCGAGGACTCTTCTAAATAATAAAAATTCAATTAAATCTCCATTTTAATTCCGATTTCGAAATCGTTTGAAATTCTCACCTTTAAAAATAAAATCCAACATATTTGAGCAATACAAATAATTTTATCTCAAAATTTATTTTTCCTCTTTATTTCGAAAATACCCCAAAAATTACGCGGGTTGTTACACTTCTCCAATAACAATGGAATTTCGCCCTCGAAATTCGCCGAATACCTAACTCTCAAAAATCAGGCCAACAATATCCAAAAATAACCTCGTCACCAAAAAATAATTTCCTCACATCTAATCTAGATGCCTAACGCGAAACGATTCTCTAAAAATTCTATCTCCAAAAATATGCGCCACAAAAACGCAACAGACCCAAAACCCAAGACCCGAGGGTGATCGTATAACCTGGCTCTGATACCATTATGTAACACCCCGCCCGCCCGGGGAGAGCGAACGGAGCGCTACTCATCGATAAAACTAATTAATTCCACAAATAACAAGGTATAGAGCATCTAAATCCCACAATAAAATAAGAAACCACTATTCTCATCTTCAAATTTATACAACAAATCTCTCGAAATAATAATAACAATCCAACTATCTAACTATCTCGAAAATATAATAAATCTCCAAATGCTCTATACATCAAAATAAATACAAGTCTTCTCATCTCTTGTATTAAAAATTCTTCCCAAATAATCCACGCTAAAATCATCCCAATTGGTCCATAGCACACAAATCCGTGCTCACCTGGCAACTAAGAAAAAGATATGAGGAAGTACACAATACGACAGGAAAGATGCTCAACAAATATTAGCGGTGAATAAAACGTAACAATACGAATACGAATATTCAAATCAAAGTAAATCTCATAAGCAATTATATCAATATAATTTCTCAACAACACATTAACCGGGTCACCAGACCTCACCATCGTACCGCGCCTATGCATTTTTTTAGCATATCCGGAAAAAGGAATATTGGCGGGTGCCCAACCTCAGTGCCATATTAAAATCTCATGACAACATGCTCGACACCAAATATAATACCACATGAATCGAAATTAGATTCCAACAAATATTTCCAGATTCCAAATGAATTTATCAATTCAAATATGAATCAATAATCACAAGAAAACAACGAGAATAATACTCGCGAGATTAAGGAGCATATTGTGTAAAACCCCATACCTTAAAATCATCACATAATTCAGCCTCAAAATCTAATCAGACCATCACGTTCTTCTCGCGAAAATAATCAAATCTCGTTTTATCCCAAACTCGAGAAAACACCAAATAAGCCTTCTAATCTAAGGTTTAAATCTTGAATAAGTTTGGGACTATGGTTTGTAGGTGAAAGGGAGTAATTTTGGAGAGGTCTTCTGGTTAAAAAGTTTGAGAAAAAGTGATTTGAAAAGTCCATCCACGAATTAGTTGATATATAAATGATTAAGTGTTTGATTAAGAAAAGAGTTCTAATCAGATACAAACACTAAAAATTTTATTCCGGACGATCGGACCGTTGGAATCGCTTGACATTTTTGTATGTTGTAGCGAACGGCGAGACAGGACTTCTGACAAAAAATCAGCTTGATCGGACAGTCGAATTTCTAAAAATATTATTTTTACTAGAGAGTTTTATGTTCCAAGAACTCTTAGAGAGTTTTATGTTCCGAGGACTCTTCTAAATAATAAAAATTCAATTAAATCTCCATTTTAATTCCGATTGCGAAATCGTTTGAAATTCTCGCCTTTAAAAATAAAATCCAACATATTTGAGCAATACAAATAATTTTATCTCGAAATTTATTTTTCCTCTTTATTTCGAAAATACCCTAAAAATTACGCGGGTTGTTACATTAGGCTTACCAGATTTAGAGATAAGTACACAAATGTGTTGTTACTTGAATTTTGATACCACCAATTTTCTTATATAATAAACTAATTTTTAATTCTAATTATGTATTCTGTCATACCTGTTGTAGAGGAGTTTCCCCAATATATTCAAGGTGTGGTACGATGGAATATGGGTGATGCAATTGGTTTAATGTGGTATGTAAATATATATTTTCTTCATGTACATAGATATAATTAGAGTATGCTGTGTTAGCTTTAAAAAAATTTATATACAAAAAGTAATGTAGAACATTGAGTATGTTGTGTTAGCTTTCTATTTTTTGTATGAAAGTGTCATATATGATGTTTATGAAAGTTCTATACACACATATATCATTCTTACTATGCTTTATTCTCACTCTGTTTTATTAAATCCAATAGGTACAATAGGTAAAGAGGCTTTGAGAGGTAAGGAAATCCCAACAGGTACTCTATTTTATTCTTTTTATGTTTTATTTGTATAGCCACCTGTTTGATGGCCTCTATTGTAATTATATTCAATTATGATTTGAATCATGAATTATTTTCGTATGCTATTATATTTCTTAGATGATATTAATGGATATTTGTTCAATTTTCTAATAAGGATTAAGAACGCACTCTTGAGTTCTCTATTTATGCTCTTATAAATGTTGAGGACCATTGGATTTCAGGGAGAGAGACGATGATGAAGAGATTCAAATTTTCGTAGTTAAATTAAGCATTTGATTATGTATTTGTTTATATTTGAAAATTTTGTATACTAAATACGATTTTTTGGAATTGATTATGTTGCTTAATTGAGGTCCAGGATGGATTATTATTATTGTAGTCAACTATTTTTTATTTCGTAAACATAATGGATAGTCATATAAACAAATGAGACTTTGCTCAAGTTTTCTAAAAATTTTTACTCTTATTTATGTTGTAAAAAAACTTTTTGACTTATATTATTCATTATTAAAAACTTTGAAAAACGTTTTTACATGGATCGCATTTTGATTTGTTTGTGGATCCAAAAGGGCTATACATAACTTTTTAAATTGTTTACAATTATTTGTGTTATATAAAAAATCTTTTTGTCTTAAATTACACACGACTTAATACTTGGAAAATTCTCTTCGTGCCTTTAGGTACAGGCCATATGCTAGTATATATATAGGTATAACGTGTTTGAGTCTTCTTTCTACCGTTTGTTTCTATACTATATTTGTATATTTCCCACTGAGCATTGGCTCACACCCTCGTCTTTAGTGTGAGTTCAAATTTTTAGAGCATTACACAGATAAGTACTCTCTTTTATTTTACATTAGTATCTCTATATGCTTGAACTTAGGGGATGCTTCCCATAGGTCACTCACGTACTTTAACTTGGAATTGGAATCGCATACTAATAAGTGAAATGTTAATTAAAATAAAACAGAATTGGAAACATTGTATAAGTTGTTTCATTGCACTTTATAGCTAACGCTCGGCTGGAACTGGGTTGACTACGGATAACCCATAAATCCAGGATGAGGCGTTACAAATGGTGTCAGAGCTCTAGGTTCAATGTTTCTTTCGGGAGTGATGTGGTGAGGTCGGTAGTGGATCTTTCAACGTCGGTATTGGTTTGGGCCGGTCACGCTAGGTTTAGTGATGATTTTATTCATGTCCTTGACGGTTTTTTGGAATGTGTTGTGTTTGGTGATAGGATGTGGAAAATTTAGTGATGACCTTGGGTTGTCGACTAAGTTCAAGGAATCGCTCCATATAAACTTGGGTGAGGCTGCCAAAGTTTAATATAAATAGGTATTGCAATCTTTCGAGGTGAAATTAGAGATTCATATCATGATTGAGTAAAACATTTGTTGTCTTGAGGAAACCAATGTAGAGAGGGCCCTGTTAGATTTGATGAGTACCAGGAATGGATTAGAGATTTGGTCTAACGATGTTATGATTGAGGTCGTGCATATAGTAAATTTGACGGGGTGTGAAAGCATTACCAGTACGTGTTAGGATGACATGAGTAAGGAAATGGGTAGACCTTATGCATCTTATTAGACTCATGTGGACTGAAGGGTGTACGTTCGAGTGGTACTTATTAACCTTATGGTGTTAATGAGGAGCGTTGGGCTATCATGTCGAGTTAATTGAATTAGACTTTGGGATAGGCGACAGTAACCTGAGATGATGATAGCCGTAATGGGGTAAGTGTCTCTACGAATCAGGTAGTGACTAAGGGGATCTTGGGTATGACGATTGTATGATAAAGTAATTTAGTAATATAAGTGTATTATCTTGGTGGTGGCATCGCTGATGATATGGATAAGGTTGAGGTTGATAAGGACGTTAGCATTCGTCGATCGGGTGGTTCGTTCTTGCCAAGGATGTAAGGAGGAGGCCTTACCCTTAAAGAGGGAAGTCCAACATTTAACTTCCTAAGGAACATTAGGATCATATGTTACTTCCTTCTTGAGTAAATGAGTGGGTCATGGTTAGATTCGTCACGATTGGTGACTCAAGCCAGGGCGCATGGCTAGGCTAGGATCCATCAAATTTGACTAGGATGCGACTTAGACTCCAAATGCATGGGATAGGTTCATCTTTGTAAATGATCACGATTATATGTGAGTGGGGTTCTGTCATATCTATTGGTTATCTATTTCGATTCTCGTATTTTCCTTTGATTTCGATGATGGAAAATTTTATCCCTCACAGTTATGAAAACCCGGACTTATGCTATAATGTGGTGCAACGCGGTTTGTCCCAGTAGAGTACGATTAGACCTAGTATGGTTAATGAAGCTCGGTAACTGGGTGCGCCCTTGTCTTAGGTATCCTTATTATGGCATAAAGTTTCGTGTGTGAGTGGTTGTGATTTCGGCCACACGATCGCTCGTGATATTCGCTTTCCCTAGAAGTAGCGACCTAGGATTTTGGTCGGTATGATGATTAAGGTCTCTGGTTGAGGACATCAAACTTAGCCCTAAGTTTGGTTTGTCATGGTGCGTGGATTTTGGTCGGTAATTATTGATGCGAGTTACTACTGATACGAGATTAGTGTCAAGTTTGAACGATGTTATGTGGTCGGGACGATCCGAAAGTTTGTGAAAGAGTGGAGCGTGTAGGTCTAAGGGTTAAGGAAATTCTTGATAATGAATCGAGTACTGATTATGTTGTAGTTTACTCTTGGGTAAGTATAAATCATGAGAGGGTATTACCTAGTAGGGGCATTGATATGATTTGGGTATTAGCTAAGGTAGTCCTAGGACAAGACTAAGCATGATTATCGAGAAGTGGAGACTCGAGAACTGTAGGTGAATTTGATGACTAACTTGAGGGTGAGAATTAAGTCATGTTGCATGATGAACCTTTTGGTGACAAACACGTGAATAAGTATGATGTTATCTTGGCATTCGAGGACTTTGATGATGATTTAGTCTTGGAGGATTCCTATGACTTAGAGTAGAAATTGGTAAACCCCATAAGCGTAATGATTGATGGGTCGATAATTTTAGGGATGAAATTTCCTAAGGATGGAAGAATATATTACCCCGCACCAATTTTTTATTAATTTTCCTGAATAAGTTGTAATAATACAAAAACTTTAGGATTTGGATAAGTTTATAGTGCCAATTGACTGTTTGGGGTCTTGATTATAATTGTTGGATGACTGTGGGATAAAAATTAGAAAATTTGGAGGAAAATGAAAAATGGTTGTTCGAACGAGTTCAGGTCGTTAGAACGAGAAACCATGGTTATTCTAAGTAGGGGATCGAAAGAGGTTCAAATGACATCCCATTAAATAACAGGTCCAAGTTGTTCGAAGGTCATTCGAAGCACAGTTCGAATGAGAAGCCATTCTCGTTCGAATGAGGGGTGATTCTCATTCGAACGAGGTTACACAGAATTTTTAATCAAATTGTCCTCATGAGATGTCTCATTATGGGATGTTGGATCGATGAGCTGTCGAACTCTGGTGAGCCCAGATTGGGCAAAAATGGGATTTTTATGTTTAGGGGTTTTTATAGGGCTTGTTTGGGTTTACTTTGGTTATCTTAGAGTTGGGAGAGAGAGAGAGAGAGAGAGAGAGAGAGAGAGGTGGGTCTTCCACCATTTTATTCATCTATCCACCTCTTTCTATCACAAATCACCATGTCACCACCATTCTTCCACATTATGCCACCATATTTAAGCCTAGTACACCCATTACCACCATTGTTGAGTGGAGCTACGAATTTCAGAGGTGTTATTGGGGGTTTTAGAGGATATGAAGATGGATGATTTGTGAATCTTGAAGAGGGATTCGATGGAGCTTTCATAAAGAGAAGCTTGGCGGAGCTAGGCAACCTCCTTGAGGACACCTTAGGAGGTGGGAGGTTGACTTCTTCTTAGACATTTCAACCAACCATTTTGGAGCTCCATTTGAGGTGGGAAACATTCTACTCATAAATTCATGACTATATTTTCTTAGTGGCAGTCTTGTTTGTAGAAACTAAGAGTAGGATGCATATAAAATATAAGATTTATATTCTTATGAGTTGTAAGAAAATGGATTTTATTGGTTTTGAACAAAAATGAGATATTTCAAGGAAACTTAGCGTTTAAAGGTGTTGTATAAATAAAGATTTAGGGTACTTATGAAAAATGGTGTGTTTCGAGAAGTTAGATGCCAACATTTTTGTGGAGTAAAAATGTTTGAAATTTATATTTTTATCTAGCAAAATATATTTAGCAAGTTAAGTTTGAGTTCTTGCAAAAATGAAGATTTTAACGAAAAATGGGACATTTATTTTAAGTTTTGAAGAAATAACAATATCCTTTAGTCTTGAAAAGTATGATTTACAAGTGTTATGAATATCTAGAATAAACCATGTGTTTATCCAATTTAATAGAATTTAAAATCCATCTTCTCCTGCATATAAACTTGTAGTATTTTGATGATAAACATATAAACAAGCTTAATGAAGGTTTAATTGGTTTTAGACATGAAGTAAAGAATAATAAAATTTCAGCCCTTAATGTGTGTGAAAAAAGGTGTTGAAAGTGTGGGAAATTAAGACTACATGTGTTAATAAAAGGAAATGGTATTTTCTTACGAAAGTAGTCTTTAAATGTAGTTGGGTTTCCTGATAAAGAAAGTGAAGAAATGCCTAACACGAAAAATAGTTAAAAAAAAAAGGTGTTGAATAAGTGTTAATGGCTTAAAATATTGAGAAGTTAGTGTAGGTAACTTAATAATATTTTGGGGATATTAACACTAATGAAATTGGAATAAAGAGGCAAGTTTGGAAACAAAAAGGTAAAATGGTAATTTTACTTAAAGTGGAATATTTTTTTGAAATAAAAATATTGGAAAGGGTGTTATAGAAATGGGTCCTAAATGAACATGATTTGGAATAAAATCAAGGCTAAAGCATAAAGGGCAAGAAATAATGATTTTCAAAGTATAACAGAAAATGGGGTGAAACCCAGGGTTTTGGTTTTGGCAAGGTAAAAGGGAAAGGTGGAATAATGTGGACATTATTAAAATATTAATACCCATTAAAAAGAAACTCGGATGACACAGGGATAATTAAGGAGGGCCCGGAGACCTGGGGTGAAAGATCCAAAATCACTGGCCAGAGCATATGGTAGAAGGGACTAAGCTCTAGATAAAGAAAGATCCGATTTTAAGGATCTGGTTGGAAGGTGTAGAGAAAATGGCAGAAATGAGACGAAATCTTTCATAAAGCAATATTCAATCTAAAAATATGGTTATGATGAGGCACAAATGCCAAGACACAGGATGATGTGAGGTTTGCGCACGTTGCTAGACACGCCTTGAATAGTGCACCTAATCTCTGTGAATCACGCCACCTCTGACACAACCAAGGGATGCCCAATAACTATCAAGCATCTCATAGTGTGTTTGACTCGAGGACACATGGGGGTGATGTGACTGTTGCATCTCAAAATATAACTGTTACGTCCCCAAGATATGATTAGTAGCTAATAGATAGTAAAGCCTATAGAGTCACGACCTGCAGCCCATTCATAGGATGAGACGAGACACTAAGGAGAATCGTCTTAAAGTTAAGTGGAACCAAGTTTAAACCTCATCCTCCTACTCACACATAAGGCTAAGATCCAGGGGTAATTGATATGCATACATATGGTATCATCCAGATGGCACCTCGGTGTCCAATCAGACGTTATGATCTTGTCTCACAGACGAAGACTAGCCTTCTCACTTATACCTGATATAGTAGTAATTAACCATATTACAATCTCGTTGCATAAGGAGGACAAACCTCACTCGTACTAGTGGAAGTGTGTCGGCCTTAGATGACACTCATATTGTCATCAAACTCAAGGGTAAGGGGTATGTGTGTCGAGCACAAACGACCACCATATCTTGTCTCAGATTTAGCATAGAACCACACATCGGATAGAATTTCAACAAGGCCGATTCATATAGTATCACCTCAGACGATACCTACTATAAGTATGTTCATCAAAATGTGGAAGCATGATAGGGTCATTTCAGTCATGTTTATCCAAAGCCATTATTGGGACAAACAACCCACGTAAGGGAATTTTCACCATGATTACCTTGCTTTATAAACAAATAGTTAGCACAATCTCATAGGCCCTCGACCTCAGCTGGGCGTGGACCACATGCTGGGGGTGACATTGTGCATCCCTCGGTCTATAAAAGGCATACTATTTCTTCTTCATTACGACTGACTCTTTGAAACCCTATTGTTACTCTGCAGAAATAACCCTGGAGAGAGAGCTTATATGTGTCTTCAATGGATTTTTTGTGCCTTATTTTATCAAAACACACTCATACTTTGTATAGTGAACGTAGGTCAACGATCGAGCCACTTAAATACTTATATTCACCTCCATTTCTCTAATCTCTTCTGCTAAATTACACGGTAGTTACTCCATCATATTACATCTGTGCAATACATGTATCACGGGTGAATCTAGTGCATGACCTTAATATCATCACATGATGTCTAAAAACTCTTAGGTTTAAACCAAAATACCAAATTACTAAATTATAAATTTAATGTACGAAAAATTTATTTAATTAATTAAAAATCACCAAATTTAATTTAAATTAAATCCTTCTCATTTATTTCAAATTTCATCTCAAACAATCTTTTTAATTAATTAACACATTTAATAAATTAATATGCGTACCAAAAACAATATGGGATATTACAATATATATGTCAAAAGTGATAAAAAAAATTATATATATATTGAAGTACTTATTGGATACTTTTTCTATCTCCTTACATGCAAATGAGATGATAATGACATCTAAATATATAATCAACAAACTAGATATTGTAAGTGGAAAATGATAACATGCTCTCTTAAAGCACATGTTTTAAGCCTCAAAAGAACAAAATATGATAAATTTGCATGATTATCTAAGCCCTAGATGATCATCAAAAGTTTTAACGGTGGAAAATGCATCTATTTATCAAGTTTATATATATATATATATATATATATATATATACTAGGGTATGCCCGTGCCTGAAGGCACGATGACAATTTTCAAAATATCAATCGTGATCAAGTCATAAGTTTTTTAACCCAAAAATCATAAAAATTTTAAATACAAACCTATAACAAATTAGAAGGGCACCAAATTAATACCTGAAAAAACAAAAGAAACACCCATAGTACACACATCCCTTGCAACAAACACCACTCACTCACATATTAAAGCTTAGTAATCATCTAAGTTTATTAATTAACATCCTTGGTGATTATCATCATAAAGTATCAAATTTTAACAAAACCAAACATAATATATCACATTCATCATATATAGACATGTTCATATGGTAATGGGAGAACTTACATCACTTTCATCACATATACGCACTTATATGGCTTAACAATTGGACACACATCATTTAGACGCGTAGTTTAATAATTATCTACAGTTGGCACCTATTTTTATCATAGGTTAATCTTTGCCCGAACTTATCTATAGTACCACCCAAAGTTTTCTTTACTATAACTTCACTTCTACATTTCAAGGCAGATAATTTCAAATGAGAACTATAAACACAAAATTAGTTAACATTCTGTCCCATAACAAACTCAGCATATCCTATTGACTCTAAATCATATAAATCTTGAAGGAACAATACAATTCAAGTCAATAAGACAGACACAAAAATGATATTATTACATTTTTAGCTATCTAATCGTATCTCCTATTACATTTTTAAGTATAATGAGTCTCACCTACGTTAGCTACCATACAAAATATTTAAGCATATTCCATTGGGAAAGGGTGTTGGTGTTAGTGTTGGGTAGATTTGTTCAAATAGGGATCGCACATACATATTTGATTGCTTGTAAAAGATTCACCTGTTCTTATTGTGATTGATCAATATAATAATTTCTTCCCTTGCTCTTTCTATAGCCTGCAATGAAAAAGAGTGTAAGAATTATTTAGTAGGCAAAACATGCAATCCAATAAATCAGAACAAAAAATAAACTAACAAAGAATTGGGTTGTTCACTCGTTGCTTTTGTAAAACACAGAAAACTTTGAATGCATATCACTTTAGGTATTCCTGAAAATAATAACTGGACCTAATTTTAACCATAAAACAATAATGAATGTAGAGTATTATGAAACATTTTATCATGAAAACAATTTATCAGTTCGTAGATTTGATCATGAAAATTTTTGGTCCAAAATTAGAGAAAAATAAATATATAGAACAAATTTATATACATGTACACAGAATCTATAAATATTACAAAGCATATATATTTTTCATACCATATATATTTCTGTCAAATCCATGTAACTAACCCAACAAACTCAGTTTCAGAAAAACATCACATTTTACCCAATGTGAAGTCCAAAAAAACACAGTTTCGTGTCCAAAATTTACACATTTTCATTTGAAAAAAATCATTTTCTTACCCTTGGTTCAGTCTTCCAGATGACAGATGCAACCCTTGGGTGAGAGAGTGAGAGTATCCGAACTGGTAATGCAATGGAAGTTCCTTAAACTATCCGATCTGAGTTATACCTCAATAGAATGTAGGACTTGGGTTGATTCATTTTGATGTTAGCAAAAATGTTGGTGGAGAGGAAAATCGCAGAAGAGTATTGTGCGATTCAAACGTTCGATGCCGCACTGCAAAGAAAATTTTACTTCCAGTAAATGCAAAAAGAAAATATATCAATAAATAAAGAGATTGAAGTCAGAAAATAAAAATAAAAATAAAAAATTACCACAAATCATCTACTTAAGTTTCTTTATTCAGCAGGTCTTATACAAATACAACAGGTCTTAAACAGATACAACAACCCATTTATAATATTTTTAACGCTCATTTAGAAATATTGTTAACGCTCAATTATGATTGTGCTGCTTTGTCTTATGTGGCCAAAGAGCCCAGTATGTATCCGTCCTCAAAGGTGTGAATCCGGATAAAATAGGTGTGTATCCAGATTTGGGTCAGTATATATCTAGATAAGGGGCTAAGGGACACATTATATATATTTACATATGCATAAGATAGCTTGCACCAAGTGCAGAATTCCAGTAATGCGAGACCTCTGCAGGACCAGTAAATCAGACCAATCGGAACATGGAAAACATAAAAAATAAAAAAAATATTTGTCTAAGTACTTATATTTGGACGTCAATATTAGAGTTGACACAGAAGAGGAATACATAAAATAGAGACAATGAACACAAATACTATGAAAACATATCTTTTTTTATTTAATACCAAAATTGAACTAAATACACCGTGATTGAATATTTCACTCATTGTGAGAATTGCGATCAAACTGGGATGCCACTGAAATATTTAGTGGTGAAACATAACTTCAAAAAATATTTAATAGAACATAATTTAATTGGTAAGACCGGGAATTAAGAGAGAACATATAGCACACATGTCAATCATGAAAGAATACCAAGATGTATAGAAGAACAATAGAGAATGACTAATTCCTTGGACTTGTTTTTGTTGAACTATATTGCATTTTGGGTTTGGTGTGTGCGATTTCTGAACACCCTGTTTTCAAAGCAGTTTGAAGTGCATCATATCCATTTCTATCTTTGCTTCCAGCAGCTCTTAGGAACATAACACTGTTCATTATAAAGTCTCTAGCTTTGGTCTCTATTCTATAATGAACATAACAGTGTTAAGTTAGAGACATTGTAAAGCAGTGTAAAGCAATGTTGAACTTACAATGAACAACCAATGTTGAACTTACAAAGAACAATCAATGTTGAACTTATTAAATCCAACACACAAATAAAAGAAATTTTTGAAATTTGATAAAAGAAAATAATCACACATTATTCTCCTCCCATATCTGAATATGCATTTATGAAGAAAATATAATCTTAATTGAGGTTTGTCATAACACCCTTACCTAATTAAAAAAACAAAACTTGTGGGGTGACTCCATCTCACATCCAAACATATAAAAAAACCAACCGAAAATGAACCCCAACATTTGGACTCGATATAGAATCTAGGTTAACAAATAGACAATGAAGAAATAAAAATGAGGGCCCAACCATGTCCATACATGTTAGATGAAATACCTTAAAATGATGTTTATCCTCCGACTCAAATCTCTTGCGACCACTGAAAATATTCAAGTTGCACATCCTGACTCCTATTGTCATTATCGAAATAAAAAACGGAAATAAATTAGAGCTAAAAAATTAAACAGAGCAGTGAATTGCATATAAGAACAATAGACAAAATCAAATCATATTCATCATGATTTTACCAAACTGCGCACTAAACCAAACATACATAAAGTTTGTGGATGGAAACTTACTTTTACACCCCGTCTACTTCTTGTGTGTAATCAAACTACGAAGAGATGTAAACTCCTATGAGGGGGATCGCAACTTACTTTGAGGATGTCTTCAAATTCCATTGACATCTGTAAGAAGAAGAAACATCAACAAAAAAATATGCCAACAAAACCCATTGAGTTTCTATAGGCAATAAATAGAATTAAAGAAAGAGATATGAGAGATCAAAATAATAAAGTAAAACACTAAAAGTAAACCATCACCTCAATAGGTTCAAAACTTGTTAATTTATCCAACTTGACAATTGGAATCAACTATCAAGAAAATCCAAAAGCTCAAAGTCTCACCTCAACTATCAAGAAAACCCTCACCTCAAATATCAAGAAAATCCAAAAGCTCCAGAAAATATTAAAATTAAGAGGTACCAAAAGATCCAATATTTACCTTGCACTCTAATAAATTATATCAGCTTTAAATGTAATATCCCAAGTTTACCTCATTGTGCAATTATAGCTATTTCCTTCCAAATTATGCCCAAAGACTCCTCAATTCAATAGCTAGTGTGAAACATGGGTAGCTCAGGTGTTTAGAAATGGGGTATTCTGTGACTATTAGAAATGGCATTTCGGTGGACTTCAAGATTTCAAGAGAGAACATATAGCACACATATGTCAATCATGAAAGAAAGGCAAGATGTATAGAAGAACAATAGAGAATGACTAATTCCTTGGACTTGTTTTTGTTGAACTGTATTGCATTTTGGGTTTGGTGTGTGCGATTTCTGAACGCCCTGTTTTCATAGAAGTTTGAAGTGCATCGTATCCATTTCTAGCTTTGCTTCCAGCAGCTCCTAGGAACATAACACTGCTCATTATAAAGTCTCTAGCTTTGGTCTCTATTTTACAATGAACATAACAGTGTTAAGTTAGAGACATTGTAAAGTAGTGTAAAGCAATGTTGAACTTACAATGAACAACCAATGTTGAACTTACAATTAACAACCAATGTTGAACTTACAATAAACAACCAATGTTGAACTTATTAAATCCAACACACAAATAAAAGAAAATTTTGAAATTTGATAAAAGAAAATAATCACACATTATTCTCCTCCCATATCTGAATATGCATTTCTGAAGAAAATATAATCTTAATTGAGGTTTGTCATAACACCCTTACCTAATTTAAAAAAATAGAACTTGTGGGGTGACTCCATCTCACATCCAAACACATAAAAAAACCAACCAAAAATGAACCCCAACATTTGAACCCGATATAGAATTTAGGTTAACAAATAGACAATGAAGAAATAAAAATGAGGGCCCAACCATGTCCATACATGTTAGATGAAATACCTTAAAATGTTGTTTATCCTCCAACTCAAATCTCTTGCGACCACTGAAAATATTCAACTTGCACATCCTGACTCCTATTGTCATTCTCGAAATAAAAAATGGAAATAAATTAGAACTAAAAAATTAAACAGAGCAGTGAATTGCATATAAGAACAATAGACAAAATCAAATCATATTCATCATGATTTTACCAAACTGCGCACTAAACCAAACATACATAAAGTTTGTGGATGGCAACTTACTTTGACACCCCGTCTACTTCTTGTGTGTAATCAAACTACGAATAGATGTAAACTCCTATGAGGGGGATCGCAACTTACTTTAAGGATGTCTTCAAATTTCATTGACATCTGTAAGAAGAAGAAACATCAACAAAAAAATATGCCAACAAAACCCATTGAGTTTCTATTGGCAATAAATAGAATTAAAGAAAGAGATATGAGAGATCAAAATAATAACGTGAAACACTAAAAGTAAACCATCACCTCAGTAGGATCAAAACTTGTTAATTTATTCAACTTGACAATTGGAATCAACTATCAAGAAAATCCAAAAGCTCAAAGTCTCACCTCAACTATCAAGAAAACCCTCACCTCAAATATCAAGAAAATCCAAAAGCTCCAAAAAATATTAAAATTAAGAGGTACCAAAAGATCCAATATTTACCTTGCACTCTAATAAATTATATCAGCTTTAAATGTAATATCCCAAGTTTACCTCGTTGTGCAATTCTAGCTATTTCCTTCCAAATTATGCCCAAAGACTCCTCAATTCAATAGCTAGTGTAGAAACATGGGTAGCTCAGGTGTTTAGAAACGGGGTATTATTATGCACTATAAACTCAGGTGTTTAGAAACAGGGGTAAGTATCTCACAAACACCATTTAAAAACTAAAATCAGTTTAACAAACACACAAACCTCCAATTGAAAGGTAAATCAAAACAAATTAGATATGTACACTCTTTAAAGTTGTCAATTCAACAGCTAGTTCATCAAGTTGATGATTAACAAAAGTAGATCCTACAAAGTTTAATGACTCAATGAAAGGTAAATCAAAACAAATAAGATAGGTGCACTCTTTAAAGTTGTCAATTCAATAGCTAGTACATCAAGTTGGTGATTAACAAAAGTAAATCCTACAGCTAACAATAGTAGATCCCAAATAAATTAAAGCAATTATTTTGACCAACATAATCATAATCACTCGTAATAACATATAGTCACAAAAGTGAATATGAAGTCGTTTAAAATTGAAAATAATTAATAACAAATTAAAACATATTTCATCAAATAAAGAAAAACACTCGTGCGGGAATTTCTTCAAACACATCACCTACTGGAGAACTTGTGATGACATAAACAAAATCAAGCATTATCTCAAGTTTGTCCTAACTAAATACAGAACAATGTTAACCCTATGATTTTGAATACATCGAAATTTTATATAAAGATAAAACAAAGTGTCATTGTGTACTCAAAAAATGAAACAAAAATGGAAAAAAATCTCAAAGAAAAGATATCTAACCGTTGCAAGTTCAGTTTGTGCATACATTTACATACCTACTTATCAGGAATCATTTGTGCATTTTAATAGAAAGCAAAGATGGAAAAGAGATCCTCAAAGTTATATTAGTGAAGGATAATTAAAGCTAAGATGGAAAAAATAAATTAAAACTTCACATAAGACAGACAACATAGATTTGGGCACAATCATAAAAGCATAATATTCATAAAAATGTCTTTAACATAATATTCATAAAAGCATAATCACAAAAGACAGAAAATACATAAAAGCACATACAAAAGGATATAAGAACATGGATGATACTTGAAAATAGTTATTGAACGCCAAACGCTTGGAGAGTTAGTTATCGAACGCCATGTTATGTAAATGAAACCATGTACCCACATGAATAAATTCCTAAAATATAGATTTCAAAATTGTGTAACCACGTGAATAAATCCTTAAACTATGTACCCACATGAATCAATCCATAAAACTGTGTTATAAGAATAATCATAAACATACTTTTTATTTATGTCAATATATATGTACCCACGTGAATCAACACACACTAACCTTCATATTTAAAATCCTTATAAAACAAACAAATATAGTACCACACACATGTACATTGAAAAGTGAAAGGATAGTTAGTTTACCTATAAAATGCATCACAAAGAATATTGAAAATACATTTAACTATTATAAAATAAAAGTAGTTGTCCTTGAATCAGTTAACATCAACAACCAAATAGAAAAACTAATTAAACTATCCATAATTACATTCAAGATCTAGCATGCTAACAATAGGAGAAATTAATAAAAAATAAATAAAATCTATTTTAAACATAAATCACAAAAATATACAACACGATTGTAGATATAGTTTTTTAAAATGATGGGATAACCTTCAATACTAATCGAAACTGGGAATGTTCAGAGAGAGTCAGGTAGTAGACCGAACTTAAAGACAAATAAGAAAAGATGGTTGTACCTTACCATAAAGATAACATTGAATTTGATTTGTCTTGGATCAACACCTCTGAAAGGAATAAAAATAAATGAATTCAAAGTTTGTACCATATATGTTCACAGAACATAACGAAAAGTGAAGAAAATATATAAAATAGATTGAAAGACAATGCATGTTAAAAAATAAAATGGTTTTTTTATCATATATACTATAACCACATCTTTAAATAATTTTTGTACCCTAGCTCATGATGTCAAATACATTTGGAAATATATGCAAATGGGTTTTTCTATTAAAAATAAAAACTCACTTTGTTAGCTCCTCAAAAATGAACTTATATACCCTAAAACATATGCAAATCAGATCACACGGGATTGTTAACATCCATATGTCCACTCTCAGCAATTACTGCATAAATAT
This sequence comes from Sambucus nigra, assembly GCA_949130495.1. NCBI lineage: Eukaryota > Viridiplantae > Streptophyta > Magnoliopsida > Dipsacales > Adoxaceae > Sambucus > Sambucus nigra. The sequence goes on along the minus strand of OX422210.1, from coordinate 624,497,180 downwards.
AAGATGTATTAAACCCAGATCCAGTAAGAGATTCAAAGGGGTAAATGTAATATACCGAAACACAACAATCCAATTGGTTTCTTCCAGTCTCATCAGATCAGCTCTTAGATATATTTGATCCAAACACCATGAATTTATCTTCTATTTGAAACCTAAAATCGAAAGCATATGAAACTTACCTAAGAGTTCTCTTCTATTTGAAACCTAAAATCGAAACCCTATGAAACTTACCTAAGAGGAGCGACAACGTTGAGAGGAGCGGCGGGTGAAGGTAGTGGGGAGAAGGGTTAATGTTTGAGGGAGGGTTTTCTTTTTGGGCTCGCTGATGAGAGAACGGGAGAATGAGAGGCTTCTGTGAGAAATGATAGGGAGTACGAACAAATTGATAAAGGGTTTTTGACCAAATTACCCCCAATTTTGAATTGAAATATAAATTTAATAAGTAAAAAAATAGGGATAAATTAAAGAATTGAGGGCAAAAGAGGTACTACAAGAAAAATTCATAAAGATGACATCCTAGTTTCATCTTATTACATACACAATTTTCCTACTTTATTATATATATATATATATATATATATATATATATATATATATAGAGAGAGAGAGAGAGAGAGAGAGAGAGAGAGAGAGAGAGAGAGAGGGGGGTAGCAAGTCATTACTATTCCAAACCCCTTGTATTTAATAGTTTTCCCCTTTAAATGAAGGGAGAAACTTAGGGTTCATTTGGTAGAAAAGTGTGAATTAAGTTGGAATGGAAAATTTTGGCAAGGCAAATTTTGGCCTGAAAAATATAATTTTATGCTATTTGATTGACTATTTTTCCATGCAGGCAAATATGATATTTGTCTTCTTTTTGTGTTTGATAGATACATTTTGCCTACTGGGATACAATTATTTTCCTACTTATGTTGTTTGATAGCTAAAATTTGTGTTGGTAAATCAAAACTATGCCATGCTATATTTGACTTATTTTATAGTTTTGTTAATATTATTAATAACTAATTTGTCTAGTTAATACCATTAACTATTTTATTTTACAATCATGGATATTAAAAAACGTAGATGAAAATTCCATAATACCATTAATATTAACTTTTCTTTATTAATAATAATAATTTAAAACCACTTTGAAAATATAACGCATTACAACGTAACGCATTCCCATCCCCCATCTTGATTCAAAACATGGTTTGAAACATAATAAAAACATACAAAAGTTACATAATTTTATCGTCTAGATTTCCTAGGCAACCCAGAACACAATATAAGGTATTCCCATTCCCCATCAACATGTTAGGTAAATGACGTACTAAATCCATGTTCGAATCTACCCCATTGTAATCCGAGAGGTCCGAATCCGATTCATACATTAGATCTTCAAGTTCAGTATTGATCAAATATTTAGCATGCTACCGCTCTAGCCTTTTCTCCATTTGTGCAATTTCGAATTAAAATAAACGAATACATTTATCATTATCTTTGTTCGGATCTTTGCAATATGTTGTGGATTTTGCCTGTGGCACGGGTAAACCATGCCACTGACAGTAGCACTCCAAATCTCAACGTCTATCAAATAACCTAGTCCATTTCAAATGACCATCCCATGGAATATTTTCTTTTGTCGGTGCTAACCATTTCATCACATGATCAACATCGCCTAAAGAATGGAGTGTGCATATAGGGATGCTTTCAAAAATCCTTTTCTCGCCAAACCAACTACCTCCATAGGGATCTTGGTAGATCCTTAGGTTTGTCAACACTTGTTTAACATTACTGCACGTTGCCTTAACACTTCATCACCAAATGATGTTGATGCTTTAGACTTACATTGTGTCTTCTTGCCCTGTTGCACCCTTCTTAACCTCCCCCCCCCCCCCCCCCCCCCGTTAAAAGGTAATCACATCGCACTACTCTTTTAGGTGGTGACCAGCTATAATACGTAAGTTTTTACCCAGATAAAGTTTTCTTGGGAACATGGGTTAAGAAGGGTGAATATCCATTGGGCATGTAGACATGGTTATGCATTATGAAGTTTATGATATGAGGAAGTAAAACTAGTGTTGTGGTATATATGTATGTCAAAATGAACTCATTTACTGATGCTCTAACAAATAAGGAGACAATTTATTTATAGGTTAGAAAATGGATGAATAAATGTTTAAAAATATTATCGAATAGTATGACATCAAATAGCAACAACTTTTCTAGCTGTAAAGTAATGACTAAGAAAGATAGTGTATGGCCAAATAGTATCTAATTTCTGTAAAGTAATGGCTAACAAAGATATGGATAGTACAGTGTGTGGGTAAGATAATGTGTTGTCAAATCCCATTATGATATATTTTGAGATATAAACGAAAATGCCATAATACCATTAATACCATAATTAGCTTTACAACTTCATAAAATGACGTAATTTGCTAGCCCATTAAGTTTAAATCCAAAATACATAATGATCTAATTAACAAAAAGGCCACCAACAACTACAAAAGGCCACCACCTATAGAAAGGATGTTTACACAACATTAGATCCGATAATAACTACCCGCAATTTTTACGCAAAACATTACATTAGTTATGAACTGAAGTGATCAATGGATAGTACGGAGCTTGTTGTAAGACCATGTACGTGAAAAGGTAGAGAAACCCATGAACAATACCCTGCCAGTTCACGTGAAACTGAGAGTCGACGGCAACCTGAAGCTCCATTACGACGGAAATTTGTTTCAATAATTCAGCAATAACAGTGAGTGCTTAGGCACATTCGTCCTGATGGTTTACATGACGACGAAGAGACTTTGTTTTAGGTTCCTGACCCTTGAGCTTCATGGTGTTCCCAATTGATGTTTGGGTGTCGGTCTCCTGCCCACGCGAATATGACATTCGTCTTTAACAGTATCTATTACGACTTTAATCTGGGCGATAGTGAATCCATTGTCAACCCTCTAATGACCCCCGAGAACCTAGGCACAAAGAGAATGGATTAGGAACCCATCCATTAGCTCGCTTCATCGCAGATGGGATTTCTTTTGGTTTCCTTTGACTTGATGATATCACACATCAACTTGCAACACATTGGTCCTATGTGGTATTGGTGGGCAGAGCGGAGGGAAATTTTGGTTCTTCATGCCTGTTAAGCATAATAAAAATAGAGTAAAAATGATAACAACATCACAGGTTGCAGCATAATAAAATTGTATGCAGTTTAGAGTCAATTCATCTATAAAATTATATAGCAACATAATAAAATTGTATAGCAGCATCATAGGTAGCAAAATAATCAAAATTAGGTAGCAGTGTATATCAAAATGATGTATACTGATAATCAAAATTGTATAGTAGTGTATCAGTTTAGTATAGCAGTGTATCAGTACAGTATGTATACTGATAATTGTATATCAAAATGATCAATTGTACAACAGTGTAGTAGTGTATTAATTGTATAGAAGTGTATAACAAAATGATCATAGGTAGAAAATTGTATAGCAGTGTATCAGTTTAGTGTGTATACTGATAATCAAAATTATGCAGTGTATCAATTCAGTTTAGTACAGTACTAATTGATCAAAATTATGCTATGATGCAGTGTATCAGTTTAGTAGGTGGAAATTGATCAAAATTATGCAGTACCATAATGATTTAAATTCCTATATACTGATTATGAAGTACAATACTGATTATGAAGTACCATTATGCAGTTTAGTACCAATTCATCCATTTGCAGTACCATGTTCAGTTCAGTTAATTCATACATTTCAGAAGCACATACATTTCAGTATCACATACAGTTAATTCATACATTTCAATGAGAAGCACATACATTTCAGAATCATAATGACATAAACATAAAGTTATGAACTGAGAATCATAATTACATAAACATATAATATCTGAATTAAATTCTGAAAATATCCCTAAAAATTACACACCATTACATTACATAATCCATCATAACAAAAACAACATTACTTAATCCATTACACACCCTTACATTACAACAAAAGTAATGAAAATACTAGCAGCAACGAGCAACAACATAGTTAGAACTTGAAGTTTCTTCATAGTCACCAAGGTATATATAACGTCATGTTCATGGCCACTATGGGGTTCTCGTACAAGAAGTTGCGATTGAATGGATATACTCGACACAGGTTGTTCTCTATGCCGATGAAAGGTTGCATAGTTACTATCCACGCCTTCAATGGACGGCTTTGTCCATCCCAAAAATTTGTGACAATGGGGACAAGTCTAATACAATCGACCATGGTTGGTATTTTTGTCAGTCAATGTAACCTTCACTTTAGAAACAACGCCACAGGAGCATTTCTTTATTTCATACTGTATAAGGAGAAGTTCACTTTGATTTGATGATAGTATATTTGAAATATCCACTTAACTAAAATTTTAAACCATAGAAAGTATAAGCATAGTATAATGTTCAGCGTGAAATATCCACCTACCTAAACTCAGTCATCGTAGTATAAAGTATCAGCGTGATTCGCATCATATCCTTCCCATATCAAATTAGCCATTGAATTTCTTTTCTCGGTCTATGCACTCTCAGTTGTGAACGTTACATGCTCATTCATTTGTGTTTCTTGCACATTTAGGGGAGGAGTAATGTCATTATCATCACTTTCCTTGTCCCCCACGCATTCATCGTCAACATCAACAATCCTCAAGATATTATAAAGGGCACAACAAGATACAACAATCTTTTCTTGAATTTCAATCACGTGGAATGGTTGATGCCTTAGATACGCAAATCTTTGTTTTAATAACCCAATTGATCTCTCCACTACATTTCGAAGAAATGGATGCCTAAAATTAAATAACTCCTTACTATTCTCGAGACGTTGTCCATCAACGTCCCTACAATGATAACGAGTTTTTCAATATGGGGAAAGAAACCCAGGTACCAAAAGGAAACCAGCATCTGTGATATAGTATTCACCTACACATAATTTAAAATAAATGTTACTAATACCTATTTATATATTTACTAAAAGCATCAATGAAAGTCAACCGGTTTGAACATACCCAATGAAACGGTCAACTTATGACCTTGACGTTATATCGCACTTCAAAGTAAGCGACCATCATGCGCTAATCCCTCCCAACTGTAATACCCCGTATTTTCAAGCTATATTAATTTGGGGATTTATTAAATTTAATGTGAGTTAATTATTTAATAAAAAAATCCAGAAATTAATTATGTTATAATTATTAACGTGACGAGAGTTAGTAATTATATGAAATTTGTTGAATATTACTAATGAGCAAAGTAATATATAATATTGATTATGTTGAATGTCACGAGTGAATAAAATGACAATTTCAGAAATTTAAGTCGGAACGTGCTCGTGTCGCGCCGGGACTAAATTTTGATAAATAAAAGTGAATATTCTATAATTTGTCCGTATGGTGGTTTTGAGTGCGCCAATGCGTCCGGAAGGGTCGAGATAGTCAGAAAAGTGTACCCGGGGGTTTAGTTTGGGTCTCGGGGCATTTTTAGGCCTAAATAGTAACCCGGGAGGGCATTTTGGTCATTTTACATTTTTGGGTAATTAAACCCACGAAAATTAGAGGAGTTATATCAGATACCTAGGTTACCTTCTAGGGTTAGAAAGCTCAAAACTCTAGAACGGCCATCGGAGAAGAGAGGAGAGAGCTCTCAAAGCATTCCAAGGCTCAAAACTCAACGGTTTGCACCGCCGCCACCACCAACGCGTAGATCGCGAGACGGGGAATGCAACCATACTGAATTCGGAACCAAACCAGACCTCTGAAAATCCCAGGCAAGTGTTTATCTTTCTTATTTCGTTGAAGCATGTTTCATATTAGTTTGGGAGTAATTATGATGAGTTTTTATGGAAGAAAACCCAAATTTGAGATAGGAAATTGCATGTAGTGATGGCTTAAATAATATTCTGGAAATCTTTTGTGATGTAGAAGAATAAACCACGAAATTTTGATGTGAATAAGAAGGAAATTCTAGGAAAAACAGATTGGGACCATGATTTTGAGATTTTTAGGGTTCTTGAGTTTTAAAGGACTCTTGGCATGATTAATCCATGTTTAGTGAAGTAAATTGACATGCTTTACGTAGGAAATGCATAATATCATGCTAGGATGTTAGTAGTACAAGATTTTGGACGTTTGGGAATGTAAAACTTGAATTTGGATGAAGATAGGTGTTAGAACCCGTAACTGAAATTCTGCAGAAATCGCAATACCTGTTTGATCGATCGATCGAACCCAGAGCTTCGATCGATCGAGACCAGACCTCGATCGATCGACCCCTCCTGGAAGACTCTTGTTTTCCCCTCTTAATTAGTTAAAACTAAATTTAATGCGAGATAATTATTGGTCATCCTTAATAAAATGTTTTGGGAGATATGGAAGACCAGTAGGGCATATGAATAATCTTGGGACTCTTAATATGAGACGAGAATTGTATTTGTGGGATAATTACTTTAGGGTTGATGAATTTATGAATTAACGGGAGAGTTGCGTAAGAGAATTACGTTGGAACATAAAAAGGGCACTTACTGAATTTTATACTTGGGAGGATAGAGTCCATTGAATGTTACGTATTAAGTGGGAGAAATCCTTCGAAATAAGGTTAGAGACGAACCCTTATACGCGATACTAATAAATATGAAAATAAGGAAGATGTCGTAACTATGGAATTGAGATATATCTAATATTGATATGATGATATTAGTATAGTTATATGATTGTGTTTACATATACTATCTATGTGTGAAAAACGTACCCGTGCTACTTGCTATCCCTGAGGTTACCGCGCTGGGACGATCTTATCCTGTGTTGCCTTATGGGGGATATTGATTTGTACCCTAGGAGATAGATGTCCTTGGTACAGGCTATCGGAATGATAGTTCAGACGCTCCTAAGAGGCGTGGGGTATGTACTGACCTCTTAGAGACTTGGAATCTATGCTTCGCCTCAAATCTTGTTTGTATATATGTTGGAACAGTTCGAGAGTGAGTCCGAACTTGTATTTCCCTTAGTGTGAGCGATACGGGGATTGGATAGCAGAGTATGCCCGCACCATAGTTTTATTCGGGGTGCTGTTGTAAAATATATATATTATGCGAGTAGTTAATATATATAATTATGAAATTCTGAAATTTGGAAACTGCCTACTGTGATTTGATAAGTAGGATACGATTGATGACTCGAAATTGGAAATATTTGTTTTGAGAAAGTATACTATGACACTGGAAAACTTTAGTGATTAATAATGTTAAAATGAGAACCTTGTTTACAAATTGAAATCTTATTTTATAAGCAATTGTGTTGATTCAGTTTTAAATCTTGCGAATAACCCAAGATAAGATAAATCGTTGAGAGAGATTTGTTCGATATATATATAATAGAAAATCCGTTGGGAAGGGTAGTACGATAGGCGTGCACATTAGAAGAGAGGTGAGAATTCCTCAAGAGAGCGTCGCTCTAATATGTTGTTGCATTGACCTGTATCAATTTAAATACTTGCTAAACGAATTTTAAATCATACACACTATCGGGCTCTGACTCGTTTCTATTTCTCTTTTCTCTTTTGTATATATGTATATATTACAAGTGCCTAGCCACAGGGGCGTCTTGCTTAGGATCCCTTGAAAGGAACGTGTTGCAGCTTAGGTGGGAGTTGCAGGCCACTTGCGTAGACGGCTTCATTTTTTTATTCCACTTCTATCATTCTCATTTATTGGGCATGTGTCGCCCCTTCCATTATTGATCTGTTTTATTTGGGACATTTGTATTTCAGTTATTTCTAGTTCTGTTACTATGCGATTTATTCAGTATGGATGTGTTACTTTAAATTTTACTTGTTGGGATTCGATTGACGAGTGTTTTAAATTAATTAGGTTATGTTCCAGGATTATTGTGATGTGACTCTTACTCATTGTAATGTTGTTAATAAATAAATAAATAATTTTTCTTTAAATAAAATTTGGAAGTAATGTTATAAAAATGGTTTTGACACTTAGCTTAATTAATTAGGGTGTTTAATTGGAAAATTTTGTGTTCGACAGTGATGCTGAGAATGAACCAACTGTTCACTTTGATTTAATTTAATAAAGGAGTGAACGCCCGGTATTTAATTAGGCGGGGTGTCACAGGTGGTATCAGAGCATCAGGTTCTAGTGTCCATAGGATCTGTACGGCTTATTTCGCTTTCAGAGTAACGTTATTGCTATAGAGCCCTATTTTAGGATTGTTGTACTCTTGCTTTTACGTTTAAGTCTTCAGCTATTTGAGATTTGATAATAACTGTAGACTAATAAAATTCTTCACGTTTCAGATGCCTCCGAGACGTGCTCCGAAGGATAGGCATGCCCAGGCCGAGCAGCCAGCAGCCCCGACACAACGCACTATGAATGCAAATGAGGTAGCCTCCATTGTTTCTCAGGCGATGAATGCCGCGATAACGGTGGTTCAGCAGGCTCCACCCCAGATTCAGGCAGTGGCGCCAGTACCAGCACAGCTCCCATCTGCATGGGAGAGGGTTGGGGATGCTTTTTAGAAGGCGCATCACCCTGAGTTCTCTGGTAGCTCAGATATTATCATAGTCAGCCAATGGAAGAAAGATATCCAGCGGCATCTTCGTTTGTATGAGTGTACTGACGTGCAGAAACAATTGTTGGCTTCCTTTAAGATGGTGGGAGCCGCTTTGCAGTGGTGGGAGTCCACTACCACTTTGGAGGAGAGGGACACGATCCCTATTCAGTCGTTATGGGAGCGGTTCGACCGCAAGTACTTTCCACCTGCAGTGCAGACTGAGATGAGGCAGAAATTACTGAATCTGAAGCAAGAGAATTCTACCGTAGCAGAGTATGAGGAGGAGTTCACTAGACTTCTCACCATCGTGCCAGATGAGGCACCCATTGAGAGCAAGAGGATTATGTTGTTTGTCGACGGGTTAGCTTGGAGGATCCGTCAGCACCTTATTAGGAATTTATCCCTGAGTACTTTTACTGATGTACTCAATGCTGCGTTACTATATTGCCAGGATCACCGCTTCCATCTTCAGGGAAGCAAGAGAGCAGGAGAGTCCAACCAGCAGGGCAGGACCGGGGGTAATAGTGTTAGTGGGGCACCATCTCATGGACAGACTCGTCAGCACGAGCAGAGTTCCCATCAGGGGGACCCTGCTAAGCGATTTCGTTCAGGTGATTCTAGGTAGGGATATGGGGGTTATAGGCAGGGCCAGCCTAATCAGCAGGGCAAGCAGGGCCAACAACGTGCTAATCAGGGCCAACAGGGCCAATAGCGGGGAGGTAACGGCCAGCAGGGCCGTGGTCAGCAGGGTCAGAGGGGAGGTAACTTCAGAGGCCGATGTTTTGGGTGTGGTAAGCACGGCCATAGGCGCCAGGATTGTCCAGAGGGAGATAGGGCCCCATAGCAGTAAGGTGCCCGTAATGAGCCACAGAGACCACTTTTTCCACCTGCCCTCCCAGGTGCCAGCCCTACCAGCCGTTCCAGCAGCTTCAGTGCAGCAGGAGCAGTTACAGTATGGACGTGTATATAACGTCCACCAGTCAGCAGCTCCACAGGCACCACCCGTGATTGAGGGTATGTTTCCTATCTATGGTACTATGGGTCGAGTTTTGTTTGATACTGGGGAGACACATTATTTTATAGCTACGCATTTTGCGAAGGCCTTAGGGTTGTTATCCACAGCAGAGAGCACAGTGACGTGTGTAGACTCACCACTGGGGAGTGGGTCGCTTATTTTTTTTATATGCCGGGGAGTGGGGGTAGAGATTGGTAGTTTGGTATTACCTGCAGATATGTTAGTCTTAGATATGCATGAGCACGATGTGATTATCGGTATGGATTGGCTCGCAGCTTATAGAGCCATGATTGATTGCTTCGGTGGGAGCATTATTTTTGCCATTCCGGGGCAAGAGATGTTTGTAGTGGCGATGCCTCGCCCAGAGGGAGGCTCGACCGCTCATTTGTATTACATAGAGGAGGATACCTCTAAGGAGGTTGTGATTCCCTTAGATTCGATCCCAGTTGTCAGGGAGTATTCCGATGTGTTTCAGGAAATACCAGGCCTACCCCCCAGTCGAGAGATAGATTTTGTCATAGACTTATTACCGGGTACTAGACCGATAGCGCGCGCTCCATACCGTATGGCTCCGGCAGAGATGAGAGAGTTACGAGATCAGATAGAGCAGCTGTTAGGTCAGGGCTTCATTCGCAGGAGTACCTCACCTTGGGGCGCTCCAGTCTTATTTGTGAAGAAAAGAGATGGTTCACTAAGGTTGTGTGTGGACTACCGGGAGTTGAACAAGGTTACGATACGGAATAAGTATCCGTTGCCTCGAATCGATGATCTGTTCGACCAGCTGAGGGGAGAAACTTTCTTTTCGAAGATAGATCTAAGGTCGGGGTACCATCAGTTGCGTATTAGAGAGCAGGATGTTTCAAAGACTGCCTTCTTGACGAGATATGGGTCCTATGAGTTCAGGGTGATGCCGTTCGGACTCACAAATGCTCCAGCTATTTTCATGGACTTAATGAACCGAGTATTCAGAGAGTTCTTGGATCAGTTTGTCATCGTTTTCATAGATGACATTTTGATATATTCGCACTCCGAGGAGGAGCATGCCGAGCACTTGAGGCAGGTTCTTCAGACTCTACGACAGCATCAGTTGTATGCTAAGTACGAGAAGTGCGGATTCTGGTTGCGAGAGGTACAGTTCTTGGGGCATGTTGTTTCTGAGTAGGGAATTGCAGTTGACCCGAGTAAAGTGTCAGCGGTGAGGGAGTGGGGACAACCCACGACACCGACGAAAGTGCGTAGTTTCTTGGGGTTAGCTGGTTACTACAGGAGATTTATTCGGGGATTCTCCAAAATGGCGGGTCCACTGACGAATCTGACTCGCAAAGGGGTACCGTATGTTTGGGATGATGCTTGTCAGTTGTCTTTCGACGAACTGAAAGACAAGCTTACTTCAGCACCAGTCCTTGCGTTACCGAAGCCAGGTGTGGAGTAACTGGTTTACACCGATGCGTATTTACGGGGACTTAGGGGAGTACTTCAACAGGAGGAGAAGGCTATAGCTTTTTCCTCCCGCAAACTTAAGCCGCATGAGAAGAATTACCCCACACACGACCTGGAGTTAGCAGCAGTCGTGTTTGCATTGAGGATATGGAGACATTATTTATTGGGAGAGAAATCCCGTTTATTCACAGACCACAAGTCATTGCAGTACCTGTTCACTCAGCGAGAGCTGAATATGCGTCAGCGCAGATGGCTAGAGTTTGTGAAGGACTACCAGTTCGACATACAGTATCATCCAGGGAAGACCAACATAGTTGCTGATGCGTTGAGTCGTAGACCGGTAGACGAGGTAGCGGACGTCTGGAAATTAAAGTGGAAGGAGTTGGGTCACCAAGACGCAGTAGCCCGTTCTTTCATATCCGTTATGTCAGTCACACCCGAGATTGTTACGAGGGTGATACAGGCACAGACCACAGACCCGTTTTGCCAAGAGCAGATTGTGCGACTTCTAGCCGAGGGTGTCGAGTCCTATTCTGTTAGTTCTGATGGAGGTTTACGATTTAATGGGAGGTTGGTGGTTCCAGAAGGAACAGAATTACGTCATGCAGTGATGACCCAATCTCACGGGTCCCGATTTGCAGTTCATCCTGGAGGGGATAAGATGTACCAGAATATGAGGAGACAAGACTGGTGGAGTGGGATGAAGAAGGACATTGCTGAGTTCGTGTCCAAGTGTTCTACCTGCCAGCTGGTGAAGGTGGACCATCAGAAATCGTCAGGATTGCTTCAACCTTTGGAAGTACCCGCGTGGAAGTGGGAGAGCATTTCCATGGATTTTATTATAGGGTTGCCTACATCACAGCGGGGCCACGACTCTATCTGGGTGATTGTAGACCGTTTGACCAAGGTGGCTCATTTTCTACCGGTGCGGACAGATTATACCACGGGTCAGTATGCTCAGTTTTTTATTGCTGAGATCGTCAGATTCACGGGGTGCCCCTGAATATTGTGTCAGATAGAGACCAGATTTTCGTGTCACATTTTTAGGAAAGCTTTCAGGAGGCTATGGGTACTGAGTTGAGTTTGAATTTAGCTTATCACCCACAGACAGATGGAGAGACAGAGCATACTAATCTGATGTTGGAGGATATGCTACGCATGTGTGTTCTTGATTTTGGAGGAAGTTGGGAGCCACACCTTCCACTGGTAGAGTTTGCTTATAATAACTCGTATCAGTTCACGATTGGCATGGCTCCATTTTAGGCTTTGTATGGAAGGCCTTGTCGTTCCCCAGCTTGTTGGCTCTAGGTGGGGGATAACAAGTTGCTAGGACCAGAGGTGATTCAGGAGACCTCCGCGAGGATTGAGATGATCAGGAGTCGTATTCGGGTAGCCCAGGACAGGCAGAAGAGCTACGCCGATGCGAAACTGTTCTTCCGGGAGTTTAATGTAGGGGACCAAGTGTTACTGCGTGTATCTCCTATGAAAGGAGTGATGAGATTCGGGAAGAAAGGGAAATTGGTCCCAAGGTACGTGGGACCATTTTCCATCATCGAGAGGATTGGGCCGGTTGCATACAGGATGGGACTGCCAAAGCATTTACATCGCATTCACGATGTATTCCACATCTCGTCGTTGAGACGATATCTTCGGGATGATATGACCCATACTCACATCGCGATAGATGAGATAGATTTACAGCTTGATAGCTCTTACGAGGAGAGACCGGTGGCTATCCTAGACTTTAGTGAGAGGAGATTGAGGTTGAAGATAGTTCCACTTGTGCGGGTTCAGTGGGACCACCATAATGTGTAGGAATCCACTTGGGAGCGTGAGGCAGATATGCGCGAGAGATATCCAGATTTGTTCTTACCAGGTATGCCTTATTTTCCAAATTTTGGGACAAAATTCCATTATTAGGGGGGAAGTATGTAATACCCCTTATTTTCATGCTATATTAATTTGGGGATTTATTAAATTTAATGTGAGTTAATTATTTAATAAAAAAAATCCGAAAATTAATTATGTTATAATTATTAACGTGACGAAAGTTAGTAATTATATGAAATTTGTTGAATATTACTAATGAGCAAAGTAATATATAATATTGATTATGTTGAATGTCACGAGTGAATAAAATGACAATTTCGGAAATTTAACTCGGGACGTGCTCGTGTCGCGTCGGGACTAAATTTTGATAAATAAAAGTGAATATTTTATAAGTTGTCCGTATGGTGGTTTTGAGTGCGCCAACGCGTCCGAAAGGATCGAGATAGTCGAAAAAGTGTACCCGGGGGTTTAGTTTGGGTCTCGGAGCGTTTTTAGGCCTAAATAGTAACCCGAGAGGGCATTTTGGTCATTTTACATTTTTGGGTAATAAAACCCACGAAAATTAGAGGAGTTATATCAGATACCTAGGTTACCTTCTAGGGTTAGAAAGCTCAAAACTCTAGAACGGCCATCGGAGAAGAGAGGAGAGAGCTCTCAAAGCATTCCAAGGCTCAAAACTCAACGGTTTGCACCGCCGCCACCACCAACGCGTAGATCGCGAGACGGGGAACGCAACCATACCGAATTCGACACCAAACCAGACCTCTAAAAATCCCAGGCAAGTGTTTATCTTTCTTATTTCGTTGATGCATCTTTCATATTAGTTTGGGAGTAATTATGATGAGTTTTTATGGAAAAAAAAACCAAATTTGAGATAGGAAATTGCATGTAGTGATGGCTTAAATAATATTCTGGAAATCTTTTGTGATGTAGAAGAATAAACCACGAAATTTTGATGTGAATAAGAAGGAAATTCTAGGAAAAACAGATTGGGACCATGATTTTGAGATTTTTAGGGTTCTTGTGTTTTAAAGGAATCTTGGCATGATTAATCCATGTTTAGTGAAGTAAATTGACATGCTTTACGTAGGAAATGTATAATATCATGTTAGGTGTAATACCCCGTACTTTTGTCTATGTTTATTTTTGGGATTAATTAATTAAATGCGTATTAATTGGAAATTAATCCGGGCTATATATACTAATGAGATGCGAATTGGTATTTGATTATGTGCATATATGATTATATATGTATTTGGTACTATGAAAATTGTCGTGAGATTTATATACGGCATTTTAAAAATTTTGTTGAGACGCGTGGGACCGCCGCGTCACGGTATAATATTTTGATAATAAATGTGAATTTAAAATCTATAATTCGTATGGTCGTTTTGAGTGCGCCAACGCGTCCGGAAGGGTCGAGATAGTCAGAAAACACTAGTCGGGGGTATAGTTTGGGTCCCGGGGTATTTTTAGGCCATTCCGGCACCATAAAGGGTATTTTAGTAATTTGGTATTTTTGGGTAATTAAAAGTGACGAAAATGGAGAGTTGTAATCTGATAAGGAATTGACCCAACCAACCCTTATTAACCCAACAAGCTACGGAGGTTTATTAAATTAGGTTTTCATAAGTTTCCCCCAAAGCAAACCCTAGCCACCATAGCCTTTTGGAGAAGAAAGCTTGGAGAAGGAGAGAGAGAGAGGAATTCTGCAGAGATTCTTCACCAAATCAACACCAAATCCGAAATCAAACCAAGGCAAGTGGTTTAATTATGTTTAATTTCAGCAAATGTTCTTTCCATGTTAGAAAATTCGGATTTATGGTTTGTTCTTGATAAATCTGAAAACCCATGTAGATTAGATCATGGAACTTGAGAAATTGTGAAGAGAATTGCATGTAGAATAGTTTGGAGACAATTAATCTGATGTTAATACATGATTGGGTGAAAGAAAAACGAATTAAATGCTGGAATTTGATGTTGATATATATCTAGGGTTCATGTTCTTGATGATATTGGGGAAAAGTATAAAATCTTGGGATTTAATGATGTTTAGGATGCCTTATTGCCTTAAAAGACGTTAGTTTATGACCTAAGCATGTTTTAGTATGATTAGAGGACTTAAATCATTGTTAGAACGAACTTTGGAGAAGGATTAGAAGTGATAAAAATGGTGAAAAACGAGATGGGAAAAATCTAGGCCGAAACTGGTAGCTCGTTAGAAGCAGCCCCCAGGTCGTTCGAACGAACTCGTTCGAACGAGCTTCTAACGAGTTGACCAGTCGTTACTAACGAGAAGGGATCTCGTTCGATATCTCGTTCGAACGAGATATCGTTAGAAGGAACAGTTCGTTCGAACGAACTGGGATCTCGTTCGAACAGCCTCGTTCGAACGAGACTTCTAACGAGTTGACAGAAGGATCTCGTTCGAACCTCCTCGTTCGAACGAAACTTCTAACGAGTTGACATTTTGGTCCTTTTTGAACTGTTTTGACTTTTGGAGTCCCGGAAACTGATTCAAGGGTAGAGTTAGCATTCCTTTAATGATATAGTGATAGAATTGGGACTTTTGGGCAATTATGAAGAGTAAATTATATACGAGAGTTATATTCAATGAACCATTTGGGTTGAGACGTGAGTGTCTACTACGATGTGAGGATGAACTATGGCGCGTATAATTACAAACCAGAATAGTACGAATTGTGATAATTATAATTAGTACGAGAGTGTAATATGTACTACGATTAAAATACGGTATTACTAAGATGTGTATTTACTTAGTATTGGTATATGGATTGTGTGTATGACATACCTACCATACTTGCTATCACGGGAGGTTGCGTTCGCTTAGGACCCTCTAATCCTTGTGTGCCTACGGGGGGGATATAGACTGGTACCTTGATGAACATAGGTCATAGAAAGACTTATTGTGATATTAATAAGTCCGCTGATCATGGGAGCGTAGGTATGTGCGTGACCCATGTGATGGTGACTGTGTTCGCCTCCATTATTTGTGATATTGTTATCGGTAAACTATTCCTGAGAGATTCGGAATATGTAATCCTTATGTACGTGATGTACCGGGATGGATAGCAGAGTATGTGTGCACTACAGCTTAGATTTGCGGTGTGCTTGCATTGTATATTTATGATATGAATAATATACATTATATTAATGGGAATCCTCATGTTAATGTTGTAAAAATATTACAGTATTGTTTCGAGATATATAATGAGTTAACTGATAGTTATATCAATGGCATATTTAGTAACTGAGTTTACGTTAAACCTCTATTTAATTACGATCGTTGTTATGTTAAATAGAACCGAGTAATATGGGTAGAACCTTTGGCAGTCTAGCTAGTTATGTTGTCAGTTAGCTAGTAGTATGGATCGTTATAGATGGGTACTTACGTTAGGGGTGCACAGTTAGACGAGAGGTGAGGATATCATGCGAGTGTACGTCCTAACATGTACTTTGCATTTAATGTTTTAAATGTTTTAAAGCACTTGCAGGTTTTTAAAATATAACTCCACATTCGGGCTCTGACCCGTTTGCTTTTCAAATCTCTTTTTCTTTGTAAAACCATTTTAGGTGCCCAGCCACAAGGACACCAAGCATAGGATACTCATTCAGGTGACGAGCTGTAGCTGTTTGTGGAAGCTACGGGGATTTGCATGTAGACGCTTCTATCTTTTGGATTCCAGAGTCACTATCTAGCAGTTGTAGGGCATGTTGCCCAATTCTATTAGACATCTTTTACATTTCAGTTTTCAGACTCTAGCATGTATTGCTCAGTATTCAGTTTTTAGTTATTTACTTCAGTTTACTTATCAGTTGTGGGATTTGTATTGAGGAGTTTTTCCTCCAGGTTTTATTTACATATTGTGATGGTTATTCGTTTTACTTCAGTATGGTGAATGGTGTTATTTAGTTATTTTTACACTCGTTGCATGTTAATCATATTTAATAAAATTTGGCACTTACTTTTTAAATACTAGGAGGTTAGTAATAATAAAACGTTTTCGACAGTGATGCTATTAACTGAGCCAACTTGGCATTTTGAATTGATTTTATAAAGGAGTAGCTACCCGGTATTTAATTAGTTGGGGTGTCACAGGTGGTATCAGAGCATCAGGTTCTAGTGTCCTTTAGGATCTGTACGGCTATTATGTTTTCGCTACGTTTCTTTGATATAGAGCCCTATATTTTAGGACTGTTGTACTCTTTTTGTGTATGCTTCGTTCTTCAGCTATATTAAGTTTATAAACCGTGAACTTATAAACTTTGTTCTTATTTCAGATTCCTCCACGACGTGCACGACGAGTTCCCAGGGATGCAACGCCCGAACCCCAGCCCGCTCCAGTTCAGGGCATGATGAACGCCGCTGAGGTTGCTGCTATAGTAGCCCAAGCGGTAAATGCCGCGATTGCCGTGATTCAGCAGGCACCACCTCAGGCGCCGGTTGCCGCGCCAGTTCAAGGTAATGCATTCCCGTCTGCTTGGGAACGTGTACGTGACGCTTTTCAGAAAGCGCATCGGCCAGAGTTTGCAGGTAGCTCAGACGTGGTAGTCTCGAGCCAATGGAGGAAGGACATACAGAGGCATTTGAGGATGCATGAGTGCACTGATGTTCAGAAACAGGTGCTAGCTACTTTCAAGCTAGTGGGATCTGCATTACAATGGCGGGAGTCTATTACCACTGCGGAGGAGAGGGATACCCTCACGATTCAGGAGTTCTGGGTGCGGTTTGACCGCAAGTACTTTCCGTCCGCAGTTCATACAGAGATGAGGAGGAAGCTGATGAGTTTGAAGCAGGAGGGCAAGACAGTGGCCGAGTATGAGGCCGAGTTCACTAACCTGCTGAATATCGTTCCATCTGTTAGGGAACCGTCGTTGGCCACGTATTCTGATGTGGTTAA
Organism: Sambucus nigra; assembly: GCA_949130495.1. Taxonomy (NCBI): domain Eukaryota; kingdom Viridiplantae; phylum Streptophyta; class Magnoliopsida; order Dipsacales; family Adoxaceae; genus Sambucus; species Sambucus nigra. Next base: position 624,479,381 of record OX422210.1, on the reverse strand, counting down.
CGCTGCATTGTTGCACTGCCAGGACCACCGTTTTCATATGGCCGAGGGCAAGCGGTCGGGGGAGTCTAGCCATCAGGGCAGGACTGGAGGACATGGTGCCAGTGGGGCACAATCCGGTCAGGGGCAGAGACAGACTGAGCAGGGTACCCAGCAGGGGGACAATAAGAGGTTCCGGTCAGGGAACTACAGGCAGGGACAGGGAGGTTTCCGTCAGGGCCATCAGGGTCCAAACGGCCAGCAGGGCCAGCAGGGGCAGAATGGGCAGCAGTTCCATCAGGGCCAGCAGGGCCAAGGGAGGAACGGAAACGGCCACCAGGGCCGGGGTCAGCAGGGGCAGAGGGGAGGGAACTTCCCAGGGAAGTGCTTCACTTGTGGCAAGACTGGTCATAAGAAGCAGGATTGTCCTGATAGGGGCAGGGCCCCACAACAGCAGCAGCAGGGTGCTCGCCAGGAGCCACAGAGGCCTATGTTTCCCGCCGCTCTTCCCGCACCGCCACAGATGGCAGCATTGCCACCCATTCCAGCAGTCCCAGCTCAGCAGGGGCAGCTACAGTATGGACGTGTCTACAACGTTCACCAGGCTGCAGTTCCACAGGCACCGCCCGCGATCGAGGGTACGTTTCCTATCCATGGCACTATGGGTCGGGTGTTATTTGATACGGGTGCTACACATTGTTTCATAGCTACACACTTCGCGAAAGCTTTAGGATTTTTAGCTACGGCAGAGAGCACAGTGACGTGTGTCGACTCACCTTTGGGGAGTGGGTCACTTATTTTCTTTATATGCCGGGGAGTGGGGGTAGAGGTTGGTGGTTTGGTATTACCTGCGGACATGTTAGTGTTAGATATGCATGTTCACGATGTGATCATCGGTATGGATTGGCTCGTAGCATATAGGGCCGTGATTGATTGCTTCAGCGGGAGCATTGTTTTTGCCATTCCGGGGCAAGAGATGTTTGTAGTGGCGATGCCTCGCCCAGAGGGAGGATCGACCGCTCATCTGTATTACATTGAGGAGGATACCTCTAAGGAGGTTGTGATTCCTTTGGATTCGATCCCGGTTGTCAGGGAATATTCAGATGTGTTTCAGGAGATACCAGGCTTACCACCCAGTCGAGAGATAGACTTCGTTATTGATTTGCTACCGGGTACGAGACCTATAGTATGTGCACCATACCGTATGGCTCCAGCTGAGATGCGAGAGCTTCGAGATCAGATAGAGCAGCTGTTAGGGCAAGGCTTTATTCGCAGGAGTACCTCACCTTGGGGCGCTCCAGTTTTGTTTGTGAAGAAGAGGGATGGTTCACTGAGATTGTGTGTGGACTACCGAGAGTTGAATAAGGTCACGATACGGAATAAGTATCCGTTGCCTCGAATCGATGACTTATTCGACCAGTTGAGAGGAGCTTCTTTCTTCTCGAAGATTGACTTGAGGTCAGGATACCATCAGTTGCGTATCAGGGAGGAGGATGTCTCGAAGACCGCATTCTTGTCGAGATATGGTTCTTACGAGTTTCGGGTTATGCCTTTCGGCTTGACCAACGCTCCAGCAGTGTTTATGGACTTGATGAACAGAGTGTTCAGGGATTTCCTAGACCAGTTTGTCATTGTCTTCATTGATGATATTCTGGTTTACTCTCAAACAGAGGAGGAGCACGCCGAGCATTTGAGGCAGGTTTTGTAGACACTTCGCCAGAACGAGCTGAATGCAAAATATGAGAAGTGCGGGTTTTGGCTGAAGGAAGTCCAGTTCTTGGGTCACATTATTTCCGACCAAGGAATATCAGTTGATCCGGGAAAGGTATCAGCGGTGAGGGAGTGGGGACAGCCCACGACACCAACGGAGATTCGTAGTTTCTTGGGTCTAGCAGGATACTACAGAAGGTTTATTCGGGGTTTCTCGGAGATAGCAGGTCCTTTGACACATCTTACTCGTAAGGGTGTGCCATATATCTGGAATGATGCCTGTCAGTTGGCATTCGATGAACTGAAGGACAAATTGACCTCAGCACCTGTGTTAGCATTGCCGAGACCGGGAGTTGAGTATTTGGTTTACACCGATGCGTCTTTGCAGGGACTGGGAGGTGTATTGCAACAGGAGAGACAGGCCATAGCTTATGCTTCCCGTAAGCTTAAGCCTCATGAGAAGAATTACCCCACGCATGATTTGGAGTTGGCAGCAGTGGTATTTGCCTTACGGATTTGGAGGCACTATCTGTTGGGGGAGAAGTTTCAGCTGTTCACGGACCACAAGTCACTACAGTATCTGTTCACGCAGAAGGAATTGAATATGCGGCAGCGTAGGTGGCTTGAATTTGTGAAGGACTACCAGTTCGACATCCAGTACCACCCGGGTAAGGCTAACGTGGTAGCAGACGCGTTGAGCCGCAGGCCAGCAGATGAGGTGGCAGAGGTGTGGAAAGCAAAGTGGAAGGAATTGGGACACCAGGATGCAGTGGCCCGATCTTTCATGTCTGTGATGACCGTTACACCGCAGATTGTTACGAAGGTAGTACGGGCATAGGCCAATGACTCGTTCTGTCAGGAGCAGATAGTTCGATTACTTGCAGAGGGAGTCGAGTCCTATACCGTTAGCTCAGACGGGGGATTGCGCTTCAATGGGAGATTGGTAGTTCCAGAAGGGGAAGAATTGCGGCACGATGTGATGGCAGAGTCGCACGGCTCACGGTTAGCGGTACATCCCGGAGGGGACAAAATGTACCAAGACATGAGACGGCAATATTGGTGGAGCGGTATGAAGAGAGATATCGCTGAGTTTGTCTCGAAATGCGCCACTTGTCAGCTTGTAAAAGTGGATCATCAGAGACCAGCTGGATTGCTACAGCCGTTAGAGGTTCCGGTGTGGATGTGGGAGAGCATATCCATGGATTTTGTCACGGGGTTGCCTACGTCGCAGAGGGGTCACGACTCCGTTTGGGTAATTGTGGACAGGTTGTCCAAGGTCGCTCACTTCTTACCCGTAAGGACTGATTACACTTCGGGACAGTATGCCTAGCTCTTCATTTCAGAGATTGTGAGACTTCACGGTGTGCCCCTAAATATCGTGTCTGACAGAGACAAGATATTTGTTTCGAGGTTTTGGGAGAGTTTCCAAGAGGCAATGGACACGGAATTGCGGTTGAGTACGGCTTATCATCCGCAGACCGATGGGCAGACAGAGCGCACCAATCAAATGTTGGAGGACATGCTACGCATGTGCATTATTGACTTCGGGGGTGGATGGGAGCAGTACCTTCCACTGGTGGAGTTTGCTTACAACAACTCCTATCAGTTCACGATTGGCATGGCTCCGTTTGAGGCATTGTACGGTATGCCTTGTCGTTCCCCAGCATGTTGGTTGGAGGTGGGGGACAACAAACTACTTGGGCCGGAAGTGATTCAGGATACTTCGACAAGGATTGAGTTGATTCGGAGTCGCATTCGGGTAGCTCAGGACAGGCAGAAGAGTTATGCTGATGCGAAGAGGTTTTTCAGGGAGTTCCAAGTGGGGGACCAGGTTTTGCTCAGGGTTTCTCCAATGAAGGGGATTATACGATTCGGGAAGAAGGGGAAGTTGGCACCGAGGTATGTGGGGCCGTTTCCTATTATTGAGCGGATCGGACCCGTTGCGTATAGACTTGGACTACCGGAGCACTTGCATCGGATTCACGACGTGTTCCATATTTCCTCGCTGAGGAAATACCTTAGAGATAATTTGGCTCATTCTCACATTGCTGTGGAGGAAATCGATCTCCAGCCGGATAGCTCCTACGAGGAGGGGCCAATTGCTATTTTGGACCGAAGCGAGAGGAAACTGCGGTCAAAGATAGTTCCATTAGTGCGTGTTCAGTGGCGACATCACAATGTCGAGGAGTCCACATGGGAGCGCGAGGATGAGATGCGCGAACGTTATCCAGAGCTATTTTTAGCAGGTACTTTCTAGTTTCGAATTTCGGGACGAAATTCAGTTATTAGGGGGGAAGTATGTAATACCTCGTACTTTTGTCTATGTTTATTTTTGGGATTAATTAATTAAATGCGTATTAATTGGAAATTAATCCGGGCTATATATACTAATGAGATGCGAATTGGTATTTGATTATGTGCATATATGATTATATATGTATTTGGTACTATGAAAATTGTCGTGAGATTTATATACGACATTTTAGAAATTTTGTTGAGATGCGTGGGACCGCCGCGTCATGGTATAATATTTTGATAATAAATGTGAATTTAAAATCTATAATCCGTATGGTCGTTTTGAGTGCGCCAACGCGTCCGGAAGGGTCGAGATAGTCAGAAAACACTAGCCGGGGGTATAGTTTGGGTCCCGGGGTATTTTTAGGCCATTCCGGCACCATAAAGGGTATTTTAGTAATTTGGTATTTTTGGGTAATTAAAAGTGACGAAAATGGAGAGTTGTAATCTGATAAGGAATTGACCCAACCAACCCTTATTAACCCAACAAGCTACGGAGGTTTATTAAATTAGGCTTTCATAAGTTTCCCCCAAAGCAAACCCTAGCCACCATAGCCTTTTGGAGAAGAAAGCTTGGAGAAGGAGAGAGAGAGAGGAATTCTGCAGAGATTCTTCACCAAATCAACACCAAATCCGAAATCAAACCAAGGCAAGTGGTTTAATTATGTTTAATTTCAGCAAATGTTCTTTCCATGTTAGAAAATTCGGATTTATGGTTTGTTCTTGATAAATCTGAAAACCCATGTAGATTAGATCACGGAACTTGAGAAATTGTGAAGAGAATTGCATGTAGAATAGTTTGGAGACAATTAATCTGATGTTAATACATGATTGGGTGAAAGAAAAACGAATTAAATGCTGGAATTTGATGTTGATATATATCTAGGGTTCATGTTCTTGATGATATTGGGGAAAAGTATAAAATCTTGGGATTTAATGATGTTTAGGATGCCTTATTGCCTTAAAAGACGTTAGTTTATGACCTAAGCATGTTTTAGTATGATTAGAGGACTTAAATCATTGTTAGAACGAACTTTGGAGAAGGATTAGAAGTGATAAAAATGGTGAAAAACGAGATGGTAAAAATCTGGGCCGAAACTGGTAGCTCGTTAGAAGCAGTCCCAGGTCGTTCGAACGAACTCGTTCGAACGAGCTTCTAACGAGTTGACCAGTCGTTACTAACGAGAAGGGATCTCGTTCGATATCTCGTTCGAACGAGATATCGTTAGAAGGAACAGTTCGTTCGAACGAACTGGGATCTCGTTCGAACAGCCTCGTTCGAACGAGACTTCTAACGAGTTGACAGAAGGATCTCGTTCGAACGAAACTTCTAACGAGTTGACATTTTGGTCCTTTTTGAACTGTTTTGACTTTTGGAGTCCCGGAAACTGATTCAAGGGTAGAGTTAGCATTCCTTTAATGATATAGTGATAGAATTGGGACTTTTGGGCAATTATGAAGAGTAAATTATATACGAGAGTTATATTCAATGAACCATTTGGGTTGAGACGTGAGTGTCTACTACGATGTGAGGATGAACTATGGCGCGTATAATTACAAACCAGAATAGTACGAATTGTGATAATTATAATTAGTACGAGAGTGCAATATGTACTACGATTAAAATACGGTATTACTAAGATGTGTATTTACTTAGTATTGGTATATGGATTGTGTGTATGACATACCTACCATACTTGCTATCACGGGAGGTTGCGTTCGCTTAGGACCCTCTAATCCTTGTGTGCCTACGGGGGGATATAGACTGGTACCTTGATGAACATAGGTCATAGAAAGACTTATTGTGATATTAATAAGTCCGCTGATCATGGGAGCGTAGGTATGTGCGTGACCCATGTGATGGTGACTGTGTTCGCCTCCATTATTTGTGATGTTGTTATCGGTAAACTATTCCTGAGAGATTCGGAATATGTAATCCTTATGTACGTGATGTACCGGGATGGATAGCAGAGTATGTGTGCACTACAGCTTAGATTTGCGGGGTGCTTGCATTGTATATTTATGATATGAATAATATACATTATATTAATGGGAATCCTCATGTTAATGTTGTGAAAATATTACAGTATTGTTTCGAGATATATAATGAGTTAACTGATAGTTATATCAATGGCATATTTAGTAACTGAGTTTACGTTAAACCTCTATTTAATTACGAGCGTTGTTATGTTAAATAGAACCGAGTAATATGGGTAGAACCTTTGGCAGTCTAGCTAGTTATGTTGTCAGTTAGCTAGTAGTATGGATCGTTATAGATGGGTACTTACGTTAGGGGTGCACAGTTAGACGAGAGGTGAGGATATCATGCGAGTGTACGTCCTAACATGTACTTTGCATTTAATGTTTTAAATGTTTTAAAGCACTTGCAGGTTTTTAAAATATAACTCCACATTCGGGCTCTGACCCGTTTGCTTTTCAAATCTCTTTTTCTTTGTAAAACCATTTTAGGTGCCCAGCCACAAGGACACCAAGCATAGGATACTCATTCAGGTGACGAGCTGTAGCTGTTTGTGGAAGCTACGGGGATTTGCATGTAGACGCTTCTATCTTTTGGATTCCAGAGTCACTATCTAGCAGTTGTAGGGCATGTTGCCCAATTCTATTAGACATCTTTTACATTTCAGTTTTCAGACTCTAGCATGTATTGCTCAGTATTCAGTTTTTAGTTATTTACTTCAGTTTACTTATCAGTTGTGGGATTTGTATTGAGGAGTTTTTCCTCCAGGTTTTATTTACATATTGTGATGGTTATTCGTTTTACTTCAGTATGGTGAATGGTGTTATTTAGTTATTTTTACACTCGTTGCATGTTAATCATATTTAATAAAATTTGGCACTTACTTTTTAAATACTAGGAGGTTAGTAATAATAAAACGTTTTCGACAGTGATGCTATTAACTGAGCCAACTTGGCATTTTGAATTGATTTTATAAAGGAGTAGCTACCCGGTATTTAATTAGTCGGGGTGTCACATTAGGATGTTAGTACTACAAGATTTTGGACGTTTGGGAATGTAAAACTTGAATTTGGATGAAGATAGGTGTTAGAACCCGTAACTGAAATTCTGCAGAAATCGCAATACCTGTTTGATCGATCGATCGAGCCCAGAGCTTCGATCGATCGAGCCCAGACCTCGATCGATCGACCCCTCCTGGCAGACTCATGTTTTCCCCTCCTAATTAGTTGAAACTCAATTTAATGCGAGATAATTATTGGTCATCCTTAATAAAATGTTTTGGGAGATATGGAAGACCAGTAGGGCATATGAATAATCTAGGGACTCTTAATATGAGACGAGAATTGTACTTGTGGGATAATTACTTTAGGGTTGATGAATTTATGAATTAACGGGAGAGTTGCGTAAGAGAATTACGTTGGAACATAAAAAGGGCACTTACTGAATTTTATACTTGGGAGGATAGAGTCCATTGAATGTTACGTATTAAGTGGGAGAAATCCTTCGATATAAGGTTAGAGACGAACCCTTATACGCGATACTAATATATGTGAAAATAAGGATGATGTCGTAACTATGGAATTGAGATATATCTAATATTGATATGATGATATTAGTATAGTTATATGATTGTGTTTACATATACTATCTACGTGTGAAAAACGTACCCGCGCTACTTGCTATCCCTGAGGTTACTGCGCTAGGACGATCTTATCCTGTGTTGCCTTATGGGGGATATTGATTCGTACCCTAGGAGATAGATGTCCTTGGTACAGGCTATCGGAATGATAGTTCAGACGGTCCTAAGAGGCGTGGGGTATGTACTGACCTCTTAGAGACTTGGAATCTATGCTTCGCCTCAAATCTTGTTTGTATATATGTTGGTACAGTTCGAGAGTGAGTCCGAACTTGTATTTCCCTTAGTGTGAGCGATATGGGGATTGGGTAGCAGAGTATGCCCGCACCATAGTTTTATTCGGGGTGCTGTTGTAAAATATATATATTATGCGAGTAGTTAATATATATAATTATGAAATTCTGAAATTTGGAAACTGCCTACTGTGATTTGATAAGTAGGATACGATTGATGACTCAAAATTGGAAATATTTGTTTTGAGAAAGTATACTATGACACTAGAAAACTTTAGTGATTAATAAAGTTAAAATGAGAACCTTGTTTACAAATTGAAATCTTATTTTATAAGCAATTGTGTTGATTCAGTTTTAAATCTTGCGAATAACCCAAGATAAGATAAATCGTTGAGAGAGATTTGTTCGATATATATATAATAGATAATCCGTTGAGAAGGGTAGTACGATAGGCGTGCACATTAGAAGAGAGGTGAGAATTCCTCAAGAGAGCGTCGCTCTAATATGTTGTTGCATTGGCCTGTATCAATTTAAATACTTGCTAAACGAATTTTAAATCATACACACTATCGGGCTCTGACCCGTTTCTATTTCTCTTTTCTCTTTTGTATATATGTATATATTACAGGTGCCTAGCCACATGGGCGTCTTGCTTAGGATCCCCTGAAAGGAACGTGCTGCAGCTTAGGTGGGAGTTGCAGGCCACTTGCGTAGACGGCTTCATTTATTGATTCCACTTCTATCATTCTCATTTATTGGGCATGTGTCGCCCCTTCCATTATTGATCTGTTTTATTTAGGACATTTGTATTTCAGTTATTTCTAGTTCTGTTACTATGGGATTTATTCAGTATGGATGTGTTACTTTAAATTTTACTTGTTGGGATTTGATTGACGAATGTTTTAAATTAATTGGATTATGTTCCAGGATTATTGTGATGTGACTCTTACTCATTGTAATGTTGTTAATAAATAAATAAATAATTTTTCTTTAAATAAAATTTGGAAGTAATGTTATAAAAATGGTTTTGACACTTAGCTTAATTAATTAGGGTGTTTAATTGGAAAATTTTGTTTTCGACAGTGATGTTGAGAATGAACCAACTGTTCACCTTGATTTAATTTAATAAAGGAGTGATCGCCCGGTATTTAATTAGGCGGGGTGTCACACCAACCAACGAGGACATAGGAGAACCTCATATCAAATGTACATGCGACTAAAATATTTTGAGAAATTGCCCATTTCCTATTGTGATACCTTGCTTGGTCAGCAGTAGGAACCAAAGCAGGTATGTGTGTACTATCAATTGCACCTACGACAACCTAAACAGGTTGAAATGGATTTAGTATGGGAAAAGTCATTGATAAATAAATCAAATTAATTAATGAAACTATCTTAACCTCAAAGTAATGATACCACGGTAGGTCCTTTCTGTTGTCGTAATGGGAATTTAAAGGGCGGGCATTAGTAACAACATCATTGAACAAATCATATCAATTGGCTGGTTTTCAATTACCAGCCATTCGTTTCTTTGCGCGGGGGGGGGGGGGGGGGGGGGGGGGGGGGTTAAAGAAATGGTTTCCGCGAATTTGATGCAAAAAAGATCACGTGATGTTAAAAACAGAATTCAATTCCTACCCATATTAACTCTATCAAACGTCCCAAAAAATGAAATTGAGGGTGAAATTTGGCATTTGCCAAGGCGAAAACTCACTATCAAATGAACCCTTAGTTTATTTACTTGTATGCTATAAAACCCCTTTCCGATCTTTATTTCTTCTTTGTATTTTTTTTCCTCCTCCCCCTCTCTTCCCCTTTTCCATTTCCGTGTCTGCTTTTACTTCCACCTTCTAAAAGATGCTTCGAGTTCCTTTTATTCAAAATGTGTAATGTCTCTCTCTCTCTCTTTAACAAAGCGTCTTAGGGCATCCCCAAAGGTGTCCAAGGAATGTAAATATAGTGTGAATGTCCCCTTAGAAAAGAAGACATTTTTTTTCTTTTAGGCTAAGTTTATGCTTGTTGGTTGTCTTACAGTCAAAGAAGAATAATATTCCTTTAATTACCGTATTGATTTATTTGTATCATATGATCATTTTGTTCATCTTTAAGTACACTACCTAATCATGGCAGGAACCAGGCCCCCTTTGAGCATGATTTTCCGGTTCATAATTAAAACCTGACCTTTAATTGGTTTGCTTTATCTGTCTTTTTATTATTTCTTTGCTCGATTAGTGTTAAAAGCAATTCAAACAGGCACTACTTTGAATGGCCACCTCATGCTTACCAATTGTAGTTTTTCTCTACCTCTTGGGCGCTAATTGGTCAGTACACGTCTTTTTAAAGTAAAGTGCAGATTTTTTTTTCGGCTGTGACTAAGAGGTGGAGTTCTGAAATATTTAGACTGGTTACATATCTAATCGAGAGCTGGATTTATGCAGTTTGACGCATATACATAATACAGCCAAACTGCGTGAGAAATATAATAATCAAAATGATAAGATTGGTATGTTTGGTAATTATAATTTTATTTTTTGCGTTTAAATACAAGTCTAATAAAAATTTACGTTTGACAATTTATTTTTAAATATTGAATTATAATATTTTTATATTATAATTAAGTTTTTCAGAAAACAGAATACTTCCTAACTTCTGTTTTTTATTTTTCAATTCAAAATTATTCATTCTTAATAATTTAATGCATTTATATCTTAATATATAATATACATACATAATACATTAATATGTATATAATTCTTACAAATAAAAAATATATATGTATATGTACACAAAATTACGCATATTTATATTATTAAATTATATAATATACTAAGATCCATATGTTAAATATTATTATCAATAGCTACATGATACTTATATATAGTTTTATATATGTATTATTAATGTATGGAATAATATAAAATATAAAAATAGTACATATGTATTAAAAAATATTATCAATTCATGTATGTATATAATTTTATTGTGAATTATATATATATATATATATATATATACAACATGCTCTTGTGCGGACTAGTCCGCATTTTAAGAATGTGGACCGGACATGTGTCACCTGGCGGTGACCCCAGAAAAGAGAGAGAGTGTGCCTATAATTTAGCCGATAATTTCTTAGCGCACCGTCAGGTGACACATGTCCGGTCCGCATTCTTAAAATGCGGACTAGTCCACACAAGAACATTATATATATATATATATATTGTCCGGTCCGCAGAGAGAGAGAGAGAGAGAGTTAAGCTCCCCAACATATCTCATTAAATATAGATAAAAATATATGATATTAAATGTATATGTATATAATTTATGATGTATGTATGTATGTATGCATGTATGCATATATGTATATATGTATGTATGTATGTATGTATACATTCATGTATCATATATGTATGAAAGTTTTATGTATGTATTTATATACACACCCACCCACAAATATATGTATAATATAAATATATATGTTTGCCAATTTTATTAAAAAAAAGTATTTTAAAACAAGTTTATCAAACGCACACAAATAGTTATAAACATAAAAAAAACTTGTTATATAAAATTATATTTCTGTGCGTTTGTGTATTTTATCAAAATTTAAAATATCAAATAAATCATATTTATGCAATAAAATTAATACCACTAGAAAATTTACAAACGAAGAAGATGACCGAGTCAAATGTTTGACACTCTCTCCTTAAGACAAAATGCGCTCCCGCTACGGTGCTTACGGCAATGAACAATGAGCGTTTGCCTCCTAGGATAAAACGGTCTCGACACGTGCAAGAAACACTTCAGTGTGCGTGTCCCACGAACCAATTACGTTTGATACTCTATCCGACTCGACCGGTAATGAAAACTATTGAAAATATATTTTCTCTCATTTTTTCTCTCTTTAAAAAATGAAGACAAGTCTTGTATTTATATAAAACTGTAATACCCCGTATTTTTATGCTATATTAATTTGGGGGTTTTATTAAATTTAATGAGAGTGAATTATTTAATAAGAATCCGAAAATTAATTATGTTATAATTATTAACGTGACGAGAGTTAGCAATTATATAAAATTGTCGAATATTACTAATGAGCATAGTAATATATGATATGGGTTATATTATAAGTCACGAGTGAATGAAATAACAATTTTGAGAATTTTAGTCGGGACGCGCCCGTGTCGCGTCGGGACTATTTATTGAGTTATAAAAGTGAATATTTTATAAGTTGTTCGTATGGTCGTTTTGAGTGCTCCAACGCGTCCGGAAGGGTTGAGATAGTCAGAAAAGTGTACCCGGGGGTTTGGTTCGGGTCTCGGGGTGTTTTTAGACTTAATTAGTGACCCGGGAGGGCATTTTGGTCATTTTACAAAATAGGGTAATTAAACCCACGAATTTCAGCCATCCTTAGCAGCCATTTAGGGTTAGAACATTCAGAACCCTAGAACGGCCATTGGAGTAGAGAGGAGAGAGCTCTCAAGGAGGATTCAAGGTCAAAACACCACCATTTGCACCACCGTCACCACCAACGCGTAGATCGCGAGGAGGAGAACGCAACCACACCAATATCAGCAGGAAACCAGACCTCTGAAATCCCAGGCAAGTGTTTAACTTGCGTATTTTCGTTGGTGCAATATTCATATTAGTGTAGGAATGATTAGGAGTGTAATCAATGGAAGAAAACCCCAAATTTTGATAGGAATTTGCATGTAGAAAACATTATAACCATATTCTGGAAATAGTATGTGAAGTAGATGATTAACCCACGAATTTTTGATGTTATGTTAGAAGGAAATTCTGGAGAAAACTGATTAGAACAAAAGTTAAGAAAACATTAGGGTTCTTGATGTTTAAATGAGATTTTGGGTTGTTTAATCATGTTTAATTATGGATATACGCATGCTTAACGTTAAAAACATCTGGAAATATGTGATTATGTTTGTAGTAGGAGTTTTGGGACGATTAGTGTTGGAAAATATTGATTTGGGTGAAGAATTTTGGTAAAACCCGTAACTGCACTTCTGCAGGATTTCGCAGACCTGCTTGATCGATCGATCGAGCCTAGAGCTTCGATCGATCGAGCCCCAGACCTCGATCGATCGACCCCTCCTGGCAGACTCTTATTTCCCCTTGTTGAATTAATTGAACATGATTCATCGTGAAATAATTTTTGGGCTTTATGAATAAAATATTTTGGGATATAGGAGAGACCAGTAGGGCATATGATTAAGTGTTGAGAACTTTATTATGAGACGATAATTGTATCTTAGGGACAATTATTTATAGAAAGAGGAAACTACGTAATTCAAGTGAGAGATTACGTCAAATACTTACGATAGTGAATAGACGTTTACCTACTGATTTTGCTACTTGGATGGATAGAATCCACGAGTGTCACGTAACTAGTGAGAAAACCCTTCGAGTTAAGGCTAGAGACGAAACCTTATACGTAATCATAATAATGGGAAATTAAGGATAAATGTTGTGACTATGGGTTACGAGAGGAACCTATATTAATATGATGAAATGGGTATATTTATATGATTGTGTGTACATATATTATATACATGTGAAAAACATACCCGCGCTACTTGCTATCCCTGAGGTTACCACGCTGGGACGATCTTATCCTGTGTTGCTTTATGGGGGATATTTATTCGTACCCTAGAAGATAGAGATCCTAGGTACGGGCTATCAGATTGATAGTCGGACGATCCTAAGAGACGTGTGGGTATGTACTGACCTCTTGGACTTGGAATCTATGCTTCGCCTCAACGTTGTTTTGTATATGTTAATACAGTTCGAGAGTGATTCCGAACTTGTATTTCCCTTTGTGTGAGCGATAAGGGGATCGGATAGCAGAGTATGCCCGCACCATAGTTTAGTTGGGGTGCTGTTATATATATATATTATACGAGTAGTTAATATATATACGAGGTTATAAACTTTAAACTGTCTACTTTGATTTGATAAGTAGAACATGGTTGTTGACTCAAATTATTAAATACTTGTTTTGTGAAAGTATGAGAAGACACTGGGAAACTTTATAATTTAATGAAGCTAAAACGAGAGTAGTGCTACAAATTGATAGTACCTTTTTAAAACATTGTCATCATTCGGTTTTGAAAACTTATGAGTAAGTTAAGATAAACTAAATTATTTGGGAAGGTTAGTACGATAGGCGTGCACATTAGAAGAGAGGTGAGAATTTCTCAAGAGAGTGTCGAACTAATATGATTTGCATTGGCCTGTATCAATTTAAATACTTGCTTAACGTATTTTAAAATCAAACACACTTTCGGGCTCTGACCCGTTTCTTTTCCTCTCTCTCTCTCTCTTGTATATATATATGTATACTTTCAGGTGCCCAGCCACAGGGGCGTCTTGCTTAGGATCCCTTGAGAAGAATGAGCTGCAGCTTAGGTGGGAGTTGCAGGTCACTTGAGTAGACGGCTTCTGTTGTTGACTCCACTCCTATTATTCTCATTTATTGGGCACGTGTCGCCCTTTTCATCATTTCATTTGTTGTTGGGATTTTGTATTTCATTTATTTCCAGTATTGTTCTATGGGATTTATTCAGGATGGATTTGTGGTTTTAGTTCCATTTGTTGACATTCGATTTACGAATGTATTATGTTTTTGGTTTATTGTGGTGTGATTCTTTATTGTAGATATATTGTTTTAATTAAAATAAATTTTTTTTTTCTTTAATTAAAATTTGGAAAGTTTTGTATGGAAAATGTTTTGACACTTAGCTTAATTATTTAGGGTGTTAAATTGGAAAAATTATTTTTATCGACAGTGATGCTGAGAATGAACCAACTGTTTACCTTGATTTAATTTAATAAAGGAGTGATCGCCCGGTATTTAATTAGGCGGGGTGTCACAAAAACAAGGTGTTTTTTCATGAAAAGACATGTCTTTAGGAAACAGCCACTTTAGGGACGTTTTTCATAAGCTGTCACAACTTATGGTGAACAGTCACGCCCTTTAGGGACGGTTCTGAAAAACAGTCACTATACAGCGAACAGTCACAACCTTTAGATACAGTTATGGAAATCCGTCCCAAAAACTAAATAAAATTTCCCAACAAACTTCATACATAAATGGGGCACTTTGATACCAAATTTCTTATTCATCATTTCACTACACCAAAATGGGCAAATTGTCACCTTTCAGCCGGCCAGCCTTGTCAAGGTCATTGACCGTGACAAAAAAACACGCGTTTTATGTCACGGTCATTGACCTTGACACGACCGTGACAATTAATTGTCACGGTCATTGACCGTGACAAGGCCGTGGCAAATTTACTTGTCACGGACTTGTCACGGTCAATGACCGTGACAATTCTTGTCACGATCAATGACCTTGACACGACCGTGACAACTTTTCCAGCAAAAACCCTTTCCCCCTTCTTTGTTCCCTCCCACCGTTCCCTCCCTCTCTCTCTCTCTCGATCGACGCTGCTCTCTCTCTCTCTACTTTCAGGTCCAATTTCTCTCTCTCTCTCTCTCTTCCATTTATATATATATTTGTGTGTATATTTATGTGTGTATGTGTGTGCGTGTGTGGGGGATGGGGCGGGGTGGGGGAGGGGGTGGTGGAGGGGGGAAGGGAGTGGGATGGGGTGGGGTGCGCTGTGTGTGTGGTGTGTTTTGGGGGAGAGGGTGGTGGAGGGGGGAGGTGGTGGTGGAGGGGGGCAGGGGGTGGGGTGTGTGTGTGTGTGTGGTGGTGTGTGGTGGTGGAGGGGGGCAGGGGGTGGGATGGGGTGGGGTGCGGTGTGTGTGTGTGTGTGTGGTGGTGTGTTTTGGGGGGGAGGGGTGGTGGAGGGGGGGGGGGGGGAGGGGTGGTGGAGGGGGGCAGGGGGTGGGGTGGGGTGTGTGTGTGTGTGTGGTGGTGTGTGGTGGGGGAGGGGGTGGTGGAGGGGGCAGGGGGTGGGGTGGGGTGCGGTGTGTGTGTGTGTGTGGTGGTGTGTTTTGGGGGAGGAGGTGGTGGTGGTGTGTTTTGGGGGAGGGGGTGGTGGAGGGGGGGCAGGGGGTGGGGTGGGGTGGGGTGTGTGTGTGTGTGTGGTGGTGTGTGGTGGGGGAAGGGGTGGTGGAGGGGGGCAGGGGGTGGGGTGGGGTGGGGTGTGTGTGGTGTTGTATTTGAAGGAAATAAAAGCATGAATTAAGCATTTTTAACACTAATATGCAAGTTGAATCAATAAACACGCAAAAAATTATACACCCTAGCAAGAACACATAAACACCATAAATCACTAATGAAAAAACAAAAGGATGATTCATACCTATAAGTTATTAGATGGATATTTGAAATTCTTTGGGGGGAGAAATAAGGTTTTGTAATGCTAGAACTTAAGGAAGTCCCGATATTTTGGGGAGAGTATGGGAGAAACGTTGTAAAAATGATGGGGAGGGGTAACTTAAGAGAGTCAAATTTAATGACTTAAAGGCGCAAGTCGATTCGATTCAAATTCGAATCATTTCACTTTGTCCCATCTTTCTTAATTCCTTGGTTTGAATCAATTCGAAAAAGGCCCAAATATATTCGGCACCTGTTAGATTTGGCACTGCTTTTTATTTTGGTAAAAATGGGAGGATTCATGGGATTTTGGGTTTGACCTACTCTATAATGCTTGTAACTGACCCAAAATCAATTCCCATTACAAATTTTTAACCCTAATGAATGTTTGTGGTTGTTCGGCATAAAAAGCAGGCCTGGGAAAACCAAAACAACTCCATATGAGATTTCCCATGTTTAATCAAGAACATCCTTAGACTTGTAGGGGGTGGGGTGGGGTGTGTGTGTGTGTGGTGGTGTGTGGTGGGGGAGGGATAATTCACGGGCTTTAGCTAAACTAGGGTTTTATAGAGTTTCGCTCCTACTACTTGGGCAATGACTATACTAGGGACCAAAGATAAATAAATAAACTGGATTCAAAGTAAATACTAGGAAATCCCAATTTATAACCGTCTAATTTATATCCTTTATTTATTTAATCACGATTCATTCCACTAAATAATCATGATTGCACTCAAATTTAATTATTTATAAATCACTCGAAAGAATATCTGATCAATTCCTTGATTCTAAAACTTAATTCTATAGGATTATAAAATAGTTCATCGGTCGGGTAAACAAAATAGTTGGTGCACAAACTAACGGTCAAAGTAATAGTATATAATTCCAACATTTCAAACTACTTGAACATCACAAATGGATACGAACTTAAAATATAAATTGAGATAACCTTAGAATCTAATTAGGGTAAAAATATAATGGCATCAACTAACATATATGTAGGGGTGGGGTGGGTAGGGGTGGTGGTAGTGTGTGTGTGTGTATGTGTGTGTGTGTGTGCGTAGGTGCGTAGGTGTGCGTGTGTGTGTGGCGGTGGGTGGGGGTGGGGCACCCATTTAATAACTCTTTAAATATTTGGAAAAAACATAATATTACAAAATTGAAACGAAATGGTATTGACGGAACTTACACATATGTTATAATATAGATGGAACATTTTTTTATCTGTACTATTAATTCAATTAATTCAATTAGGTAAAATGAAATGTGTACTATTAACATTTTTTTTATCTGTACTAATAACATTTTTTTTACAGCAAAAATGTCTCCTTCAGATGTTAAGGCGAAGATGATGATGCTGTTTATGATGATGTCGTCTAGGTTCGGTGGTAGCGGAGGCGACGAGGGCTCCTCCGCCGCTAGGCTCCCCAAATATGGAAAATTTGGGATTACCGTCAAAAACAAGTCGGAGCTTTTAGCGAGATCCCTCGAGCTGCTAAAGACGGTCATCGGCCCGGGGTTTATGACTTGGAAGGAGGTGCCGTATGAGCTCAAGTTAGGTGTTTGGGCGGCACTACAGGTAATATTTATATGAATATTTCAATTTATATTTATATTTATATTTATATTTATTCGCAACTAACATTGTATTTGTTGGACAGGAACAATTCAACTTGGATCCAAAGCTACGCGATTCCGTCTTGGAGCAGTTGAGGGAGCAACACAAGACGTGGAAGAAAAATATACGGACACGGTACTTTGGAAAACACGAGAGTCCATTTTACAATGGCGCGGATCCGTCCCGCCCAAGGAGCCGATCTCATTGGCACAATGGCAAAAGTTCATTGACAATGAGAGCGAGGATCGACAATTGGCATCTCGCCAATCGGGGAGGGAAAATCGGGCTAAAAAGACGGACGTGCACTACTCCGGCCGGACCTCTTACGCTGAGGTGGAGCATAGGATGCAGGTAAGATTTAATTTATCTATAACTACAGAAATATATTATTGGATATTATTTTACTTTACAGGGACGATACTAATTTTACTTTACTCTATTTTATTTCAGGGGGTAGGGAGTGGGCCAGGGGGTAAGCCACATAGGCTCGATACTTATGTGGCTCTTCGGACGAAGAAGGGGAAGGACAAGGAGGTGTCCCCGAGCGTCGCGGCCACGATTGTAAGTAATCCGACAGTTTAATTATTGTTAATTACGTTATAATTTTTTAGTTTACTTATTTTACTAATCATATGCTTTTTGTCGTTTCAGGCAAAGCTTAAGGAAGTGCATGCGTCGCAGTCTGATGCCGACAAGGCATCTTTGTCCACAGACGCACTCAACCAAGTGCTTGGATCTGATCGCAAAGGGAGGACAAGGGGAGTGAGCTCGCGGGTGGCCAAATCTAGGATCATCGGATTGGAGACGAGCGACACCTGGTTGTCTCGAACGGTGGATTCACACGACGCGAAGCTGTCCCGTTTGGAGGCGACGGTCCAAGATATGTACGCATTCATGAAGCGTACGTTGGGTGGAGACCGTAAAGGGAAAGGGAAAGGGAAGGAGAAGGCGGTGGAGGAGGAGGTGCGGGAGGACGAGGTGCAGGATGACGAGGATGTGGACCTCGCTGCTTCATCACCGACACGTTCGTACTTCGACGATCCACTTCCCTATTTGACGCCCTCCAACAGACCATTGTCGACAATTGGTTGGCCGAGCGTGTTCATATTGGACGTATTTGATGGCCAGCGGATAGGACGGGGGTTGAGGGACCCGAATATCGTTGATGGTGGAATAGTCCATGGACGTGTGCTTCAAGAGATGGAGACCAGGGTGCTCGTCACGCATGTCATACCCGGGAAGGAGAACTATCTATTGTGGTTGCGCGAACAATGCGGCACGACGTATATTAGTGGGTGCGTCAATTCGTATGTCGTGTGGCCTACTCACCTCCTCAGTTTTATCCAAGTGTAGTAACATTATTTTTAAGTTTGTCCATTTTAATTAAATTTGGATTATATCGTCATGTATATTGTTTTTACTTTGAATATTTGGATTATATCGTCATGAATATATATTTGCATTATCTTTAGTTTGTGTTGGATATATGATGTTTGGAACAGGTACAACGTTGCTATAACAGGTACAAATATGCTGCTGGGCAGTGGCGGTGGCCATACTGGCCAGCAGATTTTTTTTAAATTCTGCCCAGAATTGTCACGGTCATTGACCGTGAAAATTGGGGTCGCGGTTATGTCACGGTTTATAACCGTGACAAACGTGTCACGGTCACTGACCTTGACACGACCGTGACACAAAACGCGAGTTTTTTATCAAGGTCAATGACCGTGACACGACCGTGACAAAAAAAGTTGTCTCGTCTCGAAATGTCACGGTCATTGACCTTGACAAGGTGAATTTGTCAAGGTCAATGACCTTGATAAATGGGCAGATTTGGTGTAGTGTTTATCCATTTTAAACAAATAAATATATTGCGTGACTCGTCATGCTACAAGGAACGCGCACGCACTTGGTCCTACTTTGACCAATATATTAATTTGGTCATAAAATAATTTGTGTAAAAACACAATATTTTCCAACAATCCACCACATGAATGAAATTTGGGTGAAGAATCAAATGAACACGAAGACAAATTAGACAGAGTATCGTTGGAAAAGAGCTGCATCGGTAAAGATAGCTTTTGGCCTTGAATCTTTCCTAGTGAGAGACTATCGGGTTTACTGGCCAATCAATGAACGCGATGTCTTGAATTGATCAAACTTTTTGTGTAAATCGAGACAATAGAATTCACACAGCCCTTCTCTGAACATTCTTGGTTCTCACTGTTGTGTCCGTTTTGGCCTTGGACACCTCCTGGTTTCATGAGCGTGTTAGAGAATTTAACAATATAGCCGTTGGTTATTCTCATAGAAGTGGCCCCTTCTCACTCACATAGGTGATTTCCATAAAGAGTATCCTGCTAATACCCCACTTGACCCATATGTTCAAGATATAGAAATCATTAAAATAAAATTTATCCTGTTACACGCGGCAGATAGTGCACTGACTCATCCTAGGAATGGGAGGAAGAATTTATTTTCTTCTCAGTGCTAACTGAATCGCACATAATTAGGTTGTCCCGTTGAACCTAATTCTTGGGATCGCCAGTCATTTATATTATATTGAAATTTATCCAACATTCCCTCGCCAATTTCAATATACACAAGAGAGCAAAACAAAGAGACAATAAATAACTTTTTGCACTATCGCTAAAATCTAGTACATAAATGAGAAGTGCCTTTCGGACTTGAACTTCCATATAGTGAAAATAATTCAAAGCTTCATCAAGGTACTGTGGTGAACGTATCTTGAACCAAGGACCTTTTGAGACTAGCCGGAACTATCACACATACCGATTTTTGAGTTTATAAGTGTTCTTCTAGCATGCACTTTTATGGCCTTGTGTTAATCCTGATTTCACGAGCGCTTTAGGATCGGTCTTGATTCCATAGAAAGAGGCCACACTTTCAACACTCGTATAGGTAAATCAACTTTAATGATTTCGCGAGTCACACTTATATGATTTATTAAGAAGTAACCTTCATCCTCTAACATGCAAAAAACCAACACTAGGCACATAGGAATGAAACTTTTTTGTATAAAATTCCTAGTGTTCCATAACTATAATTTAACTTGTTTGTACCACATTGAACTTTATCTATATTTTCAAGATATGAGTTGGGTTCCCATTAAATATAGTTGTGTTATTTAATAGACCTTAGTCCCATTCCTTTTGAGGTGATATATATCATCTCCCTAATAAGACCTTTAGTCAGAGGATCTGCTAAATTCTTGTTCGTTTTAATATAGTCGGCTGTAATTACTCCTTCCTTGAGTAATTTTCTTATAATTTGATGCCTTAGACTAATGTGTCTAGATTTTCCGTTGTAAGTTTTGTTCGAAACTTGATAAATTGTGGCTTGGTTATCACAACTTATCATAATAGAAGGTGATGGCTTTTTCTATAAAAGAATATCATACAACACATTTCTAAGCCATTCTGCTTCTTTACATGCATCTTCTAGGGCTATAAATTCAGATTGCATTGTTGAATCTGATACACATGTTTGTTTCTTGGATCCCCAAGAGATAGCTGCTCATCCTAGCGTAAAAATCCAACCAGTAGTTAACTTGAATTTTGATTCAAGATTATTCCAACTTGAATCACTATATCCTTCTAAAACAAATGGATATCCTACATAATGTAAGCCATAATCCAAAGTTCTTTTCAGGTATCTAAGCACCCTAGAAATTGCATTCCAGTGCTCTTGTCCTGGATTACTTGTAAATCTATACAATACACTCACTGCATAAGCACTGTCTGGTCTAGTGCAATGCATGGCATACATTAGACTTCCAATAATACTAGCATATTTAAGTTGGTCCATAGCACGCCAAGTATTTTTCATTAATTTGATATTAGGATCCACTGGTGTAGTAGCTGGCTTAAGTTCAAAATGATTATATCTTTTAAGAACTTCTTCTATATAATGAGATTGAGATAACGCTAAAGAATTATCCTTTCTCACAATTTTGATTCCTAAAATCACATCAGCTTCTCCAAGATCTTTCATATCAAATTTTGATGAAAGAAACCTTTTGGTTTCTTCAACATATTTGAGATTAGACCCAAATATTAACATGTCATCCACATATAAGCAAATAATATCACCAACACCATTTTAAAATTTACTATATATGCATGTGTCGACATCATTAACTTTATATCCATGGGATATAACAATATTATTAAACTTCTCATGCCATTGCATAGGAGCTTGTTTAAGGCCATAAAGAGATTTAACCAGTTTACACACTTTCTTTTCTTGGCCAGGCAAGACAAACCCTTCGGGTGGTTCCATGTAAATCTCTTCTTCTAAATCACCATTTAAAAATGCAGTTTTAACATCCATTTGGTGAATAACTAGATTGTGAATAGAAGCAAGAGATATCAATATACTAATGGAAGTGATTCGAGCAACATGAGCATATGTATCAAAGTAATCAATTTTATGTTTTTGCTTATAGCCTTTAGAAACTATTCTTGCCTTAAATTTATTTATAGAACCATCCGGATTTAATTTTCTTTTAAATATCCATTTGCACCCAATAGGTTTAGCCCCGGTGGGAAGATCGCAAATAACCCAAGTTTGATTTGACAAAATTGAGTTCATTTCATCATTTATTACTTCTTTCCAAAAGACAACAGCCCTAGATGTTACTGCTTCATGAAATGTGGTCGGTCCATCTTCTACATTAAGAACAAATTTAGTTTTGTTCTTAGTCTCATTTAAATCCCCTTCAACCAAATAAATAACAAAGTCAGGCCTAAATGTTTTTTCAGTTCTTTGTCTTTTACTCCTTCGCGGTTCAACGTCATTCGTTGTTTCCGAAGAAGATATTGATTGTGAATTTTCTTCTAAAGTTGAGGAGTCAACAGTCGGATTATTATTTTCTAAACCTTGATTCAAAGTACTAAACTTTGTTAGATGTTCAAAGAATAGCACATCTACCGACTCAATGATTTCTTGAGTTTCAAGATTTAAAAATCTATAAGTCGTACTGTTACTAGAGTATCCAATAAAAACACATTTGTAAGTCATATTTCCTAGTTTAGGTCTTTTATGTTCGGGTTTTCTTACATAAGCAAGACATCCCCAAACTTTAAGACGTCTAAGATTAGGCTTACGATAAAACCATAATTCGTATGGAGTAATATCCTTGTTTTTCAATGGAACTCTATTTAAAATATAGCATGCGGATAAAACCGCTTCTCCCCACATCGACAAAGGTAAACAAGAACTGATTAACATTGAATTTATCATTTCAACTAAAGTTCTATTTTTCCTTTCCGCCGTTCCATTTTGTTGTGGCGTATAAGGCGCCGTAACTTGATGGATTATCCCATGAGTATTAAAAAATTGTATAAACTCACTCGGGTAATATTCACCACCTCTATCGGATCGTAGGACTTTAATTTTTCGATTTTGTTGAGTTTCAACTTCTGCTTTAAAAATTAGAAATTTCTCAAAAATTTCATCTTTACTTTTAAGTAAATATGTATATGCATACTTAGAGTAATCATTAATGAAAGTTAAGAAATATTTATTTCCACCACGAGTCATATTACTCTTCATATCACATACATCACTATGAATAAGATCAAGCATTTTGAATGTCCTCTCAATAGATTTGAACGACTTTCTAGCTATCTTCGATTGAGCACAAATTTCACATTTAGAAAGGTTATCAAATTTACAATCCGAGATTAAGCCGAGATTAGTCATATTTTTTATACTTTTATAATTCACATAACCTAATCTGCTATGCCATAAAGAAAAAGACTCAACCATATAAGCAGAACTAATATCATTGATTACATTAGTTTTGATCATGCCATTACAAGAGTACACTTTGCCAATAAATTGGCCATTCTTAGACAAGACAAACTTATCAAACTCATACACTAGTTTGAAACCTCTCTTATTGAGAAGGTCCCTAGACACAAGATTTTTACACATATCAGGTACATGAAGTACATCAATTATAGTAAGTGTCTTTCCAGAAGCTAGCTTCAATTCCACTGTGCCTTTTCCAACTACATTGGTGCAAAGATTATTTGTCATCTTCACTTCTTTTCCATCAATTTCTTGATATGTTTTGAATGAAGAGCGGTCTTTGCATATGTGGACCGTTGCGCCGGTATCCAGCCACCATCCACTTT
Organism: Sambucus nigra; assembly: GCA_949130495.1. NCBI lineage: Eukaryota > Viridiplantae > Streptophyta > Magnoliopsida > Dipsacales > Adoxaceae > Sambucus > Sambucus nigra. Next base: position 624,455,469 of record OX422210.1, on the reverse strand, counting down.
CATTACTAATTGAACTTTCTTCGCATACAGTAGCAATAAGATCTTCAACATTGTTGGTTTCCTTAGACCCTTATTTTTCCTTAAATGTCTTCTTTTTAAGACGACATTCTCGAGAATAATGGCTCTATTTGTCACAGAAGAAACATTTTCCCTTCTTTTTCTTATTTGCACCTTGGTTCTTGAATTTTGAATCATTCTTTGCTTTAAATTTTGAGTCTTTGGTAATCTTGGATTTTTGACCCTCAACCATATTGGCTTTTGAATGACCCTCACTTTGTTCATCCTTATTTTCTCGAATACGAGTATCATCTTCAATACGAAGGTGACGAAGAAGTGATTCTACAATATAATCTTTTCATCATGATTAATTTTCTTCTTAAAGCCATTCCAAGAGGATGGAAGTTTTGAAACAATCACCCCTACTTGAAATTCATCTTGAAGATTAATTCCAGTGGCTTTAAGGTCACCAATAATTTGTTGGAGTTCATGTGCTTGTGTAGCAACAGATTTATCATTACTCATTCTAAAATTCATATAGTTTGAAATCAGAAACTTACGGTTGCTCGCTTCCTCGTTTTGATACAGTCTCCAAAGCCTTCCATAATTCCTTTACCGTCGGAATCATTCAATGAGCACTATAAACAGTTTGAGACAAAGCATTGAGGATGTGTCCTCGACACATAAATTCATCTTCTTTCCTCTTCACACGTTTTTGCTTTATTTCTTTGGTGTCTTCGGGTGTGGGCTCGAGAATTTATTCAAGGTTATCATCTATAATGTATGAAAGTTTTAGTGATGTGAGAAAGAACATAAATTTCTCTTGCCAATGGGTGAAATTTCCGCCATCAAAACGGTCAAGTTAAATTAAGTCTTGAGTCATGACTTGGATAGATTGTGCCACAGTTCCTTCCATTTGAGTGGAGTAATAAGAAAATTTTGCCTAAAACTGTTGGAGTTTTTTTTTATGGAAAGAACAAAATATATTAATTAATTTATGCAAGGAACATTCTTGGAATGCTTTCTTTTAGGAAAAATTTCTCCCAATCTGGTTGAGACAGAACGACGAGTACACTATGGATTTTATATAATCTGCTCTCAGGATACAATGCAGTGTATGAACAGTTGTTTGATTCAAACTATGTACTGTTTGATCAAACCGAGAACACTCTGAATTTTTAACTTGATAATGCCAAAATATAGAGGACGGAGAGAGAGGAGAAACTAGCAATTTTCGGTGTCCAAAACAGAGATCTGGAACTCTTTTTATAGCCATTTATGTTACTTCAACAGTAACAGCTCTTTATGTAGCGACTCAACAACTGTTAGATCGTGATTTTTTGGAACATCTTCGATCTAATGGTTCAGATTATGCGTCCCATCTTAAGCGAATGGACATCTCCTAAACGAAACGCTATGAGTTCATCTAACGGTTTAAATCAAGTTGTTTTGGATTTTAAACCCTTTGATCGAATCGTTTAATCATAACCGTTGATCTGTTTTACCTCGTCAAAACTTTAGGCTTCCACGCTCCAAGCGATGATTCGCATGTGCGAAGTGCCAAGTACACGTCAAAGCACGCAATGCGCCCTAGGTCGCCCTTTTGCGTGCCGCGTGTCGCGATTGGTGGTTCTTAAGCACCACTGCGATGCGTAGGATCATAGCCTCTTATTTGACTTGTCAACTAAAAATCTTAGTTGTCCTTTAGTTGATATACCACTACTTTATGTAGTATTCTTCCAATGTGGGACAATATGAGATTTTTAGCACTCCCATATCTTTCACAATCATTTTCTCATGTTTCTACCTTCTAAAATAAAACCCAAACTATGTTTAAAATAAAACACCAATAATATAATAAAATATTAACAACTAAAGATTAAAATAAAACATCAATTAATATAATAAAAATATTATATTGTATTGAAATTTATCCAACATTCCCCCGCCAATTTCAATATACACAAGAGAGCAAAACAAAGAGACAATAAATAACTTTTTGCACTATCGCTAAAATCTAGTACATGAATGAGAAGTGTCTTTCGGACTTGAACTTCCATATAGTGAAAATACTTCAAAGCTTCATCAAGGTGTTGTGGTGAATGCATCTTGAACCAAGGACCTTTTGAGACTAGCCGAAACTATCACACATACCGATTTCTGAGTTTATAAGTGTTCTTCGAGCATGCACTTTTATGGCCTTGTGTTAATCCTGATTTCACAAGCACTTTAGGATCGATCTTGATTCCATAGAAAACGGCCACACTTTCGACACTCGTATAGGTAAATCAACTTTAATGATTCTATGAGTCACACTTATATGATTTATTAAGAAGTAACCTTCATCCTCTAACATGCAGAAAACCAAAAACAGTCACTATATAGCGAACGGTCACAACTTTAGCGACAGTTCCGAAAATCCGTCCCAAAAAATAAATAAAATTTCCCAATAAACTTCATACATAAATGGGGCACTTTGATACCAAATTTCTTATTCATCATTTATCCGTTTTAAATAAATAAATATATCGCGTGACTCGTCATGCTACAAGGAATGCGCTTTAAATGAAATGATGAATGCATTATTAATAAGTTCGGGATTACCCCAAAACATGTGGGGGGAAGCATTGCTTTCAGCTAATTACATTCTCAACAAATTGATTCATAAGAAAACAAATAAGATACCCTATGAGTTGTGGAAAGGACGCAAGCCTTCCTACAAATACTTAAAAGTGTGGGGGTGTCTTGCAAAAGTACTAATTCCTGAACCTAAAAAGGTGAAAATTGGTCCAAAGACGATTGACTGCATATTCATTGGTTATGCACATAATAGTAGTGCATAACGGTTTCTTATGCATAAGTTTGACATTCCTAAAATTCATGAAAATACAATCATAGAATCTAGGAATGCATCATTCTTTGAAAATATCTTTCCTTGTAAGAATACACAAGAAACAGCTTATAACAAAAGAATGCTTGAAGTTACAAATGGTGAACCTCGAAATATTATTGAGGAAGAACCTAGATGTAGCAAAAGAGCTAATATTTCAAAATCTTTCGGTCCATATTTTCTAACATATATGTTAGAAAGTGAACCTCAAACGAAAAAAGAAGCTCTATCCACTCCGGAAGCCTCATATTGGAAAGAAACTATCAATAGTGAAATTGAATCCATTTTGCAAAATCATACATGGGAACTGGTGGACCTACCACCAGGGACAAAACCGTTAGGGTGTAAATGGATATTCAAACAAAAAATGAAAGCTGATGGAACTATTGATAAATATAATGTTAGACTTGTAGCTAAAGGATACAAGCAAAAAAAGGGAATAGATTATTTCGACACCTATTCACATGTTACAAGGATTACATCCATTAGAATGTTAATTGAAATTACAGCAATAGATAAATTGGAAATACACCAAATGGATGTTAAAACGACATTTTTGAATCGTGAATTAGATGAAGAAATATATATGGAACAACTGGAAGGTTTTAGATCTCCTGGCAATGAAAGGAAATTATGTAAACTTGTGAAGTCATTATATGGGTTGAAACAAGAACCTAAACAATGGCATGAAAAATTTAACAATGTCATGAAGTCAAATGGTTTCAAAATAAATGAGTGTGACAAATGTGTTTACATCAAAAGCACTCAAGCGGGACATGTGATTTTATGTCTATATGTAGATGATATGCTAATAATTGGTAATAATAATAATGTTATCAATTCTACTAAATAAATGTTGACTAGTAGATTTGAAATGAAGGACATGGGATTGGCAGATGTCATCCTAGGAATTAAAATTATTAGAACCCCTCAAGGAATTAGCTTATCTTAGTCACATTACGTTGAAAACATACTTCAAAAGTATAATGAATATGATCAAAGTCCAGTGAGAACACCTGTAGATCCAATTCATCACCTCATTAAAAATAAAGGTGAAGGTATATCTCAATTAGAGTATTCTCGTATTATTGGAAGTTTGATGTATTTATCAAACTGTACTCGACCTAATATAGCATACTCGATTAGTAAGCTCAGTCGATATACGAGTAATCCCGGGAAAGATCATTGGAAAGCCTTGATAAGAGTTCTTCCATATCTTAGATACTCTTTGGGGGATGGGTTGCACTAAGAACGATATCCAGTTGTACTTGAAGGTTATAGCGATGCAAATTGGATATATGACTCAAATGATTCGAAATCCACAAGTGGATATGTATTTACCCTTGGAGGTGCAGCCGTATCTTGGAAATCCTCTAAGCAAACGTGTATTGCAAGATCCATGATGCAATCTGAATTTATTGCTTTAGATAAAGCTGGGGAAGAGGATGAATGGCTTAGAAACTTCTTAGAGGATATTCCAATATGGTCAAAGCTCGTGCCATCTATCATAATACATTGTGATAGTCAATCGGCAATCGACAATTGCTAGGGCTGAAAATAATAACTATGACGGTAAATCATGACATATACGTCGTCGACACCAAACCATTAGACAATTGACCTCAAATGGAATTATTTTTGTTGACTATGTAAAGTCAAAGGAAAATATTGCGGATCCACTAACTAAAGGTATACCTGGAGAGCAAGTTGCAAGTTTATCATGTGGAATGGGCCTAAAGCCTATAAAATTCTAAAGAGTCATCTTCATGGAAACCCAACCTAAATGACTGGAGATCCCAAGAAATAGGTTCAAAGGGACAACCTAATTATGATGACTCGGTTTTCACTGAGAAGTAATACTTTAATTACTTCCTCCCATTCCGAAGATGTGTCAGTGCACAAACTGTCGCGTGTATAAGGATAAACTATGTTTTTAATGATTTATATATCTTGAATGTATAGGTCAAGTGTGGTATTAGCAGGATACTCTTTATAGAAATCACCTATGTGAGTGAGAAGGGGCCGCTTCTATGAGAATAACGAAGGCTATTTCTCTAGCACGCTCATGAAACCAGGAGGTGTCCAAGGCCAAAATGGACACAACAATGAGAACCAATAAGGTTGGAAAGAAATTGTGTGAATACTATTGTCTCAGTTTACACAAATGGTCGATCAATTCAAGACATCAAGTTCATTGATTGGCTAGTAAGATCGATAGTTTCTCACTGGAAAAGATTTAAAGCCACAAGCTATCTTTTTCGATGCAATGTTTTTTCCTAGAACAACTCTCTGTTTGCATCTATATTCGTTTGATTCTTCCAAATTTCATTTATGTGGGGGATTGCTGTATATTTTATGAAATGCCATCTTATTTGGTCAAACTTTAGAGTCAATTTTAATTAAGACACATATGTTAAAAGTGACATGTCTTAGTACCAATGTGTTCCTTGTAGCAAGGAGATTAATTTGATATACTCACTTGTTCAAAATAGTGAAGTAATGAATGAAAAATTTGGACTTAAAGTGGCCCATTTAAGTTTAAGCTAGATGGTATAACATAGTTAAGTGGGTTTGTACCATATTGCAAAAGTGGTGGAAATACTTGGACTTAATATACCCAAGTTATGGGACTAAGGCTTGGATGCCTTGGGCTATCCCAACTCTTTGAAGGGGAGATGGCCTACACTATGCATGTGTTGGGCTTGGGCCAAAAGCCCACAAGCGCGCGCGGGCGTCGGCGCCGTCCGTTCGGCCCGGCCCGTGCCTGTGTCTGGGTCCGAGTTCGGGTCGTGGGTCTTTCTTGAGCAACTATTAAATTTTTTGGACAAAATTTTAATTGACCTTTGGGCTTTAAAATTAATTTTCTGAACCAAAAAATCTGGATTAATTACGGATTAATACTATAGTATTTCCAATGTCCATTTGTCTAAAGAAGTGTATACTTTATTGATTGAACGATGATTAATACTTAAGTACTTTGATTATATTCCAAGGTTGAAAATGATTAAGCGTGTACACAAATCTTTAGAATAAAGATAATGGATCAAAGAGTCTCAAGTACAAATGAGTCGTTCAGTATCGATACTAAGATATAAGTGACAAATGACATAAACATTAGGAAATTATAAATATAATTTTATATAACAATCTTAAGACAAAATTATTTCATTTAATTCATGTAATTAGAATGGTCAACGGATTATGTGAAATCTAAGTCATGAGACTCCTGTTTGATATGTCAATGTATTCATTAATGTAACATTAGGGAAGAACATATCATCTTATAATAGTAATGCTTTCATGAATAAGATATTAAAGCATGAATGCAAGACATGACATGGGTTTACCGTCATTTTTTTTTGTTATTCTTTGCCAAAAGGCATATTTTTAAGCAATAAATAATAGATAATAATAAACGTAAATTGCAAGTTTTGTTCCTGTTGGTAACTGTTTGATAGTGACTATATACATGTTTCTTTATGGATTTGGATTAACTGCATGAATGTCATCAACATTCATGTATAAAATATTTTATAATGAATGATCCTTCACATATGAGAGGTTGCCATTCCTTTCCATATCTATTTATTTAGTATCATGTATTTCAAGTGGGATGAATTAAATCATCCTGGAATCAACGTTTTGTTTTATATTTATGATGTTTGTATATTTGTGTGTACCCAGAAGACTTATTTATAGTTATCTTATGAGTGCATAGATTTATCCTTTACTGATTTGGTGGGATTTGGGTTATTTCACTGACTATAGTAATGAGTCCATCGTGTAGTTTCTACCTAATGATCTCATATGAATATGCTCAGAATGGGGCGGTTCCATATTTTTTGTATTGGAGTGATCCCATTTTCAAATGAAGCGGGCTTTGAAAATGGGTTAATCCTCTCTCTTCTGTATTTGGTTAAATTTGGAAACTCAAATTTGATATATGAATACTTGTGGTGGCATTTGGTTATTTGACAGTTTGAATCCAATAAGTATGAATGGAATTAATCAAAAATAAAATCTCATTGTAATTTTTTCTAGTGAAATGTGAATTGTTCTCATTTGAATGAATCAAAAGTCTTTTTTGTATGTTTTTAAAGGGTCTGATCACTTTGAAAAAGTGATGGAATATTTTAATAATTTATATTCATTTGTATAAAGAAACATGGATAGGTAGGCTGATTGAATCATCTATTACACATATATGCATACGAAGGTGATGACATTATAGGAAAATATATTTTTGCAACTTCCCGTGTGTTAAAACCGCACATGTGATGACATAAAAAATGATTATTTTGTCAATAAAGCAGATTTAAATATTTTAGAAAGTGCATGGCTTGCGGTAGTATTTTTTTTTATCGGAATAATATTTTAAAAATATTAAAAATTTGGTTAAATAGTATTGGATATTGTGTACTGGCATTTTTTTGAATGTCCAAAAACTAAAAAGGCGCATCCAAATAAGTGATTTTGAATTTATTTATGAAATTAAAATTATAATTGTCCAAATGATCAGAACGGACAATACAAGTATGTTTGATTCAATGTATACTAAAGTACTATATATATTGATAATGAACAATTTTTTTTTGTTCACATTCTTATATCGTGGAGATGCGATGGTATCCACTGATGTTGTCACACATCTAGTGACATGAGAGTGATGTGCATCCACATGATACTCAAATGTGTGCTTATGTGTGTACATAAGATGTTGGATTTCAGTCATATCTTTGGTGAAGTATATTGAGGTTGCTTGTGTGGTTACATGTATGTGTGATAGTATTATTTTAGTGTCATTACATAATTTTTTGCGTTATTCCATTAAAACACATTTAATGAAATATGGTGACACAATTAGTTATTCATTGATGTATTGTGCACTAAATTAAATTAGATTACATTAACGGAAATGTGATATATTTAGAAACATGATTTGAGTTACATTCCATGTAGAATTACAATATTTAATTATTTAATCTCCCGTGTCACGAAAAAGAGAAAAAGAAAATCTAATACATTGTCCATTATTGTTGGTATGTATGATAAACATTGCAATGCATTCATTATATCGACTCTTAGAGATATGAATATGCACAATTTATTATGTTTGCATAATTTTATATAGTTGATTCCATGTTGTGGCATTCGATGATCTAAGGTCTTGGAATGAAAATTAGGTGTGTGATTATATAGAATTCTCACGTGTAGAAGTCAATTGGATATTTATGGCGTGATTGTATATCATTAACCATATATTTAAATAGCATATTTATAATGCGACTTTTAATTTTAGGGGTGACCCTTTTACTCTCAATTTTGTGAGAAACTTTCATCAAAATATCATTGGAACATGTTGTGTTATACATGATGTTTCATGAAGAATTATATTTTTATGTAACATTCAATTGATGTTAACATTGATGAAAAATAAATACAGTTTGTATTGATATCGTGGTGCTCACTTTTTCGTGACGAAAGATTTGTAAGAGTGGATATGATTAATTTCAATATATTACTCCACTTTATGTCTATATGGAAAAATATGCGACAAATAAGAAACACCGTGAATGGGTAGGTCCTACATTCTCAATTAGTTGGACAATATATTGAATAATGCAAAGTCCAGTGAATATTGCAAAAGATATGAGAGTCTTTAGTTGATATAAAGCTATACATTCCTTTTCATAATGTATAAATTCATTTTGGAAGAATTTTATACTTCCAATTAATGTGTTTATATATGTGATTGTCAAACTTGTTCTTCAATGGAGAAAATTTAGTGTGGCATGATTACAGATCTATTTATTGGATTTATTATTCAAAATTCAGAACCGAGCGGTTTAACGACTGCTTTAAAGATGGTATAGAATTAAATATAAATGATCAAGGGATTCAGAACCGAGCGGTTTAACGACTGCTTTAAAGATGGTATAGAATTAAATCATAAATCAATATAAATGATCAAGGGATTCAGAACCGAGCGGCTTCACAACTGCTAAGGTAGAATCAAATTATGGTCTCATTGGAGACTTAGGCGTAATCTCAAGACTCTGCAACTAGTAAACTCAAAGAAGGGCAAGTAACCAAATTGCATATTTTATATTATGATATGTTTAAAGTCCATAATCATAAAATATGTTCAAATGGTTTTGAGGAATATAAATTATGTGTGACACAACTTTAATTTAATACTAAGAATTATAACAAGTGCATTTGTAGGCCTATGGAACAATAAGGAATATACCATTAAATGTCGAAATGACTAAAGTAGAGAAACTTATCTCAACTAAAATTTATTTAGAACGAAATGAATGTATACCTTCTAAATGGACATATGTGTTGGTCCAAATAAACATTAATATCATTTCATTTTAAAGAAAAACAAAGCATTTGGAGGTTGAGAATAACTGTATAAATTTTGTATAATTTCAAATTTATGTTTGAAATTGTGGGGGAAGTATTGTGTTTTCTATGAGTTATATTCTCAACACCTTAACCCACGATAAAATTTTTATGGGAAAGGTTGAGAACCTTTGTATGAATTATGATAAATGTGGGGGTATTTATCTACGGCGATAATTTCTATCCAAAAATAGAAACAAAGATGATTCCTATTGAAAATAGGATAAACACTGCTGAAAATGTATTATTTGATTATATAAGTGCATTTAATGTACTATAGTATTTTCAATGTGCATTTGTCTAGAGAAGTGTATACTTCATTGATTGAACGATAATTAATACTTAAGTACTTTGATTATATTCCAAGGTTGAAAATGATTAAGCATGTACACAAATCTTTAGAATAAAGATAGTGGATCAAAGAGTCTAAAGTACAAATGAGTCGTTCAGTATCGATACTAAGATATAAGTGACAAATGACATAAACATTAGGAAATTATAAATATAATTTTATATAACAAAACTGAATTTTAAAATTATATTTAAAAATAGCGTTTAAATCAAGTTCTCTGAATACAAAACTAAACGGGTTCTTAAGTTTTATAATTCGTTGCAAATTAGTTTTCAACTGCCAAATTCACTATTTCTGTGTAATGCCTCCGTGTAAATTGAGTTTTACACACAATTAAGCAAAAAATTCATTATATTCCAACAACTCATTTTCCAAATTTGTTTAAAACATAAATTTTAAATGTGGAAAAACATGATGCAAACACAAGTACTCGAGTCTTGTTTAGTAACACTTTTTGGACAAATTTATATTTGATATCTTTGTTGTTTCATTGATCTCAAGGAATGGTATTTATAAACTATAATTTAATGAAAAAAAAATATATTTACAATGGAAATTAAGATATAAAATAGGAATGGGTGAAAGAGAAAATCACATATGATTGTTTAAAACAAAGTTTATTCAAATTTCATTTTGCACATTGTTCTAGCACATTGTTGCAAACCCCTATATAGCGTTTTATGTATGAGACGCTCTCATTCAATACCGTTTTGTAATGATAAAGAATTTAGGATGTGCTTGGGAACCCGTAACTTAGAATTGAAATTAAAATACTTTTATTTTAAAAATATACATTTTAAACTAAAAATATTCGAATTCTATGCATGGGAGTTGTGGTTTCCATATACACCCTCAATAGTTTAAGGCAACCGGAAAGTTGAAGAAAACAAAATAATACATGTTTTATCCTCATAACATGTACTCTACATTAATTTTTTTTTATTAAACTATCACATAGGTCCCTTACCTTTTCACTTATTTTAATTTCATCCATGTCCTTTTTTTGGTCTCAATTTCATCTCTGTCCTTTTTTTTGTTTCAATTTCGTCCTCAACCTTTCATTTTGTCTCAATTTTGTCCCTCTGTTAACTATTTTGGATACAATTGACTATTTTATCCCTCTTTATTAAAAAATAATAAAATGAATGTTATTAAATTGGGAAAAGAAACTATTTTATTATTATTTAGGAATAAAAAATAGTTTTTATCAGAGAATAATAATAATAAAAATTATTTATGTTTTATCCCAGTTGTTTTAATTTAAAAAAAAAATTGGAATAATAATTTTAATAGTCAACATATTTTATTTATTTATAAAAAACTTTTTTAATTTTAATTAATAATGTTTAATCTAATGTCTTATATTCACGATTAATTAGTGTCGCTGGCGCGGACCCACATCACAAGAAATTTTTTATTTATCAATTATAATAGCATAGATAGGGGGATTGATGTCTTAGATTCACGATTGGTTAGTTCGTTAGATCAGACCCACATTCATTAAATGATGTCAGTTTTAATTAAACATTTTTAATTAAATCAATCGTGAATCTAAGACATCAAATTAAACATTTTTAATTAAAGTTAAAAAAAGTTTTTTTGTAAATAACAAAACTATGTTGGATATTATAAATTATTATTCCAGTTTTAAAAAAATAAATATAAAACAACTAGGATAAAATAAAAATAAAAACTATTTTTTTATTATTATTATTCTCGGATAAAAAACTATTGTTAATCCCCAAATAGTAATAAAATAGTTTATTTTTCAAATTTTATAACATCTATTTTATTATTTTTCAATAAAGATGGATAAAATAGTCAATTGTATCCAAAATAGTTAACAGATGAACTAAATTGAGACAAAATGAAAGGTTGAAAACGAAACTAAAAAAATAGAGAGAAAATTGAGACAAAATGAAAGGTTGAGGATGACATTAAAACAAAAAAAAGACAGGAACGAAATTGAAATAAGTGGAAAGGTAAGAAACCAATGGGATAATTTACACTTTTTTTAGTGGGGGTGGGGGGGGGGGGGGGGGGAGGGGGAATATTTGTAATACCCCGTATTTTTATGACCTTCAATTATGGGATTAATTAAATTTAATTAGGATAAATTAATTTAATATTAATTTGGATTTTAAATTGAATATTTACCAGCGTGACGAGAGTCAGTAATTATATGTTGAATATGACTGGATGAGTAAATTAATATATGAGATTGAAGTTATTAAAAATTGTTGCGAGTGAATAATACGACAATCATAGAGATTAAGTCAGGACGCGCCTTTATCGTGTCGGGACTAAATTAACGGGATAAAAAGTGAATTAATTCTAAGTCACCCGTATGGTCATTTCGAGTGCGCCAATGTATTCGTAAGGGTCGAGATAGTCAGAAAAGTTTACCCGGGGGTTTAGTTTGGGTCCCAGGACGTTTTTAGGCTTAATAGGCATCCGAGGAGGGCATTTTGGTAATTTTATTTTTGGGATTTAATTACCTACAAAAATTAGAGAAGTATGATATGCCCAAAGTGTACTTTTTAGCTCAGAGGTACCAACCTCGTCCTTCATGGCGGCCGAGGTAACAAGGGCACAACACTGACGATCAGCAATCTCATCCAGCATAAGGTCGGCCACGATCGACGTTAATAATAAACCCTCAATTAGGCAACAGCCGAGGTCTGCATGACTCATGGGGTCAGTTATCCATAAGGTTGGCCAGGGCCGATGTTGCAAGCGCCATGTGAGAATCAACAAAGCTCCTTGGGCTCATTGAACAATCCCATCATCGGCTTTAGCCGACGTTACAGGTTTCACCTAGAATCAGCCACCTTGCAGGCTCAGCATCAAGTGTTAGGTAAACATCGGCCCAGGACGACATTCCACATATCTAACCTCAGCAGATATCCCAGCCAAGGTCATCATATAATTACCATTCAGGTCAAGGGTTGTACCTCACTAACCTCGTACTCACTCAGGCTGAGGTTGGTGCCAAGCAAAGACAACCGAGCTTCTACGCGAACATGTATGGCTTGAAGCACGTGGACAAATCTATTATAACTGAATCATTCCCTCTATGTGAGGGAATATTGAGGTCATCATTGCTTAGTTGAAGATCAGCCATGTGTTATCCTTTCACTGGCTAGATCTCCATGTACATGCTCATTGTATGCTTAGGGGGTACATTACACCCCCCAAACACTATATATAGAAGTCATCCTCTACCTTGCAAAAGGATCTGAAATTAAAAACCTAACTAAAACTCTGTCAATTTATACAAAAGAGAGAGAAAGCTTGAGAGATTATATCCATGGCCGTTAGTACCTTCTATCAGTGACATTACACACTCACTTGCACAGTGGACATAGGCCTAATTGGCTGAACCACTTATATATTGGTGTTCATCCTCTTCTCTTCATCTCCATCTCTTGTATTTAGTATACTCTTGTACTGCCATTGTTATCACTGGTTTGATCTTATGAACACTTTTTCTAGTGGTGCTGTTTCTAACATCATCATTTTGGTGCCGTCTATGGGAACGAGAAGCTGTCTCTTCCTCCTTTTTTTGCTTAACCTCACCGGAGATTATGGTGGTGGACCAGGCCTCACCCCTTGCGTGGAGCTGTTTCACCATTGAAAGAGGTCCTTTAAGCTATTAAGGTCATTTATTCACAAGCGCTTTTGTTTTAACATATGGCACCAGAGTTACCACCACCTACCCCACCATCTGGTGTTAGAGGACCTAGTTCCAGCCAGGCGTCACCCCAATCCGAAATGGAAGAGGTGGCGGCGGCCTTGAAGTCCTTGGCTACAACGTAACAAGCGATGAAGGAACAATTTTCACAGCTCAGTCAAAATATGATGAGGCCACCTCGGGTCTCACCGGAGATGATTACTCCGGAAGCTATTCAACCTCATCCTGAAGCCAGGGGACCACCCCAGGCACCGTGAAAAGACCAACCTACTCCTCAATGGAGGAGGGACGTTGCTGACCCTAGGTGTTTACGCCTGGGGAGGTAAGGACACCCTTGTCCTGAGGATACGTACGATAATATGGAGGCAGAAGATGCTCCAGAGGGCTGCTGGGAGCCGTATGAGGTTTCGAACAACATTGTATGTCCTATTCAACAAAGCCGAGGTTGTGGGGGCAGAAGAGATGAGGGTGCCTAACAAAGAGGATCAACTTTTGATTGCTTAAGCAGAGGGTCGGCCTTTGAAAGGCTCGACCCAGTCTAGGTCAAAAAGTGTAGCAGGCTCACAAAGAGAAGAGGGGGAACATCGACCTCATCATGGCCGACCCCATCAAGGTCGAGACAGGGATCAAGAGGAGGTCAATAGATGACATTTTGCAGTACCTGGGGAACCCTCAGTCCACCCCTTGGAGGTGGCTAGGGACAACCTCGGCCAGAACGACATTGCAAAGCCATGGAATGACTCCATTCAACGTCTTGAAGAGAAAATAGGGGACCTCATCAAAAGGTGAGACCCAATGCAAAGAGGTTTCTCAGAGGGTTCCCCATTCGTGGCTAGGATAGTGAGCTTCCCAACCCTTGCCAAGTTCAAGCCACCTATGGAGTCTCCCAAGTATGATGGTAGCACCAACCCTATGCATCATATTGAGATGTACCAGTCTGAGGGGGATATTTATTCAATCCCAGATAAGATGAAGTGTTGGGCCTTCTCTGTGACTTTAACGGGAGATGCACACATCTGGTTCACCTCTCTTTCGAAGAACTCTATCGAGAACTTTAAGGGCTTGGCTGAACGGTTCATCCATAATTTCTATTTTGAGGTAAGACCTCAAAAGAAGACCACTCATCTGCTTTATGTCAAGCAAGGCAAAAATGAGAGCCTAAGAGACTACATCGCTAGATTCAATAAAGAAAAATTGGAAGTTGAAGATTACAAAGAGAATATAGCTATGACCTCCCTCATAGGAAGAATCTAGAAGGGGAAGTTATTGTGGAAGCTTGCAGAAGACCCTCCCAAGTCCATGGAAGAGCTATTAGCAACTGCAGGGAAGGTAATGAATGCTGAAGAGGCCATAACTGCAAAGTATGAGGATGAGAACGGAAGTGACAGCGAGAAGTTTCAAAGAAAGAAAGACGGAAAAAAGAGGTCTAGAGACGACAAGTTTGCACACTATAATCCCCTAACTGTGAGCTGTGAACACATCCTCAACGAGATCAAGAATGACCGGTCCCTGAGATGGCTGGAGAAGCTGAAGTCCCCTCCACATAAGAGGAATAAGAACCTATGGTGTGAGTTCCACCAAGACCACGGGAATGTGACGGACAAGTGCTTCGCCTTGAAGGATGAAATAAAAAAGATGTTGAAGTCCAGAAATCTGAGGAAGTATGTCGATGGTAAGGCTCATAAGAGGGGAAGAGATAACCCTAAAAATAAGAGAAATGACAGATGTCGAGATAATACCCCAGCTAGAAGAGATGATGACTTCGAGGCTGATGATGAGGACGATCCATAACTCCCACCAAAAGACGACAATGTCCCTGTGAAGGGGGTTGGAATAATATCCTTCGGTTTTAACACTATATGTGGAGGACTAGCAGGGGGTGTCTCTGAAGTAGCCAACTGTAAAGCTCATGTGGTAGAGGCTAAGTCATTAACCAAAGTGGAGGTTGTGAATCTGGCGTCTTCATAGGCTAAGAAGAAAATGAAGAAGGTAGATAAGGATACTCTTATAGTTAGATTCTCTCGACTCGACTTTAAAGGTATCTTAGCTCCGCATGATGACCCTTTGGTAATTACAACAAGAGTGCATGGATGTGAGGTAAAGAGAATCCTCGTAGATGGAGGAAGTTCAGTAGATGTGATGTTCTGGCCCTGTTTTAAGAGCCTAGGTCTCAGCAGAGCAAGGCTGGTACCCTATCATCATCCGTTGATGGGCTTCAGTGGTGAAAAGGTCCATCCATTGGGCATGCATGAGATGGATGTACGAATGGGAAATGAGTGGCCTAAGAGGTTGATCCGAAAGATCAATTTTTTCATTATGTATGAAAATGTCTTCTCGGCATACAACCTCATCATAGGACGAGTAGCCCTTAAGGAGTTTGAGGTCGTGCCATCGACGGTCCACCAAATGCTAAAACTCTCGACCCCCTATGGGGTAGGGGACGTGCAGGGTGACCAGAACTCGGCACGAGAATGTTACGTCAACTCAGCCTAAGAGAGAGAGGCCCATAAGAGGGCAACTACCACATATAATATTGACACCCTTGATCCTAGGGACGAAACAAAATTGAAGAAAGGAGAGGCCGCGGAAGAGGTATAATCCATCGTCCTTAATGAGGACGAACCAAAAAAAACTCTCCAAATTGGCAAGGCTTTAAAACCGAAGATCAAGGAAGAGATGATAAATTTTTTAAAGAATAGGTAGAGTGTCTTCGCTTGGAGCCACGTAGATTATGTGCCACAAACTCAATATGACAGAAGATGCTAAGCCAATCAAACAAAGACGAAGAGTCTACTCTAGGGAAAAGTATAATGTCATCAAGGTTGAGGCAGAATTCATCAGGGAGGTCCTATACCTAGAGTGGTTATCAAACACCGTCATTGTGCCTAAAGCCAATGAAAAATGGAGGATGTGCATAAACTTCACTAACCTAAACAAGTCTTGCCCGAAAGACAGCTATCCCTTACCTCGGATTGATCAGATGGTAGATGCCAGGATAGGGCAAGAACTTATGAGCTTCATGGATGCGTATTTAGGCTACAATCAGATCTTCGTGGATATTAAAGACTCAGAGAAGACAACATTCATATAAGGTCAAGGATAAAAGGATGGTCAACTCCTACTTTATAGTGACTTGAGGTTGGTTGTCAACCAAGTACTTAGAGTATATGAGGCCAAGGATGAAAGGATGGACAAATACCTGAAGAGGGTAAGAATGATGGTAGAAGACTTCGAAGAGGTGAAGATGAAGAGAGTACCTCGACAAAACAACAGCCGTGCAAATGCACTGGCAAGGTTGGCTTCAGCAACAAGAACAGACGTCAGAAGGATAGTACCAGTCGAGATCTTGCTCAAACCGACTATTGAGGAAGAAGAGGTTGACAACTCTTACCTCAACTTGAACCTAGGACACTCATGGATAGACCCCCTTATTAGATATATCAGAGAGGGAGAGTTATCGGAATCGAAGCTAGAAAGGAGGAAATTAAGGTACAGAGCTGCTAAGTTCTCAATAATAATTAATGTCCTGTATAAAAAAGGATTTCTACTACCCATCCTCAGATGTGTCCACCCCACAGAAGTCCCCCACGTCTTGCAGGACGTACACGAGGGTTCTTGCTACAGTCACATAGGAGGAAGACCTTGAGCCAAGAGAATAATTACGTAGGGATACAGGTGTCCGACCTTGGCCAAAGATACTACTACTTACGTGAAAAGGTGTGACAAGTGCCAGAGATTCTCCACTGTCCCTATTCAACCTCATCAACCTATGACATCGATCAGTTCCCCTTGGCTTTTTGCAGTATGGGGGATTGACTTGGTGGGACCATTACCGAAAGTTGCCAACAATTATCGATTTCTGGTAGTTGCAATTGATTACTTCTCCAAGTGGGTAGAGGCTGAGCCAATGATCACAATTATAGAGCAGAAGACCTTCCAGTTCATCTGGAAGAGTATCATATGCCGACATGGTCTTCCAAACACCCTCATCTCAGACAACGGAACCCAGTTCAAGAATTCTTCCTTAGAAAAATATTGTGAAAGTGTGGGGACAAAGCAGTTCTTCTCCTCTCCTGGCCCGACGTTAGGCAAATGGGCAGAATGAGGTCATGAACCGATTAATTCTCGATGGGATTAAAAAGAGGTTGGAAGAAACCAAAGGGAGATGGATGGAAGAGGTTTATACACTGTTGTGGGCCTACAGAACAACAGCAAGGAAACCAACGAGGGAGACCCCATTTATGTTGGCACATGGCTCAGAATCCATCATACCTACATAAGTAGGACTCCCCACTCACAGAGTTCAGACCTATGACCCCAAAAAATAATGAGGAAGAGAGAAGACTTGACTTAGATTTGACTGAGGAGAGAAAGGAAGATTCTGAGATCAGACTGGCAACCTACCTGTAGAGAACAACAAAGTTCTACAATCAGAGGGTGAAATCAAGACCCATAGCTGTAGGAGACCTAGTGCTGAAGAAAATATTACAGAAGGCAAATAAGCTCCAGCCTAACTGGCATAGTCCTTACAGAGTAGTCGATGAGGTTGTACCCGGTACTTACCGACTAGAAAATCTCAAGGGAGAACCTTTCTCCAATCCATGGAACGCTGATCACCTGAAGAAGTATTACGTATGATGTTGCAATTATTTCTACGTAAATGTATCATTTTATGAAGAGAATATTAATGAGAATATCAGTTCCTTTGTCAATACTTTGTTTCGTCATGCTTTAGTGGTAAAATTATGAGGTGAACCATGATTATATGGTGACCTCAGACCTTAAAACATCATAATTTGGTGACAAGGTCTGTGGTGAAACATCATAGTATGATGACCTCAGACCTTAAATATCATTAATTTGGTGAAATTTATGAGGGTAACATCTTAGTTTGATGACCTCAGCCCGTAAACATCATAATTCCGTGACAAGGTCTGAGGTGAAACATCTTAGGTAGATGACCTCAGACCTTAAACGTCATTAAATTGGTGAAATTTATGAGGGTAACATTTTAGTTAAATGACCTCGGGCCTTAAACATCATTAATTTGGTGAAAAGGCCTGAGGTGAAACATCTTAGTTAGATGACCTCAGACCTTCAACATCATTAAATTGGTGAAATTTATGAGGGTAACATCTTAGTTTGATGACCTAAAACCTTAAACATCATAATTTGGTGACAAAGTCTGAGGTGAAACATCTTAGTTAGATGACCTCAGACCTTAAACATCATTAAATTGATGAAATTTATGAGGGTAACATCTTAATTAGATGACTTCAGACATTAAAACATCATAATTTAGTGACAAGGTCTGAGGTGAAATATCATAATATGACGACCTCAGACCTTAAACATCATTAATTTAGTGAAATTTATGAGGGTAACATCTTAGTTAGATGACCTCAGACCTTAAATATCATTAAATTGGTGAAATTTATGAGGGTAACAGCATAGTATGATGACCTCAGACCTTAAACATCATTAATTTGGTGAAATTTATTAGGGTAACATCTTAGCTTGATGACCTCAGACCTTAAACATCATAATTTGGTGATAAGGTCTGAGGTGAAACATCTTAGTGAGATGAACTCATACCTTAAACATCATTAATTTGATGAAAAGGTCTGAGGTGAAACATCTTAGTTAGATGATCTCAGACCTTAAATATCATTAAATTGGTGAAATTTATGAGGGTAACATCTTAGTTTGATGACCTCATACCTTAAACATCATAATTTGGTGGCAAAGTCTGAGGTGAAACATCTTAATTAGATGACCTCAAACCTTAAACATCATTAAATTGGTGAAATTTATGAGGGTAACATCTTAGTTAAATGACTTCAGACCTTAAACATCATAATTTGGTGACAAAGTCTGAGGTGAAACATCTTAGTTAGATGACCTCAGACCTTAAACATCATTAACTTGGTGAAATTTATGAGGGTAACATCTTAATTAGATGACTTCAGACATTAAAACATCATAATTTAGTGATAAGATCTAAGGTGAAATATCATAGTATGACGACCTTAGACCTTAAACATCATTAATTTAGTGAAATTTATGAGGGTAACATCTTAGTTAGATGACCTCAGACCATGAACATCGTTAATTTGGTGAAATTTATGAGGGTAACATCTAGTTAGATGACCTCAGACCTTAAACATCATTAATTTGGTGACAAGGTCTGAGGTGAAACATCTTAGTTAAATGACCTCAGACCTTAAACATCACTTGATGGGAAGTATGATTTGTAAGACAACATTTAAGAAAGCATTCATCGAAAGAAGCAAAATCCTTTGAAGAGGATGATATAACATGAAGAAGTCAGAATTACAAGTCAACATGCCATAGAGTATGTTATCAGAGGTTACAAACAATTACAGACGAGAAATAAAAATTACAAGTGTAAAGCTTCATAAATTATGGTTTAAGTGTCTGTAGCCACATGGTTAGTAACCTCAGCCCCATTAGCTTGGCCGACGTTGGTAACCTTGGCCCCATCATCTTGAGGGTTGACATCCTCAGTCTCTGTAACTTCTAATGGTGCGGTCTCTGCAGGAGCTTCACCTTCTCTTTCCTCCTCGACCTATTATGAGGCCTGAGCAAACACAGGGTTAGCAAAACCGAGACCAATGAAGTCTGAGGCTGTCAAACTCCCTGACTCTTTTTCTTTGACGGCCGCCCATTTACCAGTAGCTTCAATACCTCTTTTAAGGTATTCAAAGCCGAAGCTTATAAATTGGTCAGAGACCTTGTAGTCGACTAAGATCTTCTTAGAGGCATCCTTAAGGGCAACTTTCACAGCAGCATCAACCTTTTGTTGAAGAACATCGTCCTTGGCCTTCAGGGCAGAGGTGTGGTCCTTCTGGAGCTTAGCTATGTCCCTGTCCCACTGCTTCACCTTATTCTCAGACCCCTCCAAAGTTATCTTTAGACGATAAACCTTAGCGTTTAAAGAGGCTTCCACCTTCTGAGCCTCTTTCCCCTTCTCAATTAGGGGTAGCTTCCTCAGGGTCCAGTCAATGAACTGGTGCATAGACAGGATACCCTGTAATACAAAGTCTGATGTATGAATACGAACCTTAATCCAATAAAAGACAAGTTTAGACTGGGAATAAAAATGCAAAAGATTTTACCTGGATAGACCTGTGAAGGCAAATCTCGGCCAGTAGAGGGGTATCAATCGAGTATTGAAAATGTTTATCTGCATCGGTAATCATAGAGCCGATGGAATCCATTACATTTAGACCGTGACCTATCAGGGTTTCACTGATCTACAGTTACTCTAGACGAGAAGAAAATGCATCATCAGAAGAGATTGGGGTGGCTTTTTGGTGCTTACTCGGCCTCTGATCCTTTGAGACAGTGGTGGTAGATTTCCTCTTTTTTGTAGCGTCAGCCTTAGAGGTGACGACGTTCTGCTTAGGTGGTGGAGGAAGAGGTGCATTGAACCCAGCTTTCTTCACCAACTTGATAAGACTTGGTGCAGACATCTCCCACAGGTCGTCTGAAATAGCTTACGGGCGCTCTGTAAAAAATATATATGAGTCAGAATAGCAGAGACATTAGAAAATCAGAGGTAAAACTTATGCAAAATAATACTTATGAAGCTCGGCTAGAGGACTCCCTCCCATGCCAGTCTCAGAGAGATAGTAAGGGGTCATGAGATTCTCATACTTGACTATCCAACTAAGCTCCCCTTGATCTTGAAGATCTTTGACCTTTTTTAGGTTATCCTGGCTTAATCCAGGGTCGGCTTTGGCAGCTAATGATAATTTTCCCCACCTCAGAGGGGTCCTCGGCTCTAGCGATGAAGAGGTTGCACAAGTACCAAATTCCCACGCTCCTAAGATGAAGAAGTACCATGGTTTCTAATTATAATTTGAGGTCTGGGTGACCAGCAGCATCTTCTTATCAGACTTCCTAGCTAGGAAGTGGTAGTAGCTGGGGTGGTTTTTGGCAGAGGATGACACATAGCACCCTGTGAAGACCTTGACATGAAGGTCTGAGTGATGGACTTCCCTCCATAGGACGATAGCCCCAATCATCACCCTCCAAGCATTGGGGGATAATTGGGAAGGGGCCAGGTTAATATGGGATAATATGGCTCCAATTATTGGATGTATATGGAGATGAAATCCTAACTTAAACATCTGCTCATATACAAAAATTTCCCCATCTCGGCCACCAAAGGCCCTCTCATCCCTTAGAGGTCTCCTAAGCTTGATATAAGGACATATAGAATTAAAGGTGCCTAAAGGCTAAGAGATCCTACTCATTGACAGTACTCTCTATCTCTGCTGCCTCCGAGGTATCAACGTCACTCTCATGACCATCATCCTCATCCCTGGCAACGTCAGCCTAACAGGAATACGAACACCATCAGGGAACCTCTGAGAGAAATCACTCCGTGTATCGGCCAACAAGGGAATAACATCAATGGGTGGTGGTACAGCCACACTCGGCCCCACAACCTCAACATCAAAAGAAGTTCGTGAAGTGCTAGCACCATTATGGGACGATGCATGACTTTGGACCCCGTCCTGATCAGGGACTTGATCTTTCCTGATAGAAAAGTCCATAGCCTCCTGAAATGAATCTACAGACATTGGGTCTGAGGTAGATAACTCAAACTCAGACATGGGAGAAGGGTCAATTGGATCCTCTGTTGGCTCAATAGGCTCGGCTAGCTTAGGGTATATCACCTTCAGAGGTGGAGGAAAGATAGGCCTGAGGGGGAAGGCCTCAGCCCTACGAGCTTCCTCCTGGGCTAACTCTATTTGCCTGATTTTGGCAAGGATCTTCTCTCTTAGAGAGGGGAAATCCTTTAAAAGTTGATAAAGAGGTCTGAGCATAAAACAGACGACCTTACACTTAAAAATTCTAAGCCACAAATAAGTGGAAACAAAGGCCATCATCATCAAAGTATATCAGGTGTTAGAGGTTGTCTTCTAGGGTTAGAACCTTCATATTTCACAAAGGCCATTAGAGGAGAAAGGTGAGGAACTCTCCAAGTCTAGAGCCACCATAGTTGCACCATTTTCACCACAAATACTGCCGGAGTGTAGATCAGAGGAAGGAGAAGACAACCACATCATCAAATCTCAGAGATTCAGACTTATATTCTCGAGGAAATTATCTATGTTGCTAATCTTGTGTTGATAAGACATCAATGTTAAAATAGGATGAATAATTACATGTTTTCATGAAGATTTAATGTTGTTTAGAAGATTGAATTCACATATTGGGTAGGAATCATGTTAATTTAACTTCCTTAATGTATGTAGAACATTAACCACGAAATTTTGATACCTAGTAGAGAAAGAAATCTAGAAAATAATGGAGTTCTTGAGAAAGTAAGATAATCTAGGGTTTACATCATAAATTCTTGAATTGAAACCATTTGATGACGATTCTTGTAGATTTATTGAAGGTATTATGTTAGAAATCATCTATACTTGTCTATATAATGTTTGTGATATATGGTTGGGAGTTTGGGATTTTTAAATGGAGATTTGAGGATTAAAACGGAAGAAACTCATAGGCAAAAATATGCAGAATCGCAGCCATACCTGATGGATCGATCGACCCTTTTCTTCGATCGATCGACTCTCCTAAAAATTATGAAGATATTTTCCTTTATGTTTTGATTTAACCCTAACCTCCTCAAATCCTTGGCGTTGATTAATTGAATATAATAAGACCTAGGGAAGATCAGTAGGATCGTGATTAAGACTTGAAAAATGTGATTATGAATAGGATTAAATGATAAATGTATGATTATTCACCGAGGGAGTTACGATTGGTAATTATATAATGCAGGGTTTAAATTGACAATATGATAACTCAAGGTTAAAACCAGTAGTAAGGGGATCATTATAACTACTGAAATAACTTAAAGCATGGTGGGGTGACTTAGTAAACTTTTTGCGAGTAGGGAAAGGTAATTTAAATTTTACGACGAAAATGATTATGATAATTATATGTTACGTAGGACAGTCGAGAGTTATACGCTACGTACGAATCATGTGGGTGTGGGTCCTGAGTGTACCTATCCTAATTGAAGTCAATATATACATAGGTGTGTGAATATATCTATTGTATGAGTATTCTGTGTGATAAATCGTACCCGTGCTACTTGCTATCACTGAGGTTTCCGTGTTGGGACAGTCTTATTCTGTGTGCCCATTGGGGGAATATTGACTTATACCCTAGAACACAGAACCTTGGTACAACCTATCTATGAGTGATAGAGCAGACGGTCCTAAGGGATGTGTGGGTATGTGCTTATCTCTTAGTGACTTGGGACTATGATTCGCCTCCATTATGTGTGTTTTGTGTTAATACAGTTCGAGAGTGATTCTGAACTAGTATTTCCCTTTTATGTACGAGAGATATGGGGACTTGATAGCAGAGTATGCCCGCACCATAGATTTTATGTGGGGTGCCCTATTAATATATATATTGAGTGATAACTATATGCACCTGTGTTTAATCTACCGTGCTTGTGAGTAGATGAGAAAGATAATAATATTAAAGAATAACTTAAGTGTGTGGGAACTTAAGACGATAATGAAATGATAACATTGATTCATAAATGCCAGGATTACGATAATGTATTTAGTGTGTAGTATATACGAGCATACGAAAGAGAAAATGTAAGCGGGAACTTATGTCGAACTAGTTAACTGGGTTAGCATTAACTAGGATGGTTTAGCGGTACGTTAGGCGTGCACGTTAGTTGAGAGGTGAGAATTCTCAAGTGAGTGTTGAAATACTAACATGTATGTGATATCAATTGGTAAGCATTTTAAATACTTGCTAAACTATTTTTAAAGTTATTTTACACTCGGGCTCTGACCCGTTTCCTGTCATTTTTCCTTTCTCTTATATATATATATATATATATATATATATCAGAGGTGCCCAGCCACAAGGGCGTCATGTGTAGTTCATTGGCTAGTGGACGTGCTGCAGCTTGTGTGGGAGTTGTAGGTCCTTGCAGTAGACGATTCCTTCTTTGACTTATTAGCTTTCTATTTAGTCCTTTTAGTTAGTGCACGTGTCGTCCCTTTCCAGACTTATCTAGTTTAGAGAGATTTGTACTCTTTTGTTGATTCAATATTCAATTTTTATTTGGGATTGTTTTATCTATTACGTTGACCTTAGATGTGGATACTTATTTGGATTGTTTAATCTAGATTGGATATTTATTTTGGATGGTTTGGTTTAGTATTATCAATTGTATTCATGAAAATGGTTTCATATATTAAATTATAACAATAGGACTCAATCTCTAAAACGAAATGTTTTAACACTTAGCTTAATTATTTATTAGGTGATTAATAAGGAAGAATTGCTTTTCGGCAGTGATGCTAAGAATGAACCACCCGAACACTTTGACTTAATTTAATAAAGGACTAATCACCCGATATTTAATTAGGCGGGGTGTCACAATATTCTACATTTAATCAGGTACATAGAGTCTTAGTGTTTCACATCATTTGGACAAAACCTATTGGTTTATGACTTATATTCCAAACCACGCATAAAACACATGGCACTCTAGAAGTACTTAAAATTTTAAATGTCCCAAAAAATCATGGCATATCTTTTTTCATGCTAACGAGTCATGTTGACTAAATATATTAATTAAACTTAAATTATAACCAATCAAAATTTGATGTTTTATAATAATATTAGTGAAAATGGCTAATTATATAAGATGGTTCTTCTCTTGATTTTTACAGATTTAAGAAGGGAATATACCATTATCAATATTTTTAAAAACTCAGAATTGATTATATATATTTTAAGATATTTTCTAAGAAATAGTACTACTCATCTCCTAATCAAAATTCAAAGTTCATCTCAAAATCAAAAAGTGTTGGTGTGGTTATATTTTCATTGAGATAAGCAAACGATAAATGTATAAAGCAAGATTCTAAAAAATGCGGGGGGTGATCGAGATGTGGAGATCAAGCCTTAAGTTTTAAAAGCCTAGATGGGCCTTAGACTTAAAAAGGCGTGAAAAAGTGTTTAGACATTTTTTAATATATTTTAAGATTTTTAACTATAACAAGGCTATTAAAAATACAAAAATGGTATATACATTAAAATATGTTTGAATATATGCAAACTAAAATACAATTTTTTTAAAATACTAAGAAAAAAATAAAAATAAGAAAAAGAAAAAGGAAAAATGCATTTTTTTTTAACAAGAGGCAAAGAGGTTTGGGATAACATTTGTTTTTGATTGTTTTGAAAGAGATATTGGTCCATTTTTTAAAAAAGTCTTTAAAAGGCGATATCGTTTCACTAAAGCCACTACACCAAAATACTAATTTTGTGACTACCTTCTTGTAACTTCTAATGGGGGTGACAAACATTATCACTGCCATTAGGAGTCACAAAATTATTTGTAACTTCCATTAGGAGTCATAAAATATTTGGGTAATGAAAAATTGGAGTCAATTGGTTTGTCACTACTAATGACAGTCACAAATCTTACCATATAATTAATTTGTGACTGCTATAAGGAGTCATAAGTTTATTACTGCCACAAGGAGTCATAAATTTATCACTAGAATTAAGTTATGACTCTTATGAGTAGTGATAAAATTGTAACTACTATGAGGAGTCATAAATCTTAGATTTGTGATCGCTATTAGCGGTCACAAATTTGTGACTGCTCGTAGCCGTCATAAATTTTGGCTTACAACTTAATATGTGACCGCTCTGAGTGGTCACAAGTTTATGACTGCTCATAGTGGTCACAAATTTGTGTGTAAGAGTTAATTTATGACTGCTATTAGGGGTCACCAAATTTTGATCGATGTTTAATTTCCCTCTTCTCTCTCCTACTTGCTCTTCAATCTCCCGCTCCCTCCTCCATCCCTTTTCAATCTCCCGCTCCCTTTCTCATAAAAGTTTGGCTTACACTAACACTGGAATATTAGGGTTTTGGTAGAGAGAAAATAATGGGAAGAGCCGTAGTGGAGAAGACAGAATAAGAGCTCCACAAATAGATTGAGGAGCTTCATCGCCAACAAAGGGAGGTCCTCTCTCTCTAATTCCTCTAGTGGCTCAGTCGCCAAAGTTATCCGCCTAACTTGTAACCATAAGTGCACATTCTCATGCATTTGTTCTTTATAAATTACATTGCTTTTGGCCTTTGAATTGACTCTAGAATATTAGGGCTTTCGTACACCATTTTGTTATTATTTATATATTTTTTAAATTGTACTTGCTTGTTGCAGTAACTATGATTTTAACATCTGTGTAGTTCTCATATATTCTAAACTACTTTATCAATCAATTTTAATCAAATTCTCTGTTATAAACTGCTGCACATGTATATAAAATTATGGAGTATTTTGACTTTACCCAATCATTTTGACATTTAGTGACACTTCTTTTTTTGTTGCTAAATGTCAAAATGGGGTGAAGTCTAAAGAAAAATAGAATCTCTCTCAATTTGTCAGACATGAAATTTTTTTAGTATGCTTTGTGTTCAAACTTCGAATCATACGCATTTGATTTTAATTTTCCAGTCATGAGATCCTTCCTCGTTGAATAAATTTGTTCATTTGTTATTTTAAACTTTTTTGTTCTACCCGGATTATATTAACATTTGTATTCCTAGCATACTCACAGATTATATATCGTTGTTTCTGGTGCTAGATCATTTTTTTCTGGTGTTAGATCATTTGTTTTATCCATACAGATTACAGAGCGTCTTTGTGACCCTAGGGGTCTCCGTTATGGAGGTTTATCAGGATCTCCCCCTCGGAATTTCCCCGCCAACGGTTGCCGCCAGCGTGTCTTTGTTAGACCTGTAATTTCTCTCACCCCCTCTCTCTATATATATATTTTGTTATTGATATATTGGTTATAGGCAGAAAACCCTAATTACTTTTTGCTAAACCGTAATTCTATATCTAATTTTGATTTTGGTGGTGAAGGTTGAGGTTGTTGCGGTTGCAATCCCTCCATAAATTGCACATCTTTTTCTCAAAACCCTACTAGTTGTGTGAAATAGTATATTGAGCAATCCTATGCCAAGAACTTGACAAAACTCATGTGTTAATATTCAATTAACTTCGTCTGTATTAAGTTGATATGTGAAACAAACCCAATTACTTTGTCATAATAATAGATTTATGAATCCATAGCTAGTTGATACAATTTCTAGGTTTGGCTCATCTCATGGAAGGTAACTGTCAGCAATGACACCTTTGAGATGCTCTGATACGCAGGTTTGGGGAAAAATTAATCGAGTCCACGTTGTCGACTATGCTCTGATACACATACGTTAGCCTCTCCACTTTTGACATGGACGATCACTGTAATTCCCACTTTTAATTCCAATTATGTTTTCTATTTCTATAATTTTCATCGCTAATTATGATTCGAATATTAAATACATTTTGTATCCTATTAACGCAACACTGAAAGAGGCTCTCTTCAAAGTGTTTTCTTTATGTGGCCTCGTACTTGCTTCAATAGGCTAATGCTGGCTTCACCACTTTTGATATCTCTCATTTATCTCCAAGGCTTTCTTCATCGTCTCTCCAAGCTATCTCCAAGGATCGGTAAGATCTCATGACTGTTTAGCCTTTGATTTTGTATAAACTCGATTAGTTCAACCACTAATTCCGTATATGTTTAGCTCACTAATATCTCTTAACTATTATACCATATTTAGTATTTCTTTAGCCTTTGATTTTGTATCTGTTTAACTTTTGATTTTGTATCATATTGATTATTTGTTTTCTTCATTTGGTTAAAATATAACTGATTTGATCACCACATGTTTGACTATTTGACTACGTGATTATAGACCATAAAGTGTTACGATCACCACCCCTATTTAAATTTTAAGGGTTAACTATTTTTATGATATAGTTTAAACCATGTGGGTGGGTGTATCAGAACATGGTTTCTATTAGTTATTCTACTATGTGTTTTGTTTACTTGTAAAACCTTTTTTTTACAAAGATAAGGCCATGTATTACATAGGAGAATTTATTAGAGGTCAGTGGCTTGTCACGGGTAATATATCAATGAAAAAATCAAGGACAGAAACTCTCACCAATAAATTTATGTTTGAATAAAGGAAACTACCACTCAAGTTACCGTATTGCTCTAAACAATTTACGGATATTTGGAACACTAACAGAAAACAATGTAGCATGCAATTGTTTCAGTTATAAGCTAAGTATGTAGTTTGCATTCACTATGGCATTTTTGTTGATGCAAAATATAGGAGCTTCAACTCTCTTTTAATGAGGATTTTCCAATTGTAGGCTCATAAGTATGTTTGGGAAACCATTTAATCTTTTTTAGTATGTTATTTGCATATTTTGTAAGAATTTATAATGAATGTTGTGAATAGTATTGTGTATCATGTTGCATGTACATTATAACTTTGTTTTATGCCATTCCTGTTTGTTGTACTCTTATATGTCAGCAAAGCTTCTTTTACCCAATTATACTGAGACAATATTATGCATTTTCTTAGTGATGCGGTGGTACCCTTTTTGAACTCTTTCATATTATCAGACCGACCATGTTCTTGGTGTTCCCATTCCTTCTCAATCCCTTATTGGTATGCCTATACTCCTCCCTTCTGGGAAAGTAACTGCTCTGCATCCATTTTTTATGCATCAACAAGGAGTACTTAATCTGTGCCTTTACATGTATCTCAATCTCATGTTGTCCATTTTCACTCAGTCCCTGCAATATATCCACTTCAACACTGGCATTGTCATCAGGTACCCATAAAATAAAGTTGATTGATGGTACTTGATGTTAATAGCTTTTATGATTTTTTTTATTTGACTATTCTCTTCTCATTCTTAATCCAATCCTAGAGGGTTCACAGATGCAAAATCATAACCAATATCCTTCGTCCCAAAATGAACATAACCTTTTGAGATGAGATACTAATTATGTTGTTTAATGTTTATTTATTTTTTATGGGTATTGTTGTAGCCATTGTTGCTTTGAAGAATGAGATGATGGAGTGTAGGAAATTAAATGTTAAACCTGTATTTGAAGAGTTTATACCATTAAATAAGAGTTGTGATGCGGTTAAAAAATATGAGGTTAAGAAGGAAAAGGATAGTAAAGACAAGATGAATTGGATGAGCTCTGTTCAGCTTTGGAATAGTGTTGATCATCCAAAACAAAAAGTATAATATAATTCATTAGATTGGGTTGATAATTTCATTTTTAGTCGTGTATTTGTAATATATTTATTTTGGTGGTGTAGGGAGCTGAGGATGAAAATCACCCAAGGGCATTTGTACCATTTAAGGGTTATTCTTCATTTCCTGTGGTGGATAAGAAGGAATTAGCAATTGATGGACTTTCCCTTGTTACTCCTGGAATTGAAAGTTGTAGGGAATAATTGGGGTGTAGTGGTTTGACTTATTTTAAGGCTAGTAGTAGTATTAGTAGTAGAGCAATGATGGTCAATCCAATTTACAAATTGGATCGCAGACACCTAATCAGCAGATTTTGAGGAAATAAAGACGATGTTGGTCCCCCGAGTTGCGTAGACGCTTCGTGAGTGCCATGCAATAACTTGGAGGTTTACAAGGTTAGAAAATGGAATGAAATTGAGTGATAAGGTTCAAATGAAAAATGAGTTTTGGGTGAATTTTGTGGTTTGTTTGATTGACTTGAACATTGTGGATAAGGAGTCTACATCATATAGTAAAAGTGAATTTTTTTTTCTTTAGCTCTTCAGTTTAGAATTATCTTTAGAATCTTAGATGTCGAAAGTGGATTCCCTTTTAATCTGTGGTTATTGGTGGTGCAATTTTGATTGTCTAATGTTCTACTAAAGATTAGGTAGTCCATGCCAAAAAAATTATAAACTTAATCAATTTATTCTTCTTTTGTGTATATACCGTGTCCATATTATGCAATCATATGTACAAGAAAATCAGTTAGAGACATGGCACGAGAGGGGGTAAAGAGTCTTTTTTAGACCATCAGAATTTTATGCATATTTTCACTCTTACATACACATTCTTTTCATACCAAAATTATTGACCCTCTTCTAGCATGGTGATGCTTACTATTACCCTTAAATTTCATTGGTTGAAGTCTTCATGACTCAGCACTGAGTCCCTTATTTTCAGTGAGTCATTAATAATCCAACCACCATATAAAGGTCATATTTTCCATCACTAATGAGTGTAATATATACATTTAATGTTTTAGTATTGATTTGGAATTTACTATTGATTAGGACGAGACAGGAGTTTAACAGAACCTCCTACAGGAGATTGCACAAAGAGTGGGGGCCCCACTACCATAATAAACGACTTACAGGTCAAGCCATGGCCACCAACCTGTCTTTACCGGGACAGTAGAATTGGTTGTAATCACGTTCACTGGGGAACCTACCAAGAACAAAAAGCAGGCTGAGAAGAATGCGTCCATGGCAGCTTGGTCATCTCTTAAACAATGTGAGTTACTCTAATTTACTTCTTTAGACAAGTTGATCATGCTTCAGTTTGAGTACAGTCTCTTAACTTTTTACGTCTTTTAACCAATGCCTGAATTTACTGGGGAATGTCGAGTTTTGGGTGTATTATACTATCCTCATGTGTGTTTTAGGAAATTACAGTAAACTACTTTCTCATTTGGGGTTGGGAATAATGATCTCCCTACATTTGAATTTGCAAGTGTGACCTCCCTTGTATTGTGAAACTTTCGTTGTTAGGTAACTTAGGATGTTTTAATTTCCCTGTATGTACTTATTTCTCTGTTACAATTGTTTTATATTAATGTTTTTCTTTTTGACCCATAATTTTGCTTGATCCGGGTGATGAATTTCACTACATATGCCTTTAATATTGACAAACAACTGGATAGTCTTTTATAGCTGACAACTTTAGTTCTTGTACTTGTTAAATTTGTTTTTAACCCAATTATTTATGATCTTAAGGCACTGCATCTATTACACTTCGCTTCCGAAATTCATACTAACAAGGTGATATTCCTTAGTTTGGCAAATGTGATGTATTAAAAGTATATTCTTTGATTATTTTGAAATGTTTTGTAGCTTTTATAAGTTTTCATATTTTGCCTTTTTTTTTACGTGTTAATTTATATGGGTTCGTAAATTGATATTTCTACTTTTGTCATATACTTAGTTTATTAACTTAATATGTTCAGCTAATTAAGTTTTCTAAGAATAGTTGGCCTCAATTTCAACGTATGGTCTGATGAAAGCATGAATTACTTGCATGTGCAATATAAAATGCTATGTATTTAATAAAAGGATTAATGCACAAAAACGATATTAATCATATCTTTTTGTGATAAAAAAATAATAATTACTGATAAATGATATATTTTATTGTTTGCAGGTATACACATGGCATACTCGACGTACGTAGTGTTCAAAGGTCTAGGTGTTTACACTTCGTGACAAGCAATGCAAGCGCAAGTCAATAGATACCGAGAGCCCGCATATACAAAATTTGAGTCCATTGAACTTGATTAGCAGGCGTATGTATTCCGAGTACACGAGGGAGGATGTCACTGCCTCAATACACCCCACATTTGATGTCATCGAAGTGTTGTGTCGTTTTTTTAGTTTATTTTTTTATACTATATTCATTTTGTACTTAGCACCCAAGAATGGTTTGTTTGATTTTAAATTAAGTTTAAAAAAGTTTTATGTGTACCGGATATTTGGAATGTCGAAAATATAAATGAAATGTTGTTGAATTTTTTTAGACTTGTTACATGTTCATGATATTTCATCTACTTATTTATTTTAGTTTATTTTTTTATTCTACTCTCATCATTTTGTGAAAATATAAAGATATTTGTAACATTTCTTTTTACATTTAACAAATTCAACCTTTATAACTGCTAATAGCAGTCATAAATTCGTAAATATTGACAACAGTTACAAATTTGTAACTGCTAACAGGAGTCACAAATTCGTAACTACTGACAGCAGTTATAAGTATTAGATTTGTAACTGCTGGTAGCAGTTACAAATGTTAGATTCGTAACTGCTGATAGCAGTTACAAATAGCAGTTACAAATGGGGTCACCAGTCATAAACCCCATAGGGGTTATAAAAATTTGTGACTGCTATTAGGAGTTACAATTTTTTTTTGTTACTCCCTAAATTATGACGGTAAATAGCAGTTATAAAGGTTATTTGTGAGTGCTAACAACACTCATAAATCTCCCATTTTGGTGTAGTGAGCATTTTTATTTTTTTTTAAAAAGTGTGCCTTAAGACTTTTACCAAGAATAGGGCGTGAAAATCTTAAGGCGGTGCATTTCTCCCAACCCTCAAGCCTAGACACGCTTAATCGAACTCTAGGCGCGCGTTTTAGAACACTCGTATAAAGTAATGTCACGTATTTTTTTATAAACTTTTTTGATAAACACATCTTTAAATAAGTAGCGTTACACTTTATCGGGTGAAGTTACCCCCCCCCCCCCCCCCCCTGGAATAGGGTCTCCATCAAACCAGAGTGTCACAACTTAGAAAATTAATATTCTATTCTCTTTGTCTCAAATTAAAAGTTCATCTATATTTTTTTACATGGATTAAGACTTTATTTGATTAATTGATAAAATCAATACTTAATTATTTTAGTGAATTTCGGTTCGTTAATTTTTTTTTTTAAAGTTGACTCTAAATTTGAAACAATTAAAAAAGATAGTGAACTATTAAGTCGACTCGAAGTGAGTATATTTTATAATATTTATGTAAGTTTTAATATTGAGCATTGATTATATAAAATTAATAGGTTGTTAAGAAAAAATTAAATTTTATATGTACCTCTTATCTTAAGATGGAGTGAGTGTTAAAAAAGAAAAAAGAATCATCATTAGATATAACTCGTGGGATTTTCCTACAATACATTCATGCAAATAATAGATGTTGAACCCACTCACTTGGGGGCCACTTGCACCCTGATCACTAAAGCATGTCGTTCTAACATGCTAGGCAGGCTCTCATGCACACCAAGTTTACACACTGAATTTTAAAATAGTAAAAGAAAATTGAGTTGAATTTTTTTATATGGTATTTAAACATTTCAAGGGGCCCATATAAAAAAATAACTAAAAATAATTTTTTTTGCTATATTTAAAAAGTCTGTCATACTTTTGCACATTTTAAAGCACTTTAAAAGCTGTGAAAGTGTGACCAATTTTTAAAAAATAGCAAAAAAATTATTTTGAACTGATTTTTTTATATATGTCCATTGAAATGTTTAAATCCCATATAAAAAAATTTAATTCAATTTTTTTTTACTATTTTAAAAAAATAGTTAAAAAAATTAGTGTGCAAATTTGGTGTGCATGAGAGCCTCCCCCCTCTCTTTATATATTTATATATATATATATATATATATATATTCATGCCATTATACATAATTAAACATATCGGAAAAGTATACTAATTTTAAAAAATACTAAAAAACTAAAATTTTCAACCAAATTTTATGGAGATGATATAGACATCAAAATGATAATTTTATGAAAAAAATTCAATCTGGAAAAGTGGGTGAGATGATATTCAAATATTTATATGGTAAAAAGTGCACATATGCACCCAATTCACATTTCACCCACTTCCAGACCGACTCTTTCATTTAATTTTTTTGAAGATGATCTTTTAACTATGAAGATCATATCTACCAAATTTTGTTAAAAAAAATATTCTTTTGAGTATTTTATAAAATTGCTATCTTTAATGGAGTGTATAGTGTATTATAAGAAATCTGGAAGTGTGCTTTGAGCTCTTGATGAATGTAGTTTTAGATATTAAAAATGATATCTTATGAGCCTTAGAGAATAAATATCAAGATATTGTAAATAAAATAAATCTTACCATGCGACTTGTAGGACGAATAAAAAAAATGGATGTGATCCTTTTTGTAAGATAAATTATCTTAGTTTTGTAACAAGCATGAGATATTCATCTAAAATATGAGAGACTTGTATTTAGTCTGTATTTGAATAATCATTACACCCAAAAGTTTACTTCACAATACCATAGTAAAAATTAAGTTGGAACTTGCTAAGGGCACCCACATATACTATATAAGAATTTTTTTTAAACATTGAAATGGGCACCACCATAATTTTTTCCACCCCCTCGCACACCGAACACCCATCTCTTTTAAACCCTTCATCTCCCTCCCAACTACACACATTCATTTTCGTCACCCTAATACACCACCACCAAAAATGCCTCAAACCTTCAAAATAACTTATTTTTTATCATTGTGTGTTGTTGTTACATTGATATTACATAATTGTCGAATCATTTTGGAGCATTTCAATCATTATAAATCATGAAAAGTGGACAACATAATGCAGATGGTTATGGGCCTTCAAACTCCACTGAAAAAAGTCCAAACAATCCCCGAGATGTATTATTCTTTGTTTGAAAAGTATTTTGTGGATTTTTTAAGGTGTGAAATGCTTGAAAATGAGTTAATGGTGTTTACAAAGTTTTGGGATTGGGATATCGACAACGATGATGGTTTTCGGTATAAAAACCTCAAAACAAACATGTATTTTTTTATTTAAAAGTTATGATTTGGTATAAACATGAAGATTTCGTTCTTTCTATTCCGGGATCATAATGCCGAACCATAATGTATACAACGTAAATATTAATTAACCCGATTCGGTTATTTATTCAATTATTTCAGAGTTATATTTGTAATTTTATTTTATTAGTATCATTTTATTCATTGTTGTGGATAGATTTATTTTTATTATTGATTCTTAGAATGATATAAAAAAAAATTATCTCCCCTATCCCCGACGTATAAAACTAGCTACTCTATACATGGAAAATAGGGAGTGTTACAAAAATGTCTTCCGTCGATAGTGATTGTAGACTGTACATATAAGACGAACCTTTACAAGATGCATTTGTTTAAGATGGTTGGGATAACCCCTTGCGGTTTCTCATTCATCATTTAATTTTATTTTTTTGTACAAGAGAAGGAAGATAACTATTGATGGGATTTTGGAAGATTTTATTTAATCCATTTTTGATACCTATCATTTTTGTTACCGATCATGAATATGCGCATGCATGAATTCATCAAGGATGGTATTCTTACCTACATCTCGCCGAATGATATATCAAAACTGTTAGTCTCAAGATGCCACTGTCCAAAAAATGTCAAAATCAAGGTGTAATCTATATAATTATGGCTTTTCAATCCTTTTTCGTACTCTTTTACAAAGACTCCTTATTGACCACTAATTAATTTTATCCCAATATTTCATGGACAATAAGGGCTCCTGTTCAGCCTATATTGAAAATATTAACTTTAGTTACCATAAATAACTACTTTTGGCTCTAAATGTATGAATACGGTCAAGTGTTTTTACCATTGAACCAGTCCATATCGCATGTGCGATATAGTTGTGGGGGGAGTCCTCACCAAAGGTTGATTAACTGAGTTGATCATATAATTAGAAACTAAAGAAGGAAGATGAAGACCCCTCAAAGGACTTCCCATGAAGACCCTCCACAGACACTCCTCGAATAACTCCTTTCTAAGATCAAAGTTATTTGAATGATAATATTTTGTAATATGAAGCGGAATGTATTTGATCTTGTACTCTACTTATTGAACAAGCGTACTTTGTAATATGGGTGAGGTTGTTCGGTACCCTTGAGGTACCATGCCTAGCAGGGCATGGAGAGCTCACATGCTCTATCGAATGACCTCCTCTTGGGAACCTTGCAGGGACATGGTTTGGAGGATTGGGAGAAAGGCAACATTGGGAAAATAATAACCAGCCCTCTAGGCACACTTAGACAAAACTTCATTCAGTATAAATGGTTGCTCGAGCTTCCTCTAGTCTAGCTACCATGACTTCAACCTATTTCGAAGGAACCTCCTCAAGGAACCCCAATCTTGTATCTTTTGCCTAAAGTTAGTTCTTAACCAACAAACAACATACTGAATGCTCGGGCTACCTTCTAGTCGAGAAAACTTAAAACCATACACCATCCATTTTATTGATGCGATCATACATCTATTAGGGTCACTGTTCACCTACTTTATGACATCATAACGTCCGGTATTTAGGAGGTCGAAGTTACCACACTCAAGTGAGTTTATCCTAAGGATGGCAGACCTAGTCGATCGAATCTGATTTCATAGCCGTTATAAGGTAAGCCTTTGAGTTGCCAGGTCACATCCTCATTGATACTACCATGCATCTAACTGGTTGGTAAGTTTCATGCCAAAATTTAATATCCCATGCAATTAATGCTATATCATTGACATTAATGCTATGGTACTTTAACATTTAATGCCAGTCAATCACATTTAATGCCAACAAGGTTACTCGAATAACCTTGCCTCAATATAGATTGACCAACCAAATAGTTTACGAGGACAACAATCTTAACCTAGAATTGTTGTTGAACACGAGAGCTTATATGAGAACATTGCTTGTCTAAACATTCTCCCTATACTCATTAATACCCTAATTATTGAGCACTAATCGAGCTTAAAGTTCCTGCCTTGCCTTTATTGTGACAAGAGTGCGTTCTCTTTCTCCTTCCGACCAAGTCACTTGTTGGTCCCATTTATTTATTGTATTCGCAGTGCATTTATGGTGTAAAGATATCGTTTAACACTAGCTTGAGTGATTGAATGTTATTATCTCTCTTACCCTTATTCACTGTAATTATTAATACTGTCGTGAACATTAATCTCGATTTTGATAAGGGGTTATGCCTCACTTGATACTAACTGTATTCCAAGAACCCACATCTTACATTTAGTGACTTTGCTGGGGAGGTATTCTCTTTTGAAAAGATGATAGGGGATAATACTGCCAAGACTATTGATTTCGATGCCATGCAACATGAAGAGGAGGTAGACCTCACTGTATGGCCTGAAGGAGTAAGAGTAACACGAGCGGAGCCCAGCCCATCTGCTACTGGTATGACGGAGACGGTATGTGTGAAAGAGAGAATAGGATCAACGCAAATGATGGAGCTCATGGGGTTGTCGGCGGTGTTCATTAAAACCCCAGCGGCCCAGGAAATGTTGGGAATCACTGGAGGAGCAAAATCTTTCATGACACCACCGCACAGGAATATCATCTCCCTCTGTTAGGGGGGGGTGCCACAACAGCCTTTAGTAACGTTCCTCCCACTACTACACCTACTTTCAGTAATGTTCCTCCTACTACTCCACCTCCTATTATCCCACCTGTAACAACATGGCCAGCGACGTAAGGCCAGGGGATGGCTTCGATGGCACACACAATGAATGGTGGTGTGGGGAAGAGTGCACCAACTGCGTTGACAACGCCAACTATGGTGATAACACCGCCAATCATTTCTCCACCATCAAGCATGGAGTAAAAGAATGAGGCGCTATTAAAGTTCATAGCAGTGTCCAAGGCTGGAGGGGATAGTTACTCAATTTACGATGACTTTCACACTCTGTACCTATAGGAATATAATAATGAATCTTACCTAGTATATTATATTCCACCCATCTTCAAAAAGTACATAGGAAGGGGTACAAACCCTAAGGAACATGTGAAAAGTTTTATTGAGAGCCTTCGGGCCCACTGTAACAACAAAAAGCTGAGACTGAGGGAGTTTTCAAAATTCCTGATAGAAAAGGCCTACATGTGGTACTCCCACTTGGCCCCAGGTAGCGTAGCCTCCTGGGAAGAATTTCATGTTTTGTTTATACAAAAGTTATTTTTGGCTGAGGACGAGAAACAAAAGTCAGGAGAAGATGTTGTTACCTACATTAGGAGGTTCAGCGAGCGCTCTCTAGATGTGAGAGAGGAAACGCGAGAAGATAAGCTCTTGCAAGTATGTGCAAAGGGACTGATGGCATAAAATTTATAGACCGATCACAACGTAACTTTCTCGAGAGGATAGAGAGAAGACAAATTATTGTGCACTTCACAATAGAGTGAACCACCCGACTAAGGTGTGTTTTTAACTCAGGCAATTGATTTATTGTCATATGAATAAAGGAGATATCGAATTGCCTCAAGGCAATGTGAATGGCAATCCTTTACCAGCTGATGGGGCCCACGTGGTTAGTGCTTTTGATGTAAAAGTTGAGCAATTACTAAGGGAATAGTGGCTCTACGAGAAAGACTTTGAGGAATCTTTGGAATAATGCACCTTTGAGCTGGCTCAGCTGCAATTAGAGGATAAGGCAGATGAAAAAGATGAATATGAAAATGAAGATGACCCCATCGAGAGTTTGAGCAGGTAGATGGGAGCATGTTCTCTAGAAGAAGTAAACACACTGATAACCTACAATGAGGCTACCTACAGAGATGTGGATTAAGTTTACAAATTCGAAGAGGAACTAACGGACCCTTGGGTTGAATGCGTAGTAGTTGCACGCTTGTGAAAGTTCAGTTAATTCTTTAACCAGGTTGGGCTCCCTGAGCACTCCTGGCTAGAGGTCACACCAGCCATCTTGTAGATTGCTAAGAATATCATGGCGCCACACCTGAAATGGAAGGGGACCATGGCTAAGATTATTAGAATATACCTCTTTAAAGTTATGTTTTCAGAGGCAGACAGATTGGCTTGGTATCCCCACAATAGGCCTCTTTATGTTACGACCTCTGTGAATGATTGTGTTTTCTCTCGTGTGTTGTTGGATGGAGAGGCATCCATTAATATAATGCCCATTGGATCTTTTTATGATACTGGCCTTTTTAAAAAGAGGATAGTACCACACTTGTTGGAAATCTTGGGGTATGACAATCAGTCGTCTAAATATGTGGGATATGTTAGCGTGGCCATTACAATGGGGAATATCACTTCCCACATTAAATTCCACATTATGGACTGTGAGCAATCATACCAGATGCTAGTCGGAAGGGTGTGGATGCACAACCACGAGCTGGTGCCCTGTACTTACTATTAATGTGCCAAGGAAAACATAAAGGGAAATGAGGTGGTGATTCGAGTATCTAAGAAGCCTTTCGCAAAAGAAGAAGCGCACTTGGTAGATGTTGTCTTTTACACTAAGTTGTTCGAGGAGGACACGGTGGTAACAAAGTATACTGGAGGAATAAGGATTCCAATCACTCGAGAGACAGTGCGTGCACTTGCTCGACCAGTGGTGAACTATGAAGAAGAGAATGATCAGGAGCCAGTAAGGCCCCCAGTTTTTCAAGGAAGCTACGTGATCGAATGATGCAACGCATTAATCCAATTAAACACCAGGTCTAGACCCAGAGTGTTCTCAGCAGGCACCCTATTAGAGAGTTAGAAGAAAATTATCAGAAGAGGCTTCATATGGAGGAAAGTTCTCGACAGTGCAAGAGCGTGGTTTTACCTAACGGTATAATTATCTACAAGTTATGAAGGTGTGAGAGGGAAGTTAAAGGTCTGTACGATGAGGCTGACATGATTTATGAATGTTTCTTGGTAGACAACCAAGGGAAATGCTTGGTGATTGACAACTTGAGCTTTTAAGAGTTTACTAAATAAATAGAGGAGGATCCAGAGTGCATGAAGGACAGACCCAGGCTGCAAATTCAAGAGTTGGAAAATATACACTTGGCTAAGAAGGGTGATAACCATAGCCCTATCTTTATCTCGAAGGACCTGAAAGGGTCACCTCGAGAGGATTTGATCAAGATGATTAAGGATTTAAAAGATGTCTTCGGGTGGAAGTATATCGAGATGCTTGGACTTGACAATGAGGTAAGCTGCCACAAGTTAAACGTTTTATCGTTGGCCATCCTAGTGGAGTAGGCTACCCGAACGTATAAGGAAGAGTTATATATGAATATCAAAAAAGAAGTTCAAAGGATACTTACAACTGGCTTCAATGTCCCTATCCAACACCTAATTTTGTTATCTATCATTGTGCCTGTGGGAAAGAAAGACAAGAGACAAATTCGATTCTGCGTAGATTTAAGAGACCTAAATCGAGCATGATCGAAAGATGAGTTCCCATTGCCTTCCATAGATAGCTTGATCGATGAAACTACGGGGCACGAGATATACAACTTCATGGATGTTATGTGGGATATAACCAGATTAAGATGGACCCAGCTGATGCTGAGAAGACTATTTTTCGAATGTCTTTGGGCAACTTCATGTACACGGTTATGCCTTTTGGTTTGAAGAACGTAGGGGCCACCTATCAGAGGACTGTGATGGCTATTTTCTATGAACTCTTTCATAAGATCGTGGAATTTTACGTCGATGACCTAGTAATCAAGTCCCAAAAGGAGAATTCTCACTTAGATGATTTGAGGAAGGTGTTCACCTGATACAAAAGGCATAAGCTGAAAATGAACTCTCTCAAATGTGCATTCGGGGTGACAAGTGGGAAGTTCCTCAGGTTTGTGTTGAATTGTCAAGGCTTTCAGATGGACTTGGATAAAGAAACGTGCCATTCTTGATATGCCAAGGCCAAAATGAGCGAGAGAATTGAAGAGCTCTTGGGTAAAGTCTCCTACTTGAGGAGGTTCATGCCAGGGTTGACCAATATAACATTTTCGCTAATGGAGCTACTGAGAAAAGGCTCCAAGTTCACACATGAACAGATGCATCAGGACGCCATGGATAAGCTTTAAACACTCCTCACATCACCTCAGATGATGATCATGCCGAAGGTAGGTATGCCTTTATGTCTATATCTCACATCAACCGAACGATCTATTGGATCATTATTGGCCCAAGAGATGGATGGTATAGAGAAATCTATTTATTACTTGGGTAGGATTATACATGGTCCAGAGGATAGATACACTAGAATCTAGAGGCACTATTTATCCCTTGTATCTGTAGCACAAAAACTTAGGCATTACTTACTGTCATTCACAATCCACATTGTAACTAGATGTGATCCTATAAAGTTTTTTCGTGCTAGAACTGTGCTAATAGACAGGGCAGCCTGATGGTTCTTAATCCTATCAGAGTACGATCTTAAATGCATAGTTCCTTGAGCTATCAAGCGCCAATATTATGAAGACCTCACATCCATCTTTCCCTATGGGACGTTCGAGCCACTTGTAGAGGAGCTTCTGGGGGATGATCTTTAAGCTAATTTTGTAGCAGCCAGCTAAGACAAATGGAGCATGGAATTTAATGGCTCTTCGATCGAAAACAAAGGAGGAGCAGACGTCATTTTGAGAAAGGATAGGGAAGAAATTTGACTGTCCTTCAAATTGGGTTTTAAGTGTTCGAATAATGAAGCCGAATACAAAGCACTAGTGTTGGACTACTCGAAGCCCTTAGAAGGGTCATCCAGGTGCTCACGATGATAGGGAACTCCAACTTGGTGGTTAAATAGGTGAGAGTGAGTTTTCTTTGAATCACATGAGCTTGGCACCTTGTCGAACGATTGTACAAAGGTTGATCGGCAATTCGAGGTGGTGAAGATCAAAAGACACCCTCGAATGATGAATTGGCATGCTGACACCTATGCTACTATCGCTTAAAAAATTATTTTTGATGGAGAGTCAATAATAGTTCGAATCACCATGAGGACAACTCCCTCGACCATACTGGAGATGCTTCCCACAGATGATACCAATGATTGGAGGGGCAAAATAAGGAGGTAGTTGGAGACGGGTGAAGGCTCACTGAGTTTGGTTGACCTCGCGCAGTATTTCATTGTTAAGGGTAACTTATATTACCAAAATAAAGGAGGTTGGATATCCAGATGTGTGGACCCCGAGGAAGCCAAGAGAAAATTAATCAAAGTATATAGAAAAAGCTGTGAAACCACTGAGGTTCCCTTGTACAGAAGGGTCTAATGAGAAGGTTACTTTTGGCCTTCGATGAGGCACGATGACACGATGGTACAAAGGGACAATGGGAAATGTTAGTTGTTTTATCAGGTGGTAGAGTGCAACTCCATCGATCAACCTAAAGATAGGAGGCAACCATACTTGGGCATGTTAGTGCACGGAGTAATGCTAGTAGACAAGGATGATGCTACAAGACTAAAGACGAGAGCACCCAGATATTATGTCCATGAAGGGAAATTCTATCGACGAGGTTATCATAATAGGACTTTGAGGTGCATTAGGGGGAAGAAGCCTAAAAAGTGTTAAAGCAGGACCACGAGCCGGGACACATCGAATGAGCCAAAATTTATGATCAACTTATGACTTTGGAGTATTACTGGCCTACAATGGAAAAAGACTCGGTGGAGTTTATACGCAAACAAAAGTCTTATCAGTTGTATGAAAACATGATCCATGATCTTACGATGGACCTGCATTCTCTCTCTACGCATTTCCCATTCCACACATGGGCATTCAATTTAGTAGGGGCAATAAATCCCTCCTCATGAGGAAAGGCTTGGATACTTGTCACCACCGAATGTTTTATCAAATGGGCAAAAGCCATACCACTAAAGAGAGCCACAATGGGGGTAATTGCTCGATTCATAAAGGAGTAAATCATTTGTCATTTTGGTATCTCGAAGGTATTCCTTTTAGAAAATGGCACTTCTTTTATAAATAATGAAGTAAGTCTACTCACAGATAAATACTCCATCATCCACCACAAGTCAATGGTAGCATACCCGAAGTGCAACAGGCAGGTAGAAGCTACCAATAAGACTTTAGTAAACATCATAGCCAAAATGTTAGAAGATTCCGAGCACATGGGGCGATAATATACCCAACGTTTAATGGGCCTATCGAATGACAAAGAGAAAACCCATAAGGTATACCCCATTTTCCTTAGTCTTTGTTGTAGAAGTTATTTTGCTAGTAGAACTCGAGGTACCTTTTACTCGATATAACTTACAAAGTGCCAGGCTTCCCTATAGACGACATGTACAATTATAAGCACTAGAGGAGCATAGAGACAATGCTATGAGGCACTTCAAATGTATAGAAAGTAATCGCCCAGATCCTATGATTAAATGGTGAGGCCATGAAAGCTCAAGGAAGGAAACCTAATCTTGAAAGCTTGCACAAGGCACATCAGGGGACTATCATTGCCCAAGTTTGAAGCCAACTGGGAAGGTCCCTACATCATTCGAGCAACTCATGATTTGGGTTACTGCGAGATATCTAAATTGGAGGATGATGTCACTTTCAAACTGAACAACAAGTGTCTCAAACTAACGATGTTTGAATGTATTTGATTTACACCCAACATTTTAATTTATTTCATTATGTTTTGATTAGTACTTATTTGGGAGAATGTTCCCTACAATGTTGGGTCATTTAATTAACATGGTATAAAGTCATATTTGTCTTGAAATTTTTGGTCCATTTCTTTTTCCTTATTATACATAATTTAAATTTCATAGATGTACTAGCTCATTCAACATTTAAACAATATAGAAATGAAAGAGAACCAAATACAAAATAGTTTGTTCAAATATAGAAAGAAATATTGTGTTACATGCCACAAGATCCCAAAGGAAGTAAAAACACAAAATAATGGGGAGCCTAAATAAAGAGTGGCTAATTATCAGGGGTATCCATTATGAAGCGCAAGTTGGTTGAGCCAAGAAGACGATGGTGGTGTTGAGGAAGTATCTTCTTAAGGTTACTCTGGTCAAAAACTAGATTGGCCAAGTAATTTTGACGCTGCTCCTTTCTCTAATGAACATCATTTAGTTTCTACTCAGACC
Source organism: Sambucus nigra (assembly GCA_949130495.1). Lineage (NCBI taxonomy): Eukaryota > Viridiplantae > Streptophyta > Magnoliopsida > Dipsacales > Adoxaceae > Sambucus > Sambucus nigra. The sequence continues at coordinate 624,411,478 of OX422210.1, read as the reverse complement.
TAAGTAATTCATCTTCCAATTGGGCAACAACATTTCGAGCATCTTCAACCTTTTGCTCAGACATAACCAGTTTAGCCTCCAAACTTACTAGCTTTTTTGAGATAACCACCTAAAAACGATGAGAGATTTACAGCCAAGCATAAAGAGTAGGTAGATTTGCTTTCTTAAAATCACGTAGAAGCTTCACCAACCTAAGCAATGAAAATCCATCGCTGATAAGAATATTTACTTTCCCTAATAAAATCTTAATAGTATCAGAACTCAAAGACTCTAGAGGAGTGTTGAGGATTTTGTCTAAAATAGTTGCTAGACCAAGTAATCTACTTTCCATCATCACGGGTAGAGGCTGAATGCTACGAGGGGTAAAGGTTGAAGGAAACTGGTCTAATTGCTTATGTAATCTCATGCACAACACCTTCAACTTCTGGATTGTGCGCAACAGACTACTCAACTTCAACCTAAAACGCAAGAAATTATCAATTCAAAAAAATATATAAACTGGATTACAAGAAAAATTAAATTCATACATTATTAGGCCTGCCTAAACCTTGGTTATCGGAGATTTATAGTCAAGTACAACTTGGCCTGCCTGACCCTCGATTATGAGAGATTTAAAGACCAATTTGACTTAACCTGCCTTACCATCGGTTATGAGAGATTTAAAATACCAATATGACTTGGCCCACCTGACCCTCGGTTATGGGAGATTTTAAAGACCAATATGATTTAGCCTACCTGACCCTCGATTATGGGAGATTTAAAGACCAATATGACTTGGCCTGCCTGACCCTCGGTTATGGGAGATTTAAAGACCAATATGACTTGGCCCGCCTAACCCTCAGTTATAGGAGATTTAAAGACCAATATGACTTGGCCCACCTGAACCTCGGTTATGGGAGATTTAAAGACGAATATGACTGGGCCCTCCTGACCCTCTATTATGGGAGATTTATAAGACCAATATGACTTTTCCCGCCTGACCCCCGGTTATGATAGATTTAAAGACCAATATGAATTGGCCCGCCTGACCCTCGATTATGGGAGAGTTAAAGACCATTATGACTTGGCTCGCTCAACCCTCGCTTATGGGAGATTTAAAGTCCAATATAACTTAGCACACCTGAACCTCGTACAAGGGAAATTCAAAGTTCTATTAATTATTCAATTATAGTAACATTTAAATGCATTAGTTACATAAAAGAAAATCATACCTCTGTATGTTGATCATCGGCAAATTGCCTGGTGGCCATTTGCACTAGATCTTCCTCCTAACGAAAACCTCCTATAGCTACCACATGATGCTGCTATAAGGGAACAACAGAAGCACCTCCAACTTTAACAACTTCTTCTTTCCCACATCCTACATGACCAGTAACAATAATTTAGGCTCCCTCTGGGTTAAGGATTGAGCTCCCAAAGAGAGGAACCAAGAACTGATCATTCGAGGGAGGAGGGGCTAGCAGGGCAGTTTGATCGGGGAGTCAAACTTGTGAAAACTAGTAAAGAAGAAGATGAGAACAATAAGAATATAGCACAAGGAGTTAAAAAATAAAAGGAAAAGAGTTTACCACAACAGATGGTACGAAAACCATTGGGGACTTTCCAACGTTCGAATCAATAACACCTTCCTCATGAACACCCTTCTCAAGACCAATGCGATTGGGTAAGAAGGCAGAGTCAGGCGGATATCCACTACTAGACTGAATAGAAAAAAGAGCTATATCTACCCCTGAGGGAAAATTTGTAGTTACCTGTGAGGTTATAGGGGAAGCTATCCCCTTTGCAGAGCTTCCTTCGAGGCAGGAAGAATTCCAGTTGCCTCCACCAATGGGCCTTCGGGATCACCACCAACCTCAGCACCCTCATGAAATTCACCTCAGACATCAACCTGAAGATGGAAAATAGGAGTCAAAATTATAAAGGAAAAAGAGGAAAAGATAGAAGCAAAAAAGGGAAAATAGCAGGCATACCTCTTCCTCAAGAAGATCTTCTAAAATTTCATAGTCTTGAGGAGGTAAAGAAGGCTAGGATGAAGAAACCATTCTTCGCAACTTACATCTTCTAATAAGGGGAGAGTCTTCTTCCTTGTCCTCTTCCTATTCTTTCTCTCCTTCCTCTCCCTTCTCCTCTTTGTTATGATCACCTACCACTTCTTCATCATTAGATACCTCTCCCTCAGAATGCTCCCCATCACTTGTCTCACCTGACTCCTCTACATAATTTTAATAGGGCTAGCCAACATTTTCCTGTTACCTTCTGCAGTTGAGGGAGCATAAGAAAACCCCGAGAATCCATTTGGGCTGACATAAAAGGCCTATCTTCCATAAAAAAAATTCTCCCATGTCTATTTAAGCTGATTGAATATCTGGTTAACTTGGTGAGTAACCTTTGAATTAGGAGTCAAGTTTGGCACGACTTTTTGGGTAACCTTAAGCCTTTTCTTAGGGGCTTTTCTAGTGGCCCTCATATCTTCCCCAGTCGAAGCAGCATGAGGGGTGTCACCCCCTTCGACTGGACTTGAGGGACTAGGGGAAACAACATCCACTTCGATCGAAATTGAAGACTGATCCCCTTTCCTCTTTTTTACTATAGCTTGCTCCACAACGGCCAAGGGAGGCAGTTGAGAAGGGATGGAACCGTTAGTGGTAGTGAGAGGGAGCAAAGAACTATAGGTGGTGCAGCTTCTCAATCCTAGCTCCATCGAAGGAAACCTTTTAAAATCGGGGTACCGGGGTTCTTTAATATGATTTATTTAGAAAATAGACCAGCTGATTTGGCTAAAATACCGTCAAAAACATAACAAACCTCCCCCTCGAGATTGCTTACTTGGGATAGCAGGGTTGGCAGCATAGTTCGAGCAAAGGTTAATGATGGTCAACGTTAAAAAGTTTCTACAGGCAAACGAGAATTTGTAAACTTCTCGTGGGTGAAATGACTTAACATGGGGTTACCTTGATCATAGCGAAACTGTATGGCCACGCGATTTGGGCAGTAGATGGAATAAAAGGAATACCATTCGGTGTATCAAGGAAAATACGAGGGAATTAAAAATAAAGGAACGTTGTTCACAGGAAAATTCCTGGACATCACTTCCTCGATGGGGGTAACAGGACGTTCCTCGTTTGAAAAAAGTGGTTTGTAAAAAATTGATCCACCTAAACATAGGGGCGAGGGAAAAACTTCTCAACCTTATCAATTAAAGAGATAAGGGCCTTTTTGGAACTCTTATGGTTCCAATAACAGATTCGATGGACCTTAATGGGATGAGAACTGGGGTAATTACCAGTCGGGACATACTCTGGGAAATGGTAATAGAGAATGGCTACTAGCAACACGTGATTGGTATAGTTCGATACATTAATCCTGCTGATGCTTGGGCCAAATCAGCTTGCACACAATCCAACCATGTGTATAATGAACCAAGGGTGATTACAGCTAGAGGGAGCTTGATGCCACTAGCCATGCGAACAACAATGTTAATTAGATCCTTCCTAGGGCAGTCATGGGGCTTACCAAGAAGAAATATATTAGACAAGATGACCCCAGTATAACCAGCAAGCTCAATCTTCGAACCAAATCCTTTCCCATCTAGAGGATACTCAAACCCCTGCTTTCCTTTTGGATTCTCTTTGGCCGCTTCATGGTCCTTAATCACAGCTTTATCTTTAATGAAGTAAAAATATAGGATCACCTCCAAATAAGTTCACTTGTTTTCAGCTCTGCCTGAGTGGCCTTCTCAACGCTCGAGATGGCCTCCTCGAATAAGGTATCAAAACCAACTACTTCCAAACATAGGATCTCACAGACATCCTCGAGAGTGATGGTAAATTCACCCCAAGAGGCAATAAACGTGTGGTACTGATGGCTCTATTGAGACATAATCAATTGAAGGGTATTATTTTTCTTTACAAGGGTGAGATCAGCCAACCAACAGGTAGAAGACAAGCCAACTAAGGCCGACTGCACATGATACTTGGCATCGATATAGTCGGCTAGGGACCTAGACCTTTACAGGTACCTGAGCTGGACTCAAACTCCACCTTTGAAAAAGGATAGTCACCCCTCTCAATATGAAAGCGAGTTACAGTGGCAGTGGGTATGCAGATAAAATCTTCGTAACTCTCACTCTCCTCTATTAGTAGATTCGTCGGCTCCACCGACACAAGGTCACTTGGAAAAATGCTCAGCTAGTGTCCAAAATGGTTGGACTTAATGAATTATGGCACACGGTAGCAGAGTGCCCACTGGTTTTGACGTGCTTGGGTGTGAGGGGAAACGCCCCTTGTAGAAGGAGTTCTTTTCACTAAGGGTGCCATGGATACAGAAAAGGAAGAAAAGTGAATGGTTAGGGTTTGGAACAAAGACAAAAGGCAAGCACTGAAATATCTCTCTCAAAGTAAACGATTGCAAATGAACCCAAGGCTAAAGGTTTGAAAATGCCAAGTATGACTTTTTATAGGGGCAACATGAGACCCAAAAGACGGTAAAAAAATAGTACCGTGGGAAACATGATGATGATTGAGTTGCCCCACGTATCCTGCACGCGCGCGTAGGGGCGATTATTCAAAGGTCATAATGTTGGCACTTCAAGAAGCGATGTGCGAATACTCCTTGCTTGAGGAAAATGTGCTAGCCCCAAAGCCACTACGGGTAAAGCGAATAAGAGAAAGCGACAACCTCATTAAATATGATACGACCAGAGTAATAATGAGGAATGCATAGAGTTTTTCAACTTGGGGGAGATGAAGCGCTTTGGGGGAAATTTGAAAAAAATCTCTTCACTTCCTCCAAGGCAACTGTCACATGAAATCATAAGGTCCCGTCAAGAAACGACGCTATCAGAAACACCCCCGCACACACGTGTCTTTACTGAATAACTTGAAATTTATTGTGATATGACTATTTGCTTATGGATATTGCCTCTCTTTATAGAAAGGTTTGAAGATCAACCTGGTATTTCATACAAATATTTCTTCATGCAATAAATAAATATCTCTATGAAGGGTCAAATGTGGGGGAGAGTCCTCACAAAAGGTTGATTAGCTGAGTTGATCATATACTTAGCAACTAAAGAAGGAAGATGAAGACCCCTCGAAGGACTTTCCACGAAGACCCTCCACAGACACTCCTCGAAGGACTCCTTTCGAAGACCAAAGTTATTCGAATGATAATATTTTATAATATGAAGCAAAATATATTTGATATTATACCTAACTTATTGAACAAGCTTACTTTTTAATATGGGCGAGGTTGTTCGGTACCCTCGAGGAACCATGTCAGGCAGGGCATGGGAGAGTTCACATGATCTATCGAATGACCTCCTCTTGGGAACCTCCCAGGGACATGGTTTGGAGGATTGGGGTAAGGAAACTTTGGGAAAGAAATAAAAAAAAACTCTTGTCACACTAGGGAAAAACTTCATTCATTACAAATGGTTGCTCGAGCTACCATGACCTCAACCTATTCGGAGGAGGTTCCTCGAGGAACCCCAATCTTGTATCTTTTGCCTAAATGTAGTTCTTAGCTAACAAATAGCATACTTAATGCTTGAGATACCTTCCAACCAAGCAACATTAAAACCATACACCATCCATTCAGTTGATGTGCCCACATGTCTAGTGGGGTCACTATTAACCTACTTTATGGTATCATAACGTCTGGAATTTAGGAGCTCAAAGTTATCACACTCAAGTGATTTTATCCTTAGGATGACAGGCCTAGTCAATTAGATCTGATTTCATAGCCGTTCTAAGGAAAACCTTTGAGCTTCCACGTCACATCCTCATTAATGCCACCATGCTTCTAACTAGTTAGTTAGTTTCCCACCAAAATATAATATCCCATGCATTTAATTCAATATATTAGACATTAATGCCACGGTACTTTGGCATTTAATGTAGGCCAATCACATTTAATGCCAGCAAGGTTACTCGAGTAACCTTGCCTCCATATTAATAGACTATCCAAATAGTTTACTAGGATGGCAATCTTGACCTAGAATTGATGTTGGATTTTCCCCATGCACGAGAGTTCTGTGAGAACAATGATTGTCCATACATTATCCCTATACTCTAAATACCCTCATTATTGAGCACTAACTGATCTTAAAGTTCTTGCCTTGGTTTTATTATGATAAGAGTGCTTGCTCTTTCTCCCTCTGACGAAGTCGCTTGTTGGTCCCATTTATTTATTTTATTCACAGTGCATATATGGTGTAAAATCCCATTTAACACTAGCTTGAGTGACTGGATGTTATTATCTCTCTTACCCTCATTCATTGTCATTATTAATATTGTCTTGCACATTAATCACGATCTTGATAAGGGGTTATGCCTCACTTGATACTAACTGTATCCCATTATTGACTTGGCTTTACTCAATGACCATGTCTCGGTGATTTCATCATCCACCCTTTCAGTTTCAATGTGACCATAATTAATACTAGACTTAGGTATAATTTTAGGATCAACCCCCTTCTAGACATTAGTATGACAAGATTCCAGTACACTACTAGCCCCGAGGATGTTTGTAGGATCATCCACTTCCTAAACATTATAAGGACTAGGTTCTCGTACACTACTAGTCTCGGGGATTGTAGACTCGTGTACCACAGGGATAATTTTCCCTTCCATTCAAGAGTGGAGTACTTCCTGACCATTTCTCTCAGAACCAATTACTCAAATCCTTTGAAATAAAAGACACTTTAGCAATTAAACAAGGAATTAGACATTAATTGTAAGTATCAAAACCAAGTCGAGGAACTAGTGATGAGTAAAAGATCTTCCCAGGATCCTTGTGGCGATAATCATAGTCATGATTTTAATCTCGATTAGGTTCAATTAGTTGAATGAATTAGGTCATTATTGGTTAGGTATGTGATATACAAAATGATTTTGTCTTTACTGGATAATGGCCTCGTGTCATAATTATCATGCTCGTTATCTAACCCATGAATTAAAACATTTTAATTTTTTAAGGTAAGTTATGACTCGAGATAATGACCTAGAGTCATAATTATCACGCTCCTTATCTACACCATGAATCAAAACTTTTAATTTTTTAAATGAGGTGTGATTCAGGATAATGATCATAATTCATACCTATCTTGCATGGGATCGGTATCCCGAAGTTGCAAAACTTTATAATGTAATAGTTATGAAAAATCTTTATTTCCATGGAATTGCATATCATATTTTAAGGGTTATATCGCGATTTTCCAATAGTGAAACAAATATTTTAGTAATCTTAAACTCATTTTTCACCGGCCAAAATGTAAAAAGTTGAACCAATATGTAGAAAATCCAAACAAACTGACTATATTGTGTATAAATAGGATGAGTACTGTGGGAGCCCATATTTTTCCAGTCCATGAGAGTAGCCGACCAAGATAATTTAAGTATTTGTCCCGACCCAAGTCATGACTTAATTTCTACACGGTTGTTTCCTTGAAGCATGACACTCGTAGATATGATCAAATCAGGTACCAAGAATCTCAGATGAGAGATTCAAGTACCTCATAGACAATCATCACCCTATCATGGAATTCTTTAAAAAACTCGATCTCTGTAATAACTTATATTAATTGTACACCCTGACTCGGGGAAAGAGGATGGAAAACTTGAGACTTTGAGAGACACTTAATAAGAACAATTAATCTCTCCATGGATGTAGGCAAGTTATTAAACCATATACGATTTCATCTATTTTCTGCCATTTGTGATTATTTTCGTATAATCTTTTATTGTGAATTTTTCTACACTCATAATTGGGGCCATCTGTGGGAAACGACTTGTATTCCTACAAAAAACATTCATTACCTAAAAGCCTATAATGTCTAACCACGACAAGAGCATTCCACAAGCTGGTCATGTTCAGGAAGACCTAGCTCCTCATAGAGTTAGGTCTTAAATTGGCCAATATACAAACCCAAGGTTTCGCCAAGAAAGGTAACCTTCTAAAGAAAGCCATTGTGATACCCCGTATTTTTATGCTATATTAATTTGGGAATTTATTAAATTTAATGTGAGTTAATTATTTAATATAAATTCGAAATTAATTATGTTATAATTATTAAAGTGATGAGAGTTAGTAATTATGGGAAACTTTTTGAATATTACTAATGAGCAAAGTAATATATAATAGTGGTTATATTAAATGTCACGAGTGAATAAATGACAATTTTGGAAATTTGAGTCGGGACGCGCCCGTGTCGCGTCGGGACTAAATATTGATAAATAAAAGTGAATATTTTATAAATTGTTCGTATGGTCGTTTTGAGTGCGCCAACGCATCCGAAAGGGTCGAGATAGTCAGAAAAGTGTACCCGGGGGTTTAGTTTGGGTCTCAGGGCGTTTTTAGGCTTAAATAGTACCCCGGGAGGGCATTTTGGACATTTTACATTTTTGGGTAATTAAACCCACGAAAATTCAAGGATTATATCAGAAGTCTAGGTTACCTTCTAGGGTTAAAACAATTCAAAACCTTAGAACGGCCATAGGAGAGGAGAGGAGAGAGCTCTCAAGGCAATCCAAGGCTCAAAATCCACCCGTTCGCACCGCCACCACCACCAACGCGTAGATCGCGCAACGGGGAGCGCAACCACACCAAAATCATCCGCAAACCAGAACATCAAAAATCCCAGGCAAGTGTTTATCTTGATTATTTCGTTGATGCATCATTCATATTAGTTTAGGAATGATTAGGATGAGATGTATGGAAGAAAAACCCAACTTGAGATAGGAAATTTCATGTAGTGATGATTTAAATGATATTCTGGAAACCCTTTGTCATGTAGAGGATTAAACCACGAAATTATGATGTTTTATAAGAAGGAAATTCTGGAAAAGATTTGTTAGAACCATGTTTAAGAGAATTCTAGGGTTCTTGATATTTATATGAATTTTGGGCTGTTAATCCATGTTTAGTGACAGAAATTTACATGCTTTACGTAGGAAATACATAATATGATGATATAATGTCAGTAGTATAAATTCTGGGACGATTGGGAATAAAAAATATGGAATTGATTCAGGTTAGAAGATGAAACCCATAACTACAAAACTGCAGAAATCGTATACCTTCTTGATCGATCGATCGAGCCAAGAGCTTCGATCGATCGAAGGTTCGATCGATCGAAGGTTCGATCGATTGAGCCCCAGACCTCGATCGATCGACCCCTCCTAGAAGACTCATATTTCCCTTCTTGAATTAGTTGAAATTTACTTTAATGAGAAATAATTCATGGACACCCTTATAAATATGTTTTGGGAGATTAAGAAGACCAGTAGGGTATATGAATAATTTTGGGACCTTTAATGTAAGAAGAGAGAGTTGTATTTTTGGGATATTGCATATAAGAAACGATGAAACTACGTATTAAAGTGAGAGATTACATAAAATGGTTACGATAGAGAATAGATGAATACCTACTGAACTTTTATACTTGGGAGGATAGGGCCCATGAGTGTTATGTGATAAGTTGGAATAGTACCCTGAATTGAGGTTAGAGACGAACCGTTATACGTGATAACTAACAATGCGATATGAGGATAAATGTCGTAACTCCGGAATTTGAAATGTACCTAAAATTGATATGGTAATATTAGTATAGTTATATGATCGTGTATGCATATACTATCTATGTGTGAAAATCATGCCCGCGCTACTTGCTATCCCTGAGGTTACCGCGCTGGGACAGTCTTATCTCGATGGGACCTTTATGGGGGATATTTACTTGTACCCTAGAAGATAGATATCCTTGGTACAGGCTATCTAATCGATAGTTCAGACGGTCCTAAGAGACGTGGGGGCATGTGCTATCCTCTTAGAGACTTGGAATCAATGCTTCGCCTCAATATTATTTGTGTATGTGTTAATACAGTTCGAGAGTGATTCCGAACTTGTATTTCCCTTAGTGCGATAGATACGGGGATTGGATAGTAGAGTATGCACGCACCATAATTTTTATGTGGGGTGCTGTTAGAATATAAATATTATACGAGTATTTAATATATATATATATATATATATATATATATATATATATATATATATATATATATATATATATATATATATATATGAAATTCTGAAATTTGGAACTGTTTATTGTGTTATGGCAAGTGAGAAATGAATCTTGACTATAAATCAGAAATACTTGTTTGAAAAGTATAATATGTCACTGGAAAACTTTATTAATGAATAAAGTTAAAAAAGAGAGACTTATTACTAAATGAAATTATCCTTTAAAACCATTATGTTGTTCAGTTTTAAATTTTACGAGTACATAAGACAAGTTAAATCATTGGAAAAATTAGTGCGATATATGATGAGATAAAGCGTTGGGAAGGTTAGTGCGATAGGTGTGCACATTAGAAGAGAGGTGAGAATTTCTCAAGAGAGTGTCGCACTAACATGTTGTTGCATTGGCCTTTAATCAATTTAAATACTTGCTAAACGAATTTTTAAATCATATACACTATCGGGCTCTGACCCGTTTCTATTTCTCTTCCTCTTTTGTATATATATGTATATATTACAGGTGCCCAACCACAGGGGTGTCTTGCTTAGGATCCCTTGGAAGGAACGTGCTGCAACTTAGGTAGGAGTTGCAGGCCATTCGCTTAGACGACTTCATTTACTTGATTCCCCTCCTAGCATCTTCATTTAGTGGGGCATGTGTCGCCCTTTCCATTTTAAGCTGTTTTATTTGGACATTGTGATTTAGTTATGGTAGTATTGATGATTCGTATCGAATATTGCATTTAATTACCCTCGAACTTATGCATTTTAGCCCCCTCGGGTACTTTAATGCCTATAATTATACTCGTTAATCAGACAACCTCCGTTTTATATGCTAAAATATTATTTGAGGTATAATTGAGCTTTTATAGGTGTTAAAGTGCTTAGTATGAAGTTTGGGCACGTTCCGATTAAGTTTCGTCGCGATTCGCACGTTCAGGGGCATTTTCGTAATTTTACACTTTGGGATTTTTGCCCGAAGTATTCACGGAAGTTGTAGACCTCGGGTCAAGCTTCGCGTGGCCGCGAACGGTACTCGAATCGGAGTCCGAACGAGAGAAACACGGAGCTTTAATCGGAAAGAATTATAAGGATTCATTAACAATTTAAATAATTCCATCCATGTCCCTTTTCTTCTTTAATAACAAATTCATTAATTCCCTTTGTGTCCCCAAAACGTTTTTAGCAGCAAATGAAGATGGCGATTTGGCCCTAGGCTCGGGTTTTGCTCGGGTTTTGGGTTCGCTCGAAATTCGAGCCTTTGATCCGAAATTGGAGCTTGATTTGGGACCACACACGCAAATGGGTCTCTTTGGCCATTTTTTGGAGCTTGGATTTTGGCCATTTATTGCTATGGAGAATGTGGAGCTTTGAAGTGGGTTTTGGCATTTTAATGGTGGATGACTTGTTGGTCTCGGTTTTGGCTTCCAAGAATGGTTTTGGGCATATATGGAGTTGGGTTTTATTGGCATTTTTTTTGGAATGGGTCTTGATTTGGTGTTTGTCACCATTAATGGAATCGGAGCTTTTTTGGCCATTTTTTGGAGATGGGTGTGGCTGTGCGAATTTGGGAGCTGTATTGGAGTTGCAGCGTAGCCGGTCGACCGGCCACGCTCCGGCGGTCGACCGGTAATTTGGATTTTGCCTTTGTGCCAAGACAGTGCAGTTCTCCCCTGTTCCGCGGTCGACCGGTCACCACCCCCGGTCGACCGGTGATCTGTTTTTGACCGAAATATCTGTTCCACTTTTCTATCTTTTTATTTTCTTTTTCCTTTTTCTTTTGTTCCATAATGTAACTTATCCCCATTTTCTATTTCTTTTTCCTTTTCTTTTATTTCTTTTTGCAACTTAGTATAAATAGAAGACATATCTCCTTTTCAGAAAATATCATGTAATAAATTAGATTTTTAGTTCTCTTCTCTCTTAGAACCTACGGTTTGGTATATTTGGGCATTTTTTGTTGGAGATAACCCCTCTCCTCATTTTCCACCATTAATGTAAGTGCTACTATTCATTGTCTCCCTTAAGTTGGATTTGCTTTATTTTTCATGCTTAATTAATTTTCATGCCTAGATAATTTTAGTTGCTAAATTAATTAGTGGTGTGCTTTAATTAATTAGTTAATTTAATTATGTCATTTAATATGTGTAGGGGCTAATTTAAATTAGGGTGCGATTAATGGAACTCACGTAGGGTTGATTTGTTGCTTCGCTTTGGTGATGGAGATTTACGTATTTATTTCGAGTGCGTTGTCCTAGTTTTTACGCCTAGGAAATTTAACGGTGTATATCATGTATGCGCCGTGTTTACGACCTTGCGTGCGTAATTTCCGGGATATTTGTTGACGCCAAAATCTTATTAATCTTTTATGCGAATTTAGGGGTGTGACAACTCTTAATTTAATTAATTGACGAAACGAGATGCAATCCTAATAATTCGCAGTCCCATGTAACCATTTATACACGTTAACTCGATTTGAGGAATATTAGTCGCATCCTATAGTTTTTATTCGCTTTGTTAATTTTAGTTTAAATACACTCATGCCTAGTTTATCTTTTATTTCTTTTTAGTTAGAAAAATATCTTTTACACTTTTATTGAGAAGTAATAAACCATTTAAATTCTAGCAACTTGTCCCTGTGGATTCTCGATACCCGACTTACCGCTCTACTTGCCCCGCAAGTGTAGTTGTAACTTAGGTTTTTGTATTGAGTTGGCGAAACGAAAACAACGACTGTGCGTTTGACACGCGCTACTTTTCACCCTCAATCAAAATGGAGCCGTCGCCGGGGATGAGTTTGTTTTAGACTTTATTTGATTTAGTATTTCATAGTATTTTCTTTCTATTTGTATTATTTGCTAATATTTTGCAGGACTTCCACATTTGAGCACTTAGAAACGCTCGAATTTTTCCCGCGCGCACTTACTTTGTGGAATCCGCCACTTTGTGCCATTTTTGGGGTAGGCATGTCTTATTCTAATTCTTTCGGTAATCATTGTTATAATTCTCAAAATTCCCACAAACCTATGACTTTCGGTGAATACTTAGAATCCCAAAAATTTGCAAAGTCACATATTTCTTTGGGCGAGTATAACGAAAGTCAAAACTTAGGTTATTGGAATTTTGATGATGATGATAATGATTTTGGGCCTTTACCTCCTTATAATAGGAATTTTGAAACGAATTGCAATAATTTTCAAAATTCCTATAATAATGAGTTTTCGGTTAAGTCCGATGGTAATTTTCAAAGTTCCCATTCTAATGCATCCGCACCTCGACCTATGACATTCGGTGAGGGCTTGCGTATGTATGAGAATGAGAAAATTAAAAATCGTTATCGGGAAGAAAATCGTTCGTGGGAACATGAGTTGGATTTATTATTCGAGTCCGACGACGATTTTGCTTCTGAGACTTTTGAAGTCGAGGAATGTTTTGAACCAAATGAGGTACTTGTACCTACTTTGGAACAAGCCATTCTAGACTTTGCCCATCTCGTAATAGATATTGAAAGTGAGGATGAAAATGACGTAATATCTATTTGCAATGAAATGATTTCTTCTTTGGCCCCCAAAGAAGAACATTTCTTTGAAAATGATATTATTTCCTTTGAAATTCCAACTTCATGCGATGATGATTCATCTCATGAGTTTGAATTTCTTTCATCCCCATTTTCATTCTCTATTACCCCACCGGAACAAGTACCCGATGATTCGGTTTCAAACTTTAATGTTTTAAACCCTATCGCCGATGAGGAGTACTTTCTCGAGTCGCCCTCCACAATCGCATCTTTGCCTTGGTGTGCGCCGCCTCCCATTCCAACTTCAAAATCATTGGGAGGATTTTCAGCTTTTCTCGGTCCCCACTTGTTTTTGTCACCCGTTCAATCCAAACCCCCCATCGTCCCACCAAAACTTTTAATTGGCGATAGTTCATTTCTTCCGCCTTACACATGCCTTCCGTTATTAAAACGGAATTCATATTTTTTGGAGGGCATGCTTGTATGTGAGGGTACTCCGGTTATCCTCCAAAGTCAAATCGTTCTTACGGTGGACCCTCAGCTATTTAGACTTCTAGTGTACAGTTAGTGTGAAGTCTAAATAATAAGTTGTATATAGTTAGCTTTTTATTTTTTCTTTACTTTTTAATTTAGTCTAGTGTAATTAGTTAACTTTTTATTATTTGTTTTTGCTATGCTCGGTACTAACTTGCTTTGTAGATTCTTTGGACTTGTTCTTATGGGGATCCCTCCAATTTTGGGTAATATCGCTCTTTTCCTCTCTTTAACTTGGTTCTTAATTTACATTGAGGACAATGTCAAGTTTTAAGTTAGGGGGTGTGGGATATTCTATCCATTTCTTATTTTAGTCCATGTTTTGGCTCACATGTTAGTTATTTAGTATGCTTTTCTTAGAAAAATTCAAAAATTTCAAAAAGATTTTCTTTCTTTTTTCTCCTTTTTGGGCATTTTGCCTTTGTTTCCGATGATAAATTTCAATAACTGCCCGATCCAATTGACAACCCAATGATGCATGTTCTCGATTTTAGAAGTTATTAGACTTTAGTCTCAATTATTGATATTGTGAATAACTTCATGAATTAAACTTTAATCCCATGAGCACATGCACTTTTATGGCTATATTGATTTGGTTTAAGATTTTTATAACTCGGTAATCTTTTGTTGCATTGTATATACTTACACCGAGTAAGCTTTGTACCTTTCGTCGTTTGTGAGTGTATACACTATTCCTTTCTCATTGAAAACGTTGAATTCGTTGGTAATCTCTCTATTCTTTCATTTGACCGTTCATTAATTGAGTTCATACTTGAATTGTGTTACTTGATCATGATTTTCATATATTGTTTTGATTCGAGAATTGCGTAAACTTTGTGAAATGATCATAGGCCCTCTTTGATATATCACCCATATTAGCCTTGACCTCACCCTTATATGTTTACCCTTGTTAACCCCTTTGAGCCTAAATATTAGCCTTTCGTTTCATAACCCCATTACCATAACTAACTCTAAATTGGAGTTTTAGCCCATACATACACTTTCCATACCTTTATTTGGAATGTTACTTGGGATTGAATGATGTTGTTATGATGCCGGTTGCAATTTAGGCATATGAGAGTTTGATAAGTAAAGAAAAGAAAGTAGTGAAAAAAAAAGTGAAGAAAAAGTGAAAGCAAAAAGCAAAAGAAAACAAAAGAGAAAATGAGAAAAAGAAGAAAAGAAAAAGAAAGAGAAGTTGTAAATATTGTGTATATAGTTCAATAAGCTTTGATTACTCTCCCCGTTGATATATCTAATGCCGTTTTGGAACTTGTTTTCCAATTTTGATATTGCCAGCATTTTCCCATTATCCCGAGTTTTCATTCCGAACACTTTGAATCCGTACATACATTCCTTCATTTCATACCCTAGCCTAACCTACAATATAACCCTATTAAAGTCCTATGTGATCTTAGGTTGATGTAATTTAAAAGTCATAATAGTTGTGATAATCTGTGAAAATGCATTTCGCCTCTTTTAGTGTGCGGTATCCTTTCATTGAGATTACATTTTTCAGTTTATATATAGCGTTCTTCTTTTGTGACATGTGTGCGGCCTAGTTTCCATTTACATTTACTCTTTAGCCCGCATGTTCCGTGTGTTACCTCCCTGTTTCGAGTGAATTCTCTTGATGAGTGTAATGCCCGTGAGGATTGAAAATATGCATGCTTTGATATTTAGTATCCGAGTTATTTAAGTTTTTTCCAAATCACACTTTGCATGTGCTCGCTCCCCTCCCACATTTAAGGTTTCAATTCTATGAGGTGCATTCTATAATGTTAATGATTCGAACTTTTTCTTGAATTCATTCACTTTGCTAATAATGCATATGAAATCTTTTTCGCTTTTGTTGGGCTTGTCGCATGTTGGTTCTGGAATATTTTGAGGAAACTTTATGATGTTTGTGGGTATCATCCCTGAAAATCCTCACGAGACGACACTCGTCCACTAGGGTAACCTAGGGGTTTAACGGCTTATTGCATATGCTAAATGCAATCGTGTTCCCTACGAAAGTGGCATTTATATTTTGATGCATATATACAAGTTGTGATTTTCTTATAGTTCTTCTTGCGTTGAATTTCATTACTAGGGACTAGCAATGTGTAAGTTAGGGGGTGTGATTCGTATCGAATATTGCATTTAATTACCCTCGAACTTATGCATTTTAGCCCCCTCGGGTACTTTAATGCCTATAATTATGCTCGTTAATCAGACAACCTCCGTTTTATATGCTAAAATATTATTTGAGGTATAATTGAGCTTTTATAGGTGTTAAAGTGCTTAGTATGAAGTTTGGGCACGTTCCGATTAAGTTTCGTCGCGATTCGGACGTTCATGGGCATTTTCGTAATTTTACACTTTGGGATTTTTGCCCGAAGTATTCACGGAAGTTGTAGCCCTCGGGCCAAGCTTCGCGTGGCCGCGAACGGTACTCGAATCGGAGTCCTAACGAGAGAAACACGGAGCTTTAATCGGAAAGAATTATAAGGATTCATTAACAATTTAAATAATTCCATCCATGTCCCTTTTCTTCTTTAATAACAAATTCATTAATTCCCTTTGTGTCCCCAAAACGTTTTTAGCAGCAAATGAAGATGGCGATTTGGCCCTAGGCTCGGGTTTTGCTCGGGTTTTGGGTTCGCTCGAAATTCGAGCCTTTGATCCGAAATTGGAGCTTGATTTGGGACCACACACGCAAATGGGTCTCTTTGGCCATTTTTTGGAGCTTGGATTTTGGCCATTTATTGCTATGGAGAATGTGGAGCTTTGAAGTGGGTTTTGGCATTTTAATGGTGGATGACTTGTTGGTCTCGGTTTTGGCTTCCAAGAATGGTTTTGGGCATATATGGAGTTGGGTTTTATTGGCATTTTTTTTGGAATGGGTCTTGATTTGGTGTTTGTCACCATTAATGGAATCGGAGCTTTTTTGGCCATTTTTTGGAGATGGGTGTGGCTGTGCGAATTTGGGAGCTGTATTGGAGTTGCAGCGTAGCCGGTCGACCGGCCACGCTCCGGCGGTCGACCGGTAATTTGGATTTTGCCTTTGTGCCAAGACAGTGCAGTTCTCCCCTGTTCCGCGGTCGACCGGTCACCACCCCCGGTCGACCGGTGATCTGTTTTTGACCGAAATATCTGTTCCACTTTTCTATCTTTTTATTTTCTTTTTCCTTTTTCTTTTGTTCCATAATGTAACTTATCCCCATTTTCTATTTCTTTTTCCTTTTCTTTTATTTCTTTTTGCAACTTAGTATAAATAGAAGACATATCTCCTTTTTAGAAAATATCATGTAATAAATTAGATTTTTAGTTCTCTTCTCTCTTAGAACCTACGGTTTGGTATATTTGGGCATTTTTTTGTTGGAGATAACCCCTCTCCTCATTTTCCACCATTAATGTAAGTGCTACTATTCATTGTCTCCCTTAAGTTGGATTTGCTTTATTTTTCATGCTTAATTAATTTTCATGCCTAGATAATTTTAGTTGCTAAATTAATTAGTGGTGTGCTTTAATTAATTAGTTAATTTAATTATGTCATTTAATATGTGTAGGGGCTAATTTAAATTAGGGTGCGATTAATGGAACTCACGTAGGGTTGATTTGTTGCTTCGCTTTGGTGATGGAGATTTACGTATTTATTTCGAGTGCGTTGTCCTAGTTTTTACGCCTAGGAAATTTAACGGTGTATATCATGTATGCGCCGTGTTTACGACCTTGCGTGCGTAATTTCCGGGATATTTGTTGACGCCAAAATCTTATTAATCTTTTATGCGAATTTAGGGGTGTGACAACTCTTAATTTAATTAATTGACGAAACGAGATGCAATCCTAATAATTCGCAGTCCCATGTAACCATTTATACACGTTAACTCGATTTGAGGAATATTAGTCGCATCCTATAGTTTTTATTCGCTTTGTTAATTTTAGTTTAAATACACTCATGCCTAGTTTATCTTTTATTTCTTTTTAGTTAGAAAAATATCTTTTACACTTTTATTGAGAAGTAATAAACCATTTAAATTCTAGCAACTTGTCCCTGTGGATTCTCGATACCCGACTTACCGCTCTACTTGCCCCGCAAGTGTAGTTGTAACTTAGGTTTTTGTATTGAGTTGGCGAAACGAAAACAACGACTGTGCGTTTGACACGCGCTACTTTTCACCCTCAATCAAAATGGAGCCGTCGCCGGGGATGAGTTTGTTTTAGACTTTATTTGATTTAGTATTTCATAGTATTTTCTTTCTATTTGTATTATTTGCTAATATTTTGCAGGACTTCCACATTTGAGCACTTAGAAACGCTCGAATTTTTCCCGCGCGCACTTACTTTGTGGAATCCGCCACTTTGTGCCATTTTTGGGGTAGGCATGTCTTATTCTAATTCTTTCGGTAATCATTGTTATAATTCTCAAAATTCCCACAAACCTATGACTTTCGGTGAATACTTAGAATCCCAAAAATTTGCAAAGTCACATATTTCTTTGGGCGAGTATAACGAAAGTCAAAACTTAGGTTATTGGAATTTTGATGATGATGATAATGATTTTGGGCCTTTACCTCCTTATAATAGGAATTTTGAAACGAATTGCAATAATTTTCAAAATTCCTATAATAATGAGTTTTCGGTTAAGTCCGATGGTAATTTTCAAAGTTCCCATTCTAATGCATCCGCACCTCGACCTATGACATTCGGTGAGGGCTTGCGTATGTATGAGAATGAGAAAATTAAAAATCGTTATCGGGAAGAAAATCGTTCGTGGGAACATGAGTTGGATTTATTATTCGAGTCCGACGACGATTTTGCTTCTGAGACTTTTGAAGTCGAGGAATGTTTTGAACCAAATGAGGTACTTGTACCTACTTTGGAACAAGCCATTCTAGACTTTGCCCATCTCGTAATAGATATTGAAAGTGAGGATGAAAATGACGTAATATCTATTTGCAATGAAATGATTTCTTCTTTGGCCCCCAAAGAAGAACATTTCTTTGAAAATGATATTATTTCCTTTGAAATTCCAACTTCATGCGATGATGATTCATCTCATGAGTTTGAATTTCTTTCATCCCCATTTTCATTCTCTATTACCCCACCGGAACAAGTACCCGATGATTCGGTTTCAAACTTTAATGTTTTAAACCCTATCGCCGATGAGGAGTACTTTCTCGAGTCGCCCTCCACAATCGCATCTTTGCCTTGGTGTGCGCCGCCTCCCATTCCAACTTCAAAATCATTGGGAGGATTTTCAGCTTTTCTCGGTCCCCACTTGTTTTTGTCACCCGTTCAATCCAAACCCCCCATCGTCCCACCAAAACTTTTAATTGGCGATGGTTCATTTCTTCCGCCTTACACATGCCTTCCGTTATTAAAACGGAATTCATATTTTTTGGAGGGCATGCTTGTATGTGAGGGTACTCCGGTTATCCTCCAAAGTCAAATCGTTCTTACGGTGGACCCTCAGCTATTTAGACTTCTAGTGTACAGTTAGTGTGAAGTCTAAATAATAAGTTGTATATAGTTAGCTTTTTATTTTTTCTTTACTTTTTAATTTAGTCTAGTGTAATTAGTTAACTTTTTATTATTTGTTTTTGCTATGCTCGGTACTAACTTGCTTTGTAGATTCTTTGGACTTGTTCTTATGGGGATCCCTCCAATTTTGGGTAATATCGCTCTTTTCCTCTCTTTAACTTGGTTCTTAATTTACATTGAGGACAATGTCAAGTTTTAAGTTAGGGGGTGTGGGATATTCTATCCATTTCTTATTTTAGTCCATGTTTTGGCTCACATGTTAGTTATTTAGTATGCTTTTCTTAGAAAAATTCAAAAATTTCAAAAAGATTTTCTTTCTTTTTTCTCCTTTTTGGGCATTTTGCCTTTGTTTCCGATGATAAATTTCAATAACTGCCCGATCCAATTGACAACCCAATGATGCATGTTCTCGATTTTAGAAGTTATTAGACTTTAGTCTCAATTATTGATATTGTGAATAACTTCATGAATTAAACTTTAATCCCATGAGCACATGCACTTTTATGGCTATATTGATTTGGTTTAAGATTTTTATAACTCGGTAATCTTTTGTTGCATTGTATATACTTACACCGAGTAAGCTTTGTACCTTTCGTCGTTTGTGAGTGTATACACTATTCCTTTCTCATTGAAAACGTTGAATTCGTTGGTAATCTCTCTATTCTTTCATTTGACCGTTCATTAATTGAGTTCATACTTGAATTGTGTTACTTGATCATGATTTTCATATATTGTTTTGATTCGAGAATTGCGTAAACTTTGTGAAATGATCATAGGCCCTCTTTGATATATCACCCATATTAGCCTTGACCTCACCCTTATATGTTTACCCTTGTTAACCCCTTTGAGCCTAAATATTAGCCTTTCGTTTCATAACCCCATTACCATAACTAACTCTAAATTGGAGTTTTAGCCCATACATACACTTTCCATACCTTTATTTGGAATGTTACTTGGGATTGAATGATGTTGTTATGATGCCGGTTGCAATTTAGGCATATGAGAGTTTGATAAGTAAAGAAAAGAAAGTAGTGAAAAAAAAAGTGAAGAAAAAGTGAAAGCAAAAAGCAAAAGAAAACAAAAGAGAAAATGAGAAAAAGAAGAAAAGAAAAAGAAAGAGAAGTTGTAAATATTGTGTATATAGTTCAATAAGCTTTGATTACTCTCCCCGTTGATATATCTAATGCCGTTTTGGAACTTGTTTTCCAATTTTGATATTGCCAGCATTTTCCCATTATCCCGAGTTTTCATTCCGAACACTTTGAATCCGTACATACATTCCTTCATTTCATACCCTAGCCTAACCTACAATATAACCCTATTAAAGTCCTATGTGATCTTAGGTTGATGTAATTTAAAAGTCATAATAGTTGTGATAATCTGTGAAAATGCATTTCGCCTCTTTTAGTGTGCGGTATCCTTTCATTGAGATTACATTTTTCAGTTTATATATAGCGTTCTTCTTTTGTGACATGTGTGCGGCCTAGTTTCCATTTACATTTACTCTTTAGCCCGCATGTTCCGTGTGTTACCTCCCTGTTTCGAGTGAATTCTCTTGATGAGTGTAATGCCCGTGAGGATTGAAAATATGCATGCTTTGATATTTAGTATCCGAGTTATTTAAGTTTTTTCCAAATCACACTTTGCATGTGCTCGCTCCCCTCCCACATTTAAGGTTTCAATTCTATGAGGTGCATTCTATAATGTTAATGATTCGAACTTTTTCTTGAATTCATTCACTTTGCTAATAATGCATATGAAATCTTTTTCGCTTTTGTTGGGCTTGTCGCATGTTGGTTCTGGAATATTTTGAGGAAACTTTATGATGTTTGTGGGTATCATCCCTGAAAATCCTCACGAGACGACACTCGTCCACTAGGGTAACCTAGGGGTTTAACGGCTTATTGCATATGCTAAATGCAATCGTGTTCCCTACGAAAGTGGCATTTATATTTTGATGCATATATACAAGTTGTGATTTTCTTATAGTTCTTCTTGCGTTGAATTTCATTACTAGGGACTAGCAATGTGTAAGTTAGGGGGTGTGATTCGTATCGAATATTGCATTTAATTACCCTCGAACTTATGCATTTTAGCCCCCTCGGGTACTTTAATGCCTATAATTATGCTCGTTAATCAGACAACCTCCGTTTTATATGCTAAAATATTATTTGAGGTATAATTGAGCTTTTATAGGTGTTAAAGTGCTTAGTATGAAGTTTGGGCACGTTCCGATTAAGTTTCGTCGCGATTCGGACGTTCATGGGCATTTTCGTAATTTTACACTTTGGGATTTTTGCCCGAAGTATTCACGGAAGTTGTAGCCCTCGGGCCAAGCTTCGCGTGGCCGCGAACGGTACTCGAATCGGAGTCCTAACGAGAGAAACACGGAGCTTTAATCGGAAAGAATTATAAGGATTCATTAACAATTTAAATAATTCCATCCATGTCCCTTTTCTTCTTTAATAACAAATTCATTAATTCCCTTTGTGTCCCCAAAACGTTTTTAGCAGCAAATGAAGATGGCGATTTGGCCCTAGGCTCGGGTTTTGCTCGGGTTTTGGGTTCGCTCGAAATTCGAGCCTTTGATCCGAAATTGGAGCTTGATTTGGGACCACACACGCAAATGGGTCTCTTTGGCCATTTTTTGGAGCTTGGATTTTGGCCATTTATTGCTATGGAGAATGTGGAGCTTTGAAGTGGGTTTTGGCATTTTAATGGTGGATGACTTGTTGGTCTCGGTTTTGGCTTCCAAGAATGGTTTTGGGCATATATGGAGTTGGGTTTTATTGGCATTTTTTTTGGAATGGGTCTTGATTTGGTGTTTGTCACCATTAATGGAATCGGAGCTTTTTTGGCCATTTTTTGGAGATGGGTGTGGCTGTGCGAATTTGGGAGCTGTATTGGAGTTGCAGCGTAGCCGGTCGACCGGCCACGCTCCGGCGGTCGACCGGTAATTTGGATTTTGCCTTTGTGCCAAGACAGTGCAGTTCTCTCCTGTTCCGCGGTCGACCGGTCACCACCCCCGGTCGACCGGTGATCTGTTTTTGACCGAAATATCTGTTCCACTTTTCTATCTTTTTATTTTCTTTTTCCTTTTTCTTTTGTTCCATAATGTAACTTATCCCCATTTTCTATTTCTTTTTCCTTTTCTTTTATTTCTTTTTGCAACTTAGTATAAATAGAAGACATATCTCCTTTTTAGAAAATATCATGTAATAAATTAGATTTTTAGTTCTCTTCTCTCTTAGAACCTACGGTTTGGTATATTTGGGCATTTTTTTGTTGGAGATAACCCCTCTCCTCATTTTCCACCATTAATGTAAGTGCTACTATTCATTGTCTCCCTTAAGTTGGATTTGCTTTATTTTTCATGCTTAATTAATTTTCATGCCTAGATAATTTTAGTTGCTAAATTAATTAGTGGTGTGCTTTAATTAATTAGTTAATTTAATTATGTCATTTAATATGTGTAGGGGCTAATTTAAATTAGGGTGCGATTAATGGAACTCACGTAGGGTTGATTTGTTGCTTCGCTTTGGTGATGGAGATTTACGTATTTATTTCGAGTGCGTTGTCCTAGTTTTTACGCCTAGGAAATTTAACGGTGTATATCATGTATGCGCCGTGTTTACGACCTTGCGTGCGTAATTTCCGGGATATTTGTTGACGCCAAAATCTTATTAATCTTTTATGCGAATTTAGGGGTGTGACAACTCTTAATTTAATTAATTGACGAAACGAGATGCAATCCTAATAATTCGCAGTCCCATGTAACCATTTATACACGTTAACTCGATTTGAGGAATATTAGTCGCATCCTATAGTTTTTATTCGCTTTGTTAATTTTAGTTTAAATACACTCATGCCTAGTTTATCTTTTATTTCTTTTTAGTTAGAAAAATATCTTTTACACTTTTATTGAGAAGTAATAAACCATTTAAATTCTAGCAACTTGTCCCTGTGGATTCTCGATACCCGACTTACCGCTCTACTTGCCCCGCAAGTGTAGTTGTAACTTAGGTTTTTGTATTGAGTTGGCGAAACGAAAACAACGACTGTGCGTTTGACACGCGCTACTTTTCACCCTCAATCAAAATGGAGCCGTCGCCGGGGATGAGTTTGTTTTAGACTTTATTTGATTTAGTATTTCATAGTATTTTCTTTCTATTTGTATTATTTGCTAATATTTTGCAGGACTTCCACATTTGAGCACTTAGAAACGCTCGAATTTTTCCCGCGCGCACTTACTTTGTGGAATCCGCCACTTTGTGCCATTTTTGGGGTAGGCATGTCTTATTCTAATTCTTTCGGTAATCATTGTTATAATTCTCAAAATTCCCACAAACCTATGACTTTCGGTGAATACTTAGAATCCCAAAAATTTGCAAAGTCACATATTTCTTTGGGCGAGTATAACGAAAGTCAAAACTTAGGTTATTGGAATTTTGATGATGATGATAATGATTTTGGGCCTTTACCTCCTTATAATAGGAATTTTGAAACGAATTGCAATAATTTTCAAAATTCCTATAATAATGAGTTTTCGGTTAAGTCCGATGGTAATTTTCAAAGTTCCCATTCTAATGCATCCGCACCTCGACCTATGACATTCGGTGAGGGCTTGCGTATGTATGAGAATGAGAAAATTAAAAATCGTTATCGGGAAGAAAATCGTTCGTGGGAACATGAGTTGGATTTATTATTCGAGTCCGACGACGATTTTGCTTCTGAGACTTTTGAAGTCGAGGAATGTTTTGAACCAAATGAGGTACTTGTATCTACTTTGGAACAAGCCATTCTAGACTTTGCCCATCTCGTAATAGATATTGAAAGTGAGGATGAAAATGACGTAATATCTATTTGCAATGAAATGATTTCTTCTTTGGCCCCCAAAGAAGAACATTTCTTTGAAAATGATATTATTTCCTTTGAAATTCCAACTTCATGCGATGATGATTCATCTCATGAGTTTGAATTTCTTTCATCCCCATTTTCATTCTCTATTACCCCACCGGAACAAGTACCCGATGATTCGGTTTCAAACTTTAATGTTTTAAACCCTATCGCCGATGAGGAGTACTTTCTCGAGTCGCCCTCCACAATCGCATCTTTGCCTTGGTGTGCGCCGCCTCCCATTCCAACTTCAAAATCATTGGGAGGATTTTCAGCTTTTCTCGGTCCCCACTTGTTTTTGTCACCCGTTCAATCCAAACCCCCCATCGTCCCACCAAAACTTTTAATTGGCGATGGTTCATTTCTTCCGCCTTACACATGCCTTCCGTTATTAAAACGGAATTCATATTTTTTGGAGGGCATGCTTGTATGTGAGGGTACTCCGGTTATCCTCCAAAGTCAAATCGTTCTTACGGTGGACCCTCAGCTATTTAGACTTCTAGTGTACAGTTAGTGTGAAGTCTAAATAATAAGTTGTATATAGTTAGCTTTTTATTTTTTCTTTACTTTTTAATTTAGTCTAGTGTAATTAGTTAACTTTTTATTATTTGTTTTTGCTATGCTCGGTACTAACTTGCTTTGTAGATTCTTTGGACTTGTTCTTATGGGGATCCCTCCAATTTTGGGTAATATCGCTCTTTTCCTCTCTTTAACTTGGTTCTTAATTTACATTGAGGACAATGTCAAGTTTTAAGTTAGGGGGTGTGGGATATTCTATCCATTTCTTATTTTAGTCCATGTTTTGGCTCACATGTTAGTTATTTAGTATGCTTTTCTTAGAAAAATTCAAAAATTTCAAAAAGATTTTCTTTCTTTTTTCTCCTTTTTGGGCATTTTGCCTTTGTTTCCGATGATAAATTTCAATAACTGCCCGATCCAATTGACAACCCAATGATGCATGTTCTCGATTTTAGAAGTTATTAGACTTTAGTCTCAATTATTGATATTGTGAATAACTTCATGAATTAAACTTTAATCCCATGAGCACATGCACTTTTATGGCTATATTGATTTGGTTTAAGATTTTTATAACTCGGTAATCTTTTGTTGCATTGTATATACTTACACCGAGTAAGCTTTGTACCTTTCGTCGTTTGTGAGTGTATACACTATTCCTTTCTCATTGAAAACGTTGAATTCGTTGGTAATCTCTCTATTCTTTCATTTGACCGTTCATTAATTGAGTTCATACTTGAATTGTGTTACTTGATCATGATTTTCATATATTGTTTTGATTCGAGAATTGCGTAAACTTTGTGAAATGATCATAGGCCCTCTTTGATATATCACCCATATTAGCCTTGACCTCACCCTTATATGTTTACCCTTGTTAACCCCTTTGAGCCTAAATATTAGCCTTTCGTTTCATAACCCCATTACCATAACTAACTCTAAATTGGAGTTTTAGCCCATACATACACTTTCCATACCTTTATTTGGAATGTTACTTGGGATTGAATGATGTTGTTATGATGCCGGTTGCAATTTAGGCATATGAGAGTTTGATAAGTAAAGAAAAGAAAGTAGTGAAAAAAAAAGTGAAGAAAAAGTGAAAGCAAAAAGCAAAAGAAAACAAAAGAGAAAATGAGAAAAAGAAGAAAAGAAAAAGAAAGAGAAGTTGTAAATATTGTGTATATAGTTCAATAAGCTTTGATTACTCTCCCCGTTGATATATCTAATGCCGTTTTGGAACTTGTTTTCCAATTTTGATATTGCCAGCATTTTCCCATTATCCCGAGTTTTCATTCCGAACACTTTGAATCCGTACATACATTCCTTCATTTCATACCCTAGCCTAACCTACAATATAACCCTATTAAAGTCCTATGTGATCTTAGGTTGATGTAATTTAAAAGTCATAATAGTTGTGATAATCTGTGAAAATGCATTTCGCCTCTTTTAGTGTGCGGTATCCTTTCATTGAGATTACATTTTTCAGTTTATATATAGCGTTCTTCTTTTGTGACATGTGTGCGGCCTAGTTTCCATTTACATTTACTCTTTAGCCCGCATGTTCCGTGTGTTACCTCCCTGTTTCGAGTGAATTCTCTTGATGAGTGTAATGCCCGTGAGGATTGAAAATATGCATGCTTTGATATTTAGTATCCGAGTTATTTAAGTTTTTTCCAAATCACACTTTGCATGTGCTCGCTCCCCTCCCACATTTAAGGTTTCAATTCTATGAGGTGCATTCTATAATGTTAATGATTCGAACTTTTTCTTGAATTCATTCACTTTGCTAATAATGCATATGAAATCTTTTTCGCTTTTGTTGGGCTTGTCGCATGTTGGTTCTGGAATATTTTGAGGAAAC
Source organism: Sambucus nigra (assembly GCA_949130495.1). Taxonomy (NCBI): domain Eukaryota; kingdom Viridiplantae; phylum Streptophyta; class Magnoliopsida; order Dipsacales; family Adoxaceae; genus Sambucus; species Sambucus nigra. The sequence continues at coordinate 624,384,611 of OX422210.1, read as the reverse complement.
TTTATGATGTTTGTGGGTATCATCCCTGAAAATCCTCACGAGACGACACTCGTCCACTAGGGTAACCTAGGGGTTTAACGGCTTATTGCATATGCTAAATGCAATCGTGTTCCCTACGAAAGTGGCATTTATATTTTGATGCATATATACAAGTTGTGATTTTCTTATAGTTCTTCTTGCGTTGAATTTCATTACTAGGGACTAGCAATGTGTAAGTTAGGGGGTGTGATTCGTATCGAATATTGCATTTAATTACCCTCGAACTTATGCATTTTAGCCCCCTCGGGTACTTTAATGCCTATAATTATGCTCGTTAATCAGACAACCTCCGTTTTATATGCTAAAATATTATTTGAGGTATAATTGAGCTTTTATAGGTGTTAAAGTGCTTAGTATGAAGTTTGGGCACGTTCCGATTAAGTTTCGTCGCGATTCGGACGTTCATGGGCATTTTCGTAATTTTACACTTTGGGATTTTTGCCCGAAGTATTCACGGAAGTTGTAGCCCTCGGGCCAAGCTTCGCGTGGCCGCGAACGGTACTCGAATCGGAGTCCTAACGAGAGAAACACGGAGCTTTAATCGGAAAGAATTATAAGGATTCATTAACAATTTAAATAATTCCATCCATGTCCCTTTTCTTCTTTAATAACAAATTCATTAATTCCCTTTGTGTCCCCAAAACGTTTTTAGCAGCAAATGAAGATGGCGATTTGGCCCTAGGCTCGGGTTTTGCTCGGGTTTTGGGTTCGCTCGAAATTCGAGCCTTTGATCCGAAATTGGAGCTTGATTTGGGACCACACACGCAAATGGGTCTCTTTGGCCATTTTTTGGAGCTTGGATTTTGGCCATTTATTGCTATGGAGAATGTGGAGCTTTGAAGTGGGTTTTGGCATTTTAATGGTGGATGACTTGTTGGTCTCGGTTTTGGCTTCCAAGAATGGTTTTGGGCATATATGGAGTTGGGTTTTATTGGCATTTTTTTTGGAATGGGTCTTGATTTGGTGTTTGTCACCATTAATGGAATCGGAGCTTTTTTGGCCATTTTTTGGAGATGGGTGTGGCTGTGCGAATTTGGGAGCTGTATTGGAGTTGCAGCGTAGCCGGTCGACCGGCCACGCTCCGGCGGTCGACCGGTAATTTGGATTTTGCCTTTGTGCCAAGACAGTGCAGTTCTCCCCTGTTCCGCGGTCGACCGGTCACCACCCCCGGTCGACCGGTGATCTGTTTTTGACCGAAATATCTGTTCCACTTTTCTATCTTTTTATTTTCTTTTTCCTTTTTCTTTTGTTCCATAATGTAACTTATCCCCATTTTCTATTTCTTTTTCCTTTTCTTTTATTTCTTTTTGCAACTTAGTATAAATAGAAGACATATCTCCTTTTTAGAAAATATCATGTAATAAATTAGATTTTTAGTTCTCTTCTCTCTTAGAACCTACGGTTTGGTATATTTGGGGATTTTTTTGTTGGAGATAACCCCTCTCCTCATTTTCCACCATTAATGTAAGTGCTACTATTCATTGTCTCCTTTAAGTTGGATTTGCTTTATTTTTCATGCTTAATTAATTTTCATGCCTAGATAATTTTAGTTGCTAAATTAATTAGTGGTGTGCTTTAATTAATTAGTTAATTTATTTATGTCATTTAATATGTGTAGGGGCTAATTTAAATTAGGGTGCGATTAATGGAACTCACGTAGGGTTGATTTGTTGCTTCGCTTTGGTGATGGAGATTTACGTATTTATTTCGAGTGCGTTGTCCTAGTTTTTACGCCTAGGAAATTTAACGGTGTATATCATGTATGCGCCGTGTTTACGACCTTGCGTGCGTAATTTCCGGGATATTTGTTGACGCCAAAATCTTATTAATCTTTTATGCGAATTTAGGGGTGTGACAACTCTTAATTTAATTAATTGACGAAACGAGATGCAATCCTAATAATTCGCAGTCCCATGTAACCATTTATACACGTTAACTCGATTTGAGGAATATTAGTCGCATCCTATAGTTTTTATTCGCTTTGTTAATTTTAGTTTAAATACACTCATGCCTAGTTTATCTTTTATTTCTTTTTAGTTAGAAAAATATCTTTTACACTTTTATTGAGAAGTAATAAACCATTTAAATTCTAGCAACTTGTCCCTGTGGATTCTCGATACCCGACTTACCGCTCTACTTGCCCCGCAAGTGTAGTTGTAACTTAGGTTTTTGTATTGAGTTGGCGAAACGAAAACAACGACTGTGCGTTTGACACGCGCTACTTTTCGCGCTTAATCAATTGACACTTTGGGATTTATTATGGCTTGGATGTTTTACTTTAAATTTTAATGTTGGGATTCAATTGTCGAATGTTTAAATTATTTGGATTATATGTTCATGGATTATCGTGGTGTGAATCGTTATATATTAAATTGTTGTAAATAATTAAATCTTTGTTTTCAAAAATAAAATTTGGAAAGTAATGTTTAAAAATGGTTTTGACACTTAGCTTAATTAATTAGGGTGTTTAAATTGGAAAAGTATTTTTACGACAGTGATTCTAAGAATGAACTAACTAGTCACCATGATTTTAATTTAATAAATGAGTGATCGCCCGGTATTTAATTAAGCAGGGTGTCACATGTGGTATCAGAGCAGCAGGTTCTAGTGTCCATAGGATCTGTACGACTTATTTTCGCTTTCAGCTTAACATTTTTGTTATAGAGCGCTATTTTAGGATTGTTGTATTCCTGCTTTTACGTTACGTCTTCATTTATTTGAGATTTGATAATGACTGTAGACTAATAAACTTCTTCACGTTTCAAATGCCTCCGAGACGTGCACCAAAGGATAGGCGTGCCCAGGCCGAGCAGCCAGCAGCTCCGGCACCGGGTACTATGAATGCTAATGAGGTAGCCGCCATTGTTGCTCAGGCGGTGAATGCTGCGCTAGCGGTGGTTCAGCAGGCTCCACCCCAGATTCAGGCAGTGGCTCCAGTACCTACACAGCTTCCATCTGCATGGGAGAGGGTTAGGGATGCCTTTCAGAAGGCTCATCCCCCTGAGTTCTCTGGTAGCTCAGATATCATCACAGTCAGCCTATGGAAGAGAGACATCCAGCGGCATCTTCGTATGTATGAGTGCACCGACGTGAAGAAATAGTTGTTGGCTTCCTTTAAGCTGGTGGGGGCCGCTTTGCAGTGGTGGGAGTCCACTACCAGCTTGGAGGAGAGGGACACGATCCCGATTCAGACATTTTGGGAGCGGTTTGACCACAAGTATTTTCCACCTACCGTGCATATGAAGATGAGGCGGAAATTACTGAATTTGAAGTAGGAGAATTCTACCGTTGCTGAGTATGAGGAGGAGTTCATGAGACTTCTCACCATAGTGCCAGATGAGGAACCCACTGAGGGTAAGAAAATCATGTTGTTTGTGGACGGGTTAGCTTGGAGAATCCGTCAGCACCTTATAGGGAATTTATCTCTGAGTACTTTCACTGATGTACTCAATGCTACGTTACTACATTTCCAGGATCATCGCTTCCATCTATAGGGAAGCAAGAGAGCAGGAGAGTCCAGCCAGCAGGGCAGGGTCGGGGGTAGTGGTGCTAGTGGGGCACCATCTCATGGACAGACTCTTCAGCACGAGCAGAGTTCCCATCAGGGGGACCCTCCTAAATGATTTCGTTCATGTGATTCCAGACAAGGATTTGGGGGTTATAGGCAGGGCCAGTAGGGCCAACCTAATCAGCAGGGCCAACACCGACATCAACAGGGTCAGCAGCAGGGCCAACAGCATGCTCATCAAGGCCAACAGGGTCAATGGCGGGGAGGTAACGACCAGCAGGGCCGCGGTCAGCAGGGTTAGAGGGGAGGTAACTTCAAAGGGCGATGTTTTGGGTGTGGTAAGCATGACCATAGGCGTCAGGATTGTCCGGAGGGAGAGCGGGCCCCACAGCAGCAGGGTGCCCGCAGTGAGCCACAGAGACCACTTTTTCCAGCTGCCCTCCCAGCTCCAGCTCAGGTGCCAGCCCTACCAGCCATTCCAGCAGCTCCAGTGCAACAGGGGAAGTTACAGTATGGACGTGTCTATAACGTCCACCAGGCAGCATCTCCACAGGCACCACCCGCGATTGAGGGTATGTTTCCTATCCATGGTACTATGGGTCGGGTTTTGTTTGATACTGGGGCGACGCATTGTTTTATAGCTATGCATTTTACGAAGGCCTTAGGGTTGTTAGCCACAACAGAGAGCACAGTGACGTGTGTAGACTCACCACTAGGGAGTGGGTCGCTTATTTTCTTTATATGCCGGGGAGTGGGGGTAGAGATTGGTAGTTTGGTATTACCTGCAGACATGTTAGTCTTAGATATGCATTAGCACGATGTTATTATCGGTATGGATTGGCTCGCAGCTTATAGATCCATGATTGATTATTTCGGTGGGAGCATTGTTTTTGCCATTCCGGGGCAAGAGATGTTTGTAGTGGCGATGCCTCGCCCAGAGGGAGGCTCGACCGCTCATTTGTATTACATAGAGGAGGATACCTCTAAGGAGGTTGTGATTCCTTTAGACTCGATCCCAGTCGTTCGTGAGTATTCTGATGTATTCCAGGAGATACCAGGCCTACCCCCCAGTCGAGAGATAGACTTTGTCATATACTTATTACCAAATACTAGACCGATAGCACGCGCTCCATACCGTATGGCTCCGACAGAGATGCGAGAGTTGTGAGATCAGATAGAGCAGCTGTTAGGTCAGGGCTTCATTCGTAGGAGCACCTCACCTTGGGGCGCTCCAGTCTTGTTTGTGAAGAAGAGAGATGGTTCACTGAGGTTGTGTGTGGACTACCAGGAGTTGAACAAGGTCACGATACAGAATAAGTATCCGTTGCCTCGAATCGATGATCTGTTCGACCAACTGAGGGGAGCAACTTTCTTTTCGAAGATAGATCTGAGTTCAGGGTACCATCAACTACGCATTAGGGAGCAGGATGTTTCAAAGACTGCCTTCTTGATGCGATATGGGTCTTACGAGTTCAGGGTGATGCCATTTGGCCTCACAAATGCTCCAGTCGTGTTCATGGACTTAATGAACCGAGTGTTCAGAGAGTTCTTGGACCAGTTTGTCATTATCTTCATAGATGACATTTTGATATATTCACATTCCGAGGAGGAGCATGCCGAACACTTGAGACAGGTTCTTCAGACTCTACGAGAGCATCATCTGTATGCTAAGTACAAAAAGTGCGGATTCTGGTTGCGAGAAGTACAATTCTTGGGGGATGTTGTTTCTGAACAGGGGATAGCAGTTGACTTGAGTAAAGTGTCAACGGTGAGGGAGTGGGGATAGCCCACGACACCGACGGAAGTGTGTAGTTTCTTGGGGTTAGCTGGATACTACAGTAGATTCATTCGGGGATTCTCCAAAATAGCGAGTCCATTGACGAATCTGACTCGCAAAGGGGTACCATATGTTTGGGATGATGCTTGTCAGTTGGCTTTCGACGAGTTGAAAGACAAGCTTACTTCAGCACCAGTACTTGCTTTACCGAAGATGGGTGTGGAGTACCTGGTTTACACCGATGCATCTTTACGGGGACTTGGGGGAGTACTTCAGCAGGAAGAGAAGGCCATAGATTTTGCCTCCCGTAAGCTTAAGCTGCATGAGAAGAAGTACCCCACCCACGACCTGGAGTTAGCAGCAGTCAGTTTTGCATTGAGAATATGGAGGCACTACTTATTGGGGGAGAAATTCCGTTTGTTCACGGACCATAAGTCACTACAGTACCTGTTCACTCAGCGAGAGCTGAATATGCGTCAGCACAGATGGTTAGAGTTTGTGAAGGACTATCAGTTCGATATATAGTATCATCTGGGGAAGGACAATGTAGTTGCTGATGCGTTGAGCGGTAGATCGATAGATAATGTAGCGGACGTTTGGAAAGCAAAGTGGAAGGAGTTGGGTCACCAGGACGCAGTAGCCCGTTCCTTCATATCTGTTATGACAGTGACACCCGAGATGGTTACGATGGTGATACAGGCACAGACCACAGACCCGTTTTGCCAGGAGCAGATTGTACGACTCTTAGCAGAGGGTGCTGAGTCCTATTCTGTTAGTTCTGATGGAGGTTTGAGGTTTAATGGGAGATTGGTGGTTCCAGAAGGAACATAATTACGTCATGCAGTGATGACCCAGTCTCACGGGTCCCGATTTGCGATGCATCCTGGAGGGGATAAGATGTACTAGGATATGAGGAGGCAATACTGGTGGAGTGAGATGAAGAAGGACATCGCTGAGTTCGTGTCCAAGTGTTATACATGCCAGCTGGTAAAGGTGGACCATCAAAAACCGTCAGGGTTGCTTCAACCATTGGAAATACCCGCGTGGCAGTGGGAGAGTATTTCCATGGATTTTGTTATGGGGTTGCCTACATCACAGCAGGGCCACGACTCTAACTGGGTGATTATAGACCGTTTGACCAAGGTGGCTCATTTTCTGCCAGTGCGGACTGACTATACCATGGGTCAGTATGCTCAGTTGTTCATTGCTGAGATTGTCAGATTACGTGGGTTGCCCCTGAATATTGTGTCAGATAGAGATAAGATTTTCGTGTCACGTTTCTGGGAAAGCTTTCAGGAGGCTATGGGTACTGAGTTGAGGTTGAGTTCAGCTTATCACCCACAGACAGATGGAAAAACAAAGCGTACTAATCAGATGTTGGAGGATATGCTACGCATGTGTGTTCTTGATTTTGGAGGCGGTTGGGAGCCATATCTTCCACTGGTAGAGTTTGCTTATAATAACTCTTATCAGTTCACTATTGGCATGGCTCCATTCAAAGCTTTGTACGGCAGGCCTTGTCATTCCCCAACTTGTTGGCTCGAGGAGGGGGATAACAAGTTTCTAGGACCAGAGGTGATTCAGGAAACCTCCGGGAGGATTGAGATGATCAGGAGTTGCATTCGAGTAGCCCAGGACAGGCAGAAGAGCTATGCCGATGCAGAACGGTTCTTCTGGGAGTTTAATGTGGGGGACTAAGTGTTACTGTGTGTATCTCCTATGAAAGGAGTGATGAGGTTTGGGAAGAAGGGGAAATTGGCCCCGAGGTACGTGGGACCATTTCCCATCATCGAGAGGATTGGGCCGGTAGCATACAGATTGGGACTGCCGAACATTTGCATCGCATTCACGATGTATTCCACATCTCGTCGTTGAGACGATATCTTCGGGATGATATGGCCCATACTCACATCGACATAGATGAGATATAATTACAGCCTGACAGCTCTTACGAGGAGAGACCGGTGGCTATCTTAGACTATAGTGAGAGGAAATTGAGGTCGAAGATAGTTCCACTTATACGGGTCCAGTGGGAGCATCATAATGTAGAGGAATCCACTTGGGAGCGCGAGGCAGATATACGTGAGAGATATCCAGATTTATTCTTACCAGGTACGCATTATTTTCTGAATTTCGGCATGAAATTCTGTTATTATGGGGGAAGTATGTAATACCCCGTATTTTTATGCTATATTAATTTGGGGATTTATTAAATTTAATGTGAGTTAATTATTTAATATAAATCAGAAATTTAATTATGTTATAATTATTAACGTGATGAGAGTTAGTAATTATGGGAAATATGTTGAATATTACTAATGAGCAAAGTAATACATAATAGTGGTTATATTAAATGTCACGAGTGAAGAAATGACAATTTTGGAAATTTGAGTCGGGACGAGACCGTGTCGCGTCGGGACTAAATATTGATAAATAAAAGTGAATATTTTATAAGTTGTTTGTATGGTCGTTTTGAGTGCTTCAACGCATCCGGAAGGGTCGAGATAGTCAGAAAAGTGTACCTGGGGGTTTATTTTGGGTCCCGGGGCGTTTTTAGGCTTAAATAGTACCCCGGGAAGTCATTTTGGACATTTTACATTTTTGGGTCATTAAACCCACGAAAATCCAAGGGTTATATCAGATGTCTAGGTTACCTTCTAGGGTTAAAACAATTCAAAACCTTAGAACGGTCATAAGAGAGGAGAGGAGAGAGCTCTCAAGGCAATCCAAGGCTCAAAATCAACCCGTTCGCACCGCCACCACCACCAACGCGTAGATCGCGCGACGGGGAACGCAACCACACCAAAATCATTCGCAAACCAGAACGTCGAAAATCCCAGGCAAGTGTTTATCTTGATTATTTCGTTGATGCATCATTCATATTAGTTTAGGAATGATTAGGATGAGATGTATGGAAGAAAAACCCAACTTGAGATAGGAAATTTCATGTAGTGACGATTTAAATGATATTCTGGAAACCCTTTGTCATGTAGAGGATTAAACCACGAAATTATGATGTTTTATAAGAAGGAAATTCTGGAAAAGATTTGTTAGAACCATGTTTAAGAGAATTCTAGGGTTCTTGATATTTATATGAATTTTGGACTGTTAATCCATGTTTAGTGACAGAAATTTACATGCTTTACGTAGGAAATACATAATATGATGATATAATGTTAGTAGTATAAATTCTGGGATGATTGGGAATGAAAAATATGGAATTGATTGAGGTTAGAAGATGAAACTCGTAACTGCAAAACTGCAGAAATTGTATACCTGCTTGATCGATCGATCGAGCCAAGAGCTTCGATCGATCGAAGGTTCGATCGATTGAGCCCCAGAACTCGATCGATTGACCCCTCCTGGCAGACTCATATTTCCCTTCTTGAATTAGTTGAAATTTACTTTAATGAGAAATAATTCATGGACACCCTTATAAATATGTTTTGGGAGATAAAGAAGACCAGTATGGTATATGAATAATTTTGGGACCTTTAATGTAAAACGAGAGAGTTGTATTTTTGGGATATTGCATATAAGAAACGATGAAACTACGTATTAAAGTGAGAGATACGTAAAATGGTTACGATAGAGAATAGATGAATTCCTACTGAATTTTTATACTTGGGAAGATAGGGCCCATGAGTGTTATGTGGTAAGTTGGAATAGTACCCCGAATTAAGGTTAGAGATGAACCGTTATACGTGATAACTAATAATGCGATATGAGGATAAATGTCGTAACTCCGGAATTTGAAATGTACCTAAAATTGATATGGTAATATTAGTATAGTTATATGATCGTGTATGCATATACTATCTATGTGTGAAAATCGTGCCCGCGCCACTTGCTATCCCTGAGGTTACTGCGCTGGGACAGTCTTATCTCGATGGGTGCTTTATGGGGGATATTGATTTGTACCCTAGAAGATAGATATCCTTGGTACATGCTATCGAATCGATAGTTCAGAAGGTCCTAAGAGACGTGGGGGCATGTGCTATCCTCTTAGAGACTTGGAATCTATGCTTCGCCTCAATATTATTTGTGTATGTGTTAATACAGTTCGAGAGTGATTACGAACTTGTATTTCCCTTAGTGCGAGAGATACAGGGATTGGATAGCAAAGTATGCACGCACCATAATTTTTATGTGGGGTGCTGTTAGAATATATATATTATACGAGTATTTAATATATATATATATGAAATTCTGAAATTTGGAACTGTTTATTGTGTTATGGCAGGTGAGAAATGAATCTTGACTATAAATAGGAAATATGTAAGGACACAAATTTTCAATTGAGTCCATGTATAGTGTTGGCTCAATTCCGGACAAAAACATTTATTCATAGGATAGTATGTAATTGTAATACTCTCAAGCCTATTAAGTGTTTGTTGAAGACGTAGCGGCAAAGAGTATAAAGCTTCATCAAATGTGCCGGTTTGCGTGCCTCGTTTCTACGTCATCAACTATGGTTCCATGCTCCCAAGGTATGAATGCAATTATATATATATAGGAGCTTGGAACAAAGTTTATTGGGTGTTAGGTTTAATAAAAAAGTTATGTTTTATTTTCAGAAAGAATTTATTAGAACTTTGATTTAAAGTATATAAAAGTTTCTGGGCCTAAATCGAATTTTATAAACTTTCTGGAAGTCGTTCGATATGTCGTTCGAACGAGTTTTTTCGTTCGAACCAGATGTCGTTCGAACGAGTTTGCCAACGAGTTCCCACCAAGCTATACTGGTCCGTCGTTCGAAATGTCGTTCGAACGAGATTTTTCGTTCTAATGATATTTCCAACGAGTTTCTAAAGAGTCCATACTGGAGCGTCGTTAGAAGTCTCGGTCGAACGAGATTTCGTTCGAACGAAATGTCGTTCGAACGAGATGCCAGGCGGGAACAGTTTTTGGGAGTTTTTTGGCAGTTTTGCACCCACTTTCCCACTATGTTTGTAACCAACTTTCTCAGATTTTAATATTTGCGGGAATCACTTTTGATATCCTATCTTTTTCACAACCTTCTAACTCCTAGAGAGTGTTTTGAGAGAAAATTCAAAGAGGGAAAAAGATCAAGTTTTGAGTGCTATTTTTTAAGAGAAAATATTGTATCACTCTAGTTTTACACCCATATTGTTTATCTAAGTTCACATATATACATATCAATTGCTTGGAGTTTGGCACCGGTTTATCTCTTCAGTTTCAAAGAGAAGTTTTGGTTTGCTTCTACATCCATCAAAGAAGAAGACGTTTTGTTGCGATTCTACCTACTTGGAGAAAGGCTCCTTGTTCGGGTGACGGTGACCATAGAAAGCCATATCGGTGGATTCCGAGACCGCGGTGGTGTTCTAAGGTTATCCGCTAGGAAGAGGTTTCTACAAGAATAAGCGTCGAGGCTTGAGAGGGATCGAGTTGGTCGTTGTAAGTCTATCTGTCTTGTACTTGTAATTCCGTATCTAGTGGATTTGTGGCTAGGGCCGTCCGAGGTTTTTTCCCGTCTTGGGTTTTTCCTCGTACATCGCGGCGTAGTGTGATTGGTTTATTTTATCTTGCATCATAATTAGAACACATGCTTAGGATAATTCAAGATAAAATTTGGTTTAAATTATCACACTCATTTAATTTGGTGCTAAATTAAATATTGGGTTAAGTTTGTTTAATTCATGTCTTTTGCTAAAATTTGGTTTCGCCTAACTTGGAAAATTGTTAATTATGACTTAGGCAAATTCTAGGACTTGGATTAATTAATTGGTTTAAGTGAATATATTAATTGATTAATTTTACTTCACTTGGTGTAATTTTAATTTTTTTAAGAATTTAAAATTTGTTGTTTTGAAAGTGGAACCATCTTACGCTTCCGCATCTTGTTTGTTTTTATATAAAGGAAATTTATAACTGGTTTTGTTTTAATTGAGAAAACTAAAATCATATGTGAATTGAGTTTAAAATATATAAACCCGGGGATCCAGAAAATCTCACACTTTCAAAATACTTGTTTGAAAAGTATAATATGTCACTGGAAAACTTTATTAATGAATAAAGTTAAAAAGGAGAGACTTATTACTATATTAAATCATCCTTTAAAACCATTATGTTGTTCAGTTTTAAATCTCACGAGTACATAAGACAAGTTAAATCATTGGAAAAATTAGTGCGATATATGATGAGATAAACCGTTAGGAAGGTTAGTGCGATATGTGTGCACATTAGAAGAGAGGTGAGAATTTCTCAAGAGAGTGTCGCACTAACATGTTGTTTCATTGGCCTGTAATCAATTTAAATACTTGCTAAACTAATTTTTAAATTATATACACTATCGGGCTCTAACCCCTTTCTATTTCTCTTCCTCTTTTGTATATATATGTATATATTACAGGTGCCCAGCCACAGGGGCGTCTTGCTTAGGATCCCTTGGAAGGAACGTGCTGCAGCTTAGGTGGGAGTTGCAGGCCATTCTCTTAGACGACTTCATTTACTTGATTCCCCTCCTAGCATCTTCATTTAGTGGGGCATGTGTCGCCCTTTCCATTTTTAGCTGTTTTATTTGGACATTGTGATTTAGTTATGGTAGTATTGACACTTTGGGATTTATTATGGCTTTGATGTTTTACTTTAAATTTTAATGTTGGGATTCAATTGTCGAATGTTTAAATTATTTGGATTATATGTTCATGGATTATCGTGGTGTGAATCGTTATATATTAAATTGTTGTAAATAATTAAATCTTTGTTTTCAAAAATAAAATTTGGAAAGTAATGTTTAAAAATGGTTATGACACTTAGCTTAATTATTTAGGGTGTTTAAATTGGAAAAATATTTTTACGACAGTGATGCTAAGAATGAATCAACTGTTCACCTTGATTTTAATTTAATAAAGGAGTAATCGCCCGGTATTTAATTAAGTAGGGTGTCACAGCCATGGGCCACCAAGGTCCACCCAGATTTATAGGTTGGTCGATGCCTATGAAGCCAAATTTTAAGAACAAGAAAAGGCAACGCGTCGCCAAGAAGAAAGTGGCAGCTTGAAAGAATGGAGAGAGATCTCCCCAGAAACACAAGGCGACACCGAGACAGTACTCTTAACTCTCAGGGGGGATTCCCCTAGTCGAGGAAGGATCACTAAGCATGACCAATAGAGAACTGAACATGATAGGTCAGAGCCAGCACGATCAGAACATGGTAAGAAGGAGAGTCTCCACAAGAACAATGATCGACCAAGTGAGGACATAAGAATTTTTGTCTGTAGGGAGATGGACCAACACCCGAAAAATCGAGGAGCCAAATCAATGGAGAGATAGCTCAGAGAAATCTTAACTCTCAGATGAAGTCCCCCTTTTCAAGGGATATCGAAGGGGAAGAGCCTTGAAGAAATTCGACGTCCCTAGGTTCAAGGTCTATGACGGGTAAACAGACCCTATAGACCATATTAGGCAATATTAATAAGAAATGACCTTATGGAGCCACAATGACGCACTTTTGTGCAAGATCTTCCCTTTTAGCCTACATGATGTAGCAAAAAAGTGGTTTAAAAGGCTTCCCCACAGGTCGATCAGGAATTTTGTAGTGGTAGAGGCTTTCACGACACGATTCATAACGAGCAACTCCCATCCTAGGTGGATGGATGCACTGCTCACTGTGAAGAAGAAGATAAAGAAAAACCTCTGAGATTACACCAAAAGATATTAAAAAGTTTTTAATGAAATTAGGGATTGCGCGGAGAAGGTTTCCGTAGCGTCCTTTAAAATCGACTTGCTGATCAGCTCTCTATTGCACCACTCCCTCACCAAGAAGGAAGGCATTAGCATCAATGATCTTATGGCTCGTATCGAGAAGTATGCTAAGGTCAAAGACTTGGTCCATCCTAGTGGGGGAGATAATGGCCGAGTAAAAGCGAATAAGTGGACGAAGAAGAATGACACCCATAAGAAGGGAAACAGGAATGGGGGAAAGAATGACTCCAAGAGTGAAAAAAAGAATGACCCATCCAAGGCGTTCTAGGCTGTAAATAAAATCCTCAAGGAACCCATTTATAAAATTCTTAGCAAGATCAAGGATGAGCCATTTATCAAATGGCCCAAAAAGATAGGTGACAATCCAACTAAAAGGAATAACGTGCTGAAATGCACATTCCAAAAGGAGGGTGGTCATCGAACTGAGAATTGCAAAGCTCTGAAGTCACATTTGGAAGATCTAGTTTAGGCAGGGCACCTCAACGAGTATGTTGAAAATAAAAAATAAAAGGTCACAGCCAACGGCGACCAAAAGCCAGAAAATATCCTCGATGATGATACATGACACGAGCTTGTAATAATTCATAGGGCATCAGATCTCAAGCAGATTTAGGGAAATGATGTGTGAATGGAACTCAAGAAGGTGATTTCTATGATTGAAGATTTTCAGATTGAGCCTGCCAAACCCAGGCAGAAACGTGACGACGGCTAAAAGACATTGATTACATCAAGAACATCGTGTTCACCGAAGAAGACTTGGTTAGGGTGAGGACCCCACATCATGATGCTTTGGTGATCACACTCATAATTTCTAATTAATATGTTGACAAGATACTTATAGACTAGGGGAGTTCGTCTGAATCGATGTACCTATAACTATTCCATAAACTGAAGTTGAACATCACCGACCTTAAAGAGGCCACTATTCCACTAGTCAGTTTCACAGGAAGGATCACTATGCCATTAACAAAGATAATCTTGTTGATTAGGGAAGGAAACATCTCGAAGTTAATTGTGTTTCTAGTAGTGTACATAGAGTCCCCATATCATGCTATTTTGGGCAAAGGTTGTCTCCACGCCATGAAGGTTATTCCATCCACTGATCATCAAAAGCTGAAGTGCATTACAGATCGTGGAGTGGTTGAGATTCGCGACGACCAGGCTACAGCCAAGAAGTGATTTATTATAGCTATCCCCCAAAAGAAAGAGAAGAAGAATAAGCCCAAGAAGGCCCAGGATGGGGCTATTCTCCCCAAATAGCAACTACAATATGGACGACCAGGGGTGAAAGAGACCAGCGTCCACCCCACCGATAGGGTCGTAAAAAGTCTAGAGGAAGTTGTATCCGATGACAACTTGATGAAAAGGAAAATTTTGATTGAATATTCTCTCACCGATTAAGAAGAAAGGGAGTTGGTTGCACTTCTCAAAAGCAACATATATATTTTCACATGGGAGCCTTACGAATTACCAGGGATTGATCGTAGTGTTGCGTGCCATCTCCTGCATGTTGATCCCACTTTTTAACCCATCACTCAAAAGGATCATCGAACACCCCAGAGAAGGATAAGAAAGTGGAAAAAGAGTTAGGAAAGATACTGGATGCAGGTTCCATCAGAGAAGTTCAGTTCCATGTACGGTTATCCAACCTAGTGGTGGTACCCAAAAGCAGTGGCAGTTGGAGGGTGTGCATTAATTTTACCAACCTCAACCGGGATTATACTAAGGATAGCTTTCCCCTCATGAAGATTGATCAATTGGTTGATGCCACAATGACACATGAGAGAATGAGTTTCATTAATGCTTACTCAGGATATCATCAGACCCCTTATACAGGTCTGACCAGGATAAGACCTCCTTTATTATCTGAATTGGGTTGTACTGCTATAAGGTCATGCCGTTTGGCCTTAAAAATGCAGGGGAAACTTACCAAAGATTTGTAACCAAGATGTTTATCAAACAAATGGGAGAAACGATGGAAGTGTACAACTACGACATGCTTGTTAAAAGCAAGGACAAGGTCGATCACCTTTCAAATTTAGTAGTAACCTTTGAGATCCTCAGAAAGTATCGAATGAAGCTTAATGCAACTAAGTGTTCATTCGATGTCCAGTCAGGAAAATTATTAGGTTACCTAGTAAGTAAAAGGGGAATCGAGGCCAACCCAGATCAAATCAATGATATCACTAGGGTCCAGTCTCCTCAGACATTGAGAGATGTTCAGAAGCTTAGTGGGATGCTCGCAGCGCTCAATCACTTCATCACCAAGTCTTCGAAATGATGACGACCATTCATCCATCACTTAAAGAAAGGCAAAAGCCTCGTATGGGATGACGATTGATCGTAAGCTTTGGGAGAGATAAAGTCTTACCTTATCAAGCCTCCACTGCTGGTGATTCCGAATGATGGGGAACAACTGCATCTTTACCTAGCAGTATCAGATCATGCCATGAGCTCTGCCTTAGTATGTGAAAATGAGGGAGAACAACACCTGATTTACTATACCAACAAGACGCTCCTGGAGGCTGAACAATGGTACTTGCCTCTGTAAAATCTTTTTTATGCCCTAGTGACCACTTCAATAAAGTTGATGCATTACTTCAAAGCCCACTCTATAATAGTAATCACCTCTTACCCACTCAAATCCGTTCTACAAAGGGCCGACCTCTCTGGGCGTCTTTCAAAGTGGTCGATTGAGTTTGAGAGATTAGACATCCACTTCCTACCTAGAACGACAATCAAGGAATAGATCCTAGTAGGGGTGCAACCGGTATGGTAGGGTTGGTAATGACCCCTTACCAATACCAAAACCACAATCTAAATGGTAAAACCGTACCGTAACAATTTATCGGCCGGTACATCAAAACAAAAACCAAAACCAAACCGGACGATTTTTCAATTTTTTCAGTATTTTTTTTTTGGTTTTGGTAATTTTGATTTTTTCCCGATAAATACAAGAATTTCAAATCGCTTTATCCATTCGGTAAATCGGTATTTTCCCTAAAGCAAGGAAGGTGTATTTATTTGAGACTGAATCTGAAAAACTAAGAACTGTAAAACTAACATTTATTTCAGAACATCAATTGGAAAAACTAAGATTACTAAATAACAATGAACTGAAAAACTAACATTACTAATTTTTTGCAACCACAACAAGCTGGCTTAGTTTCTTACATACCTACTAAACAAAATAATAAATGACCAATTTGTACAACATTTACAGTATATCCAATATGTAAAAAAACTAATATGTAATTTAACAAGGATATAGGATAAATATATAATTTAACAAAGATGAAATTTGTATAACCAACCTGCGATTCATCTTTATACAGAAAAAAAGGAAATTACATACCTATTTAGGTTGCGTCGTCGGGTGAGAGAGGAGGAGAGGAGGGACTTCATCGCCAGGTGAGAAAGGAGGAGAGGAGGGAATGTGTCGCCGGAGAGGAGGGATTGAGTTAGTGAGAGGTGACAGGGGTGAAAGATTGAGGAGAAGAAGAGGGAGTGAGAAAGTGAGGCGCTGAATTAGATTTAGGTTTAGAAGAGCCCCGTGTATGTGAATTTTCCTTTTATATGAGGGGTATTTCTTTTATGTAATATTGTACGGTAATTTGGTAATTTTGGTATGGTAAATTCGGTACGATAAGTTGGTATGGTAAATTCAGTAAATTAGTTTTTTATATCTAAAAACCAAAACCAACCAAATTTTTTTATGATATTTTCAGTTTCAGTAAAATCAGTTTTTAGTATTTCATAATATGAAACCAAAGCCATTTTTTGTTGGGCCAAAATGGTACGGTACGATAAAAACCCGTACCAGTTGCACCCCTAGATCCTAGCAAATTTTATTACTGATTTTATAAAAGATCGGCCAACAGATCAGTTGAATGAAGAGCAATTGATCACATGTGAAGCGTCGTCCAAAGATTGGACACTATATGTTGATGGAGCCTCAAATTACAAGGGGGCGTGAGTCGGGATTGTTCTAGTCACCCCCAAAGACACCATCATTAAGTAGGGAACTAGATTGGAATTTGAAGCCTCCAACAACGAAGCTGAGTATGAAGCACTGATCGCCGATTTGCGAAAAGCCAAACTACCGGGGGCAAAATGCCTCCATGTATTCGGTGATTCCAAACTGGTCTCCAAGTAGGTAAGTGGAGACTTCAACACCAAAGATGATCAATTGGTAGCATACCTCAATGTAGTAAGAGGGCTCATGGGAGACTTTAAAAAGGTGGAAATTCAATAGTTCCCACGAGGACAGAACAGTTACGCTGATGCTTTAGCAGCACTAAGCTCGAAAATTAACTTTCACCTAAGGAGAACAATTCAGATAGAGTTCCTCGCACAACCCAGCATCGACCATACAATTATAGAAGATAAAGTCCTCCTCACTAATAAAGCCCCAAGTTGGATGGATCCCATCATCAATTATCTACTAAATGACGTACTGCCATACAACAAGAGGTTGTCCCATCAAATTAGAGCCAATGTTGCTCATTTTTATCTCAACCCTGAAATGAAACTTTTATAAGAAATCATTCACAGGCCCCTACCTCTAGTGAGTTCACCCACAAGATGCTGATCAATTACTTGATGAACTCCATAAGGGCACGTGTGGGAGTCACATAGGTGGAATATTGTTATCCTTTCAATAGATCAAAAAAGGATATTGGTCACCTCGCATGCAGAAAAATGCTAGTGCATACGTTCGCAAATGTGAAAAGTGCCAAATGAACTTACCTATGGTTCATCAGCCCACTAGCTACCTAAAGTCACTTACTAGTCCATGGACTTTCACTCAATAAGGATTAGACATTGTAGGACCACTACCTACTACATCCGAAAATCGTAAGTATTTGTTGGTCGCCACAGACTTCTTCACCAAATCGATAGAGGAAAAACCATTGGTAAACATTCAAGATTATGACATAACAAGGTTCATATGAAGGTACATCATAACTCGATTTGGGATACCAAGGACCATTACCATCGATAAGGGTATACAATTTGAAAGTGGTTTCTTTCAAGCTTTGTGTGACGAAAATAACATCAAGCACTACTTCAGTTATGTGGCATATCCCAAAAGCAACGGGCAAGCAGAAGCTTCCAAGAAAACAATGATCGATGGACTTAAAAAACGATTAGAAATATCTAAGGGTTCTTGGGTGGATGAACTCCTCCATGTCCTATGGGCTTATCACACAACGCCTAGGAGACCAACTGGAAAAACACCATTTGCACTCACTTGTGGAATTGAGGTTGCCATCCCTTTGGAAGCAAGTCTCCCCACTATGAGAACCACTCTGGTCGACTAAGGCCTCAACGATGAAGAAATACGAACTGATCTTGACCTATGATATGAGTGATGAGATCTATCCTTAATCAAGTTGAATTATACCAATATTAACTAGCCAAGAAATATAACTAGAGAGTCAACCCAAGGAAGTTTTCAATAGGAGAATATATCCCGTAAAAAGTCCTCGATAATGTTGTAGAACCACCAGACGACAAACTGGGACTGAAATGGGAAGGACTCTTCTGAATAATTATAGATGATCTTAAAGGATCATATCACTTGGAAATTCTAGAGGTCAGGGAGATACCAAGAGCATGGAACCTAACTAATCTTAAGAAGTTCTACTTCTAGATCTTCTTCTTTATCTTTTAAGTTAGAAATTTTTTTATTTTTTATTGCTTGATAGACAATTTTCAATGAATAAAGGCTAGTTGGCCCCTCTATTTTCATATTTTGCATTGGCTGCTTAACTTGTCTTAATTACATCTCGTCAATTTTCACCTTCTCCAATGATAACTCATTTGAACATATTTAAATACCTAACGAACAGGGTTAGCATGTCAACTACAAGTACTTTAAATTACCCTCAGGCCCTTGTTGCAAACATAAGAGGCCTCATGAGTTGTCACGGCAACAACAAAATCTCTACAGAGGATATCTACGCAATGTCACCAACTTTGGTTGGTTGCTAACTTTGTTGGATGAAAAAATCCTGCTCGGGATAATTTCCCACTAGCCAGGTGCATTCTTGTCATTATCTTACTTAGGCCCAAGGGAGTGTGATGACACGACCTAAAAGGTAAAGTGAATGGAATGATATTTCTTAGGCATATTGGGCTGGGAGAATGTTCAAACACATAAAAGGCATACTGCTAATACTTAAACATCGTTTAATCGGCTATAAAGGCCCAAAATTATTCGAACTAAGTATGATACTACCTAAAGCCTAATATTGGTCAATCAATACCGTTTTGGTCAATAAAAATACTAAGTAGCCTTCAAGCAGAAAAAATCAACGCGTGTTTAGTCATTATGTGCTCAAAACATAAGGAAATTCTTCATTAAAATATAAGGTTACAACTACAGACCAAAAGAAATACATAAAGGCCTAAGAAGGGCTAAGGCAGCGAGAAATATATTCTTCTACAATCACTCTCTGACCATCATATGGCTTTAGGGAAAACTCTAATATATCTTCATAAATATCATGATGTAAGAGTTTGGAGGGAATAACATCGGTTGGGATCCATTCATCATCTTTCTAAAATGGATTATGGCTATAGGCAGGACATTCAATCTGGTATTTATACCAAATCTTGGATTCTTTTGGAGTTTTTGCCTCCTTAAGGGAACTCAACCATCCTTGAGAAAAGGTAATGCTTTCTGCTTCCTTAAGTTTTGATGGGGCATCAGCCCAACCAACATTGTAACGCTATCCCTAGAACTCTCAGGGTCCCACTTTGAATGCATATCTTAATTTCTTGACGTTGTCTTTGAGAACAAATATAAATGACTTCAAGCTAGCAACCTCCTTTCTCAAAGAATTATTTTCAGATTGCAGGACCTCGCCCACTTGGTCAACCTCATTCCTCTCCAACAGTTAAGCCCTCAAGGAATTTACCTCCTCTTGAATGGAGGCCCCTATTTCCTTCATTTCCCGAAGATCATTTTTCAAGTTGGAAATCACTCCAGTCTGGTTCTTGTACTACTCGTTCCTCGCTCTTAGCGACTTGCAGATTTTTACAAAGGCTATGTGAGTCTATAAGATGATGTTAGATCCAAGAATTCTCTCTAGTTGATAGTTGGGAGAAATATAGCAATCTAAATAAGCAGACTATAAACAATACACACCGAACCAAAAGCAAGTATATTTTCATATGGAAAATCAGATAAATACATATAAAAAAAGAAAGGGAAAAAAAGTTTCATTTCCATATAACATAAAAAGGTGGCCAAAGGCCGATACATGAGGTTCTAAAAAATGGGTATAAACAAACAAGGCTAAAAGTTGTACAATAAAAATGTAAACTCCTAGTATACAAAGACCTAATATTTCACCTGATCTCCCTCAACTATAGCTTTCCCCTTATCGACTATCTGCTGCTCCTGGTCAGCACCCTCACTTCTGCCGACCTTAGCAGGAACAATATTAGTATTTCTAGCAACATGTTAGCCACCTTCTTCTTCTTCTTCTTCTTCTTCTTCTTCTTCTTCTTCTTCTTGTTCTTCTTCTTGTTCTTCTTTTTGTTCTTCTTCAACATAAGGTTTGAGACCAGGAGAATGAAAGTTGAAAGCTCAGAGCCTGTAGGTGTTCTAGTAATCTTTACAACTTGGTCCCATCCCGTCTTGAAAGAGAGCTTGTAAGCATAGGCCATTTTGCGCTCTATATCCTTATAAGCTTTGTAAAATCCCTCACGGTAGCTATCATCCTAAGCTTGGGGAAGCTCACCCTCCATCTTGGTAACTTTGTCAAATAAATTTTTGTTGGCCTCCACCAGTTCGAACTTTTCAGTAATTATCACCTTTTAAGTAAACCCAAAAGCATCATAGGCCTTAGACATCTCCTTCTTTTCATGCTCCCCCGCTTGGTGAGCATTGACAAAAGCCTCTTTATCAACTTTCAGGGCATTCTTCAGTTCGTGCTCCCTTCTGAATCCAACATCTTAGTTATCCAAAAGAGTAGTAAAATCAAATAGAATCTGTGAACATGAGAGAATAACAGAGAATCAAAATAGAAATCGAAAGATCAAAGGAAAAGAAATAAGTAAGAAAGAGTTATCAGAGCTATCCCTTGTGCAGTCTTGAGGGCGAGTTGGGTTGGACCCAGCCTAGAAGAACGCTCATGATCATCAGCTAGCACAAACCTTTTTACAAGGTCAGGGGCCAGAGATATGGAATCACCCACAATAGCCCCTTCAAGACTAGGGAAAGTGGTCAACCTAGAGGATTATAGGACTAACTTTCGTTTAGCCTCATCCCTCTATTTTTCTTTCCTCTTCTTCTCTTTTTTTCTCTCTCTTTCTATCCTCTTCTCTTCTTCTCCTATTTTCTTCTCTCTCTCTTTTTCTTGCTCTCTTCCTTTATTAGATGGTCCAGAACCACTAACCTTGGAAGAATCTGTTGTAGAGATCTTTAAAGATGGAATCCCGTTAGAAAGGACCGTATGGTCATCTTCATCATCAGGAAGCTTTAACTTCATCCTCTTGATCAAAGGGTCCATGTCTTCTTCTTCTTCTTTTTCCTTTTCCCTCTTCTCGGCTCTCTTCCTCTTCTCCAGAACTCTCCTCTTCAATAAAAATTAGATTAAAAGGTATTACCTCTGTATCTTTAAAAGATGGGACCTTATCAATCGGGCGAGCAATAAAGTTGGTGCATGTGTTATTATATTCTAAGAGAAAGACTACCTACTTTGGATGTTCACCGTCTGCCAATCTTTCTCTGATGCTCCAGGCCTTCACAGGTTCGTCAGCATTAATCTCCCTAATATGAGGTTCCTGATTTTTGGCATGAGCTATAACAACAAATAAGAGGACTATTAGCCATATAAATGGGGAAAAAGCACAAGAATTCAGTAGAAAAGAAAAAAAGAAGAAGCAACCTATTTCGGACTCTCCGCATTCAAAAATCATAGGGCCTCGTGGTCTTTCCCCCTCTAACGATGGGTGGTGCTGCCAGTTCCTAGCTATGAACCCATTTTCCTAGTAATCTTTATGGGAATCCGAAAGATTTACCACTATAATTCACTTGACTTTTCTAATTTTGAAATATAATAGACCTTCTTTAATCGTCGAGAACACATAAAAGTAACATAGCTAAGTAAGACCTAGTTTTCTCCCATAGAGTGTATTTATTCCATGGACTACATTTACTATCTTCCACACATTGGGGGCACTCTAGGAAGGCGCGATGAAAAATACTTTAAAAATATAAGAAACAACTTATTTGGGTGGAATGTCAAACCCCCTTGAGTTACTAGAAGGTTATGAATATAGTGACCCCGTCAACATCATGAACATTATAAGAAAGGGGGACACAGTAGATAATCACCCAATCAGGAATATTATAATGATGCATAAACTCCTTTACTAACTTACAATCTAGCATTGTCATAATCGCATAAGCAAGCAGAAATCCTAACTACAGTAACAAGCTAATGCAAAGAAAAAGAACTTAAATGGAAAAGACTAGAACTTATTAGTAGTAACAAAGCTTTGGGAAAGAAAAAAAATAAAGACTTCGACTTTTGGAGAAAAAGAGAAGCTTAGGAGCAAAGTATGCGCAAGAACAACCATAGACAGTGAACGAACGGTTGAGTATACCCCAACTGATCACCATAACTTCTAATGATGAGTTTCATCTTCCCAGGAAAATTTTGGCACTTCAATTTCTTTTTAGACAAGCGTACCCCTTGTGAAAGTATTACAATTACAAACATGCCATGGCGGTCTTTCATTATATTTAAGGCTTTGGGCCTGTAACCCATTTCAAATCTATTAACCCATAATTATTAGCCTAAAGATTTCAGGGGCATTTGTGGGAGCCTATTTTTTACAAGTCCATGAGAGTAGCCGACCAAGATAATTTAAATATTTGGCCCGACCCAAATCATGACTTAATTTCTACACGGTTTTTTCCTTGAAGCATGACACTCGCAAATATGATGAAATCAGGTACCAAGAATCTCATATGAGATATTCAAGTACCTCATGGACAATCAGCACCCTATCATGGAATTACTTAAAAAACTCGATCTCTATAACAACTTATATAGATTGTACACTCTGACTCGGGGAAAGAGCAAGGAAAAATTGAGACTTTGAGAGACACTTAATAAGAACAAGTAACCTTTCCATAGACGTAGGCAAGTTATCAAACCACATACATCGTTGTTGTTGTGTGTGATTCTATTTATTTTCTTCCATTTGTGATTATTTTCGTATAATCTTTTATTGTGAATTTTTCTGCATTCACAATTGGCGCCATCTATAGGAAACGACTTGTATTTCTACGAAAACATTCATGGTCGGGATTATTATCTCGATTAAGTTCAATTTGTTGAATGAACTAGGTCATTATCGGTTAGGTATGTGGTATACAAATGATTTTGTCTTTACGGGATAATGGCCTCGTTTCATAATTATCATGCTCATTATCCAACCCATGAATTAAAACATTCTAATTTTTTTAGGTAAGTTATGACTCGAGAAAATAACCTAGAGTCATAATTATCATGCTCCTTATCTAGACCATGAATCAGAACTTTTAATTTTTAAAATGAGGTATGATTCAGGATAATGATCCTAATTCATACCTATCTTTCCTGGGATCGGTATCCCAAAGTTGCAAAACATTATAATGTAAGAGTTATGAAAGATTTTTATTTTCATGGCATTGAATATCATATTTTAAGGGTTATATCATGATTTTCCAATAGTGAAACAAATATTTTAATAATCTTAAACTCATTTTTCACCAGTCAAAATGTAAAAAGTTAAACTAATATGTAGAAAATCCAAACAAATTGCCTATAGTGTGTATAAATAGGACGAGTACTGTTGGAGCCCATATTTTACAAGTCCATAAGAGTAGTCGACCAAGATAATTTAAGTATTTGTCCCGGCCCAAATCATTACTTAATTTCTACACGGTAGTTTCCTTGAAGCATGACACTCGCTTATATAATCAAATCAGGTACCAAGAATCTCGGACGAGATATTCAAGTACCTCATGTCCAATTATCATCCCTATCATGGAGTTCCTTAAGCAAATCGATCTCTATATCAACTTATATATATTGCACACCCTGACCCGAGGCAAGGGTATGGAAAACTTAAGACTTTAAGAGACACTTAATAAGAAAAAGTAACCTCTCCGTGGACGTAGGCAAGTTTCCGAACCAAGTACATCATTGTTGTGTGTGTGATTCCATTTATTTTTTGCCATTTGTGATTATTTTCATAGGATCTTTTATTGTGAATTTTTCTGCACTCACAAGTACCTTAAACAGGAGGGTTTGAATCTTTGAGAGATTTTAGTGGTTTGAGTGTTTGAGGGTTCGACAGTGATAAAATATATAGTCATTTAAAGAATTTGAATATGGATCATTTGAAGCTTAGATAGAGGAATAAATAGGGGAAAGTGTGGAAAAATGAAAATTTTTAACTTCATATACGTAGGTCCCCTCGATGGTAAAAGGGAAAAATGAATGGTCTAAATGTGGTGTTAGTAAGTTATTTCATCTTATGCGAATTATTAAGTAAAATATTAGGTGTCAATAGCACCTACCAAATACATTGTTTTTTTGTATGGCATGTCTCGATCAATTTAATTCGTTTCATGCGTTTGTTAAGGATATAGATTTCTTTGTAAAATTCTAAGCACCTGATTTTTTTACCAATAAAGCTCAAAACTCTTGAAGTTGAACTCCAAAAATTTACAGTTGATGCGCCCAATGATGAAACGTTGATTGTAGTGAATGGTAATGGCGGGTTCCTGGAAATGGTTAAGTGAATGAATAATGCATCATACTGGTGTACTTACTTGTGCGGTTAAATTTAATCTTGCATATATAAATAACATCAGTCAAAACAACATTTTCTATTATGGAGGGCATAGAGAACTCACTAGGTAACATAATAAGAAATGATTTTATGATTGGCTGTTTGGTGAAATGCATATAATGAGACTATATTTTCACAATATTAATAATGAGGATATCCTACAACACATTCAAAATATGAATAATTGTGACAACCCTCATTGTCCACGTAAAGGATGGCCAGACACAATACGCCAAATGTGGGGCTTATCTAACAATTTATACCATTTATAGTATCAAACCGAAGAATAAAGGTTTTCAATTAAAACATCCAAGTATACAATAAGGAAATGAAATAATAAACTGAATAAATACAAAAGTCTCAACTCTCACTGACATAAAGCATCTGTCTAACATGACTGTAAATAAACTGACTGAAATAAAATATGTCTCGAGATTACACGTATAAAATTTATGAAATGTAGATGATTGAAATGGAAAAAGAGTAGCAACCGAAGCTAGAATCAAATAGCTAAATCCGCTAAGCAACTGAAACTGCAAGTCTATTCCTCTGTAAGCCCTGTTGATCATGTCTAAGAAAACCAGAAAAATAATTTTGATGATTTGGGTTAGATCCCTAAAGTTGTAAGAATTAACATTCAAAACCAATCGATAGTAGAGAAGTTAATTCGCAATACATGTCATACGTCGGCTCTCACATGCAATAAGTATCTCACCCCTCTTGTAAGTATAAATACTATACGCATTCCCAACCCAAGTCGTACAATGCTAAATGGTCTCCACCCTACCAAAATACCCAAGGACTACTAACTATCCTATAATCGTAATTTCACCCCCTTCACATATACTATCACATTCAAAAGTAATAACTCCCACAATACTACCTCCATAGGAATACAATCACATCACAAAATGTATTTTACGTAGTATTGGGTCCATTAACAATGGTCCATATCATTATACTACATTAATTATTTTCTCTATTAAATTCTATATATATATATATAGAGAGAGAGGGGGGGGGGGGGGGGGATCACAAGTGGACCTAAAAAGCTAACTTTTAACAACCCATTAATTTTAATTCTTATGTTGTAATTGGTCTGCGTCGGCGGCAACGGACACGAGTGTTGATTGATTATTTTTTTTACAATCCCCCAACCCACCTCCCACCCTAGCAGCCCTTACCCCTGAGTAAACATTCCAGCAACTTATTTTTTCTTAACTAGTGGTCTGCCATGGGGGGGGGGGGGGTAGGAGTAGGGAGGGGGGGCTAAGGGGGTCTCGATTCACACGCGTGTCTGTTGCCACTGGCACGAACCAGTTATACTATAGGAGTTAAAATTAATGGGTTGCTAGGTTATTTTGTTAAGGTCCAATAAAAATTCCGCTTTTTAGGTCCACTTGTGATCCTCTCCCTATATATATATATATATATACACACACGGCACACGAAGGCATCCACCTTCAGTGTCTAACTCGTTCTTCCAATGGTAAGTTCGTAAAAAATCAATACTCGGTGGCTTAAGTAAAACACACATAATGGTGGGGTGATCAATACAAAGTAACACGACTAACAGGTACATATCCAACCCGACTAATGGATTCGGTCCAAATAACCTTCTCTCATTACGAAGGGTACGCTCTTGAACGCATAATCAAATATAATGACCTCCAATATGCTTATCATATCTCAACCGGCATATGGTTATGCGATCCCGATGTCGAACGCAACCCCAACCAATAGGCTAACCACGAGCGTAGGAATGTCCACAAAATCATAGGATACATATATATAACACACAGTGCATATGTAGTTACCCCATAAGATATCACACATATCATGAATTAATTCAACTTGACTTGATCACATAAATTTGGAATGCAGTTTCCTATTCTCCATTATTAACTCTCCAATTAATTATTAAAATTCATCACATAATGGTTTATAATAACAATTCTCAATTAAACCATTCACCCCTCACTTGGATAACCTCCCACATACTCGGATGAACTCGTAAAAATATCACGAACATTTCCCTCGATCTGACCTGACTCAAGTCTAAGAGCCAAATTTATTTTAGTCAAGGACCAGAATCGATCCGCCTTAGCCAAGTCGATTCGCTCCTAAGACCGAATCGATTCGAGCCGGACAGTAAGCCTAAATTTTCCTTATTTTTAAAACGGACCTTCTTCCCTAATTTCCATTAACGAATTTAAAACTTTATAGAACTCAATTGTAATAACTATGAATATCTAACAATTGAAAGAACACATCTAAACTGATTTCTAATCGATCTAAACATGATTATTCCTAGAATTTAAGGGATTTAATAATAAAACCCATAACTTGTCTAAACTAATGAAGATTCGTAATTTTCATTCCAAATTCTCAGAATACTACAATCAAAATCAGGGGTTTAACTCAGAATAGCAATTTGATCCTATCACATGGATTCTAATATCATTCCTTTTAATCCTACGATACAAATTTCGAGTTGTGTCATCAAAGATCTTAACTTTCAAGCACAAGTAATCCCAATTAGTTCTAAAAAGTTCCAACCTTAAACCATACATAAATTGACTCCTAACCTGATTATAAACCCAAAATTATATAAGAGGCATGCTTATAAATTAAGAAACCTATTATTAAAAATTTTGCAAGAGAATTCTTGCCTTAGAAGATAAATGAAAGATCCTCCCTTGAAAATCTTTTTTCTTTGCTCCTCTCCGAACTTAGTGGTGTCTTCAGGGGGTTTGTGGCTGCTAGGTGGGATTAGGAAGAAATGTAAAACCTAATTAGCTTAGCTTATATTATACCTAAACTCTTTAATCATGTCTCTCCACATAAGGTTCAATTTCGGACCCTAAAATATGCCCAAAATGTTGGCTGGAATGGTCCAAAATCTCCCTTAAGGGTATACGTATCCTACGGTCCCAACTTAGGATGTTTAAAACACAAAAACGAGCTTCTAAATCATTCTGAAACCTACTCAACTAGGTGTAAAATAAATCACACATTTTATTATACTAATCATGCAATATAAATAATTCACGTAACATGCAAATAAATTATTCTACAAATGAAACACATGCAATATAATTTAATCACATTCTCATGCATAATATTAAATATATGCAATATCATTTAATCTCATAGTCATGTACAATATTATCCAAGCAATTTATTATTATAATTACACCAATTTAAATGACACAAAAGTACTAGGTATTGCATTCTTCTCCCTAATAATGGAATTCCGTCCTCAAAACTTGGTACGTAACTGACTAGAAGAGTTTTAGATACTTCTATCTTATGTCATCCTCCCTCTCCCACGTCAACTCATCCTCGTTGTGATGTCCCTACTGCACGGTTACTAAAAGAACCTTTAAAACGAAGTGTATGCTCCCTACGGTCCAAGATATTGACAAGTTTCTCCTCATAAATCACGTTATGCTGGAGCTCTATCTCATCAAGGTCTATGTGCTGGTAAGATACTTCGTCCCTAAGGAACCTCTGTAGTATCTAGACATGGAAAATGTCGAGGATTATCTACAAGTGATGTAGTAATGCTAACCGATAAGACACTAGTCTAAACCTCTCAAATGATAGGGAACGGCCCTACACACCAAGGAGCTAACTTCCCCCTTTCCCAAATCGCATCACTCCCTTCATGGGAGATACCTTGAGAAGCATATTAAATCCAACCTCAAAATCCAAGTGTCTCCTCTCCGCATTAGCGTAACTCTTCTGTCAATCTTGAGAAATCCAAATCTTAGCCATAATCATCTCCACCTTTTTTTATGTGTCCTGAATGAACTTCGATTTAAGAATCTTGTTATCCCCCACTTCTAACCAATAAGAAGGGGAATGATAAGACCTCCCATATAATGCCTCGAATAGCTCTATGCCAATAGTGAACTCATAACTGTTGTTGTAAGAAAAATCCACTAATAATAAGTATTGCTCCCAACTACCCTTGAAGTTCAAAGTTCACATATGTAACATTCCCTCTAACGTATGATTCACCCTCTCAGTCTGACCATCCATTTGTGGGTGATACGAGGTACTTAACCTCAACGCCGCCCCTAATATCTGCTAAACAATCCTCCAAAAAATAAGACACAAACGTCTTGTCCTTATTCGACACAATATTAAATGGTATACCATGAAACTTCACAGTCTCTGTAAGGACGAGCTTAGTGTACTGCTCAAAAGTACAGTTTGTCCAGACTGATAAAAAGTGAGCCACCTTTTCCAAACGATCAATGATCACCAGATGGCATCATGTCCCGCTGTGATATAGGTAACCTTGTAATAAAATTCATAAAATGATCTCCCATTTCCATATTGGGATCTCGAGAGGCTGTAGAACACCAGTTGGTCGTTGATGGTGCACCTTCAATATTTGGCATGTGGCATACTCGGACACAAAAATGGTGATGTCCTTCTTCATGCCTACTCATCAATATTGGTGCCTTAGGTATTATTACATCTTATCCCCACCGAGATGTATCAGAAACGTGACCCATATGCCTCTATCATAACTACTCGTCATAATTCCTCTACCTTTGGAACTCCTAACCTATTATGGAACCATAATCTTCTATCCGAACTAATCGAGTAATGCTCTGCTCCTACTACTAATAACTGCTCTAAAGGTCGAATCGATTTGGGCCAGACAGTAAGTCCAAATTTGCCTTATTTTTAAAACGGATCTTCTTCTCGATTTATAGAACTCCATTATAATATAAATCTATTATATTTAAAATAACACATCTAAAGTGATTTCCAATTGATCTAAACATGATTAATCCTATAATTTAAGGTATTCAATCATGAAACCCATAACTTATCTAAACTAGGGAAGATTTATAATTCTCATCACAAATTCTCAGAATACTACAATCAAACTAGGGGTTTAATTCATAATTGCAATTTGATCCTATCACATGGATTCAAATATCATTCCTTTTAATCATATAATATCAATTTCAGGTTGTTTCATCAAATTTCTTAACTTTTAAGAAGATTTAATCCTAATTAGTTATAAGCATTCCCAACCCTAAAACCATACATAAATCAACTCCCAACCTGATTATAAACCCAAAATTATATGAGAGGCATGCTTAAAAATTAAACCTATTACTAAACATTTTGGAAGAGAATTATTGTCTTAGAAGATGGATGAAATCTCCTCCCTTGAAAATCCTTCTTCTTTGATCCTCTTCCAACTTGGTGGTGTCTCCAAGGGGTGTGTGGGTGCTAGGTTGGATTATTAATGGTTGTAAAACCTAATTAAATTGTCTTATATTATACCTAAACGCTGTAATCCCTTATATACCCATAAGGACTACTTTCGGTCCTTAAAATAGGCCTAAAATGTTATCTGAAATGGTCCAAAATCTCCCCTAAGGGAGTACCTATCCCCGAGCCCAACTTAATATGTTTAAAACACCTAAATGAGCTCCTAATCAATCCGAAGCCTACTCAACTTAGTGTACAATAAATTACATATTTTTATTATACCAATTATGCAATATAAATAATTCACGTAACATGCAAATAAATTGTTCCACTAGTACAACACATGCAATATAATTTAATAACATGTTTATGCACAATATGCAACATATGCAATATAATTTAATCACATAGGCGTGCACAATATTATTCAAGCAATTTATTATTATACTTCTACCAATTAAAATGACGCAAAAGTACGGGGAATTACAATAATTGTAAAGAATTATTGTTTACAATTTCTTCTATTTAATTTTTTATTTGGTTTTAAATAATTAATCGCAAGATGTCATACTTTTACTATAATTCATTTTCTTTATACTTAGTATTCTTATCGCTTGTCTTGATATAAAAAATGACTATTATATTTTATTCCATTGAACTAAATATATGATTTGTCACTGCATTCATCGATGTGTTTATTATATTATGAAGATGTATAAATAATTTTTCTGGAAAAAAATATATTGTATAAGAGAAAAGAATTAAATATTAATGTTTCATCTTGAAATTGATATTTTTTAACCATGTATCTAATTTCAAAACTAATAATTTATAAATATACATATACGTAAAATACAAATTATAGCATTTTCAAATGACATTTGAGCCTATCATAGTTTTTATATCTTGTCGACTTATGAGAGCTTAAAACCTTTGACATACGTAAACCATTATATTCAACATCTAGTATGTCGGTGAATGGTTAAGTCTTACAAGTAATGACAACAATTTGAAAACAAGACATATGTAGGTAGGCGTGGTTGTAGTTTGTCCTTATTCCCAATAAGTTTTTACTTCTTTCCAATAATATGATTCTTTTATATAGTGTTATGTTATTACATAGAGTAATACTACATTTCCCTAATATATCCCTCGAATGCCTTAGAGGTTATACATTTGGGTGAGGGTACAAGCATTTAAAGCAATTGGGTGATGATTACGGGGGATATATTCGAGGCACATAGTATATCCTTATTACATATCATTTTTTTGTTGTAATTAAATAGTACACAATTAACCCCAAAAAATACAAAACAAAAGATATCACGCAATTCATAAACTTGGTGCATTAAGCCTATCTTCATTCTCTCCATAAATACAAAATATCCTTACCAATATAGTTTTGAGTAAATAATAAGAGAGATAAAAAAACAAGATAATTACCCTAAGGAAGGGTATACCTGCCCATTAGGTTGACAAATAGACACCTTAAAAATTCACCCTCTTACCCTAATCGTGATATAATCTCCCATTGTCGCTATAGTTTTAACCCGAGTGGATCCAACCATAATTTTGTCAAAAACCTTAATTGTAGCCAACCTTACTCCCTTATCTCTCTCTCTCTCTCAGACACACACACACATAATATATATATAATACGAAAGACGGTGTTCTACAATTGAGCCTACAAACCTTGACCATAGTGGAACCATATGTAGATGATTATGTGACACTCATGGACTACTTTTGAAAGTGGATAAACACTAAAATCAAAAGACAAATACCAAAGAAAAAGGCAATATGTGATTTCGCATGACAATTTTTTGTTCTATTCTAATATCCAATGGTTAACAACATAGAGCTTTTCATATAATACATAACATGTCCTCAAACTCTCTCGTACTTTAATTCAAACTCTCATACTTTCACACTACACGCTCTTTTACCTACTTTAAATCAAAATTATAAAATATAATTCAAACCTAATAAATATAACCTTATTTTGTTCAAAATAAAATAAAATATAACAATAAATGTGCCATATGCATGGTTACAATGATGAAAAATTATAATTTTTCTACTTTGAGACATCATGTTGTCCTTATTATCATACCTTTTGAATAGCTCTTTGTTATTAAATTTTGTTAACTATAAAAAGACCAAAAGGATTTTGCAATAATTCATTTTGACCCTAGTTAATTATAAATAATTAAATTTTAGATTATAAGCTGACTTAGTCTTGTAGTTACCACACGAGTGTGCCACACACAGAGAAGAAAATAAAATGATCTATATATCATCGACAAGGGCCCCTCTAGTGTGTGTATGTGTGTGTGTGTGTGTACCTAGTAATGAATCTTAAAAAATAACCTTACATGGTGATTCAATTGGTTCAATGTCTTTTCATGTCACTAATTTTAAAAAGGTTCTGGTTATCGCCCCTCGTCATTTTTAATATTAGTTTATACAATGTGGTTATACTAAAAATTTATTGGAAGTAATATTTACTATATATATATATATATATATATATATATATATATATATATATATATATATATATATATATATATATATATATATATAAGAGAGAGAGAGAGAGAGAGAGAGAGAGAGAGAGAGAGAGAGAGAGATGTGTGTGATGACACATGGCACCGCATTAGTTTATATAAAAACAAACTATATAAATTTACATTTTTTTTATATATAAAGAAAGATTTACATTTTTATTTTCTAAATTCCATTCTAAAATTGTAAAGCACGCTGGTCTTTTATCCTTATTTCCTATATGTTATTATTAGTCTGTTTACAAGTTTGGTTTTATTTCTCCACTTCTTGCTTGTGAAATTATTGGGGATAAGTTATTTATTCCATTTTCCCTTTATTAATGAAATATCCTGTGTTGATGTGTAAAATCGGATTTACCTATGTAATCCATGTCATCGCAGCTATCTATACTCAACAGTTAAAAGTATGAAAAGAGTATAAAGAGGATATAAAGAGATAATAACATAAGATTTAGAGTGGTTCATCTATGAAATGAGCCTACAACCACTTTGGGGTCATAATATCATAAGATTTATATATACATATACATAAGTGAGCCTCAAGTGTGTACAAATAGAGATGAATAGGCTAGAATTGGGAAGTTACATACTCCTGTCAGTCGAGGTTGAGGCCTTATAGGTCAATGTGGTAGGAGGTCCTGGCTACAGTCTTCTAGGTATGCCAGAGCAGGTGACTTAATATACTAAGATGTATAGAAAAGATAGATAAAATTTGGTAGAGTTTTTCTACTCTAGAGTTGATTTTTAAATGATAAATGAGCTCCTCAATTTATAGGAGTCGGTTAGTCCTCCATGTGCACTGTTCACATGACTTTTGGATAAGAGGCAATCTTTCTGGAAGATGGACAACTGGTAGTCTACAGGCCGAGGTGTAAACTCCGTGACCTCTTATGTGGGTAACAATCTGAAGTGTAAAGTCCCTGATCATAGTGTCTCTGCATGCAACACAACGGCTACTTTGTGAGAGAGGCATGGATACTAGCGGAAAATCAAGTCGACCACCATATTCAGAAACTGAAATGCGAAAAGAGGAGGAGGATCTCTTCCTCCATAGCAAGAAAAAGAGAAAAGAAAAACACTTAGAACGTATGGAGGTGGAAGTCTCAACCCCGCTACTAGTGGAGAATACACAAAAAGAATTAGTAGCTGAAAAGGAAATACAGAATGGTACACGATTGGAGTCGCGTGAGAGCACTATCACTGCTGAACTGGGAATGGCAATCAGTAATCGTCAGCCACCCAAACAATCAAATAACGCAACATGTTCGCTCTCTTACAAGGATGCACTGGGTAATAAGAAATACACTAACTCCGATATCTACTTTGAAGAGACCACTGGCCTATGGTCTGATGATGAGGAGGATACCCCATGCCCTCAGCAAAGCAATCTGAGTTAGACCTTAACCAAAATCCGAAGGAAGAAGATGACCCTCTCTGCCCCACTATCTCCATCCCGAAAAAGCACATGGAGAAACTCAGGAGAAAATGGAGAGACAATGTCATTGTTAGTTTGTTAGGTAAAAACATTAGATTCAAGTCTCTATGCAGCTGAGCCCCATCCCTCTGGAACCTCCAAGGAGACTATGAGGTGATTGACCTGGAGGAGGGACATTTCCTATTTAAGTTTCAAATGAAGGAAGACTACAACAATGTGCTAACTGGGGGCCCTTGGATCATTAATAGTCACTACCTCATTGTTAGAAATTGGGTGCCAAAATTTAATCCAACTGAGGCAAATAATGTAACTATTGCCTTGTGGGTAAGACTCCCTAGACTACCAATTGAATGGTTTGACGAAAAAATCTTTTTTCAAATCGGGAGCAAGTTAGGAAGGCCCATTAAAACTGACTTCAACTCGGTCTCATCCTATAGAGGTAAATATGCAAGAATATGTGTTGAGGTTGATCTCTCCAAACCCCTCATTCCCTGCTACAAGTTGGATGGAAGAAAATATAGGGTTGAGTATGAATTCCTCCCATACATCTGCTTTAAGTGTGGGAAGATAAGACATAAAACTGAGTTCTGCCCCCTCCATGCCCCCCAACAACCACGTTACCCTACTATGGGAGGTTCAACCCATGATCAAAATGGAATATCTCAGGCTTCGGTCACCAATAACGGCTCTTTTGCTACAAAAATAGTGAGGGCATGCATGTAAATATGACAGCTGATACTGACAAAGGAAAGGACCATTTTGGACCTTGGATGTTAGTTCAACGTAACAAAAGGCGATAGGTCACTAAACCCAACTTAAACATACCAAAATAAACCCAAAGAAACAACAGGTTTGATGCCCTTGACAGCACCAGGTCCGAGAAAGTGTGTGGGAATGGTGGTAGAATTAATGCGAAAGGACAAGCGGGTACAAGAAAAGCGATGCAAGGGAACATGAACAGGCCCTATGGGTCACTTAGCACGTCTGCGTCTGATATTCTAGAAGGTACAAC
This sequence comes from Sambucus nigra, assembly GCA_949130495.1. Classification (NCBI taxonomy): domain Eukaryota; kingdom Viridiplantae; phylum Streptophyta; class Magnoliopsida; order Dipsacales; family Adoxaceae; genus Sambucus; species Sambucus nigra. Next base: position 624,349,436 of record OX422210.1, on the reverse strand, counting down.
TCTGATAATTAACCCAGAAACACACGACAATAAGTTTTTTATGACGTCGAACTCTGAAGGGGACGGTAGGGCCAAACTCCAGGGCAGAAGTGATATCCCAACTAGATCGAGGTTAACATCCAACTAGGCTGGGGCATCTACTGGACATCCAACCTCTCAGGCGGACTCCCATTTGACTTCTACTATTTTGGATATTGACGGGTGCAATGAAGAATATAGGGGACCGGCTACTGGGCAGTTTTGTGGGCCAAACCTAGTTAATAACTCAAATCTCCAAACAACCTCGGCTCCCACTATCGAGGCTAACATGCTAATGGCATCCTCCCCAATCATATCTGCCATGCAAGGGATTAACTGTAGGATCCATCTGTTACCTAAGACCTCTAACAATTCTCCCTAGGATAATGAGGGAGTTGCAATCTCCAAGCTAAAGTAAATTATCCATACTCTAGACATTAATTATTTGAAGGGATTGGATGTGTGACACCCCTCCCAATTAAATATAGGGTGATCAATCCTCTACCAATTTAAAACAGGATATTTAGTTGGTTCATTCTCAGCATCACTGTCAAAAAACTTTTTAACATATTAATCCCCTAATATAAAATTAAGCTAGGTGTCAAAACATTTCCAATTTTAATAAAACCAAGTAAATCCATTTCTTTCCATCTAAATAAAAAAATAAACCATTCACCACACATAGGAATGTAAAAAAATGCTGAACATGAATCAAGTGCTAAAATAAATAAGACTGGATAAAACCTCCCAGTTCAAAACTCCAAACCATACAATAAACTTAATACAATAACTCTGATGAAAGAACTAGAAGTGGGCGACACATGCCCTAAACAATAAGTCTAGATAAAACTGAATGGAAAGGATAGATGCATCTACTGCAAGGACCTATAGCTTCCACAACAGCTGCAGCACGTCAAGCAATCCAAATCTCTAAATCTGATACTCCTGTGACTGAGCACCTGATATAATACATATATATAGCTAAAGAAATAAGAGATACAAGAAACGGGTCAAAGCCCGATGGGTAAAAATATTTTAGCAAGTATTTAAAACTGGTTCTTAAAACAAGTTTTATACGCATGTTAGTTATCGAACTCTCACATGAGTTTCTCACCTCTCGTCTATTGTGCACGCCTAACGTACATGTAATCTCCCCCTAGCTATACCTCCCAGTCTAACTAGTCAGAAACCATACTAATACTAACTATACTCACTAGTAGTATTCCCGTATCGCCCATACAATACGCCATTCAGATAGTTTATCTCACATACTGAATTACATTATTCACCGTTTAAATGGTTAATCTTTTATTCAATAAGATCATTTTACTTCTCATTTTCCTTTTATCTACTAGTCTCACAAAGTAGAAAATTACTCAATTACACTCATACATATATATAGTCTCATCATCCCTATATATATACACCAATCCTGCACCCTTAGGTTAAGACCGCTTGGTGCAATGTAATAATTATTTTTAGTACCAAGTCTACTAATTTCACACAGTAGCAATATTCACAAGTCCATATATATATATATATATATATATATATATAAATAGTACGATCATCCCTATACATATATTTATATACTAATCCTGCACCCCCAGCTAAGCCCCATTAGTGTATATCTCCAGAAAATCATGCATCCCATTAATGCACCTATCAATAATAATTTAGCACCCCCGGGTTATCACCCATTAGTGCGCCTAACAATAGAATATTTCATCCCCAGATTAGCACCCATTAATGCACCTATCAATATTAATCCAGCACCCCCGGGTTATCATCCATTAGTGCGCCAAACAATAATCATCTTTGTACCCCAGGGTTATCACCCATTAGTACACTTAATAATAGAGTTTCTGCACCCCCGAGTGATCACTCATTAGTTCTCTTAACTATAAGGTTCTTGCACCCCCGGGTTATCACCCATTAGTGCTCTTACAATAATATCACATAATAGGCATACACAGATCCTATTATAAATTATAGGTATTTCTCCAACCTACATATATACTCTTCATACGTATTTTAATCTCATCTCTACGTGTTGTATAAATATTTAGATTACTATCTCTCTCGTAATCTCCAAGGTATACTCTCTCTCTCTCTCTCTATACAGAAATAATTAAAGTATTTATTCTCACATACTTTCCCGAAATTCCATCTTATTTAAATTTACTATTTGGCAGTTTCTCTCACTCCAATAAATCGGCAAACTCAAAACTAGACTTTGAGAAAAATCCCCAAAAATTCCCTCTGTCGCTCGAACCAGGAGGGTTGTCGTTTGAACGACTTCCACGTGTCGTTCTAGCAGCTTCGCTTGAGATGCCATCTCGCTCGAATGACTTCGCGCGAGATACCCATCTGGTTTGAACCACTTCGCGCGAGATCCCAATCTCGTTTGAACCACTTCGCATGAGATCGCGCGAGATTGCATTGTTCGTATTCTTCACCAAACTTCAACGTTTTCACCATTTTTTAACCTAAAAAACTCTAAGATTCAATTCCCAACAACTCATGCTCAATACCCATAAACCCCTAACGGGTTATAGATCAGTTTTTATCATCTTAGGATCCTTAATTCTTCTTTAATCATTATAATTACATAAAACCCCCAATTTAATTCACATGAACCCTAGTTTTAAAAATCCCAATTCAAGAACCTAATCAACCCAGATTCGTTCATCAATATATAATCAAATTTCTGTGATTAATCCTCTACATACATGAAGGGATTTCAGCCATTAATTAAACCAATCCTTAATCATAATTTAAATCTCCAATTTTCACCCAATTAACATATAAATCATGATTAATTCCACCTAGACTAACATGAGCATGATTATTGCTAAAAGAAAGAAAGTAATAAACACTTGCCTCGAATATGACGGTCTCATCCATTGGTGATGTTGGTATATACACGTTCCTCTCTTCGCGATCTACGCATTGGTGGTCACGGTTATGCAAGGTGGTGCTAATCGAGCCTTCTCTCTTAGAAATTGGTTCTCCCTCACACCCTCCATGGCCGTTCTTGATTTGTGTAACCTATTAACCCTAATGGACTTTCCTAGGATGATATAATTACTCTTAATTTTCGTCCATTAATTTAGCCCAAAAATACAATTTACCATAATGCCCTCTTGGGGTGTCGGTTAGGCCTAAAATCGCCCCGGGACCCAAACTAAACACTCGGGTATACTATTTGGACTATCTCGACCCTCCCGGACTCAATGGCACACTCGAAATGACCATACGAGTTAATATAAATTATTTCTCTTTTTACTCCATTCAATTAGTCCCTACACGACTCACACGCATGTCAGACTTAAATTACCAAACTGTCGTATTTCTCACTTCCGACAATTTATCAATTATCATAAATCCATATTACATATCACACAGTAATATTTAATAGTTCACAAAAATAAGTATTAGCCCTTGGCACGCTAGTTAATAATTATTTTAATCCGGATTAATAACAAATTAATTTCCCATATTTTAATTTAATTAATCCAACAACAATAATTAATCGCATATTTATTCCCATAATAATAATTAATCAGATAATTATTTAAATCGTCAAAAATACGGGGTGTTACATACTTCCCCCCTTACAACGGAATTTCATCCCGAAATTTGGAAAAAGTATACCAGGTACAGACGATGCTGTAAAAATATTGTGCATCGCATCCCGACGCTCACAAATAAGCTACTCCATACCACCCATATAGTACGCTATAAAATACCTTAATAATGAACACTTCACATGTGTTTGCTTTAAACTCCAGGTTACCCTATCATATAGGCTCTTGCCCAAGCCTTTCTGCATAAGTTTCACTACTTCAACTTTATTTGAGATATTCACTATCTAGCCTTCTACTATTTGCACCTTAGTAGATTTATCCTCTTTTCATATACATACGAATTTGTCTCGTGTCGTTCATACCAGTAAATTGGTTGTGCAATATATGTTTCACACACAATATCTACGATAATATCGATCCATCTCCGATATTTGAAATCATAACTAGTCCCCCACCTTTAACTCTCAAGTAGGACAACAACCAAGTTTACCATGCCATACTTCTACTGTCACTCTGCCCAAACGTGAATTTATAGGAGTTATTTGGACACAAACTCCACTAGTGGAAGGTACTACTCTCGTCCTCCCCTAAGATCTCAGGGTTCACATAAATTTTCTCTCCCGCATCCGATTAGACCGCTTATCCTGACCATCCCTCTGTGGGTATTAGGCCTTAATCGCATTTTAGTACTTATAATCTCACCATCTCAGCTACATGAGAAGATCCTTGGGAATACTCTTCCATTCTCTAGTGGAAGAAGCCCCTACCGGTTTCGAATTGTCCGCCCTTTTTTGAACATTTAGTTGACCCACTACAGACTAACTTTGAAGGTTACTCTACATTAAACCCATCACCACTATTGTTTGTACTCTGACACATCTTGTCTTTCTTGAATAAATTTTAATTTATCTTGAAACGTAAGTCTCTGACAAAACGTCGTGAATAATCTCTGGCTTACCCGACTACATACTATCAAATTCACATGCTAATAACAATCCACTACCTGATTCAATCCCTTAGGGCGCCCATACACCCTATACCTCACGCATCATTTTACAAAAGACATAAAAATTTCTTACCTCAATTCTTGCACACTCGGTATGCTGATGTGGTAGGGGTGCACTCAACCGCCCCACGAACCATAACTTAATCAATCCTTCAATGGTATCATTGCTCTATTCAGAATGATACTGAGACTAGGCGACTCTATTGGCCTTAAGTCATAAATGAATTATTAACTCTCAATTATATCCTCCTATAGGTACAATAACCAACATACAAAACTTATGTACTATCGACCAAACTTCTCTCCAACTCCCGATGTTCGTTAGTTTCATGCGTGGGATGTCTCGCAAAGAAAAATCCAAACAAGGAACCCCCCCGATACACTACTATCTAACCTAGATGGTTGTTGAGGTTCGTAAAGCCTTCAGTACCTACTATGTACTTTCCCACAATCTACGTATTGTGACATAAAAGTTTACTCATCCACTCTCATGTCTCTAAAAATGTAACATGAAGCATGGGCCCCTCACTATCCCAAGTACTTGGCGCTATAGATATATAACGAGCTATATTTCGCCGCTCGATAAGAACACAATGTATTCTAAGTCTTAACAGACAAATAAATCCTTATGCTCAGGAATCGCATATAATTAGACATTATACTCGCTGAGGTCTATAATGCCATAAAAGTTTCATATTTACACTCATATCTGGGCCCAACCCTATTTCAGGTGGAGCCGCACAAAACTTAGATCACTCCTTCCGGAGTATCCGGCATGACAGTCATATCAATATATTTATACTATCGTTTAACCATACGGTAATTAATCACTACACATTACCATAATAAACTCTACTAAAGTTGACTCAAAGCAGTAGTAAATTATAACAACAAAACATATTCTTAGGGCCCGCCCGGTTCCCTCACGAGCAATCATTAAAATGCCCTGGTAACTACGAGAAATACGTTTGTAACAAGACTATTAAAACTAACGTTTCCACTAAACTTGACCCGCACACGAAGTTTAGGGTTTCCAATTTACATAAAAGTTGTGGCACACCCATGTCACTAGAATCTATCCTTTACTCACAAGGAAGAAGCAAAACCTCACCAGTCTCGCCAAATCATAGGGTCTTAGCACGTGGCTGCCATCATGACCCATGAACATCTGTAATCGTCATACATCCTAGGATTTCATCCTATAGTTGTCCCCTCTCACCATGGACAATTTATTCCATCTTGTGGATTTCACGTCCATTATTGAAACATTGGCCCAAACTTTCCAGGCCTCAATTATAGCGTTATTAAGCTCCTGTTTACATCTCGGGTCCCGTAGACTCTGACATACTGTATGCTACTATTAACGAGGACACTACTGGTCCAGCCTAAACTCGTCATTCTCGAGTTATAAATTTCCTGGGCCTAATTCTCTTGACCCCAAATTCTTTCGCTGGAAGTCTCGCTCCTCCAGTAGTTATACCTAACTGGCACGGTTTACCATTTCTAATCTCTTCGGTCTCACTTATCAATTATGGACACATTCAACACTTGTAGTCCTACTTCCTTCACATAAGGAAAGCTTCACGAACCATTTTCCCGTCATTAGTCCCACTGACCATTTTGGGAATGTCCTTCTCTCGGACCGACAATCTCAACTGACTATTATTCTTCCAATGTCCCTTTGGCTATGCTAGCTATTCGGAACTATGGTTGGCCTCTACAGCCCGATTAACTTCATCATCCTTTTGAAGTTAATCACTTAACATCATCTAATCGAGTTCCCTATTGGGTATACTCTCACGTGGGGTTTCACTAACACCGTTAAATTCAGTTTCTGCTCTTTAGCAGGTTCGTTAACCCCCTTTACTCCCTTCTCATGGAAGGACTGCAATCACTAGCAACCGTATAACTTTAATGACATTAACATTAGTCATCCTAGCCGGATTCCTCATCCATACTGGTATTCTACTCACGGGTCCTTTATCAATTATAAACCCTTTGGATAATTTATACCCCTCTGCCAGGTACGAAGTTCATTATGCAATTCAACCGCTCTCTCATGACCGATTTCTATCTTACCCATCATTTTAAACATCAACATTTCACTCGCATTATGTTACCACATCGAATGGAAGACCTCACGGTCAAATCGTACCCAAAATTCTCTTGAAATTTCAAACACACTTCTTCATATATGGTGATTGTCTCTAATCACTCCATTATGCTCTTAAGAGCTATAAATTTTAACTCCAAATTAAATTCTGAGTGTCGTCACGCCCCACTCTACACAATTGACTTCGGATTTTCTACCTCCACTGGTCTGTTACACTTTCTCATTTTCTTTTCCGCATTTTCACCTACGTTTTTTCAAAGGATTCCCTCTGATTTCCCCTTTATCGACTATGTTAGGTGGTCCTGAAATCACTCCACTGTCATCTATGACTGTGTCCTGGAAACCCACAGTTCCCGAGTGGCAATTTTTACTACCTCTTACTTAGGTAATTCTCGTGGTGATTTTTTGTCCCAATCACTCTTCCCCTAATTACTCTATGTCTTCTATTGAGCCTCTTCTCCCGCAGTTCTTCTTACGTCCCTCGCTGGTCGTGCTAAAATGTTCGGTGTTCGAATCACACTGAATTTCGTATAATGAGTCACATCCATTATAATTCGTAGTAGGAGAACGTAATTCGCATACGTAAGGGAACACAACAATCCTATCATAAGGCTCTACATCAAAGAACGGTACGCTGAAACGTAATAAGCCGCACAGATCCTAAGGACACTAAAACCTGATGCTCTGATACCACCTGTGACACCTCGCCCAATTAAATATAGGGTGATCAGTCTTCTACCAATTTAAAACAGGATATTCAGTTGGTTCATTCTCAGCATCACTGTCGAAAAACTTTTTAACATATTAATCCCCTAATATAAAATTAAGCTAGGTGTCAAAACATTTACAATTTTAATAAAACCAAGTAAATCCATTTCTTTCCATCTAAAAATAAATAAACCATTCACCACACATAGGAATGTAAACAAATACTGAAAATGAATCAAGTGCTAAAATAAATAAGATTGGATAAAACCTCCCAGTTCAAAACTCCAAACCATACAATAAACTGAATACAATAACTCTGATGAACGAACTAGAAGTGGGAGACATATGCCCTAAACAAGAAATCTAGATAAAACTGAATGGAAAGGATAGATGCGTCTACTGCAAGGACCTACAGCTTCCATAGCAGCTGCAGCACGTCAAGCAATCCAAATCTCTAAATATAATACTCCTGTGGCTGAGCACCTGATATAATACATATATATAGCAAAAGAGAGAAGAGATACAAGAAACGGGTCAGAGCCCGATGTGTAAAAATATTTTAGCAAGTATTTAAAACTGGTTCTTAAAACAAGCCTTATACGCATGTTAGTTATTGAACTCTCACATGAGTTTCTCACCTCTCATCTATTGTGCATGCCTAACGTATATCTAATCTCCACCTAGTTATACCTCCCAGTCTAACTAGTCAGAAACCATACTAATACTAACTATACTCACTAGTAGTATTCCCGTATAGCCCATACAATACGCAATTCAAATAGTTTATCTCACATACTGAATTACATTATTCACCATTTAAATGGTTAATCTTTTATTCACTAAGATCATTTTACTTCTCATTTTCATTTTATCTACTTGTCTCACAAAGTAGAAAATTACTCAATTACACTCATACATATATATAGTCTCATCATCCCTATATATATACACTAATCCTGCACCCTTAGGTTAAGACCGCTTGGTGCAATGTAATAATTATTTTTAGTACCAAGTCTACTAATTTCAGACAGTAGCAATATTCACAAGTCCATATATATATATATATATATATATATATATATATATATATATATATATATATATATATATATATATATATATATATATATATATATATATATATATCCCGGCTAAGCCCCATTAGTGCATATCTCCAGAAAATCATGCATCCCATTAATGCACCTATCAATAATAATTCAGCACCCCCGGGTTATCACCCATTAGTGTGCCTAACAATAGAATATTTCATCCCCGGGTTAGCACCCATTAATGCACCTATCAATATTAATCAAGCACCCCCGGGTTATCACCCATTAGTGCGCCAAATAATAATCATCTTTGTACCCCCGGGTTATCACCCATTAGTACACTTAATAATAGAGTTTCTGCACCCCCGAGTTATCACTCATTAGTGCTCTTAACTATAAGGTTCTTGCACCCCCGGGTTATCACCCATTAGTGCTCTTACAATAATATCACATAATAGGCATACACACATCCTATTATAAATTATAGGTATTTCTCCAACCTACATATATACTCTTCATACATATTTTAATCTCAACTCTACGTATTGTATAAATATTTAGATTACTATCTCTCTCGTAATCTCCAAGGTATACTCTCTCTATTTACCGAAATAATTAAAGTATTTATTCTACATACTTTTTCGAAATTCCATCTTATTTAAATTTACTATTTGGCAGTTTCTCTCACTCCAATAAATCGGCAAACTCAAAACTAGACTTTGAGAAAAATCCCCAAAAATTCCCTTTGTCGCTCGAACCAGGAGGGTTGTCATTTGAACGACTTCCACGTGTCGTTCGAGCGGCTTCGGGCGAGATGCCATCTCGCTCGAACGACTTCGCTCGAGATCCCAATCTCGTTTGAACCACTTCGCGCAAGATTGCACTGTTCGTCTTCTTCACCAAACTTCAACATTTTTCACCATTTTTCAACCTAAAAACCTCTAAGATTCAATTCCCAACAACTCATGATCAATACCCATCAACCCCTAACAGGTTATAGATCATTTCTATCATCTTAGGATCCTTAATTCGTCTTTAATCATCATAATTACATAAAACCCCCAATTTAATTCACATGAACCCTAGTTTTCAAAATCCCAATTCAAGAACCTAATCAACCCAGATTCGTTCATCAATATATAATCAAATTTCCGTGATTAATCCTCTACATACATGAAAGGATTTCAGCGACTAATTAAACCAATCCTTAATCATAATTTAAATCTCCAATTTTCACCCAATTAACATAAAATCATGATTAATTCCCCCAGACTAACATGAGCATGATTATTGCTAAAATAAAGTAAGTAATAAACACTTGCCTCGAATATGACGATCTGATCCATTGGTGATGTTGGTATATACGCGTTCCTCTCTTCGCGATCTACGCGTTGGTGGTCACGGTTATGCAAGGTGGTGCTAATCGAGCATTCTCTCTTGGAAATTGGTTCTCCCTCACACCCTCCATCGCCGTTCTTGATTTGTGTAACCTATTAACCCTAATGGAATTTCCTAGGCTGATATAATTACTCTTAATTTTCTTCCATTAATTTAGCCCAAAAATACAATTTACCATAATGCCCTCTCGGGGTGCCGATTAGGCCTAAAATCGCCTCGGGACCCAAACTAAACACCCGGGTATTCTATTTTTACTGTCTCGACCCTCCCGGACTCAATGGCGCACTCGAAATGACCATACGAGTTAATATAAATAATTTCTCTTTTTATTCCATTCAATTAGTCCCAACACGACTCACACGCGTGTCAGAATTAAATTACCAAACTGTCGTATTTCTCACTTCTGATAATTTATCAACTATCATAAATCCATATTACATATCACACAGTAATATTTAATAGTTCACAACAATAAGTATTAACCCTTGTCACGCTAGTTAATAATTATTTTAATCCGGATTAATAACAAATTAATTTCCCACATTTTAATGTAATTAATCCAACAATAATAATTAATCGCATATTTATTCCCATAATAATAATAAATCACATAATTATTTAAATCATCAAAAATACGGGGTGTTACAGGTTGCTTAGGACTTGGAGAATTATTAGCTAACCAAACCGAAGTTGGCATTTTTAGGAATACTTTGTTTCCTAACCAAACCGAGTTGGCATTTTTAGGAATATTTTGTTTCCTAACCAAATCGAAGTTGGCATTTTTAGGAATATTGTTCTTCCTAACCAACCTGAGTTGGCATTTTTAGGAATATTTTTGTTTCCTAACCAAACCGAGTTGGCATTTTTAGGAATATTGTGTTTCCTAACCAACCGAGTTGGCATTTTTAGGAATATTGTTCTTCCTAACCAACCTGAGTTGGCATTTTTAGGAATATTGTTGCCGAGTAGTCTGAGTTTTGCTAAGTTGTGTGTAGCACTAGTATTCCTCAAAAAAATTTCAATAAAAGGAGAGAATTTGGCAAAATATCTTCATTTTATTCATACTGATGGAACTGCATTACATGGGAATTTACATCACTGATAATACTTGCACAAGTGCTCTGCGTTCCATGCATTCTTAAACTCCTACCCTTCTAAAGTTGCTATTCGGTAGGTTCCTGGTCGAAAAACCTCTGTAACTCGGTATGGTCCATGCCAGTTTGTCTCCAATTTGTTGTGCTTTTGAATCACTTTCTTTAGCACATAGTCTCCTTCTTTCAGGTCGCACTTCTTCACCCTCTTATTGTAGAACAAAGTTGTTCGTTGTTGGTAAGCAGCATTCCTGATGGCTGCTTCTTCTCTAACTTTCTCGAGCATATCCAAATCCAATCTTCTCATTAAGTCGCTGATAGGGGAATTGAAATTCAGTACCTTGTGTGTTGGGAGGCCAAACTCGGTAGGTATAACAGTTTCACTACCAAACGCTAGTATATATGGTGATTCTCCAGTTGCTGCTCGGGGAGTAGTGCGATAAGCCCATAGTACTGACTGTAACTCATTGATCCAATTTGCTTTTGCGTCACTTAGTCTTTTCTTCAAGCCATTTAGCAGTGTCTTGTTCGTCACTTCAGTCTGTCCATTGCTTTGGGGATGACTTGGTGCCGAGTGGAGCTTCAAAATATTGGACTGATGGCAGTAGGCAGCGAATTCCACATTATCAAATTTTGTTCCATGGTCGGTGATGAATGCATGGGGAAGACCATATCTACAAATGATATTTTTCCAGACAAATTGATATACCTTCTCGTACGTCATGTCGAAAAGAGGCTCAGCTTCTACCCGCTTAGTAAAATAATCCACTGTGACGACGAGATATTTAAACCTTCCTCTAGTCATTGGAAGTGGTCCGACCAAGTCAATTCCCCACATGGCAAATGGCCAAGGGGAAGTAATGGGTATCAATAATGCTTGTGGAGTTCTTCGGATGGAGGAAAAGCGCTGGCACTTATCACATTTCTTGGCATAGGCTATACAATTAGCCCTCATCGTTGGCCAATAGTATCCCTGCATCATCACCCTTTGCAAAAGCGTCTGACCTGCTACATGGGCTCCACGGGACCCTTCATGGATCTCTTCAATCAATTCTTTCACCTCGGAGGGATGTACACATCTTTGAAAACCTGCCATAATTCCTCATCTGTACAGAATACCATTAGTCAGTATATAACGAGCAGCTTTAAACTTCAATGTCTTGGCTGCGATTTTATCAGTTGGTAATTCCCCTTTCCCAATATATGCCCTGATGGGATCCATCCAAGATGGTCCTAAATCAAGGGTAATAAAATTCATCATCAGATCTTCATCTATGCTTCGACTAGCCAATACTTTAATTGGGATTGTTCTTCGTAGCTCGGTACGAGTAGCTAATGCTAATCGGGCTAGGGCGTCTGCTCTTGCATTCTCCATTCTTGGTATTCTGACCAGTTGGACAGCAATAAATTCTAATACTAACTCTATCACCTTTGCATGATACTTGATAATTAATTCTCCTTTGGCTGCATATATTACCAACATTTGATTTACGATCAATTGAGAATCACTAAAGACAATAACCTGTTGTGCCTCCATAGTTTTTACCAAATTAATACCTGCAATCATGGCCTCATACTCAGCTTCATTATTGGAAGCTTTGAATTGGAATCGTAGGGCGTATTCCATGTCGATCTCGTTCGGGCTGTTCAAAACGATCCCTGCCCCACAGCCTGTAGTGCAAGATGAGCCATCTACATATAGCCTCCATATAGGCAACTCGTCTTCTAATTTCTGATCTGACAGAGTTCCTCAGTGGAATATTTGTTGCCTCCTTTCACCCTCCCCTGATATTTCTTGCTCTTCGACGATCATCTTTTCATGCTCTTTTACCAACCCAAGTTGGTCTGGGCTCGAATTTGATGATCCTGTAACATCCACTTGCCCTTTTACCAACCTAAGTTGGTCTGGGCTTGTGTTTCATGATCCTGTAACATCCACAGGTTGCTCAGTGAGCAGCTTTTGCTCCTCGGTGGTATCAGGATAGGTGAACTTTGCTATAAAATCTGCTACTGCTTGCCCTTTAAGCGATGATCTGGGTTCGTAAATTATATCATATTCGCCAAGCTCTATTGCCCAGTACATCAATCTCCCTGATTTTTCTGGTTTATAAAGGGCTTGCCTCAATGGCATATCAGTGTATACGACTATAGTATGAGCCTGGAAGTATGGCCTCATTCTCCTGCTCGCCTCAATTAGCGCCAGTGTTAACTTTTCCAGTTTTGGATATCTGATCTTTGCTCCTCGGAAGGCCTTACTTGTGTAATAAATTGGTTTTTGCACTCCATTCTCCACTCTGATCAATGCCGAGCTAACTGCATTCTCCGATACTGCTAGATACAAGTATAATTTTTCTCCCATCACCGACCTGGACAACAGTGGAGGTGCTCCCAGATATTTCTTCAAGTCTTAAAAAGCCTTCTCACATTCATCATTCCACTCAAAAGTCTTTCGGAGCGTTTTGAAGAATGGGAGGCATCTATCAGTTGCTCGCGATATAAATCTGTTGAGTGCTGCTACTCGTCCTGTAAGACTTTACACTTCTTTCTTTGTCGTTGGAGATCGTAGCCCTAATAGAGCTTTGATCTTTTTAGGGTTTGCTTCTATGCCTCGTTGATTGACAATGTACCCGAGAAACATGCCTTCTCGTACTCCAAATATGCACTTCATCGGGTTCAGCTTCATTTGATATTTATCGAGTTAATCAAAGGTCTGGCCTAAGTCAACTAGATGGTCGACATCTTTCTTGCTTTTTGTCAGCATATCGTCAACATAGACTTCCATATTGCAACTGATTTGTTCAGTAAAGACCTTGTTCATCAGCCGCTGATATGTCGCACCTGCATTTTTCAAACCAAAAGGCATAACATTATAACAATATGTTCCTCTAGGGGTAATAAAAGAATTACTCTCCCTATCTTCAGGTTTCATTTTAATCTGGTTGTAACCAGAGTAAGCATCCATGAAGCTCAGCAGCTCGTGTCCCGAGGTAGCATCTACCAGTTGATCAGTTCGGGGAAATGGAAAGTGATCCTTTGGGCATGCTTTGTTGAGGTCGGTGAAATCTACACACATCCTCCACTTGTTATTTTTATTCTTTACCATTACCACATTGGCTAACCAGTCTGGATATTTAACATCTTCGATGAAGCAAGCTTTCCGGAGCTTCTTGACCTCCTCTTGTATAGCTTGATTCTTCTCGGGACTGAATACTCTTCTTCTCTGCTTCACTGGTTTAATCTCCTTATTCACGTTGAGTTCGTGACATAGGAAATTTGGGTCTATTCCAGGCATATCCTCATGACTCCACGCAAAAGTTTTCTTTCTGATTCTTAGGAAAGTTATCAATTCCTGTTTTAGTGACGCATCCAACGATGAACCTATTTGAGTTGTTCGTTCAGGATGCTCGTCGTCCAAAATGATGTTTTCTATAGCTTCCACCACCTGACCTTTCACGAGTTACGATTCATCTCTAGGATCCAATGTTTTAATTTATGTACCTTCATCCACTTGATAGGTAGTAGTCTTTTTCCTTTATTCCTCCAGCTCCTCTTGCTTGGCAGATGAATAATAGCATTCCCGAGCTACTTTTTGATCACCCTTCACAACTCCTACTCCAAAATTTGTTGGGAACTTTAGGCATTGATGTACTGTAGATGGTACTGCTTCGAACTTCTTCAATCCGACCCTTCCCATGATGATGTTGTAGGCTGACTGAACATTCTTATCCATCACGAAGAAGCGTATTCGTTCTGTTCGACAAGCAGGCCACATACCAATGAATATATCCAACTTGATCGTACCAAGTGGAAAAACTTTCTCGCCAGCAAAACCGAGGAGGGGTCTATGATAAGGTTCCAATTGAGATAACTTTAGGTTTAAACTGTCGAAACATGAGTAAAACATGATATCTGTCGAGCTACCATTATCTACCAAAAATCTTGAAATCATCACTTCTTTCATTCTCATTTTGATCACCAATGGGTCATCATGAGGATATAGGACACCTGCGAGGTCATTTTTTGAGAAACCAATGACTAATTTCTCTTTGTTTATCTTTCTCGGGCGATCCTCCTCGGCCAGATTTATCCGTTGAATGTATGAGCAAGCTTGAGCCTCACATAGGTAAGATTTTCTCTCTGCAGTAAGGTCTCCTCCTCCTGCATCTCCACCTATAATAACATTACAATCAAATGACCCAAAACGTATTGAAAATACCTCACGTTCTGGATATCTTGGCCTTTTGGGAAGGTCGGGGTCATCTTCTGGATGATCTTCATGGTCTCTTTTCTTATTCTCCTCTGCTCGACGAGGAGATCTATACCTCTCTCTTGTGTGGTCGCTGTTTCTTCTTTCATTTCTACGATCAACATACTTTGTCAGTTTTCCTCGTCTAATGAGTGTTTCGATCTCATTCTGAAGAGCTATGCAATTTTTAGTCATATGGCCATGATCTTTGTGAAACTCGTAATATTTTTCTTTATTTCTCCTGTCATGGTCTGCCTTCATTTTCTTTGGCCAGCTTAACTCCTCGTTATTCTTAATTTCTTCCAGGACGTGGTTGATACATATCTTCAAAGGAGTATAATTATCAAATTTTTTCAACACCTCCCATGAAATTTCTTCCAGGACGTGGTTGATACCTATCTTCAAAGGAGTAATTATCAAATTTTTTCAACACCTCCCATGTCGACCTATTTTTGGATTGTTTGTCACCACCATTGTTCTTATGCTCTTTCTTCTTGGCTTTATCAACCTCCACTTTGGTTTCTTTATCCATATTCTTCTTCGCAGCCATAGCCTCTTCGACATTCATGATTTTGGCCGCTTTTGCCATCAGTTCTGACGTGGTTGAGGGTGGATATTTAGCCAAAGTGTAATACAACTTGTTGGGCAACAACCCACTCATCAAGGCGGTGGTCGCTGTCTTTTCCTCATAATATATGACTTCGAGTTTATCGTTATTAAAACGAGTTATGTAATCTCTGGTGCTTTCACCAGCTTTTTGTCTAACACTTAACAAATGCGCTACTCGTTTTATTGGCTTTGCCCCAAAACAGAAATTCCTAATGAATAACTCGGCCACTTGAAAGAAAGTTGAGATCTTACCCCGAGAAAGATTATTGTACCATATCTAAGCAGATACGGTAAGAGTTCCCGAGAATGATCTGCATCTCATCTCGTCTGGGACAGCATAGATGTCGACTACAGCTTGATATTTCTCTATATGAAGAACAGGATCTGTCTTTCCATCATATTTGGGGGTCACAACAGGTGCTTTGAACTTTGACGGTGTGGGAAAATCCACAACGGCCTGGACAAAGGGTGTTTCTTGAACAAAAGTTCATTGTAAAGGGTTCTTGGTCTTAGCCATTTCTCCCAATCTATCCTCCAGTCTCTGAATAGAGCCTTTCCATGCATTATTTCCTTCCTCGAGCCTATTGGTTCGAGCAACTGATTGTGTTGATGTGGCTTCCTGAGATCTATCTTGACGACCAGCTGGTCGCGATTGGGAAAATCCTTCCCTTAAATCTGTTGGTCTTCTAAAACTCTTCGATGCAGCCTTAGGAGGACTTTTTTTCCTCCTAGGGCCCAATAGATCAAAAGGAGACACCCTACTTAATCTTTCCAGGGCACTAGTCCTTTCTAGGGAGAGAGTGAATTTATGTTCAGTATCTGTGGCTTGCACCGATGAAGTTCTTCCTGGTTGGTAGGAAAAATCATCAGATTCATCAGCACGATATGATTCAGTACGCCTAGTACGCGAAGAAAGTAAATGGGTATGTCTTTGAACACTTCGCTATCCTGAATGGGCTGGTGCACCGCTATGAAGGGTTTGTATAAGTTGCCGTATAGTTTCTTGCATGGCTGTCTGGCCTTAGGCCAGATTTGTCATTATTCCAGCCAGATCTGGAACGTTTGGCGAAGCAGATGGATTTGAAGGGTTTCCAGCGTTTCGATTGCTGGGTTCTGGATTATCATCCATTTCTGATGGATTGTTTTTTATGAAAAACAAAATTACCAGTCGTTTCCCACAGACGAAGCCAATCTATTGATGTAAAAAACTAGATCGTATCTAATTATTTAATCACAAATAAAATTAAATGAGACAAAGAAATTTTAAAGTGGTTCAGCCTTATAAGAATGGCCTACGTCCACTGTTTCTGTTATTGCTGACTTATTTTGGAATTCTCGATTACATATTTTGTCAAGAAATTCTGGTCCCCTCCAATGACGATGATACAATGTATTTATAGCCCTTAGGCTGTACATGTGAAAGGGTAATACATAGTTGTCCCTTAGGCGTGTACATCTGTATGTATTTAATGTGCAGTCTATCTGTTGGCTTTTTCGCTATTAATGCTTTGTACGAGGTGCAGTTCGGACCGCCTGAGTATCTCGGTGCAGTGGAGTTCCTCGGAGTACACCTGTTGCTCGGAGCGTCTGAGTTAATTGGGGAAGAAGAGTTCCTTGTCGCTAAAGTGATTGCAGAAACGTCTGTAGGTGCCACACAAACTGACACGCGTCTTCTTGTGATTAATCCACGTCAGCAGGTTTAAATTTGGTATCAACAGAGGCTCCAACAAGATCTGCTAGAATGAGGCTCTTATCTTTAGTATCTCTGTGTAATACTAACTCTGAGATTTGGATCGAGGTCCAATTTTTACAACCTAGACTTTTTTATTTGTGATAAATTTAACTTTATCTTTTAGATCTCTGCCTCTCCTCTTAGCAAAAGATTTCCTCAAAATGTGTATGAGACCACAATGGTCTTCTTAGATGAGATTGCGGCCATATAACGTCACCTAACCATATAGGTCCATGAAAGTTTGATGGAACTTTATGTGATCTATTGGTTCCCTAGCCTTATTGTTGTATTTGGCTTCTTGTTACTTAGTAACATATTATTGGAGACTTTGAAAACAAATTATATAGGAAAGGAGTAAACTTGAACTTTTTATAAATTCATAACTCTGAAGTAGTAAGAAATTGATCTCCTGGCCTACCCATGGACTTGCACTAATTATAAAATATACTTTGACAAAAATCTTCTTAAATTTTTTTCTAGACATTAACCTCTTCACAAAACTAATTTTAAGTCGTGACCTGGGTGAATCTCCTCAGCATTCCTTGCCCGATCAGCCTCTCAACTTCATACTTTAGACTGGGGAACTTATTGCTGGTGTGGGAATGGTCTAAGTGGAATTCACATCACTTATCTACCTTTCTTTCCCTGTTAGGATTCTTTATTTTACGAGTTCACATGAGGTATTCTTCCTCCTTGATAATGAGCAAGATATTCTCTAATTCGAACATCAGCGGAATGAATTCTTCAAAATGCTATTTTGAATGGTATCTTCTCATGGAGATATGCTAGAAAAATATTATCGTGGCTTGTGAGCAGGGGGTGAGGAGACTGAGACTGCATTGGAAGGTGATGATAAAGGTGAAGAAGAGGGCACAACCTCTTCAGTAACTATCATGGCTTTTACTTATACTTTTATTTCATTTTGCATCCTGTGGATTTTCAAGTCTCTTAAGTTCTTATGTAATGAACTCATCATTTTGTTACTAAGAGATTATCTTCTTTTTGTCTTGCATATTCTCAATGTGTTGTGACTTCTTATGAATTTTGTTTATTTTTCATGTTTTATATATTTTCCTAGTTGGTAACTTTGTTGATCTACTTAATTTGGGTTGTGGCCTTAGTACCGTTCAATGTCCAAAGGTTTTGAATCAAAACTCCACGCCCCATGGGACATTACTTCCCCTAAAGCCTTTGGGTATGGCATTTACAATTTATGTTCGCGACTTGTGTACTTCGATCGTCTTTCATTTATGACCTCAGCCTTTTGAATGAAGTTGAATAATAAGACTATTGTGCGACATCTACAAGGACTTTAGGATAATACCTTTTGTATAAATCATTCCTCATGATCACTATTCATTGGCTATATAATATAGTAAGAAGAGTCCAAAACCAAGGATAAAAGACTTGTTCCCACCATTAGAGAGAAAATCACGTGATTTCTTTGAATGGGTGTGTGTTATTCGGAGCTTCCCCGAGCCTCTTTCTAAAGAGACTCATATAGGGGTGACCTCATTCTTTGAGGCTCCCAAACGATCCAGTAGAATGAGGCTCTTGTCTTTAGGATCTTCGCGTACTACTAAGTTTGAGATTTAGACTGAGGTCCACTTGTTATGATTTATACTTTTCTATTTAAGATGAAGTTAGCTTTATCTTTTAGATCTCTCGCTCTTCTCTTGGCAAAAGGTTTCCCTCAAAGGTGGATGAGCCCATAATGATCTTATGAGCTGGGATCGCAGCCATATAACATCACCTAACCATATAGGTACATGATAGTCTGATGGATATTTCTGTGACCTACTAATTCCCTGGCCTTATTGTTGTATCGGGATTTTTATGACTTAGTAACCGATAATTGGGGACTTCAAAAAAAATTATATAGGTAAGGAGTAAACTTAAAGTTTTTATTAATTTATAATCATGAAGGTGTAGGAAATTATCTTTCGGCATATCTACGGCCTTGCAATAATTTCAAAATTTGCTTTTATGAAAATCTCCTTCAAATCTCTTCCATACATCAACCTCTTCACAAATCTAATTCTAGGTCGTGACTTGGGTGAGTCTCCTCAACATTCCTTGTCTGATCAGCCTCTCAACTTCATGCTTTAGGCTGAGACACTCGTTGGTCGTGTTAGCATGGTCCAAGTGGAATTCACACCACTTGTAAACCTTTCTTCTCCTATTAGGATTTTTCCTTTTAGGAGTCCATATGAGGTATTATTCCTTTTAGATGTCGAGCAAGATATTCTTCGATTCGAAATTCTAAAGACTGAATTCTTTAAGTTGTTGTTCTGAATGGGACTCATACTTTCTCTTGGTATTGAATTTTGTCACCTATGGTTTATTTTTTGGGGCCTCGACCTTCATGATATTATTGAAGGCCGCATACTCCAGCATTATAATCTTCTGTAGGTTGATCTTGCCTTGAAATTGTGCCTCCCCTCATGGATATGATTGGTGAATTCTATGAGGTACATGATGTCATATGCTTACTCGGTTCCTGAGCTTACTTCCACAGATTCTTCTCTTCCAAATGGTTAGTTTTTGTAAGGACTAAATTTTAAATTGAGTCCGTTGTATGTTTATTTGACTTATCCTCTGGAAAAAATATATTTGAGTCGTAGGTAGATTTTTATTGTCACGATCCCACACATACTATGACGTATTGAAGTTTATTGAACATGGTGCGGCAAAGTTTCAAAGAATTAATCATGCTGGTTTATGGTGCATATTTAGTCTTCAAGTTTTATTGCATTCCACGATCTCTTAGGTGTGAATGCGTAATTTTAATGGGACGCGAAATTTATTTTAAAAGGTTTAATGATGTTATTTTATTAAATAAATGTTTTTAGAAGAGTTTGAAAACATTTACACTTCGTTTATTTTGACATAAAGATTGTTTATAGTTGTGTTAAAATCAAACACACGCGTTTAGTCATTCAAACGACCATAGCAGTCATTCGAGCGACATGCCTATGTCATTCGAGCGAGACATCGACTTAAAAAATATAACTTAAGGCATGTTTTCTCAGAGTTTTGAAAGGTGTGTAGTCTGAAATACAGTTTACATACCAATATGTTTTCTGCACAAAGTTTCAAAGGTTTTTTATGTCTAAAACATCCTTAGAGTTTGTAGGTCCCCAAAATATAATTTCAATGAAAACCTTTTTCTTAAGCGGAATTAAGTTAAGGATGAATGCAAACAAACTTTCTTTTTTTGAAAAACTCTTTTTCAATTTTATCAAACCAAGTTGTGACACAAATTAACTTAACCAGATTTTATCTTGTTTATCCCTAAGCATGCAAATAGTGATTAAAGCAAGTAAAATAAAGTAAAGTAATACTCGTAACGCCGATGTACGAGGAAAAACCTAATCGGGAAAAAAATCTCGAACGACCGAGGCTAGACAATTACTATGATAATGGTTTTACAAAGTCAGACGATAGTCTTACACAACGACTTGATCCACCCACGAGACTTGACGCTCCTATGAACTTCTACCAATCTTCACAGTGCCCACACGGAAAGTAACCTTCTTCCACGATACTCGTCCACAACAGTCACCTCCACGAATGCCTCGGTGCCACCAATACGGCCCTGTGTCGTCTATGACGTTGAACACGAAAGTAACCTTCTTCGCTTCTCTACCACAAAACCAACAATGTTCAAGTATTGAACAAACTCAACTTGGTGCAATAAAAATCACATAAACATATGGTAAGGATAAATCCTATCTTTGTAAACTCTAAGGGTGTGTTTAAGATTTTAAACCTTAGAAAACAAGTGCAAAATCACGTACTATTTGAAAACTATTTTTTTATGCACACACATCGAGGAAACTAGAACACACCTTTATTTATATTGAATTTAAGGCGGTGGAAGTCTCTCGTTCGAGCGAGATACTGATTTTTTCGAACGACAACATCACTCGTTCGAACGACATCAGGTGTCATTTGAACGACGTCGTAATTAGAGTCTGATATTAATCCAACTTTGAAAACAGAGTTTTGCTTAAACCCAACTCTTATCCAACTCTAATCAGTCCATATCTGATTTAAACAAAGTGAAAACATTTAAAACACTTTTAAAACATTTTAAAAATATTTTCTTTTAAAAAAGTAACATCCTTATTATTGTAAAATAAAATTTCGAGTTTTATTAACATTATGCATTCATACCTGAGTGATATCAGAATGCAATTAAACCTTGAAGACGATAAACTTGCACCAATTAAACTTGGGCATATAATTTCTTGAAACTTTGTCACAACGTCTGCAATTAATCTTCGACACGTCATAGTCTCTGAGTGGATCATAACACTAAAAATCTACCTATGACTCAAACGTGTTTTGTTTCGCGAATAAGTCAAAACTAGACATGGACTCAATTGGAAATGTTGTCCTTACAGACTTTCAAAGATGCGAGCTTTCATTACTATATGCTATTGTGATCTTTGTTTGCACCAAGAAGAGTTTGTTCAACATTATTGGGTTTTACGGTAGAGAAGCGGAAGATCCATGTTCAACATCATAGAAGACATAAAGCCATATCGGTGGACACCGAGACATTCGTGGACGCGTGTGCTATGGACGATCATCATGGAAGAAGGACTTTTTGCGTGGGCACTATGAGAGGAGTGGTTTAAGATTAGAAGAGCATCAAGTCTAGTGGGGATCGAGTTGTTGAGTAAGACTTGTGTCTATTCCTTGTAAATCCACATTCATAGTGATTGACTGGCTTGGGTCATCCGAGATTTTACCGTTTTTGTTTCCTCATACATTTGACGTTGTGAAAATTCATTTCCTTTCTTTACTTTATTTAATCACTAGATGCATGTTTTGGATTAATAAAGATGAAATTTGGTTAAGTTAAATTTGGTGCACATAAAATTTGAAAAAGAGTTTATCAAAAAATAAAAAGTGTCTTATCATCCTTAAAGCAAAATCTGATTTTAAAATAAGGGGCCTACAAATTGGTACCAGAGCTAGAAACATATTTTTATTGTGTTGATCCTTTTTTTTCTATTAAGGATGAGTTTTGGTGGATTTGAAAGTTTTCGTGCTCCTATTTTTTATGGAACAAATTATGCTTACTAGAATATGAGAATGAGAAGTGCTTTAAAATCCATTGATGAGCATGTGTAGATAGCAATTGAAAAGGGTTGGTCCCCACAAGTCACACGAGAGGGTGAGGTCACTAGTTTGGAATCCGTTGAGTCATGGACCGAAGATGAACATAGGATTGCACTTTGCAACTCTAAGGGCCTGAACTTTATTTCCTCACATGTCACACTAGAAGAGTACAATAGAATCATGACTCGTGAAACTTCAAAAGAGGCTTGGGATACACTTGCACTTACTCAGGAGGGAACTAACACGGTTAGGGTGTCTAAGTTACAAAACCTCACTACATAGTGACGATTAAGATGTTAGAGAGTGAGTCATTTGATGACTTTTACGCTAGGTTGTCCAACATTGTCAACTCGTCGTTTAACTTACGAGAGAAGATTCCTGAAAGCCGTGTGATAAAGAAAATTTTGAGATCTTTGTCGGGTAGGTTTGATGCAAAAGGGACCATTTTAAACTCCTTAGATATGCTTGAATCGATGAAACTATAAGAGATTTTAGGTGACCTACAAACCTATGAACTTGATATGTTTACCTCCAAGAAAGTACCAAAGAAATAAATAGGCATTTCTTTGAAAGCCGTAAAAGAGGAAACTAAAGTTTCGAATGACGATTCCCATTCTGATTTTAAGGATGTCACCTTGTTGGAAAAGAAGTTAAAATTTTTTCTTAAATTTCAAAAGAAATCGAAAGATGCCAAAAAGTTTGAGAAATTCAAGAACAACAAGGTAGATTCCACCCCTAAAGATAAGAGTGAGAAATTTAATTGGGTTGAGTCGGATATGTGTTTTAGGTGTGAGGGGTATGGTCACAAGGTTGCCGAGTGTCCCAGTAGACTTAAAAAGAGAGGCAAGATAGCTTATAGTGCCTCCTTAAGTGATAGTGATCTGAAAGAGGGAGAGAGTTACCCCAATGAAAGAAAATTTGTTGCTTTCTTGGCATGTCATGTGAGCAATGATGATAAATCTTCCCATGAATATTCTCATGTGCATGACATTTTCGAGGCCATTGAATCCCAAGTGTGTGAGGGAGAAGCTAGTGAGTAAGCGGAGGTTGATGTGAAAGAGTTACAAGTTGCATTTAATGAGTTGTATGCTGAGGTGGTGAAAGTGAAAAAGGTAAACTCTAAATTGCAAGCTAGTTTGAATGAGCATGCCATATAATATAATTATGTTTTGAATGAGGATCTTAGGGAACAGGAGAAGAAGCTTAGGGAGAAGTTAGAGTACGTTGAGAAAGAGAGAGATAGCCTTCGTGGTTTGATAAAGGCATTGAAAAGGGAAGTGCTAGAGTTTGAGGAGTTTAGGCGTGTGCTTGAGTCCAAAATTTATGAGTTAGAGGTGAAGTTGAAAGACTTGAGTAAGCTTAAGTTTGACTTGGAATCTAAGTCGGAGAAGTTGGATATGATGTTAGGCACCATCCAAGTCAAAAGTGATAGGTGTGGTATAGGCTACGATGATCATGTTGTTCCCATTCCCAAAGCCAATACCAATTGTGTGAGAGATCCCACTAGGAATGTGAGTAGAGGTCGACATTTTGGTAATCATTCATGCCGTCTTTATGCTTGCACACATTGAGGTAGGAAAGGTCACCTTATAAGTTTTTGCTATGGCCTTAGGAATGCTCTTAGGAAGTTTAGGAATAAAGTCGTGTCGGTTCCCAAAACCCCCATGCGTCATGTCACACCTACTGGGGTTAGGAAATCGAACTTAGAGGCTTTAGGTCTAAAACTTCTTAGTTTTCATTTGGTTGCACTTGATTTTTCCCATGCTAAATCTAATGGATGATTGTGTTGTCATATTTATCATATGTTAGTCTTTGCATCATGATTTATATCTTGCTAGTGTTATGACATGTGTATCGTTTTGAATTATATTTTTCATTTATTGAGTCTTATTTGAAAAATACAAAAATATTTTTCGTTCTATAAAATTTTTAGCGAAAAATACAAAAAAGATTTTGTTTTTATTTGAGTCAAAATATTTTTGAAAAACACAAAAACATTTTCATTTTTTTTGTGTCGTGAGTTTACATGTTTGATATGGCTATTTATGTTCTTGGACCCCCTTCCTTTTGTTATCCATGTGGCTAGGACATTTGGTCATAGTTATTGATGCTTAAAATTATCTTAACCATTGTATTATGGGATTGTTTATAAGTTGATATGCATTTTGATTCGACTTTGTTTATATGCCATAATTACACATATGAAAGATTTTATATGGATGTTTGACTACTCTTGCATATTTGAGTTTGGTGAGATATTCTTATCCCAGTTTGTTATCTATGTGTAAGTAGACTTAAGGAGGAGGTGTGCATGCAAGAACCGTTTACCGCGAGGATTGTAATTGAAAAAAAATGACGAGTGTTCACGAAAAAGGGCTGGGAAAATGTAAAATTGACTCGTTGTGAAAGCCACCATTTTAAAGAGCCCAAAAAAATTAATGGC
Organism: Sambucus nigra; assembly: GCA_949130495.1. NCBI lineage: Eukaryota > Viridiplantae > Streptophyta > Magnoliopsida > Dipsacales > Adoxaceae > Sambucus > Sambucus nigra. The sequence goes on along the minus strand of OX422210.1, from coordinate 624,324,300 downwards.
AATAAAAAGAATCATATGCTGAAATGGGCCAAATTAGTTTATGTTTATTCCAAAATAAAAATAGGATATATATTTTATGGAGCTTGGATAGATAATTAAACGGGTTTGCACCACGAATCCTAGCATTAAAAAATCGTACCATGATTCTATTGTTTATAGAATCGTCAAAATTTTGAATTTGTGTGCGTGATGTTTGTTTAATTTTTTAAGCTCATACTTTAATTGTCACATATGACTAAGATAAAGTTTGATGGTTTATAGCTATCAATTTGAGCTTCTTTATCGTTTCGATGAGTTAGAATTGTGATTCATATGTTGTAGTTCACGCCCATACATTTCATGTTCATGTCTCAGCACATCGATACTATGTTAGCATGTAACTCATATTGTTTTTGTTGTTTTCGCTATTGTTTTGCTATAGTTTTGAAGTTTTCTGCCACTTCCAATTAGTTTCTTCAAGAAATTTTTCACTGGGTGAAACTGTTTAATTTTTAGAACTAGATGTGAGAGTTTGAGTTTCTAGTTTGAGAGAAAAAATATATCGCGCGAATCCATCTTGTGAGAAGCCTCTATAGTTTGAACGACAGGGATTTTTCGTTCAAGCGACCGTCTGAAATTTTTTCCTTTCGTTTCAGTACCCTGTTCTTGGTTGACATTGGTTTTTAGTACTGCTGGGTTGCTTTTGGACAGTTTGTTATATGCATATTATCATTGATCATATTTTACTACATTATATTTGTTTAGTCAGATCTTCTTAGATTGTTGATTCCTGTTGTGTGATTACTGTTTGCTAGCTACATATTTGATATACTTAATCTTTATTAGCTGGTTGTTTCATTGATATCTTGATATACTTAATTGGTTATCGTACACTAGATATGTTTAACTTTTCACCGGGTTGTCTATTCGAGACAAAAAGGGGGGAGAGATGTATGTGATGTAGGGGGAGAGTTTGTTTGATGAGCAGGTACATTTGTTGCATTATTTATTTTTTTGGTATCATATTTGTGATCATATGCTTTCATGATTATATTGGTCAGTTTACACATATTGGTATCATATTGGTTTTGCATCGGTACAAATTGGTATCCTGATTTAGATGTTGGTAACATATTGATATCATGCTTTGCTTATATAACAAATGATTTGAATTTGATTTTACATACTGATATCATGTTTTTCTCACATAACAAATGATTTGAATTTGATTTTACATATTGATTTATATCATTTATTCCCCCATACTTCACTGGGTATTTGACTGTTTCATGTGTGTAGGTATGCATTAGAGATTGGAGATTTCAAGACTACATCACATTAAGACAGTTCATGCTCACCGGACCATCATTTACTAGTCTTGTCCTGTAATTTTTTATTTTTAATTTATGGGATGGGATTTAGGCGTCACATGACTTGATGAACTAGCTTTGGCATTTCACTGTTGGTTTTGTCCCGGAATAGTCAAAGGGGGAGATTTGTAAGCAAAAAAATTTCCAATTGAGTCCGTTGTATATTTATTTGACTTATTCTCGGAACAAAACACATTTGAGTCATAAGTAGATTTTTATTATGACGATCTCACACAGACTATGACGTATTAAAGTTTATTGAAGATGTTGAGGCAAAGTTTCAAAGAATTTATCGTGTCGTTTTATGGTGCATGGTTTGTCTTCAAGTTTAATTGCATTCTAAGATCACTTAGGTATGAATGCATAATTTTAATTGGATTCAGAATTTAGTTTAAAAGTTTTAAGGATGTTATTTTATTAAAGAAATGTTTTTAAACGAGTTTGAAAACATCTACACTTCGTTTATTCTAAGATAAAGATGGTTTAGAGTTGTGTTAAAATCAAACACACACGTTTAGTCGTTCAAACGACCATAGCAGCCGTTCGAGCGACATAGGGATGTCATTCGAGCGATATGCCTATGTCATTTGAGCGAGTCACCACCTTAAAAAATATTATTTAAGCCTTGTTTTCTCAGAGTTTCAAAAGGTGTGCAATCTAAAATACAGTTTACGGACCAGTACATTTTTTGCACAAACTTTTATAAGGTTTTCAATGTCTAAAACATCCTTAGAGTTTCAAAGATCCGAGCTTTCATTACTATATTCATTGTGATCTTTGTTTGCACTAAGAAGACTTTGTTCTATATAGAACTTTGCTATGTTTTGTGGGGGAGAAGAAAAAGAGCCATGTTCAACATTATAGATGACACAAAGCCATATCGGTGGACACTGAGACATACGTGGACGCGTGTGTTATGGACGAGCATCGAGGAAGAAAGACTTTTTGCATGAGCACTGTGCGAGGAGTGGTTGAAGATCAGAAGAACGTCAAGTATCATGGGGATCAAGTCATTGAGTAAGAATTGTGTATGTTCCTTATAAATCCACATTCATAGTGACTATCTAGCTTGGACCATTCTTGGTTTTTTCCCAATGTGATTTCCTCGTACATCCGGCGTTGTGAGAATTCTTTTCCTTACTTTACTTGCTTTAATCACTAGATGCATGTTTAGGATTAATCAAGATAAAATTTGGTTAAGTTAAATTTGATGCACATAAAATTTGAAAAAGATTTTTTCAAAAAGAAAAAGTGTTTCATCATCCTCAAAGAAAAGTCTGATTTGAAAATAAGGGACCTATAGTTTTTATAAATATCTTTCCTTTTTCAGAGACGAATTAGCATAATAAGTATTTCGATAATCATAAAAAGAGTCTAAAAGAGATTTGAAGTTAGTATCACAGGGCAGGGTGATTCCACAATAAGGTGTGGCCTTTAAGCCAAAAATGCTGAGGCCATGGTTATATTCCTTCACAAGGAGCTTACCATGCAACATGATCCAACATACTTCTCTCGTAGGACGATTTCAACTTATCAATACTTGGATTCGTACACACCCTTGGATAAAATAGTAGTTCGAGAGATGTAAAGTTAATACCTCATTTTAACCTATCATATGTGGTTTAAAAACTCCCTAAGGCCAAAATCTTTTTGAGATTTACCAATAGAATCATCAGTTACCAATTTTCGGACCTAGCCTTGAGTGATTTAACTTTCCCCCAAGAAGCATAATAAATGTTTTGTGGTCTATTTAGCAATTTTTGTCTTTATATATGTAAAAGAAAAATTATAAAAAGGGATAAGGATGCCAAAACAGAAGGCTTATACCTATAATGGAGTGAAGGTCAGATAGTGACATTATCACACTCATTGACAAGCCGCAGACCCTTATAATAGGCAAGGAGAAATAACATACAATAGCCCAAATTTAGCCCATATGTGATTTTCCACCCTAACCATTAGGCCAAAGAGCCTTTGGAGGGCCAACATACGACATATCTTATCCTTTTATGAAGGTAAAGATAGTTTTAATAGAAATTATCCATAATCTAAGCTTTTATGTAGCTTAATTGTAAGAAATATAGAGAATATCCTCATCCCTAGCCCCCTATCAATCTAAAGTCATGGCATGCTAGGCATTTCTGCATTCAATATGGGGATATCCTTGAGGAATATAAATTCATCCTAAAACCCTTACTTATGGCTTAGGCAAAACATATATGAAAGTTCTTGAACACTAATGAAGGTTTTAGTGAATGTTTTGGTATAACCTCAACATCTTACCCATAAGATAAAGATCTATGGATCCTTATGGAAAAAATGAAGCATCCTTGACCTAATTTATGAAAAAACTATAGAATACCATCGTTTTCCATAGACGACGTCAAATGATTGATGCATAAAATTGGATCTACCTATGTAAACCATGCGATGTAAGCTATACTGAACAGTTAAAAGTATAAAAAGATTATAAATAAGAGAGAAATAGGGAATAACACAAGATTTATAGTGGTTCAGCTATAAAATGAACTTACATCCACTTTGGGACCTTACTCTGATTATGTTTAGGTTTACATATACATAAGTGAACCTCAAGGGCATACAAACAAAGATGAATAGTCTAGAATGGGGAAGTTACATATTTCTGTGCAGTCGAGGTCAAGGCTTTATAGAGAAATGTGGTAGGAGACCGCGACTATAGTGTTCTGGGTATGCCGGAGTAGGTTACCTGAGCTATACTCAGGTGTAGAGAGAAGATAAATAGGATTTGAATACACTAGAGTTGCTCAAAATAGGCTCCTCTATTTATAGGAGTCGGTTATTACCCTTCGTGCATTATTCACGTGGCTTGTGGATAAGAGGGAATCTTTCTAGAAGGTGGACAACTGATAGTGTACAGGCTGAGGTGCAAACTCCGCGGCCTCTTATATGGGTGATGATATAAAGTGTAAATTCCACGTCCATAGTGCCCTGTATTGTCGATGCCTCATTGTAAGGTTGAGGCCTTAACATGTACTTTACGTATATCTCCCTGTATTTGTGCATGTCTCTATGCCACACGTCCATCGGGTATTAGTGGATATCCTTTGGGTATAACATTAGGGAATTTGTCCCTCTTTGATAATATACACATATGCGGGCAGGCTCGCATACATACACACACACAAACATAAACATTTGGGTATTACTTCTCACATGTCAAGTATAAACATTTGATATACTTAATAAGCACCAGTCGACTGAACATATGAATTCTTCAATAAAAAAAAGTTCACATGTTGTCAGACGTGTCATATATATATATATATATATATATATATATATATATATATATAATAATAATAATAATAATGCTCCTATGCGGATTGGTCCGCATTTTAAGAATGTGGACCGGACATGTGTCACCTAACGGCGCGCCTAGGAATTATCACCTAAATTATAGGCACACTCTCTCTCTTTTCTGGGCTCACCCCCAGGTGACACATGTCCAGCCCGCATTCTTAAAATGCGGACTAGTCCGCACAAGAGCAGGACTGTATATATATATATATATATATAACATTTATTTGTTGTCATGCGATTAGGCGTAAATATTTCATATTTGTCCCCTTAGTTTCAGTATTTTATGGTCCTGTACAATGTATTTTAACTGGTTTTATCCCGTATTTATGCAACTAACCTTTTTGGCCAGTATTTCATGTTTTGTATGTTTTTCTTTTATATTACAGGTATTTCGTGCAAGTGGATGGGAGAGGAAAACTGAAACGACGAAAGAAATGAAGGAAATGAAAGACAAGGGCATTCTCATAATTTTTTAGTCGGAATCCAGAGGAGGAGCCAACTGAAAAGTCGAATATTTTGAAGTCACGGCCACACTGGAAGAAACGACACCCAAATCCGAGTTACGGTGAAAGAGCTATAAACAATTGAATTGGGATAAAAATCTAAGGGCAAAAGTGAAAATATGAAGAATTCGTTCAATATAAGGCAACTTTTTCTTTCCCAAAGGCCGAACCAGTTTGGTTCTGGGGCGAACCGGTTTGCCTAGGCAAATCGGTTTGGGTATATGGGCGAACCGGTTTGGGTGACCTGATGCGAAAATTTGATTTTCATCTTACTTTTTAGCCCAAAGAGTTTTTTTTGGGATTCTTCTAAAAGACTTAGGACTTATGTAAACACCTATTAGGAGTCTTTTAACATAGTTTTTCAGTCATGATAAGTCTAGAGAATGAGAGGAGCATCAATAATTAATTTTCATGCATGCAATTTCAATAAAGAGCTAAAGATTTTCAATTTCATTCAATGCTTGGTTTGTGCATGTTCATCCATCTTTACTTCTTTATTGGTATTGTTTACATGCTTTATTATTGTTACTCAATATCATGACCTCCTGCAACATCATTAATGCATGCGTAGTTAGTTTCAACATATCCGACTAAATTGCTAGAGGGTTGGGATACATGAACACAACCTAGGTAAATGAGTTGGATATAAAATTGAATATAATTATAAGGTTTGATATTTTGTCGAGACTACTATTATAGGTCTCTTAACTCCTTTTGTCATAGGCAACCGGAATGTTTGAGAATATAATACACATATCGACAATCTCGTCATTCACGTCAAATTAATTATTGACGGAGTAAAATTCTCATATATTTAGTGCTTTGAAAAATTTGATGTTTTCTTCTAATTAAATACAAATTATTGAAAATTTTATATATAACGAAAAATACTAACAATTTGGGGGATTGGATCCCGACTCCACTTTTCTCATATAGTTTTAGAAAATAAAAAAAATGCAGTGTCCCTTTCTTTTAATTAAATTGCATTTGCTAGATAGGTTACTTTAGTTAAGTAGAAATTCTGATAAAAATCATCACCTTTTCCTTTTCCTTTTAAGAGTCTATATTTAGGTTTTAAAAGTCTTCCATGTAGTTTTCGTCCCGATATTCTTCCTATTCCCTGTGAATTCGACCTCTACTTACCGGAATTATTACTTGATCAACCAACTTGCACTTGAGCAGTAGATACAAACACTACACACACTTTTTGTGTCACATCAAGTTTTTGTCGCCGTTACTGGGGAATTAGGTAGACACGCTAGGTTAGGTCGAATTAATCTAAGAATTTGACTCTAAATCTTAAAAAGCAAAAAAAGTCTAAAAATATTAAAAAATAGATTTTTTTTATCTCAAGCCTTAAATGCAAAATACTCAGCCCAATTCCAATCCAAATCCTCCAAAGGTACACAAAAATTCAATAATTGAAATCACTCCTGCAAACCCTCATGAGACACCATTTGTCCTACTGGGGTAACATAGGGATTCAATGGTTTGTTGTATACGCTAAATGCAATCTCTTGTTCGCGAAAGAGGTATCCTTTCATGTTAGTTATTTATAAGTTCATTTACACTCATACTTTTATTCTTTTACATTGCTCAGGACGAGAATCGTTCTAAGTTGGGGGAGTTGATTAGGCATAAATATTTCATATTTATCCCTTTAATTTCGGTATTGTCATGGTCTCGTGTAGTGTATTTAGGCTAGATTTATTCCATATTTATGCTACTACCCTTTTTAGAGATTATTTCGTATTTTGTATGTTTCATTCTTATTTTACAGGTATTTCGTGCAAGTGGATACGAGAGGAAAACCGAAACTGAAAAATAAACGAAGGAAAGGAAAGACAAGGGCATTCTCATAATTTTTCATCCAGAATCCAGAGGAGGAGACAAATGAAAAGTCAAAGATTTCAAAATTTAGGGGTGAAAGTTAAAATATGAAGAATTTATTCAAAATAAGGTAGCTTTGTCAGTCCCAAAGGCCGAACATGTTTGGTACTCGGGTGAACCAGTTCGCCTAGGTGACCTGATGCATAAATTTTATTTTCTTCCTACCTTTTAGCCCAAAGAATTTGTTGTTTTGAAGATTCTTTTATATGACTTGGGACTTATGTAAAGACCTATTAGGAGTCTTTTAACATAATGTTTTATTCATGATAAGGCTTGAGTGTAATACCCCGTATTTTTGTGATATTTATTTATGGGATTAATTAAATTAAATGCGTATTAATTGGAAATTAATCCGGATTAAAATACTAGCGAGATGCGAGTTGGTATTTGAATATAATGTGCATATATGATTAAACATGAATAATGAAGTATGAAATTTATCGTGAGATTGAAATACGGCAAGTTGGAAAATTTTATTGAGACTCGTGTGACAGTCGCGTCAGGGAAATATTTATTTTAATTAAAAAGTGAATTTTAGTTCTATTAATTATATGGTCGTTTTGAGTGCGCCAACGCGTCCGTAAGGGTCGAAATAGTCAGAAAACACTAGCCGGAGGTTAAGTTTGGGTCCCGGGGCATTATTGGGCCATACCGGTAACATATAAGGGCATTTTGGTAATTTCGGAAATTGAGTAATTAAAACCCACGAAAATTAGAGTTAAAAATCTGACTTAGTATTAACCCACTAAGCCATTTCCAACCCCAATTTAGGAAGTGGGCTACGGGAGAAGTTATAACTTGGCAAAACCAACCCCACCTCCATTAACACCTTGGGAAGAACTTGTAGAGAGGGAGAGAAAGAGAAGGATTCTGCAGAGAGAGAGAGAAGGCAATTCAACCTTCAGAAATTCGTCATCAAATCAGAGATTCAAATAAGGCAAGTGGTTTAATTCCAATTAATTTCAGAGAATGCTTCTTCCATGTGTAGGAATTTATAAAAATCTTATTGTTCTTGGGAGTTTGATAAAAACCCATTAATTTGGAATTAGAAACTTGTATTGTGATGAGGATTTGCATGTAGAACTATATGTAGGTGAATAATCTGATGTTAATACGTTTTGGGATGAAACAAAAATGGATTTATTTAGACTCTTTAATGATTTATAAATTTTAGGGTTCATGTTCTTGAAATTGGGGATAAATGTATGGATTTGATATTTGGATGATGTTTATAGTGATTTAATCCCCACAAAAACGTTAGTAGGTGACCTATGTATGATTAGTACGAATTAGGAACCTTAAATTGATGTTGGAACGATGTTTAGATGAGATTAGAGGTGTAGAGAAATTTGAAAAATGAGTAGAGAAATTTCTGGGCTTGAATATGGCCACTCGTTAGAAGACCTACCCAGGTCGTTCGAACGAGCTCGTTCGAACGAGCTTCTAACGAGTTGACAGTTTGGGTTCTAACGAGAGGGATGTTTGTTCGAAGACTTTCGTTCGAACGAGATCTCGTTAGAAGGCCCAGTTCGTTCGAACGAACTCTCGTTCGAACAGCCTCGTTCGAACGAGACTTAGAACGAGTTGACAATTTAGGCTTTTTAGCCTGTTTTGATCCCGAGTGTCCCGTAACCTTGTGTATACGTAGAGATAACCTTCCCTTGATGATTAATTGTGACATTTGGGATGTTTGGGATATAATGAGGAGTCAAACCTAGAAGTGTAGTTGGAACCTAAGGGAAAAATATGAAGTAGGACGTGAGTGTCTATTACGTTGCGAGAACTATTGACGGCCTAATCTATTATATTAACCGGGAACATATAAATTGTGTAGTATTATATGTCGGTATGAAAATGAGAAGTGTACCACCAATATATTATGGTGATTACTAAGATGTGTGAATACTTAGTATATGTATTGATTTTATGTGTATGACATACCTACCATACTTGCTATCACGGGAGGTTTACGTTCGCTTAGGGCCTTCTAATCCTTGTGTTGCCCGGATTTCGATTGGTTACCTCGATGAACATAGGTCAGAGAAGGACTTATTGGGATGTTAATAAGTCTGCTGATCGTGGGAGCGCAGGTATGTGCGTGACCCATGTGATGTGACTGTGTTCGCCTCCATTATTTGTGATGTTGTTATCTGAGAACGATTCCTTAGAGATTCGGAATATGTGATCCTTATGTACGTGATGTACCGGGATGGATAGCAGAGTATGTGTGCACCGCAGCTAGACTCGGGGTGCTTGTATTGTATATTTATGACGTGAATAATATACACTTAATTAATGGGAACTTTCAAGTTAATATTGTGAATATAATTATGGTAATGTTTTGAGAAAACATAACGGGTTAATTGATAGTGAATTATATTACTAATTGAGAATCCGAGTGTATGTAAATCCGTTTATGTAATTGATAACGTTAGAATGTAATATGGGAATCGAGTAGTAAGGGGTAGAACTTATTACAGTTTGATTAGATATGGATGTCTTATAGATGGATACGGTACGTTAGAAGTGCACATGTAGTCGAGAGGTGAGAATTCCATGTGAGTGCACGTCCTAACATGTATTTTGCATTTAATGTTTTAATGTTATTATAACACTTGCTGTTTTTAAAATGATTTCCACTTTTGGGCTCTGACCCATTTGCTTTCAAATCTATTTTTGTAAAAACAATTTTAGGTGCCCAGCCACAAGGACACCATGCTTAGGATTCTCATTCAGGTGATGAGTTGTAGCTGTTTGTGGAAGTTACAGGACCTTGCTTGTAGACGCTTCATCTATCTTGACTCGATATTCTTCAGTTATCAGTTGTAGGGCATGTCGCCCATTTCTTTTAGAGGCTTTTCATTTATTTCAGTTATTCAGACTTCTGGCATGTAATTATTCAGGATTCAGACTTGTAGTATTATTTTTCAGTTGTGGGATTGTTGTGAGGAGTTTTCCTCCGGATTTATATTTATGTTGTTGGTTATTCATTACTTCATTATAGTGAATGGGTGTTATTCTTTCATTATTCTTTTACTGCATGTTAATCAGACTTAACTTAAAATTTGGCACTTACTTTTTTAAATACTAGGTGGTTAGTAATTATTAAAATGTTTTCGACAGTGATGCTATTAACTGAACCAACTTGGCATTTTGAATTAATTTAATAAAGGAGTAGCTACCCGGTATTTAATTAGTCGGGATGTCACAGGTGGTATCAGAGCATCAGGTTCTAGTGTCCTTTAGGATCTGAACGGCTTATTATGTTTCCGCTGAGCTTTCTTTGATGTAGAGCCCTATATTTTAGGACTGTTGTTTTCTTTTGTATATGCTACGCTCTTCAGCTATTTTAAGTTTATAACTGCGAACTTATAAACTTCATTCTTATTTTAGATGCCTCCACGACGTGCACAAAGGATTCCCAGGGATGCAACGCCAGAACCACAGCCCGCACCAATTCAGGGCACTATGAATGCCGCCGAGGTTGCAGCCATTGTGGCCCAGGCAGTAAATGCCGTACTAGCTGTAGTTCAGCAGGCACCACCTCAGGCGCCGATAGCCGCGCCAGTTCAGGCACATGCATTCCCGTCTACTTGGGAACGTGTACGTGATGCTTTTCAGAAAGCACACCCTCTGGAGTTCGCTGGTAGCTCCGATGTGGTAGTTTCGAGTCAGTGGAGGAAGGACATCCAGCGACACCTGAGGATGTATGAGTGCACAGATGTCCAGAAGCAGATACTAGCTACCTTTAAGCTAGTAGTGTCTGCACTGCAGTGGTGGGAGTCTATTACCACCGTAGAGGAGAGGGATACTCTCACTATTCAGGAGTTTTGGGTGCGGTTTGACCGCAAGTACTTTCCGTCGGCTGTTCACACAGAGATGAGGAGGAAGTTGATGAGCCTCAAGCAGGAGGGTAAGACTGTGGCCGAGTATGAGGCCGAATTCACTGATCTTCTGAACATTGTTCCGGATGAGATACCGACGGAGGAAAAGAAGATACAGAAATTTACAGACGAGTTGACATGGAGGATTCGTTAGCACTTGTTAGGGAACCTCTCGTTAACCACTTATTCTGATGTGGTTAACGCTGCATTGCTCCATTGCCAGGATCACCGCTTTCACATGGCTGAGGGCAAGCGATCGGGAGAGTCTAGCCATCAGGGCAGGACTGGAGGAAATGGTGCCAGTGGGGCACAATCTGTTCAGGGGCAGAGGCAGGGTGATCAGGGTACCCAGTAGGGGGATCACAAGAGGTTCAGGTCAGGAAATTTCAGGCACGGACAGGAAGGTTTCCGGCAGGGCCATCAGGGTCCGAACGGCCATCAGCACCAGCAGGGTCAGAATGGTCAACAGCAGTTTTAGCAGGGCCAGCAGGACCAGTGGAGGAACGGTAACTGCCACCAGGGCCGAGGGAAGCAAGGACAGAGAGGGGGGAACTTTCCGGGAAAGTGTTTCATTTGTGGAAAGACTGGCCATAAATGCCAGGACTGTCCTGATAGGGGCAGGGCCCCGCAGCAGCAGCAGGGTGCTCGACATGAGCCACAGAGGCCACTTTTTCCACCAGCCCTCCCAGCTCCAGCCCAGGTGCCAGCTCTTCCAGCCATTCCAGCAGTTCCTGTGCAGCAGGGACAGTTACACTATGGACGTGTCTATAACATCCACCAGGCAGCAGCTTCGCAGGCACCACCCGCGATTGAGGGTATGTTTCCTATCCATGGTACTATGGGTCGGGTTTTGTTTGATACGGGGGCAACACATTGCTTTATAGCTACACATTTTGCGAAAGCCTTAGGGTTGTTAGCCACAGCAGAGAGCACAGTGACGTGTGTAGACTCACCATTGGGGAGTGGGTCACTTATTTTCTTTATATGCCGGGGAGTAGGGGTAGAGATTGGTAGTCTGATATTACCTGCAGATATGTTGGTATTAGATATGCATGTTCACGATGTGATTATCGGTATGGATTGGCTCGCTGATTATAGAGCCATGATTGATTGCTTCGGTGGGAGCATTATTTTTTCCATTCCGAGGCAAGATATGTTTGTAGTGGCGATGCCTCGCCTAGAGGGAGGTTCGACCGCTCAATTGTATTATTTAGAGGAGGAGACCTCTAAGGAGGTGGTGATACCACTTGATTCGATTCCGGTTGTTAGAGAGTTTGCCGATGTATTTCAGGATATACCTGGATTACCCCCCAGTTGAGAGATAAACTTTGTCATAGACTTATTGCCAGATACGAGACCTATAGCACGAGCATCGTACCATATGGCTCCGGCAGATATGCGAGAGCTACGAGATCATATTGAGCAGTTATTGGGTTAGGGGTTTATACGGAGGAGTACTTCGCCGTGGGGTTCCCCTGTGTTGTTCGTGAAGAAGAGAGATGGTTCACTGAGATTGTGTGTGGACTACCGAGAGTTGAATAAGGTCACGATACGGAATAAATATTCGTTGCCTCGAATCGATGACTTATTCGACCAGTTGAGAGGAGCTTCTTTCTTCTCAAAGATTGATTTGAGATCGGGATACCATCAGTTGCGTATCAGGGAAGAGGATGTCTCAAAGATTGCGTTCTTATCGAGATATGGATCTTACGAGTTTCGAGTTATGCCTTTTGGTTTGACCAACGCTCCAGCAGTGTTTATGGACTTGATGAATAGAGTGTTCAGGGATTTACTAGATCAGTTTGTCATTGTCTTCATCGATGGTATTCTGGTTTACTCCCAGACAGAGGAGGAGCACGCCGAGCATTTGAGGCAAGTTTTGCAGACACTACGTCAGAACGAGTTGTATGCAAAATATGAGAAATACGGGTTTTGGCTGAAGGAGGTCCAGTTTTTGGGACATATTATTTCCGACCGGGGAATATTTGTTGATCCAGGGAAGATATCCGCGGTGAGGGAGTGGGGACAGCCCACGACACCGACAGAGATTCGTAGTTTCTTGGGCCTAGCAGGATACTACAAGAGGTTCATTCGGGATTCTCGAAGATAGCAGGTCCTTTGACACATCTGACTCGTAAGGGTGTGACATTCATCTGGAGTGATGCCTGTCAGTTGGCATTCGATGAATTGAAGGATAAGTTGACCTCAGCACCTGTGTTAGCATTGCCGAGACCGAGAGTTGAGTATTTAGTTTACACCAATGCGTCCTTGCAAGGACTTGGAGGTGTATTGCAGCAGGAGAGTCAGGTCATTGCTTATGCATCCCGTAAGCTAAAGCCTCACGAGAAGAACTACCCCACTCATGACTTGGAGTTGGCGGCAGTTGTATTTGCCCTTCGTATTTGGAGACATTACCTTTTGGGGGAAAAGTTTCGATTGTTCACAGACCACAAGTCCCTATAGTACCTATTCATGCAGAAGGAGTTGAATATGCGGCAACGGAGGTGGCTTGAGTTCGTGAAGGATTATCAGTTTGATATCCAGTATCACCCGGGAAAGGCTAACGTGGTAATAGACGCGTTGAGCCGTAGGCCAGTAGATGAAGTGGCAGGGGTGTGGAAGGCAAAGTGGAAGGAGTTGGGACACCAGGATGCAGTGGCTCGATCTTTCATGTCGGTAATGACTGTTACGCGGCAGATTGTCACGAGAGTGGTAAAGGCACAAGCAGATGACTCGTTCTGTCAGGAGCTGATAGTTCGATTACTAGCAGAGGGAGCTGACTCCTATACCGTTAGCTCAGACGGGGGATTACGCTTCAATGGGAGATTGGTAGTTCCGGAAGGGGAGGAATTACGGCATGAGGTGATGGACGAGTCGCACGGCTCACGGTTCGCGGTACATCCCGGTGGGGACAAAATGTACCAAGATATGAGACGTCATTATTGGTGGAGCGGGATGAAGAGAGATATTGCCGAGTTTGTTTCTAAATGCACCACTTGTCAGTTAGTAAAAGTGGATCATCAGAGACCGGCAGAACTGCTACAGCCATTGGAGGTCCCGATGTGGATGTGGGAGAGCATATCCATGGACTTTATCACGGGATTGCCTACGGCACAGAGAGGTCACGACTCCATTTGGGTAATTGTGGACAGGTTGACAAAAGTCGCTCATTTTCTACCCGTAAGGACAGACTACACTGCGGGACAGTATGCCCAGCTCTTTATTGCAGAGATAGTGAGACTTCACGGTGTGCCCCTAAATATCGTGTCTGACCGAGACAAGATATTTGTTTCACAATTTTGGGAGAGTTTTCAGGAGGCCATGGGCACAGAATTGCGGTTGAGCACGGCGTACCACCCGCAGACCGACGGACAAACGGAGCGTACAAACCAGATGTTGGAGGACATGCTACGTATGAGTATCATTGATTTCGGGGGTGGATGGGAGCAGTATCTTCCACTGGTAGAGTTTGCTTACAACAACTCCTACCAGTTCACCATTGGCATGGCTCCATTTGAGGCGTTGTACGGCAGACCTTTTCGTTCCCCAGCATGTTGGTTGGAGGTGGGCGACAACAAACTACTTGGGCCGGAGGTGATTCAGGATACTTCGGCAAGGATAGAACTGATACGGAGTCGCATTCGGGTAGCTCAGGACAGGCAGAAGAGCTATGCTGATGCGAAGAGGTTCTTCAGAGAGTTCCAAGTGGGGGACCAGGTTTTGCTCAGAGTATCTCCTATGAAGGGGATTATGCGTTTCGGGAAGAAAGGGAAGTTGGCACCGAGATATGTGGGACCATTTCCTATTATTGAGCGGATTGGACCGGTTGCATATAGACTTGGATTACCGGAGCATTTGCATCGAATTCACGATGTGTTTCATATTTCCTCGCTAAGGAAATATTTTAGAGACGATGTGGCTCATTCTCACATTGCTTTGGAGGACATCGATCTCCAGCCTGATAGCTCCTATGAGGAGGGGCCGATTGCTATTTTGGACCGAAGTGAGAGGAAACTGCCGTCAAAGAATGTCCCGTTAGTGCGTGTTCAGTGGCGACATCATAATGTTGAGGAGTCCACATGGGAGCGCGAGGATGATATGCGCGAACGTTATCCAGAGTTGTTCTTACCAGGTACTTTCTAGTTCCGAATTTCGGGATGAAATTCAGTTATTAGGGGGGAAGTATGTAATACCCCGTATTTTTGTGATATTTATTTATGGGATTAATTAAATTAAATGCGTATTAATTGGAAATTAATCCGGATTAAAATACTAGCGAGATAAGAGTTGGTATTTGAATATAATGTGCATATATGATTAAACATGAATATTGAAGTATGAAATTTGTCGTGAGATTGAAATACGGCAAGTTTGAAAATTTTATTGAGACGCGTGTGACAGTCGCGTCAGGGAAATATTAATTTTAATTAAAAATTGAATTTTAGTTCTATTAGCCGTATGGTCGTTTTGAGTGCGCCAACGCGTCCGAAAGGGTCGAAATAGTCAGAAAACACTAGCCAGGGGTTAAGTTTGGGTCCCGGGGCATTATTGGGCCATACCGGTAACTTATAAGGGCATTTTGGTAATTTCGGAAATTGGGTAATTAAAACCCACGAAAATTAGAGTTAAAAATCTGACTTATTATTAACCCACTAAGCCATTTCCAACCCCAATTTAGGAAGTGGGCTACGGGAGAAGTTATAACTTGGCAAAACCAACCCCACCTTCATTAACACCTTGAGAAGAACTTGTAGAGAGGGAGAGAAAGAGAAGGATTATGCAGAGAGAGAGAGAAGGCAATTCAACCTTCAGAAATTCATCATCAAATCAGAGATTCAAATAAGGCAAGTGGTTTAATTCCAATTAATTTTAGAGAATGCTTCTTCCATGTGTAGGAATTTATAAAAATCTTATTGTTCTTGGGAGTTTGATAAAAACCCATTAATTTGGAATTAGAAACTTGTATTGTGATGAGGATTTGCATGTAGAACTATATGTAGGTGAATAATCTGATGTTAATACGTTTTGGGATGAAACAAAAACGGATTTATTTAGACTCTTTAATGATTTATAAATTTTAGGGTTCATGTTCTTGAAATTGGAGATAAATGTATGGATTTGATATTTGGATGATGTTTATAGTGATTTAATCCCCACAAAAACGTTAGTAGGTGACCTATGTATGATTAGTACGAATTAGGAACCTTAAATTGATGTTGGAACGATGTTTAGAGGAGATTAGAGGTGTAGAGAA
This sequence comes from Sambucus nigra, assembly GCA_949130495.1. Taxonomy (NCBI): domain Eukaryota; kingdom Viridiplantae; phylum Streptophyta; class Magnoliopsida; order Dipsacales; family Adoxaceae; genus Sambucus; species Sambucus nigra. The sequence goes on along the minus strand of OX422210.1, from coordinate 624,308,078 downwards.
ATTTGAAAAACGAGTAGAGAAATTTCTGGGCTTGAATCTGGCCACTCGTTAGAAGACCTACCCAGGTCGTTCGAACGAGCTCGTTCGAACGAGCTTCTAACGAGTTGAAAGTTTGGGTTCTAACGAGAGGGATGTTCGTTCGAAGACTTTCGTTCGAACGAGATCTCGTTAGAAGGCCCAGTTCGTTCAAACGAACTCTCGTTCGAACAGCCTCGTTCGAACGAGACTTAGAACGAGTTGACAGTTTAGACTTTTTGGCCTGTTTTGATCCCGAGTGTCCCGTAACCTTGTGTATACGTAGAGATAACCTTCCCTTGATGATTAATTGTGACATTTGGGATGTTTGGGATATAATGAGGAGTCAAACCTAGAAGTGTAGTTGGAACCTAAGGGAAAAATATGAAGTAGGACGTGAGTGTCTATTACGTTGCGAGAACTATTGACGGCCTAATGTATTATATTAATCGGGAACATATAAATTGTGTAGTATTATATGTCGGTATGAAAATGAGAAGTGTACCACCAATATATTATGGTGATTACTAAGATGTGTGAATACTTAGTATATGTATTGATTTTATGTGTATGACATACCTACCATACTTGCTATCACGGGAGGTTTACGTTCTCTTAGGGCCTTCTAATCCTTGTGTTGCCCGAATTTAGATTGGTTACCTCGATGAACATAGGTCAGAGAAGGACTTATTGGGATGTTAATAAGTCTGCTGATCGTGGGAGCGCAGGTATGTGCGTGACCCATGTGATGTGACTGTGTTCGCCTCCATTATTTGTGATGTTGTTATCTGAGAACGATTCCTGAGAGATTCGGAATACGTGATCCTTATGTACGTGATATACCGGGATGGATAGCAGATTATGTGTGCACCGCAGCTAGACTCGGGGTGCTTGTATTGTATATTTATGACGTTAATAATATACACTTAATTAATGGGAACTTTCAAGTTAATATTGTGAATATAATTATGGTAATGTTTTGAGAAAACATAACGGGTTAATTGATAGTGAATTATATTACTAATTGAGAATCCGAGTGTATGTAAATCCCTTTATGTAATTGATAACGTTAGAATGTAATATGGTAATCGAGTAGTAAGGGGTAGAACTTATTACAGTTTGATTAGATATGAATGTCTTATAGATGGGTATGGTACGTTAGGAGTGCACATGTAGTCGAGAGGTGAGAATTCCATGTGAGTGCACGTCCTAACATGTATTTTGCATTTAATGTTTTAATGTTATTATAACACTTGCTATTATTAAAATGATTTCCACTTTCGGGCTCTGACCCATTTGCTTTCAAATCTATTTTTGTAAAAACCATTTTAGGTGCCCAGCCACAAGGACACCATGCTTAGTATTCTCATTCAGGTGACGAGCTGTAGCTGTTTGTGGAAGTTACAGGACCTTGCTTGTAGACGCTTCATCTATCTTGACTCGATATTCTTCAGTTATCAGTTGTAGGGCATGTCGCCCATTTCTTTTAGAGACTTTTTATTTTTTTCAGTTATTCAGACTTCTGGCATGTAATTATTCAGGATTCAGACTTGTAGTATTATTTTTCAGTTGTGGGATTGTTGTAAGGAGTTTTCCTCCGGATTTATATTTATGTTGTTGGTTATTCATTACTTCATTATAGTGAATGGGTGTTATTCTTTCATTATTCTTTTACTGCATGTTAATGAGACTTAACTTAAAATTTGGCACTTACTTTTTTAAATACTAAGTGGTTAGTAATTATTAAAATGTTTTCGACAGTGATGCTATTAACTGAACCAACTTGGCATTTTGAATTAATTTAATAAAGGAGTAGCTACCCGGTACTTAATTAGTCAGGGTGTCACATTGAGAAAGAGAGGAACATCAAGAATAAATTGTGTTAAATTTTATGCATGCAATTTCAATAAGGAGCTAAAGATTTTTGGTTTTCATTCAAGGCTTGGTTTGTGTATGTTCATCCTTCTTTACTTATTTAGTGGTATTGTTTACATGCTTTATTGTCGTTACTCAATCATCATGTCTTCATTCAACGTCATTAATGCATACGTAGTTAGTTTCAACATGTCTGGCTAAATTATTAGAGGGTTGGGATATATAAACCCAACCTAGGTAGATGAATTGGATATAAAATTGAATATAATTATATTTATAACTACAATATTTGATATTTTGTTGAGATTAATATTATATGTCTCTTAACTCCGTTTGTCGTAGGCAACCAGAGTGTTTGAGAATATAATACACATGTTAGCAATCTCGTCATTCACGTCAAATTAATTATTGACTAAATATTGTGCGGAGTAAAATTCTCATATACTTAGTTCTTTGAAAAATTTGATGTATTCTTCTAATTACATATATAATTATTAAAAAATTTATATCTAAATAAAACATCGACGGTTCGGGGGATTGGATTCTGACTCCACTTTTCTCAACTAGTTTTTGAAAATCAAAATTCTAGTTTTCCTTTCTTTTAATTAAATTGCATTTGCTAGGTAGGTTGATTTAGTTAAGTAGAAATTCTTATAAAAATCATCACCTTTTCCTTTTCCTTTTCCTTTTGAGAGTCGATATTTAGGTTTTAGAAGCCTTACTTGTAGTTTTCATCACGATATTCATCTTATAATTTGCGGATTCGATCCCGACTTGCTGAGATTATTACTTGAGCGATAAACTTGCACTTGAGCTGGAAATACGCGCATTGTATACACTTTTTGCATCGCGTCATCATGTCGAGGTCAATCTCGTGTAGCCAAGGCCCGAAATTACATAAATTAATTATTCATTCGATAATGAAAAAATGAACTCAAAATATTCACCCAAAAAATAAGCTTAGAAGTTATTTACTTTTGGACTTAATTCTTATTGATTAGACTAAATAGGGCCTAGTCATGTGTAAGGACATATTTTTATAATTGTCCGTCATAATTAATTATGTCATATACCATTACAACCATCGAAGAAGTTCAAGAGAAATCTACATCAGACAGATCCGAATATATCCAGGTTCTTCATAAAAAAGCCTCCACAAAGTTTACTTTGGTAAGGTCATGTTTTAAATACCTTAACTTTGCACTTAAAGCTTTGGGATATTTTTTCAAAATATTTTCTAAGTGTTGGAGCGGACTTTTTTCGTCAAAATTTGAGAATGAGTCATTTTTCTAAGTCTTGTAGCGTTCCTCGATTTTGATGCCCAGGTCGTTCAAGTGATATTTCATCTCGTTCGAGCGATACGAAAATATCGCGCGATGTCGTTCAAACGACACGTGTCCTTCGTTCGAGCGAGATCCTTTTTTCGTTCAAACGAACGAGGCGGCGCGATTTTCTATAAATACTCATTAAATGGTTTCATTTTCATTAAGAAGTCCCAACGTTTTGTAAGACACACATTTGCGAATCGACAGAATTCTTTTTGACTTTTTCTTTTAGGGTTTTTATCTCTTTTGTTTTCAATTCACAAAAATCCCATATGCTTGTGAATTATTTTGGTGTTCAAAAACACACTTTGCTTTTGTTCATTCTTTGTGGGGAGAAATCTACAACCGGAGAGCTGCGTGCTATTGTGGAGGGAGTCCTTGTGAAGATTTAGACTGCGTGTCTGGACTGCGCGTCCTTGTGGTATAGCTGCGTGTGAACCACTGTTGATTTCTAACCGTTACTTTGAAGGTTTGACGAAGGCACCGTGCGTTACTCTTGTGGGTGAAAGCAAAATGGTATGTACGTCAATGGTCTTGTAAACTTTTCGAAGTTCTAGAAATAAAAGGTTTTGCCCTTCGGGAATTTATACTGAAATTTGTGTCGCATGCTTTATTTATTTATGGTTTGACACACGCACACACGTAGTTGCATGTTTAGGGGCTGAATTAATTTGGTTTAAAAATAGACTCTAATTAAATAAGGTTTAATTGTAAACTTGTGAATTTAATCAATTATCACACCGTCATATTTTACAAATTGGTATCAGAGCAGGTTACGCTAATTTATCGTGTATTCCTATTTTCCTCAAAATTGTGTGATATTGATTTTTTTTAAATCATTTTTTGTGAAAAAAATCGTAATTTTTTCGATGGAGCACTTATATAATCGGATACCCCCCTTTGATGACACGAGTCAGAGTTTTGATGATATAAATCATTTGAATTTGACGTTTGCTAAAAGAATTAATTTATTGGAAAAAGAAAATTCTCGTTTTAAATCCGTTATGGATCACTTGCAAGCGATTCAAAAATCAAAGAGATTTTTATAGTGAGAAATTTGATGCCTTGGACCATGGATTTGTTGCTTTAAAATTGTCCAAGAAGGAGAGTGATTATAGGGTCCTATTTTTAGAAAAAGAATTAGAGGATCTTAAAAATTCGATGGTTTGTGTTTGCGCCAAAGAGATTAAAAATATTTTAATCAATGAGTTTGTGGCACGTGAAAATACTATTAGGGAAAAGTTTATTTTTATTGAGGGGGAGCGAGATAACCTTCTAGATTTGATTGATAATTTGAAGAATGAGTCCCTCAGATTGAAAGAGTCTAATTTTTTGCTTTAGTAAAAAATTTTGAAGTTAAAAAATGATTTGACAGACTCGAGTAGGTTTGATAGTGATGGTAATGGATCGTTTTGTTCTCATGCTTCGAGTGCAAAAGCCAAAACCATAGTTTGTTTTAGAGGGTCGACTAATCCTAAGGACGTCAGACAAGGTCAACCCATAGGTGTCGTTCCACCCATTTACACATGTTCATATTGTGGTAAGAAAGGTCACCTTTGGCGTTTTTATTTTGATCTTGGAAAAAGTCATAAGAAGTTTATGTCTAGTGTTCCCTTGGTTCCTAAATCCCCCACACGACGTTTCAAATCTATTTGGGTTAGAAAATCACTTTTAGAGGCACTAGATTTTAGACAAGTTGATTCCCGTTTGCTTATATATGATTCTTATCTTGCCATATCATATTGATGATTTTGTTTGCATGTTTGTCATACGCTAATTATGCTTTTTGATATATTTTTGCTAGTGTGTTGACATGTAATTTTTGTATTAGATTTATATTTTTGAAAAATACGAAAAGATTTTATTTTGATAAAATTTTGAAAAATGCAAAAATATTTTTGTATTTTGTTTACACCGTTTATGGATGGACACTTAGGATGACTGAGTCACAACATCATTACATTTTTTCATGTGACCATTTGATAGTGTTTTGAGACAATATGTCAATTCATCCATGTGCTTTATAATGTTTGGAGTCATTGAGATGTAATTAAGTGTTACTTCCTACATGTTTGACTCATGATTTCCTTTATTGCACACATGCACGGATTTGTTTGATTATTGTGCTTGTCTTATCACATGTTGGTTGGGTGTTTCCACTTCAATCATGTCCTTAAAACGAACCAAGCGCGATAAAACTTGATAAGAAAGTTGTGCATGTAAGAGCCGTTTGTGAGTTTGTGTGCTTTATTTGGAAACGGGGAAGGGCTGCGAAAGGTTCATATTTGACCTTTGCGAATACTAAGCCACAGTTATATCAGACCTAAAAAATTGAGGAATTTTATTATTTGGGGTCCAAAGAGGTTTAAAAGAGCCCGAAAAAACTTAAAGGCAATAAAAAGAAATTCATGCCAAAAAGGGGCCATTAGGTTTTTGCACCAATTCTCCAATGTTTGAGAATTTAGATTACCTCTAAAAGAAAATATGCATGAGGGAGTTTGGATGGAATTTAAAACGGGTTTGCACGTCCTTGAAAGTCTTGAAAAAGCACTACATAGTTTTGGACGTTATTGGTATGAAAAATCACTTTGACTTTTATTTGTTGTTTTGATTAGGACGATATCATCTAAATTCAACAATTTTGTACCTAAGGATATTTTTTATGTTCATTCGTTAGGGCTACACGTATTCATCGTGCACATATGATTGATTGAGTTTATTTACCTATCGAATGTGTTCACACCCATACATTCCATTTCCATGACTTGGTTGTTTTAGTTAAATCCATAGTGTGATTTTTGTATCATTTTTTTTTGCTTTGTTTGAAAAAATTGAAAAATCAAAAATAGTTTGTGGATGTGTTTTAAGATACTCCTTTGCATGCGCGTAGTTTGATCCATGTTTGCTATTCTTCTGTCGTGACACTCCATGTTTTAATTGTTTCTTCTTATTTGTCTATTTGGGGACATCATAAAAAGGGGGAGAAAGAATTATCATGTTATGGGGGAGTTTTTGCATTATGGGGGAGATTTGATTTATTATTGATTTATTCTTATATCATTTCAAACTCGATGTGTCACGAAGGTTTTTGCTCTATCTCATGTGTGTAGGTACAAAAATTGAAGACTATTATGTTGCACACCCTGATGAGAAAAACTTTGAGATTTGAGGAAGACTTTTTGAAGAAAAATTTAAGAACTTGCAAATTTGTACCTTTTCAGTTTTGAGATTTATGGGAGGGTAGATTTGTATAGGCATTTTGGTATTTGATAATTTAGATGTTTTTATGTATGTTCCAGCATAGACATAGGAGGAGATTTGTAAGGACATATTTTTATAAATGTCCGTCACAATTAATTATGTCGTATACTGTTACAACCGTCGAAGAAGTTGAAGAGAAATCTACATCAAGACGAATCCAAATATATGAAGGTTCCTCATCAAAAAACCTTCGCAAAGTTTACTTTGGTAAGGTCATGTTTTAAATACCTTAACTTTGCCCTTAGACCTTTGGAATATTTTTTCAAAATATTTTCTAAGTGTTGGAGCAGGCTTTTTTCGTCAAAATTTGAGAATGAGTGATTTTTATAAGTCCTATAGCGTTCCTTGATTTTGACGCCCAGGTCGTTCAAGCGAGATCTCATCTCGTTCGAGCGATATGAAAATATCGCGCGATGTCGTTCAAACAACACGTGTCCTTCATTCGAACGAGATCCCTTTTTCGTTCAAACGATCGAAGCGACGCGATTTTCTATAAATACTCATTAGATGGTTTCATTTTCATTAAGAAGTTCCAGCGTTTTGAAAGACACAAATTTGCGAATCTGCAGAATTCTTTTTGACTTATTCTTTTAGGATTTTTATCCCTTTCGTTTTCAATTCACAAAAATTCCATATGCTTTGGTGAATTGTTTTGGTGTTCAAGAACACACTTTGCTTTTGTTCATTCTTTGTGGGGAGAACTCTACAACCGGAGAGCTGCGTGTTATTGTGGAGGGAGTCCTTGTGAAGATTTTAGACTGCGTGTCTGGACTGCGCGTCCTTGTGGTATAACTGCGTGTGAATCACTACTGATTTCTAGCCGTTACTTTGAAGGTTTGACGAAGGCACCGTGCGTTACTCTTGTGGGCGTAAGCAAGATGGTATGTACGTCAATGGTCTTGTAAACTTTTCAAAGTTCTAGAAATAAAAGGTTTTGCCGTTCGGGAATTTATCATGAAATTTGTGTCGCATGCTTTATTTATTTATGGTTTGACACACGCACACACGTAGTTGCATGTTTAGGGATGAATTAATTTGGTTTAAAAATATACTCTAATTAAATAAGGTTTGATTGCAAACTTGCAAATTTAATCAATTATCACACCGTCATATTTTACATCATGGTTTCAGAAGTGATAGAGCCCTCTTTGGTTAAAAAAATCAATGAATTAAATTTTGTATGCAAAATTATAAATATAAAATTGTTCCTATAAGTTCTCGAATGCTTGAGGATGTTTCGTGGGCATGATTCATACCACTTGTGTAATTTTAAGAACCTTGAATCCTTACTGATTTTTCTTCAAATGTTGAGTATTTTTTTTATTAATTTTGTTTTTCCAGGATTTGAATAAATCAGTGTTCTAAAAGGCCCACCTAGGCTTGGAGCTTGGGCCAAACGCCCTACCTTAAGCTTTTTACGCCTTAAGCTTTTTACGCCTTATTCTTGATAAAAAGCTTAAGGCACATTTTTTTAAAAAACAAAAAGACTTTAGTGAAACGATATCGCCTTTTTAAAATCTTTTTTTTTTAAATCGGACCACGATGTTTCATTCAAAACAATCAAAAGACAAATAGTGTCCCAAACCTCTCTGCCTCTCGTCCAAAAAAATGCGCGTTTTTCGTTTTTTCCCTTTTTTTTGTTTTTTCTACGTATTTAAAAAGAAATAGTACTTTAGTTTGCATACATTTAAACATATTTTAAGGTAAGTACCATTTTATTATTTTTAATAAGCTTGCTATAATTAAAAATGTTAAAATATATTAAAAAAAGTCTGAACGTCTTTTCACGTCTTTTTACACTTAAGGCCCGCTTAGGTTCTAAGGCTTAAGGGTTGACTTTCACGCCTCGATCACCCCCATATTTTTTAGACCCTTGGAAAAAACTATGAAAGTATTAGTACGAAACAAACCCTATATGATACAAAATAAAGCAAATAAAACATTAATTTCATTTGAACCTATAAGTACAATTTTATTCTAACAAATATCATTATCATCATAATTATTGTCAAAATGATATGTGATACAAAAGGGGCCACTCATGGGCGTGCAGTAGATTCGGGGGAAGCAAGATTACAATATGTGATGTTCTATACGAATTAACTATTTATGTCTCTCAGTAAGAGCGGGGGGGAGGGGAGATTTTGGATGTGTTCAAGTTGATACAACAACACTCTTTTCCATGTGAAGATAGCATAGAGAGGGTGCCATGTTTTTTTTTTCTACTTTTCTTTTCTTTTGAAGTGGAAGATCAAAAGCAAACATCTGCTTTTACTTTTCAGCCCCCTCTTTAAGACTATTCCATCGTCTAATAAAGCTACCTCAAATACACATTACATGGAGATTTGGTCCCAGACCTGTATGCCTATCTAGGAGAAGGAATAAAGCAGAGAAGAGAGGACGGGAAAAAACTTTCTTGGTTCCTTCAATGCAAACCATTTACATTAGTAGCGCAGCATCATAATTAAATATTGATAATTCAAAAACATTGTAATGATATATTAATAATCACCATCTTTACTTCTTACACATTCAGTGTTGTTGCAGGCACATGCTTCCTACTCCAAGATAGGTTTGTTTTTTGTTTTTTATCTTAAAAAATAATTGACTATACCCCTAGGTAATAGAAAACTACCCATATATATATATATATATATCACAAATCATACATCTATTTTCTCCTTTACATCATTATCAGGTAAGAAAGATTAATATTGCTATTATTGTTATCACACTCAAATAAGTGACATAATCTAGCTTTGCAATAATGGTGTTCATTGGTTACTTTACACATTTTTTATCTTTGTATATTGTGTGTATTATTATGAAAAATTATTATACTTTGTTGCCATTTAGCACTAGTATGAGGACACTTCAGCATTTTTCAAGACTGAAAGCGCAGTTGCATCATCTCTCACACAATGTAAAGAGTACTTATTGATTAAAGCTAAAGGGTATTTTTGTCATACGAATAAAGAGAAACAGTGAGTGAGAGAGAGCGAGAGAGACAATCAGGCTTTGCTTTTCCTCCTAAATCTAAACTTTAAATTTCTGTTATATCCAACGGCTGTTTTATTATTTTCCTTTCACTTTTCCTTTTTCTCTCTTGGCTTTGCTTAAAGAAGCTCATGAGAACTACAAATAATTAAATCTGATTATAAACTAGTTTTTAGCCCAAACACAATCTTCTTCTCTTCTTCACCTCTAAAGAGAGAGAGAAAAGGCAAAGCAGAGAAAGAAAAAGAGAGGCTTAGCTTCTTACTTGAAATTGAAGACTCTTTTCTTTGAAAATGTTTGATTCCTTAAGCCCGCACAAACTTTTCCTCCTCTTTCCAGGAAACCCATTTCTATCCAAATACTTATATTCCTTTGTCTCTACCTAAAACCCTTCCAAACTCACTTCCCATGATATTTTCCGCTGAAAATATGGCGCCCTTCATTTTTGTCACACTCTTGTTCTCGCTCGTGGGATCCTCTGTTTCATTCTCTCTCATTACTGATTTCCATGCCTTAAACACACTCAAACAAGGCTTCGATTCGACTCCCCCAAGTTTAACCACCTGGAATTCTTCTAATCCAATCTCAGTTTGTTCATGGGCTGGAATCAAATGCTCACGAGGAAGAGTAATTTCTCTCAGTTTGTCAAACATGAATCTCTCTTGCCCTGTTTCCTCTGTCCTGTCCACCCTTAATAGGCTTACATTTCTCTCTCTTGATGGTAACAACTTCACTGGGGAAATCAAGATTGAGAATTTAAGCTTCCTTAGATTTCTAAACATATCCAACAACCTGTTCAGCGGGGGATTAGATTGGAATTACTCAGGTTTACCGAGCTTGGAAGTGTTTGATGCTTATAACAACAATTTCACTTCTTTGCTACCACGTGGCATATTTTCTCTTAAGAAATTAGTCCACTTGGATTTGGGAGGAAATTATTTCTACGGAAAAATCCCTGAAAGTTATGGGAGTTTGTTTTCTTTGGAATATTTGTCCCTCTCGGGAAATGATCTTCATGGGAAAATTCCAAATGAGTTGGGAAATCTCACTAACTTGAAGGAGATTTACTTGGGCTATTACAATGTTTATGAAGGTGGGGTTCCAAGGGCGTTTGGTAACTTGGTGAATCTTGTACACATGGATCTCTCAACTTGTGGATTGGATGGGCCAATTCCTCCGGAGCTTGGGAAATTAAAGTTACTCAACACTATTTTTTTCCACATCAATTTCCTTTCGGGCCCCATACCAAAGGAATTGGGAAATCTAACTAGCCTAGAGAATCTTGATTTATCTGCCAATGCACTAACGGGGGAAATCCCAAATGAGCTTAATAATCTCAAACAGCTCAAGCTTTTCAATCTCTTCATGAACAGGTTACACGGGTCGATACCTGATTTTGTGGTGGACTATCCGCATTTAGAGGTTCTCGGGCTGTGGATGAACAACTTCACCGGTGTAATTCCGCAGAATCTTGGCCAGAATCAGAGTCTCCAGGACCTCGATTTGTCGTCCAATAAACTGACCGGTATGATCCCTCGTGGGCTTTGTGCTTCAAATCAGCTTAGAACATTAATTCTGCTAAAAAATTTCCTGTTTGGGTCAATTCCTAAGGATTTGGGCACATGTTCAAGCCTAACTAGAGTAAGATTAGGGGATAATTATTTGAATGGAAGCATTCCTAGTGGCCTAATTTACTTGCCTGAGTTGAATTTGCTTGAATTGCAAAATAATTACTTATCTAGCAATTTGTCCGAAAATGGAAATATTTCTTCAAAGCCAGTTAAATTAGGCCAGCTGAATTTATCATACAATCGGCTATATGGTTCTTTACCTTTTTCTCTCTCCAATTTCTCCTCTCTTCAAATCCTTTTACTCGAGGGAAACAATTTCTCAGGTCAAATTCCTCCCTCTATCGGTCAGCTCGGGCAAATCCTAAAACTTGATCTGAGTGAGAATTCCCTTTATGGGGAAATCCCACCGGGTATCGGAAACTGTGTACATCTTACTTACCTGGATTTGAGCCAAAACAACTTGTTTGGCTCAATTCCGATGCAAGTTTCGGATATCCGGATCTTGAATTACCTAAACCTATCAAGAAACCATCTCAATGACACTATACCGAAATCAATTGGGTCAATGAAGAGCCTCACAACCGCGGATTTCTCCTTCAATGATTTCTGTGGAAAATTACCTGAATCGGGCCAATTCTCATTCTTCAACGCCTCCTCATTCGCGGGCAACCCTCAACTCTGCGGGAATTTACTAAACAACCCTTGCAATGTCACCAAAATCACTAGCCTACCCAAAAAAACTCATTCTAACTTCAAACTCGTCTTTGCATTGGGCCTATTGGCCTGCTCCCTAATTTTTACGGCTGCGGCCTTAATCAAGGCCCGGTCATTTAAGAAGCCTAGCCCAGATTGGAAGATGACCGCATTTCAAAAGCTTGATTTCACAGTATACGATGTGGTGGAGTGCACAAAAGACGGTAATGTGATTGGTCGTGGTGGGGCCGGTGTTGTTTATCACGGAAAAATGCCAGACGGGACAGAAATTGCAGTTAAAAAGCTTGCAGGTTTTGGTGGTAACGGTCATGATCATGGATTTAAAGCTGAAATTAAAACTCTAGGCAATATTCGACACCGATACATTGTGAGGTTGGTAGCTTTTTGTTCAAACAAGGACACAAATTTGCTGGTGTATGAGTACATGCGAAATGGGAGTTTAGGTGAGGCTTTGCATGGGAAGAAAGGTGGATTTTTAGGGTGGAATTTAAGGTACAAAGTTGCAGTTGAGGCGGCTAAGGGGTTGTGTTATTTACACCATGATTGTTCTCCATTGATAGTTCACAGAGATGTAAAGTCAAACAATATTTTGCTGGATTCGAGCTATGAGGCTCACGTTGCGGATTTTGGGCTGGCCAAGTTCTTGGTGGATGGTGGTGCATCAGAGTGCATGTCGGCCATTGCTGGATCGTATGGTTACATTGCTCCTGGTACGTATCTCGTCCATATTTTGCAATTTTTGTTATACTTGAACTTGCGGTCTGCAATATAAACATATTTTAATTTAATTTATGAAATATTAGAGGAATTCACACTAATTTCAAAGAAATCTTTAACGAAATAAATTAATTTAGAGACTTTACTTCATCATTAATACGTCAGAAGATTTGAGGTCATTTTTATATTATACTACTGTAGGAAATTTTCAATTATTGATAAATAGTTCAATGTGCCATGAAGGTATTGTAGTTATTCTACATTATAAATATTCTAAACGCTCTTCCTTAATATAAGATGTAAATCAATCACATTCTGTATCATTTCAAGTTCATATAGTTAACTCTAATTTGATCCTTTTAATTACTTGTTTAGTTCCATTAATGAGTTGGTACTTATCTTCCCTATTTGCTAATTATATATGTTATAATACTACTAAAGTCTTTAGTACAAAATATATGTTAGCATTTTTAAATATTAGAGTATGACCGGCATAACTCATTAATTTTATATAGAGTTCAAATTGTTTAAGTTTATCGCATAAATTGTCAGTTTTTAACAGGTAGATTGCTTTTGGACGGTAAAGTTTGTACATTATCATACACTTATATAGTGCTTAGGGAGTTATTTTATTCTGAGGTGACAGTACCAGAAAAGTACAGTTGATTGGCAGGGGCAGAATTTTTTGGGTAACCGCACAGAATCATTGTCGCGTTTAGGAGATCACTGCACGCTCAACAGTCAATTCTGTGGGAGTGAGCCCCCACTTCGATATTCAGGAAAATCAGGGGGGTCAATCTGACATAGGAAACGGATCCTATTTAATTTAACAGTTTCGACTATTGTGAAAGCCAACTGAGATGCATATCACCGTATGTCAGCACCACCATCTTTATAGTACAATCCACTTTCATCTTACGTGTAAAGGTTGCCCTCCATTATATATATCTAATTTCCAACTTTCTTTATTTAAGAGGAAGAAGAGCTCCTCTATTTTATCCTTAAAATGCAAAAAACTTCTATCTTTAGTTGAGAATTATTTTCGAAATAGTTTTTCTTATAAAAAGTCTGTTTCGTAATTACAAGTGGCGTGAATGTGGATATCAATGATGATCATCCGATGAATAAAGTAGAGTTGTCTGACAATGTTTTTCGAACTTCAAAATTTTATAATCTAATTATGTTCTAATTTTTACATTCAACATTGCAGAATACGCATATACTTTAAGGGTAGATGAAAAGAGTGATGTGTACAGCTTTGGAGTTGTCCTCCTAGAGCTCATTACTGGTCGTCGGCCGGTGGGTGATTTTGGGGAAGGCGTGGATATTGTACAGTGGACAAAAACCGTAACCAGGTGCCGTAAAGAAAAAGTTAACCTTATTCTTGATCCAAGGCTCACTGTTGTCCCCCACGACGAAGCCAAGCACTTATTTTTCATTTCTATGCTTTGTGTTCAAGAAAATAGTATCGAACGACCAACAATGAGAGAGGTAGTTCAAATGTTATCTGAATATCCTCACTATTCTCCGGGTTATAAATCATCTTCTTCGTCGACCAACCCTGACAAGGACAAAAGTTTCCCAAAGCCTCGACAAGAGTTATTGATATGAAAAACAGAAATTAAGGATATAATTTTTCACTTCTTTTTTTTTGGGAATGGTATATTAAAGATAGCTTGATTTTGTTATATAGCCTCGCATCATACAAAGCTAATTGATGCTTTTATGTTCTTTCTCAAATAGGTAGGCATACCCGATTTGGTTGTAAATTAGGGAATTAGGCAATAATAGATGCTAGGGGCGGCCTTTAGGTAATGAGTTTGAAATCTTAATGAGGCCGTACATGAATTCTCTTTGTGACATACTTAATACATACATAACGCATTTCATTTCTCTATATGTCACTTTTTTTTTCCCATTGACTTCAACTGTTAACCCCAAGATTGTTCAAGAGGTAACCGGATGTACCTATAAACTCAGATACTCGGGTTCGAACATCGTCAACTGAGTCTTGAGGTCACGGACCACATGAATTAAATGTTTGTTTTGCAAGCCTTGTTCAGGGTGGCGGAATTAGTCTGAGGTGCGCGTAAGCTGTCCGAGATTACCCAACAAAAAAAATAAAAAAAATAAAAAAAGCTCCAATTGTTGTCTATACGTGCATACCTAATGGAAAAGAGGAGGAGAAATATCGGGCCAATTTTACTTTCAAACACTAAAGGGGCGAAGTTCTATATCATTACACAATGAAACATAGGGATCTAGTGCAACATGTTTAATACTAGAACTAATGAGTTTTAAGTGTGGGAAATTTTGGTGTTCTTACATAAATTAATATTTTGATCAAATTAAATATTGGTCAACTTTGAATCATTATAAAAGTAGGATCCACACATCAAACATAGTGGAATCAAGTACGTACGTATTTTTTGTAGTAAGACGAGTCACGTCATATAGTTATTTGATAAAAACAGACAAATAAAGAATGAGAAATTTAGTTTCAAAGTGTCTCATTTATATATAAAAATTATTAAAAAATTTAGTTAATTTTCTGGGACGAATTTTCTAGAACTGTCACTAAAGGTGGTAACTGATGGGAATTAGAAGTTTATGGGCCATTTTTTAAAAATATTTGCATTTTTGTTATTTTCTTTTAGTTTTTTTAGTTGGTTGTATTTCTTTTCTTTAGTATTTGTTTGCTTGGTATTTAGGGTAAGAAGTAACAAAAGCTTATAAAGGTATTTTCATAAGTACAATCATAGCACAGAGTCTAAGCTACTTTCACCCTTTAAATACCCCTTGTACTCCTTATTTGAGGATAGTCCCCATTTTGAATATAAGAAATATCTTAATTTTGTCTCTAAAAATTGTTTTGATTTATATTTTTGGCCATTAACGTGTAGTTTATGTCAAATTAGTATCAGAGAGAGTGTCGCTCCAATATTGGTGTAGTGGTGTATCGGTATTATTTTATGAAAATTGTACACTACTCTCAATAGCTCCAAAAACATCCAAGCAACAAATTGAAGAGATTCGAGAGTTAAGGGGAAAATTAAATGAGAAATTTGATATTCTCTTCCAATTCACGTCCTCCAAAATCCAACCTCTCGAATTCCCTTCCCATATGACACCCAAAAAAACCAGCCCCTCTCTTTCGGCCCCACCCCAGACTCCCCTGCAGTCGCCGACCACCCTAATCCTAACCCTACTTCACCTCCTAACAGCTGACCCCCCAAACCCCTCTACCCAGCTCACCCCTGCCCCATCCCAAATCCTAGTCAAAAAGACCCCTGACGGCACCTTCTCGGCCCTCTTAGGCCTGTCGGTTTATCAAGAACACTGCTCGAGTCTTCTGTCCACCCTCGCACCACCCAGATTTGGCCAGAATCCTCCTCCAGTCGCTGGAAACCCCTTCGGCCCACTTCTCTCTCGTCGAAACGCTCCAGATCTGGTCAGACAAGGCCCCGGCCTTCCTGTTTGGGTAAGAACCCTCCAACAAGTTCAAGAACTAGTGTTTGGCTACACAAAATTTGTTTTTGACCCATTGGGGAATTTTTTTTCCTTTTTGCATGAGAAATGAAGAAGATGGAAGAAAAATTTGAGAGGTGGATGCTCCCTCGAATTTCAAAAAATTATATTTGGCTCCCACCAGTTTTTCGCACATTTTGAGAATTTTTCACGAGCCCCTAATTTTTTATGGCTCAAGGACGAGCTTAGTTTTAAGAGGGAGAGAATGATGAGAATTAAAAGTTTATGGGCTATTTTTAGTATTTTTAGCATTCCATGGCATTTTTGTTGTTTTCTTTTAAGGTCCGTTTCATTCAAAGTATTTGCCATGACAAATGACAAATAAGTTGGTAAATGACATATTTGCCTACAATTTGGAGTGTTTAATACAAAAGTTTGCCTACAAGTTATTTACCAATGTACAACACCTTCTATACATAAAATAGCCACAAATGTTGGCAAACTTTACTTTGCTATCTGAGTGAGAAATATTTGCCACACAAATTTGTCACTTTTTACAAGTGTTTTATTTTTTATTCTTTTTTACAAAAATATTTTTAAAAATGTTTTATAAACTGTTAAAAAAATTGTGTTAAATAAAAAACTGTTTTATAAAACTGCTTTAAATAAAAAAAACTGTTGTTAATAAAAAAAGTTTTTTAAAGAATTGTTCTAAAACTGTTTTAAAAATATATTAAAAGACTTAAAAAAGTATTTTAAAAACAAATTAAAAATTATTTTAAATAAAAAAATGTTTTATAAAAAAACAGTTTTAAAACTGTTAAAAACTGTTCTAAAAGTGTTTTAAAAAAGTTTTGAAACCGTTAAAAAATTATTTTAAATAAAAAAATATTTTATAAAAAAACTGTTAAAAAAACTGTTTTAAAAGGTTTAAAAACTGTTTCGAATATAGTAAAATTTTCTTTTAAAAAACAGCATTATAAAAATATTGTAAAAACTGTATTAAATATTTTTAAAAACTGTTTTGATTATATTATAAAAAATGTTTAATGTTTTTAAAATTGTATTAAAAAAACTATTTTTTAAAACTGTTTTAAAATCTATTTTTGAAAACTCGTTTTAAAAACTGTTTTTAATGTTTTTAAAAACTCTTTTAAGAAAATGTTATGTTTTAGAAATGTGTTATTAAAATGTTTTGCCTAAAAAACTTGTTTTAGCTCATTTGATCGTTTGATAGCCTAATGTGAGAAAAATAACATTTGTCTTGGCAAATTTTACCATAGCAAATATTGACAATATTTGCCATGACATGTACCAAACGGACCCTTAGTTTCTTTATTTGATTGTATTTCTTTTCTTTAATATTTGTTTGCTTGGTATTTGGGGAAAGAAGTAACAAAGACTTGTAAGGGTATTTTTGTAATTAGAATCATAACTAAGAGCTAAGCTACTTTCTCCCTTTAAATACCCTTTGTACTCCTCATTTGAGGATAGACCCCATTTTGAATATAAGAAATTTCTTGATTCTTCTCTCTAAAAATTGTTTTGGTTTATAGTTTTGGCCATTGGCGAGTAGTTTACGTTAGTAACTGTTGATGTAAAAAATTAGATCACTCTAATTATTTAAACACAGATAAATAAATGAGACAGAATTTTAAAGTAGTTCAGCCTTATAAGAATGGCCTACGTCCACTGTTATGTTATTGCTGAGTGTTTTGGGAATTCTCGATTACAAGTTCTATCAAGAAATTTCGGTCCCCTTGAATGAGGGTGATACAAGGTATTTATAGCCCTTAGGCTGTACATGAAAGGGTGATACATTAAATGATATACATATGAAAGGGTAATTCATTTAATGCTCTTCAAGCGTGTGCGTCAAGATGATAAGTATTCAATGAATAGTTGAACTGTTGATTATCTGGCAATCAATACTGTGGTCGAGATGCAGTTCGGACCGCCTTAGTTGCTCGTCGTTCAAGAGTTCCCGGAGCGTTGGAGTTCCTCGGTGAGCTGGAGTTCCTCGGAGTATACTTGTTGCTCGGAGTGAGTCTGAATTGGTCGGGGAAATAGACTTCCTCGTTGCTATTGTACCACATAGATCGACACGTGTCTTCTTGTGATTCGTCTATATCAGCATACTAATTTTGGTATCAACAGAAGGCCCCAATGTTTCATATTTCGAACTTTGAGGAGTATGGAACATTCTTTCTCGGTATATGGCAATATTAAATGATCTTCCTGGTTTTTAGGAACATTTCTCCATATTTGAATTTCCTTCCGAATTCGCAGAATCCGCCTTTTTGCATTTTTATAAGGGCTTCGATCTTCGTGCACTTTTTGTCCCTTTAGCCGCCGGTAGCGTAATAGCTTCCTTTTTGTAATCATTTCTTTCGCCGTTTCCCAAGACAAAGTATTTAAACTTCATAGACAATATCACCGTCTTCTACCTTTTTCCAATTTCTGCTTTCGAGTTTTCCATAGTCTTTCTTTCTCTTGTGTGTTCATCCTTGTCTTCGTTCGTTGTCAACAGATCTCCCTTTTTCCTGTAAGATCTTCTTCCTTCTTCTTTTATTCACCATGGTTTATGTTATTGAATATCTTGAGAAATTTCGTTCTGATTTTTCGATTCCATCTTGGGTAACTTTGGAGGATCTTTCTGAACCTTCAAATTATTTTCGTTTGGCTGAGGGACACTGGTTCCCCAGCCTCTTAATGCTGAATGTGGATTTTCTTTTCCACCAAACCCTTTGTGCTTAGAGTTCTGTCTGTATTTCGATGTTGTCCCTGCAAAAATAGCCCCCAACACATGGAGGATAGTTAATGGAGTGTATAGATTAAATCAAACTCATGGAACCCGTATAAGAATTCCTGAGATTATGTACTGTTACAGATGGGCTGTTCTAGACAATGTTTATTATTTAAAAACTAAATTTTTGAATAGGGCTTTAGTAGTCAATCTCCCTGATGCTAATAGGGATTATTTTGAACATGGGGTAGTTATCAAAAATTGGCAACATGCCCCTTTGGTTGGTGATGAAGTATATGAAGGTCCCAAATGACCTCCATATGGCAATGGGATAGGTTATTTTCATCTTATTTTATTTCTGAAATTGTGATTTCATTATGTTTGAATAAATGCATGATTGACATTTCAATATATTTTTGTTTGCAGTTGACAGCAAGAGAAAAACTCCCAAAGAATCAGAAGTTAATATAAAGCATTTGAAACATATCTGGAGTTTGCATCAGAAAGTTGCAGACGAGCACGTCAGGTCTACTTCATACTTGTTGCAGTACAGGAGCTATACATCATCCTTTACTGCTCGTCCTGTGGTCAGCATTAGTGAACTATTGCCATCTTCTGAGGATTCTTCACCAGAATCTCTCATTCCTCTAAGTCAGAAAATGGGCAAAAGAAGAGTTCCTGCTATCTTCGAGGAGACTTCCTCTGCTGGAGATGGAAAGAGAAACAAGAATGATGTCCCAAAGGGGACAAAGAAAGTAGATGCCGCCCCTTCTATTGCTCCTCAGAAGGCTGCCGAGAAGCCCCAGTGGCTTCTAACAAGAAGGATGCACTTGTGGAAGTGATCACCATTTCCCCAACCAAAAGCTCTTCTTTGGTTGAAACTGTTGAAGTGCCACCGAGGAGATTGAAGAAATCCTCCTTGGTCAGTTTTTCTGAAACCATTCCCCAGCTCCAAGCTAGTGGAGCTGGAGTTCCAACTATTCTTCCCCCGAGTTCTGCAATGAGCTCGGTAAAGACTTGGACTATTCCTGAAGTCCAAGGAATTGAAGAAAACATGTCTAGGGATATGCTGACATCCCTAGCTACTCGTCACATTGCTTCAGTAAGTTTCTCTTATCCTGAATTTTTATTTCTTTCAGTCAATATATGTATCTCGGCACTGACTTATCATTACCTTCTTTTTCAGCTGGTGAGTTGTTTTAACACCATAGTGAAGAAAGATGAAGCACTCAAGGCTTCTAGCTCCTCGTCTGGAGTGGAGGATACTTTTCAGGGTTTGGCCCAATCTTTGAAGGATTCTCGTCAAAAGTATGACGAGGATAGGGGTGAATAGGAGAAGAAATTGGCTGCATCTGAGGCAGAGAAGGTGCAGTTGGGAAATAAAGTGAAGGACCTGTAGAGAGATAATAAAAAATATGTCGAGAAGCTCACAAACTTTGGGGAGCTTGAAAATAAGTTGAAATCGACTAAGGAAGAGCTAACCCTTCTGCGAGAAGTAAATCGCCAGAAGGAGGAGGTGGAGGCCAAGTTGAAAGCCTCCGAGGATCTTCTATCCGAGAAGCTCTCCTCTGAGAAAATAAAGAGAAAAGTAGCTGTGAAAAAAATCTTTTCGTACCGGTTGGGATAAAGGATAGGACAGGGGGTAGCAGCAATGATGACCCAGGTGCAGTATGGGAGTTTGAAATACTTCCGAGATGGTTGGGTTGCTGCCCTGCAAGAATTGAAGGTGAGCGAGGACTCTGAGCTATTTCAACAACATCTTCCTGGCCCCCTCCTATAATTGAAGATGAGTAAGAAGACGAAGCTGCATCCGAGGAGTCTTCAATGACAGTGGGTGATCAAGTCCTTGCTTCCCAACCTATTCAGACAGTTACCGAGGAGATTTCGTCTTTGCCTGCTCCTCCTGAACAAGTCCCAACTTCTGCCAACCAACTCATTGTTCCCACCGAGCAACCAAACTCCTCGTCCCAGCCTCCCGAGAAAGTCTTAGGAGACAAGGAAAAGGTGTGAAGTTGTTCGGTATCTATTTTCTTTTCTTTTACTTGTACTCTGTATTCTGAACGTTGTACTCCTTTTGATGATGTAATAAAAATCACCTTTTTGTTCCTCTTCATTGTTGATGTTCTGTCTGCTTCTTTTATTAACTCTTGCCTTCTCTTCTTTACTAGTTTATGGCTAGAATGGATTTGCTGTCTGCCAATGATACAAAACTGATGCAGCAATGCCATGAATAGTTTAAAGCTGGCCATACTGACCTGAGTGCATCAGAAATTGTTGATATCCTTGATCATGATGCTTCAGACCAAGCAGTGGAGGCATATCAATACTTGAAATGTCTTCTTGATCGTGCTGTAGCCAATAATGTGGCTTATTACGAAATGATTGAAGATTTGCAAGGTACTCTCGATGAACTTCAGCAGCAGTATAAAGAGTCTTCATTTCTTTTGCATGAAGGGTATGAGAAGAAACTCAAATAACTTAGTGCTGAAGCAGGTTATGACAAGATGCTTGCTGGCTATGAAGTGAGAGAGAGAACCCTAAAGGGTGAAGTCGAAGCATGCGGACAGATCGCCGAGCTGCTAGAGCAAGAGAATAACAATTTGCAGAAAGAGTTGGCACAGTATAAGTCTGCATCTTCATCTTCCACTGCCTTGGTACCGATCACCGATGAAGGATTCTCATTTTTAGAGGTTGAGAATGTCAAATTGAGGCAAGAATTAGAGGCTTTGAGAAGAGTTGGGCCTTCCACTGCTATTCGGGGACGAGGAAGAGGTTCTCGTGGATGAGGAAGAGTTGCTCAGAATGTTGACGAGGAACAAAGTATTCAACCTGCTCGGGGACGACCAAGAGGTCTTCGTCGTACTGTTGAAGAAGCTCGTACTCAATCAACATTGGAAACTCAAGCGTTCCAATTGAATGCAAAAGATCGGGCTTTGTCTGAAATGTCCAAGAAAATCCAAACTCTGGAGGATAACTTGCTTCAACAAAGTCTGCTCTGGATAATAAGGATGTTTTTGCCAGAAACCTTCATGAGCAGTTAGAGAGAATAACTTTTCAATTCCATAAATAACCTCGTGAGTTATGGATGGAAGGCTACAATGAGGCCCTTTGTCACTTGGATGCTCGCATTGAAAATGCCAATAATGAAGGTTATAAACAGGGATGGTTGAACGCCCTGGGTGTATTAAAACTAGAGCAGGGCCATTATTTATGGGATTATCATGCTCCTGGGTTGCTCGATCTACCAAATCCACCATTCAAGCTTGATATGAGTTGGATCCCTACTCGGGCCATCCCTCGTTGTTTGATCTCCCAGTATCTTGGTGACTATGCCCTTCATTCGCAGGTTAAATTATCTCGTCCGGAGCATTTACTGGATACACCTTCAATAGAAAACGTCAGGATGTTGCGAGATCTTAACTTCATTAATTCTCCCCTTTGCCTGGAAGATCCTCCTGCTGGCGAGGAGCCTATATCGAAAGCTGAAGGAAAAAAGCCAATAGAATAGGAAATTCTGATGTAATAATTAGTACACAATTTAATATCAATGTAATAAACTTGTGTAATTCATTTTGACTTTAATGAAAGAATTTCATTTTTGTTTGCAAATTTGTATTGCTCTTGTATTTGTCAAACACTTTATATTTGTTCTTACATAACAATATTGTGTGGTTCATCGACCAACTTAGTAATAAAAAATTACAAGTATTAGTAATGTTGCTCGATCACTTAATTATAAAGTAATGAGTATAAAAATATTTAAAATTTCTTCCAACCAACCAAGGTTGTTAAATTGTGCTCGTCGACCAATTAGAGTTAATGGGTTTTTATCCCCGACCAGCTATACTTGGTACTGTTTAAAATATTTTCTCCTCGTCGACCAACTACAGTTAGTGGATTTTTATCTCCGACCAACCCTACTTGATTCAGTTTGGAATATTTTGTTCTTCAAGGAACTTTTATGTAATAAACTTACCTCCCGACCAACATAAGTTGGCATTTGAGAGCATATCTTGTTTCCTAACCAAACACGTTGGCATTTTTAGGAGTCTCGTGTTCTCGCTCTTTTACCAACCAGAGTTGGTCTGAGTTCGAACTATCGTGTTCTCGCTCTTTTACCAACCGGAGTTGGTCTGAGTTCGAACTATCATGTCTACTAACTCTTTTACCAACCGAAGTTGGTCTGAGCTAATGTACGCCTCCTAACCAAAGGAGTATGGGGTGTTCTTGCCCTTTTACCAACCGGAGTTGGTCTGGGTTCGAACTATCGTATTCTCGCTCTTTTACCAATCGGAGTTGGTATGAGTTCGAACTATCATGTCCACTAACTCTTTTACCAACCGGAGTTGGTCTGAGCTAGTGTACGCCTCCTAACCAAAGGAGTATAGTTTGTTCTCGCCCTTTTACCAACCGGAGTTGATCTGGGTTTGAACTATCGGTGTTGCTTTTCTTGCTGAACAGCGTAGTGTTGCGCACTAGTATTCCCCGAAAAATTTCAATAAAAGAAAGAGGATGTCGAAACATCATCATTTTATTCATATTGATGGAACTGATTTATATTTTACATCACTGATAATACTTGCGTAGGTGTTCAGCATTCCATGCATTCTTAAATTCCTCTCCTTCTAGAGTCGCTATTCGGTAAGTTCCTGGTCGAACAACTTCTGTAACTCGATAAGGTCCATGCCAGTTTGCTTCCAACTTATCGTGCTTCTGAATGACCTTCTTTAGCACGTAATCTCCTTCTTTTAAGTCCCATTTCTTCACCCTCTTGTTGTAGAACATAGCTATTCGTTGTTGGTAAGCAACATTCCTAATGGCTGCCTCTTCTCTAACCTCCTCGAGCATATCCAAATCCAATCTTCTCATTAAGTCGCTGACTGGGGAATTGAAATTCAGCACTCTGTGTGTTGGAAGACCCAACTCGGCAGGTATTACAGCCTCACTTCCAAACGCCAACATATATGGTGATTCTCCAGTTGCTGCTCGGGGAGTTGTTCGGTAAGCCCACAATACTGACTGTAGCTCATTAATCCAATTAGCTTTAGCCTCAGTTAGCCTCTTCTTCAAACCATTTAGTAATGTTCTGTTCGTCACTTCAGTCTGTCCATTGCTTTGAGGATGGCCTGGTGCTGAATGAGTCTTCAAAATGTTTGATTGACGACAATAGGCAGCAAACTCCTCGTTATCGAATTGCGTTCCATGGTCTGTGATGAAGGCATGAGGGAGACCATATCGGCAGATTATGTTCTTCCAAATGAACTGGTATACCTTCTTGTATGTCATATCAATAAGTGTCTCGGCTTCTACCCACTTAGTAAAATAATCCACTGCAACGACGAGGTACTTGAATCTTCCTCGGGTTGTTGGGAGTGGTCCAACCAAATCAATTCCCCACATGGCAAATGGCCAAGGAGAAATTATGGGTGTCAACAATGCTTGTGGAGTTCGTCGGATGGAGGAAAAACGTTGGCATTTATCACATCTCTTAGCATAGGCTATACAATCAACCCTCATCGTTGGCCAGTAGTATCCCTGCGTCATCACCCTTTGCAAAAGTGTCCGACCTGCTACATGGGCTCCACAGGACCCTTCATGGATCTCTTCAATCAATTCTTTCACCTCGGAGGGATGTACACATCTTTGCAAACCTGCCATAATTCCTCGTATATACAAAACACCATTAGTTAGTACATACCAAGCAACTTTAAACTTCAATTTCTTGGCAGCGAGCTTATCCTCTGGTAATTCTCCCTCCTCAATGTATGCCCTGATGGGATCCATCCAAGATGGTCCTAAATCAAGGGTAATAATATTCATTGTCAGGTTTTCATCTATGCTCCGACTTTCTAATACTTCAATTGGTATCGTTCTTCGCAGCTCGGTACGAGTAGCTGATGCTAGTCGGGCCAGTACGTCTGCTTGTGCATTTTCCATTCTTGGTATTCTGATCAACTGAATGGCATCAAATTCTGCCAACAAATCCATCACCTTTGCATGATACTTGACCATTAATTCTCCTTTAACTGCATATATTCCCATCATCTGATTCATAATTAATTGAGAATCACTGAATACCATCACTTGTTGAGCTTCCATAATCTTTTCTAAATTAAGACCTGCTATCATGGCCTCATACTAAGCCTCATTATTGGAGGCTTTGAATTGGAATCGCAGGGCATATTCCATGTCAATCTCGTCTGGGGTTTTCAAAATAATCCCTGCCCCACAACCTGTTGTGCAAGATGACCCATCTACATATAATCACCATATAGGTAACTCGTCTTCAAATTTCTTATCTGACAGAGTTCCTCAGTGAAATATTTGTTGTTTCCTTTCATCCTCCCCTGGTATTTTTCGCTCTTCGTCGACCATCTCTTCTCGCCCTTTTACCAACCGGAGTTGGTTTGGGTTTGAATTTGATGATCTTTCTACATCCAAAAGCCCTTTTACCAACCGGAGTTGATCTGGACTTATGCCTGTTGATCCTGTAACATCCACAGGTTGGTCAGCGAGCAACTTTAGTTCCTCGAGGGTATCAGGATATGTAAACTCTGCTATAAAGTCTGCTACAGCCTACCCTTTTAATGATGATCTGGGTTCATACACAATATCATATTCATCGAGCTCTATTGCCCAATACATCAGTCTCCCTGATTTTTCTGGCTTATGAAGGGCTTGTCTCAATGGCATGTCGGTATACACGACGATGGTATGGGCCTAGAAATATGGCCTTATTCTTCTACTTGCTTCAATTAATGCCAATGCCAATTTTTCCAGCTTTGGGTACCTGATCTCTGCACCTCGGAAAGCCTTACTTGTGTAATAAATTGGCTTCTGGACTCCATTCTCCACTCTGATCAATGCCGAGCTGACTGCATTTTCTGATACTGCCAGGTACAAGTACAACTTTTCTCCCATTACTGGCCTGGACAACAGTGGAGGTGCTCCCAAATATTTTTTCAAGTCTTGAAAGGCTTTTTCACATTCATCATACCACTCGAAAGTTTTTCGAAGTGTTTTGAAGAATGGAAGGCATCTATTCGTTGCTCGGGATATAAATCTGTTGAGCGCTGCAACTCGTCCTGTAAGACTCTGCACCTATTTCTTCGTCGTTAGAGATCGCAACCCTAAAAGAGCTTTGATCTTTTCTGGATTCGCCTCAATGCCTCGTTGGTTGACGATGTACCCGAGGAACATTCCTTCTCGTACTCTAAATGTGCACTTCGTCGGATTGAGTTTCATTTGATATTTATCCGATTGATCAAAGGTCTGACCTAAGTCAACTAGATGATCAACAGCTTTCTTTCCCTTTGTTAGCATATCCTCGACATAGACTTCCATATTGCAACTGATTTGTTCGGCAAAAACCTTGTTCATCAGCCGCTGGTATGTCGCTCCTGCATTTCTCAAACCAAAAGGCATAACATTATAACAATAAGTTCCCCTAGGGGTAATAAAAGAAGTACTTTCCCTGTCTTCAGGTTTCATTTTGATCTGGTTGTAGCCAGAGTAAGCATCCATGAAGCTGAGTAGCTCGTGTCCCGAGGTCGCATCCACTAGTTGATCAATTCTGGGCAATGGAAAATGATCCTTTGGGCATGCCTTGTTGAGATCGGTGAAATCAGCACACATTCTCCATTTATTGTTTTTCTTCTTCACCATCACCACATTTGCCAACCAGTCTGGATACTTCACATCTTCAATGAATTGGGCTTTCTGGAGCTTCTCGACCTCCTCTTGTATAGCTTGATTCTTCTCGGGACTAAATACTCTTCTTCTTTGCTTTACATGATTGATCTCCTTATTCACATTGAGCTCGTGATATAAGAAGTTTGGATCTATTCCTGGCATGTCTTCATGACTCCACGCAAAAGTTTTCTTCCCGTTTCTCAAGAAAGTTATCAACTCCTGTTTTATTGAAGCATCCAATGACGAACCTATCTGGGTTACTCGTTCAGGGTGCTCGTCGTCCAGAATAACATTTTCTGTAGATTCCACCACCTGTCCTTTTACAAGTTGGGATTCATCTCTAGGATAAAGTGTTTCGATTTCTGTACCCTCCTCCACCTGGTAGGTAGTAGTCTTTTTCCTTGACTCTTCAAGCTCCTCTTGCTCGGCAGATGAATAATAGCATTCCCGAGCTACTTTTTGATCACCTTTCACAACTCCCACTCCGAAATTTGTTGGGAATTTTAAGCATTGATGTACTGTAGATGGAACTGATTCGAACTTCTTCAAACCAACTCTTCCCATGATGATGTTGTAAGCTGATTGCACATTCTTATCCATCACAAAGAATCGTATTCTTTCTGTTCGACAAGCAGGCCAAGTTCCAATGAATATATCCAACTTGATCGTCCCAAGTGGAAAAACTTTCTCGCCAGCAAAACCCAGAAGGGGTCTGTGATAAGGTTCCAATTGAGATAATTTCAAATTTAAACTGTCAAAGCATGAGTAGTACATGATGTCTGCTGAACTACCATTATCTACCAGAACCCTTGAAATCACTACTTCTTTCATCCTCATTTTGATCACCAAAGGGTCGTCGTGAGGGTAAAGAACACCTGCCAGGTCGTTTTTTGAAAAGCCAATCACCAGCTTCTCTTTATTTACCTTCCTCGGGCGATCTTCCTCAGCCAAATTTATTCGCTGAATATATGAGCAAGCTTGAGCCTCTCCAAGGTAAGCCTTTCTTTCTGCAGTAAGGTCTCCTCCACCTGCATCTCCTCCTGTAATAACATTATAATCAAATGATCCAAAACGTATGGAAAATACCTCTCGTTCTGGCTGCCTTGGTTTCTTGGGAAGGTCGGGGTCATCATCTGGATCATGTTCATGGTTTCTCTTCTTTTTCTCCTCTTCTCGACGAGGAGATCTAGACCTCTCTCTAGTTCGGTCATTATTTCTTCTTTCACCTCCCCGATCAACATACTTTGCTAGCTTTCCTCTTCGGATGAGTGTTTCAATCTCGTTCTGAAGAGCTATGCAATTTTTGGTTATATGGCCATGATCCTTATGGAACTCGCAATATTTATCCCTATTCCTCATATCAGGGTCTGACCTCAGTTTCTTCGGCCACTTTACCTCCTCGCTATTCTTGATTTCTTCCAAGACATGATTAATACCCATTTTCAAAGGAGTATAATTATCGAATTTCTTCAGGACTTCCCATGACGTCTTATTATTCTTGGAATGCTTGTCACCGCCATTGCCCTTATTCTCTTTATTCTTAGATTTGTCGACTTCCACCTTGGTCTCTTTATCCATATTCTTCTTCGCAGCCATAGCCTCCTCGGCATTCATGATTTT
This sequence comes from Sambucus nigra, assembly GCA_949130495.1. Taxonomy (NCBI): domain Eukaryota; kingdom Viridiplantae; phylum Streptophyta; class Magnoliopsida; order Dipsacales; family Adoxaceae; genus Sambucus; species Sambucus nigra. The sequence goes on along the minus strand of OX422210.1, from coordinate 624,280,077 downwards.
GGCCGCTTTTGCCATCAACTCTGACATAGTTGTAGGTGGATCTTTGGCCAAAGTGTAATACAACTTGTTAGGTAACAACCCACTCATCAGGGCAGTGATTGCTATCTTTTCTTCATAATCTATGACTTCCAGCTTCTCGTTATTGAAGCGAGTTATGTAATCTCTAGTACTCTCACCAGATTTTTGTCTAACACTTAACAAGTGTGCTACTCTTTTTACTGGCTTTGCTCCAAAATAGAAATTGCCGATGAACAACTCGGCTAACTGAAAGAAAGTTGAAATCTTACCCCGAGGAAGATTGTTGTATCATATCTGGGCAGATCCAGTAAGAGTTCCTGAGAATGCTCTACATCTCATCTCGTCGGGGACGGCATAGATGTCGGCAGCAGCTTGATATTTCTCTATGTGAAGAAGAGGATATGTTTTTCCATCATATTTGGGGGTTACCACAGGGGCTTTAAACTTTGACGGGGTAGGAAAATCCATAATGGCCTGGACAAAAGGTGTCCCTTGAACGAAAGTTCGTTGTAGGGGGTTCTTTGCCTTAGCCATTTCTCCCAATCTATCCTCCAACCGCTGAATGGAACCTTTCCACGTATCATTTCCTTCCTCGGTCTTGTTAGTTCGAGCAATTGATTGCTCTGATGTGGCCTCCTGAGATCTATCCTGACGAGCAACTGGTCGTGATTATGTTGATCCTCCCCTTAGATCTGATGGTTGTCGAAAACTCCTCGACATGGTCTTAGGTGGACTCCTATTCCTCCTAGGGCCTAATCGACTGAAAGGAGACACCCTACTCAGTCTTTCCAAAGCACTGGGTCTCTCTCGAGAGAGAGTGATACGTTATTCAGTATCTGTAACGCGTATTGACGAAGTTCGCCCAGGTTGATAAGAGAAATCATCAGATTCCTCATTACGATACGCATTTGTACGCCTGGATCGTGAAGAAAGTAAATAGGTTTGCCTTTGAACACTTCGTTGTCCCGAATGTGCAGGTGCACCGCCATGAAGGGTTTGTATGAGTTGCCGCATCGTCTCTTGCATGGCGGTTTGTCCTTGAGCCAGATTCGTCATAATTCTAGCCAGATCTGGAGGCGCAGAGGGATTTGGAGGATTTCCAGCATTTCCAGCATTTCGATTGCTGGATTCTGGATTATCTGCCATTGATGATGAATGATTTTTGGTGAAAATGATAACAACAGTCGTTTTCCACAGACGACGCCAATCGGTTGATGTAAAAAATTAGATCACTCTAATTATTTAAACACAGATAAATAAATGAGACAAAGAATTTTAAAGTGGTTCAGCCTTATAAGAATGGCCTACGTCCACTGTTATGTTATTGCTGAGTGTTTTGGGAATTCTCGATTACAAGTTCTATCAAGAAATTCCGGTCCCCTTGAATGAGGGTGATACAAGGTATTTATAGCCCTTAGGCTGTACATGAAAGGGTGATACATTAAATGATATACATATGAAAGGGTAATTCATTTAATGCTTTTCAAGCGTGTGCGTCAAGATGATAAGTATTCAATGAATAGTTGAACTGTTGATTATCTGGCAATCAATACTGTGGTCGAGATACAGTTCGGACCGCCTTAGTTGCTCGTCGTTCAAGAGTTCATCGGAGCATTGGAGTTCCTCGGTGAGCTGGAGTTCCTCGGAGTATACTTGTTGCTCGGAGTGAGTCTAACTTGGTCGGGGAAATAGACTTCCTCGTTGCTATTGTGCCACGTAGATCGACACGTGTCTTCTTGTGATTCGTCTATATCAGCATACTAATTTTGGTATCAACAGTAACTGTTAGCTATATAGTGACTGTTTTTCAAAACCGGCACTAAAGGTCGTGACTGCTCACCATTAGTTATGATCGTTCATGAAAAACGTTCATAAAGTGACTGTCAAGAAAAATATATTTGTTTTCATCAAAGACTCTATAAATACAAGATTTGTCTTCAATTTGAAAAAGAGAGAAAAATTATTTTTTAATACTTTCCATTCCTAATCGTGTTAGAGAGAGTATCAAACATAATTGGTTCATGGGACATACATATTGAAGTGCTTCTTGCACGTGTCGAGAGCATTTCATTTTGCAAGACAAACACTCATTGCTCATTGCCATAAGTACCATAGCGGGATCGCACTTTGTCTTAAGAAGATAATGCTCAACACTCGATTCGGTCCTCTTATTCGTTTTTAACTTATCTATTGATCTAAATTTTTTATTGCATAAATATGATTTGTTTCATATTTTATATTTGTTTAACACAAAAAGCACATAAATTTAAATAACATGGAGTGTCATGTTCTCTGCATGCTAGTTTTCTTCGCAATAAATATAAGCCTTTTCTTCCTCATAATATTGGAGCCTATAGATATGCAAGATACATTCTTACTTTCTAATGTTGTAGAAACATTAAATATCACGCAAATTAGAAACTCGTGAAGTGTTCAAATGAAAACTTCATTCTTTTTTTAGGGAGAATTGATTTGGTTGCATGAACTTTTTGGGTCATGATATGTGTGTGGATATATTAATTATCATATTTGATTATGTAACTCAATAGTTATGATTCATAAGATAAATTATTCTAAAAAAATTCACCTTGATACTTTTATTCAAATGATTGACAACTTAGCAATTTGAAAATTTTAACTTAAAACAGAATGAAGAGAATATATGTGCACACATTCAATACCACATGCAGAAATATGAATAATTAACATAGAGGTGGGAGAAGAAAGTGTTGGAAAATTGGACTTGAATGGGTATTATAAAGCTGTCCAGATTTTTCTGGACAGATTTTTGAGCAACTTTGAGCTCAAATTTAGGTGGGACCCACACTACGAAAATTATGGGACCATATACGAATGCGTTCACCTCCGCAAGGAGATTAACGTAGTATATTCATATGTCCAATTTCAATAAGTTATGAATGATAAATATGTCCCCAAAGTGACTCACAAAGAAATGAAAGTTAATGAATTGGGTATGTTTTAACTCTTGTCTCACATTGGAAGAGAAGTGGAATTTTGATGAGTTAATAACACCCCAAGTATGGACTAAGGCTTGGATGCCTTGGGGGTATCCCAACTCTTTGAAGGGGAGATGACCTAAGCTATGCACGGGTTGACTTTCGATCAAAAGTAAACGGGCGCGCGCGCTTCCGGCCGGCCGGCTCGGGCTTGGGCTACCGAATTTATTTAACTTTCTGGGCTTTAATTATTGATTAATTACGAAATTAATTAATAAACTGTTGGCAGTTATTGCCAACAGTTAATTCGTTTAACTGTTTTTGACAGTTGTGCCAACCGTCAACTACTTTGCTATAAATACAGATGCCTCCCTCCGGTTTTAAAACAATGAAAAATTTCCCTCCTCCTTTTTCCTTCCATTTTCATACCAAAAGTGTTGTCATTTCTCATTTCTGTTTCAGAAAAAATTCCTTTTCTGCATAGCATCTGTTGCATTGTTGTTGAGTATGAGACACAGAATGTGAGTTCGTTGTAATTAATTATTGTTGTGCTACATAATTAATTGGTAAATCCGTTCTATCTTGGGAGACATTATTCATTAACCTCGGAGCACATTGGAGGGAATAAATTGTCTTAAGGAGACTGTTCTTAACAGGGCTCAGATTATTCTTTTATTCTTATATTATTTCTGCAAATTCAAGTAAGTGTTTCATTTCTGTAATTCTGTTTTAATTCCGTAATTATATTATTAATTCATAATTCTGTACAATTGTTATTTATAAATAGTAGACATAACAATCTTAAGACAATTTATCAAGTTCTACTGTTTTTAGTGTACAATTTTTTTTTATTACGGAAATTTATTTGTTGTAAATAAATCTGTTTTGACAGAATAAAATGAATTAATTTACTGCTTTCTTGTAGAAATTAGTAAAACAGTTTTGATATAGAAATTAATTTCTATACTGTTTTTATATTCTGTTTTACAAAATAAAATTTTATTTGTGTATTCTTGTTAAAATCTGTTTATGTAAAAATTTTCATCTTTAAATTATAATTCTGTTTTGTATAAAATTCTTTTTATTATTAAAAATTAGTGTGACACAGGTTTTATATTTAATTCTGTTTTGTACGGAATTTTATTTATATTATAGTTTAATTCTGAATTTTATTTGGAATTCTTTTTGAATTCATTTATTGTGAATTATATTTGGAGGAAATTGGTGCATAGAATTTTGTATTCTGTTTTGATTAATTCATTATATATGAATTTTATCATTGATAAAAATTATGTTTTTGTAACAGAAATGGAATCACAAAGTACGAACACTACTCCTACGAAACTGATTGTCACCAACACAAATGTGACTGCACCCGTATCTATGCCACACGGGAAGAAAACAGAAAAGTTCATTGGGGCTGACTTCAAACGTTGGCAAGGACAAATGTACTTCTATCTCACTACCTGCCAACTGGGCAGGTTTGTATATGAAGATTGCCCCTCTATTCAAGAGGGAGATGACGCTGAAAAGGTTGCTGCTGTCGATGCTTGGAAGCATTCGGACTACCTATGCCGAAATTATATTTTGGCCTACTTGGACAAGACTCTGTATCATGTCTACTGCACTATCAAGACATCCAAAGAATTATGGAATTCTTTGGAAAAGAAGTATAAAACTGAAGATGCTGGGATGAAGAAATTTATCGTCGGGCGTTTTCTGGACTTCAAAATGGTTGATTCTAAATCTGTAATCTCGCAAGTGCAAGAATTCCAAGTGATCCTCCACGACATTCATGCTGAAGGAATGTCAATTAGTGAAACTTTCCAAGTTGCTGCAATTGTTGAAAAGTTGCCACCATCTTGGACTTTGTTCAAAAACTATCTCAAGCACAAGCGTAAGGAGATGAATGTGGAGGAGTTGCTGGTCAGGCTAAGAATCGAAGAAGACAACCGTGAGTCTCAAAAGAAAAGTGAAAAGAATCCGATGGAAACAAAGGTCCATGTCGTTGAAGGTCCTAAGAAGAACAAATGAAAGTATAATGGGGAAGGAACTTCCAAACATAACAAGAAAAAGTTCAAAGGCAAATGCTACAATTGTGGTAAACCTGGACACCGCTCAAGCGAGTGTCGTAAGCCGAAGAAGCAAAATCAAAACAATCCTAAATCAAATGTAACTGAGGGTGTGAATATCGTCAATGATTTGGCGGATATGAATCTTTCTGCCGTTGTCTCTGAATGTAACTTGGTTGGAAATACCAAGGAATGGTGGGTGGACACTGGAGCCACACAACACATTTGTGCAAACAAATGGATGTTCTCCACCTATAAGCCTTTGGAAAATGAGGAGAACCTTTTTATGGGAAATTCTTCCACTTCTAAGGTGGTGGGACAAGGAAAGATGGTTTTGAAAATGACTTCTGGAAAGGAACTTACTCTCAACAATGTTCTTCACGTGCCTGATATCCGAAAGAATCTGATTTCTGGATCTCTCCTTACTAAAAATGGTTTCAAGCTTGTGTTTGTGTCTGATCGCTTTGTGTTGTCTAAAAATGACATGTATGTAGGAAAGGGCTACCTAAATGAGGGGCTCTTTAAACTCAATGTTCTTACTGTAAACCCTAAAACATCTATTTCAAAGAATGAAATTGCTAGTTCTTCTTACTTGATTGAGTCATCTAATATTTGGCATGCTAGATTGGGACATGTTAATTTTGATACATTACGTAGATTAATTAACTTGGAATTTTTGCCAAAATTTAATATTGATAAAAATCATAAATGTGAAATTTGTGTGGAATCTAAATTAGCTAGATTACCTTTCCATTCTATTGAAAGGATAACTGAACATTTAGATTTAATTCACACCGATATTTATGATTTAAAATTTGTTCAAACTAGAGGTGGGAAAAAGTATTTTATTACTTTTATTGACGATTGCACAAAATATTGCTATGTATATTTGTTACATAGTAAAGATGAGGCTATTAATGCATTTAAACAATATAAGAATGAAGTTGAGAATCAATTACGCAAAACGATAAAGGCTATTAGAAGTGATAGAGGAGGTGAATATGAATATCCATTTGAGGAATTATGTTCTGAAAATGGGATTATTCATCAAACAACCGCTCCTTATTCTCCTCAATCGAATGGTGTTGCTGAACGCAAAAACCGTACTTTGAAAGAAATGATGAAATCAATGTTATTAAGTTCAGGAGCTCCACAAAATTTTGTAATACCCCGTATTTCTGAATATTCCAAATATTCCATTTAATTAGATTGGAGAATTAAATGAGAAAATATCGTCTTGATTTAAATTACGTAAGAGTAGTAATTTAAAGAGTTTTATTTAAAATTGTAAGTATGGTATATTAATCGGAAGATAGATACCGGTATATATATTGCATCATTTTATTTACTTAGTGCGAGTGGTAAATAGTTACTTAACGCGTGTAGACCGTGTTGGGGTGAGAACGAGTAATATTTTTTAAGTGACTCAAATGATAATTTAGAGGTCACCAATGAGTCCGGAAGGGTCAAATTAGTCAAAATAGTATACCCGGGGGTACTAGTTGAGTCCCGGGGCAATTTTGGACTAAACCGAGACCGTTCGTGGGCATTTTGGTCTTTTAACATAAGAGGGTATGGAGACCTACGAAATTGAGAGTTTTATATCAGCCTTATGATAGATGAATTAGGGTTAGAACACCCATGACAACACCAATACCATTAGAGAGAGGAGAGGCACCACTTTCTAAAGCAAAAAGAAGATTAGGGAAGGATTCAAAGGGGTTTCTACCATCAACTTGTTGGGGAAGAAGGATTGAAGGATGAAGATCATCAATCATCAACAAGAACCACGAATTCAGACCCTACTAATCATAAGGCATGTGTTTATTGCAAAAATTTATAAAGTTATAATACCCATGTGTAGGGTTTTTGAATAGTTTTGTTTAAATCAATATTTTGATTGGAGAAAGATGATAATTATGCATGTTGGGATAGGAATCACATGTAGAATGATTTAAACTATGTAGAGGATTCATATTCAGATTAGACTTGATGATTTTCGGAATAAAAATCTGGATTTTGAATGATAATATGGGAAGAACACCATAACTAGGGTTTCAAGAAATTCTGGGTTTTAATTCATTATTTCTTTAAAGTAATTGGAGTTTTGATGTAATTGACATGTTAGAAACTGTCCTAGTATATGTGGAAATATGTTAGGATCATTGGATAAAAGTTTGGTGGACAATAATGGAGTTTGGAAATTTGTTAATGGAGGAGAGGATCAACGAAGAAGACAGACTGCGTCTGTCCCTCTTCGATCAATCGATCGATCTTAAATTATCGATCAATCGACTATGTCGATCGATCGAACCCAGACGTCGATCGATCGACGCAAGCTGTTTTCCCAAAAATTTTGTGTTTAATCCTTCGTTGAGTTAGGGAATGAATGAGTATTCTAGGATTTACATTATACTTATATGGGAGTAAGAATAAGACCAGTAGGTATATTGTTGAGGTCCAATAAGGCCATTGGGTGTAGGGCTTGGATTATGAACCGAGGAGAATAATCCGATTTAGTATAGTATCGGGGACTTCGGAAATTGAGTTACGGGGCGAAGTAAATTCAATTTAAGTAATAGACCAGTAGGGTAAGCAATAACTACTGAAATTATATGTAAGGGGTAACTAGGACCCTTAGAGTTGTGTGTATACTCAAATAAATACGATTAATGAGATAAATCGTAAAGTGAATATTGTACGGTATATATATGAGATTAAAATATTATGTACGTATATGATTAATAGGTGGGGCGTGTACCTACTGAATTATGTGATCTTTTAGGTAGAGAGATTATACCTAAATTAATTATGTTAGGGTCGATGAGACATTCCGAACTAACATAAAGTTATTATATGTTTTGGGTCGATGAGAAATACCGAACCAAACTTTGAACTGGTGTCGCGATGAGAGAGTCCCGAACCAGAATATGTGTATATATATATTTTTAAAATAATTGGGGTCGATGTATCATGCCGAACCAATTCTTACTTGGGGTCGATGAATCATTCCGAACCAAGAGTCCTTTATGTGTATAAAAGGGGCAAAATAGCAATGACTGATATTTAGTATATATTGTGTGTGAAATATATATACCTGATGATATTCTACTTCCGTGTATTAGTAGATTGATATATTATGTATTTAAAGATACATACTGAATTGGTAAGTTAAGTAGTGAAACTTAATTACGAAATGAACCTTTAGATAGAGAAAATCTATTTAGTGATTCAAGTAGCGAAACTTAATTACATAAGTGGGAAAGTCAACAATTGTGAAAATTGTAGTAATTTTAGAAGTGAAGCTAAATGAGAAGTCTTGAAAAATAACATAGATGAAATGTTACTTGAGAATTAATTAACATACGTGAGATGTTAGTAAAACGGTTGTACTGTATGGGCGGTACTGGAACTTGGGTAAAGATAAGTTCAGTTTACTACTTTAGTTTTAGTTAGCTTGAGAAGTATGGCTAGACAAACTAAGTGTGGAACGTTAGGTGTGCACCAAAGATGAGGGGTGAGTTAACTCAAGAGAGTGTATGAGAACCTAACTTGTGTAATCAATAACCGCATTTTATATTGTGATAAACGCTTGCTAAATATTTTCAAAATGTTTTGAGTACTAACTCTTGCTATAAAATATTTTCAAAACCTTTTAGGTGTCCAGCCACAGGGACGCCATGCGTGATGATTCCATTCCAGACTCGGAGCTGTAGCACAGTGGATGCTTACAGGATTTGACTAGACGATATCTCTCATTCAGATCTAGCACAGGATCTCGCACTCTTCTATGTATGGACTTGTGGTCCGGTATTAGTCTCAGATGTTAGTTTCAGACTAGTGGTTATTCTATTGTTGTTTGGGATTTTTAGCCGATGGTTTATTCGGTAATACTTTTGTTCTTTTGTACTTTTACTTTGATGTTTGAATTATAGTACATGATTATTCGTACTTTGTTCCGCAGGGTCGATTTTTCTGTTTTAAGAAAGATAAAATTTGGCACCGGTCTAATTTTACTTAGGGGATTAGTAATTAAAAAGTTTTTGACAGTGATGCTAAGAATAAACCATTTGAGAAACCGGTTTTAATTTAATGAAGGCCTGATCACCCGATGTTTAATTAGGCGGGGTGTCACAGATGGTATCAGAGCATCAGGTTCTAGTGTCCATAGGATCTGTACGGCTTACTACGTTTTCAGCGTATCGTTTGATTGATATAGAGCCCTATCTTAGGATGATTGTACTCCTCTACGTACGTAATTTACGTTCTCCTGCTATTTAATAGACGTAGTGTTATATATATACGAGTCCGATTGGGCACGGTACGTCGAATATGGGGGTAGGTCCAGCATTGGCGTTAGCATTACTACAGGAGGGAGGAGCTCGGCATAAAGCATGGGTGTTCGAAGATGTCAATCATAGGAGAGATGACCGTGGTCGAGGCCACTCCTAGCGGGTAACGGAAGTAACTGCTGCAAGGGTTGTTGAGGCATAGCAGGCATTTTCCAAGTGTCGCGACGGCAAAAGGGATGCTAGTCTAGACCGCCCAATGCAGTGATATTGGGAGTAGGTCTGAAGAAAATTTGTTGAGAACGAGCCGTAAATGTGATGAAACGGCGACTGTGCATGTTAACCAATGGAAGTAGTATGTCCAGAGGTTTTGGCATTTAGGACGGAGTAGAAATACTCAGAAGTGAGAAATTTGAGTAAATTTTCAGGCAATATAGCGGGGATACAAGTCACTACATTCGGACCGAGGGTCCGTATATATAAATAGAAGAACTTTACGTATAGTTTAACCGCAAAGTTCTCCAATGATGATTCAGAAGCGTAATGAATGGGAATATATGAACCCCTCACGTGAAAGCCTGGTGGAGGCCAATCGTGAGAGAAAAATTTATCCTGTGAAGTGAACTTGTACCGGTGAGATAGGTATAAGGGAAAAGAGCCCTTGAGAAAATGGACTCCCGAGTCATAGCTCGCAATTTTTGGTAAAACTCTTCTTGAACGACTTATGTATATGAAGACAATATGGTACTTCCTACAAGGTTGAGGTTAATGCTCCTGGGTGGGCGGAGCTAAGGGAGTTATAAATTTAGTCAAAGAGTAAGACTGAATGTAATGGGGCTGGTGCAAGCCATAAGTGAAAACCCACTAGAGGATTTAATGATTAGATCCTAAGTCGGGACTGTTAAGTCCCATAGTGCGTTCCTCTTGGTCAGCAGAACTAAGGGAACCAAGATGATAGTGTTCAGGATCGAATCTACCCAGTTCGAGAGGAGGGGTACCCAAACCGGTCAGCATGGCCTGGAGTCAGGAATTTTTGATAAGATGTCTAGTGTGGATTCTAGGGCCACGCATTTTATTTTTGCTGGAAGTTATTTGAAGAAATAATAACTCCAATAAGTTTTGCATTCCGAAGAGGACAAGCGTGTTATGTCCGGGAACCATCTAAATCACCAGAGTGATGGATAAGGAGGTATATGAGTTTTAGCCTCGAGTGAATGGGGTATATGACGACTCCTCACCTGAAAAAGGGTCGAGTTGTCATTATTCATCAAAATGAGAGAAACTTCGGAGATTATGAACATCTCTTAGTAATTGATTTCAGTGTGTGGGGACCTAAATGATGTGAGTCAATGTTTGTGGTATGACTGCTGAGCGGAGAGATCGAGCTCGCTGTTGTAGTTAGTGCTAAAGAATTAGCGATAGTATAAGCGTGGTACCACTTGACTCCTTTAGCAATATTGGAGTATGGTTGCACATATTGTCGAGAAATCGAATTTGAGCATATCGACTATGTGTTGTTCCGATAATGCTCAGTAAGAATACATGGGGAGAATTCCCTTGTTTAAGTTCGGTTGCGAAAGGGAATACGACTGAATTTTTATGCACGTCAGGAGAAGAGACATTGTTAGATGCTAGGACATCAGTGGAGCCGGTAGTGTTGTGGAGAAACACTGAAAGGCTTACCTCACCACGAAGGGATAAGTGGGACTTTGTGGGCAAAGATTTGATCCTTTGTCTCTAGGGTATTGAGAATACCCACAAGATTGTAGTCACGTCGTGTAGACTAGGCTAGAGTGGAAGAAAAGCATGTTACGGGTGCTACATTTGCAATGTTTTTGCAAATGTAACCGGAGAAAAGGGTGTATGGGCACCCTAGTCAATTGGATTCCTTAGACATCCGAGATAGAGGGATGCGGAATATTTTGTACGACGTTGGGGAAATTAGGAAACAAGTCGTATCGATGAAATGGGTTGAACGTCATGGGAGATTGACGATGATCCAAGATTATATGTGCTGAGAAATCCAGCACACCCTATGGGATGAAAGTCGGTGGGAAACTGTTCAAAGGTTATCTCTTGATATGGGAGAACTAACTGTGGTGGAGAAGTAGCGCAAGGTGCTACTTGACTGAGTGTTGTGAGTGACTTACGTGTTACTAAAATGTTGATCTTTATAAAGTAACCAACCCAAAAAGTGCGCCCATTTGCGAAGAGTGCACGAATTGTAAAGTATAATAAACCCGGAGAGAAAGGGGAATAGAGTACCACTTCAGGAAGGATGACGTAAGTGGGAAGCGATGTTGAAGAGACGTAGTGAGATTGTCTCCAGATACACCTCTAGTTAATAGACAAGATAGACTCGAAATGAATAACCGGAATGTGGTAGTGAACCCACATTCCCAATGATGGAATGAGGAGACAGACTTATAAAGTATTGATGGGTTGTGAACATCATAATTAAGCCAACATTTCGTTAGGGGTAACGAAATGGGTGACCGGGATGGATTAGTATGTAGTTGATAAGGGAGAGTGCACAGTGCCACTCTTCATGATTGTGAATCAGGATGAAATCCTAAAATTCCACCCTGTGAGGGAAGGTAAGGAAGGAATAGAGATAAAGTTATATTTTGAGTACGTTGTGCTACCTACGACTCAATGTTAATGAGAAAGAATGATGATACGCCCTTATGATAGTGGAATTTTGGAGAAGCCCACTGATCAATTCATAGGTTGAATGCATGCCTATAAGGGCATATTTATAGGTAGAGTAAGCACCTATATGGACTATACATGAGGATTAGGTTCGTGGGTACCGATTACGAACAATACATGTACTTTGGGTGTGGTTCGAGGAGACATTTCGAACTTTTAGTCCTTAACGCGTGATATGAGGACATTCTATTGGAGTGTGACATTTTAAGGTATATGAAATGTGAAAAATATGGCTCACAAATTGTCTACTCATGAGCGATGAGATATATATACATATATTAGTGCTCGAGATGTGATCCCGAGACAAGTAATTAATAACTATTGGTGATCGAGGTGGAATTCCGAACCAATAACCCCAAAAGTGTTATAGAAGGGGGGGTGATTATAAAATAAGTGTTGGTAGTATATGTTATGTGTAAGATATATATACCTATTGATTTTTCCTACTTATGTGCGATAGTAAGTGTGCTTAATCTCTGTATTGGGGTCGATGATGTTCCAGACCAATACATGGGGGATCGAGTTGGGATCGATGATTTTTCGAACCAAATCGATGATAAATATTGGGATCGACGGAAGGTCTGAACCGACATGTGCATTATATTTACCTTGGGGTCGAGGAATTTCCGGACCAATGTAAATGATAGGATTATTAGGGCTGATGATTTTTGCCGGACCAATTTTCCTTAAAGTATATATAGTGTGTGAAATATATACCTTATAATATTCTACTTATGAGTGATAGTAGACACTTAGATGTTATATAGAGATATACGTCAAATGGGTAAATAAAGTAGGGAGAAACTTAATTTGAAGAATCAACGTTGGATTGGGAAAATCTATGGAGAAATTAAGTAGTGAGACTTACTTATGTTATGCGGCATGGGCAAAGTGCGATAAGGATTTATAATGAAGCAATACAATTTTATTTAAGGTCCTTAGCCTTAATACCAGCCTTATCCTAATTTCGAGGATGAAATTCCTTTTTCAAGGGGGGAAGTATGTAATACCCCGTATTTCTGAATAGTCCAAATATTCCATTTAATTAGATTGGAGAATTAAATGAGAAAATATCGTCTTGATTTAAATTACGTAAGAGTAGTAATTTAAAGAGTTTTATTTAAAATTGTAAGTATGGTATATTAATCGGAAGATAGATACCGGTATATATTGCATCATTTTATTTACTTAGTGCGAGTGGTAAATAGTTACTTAACGCGTGTAGACCGTGTTGGGGTGAGAATGAGTAATATTTTTTAAGTGACTCAAATGATAATTTAGAGGTCACCAATGAGTCCGGAAGGGTCAAATTAGTCAAAATAGTATACCCGGGGGTACTAGTTGAGTCCCGGGGCAATTTTAGACTAAACCGAGACCGTTCGGGGGGCGTTTTGGTCTTTTAACATAAGAAGGTATGGAGACCTACGAAATTGAGAGTTTTATATCAGCCGTATGATAGATGAATTAGGGTTAGAACACCCAAGACAACACCAATACCATTAGAGAGAGGAGAGGCACCACTTTCTAAAGCAAAAAGAAGATTTGGGAAGGATTCAAAGGGGTTTCTACCATCAACTTGTTGGGGAAGAAGGATTGAAGGATGAAGATCATCAATCATCAACAAGAACCACGAATTCAGACCCTACTGATCATAAGGCAAGTGTTTATTGCAAAAATTTATAAAGTTATAATACCCATGTGTAGGGTTTTTGAATAGTTTTGTTTAAATCAATATTTTGATTGGAGAAAGATGATAATTATGCATGTTGGGATAGGAATCGCATGTAGAGTGATTTAAACTATGTAGAGGATTCATATTCAGATTAGACTTGATGATTTTCGAAATAAAAATCTGGATTTTGAATGATAATATGGGAAGAACACCATAACTAGGGTTTCAAGAAATTCTGGGTTTTAATTCATTATTTCTTTAAAGTAATTGGAGTTTTGATGTAATTGACACGTTAGAAACTGTCCTAGTATATGTGGAAATATGTTAGGATCATTGGGTAAAAGTTTGGTGGACAATAATGGAGTTTGGAAATTTGTTAATGGAGGAGAGGATCAACGAAGAAGACAGACTGCGTCTGTCCCTGTTCGATCGATCGATCGATCTTAAATTATCGATCGATCGACTATGTCGATCGATCGAACCCAGACGTCGATCGATCGACGCAAGCTGTTTTCTCGAAAATTTTGTGTTTAATCCTTCGTTGAGTTCGGGAATGAATGAGTATTCTAGGATTTACATTATACTTATATGGGAGTAAGAATAAGACCAGTAGGTATATTGTTGAGGTCCAATAAGGCCATTGGGTGTAGGGCTTGGATTATGAACCGAGGAGAATAATCCGATTTAGTAGAGTATCGGGGACTTCGAAAATTGAGTTACGGGCCAAAGTAAATTCAATTTAAGTAATAGACCAGTAGGGTAAGCAATAACTACTGAAATTATATGTAAGGGGTAACTAGGACCCTTAGAGTTGTGTGTATACTCAAATAAATACGATTAATGAGATAAATCATAAAGCGAATATTATACGGTATATATATGAGATTAGAATATTACGTACGTATATGATTAATAGGTTGGGCGTGTACCTACTGAATTATGTGATCTTTTAGGTAGAGAGATTATACCTAAATTAATTATGTTAGGGTCGATGAGACATTTCGAACTAACATAAAGTTATTATATGTTTGGGGTCGATGAGAAATACCGAACCAAACTTTGAACTGGTCTCGCGATGAGAGAGTCCCGAACCAGAATATGTGTATATATATATTTTTAAAATAATTGGGGTCGATGTATCATGCCGAACCAATTCTTACTTGGGGTCGATGAATCATTCTGAACCAAGAGTCCTTTATGTGTATAAAAGGGGAAAAATAGCAATAACTGATATTTAGTATATATTGTGTGTGAAATATATATACCTGATGATATTCTACTTCCGTGTATTAGTAGATTGATATATTATGTATTTAAAGATACATACTGAATTGGTAAGTTAAGTAGTGAAACTTAATTACTAAATGAACCTTTAGATAGAGAAAATCTATTTAGTAATTCAAGTAGCGAAACTTAATTACATAAGTGGGAAAGTCAACAATTGTGAAAATTGTAGTAATTTTAGAAGTGAAGCTAAATGAGAAGTCTTGAAAAATAACATAGATGAAATGTTACTTGAGAATTAATTAACATACGCGAGATGTTAGTAAAACGGTTGTACTGTATGGGCGGTACTGGAACTTGGGTACAGATAAGTTCAGTTTACTACTTTAGTTTTAGTTAGCTTGAGAAGTATGGCTAGACAAACTAAGTGTGGAACGTTAGGTGTGCACCAAAGATGAGGGGTGAGTTAACTCAAGAGAGTGTACGAGAACCTAACATGTGTAATCAATAACCGCATTTTATATTGTTATAAACGCTTGCTAAATATTTTCAAAATGTTTTGAGTACTAACTCTTGCTATAAAATATTTTCAAAACCTTTTAGGTGTCCAGCCACAGGGACGCCATGCGTGATGATTCCATTCCAGACTCGGATCTGTAGCACAGTGGATCCTTACAAGATTTGACTAGACGATATCTCTCATTCAGATCTAGCACAGGATCTCGCACTCTTCTATGTATGGACTTGTGGTCTGGTATTAGTCTCAGATGTTAGTTTCAGACTAGTGGTTATTCTATTTTTGTTTGGGATTTTTAGCCGATGGTTTATTCGGTAATACTTTTGTTCTGTTGTACTTTTACTTTGATGTTTAAATTATAGTACATGATTATTCGTACTTTGTTCCGCAGGGTCGATTTTTCTGTTTTAAGAAAGATAAAATTTGGCACCGGTCTAATTTTACTTAGGGGATTAGTAATTAAAAAGTTTTCGACAGTGATGCTAAGAATGAACCATTTGAGAAACCTGTTTTAATTTAATGAAGGCCTGATCACCCGATGTTTAATTAGGCGGGGTGTCACAAATTTGTGGGGGGAAGCCTTACTTTCTGCTAATTACATTCTCAATAAAGTACCTCACAAAAAGACTCACAAGACACCTTATGAATTATGGAAAGGTCGAAGACCTTCCTATAAATATTTACGAGTGTGGGGGTGCTTAGCCAAAGTGATGGTTCCTAAACCTAAAAAGGTAAGAATAGGGCCAAAAACCGTGAATTGTGTATTCATCGGTTATGCTACTAATAGCAGTGCATATCGATTTCTAGTTTGTAAATCTGAGATTTCGGACATTCATGTAAATACGGTTATTGAATCGAGGGATGCTTCATTTTTTGAAAATTAATTCCCGTATAACATGACCCGAGAATCTGGTCCTTCTAAAAGGACAAATCAAGATACTACAAGTGGTACTCATCAACCTATTGAATCAATAGAGGATGAACCGAGACGTAGTAAAAGAGCAAAAACCTCGACTTCTTTTGGTCCAGATTTTTTAACATATTTGTTAGAAAATGAACCTCAATCGTATAAAGAAGCTATATCCTTGCCCGATGCTTCCAATTGGAAAGAAGCAATTAATAGTAAAATTGAATCCATATTACAAAATCATACATGGGAACTAGTGGATCTTCCACCAGGTTCAAAACCGTTAGGTTATAAATGGATCTTCAAAAAGAAATTGAAGGCGGATGGATCAATTGATAAATATAAATCTAGACTTGTAGCTAAAGGCTATAGGCAAAAGGAAGGGTTGGATTACTTCGACACATATTCACCGGTAACAAGAATAACGTCCATTCGGATGTTAATAGCAATAGCTACTATTAATGGACTTGAAATACATCAAATGGATGTAAAAACTGCATTCTTAAACGGTGAACTAGACGAGGAAATTTATATGGAGCAACCTGAAGGGTTCAAAGCTCCCGGACAAGAAGGAAAAGTATGTAAGCTTGTTAAATCACTATATGGATTAAAACAAGCACCTAAACAATGGCATGAAAAATTTGATAATGCAATGTTATCAAATGGTTTCAAAATTAATGAATGCGATAAATGTGTTTACTTTAAATACATTCATAATGGATATGTCATTGTATGCCTCTATGTTGATGATATGCTTATCATGGGTAGTAACTTGGAAATTGTCAAAACTACAAAACAAATGTTGAGTAGTAGATTTGACATGAAAGATATGGGAATCGCCGATGTTATATTATGAATTAAAATTTCTAGAACATCAGATGGACTTATATTATCTCAATCTCATTACATAGAGAAAGTACTTGAAAAATTCAAGAAGTATGATATTAGTCGTACCAAGACACCTGTAGATGTAAATTTACATCTAGCAAGAAATAATGGTGAAAGCATATCTCAACTAGAATATTCTCGTATTATCAGCAGTTTAATGTATATCATGAACTGTACGCGACCGGACATAGCATAATCAATAAGTAAGCTAAGTCGATTTACGAGTAATCCAGGAAGAGATCACTGGAAAGCAATATTGAGAGTTTTGGGTTATTTAAAATATACTCAAAACTATGGATTGCATTACTCAAAATATCCAGCTGTTCTTGAAGGACATTGCGATGCAAATTGGATATCTGATACAAAAGACTCTAAGTCTACGAGTGGGTATGTGTTTACCCTCAGAGGTGCAGCCGTATCTTGGAAATCCTCAAAACAAACGTGCATTGCTAGATCAAAAATGGAATCTGAATTCATTGCACTAGACAAAGCTGGAGAAGAAGCTGAATGGCTTCGAAATTTCTTAGAGGATGTTCCAAATTGGTCTAAACCTGTGCCCACAATATGTATACATTGCGATAGCCAATCAGCGATTGGAAGGGCACAAAATCACATGTATAACGAAAAGTCACGACATATTCGTCGTCGACACAATACCGTTAGACAACTTCTCTCAAACGGAATTATCTCAATTGATTATGTAAAGTCAAAAGATAATATATCGGATCCACTAACGAAAGGTTTAAACCGAGAGCAAGTTGAAAGATCATCGAGAGGAATGGGTCTAAAGCCTATAAATAAATAAGAATCAATATAGTGGCAACCCAACCTAGCTGACTGGAGATCCCAAGATCTAGGTTCAATGGAAAACCGAACTACGTTGTATTTAGTAAGCACTGGAGGATATTTAATCCTATCCATTCCAAAGATGAGACAGTGCATATCTGCCGCGAAATTAGGATAAGTTATGCTTTTAATGACATCTATATCTTAGTACGTCTAAGTGGGGTATTGCAGAATACTCTTTATGGAAGTCACCTACGTGAGTAAGAAGGGGGCCACTTCTATGAGAATAATGAAAGGTATATTCTCTAAAATACTTGCAGAACCAAATGGTGTTCACGGCCAAAATGAACACAAACGTGAGAACCAACTGTGTTGAAGAATTATTGTGTGAATACTGTTGTCTAGGTTCACAAAAATGGTTGACGGTTCAAGGACGTGAAGTCTACTGATTAACCAAGTAAATCCTATAGTATATCACTAAGGAAAGTTCAAGGCCACTAGGCTACTTCTCCCGATGCAATAAGTCTTCAGTTTTACTCAACTTGTGTCTGCATCTGCATAAGCATCTGTTTTGTTTTATTTATAGAGATATATCATTCATGTGGGGGATTGTTGGAAAATTGGACTTGAATGGGTATTATAAAGCTGTCCAGATTTTTCTGTACAGATTTTTGAGCAACTTTGAGCTCAAATTTAGGTGGGACCCACACTACGAAAATTGTGGGACCATATACGAATGCGTTCACCTCCGCAAGGAGATTAACGTAGTATATTCATATGTCCAATTTCAATAAGTTATGAATGATAAATATGTCCCCAAAGTGACTCACAAAGCAATGAAAGTTAATGAATTGGGTATGTTTTAACTCTTGTCCCACATTGGAAGAGTAGTTGAATTTTTATGAGTTAATAACACCCCAAGTATGGACTAAGGCTTGGATGCCTTGGGGGTATCCCAACTCTTTGAAGGGGAGATGACCTAAGCTATGCACGGGTTGACTTTCGATCAAAAGTAAACGGGCGCGCGCGCTTCCGGCCGGCCGGCTCGGTTCGGGCTTGGGCATGGGCTTGGGAAAATATCCTACATTTTTTGGCCGAATTTATTTAACTTTCTGGGCTTTAATTATTAATTAATTACGAAATTAATTAATTAATTAATAAACTGTTGGCAGTTATTGCCAACAGTCAACAATTAATTCGTTTAACTGTTTTTGACAGTTGTGTCAACCGTCAACTACTTTGCTATAAATACAGATGCCTCCCTTCGGTTTTAAAACAATGAAAAATTTCCCTCCTCCTTTCTCCTTCCATTTTCATACCAAAAGTGCTGTCATTTCTCATTTATGTTTCAGAAAAAATTCCTTTTCTGCATAGCATCTGTTGCATTGTTGTTGAGTATGAGACTCAGAATGTGAGTTCGTTGTAATTAATTATTTTTGTGCTACATAATTAATTGGTAAATCTGTTCTATCTTGGGAGACATTATTCATCAACCTCGGAGCACATTGGAGGGAATAAATTGTCTTAAGGAGACTGTTCTTAACAGGGCTCGGATTATTCTTTTATTCTTATATTATTTCTGCAAATTCAAGTAAGTGTTTCATTTCTGTAATTCTGTTATTCCGTAATTATATTATTAATTCATAATTCTGTACAATTGTTATTTATAAATAGTAGACATAACAGAAAGGAGACAGACAAGATATTTACGTGGTTCAATTTCTAGAATCTATGTCCTATGTCCACTATGGAGGAAGTCTTAACTATCAACGTCCAGAAAGGCCTATGTCCACTATAGTAAAACAAGGCTCACAAATGATGGTGGGGGACACACTACCTTACCACCATAAATACTTAAATTAAAGAAATACTAGGTAAGCTAACTAAGAAACTATAGAACACCATTGGTGCATCCCACCACCACTTCAATCGTTATGAGAGCAGGAAATGTTTATAGATGACTTGATATTAGTACAATTTGCTCACCTTGTTCTAAACTGCCATGGAGGAATTAATCAAGAAGATCGAAAACATAATAACACAACCATGGAGTCCCTTTCAATCCAAAACTCCTTATATCCGCTGTCCCATTCAATTTCAATCCTTATTATCACAGCCAACGATTCTTCATAAAAAGCATTTTGAATACCAATCTTTAGACAGTATACGCCAATCTCGTGGCAGTGTCACAACAGCTTAATGCCATTCCACCAGTGTTTAATTTAATCCAATAACTGGGAGAAATTTAGATGCTTTTTGAGAGATTCCAATAATTTCCAACTGCTATAAAGTTGCCAAATTCTTCAAATCACTATTCATAGGCCCCTTCATATTTTTACTCATTAAAATTAATTTCCCCTTCAAGCATGAATTAAATGATGCAGCATTGCCTTCAAAGAGAGTTTGATTCCTCTCTTTTCCAATGACATTTGGACAGCATATTATAACAACAATCCATGTATTTTCCACTTGTACACTGAATTTTCTAGCAACAACAGATATCCATCAATCAAATATATCAGTTGAACTTATGAAATTTATCCCAAACATTCTATGAATCCATTTCCAAAAAAGAGTAGCAATAGTACAAAATATGAATAAATGAGAAGCAGACTCATCAGACCTTTTACAAAGATCACATTTGGGAGTAACTTGGAACCCAATCTTATGCAAATTCTTCAAAACTGCAACCTATCATGCAGAACCTTCCAAATCATGGTTGAAATTAGAATGATTCACAGGTTTGCCAAACAAGACTGAACCAAGGTTTTTCAACTCTCGGATAAGTCAAAGATAAATAAGCTTTTTTAAAAGTCAGTTCCACAGTGGACGAATATGGCATATAATATAGCCTGGTTTGGTGTCATTAGGTAAAGGAACTCTCATATTTTACTATATATTTCAGAAAATATAGATGCATAAATGAAGGAATATTTCTTTTATCTTCAACTATGAAGTTAGACAGAGTACAAGGTAACTAGGATTTGTTGTAATTTAAGCACCGTAGAAAATTAGTGATAGATTCCCCAAGCCAATTGTCACCCCAAAAATGAATTATATCCCTTGTTCCCCTTCACTCCATCACTAAAGTCTCATAGCACTAAAGTCTATACCCCTTCACTCCATCACTAAAGTCTAAGAATATGAATTTCTTAGATTTAGGATCAAACTTGCTTTCTCTAATATGAAAATATGCAGGGAAGTCGAAAATATGTAAAGATTATAATTTGTAGCAGATTTTCCCAACCATAACTCCATAGGCATTTTACCCTAATTCTCATAGGTGAATAACCTATTAATGAGGTGACATGCATATGTAACGGCATCAGCCCAAAACGCATTGCCTAAGCCAGCAAAGAGCAATTCATATGTTCGACCACCCCATTTTGTTGCAGTGTCTCACTAGTTGTGAAGTGTTGTACGATCCCCTCATCCTGTCATACTTGTAAGAATGGGTTTAGATTGTATTCACTGTCATTGTCTGACCTTCGTCTTCTAATGTTCTATGAGTCTGGGTCTCTATCATCTTCTTCCACTTCAAGAAAATTTTTAAGACTTCGTCCTTATATCGCATGGTATAAACCTAAACTTGTCTAAAAAAATCATTCATAAAAGACACAAAATAATGTTTACCTCCAAAAGATGCAACTTTGGTAGGTCCCCAAACATTCATGTGAACATAATCAATATTTCCCTCCATATAATGTACTATTTTGACAAACTTGACTCTTGTCTACTTTGCTTAGAACATAATGTTCATAAAATACAAGCTTGCAGGCCTTAGCGTCTTTTAATAAAACTTGCTTTGCTAATCTCTGTAAAGCCTTCTCTCCTGCATATCTTAATCATACATGCCATAAGCTAGTAGAATTAGATACACCATCCTGTAAACTTTATGAGATGGCAACTACACCTATAACTATATTTCCAAAAAGAAAATACAAGTTACACTTTTTTGTACCATTCATCACAACTAGGACTCCATTTGATACTTCAGTCCATCGCCTCTTAACCTGATCTCATAACCCTTAGCTGCTAAAGCGCTAAGTGAGATAAGATTTTTCTTCGGGTCGATACATACCGAACGTTTTTTTAGCACTCTAACTATTCCACTATGTAAATTCAATCGCATTTTTCCCATCCTTTCGTTTGACAGGTATGATCATTGCCCATCAATATAACTACACATACTAGTTACTTAAAGCTAGAAAACTACTCCTTGTTAGGATACATATGAAATGAACAACCTGAATCCAAAATCCATTCCTCGGGACTGGATCCAAATGATAAAATAGACAAAGCAAATTCAGAATCTTCATTGTTACTGGACACAATGTTAATAGTGGAGTTTTTATTGTCCTTCTTTAACTTAGGATAATATTTCTTCTAATACCCTTTCTGGTGACAAAAGGCACATTCATCATTGGCAGGAATTCTCCAACCAGAAGTGGACGCTCCACCTCTCAATTTAGATCGATATTTTCCACGGCTACAATGATTTCTTTCATTTGCTCTACCACAAACTGTCAACGCTTTAGATGTTGAGTCTCTATATACCTCATTATCCTTCTTACGAACCTCGTTATTTATTAAGGTATTAGAGATATCAACATATTATATTTTCTCCTTTTCGTACAATGGCGTGGTAATGATATGTCCATACGAATCAATTAGAAAATTTAGCACTAACAGTGATTTATCCTCCTCGTTAATTTCAACATCCAAATTTTATAAATCAGAAATAATTTTGTTAAAATTGTCCAATTACTAAGACATGGAAATACCTTCTGCATATTGGAATTGGAAGAGTTTTTCTTCAAATGAAGCCGATTTTCAGCACTCTTCGTCATGTACTTATCCTCAAGTTGTCTCCATAATTTCTGTGTCGAGATCTAGCACATATAAAGATATTTTTTTATCCTTGCTAAGATAAAGACGAATCTGACCACAAGCCTTGCAATTAATTTTATTTTAGTCACCCTCCTTCAACTCTTCTGGCATTTATCTCAGATTAATTTCCAGCTCTTATTGAACTAAGATTTCCATAACTTCACATTTGTACATGATGAAGTTTATTTCGAATCAAATTTCTACGTCAAATTTTACAGTTTCCATTTTTCAAAAGATCACAAAAAAATGCAAATGAAAAAAATTCTAAATTTAGAAATTTTTTGAAGTTGTGAATAGTAATCATATGAATAGCACTATACATATGGTTATTTCTCCACTAAAAAAATATATCCAAATGAGTAGATCGGAGGTCCTTGGCTCTGATACCAATTTTTTGTGCGAAAGCGTGTCAACAAATGATATTGATTGTGACCCTAAATAATAATATGGCAAATACATAATAATAGTATAATGAGTAGAAATAAGTACACATAAGAAGACACAATATTTAAGGGGTTCACCAATTTGACTACATCCACTAATAACTCAGATTAGTTAACGAATAGGTTAAAAAAGAGGACTCTCATAAATTCACTCCAAATGAAAAATACAATGTGTATTTTTCTATATATGTGTATACCCAAATAAACTTTTTACACTCAACTATGCTATCGGTGTTTGGTATGTTTTGTATCTGTCGAATGATATCCCTTTATAAAGAAAATGGAGCGATAAGAGGAATAATCAACCACTGAAAGTGTGGCCAAACGTTGAAAAAAGAAAAAAGGAGAAACAAAATCAAAAAGTGGTTTTGTTTTCAATCGCCTTTTTTAACACCTCCAATCAACCATGGCCCAAGATGTTGTTGCTAGAAATTGGTATTAAGTAAATCTTAGCTAAGTGATATCAATAAGCTATCAATCTAACCAGTTAAGAGATAAACTACTGGGTGAATAACACGAAATATGAAGTATAGTAAATAGGGGAAAAGGGAGACCCGAATTTACATGGTTTGGCCCGATTAAGTGCCAACGTCCATAAGTGTAATGATTTTTATGTCTTTAATGGACCATCGCCATAGATATACAGTTGAATAAAAACTCTCTCTCTCTACA
The DNA here is from genome assembly GCA_949130495.1 of Sambucus nigra. Lineage (NCBI taxonomy): Eukaryota > Viridiplantae > Streptophyta > Magnoliopsida > Dipsacales > Adoxaceae > Sambucus > Sambucus nigra. The sequence continues at coordinate 624,256,030 of OX422210.1, read as the reverse complement.
ATTTAACAGTATAATTGTATAATAATATCTCATACCTCACATGAGTCTAGTGGGATACTATTTTTAGGCTGTTGAAATTGAAAGAAAGGGGAGACACGTGTCTCACCGTTATAAGTCCGGTGATATCACGATTTACAAGTTATTTGCGGGAATAATCACGATTTAGTTATGGCACATGGGGGAGAATATCTTCATATCTTCTTCTATTGCACTTGTAACTTATTGCTAACATCATCTAGTTACATGGGACATGCTCTCTGAGATGGTGTTAACTAACGGAGTTATCCTCATCTTTGACTCTAAGCCAAGCCTGACCCAATGACAATCCAAACTCATGTATAGTCTTCGGTTCCTCATATATACCAAGTTACGTGACTTGGTTTGTCTTTGTGACAGATGTCGCCTCTTGATAAGTCCATGTAGTATACTATATTTAGGATACAATAACAGCCCCCGAGACTTTACGCATGACTTAAGTTGTAGCGCAGATCTCTTAAAGAGGTATACCTTCTATGGATGTGCATTGCATTTCGAGTGAGTGAAGTTTTCTTTGACCTATCATCAGTTCGACTTTGAGCTGAGCTGATTACTTTGTGTGATTTTAAAATTCTCGGTGTTAAACCCACCATGTGTCATTCATCGACTTGAGCATCAGGTCATCATGAATACGCGTGCACCTGGGGCAGTGCACTCGCAATGTTAAATTGTCAGTGTATTTTCCAGTTATATCACACTTTCCCCAAGACAACCAAGATTTTTTAGTGTTTGAAAGGCCGAAATGATAAGAAAATGCGATTTATAGAGATTTTAACATCCTCCACCTCTACTTCCAGTGAAGTTTACCTTCTTTCCTTCCGGTTGGTGTAATCTTCGGCCATCATTTTCCTCAATGTCCTTGATTTTCACCGAGTCTAGGTATCTTTCTTCACTTTTTATAAATCTTTAGGTGTTTTTTTAGAATTTTCCAATTTTGTCTTTTAAGACTCCCTTTTGTGGATATATTCTGCATAATTTATTTGTTAATTTATTGATTGGAGTTTTAGACGGTCATTGAGTTGACTGGCTTAAGATTTTTTGAATTTTCAGGGTTTAAACTTTCCCTTATTTTTTCTTACTATGACCGGTGACCCCTTTGGTTTTTTGCCCTGTTATATAGTCCTACTCTTTATAAGAGTGAAATGAGTGGGTGAAGATAGTTTTGAAGAAGTTACGTTAAACTAATAGGGTCTCCCAATAACCTTTTAGGCATGTGCCTTTAGATTAGTTCAAGCACCATTTACTGAGTGGAGATCTCTTAAATATCCTAGGGCCATTGAATCTGACCCTTCTGAGTCTATTGGTTCAGCCCCCAAACACCAATACAGTAGATTTGAGTTCATGGCGTCAGAAAGCTTGGATAATGGTGGTAGGAGTGATAAAGAGGGGGGGGGGGGGGGGAATTTGACTGATGAAACCTCGCCTGATTATGTTGTCACTCCCCTGGTGATTTTACCAAGGAAGCACTCTATTCTTATCCCCCGTTTACCTCTCCGAGCTTCCCCGTTGTGGTGTATGTGAAGCCTGATGAGGAGACGCCTTCAGCTTCACCCAACTCATATGACCCCTCCTAGATTGATGCTGCAAATTACGTGTGTGATATTACCCCAACCAATCTATTGGAGTACGTAGATCTTTACAGTATCCCATTGAGCATCACCTGTAGGCTGCCTTTAAAAAATGAGCGAGCTTACGATCGGCTGAACTCTAAGGAGATTGCCATTTCCCAAATATGCCTTGGCCATGGGGCTTTGCCTTCCCTTCCACCCTATTGTTTGAGATATTCTGAAAGGTTATAGAGTAGCCCCAGCCCAACCTGACCTGACCTGAACGCTTATCGAACAATCTTGGTGTCCGTGATATATTACAGAAAAGTGTTTGGGCATGACATTTTTTAGGAGGTCTTCGGGTACATCCATGGATTGAAAGATAACGCTAAGGCCCCAGACTGTTATTATATCTCTCCCATAAAACCTCAAAAGAAACTAGTTTGGGTCGCAAAAACCAGTAACTATTTTTGAAAACACAAGTTTTTTCTCCATCAAGGGTCACTAGGAGTACTACTCGAAGGAGGTTGGGAAAACTATAAGGCGTCGTATGGGTGGAATTTGATTCCTAAGCAAGTGTAAGATTACTGCATTTGGAGTGAGGTTGTGTTTCATGGGAATGTGGGCCGCAATAGAATCAGACTACCTCAGTTGTGGGAAAATTGGTGGAATCAAAATACATCCAATATAAGTAGGATTCTTACTTTTCCACGTGAATCCTTATCAATAATTTTTGTGAAGAGAAAAATGACCTTACAAATATTAAATTATAAAACTACCAATAAGATCTAAATATTTATTTTATGAAGACAATTTTGTTATCTCGGTTTGTATTAAATTTAAAATCGAACAAATTTTATTAAGGCATTTTTTTCTACTCATATAATAATTAATTTGATTAACTTACAATATAATACACACATACCTACAATAAATTATTATATTTGCTAAATATTAAAAAAACATATTTGAGTTCATACATTTATAAATAGTGAACCGTAATATTGTGTGTATATATACGTATGTGTACATATATACATATATAATTGTTAAAGGGTATTATTGGTATATATGATACATTACCATGTCACTTTCCATGCATGAGCCAAACACAAAATTTTGATTCCCAATAGGAATCCATCATTTCCAATTGGGAAAAGAAGAAATAATCTTCTCACCAAGCCATGGAAAGAGAAGATATACTTATGTATTAGGTTACTTCAATTTTGCAGGCTATAAACCATATAGTCTTTGTACATTAATTGATACATGAGCAACCATATGTTCTTGTAGACCTAATGCTCTACCCCTTGAAAAATGGATAAAAATTAAAAATCCAATTGCTGTAACACGCATCAATGGGACACAAAATTTCATTGATTTAAAAGCAAAAAAAGTGGTTATATGGTTTAACGAAAAGAAATTCATTATTCCAAAAATCTTATGATTTCCAGAAATGCATGGAGATTTTATATTAGGCAACAATTTTATCTCAGAATATTTGCCTACACAGAACGAAATAATTTAGAATCCTGGTAAAAGATTTTCTAGTAATTACTTTCTTGGTAATCACAATCCCTCCAAAATATTATCGCGAATCAAACGGGCCTAAGAGTTCCCCGAGATTGAAGTGGCCCTAACACCATTGGTAAATGTGCATTTTTATTATTTAGATAACATTCATATGCTTTCCAATCTTTATTTCATAACATCGACTTATTTTGCTTGCTGACAGAGAAAGTTGTCCCTCAACTCACTGTTGCCGAGAATATGTTGGTGGACAATTACTGCATGCCCAACCCTATAGTGTTTGAAGATATATTTCCCTTTGATAAACTCGCCATGATCGTCTATTTACCTGCTGGCGTCCGAACTGAGGGTGACGCTGAAGCTGTAGCTGAGGTCGAAGAAGATAAGTGGCAATTTTTTCCAAGTGTTTGTTCGTATATTTTCAGCTCATCTTTTACTAACATCTCACTAGAAGAAAAAAGTCTTTTTACAATGGCTAAAAAGTGTCATAAAAAACTATTTACATCACTTTTAATCATAATCAAAAGCATCCTAAAAGCCACCGTCATAAAAATATTCAAAAAAATTCTTAAAAAATAGAGCCTTTTAAGATGCGTTATTTACAAATATTGCAAACAAATAAAAAAAACGTCTTTAAAATAAAAAAATTTAAGACGCGTTATTTACAAGAGTTGCAAAAAATTCCCTCAAAGTTACCAGTTGCCCAAAAGCGTCCTAAATATGTTTTTATAAGGTGCTTCACTTTAATACATATCTATATATTACATTCCAAAGTTGTCCTACGAAATAAAATCAATACAAATATTTTCAAAATCAATTCTAACTAGTCATATCCATATATACATAAAAAAGTTGTCATGCCAATATCTACATCCAAAAGTTATCCTACCAATATATATGCATGTCATGTCAATATCTACTTCCAAAAGTTGTCATATCAATATATTCCAAAAATTCTCCTACCAAAGTAATCCATACATTAAAAAAAGTATTTGTTCCAATTACATTTCCATCCAAAATCAGTTAAAACTAAAAAAATTCATCTCAAATAAACTAATATAAACCAAATATGTCCTCGACATTCCATCAAAAATGTCCGCTCCATTCTTTCTTTACAAACCCACTTTCCATAAACCTATAAAAAAAAATAACGAAAATATTATAATCACTTGCAACAAGAAACCAATTTATGAAAATCCATATATCCAAAATAACTAAATAATACCATTAGTTAGTTCATATAAATATCACGCCTATGAGGGAGAGGGGGAGACTTCCTATGCTTCGAGGTGCCTTAAAATGAATTGAATGAGATCAACTCGTACATCATCTATCTCATCCTTTGTGTATGTCTCTTTCTTAGATAGAATGCCCAACTTAAACAATCCAATAATAAATGATGAGTTTTTTATACATATGTTAAGAGATGATGAAAATAAATCTAATTAATTACCTTTGAATCAATAAACTTCAAAGCACTCCCTATTAATTCTTTCATATATTTCATCACATAGTATCCGCACTCAATGTTTCTAGGTTGTTTAGGGTACAAAATGACAAAAGCACTAAAATGTTAGTAATAGGAAGTGATGGAAGAAATATTACAATATTGCTAATATTTATTTACCTTCATATCCTTCCAATGTGGTATTACGGGTCGTTTATTTCCATCAAGAGCCAATGGAATGAGCCCAGTACAAGACAATAGTTTTATGATTAATTGTGAATAATTAATTATACTCGACCAAAGTAGAGATGAAAATTTACTCATGCATTGAAATAGAACTTAGTTGCTTCATCACTTGGGTGACGCAAAGGGTCCAACCAATAAACAGTCGTCGAAGAGCAATCAATGACAATCAAAAACCCAATGAAAACTACAAAACAATAAGTATAACGTGAATACATTATGTATAAATAATTAATAGTCAAAATATTAAAATATAACAAAATCAATTAATACTCACATTTCTTGAAGGTTGTAAGGACCAAAATATATATGATTTTTGATTGCGTGTTCCAATATTTTAGTGAGAAATTGAGATAGATTCACATCGAAGGTAGCACTAATGGATGAATGATTGATAAATTTAATGTTTTCTCAAGAGCTTGGAAACTTATCATATAAGTGCCTACATAAGAAAATAAATAAATGTTATGGAAAAATTAGTGAGTGATTGAAAATAATTTTAATCTCATACCTCATGTATGCAACAATAATCGTGACATATATGGGTTTCATCGTACAAAACTCAAACAAGTCATTATTGAAGACAAAGGTCTCGAATGATACATTTCCAATATTATATGTGGAATGTGGCCACGTTGTTTGAGTGTTTCCATCAGCTTTGAGCTATGATAATCCATGATAGAACGATAAAAAGAACACATTATCATAAACAGAGACTCAAATAAATATTTGAAGTGTAAAAGTTTGACTAATGATAATACCTTTATAATATTAGATGTGGAATGTGGCTTTGTTGATTGAATCGTTTGGTTTCCATGAGCTTTGAGCTATGATCATCAATGATAGAAAAATTATTTTCTAATGATTAAAAGTTTTCTAATATAAATTTTTAAAGCAAAAAAATGAGTCGTGGTTATTACCTTCACAATATTATATGTGGGACATGGTCCTGGTGTTGGAATCTTTGGATTTCCATTAGCTTTAAGCTATGATAATCAATGATAGAAAATAAAAATTATAATAGCCGGAGTATTATCTTAAGAAAAATTGAAGCGTAAAGGATTGAGACATGGATGATACCTTTTCAATATTAGATTTGCGGTGCATCCCTCTTGACTGCTTCTTTCGATCACCATCAACTTGGAGCTATGAGTAGAATCAAAATTAGACAAAATATTTACAAATATAAATTTGTTTTAAAAACATGATAAAAAATTTGATTTTTTTCAATTACCTTTGAATGAAGTGGTACACTTTTATCTGTATTTGAGGCAATCTCATCTGATAAGGGAGTTATAATTTCTTTTTTCTCCAAGTCTTTCAATCTTTGCTCCAGTTCTTTGTTTCTTTTGCATAACTCTTTATATTTCTCCTCTAATTCATTTGAATATATTTTTTATTCGCGCCTCGGGAGTTTAAAACATGTTGTAGGGGTAACCCTAAAACCTACACCTCTAACCCAACCAGAGTGCTCGGGAGTACCCAACTCCATTATAAGGATGTCAAAACTTCCTTTAATAAATAAGCTTCCATCCTCATCTTGCTCTTGTAATGCAATCTGAAAAAAATCATACAATAAATCCAAGTTAGTCATGAAAACGTAGTAAATATTTATGGGATTTACATATGCAAACTCACTATTTGTTCAGCCACTGCTTTCGTGTCATTATCTAGATAATGATCACCCTTTTTCTCACGAGCTTTCACCCATAAGAAACTTCGATCTTCTTTAAAGGAAGGACCCTTTTTTTCTTTCTATAAATAGAAATCATACAAAATATTGTGTTAAATCTAATTTCTTACTTGGATTTATTGACGTCTTATCGTAATGAGAAATAATTAATTTCATTTACTAAAACATACCAGCTCCGCAATAAGACCAACATATCCTTTTTTGCTTAAGCGATGATTAAACTTGTACTTCCCTCGCCTTTCACTTTGAATCTTTCTTATTCTCTATAATTTCAAACATAAAAAGTTAACTATTGGATTCTAATTAAAAAATGGGAAAAAACTTAAGCGATGATTAAACATGTAAACCAATATAAAATGGGAAAAACTTATTAAATACACACTCAACCTTCTTTTTTAATATATACTAAACAATTCAGATTAGAAAATATTAGATATTTATACTGTAGATACCTTTTAGGTGTCATATATACACAATTTTTTTATTCATTTTCAATCAGATTAGGAACATATATATAATGTTTGTATGTGTATGTTCTTGAATTTTGCACAAGTCAGAGGATGAAACCAATTAAAGAAACCAAACATTTCTTCATGTTGAACACAATAATAATGCCCTTGACCCATGAATCAAACAAACTTATCATATTAACCTGATAAATTTTTACCCTTTAATCTACTGCTAAGATTGAAATCAGGCCATGAAGTCCTTATCAAGCATTGATTGATCAACGAATATTTGGGAATCCACTCATATATCATTCATAACAAGTTTTTCCTACTACTTTTCAGTTTCTTTTTAGATGCCACAGTAACCACCAATACTGGGAGCATCTATAAATACTCCCACATGTGTGTGTGTGTGTCTATATATATATATATATACACACACATGTGGCTCACAATCGCTGGTTATGCGACATTTCCTCAAACTGACCAAAAAAGCATAAAACAAGAAAAAAATGCATATTAACTAAATCTGTAGTGAAGTAGAGGACCATAATCCTTACTCATTAGAGCATATACTTTAAGAGGACTAGACCACCACCAGTGTAAAGATTGTTAATGAAGTTGGATATGTCCAAGGAATATAATAGAGTGTCTTGGTGGTTTCTGATTAAATGTATGACAAAAATGGGCTTTTGTGAACAATAGTTGGACCTAGTATGCAGAATCATGAAGGTGGATATGTTTAAGGAATATAATAGAGTATCTTGGTGGTTTCTCCTCTAAAAGATGTTATACATATATTGTATAGTCTCATAGCAAAGTTCTTTTGGAGTTCTAACTATAGTGATAAAAGGCATCAGTGGTGCAAATGGGAATCTATAACAAGGCCTACATTAGAAGGTGGTTTCGAAATCAGGAACCTATATCACATTGGAGACTCTTTAAGCATGAAGGCATGGTGGTCATTCAGAGAAAAAGACTCCATTTCGGCTCAATACATGAATGTAGCTTACTATAGAAATCAACATCCAATGTTAGCTCCGAGAAGAGTAGGGGCCCACACTTGGAATAAAATGTGCTTTATAAGAGAAGTCACTAAAGATAACATGATATGGAAGATTGGGAGGGGGAAATCAGTATCTACAAGGACTCTTGTGGAGTAGAAGCTACCAAAAATGTTGTCACAGAGGCAAATAGACCTATCGATTGGTAATAGGATACAAGTCTGAGATGGGACAGAGGCAAAGTGGAGACCTGGTTTGCCCTAGATATTTATTTTAAAATCTTGAAGTTTGAGGATATATATGAGGATCAACCTAACAAAGAAATTTGGAAGGCTAGTGGTAATGGTTCATTTACTTTATCTTCAGCTTGGGAGCTCTGCAGATCTAAATAGTCATCTTAAATAAGTTCAAAATTAATAATTAATCCCAACTAAGATATCAATATTTATGTGGAAGCTGCTCAATAACTACCTTGCTACAAATGATAAAATTCGATCTATTGGTATCATATGGCCATCTAAATGTCAGTGTTGTGCTAAGTCAGTTGAGGAATCAATTGACCATATATTTGCAGAAGGAGATATAGCTTCTCTAGTGTGGGGTTCAGCTTCTAAAGAGCATGGGATACAAAGAGTAAAAGGTGGAATTAGATGTTATTTCAATGGTGGATTCATGGTAAAAAAGTATACCCTATCATAAATAAAATCATCCCAGTTATAGTATGTTGGGGCTTGTGGATCCATTGAAATAAATGCAAATATGAAGAATTTACTCCTAACAAGTTTGGTGTTTTATATCAGGTACATCAATTGAAGAATCTCCTCATACAAAAGTTTTCCTATCAGAAAACCAAGTCAAAGGCTGAAGATTAAATGGATGTGTGCTCCATCAGGAATATTGAAACTTAACAATGATGGAAGTGCAATGGAGATCATAAGAAAAGGAAGTGGTGGAGGCATTCTTAGAAATAAATTAGGAAATATGATATGGGCATTTATTTCTTATTTTAGATATATATCTAACATGGAGGCAGAGGTAAAAGCGCTTCAAATTGGCCTAGCTTTCTACATGGACCTTAAAGATTATGAGATCATTATTTAAAGTGACTCAAAAATTTTCATTAAATTCTGCAAGGTAAACATCCACACGGAAAGCAAACACCCACACGTAAGGTAAACATCCATGCGAAAAGCAAATTTTCATTAATAAAATTCCTAGTTAGTCTTTTGAGTTATGTGTTTACGAGGTTGATGAACATCCACGCGGAAAGAAAATTGAGAAAGAGCTTAAGGCGTAAGGTTATAATAAGCCAGTCGTACCAGTTGTGTCTATAGGGCAGGAGCTCATTGGTGGTGCTAATGAGATTATGACCCTTAACAACCAAGGTAAGCTATCCCCAATGCTGATAGAGGCTGCTGCCATATGTATACGTACATAATCGTACACAATTATACGTAGAAATTGATGTGTCGTGTTTGTGTTTATCCGTATATTGAGTGGACTCAAAACACAAACTAATATGAACTTGATGCATCAATCTATACGTAAGACTATGTAGGAACCCCCTTTATGAATAGAACTCAAATGTGGTCAGGTCCAAATATATGATGTTTTTACTTTTTTGCATTATTACATAATGCAAAGATGTTGTGCCATAGCTAGTCTATTACCATATATATCTAATTTTACGAGAATGTTCACAACGTTTCTTGGAAAATGAATCTTTCAAGGCCAGAACTGTGGACATCTTAATAGCTCGCGTGATTACTTTCAGTGTGCACTGATATGGATTATTCACCACACATTTATCGACTAGACTCATTGCGCAACTGAAGAAATTGGCAATTATCACCAATGCATGAGTTCAAAGAGGTGTGGTGAGGAATAATGTTTTATTTGTCAAGATTAGAAACAAAAAATATATTATCACTCATCAGATTTAGTGGACTGCATTTCATGGTCAATCTCAATACAAGATAATTGTTATAAAAAATCACAATAGAGCAAAAAAAATAATACGATATACTTTACTAAAATTGAACTATGTTTATAAGAGAAGAGGTGAGTTTCAACAATATAGATAATCAAGCATACAACCTCCCTCTCTCTCTCTCTCTCTCTCTCTCTCTCTCTCTCCATCTCTCTTCTCTAACAAACTATTTCTATTATAAGAATAATTTGACAATTTAAGGTTACGAAATATTCAGGTAAATGACAAAATTGTCATTCATAAATGTAAATGTTGAAAACACACACTCGATACTCCATAAGCTGTGATTTCCTAGCTATGAACAATCCAATTATAAAAATCCTGAATGAAAATCGACATGTGCAATAGAGAAAAACATAAGAGACACCTCAGCATTAATAGTATTCTTAATTAGTCATTTGAGCTATGCAAAGGTTGTTGATAGTCTTCAGCTACAAGAGAGTTTGTTGATTTTAGGGTCTGGACATCGATTTGATCTTTTATATTCTATGAAGGAACATGAACATAAAAATCTGAAGATATCTATAAGCTATTAAGTAGCCACATCCGTTCTCAAGAACATAATGTCAAGGTAAAGGAACCTGAGGAGCGTACACAGATATCCAGCAAATATCTCGCACCGCGTATATGTAAAAATAGAGATATGAATGGAAAAGGACGTAAACAAATAGAAATATCAAAATCCATAGGAAGTTAAATCTCATCAGACAACATATAGAGGTTGCCTCAGTATTTGAAGCAGATATTACATAAGTTTACTATCTATCATCAGTTAAGTGATAAGAACAAGAAAATTGCCCTGACGGCGTTATACTTTCATCCTCAAAAGGATGAGAAGATTGGAACTGGGCCTCAGGAAGTAAAGATTGGGTACTCAAAATTTAAAGATACGCGCTGTTTTTCACTTGAAAGAACCGATGGAACAGTCGTAGACTTCTCCTATCACAAGTGCATGCACCACACACTAGAGCTAATAGATCCTAAAAAGGAAAAAATGTATCAGTCAAGGTGGTAAAACAGAACCAAGTAATATGAGTTTCATCCCTTACATTTTGGAGGTGCATGGAGACTGAACCTGGTGGATACTAGATACGATCTAGACAGAACGGAATGGTAAAATATGATTGTTGTAATCGATCTTAGATAATTAGAAAGGCTGGATTTTTAGTAAGTTATGGATAGTTCAATTAGGTAGAAGAGATTCAATCACAAAAATTTTGAGTGGCGCAATTACAGACATTCCATCCTTCACCATGGATCTTAGTGACATGACATTTTCCTTCTCAAACAAAGGCCTCAATGAAAAAGACATGGTTATGTAACTCTACTCTAATGAAACAGACTTGATATTGAAATTAGATTAGCTTATCAGGAATCCGCTCATTTCTATTTACTCTTTTTTCTAACAGTTCATTTATATGTAACTCTACTCTAATTAAACAGACCTGATACTTAAATTTCTTGAACAAGAGCACATACAATAGACCAAGACAAATGCGTAATCGAGAACGTATCTACAATGAGATCGATACCATCAACTCATCCTTTGCCACGTCTTTGAAATGAAATATCCCAGCCACAGGGGGCGATAATAACCTTACGACACTAGATGCCACTAGTCATCTTATTTTTTACAATACTTATTTCAAGAATCTAGTGGATAAAAAAGGCCTCCTACAAACTGACCAACAACTCTTCACGGGCAGTTATACCGACTCTCAGGTCACCACTTACAGCACTAGACTGGGTACATTTTATGCAGATTCAACACAAAAGCTTCAGACCATTAACACCAAATTGTTCTGTGCGAGTACCCACTGAAGGTAAAAGTGGTAAGCATTTTTACTTTTGCTCATATTTTTAAATGTTCAACAGGTGTTTTCTCTTAGAGACTTGGGGTTATTAGGTTTGTTGTTTTTGAAAGGGAACTTCCATGTCTGTGGGTTCGTATATTTATTTTTTTCCTTTACGCAAACTGGAGTTCATAGGAACGTGTTCTTTTTTGTTTTATTTACTTAATATTTTGGTGTTACTTTTAAATTTATTTACTCAAAATTTCTATCTTCTAGTTGTAGACTCATTTTGACCAGTCATATGTTTTCTTATGTTCCTTTAACAGTTGTTTTGTACTTATTGGAACGTGAATGTTGTTAATTCAAGTTTCGAAGTTGAAGTCAAGTTATGAAGGGTGAAAGTAAATAAGTAGTAAAATGAAGTGTGAGGCAAAAAATCAAACACACTTTATCTCATTTGACCCACTTTATATCATTTGATTTTGTGTTTGATTTTACTACTAATAGTTTTTCAGAGCATTTTTTACTCAAATTTGCATCCAACAATGGTTCACTTATGTTGTCAATTAAGATGTGTGATGCAAGAGTCTTTTGTTAGCACTATATGCCATGTTATAGCAGATTTTTATGTTTTGTTTTTGCTTTCTAATTTTGAAATGCAATAGTCTTTTGTTTTTTCTTTCTAAATTAGACCTATGAGTCTAATTTTGTTTTTTCTTTCTAATTTTAAGGTCTTCTGTTAGCACCAAATGTTTAACTATCAAATGTGAAAAAATTCAGGTATGCATTATATGTTCCCAGTTGGTGTTCTTGATCTCAAAGTTGCACTAAAAAGTCTGAATTTACATGATTTAGAGATAATGCATTCATCTTTAGTATGTGTGTGCCAAATGTGCATTTATCTTTAGTTGAACTCCTTAGAAGATATATGTGTGTATATGCATGCCGAGTGTGGAGATTAAAGGCTTTTAAAGATTACATTTTTATTATATGTACTCAAATATATTATTTTTTCATTCCAACTGGGGTTTTAATGTTTCATTTTCTTACACATGATATAATACGGTAGAGCTTAAGGCAAATACTTTATTCCAAGGAGCTGGACTTGGTGCAACTTCAAGCTCAATTGGAATCAGTCGTTAGAGGGGCTGAAATCTAAGCATTACGTGGTTTATTTGAAGTTGACTCAACTGTACACAGGCCTATACTGTCCGTAATCAACTATACACAGGCCTATACATTGTTGGCTCAACTATACACAGGCCTATACAGTGTCCGTAATCAACTGTAATCAGGCACATACAGTGGTTTATTTGAAGTTGACTCGGTCGTCAACTGTACGCAAGCCTATATAGTGTTGCAGACAATATGGTGAAATACGTTATTATTGTTGGTTGTGTTATTCCCCTTCGATAAATTATGCATAAAAAACCAACAAACTTAAATATACTAACTAGATAGTTTCCTGTGTAACATTTTTGTTTGACATACTAACTACCTTAATTATACTAATTGCCTTAATTATAATAACTTATCCAACTATAAAACTGAGTTTGAACAAGATTTAATATATCGATTTTTTAGGGAAACAGAGGTTTATTTAGTTGGTTTCTATGTTACCATACCAATAGATGATGCATTTCTTATTTTGTTTTGATCATGCAGGTGTAGTGTATTCTCCAAAACAGAGGAGCAACAATGAAAAGGAAGTTTTAGTTTTTTTCCTTCATTTCATTATGAGTTTCATATCCTTGGGGTTTCTTCTATATACTCGTTGACATTAATATCTTTGGTGTTTTGGATAATCTATGTTGTTTAACAAAGCTATATTTTTTTAATAGATATCAAAAGTTTATTTTTACTGCGTTGGACAGATTTAATCAGTTTTTTTGGTTGAATGTTTGTTCTAATAATTTAAGAAGGTATGGGGTCATAATATGTTATCAGAAGTCAGCATATGGTCATGAACCTAAATTCAAACGCTCAGCTAAGTAGTGGAGCAGTGAACTATGAATCAAGGAAGGAAGCAAGTACTGTTTCGGGTGTAAAATGCTCGAGTCTGCTCTTACTTCCCTCAACCATAGGCTTATATCCCTAAAAAGAACTCCCATTTTTACTGCCAATCTCATTAACATCAAAAGGAAATGAAAATAAAAGGAGTCCAATCACCTTCTTGGTGGACAACGACTATACATATAGCTTCTGGAAAACAGGGGAAGCAAGACAAGTGAGTGTCACACTGAAGCAACTGCACCCCTAATGGTAGCAATCAGTGATGGAAATATATTGGTGAGTTAACATATGTACAAATCTCAAATAATGGAGCATTAGGGGTCATAATTTTTAAGGTGGAGTATGGCTAATAGCCTTGGGAAGCTGTGATATGGTCGTGGGAGTAGGCGGGCAAAAAGGCTACAACTAATGTAGTAGGGAAGTTACAAAATAGAGAGGACTCTCTCTAAAAAATGTAACAATTCCATATTCTTAGATATTAGTAATTTATAACTGATATACCTGCTTAGATAGTAGTAATTTATAGCGTAACTAATTCATAATTGATGCATACATAACTCATTTATTACACAACCTTCATAACTGATTTATTACACAACCCTCTGCTCATTCAAATTTGGATGCACATATATTCATCTTTGACCTTTGGTTTTTGATAATTATTGGATTTAGTTTTTCATCTGGTCCACTAGATTGGTTATGGTTTGGGATGTACTATTAATAGTCCAATTATCATCTACGCAGGTCAGTTTTGTCTATCAGAGGCATACGCATTTTGTGATGATTATTGGATTAATTCAAGGAAGATATATTATTGGTATACGCATTTTGTGACGATGAATGAGACAAGCGTGATGTGGGCGATACAACCAGCATGGTGTAATTGTGGACTCCCTTGGAAATATGTTTTGGTTATGATGAGATTGTTTATCGTCTTAACGTGCAATTTCGACATAATGAGAATGTGTAAATAGAATTCTTTTTAAAATTTTGAATTGTTTATTGTGATACATGTTTTTTTCTGAGTTGAATCGTTGATGCTATATGCGAGATCCAAGATGGACTATTATTATTATTGTTATGGTATTTTGTATTGTCTAAACAAGGTGGATAGTCATATAAACAAAGGAAACTCTACCCAATTTTTATAAAATATTTGTATTCTGAATGTAACTTTATCCAAGTTTTATTATACGCAACTTGACACTTTAGAAGTTTTATTATCTGCGTGCCTTCAGGTGCGGGCATACTTTTAAAAAAATGTCGCTTTGTAATTATGCACTTAGAAATTTTTTAGCGTTTCACGATTATGTACTTTGGAAAAATTTTGGCGTGTCTTCAGGCACGGGCATACGGTAGTATATATATATATATATATATATTCCCGTGCCTGAAGGCACGGCGAAAATTTGCCAAAGTATGTAATCGTAAGACGACATTCCCCGACAAATAAAAAAGTAAAATTTAAAAAATGGCTATAATTTCCTCTGCTTATAGGACTATCCACCTTGTTTAACAAATAAAAAATATCCCATCAAAATCCAAATAATATTAATTCGTCGAAAAACTTCACATATAATATTAAATATACAATATTCATCAACTTAATTCAGATTGTGCCTCAAGTAAACAGTGTCAATTTAAAAAAAAATGGACAGAACCTCCTTTGTTTATTAGACAATATGAGCTCTCTTGTTGATGCGGTTCAGCTCATAATATGCCCAAAAGTGGAGTGGAGCTGGTGTCATTGAATGATAAATACCGACGTAATTCTCCAATGAAAAATCAGCCACGGAAGTCTGCACAAAACGACGGAAAATAAATGAAATCTTTCAAAATGACGGGATAAAATAACACATTGTGAGCTTTAGAGACGCTTGAAGAGGTTTATCTCAATTTTTTCACAAATGTTCTTGAAAGTGGAACACGATTTATCTAATTTTAAACATATCTATGATCAGGTGGATAAAATGAAGAATTTATACTATGAAAACATTACAATGTATATTGTTTGGACTGTATAATGTTCACTCATTAGCATAAAAGTTTCTTATAAATTTGATATGATCAATCGTGTAAAAAATTTGATCCGGTATTAAATAAAACTTTGATCTGATCTTGAATAATGTAAAAATCTTGAATCGTGCACTCATTAGCATAAAATTTTTACAATCGAACATCGTGAAAACATTATAATGTAGATATTGAATCGTGTAAAAAAATTGCAACATAAAGGTGTAAAACATTTATAAATTTTCAGATATGATATGAAGTTGCGAGATATGAAGTTGCAAGTTATGGACAGTCTCTAACTATTATGGAACGTAACTTATCTCCAAGTAAGATCTTACCTCTCACCGGCGGCACCAACATCAATGAGGTAAGCTCGGCGAGGCAGCAACAGGCATCAACCAGCATTAGGGCTGCATCGGCAGGGCCTGTCTGTATGCAGCAGTCATCGTCGGGGCAGCGAAAAACATCAATCGGCAGCAGGGCATCGGCAGGGCTGAATTGGCATCGGCAACTCAGATGCCTTCCTGAACAACACTCGAGCAAGATTTACAGTTGCGTATTTGAATTCTAATGAAGCAAGAGACTGAAAAAGAATAAGATCATTTGGATTCAATGCATGTCAATCATCAGAAGTTTCAAGACTTGCGATGATACATAAGTTAAGGAATGCAAAAAAAAAGTCAAAATTAACAAATTAAAATTAAAATAAGGTCTGAATCAATATCTAACAATATACACAATGCAAACTTGGATAGAAGATGATTCCACATAAACTAAAATAAGTTCTTGCACTGTAGCAGTGCAAGAACTCTGTAGCATCGAGAGTGAACACTGTAGCAGTGCAATAACTCTATAGCAGCAGGGCAGTGCAAAGAAATGCTCAAAGAACAAAAATCTAACAATTGCAAGTTCAGCTTGGAAAGTAACATAGATATTCAATAAAGGCGAGATCATGTCATCTCATGTCATAATAAAATGTATAGTTAGTTCTCATAATAAAATGACACTTTACTCGAAGTGAAGCACCAATATAATCAAATAATTATAAAAGTCTGTAAAACTAAACAATTTATTCATCAGGTAACAAATACAATCGAAGAATAAGACATCAAGGCAAAAATATAACTAATCTTCAATTAAAATTAGAAATGTATCAGTTTAAATTGAAACAAACATTAAGTGTTTTGATGGGCACATGAGCTGACATTGGGAGGTGTTCACTGTTGTCAAACTTCATAAAACCTTATGATTCTGAATGTAGTAAAGAGACATTTTATATGTTTGTCTCCACATTCCAGCCTCTCTGTAGAGCTTCTCTCTTCTATTCTTAAATGTTACTTCCAAGTTTAGCACATGTTGCTTCAATTTCTATATTTTTATCAGTAAGATCCTTCCATTGTGCCGATAAAGCATTAAGCTCATATGCAGTGTTTTATTGATGATATTTCCTTTTACAATTCACAACTTTCGGATCTGCCAATGACGCCATGAAACAAAATACATATATATCATACAATTCCATAGTGGTAAATAATTAAGTAAACACCACAGATCAAAGAGGCATTGGTGAAGATACTGCAAAGACATGATTTACTTTTAGGAGCTGAATGTAGAGAGCCTCAAAAAGAGATAAATAATTAATCAAAGGAATAATACAATATAATATTGAATTCGTGCAATTTCTATTGTGGTAGTTCCTTTCACAGTTATTTTCAGTTTGGAGTACAGTTAACTCCATTCTCGTAGTGTAAACATAAACTAACACCATAGCAGGTGCTGCAACTTTTGAAGATGATATCTCCCAAGGGCAGGTACGTAGCATGATTGTTCATAACTCAACCATCTATTTTTTGTTTAATGTACCAAAAAGTCACACAATTAACACCTGGTCACATTACAAATAAAGACAATATTCCTGAAAGAAAAAAGGAATTAAAGTTGCAAAAGCCATTACTTTAGGAGCTTATACTTACGGGTAAAGCTTATCATGTTTTCATCAGTCCTAGCATCTAAATTGTATGCCCTGAACTTCTGCCACCAATGTGAGCCACTATCTTTCCGACGTCTATCACCTCCACGATGGAGAGTGCAATCTAATAACATAACAACTAAAGCGAAAATTGTTATGGGGGACGCGAAGATGACCGACATAGTGTCATTGAACCATATAGCATGGGTGTGAAAAGGAGCATAGTGCCAAATTAGTCGATACTCTAAAATATTATGGAATTGAAAGTCCTAGGAACACCTTTGATCAATTTAGAAGATTTGTGCGGATCAAGGTCTGCTCCCTACGCATATTCAAGGTTTGCTGCTGCTGCTTACTCTAACAACCCTCGCTTTTGAGATTCTATTTTATATTTAATCTGCTAAATGTAGTGATTAATTAAAGATGTTGATTTGTGGAGTAGGTATTAATTTAAGAAAGATAAGTTAATATCTACTATGATGTTGCATATTTACCGTATGTAGAGTTGATTTTTGCTATGTTATGTTTTTTTTATGTCATGAGAATTTAAAATGACATTTGGACTTAAAATGGAACCGGAACCTAAACTGAATTATTAAATGTCCAAGTGATAATTTGGAGGGTGCCCTTAGTTCCGGGAGGTTTGAGATGGTCAAATTGTGTGCCATATTGTATTTTTAGTTTTCGGGCACTTTTGACTAGTTGTAGTTTATATGAGTAGATGCGTATTATTTTACTGCACATCAATCACTTAAGTTGGAACTTTAAGCATAAGCCACGATTTATGTCTTCCCCTAAGTCACTATTCCCCTAATTACATTAGTAAACCTAGAAAAAGAAAGAGAAGAGGAAATCTTGGGAGAAAGTAAGAGATTGAAGCTTGGGTGTTTGATCTTGCATACAATCTTCACCAACATCTGAAGTTACAACCTTGAGGTAAGTTTTCTACTTGCTATTTTATGATTTAAGTAGAGTAATTTGCATTGATAGTTGTGGTTATACATGGTTTAAGGAACTTAGGGCTTTTAATTGGTTTATGGGCTTGGAAATGTTGGATATTGATTTGAATGGTTATTGATGGTGAAACTATGTTTATTGGCTGCATTTATACTCAATTGGTAGCTATAAATGACAAGGGTTTGGGTTAGTTGTGTTTGGAAGAGATTTGGAGCCCAAGACTCCATATCCAAAATTGGCAAAAATCGCAGGGGCGAATCGATTCGTCTCCTGGCCGAATCGATTCGCATAGATGCAGTGTTCAGGTCTGGTGAACCGAATCGATTCGGTTCTCCCCCGAATCGATTCGGCTGTTATGCAGAAGGTTGGTTTTTCTGACCGAATCAATTCGGATAGTCCGAATCGATTCGCTTGTCTGGCCGAATCGATTCGGCCTCGTCCGAATCGATTCGAAAATCCTTCATTTTCTTTTTTGTTTTTCTTTTCTAATTTTGACCCTTTCCCTTAGGACTATGACCTAGGACCCTTCTTGAATGAAGTAAACATAGGATCCTAGAGTTTTAGTCGAGTTTGGTCGTTACCCCATAGTTGAATGGGAACACTTGGGGTTAATTCAGGGGTATTTAAAGTGATGCTTAGGTATCACTTTACTTTTAGGATAATAGTTAAAGTTAGAAGTTCTAAGCCCATATTTGGAGATGTTAGAAACCCTTTTTGAGGTACATGAAACCTCGGGATTTGTTAGACTTTAGGGGACTATTTGGACAATACTTCGGGACTTAAATATATGATGAAATTGAATAACAAATATTCAAAGATAAATGTTTCAAGTAATTGAAATACATGAGATTCATGATAATGAAAATGGGATAAATTGGTAATTGATAAATTACTTAAACACACCTCTCTAAATGCTATCATAAGGAAAGCTCGCGCATGAGGTGATGTCCCCTGGCTATTGAATGCAGGCTGACTATAGTCCTCGGCCATATGCGGGTTTTGTGTATGTTTTTCTGCGCTAGTGAGGTAATTCCGGGTGTGGTTATGACTCACTCGCAGACATATGGCCACTTCCCGACGTGCGTTAGGTGCCCAGGTTGTCTTGTATAGATAGGCCTTGGAAGATGATAGTCATTTAGGGGTGCGCCCAGTGGGGAAACTCGGAGGGGCGGTCTTAGAAACGTTATATGTATAAGAATATAACCTTTCTAACTCAAGTGGGACTTGAGGTATGTAAATTGCCATAAGATATGCGATGGTGATTATATTCCTGTTAAGGAATGGAAATTGATAAGTTATGGGAAGAAATGAGAATTTATTTAATGTCTTGCCTAATTCTTAATTGTTAGAAACTTATATAATTGCATTATTACATTTTATGTTTAGGTTGTTAGATTTCCATTCACATGATTTTATAATTCATTGTCCATATCTATCATGTTTCTTACTCTTCTGGGAATCATATATAAATCGGGCCCTGACCAGTTCATCTTTCTATGTTGTGCATATTGTGATATCCGCTCAGGTGCTCCTCCGTAAGGGCTCCCGTTATGATTTTCCATCCTTATGCTTGTGACGAGCTGTATGACCTTGCAGATGATTACAAGATGTTGTTAGACGCCCTCATTTTTGGAATCTAGTTATGATCGGGTCGTACATTCGGGCTAGTGGCCCATAAATTGTAATTGTTAATGGATGTAGTATGTATCATGTATAACATTGTGATGTAACTGTGGACCGACATATTATTCGGTTCTTTTACCGTATATTGTTTTGGTTAACTATTTATGTGTTCTATGGAAATTCCACTTTTGTCAGATATGGGTTGTTTAATTTATTTCTTAAATCTTTCTTTTAAATCAAAATTTTGACAACCTGCCTTCTGATTTATGGAGTGGCTTGCCCATATACCTAATTATTGTTATGATGTCGGGGATGATATCCATCCATGATTCCGTTATGTCGAGGTATCGGGCTGGTCACCCCTTATTTAGGAGAGCGGGTTGTCACAGTTACATGCTTGGACCTGCAAATTTAAGGTCTGCTGCTGCTTGGACTTGCATAAAAAATATGAAAAGTAGAGAAGATGTACATTGAACTTAAGAAACGTTTTAGAAATAGAAACACTAAACATTAAAACATAAAAATATGGTTTCAAGAGGCAAGTAATTGGTAAATCAATGAAGTAAAAAGGAATGTTCAAACAAATTACCGTGTGCTTCTTTAAGTGAAGCTCAGATTCCAGAAATTGCAAACCATTCAAACCTTAAAATAATCGATTACCGAGAGAAAAATGAAAATGAAGATGATTAAAGAATTCCCCAATACAATATTGAAATGATACTCCTTCAAACAATTTCACTAATAGTATCAAAATGGAACTGTGATGCACAATGCCTTTACAAAAGTATATTCTTAAATCGTCAAAAAAGGAAGACGCATAGGCCAAATAAACTATTGCAAAAATTGTAATGTTGTAAAACCAAATATTCAACTAAAGTGATAAATGCTCTATAGTACCCAAGAACAAATGTAACGTTAAGAACAACATATCCAGATGAAAAGACATAATCAAACGTGCTTGTGGAGGGAAAAAATCACATGTTGTTTCTATCAAATAAACAGATAAAAAGAAAAGAAAATACACAGATAGTTCTCACCAAAAGGCTCTCAGCGGAGCAAATGCGGTATGAAAAGTAAGGTGTCTTATTCCAGCACATGGATTCATTTAATGCGCACGTGGATTAGGTGCTCTGTTCCAGCACATGAATTTTTAGAAATTGATTAGTAGAATGAAAACTTAACATAATATCTGATATAAAAAGTTAACATAATTTCCAGCACATGTATTTTCAGACAGAATTTCAGACATTGATTTGTAGAATTTTCAGACATTGATTCGTAGAATTTTCAGACACTTACATTGTTCCACTAAGATACGACCTCGTGCTGAAACGTTAAATGCAGAGGCATTAGCTGAAGAAGCGCATCCTCTTCTAAGAAATGGCCTCCTATGAGGATAATTCTCTATTTTTAGTACTGCACTTCATTGTCCAAAGCCTAATTATACAGTTGAAATTAAGTCGAACTAAGAAGTTTAAAAACCAAACTGTATCCTGAAGTAATCATATAATCTAAAATGAGATAATTAGATAAAACGCATAGTTTTCTGTTAAATTTATCAATAGCATACTAATATGAAAGAACGAAAAATTGGACACACTTCAAAGTGATCCAATCATACATTGGGCATAATCTAAATGACATTAAAAAAATTCTCTTAATAAATACATTGGCAACTCTTTGTAGACCCCCAAATAAAATTGTGTGTGCACGTTGTGTATTCTGATATCTAGGGTCACTTGATGCATAAAAGCAGACAAAGAAACTCCGTAAGTACTAAATAAATTCATCGATGCTTGTAATAAAAACAAATTCTTGTATAATTTTTGGGACAAATCCCCTGCACATGCCTTAATGAATACTCTATTTCATTTTTCTTCAACCTCCACTGCTTTAATGATGACATGAGAAATTATTCCAATTGTACAGGAGTAGGAAAAGAGAAACTCTCTAGTTATGTTGTTTCTTTCTCCTCCATTCTCACATCAGGAAAAGAGAAATTATTCCAATTGAACAGGAACAGGAGAAACTGACTGTCATCACATCAGTTGTTTCTTTCTCCTCCATTGTCACATAAAAAGAAATAAAAAAGGCATCCAAAATGTAAAGTTAGTTATGCATTCTGTCAAACATAATTCACGTATTATGTAAATATTATCACAATTCAGCTCCAAATAAGAAAAGACACATTTGCTCCATTTTCCTTTCAAACATATGTAGGAAATGATGTAAAATATTTCATGCATAAGATGATTGAATGATGAAGAATAAACATGAATGTATTAATTGATTTGATGTACTACAGTTAATAATATCAATAATATCATAATATAATTACAAATTAATGAAGGAACTATATAAGAACTATTTATGTTGGCAAACTAACGAACCCAAAATACTCTGATTAAGAGAATCTATTAAACCACTAATTTGAGATCATTAAGTACGGGCATAATACTTGGAACCAAATCCAAGTGGCAGAATAAACGTATTCAATTGTGAAAATCTAAATTTTATATTTTGAGATAGTTATATACAGAGTGTAAGCCATAAAACTCGTCACTTTTGCATCTAACTCGTCACTCTTGCATTACTGAATTGGAATTCATGGACGAATACATTGTTGGGCCATAAAAGACGACTCATCAGAGAGAATCACCACCAATACCCAATCAACAACATCTCATTCAAACCTATGAAGATTCAATAAAGAAATTGGGTAAAATGGAATACACAAACATCCAAAATCAACACACAATTAGAAAAAATGTTGAAACAAATCTATTACATAAAAAGGTATATTAATAGGGATAAAAGGAGATGATCATTATTAAATAAATCAAACAAACTTAAGTTTTGATGGGGTGATGTACGATCCACATCTGGCAAAAAAACATAAGAGAAAAAACATGTTAGATCCGGAAAAATAAAACGAAAAATTAAAACATGTTAGATTTGTTAGTGAAACCAAACACAGAAAAAAAATGAAACCAAACACAAATAAAAATCTAATCAGAATTATTGCATAAACCTTTTAGATTTTTTCCCAGAGACTTAACCTACAATGTGGAACCAGAGAAACGATAATCATACAACCCTAAACCCAAACCTGCAAAATAAAACAAAAATCAAAGTCATATTAGATCCAGTTTGAGAGAAACTAAAGATATGGACACTAATTAACTGAGAAACAAATAGTTAAAAGACTTCAGATACGTAGATCCAAAAAAACCCCAAAAATTAGGATTCACAAAGTGTTATGTGTGTGTGAAAACTAACCAACATATCGATCGATATATCCTTAAATCGCACCAACATATCTACATAATGTGTGTGTGTGTGTTTGCGAGAGAGAGAGAGAGAGAGAGAGATGGATGAGTGTGAGGGGAGGGATGAGGGAAAGGGAGAGACAAAAACCTTTAGAATGGTGTTGCTGGAGATGGAACAAAGTTGGTAGATGAGAGTTCCAGATCGCATGGTTGAAGAAAGATGGTATGGGAGGGTTAAGAGAGAGATGTCACAGATATCGAAATGGAGTTTGTGTGTATAGGGAGATTTCGTGTAAGAGTGGTTGTGTAAGAGTGTAAGTGGATGGGATATGTGAGAGGATCGATGAAATCAGATTTCATCGAGGCGTTTAAGTGTTGTTTCCATTGTCACAATGAGAGGGAAAAAGTCTTCCTCTAAAAATCCTTCGATTCTCCCTTCCAAATCCAAAATCGTACATCATTAAACGAAGAAGATGAATTGTTTGTTTTGTGACTGAAGAAACAAAACCATCTTCAAAACTGTTTAATGTCTTCCCCAAAAAATCATCTTCCTCCGATCTAACGTTGACAAAATTTCTCGAGCCATGTGTGGGAAGAATATCAGAAAGGGGAAGTCGGTGGGATTGTTTGGGATTTGTGAGTGGGTAGGACTGTGTAAGTATATATATATATATATATATATATATATATATATATATAGAGAGAGAGAGAGAGAGAGAGAGAGAGAGAGAGAGAGAGAGATGGGTGAAATCGTTAAAGATGAAATCACGTTCTCAATATTTATCGAGCCATGTGTGAGCAGAATATCAGACGTGTTTGATAGAGAAAGGGGAAATGATCTCATCCCTCCATTTTGTGCCTAGGTGGCTTTAATCTCAACCACAAAATGTCTTTTCAACTTATGGAACAGTGAAAACACCATTCCTCCTTATTATATATATATATATATATATATATATAGTTACTACATACTGATATATATCAGTAAGTAAATCAGTATCTATATAACAGTACTTATCAATATAACTGATATATAACAATACTTACTGTTATATAACTGTTATATTACTTTGCTACATCATATAGTTAGTTATGTTATAGTTGTTGGATGAATTTGCCTCCCACACAATTCACCTAATGCATAACACCCCTTCCATCAATCACGAAATAGAGTCTAGGCTGAGGCACCCCTACCACCAGTCACGAAACGTTTCATGCTAGAAATTTTGCTAAAATGACAAAGGGATGCCATCCTCATAAAATAGTAGTTTGTCCAATAACATTCACGGAATATATTATTGGTGTGCTCTTATGAAATTGCGCCCAACCTAATCCTTTGTCAAAATGATGGAGTCCTGGAATGTTTAAAATCAAAATTGACATCATGTGTCTTTTGGGTTGGATTTGTTAGAGAGGTCTTGTTGCTATTATCAATAGAAAAATAAATAAAACATCAATTAATATGCTATTCACCGTATATACATGGCAAATTGGCTATTATTTTAGCATTTTTGGTTTAAAAAAACGTATGTTTTAAGAGACTCTTGAAATGCCCTATTAGAGATGGTATCAGTTTTTTGCGTATCCGAATTCGGCATTACATATTTCAAAGGGGTGTCATATGTATTAGTCGCAATTCGTTCCATATTTTTTTACAACTACATTTTTCGGTCCTCCTTTTAAATGTTATTGGGGTCCTAGTGATAAAACCAATTATTTTTCGTTCAACATAATAATAATGCAAGTTATTAATACATATGTGTATGTTGTGCCCTATAACATGGGAAGTTCTCCCACATGGCTATCACTGCAAAACCTTGCGACAAAAGGCAAAATATTACAATTAATATGCGTAAACATACAATTCTGGAGAAAAGGTAAATACGTACATAATATCAACATAAGACAACTCAATTTTCAACACTAAAAGTTCATAGAAGGACCCAATATCATACGTTAAACTCTAAACAATAAAACACTGTTGAAAACATATATAATAACCAAATGTCATGCGGGTAATTCACTAACATATGTAGGCATCAATTTCTATCTACAGTATCACACAACCCATCTATTTGTATTGACACGATTTCAGACATATATGCTAACACGTATTTGAAATTTATAATCCATAAAATGCAATTAAGAGTAATGCCTTTTAGAGTACAAATACATAAAGGTTTATATAAATACCCCTAATTTTCACCAAGGCATATGAAATCATGGTAAATTCCAGACATCATCCTGATTATATTTATGAATTTTTTCTTTAATATTCCTCCGCATCATACATAATTCTATACCCAGATTTATTAATCAACACACCTTTTTATACCAGTAATTAATCCATAAACACTTTTATTTTCCAGTATTAATAATTTAATTAATAAGGGTTTTTGCTTTATCCCCTAACTTATCATACTTCCTCCATATCCACGAATTATTAGCTCTGTCTCACAAGTGTTTGGGCATACAAGTCTTATTCAAAATGAATAAAAGGAATTAAAAACACATAATTATATGACTCAAAAGGAATTTCCAAATGGCATCATATTGTACTTCTTCATTACATTTAGATTTATCATTTAAAATGGGAAAAAAAACATCTATATAACCAACAAAGGTAGAGTTTAAATGAAAATTGAACAAACAAAGCTACAATTTAAATGCCAATTCATCGAATTTAAATTCCAATTAAACGGACAACGATAGGTTATGAGTGCAAATAAAAACATACATTATGGGACTTTCCTCGCGGGACTTGCGAAAATGAGGTGAGGACTTTATAGGTATTGCGGCAATGAGGTGAGGACATACGGGGAATTGGGATGACTTGCGAGAACTTGCAACAATGAACTCAATCGTTTCTCCAACTAGCTCTAACAACTACCCATTTTTCATTTCACCTGATACAATTTTTGCACGATATTTACATTGTCATCAAACCGATAATAGAGAGTCTTCATTTCATAATTGTTTAATTTCATTACAAATTAATAACTAAACTCAAGAGAATTTACAATTTACCGATACATTGGAAAGATTAATCTTGTATACTTCATTTAGTTAATAACTTAACGATAAAGTGGAAATTACAGTATGTGATCATAACATTTGTCAAATAAAGAAATTTCCCAAAGTTATGCTCTCTAATCAAAAATTTATATTGTCGAAGAACTAGTGATTGATCATATTGCAACCAAGAGTTAATAAAAACATGAAGTGAAAGAAAGAGGAGGACCATAACATTGAAACGTAGCGCGATCTCTATAGATGAGTGAGATAGAGAGAGGTCGTGTGATAAAGATAAGGAACGATGTGGAGGAGAATGTTGGATATGGCTACATAAATGCGGGATGAGAGTTTCATACAGTTTCACGAATAGAGAACGTGTTTGACATGGAGTTTTTGTTAAGATGTTTTTAGTAACAACGTTGCATAAAAGAGAAAATAAAAAATTATATAAGTCGATTAACTACAAAAGAGATGTGAAGGCAAATGGAAGAGTCCTTTTACAAAGATGTATTTTTTAGCAATGTAAATGTTTCCCAGATATTAATTCAAGAGGGGGGTGAATTGAGTTTAGCAAACTTTTTATGACTTTAATTACTAAATAAATAAATATTTATCTTTTAAAGAACTTAAATCTAAAAATCAGATTAATAACACAAATAAAATTGTGAAGTTCACAATTTAATTTATTTAAGATAAATTACAGATTTTAAGACTCACTAAATAAATTGTCAAGTTTAACTTATAATATAATTTTATATTCTGAACTTTAATCAGAAGTGATTATCACAATAGTGTTAAATAAGTACAACAAATTAATTATACAAGTATTATTTCAAGCTTATGAGACCCTAATCAAATTTATAAATAATGTTCGTAAATAATAAAAACTAATATTCTGAGATTAATTAATTATTACGAAAATTAATATTTAAGTTTATGTCAGATTTTCAGATTTGAATAACTTCTAAATGTAAATAAAATAAATTAAAATTAATCAATCACAAGCATATAAATAATTTAAATGCTGAAAATAAATGACACCGTATTTTTAATGTGGTTTGGCCAAAAACTCGGCCTCCGTCCACGCGCCTAGAGTTGTGTCCGTCTCCTTGAGCTTCACTAATTCTGATCCACTTTTACGGTAGAATCAAACCACCACTTTACAACTGAGCAGCAAACCGACTACAGGGACAACTTCAGAAGCTAAAAGCCTGAGCTTCAAAAATTAAATTTGGAGTTTAAGTACAACGGTTCAGAGGTTGAATCTCTTTAAAATGCAAATGTAAATCTAAGACTCTTCTTCAAATTTGAGTAGACTTCACAGTGATTCCAATTTATAGTCTCAAGTCTACACTGGAAATCTTGTAGTTGAATAATGACTTTTGTGATTTTGAATTTCTTCAACAGATAGCTGAATAATGAAAGTAAAAATCAGATTGCTCTCTATTTTTCGACTTTCTTTTTGTTTGTTCAGTTCAAGCTACTTTCTTCTTGCATCTGATGGCCAATATATTCTAAAAGAAATAGGCGTTGGAGATTTTGAAAGATGGAAACCCTCGATCAACTTTAGAGCTTCATTAAATGTGAACTGAAACATGGAGACCATATTTTTCTTCTTTGATATCTATCAAAATAATAAATGGTAGACTGATGGAGAGAGAATGTTAGAGACAAGTGAGAAAAAAATCCGTATGGAGTGTGTTAGAAGAGGGATACGTAATAAAAGAACTCATCTCTATTCAAAACGTCATCAGTCAGTCAGAGATAGAGAACAAAATTTGTCCAGGA
Source organism: Sambucus nigra (assembly GCA_949130495.1). Taxonomy (NCBI): domain Eukaryota; kingdom Viridiplantae; phylum Streptophyta; class Magnoliopsida; order Dipsacales; family Adoxaceae; genus Sambucus; species Sambucus nigra. Next base: position 624,227,651 of record OX422210.1, on the reverse strand, counting down.
GACACTATTCGACAAATATAAATAGTCAGTAGACAGTACAAATATCTGATGCATAATTTATTAAAAGCACTGTGCATGGTAAGTGATTATATAAACAACTTATTTAAATTTATATGCTCATTATAGATATAGAATGCTTTCGGCAAATATAATACACGAAAGTGAACGGTAGTGACAAATCGTATAGACTGGAAGTCATCTAACAATTAGTAAAGGACGAAACTTTAAACCACCAGGCCAAGCTATCATAACAAATAGCTGATATGGGTCTACTCAGTCGCAGGGTACAAAGACAAGAGTGTACGGATGGAAATAACCGTAGCAGGCAACACACCATATACAACTCTGAATGACGGATGCACATGGAAAAGTTATACTGATATTAAAAGTAATATCAAAAAGAAATTTTGATAGATAAGTCCGTATACATGATATTATATGCTAGAAAGTGGTGTATCTTAAATGAAGAAGATTTGAAGTGCAATATCTTGCAATAATATAATCGGCACAGTCCTATTCATAGACGTTTAGACAAGAAATGTAAAAAGCCGAAACCTTATAACCAATAAACACGGGTCCTATATGGACACATCTTAAGCCAACAAGTACAAATGGTTTCTTGAGATATGGATGAATCAAATGGTGTGGGACCAAGATGGATATCAAATCTATAAAAAAAATATTGTCCATGTACCACCAATTTCTATAAACAGAATAGATCCAAGAGAGTTAAAAAAAAAGTTGGATGAACAATATCTCTTAAGAGAGTAAAGCAAATAATAAATCTTGTCTCATGTTATTTTCAAGACAAAGTATGTCGAAGCAGTTGGCACGCAGCACAATAAAGAGACAAGGAAATCGAGTCCCAAGAAATGAAAATTACAACGAAGTGTGCTAAGAGGTTTTCCCAACTATTGATGGATCAGTACACGGATGGGACAAGACAAGGGGGTGTAAGCATTAAAAGTGGATAACTTTTATCATGAAAGGAAATAACCCATTTGGGCCTCTTTAAAAAAAGCAGGCGTGAATTGCAAGGCATGAATTGTATTCAATAGCCAAAATTAACTAATATATAAATATACCATATAAAGAAAGAGATGATTAGTACATGTGGGGTTATTATGAAAAGAACGTATAAAAAATATTTCGTATAATAGAATTAACAACTTCAAAAATACAAATAAATTATAAACAAATATAGATAAAACGTAATATATAATTAAATATAGTATATAGTAGAAAATATTCAGACAAAAATGAGTAATGAATAAATAAAATAATAGCAACAGTATTTACCAAAATGACATCTCCAACTGTAAAAGTAGGTGGCACAAACAATCCATATCTTCTCAAGATTTTACACAATTTTATCATTGTACTATGTGTCAATCAAGACTTATGCCATTTCATGAGTTCCAAGAGAAGGGTAAAAAGCTATGTTGGTTTGCAGTATATAGGAGTAAAGAAATAATAGGACTAGTGTTCATGAAAGCAAGTAGTAGGTATGATGTAGGACGTTATACCAAAAATGTATATATAAACATAGTTTTACAAAATAATTTCGACTTAAAAAAATATTGATACATAATTAGTAAAAAAAAATGAAATGAATTAATATACTTAATAATTGTATTAACTGTTATATAAGTACATATATATATATATATCAAGGTTCTAAAAAACGCGGGGCGTGATCGAGGCGTGGAGGTCAAGCCTCAAGCCTTAGAAGCCTAGGCGGGTTTAAGCGTGAAAAAGCGTTTAGGCCTTATTAATATATTTTAATATTTTTACACCATAACAAGGCTATTAAAATACTAAAATTGTACATATCATAAAAATATGTCTGAATATATGAAAATTAAAATACTATTTGATTATTTTGGATGAGATAATGATCCGGTTAGTTAAAAAATTCTTTAAAAGGCGATATCGTTTCACTAAAGTATTGTTATTTTTAGAAAAAAGTGCCCCTTTAGAGTTTTACTAAGCATAAGGCGTAAAAAACTTAAGGCGAGGCGTTTCGCCCAAGCCTTAAGCCTAGGCGTGTCTAGGCGGGTTTTTTAGAACAGTGATATATATATATATATATATATATATATATATATATATATATATATATATATATATATATATATATATATATATATATATATATATATATATATATAATTGTACAAAAAAATAATAAAAGTATGTTTGGAATCATCAAAATCAATCTATTAGTTAAACTAAAATGAACATTAAATATAATTAAACTAATTTAAAATTAATTCAAGGGTTAATTACATTTTCATTTAACAATCTCCCCCTTTTTGATGATGACAAACAACTTTACTCAATAATAAAAATGGGCACAATAAAAAAAATTCACATACTTCTCCCCTTGTTTGTCATAAACAAAAAGGAATAACAATAGGTCACTCTATAAAAGTAAGATGCAAAGATAAACACAACTGTTGGTTTATTGATACTAAAAGGAAATTACATTTTCAGATTATTTATCATATGGCATACATCATTGGGGTGTCCTTCAAGAAGGAGTTCTTTCCCGTTATCTTTCACCATAAGTTTGATAGAATTTCCGGTATAGGAGCCGGTTGAGGAAGATTCAGATTTGGTAGAAGTGTTTGCTTGTGAGGGAGTAGCCATATGAGGTGGTAAGACAAAAGTCCAAGGAGGTGGAGTTACCCAAGGAGAAAATGGAGGAGAGAGAGCTATGGCGTTAAGAGCTTCGGAATAAGAAGAATATTTTTTGAATTTAGCATTACTTACACCTTTTGTTTGAAGCTCACATTCTCCCCAAGTGTTATAAACCCCGGGTTGTTTTCCAACCCAAACAACATAAAAGGACTTCATGATTTGTGTGTGAAGATAGAGTAAGAGGGAGTAACCCACATTTATATATAGAGAGGAGTATTTAATGTTAACTACTGATAAGGTTACCAATAATTTGTCTACTAGTGATAAAGTGCTTTTGGAAGGATGTGAAAATACTATCCATATAAATAATTCCAAAAAAAATTATAATTTTAAATCATTTATACATGTCATACCGAGTTCACGACAAATAAAGGTAAAACGATTTTCGGATAACGATTTTGTGATAATATCGGCTAATTGAAGATCCGTAGAAATAAATTCTATTCTAATGTCACCCTTTTGAACATGATCACGTAAAAAATGATGTCTAATTTCAATATGCTTTGTTCTAGAATGAAGAATTGGATTTTTTGTCAAACATATAGCACTTGTATTGTCACAAAAAATTGGAGTATTTTGAAAGAATATTTTAAAGTCTTCTAATTGTTGTTTCATATATAAAGTTTGAGCACAACTACTACCGGCGGTAATATATTCTGCCTCGGCCGTGGAAAGAGCAACTGAATTTTACTTTTTACTAAACCAAGAAACTAGTGAATGTGCTAGGAAGTGACATGTACCACTAGTGCTTTTTCTATCAACTTTACAACCCGCAAAATCCGCATCGGAATAACTTACGAGTTCAAACGATGTGCTTTTAGGATACCATAATCCTAAGTTTTTAGTACCATTTAAATATCTAAAGATGCGTTTTACGCCACACAAATGAGATTCCTTAGGATTGGCTTGAAAACGAGCACATAAACATACACTAAACATAATATCGGGTCTACTAGAAGTTAAATATAATAGACTACTAATCATGCCACGATATAAAGTAGTATTAACGGATTTTTCTTTTTCATCAATATCTAACTTTATAGACGTGCTCATAGGTGTACCAAGTGTTTTACCATTTTCTAAGCCATATTTTACTAAAAGATCTTTAATATATTTAGATTGATTGATAAAAACACCATTTTTAGTTTGCTTAATTTGTAATCCCAAAAAGAAATTTAACTCACCCATTATACTCATTTCAAATTCTTTTTGCATAAATTCTGAAAAATCTTTACATAAATTTTCATTTGTGGAACCAAATATAATATCATCAACATAAATTTGTACAAGAAGCATATCATTGTTAAGAATTTTTATAAATAGAGTAGAATCCATTTTTCCTCTCACAAAATTATTTTTAAGTAAAAATCCACTTAACCTATCATACCAAGCCCTAGGGGCCTGTTTTAATCCATATAAAGATTTATTTAGTTTATAAACATGATTTGGAAATATGTGATTTTCAAAAATGGGAGGTTGCTTAACATAAATATCTTCACTTATAAAACCATTTAAGAAAGCACTTTTGACATCCATTTGAAATAATTTGAAGTTTTTATAACATGCATAAGCTAATAACATACGAATGGCTTCTAATCTAGCTACAAGGGCATAAGTTTCATCGTAATCAATGCCTTCTTGTTGGTTAAAACCTTGTGCAACTAGTCTAGCTTTATTTCTTATAATCAATCCGCCGTCATCCTTTTTATTTCTAAAAACCCATTTAATTCCAATAATAGTTTTATCTATAGGTGTGGGAACAAGTGACCAAACATTATTACGTTCAAATTGTAACAATTCTTCTTGCATAGCTAACAACCAAAATTCATCTTTTTCGGCTTCATTAATATCTTTTGGTTCAATTTGTGACACAAAAGCTAAATTATTACATACATTCTTTAAGGAGGATCTATTAAGAATACCACTTGAAGGTTCTCCTAATATGTTTTCAAAAGGATGATTATTAACCAATTTTCAACTTTTAGGTAAACTAGAGTCATTATCATTTTTATCTTTATTTGGAGTCTTTTCAACATTAATGGAATTATCAATACTAGAAGTAAAGATTTCATTTAATTTTACTTCATTAATAGATTTATTTATATCTAAAACCTCATCATCTTTGTTGTTTTTGGCAAAAGAATTAGATTCATCAAAAGATACATGTATTGATTCTTGAACAACTAAAGTTCTTTTATTAAAAACTCTATATGCTTTACTATGAAGTGCATACCCAAGAAAAATACCTTCATCTGATTTTGCATCAAATTTACCCAAATTATCTTTATCATTTAAAATAAAACATTTACTTCCGAAAACCTTGAAATAACTAACATTTGGTCTTTTATTTTTCAGAATTTTATAAGGAGTTTTATCTAAACCTTTTCTAATAATAGTTCTATTTATTACATAACAAGATGTATTAGAAGCTTCCGCCCAAAAATATTTAGGTAAATTATGTTCATTTAACTTAGTTCTAGTCATTTCTTGTAAAGATCTATTCTTCCTTTCTACTACACCATTTTGTTGAGGTGTCCTAGGTGAAGAAAAATTATGTTCAAAACCATTTTCATCACAAAATAATTCAATATCTTTGTTATCAAATTCTCTTCCTCTATCACTTCTTATAAAGAAAATATTGCAACCTTTTTCATTTTGAATTTTTCTACAAAATTTAGCAAAAATAGAGTGTGTATCATTTTTATGAGTAAGAAATGAAACCCATGTAAATCGAGAATAATCATCAACAATAACAGAGCATAATATTTTTCACCTAAACTAGCTACTTTGTTAGGTCTGAATAAGTCTAAGTGTAATAATTCTAAAGGCCTATTAGTTGATATATCTCTTTTCTTTTTAAAGGAAGTTTTGGTTTGCTTTCCAAATTGACATGCATTACACATTTTATCTTTAATAAACTTAATTTTGGGCAGCCCTCTAACTAATTCATTTTTGGACAAAATATTAAGTTGTTCCATGTTGGAATGACCTAACCTTCTATGCCATAACCAACAAGTATCATTTAGGATAGCTAAACACTTAACATTTTATTGTTGGAAATTATCAAAATTAAGAGTATAAACATTTTCATGTCTAGAAGCAACAAATAGAACATTATTGTCTTTAACATTTTTTATTAGACAATAATCTTCTTTAAATGTAACATCATAACCTTTATCTCACAATTGGCTAATACTAATTAAATTATGCTTAAGACCATCAACTAAAAGAATATTTTCAATGCAAGGGGAAAGATCCTTACCAATTTTACCTATGACGATGATTTTACCTTTGGAGTTGTCTCTGAATGTCACTAGTCCTCCATCTTTGGCAATCAAGCTAGAAAACTTTCTTTTGTCACCCGTCATGTGTCTTGAACACCCGCTGTCTAAGAACCACTTTGATTTGTTCGAACCAACTCTTAAACAAACCTACAATGGACATTTAAATAACTTTTCTTTTGGTACCCAAAAAGTGTTGGATCCATAGGGGTTAGCAAAAATAGGAGTCTCTTTAGGAATCCATCCCACTTTAGTAGAAAATCTATATTTGCAAAAATCTGAAAAATGGGTATGTCTTCCACAATATGTACATAAAGAGTTTCCAATGTTTTTAGAATAATTTTCAAAGCTTTTCTCATTTTTATTTGCATTATAACCAATTCCAGCCTTATCATACATCCACCTTTGGTTTTCAAGTAGCAAATTTAAATTTTTCTTTCCACTTACAAACATTTCAACACACCAAGTTAGATCCTTAAGTTTAAGTTTCAATTTTTCATTTTCAGAAAAATGACTTGATGATTCTTTAATTCTTAGTTTTTCTATTTCAGATTTTATAGACTTATTTTCAGATTTCATTACTTCTATATTTTCAAGGAGAGAATCATTTTTATGTGATAAAGAAGAATGTATTTTTTTAAGACTAATATATTTAGTTTTAAGTTCATCAAAATTGTAATAAAGTTCATCAAAAGAATTTTGAAGTTCATCATGATCATTTGAAGTTTCATATTCACTATCTGAATTAAAATTAGAAGATACCTCATTATCATTTGCCATAAGGCAAAGATTTGCAATTTCTTCATCACTTGAATCTTCATCATTACTACTTTCATCAGAATCACTCCAAGTAGTAGCTTTCATGGCCTTTTTGTATTTTTCATTTCTCTTCTCTTTTCTATCATTCTTCCCTTCTTTGGCTTTGGGACAGTTAGGTCTGATATGGCCTAACTCTTTGCAGTTATAACATCTTGGCTCAAACTTGGAGGATGACTTTCCTTCATGTGCCTTATTTGAAAAGAATTTGTTAAATTTTCCAGAATGTCCCTTCTTTTTGGCAAGAAATTTTTTGAATTTTCTGGTGAGAAGTGCTATATCACCATCTTCATCATCATCAGCTTCCTCACTTTCTTCTTCTTCCTCAATGGATTTGAAGGCAATAGTTTTGCTTGCCTTGGGCTTCTCATCTTTAGCAAGTTCTTTGAGTTCCATTTCATGAGTAATTAAGGAGCCCAACAAATCATCAAGAGAAATAGGTCTTTCTCGTATAGCTTCTTTGATTGCTAGCTTCTTTGTCATATAGGCAGAAGGTAGTGACCTGAGAATCTTACTCACTAATTCAGAGTCAGTATAGGTTTTACCAAGAGATTTCAATCCATTTATAATATTTGAAAATCTAGTAATCATATCAGAGATAGTTTCACCTGTTTTCATTTTAAAAAGCTCATAGTTATGAACAAGCATGCTTATTTTATCCTCTTTCACTTGACTAGTTCCTTCATAAGTAATTTCTAATCTATCCTAGATTTCTTTTTCACTTTCACAACAACATATTCTGTTATATTCATTAACATCAAGAGCACAATGTAAAATATTCATTGCTTTAGCATTAACTTGAATTTTCTGAATATTAACACCATTCCACTCATTTTCATCTTTGAGAACATTTTCATTATTAACAACTTTCATGGGGATATTTGGACCATTTATAATAACTCTCCAAACAACATAATCATTTGATTGAACAAAAATTTTCATTCTATTTTTCCAATAGCGATAATTGTTTCCTGAAAATAAAGGAGGTCTATTTATTGATTGACCCTTACCAAGAGATGAAACACTAAAGTTTGCCATTAATCGTAATCTCTAAAGATGTTTAAAACAAAAATAATAAATTAGAGTGTGGCTCTGATACCAATTGTTGCCCAGATATTAACTCAATAGGGGGGTGAATTGAGTTTAGCAAACTTTTTATGACTTTAATTACTAATTAAATAAATATTTATCTTTTAAAGAACTTAAATCTAAAAATCAGATTAATAACACAAATAAAATTGTGAAGTTCACAATTTAATTTATTCAAGATAAATCACAGATTTAAAGACTCACTAAATAAATTGTCAAGTTTAACTTATAATATAATTTTATATTCTGAACTTTAATCAGAAATGATTATCACAATAGTGTTAAATAAGTACAACAAATTAATTATACAAGTATTATTTCAAGCTTATGAGAACCTAATCAAATTTATAAATAATTTTCGTAAATAATAAAAACTAATATTATGAGATTAATTAATTATTACGAAAATTAATATTTAAGTTTATGTCAGATTTTCAGATTTGAATAACTTCTAAATATAAATAAAATAAATTAAAATTAATCAATCACAAGCATATAAATAATTTAAATACAGAAAATAAATGACACCGTATTTTTAACGTGGTTCGGCCAAAAACTCGGCCTACGTCCACGCACCTAGAGCTGTGTCCGTCTCCTTGCGCTTCACTAATTCTGATCCACTTTTACGATAGGATCAAACCACCACTTTACAACTGAGCAGCAAACCGTCTACAGGTACAACTTCAGAAGCTAAAAGCCAGATCTTCAAAAATTAAATTTGGAGTTTAAGTACAACGGTTCAGAGGTTGAATCTCTTTAAAATGCAAATGTAAATCTGAGATTCTTCTTCAAATTTGAGTAGACTTCACAGTGATTCCAATTTCTAGTCTCAAGTCTTCACTAGAAATCTTGTAGCTGAATAATGACTTTTGCGCTTTTGAATTTCTTCAACAGATAGCTGAATAATGAAAGTAAAAATCATATTGCTCTCTATTTTTAGACTTTATTTTTGTTTGTTCAGTTCAAGCTACTTTCTTCTTGCATCTGACGGCCAATATATTCTAAAAGAAATCGACGTTGGATATTTTGAAAGATGGAAACCCTTGATCAACTTGAGAGCTTCATTAAATGTGAACTGAAACATGGAGACCATATTTTTCTTCTTTGATATCTATCAAAATAATAAATGGTAGACTGATGGAGAGAGAACGTTAGAGATAAGTGAGAAAAAAATTCGTATGGAGTGTGTTAGAAGAGGGATACGTAATAAAAGAACTCATCTCTATTCAAAACGTCACCAGTCAGTCAGAGATAGAGAAAAAAAATTGTCCAGGAGACACTATTCGACAAATATAAATAGTTAGTAAACAATACAAATATCTGATGCATAATTTATTAAAAGCACTGTGCGTGGTAAGTGATTATATAAACAACTTATTTAAATTTATATGCTCATTACAAATATAGAATGCTTTCGGCAAATATAATACACGAAAGTGAACGATAGTGACAAATCGTATAGACTGGAAGTCATCTAACAATTAGTAAAGGTCGAAACTTTAAACCACCAGGCCAAGCTATCATAACAAATAGCTGATATAGGTCTACTCAGTTGCAGGGTCCAAAGACAGGAGTGTACGGATGGAAATGACCGTAGCAGGAAACACACCATATACAACTCTGAATGACGGTTGCGCATGGAAAAGTTATACTGATATTGGAAGTAATATCAAAAAGAAATTTTGATAGATAAGTCCGTATACATGAGATTATATGCTAGAAAGTGGTGTATCTTAAATGAAGAAGATTTGAAGTGCAATATCTTGCAATAATATAATCGGCACAGTCCTATTCATAGAAGTTTATACAAGAACTGTAAAAAGCCGAAACCTTATAACCAGTAAACACGGGTCCTATATGGCCACATCTTAAGCCAACAAGTACAAATGGTTTCTTGAGATATGAATGAATTAAATGGTGTGGGACCAAGATGGATATCAAATCTATAAAAAAAATATTGTCCATGTACCACCAATTTCTATAAACAGAATAGATCCAAGAGAGTTAAAAAAAAAAGCTGGATGAACAATATCTCTTAAGAGAGTAAAGCAAATAATAAATCTTGTCTCATGTTATTTTCGAGACAAAGTCTGCCGAAGCAGTTGGCACGCAGCACAATAAAGAGACAAGGAAATTGAGTCCCAAGAAATGAAAATTACAACGAAGTGTGCTAAGAGGTTTTCCCAACTATTGATGGATCAGTACACGGATGAGACAAGACAAGGGGGTGTAAGCATTAAAAGTGGATAACTTTTATCATGAAAGGAAATAACCCATTTGGGTCTCTTAAAAAAAAGCAGGCGTGAATTGTAAGGCATGAATTGTATTCAATAGCCAAAAGTAACTAATTTATAAATATACCATATAAAGAAAGAGATGATTAGTACATGTGGGGTTATTATGAAAAGAACGTATAAAAAATATTTCGTATAATAGAATTAACAACTTCAAAAATACAAATAAATTATAAACAAATATAGATAAAACGTAAGATATAATTAAATATAGTATATAGAAGAAAATATTCAGACAAAAATGAGTAATGTATAAATAAAATAATAGCAACAGTGTTTACCAAAATGACATCTCCAACTGTTAAAGTAGGTGGAACAAACAATCCATATCTTCTCAAGATTTTACACAATTTTATCATTGTACTATGTGTCAATCAAGACTTATGCCATTTCATGAGTTCCAAGAGAAGGTTCAAAAGCTATGTTGGTTTGGAGTAGATAGGAATAAAGAAATAATAGTAATAGTGTTCATGAAAGCAAGTAGCAAGTACGATGTAGGACGTTATACCAAAAATGTATATATAAACATAGTTTTACCAAATAGTATCGACTTAAAAAATATTGATACATAATTAGTAAAAAAAAATGAAATGAATTAATATACTTAATAATTGTATTAACTGTTATATAAGTATATATATATATATATAATTGTACAAAAAAATAATAAAAATATTTTTGGAATCATCAAAATCAATCTATTAGTTAAACTAAAATGAACATTAAATATAATTAAACTAATTTGAAATTAATTCAAGGGTTAATTACATTTTCATTTAACAGTAAATATATTTTTAAAAGTGTTGTAAATATATATTTTTCTTGTAGTGCCACATAAAAACAGTGGTATGTAGTAGTGGCTATATGTAATAAACAAATATTATTGTTGATAATACTATAACACGACACTTAGCTCATAATTCAAGATATTTTCATTTTATTTCCCTCGAGTAAATCCATTCCAACACATGTACACACACTTCAAAAGACAAAACAATATCAAAACAAGGCCAAAATCTTAATTCTATTATATTAATTATTGTTCCGAAGTTGTAGACATGCCCATTTGTTATCCATAAATAGGGAAAGATAATTGTTTAGTTAATTTGAGAATCTAAGTCAACACGATTATGAGCCAAATTTTAAGGAAGCTTAATCCACTATAAATGGTAAATATAAGAATTTTAACCCCAAAATACCATCAATTTCTTATATGCATCAAAGTTATAGCTTTATTGAATCGAATAATATTTCATAATTTTTATTTAAGGTTAGCTCTGTAATATTAGCTTTAAAACCTAACTCATTGTTAATAATCATAATAGACCCTAACATATATAGTGAGTAAATCCCCAAATTAGGTAGTAAAATATACTTTCCCCATATTAAACCATATCACAACTAATATCATTACCACATTTTGCATATTAGGTACCTGACTATTATTTATGTCATTACAATCACCCCACCACCCTAAATATGAATATATGTAAATAGTAGTTTTTGTAGCTAATATTTTTTTTTGTTATGGAACACTTTTTTAAATTGAAATTAACTATCTATATATCTTGCTCCCTAAAATTTGAATCCAAACACTTACTATTTAAGGAATGAAATACAATGATGTGACTTATAAAAAAAATTATGCTTGAAAAAATTGAACAACCAGTAATATTCTATATCTAAAAAATTATGATTCTTTATAATAAAAACATGGCAGATGATATATAACAATGTTGATTTATATTTAGTACTCAGATATCACAATCTAAAGATCATATGAAAAAGCTACATTCAATATCAATATCATTATCATTATTCTAAATAAAACCCAAGCATTGGGTAAACAGGTCACTCTCAATACAATATAACTTCTTTCGCAATCAATATCATTATTCTAAATAAAACAGAAACATTGGGTAAACATGTGATGCGATTTGAATGGGAAAAAAAATACCTGATGCGATTTCTTGTAGCTGATCCAAGTAAGACACCTGATGCGATTTCTACAAATCCCAAAAAAACATGTTGATCCAAGTAAGACGCTTGATGTGATTTCTACAAATCCCAAAAAAAAAAACTTAATCTAGGTAAACAGGTGATGCGATTGTGAATGAAAAAAACTACTTGATGCTATTTGTTGTAGCTAATCCAAGTAAGACACCCCATTTCTACAAATCCAAAAACAAACGTTGGAGTTGATGTGATTTTCTTGGAGCATAGATTTCTACACCTGAGAGTGGTCAGATTTCTACAAATCTAAGAGCAACTGCAACGAAGATGGAGAGAGAAATCGGCGGGTTCAGATATGGAAAACGGGATTGCCGTGATAATCGAGTGGGATTGGAATTGTGGGGGGAGTGGGGGAGTCGTGCCAAATGGGCGGGAAATTAGATTTAGCTCAAACCATTGTATAATGGTTTAATTAAAAGGGTAATTAGATCACTCATAGATAAAATGTTGTATAATGATTAAACTAAAAATTTATTTAGGTCACTTAATTAAAAAAATGATGTAAAATCAAATAGGTATAATAATACAACTATTGACTTGTGAGTGATGTAAGTTATTTTTTAAAAGAGTCTTAAATTAGCATTGTTCTTATAGTGTATGTCTTCTTTATGCAGCATCAACTCCATTTAATTCACATCTTAGAACACACTTAATTTAGAAAATGGAACCAAAGGTTGCATATCATGCGACTCTTTCTGCCAATAGAAAATAGTAGGTCAAAGCCAATAAGAGGCCTGCTGAAGCTGCTACAATTGTCCCCGATCCCAAGAGGACCAAGACTGCACCTGAGCCAAATAAGACTAACAAGGAACCGGTCATTATCACGAAAGTCGGTCGCTACTTTTAATGAAGGAGGTTATATTGAAAGTGTTTATGATTGAGGTGTCCAAGGATCCTCTTCATATCAAAAATACCAAAATTTCCCTTCACTTATGAGGACTTAAGATAGGATAAGAAGTCCATCTGGGGCCACTCTTCAATTGATCACCTAGGATACTCAGGGTACAATCCAGGTTACAGGTACCTTATTTCTATGAAAATCTCCCTTGTGGTGTTATTGTCAGTATAAAACCATGCAGGTAACAATCTATCTTTTTTGTTCCCATTCTTCGCTTGTAACATACACTTATCCCTTTGTAACAAATTATGCTCTCAACCATTATTCAAAAGAGGGCCCTTCTCTTGTAGGATCATGTGCATACATTTGAGATTAAGAAGAAGATGAAATCTGAGATTAAGGATTAGGTGGTTGACTTGAAGTGAAACAAAAGTAGCCCTCGGCCGAGGAAATATTGAAGAAGGTTGAGGACAAGATGAAAGAGCCTGAGGACTGTGAGATGGAGCTGACGACCAAAAGGGATGATGATGTTTTCATCATCTAAAGCCTAAAGGGATACTTAACCAAAAGTTGTGAAGTTTTTACGGCTGATTACAAGGCCTTCCAAGAATGCACTCTAGAGAAAATGGGGTACTTCGCTGATGGGTATGTCAAACTCAAGAAAAGGGTGGTAAAGCTTTATCCTAACATTTCTGAGGTCGTTGGGACCTGGGAAAGCTATGATGAAGAAGCCATGACCTTTGCCTAAACCGAGGAGATGGACGTTAATCCCCCAACCCAAGAGACTAACATTGCTCAACCGAATATCATTTTGCACATTGAGGTAACTGATCAAGCAACTGGCCAGGCTTTCACTATTCCTCCCGACTACTCTATCACTACACCAAAAACATGGATATGGCATCATTTAAATCCGTGTCAAACCCAATCAGGCACGATTTAAAATCGTGCCAGAATCAAGGATGCCTGATTTTCTGACACGGTGTGCCAGATTGTCCAATCTGGTACGCTTTTAAACCGTGGTAGATATTAAATTTGATACACTTTTGGCAACGATTTAAAAACGTGCCAAAATTTATTTTTCTAGCACACTTTTAGCACAGTTATAAAGCATGCCAGATTATTTTATACGGTTTTGAACCGTGCCAAAATTTTCAATTAATAAAAAAATTATTAATTGAAAATAAGTCAGAAAAACCGGCAAATTCCAAATCTGGTAGGAAAAATATTTATTATTTGCAAAACAAAATCAGGAAAATTCACAAATTGCGAATCTCGCACGTTTTTTATAAAGTAATGTACATACAAACTTCAAAATATTTTAAGTCTTAATAGTTCACAGGCCAAAAAAACTGGGTGGAGTTTCCTCTAAAAGCTGCTAATATAAAGCTCGCACGACCACAAAATATAACAATAAAATTACAAAACTCGTACGGCCATAAAAGTTAACAATAAAACTACAAAAGCCAGCACGGCCATAACACATAAAAAATATAATCTTGAATATTGATGACATTAAATAAATAATCCACTTGTTGTAAACCATTGACTTCTTCCTGTGCTCCACGTGGATAAAAGCTAACGATAAAATGTTATCTTACAAAATAATAGGATACAAAAAAATATGATATTAGTAACCAAGTAATTTTTAAAAAAATCGTATTCAAACTGAAAATTTTCGTATACGAGTTACAATTATTATTATATTCGCAAATCAAAAGTCTCGTGACTACGTGGTCAGTTTATACGAGTTACATTAGTCTCATGCGAGGTGTTCGTGCCTCTTACGGGGACATTTAAGGGCTGGTTTGAGTTCTCACCCTTTAACGACATATTTTTAAGCCTAATTTAGATATTTTCAAATTATCGTTAGATTCTCAAATCGGGAGGTCCGTGACTATGCGGTCAGTTCCTACCAGTTATATTAGTCATGTGCGAGGTGTTCATGTCTCTTAAGGGGCCATTTGGGGAATGGTTTGGATTTTCACCCTTTAACGGCTTGTTTTCACCCTTTAAATTATCGTCATATTCTCAAACCGAGATACCTGTGACTATGCAGTTCATTCTTACGAGTTACATGGTCCCGAGCGAGGTGTTAGTGCCTCTTACGGAATATTTTGAGGGTTGGCTTACATTTTCACCCTCTAACGACATATTTTTAAGCCTAATCTAGATATTTTTAAATTATCGTCATATTCTCAAATCGGGAGACCCGTGATTATGCGATCAATTCCTACAAGTTACATTGGTCTCGTGCGAGGTGTTCATGCCTCTTACGATCTGTTTGGGGACTGGTTTGGGTTTTCATCCTTTAATAGCTTGTTTTTAAGCCTAATTTAGATATTTCAAATTATTGTCATATTCTCAAATCGAAAGTCCCGTGATTACTCGGTCAATTCCTACAAGTTACATTGGTTCAGTGCGAGGTGTCCATGCCTCTTACGGGGCCATTTGGGGGTTGGTTTGAGTTATCATCCCTAAACGCCTTATTTTTAAGCCTAATCTAGATATTTTCAAAGATATATGAAGTGAAATAAGAAAACATATATCATACAACTCCAAATTTTGTCAATAACGAAACCGAGATATTTTGTTCCCTACAAATGAAAAGATTTACATAACAATTGATTTTAAGCATGAATAAAAGGGAATAAAACGAATTATTGGAACCTAGTTATTTATTAGTGAAAACTGAAGCTGATAGTTCAACCATGTTCGAAATCAGATTGGATCGAACCATCCTATTTAGCCTTGAAAATAAAATCGAACAAAAACGTGAACATATCCTAAACAATAACAGATCTAAGAGATAATAAAAAGGAAAATGATATGAGACTGACCAAGATTGGATCGAAAAAGAAGTTGAAATAAAGGATTAGACATGCTTTGGCACATCAAAGGGTTCAGGGAGAAGAGAGAGAGTGTTGATGAAGCATTGGGATTTGGGGACAAAAATTGTATGGTTTATATAAAGCGAATGGTTTCGCAGAAGTGAGAGGATAAGTGAGCGAGGATGAAGTTATGATGGCTCCAAATAAAACTCAATTTATTTTTTAGTATCTTTTTATAAACTTTTATTATTTTGGCACAATTTAAATCAGTGTTTGATTTTGGCATGGTTTAAAATCGTTCCAAATTATATCAAAACCATGCTAGATTCTGGCACGGTTTAGAATCGTACGAGATTCTCCTCGTATAAGCATGCCGAACTGGTGTTTTTGGTGTACTGTATCATTCCTCCTTCAACGTTATGAAGTTTCTTCTTGCTGTGAAAACTAGACATTTTTATAGCCTTTTCCCTTTGAAGGAAGCTTTGTAATGATTTGAAATTATTATCAAGGCATTTCCCCCATTGTAATGAATTTTGTTATTTTTTTAGTGAACAAGTTCGTATTTTCCTTTCAGTGTTTGCATTTAATTCTCTTGAGTGAATGTTTCACTTCTTCTTTTGTGTGCTTGTCCACCAATTAGTTGTAACTTTCTACATAATTACGTGTTATGTTTGAATTAGCCTATCATTATTTTAGAAAAATAATTCATATGTTTCTCTAAGGATTTTTAATGCTTCAGACAATGTTTATTTAAAACGTGATTTTTGGTTTGGCTCAATGCCTTAGCCATTTATTGATCCTTAGGTTTGCTCGTGGCGGACCTGACCCAATAGTTTCATTGGCTACCAGTGGAATAGCCTCCTTCATATCTAGATCTTTCGTAACGATGAGATAACTCATGGACGGTTGTCCTGGTAAATTTTTCTAAGTGAGAAGTATTAACTTTTAAAACCTTTCTCACTTATCCTTCCCTAATCAGTCCGTTTATGTAATATCCTAGTTCCCCTTAAGCTAGTGTTGGCCCATGTAGTTGGCCACCAGTTCGTAGGAACACAATTAATCCTTTGGTCATGCTTTCCACTTGAGGTGCAATGACTTGAGTCTTGTGATTCTTTGTCCAACCTTTTTGTAATGCCTTTAACTAAATCCTTTTTCCCATCTCGCGAAGCTAGAATTTTAATAGATTAAATAATCTAAGAGATCTGAATAATAACAATTATTGAGGAGAACAAAATTTTCATTGGTGATCAGATTTGTCCATTACATATTTAGATTCAACTGCATCAAACAGACTAATTAATGGTAGTACTTCTTTAAATGATCCACATTCCAGGGGGTTTTCAAGGGTTCTCCTTCTAGTATTTCAATTCTGTAAGTTTTTGGATAAACTGCAAAGCTAACTTTATATGGTCCATGCCAATAAGCTTCTAACTTATTTCTAATCTAGATAACCTTCTTCAACATGAGATCCCATTCTTTTAACGTTCTCGACCTAACCCTTTTTTTGTATTATTGGGTTATTCTCTGCTGGCAGGCCGCCACCTTAAGTACAAACTACTCCCTTACTTCCTCAGATAAATCTAAATCCATCTGCACCTATAACTAGAGAATTAAAATTAAATACTCGATGGTTGGGCAAGCTGACCTTTGTTAGAACTACAGCCTCAAACCCGAACACTGGCATGAAGGGAGTCTCTCTTGTCGGGGTTCTAAGGGTTTTTCTGCATGCCCATAGGACGCGATGAAGTTAGTTGATATAGTCATCTTTTGCATGCTTAAGGAATTTCTTGATTCCATCCAGAATGGTTTTGTTGGTGACCACATGTTGATCGTTGCACCGAGAATATCATAGGATGGAGTGTAGGCACTTGATATAAGATTTGACATAGTAACCATCAAACTAGTTGTTATCAAATTATGCATTATGATCTGTAATAAAAATCATTTAAATGTCATTTCTATAAATAATTTTTTATTAAATGAATTATAACATCTTCAGTTGGCTTATTTCGATCGTCAGCTCGGCCTCCACCCATTAGTGAAGTAATCGACTGCCACAACCAGATACATGAACCTTCTTTTTCTTTTAAGCAGAGGTTTGACCAGATAGATCATACACTAGGTAAAAGGCCAAGGAACACTATCGGGGTTAAGGACGTCATGAGTCATCGACCTATCACCGCATGTTTTTGGCACATATCACACTTCTTTGCATACTCAGAACCATCCTCATTCATTGTAGGCCATAATATCCCTATGTCGATTTTCATCAGTGATATTTCATCCCCGTGTGCCCATAGGATCCCTCGTGAACCTCTTTGATTAGATCCTACACTTCACTAGGGTGAATAAATCAAAAAAATGGAAACATAAAACCTCGCTTGAACATCACACCATCATCAGCCACATATCTCGTCGCTTTATAGCATAATCTTTTGGCTTCTTTAGGTTTAGTTAGGACTTCACCAAGCTCTGATTAGGCCCATCTAGGATGGCCCCAACTCTAAACCCATAGTCTTTGCTTCTTCCTCGTCGATGCTTTGGTCCAATACAATTTCTACTGGCACTATCCTTCTCAGTTGGGCTTAGGTAGTCAACGCCAAGCGAGCTAGTGCATCCGCCCTTGATTTTTTTTCTTCGGTATTCTCACCATTTCCACCATAAATGTTTTTGTCAACATATTCCTTACTTTGTCCAAATATTTCGTCATCTTTTTGTCTCTTGCCTTATACAAACGCAGCACATGGTTCATTATCATCTATGAATCGTTATGGGCTGACAACTACTGATACCCCAAGGATGTGAGTAGGCCCAAACCTACAATTAAGGCCTTGTACTAAGATTTATTTTTGGATTCTTCAAAATTAAACCTTATTACATATTCAACATTTTCTCCTTCTAAAGTGAAGATAGTGAAACCAGTTCCACTACCATTTGCACATGATGAACCGTCAATAAAAAAATTCCAAATAAGAATGGTGTTTTCAAAACACCATCAACTAATGAGCCTTCTTTGATTACTTTCTTCATTTGCTCTAGTTCTTGAATTCGTTTGGCTTCTCTTGTGGAAAATTTTGCATTGGTTGTGTTTACACCTGGTACCACCTTAAATTATATCTCCTTTTTTATCATATCCTCTACATATGTTTATTCTGCTACGAAATATGCTAATGATTGGCCCTATATCTCCATCCTTGGTTCATAGATAATGTCAAATTCTCCTATCCTAACGTCCCATGACATGAGCTAACCAGACTTCTCGGGCTTATGAATGGCCTGTCTCAGGGGATGATCAACATACAACACAATTGTGTGAGCCTAAAATTTGGTTTTCGTCCCCCTTGATTATTCAATTAGGGCCAAAGTTAGGTTCTCTATCTTTAGATACCTAATCTCCTCACCTTTATACACTTTGTTAATGTATTACAATGGATTTTAAACTATGTATTCATTCCTCACAAGCGCTGAATTAACAATCGACATAGATATGGTTAGGTACATGTACAAATTATCCCCCAAGATCGACTTGGATAGTAGAGGCAGGGATCCTAAGTATCGTTTTAGAAATAGAAATGTCACTTCACACTCTGCATTCCATTCAAAGATTTTTCTCAATACTTTGGAGAATGGGAGGCATCGATTCATGGCTCTTGACACAAACCAGTTTAAGGGTGCTACTCGACCTACGAGCCTATGAATTTAGTTCTTATTCTTTAGAGACTGTATGTTTTTTAATGATTTAATTTTATCCGGGTTAGCCTCAATCCCCGTTGGTTGACAGTGAAGCCTAGAAAATTTCTAGCTCTAATTCTGAACACACGTTTGGCGCGATTTAACTTCATTTTATACGTTTCCATAACATTAAAAGAATGGTCGAGGTCCTTTGGATTTAACTTCATTTTATACGTTTCCATAACATTAAAAGAATATTTGAGGTCCCTTCTATGGTAGTTAACGTTTTTGCTCTTCGTGAGCATATCCTCAATATACAGTTCCATATTTCTGTCAATTTATTTTGTGAAAATTTGATTCACCAACCTTTTATACATTGCCCAACATTTTTGTTCGAAGGTCATAACGTTGTAGTAATAAGTTCCTTTTATGGTTATGAATGAAGTCTTCTATCTATCTCCCGTCTCCATCAGGATATAGTTTTAACCCGAGTAGGCATTCATGAAATTGGGAAGTTCATGCCCAACTGTAGCATCCACAAACTGGTCAATTCTAGGTAAGGGGGAATGATTTTCATAACAAGACTTATTTATGTACGTAAAGTCCACACACATTCTCTACTTACCATTAGATTTCTTCACCATCATATTGATGGAAAGCCAGCTGAGATACTTGATGTCTTCGATAAACTTTACTTTTCAAGGCTTGTCTACCTCCACTTCTATGGACATATTTCTTTTTTTGATAAAACCCTTTCTCATTTTCTTTGCATTTTTCTTCCTTCAACACACTAATCTCATGTAAAAGTACCTTCGATTCCATATCCTCGTGGCTCCACACAAATACATCGTGTCTCTACCTGAGGAATTCCGTCAGTTCCTTTTTAATCTTCGAATTGAGAAATGATTCGATCTGAATGGTACTCTTTATATGTTCATCACATAGGATCATGGGTTTGATCTCTTCAATAGTCTCCCCGCTCATTATCTTATCTTGATCCTGTGGGTCCAAAGTTTCAATCTAGTAAGTATTTATCAGCTATCTCATTGCTCAGCCAAAGTAAAGTAGCACTTCCAATCCACTACCTGACTTCCATTGACTTAACCAACACCAAACTTTATTGAAAACTTCATCACTTGATAGATAGTGGAATAATGGCCTTAAACTACTTCAGCCTCACACGATTGAAATGATGTTATAGGTCAAGGTTGCATTTCGATCCATGATAAAGAACTTCACCATCTGCCTATTACAAGTCAGTACATTTTAGTTCAATTGATACCAAGGAGAATAACTTCTTTCGTGAAAAACGGATAAGACAGTGATGATATTGTTGCAAACTTACTTTTTTTATAGTCTCAAACTTTTGATAGAGTCATAGAATAATACATCCGCTGAGCTTCTAATATTATCAAAAATCCTTTCCACTGTACACTCGTGCACCATCAAAATCACCACCAGTAGATCATCATATGGATATAGGAGGCCATTCAAGTTAGCCTTTGAAAAAACCAATGTCAAATGATCCTGATTTACTTTGCAAGGTCATTTATCAACTGAATTAGCCAAGTTTACTTCATTTTGGCCACTTCCTACACAATATTTTGCCTCATTCATGTCCGTTTTTCTCTTTACTTGGGCATATCCCCCCTTCTCTTTTGACGGTGAAATTTATCCCGAAGGATATCATATTAATCATTTATTTTTTCGATTGGGATTTTTAGGTAAATCGTTTATGATGCCTTCATCAGAATCATCATCATATCGCTTATTCTTTCTATATGTTTCACTCACAGGTGACTTTGATCTTAGCCCTTACTTCGAGCCATCTCTAGGCTCAGCACCTCAGCCAGACCGATTTACATGCTTATTCAACTTACCCTTTCACATCAGAGCTTCAATTTCATCCTTCAATGTCATACATTTGTCTATCGTATGATCATGATCGTTATGAAACTCGCACCATTTCTTCTTATTTCTTCATCTAGTAGGACCTTAAGCTTCTTTTGCTATCTCAACTTCTCAGTATCTCTAATTTCTTCTAAGATATGATGAACGAATATAGTGACTGCATTATATTCGTTGAATTTTTATCGTACTTTTCTTGAGAATACCTTTTGTGTTTGTCTTTCTTATCAAAGCTTGTTTTAACTTTGACCTTGATCTGACCCGAATGTTTGGCCTCTATGACCTCCTCCACATTCAGAATCTTCCCAACCTTGTCTAGGATTACAGATATCATGGTTGGAGGTTCTTTTTCTATAGCCAAGTACAATTTTCATGGATTTAGTCCACGCATAACACTTGTAATGGTAATCTTTTTGTCCTAGTTGACGATCTCTAATATCTCAGTGTTGAATTAGGTGATGTACTCCCTAGTGATCTCATTAACACTTAAGAGATGATCCACTATCTTCCCTAGCTTTGTGCTGAAAAAGAAGTTACTTATAAACTGGTCCGCCAACTGTCAGAATGTGATAATTTTCCCCTTAAGATCCCCATGTACGAGAATGCTTTACACCGCATTTTGTGAGGAATAGAATAAATATCACAAGCTTCTTGATATTTTTTTAATATGGTGCATGGGGTCTGTCTTTCGATTATATATGGGTATAATAACTAGTGTCTTAAACTTGGTGGGGTGGGATACCTTAATATGTAAGAAGCAAAAGGTGACCCATTAACGTAGCCCAGATGTAAAGTGTTTTTATTTTTATTGAGATCCCACAACCTATATTCAATACATTGGATGGAACCTTTCTAGGGTTGGTACTTTTCAGACTTCGTTATCTGATCATCTTATCTTTGATTTTTGTCAAGCTCTCTTCTTGTCTATTATGTGTTCGGCCCTGGTCGATTCCCTTACGTTATGCCTCGACCTGGATAAGAAGGATCCTTCCTTTGTCACTAACCATAAGGAATCTTATTGATGCTTCATCCCCGACTGGACTTTAGAAACATGAAGAGAGGTTGTGGGAAAAACAAACATAGCTATGTCATTACTAAAAATGGCATCAAACTGCTATTACTAGAAATTGGTATTAAGTAAATATTAGTTAAATGATATCAATAAACTAGCTATCTAACCAGTTAAGAGGTAAACTATTGAATGAATAACACGAAAATGAAGTAAATAGTAAAGAGGGAAAAAAAAAGACCCACATTCACATAGTTCGGTCCAATTAAGTACCTATGTCCATATGTTCAGTGATCTTTATTTCATTAATGGACAATCGTCGTGGAAATACAGTTAAATATAAGCTCTCACTCTCTCTTTACAATTTGGCAGTATAATAGTATAATAATATCTCATACCTCACATGAGGCTAATGGGTTTCTATTTATTGGCTATTGGAAATGAGAAAAGAGGGATACACGTGTCTCATCTTTATAAGTCAGGTGAGGTCACGTTTTACAAATTGTATGAGGGAATAATCACAAATTAGTTATGGCACATGGGGGATAATATCTTCATATCTTCTTTTATTGCTCATGTAGCTAGTTACTAATGTCATCCAATCACATGGTACATGCGCTCTGAGATGGCGTTAACTAGCGGAGTTATCCTTAACTTTGAATCTAAAACAAGGCTGACTTAGTGATGAGCCGGCCTCATGTATAGTCTTCATATTCTCATATATATAAGGTTACCTAACTTGGTTAGTCTTTGTAAAAGATGTCTCCGCTTGATAGGTCCATGTATTACACTATATTTAGTGTACAAAATCGTATATAATCAAGATAAAATGGTAATAATGACAAGTACAATAAAGATGTAATATTATAAAGATAATAATAAGCATCAACGAGATATTCATGGTTCACCAACTTAGTTATAGTCATAGAAGGGCCCGATTCCACTATATTTGAATAAATTACGAGTACAATACTCTATATACAAGAATAAATCACATACTCTTTGCTCCCTAACCCAAATCCTAGATAGCCATTGTACACCAACTATTCACCCAAGTGAATCCAAGTTCTAAGCTAAGAACCCTCTTAATATCATACCCTTAATTGTTTCCTATGTACCTAATCCAAAATATCCCATTTCCATGTAACCTGATGAGAAATTTCTCACAATATACATCTTGATCATCATACATAAAACACTCAGACTCGTACCCTTCTTCCACCTTAGCTTATTCTTTCCCCTTTGGAACAAGATTCCTATCCGTTTATCTAGATCTCAAATGAGAAACACCCAAAAAGATCCTTTTATATGTGGTACCCTTTTTTGACAAAACACCCAAAAGATTCCCATTTAAAAAATCCTATTTTTGCATTCTAATACCCGTAATTTGTAGCGAACATAACCCTTTACGGGTTGCATATTTCAAAACCAGAAGTTCCCATAACTGCTGACCCATTATGTGACTTTTTTCTCTAAAGATGAAACATATTCTTTGCCCGTCAACCTTAATAGAGAAAATAAGGGATGGGTTATTTTAAGACAAACTTTATAGTTGTGGTTATGGAGGTCATCGTAGTGGTGGGATGGTGGTTGTGCATTAAAGTTAGGGTTTTGTGGCGGTGGTCAAGATATTTATTGATCATGCACATTGAAAAAGGATCTAAATAAGTCCTTTTTCATGAAGGACTTGGGGTCAACAAAGAAAATCATTGCCATAAGAATCACACGCGATAAGATGGCAAAGAAGTTGTAGTTATCATAAGAGAAGTATATTGAAAATTTTCTAAAAAGATTTTACATTGACAATTCCAAACCAGTTAATGACCTCTTGCTAGTCACTTGAACTCAACTTCCAAGAAAAGTTCTTTAAATGAGAAAGAAAGGGAAAAAATGGTTAATTTTCCTCATGCTTCAGCAATGGGCAGTTTGATGTATGATATAGTGTGTAAAAGTCCAGATATAACATATACAATTGGTTTTGTTAGCAGATGTCTCTTCGATCCTAGGAGAGAACATTTGGCAGCTATAAAATTGATTTTTATATGTCTTCATGGCACGACTAGACTATGCCTCTATTTTGGAAATGACATACCTGTTTTAAAAAGGTTTTATAGATATTGATATAGCTGGAGATGCTAATTCTAGGATGTCCATACACGGGTACTTGATTACATGTGTAAAAAGAGTCGTGTCACGACAATCTAGATTGAAACAATGTGTTGTTATATCCACTATAAATGCATTGGTCATTGCTGCCACAGATGCTTGCAAGGAAATGCTATCAAATGAAAGGGTTTATATAAATGATTGGGTTAAAGCAAGAGAGGCATGATTTACATCCTGATAGCCAAATTGTTATCAATCTTTAAAAGAATTTTAACTTTTATTCTTTATCAAAACATATTGATGTGTGGTATCATTAGATTCAAGATGTGTTGGATTCCAAGTTGGTAGAATCTTAGAATATTCATACATATCAAATATGATGACTAAATCTTTACCCAAGGAGAAATGTGAATTTTATTATATCATATGAGGTATGATGCTACCCTCTACATAGTCGGGAGGGGGAGACTTGTTGGATATCCCTCTTATGTGAGTATGGACACGTTATATCTCACTAATATGTTTTAAGAGCAAGCGAAGAATATTTTATTTGGATATCAAATGGGTGGCCCATGGTTATTAGTTAGTGAATATGTAAAAAGCTTGCTATCAGGATAGAAAATGGAAGTTGATATTGAATTTCAATTTGGGAAATGTGAGCATCATTACCCTAATGGAATAAATGAGCTCCAGATCATAGCTTTTGGTGTTTTATTAGTTAGAGAATCAATTGTAAACAGTATAGTATAAGCCATAACCATAAATTTGTTAGTTAGTATAATCTTATTGGTTTTGTTAGTTAGATTCAGTTTGAAGTTATGGAGGGAGTACTATAAATAACGATGTTTAACTGATGTAAAAAGAATTTTAGAAATTAATAGAAACCATTTAATTCTTCCTCTTATTTTCTCTTTATAATTTCATGTCTTGAACTATTCTTCCTAAACTCTGTCTTAATTCAAATTTTAATTAGAAATTGGTCGGCCAGATCCTCATTGGTATGATAAAAGTTATATCAGAGCCTTGATCTTATAATAATAAATCACCAAAAATAACTGAAACTCATTGGCACAACGAAAGACGAACTTTTTGAGCTCCATCAGAGGAAAGATGGATTGGATGAAACTTTTGAGTAAGTACATGAAAACCTAAAGGCATTGATGGTTAACATCAATAGCTAGTTTGTAAAATTAAATCTAGCAAAGGAAAAATACAATGATAATGAAAATAAAGATAACATAGGGATTCCCGGACCACCCCTAGGAGGATCTGTAACTCTTATCACAGTGGAGTCTAGAAACAAGATCAAATAGATTCCCCAAAATTTGAGGGAGACAACCTAAGATATTTGATGTAAATATCCAATGGTATTTGTTGTATAAACCCCTACCAGAATAATAACAAGTTTTAGTTTTTATCCTATATCTGGAGGGCAAGGCCACCCGCTAGTTCCAATCAGAGTTCCCTGACCGTAGATCGGTAACATTAGATGAGTTTTATAATAAGTTTTTCGCAGATTTTCACAAGAAGGGTATGAAGATGTTATGGTTGAATTTAACAAATTACATTAAGATAGCAACACTACACCAAAACTGGCGATTGGTCACGGCCAAAATCCCTGACCAAAGCTGTGGGTCGCGGACTTGGGCCGTGACCATTTCGGGCGTGACCATTTTCGTGGGTCGCGGCCCAAGTCCGTGACCAAAAAATGGTCACGGCCGAGAGGGGTCACGGCAGATGGTCGCGGACTTAGGCCGTGACTCATGCCGTGACGGGTCGCGGCTCTAATCCGTGACCCATAACCGTGACAAATTGGTCGCGGCCAAAGTCCGCGACCCATGTGCGTGACAAAAAAAAATCAAAAAAATTGGTCGCGGCCCTTGTCCATGACCCACAACCGTGACAAATTGGTCGCGGCCAAAGTCCGCGACCCATGTGCGTGACAAAAAAAAATTAAAAAAATTGGTCGCGGCCCTTGTCCATGACCCACAACCGTGACAAATTGGTCGCGGCCAAAGTTCGCGACCCATGTGCGTGACAAAAAAAAATTAAAAAAATTGATCGCGGCCCTTGTCCATGACCCACAACCGTGACAAATTAGTCGCGGACTTTGACCGCGACCCATGTGCGTGACAAAAAAAATTGGTCGCGGCCCTAGTCCGCGACCCATTACCGTGATAAAAAATAAAAAAAATGGTCGCGGACTTTGGCCGCGACCATTTTTAAGCGCGAAAAAAAAAATAAAAATGGTCATGGACAAAGTCCATGACCATATTTATCTGTAATTTAAAAAAAATGTATTTTTTTTGGTCCAATCCTAAAATTGGGGGTCCTGTGAGTGCATCGTCGGTTGCTACGAGGTGTTACAAATATTTATTATAGGCAAAACAATAAAAAAAATCACAAATTGCGAATTGAGAATGTTGTTAATAAACAAATATATATACAAACTTAAAAATATTACACGTCTTAATAATTCACAGATCAAAAAAAAATTGGGCAGAGTTTCCTCTATTTTCTTGACATTCCAAAACCTGTAAATGAAAAACCTGCTCATTATAAAGCCCGCACGGCTATAAATTTCAACAATCAAATTATAAAAGCCCGCACGGCCATAAAACTAAACAATAAAAGCCTGCACGGCTATAACACATAAAAAAACATTATCCTGAATGTCCACAACATATAAATAATCATCATGTTGTAAACCATTGCCTCCTTCATTTGATCCACGTGCAAAAATCCTACAAATGATAGGATACAAAAAACAAAAATATCAGTAACCACGCAGTTTTACAAAAAATTTAATCAAGCTGAAAAATTGCATATATGAGTTAAAATTATCAGTAACCAAGTAGAAATATGAAAATTAAGTGTAGAAATAAGCAAACCGGGACACCCGCGACTGCGGGGTCAGTTCCTACGAGTTACGTTGGTCCCGTGGGAGGTGTTGGTGCCACCCACGGGGCCGTTCGGGGGCTGTTTCGAGTTTTCACCCTCTAACGCCATGTTAAGCCTAAGTGTAGAAATAAGAAAATTACCGTCGTACTCTGAAACCGGGACACCCGCGGCTGCGGGGTCAGTTCCTACGAGTTACGTTGGTCCCGTGGGAGGTGTTGGTGCCACCCACGGGGCCGTTCGGGGGCTGTTTCGAGTTTTCACCCTCTAACACCATGTTAAGCCTAAGTGTAGACATAAGCAGGGACACCCGCGGCTGCGGGGTCAGTTCCTACGAGTTACGTTGGTCCCGTGGGAGGTGTTGGTGCCACCCACGGGGCCGTTCGGGGGCTTTTTCGAGTTCTCACCCTCTAACGCCATGTTTTTAAGCCTAAGTGTGGAAATAGGCAAATTATCGTCGTACTCTCAAACCGGGACACCCGCGGCTGTGGGGTCAGTTCCTACGAGTTACGTTGGTCCCGTGGGAGGTGTTGATGCCACCCACGGGGCCGTTCGGGGGCTGTTTCGAGTTCTCACCCTCTAACGCCATGTTTTTAAGCCTAAGTGTGGAAATAGGCAAATTATCGTCGTACTCTCAAACCGGGACACCCGCGGCTGTGGGGTCAGTTCCTACGAGTTACGTTGGTCCCGTGGGAGGTGTTGGTGCCACCCACGGGGCCGTTCGGGGGCTGTTTCGAGTTCTCACCCTCTAACGCCATGTTTTTAAGCCTAAGTGTGGAAATAGGCAAATTATCGTCGTACTCTCAAACCGGGACACCCGCGGCTGCGGGGTCAGTTCCTACGAGTTACGTTGGTCCCGTGGGAGGTGTTGGTGCCACCCACGGGGCCGTTCGGGGCCTATTTCGAGTTTTCACCCTCTAACGCCATGTTTTTAAGCCTAAGTGTGGATATAAGCAAATTATCGTCGTACTCTCAAACCGGGAGACCCGCGGCTGCGGGGTCAGTTCCTACGAGTTACGTTGGTCCCGTGGGAGGTGTTGGTGCCACCCACGGGGCCGTTCGGGGGCTGTTTCGAGTTCTCACCCTCTAACGCCATGTTTTTAAGCCTAAGTGTGGAAATAGGTAAATTACTGTCGTACTCTCAAACCGGGACACCCGCGGCTGCGGGGTCAGTTCCTACGAGTTACGTTGGTCCCGTGGGAGGTGTTGGTGCCACCCACGGGGCCGTTCGGGGGCTGTTTCGAGTTCTCACCCTCTAACGCCATGTTTTTAAGCCTAAGTGTGGAAATAGGTAAATTACCGTCGTATTCTCAAACCGGGACACCCGCGGCTGCGGGGTCAGTTCCTACGAGTTACGTTGGTCCCGTGGGAGGTGTTGGTGCCACCCACGGGGCCGTTCAGGAGATGTTCCGAGTTTTCACCCACTAACGCCATATTAAGCCTAAGTGTGGAAATAAGCAAATTACCGTCGTACTCTCAAACCGGGACACCCGCGGCTGCGAGGTCAGTTCCTACGAGTTACGTTGGTCCCGTGGGAGGTGTTGGTGCCACCCACGGGGCCGTTCGGGGGCTGTTTCGAGTTCTCACCCTCTAACGCCATATTTTTAAGCCTAAGTGTGGAAATAAGCAAATTATCGTCGTACTCTCAAACCGGGACACCCGCGGCTGCGGGGTCAGTTCCTACGAGTTACGTTGGTCCCGTGGGAGGTGTTGGTGCCACCCACGGGGCCGTTCGAGGGCTGTTTCGAGTTCTCACCCTCTAACGCCATGTTTTTAAGCCTAAGTGTGGAAATAAGCAAATTATCGTCGTACTCTCAAACCGGGACACCCGCGGCTGCGGGGTCAGTTCCTACGAGTTACGTTGGTCCCGTGGGAGGTGTTGGTGCCACCCACGGGGCCGTTCGGGGGCTGTTTCGAGTTTTCACCCTCTAACGCCATGTTTTTAAGCCTAAGTGTGGAAATAGGTAAATTACCGTCGTACTCTCAAACCGGGACACCCGTGGCTACGGGGTCAGTTCCTACGAGTTACGTTGGTCCCGTGGGAGGTGTTGGTGCCACCCACGGGGCCGTTCGGGGGCTGTCTCGAGTTCTCACCCTCTAACGCCATGTTTTTAAGCCTAAGTGTGGAAATAAGCAAATTACCGTCGTACTCTCAAACCGGGACACCCGCGGCTGCGGGGTCAGTTCCTACGAGTTACGTTGGTCCCGTGGGAGGTGTTGGTGCCACCCATAGGGCCGTTCGGGGGCTGTTTCGAGTTTTCACCCTCTAACGCCATGTTTTTAAGCCTAAGTGTGGAAATTGGTAAATTACCGTCGTACTCTCAAACCGGGAAACCCGCGGCTGCGGGGTCAGTTCCTACGAGTTACGTTGGTCCCGTGGGAGGTGTTCGTGCCACCCACGGGGCCGTTCGGGGGCTGTTTCGAGTTCTCACCCTCTAACGCCATGTTTTTAAGCCTAAGTGTGGAAATAGGTAAATTACCGTCGTACTCTCAAACCGGGACACCCGCGGCTGCGGGATCAGTTCCTACGAGTTACGTTGGTCCCGTGGGAGGTGTTTGTGCCACCCACGGGGCCGTTCGGGGGCTGTTTCGAGTTCTCACCCTCTAACGCCATGTTTTTAAGCCTAAGTGTGGTAATACGCAAATTATCATCGTACTCTCAAACCGGGACACCCGCGGCTGCGGGGTCAGTTCCTACGAGTTACGTTGGTCCCGTAGGAGGTGTTGGTGCCACCCACGGGGCCGTTCGGGGGCTGTTTCGAGTTCTCACCCTCTAACGCCATGTTTTTAAGCCTAAGTATGGAAATAAGGAAATTACCGTCGTACTCTCAAACCGGGACACCCGCGGCTGCGGGGTCAGTTTTCCTACGAGTTACGTTGGTCCCGTGGGAGGTGTTGGTGCCACCCACGGGGCCGTTCGGGGGCTGTTTCGAGTTTTCACCCTCTAACGCCATGTTTTTAAGCCTAAGTGTGGAAATAAGCAAATTATCGTCGTACTCTCAAACCGGGAGACTTGCGGCTGCGGAGTCAGTTCCTACGAGTTACGTTGGTCCCGTGGGAGGTGTTGGTGCCACCCACGGGGCCGTTCGGGGGCAGTTTCGAGTTCTCACCCTCTAACGCCATGTTTTCAAGCCTAAGTGTGGAAATAAGCAAATTATCGTCGTACTCTCAAACCGGGACACCCGCGGCTGCGGGGTCAGTTCCTACGAGTTACGTTGGTCCCGTGGGAGGTGTTGGTGCCACCCACGGGGCCGTTCGGGGGCTGTTTTGAGTTTTCACCCTCTAACGCCATGTTTTTAAGCCTAAGTGTGGAAATTGGTAAATTACCGTCGTACTCTCAAACCGGGACACCCGCGGCTGCGGGGTCAGTTCCTACGAGTTACGTTGGTCCCGTGGGAGGTGTTCGTGCCACCCACGGGGCCGTTCGGGGGCTGTTTCGAGTTCTCACCCTCTAACGCCATGTTTTTAAGCCTAAGTGTGGAAATAGGCAAATTATCGTCGTACTCTCAAACCGGGACACCCGCGGCTGCGGGTTCAGTTCCTACGAGTTACGTTGGTCCCGTGGGAGGTGTTGGTGCCACCCACGGGGCCGTTCGAGGGCTGTATCGAGTTCTCACCCTCTAACGCCATGTTTTTAAGCCTAAGTGTGGAAATAAGCAAATTATCGTCGTACTCTCAAACCGGGACACCCGCGGCTGCGGGGTCAGTTCCTACGAGTTACGTTGGTCCCGTGGGAGGTGTTGGTGCCACCCACGGGGCCGTTCGGGGGCTGTTTCGAGTTTTCACCCTCTAACGCCATGTTTTTAAGCCTAAGTGTGGAAATAGGTAAATTACCGTCGTACTCTCAAATCGGGACACCCGTGGCTGCGGGGTCAGTTCCTACGAGTTACGTTGGTCCCGTGGGAGGTGTTGGTGCCACCCACGGGGCCGTTCGGGGGCTGTTTCGAGTTCTCACCCTCTAACGCCATGTTTTTAAGCCTAAGTGTGGAAATAAGCAAATTACCGTCGTACTCTCAAACCGGGACACCCGCGGCTGCGGGGTCAGTTCCTACGAGTTACGTTGGTCCCGTGGGAGGTGTTGGTGCCACCCATAGGGCCGTTCGGGGGCTGTTTCGAGTTTTCACCCTCTAACGCCATGTTTTTAAGCCTAAGTGTGGAAATTGGTAAATTACCGTCGTACTCTCAAACCGGGAAACCCGCGGCTGCGGGGTCAGTTCCTACGAGTTACGTTGGTCCCGTGGGAGGTGTTCGTGCCACCCACGGGGCCGTTCGGGGGCTGTTTCGAGTTCTCACCCTCTAACGCCATGTTTTTAAGCCTAAGTGTGGAAATAGGTAAATTACCGTCGTACTCTCAAACCGGGACACCCGCGGCTGCGGGATCAGTTCCTACGAGTTACGTTGGTCCCGTGGGAGGTGTTTGTGCCACCCACGGGGCCGTTCGGGGGCTGTTTCGAGTTCTCACCCTCTAACGCCATGTTTTTAAGCCTAAGTGTGGTAATACGCAAATTATCATCGTACTCTCAAACCGGGACACCCGCGGCTGCGGGGTCAGTTCCTACGAGTTACGTTGGTCCCGTAGGAGGTGTTGGTGCCACCCACGGGGCCGTTCGGGGGCTGTTTCGAGTTCTCACCCTCTAACGCCATGTTTTTAAGCCTAAGTATGGAAATAAGGAAATTACCGTCGTACTCTCAAACCGGGACACCCGCGGCTGCGGGGTCAGTTTTCCTACGAGTTACGTTGGTCCCGTGGGAGGTGTTGGTGCCACCCACGGGGCCGTTCGGGTGCTGTTTCGAGTTTTCACCCTCTAACGCCATGTTTCTAAGCCTAAGTGTGGAAATAAGCAAATTATCGTCGTACTCTCAAACCGGGAGACTTGCGGCTGCGGAGTCAGTTCCTACGAGTTACGTTGGTCCCGTGGGAGGTGTTGGTGCCACCCACGGGGCCGTTCGGGGGCAGTTTCGAGTTCTCACCCTCTAACGCCATGTTTTCAAGCCTAAGTGTGGAAATAAGCAAATTATCGTCGTACTCTCAAACCGGGACACCCGCGGCTGCGGGGTCAGTTCCTACGAGTTACGTTGGTCCCGTGGGAGGTGTTGGTGCCACCCACGGGGCCGTTCGGGGGCTGTTTTGAGTTTTCACCCTCTAACGCCATGTTTTTAAGCCTAAGTGTGGAAATTGGTAAATTACCGTCGTACTCTCAAACCGGGACACCCGCGGCTGCGGGGTCAGTTCCTACGAGTTACGTTGGTCCCGTGGGAGGTGTTCGTGCCACCCACGGGGCCGTTCGGGGGCTGTTTCGAGTTCTCACCCTCTAACGCCATGTTTTTAAGCCTAAGTGTGGAAATAGGCAAATTATCGTCGTACTCTCAAACCGGGACACCCGCGGCTGCGGGTTCAGTTCCTACGAGTTACGTTGGTCCCGTGGGAGGTGTTGGTGCCACCCACGGGGCCGTTCGAGGGCTGTTTCGAGTTCTCACCCTCTAACGCCATGTTTTTAAGCCTAAGTGTGGAAATAAGCAAATTATCGTCGTACTCTCAAACCGGGACACCCGCGGCTGCGGGGTCAGTTCCTACGAGTTACGTTGGTCCCGTGGGAGGTGTTGGTGCCACCCACGGGGCCGTTCGGGGGCTGTTTCGAGTTTTCACCCTCTAACGCCATGTTTTTAAGCCTAAGTGTGGAAATAGGTAAATTACCGTCGTACTCTCAAACCGGGACACCCGTGGCTGCGGGGTCAGTTCCTACGAGTTACGTTGGTCCCGTGGGAGGTGTTGGTGCCACCCACGGGGCCGTTCGGGGGCTGTTTCGAGTTCTCACCCTCTAACGCCATGTTTTTAAGCCTAAGTGTGGAAATAAGCAAATTACCGTCGTACTCTCAAACCGGGACACCCGCGGCTGCGGGGTCAGTTCCTACGAGTTACGTTGGTCCCGTGGGAGGTGTTGGTGCCACCCATAGGGCCGTTCGGGGGCTGTTTCGAGTTTTCACCCTCTAACGCCATGTTTTTAAGCCTAAGTGTGGAAATTGGTAAATTACCGTCGTACTCTCAAACCGGGAAACCCGCGGCTGCGGGGTCAGTTCCTACGAGTTACGTTGGTCCCGTGGGAGGTGTTCGTGCCACCCACGGGGCCGTTCGGGGGCTGTTTCGAGTTCTCACCCTCTAACGCCATGTTTTTAAGCCTAAGTGTGGAAATAGGTAAATTACCGTCGTACTCTCAAACCGGGACACCCGCGGCTGCGGGATCAGTTCCTACGAGTTACGTTGGTCCCGTGGGAGGTGTTTGTGCCACCCACGGGGCCGTTCGGGGGCTGTTTCGAGTTCTCACCCTCTAACGCCATGTTTTTAAGCCTAAGTGTGGTAATACGCAAATTATCATCGTACTCTCAAACCGGGACACCCGCGGCTGCGGGGTCAGTTCCTACGAGTTACGTTGGTCCCGTAGGAGGTGTTGGTGCCACCCACGGGGCCGTTCGGGGGCTGTTTCGAGTTCTCACCCTCTAACGCCATGTTTTTAAGCCTAAGTATGGAAATAAGGAAATTACCGTCGTACTCTCAAACCGGGACACCCGCGGCTGCGGGGTCAGTTTTCCTACGAGTTACGTTGGTCCCGTGGG
This sequence comes from Sambucus nigra, assembly GCA_949130495.1. NCBI lineage: Eukaryota > Viridiplantae > Streptophyta > Magnoliopsida > Dipsacales > Adoxaceae > Sambucus > Sambucus nigra. The sequence goes on along the minus strand of OX422210.1, from coordinate 624,193,581 downwards.
AGGTGTTGGTGCCACCCACGGGGCCGTTCGGGGGCTGTTTCGAGTTTTCACCCTCTAACGCCATGTTTTTAAGCCTAAGTGTGGAAATAAGCAAATTATCGTCGTACTCTCAAACCGGGAGACTTACGGCTGCGGGGTCAGTTCCTACGAGTTACGTTGGTCCCGTGGGAGGTGTTGGTGCCACCCACGGGGCCGTTCGGGGGCTGTTTTGAGTTTTCACCCTCTAACGCCATGTTTTTAAGCCTAAGTGTGGAAATTGGTAAATTACCGTCGTACTCTCAAACCGGGACACCCGCGGCTGCGGGGTCAGTTCCTACGAGTTACGTTGGTCCCGTGGGAGGTGTTCGTGCCACCCACGGGGCCGTTCGGGGGCTGTTTCGAGTTCTCACCCTCTAACGCCATGTTTTTAAGCCTAAGTGTGGAAATAGGTAAATTACCGTCGTACTCTCAAACCGGGACACCCGCGGCTGCGGGATCAGTTCCTACGAGTTACGTTGGTCCCGTGGGAGGTGTTTGTGCCACCCACGGGGCCGTTCGGGGGCTGTTTCGAGTTCTCACCCTCTAACGCCATGTTTTTAAGCCTAAGTGTGGTAATACGCAAATTATCATCGTACTCTCAAACCGGGACACTCGCGGCTGCGGGGTCAGTTCCTACGAGTTACGTTGGTCCCGTAGGAGGTGTTGGTGCCACCCACGGGGCCGTTCGGGGGCTGTTTCGAGTTCTCACCCTCTAACGCCATGTTTTTAAGCCTAAGTATGGAAATAAGGAAATTACCATCGCACTCTCAAACCGGGACACCGCGGCTGCGGGGTCAGTTTTCCTATGAGTTACGTTGGTCCCGTGGGAGGTGTTGGTGCCACCCACGGGGCCGTTCGGGGGCTGTTTCGAGTTTTCACCCTCTAACGCCATGTTTTTAAGCCTAAGTGTGGAAATAAGCAAATTATCGTCGTACTCTCAAACCGGGAGACTTGCGGCTGCGGAGTCAGTTCCTACGAGTTACGTTGGTCCCGTGGGAGGTGTTGGTGCCACCCACGGGGCCGTTCGGGGGCAGTTTCGAGTTCTCACCCTCTAACGCCTTGTTTTTAAGCCTAAGTGTGGAAATAAGCAAATTATCGTCGTACTCTCAAACCGGGACACCCGCGACTGGGGGGTCAGTTCCTACGAGTTACGTTGGTCGCGTGGGAGGTGTTGGTGCCACCCACGGGGCCGTTCGGGGACAGTTTCGAGTTTTCACCCTCTAACGCCATGTTTTTAAGCCTAAGTGTGAAAATAAGCAAATTATCGTCGTACTCTCAAACCGGGAGACCCGCGGCTGCGGGGTCAGTTCCTACGAGTTACGTTGGTCCCGTGGGAGGTGTTGGTGCCACCCACGGGGCCGTTCGGGAGCTGTTTCGAGTCCTCACCCTCTAACGCCATGTTTTTAAGCCTAAGTGTGGAAATAAGCAAATTATGGTCGTACTCTCAAACCGGGACACCCGCTGCTGGGGGGTCAGTTCCTACGAGTTACGTTGGTCCCGTGGGAGGTGTTGGTGCCACCCACGGGGCCGTTCGGGGGCTGTTTCGAGTTCTCACCCTCTAACGCCATGTTTTTAAGCGTAAGTGTGGAAATAGGTAAATTACAGTCGTACTCTCAAACCGGGACACCCGCGGCTGCGGGGTCAGTTCCTATGAGTTACGTTGGTCCCGTGGGAGGTGTTGGTACCACCCACGGGGCCGTTCGGGGGCTGTTTCGAGTTCTCACCCTCTAACGCCATGTTTTTAAGCCTAAGTGTGGAAATAAGAAAATTACCGTCGTACTCTCAAACCGGGACACCCGCGGCTGCGGGGTCAGTTCCTACGAGTTACGTTGGTCCCGTGGGAGGTGTTGGTGCCACCCACGGGGCCGTTCGGTTGCTGTTTCGAGTTTTCACCCTCTAACGCCATGTTAAGCCTAAGTGTGGAAATAGGCAAATTATCGTCGTACTCTCAAACCGGGACACCCACGGCTGCGGGGTCAGTTCCTACGAGTTACGTTGGTCCCGTGGGAGGTGTTGGTGCCACCCACGGGGCCGTTCGGGGGCTGTTTCGAGTTTTCACCCTCTAACGCCATGTTTTTAAGCCTAAGTGTGGAAATAGGTAAATTACCGTCGTACTCTCAAACCGGGACACCCGCGGCTGCGGGGTCAGTTCCTACGAGTTACGTTGGTCCCGTGGGAGGTGTTGGTACCACCCACGGGGCCGTTCGGGGGCTGTTTCGAGTTCTCACCCTCTAACGCCATGTTTTTAAGCCTAAGTGTGGAAATAAGAAAATTACCGTCGTACTCTCAAACCGGGACACCCGCGGCTGCGGGGTCAGTTCCTACGAGTTACGTTGGTACCGTGGGAGGTGTTGGTGCCACCCACGGGGCCGTTCGGTTGCTGTTTCGAGTTTTCACCCTCTAACGCCATGTTAAGCCTAAGTGTGGAAATAAGCAAATTATCGTCGTACTCTCAAATACTCTCAAACCGGGACACCCGCGGCTGCGGGGTCAGTTCCTACGAGTTACGTTGGTCCCGTGGGAGGTGTTGGTGCCACCCACGGGGCCGTTCGGGGGCTGTTTCGAGTTTTCACCCTCTAACGCCATGTTTTTAAGCCTAAGTGTGGAAATAAGCAAATTATCGTCGTACTCTCAAACCGGGACACCCGCGGCTGCGGGGCCAGTTCCTACGAGTTACGTTGGTCCCGTGGGAGGTGTTGGTGCCACCCACGGGGCCGTTCGGGGGCTGTTTCGAGTTTTCACCCTCTAACGCCATGTTTTTAAGCCTAAGTGTGGAAATAGGTAAATTACCGTCGTACTCTCAAACCGGGACACCCACGGCTGCGGGGTCAGTTCCTACGAGTTACGTTGGTCCCGTGGGAGGTGTTGGTACCACCCCCGGGGCCGTTCGGGGGCTGTTTCGAGTTCTCACCCTCTAACGCCATGTTTTTAAGCCTAAGTGTGGAAATAAGAAAATTACCGTCGTACTCTCAAACCGGGACACCCGCGGCTGCGGGGTCAGTTCCTACGAGTTACGTTGGTCCCGTGGGAGGTGTTGGTGCCACCCACGGGGCCGTTCGGTTGCTGTTTCGAGTTTTCACCCTCTAACGCCATGTTAAGCCTAAGTGTGGAAATAAGCAAATTATCGTCGTACTCTCAAATACTCTCAAACCGGGACACCCGCGGCTGCGGGGTCAGTTCCTACGAGTTACGTTGGTCCCGTGGGAGGTGTTGGTGCCACCCACGGGGCCGTTCGGGGGCTGTTTCGAGTTTTCACCCTCTAACACCATGTTTTTAAGCCTAAGTGTGGAAATAAGCAAATTATCGTCGTACTCTCAAACCGGGACACCCGCGGCTGCGGGGTCAGTTCCTACGAGTTACGTTGGTCCCGTGGGAGGTGTTGGTGCCACCCACGGGGCCGTTCGGGGGCTGTTTTGAGTTCTCACCCTCTAACGCCATGTTTTTAAGCCTTAGTGTGGAAATAGGTAAATTACCATCGTACTCTCAAACCGGGACACCCGCGGCTGCGGGGTCAGTTCCTACGAGTTACGTTGGTCCCGTGGGAGGTGTTGGTGCCACCCACGGGGCCGTTCGGGGACTGTTTTGAGTTCTCATCCTCTAACGCCATGTTTTTAAGCCTAAGTGTGGAAATAAGCAAATTATCGTCGTACTCTCAAACCGGGAGACCCGCGGCTGCGGGGTCAGTTCCTACGAGTTACGTTGGTCCCGTGGGAGGTGTTGGTGTCCCCCACGGGGCCGTTCGGGGGCTGTTTCGAGTTCTCACCCTCTAACGCCATGTTTTTAAGCCTAAGTGTGGAAATAAGCAAATTATCGTCGTACTCTCAAACCGGGACACCCGCGGCTGCGGGGTCAGTTCCTACGAGTTACGTTGGTCCCGTGGGAGGTGTTGATGCCACCCACGGGGACGTTCAGGGGCTGTTTCGAGTTCTCACCCTCTAACGCCATGTTTTTAAGCCTAAGTGTGGAAATTGGTAAATTACCGTCTTACTCTCAAACCGGGACACCCGCGGCTGCGGGGTCAGTTCCTACGAGTTACGTTGGTCCCGTGGGAGGTGTTCGTGCCACCCACGGGGCCGTTCGGGGGCTGTTTCGAGTTTCACCCTCTAACGCCATGTTAAGCCTAAGTGTAGAAATAAGCAAATTACCGTCGTATTCTCAAACCGGGACACCCGCGGCTGCGGGGTCAGTTCCTACGAGTTACGTTGGTCCCGTGGGAGGTGTTGGTGCCACCCACGGGGCCGTTCGGGGGCTGTTTCGAGTTCTCACCCTCTAACGCCATGTTTTTAAACCTAAGTGTGGAAATAGGTAAATTACCGTCGTACACTCAAACCGGGAGACCCGTGGCTGCGGGGTCAGTTCCTACGAGTTACGTTGGTCCCGTGGGAGGTGTTGGTGCCACCCACGGGGCCGTTCGGGGGGTGTTTCGAGTTCTCACCCTCTAACGCCTTGTTTTTAAGCCTAAGTGTGAAAATAAGCAAATTATTGTCGTACTCTCAAACCGGGAGACCCGCGGCTGTGGGGTCAGTTCCTACGAGTTACGTTGGTCCCGTGGGAGGTGTTGGTGCCACCCACGGGGCCGTTCGGGGGCTGTTTCGAGTTCTCACCTTCTAACGCCATGTTTTTAAGCCTAAGTGTGGAAATAGGCAAATTATCGTCGTACTCTCAAACCGGGACACCCGCGGCTGCGGGGTCAGTTCCTACGAGTTACGTTGGTCCCGTGGGAAGTGTTGGTGCCACCCACGGGGCCGTTCGGGGGCTGTTTCGAGTTCTCACCCTCTAACGCCATGTTTTTAAGCCTAAGTGTGGAAATAAGTAAATTACCGTCGTACTGTCAAACCGGGACACCCGTGGCTGCGGGGTCAGTTCCTACGAGTAACGTTGGTCCCGTGGGAGGTGTTGATGCCACCCACGGGGGCGTTCGGGGGGTGTTTCGAGTTCTCACCCTCTAACGCCTTGTTTTTAAGCCTAAGTGTGAAAATAAGCAAATTATCGTCGTACTCTCAAACCGGGACACCCGCGGCTGCGGGGTCAGTTCCTACGAGTTACGTTGGTCCCGTGGGAGGTGTTGGTGCCACCCACGGGGCCGTTCGGGGGCTGTTTCGAGTTCTCACCCTCTAACTCCATGTTTTTAAGCCTAAGTGTGGAAATAGGCAAATTATCGTCGTACTCTCAAACCGGGACACCCGCGGCTGCGGGGTCAGTTCCTACGAGTTACGTTGGTCCCGTGGGAGGTGTTGGTGCCACCCACGGGGCCGTTCGGGGGCTGTTTCGAGTTCTCACCCTCTAACGCCATGTTTTTAAGCCTAAGTGTGAAAATAAGCAAATTATCGTCGTACTCTCAAACCGGGAGACCCGCGGCTGCGGGGTCAGTTCCTACGAGTTACGTTGGTCCCGTGGGAGGTGTTGGTGCCACCCACTGGGCCGTTCGCTTGCTGTTTCGAGTTTTCACCCTCTAACGCCATGTTAAGCCTAAGTGTGGAAATAAGCAAATTATCGTCGTACTCTCAAACCGGGACACCCGCGGCTGCGGGGTCAGTTCCTACGAGTTACGTTGGTCCCGTGGGAGGTGTTGGTGCCACCCACGGGGCCGTTCGGGGGCTGTTTCGAGTTCTCACCCTCTAACGCCATGTTTTTAAGCCTAAGTGTGGAAATAAGCAAATTACCGTCGTACTCTCAAACCGGGACACCCGCGGCTGCGGGGTCAGTTCCTACGAGTTACGTTGGTCCCGTGGGAGGTGTTGGTGCCACCCACGGGGCCGTTCGGGGGCTGTTTCGAGTTTTCACCCTCTAACGCCATGTTTTTAACCCTAAGTGTGGAAATAAGCAAATTATCCTCGTACTCTCAAACCGGGACACCCGCGGCTGCGGGGTCAGTTCCTACGAGTTACGTTGGTCCCGTGGGAGGTGTTGGTGCCACCCACGGGGCCGTTCGGGGGCTGTTTCGAGTTCTCACCCTCTAACGCCATGTTTTTAAGCCTAAGTGTAGAAATAAGCAAATTATCGTCGTACTCTCAAACCGGGAGACCCGCGGCTGCGGGGTCAGTTCCTACGAGTTACGTTGGTCCCGTGGGAGGTGTTGGTGCCACCCACGGGGCCGTTCGGGGGCTGTTTCGAGTTCTCACCCTCTAAGGCCTTGTTTTTAAGCCTAAGTGTGAAAATAAGCAAATTATCGTCGTACTCTCAAACCGGGAGACCCGCGGCTGCGGGGTCAGTTCCTACGAGTTACGTTGGTCCCGTGGGAGGTGTTGGTGCCACCCACGGGGCCGTTCGGGGGCTGTTTCGAGTTCTCACCTTCTAACGCCATGTTTTTAAGCCTAAGTGTGGAAATAGGCAAATTATCGTCGTACTCTCAAACCGGGACACCCGCGGCTGCGGGGTCAGTTCCTACGAGTTACGTTGGTCCCGTGCGAAGTGTTGGTGCCACCCACGGGGCCGTTCGGGAGCTGTTTCGAGTTCTCACCCTCTAACGCCATGTTTTTAAGCCTAAGTGTGGAAATAGGTAAATTACCGTCGTACTCTCAAACCGGGACACCCGTGGCTGCGGGGTCAGTTCCTACGAGTTACGTTGGTCCCGTGGGAGGTGTTGATGCCACCCACGGGGCCGTTCGGGGGGTGTTTCGAGTTCTCACCCTCTAACGCCTTGTTTTTAAGCCTAAGTGTGAAAATAAGCAAATTATCGTCGTACTCTCAAACCGGGAGACCCGCGGCTGCGGGGTCAGTTCCTACGAGTTACGTTGGTCCCGTGGGAGGTGTTGGTGCCACCCACGGGGCCGTTCGGGGGCTGTTTCGAGTTCTCACCCTCTAACGCCATATTTTTAAGCCTAAGTGTGGAAATAGGGAAATTATCGTCGTACTCTCAAACCGGGACACCCGCGGCTGCGGGGTCAGTTCTACGAGTTACGTTGGTCCCGTGGGAGGTGTTGGTGCCACCCACGGGGCCGTTCGGGGGCTGTTTCGAGTTCTCACCCTCTAACGCCATGTTTTTAAGCCTAAGTGTGGAAATAAGCAAATTATAGTCGTACTCTCAAATCGGGACACCCGCGGCTGCGGGGTCAATTATTACGAGTTACGTTGGTCCCGTGGGAGGTGTTGGTGCCACCCACGGGGCCGTTCGGGGGCTGTTTCGAGTTCTCACCCTCTAACGCCATGTTTTTAAGCCTAAGTGTGGAAATAGGCAAATTATCGTCGTACTCTCAAACCGGGACACCCGCGGCTGCGGGTTCAGTTCCTACGAGTTACGTTGGTCCCGTGGGAGGTGTTGGTGCCACCCACGGGGCGGTTCGGGGGCTGTTTCGAGTTCTCACCCTCTAACACCATGTTTTTAAGCCTAAGTGTGGAAATAAGCAAATTATCGTCGTACTCTCAAACCGGGATACCCGCGGCTGCGGGGTCAGTTCCTACGAGTTACGTTGGTCCCGTGGGAGGTGTTGGTGCCACCCACGGGGCTGTTCGGGGGCTGTTTCGAGTTCTCACCCTCTAACGCCATGTTTTTAAGCCTAAGTGTGGAAATAAGCAAATTACCATCGTACTCTCAAACCGGGACACCCGCGGCTGCGGGGTCAGTTCCTACGAGTTACGTTGGTCCCGTGGGAGGTGTTGGTGCAACCCACGGGGCCGTTCGGGGGCTGTTTCAAGTTTTCACCCTCTAACGCCATGTTTTTAAGCCTAAGTGTGGAAATAAGCAAATTATCGTCGTACTCTCAAACCGGGACACCCGCGGCTGCGGGGTCAGTTCCTACGAGTTACGTTGGTCCCGTGGGAGGTGTTGGTGCCACCCACGGGGCCGTTCGGGGACTGTTTCGAGTTCTCACCCTCTGACGCCATGTTTTTAAGCCTAAGTGTGGAAATAGGTAAATTACCGTCGTACTCTCAAACCGGGACACCCGCGGCTGCGGGGTCAGTTCCTACGAGTTACGTTGGTCCCGTGGGAGGTGTTGGTGCCACCCACGGGGCCGTTCGGGGGCTGTTTCGAGTTCTCACCCTCTAACGCCATGTTTTTAAGCCTAAGTGTGGAAATAAGAAAATTATCGTCGTACTCTCACACCGGGACACCCGCGGCTGCGGGGTCAGTTCCTACGAGTTACGTTGGTCCCGTGGGAGGTGTTGGTGCCACCCACGGGGCCGTTCGGGGGCTGTTTCGAGTTCTCACCCTCTAACGCCATGTTTTTAAGCCTAAGTGTGGAAATAAGAAAATTATCGTCGTACTCTCAAACCGGGACACCCGCGGCTGCGGGGTCAGTTCCTACGAGTTACGTTGGTCCCGTGGGAGGTGTTGGTGCCACCCACGGGGCCGTTCGGGGGCTGTTTCGAGTTCTCACCCTCGAACGCCATGTTTTTCAGCCTAAGTGTGGAAATAAGCAAATTACCGTCGTACGCTCAAACCGGGAGACCCGCGGCTGCGGGGTCAGTTCCTACGAGTTACGTTGGTCCCGCGGGAGGTGTTGGTGCCACCCACGGGGCCGTTCGGGGGCTGTTTCGAGTTCTCACCCTCTAACGCCATGTTTTTAAGCCTAAGTGTGGAAATAAGCAAATTACCGTCGTAACCTCAAACCGGGAGACCCACGGCTGCGGGGTCAGTTCCTACGAGTTACGTTGGTCCCGTGGGAGGTGTTGGTGCCACCCACGGGACCATTCGGGGGCTGTTTCGAGTTCTCACCCTCTAACGCCATGTTTTTAAGCCTAAGTGTGGAAATAAGCAAATTACCGTCGTACGCTCAAACCGGGAGACCCGCGGCTGCGGGGTCAGTTTCTACAAGTTACGTTGGTCCCGTGGGAGGTGTTGGTGCCACCCACGGGGCCGTTCGGGGGCTGTTTCGAGTTCTCACCCTCTAACGTCATGTTTTTGAGCCTAAGTGTGAAAATAAGCAAATTACCGTCGTACGCTCAAACCGGGAGATCCGCGGCTGCGGGGTCAGTTACTACGAGTTACGTTGGTCCCGTGGGAGGTGTTGATGCCACCCACGGGGCCGTTCGGGGGCTGTTTCGAGTTCTCACCCTCTAACGCCATGTTTTTAAGCCTAAGTGTGGAAATAAGCAAATTACCGTCGTACCCTCAAACCGGGAGACCCGCGGCTGCGGGGTCAGTTCCTACGAGTTACGTTGGTCCCGTGGGAGGTGTTGGTGCCACCCACGGGGACGTTCGGGGGCTGTTTCGAGTTCTCACCCTCTAAGGCCTTGTTTTTAAGCCTAAGTGTGAAAATAAGCAAATTATCGCCGTACTCTCAAACCGGGAGACCCGCGGCTGCGGGGTCAGTTCCTACGAGTTACGTTGGTCCCGTAGGAGGTGTTGGTGCCACCCACGGGGCCGTTCGGGGGCTGTTTCGAGTTCTCACCTTCTAACGCCATGTTTTTAAGCCTAAGTGTGGAAATAGGCAAATTATCGTCGTACTCTCAAACCGGGACACCCGCGGCTGCGGGGTCAGTTCCTACGAGTTACGTTGGTCCCGTGGGAAGTGTTGGTGCCACCCACGGGGCCGTTCGGGAGCTGTTTCGAGTTCTCACCCTCTAACGCCATGTTTTTAAGCCTAAGTGTGGAAATAGGTAAATTACCGTCGTACTCTCAAACCGGGACACCCGTGGCTGCGGGGTCAGTTCCTACGAGTTACGTTGGTCCCGTGGGAGGTGTTGATGCCACCCACGGGGCCGTTCGGGGGGTGTTTCGAGTTCTCACCCTCTAACGCCTTGTTTTTAAGCCTAAGTGTGAAAATAAACAAATTATCGTCGTACTCTCAAACCGGGAGACCCGCGGCTGCGGGGTCAGTTCCTACGAGTTACGTTGGTCCCGTGGGAGGTGTTGGTGCCACCCACGGGGCCGTTCGGGGGCTGTTTCGAGTTCTCACCCTCTAACGCCATGTTTTTAAGCCTAAGTGTGGAAATAGGGACATTATCGTCGTACTCTCAAACCGGGACACCCGCGGCTGCGGGGTCAGTTCTACGAGTTACGTTGGTCCCGTGGGAGGTGTTGGTGCCACCCACGGGGCCGTTCGGGGGCTGTTTCGAGTTCTCACCCTCTAACGCCATGTTTTTAAGCCTAAGTGTGGAAATAAGCAAATTATAGTCGTACTCTCAAATCGGGACACCCGCGGCTGCGGGGTCAGTTCCTACGAGTTACGTTGGTCCCGTGGGAGGTGTTGGTGCCACCCACGGGGCCGTTCGGGGGCTGTTTCGAGTTCTCACCCTCTAACGCCATGTTTTTAAGCCTAAGTGTGGAAATAGGCAAATTATCGTCGTACTCTCAAACCGGGACACCCGCGGCTGCGGGTTCAGTTCCTACTAGTTACGTTGGTCCCGTGGGAGGTGTTGGTGCCACCCACGGGGCGGTTCGGGGGCTGTTTCGAGTTCTCACCCTCTAACGCCATGTTTTTAAGCCTAAGTGTGGAAATAAGCAAATTATCGTCGTACTCTCAAACCGGGATACCCGCGGCAGCGGGGTCAGTTCCTACGAGTTACGTTGGTCCCGTGGGAGGTGTTGGTGCCACCCACGGGGCTGTTCGGGGGCTGTTTCGAGTTCTCACCCTCTAACGCCATGTTTTTAAGCCTAAGTGTAGAAATAAGCAAATTACCATCGTACTCTCAAACCGGGACACCCGCGGCTGCGGGGTCAGTTCCTACGAGTTACGTTGGTCCCGTGGGAGGTGTTGGTGCAACCCACGGGGCCGTTCGGGGGCTGTTTCGAGTTTTCACCCTCTAACGCCATGTTTTTAAGCCTAAGTGTGGAAATAAGCAAATTATCGTCGTACTCTCAAACCGGGACACCCGCGGCTGCGGGGTCAGTTCCTACGAGTTACGTTGGTCCCGTGGGAGGTGTTGGTGCCACCCACGGGGCCGTTCGGGGACTGTTTCGAGTTCTCACCCTCTGACGCCATGTTTTTAAGCCTAAGTGTGGAAATAGGTAAATTACCGTCGTACTCTCAAACCGGGACACCCGCGGCTGCGGGGTCAGTTCCTACGAGTTACGTTGGTCCCGTGGGAGGTGTTGGTGCCACCCACGGGGCCGTTCGGGGGCTGTTTCGAGTTCTCACCCTCTAACGCCATGTTTTTAAGCCTAAGTGTGGAAATAAGCAAATTATCGTCGTACTCTCACACCGGGACACCCGCGGCTGCGGGGTCAGTTCCTACGAGTTACGTTGGTCCCGTGGGAGGTGTTGGTGCCACCCACGGGGCCGTTCGGGGGCTGTTTCGAGTTCTCACCCTCTAACGCCATGTTTTTAAGCCTAAGTGTGGAAATAAGAAAATTATCGTCGTACTCTCAAACCGGGACACCCGCGGCTGCGGGGTCAGTTCCTACGAGTTACGTTGGTCCCGTGGGAGGTGTTGGTGCCACCCACGGGGCCGTTCGGGGGCTGTTTCGAGTTCTCACCCTCGAACGCCATGTTTTTCAGCCTAAGTGTGGAAATAAGCAAATTACCGTCGTACGCTCAAACCGGGAGACCCGCGGCTGCGGGGTCAGTTCCTACGAGTTACGTTGGTCCCGCGGGAGGTGTTTGCTGCGGGGTCAGTTCCTACGAGTTACGTTGGTCCCGTGGGAGGTGTTGGTGCCACCCACGGGGCCGTTCGGGGGCTGTTTCGAGTTCTCACCCTCTAACGCCATGTTTTTAAGCCTAAGTGTGGAAATAAGCAAATTACCGTCGTACCCTCAAACCGGGAGACCCACGGCTGCGGGGTCAGTTCCTACGAGTTACGTTGGTCCCGTGGGAGGTGTTGGTGCCACCCACGGGACCATTCGGGGGCTGTTTCGAGTTCTCACCCTCTGACGCCATGTTTTTAAGCCTAAGTGTGGAAATAAGCAAATTACCGTCGTACGCTCAAACCGGGAGACCCGCGGCTGCGGGATCAGTTTCTACAAGTTACGTTGGTCCCGTGGGAGGTGTTGGTGCCACCCACGGGGCCGTTCGGGGGCTGTTTCGAGTTCTCACCCTCTAACGTCATGTTTTTGAGCCTAAGTGTGAAAATAAGCAAATTACCGTCGTACGCTCAAACCGGGAGATCCGCGGCTGCGGGGTCAGTTACTACGAGTTACGTTGGTCCCGTGGGAGGTGTTGATGCCACCCACGGGGCCGTTCGGGGGCTGTTTCGAGTTCTCACCCTCTAACGCCATGTTTTTAAGCCTAAGTGTGGAAATAAGCAAATTACCGTCGTACCCTCAAACCGTGAGACCCGCGGCTGCGGGGTCAGTTCCTACGAGTTACGTTGGTCCCGTGGGAGGTGTTGGTGCCACCCACGGGGACGTTCGGGGGCTGTTTCGAGTTCTCACCCTCTAAGGCCTTGTTTTTAAGCCTAAGTGTGAAAATAAGCAAATTATCGTCGTACTCTCAAACCGGGAGACCCGCGGCTGCGGGGTCAGTTCCTACGAGTTACGTTGGTCCCGTGGGAGGTGTTGGTGCCACCCACGGGGCCGTTCGGGGGCTGTTTCGAGTTCTCACCTTCTAACGCCATGTTTTTAAGCCTAAGTGTGGAAATAGGCAAATTATCGTCGTACTCTCAAACCGGGACACCCGCGGCTGCGGGGTCAGTTCCTACGAGTTACGTTGGTCCCGTGGGAAGTGTTGGTGCCACCCACGGGGCCGTTCGGGAGCTGTTTCGAGTTCTCACCCTCTAACGCCATGTTTTTGAGCCTAAGTGTGGAAATAGGTAAATTACCGTCGTACTCTCAAACCGGGACACCCGTGGCTGCGGGGTCAGTTCCTACGAGTTACGTTGGTCCCGTGGGAGGTGTTGATGCCACCCACGGGGCCGTTCGGGGGGTGTTTCGAGTTCTCACCCTCTAACGCCTTGTTTTTAAGCCTAAGTGTGAAAATAAGCAAATTATCGTCGTACTCTCAAACCGGGAGACCCGCGGCTGCGGGGTCAGTTCCTACGAGTTACGTTGGTCCCGTGGGAGGTGTTGGTGCCACCCACGGGGCCGTTCGGGGGCTGTTTCGAGTTCTCACCCTCTAACGCCATGTTTTTAAGCCTAAGTGTGGAAATAGGGAAATTATCGTCGTACTCTCAAACCGGGACACCCGCGGCTGCGGGGTCAGTTCTACGAGTTACGTTGGTCCCGTGGGAGGTGTTGGTGCCACCCACGGGGCCGTTCGGGGGCTGTTTCGAGTTCTCACCCTCTAACGCCATGTTTTTAAGCCTAAGTGTGGAAATAAGCAAATTATAGTCGTACTCTCAAATCGGGACACCCGCGGCTGCGGGGTCAGTTCCTACGAGTTACGTTGGTCCCGTGGGAGGTGTTGGTGCCACCCACGGGGCCGTTCGGGGGCTGTTTCGAGTTCTCACCCTCTAACGCCATGTTTTTAAGCCTAAGTGTGGAAATAGGCAAATTATCGTCGTACTCTCAAACCGGGACACCCGCGGCTGCGGGTTCAGTTCCTACGAGTTACGTTGGTCCCATGGGAGGTGTTGGTGCCACCCACGGGGCCGTTCGGGGGCTGTTTCGAGTTCTCACCCTCTAACGCCATGTTTTTAAGCCTAAGTGTGGAAATAAGCAAATTATCGTCGTACTCTCAAACCGGGATACCCGCGGCTGCGGGGTCAGTTCCTACGAGTTACGTTGGTCCCGTGGGAGGTGTTGGTGCCACCCACGGGGCTGTTCGGGGGCTGTTTCGAGTTCTCACCCTCTAACGCCATGTTTTTAAGCCTAAGTGTGGAAATAAGCAAATTACCGTCATACTCTCAAACTGGGACACCCGCGGCTGCGGGGTCAGTTCCTACGAGTTACGTTGGTCCCGTGGGAGGTGTTGGTGCAACCCACGGGGCCGTTCGGGGGCTGTTTCGAGTTTTCACCCTCTAACACCATGTTTTTAAGCCTAAGTGTGGAAATAAGCAAATTATCGTCGTACTCTCAAACCGGGACACCCGCGGCTACGGGGTCAGTTCCTACGAGTTACGTTGGTCCCGTGGGAGGTGTTGGTGCCACCCACGGGGCCGTTCGGGGACTGTTTCGAGTTCTCACCCTCTGACGCCATGTTTTTAAGCCTAAGTGTGGAAATAAGCAAATTATCGTCGTACTCTCAAACCGGGACACCCGCGGCTGCGGGGTCAGTTCCTACGAGTTACGTTGGTCCCGTGGGAGGTGTTGGTGCCACCCACGGGGCCGTTCGGGGACTGTTTCGAGTTCTCACCCTCTGACGCCATGTTTTTAAGCCTAAGTGTGGAAATAGGTAAATTACCGTCGTACTCTCAAACCGGGACACCCGCGGCTGCGGGGTCAGTTCCTACGAGTTACGTTGGTCCCGTGGGAGGTGTTGGTGCCACCCACGGGGCCGTTCGGGGGCTGTTTCGAGTTCTCACCCTCTAACGCCATGTTTTTAAGCCTAAGTGTGGAAATAAGCAAATTATCGTCGTACTCTCACACCGGGACACCCGCGGCTGCGGGGTCAGTTCCTACGAGTTACGTTGGTCCCGTGGGAGGTGTTGGTGCCACCCACGGGGCCGTTCGGGGGCTGTTTCGAGTTCTCACCCTCTAACGCCATGTTTTTAAGCCTAAGTGTGGAAATAAGAAAATTATCGTCGTACTCTCAAACCGGGACACCCGCGGCTGCGGGGTCAGTTCCTACGAGTTACGTTGGTCCCGTGGGAGGTGTTGGTGCCACCCACGGGGCCGTTCGGGGGCTGTTTCGAGTTCTCACCCTCGAACGCCATGTTTTTCAGCCTAAGTGTGGAAATAAGCAAATTACCGTCGTACGCTCAAACCGGGAGACCCGCGGCTGCGGGGTCAGTTCCTACGAGTTACGTTGGTCCCGCGGGAGGTGTTTGCTGCGGGGTCAGTTCCTACGAGTTACGTTGGTCCCGTGGGAGGTGTTGGTGCCACCCACGGGGCCGTTCGGGGGCTGTTTCGAGTTCTCACCCTCTAACGCCATGTTTTTAAGCCTAAGTGTGGAAATAAGCAAATTACCGTCGTACCCTCAAACCGGGAGACCCACGGCTGCGGGGTCAGTTCCTACGAGTTACGTTGGTCCCGTGGGAGGTGTTGGTGCCACCCACGGGACCATTCGGGGGCTGTTTCGAGTTCTCACCCTCTAACGCCATGTTTTTAAGCCTAAGTGTGGAAATAAGCAAATTACCGTCGTACGCTCAAACCGGGAGACCCGCGGCTGCGGGGTCAGTTTCTACAAGTTACGTTGGTCCCGTGGGAGGTGTTGGTGCCACCCACGGGGCCGTTCGGGGGCTGTTTCGAGTTCTCACCCTCTAACGTCATGTTTTTGAGCCTAAGTGTGAAAATAAGCAAATTACCGTCGTACGCTCAAACCGGGAGATCCGCGGCTGCGGGGTCAGTTACTACGAGTTACGTTGGTCCCGTGGGAGGTGTTGATGCCACCCACGGGGCCGTTCGGGGGCTGTTTCGAGTTCTCACCCTCTAACGCCATGTTTTTAAGCCTAAGTGTGGAAATAAGCAAATTACCGTCGTACCCTCAAACCGGGAGACCCGCGGCTGCGGGGTCAGTTCCTACGAGTTACGTTGGTCCCGTGGGAGGTGTTGGTGCCACCCACGGGGACGTTCGGGGGCTGTTTCGAGTTCTCACCCTCTAAGGCCTTGTTTTTAAGCCTAAGTGTGAAAATAAGCAAATTATCGTCGTACTCTCAAACCGGGAGACCCGCGGCTGCGGGGTCAGTTCCTACGAGTTACGTTGGTCCCGTGGGAGGTGTTGGTGCCACCCACGGGGCCGTTCGGGGGCTGTTTCGAGTTCTCACCTTCTAACGCCATGTTTTTAAGCCTAAGTGTGGAAATAGGCAAATTATCGTCGTACTCTCAAACCGGGACACCCGCGGCTGCGGGATCAGTTCCTACGAGTTACGTTGGTCCCGTGGGAAGTGTTGGTGCCACCCACGGGGCCGTTCGGGAGCTGTTTCGAGTTCTCACCCTCTAACGCCATGTTTTTAAGCCTAAGTGTGGAAATAGGTAAATTACCGTCGTACTCTCAAACCGGGACACCCGTGGCTGCGGGGTCAGTTCCTACGAGTTACGTTGGTCCCGTGGGAGGTGTTGATGCCACCCACGGGGCCGTTCGGGGGGTGTTTCGAGTTCTCACCCTCTAACGCCTTGTTTTTAAGCCTAAGTGTGAAAATAAGCAAATTATCGTCGTACTCTCAAACCGGGAGACCCGCGGCTGCGGGGTCAGTTCCTACGAGTTACGTTGGTCCCGTGGGAGGTGTTGGTGCCACCCACGGGGCCGTTCGGGGGCTGTTTCGAGTTCTCACCCTCTAACGCCATGTTTTTAAGCCTAAGTGTGGAAATAGGGAAATTATCGTCGTACTCTCAAACCGGGACACCCGCGGCTGCGGGGTCAGTTCTACGAGTTACGTTGGTCCCGTGGGAGGTGTTGGTGCCACCCACGGGGCCGTTCGGGGGCTGTTTCGAGTTCTCACCCTCTAACGCCATGTTTTTAAGCCTAAGTGTGGAAATAAGCAAATTATAGTCGTACTCTCAAATCGGGACACCCGCGGCTGCGGGGTCAGTTCCTACGAGTTACGTTGGTCCCGTGGGAGGTGTTGGTGCCACCCACGGGGCCGTTCGGGGGCTGTTTCGAGTTCTCACCCTCTAACGCCATGTTTTTAAGCCTAAGTGTGGAAATAGGCAAATTATCGTCGTACTCTCAAACCGGGACACCCGCGGCTGCGGGTTCAGTTCCTACGAGTTACGTTGGTCCCATGGGAGGTGCTGGTGCCACCCACGGGGCCGTTCGGGGGCTGTTTCGAGTTCTCACCCTCTAACGCCATGTTTTTAAGCCTAAGTGTGGAAATAAGCAAATTATCGTCGTACTCTCAAACCGGGATACCCGCGGCTGCGGGGTCAGTTCCTACGAGTTACGTTGGTCCCGTGGGAGGTGTTGGTGCCACCCACGGGGCTGTTCGGGGGCTGTTTCGAGTTCTCACCCTCTAACGCCATGTTTTTAAGCCTAAGTGTGGAAATAAGCAAATTACCGTCGTACTCTCAAACTGGGACACCCGCGGCTGCGGGGTCAGTTCCTACGAGTTACGTTGGTCCCGTGGGAGGTGTTGGTGCAACCCACGGGGCCGTTCGGGGGCTGTTTCGAGTTTTCACCCTCTAACGCCATGTTTTTAAGCCTAAGTGTGGAAATAAGCAAATTATCGTCGTACTCTCAAACCGGGACACCCGCGGCTACGGGGTCAGTTCCTACGAGTTACGTTGGTCCCGTGGGAGGTGTTGGTGCCACCCACGGGGCCGTTCGGGGACTGTTTCGAGTTCTCACCCTCTGACGCCATGTTTTTAAGCCTAAGTGTGGAAATAGGTAAATTACCGTCGTACTCTCAAACCGGGACACCCGCGGCTGCGGGGTCAGTTCCTACGAGTTACGTTGGTCCCGTGGGAGGTGTTGGTGCCACCCACGGGGCCGTTCGGGGGCTGTTTCGAGTTCTCACCCTCTAACGCCATGTTTTTAAGCCTAAGTGTGGAAATAAGCAAATTATCGTCGTACTCTCACACCGGGACACCCGCGGCTGCGGGGTCAGTTCCTACGAGTTACGTTGGTCCCGTGGGAGGTGTTGGTGCCACCCACGGGACCGTTCGGGGGCTGTTTCGAGTTCTCACCCTCTAACGCCATGTTTTTAAGCCTAAGTGTGGAAATAA
This sequence comes from Sambucus nigra, assembly GCA_949130495.1. Classification (NCBI taxonomy): domain Eukaryota; kingdom Viridiplantae; phylum Streptophyta; class Magnoliopsida; order Dipsacales; family Adoxaceae; genus Sambucus; species Sambucus nigra. Next base: position 624,175,985 of record OX422210.1, on the reverse strand, counting down.
GAAAATTATCGTCGTACTCTCAAACCGGGACACCCGCGGCTGCGGGGTCAGTTCCTACGAGTTACGTTGGTCCCGTGGGAGGTGTTGGTGCCACCCACGGGGCCGTTCGGGGGCTGTTTCGAGTTCTCACCCTCGAACGCCATGTTTTTCAGCCTAAGTGTGGAAATAAGCAAATTACCGTCGTACGCTCAAACCGGGAGACCCGCGGCTGCGGGGTCAGTTCCTACGAGTTACGTTGGTCCCGCGGGAGGTGTTTGCTGCGGGGTCAGTTCCTACGAGTTACGTTGGTCCCGTGGGAGGTGTTGGTGCCACCCACGGGGCCGTTCGGGGGCTGTTTCGAGTTCTCACCCTCTAACGCCATGTTTTTAAGCCTAAGTGTGGAAATAAGCAAATTACCGTCGTACCCTCAAACCGGGAGACCCACGGCTGCGGGGTCAGTTCCTACGAGTTACGTTGGTCCCGTGGGAGGTGTTGGTGCCACCCACGGGACCATTCGGGGGCTGTTTCGAGTTCTCACCCTCTAACGCCATGTTTTTAAGCCTAAGTGTGGAAATAAGCAAATTACCGTCGTACGCTCAAACCGGGAGACCCGCGGCTGCGGGGTCAGTTTCTACAAGTTACGTTGGTCCCGTGGGAGGTGTTGGTGCCACCCACGGGGCCGTTCGGGGGCTGTTTCGAGTTCTCACCCTCTAACGTCATGTTTTTGAGCCTAAGTGTGAAAATAAGCAAATTACCGTCGTACGCTCAAACCGGGAGATCCGCGGCTGCGGGGTCAGTTACTACGAGTTACGTTGGTCCCGTGGGAGGTGTTGATGCCACCCACGGGGCCGTTCGGGGGCTGTTTCGAGTTCTCACCCTCTAACGCCATGTTTTTAAGCCTAAGTGTGGAAATAAGCAAATTACCGTCGTACCCTCAAACCGGGAGACCCGCGGCTGCGGGGTCAGTTCCTACGAGTTACGTTGGTCCCGTGGGAGGTGTTGGTGCCACCCACGGGGACTTTCGGGGGCTGTTTCGAGTTCTCACCCTCTAACGCCATGTTTTTAAGCCTAAGTGTGGAAATAAGCAAATTACCGTCGTACCCTCAAACCGGGAGACCCGCGGCTGCGGGGTCAGTTCCTACGAGTTACGTTGGTCCCGTGGGAGGTATTGGTGCCACCCACGGGGCCGTTCGGGGGCTGTTTCGAGTTCTCACCCTCTAACGCCATGTTTTTAAACCTAAGTTATGATATATGCAAAATTATCCTCTGATTCTAAAATCGGGAGTCCCGTGATTGTGTGGCCTATTCGTACGAGTTACATTGGTTCCGTGCAAGGTGTTGATGCCTCTAACGGGACCGTTTGGTGGATGTTTCGGGTTTCTCCCCTCTAACGCCATGCTTTTAAGCTTAAGTCTACACATTTTTAAATTATCGTCGTATTCCCAAACCGGGAGTCTAAAATATTTTCAACATATTATCTAATAATTATCCCGTACTCCTTTTAATTATCCCATGCTCCTTCTAACATACTATCCAACAACAAGCAACAACCAATAATTATCCAACAGCCAAACCAAACAAAACCAATAATTATCCCGTACTCCTTCTATCATCTAAAACATTTAATAGATAATGCATATCAATTATATAACTACTTTTGTTAAAGTAAAGCATAGCAGATCTAACCTGCAACAATAGCAATAGGGAATGTTCTTCTCCTTGATCCGAAACAACACATTGTCAATGTAGAACTGTGCTGGAGCATACATGGGAATGTTTTTTACTGGCCGTCTAGCATGCATAACACAATATTTTTTAGAAATATAAAATTGGAGCTATAGCACACCGATATTAAAATGAGTCCCAACAAAATATACAATATATTCCCCAGAAGCATAGTTAGCTTTATTAAAAAAAATCTAACGGAATCCAAAAAAGCCATTCCAGTAAAACTACAATTTTTGTTGAATTAGGAACATAACCATTCCGCAAAGTTCAAATTAGACTCACAACACTAAATCGAATAATTAGAAGAATAATTATATAAAGACATGACATTTCGCGGACAAATCTGAATATGCTTAGAGAGAGAGTACCTAAGGTCCTTTTCGCAGATGGTCTTGCATTTAAACCTGCATTTCCATTTGGATTTTGAAAACAAAAGCATTAAATAAGTAACATCCTTGGAAGAAGAAAAAAACACGAAAGAAAATTATACACACACCGACTCGTCCTCTAGAACTGGCCCCAATCTGAGGATACTTCAATATAGTCCAATCAAATACATAGTCAAATTGATAACCTACAAAGTGGGACAAAATCAGATATAAAAGATGAGAATATATAACTACCGAAAGCCTAAATACTCATGTAGTACATAAAAAATAAAAATAAAACTCGTTTACTTGCTTTAAAAAACTTATAGTTATACTTTCACGAATAAATAAGTCTCGAACAATACCCGATTAAACCCAAGTCATATCAGCAAAGCGAGAGTGGCTAGTCAGTCTCCCACTTTAATAAATCTAAACCGAGCAAATACGCATTTGATATTGCAGGACATGAATTAAAAAAACGCAGAACATTGGATATATGCGTATTTGCTCGGTTACCCATCACATGCCATCCTCATCTGCAAATATCACAAACCCTCACTCTCTAATTTCACAAACCCTTATATTACCTTACTTCCATAAAACTTATTAAACTCAAATGCACTCAAAGTCAAACATGTCATACAAACTAGGCTATAAAAATTATAGGCATTGAAATTACTGGTTTACTGTAAAGCCTTAAGACAAACCGAGAGATGATGTTCATATCTGAAAAATGGATCTTAGAATGCATTGAACAACATGGAGAGTAAATTAAAACAACACTCAAGAACTCACACCCTCTTTATTATTCAAATATTATGTAAAAAAAATTCAACACATGAACAACATAAAAAAAATAAGACAAGCGTGGGAGATAAAAGTAAAAATAATGTAAAAAATGAACCGTCTTTGTAATCCAGCTACATGCAACCCCTGTGAAAACCAGTCACATATGAAAATCGAAGAAGTCCTTGGAACATTCATATCAAATAGATATGGAGATATGTTTAATCAGGTGAGAGAGTTCTCCTCTTTCGAATATGGAAGAAAGAAGAACCATTGAAGCTCTAACCGACCTAGAAAAAGGGAAAAAACATTAAAAAAAATCTTACACCTCTATGTAAAAATTTAAAATACATAAATATAGAAACTAAAAATAGATTCAAGAAAAAGAAAAAAAGAAAAATAACTTAAAAGTGGAGATCTTCCCCGATTTGAAATTCCCCTGTTGTAGTTGCTAACATCTTCCCTTGTTATCTCCCATAGAAATAGATGAACTAAGCAAAAAAAATAAAGCCATCACCTGAATCGGCGCTGCCAGACCAAATCCCAAGTTCAGACCAAATCGGCGCTGCCAGCCCACTTCCTTCAACCCCCTGCGACCACCCCAACCTCCGTCCAACCTTTATCGCCCACCACCTCTCACCCTCTTTATTATTCAAGCAATCAGTGCCATTTTCAGGATCGTTGAAGGAGGTGAGGAAGTGAGTGCCATTTTCGACGTTGGCTGTGTCTTTTTCACAGTTTGGGGAACAAGATGAGCGGGGTAATTGAAAATTTGAGACGAGTTGTATTGTTTTAGGTTTAACACTAGTCACGGCTTAGAGCCGTGACCCACCCACCGCGACCCATTAATGAAGCTAAGTGGGAGGTATAGCGCCTATTGGTCACGGTTTATAGCGGTGACCCATAACAAGAAATGGTCACGGCCCATAGCCGTGACCCTCAATCTGTGATGCGCGACCTTTTTTTATCAACCCTAGTGCTTGAATGAGGGATGGTCACGGCCCATAGCCGTGACCCACACCCAGAAATGGTCACGGCCCTAAGCCGTGACCCTCAATGTGTGTACTCTCTTCTTCATCATGCCATGGGTCACGGACTTGGGCCGTGACCCATCCGCGACCAAGCTTGGAGGGAATTTTGGCGCGAGTTTGGCGCCAAGATGGTCACGACCTGGTCACGGCCCAAGTCCGCGACCACCGTGGTCACGGATTTGGGCCGTGACCACTTCGAGAGCATCGATAATTTAGTGTGATAATAAATATGGTCACGCCAAATATTGAGTGGGTCACGGCCCAAGTCCGCGACCAGCTGGTCGCGGACTTGGGCCGTGACCCACTGGGCGTGACCATTCGCAGGATTTGGTGTAGTGCAATATGGTTGACTATTAAGACATATTTGAAGCCCTAAAACCCCTCATGATGGCCAAGAATATTGGACTCACTTAATACTATTTCATTTCTAGCTTCTTGAGTGGTTGGAAGGAGGAAAATAGTCAACTAGTTAAGATATTTACCCCTCAGACCCTAAACCACACTTACCTACTTGCTAGACTATAAGAATCATCATTTAGTCTCAAAATTTACACATTAAAAAACCCAAACCATAGTTACCAAACCCACAATCCCAAAACGAAAACGAAAATCGTAAATCTAGCCATTGCTTATCTTAATAGGAACTTTATAAAAAACCCACAACTAAATATTATAGAAGTTTCAAACTAACAACCGTACCACCTAGCAAGAAAATCATCGAGGCTAAAATGTAGTCCATAAGAGATAAAGGCTTATGTTATTATTGTGATGCGTTATACTCCACGGGACACAAATATAAGAAAATGAACACGTGCATACTCTTGAATGAAAAAGTAGAATAAATAGAAGATGGAAACATTGAGCCTGCAGCAAACAAGGACTTGAAAGCCCAAAAAGCGTACCCATAAGAAGAGATGACCATTTCCCTACATGCCATATTAGGTTCTCAGTCACCAAAAACCATGATATTCAAAAGGAAAGAAAACAAATAAGATTTAACCATTATCATTGATATATGAAGTTCTCATAACTTCCTTCATCCACAACTTGTAAAAAAGATATGATGCAGTACTATAAAAACTACTCCAATATGGGTCACTATTTCTAAAGGGAGCCACATTGAAAGCATTGCCCAATGTCCTGATTTCATGCAAGGAATTTTGTTTAATACTTCGATCAATATCTTGAATTTTAGTGGTTGATATATGGTGCTAGGAGCCCAATGACTGAGAGAAATTAAAACTATATGGTTGGATTTGAATGAAAGACTATAAAGTTTGAAATGGGAGGAAATGCAATGGAATTATAAGGATACTATAGAGGAGTACACTTACACATGATCACAACAAATGCACTCAACAAGTTATGCCACAAATAAAAATTACAATTATGGGTTAGCTCTATACAATGTCAAATATAGTCGAAAGGGTACCAATTTAATCCTCTTTATTACCTTTAATTACATAATATAACATCATTTTCAAATAAACCACTGAACTACCCCTTAAAAGATTCCAAGACCACTACATCCCACTAAACAAATGGGAGTGAACCATTAAACGTTAGACCCTACAGGTACCCTCACATCTAAAAATCATAAATTGAAAAAATTATGAAAGAAATGCTTTAGTCTGGTGTTATAAGGCCATCTAGCAGTCCCTTGGCATCCTCAATAATATTGGTCAAGAAAAAAGATACATGGAGAATGTTCATTGATTATAGAGAGGTCAACAATTTAACCATAAAGAATAAGTTTCCAATACCAGTCATTGAAGAACTCCTTCATGAATTGCACAGGGCTAGCATATTTTCTAAAATAGATCTAAGATTTAGTTATCATCAAATCAAGGTTCCTGAACCTGATATTCCTATAACAACATTTAGGACTCATGAAGCCATTTTGAGTTCTTGGTGATGCCATTTAGCATCACTAATTCCCCAGCTTCATTTCAAGATCTTATGAATTCAGTGTTCAAAGATCATATCAAAAATTTATTCCTATTTTCTTTGATGATATACATGTTATAGTATTAATACGAAGGAGCATATACATCACTTAAACATCACTATAGAGATACTTAAACAACACTAACTGTATGCCAAGCTATCCAAATGTCCATCTTTTAAACTCAACTAAGTATTTAGGACATATAATATTATAAGAAAGAGTGGCAACTGATAAGTCCAAGGTAGAAGATATGTTATCATGGCCAATCCCTAAAACCATCAAAACTTTGAGAGGAATGCTAGGTCTTGATATAAAGCTTTTTAGTGTTTCATTATTACAAAGCCTTTCTAATCAACAATTTTCTTCAATTACCTACAAAAATATCACATGACTAGTATGGAGGTAAGTAAGGGTGTCAATCCAACTCTTTTGAGTGAAACATGGGAAAAGTGATGTAATCTAATTCTCTAGATATTTTTTCTTAATTTCTTTTATTTTCTTTATTTTCTACTTTTTTTAATGAAATTTTTTATATCAAAATGATTTTTTTGTGATGTTGAAATAACTAAACTAAATTAAAGTTATCAACTAAACTAAAAGAAAAATCAAAGAAATACTAAAAAGTGTGATAAAAATGAGTGAAATATAACTAATGAGAGACACAAGTGAGAAAGATCAAGGGATGTAAATCCAGCCCCCACTTCACACAACTAAAACTAATTTGAACTATTTTAATTTGGTTAATTTTCAAAATATTCATTTAATTCAAAAGTTAATTCTCATCACACTAATGAATTAATTAAATATTCTTCTAGAAAAATAATTTTATTTTTTTATAACATTACTCAAAATGAATTAAAACTAATCAAATGAATCACCCGCTAGGAAAAATTCACCAAAATAATTTTAATTAAACAATATAAATTAATAGTAGATGAAAATTATATTATAATTTTGACCATATTGAAAAAAATATCTCTAGTTTGAATCAAATAGAGGGGGCTTGAAGGTAATCTCGAGATTAGGAACAAATTCCCAATTAGCAATAGTGTTCGAGATTAAGCAACCGAGGCAGCTCAAGCGTGGCAACTCAACGAGGCAGCTTGGCGCGGCAGCTCATATTTTAGCTTGTTGTATTAGTCATATTGTATGTTCATTATTGATAACTGTATGCTTTAACGGTTGTGATGACGTAACGATAATAACAAAAGAGTTATATGAGGTCAAACGGTGTTTGCGAAAGACCAGGCTTGGCAGGGCCTGGGAGAGCTTTCATGCTCTATCGAATGACCTCACCGTGGGAACTTTAGAGGGACTTGGTTTGGAGGATTCAGAAGTAAGGCACCGTTGGGGCTTGTCTTGACCATCTTAGATACACCTGGTAAAACACCAAAGGACCCTGACCGTGGAACCTCAAGCGAAGCAGATTGGAGTTCCATCGGGCATTGAGTTATGGACCAAACAGCCCTCTACTTAATGTCACATCTACTGTGGGTGATGTCACTAGCCATCTAAACAATGTCAGACATGCACTTGAGTAAACCATCGTGGTATTTGGGGCTGTCAGGCAGTTGGTAAGCCACCTCTGCGACAACAGTCCCCTGACACACGGTGGTTAGGTAAAAAGGCATGTCTTGGCATTTAATGTTTATGAAGTGGAGACAGCTAGTATATCAGGTATTTAGTGTTGTGACATAAAGTATGAGGGATGTCTTTCATAGTTTTAATGACTGAGTTTCCTCGGGGGTAGTGTGGAGGGCTATTTAAGGACCCAAACCACCTCTGAGGAAAAGAGAGAAACTTTTGGAGAGTTCAGAAGTTATTGCAAAACCAGAGAGTTTACTCACCCACCATTGTCATTTATTACGAAGCTTTTAATACTTGACAGAGATTCCTGAGGGTATTTGGTGTGGTTGTACCTGCCTACCAAGGTGTATATAGGGGGCTTACTTCTCTCTCCCTCTAGCTAAGCCACTTCTAAAAGTTCATTATTATTCCCTGAGTTATACACGAGAGACTTTGTGAGTTTAAGCCGAGTCTATCTTCATTGGGTTCGTGTTTATATGTTCCGTCATTAATCCTAAGCTTTGACCAACTAACTTATCAGTACCATACTCAATAGGGGTTACGCCTCCATATATAATCTAAAGTACCCTCCTACATTTGGCGACTCTGCTGGGGAGGCATCCTTCTAGATAAGGAGTATGGCGCAAGATAATGCTACTCGAAGACTCAATTTCGATGACATTCAGCATAATGAAGAACAGGCTGCGAGGGAGAAGGAGGCCCTAAGAGATGGAACTCCTCGAGTAGAGGCACCGCTGGCTCCAATAAAAATAGGCATCCCAGGGGCTACACAACCTTCCACGAGCGCGGGGTTGGGACCTGCCCAGATGGCGCTCCTCATGAGCAAATTTTATGAGTTTTTGCAAACCCCAGTAGCTTCAACTATGCTGGGAGGATTGGAGGCTAACGCTTTCGTAGCACCAGGAGTGGCCCCAGGGGCCCCATCAGGGGTAGGTATTACAGGAGCGGTCCCAACAAGTGTACCCTCTGTTGTGTACCCAACTGTGGGAGGCTCAGGAGTTTCAACGACACTACCAATAACGTTCGCTCCAGTTTCAACGAGCGTTCAACCATCGGCCCCGTTGCAGGTGGTCCCAGTAGCCCCGCCCTTCGAAGAGATGAGAAAAGAGATGCAGAAGGAGATGCTGAAGTTCATGCAGGCTTCCTCGCAGGCTGTGGGTGAGGTGGCTTCGGTCTACGATGACTTTCGAACACCTTACCCCCAGGAGTACAACGACGAACCCTACCCGAAGGACTATATTCCTCTTACCTTTGAAAAATACTCAGGGAAGGGTGGGAACCCGAAGGAACACATTAAGCGTTTCGTTGAACACTTGGGAGCGCACTGCAACGACAAAAAGCTTAGAATGAGGGAGTTCTCCAAATCCCTCAGTGATAAAGCATACACTTGGTACTCTCATCTTCCTCCCAATAGTGTCTCCACATGGGAGGAGATGCATGTATTGTTTGTCCGAAAGTTCTTCTTGGCAGAAGATGAGTTCACCCTAACCCAGCTTGGCAGGGAGAGGCAAAGGCCAGGAGAAGAGGTAGTTGCCTATATTCGAAGGTTTAGGGAAAGGTCCCTCGATGTGAGGGAAGAAGCTAAGGAAGCTAGGTTACTACAGATTTGTGCTGAGAGATTACTTCCTGAGTATATCTGTCACCTGATCAATGAGACACGCGAGGGAACATTTTTAGCATTCTTAAAATCCACAAGAAATATATCTTTGGTGGTGCGACCTAGCCCGATAGTAGCTCCCATGGTGTTCAGACAGCCGATACAACCCATTGGATGAAGGTCTCAGGCCCCACGTGTGGGATATATCGAGAGAGAAGAGGAGGGCAAGGCCCAGAGGAAGGACAACAAAAGAAAGTTCGGAAGAGATAGAGAAGACCCGCCACCATTGCCTTGTACGGTGGAGGAGGCTGTGAGTTGCTATAAATCAATGGTCCAAGGCGGAACGGTTTACGAACCAAAGGGCGTCCCGGCGGAAGATCCCGACACAGTAACTAGGGCCAATCCCAAATATTGCCAGGTTCATCGAAAGGTCCAGCATCCAATAGAAAGCTGCTTCACGCTGCGAAGAATCATCGACAACTACATGAAGGCGAGAACATTACAAATCCCCCCACAGAACGTTTACAATAACCCACTCCCGGCACATGGGGCCAATGTTGTAACGGCCTACGATAAGGAGGCAGAACGGGAGGGGGAGGGGCAACAATGGAGTTCGATAAGGCACTAGAGCATTGCACTAGGGGAATGGCTAACGTAGTTCTGGCTTATGATAAAGCAAGTGCTAGGGACGTAGAAGACGCATACAGCGTTGAGGGAGAGGAAACGGACCCAGCCGTAGAGTATAACGCAGTTTCAAAATCTCCAAAGTTCACTTGGTTCTTCGACCAAGTGGGAATCCCAAAAGAGAGCAGAATGGAGATAACTCAGGAGATCTTGGATATTGCAAGAAGAAATGCAGTCCCCTCGCTAAGGTGGAGGGGACCCATGGCTTGGCTGGTAAAGAAGTTCCTATCAGAGGTAACGTTCAGCGATGCGGATAGAGCTGTAAGGTTCCCCCATAATAGGCCTCTGTATGTAACCGCCAGTGTTAATGGGGTTACCTTTTCTAGGACTCTTATGGACGGGGGTGCTTCCATCAACATTATGCCGATCAACTCCTTCCACGCGGCTAATATTCTGGAAGAAAGGTTGGTTGCCATGCCCTTGGTAATCTCGGTCTACGATAATCAATCTTCCAAATCCATCGGGTATGTAAAGATGGGAATAGTGATGGGAAATTTGAGTTCCCATATCAATTTCCATGTAATAGAAAGCGCAACTTCCTATCATTTATTAATAGGGAGAGTATGGATGCATAACCAAGGGTTAGTTCCCTCAACGTACCATCAATGTGCTAAGGCGAATATCAAGGGGACAGAGATAACTATTAAGGCAACTAAAAGGCCTTTCGCTATCGAAGAAGCACACTTGGTGGATGCAGCCTTCTATACAGAGCTCGAAGAGGACGTGCGGGTCCTAACAAGGAGAATGGAGGGAGCATGGGTCCCCTCAATTAGAGAAAGAATGGGACCTTTAAATAAGAGTGGCGAAAGGAAGAGGATCGAGGAAGCATATCGGGCGGTCCCTCGACCCCAGAACATCTCGAAGCAGCTCAAAGAAAAGATGAGACCCAGGATAGACCCAGGCGAGCACGAGGCCCAACGACAAAGCGTGTTAAGTCATTTTTCAGGTGAAAGGATCGCTGAGGCTTCCAGAGAAAGGAAGAGAAAAGCCGTAGCAACAGCTACCAGCAGGCAATGCAAGAAGATTCTTACTGAAGAGGGAAAAGTGGTGTACCGCTTGTAATGGTGTGAACGGGCGGCAAAAAAGACTGACAATGAGGTTGACCCAATATATGAGTGTTTTTTAGTGGATCAACGGGGGCAGTGTATGGTGATAGACAACTCCAGCATACAAGAGTTCATAGAAGATGTCGCCGAATAGCCAGACTACATGACAGACCAACCAAGGCCCCAGGCACAAGAGTTGGAGCAACTAAACCTAGCAGGAGAAGGGGAAGACCCAAGGCCTATCTTCATCTCGAAAGATCTTGTTAAGGAGAAACGAGAAGCCTTGGTTGACCTAATTCGGGAGTTCATAGATGTCTTCGCATGGAAGTACACTAAAATGGAAGGGCTGGATGAGGAAGTGAGCTGTCACAAGTTGAACGTGATGCCTTCGGCTATTCCGGTGAAGCAGGCAACAAGAACTTACAAGCCTGAAATAGATTTAAAGATTAAAGAAGAGGTCCAACGCTTATTGGCAGCAGGATTTATCAAGCCCATACAACATCCCCTCTGGCTATCCAGCATTGTGCCAGTAGGGAAGAAGGACAAAAACCAAATAAGGATCTGCGTGGACTTCAGAGACTTAAATAGGGCTTGCCCCAAGGATGAGTTTCCCCTACCCTCCATCGACAGTTTGATAGACGCCACGGCTGGTCATGAGATGTATAGCTTCATGGATGGATATGTGGGATATAACCAGATCAAGATGGACCCCTCTGACGCAGAGAAAACAGCATTCAGAACGCCATTGGGCAAATTCATGTACAAGGTAATGCCGTTTGGACTCAAGAACGCCGGAGCTACGTACCAAAGAACGATGGCGGACATTTTTCATGACTTCTTCCACAAATTTGTGGAATTCTACGTGGACGACTTGGTCATCAAATCGAAGAAGGAAGAGTCCCATCTGAACGATTTAAAGAAGGTGTTTGCTCGGTGCAGGAGGTACAAGTTAAGGATGAACCCGTTGAAGTGTGTCTTCGGGGTAACAAGTGGTAAGTTTTTAGGCTTCGTGGTTAATCGGCAAGGGGTACAGATGGACCAGGACAAACAGCGAGCAATCTTGGAGATGCCATGTCCAAAAATGGCGAAGGAGCTGAAAAGCTTTCTCGGTAAAGTCTCCTACCTTAGGAGATTTGTGCCTGGATTGGCCGAAATAACACACCCACTGATGCAGCTACTGCGAAGGAACACGAAATTCAGATGGGAAGAGGTTCACCAGAAGTCCCTGGTTGGGTTGAAGTAGCTGCTCGTATCACCACAAATCATGGTTCCTCCCTAGGCGGGAGCTCCGTTGCAGCTATACCTTACATCCACCACGAGGTCCGTTGGAGCTCTGCTAGCACAAGAAGTAGACGGGCAAGAACGACCGGTTTACTACCTCAGCAGAATTATACATGGGCCAGAAATTAGATATACTAGCTTAGAAAGGCATTGTTTAGCCCTGGTCTTTATAGCACAAAAACTTAGGCACTATATGCTGTCTTTTACCATTCATATTGTAACTAGATGTGACCCAATTAGGTATTTTCTTGCAAAGACTATATTTATTAGTAGGGCAGCTAGATGGTTCCTCATTCTCTCTGAATATGACTTAAAATGCGTGGTCCCTCGCACAATCAAAAGCCAGGCGTATGCTGACTTATTGGCTATCTTCCTTTCAGTAACCTTTGAGCCACCTAGGGAAGACATTCCAGGAGATGATCTGCAGGCCAATTACCTGGATACAACTGAGGAGGAATGGACGATGCAGTTCGACGGATCTTCGGCAGAAAAAAAGGGAGGAGCAGGGGTTGTTCTTTCAAAAGGGATGGAAGAGATTTTCCTTTCCTACAAACTAGATTTCCCTTGCTCTAATAACGAAGCAGAGTATGAGGCGTTGGTACTAGGGCTTCTAGAGGCTCTTCGGAGGGGAATCCGTTCACTCTGCATTAAGGGTGACTCGAACTTGGTAATTCAGCAGGTAAACGGAGAATATGCGTTGAAACACATGAGCCTGGCACCCTATAAAGCAATCATTCAAAGGCTCCTCAACCAGTTTCATCGGACCAAGATCAGGAGATAACCCAGAACGATGAACCGCCATCCTGACGCCTATGCCACTATTGCCCAGAAGATAATAATGAAAACCAATGAGACTACAGTTGTGATCCACAAAGAACAGCCCCTTCAGTAGTACAGTCAATACTACCAATGGAGGAAGAAGTGGATTGGAGAAGGGATATTAAGAAACAACTGGAGTCTGGTGAGGGGGCGATGGGGCTAAGAGAGTTGGCCTAATATTTTACATGCCAGGGGAATCTCTATTTTAGAAATACAGGAGGATGGCTGTTAAGATGCATTAGCCCAGAGGAGGCCGAGCAAATATTGAAGAAAACGCATAACGAACACTGCGAAACAACCGAGATACCTCTATACAGGAGAATTCAAAGGGAGGGGTATTTATGGCCTAGAATGAAACAAGATGCGGCAGAGCTACAACGGAAATGCAATAAGTGTCAGCTATTCTTCGAAGCAGCTGAGTGCCATTTTATTGAAGATCAAGTGGACTGGAGGCAGCCCTACATCGACTTCATTCAGGAGGGGGTTGTCCCAACGGAGAAAATAGATGCAATGGGTCTGAGGCGAAGGGCTCCAAGGTTCTATGTCCAGGAGGGGCAGCTTTATCGAAAGGGATACTTTAACAGGCCCTTGCGATGTGTCACGAGGGAAGAAGCAGTGGAGATCCTCAAATAAGCGCACGATCCAGCACATATAGGAGGTGCCAAGCTGTATGATCAGTTGATGACATTGGGGTATTATTGGTCAATAATGGAGAAAGACTCTGCAGAGTTTGTTCGAAAATGCAAGGCTTGACAACTTCATGGGAATATGATCCATGCCCCATCGGTAGACTTGCACTCTCTATCATGCCCTATCCATTCCATACTTGGGCGTTCGACCTAGTGGGGGCAATCCACCCCTCTTCGAGAGGCAAGATATGGATACTAGTAGCAACAGAATGTTTCACAAAATGGGCTGAGGCAATACCACTCAAACGGGCAACGGCTGGGGTGGTGAGAAACTTCATCAGAGAATACATCATTTGCCATTTTGGGATCCCAAAAGTAATTCTCTCGGATAATGGGACCCCCTTTGTCAATTCTGAAGTAATAATGCTCACGGACAAATACTCCATTGTTCATCACACTTCAACAGTGGCATACCCAAAGGGAAATGGCCAGGCCGAAGCAACTAACAAAACCCTGATTAATATTTTGGCCAAAATGATGGAAGACTTTCCGGGGGCATGGGATGACAAGATACCAGCTGTCTTGTGGGCCTATCGGACAACCAAGCGAAAACCCACAGGATACACGTCGTTCTCTCTTGTTTATGGTGCTGAGGCAATCCTCCCAGTAGAATTGGAAGTTCCCTCTGCTCGTTACGCCTTGAGAAGTAGCATGCTCCCTCATAGTAGACATGTACAGCTAGAAGCGTTGGATGAGCACAGAGATAACTCGATGCAACACTTTCAAATATATACGAAACAACTCTCCAGGGCATATGACAACTTGGTGAGACCAAGGAAGTTCGTGGGAGGAGACCTTGTATTGAAAGAGGCAGTGAAGCACATCAGGGGACTTCCTCTACCAAAGTTCGTAGCCAACTGGGAGGGACCTTTCGTTGTGAAGGAAGCTCATGACTCAGGTTATTGCTTAATTTTGAAGTTAGAAGAAGACAAGCCATTCAAGATTAACAATAAGTGGCTGAAGGTTTATCATGTGTAAACAACCAAGTTTGAACTAATGTTGTGACTAGCTATCGTTATAAATATACAAGTTTTTGGTGAAATTTTTTAGCATAATGGAAGAATTGCAAAAATACAAAACTCTATAGCATACAACAACAGTCACAACATACGAAGGGATTGAAAAGTATATGTTCTTCATTCATAAACAATAGAGAATTACAAAATTTCTTTTGGGAGCTATTGCCCAAGAATTACATAGATAAAAGCAGTAAAGGATCTGTCTACAAGAAGTAACTAGTCTAAAAGAAAAGATAAATCGGAGGAAGAGAAAAAATCTCCAGGCAGGCCCGAAGAAGCTGCTGTGAAAGACCATTGGGCGTTAATAGAAACCTCCAGCCTCCTTTGCACTTGCGTACGTTCGATCAGGAGTCTCTCACGCTTTTGTTTGACCAAGCATAAATCTTCTTCGGCATCCTTCACCTCTTGATACACTGCTTCTAAAAGAGGTGTCAATACGACCAGCCTAGCTTCCTCCGCTTGCTGATCCTCCTGGTGCTTTCGTAACACTTCCCTCTAGCCGATCAGTTGCTAGTTCTTCAAGGTCTTCAGATACGTTATAAGCCAGTCAAAACGAAAACCATCACATCCCAACTCCTTAAGAAAACCCAAAAATTGGTTAAGAAGGGATCTGGTAACACTTGCAGTGGGGGTGCTGGCAATTTCAGCAACAACGATCGCCATGCCTTGCAGTCTGTGACTCATCACATGAATATTGGAGCGCAGGCAATCTGGTGTGAAGGTCTCAGGGTGGCGAATCACCAGTTGCTCGATCACCAAGCGATGGTTGACAGGCATTTGAGGAGACTGCCGAAGCACCATTAGGCAGAACGCATGAGGAGCCAGGTCGGGAAGAGGCACTTTGCACCCAGATTCGCTCTCGGCTGCAGCACCAGTCGTAGAACCTTGATCATCATCAATAGAATTTTCCGAAACATCAGGTTCTCGGAAGGGCGAGCCTACAGGTGAGAGAACTGGGGTCGAATTTTCCCGAGCAACCTGAAAAGAAGTAGTCCACATGATGAAATTATGAAAAACTTAACAAGTGTTTTCGTTGTTAAGTCACCGTTATAAGGTGGAGTTTATGAAAAACTTAACAAGTGTTTTCGTTGTTAATTCACCATTATAAGGTGAAGTTTATGGAAAACTTAACAAGTGTTTTCGTTGTTAAGTCACCGTTATAAGGTGGAGTTTATGAAAAACTTAACAAGTGCTTTCGTTGTTAAGTCACCATTATAAGGTGGAGTTTATGAAAAACTTAACAAGTGTTTTCGTTGTTAAGTCACCGTTATAAGGTGGAGTTTATGAAAAACTTAACAAGTATTTTCGTTGTTAAGTCACCGTTATAAGGTGAAGTTTATGGAAAACTTAACAAGTGTTTTTGTTGTTAAGTCACCGTTATAAGTCGGAGTTTATGAAAAAAACTTAACAAGTGTTTCCATTGTTAAGTCATTGTTATAAGGTAAAATTTTATGAAAAATCATAAGATGGAGATTACAGAAAATCATAACAAAAGTTAGCAAGAAAAATATACCTCAGTCACAACGGGGGCATATGAGGCAGCCACAGGGACAGGAACCGTTGGGGGAGAGATTACTGCCCGAGAAGCCATAACGGGGTCCTCGGACGCAGAAGCCTCCACGCTTGGCAAAACTCTATCACCCATATAGGGCACAAGGGCCAGCATACGGGGTTCCTCATGCGAATATACTAAGCCCTCAAACAAAGCCACATCAGGAGGGGGCTTAAACGCACCAACCTGGTCCCTCACTGCAGGAGTTGGTGCAAGATCAGGAGAAAACTGTGCACAAAGCCAAGTGTTAGAAAAGAAGAATGGGCACAGAAAATATGAAGAAATACTCCTGAGTGTTACTTACCTCAGTTATGATACTAAAAAGGGGAAGGGCAGTCAGAGGTCTCATCAGCGTTATCGGAAGAAGAATGCTTGCCAACAACGAAGATGTTTCAACCTGGGGTACCTGAAATATATCAGAATTCAGCAAGCCAAATAAGAAAGGAGTGGGACCGAAAGGACTACAACAAATATACTATAGAGGAAATCATACCTCGGGCTCACTCTCCAGAACAAGAACAACGGGGAGAGGAACCTCAGGTGAGGCCTGTAAATCAGCAGGGGCCTGTAGATCAGAAGGGGTCGAGGGTGTTATCTCGGATTGTGTTATTTCGGGTGGTGTTACCCTTTCAGGCGAGGAATCACCTCCCCCAACGACCTCCCTTACACGTTGACTGCCAACACGCCGAGAATAGGTAAGCCCCATCATGGGGGAACGGGGAGGAGTCACATCGGTATGAGGTGCACCGAAGTGTCCCCCCACAAAAGGGCTTACGGGAGGGCTAGAGGGGTCTGGTCTTTCTATTTTAGCTCCCTGCACCACAGTTATCAAAAAAAAGAGAGAAGGAAAATATATGTATAAGTAAAGACAGTCCTCCTTAAGCAAAAGGGAAATAATAACTAAATCAGGCATACATACCTCCGATTCAGAAGGAGAACGAGAAGACACGACCATGGGCGAAGAAGGAGGAGTAACAGCAACAGAAGGGGAAGGAGTGGAATGCACCTCAGGAGTCCATTTCTTCTGGGACTTGGTGCCCAGAGTCTTCTTCCTTCACCCTGCTACGCCAGTACTGCCCCCTTGAGGAACCCTGGAGCTCTTCCTCCTTCTGGCCGTTGGCTCTGAAGGATCCACCACCACTGCGGGGAAAGCAACGGAGGAGGGTACAACGACTGCATGTCGTTGATATTCAACATTTATTTGGTCTAGCTCTGCTTGGGCCTCCCTCCTTACACGCTCAGCCATCTCAGCAGGCATGGGAGGTGGAACGGAGGCTATGGGAAGAGCCGCCACAGGAGTTTGGGGCTTCTGGGACTTCGACTTGGATGACCCACTCTTGGCCATTTTTGCGCTCTTGGCAGGTGGTGGAGAAGCCCCCTCGTGGGTAGTAGCTGCAGTAGAGGTGGCAGCCTTCTTTGGAGCAGCAGGAGTCCTCGGTCTTGGCGTTGCAACTGGGACCATGGGGCAAAGTGGGGGAAGCTCGGTAGGAGGTGCTTTATGGGTTGAACTTTGGGGGAATTCTATCCCAAGCACAGAGTTGCCTTTTAGCCCAAACTCTAGGGCAGAGAATGAAGAAACGGGAGGATACACCGGCTCTCCCTCAATGAACTTAGCAATTTCAGCTAGTTATTTTGGCCAATACTTGGTGGCAAACAAAGGGGTCACATCCCCATGTCGAATAATACTGGGAATGGTGACACACCCAGCCATTGTTGAACATATACCCCACGCAGCAGTTGAAGAAAACAAAGAGCATGCCTCGCCAAAGGATACCTTGGGATTTGACGACTGAAACACTGGACGTGGCACCCCCTGGTCAAACCCAAACTGACGGCTGCATCGGTTGGGGTTATAATGCTCGCTCGTGTATCCCCACTCGGTGTAGGAGGGAAGATATCCAGGAGAAAGCAGAAGAACCACGGTAAGCGAGGGATCCTCAATGTCGGGAGAAGGGTCCTGTATCACTCTGGCATCATGATGGAAAAATTTACAAGTATGAAAAAAGGCCTCCTCTTGATAGGGCCTCATAACGAAACTCTCAAAATGATCAATCACAGCAATCAACTCCTTTCGGCTTTGTCTCTTATGATAAATGAAGGACCGAGGAGGCAAAATTATTTCAGCCGATGGAGGACTGTTGGGCTTGGCCGCTACGGCAGGAAAGCGGAAGTAGAGAAAGCTGGTCAGAAGAACGTTGTTGGCAAAATTGGCCAAGTTATAACGGCCAATAGAGCGTTCCATGTCAAATAAAGCCCTATCCAACCAGGTGTACAGGGATCCCAAGGCAATTGCAGCCAGGGGAAGCTTTATGCCTCGGGCTAAGCGAAGGGACAGGTTGATAAGGTCCCATTCGGGGCTGGTCGTTGGGCTTGCCCGTCAAAAGGAAACGGGAAAGAATCACAAGAATCTAAGCGGGAAGCTCCAACGACGTACCTTGACCAGGGGCAGATGATGAGGAACTGCCTTCACCAGTACCCTTGAAGAAATAATTGATCAAAGGAGAGAAAGTAGCTTTGTTGGAAGAACCGATGCAGCTTCGGCATATGCGATCCAACTCCAAACGATCTGCAGTCTCTCGAGCGTCAAGAGCCTCATCGGTGTAAGGGTCATGGCCTGTTGCATCGAGGCCCAGGAGCTCGCACACGTCCTCCAAAGTTATAGTAAACTCACCCCAGGCAGCAATGAACGTATTAGTATCCACGTTCCAGCGAGAGACCAGGACAGGCAGGGCAGTGTTGTTCTTTGATAGAGTAAACTCACCAAACCATCTAGCCCGTTGAAGGCCGATCTTAGCAAGGACATCAATGTAAGAACTCTGCATGTGAGAGTTCTAGGTAGCAAAGTGCGCGGAAGATCCCCCGGGTGCTTCGAAATCAATATGGGACCATGGGAAGTCCCCTCGCTCCAAGCGAAATCTGAGAGTTCCTTCTGGGGCAGAAATCCCCACTTAGACACTTCTTCGTCCTCATCACCTAACAAGAGGGAGTCAAACTTGGAGGAAAAACAGACAGCCTTACAGGCAACAGCAAAGCCATCATCCTCCCCAAAAATGGGAGAGCGACGGTAAAATCTCAGCTGCTCCTGGTGAGCAGCACCCAGGGCAGAGGCAGCAGTGGTGGTGGCAGACGGAACACTGGTGGCGGAAACGGTGGGGTTGCTTGAAGACGCCATGACAAACAATGAAGCTGTAATAGAGAAAAATTCGAGAGAAAAGGGATTGAGAGCAAGAATGGAGACGGACAATCACAAGTGGGGGTATAGCAGATGAAGAATAAAGATCTTGCAACAATGGAGTCTCTCTCTCTCTTTCTAAAAAAGAAACGACAGTCTGATGAAGAAGTTAATAACGAAGTAAGGGAAAAAAAACAAAGGAGAAGGTTCAAAGTATTTTGAATATGGCTGTTGAAAATTTCGAGTTTGGCGTTTAAATTTCCCCACCCCCGCACGTGCACGGCCGCCTGTAATCATTTCACATGAACACGTGGCACTTCGGGAAACGCTTTAACAGTTGAAAAGACAGCGCCACGTCATTAATGAAATGACGCATAGAGAACAGGAAGCGTTACCTTCTCCAACAAGCTTGAGTTTTTGGCGCCAAATTTTTGTCAGACTTATCTAACAAAGCCCCAACGAAGAAGATGTCCCAACGGTTTCGCATAAAGGGAAAAGGCCTGAATTTTTTTTTTACCGAAAGAAAAATCCATCAATTTGAGTCATTTTCGTGCAGACATTTCTTGTCCCAACAAATTTCTCCACGAGGGGGCAAATGTAGAGGGGGCTTGAAGGTAATCTCGAGATTAGGAACAAATTCCCAATTAGCAACAGTGTTCGAGATTAAGCAACCGAGGCAGCTCAAGCGTGGCAACTCAGCGAGGCAGCTTGGCGCGGCAGCTCATATTTTAGCTTGTTGTATTAGTCATATTGTATTTTCATTATTGATAACTGTATGCTTTAACGGTTGTGATGACGTAATGATAATAACAAAAGAGTTTGTATGAGGTCAAACGGTACTTGCGAAAGACCAGGCTTGGCAGGGCCTGGGAGAGCTTTCATGCTCTATCGAATGACCTCACCGTGGGAACTTTAGAGGGATTTGGTTTGGAGGATTGAGAAGCAAGGAACCGTTGGGGATTGTCTTGACCATCTTAGATACACCTGGTAAAACACCGAAGGACCCTGACCGTGGAACCTCAAGCGGAGCAGATTGGAGTTCCATCGGGCATTGAGTTATGGACCAAACAACCCTCTACTTAATGTCACATCTACTGTGGGTGATGTCACTAGCCATCTAAACAATGTCAGACATGCACTTGAGTAAACCATCGTGGTATTTGGGGTTGTCAGGCAGTTGGTAAGCCACCTCTGCGACAACAGTCCCCTGACACACGGTGGTTAGGTAAAAAGGCATGTCTTGGCATTTAATGTTTATGACGTGGAGACAGCTAGTACATCAGGTATTTAGTGTTGTGACATAAAGTATGAGGGATGTCTTTCATAGTTTTAATGACTGAGTTGCCTCGGGGGTGGTGTGGAGGGCTATTTAAGGACCCAAACCACCTCTGAGGAAAAGAGAGAGACTTTTGGAGAGTTCAGAAGTTATTGCAAAACCAGAGAGTTTACTCACCCACCATTGTCATTTATTACGAAGCTTTTAATACTTGACAGAGATTCCTGAGGGTATTTGGTGTGGTTTTACCTTCCTACCAAGGTGTATCTAGGGTGCTTACTTCTCTCTCCCTCTAGCTAAGCCACTTCTAAAAGTTCATTATTATTCCCTGAGTTATACACGAGAGACTTTGTGAGTTTAAGCCGAGTCTATCTTCATTGGGTTCGTGTTTATATGTTCCGTCATTAATCCTAAGCTTTGACCAACTAACTTATCAGTACCATACTCAATAGGGGTTACGCCTCCATATATAATCTAAAGTACCCTCCTACAAATCAAAATGATAAAATTACAACATAAACTTTCAATCCTTTCTCGGGGATAGTTTTCCATTTCTCAATGCAAAAACAAGTGTAGGAATCAAAGTCACTAATCAAAGGAAATCAAACAAGAATAAAATTAACAATCTAGATAAGTTGGATCCATGAGGGATTCATTTCATCCCTTGAATAGGAGATTAGCCCTCCATAATGGGATTCGAAGACATAAAATAAACAATTGAAATCATATGAGTATGAGAGAAGAGAATTTACCAATCAATTTATAACACAAAATCTCTTTTGATTTTACAAATTTTTTGTTTCACTGTCTCTCACTAAACTAATATAATTTCTCTTTACAAATTTTTTCTATCACTTGCACTGTTTTATTACTTCCTTACGCACTCTACTTGCTCCCACTCTCTTTTTCCTTTCTACTCCTCTCTCCTTTGAAATGAAGAGGGGGTATTTTTTTATAAGAGGCGTGGAATAAAGGGTAAAATTAGAAGGTATAATGAATGAATATAGTTTAGGGCAAAGGGAGTAAAAGTCATTTATGACATGTGACTTCTATTTTTGGAGAATGGCAGATGCTTGGGTGTTGTAGGTAATGGGTTTTTCATGAAATGGGTAAGGAAGGTTAGTAGGTGGGAAGCAGAAAATCAAAATGGGGGAAAGGGATTTTTGTTTGGCAATAGGTTATGAGGATTTGGGTAAGGTAAGGTTATACAGAGCTCGGGTTAGATCTAGTGAGTGGCGATCTGGGATTAGGAGAAACTCTGGGTTAGTACGAGTTTAGGGATATGGGTCACCAATTTTGGGGTCTATATTTCGAGTTAACGGAGGTCTGGGAAGAAAGTAAAACATCGTGGATCTCCAACGAGTTGAATATATGGGTTAAGGGTTGTGTTAGTTTTCTATGGGTTAATGATTTGGCACGAATATTTCATTTTTTACCCTTTATTCTAATGTATTTTAGCCCCCTCGGGTAACTTAGTTCCTATATTTATACTCGTTAACCAAACAACCTTTATTTTTTATGTTTACATATTTTATGAGGTATAATTGAGCTTTTGTAGGTATTATGGTGCTTAGTGTAAATTTCGGTAGCATTTTGAAAAAGTTCTATAGACAATCGCACATTCAGAGGAAATTTACTAATTTCATCTTTTGGGTGTTTGGCCAAATGTCTTCACAGAAGTTGAAGCCCTCTGAGTCATCTTCGCATGGCCACTGACGGTGTGCGAATTCGATTCCTAACGAAGAAGTTATGGGATATTCTGCGAAGGAGGATTTACAACAAAATAACAAGACCAATCTCACTGAAGAAGCAGGTCCGAATAGATTCGGCCGCCAAATTGATTCGGTTGAAGACAGTAGCCAAGCTCCCATTGCCGAATCGATTCGGTATTATTCCGAATGGATTAATTTTTCCATTACCTTCAAGATTTTTCATTTTTGAATCGATTCACCCTTGTTTTTACTGTTTTCTTTATTTTCAATCTTGCCACTGGGGTTTTGTATAAATAGTTTTTCTCTTCATTTTGAAGAGATGTCTTTCATTTTGTTTAGTTCTAGGGTTTGTATTTGGGGATCCACCATCTCCTCCATCACTTTGGGGTAATACCCATTTATGTATGTAAGTTTTACTATTTATTATCTTCTTTGTTTGTTTAAGCTTTATTTCCATTATGTCTTTACTTTTCTTCCTTAGGTAATTAGTTGTAGTTATCTACCTCCGAAAGTTAGGTTTTGTGTAAAATTTCTTTTAATTGAAACCTTGTGTATCAAAGTTGAAATATTATGCGTTTAACTTTCTTTGTCACACAACGTTAGTGTTCAAAGCAATATTTTGAATTTAATCCACGTGTGACCTTTTTTGATTAAACGTTTTATTCGCATTTTTGGATTAATTTGCTTCATGGGTAATGTTTATGACTAATTTAATATGCTCGATTAAATTCTTTCGAACCAAAACTCTAATTATGCGTTGTTTAGCCCTTGATAGGGATGTAACCCTGACTCTCGTTTTATTAATTCTTGTTTAGTTTTAACTTCTTATTTTTTCCCTTTTTTTCCATTTTTAACCAATCACTTTTTACACTTTTATTCTTGAAATAATAAATCTATTAAATTCTATCAAATCTTCCATGTGGATTCTCGATAATCGGATTGGTTGCTATACTCCTTTAATGAGTGTAGTCATAGTTTAGGTTTTTTGTATTGAGGCGGTGAACCAAAAATGACGACAGTATCCTTACACGAACACACAACTTGCACTTAATCAAAATGGTTCCATTGCCAGAGAGTGTTTGATTATAGATTATAGTTGATTTATTATTTCGTAATACTTTTTCCCTTCGTATTTGTATTATTTATTTTATCCTTTCTTTTTAACTTATACTAGATTGTTTCAAGAAATTGAAATTTTAGTGCTTGTCGCTTTGTTGCATTGCCTAATTTGAAATGTCTCGGTATAACTCTTTAGATAACCTTAATTCTTATGAGAATAGTTTTCCATGTTACACTCCCAAGACTATGCGATAATGCCTACAAATTCTTGAAAATGAGCGCATTGATCGTGAAATTTAAGAATTATAAGGCAATCCCTCACGCCTTGTGGGGAAATTTTTGGAAGCAGGGAAGCGTCTAGATATGAGCAAACTTCTCAAGAAGATGTTATGTCTTCCTGTTAGTTTGATTATTGGTTAGCTTTTAAGGAATTGAATGATTAATTCAAGAGTTCTAAATCTTGGTCTTTAGAAATAAATGCCCAACTCGATGAGATTATTTCTTCTTCACAAAGTCGGGTTGAGATTGAAATTTGCGTTTCTCTTCCTCCCTTTTTAAGGAAAAAATAATTGAGAGTGATCCAAGCACTTTTAAATTTTAACCTCTTATTAATTTTTCCAATTGTTTTAAGGTTGATGGTCCTTCCTTTCCTTTATTCCCTACTATTTTTGAACCATTAAATTTATCACAAGAATCGATTGAAAGTCTTGGAGACTTTGACCTGATTCTTGAACGCATCTCATGGGATATTCTCTTGCACTTGGGGATGTGATTTTAATTTTCTCGAGATCAATGTTTTCTTGTCACCCTTAGCATCCAAATCCCCCATCATTCCTCTCAAATTTTCAATTGGTGATTGTTCATTTCTTATGCCTTACATATTCCTTCTGCTGTTCAAACGAAATTCTTATTTTCCAAGAGGCATGCATGCAAGGGAGGGTCCACTGTTGATCCTTCAAAGACAAATCATATTTAGGGTGGACCCTCAAAATTTTGACTTCTAGTGTATAGTTAGTTAGAAGTTAAAATTGCAGGTTGTAACTAGTTAGTTTTTCTTTCTTTCTTTTTAATTTTAGTCTTGGGTAATTATTTAAAGTTTTGTTATTGTTTTTTGTTTTGCTTGGTTCTAACATGTTTTGTAGATTCAATGGACTTGTGTTACACGGAGATTGCTCTATTATGGGTAACATTTTTGTTTTCCTCTCTTTATGTTGTGTTCTTGATTTGCGTTGAGGACAATGCAATATTTAAGTTAGGGGGTGTGGGATATTTTATCCATTCATTGGTTGTTCCATTGATTTGATCACATGCTAGTTATTAAGCATGCTTTTGTTGAAAAATGGAAAATTTCAAAAATATATTCTTTTTTTTCTCCTTTCTTAGGTATTTTGCCTTTTTTCGATGATAAATTTTAATAAAAGCCTGATCCAATTGACAATTCAACAACGCATGTTCTCAATTTTAGAAGTTATCAGACTATAATCCATAAATGATTGATATTATGAATAACTTCATGAATTAAACTTTAGCCCATGAGCACACGCACTTTTATTGCTTTGTTGATTTGGTTTAAGATTTTTATAACTCAGTAATATTTTGTTGCATTGTATATACTTACACCGAGTGAGCTTTGGGATTTTCTTCGTTTGTGAGTGTTATACACACACTACTTTTTCCTCCTTTAAAACGTTAAATTCGTCAGTAATCTCACTATTCTTTCATTTTATCGTTAATTAATTTAGTTCATTTTGAAATGTGTTACTTGATCATGATTTTCAAAATTATTTTGACTCGAGAATTGCGTAAACTTTAGGAATGATCATAGGCCATATTTGTTATATCACCCATATTGACCTTGACCTCACCTTATATATTTCCCTAGTTGACCCCTTTGAATTTTAATATAGCCTTTCATTTCATAACCTAAAATCCCATAACTAAATCCACATTGGAGTCATAAACCGTATTTATCACCTTCCATACCTATGTTTGGAATGATACTTGGGATTGAATGATGTTTGTGTTACGTGGTTGCAATTAAGCATGTGAGAGTGAAAAAAATGAAGAAAAGGGTGTAGTGAAAAAGAAAATAAAAATTGAAAAAAGCAAAAGGATAACAAAACAAAAGGATGAGAAAAAAGAAGAAAACAAAATAAAGAGAAAGTTGTATGTGTTGTATATAGTGTTCAATAACCCTTGTTCACTTTCCCCATTGTTATATTTTATGCATGTTATGAAAATCATTTTCCAATTTTGTAATTGCCCACAATTTTTCATTATCCCGAGTTTTCATCTTTAAAGGCCATTGAATCAATACATATTCCTTCCTTTCACAACCTTAACCTAAACCTACATTATGACCCTATAAAAGTCCTATGTGATCCTA
This sequence comes from Sambucus nigra, assembly GCA_949130495.1. Classification (NCBI taxonomy): domain Eukaryota; kingdom Viridiplantae; phylum Streptophyta; class Magnoliopsida; order Dipsacales; family Adoxaceae; genus Sambucus; species Sambucus nigra. The sequence goes on along the minus strand of OX422210.1, from coordinate 624,150,266 downwards.
AAGTGGATTTAATTAAAACTTTTATAATAATTTTGATAATCTCTGAAAATACATTTCGCCTCATTTAATGATGGTATCATTCCTTGAGATTATATGTTTTTATTTTTATATATAGCATTCTTCATTAGTGACATGTGCATGGCCTAGTTTCCCTTTACATTTTCTCTATATGCCCACATGTCCCGTGTATTACCTCCTATTCTAAGTGATTTCATTTGTTGAGTGTAATATCCGATGAGGATTGGCTACTTATGCATGCTTTAATGTCTATTATCCGGTTATATATGTTTTTTTCCAAATCATACTTTGCATTTTCTCACTCCCCTCCCACTTTTAAGGTTTCGATTCTATAAAGTTTGTTCTATAATGTTAATAACAATGGACTTTTGTGTGAATTCGTTCACTATACTAATGATGTGTTTGAAATCTTTTTCGATATTTTTGGGCTTTATCTATGTTGATTGGGAATACATTTTGAGGAAACTTTGATGTTTGTGGGCTTCATCCCTGAAAATCCTCATGAGATAGCACTCGTCTACTAGGGTAACTTAGGGGTTTAACGACTTATTGCATATGCTAAATGCAATCGTTCTCCCGCGAAAGTGGCTTTTATCACTTTTGTATATATATCATGTCTTATGGTTTACTGTTAGTTCTTCTTGCTTTGTATTTTATTACTAAGGACGAGCAATGTGTAAGTTAGGGTGTGTGATTCGACATGAATATTGCATTTATTCACCCTTTATTCTTATACATTTTAGCCCCCTCGGTTACCTTAATTTATATATTTATGCTTGTTAACCAGACAACCTCTATTTTATATGTTTACATATTTTGCGAGGTATAATTGAGCTTTTGTAGGTATTATGGTACTTAGTGTGAAGTTCAGTGGCGTCCCATGAAAGTTTCGTAGACAATTGCACGTTCAGGGGAAATTTAGTAATTCCAGCATTTAGGTTTCTGGCCCAATGTCTTCATGGAAGTTGAAGACCCTTGAGTCATCTTCGCGTGGATGTTGATGGTGCGCGAATCTGAGTTCTAATGAAGAAGTTATGGGATATTTCGCGTAGGAGGACTTATAACAAAATCACAAGACCAATCTCACTGAAGAAGCAGGTCCGAATCGATTTGGTCCTTTGACGAATCGATTCGGTTGAAGGTAGTAGCGAAGCTCCCATTGTCCAATATATTCGGTCCTATTCCGAATCGATTCATTTTGCTACTTCCTTCGAGATTTTCCATTTTCGAATTCATTCGGCCAATATGGGGAATCGATTCCCCTCTATTTTTGTTATTTTCTTTATTTTCAATTTTGCCACTAGGGTTTTTGTATAAATAGTTTTTCTCTTCATTTTGAAGAGATATCTTTTACTTTGTTTAGTTTTAGGGTTTTATTTGTGGATCCACCCTCTCCTCCATCACTTTGGGGTAATACACATTTATGTATATAAGTTTTACTATTCATTATCTTCTTTGTTTGTTTAAGCTTTATTTCCATTATGTCTTTAATTTTTAGCCTAGATAATTAGGTGTAGTTATTCATTTCTTGTTTTCTTTTAGTTTTTAGTTATTTTAATTACTTTATTCTTGTTTAGTCCCTAGTTTAAGGGTTGGGGTCATTTCTCCGCCATTGATGGGCATCGAGCTCCGAACGTTAGGTTTTGCATAATATTGCGTTTAATTGGAACCTCGTGTATTAAAGTTGAAATATTATGTGTTTAACTTTCTTTGTCACCCAACTTTAGTGTTTAAAGCAATATTCCGAATTTAGTTCACGTGTGACCATTTTTATATATTTTATTTCGCATTTTTGGATTTATTTCCTTCATGGGTAATGTTTATGATTGATTGAATATGCTCAGTTGAATTCTTTCGAACCGAAATTGTAATTATGCATTGTTTAGCCCTTAGCGGGGATGTGACCCCGACTCTCGCTTTATTAATTCTTGTTTAGTTTTAACTTCTTATTTTTGCCCTTTCTCCCATTTTAAACCAATCACCTTTTACACTTTTATTCTTGAAGTAATAAATCGATTAAAGTCTATCAAACACTCCATGTGGATTCTCGATACCTGGACTAGCCACTATACTCCCTTAATGAGTTTAGTCCTAGTTTTGTTTGTTTTGTATTGAGACAGTGAATCGAAAATAACGACAATGTCCTTACACGAACACACGGTTCGCACTTGATCAGTTAACACATCTAGTTTTGAATCTAAGGGTCTTGGTTTCAGTTATGGTGACAATTGGCATGCTGGACGGATTTAATGGAGGTCCGGTGGAGGTGAGGAGGCGTTGGGTTGCCGGGCATGAGGGAGGTTCAACCCGGGGTCGAATTTGGATTTAAGGCTTGTGGGTTTGAAATAGGGTGATGGGGCAGCTCGAGTATGGTGGTTCGCTTTGGAATGGAGATTGGTATTTTTCTATTAATGGAGGTGAGGAGTGAGAAGTGGGTTTTGGTTATGGAAGTTGGAGAGAGAAGAAGGAGATGAGAGAAGAAGATGATAGGGCAAGAGACTTGTGGGGGGGGGGGGTATTCGGTGTATGTGAGGGGTATCGTAGTAGGGTGTGTATGGTAAGGAGTGTGTGTGTGTGTGTGTTTTCTTAGCTCCTAAAAATTAAAATAACACTACCTAACATTTATACCTAATAAAACTAAAAATTAAAATCTATTAAAATTAAAAACTAAAAATTAAAATCCTAATCTAAAAAGGAATCAAATAAAAATAAAATAATACTAATAAACCTAATCTAATAAAAATAAAATATAACAAAATATTAATAAAACGAAAGTAAAAATAAAAAAAAAAAACAAAAATCAAATAAAACTCACAGTTAATATATTTACATAAAAAAATATAAAAACACATGATGCACAGTACGAACTCTAGTATATACAACTATATGAAAAAATAAATCCTAAATATATGCACGACTCGAAATAAAATATAATATAAATTATAAAAATTATAAACGACTCAAATAAAAAATATAAAAATCTAAAATTTGCAAACTTAATGCACATAAGGCTCGAGACAAGATTTGGAAGGCCTGGGCTCTACCTTACCTTACTCAAACTCTAGGACCTACCTTACTCAAAACATTTAGGTTGAGCTCTTCTAGGTGGTTTATATCTCCTAGGTTAGTTAGGACGAGAGCCATAAGGATCCATCATAAACTCAGGAACTGGCTCTAGTGCAACTTTGGAAGTGGATGCACCATCATAACCTATTCATTGACTCTTAACGCTACCTAATACGGAACTAAGGAGCATCTTTACAACCTTCTTAAATATGTCCTCTAAAGTAACCTTGACCTCCCAAGAACGTTCGAGATAAATATCGAGTCAGGATACACGGGCTTTAAAGAAGATTGAAGATCTTTCGTAAAAGTAGCCATGGTGTTGGTCAAATAAGTCTTTTACCTAACTAAAACAATTAAGTGCTCACACAAATAAATTTTCACCTTCTCTAGTTGACTCACCATCGCCTCACACTCTTTCAGGACTTTCACTTCCATGTCTAAATCTAACACACTAAGAGACAAATCTTTATTAAGCCTTTTAATTTTTAAAGTCTCGGTGTAAAGATCACTAAAATCTTTTTGGAGTCCTCCTTCTTCCTTGCTCAAATTCTCATTATCACTTTTACTATCTCTAGAATGAATTAAGATATCATCGAGGCTTTCACGTTTAGACATATCCTCATCGGTGTGGGACAAACTAGAAGTACTAACGTGAATAGTTATGAACGCAATGCACGATTCATGTGGTGATTCTCCCCCTGAATCAATCGAATTGACTTCATTATATCTAAGAGTGACCTTATTTGCAACTTTATTATGTTGTCTCTTAAGCCTAATGGGACACTAGTGTTCTTTGTACCCTTTTCCCTCACACTCATAGCATTTGATTTTATCTTTCTCACAAAACTTTTCACCCTCTTTCTTATTTTTATTTTTCTCAAAAGTCTTTTCTTTAGAAGAATTTTCTTTGAAAAATTCGAGAAATTTCTTGAATGCGTAAAGGGCTAAGTCATCCAACTCAAAATTGAATTCAGACTCGGACTCATAAACTCTCTCTTTCTTCTTTTTCTTAGTCTGAGTTTTCAAAGAAATCCCTATTTCCTGAGGATTAACAGTTTTGGGAAACATCTTTATATCATATGTTTGAAGGTCTCCTACGAGCTCTTCTAACCTAATAGTATCTAATATCCCTAACGAATTTTTCACGGTAACCTTAGGAATAAAACGGTCTGGGAGCAATCTCAAAATATTTTTCATAACTCTCATTTTAGAAATCTCCTCACCCATATTAAAACTAGAATTGACTATGTTTGATAAACGTGCATAGAACTCTTCGAAAGACTCAGATTCAAGCATAGTGACAATTTCAAATTGTGCGTTGAGATTTTTCAGCTTAGAAGCTTTAACAGCATTGGTTCCTACGTGAGTAAGTTGGAGGGTGTCCCAAGCTTCTTTAGACATAATGCACATCATGATGCGGCAGAACTCGTCCGGGGTGACGAATCCAGAAATAATACTCAAATCGCGTGACTTGAAATTACTCCATTTAAAGTCATCAATTGTCTATGAAGACACGGGTTTAAGGCCAACAACGTTATCAATAGATACATTGGGTGTCATCCACCCTCTTTCACAAAGAAACCAAACATTTTCATCAATTGATTTTAGTGTAGACCTCATCCTAGCTATCCAGTAAGCATAATTGGAACCATCAAACATGGGCATTCGATTATACAAATTGTCCATTAAATTTTGTCTTTTTAAAGATAAAAAAAACTTTTCGAAAAGGATTACACAATAAATTAGTGCAACCTAGTTTGATACCAGTTTGAGAGTTCACGCGAACTAATGGATCTATTTATTTTATTAAATGCCCTAACACACAAATATAAATTTTAATCAAATTTTAACCTTTAATTAATTATGGTGTGCGTACGAATTGTGTTCAAATATAAGTGTGCAATTTTCAGACCGTACAAGCAAAAACACAATCAAGATGAGGAAAAATCCCTTTGTAGGGAAAAACCTTATATTCAACCCTATTGATAGTTTTGAATACTATCGACTTACAAAATAGTTAGATACACTAAGTTAGACGCATAGAGTTTTTAAAATGCCAAAAGATATGACTCAACTCCAGAGTTGTCCACATCTATCTATCTACCCTCGGTATCCACCGATTCATCCTTCTTCCTTCTTCAGCAGTGGAACCTCGTCCCACAATTTGAGTTAGGCTTGTCAACGGGTTGGGTACGAGTCGAATCTAAGGTGATATAGGTCCGTTTAGTGAGAACTTAATCGGATTCAGATCTGGATCAGGTCTTAATCGGATCTAGAATATTATATCCAGGTCCGAATCCATATCAGATCGGATTGGGTTCAGGTCCTAGTCTAGCCATATATATACATTATTTTCAATTTTTCATTTTATCCCAATTCTTTATTTTAAAATCTTAGATTATAATATTTTATAATTTATTATAGTGTATGATTCGTATAAATAAAACATATATCACTTTGATATATATATATATATATATATATATATATATATATAATCGGATCGGGTCTTTAATGGATCGAATTAGACTATATCCATATTCAATTTATTTAATAATTAGATAATCGAGTAAACAGGTAATCAGATTCTAAAATACGATCCAGATTCGAGTAAACGGATTGGATCTAGATCGAGTTCGGGTCCAGACCCGGTCCATTGATAGCCCTAATTTCAGTAATAGAAAAAAGTCTCTACAAATTGTGTATCACAAAAAATCTTCTTGATGTTGGCAAAAGTGATCTTGAATAATTTCTCGAGATGAGGAATACGATATAAGGTGTTTCATCACAAAAAGAGAACTCAAAAAGTTCGTTTTAAAAAATAGTTCATAGAAAATTTGATCCCATTCAGCTGTCTTATAAGATGGGAAGATTAAAAGGATTAACACAAATAATAAGAAGAAGATATTCTTTAAAAAACACAAAATCTGCTCTGGTCATTCGAACGAAGGGGCAAGTCGTTCAAACAATGGGCTTGTCTTGTTTGAACTACTTCAAATAAAATCTTCTAATGAGACTACAATAAAATCATAAAAGGATTTCGTTTGAAACAATGTTAAACTCATTCGAACGTGATGCCAGTATGACATAATAAGAAATCTCATTCGAACGAGGGATCTCTTAGTTCTAATGAAGCGTCAAAATTTTAAAAAAAGTTCTTATAAAATTTTTGTATTCCTTTTTAAGAAAAATTATTGCCTCATAAAAAATAAGTAAATGCCAAAAAATACTTATAACCTTTTTATCGCACCAAAACGCATTCTTCTTTCAAGATTATTGAGATGACCAAGTCTTGCATTCTTTGACAGTCTTCAATATAGTCTTCAAGTACGGAGAAATAGTGGCATAGATGTTTTTAGGTGTCATGCTTATGTAACGGGATACGCCAAACCAAAATAAATAAAAAGTGAGCAATCATAAATGTTGGCCTTACAGTGGAACCCATTAGACAATGTCTTAGGGTTCAATTAGCATAGGAAGTAAGGATTACTTACCAGTTAAACTTTCTCAAAAGAAGAATTCTCACTTAACATGTCGTAATAAAGGGAAGGCTGAGCCAATGCCCAATAGGGGTTCCCTACCAAAATGTTATTCAGAAACGAACTGAAGAAAGAACATATCTAGCACTATAATTAGATTAATTCAACCCAATTATACACACAATTACTATACAGTATATGCATTAATTATGTTTTATTTGCAAAATATTATATTTAAATAAAGTTAAATAATATTAACCCTTATCTTCACAATTGCCTTTTTATACCAAAAACATCATTTAATCTATTAACTCGTGTAGTTAATTTAAAAAAGCATCTTTTTAGACTATATTTAAATCATCTAGTTTCCTTTCAAAGATATCCATTTATAATTAAATTAACACATGCCAGATGTTTTTAAAAAACAACATTTCAACACACCCACACAATATTTAAAAGAATTACTCCTATGTAAACATGTCAAACCTTAGGATTGTGCCCTATACTAGGGTTACTCACACATCCAATTATCCTTTTAAACACACACCAAATTACCCATACATACCTGTGTTATACTTGGGTATATACCCCAGTGTGGGATTACTCACCCACCTACTAGTAATCTTTATATTCATTTAATTCACAATACTAGGTACTTAATTTCATTTAATATTTGGGGCTCGCCAATTTACTTTATTACCTGTTTACCATGATTGTGGACCATGTTATTTAAAACTTGGAATACAATTTATGTAATCATTTATTAACTAGTTTTAATTTTCGTGGAATTTAGTGATTCCATTTCTTTCAATAATTTTCTTTTATCCCTGGAGTTTCATCGAATTCCATTTATGTTTATGGGTTTGTTACGCCTACCATAAATGCCCCAGCTAATTAACTTACTGGTTAGTTGTTTTGTGTCTAAGCTGAAGATGTACCATAGGGCTTCGTCCCTTCTTAAATTTACCCCGATTACTTCTCAATGAAAAATCTTTCACTTTTCATTACATTGATTTCCTTGCGATCCAACTGCCATTTTTAGTAAAATATCCAGCTTGCGTCGTATTTAGGCATTCATCTTGTAGAGACTTATTCCATTATCTATTTATTATGTTATTTTAGGATATATTATCTATTGGCACCATTTTACTTACTATTGTGGACGGTTTTACATTTCATTATTTATTATTGATGTTTATAATGGTATAAATTATTAGACGTTCTCTATCTTTGGTGTATCAGACTGACCACCTAGCACGTGAAAAAGGTGCTATAGAGTTCCTATAAGCTTTAGTTTGTAACACAAAAATGGAAGTTTTAGTTAAAGGGTTTATGTTTACATTCAAGAATTAGCATTCCCAAAAATAATTTTGTTGACTCTTTGAAGCAAGGGTAAACCTACAGCGGTGTGTATAGGAAAATTTGAAAAAAAGGGGTAAACTTAAAACCTGGAGATCAATTTTCCATTTTTACAACCCAATGTCAAGAATTAAGAAGATTAACATTTTTTAATGATGAAAACAAGTGTTGTATGGACATGATTTTATAAATGTCCGGCACAATTAAGTATGTCGTATACCGCTACAAATCGTCGAAGAATTTAAGAAGTTTACATCTACAAAAGACGGATCCAAATTTCAAGTGGTCTTCATCATTCAAGTCCCGAAAAGATGATTTTGGTAAAAATATGCTTAAGTTTCATTTACATTTCATATTAAAAGTGTTGGGATATTTTTTTATAATGGTTAGAATATTTTTTTCTAATTATAAAAAAATGATTTTTGAATGTTTTATAAATGTTTTTCTCTAAAATGTTTCAAAAATAATAGAAAAAATATCAAATTTTATTGATAAATAGTTAAACATATAAAAGATACTAAGAAAAAAATTCTAAAAAATCTAGAAATAATAGGAAAACACATTTAAGTATGAAAAAGATTGAAAAATTCTGGAAATAATAGAAAAAAGGTCAATGTTTTAACAACAATTAAACACACATTTAAGTATGCAAAAATTTGTATTTATTGAAAAATATATATTTTTTTAAATTAGATAAAATAATATAAAAATCTTAAAACCATGAAAATAAATACAAATTACAAAAAAAATTAAAAAATATTATGTTTTTCGAATACATTCGAAAATAATAGAAAAACATAAAATTTATAAAAAATTATGAAAGATATTCAACAAAACTTCTAAAAAATTGGAAATAATAGGAAAACAGATTTAATTATGAAAATATTGTAAAAATTACAAATAATAGAAAGGCTATTAAAGATTTACACACACACGAATCCACACACACATGTCTAGATGGATTGTTTTGGGTATGAAATGGGTATTAGGTGGATTGTTTTGGGTATGAAATGGGTATTAGGTTTATCTTTCTTTGAATTCTTATGGGATTGTTGGGATGGGTATTGGATTTTTTCTCGGATTTGTTGTGGGTTTTACTACCATTATTTTTACTATTTTGGTTGTATGTACATTATTTATAATATATATATATATATATGTCTGTCTCTTTTGCTCATTTTCATTCATGTTTATTGCTAGGGGATAGCAATGTGTAAGTTAGAGGGTATAATTAGTCATGGATATTGCATTTAGTACCCTTTTATTCTTGTGCATTTTAATATTCTCATGTTCGCTAATTTCTATAGCCAACATCTTTAATTAAATAACCTTTATTCTTGATGTTTATATATTTTTCAAGGTTTATTTGAGATTTTATAGGCCTTAAGGATAAAGTGTGAAGTGAGATACGTTCGAGAGAGTATCATCGTAAGAAATAAACTTTTGGTCATTTTAAACTCCATATTTTGGATGGTATAAAATTAACAACATGTAGATCATCAAATTTTCTTAGCGTGACCACTGATCGTGCGTTATTTCGATCCGGTATGAAGAAGTTATGGTTGTTTATGCAAGATTTTACTATATCCTTCAACTTCAAGAGTAATTTGATAATTTTATATTTAAAAAATTTGAGTGTTTCAAAAAAATAAAATATAATTAATTTAATTATCTTCGTGTGGCTTCAAACTGTGCGGCATTCCGAGTCGTATGAAGATTTTATGCTTATTCATACCGACGTGATACAATAAACTTAAGTTAAGTCTTTTTTTAAAACAAATGAGGGTCAATTTAAACATCACTTAATATAAACTAACGAAAAATGCTAACGGTGGGGTGCAAATATAAAGAAATAAAAAATAAGTGGGGTGAAAACACAAATATCATTGTAAAACGTGGTGTGACAAGTTAAAAAAAATCCCTAAATGATTTTCTTTCAAATTTCCATGGCAAATAAAATTACCATTGTCATCTTAGCACTCAACATTCCACTAATTCTTTACATTATTTGTAAAACTAAAATACATCATATCGGATCTCCCAAATTGATATCCAAAGTAAGGTCATTATATTGGTGTAATCTATTCTTGAGTGTTTAGAAACTCAAAAATGTCATAAATAAATATCGAAAATAACTTAAATTTATGAAACTATGGATTGGCTTTAGATTGATAGATATGTAATTTTGAAAACATGACTTCCTTATATTTGTAATACGTAAATTTAGTTTTAATATATTTCCCAATTCAACATAAAAGCATGAGCACGTGCCCATCTTGATGTCGTGATCATGGTGTCAATATAAGTGAGCAAGATAATAACAAGTTCATCCATCACTAAGGGTCGGTAAGTCTGTGCTCTAGTCGACTTATATATTAAATCATATTTCTTAAGGATAAAGGTTCAAAATATCGTCCTTTGAATCAATATCCTTCCACGACTTTAACTAATGCGGGCAATGGAAATCACTTATGTTTGCAAAACTTACGTTGCATGTCAATCACCACTTAAATACGAGACCGAATGTTTTTAATATCTTATTTTTATTGGTTCTTCACTATGAATCTTTCACAATATATATAAGATTTTACCAATGCTATCTTTGAAACAAACTATAATAGCCACATATCGATAATATATTCGACGCGAATTGACTAATGGTTATCCCACTTATTGCGTGTGTTAAACGCCCATATTTAACTCCATTAAATAGATATGACTCTCAACTCACAAGAGTGGATAGTATAAACCTAAAATAGTTTTACATGCGATGATAATAATAAAGAACCTCATACTCAACCAAATATATTTAATCTAAATTAGACACAAACAAGTGTAGTTATGTAATGAAAGTTTATAGCTTGCTGGAAATTCACAAAACACTTTTGAAATTGATTTTCAAGATGTTCTTAATTAATTTATATATGTAAAGAACATAAAATAAATTATAATAAAATCATATACCTTTTAATTAACAAAATGTATCCATTAGCATCAAGGATGAACAAGCCTTAATCAAAAATAAAAATAAACAATTGGTTTTTATTTCTTAGATAAAACATAATCACATGTTTATGCTATAAACACAAAAGGTAAGAAATGTGTAAAAAACTAATGATATCAATATGTAACCTCTCTCACTCCCCAACATCCATATAATTAAATAATCCAAAGACTACGATGCAAACTAACAAGCTCAACTTTATGGGAGTGTAAAGGTTTTGTGAAAATATCAATAAGTTAGTGTTTGGTAGAAACATGATTCAAGTTTATTATTTTTGTTCATAAATTGCCTTATAAAGTGGTTCTTAAAATATAAGTGTTTTCTTCTTAAGTGCTTAATGGAACTTTTATACATGTCAATGTCACTTATATTGTCATAAAACATTCGGTGATTGTTGCTAGAACTCGTAGTCATTGGACATTTGGAGAATTTAAATAAGTCGTGTGAAACAACTCTCAAACATTGTATATTTATATTTTTTTGTTGACAACGAGATCGAATTATGTTTTTTAGAAAACCATAATATAAGATACATACTAAAAAAGAAACATTCGTCGAATGTACTCTTTCTATAAATTCTATCCCCCGTCGAGTCCAAGTTTTATGAGCATAAAGGGAATTGTTTGTCTTGAAGGAGTACCACAACCCAAAGTTAAGGGTGTCATTACTACTAGCAAAGGTGAATCTTTCGTATTGTCTTGAAATTGGGTGCCAGATATTACATTAAATGATATGTCAGGTGGGTTAGTTGTAAGATAAAGAGGTCTTCTTATCGTGTTACATTATAATTTTGTATCCATGTGCTTACTATTCATTTTTTCTTTGACTTTGTATCATTCCCCTAGGATTTTTACATGTTTCACCGACTCCATCCCAAATTTCTTAAATGGTTTTATTATGTATTTTTATGAGACATGAATATACCATTATTTTTATGTGATAATTAAAACCTCAAAAAAAATTCAAGTCACCTACCAAAATCATCTTAAATTCACTATCCATTTCATTAAAGAAAACATTTGTAAATTTCTCATATGTTAACCCAAAGATGACTCTTCATATTATCTCCTCACATAAAGAAATTATCTTTAACTTTTCTTTTCTTAAAACCACTTTTGAGAAAATTAGAATTAATTTTATCATACAAAGCTCATTGAAGTTATTTTAATTTGTATAGGGATTTATGATGTCAAAAGATGTAACATGGGTGACTAGTGGATTAAATCTCCTCTTGCAATAATATATTTATAATGTATCATCACAAAGTGATGATAACTCTATTATATCTCACAACCCTCACAAAAGAAAATTGAGAGAATTAATTTTCCAACAAAAATGTCTATATAATACCTCATATACTGTCATTTCTCGTCAAACCCATCAAATTAATATAAGAAAAATTATAGGTTTGTGAATTTCTAAATTTTTTTAACATCTAGTGCAGACTTTTATTTTTCCCCCTTTTGCAAGTCCTAAAAACCTTGACTTTGGGCTTCCAAAAATTATCTAAAACTTTCATACTTTCCTTTATCACTAAACTCCGAGATCTGATAGAATTATGTGTCCTAGTCTTTGATACCACAAATCAAACCAATTGATCTTACAAATTTTGCATGCTAGTGGAGTATAATTCATTAAACCTAATAGTTTTCACTCATCCTTACACCTCTCCAAATGTTTTCTTCACCCCACTTTTGGAATCTATGACCACCCGTGTTTCCAATATTTATGGTGGCTAGTATTAAATATCAAAAATACAAAAGTTAAAATATTATATATTTCTGGCCACCCCGACCCCGCTTGATGGCATGCGCACTCATGGCAGTGCTCGCATGGTGGAAAAGGAGATAAGCGCCCGTCATCAGCGATGTGAGATGTGTGAATGTGTGGAGATCGAAGTGGTCGGCCTATTTTACTCAAGAAAGAAAAAATAGGGAGCTAGCTCGAAAGAATTAACTAAAGGACAACTAGTGCATACGGAACCAAATGAGATATGGGCTCGAAGACTATGTTACAAAATGGGAGGTGTTAAGAACCCACTACACCCTTTCTCTCTCTCATTGGCTATAAACTATATTCTCCTTCTCTTAAGTACATAAATATGTTTGTGTTTTTATGGTAAATGTATCGTGTGTGTGAATTAAATAAATTTAAATGAAAATGAATGTATACATGGATGTACAAGTGTGTGTGTGTGTGTGTGTGTGTGTCTATGTGAAGAGTGAAGTCATCATATCTACATCATGTGAAAGATGGATATGAATCCTCCTCAGAGATAAAAAAAATTTGCGGAGTCTTGAAATCATAACCTCACTGTTGATACCAAATTTAATCTACTGATATGGACCAATCATATGAAGACACGTGGCTATCTACATGGCAACAACAATCATTTCCGAGGAACCCACGCGCTCCGAGGAACAAGACTACAACGAGGAAGACTAGTTCCCCGAGGAATAATGCCTCTCTGAGGAACTCTTGAGTACCGAGAAACTTAGGCGGTCCGAGCAACTCAGGCGGTCCGAGATGCATCTCGAACAAAACATTAATATCTGGATAACCAACAAATCAACTGACTCATTAAATGCCTATCATTCATACGCACACACAATAAAGGGCATTAAATGTATTACCCTTTCATATGTATACCATTTAATGTATTACCCTTTCATATTACAGCCCCAGGGCTATAAATACATTGTACAATCCTCATTGTAAGGGACCGAAAGAAAAACTCTGAAATCGAGAGAGGAATTTCTTGAGAGAATTTGTAATCAAGAATTCCTAAACATTCAGCAATAACACAACAGTGGACGTAGGCCATTCTTATAAGGCTGAACCACTTTAAAATCTTTTGTCTCATTTATTTATCTGTGATTAAATTATTAGAGTGATCTAATTTTTTACATCAACAGATTGGCACCGTCTGTGGGAAACGACTGGTAATATCGTTTTCTCACCAAAAACAATCCAATACTAATGGCTGATATTCCTGAATCCAGCAATCGAAACGCTGGAACCCCTCCAAATCCATCTGCTCCACCAATTATTCCAGATCTGACTGGAATAATGGAAAATCCGGCTCAGGGCCAGACCGTCATGCAAGAAACGATGCGACAACTCATCCAAACCCTCCATGGCGGTGCATCAGCCCATTCCGGACCACGAAGCATTTAAAGAAATACCCGTGCGCCTTCTTCGCGTACTAGGCGTACTAATTCATATCGCAATGAGGAATCTGAAGATTTTTCTTATCAACCTGGACGAACTTCGTCAGTACGAGCCACAGATACTGAACAACGTGTCACCCTTTCCCCAGAAAGGACCAGCGCATTGGAAAGATTAAGTAAGGCTTCTCCTTTCGACCGATTAGGCCCTATGAGGAACAAAAGTCCTCTTAATGCAGCGTCGAGGAGCTTTCAATGACCATCAGATTTAAGGGAAGGATCTGCCCAGTCGCGACCAGCTGCTCGTCAAGATGGATCCTATGACCGACCAGCTGCTCGTCGAGATAAATCCCAGGAAGCCACTTCAACAGGATCAGTGGCTCGAACCAATAGGCCCGAGGAAGGAAATGATGCATGGAAATGATCTATTCAGAGGTTGAAGGATAGATTAGGGGAAATGGCTAAGGCCAAGAGCCCTCTACAACGAAGCTTTGTTCGAGGAACACCTTTTGTCCAGGATATTGTTGATTTTCCAACACCATCAAAGTTCAAAGCACCTGTTGTGACTCCCAAGTATGATGGGAAGACTGACCCTGTCCTTCATATAGAACAATATCAAGCTGCTGCCGACATCTATGCTGTCCCAGACGAGATGAGATGCAGGGCATTCTCGGGAACTCTTACCGGATCTACTTAGATATGGTACAATAATCTTCCTCGGGGTAAGATTTCAACTTTTCTTCAACTGGCCGAGTTATTCATTGGGAATTTCTATTTTGGAGCAAAGCCAGCTAAACGAGTAGCACATTTGTTAAGTGTTAGACAAAAAGCTGGTGAGAGTATCAGAGATTACATAACTCATTTTAATAACGAGAAACTTGAAGTCATCGATTACGAGGAGAAGACAGTGATTACCGCTTTGATGAGTGGACTGCTGCCAAACAAGTTGTACTACACTTTGGCCAAAGATCCACCTCGAACCATGTCAGACCTGATGGGAAAAGCGTCCAAGATTATGAATGCCGAGGAGGCTATGTCTGCGAAGAAGAATATGGACGTCAAAGAAACCAAGGTGGAAGGTGATAAAGCTAAGAAGAAAGAGCATAAGAACAATGGTGGTGACAAACATTCCAAAAATAGGTCGTCATGGGAGGTCTTGAGGAAATTTGATAATTACTCACCTTTGAAGGCAAATATCAACCACGTCCTGGAAGAAATTAAGAACAACGATGAGTTAAACTGGCCAAAGAAAATGAAGGCAGACCCTGACATGAGGAATAGGGAAAAGTATTGCGAGTTCCACAAGGATCATGGCCATATGACCAAAAATTGCATAGCTCTTCAGAATGAGATTGAAACACTCATCCGACAAGGAAAGCTAGAAAAGTATGTTGATCGGGGAGGCGAAAGAAGAAACAACAACCGAATTAGAGAGAGGTATAGATCTCCTCGTCGAGCAGAGGAGAACAAGAAGAGAAACCATGAAGTTGATCCAGAGGATGACCCCGATCTTCCCAAGAAACCAAGGCAGCCAGAACGAGAGGTATTTTTAATATGATTTGGGTCATTTGAATGTAATGTTATTACAGGAGGAGATGCAGGAGGAGGATACCTTACTGCAGAAAGAAAAGCTTACCTCGGTGAGGCTCAAGCTTGCTCGTACATTCAGCGAATAAATCTAACTGAGGAAGATCGCTCGAGAAAGGTGAACAAGGAGAAATTGGTCATCGATTTTTTGGAAAATGACCTTGCAGGTGTTTTATATCCTCACGATGATCCACTGGTGATCAAGATGAGAATGAAGGAGGTAATGATTTCAAGAGTGCTGGTCGACAATGGTAGCTCGGTAGACATCATATTTTACTCGTGTTTCGATAGTTTAAATTTAAAGCTATCTCAACTGGAGCCTTACCACAGACCCCTCATCGGTTTTACTGGCGAGAAAGTATTTCCACTTGGGACGATCAAGTTGGATATATTCATTGGTACGTGGCCTGCTTGTCGGACAGAAAGAATACGTTTCTTCGTGATGGATAAGAATGTCCAATCATCGTACAATATCATCATGGGAAGAGTAGGATTGAAGAAGTTCAAGGTTGTACCATCTACAGTGCATTAGTGCCTAGAATTTCTAATAAACTTTGGAGTAGGAGTTATGAAAGGCGGTCAGAAAGTAGCTCGGGAATGCTATTATTCATCCGCCGAGCAAGAAGAACTGGAAGAATCAAAGAAAAAGACTACTACTTATCAAGTGGATGAAGGTGCAGAAATTGAAACATTGGATCCTCGGGATGAGTCGCAACTCGTGAAGGGTCAAGTGGTGGAAGCTACTGAAAATATCATTCTGGACGATGAGCACCCTGAGTGAACTACTCAGATAGGTTCATCATTGGAAGCCTCATTAAAATAGGAATTGATAAATTTCCTTAGAAGAAGAAGATAAACTTTTGCATGGAGTCATGAAGATATGCCTGGGATAGACCCAAACTTCTTATGTCACGAGCTCAATGTGAATAAGGAGATCAAGCCCGTGAAGTAGAGAAGAAGAGTATTCAGTCCCGAGAAGAATCAAGCTATACAGGAGGAAGTCGAGAAGCTCCAGAAAGCTTATTTCATAGAAGATGTTAAATATCCAGATTGGTTGGCTAATGTGGTGATGGTAAAGAAGAAGAACAACAAGTGGAGGATGTGTGTAGACTTCACCGACCTCAACAAAGCATGCCCAAAGGATCACTTTCCACTGCCCCGAATTGATCAATTGGTGGATGCTACCTCGGGACATGAGTTGCTAATCTTCATGGATGCTTATTCTGGTTACAATCAGATCAAAATGAAACCTGAAGATAGGGAGAGTACTTCTTTCATTACCCCTAAGGGAACTTATTCTTATAATGTTATGCCTTTTGGTTTGAAAAATGTAGGTGTGACATATCAGAGGCTGATGAACAAGGTCTTTGCTGAACAAATCAGTGACAATATGGAAGTCTATATTGACGATATGCTGACGAAAAGTAAGAAAGCTGCTGATCATCTAGCTGACTTGAGTCAAAATTTTGATCAACTAAATAAATATCAAATGAAGTTGAACCCGATGAAGTGCATATTTGGAGTACGAGAAGGCATGTTCCTCGGGTACATTGTCAATCAACGAGGTATTAAAGCAAATCCTGAAAAGATCAAAGCTCTATTAGGGTTGAGATCTCCAACAACGAAGAAGGAAGTACAGAGTCTCACAAGACGAGTAGCGGCACTCAACAGATTTGTGTCGCGAGCAATTGACAGATGTCTCCCATTCTTCAAGACACTCAGAAAGACTTTTGAGTGGAATGAAGAATGTGAGAAGGCTTTTCAAGACTTGAAGAAATACTTGGGAGCACCTCCACTGTTGTCCAGGCCGGTGATGGGAGAAAAATTGTATTTGTACCTTACAGTGTCCGAGAATGCAGTTAGCTCGGTGTTGATCAGAGTGGAGAATGGAGTGCAAAAACCAATTTACTACACAAGTAAGGCCTTCCGAGGAGCAGAGATCAGATATCCAAGGCTGGAGAAATTGGCACTGGTGCTGATTGAGGAGAGTAGGAGAATGAGGCCATACTTTCAGGCTCATACTATAGTAGTATATACCGATGTGCCATTGAGACAAGCCCTTCATAAGCCAGAAAAATCAGGGAGATTGATATACTGGGCAATAGAGTTCGGTGAATATGATATAATTTACGAACCCAGATCATCACTAAAAGGGCAGGCTGTATCAGACTTTATGGAGGAGTTCACCTATCCTGATACCCCCGAGGAGCAAAAATTGCTCGCTGATCAACCTGTGGATGTTACAGGATCAAAAAATACAAGCTCAGACCAATTTCGATTGGTAAAAGGGCGTGTGGATGTTACAGGATGTGATGCAGAGATAGTTATGAGAACTCCAGACGAGGAATAAGAATTGCTTACTGATCCACCTGTGGATGTTACAGGATCGATAAACACTAGCTCAGACCAACTCCGATTGGTAAAAGGGCAAGTGGATGTTACAGGATCATTAAATTCGATCTTAGACAAACTCCGGTTGGTAAAAGGGCAAGAAAAAATAATCGACGAGGAGCGAGAAAAATCCGGGGAGGATGAAAAAAAGCAGCAAATATTTCACCGAGGAACTCTGACTGATTCAAAATTTGAAGACGAGTTACCTATATGGAGGCTATATGTAGATGGCTCATCTTGCACTGCAGGATGTGGCACGGGGATAGTTTTGAGCACTCCGTACAAGGTCGACATGGAATAAGACTTGCGTTTCCAATTCAAAGCTTCCAACAATGAGGCTGAATATGAGGCCATTATTGCAGGGCTTAATTTGGCAAAAATTATGGAGGCGCAGCAAGTTGTGATCTTCAGTGACTCTCAATTGATCGTAAACCAAATGATGGGAGTATATGCAGTCAGAGGAGAATTAATGATTAGATATCATGCAAAAGCAAAGGAGCTAGTGTCAGAATTTATCGCTATTCAGCTGGTCAGAATACCAAGAATGGAGAATGCGAGAGAAGACGCCCTAGCCCGACTAGCATCAGCTACTCGCACCGAGCTACGATGAACAATCCCAATTAAAGTATTAGCTTGTGGAAGCATAGATGAAGATATGATGATGAACTTTATTACCCTTGATTTAGGACCATCTTGGATGGATCCCATCAGGGTATATATCGAGGAGGGAGAATTGCCAATTGACAAACTCGCAGCCAAGAAATTGAAGTTTAAAGCTGCTCGGTATGTATTAACTAATGGTGTTTATATAGACGGGGAATTATGGCAGGTTTGTATAGATGCGTGCATCTCTCCGAGGTGAAAGAATTGATTGAAGAAATCCATGAAGGGTCTTGTGGAGCACATGTAGCAGGTCGGACGCTTTTGCAAAGGGTGATGATGCAGGGATACTACTGGCCGACGATGAGGGCTGATTGTATAGCCTATGCCAAGAAGTGTGACAAGTGCCAGCGCTTCTCCTCCATCCGAAGAACTCCACAAGAATTGTTGACACCCATAACTTCCCCTTGGCCATTTGCCACGTGGGGAATTGATTTGGTTGGACCACTGCCAACGACCCGAGGAAGGTTCAAGTACCTCGTCGTCGCAGTAGATTATTTTACTAAGTGGGTAGAAGCTGAACCACTCATTGACATGAAGTACGAGAAGGTGTACCAATTTGTTTGGAAGAACATCATTTGCCGATAAGGTTTCCCTCATGCCTTCATCACAGACCATGGAACACAATTTGATAACGAGGAGTTTTCCGCCTATTGTCATCAGTCAAACATTTTGAAGGTTCATTCAGCACCAGGCCATCCTCAAAGCAATGGACAAACTGAAGTGACAAACAGAACACTGCTAAATGTCTTGAAGAAAAGATTGGATGATGCAAAAGCAAACTGGATCAACGAGCTATAATCAGTACTTTGGGCTTACCGAACTACTCCCCGAGTAGCAACTGGAGAATCACCATGCATGCTGGCATTTGGAAGTGAAGCTGTCATACCTGCCGAGTTGGGCCTCCCAACACACAAGGTACTGAATTTCAATTCCCCTGTCAGTGACTTAATGAGAAGATTGGATTTAAACATGCTCGAAGAAGTCAGAGAAGAAGCAGCCATTAGAAATGTTGCTTACCAGCAGCGAACAACTTTGTTCTACAATAAGAGGGTGAAGAAGGAGACTATGTGCTGAAGAAAGTAATTCAAAAGCATAACAAACTGGAGGCAAACTGGCATGGACCATACCAAGTTACAGAAGTTGTTCGACCAGGAACTTATCGAATATTAACTTTAGAAGGCGAGGAGTTTAAGAATGCATGGAACGCAGAGCACCTACGCAAGTATTATCAGTGATGTATATATAACACAGTTCCATCAGTATGAATAAAATGAAGATATTATGCCAAAGTCTCTCCTTTTATTGAGAATTTTTCGGGGAATACTAGTGCTACACACTACTCGGCAAAGCTCAGACTGCTCAGCGATATATTCCTAAAAATGCCAACTTCGGTTGGTTAGGAAATAATATATTCCTAAAAATGCCAACCTCGGTTGGTTAGGAAACAAAATATTCCTAAAAATGCCAACTTTGGTTGGTTAAGAAACCAGATTTTCCTAAAAATGCCAACTTCGGTTGGTTAGGAAACCAGATATTCCTAAAAATGCCAACTTCGGTTGGTTAGGAAACGAAATATTCCTAAAAATGCCAACTTCGGTTGGTTAGGAAACGAAATATTCCTAAAAATGCCAACCTGTTTGGCTAGGAAACAAAATATTCCTAAAAATGCCAACCTGTTTGTCTAGGAAACGATATATTCCTAAAAATGCCAACCTGTTTGGATAGGAAACGAAATATTCCTAAAAATGCCAACCTGTTTGGCTAGGAAACAAAATATGCTCGCAAATGCCAACTTATGTTGGTCGGAAGGTACGTACATTCTCAAAAATGCCAACTTATGTTGGTCGGGAGGTAAGATTATTCCAAAAAGTGCAAAAGTTGCTAACTATGGCTGGTCGGGGATAAAAACCCACTAACTATAGTTGGTCGACAAGTAGAATTTATCGACCTTAGTTGGTCAAACGAATTTTATGAAAAAGATAAAAATCTACCAAGTATGGCTAGTCGGGAATAAAAACTCACTAATCGTAGTTGGTCGACAATGAAAATTTACTAACTATGGCTGGTCGGGGATAAAAACCCATTAACTATAGTTGGTCGACAAGCATAATTTAATGACCTTGGTTGGTTGGAAAAATTTTAAACATTTTTATACTCGCGACTTTATGATCGAGCAACATTATTTATACTTGTAACTTTTTAATTATTATTGAGTTGGTCGACAAACAACACTATTGTTATCTTTTTAACAGATATGCATAAATTTAAAGTGTTTGATAACTACAAGATAATAGCAATGAAGATTTGCAAACAAAAATGAAAGTCTTTCATTGAATTCAAAATAAATTACATTGATAATGAAATTACAGTTACATTGACATGTATACTAACTGTTACATCAAAAATTCATATTCTACTAGTCTCTTCCCCTCTTCTTTTGACACAGGTTCCTCGCCAGCAGGTGGATCATTTAAAGACTGAGGAGAATTGATAAAGTTAAGATCCTTCAGCATCCTGACATTCATCACGGATGGTCGATCTAAGAGATGATCGGGACGAGATACCTCAATTTGAGAGTGAAGATTGTAGTCACCGATATACTTTGAAATTAAGCTCCGAGGAATAGCCCGAGCTAGGATCCAATCCATCCCCAAATTGTATGGTGGCACAGGCAAGTCGAGCAACCCGGGATCATGGTAATCCCATAGATAATGGCCTTGTTCGAGCTTCAACACCCCTAAGGCATTTAGCCATCCTTGCTTGTAGCCCTCATTGTTGGCATTCTGGATACGGTCGTCCAAGTGGAATAATGCTTCGTTGTATCCAGCCATCCAGAACTCCCTGGGCTATTTGTGGAATTGATATGTTAGCCTTTCTAGCTGCTCGTGGAGATTCTTGATGAAAAGCTCCTTATTCTCCAAGACTGACTTCTGCACAGAGAGCTATTTTTCCAAGTCCCTAATCATCTTTGACATTCAGACAAAGCCTGGTTCTTCGTCATTAATTGGAAAGCTTGGTTCTCTAACGCAGACTGAGTTCTCTGTTCCTCGATAAGAACTCGAGCTGCTCTTCCTCGTCCCCGAGGAGCTCTTGCTCGACCACGAGAAGATGTAGAGGTGCCAGAACTCTTCAAAGTCTCCAACTCGTCCCTCAGCTTGGCATTCTCAACCTCTAAGAACGAGAATCCCTCGTTGGTCACTGGGATCAAGGCACTGGAAGTGGAGGCTGCAGAGTTCAATTGTGATAACTCTTTTTGCAAGTTGTTGTTCTCTTGCTCCAGCAACTTGGCAATCTGTCTGCATTCCTCGACCTCACCCTTTAAAGTTCTCTCCCTCAGATCATACCCAGCAAAAAGCTTCTCGTAGCCCTTGTCAGCCATGATCAGTTTGTACTTATTCTCGTAACCCTCATGTAACAGAGCAGTTGATTCTTTGTATTGATTCTAAAGGTTTTCGAGGGTGCACTGGATATCCTCGATCATTTCATAGTAAGCCACATTATTGGACACTGCTCGATCAAGTAGACACTTCAAGTACTGATATGCTTCAACTGCCTGTTCTGAAGCATCATGACCAAGGATGTCGGCAACTTGTACAGCACTTAGGTCTGTGTGACCAGCCTTAAAGTACTCATTACATTGCTGCAACAACTTTGTATCATGGGCAGATAGCAGTTCCATCCTGGCCAGAAACTAGCAAAGAAATAAAGAGCAATCATCAATAAGAGAAACAAGCAGAGTATGAATATAAGATGAACAACAATATGGAAAAAAGTTCAAGTTTTATTAGATCATAATTCAGAGTTACATCTTCTGAGATACATTTGATAAAGAGAAACAAAATAAAGAGAAAAACGAACAACACTAAACCTTTTCCTTATCTCCTAAAACCTTCTCGGGAGGCTGGGATGAAGCGGTAGGTTGCTCGGAGGGAAGAGATAATTGCTCGGGTAGAGTAGGCCGTTGCTCGGAGGAGGAAACGATGTTCTGATCTTCCTCGGCAGCAGGCAGAATGGTTAGGGCACGATCTCCCATCACCATTGAAGACTCCTCAGAGGTAGCTTCGTCCTCTTCTAATTCTTCTAGAGTTGGAGGGGGACCAGGGATATGTCTCTGGAAGAGCTCGGAGGACTCGTCGACCTTCATTTCCTGAAGAGCAGTGACCCATCCATCCCTAAAGTACTTTAGACTGCCATAGTCCACTTGAGATACCATGGCAGCCAACCCATTATGCCACCCTTTGTCCCAGCCAGAGCTGAAGGACTTCTTCACAGCAGCTTTTCTCTTCAGCTTCTCCGAGGAAAGTTTCTCGGACAGCAGGTTCTCAGCAACCTTCAATTTATTTTCTGGTTCCTCCCTCTGTCGACCTATTTCTTGAAGCTGACCCAACCTTTCCTCAGTAACCCTGAGCTTATCTTCGAGATCTCCAGCAGCTTTGAGCTTCTCCTCAAGCTCTTTATTTGCCTTCTCCAAGGCATTCTTTTTCTTCTCTAACTCCTTGGAGGTATCAACAGCCCGAGCTTTTTCTTGCTCGGAGGAGGCAAGCTTCTTCTCCCAGACAACTTTGTCATCAGCATATTTCTGGCGAGAATCTGCCAGAGACTTAGTAGCTTCTTTCAGAGCTCCCTCCACACTGGACGAGGAGCAAGAAGCCTTAATCACTTCATCCTTCTTCAGGGTTATGTTGAAGCAGCTCGTCAACTGTTAACAGAAAAAGAAAGCAAGTTAGAAACAAGAAATAACAAAGGAATATATGAAAAATTCAAAGTAAAGAGACTTACAGAAGCAAGATGACGAGCAACTAGTGAGGTAACCATGTCCCAAGTAAGGTTTTCTTCAGTACCTTGGACCTCGGTAATGATCCAGGACTTTACCGAGCTCATGGCAGAGCTCGGGGGAACAAAAGTGGGAACTCTAGTCCCAGCAGCTGGGGGCTGAGTAAAGGTGTCAGCCAAATTGACCGAGGAGCTCTTCTTCAGCCTCCTCGGGGGAACAGGTACTGACTCAACCAAGGAAGAACCCTTGGTCAGTGATATCACAATCACCTCTCCAGGAGCAGCAGACCTGCTCGGAGCCACTACAGGCTTCTCAGCAACCTTCTCGATAACTTTAGCAGAAGGAACTGGAGGAGCTACATCATTCTTCTTTGTCCCCTCCTTTGGGACATCAATCCTACTCCTTTTTTCCTCCCCAGAACCGGAGGCAGTCTTCTCAAACAGGGTAAGAGGTCTTCTCTTCTTCATCCTTTCACTTAAAGGAATATGAGATTCAGGCGATGAGCTGGTGGAAGCTGGTACTAGATCTGATTCACTTATCACTGGACGAGCAGTGAAAGAAGTGGTGTAGCTCTTGTACTAGAGAAGATACGAAGCTGATCTAATGTGCTCATCGCCAACACTCTGATGCAGACTCCAGATAAGTTTCAAATGCCTTATATTGACAACTGTTTCTTTTGGGCACTTTCTTTTGTTATCAACTGCAAATAAGCAAACATTGTTATCAGTGGCACATTTTATCAAACACAAAAGAAACATGATTTCAAAATAAAATGAAATAAAAATAACCTATCCCATTGCCATAAGGAGGGCATCTGGGACCCTGGTAAACCTCATCTCCAGTTAATGGAGGGTGTTGCCAATTTTTTATGACAGCCCCGTGTTCAAAATAATCCCTATTAGCATCAGGGAGATTGACTACTAGGGCTCTATTTAAAAATCTAGTTTTTAAATAAAAAATATTATCATTAACTGCCCATCTATAGCAGAACATGATTTCTTGGATTCCTATACGAGTCCCATGCACTTGATTTAATCTATGCACCCCATTAACTATTCTCCATGTGTTGGGGGCTATTCGTGCAGGAACAATGTCGAAGTAGTGACAGAATTCCAGACATAAGAAATTTGGTGGAAAAGAAAATCCACATTCAGTAAAAAAGAGACTGGGGAACCAATGTCCCTCAGCCAAATTGAAATAATCAGAAGGCTCAGAAAACTCTTCCAAAACAACCCAAGCGGGAATGGAAAAATCAGAGCGAAACTTTTCAAGAGACTCAACAGGGTAAACCATGATGATGAATAAAAGAAATGAAGAAGATCTTACAGGAAAAGAATGGATATGCTGACAACGAACGACAGAAAAGATGAAAGCACAAGAGAGTAGGAAGAGACGACGTAAAACTCAAAGATGAAAATTTGAAAAGGTAGAAGACGATAGGAGTGTCTGTGAAGTTTAAATACCTTGCCTTGGGAAATGGTGAAATAATGATTACAAAAAAGGATGATTGCGTTACCGGCGGCTAAAAAGATGAAAAGTGGCGCGGGAATCAAAGCATGCAAAAGCGGCTAAAAAGACGAAAAGTGACGCGGGAATCGAAGCACGCAGGAAAGTCCAAAAAAGCATGATTCTACGAATTGGGAAGGAGAAATAAATACAAGGGAAACGCTCCTAAAAATCAGGAAGACTATTTAAAGCTACCACATTCCGAGAAAGAATGTCCCATACTCCTCAAATTTCGAACTATGAAACATTGGGGGCTTCTGTTGATACCAAATTTAATCTACTGATATAGACCAATCATATGAAGACACGTGGCTATCTACATGGCAACAACAATCATTTCCGAGGAACCCACGCACTCCGAGGAACAAGACTACAACGAGGAAGACTAGTTCCCCGAGGAACAATGCCTCTCCGAGGAACTCTTGAGTACCGAGAAGCTTAGGCGGTCCGAGCTGCATCTCGAACAAAACATTAATAGCTGGATAACCAACAGTTCAACTGACTCATTAAATGCCTATCATTCAGACGCACACGCAAAAAAGGGCATTAAATGTATTACCCTTTCATATGTATACCATTTAATGCATTACCCTTTTATATTACAGCCCTAGGGCTATAAATACATTGTACAATCCTCATTGTAAGGGACCGAAAGAAAAACTCTAAAATCGAGTGAGGAATTTCTTGAGAGAATTTGTAATCAAGAATTCCTAAACATTCAGCAATAACACAACAGTGGACGTAGGCCATTCTTATAAGGCTGAACCACTTTAAAATCTTTTGTCTCATTTATTTATCTGTGATTAAATTATTAGAGTGATCTAATTTTTTACATCAACACTCACTATAAGAAGAGTGAGTAAACATATACTGGACCACTTGAAAAAGAGTATACTAACTAAGCATGAATAATAGGATAAAAGAAATGTATAAGATGTCTATAAATGTGAGCAATACCTCAAAATTGTAATCTCAATGTGAAAAAGTGAGTGGCCATATGTGAGACAACTAAAAGAGTGATAAAAATAAATAATTAACTATATGAGTAGAATATACTAACTACATGAGTAGGATGATAAAATATGGAAATGACCTAAAAATAGATAAAAATGAACTTGAATCCCAAAAGCAACTTCGGGATTCCTACATAACCTAAAAAGGCATAAAAGTACATATAGTTCTCATAATGAACAAGGTTACAGCCTAACTCATAGCTCGAATCTAGGGTGTCTCTTTTGATTCATTAAAAAAGGTAAAATTTAATGAAAGTGTAAAAATGTGGGAAAACACTCTAAATTGGGAATCATAATTTAAACGCCCCATTTGGTTTTTTCTTTAAGAAAATAAACTTGAGGATATATATAATAGTACAAATGTAGGATTAAAAATATAAATAGATTATAAGGACTATAAATAGAAATAAAACATTCAAATATGCAAAATGGCATTCATGAATATAGTAAAATATAAATGAATTTTGGACCTTCAAGCACTTTTAACATATTTTTTGATCAACTTGTTTGTTGAGTTTTGGTGAGTGGATAATGGTGGATGGGTGGTGGTTAAAGGTGAGGTAGAGTGATGTAAGAAAATGTATGAGAGAATGTCAAGAAAATTATGCATGCTAAATTCTAAATGGTTGTCGCACTGAAATCGAGCTCCCCTGCAAATGAGGTCATTATTTCTACGTATAGAAAAACTCCAAAAGGAAAAAAGGAAAGGTAACCCTACCTGCCTATGGGCAAGTGAGATATCATGCATATAGTTAGGTCTTTCATAACTATTTTTTTGGCCATAAATTTCAATCGAAAAGTTAAATTTGTGCATAGTTGGGACTGTTAGAGAGAGGATTCAGAGCTCTATGTTTTTTTTATAAAAGTTCACTCAAGCTTAATAGCTGACCAAAGTCAAATAGGCCTAGGGAGAATAATGTTGTTCTTTATTTAGGGTTTGAAGGAGGATTAGGGGTTTGGTATTAAAGGGAATTTGT
The DNA here is from genome assembly GCA_949130495.1 of Sambucus nigra. Lineage (NCBI taxonomy): Eukaryota > Viridiplantae > Streptophyta > Magnoliopsida > Dipsacales > Adoxaceae > Sambucus > Sambucus nigra. Next base: position 624,123,262 of record OX422210.1, on the reverse strand, counting down.
TGGGTACTTATAGAGGAGTGTAAGGGGTGATAGGATAAGGTTAATAGAGATCCCCTCAACTTGAGAGATTAGGATTAAAAAAGGCCATCAAAAGATAGACACCTAATAGGATTTGTGATTATTGATTAATTTTGTATTAAAACTCTGGTGCAAATTGGTCCATTTAAGGAACGTAAGATGTGACGTAGTTTGTGAAGACGATTAGGGATTTGTTGAGAGCCTAATTTGAGTTATGATCATGTTAGGGATTGTAGCCTAATCGTTAAGGCCTAAACTTTATGCAGTTCGAGGGACTAAAGTGTATGATAGGATTGTGGAATAATTTTGAGGGCTTATAGTGTAAGTGAGGATTTTGGCCTAATTCTAAGGTCTCAGACTACATGCGAAGATTATGGATTAATTCTAAGGGCCTAAGGTGATACTAATATGGGGATCTCAGCCTAATTGTGTAGGGGAAAGTCTAATTTTGAGGATTTAAAGAGTGTATGTGACCAGTACAGAGATCATGGCCTAATTCTGGGGGAAACTGTCTAATTTTGAGGATTCAAAGAGTGTATGCAAAAAATTCGGGGACCCTGACCTAATTTTGAGGGTCAAGGTCTAATTTTGAGGACCTAAATCATGTATGTGACCAATACTGGGATCATGGTGTAATTATGAGGGCTAAGGTTTAATTCTAAGGACCTGAGGAGTATGTGAAACTAATACAGGGTAGGTAGAATAATTATGAGGTTAAAGTTTAATTTTAAGGACCTAAAGAATATATGCGACCAGTACAGGCATCGCTGCCTAATTATGAGGGACAAGGACTAATTTCGAGGACCTAAAGAGTGTATACGACCAATAAGAGGATTATGACCTAATTCTAAGGGGAAAGGTCTCATTATGAGAATCTAAAGAGTGTATATAACCAATACGGGGGCCATGGAATAATTTTGAGGGCCAAAGTCTAATTATGATAACCTTAGGAGTATGTGCAACCAATATGGGCATCGCAACCTAATTCTGAGGGCCAATGTACTATTTTGAGTACCTAAAGATTTTTTGCGATCAATATGGGGAACGCAACCTAATTTTGAGGGTCATGACCTAATTTTGAGGACCAAAAGACTGTATGTGATTAATACAAGGATCACGAGCTAATTCTGAAGGTGAAGTTCTAATTATTAGGACCTAAGGAGTTAGTGCGACCAATATAGGGATCGTGGATAAATTCTGAGGGCCAAGGTCTGATTTGGATAACCTAAATAATATAATGAAGATATGAGAATATTTTGGTTTCGAATTCTTTGAGATGTATGAATAATCTTTGATGATTTTTGAATTCTTTACAACTTGAATTTTGATGATTTTTATAATGTATGTAAATTTATTGTGTATTTTGAGTTTTTTGGATTTTTAAGACATTTTTTTTATTTTTATGTATTTTTGTAACAAAAATTAAAGGGGGTGCCTAGCAACAGGGGTTAGTCCATGCCCATCAACATGGCACTTGAATTAAGGGGCCTATTCAAATTACCAAGGGACACCTACTAACAAGCATGCCCTAGGCCGGCCTTGCCAATCGGCAGACCCCTTAGCCTCTTATAAATAGGGGTGAGGGAAGGTGCTCTTTCATTACCATAAAAACATACAATATATATATATATATATATATATATATATATATATATATATATATAGAGAGAGAGAGAGAGAAAGATACCCTTGTGAACTTGTGTATGATTAAGAAAAAATGGCTTTCGTGAATGCGCCACATGATGAAGGATACAATGATACGAGACTGGTGGGATTTGAGAATGTGTACCATGGTCCTAAGCTAGTGGAGGATACGCATATCCTCATGACGGAGCCTCTATTCTGTTGCTCGATTTTTTTACAATACACTAGCGGTTATGTAAGTGATTTTTTTATGTGTTCTTTTTTAATTTAATTTAATTTTCCTTTCTAGTTTTTAAATAAGTAATTTATTATTGTTATTGTTTTTAGATTTTGGGAGTCCCTTTTGGACTTATTAGAGGCGCATTTTGCAGGCGGGGACTTCTTCTTCGTCCATCCGTGCTCAGGGTTGAACATATGTGAAATATGTATGGGAACATCTTCCTACACATGTGAATACACTAGTGCGAGCCAGGGGTTTTGACGGCTTGGCGAATTCCCTAGATAAGAGGCCTGGTCTGCAGCTATTATGTGAGTTTTGGGGGAGAGGTGCTGAGATATTACCTATAACTTCCATTTTGGGATGAGGGAGAGGATGGTTACACCGGAGGTCGTGTACCAGATTTTGGGTTTGCCATGTGAGGGAGTGTAAGTGCAGGTGGACCGTTCCTTGCACTTTACACGAGAGGCGATAGATGCAACTCTGATTCCTCTAGAGGGAGTTAGTTTAGGTGAGTAGATTAGTGTGATGGAATCGAGGGAGGTATTTTCTAGTAGGTAAGTAGACATAATGAATGTACAACAGGTGCATCTGATGGCGTGTCTCTTCATTCTGACTCTGTTAGGGACTACTATATTAATGAATAGTGGGGACGAGATCCACTTGTGGTTCTTTCCTTTTCAGCAGGATTTCACTCGGGTTGAGCTTTATGATTAGGTAAGTTTGACATTAGCATCAGTTTATTCTTCTCTATATGCTTGTAGTCCCTCTTGCCAGATCACCTTCACAGGGGTGTCCTATCCTTTGGGTGTATATTTTACTTTTTGTGCTTTTATTTTGTATTATTTTTAAAGCTTTGTTTCTTTAATATTTTGTATTTTTCTTCATTTTTAGGGATGGTTTTCTGAGGTAATTTGGTTCAACACCAGTTTGATGTGTCTATGGGACCCTAAGGTGTGTGCCTAGCCGAGGATAACGAGGTGGAGGATTGAGAATCGGGTCTCAAAGTCCCTTCCCTCCTTCAAGGACGTGAAGAGTGTTTTGAACACCCTCACAAGAGCTCAGGTGGGATTTTTTTAGACTTTTGAATTTTCATTTAAGACTTAAAATTTTTCAACTCTTGGATGATGAATGGATTTCTCTTAAAGAGGTGACGTTCTTCCCTTAGCATTAGAGGCAAGGTGACATGGGTGTAACTGGCATGCATATGCATTTTCAACTGTTGCTATCCTTTGAATTCTGGTACAACTGGTGCTTAGGAAAGAGAGTTATCTAGGAGGTTATGGTGGAAGAGATGGTATTCCACTATCAAGTCCTCCAGTTCACATGCGGGATCCATAGAAGATGTTGGAGGAGGCATGAGAGGCTACTATAATTACTCAGACTATAGGGATATGATAGTGACATAAAATTACTTGGATTATATCACTCATTGGTTGATGTCTCACTGATCTATTATGCGGCTAGGGAGCTACCTAAGAGATTGGAAAGAGAGGTGGGATATCCAAAGCATCAAGTCAGGCATTGGGTAGTGGTGCTAGGGTAGCATATCCTCTTTTGCTCCATGAGTATGGGTTCCTTTCTCATTATTTTTCAATTAGTGGTATGGAGAGAGTGGATATCCATTACCTTCATCATCTTGATCTACCAATCATTCCTACCTTACCAATAAGGGACACTCTTTTAGAGGTAAATGTTCATCTTTTTTCTTGATATTTTACTTTTTGAGTTCTTTTTATATTTATTTACTTTCATGTCTCTTCTTGCTTCCCTTTTTTGAATGTATCGATATGGACATCTTGGGTGTAGGAAGTTCATGACTGGAGGACCTCAATGACTGAGCACACTCAGATGTTGACCGCTCTTTTATCGTGCCTACAGCTTCTAGTGATTACATACTTTCCTCCTCCAACTCTTAGAATGAAAGATCCACCTCTTGTCATCACTAGTGATAGTTGTTGATTTAGAAAATTTTGAGTTGCGTCTTGTCAATTTTTCTTTCTTTTTGTCATTTTCTCTTTTCTATAATGTACCTAAAAATTCAAGACAATATATATACAGATGGTGCATTTTTATTTAATTATCTTGATTAATTTGATTTTCTACATGCACTTTTACTTTTCCACTAAGGGTTTTATGAGATTTGAAAAAAGTATGTGGCGTATTTGAAATCTTATAGAAATTTTGGTAAGGATAGAAAAAAACAATCGAGGCACTATAATGATAAAAATCATTTAATAGGGGGTCATTCGGATGAAGAAGCAGACAAAATGAAAAAAGTAAAATTCCTTAAAATGGGGGGTGCCCATCAGCATGTCCCCTTGCCTGCCTAAAGGCATATAAGTGCTATGTACTTGCTTTTCAGCCCTTTGTACTCTCTTATTACTGTGATGGTACAGTGAGTTCGTGGGTACTTTTAGCATTTTGGCTTCTTTGTCATGTTGTGAAACATTTTCACTATAAAAGATGGTTAATGTGGTCTTTAGGGTCACCACTCTCCTTCCATTTTTTTCTTCTTTATCCTTCAATTATTCCTTTCAGATGGTCATTCCATTGAAATATGGGTTGTTCTTCCTACCTCAACTATCTGGAGGATATGAGCTTTTATGGAGTGAATTATGCATCTTCCATCTTGCGTTTGGCCACTTTATGGTGCAACCGTCAAATTAAGTGGAAACTTTTAGAAGTGGCAGATGAAGTTTGTTCTACCTATGAAAAATTGGGAGACAAAGTTAAAGATTTTTGGAGGATTGAAGAATCGTTCATTTCAATAACATTCAGAAGAGTTATGGTTGGTTTGGTAAAGACTTTATTTTTTCAAGGGATTTTTCATTTTTAAGAGTTTGCATTTCAAAATGTTTTTAAAGAAATCTTGAAAATCTAGCTAACTCATTAGAAAGATATTTTCTTATCGTTTGTATGAGTTATGCAATGTCGTTAGAATGAGTTTTATGGTTCGAATGAAATCTAAATCGACGCCTTTTGGTCAGTTCATGAATCTCGTTTAAAACCTCATTAGAAGTCATTCCAACGAGATTAGGTATGTCATTAGAATCAAGGCTCCCACGATCGAACGAAATGATTTTCCGTTATTCACTATAATGTTGTTTGATAGGTCGTTGGAAGCTGGTTTGAACAAAAATGGGTACATCATTCGAATGAGGTACCTGGTCATTTGAACGAGCACGTGAGATTTAGTTTTTTAATTAAATATGATCTAAATCTCTTATGTTTATTCTTCTATAACAAACTTCTTTATAAAAAGAGATGTGGAATTTGAGCCTTTGAGAACTCTTTTGCAAGATTTTCCCATCTTCATAGAGTTCCATTGATCAAACTCTTCTAAATATCATCTAAACCCCTTGAAAATTTAGAGATCACTTTATCAAATAAAAAAGAATATAATTATTGTTCAAAGACCTTGTAGAGTTCATTTCTATTATTGATTTATGGAGCAAAGGTTCTACTATAAAAGAAGAAGGTTGATCGGTGGATATCGAGAGAAGACTGCTTACTATAGGCGGTGTTAGATTGTATCATTGTTGTAGAAGATTTGAAGAACTTCTCATCATACCTAGTGAGCTAAGTAGTTTGTAAGTCATATTGTGGTTGTCAAATCTTGTATAGGGATTAATTAAATGTTTTTCCCGAAATGAATTTTACTACTTTGTATGTGTTTTCCTGCTTGGTTTACTATATTTAATTTGGACTACATCGCATTCACACTAAATTAATTCAAAGATAAAAAAATTAATATTGAATTTATGTGTGGTTAGTTTATTATATGAATCAATCCATAGAATTCTCACATTCTCAAATGCATACCTAAACTCAGATCTAGCATAGTAACTTAGTGTTCTAGCTATGTACCAATTTGAAAATGCTAATATATGAACTGGTCTATGAAAAAGACAATTTTTAATTTTTTTTAAATTAAATATTCAACTTAAACAAAATTAATCCAAATTAAACATTGCACCAATTTTAAACGAAAGTTTTTTAAACCAATTTGAAATAATAGAATTTGTTTAAACGAAATTATCATCGATCCATGACCCTAATTGGTGCCTATGAAGAGATAATGGCCCTGATGTTTCAATAGAATTTGAAAAAAGTGCCTTCCCATGGGTTCTATCCCTTGAAGAACCCAGAATCCGTAGTTGGGAAGATGTAGTCTGAGATATCATGTCTCAATACAAGTACAATGAAGAACTAGAGGTTACACGCCGAGATCTAAAGCTTTTTAAGCAAAAATTAGGGGAAACCGTTAGTAGCTTCATTGGGATGTGGAGAGTACCATGACTAACCAACCCTTTGAAGAAGAAGAACAAGTCAGTATCGTGAATAAGAATTTCTTGCCCTATATCCGAGCGACTATTGGAGGAAAATATTATCCACACTTTTGAGCCGTTCGAGAAGCGGGTGTAGAAATAGAAGAAATTATTACCAAGGTAGAAGTTGAGCCAAAGAAGGTGACCAAACAGATCATTCCCAGAAAGTACGAGAAGCCTTACAGTGGTACTGTAGTACTCGACCCAGATTTATGGCTTACCCATGAGTCAACCCGGTCTGATCCAAGCGTTGGGTGTGAAGTGGAGTGGAACAACCTACATAATATTGTTAATCCAGTTTTATTTTAGTTAACATTTACTTGTTAGCGTGACGTTTCCAGTTTCAAGATAAACTATATGTAAGGACATATTTTCATAGGTCCGTTATCAATTTACTATGTCATATACCGCTACACTGTCAAAGAGCATTCAAGAGACATCTACATCAAAGACGGATCCGAATTACTCAAGTTCTTTTTCATTCAAGACTCCACGAAGTTTACTTTGGTAAGGTTATGTTTTAAATACCTTTACTTTTCACTTAGAGCTTTTGGGAGATTTTTACAAGATATTTTATAAGTGTTGGAGCGGACTTTTTCGTCAAATATTAAGAATGAGTATTTTTACTAAGTTTTGAAGTCGACCTCGATTTTGATGCCCAGGTTGTTCGCGTGAGATAAGCACTCGTTCGAACGAGATTGGAAGTCGCGCGATGTCGTTTAAACGACATGCGTCCTTCGTTCGAGTGACATATGCTTCTCGTTCGAACGAGCTTGGATTTCGAGGCGGTGCGTTGTTGTATAAATACTCATTAAATGGTAATGTTTTCATTAAGAAGTCCATACGTTTTCCAAAACAGAAACACTGCGAAAGAAGAATTCTTTAGGCTTCTTCCTTTAGGGGTTTAATTCCCTTTTTGGTTTTCAATTCACAAAACTCCCATATGCTTTAGTGAATTGTTTGGTGTTTAAGAACAACTTTGCTTTTGTTCAACCTCTGTGGAGAACGGATCTCCGTATTTGATCGGTGGATACCGAGTGTAGTCATTCTGCGTGTGGAAGAGCCGAAGACGACAAACCAACGCCTGGAGGGTATTTCGCTGTCTCTCATATCTTTGAAGATTTGCTGAAGGCACCGTGCATTACACACTTGTGGGCGATTATCAGGTTGTATGTAAGTCAAAGTTCTTATGAATTTTTCAAAGTGTTTATAAAAGGTTTTTACTCGAAAGGGGTTTTTTCCTATATCGGTCGTCTTTATTTTTCATGCATGAGTTGAATTTCTTATGATGTTTAGATGCATGTGTAGGGGCTGAATTATTTGTTTAAAAATGTAACAACCCGCGTAATTTTTAGGGTATTTTCAAAATAAAGAGGAAAAATAAATTTTGAGATAAAATTATTTTTATTGCTCAAATATGTTGAATATTATTTTTAAAGGCGAGAATTTCAAATGGTTTCGAAATCGGAGTTAAAACGGATTTTAAAATGATTTTTAAATGTTTTTAACTCTTGGAGTTGTTTTGACTTCCAACTCTTCATTTCTTTGACTTATTTAAAGGAGTCTTTTGGATTCCAACTCTTCATTTCTTTGCATTATAAAAGGAAGTTGTGGTCAAGCCTTTTAACATACTTTTGGCACAAATTTTGGCAGCAAATATATTTTATATTTCTCTTCTTTTTAATTATACTTTGTCCCTTGAGATTTGTGAGTTCCAACCATAGATTAGAGGTGTTCTTGGGGCAATTTTTATTGGAGGATCTTGGAGGAGCTTCTGTAGATATTTTGTGTTGATCTTGAGGATGTGATCATTGGTTTCTCATCATGGTTTGAGGTATGGGGTTTTACACAATATGCTCCTAAATCTCGCGAGTGTTTATTCCGTTGATTTCATGTTTAATTGAACTCATATTTGAAATGATAAATTCATTGAAATCTGGAAAATAATTGTTGAAATTATTTTGATTCATGTGGTATCATTATATTGTTGATGAGCATGTTGTCATGAGATTTTAATATGACACGAATGTTGGGCACCCACCAAAATTCCTGTTTCCCCGGCTATGGCTTGATAAAGCATATACGGATGTGGTGAGGCCTGGTGACTCGGTTAAAGTTTTGTTGAGAAATTATATTGATAAATGCTTTGAGATTTTCATTTTGATTTGAATATTCGTACTCGTGTTGTTACGTTTTATTCATCGCTAATATATATTTATTCAGCATCTTTCTTGTCGTATTGTGTACTTCCCCATATTTTCTTTTAGTGGCAGGTGGCGCGGATTTTGGGGCGCTATGGAGATTGATTTTAGCGTGGATTGTTCGGGAAATATTTGTATTATTTTGATGTATAGAGCTTTGGAGATTTGTATTTTATTTTCGAGTTAGTTGTTGTATGTAATTCGAGAGATTTGGTATTTAATTTGAAGAGATTGAGATTTGTAGTTTCTCTTCTGTTGTTGTGGGCTTAGATGCTCTATACCTTGTCACTTGTGAATTTGGATTTATTTTATCGCATTAGCGCTCCGTTCGCTCTCCCCGGGCGGGCGGGGTGTTACAAAAAATAGACTCTAATTAAATAAGTGTGCCAAATTAGATATTTGCGAATTTAATCAATTATCACACAGTCACGTTTTCACACTATACGAGGGACCCATAGAGAGCATCCCGAAGTCTAAGTAAACAAAGATACTAACGTAAAAATAAATAAGGTACTTACCTGTATAACTCCCTCAAAATACAAAAGTGCTCCCAACCTACCGTAACAAGCGAGGGTGTGAGCCTATGCCCAGTGGGAATGTACAAAGTAGTATAGAAACGAATGGCAGAAAGGATACTCACATGCCACAATCACATGCATGAAAAAATATGTATGTATCTACATATATATGTATACCCTTGAAAAAACATGTTCTAATACATTAACCATTTTACTTCCGAAAACATTACTTGTCCAGATTAATTTACCTTAATCTTGTAAAAACTTCCAATACTCATACTTAGCATTACTCACTTTATTTAACGCACCCGGTTCAACACTTGAAGCCACTACATTTGATTTATCCAAACACATCCCTTTACCGAAATTACCCTTTTTAGTTATTTCAAAACACTTTACTATTTTCGTTGAAGCTCACCCTTTCAACACACGCGAACACCGTGTTACAAAATATTCATTTATCATTTGAAAACCTTTTTACAACACATTATTATGTTAATTATGGGTTTAATCGCTTAGATTGTTTAATCAGCCATTTACCCACTTACTTTACCCTTTTTTCCTTGCTTTATAGACATTAATCAATTCTACATTCACTTGTCCATTTTAACATTTATCAAAACATTTATTTATTCATACAAGTTAGGTTATATTAACACATTTACCACACAACCCATTTCTGACATGTTCCAAATTTTCTTTTATCTTTTCTCGGAATCTTCCAACACTCTTACTTCCACGGGCTCCACGCCGCTGGTTATGCACACAATTGCTCTGGGCAGTGTTTTAGGACTTTTCACCCAAGGGCTTCAGGCTCGTCTTGCTTTATCCTTGTGTCATCCGAGTTCCCTTTATGTATTTTAACATTTTACAAATGTCCACATTATTTCACTTTTCCTTTTTAACCAGCCGAAACCCGGTACTTTTCCGCCCCATTTGTGTTACACTTTGAAAATTTACCATTTCATGTCCTCTATACTTTAACTCTGAATTTTATTCCAAATAATCATATTCGTTCAGGATCACTTTGCGTAACACCCTTCCCAATATTTTTATTTCATAAAAATGTTCCGCTTCAAGTCAAATTGCCATTTTACTCATTCATTTCCAAAATCACATTTTACTCCATTTCGTAAGTATTAATTTCCCAAAAACACTGTTAAGTTATTCATACCAACTTCATAAGTGTTTTAATACTTTAACACCTTTTTACACTTGAAGTAATATTCTTCTTAATTGGAAACACTTTAACCCCTTTAATCCCTTTTTAATTCCATAAGTGTTAATCCTTTACAACATTACTAAGTTACACATTAACTCTTCCATGTTTACCCATTAATACTTAATAAATACTTATATCAACCCTTTGTCAAACACACATTTCTTTACTTTCTTAACTCAATAAATCCATTGACACTTAAGACTACTTCTATATGAAAACATCATTTCTTTCAATTTACATGTAGCCATACACATTATCCTTATTACATTTTTAACCCCTTTTTCATACACTTTAAAGGCAAGAATGTCTATTTTTCCTCATTTCATGTTTAAACCCAATAAAACCTTCTCTAAACTTGTTTATACATTTAATATCAAAATACTACAGTTTATATGCATGAGAAGATGGCTTTTAAATCCAAAAATCATACTACATGGTTTTAACATGTATTTCATCTTGAAAATTCATTATATTTGCAAAAATACACTTTTAAGGTACAAAAGACATTTTTGCTTCTCCAACCTCAACAACTATATATTTTTCATAAAATCAATATTTTTGCAAGAAACGTTATTTCACCAATGTTTTCAAAACAAGTCATCATTTCCAAACATTTATTCCATAAAATGTTTACCAATATTTTTCTAGAAAATACTCCATTTTCATAAAACACCAACTTTTAATATTTCAAAACATGAAATATTTACTCATTCTTTGTTTTCAACAAAATAACATTTTTCCAACATTTTTATTTCATAAAAATGGTTATTATCTTGAACACCATAATTAAGCCATTAACTAAATGCACCCTACTCAAATAGCCTAACTACAAGACTATAAATGTAAAATAAATTTACACTAAGAGTATGGGTTTTTCACCTCTAATGGTTCTAACGGTGGTAGACATGTTGGTGTAGGAGGAGCAACCCCAATCTCCAAAGGTGGCTCAAGGGGTTACTAAATGCACCCTCCAAAAGCTCCAAAATGTTCTTCCAAGCAAGACCCACTTCAACTTCTCCAAGGTATCCCCCAAATAATCCACAAAAATTCGTATCTCTTATTTATCAATGGTGGAAATGGTTATTGTGGGCTTGAATATGGTGGGATATCATCTAAAATGGTGGTGGAGCGATGGTTTGGTGATGGGTGGAGATGGAAGAGCACCCACCTCTCTCTAACTCTCTCTCACTCTCTTTATTCCATTTCTCCAAATGCAAATAATCCAAATACACCAAACAAACCCTTATAAAACCTCCCTAAGACTCCAAATACCCGTTTTGCCCTTTCTGGGTTGATTTGAGCTCGACAGCTCAAAGATCCAACGCTCCGAATTGTGACAGCGTACAAAGGCAACTAAGATTAAAAATCTTGACCAAAGTGGTTCGAATGACTTGCCCTATGTCGTTTGAACCACTTAACCTATGTCATTCGGACTATGGATCACACGAGCCTTCGTGCAACCTACTATTGTAAGTCAGTAGCACATCGTTAGAAGCCTTATATCTCGTGACCTTCACATTGTCGTTCGAACGGCATCCCATGTCATTTGAACGACCCTTTTTCCTCCAATTTTATCTACAATTCTTCCATAATTATAATTAAAACCTCCTCAATCATAATCCATATATAAAGTTTTAATTTAATTTTTAGGGCGGGATATTGCAGCTACAGTTTCAAACATCAACAATATATGCCGACCTGCTACCTCTTGGCACCAGAAAGCCACCCTAATCCCACTAAAAACAAATACACTAAGATCTATGGTCCCTTATCCAATGTTTACCAAGCCTTGTTAAGCCTAAACCTCATCAAACCCTTGGACCCCCATCCATTAATAAACCCATTTCCCAAGAAATTTAAAACCGATGCCCACTGTGACTTTAACCATTCCGTGGGCCACACTAATGAATAATTCTTCCATCTCAGGAAACGTGGTTCAAGGCTTGATTGACTGGGGTCTCATCGCTCCACCAAAAGATCCTAAAACCAATACCATTACCAACCAACTTCCAATACGTGAAAATGCAGTCTTCCTAAAAAATGACCTAGAACTTGATCCATCCACTCAAATTTTACCAAACAAAACACCTATCATGTCACCCAAACCTCTCAAATTTTTCTTGCATTTTCTCTTATAACATGCTTGATTCACCGATCAAGCTTTATCACACCTCATAAGGGCTTGCATTTATATCCGCACCTGATTTGAGGGAAAAGACATGGAGTTACCAGTTATATTGAACCGACTTCTAGAGTTGGGGCTAAACTTGCCCACTGAGATGACCATCGACTGTCAGAAATTCAATGGCATATTCATAGAAGCCCGAAAATGGGTTTGGGAATCAGATGAATGGATGGTACATGTCAAAGAAATTAGTTTAGACAACGTGGTATTGATCATGGCCGACATATTTTAAAATACTAGCGAGATATGCAACATTTCCAAACTACTCACGATTTTGAAGCTTCAAGGGCGATTGGTCCCTTCATTCTTGCACCTCCCCTTTGAGTGGGAAGATTTATATGAGAAAGCTATCGAGGTTATTAAATGCATTAATTTCTTTTATTAAGAAGACATCGTTGCCAATGGATAGGGGATGAATTTGACATCTCAGATGATGAACCAAGTCAGGGAAAAGTTAGCTCAGTAATCATCATGTGCATAATGATATCCTTTTATGACACCACTTATGGTACCACCAAGTAAATGAGTAAGAGCTCAAACCAGCAAACCTTTATGGAGCAATAATGGTGAAAATATAGCAATATAAATAAAGAAAGAGGTAAGGCAATAGATAATGAGACTATAAAGTTAGTGGTTTAGCCATTTAGCCTACTCCACTGTGCAAGGGTGAGAGAATTTCATTAAGTAAAAGGGATATAATGGCATTTTGATACAACACACTAAACTCTCTCTCTCTCTCTCTCTCTCTCTCTCTCTCTCTACTGTGATTTCACCTGAGTATTGGCTAGGGTTTATAATTATTGATCCTTTCTCAAGGTTGAAGGAGACATGTATATATAGCTCTAAGGTGGTGCAATGTGAACCCCAAGAATGTAATAGGCGTGTGCAACATGCATTAGCCAATTAGGTTAAGCCACATGTCCTTAGTGCATGCAAATAATGATAAAGTCAATATTCCCCTCATCTGCATATGCAATTTGGTTATAACTATTTGTCCACGTGGAATGATTATGCTGGAGCCTTGCCTCACGCATGGTAAAGATGATGTCCAGAATGGTCTCAAATAAGCCGGGTATGAGACCCATAGAGTCTTGTTCAATCATAGTCTATAGATTGCTGAGTGTGGTTTCGACTGAATAAGCATCAGGCCGAGATGGGTTTGTAGTAAAAACCCACAAAGCCTCGACTGTCAGGCATGTCAGAAGAGACGGGACAAAAAGGACATGGCTATTGAAGGAGGACCTGGTTATTAATGGGTCTCGACCTAAAATGACGAGATCGAGATTGCTAATGCTAGTCTCCTTGTAGTAAGCGTGCTTTATAAGGTCAGCTAGTTCGAGTAAGAGTTATGATCAGACGAGCTTACACTTGGGTATATCAATCACCCTTAACCCTTAATTTCCAATATTAGGAGGAGGCTAAGATGTAAGAGTGTCTAATGATTAAAATCTTGATGAGATGTTTCTGACTGACAGTTTAGGAATCCTTCTAATGTCATATCTGAATTGATAATGGTCGTTGAAGTGACATTTAGCAGTTAATTAGTGGTTTGTTGGGCTTGATATGACACGTCCTCTTGGGAAATGCGCCTAATCATTGTTTGGTTTAAAAACTAAATATTTTACCTTTTTTCCTTTCTTCTTTGCATACACCCTTATTTCCCACCTATAACCTTTTTGTGTAAAAATCGCCATTAACGTCCTTTAACTCTCCTTTGATCCTCACTGTTCCTCGTGTTTTTTTAGCCATTTCTTGCTTTTAAGGGTTCTTCTTCAACTAGGTAACCATTTTCATCATCTTCTTTCTATTTCTCCTTATATTATAGTGATTTCTATTGTATTTTCAAATTTTGACGATTTCTGCATTTTTTGGCAGTGAGTTTTGTGGTTTTGAGCTAAGCCTTAAAGTTTTGTAAAAGGTATTTTAGGCAATAGGAGTTGTTATTTAGCCTAGGGTTATGTGTTTTAGGTCTATATAATTTGAGTTAGAGATTTTAGTGAGTCTTCGACAACCATCTCCGGTGGAGTTTTCACTGTTTTCTTCCTTGTTCTTGCACTGTTCTTGAGTAACTTCATTAAAAAATGATTAAGTCTTCTCTTTTGACCTTGTAGCCAACTTAGTGAACCCAAAAACTTATTTTGGATTTTAATTCCCTTATACAAATTAGCCGTGGAGTTTCCAACCCTTAGGGAGAGATATTTTTAGGAGATACGATGGGTAGAAGCTTAAGATTACACTAAACATAAAGTCGAGGTCGTCCCTATGTGTCCAGTTTATCACATTCCTTTAGCTGTCATATGCCCTATTGATGTAGAATTTAGTGACTCAATTTCCGAGTCATCTACTTCTGCAAATGACAATCCGTCCATCTCCTACACCACCGAGAGTGTGGATTCCTATGAAGAAGTTATAAGACTCCCTTATGATTCATAAGAATAAGCTGAAGTCTCTTATCGAGCCTCATATGATTAACATGTTGAGTCTTCTAATTAGTAAGAATCCTCTATAAAAATCATCTCAGGTCCAGATAAGCTGAGGGTTGAAGTTGCGATTCCTCCACCTCCCATAATAGTCATGTTGTCGGCCATTTCGAGCCATCAGTTCACTCGAAGGGTTCTAGGTAATATCCTGGCTGAAAATTAAGACGGCGATAATGATATAGTCGAGGATACACTTGACACTTACTATGCTTAATCTTTTGTCAGCACAGTCACGGAGATAAATCTTTTAACCTAGAGACATCTCTACAGCATAGGACCCTCTATAAATATGAGGGTACGCTCTGAGGATAATAGAGTATTTTACGGTCGAGAGGGCAAGATATGTGTCTATAAACATGTGTTTAAAGTCGGCTTCAGGTTACCTATACACCCAAATATATGAGATATTCTAGCAAGCTTAGGTCTCGGCCCTACTTAGTTTTTTCCAAATTCCTAGATGACTATTCTTGGTTTCGTGTCTCTCTGGAAGTTAGATCATTATACCGAACTTCTAGTCAGCATATTTAGTGGATGTTATACTATATCATCTCCAAAAACTCAACGTGGCTACTATCATCTTGTAGCCCAGAAACCAAGAAAGAAAGTTTTGCTCGTGAACTAGACTTCCAATCATATCTGGAAGCCTCGTCATTTCTTTATATTCGAAGCCTGGGAGTTCGGGTTTGACATTTCCTACAGTGTCTCTGAACCCAAGGTTTCTCAATGATGGGCAAAGGATCCAATGTCGGTAAAGTTAGATCTAGGTCTGAGCATTGATGCCACCAAGGATGTGGAGAAGGTTAGGAGACAGGGTAAGGAGGGGGGCTCATAGAATTTGAGCAGTTGATGGCCCCCAATTTCTTGGAGCAGATAGGTTTGGGGGTGGACCCCCTAACATAATTATGTAAGTATTTTTCTTGTAACTAGTATGTCGTACCTTCTTTGTCTTTGTTACTGACCTCGTCCTTATTTTTATAAATTGTCTACCTAACATCCTTGAAGCTGTGTAGAAGATGGATTCTCCAAACCTTACCAGTTTGATGAAGTAGGTTGGGAAAAAGACTGTGCCCCAACCTCAGACCAAAAAATCAACAGCTGTTGATCCGAGCCAGGTCGTGGGTCACAAAAAGAGCCTAACAATAACGAAAAATGCAAGGAAAATTCGTCCAAGACTCATACGACACAAGAAATACCAATCTCCTCTGAAGATTCCCTAGCGGCTCGTCTGGAGAATCTTAAGATCAGCTCTGATTCCTTGATGGGGAGTAAAAAGAAAGCTTTCGAGGCTCTAGATTCAATAACCCTAGAGGCATATATTTGCTTTTTGTAATGCATAAATGCCTCCCTCTTAAATAATTTTTGCTTCCACGGAGTTATTTAGGTGAACTCTTATTCCTTCATTTAATCTTTAGTGTCACCTCGTACTGATGTTTTATTTTTTATGCAGTTTACCATATACCAGTAGAAGATCCACTAATGGGTCGGAGAAAAGCTTCTCGAGATTCGATAGGCTTGCTCGGCCATCAAGAATGATGAGACCTTAAAAAATGGATCTTGGCATTAGAAACTGGTCACAAGACATAGGTGGACAACCTGAAGAGTTAGCACACAGAGGCTATTAATAAGCTGAACTCTGACCATGTTGCTGCAATTACCGTCCTAGTCGAGAAGTACGCATCTGAGATTCATGAGAAGGTTAAGAAAACTATTAGCCAGGCTCTTGTAGATGCTAAAAAGAAAGTAGTGGAAGACTTCAAGTCTTCGGAGGAGTTCTTAGGGTACAGCTTTCAGTACTTCGAAAGGGGGGCCAGAACAGCCTGTCGCTGGACAACCTTTAAATTCCCTAATGTCTCTCAATTGGTCGAGTAGATAGAGGCACTTGACTTCTCTGACCCACTAGCTATGACATCTTTGAATGAGATTAAAGCATTGACGCACCTGAGTCAACTGTTCAGACTGTCAACGATGAGGGTGATAATGATCCAGCTATTGACGAGGCCAAGACTACTCTCGATGACAAAGATGACGGTGCTAAAACTGAGAGCAATAAAGTTGTAAACAGGTCTACTCCTGGGAAGACTGAGGGGAACCTCACATATTGAATCTTCTTATTTTGTCAAGGCAACCATCTATGGCCTGATGACCTTTTTTATGTTTCTAAATTCAAACAACTTATTTTTTATATGATGATGTTTGTGCTTTAATGATTTAATTCAGGAACATATATGTATTCTTGTCATTATTACCATAGTCTTTGCATTTGCCAATATATACATATCGTTTCTATGAATTACTTACTTGGTGTTGTGTATGCTTGCAAATATATGTATCTTTACAACCTTTTGATCGTCAGTGTATTCTCGTCCTTAACCGAGAGGTAGTTAACTTGTTGATTGTTTGAGTTAAAGATCACCACATAATGATGTTCAATTAATCATAAGAGTTGATTTTTGGATCTGAATGCACCAAACTAATGGTGTTTAATCACAAGTCCCCTCACGTCGTTTTGAGAGTGTATGGATGAGCATCGTCTCGTCTTACATTGTTATCTCATCGAGAGAGTTTTGATTCTCATACCACACAATTAAATTATTTTCAAATTTTCTTTGTGTTTTTCACCATCTTAGTGATGTTATCACACTTTTTCCCCCTCTTGGTGTTATTGAGGATCCATGGACGAGGTGAGCCTCATATGAAACTCGTATCACTGAGAGTGAGTTACTACTATTTCACCATTTGAATGATGTTTTGTAGCTTAGAATGAGTTGAAACATACAATTTGATAAATTATACAATAAAAATATGAGGAAGCACTTGATATTTTTTATTCATAACTATTGACTTCTGAGTACAACTATCGTACAACTATTAAAAAAAATTACAAAAATATTATTGATAACATCTCTTTATATGACCAGCCTTCCATTGGTTGGAAAATGGTTCTCCTTCTAAATTTTCAAGTCGATAAGTCACTACACCAAAAACAGGAATCTGGCACGATTTTGAACTGTGCCAGAATTAGGTGTTCCAAAATGGCCATTTTTTTCTGGCACGGCTCAAAAGTGTGCCAAATTTGACCAAACAGGAACACTTCTGGCACACTTTTAAACCATGTCAGAATTTGATATTTTTCGCACAGTTTTGGCACAGTTTTGAACTGTGCCAGATTGAGCACAATTTGAAAAACTTTTGGCACAGTTCAAAATCGTGCTAAAATTTGATACACTTTTGGGACGGTTTTGAACTGTGCCAAATTTTTTATAAAAAGAAAAAAATAATAATTATTTGAAAACAAGAAAATTCACAAATTGCAAATCTTGCACGTTGTTGATAAACTAATGTTCATACAAACTTCAAAATATTACAAGTCTTTAGCAGTTCACAAACCATAAAAAAAATTGGATAGAGTTTCTTCTATTTTCTGGACATTTTAAAACCTGCTAAATTAAAACCTGGATAACATAAAGCCTGCATGGCCACAAAATATAAAAAATAAACTTACAAAAGCCTGCACGACTATAAAAGTTTACAATAAAACTAAAAAATCCCTCACGGCCATAACACAAAAAAATAGAATCATGAATAAAACCCTTGTTGTAAACCATTGAGTTCTCCGTGTATTCTCCGTGAATAAATGCTAACGATAAAATGTTATCCTGCAAAAAAAATAGGATACAAAAAAGATACGATATTAGTAACCAATTAATTTATAAAAAAAAGCTTACTCAAACTAAAAAAAATACATATTGGAGTGGAAATTATCGTCATATTCTCAAATCGGGAGACCCGGGACTATGCGGTCACTTCGTACGAGTTACATTGGTCCCGTGTGAGGTGTCCGTGCCTTTTACGGGGCCGTTTGGGGGATTGTTTTTATTTTCACCCTCTAACGGGTTGTTTTTAAGCCAAATCTATGTATTTTGAAATTATCATCATACTCTCAAACTGGGAGACCCGGGGACTACGCGATCAGTTCGTACGAGTTACATTGGTCACGCGTGAGGTGTTCGTGCCTCTTACGGGGCCATTTGGGGGCTGGTTTGGGTTTTCACCCTCAAACGTCTTATTTTCAAGCCTAATCTACATATTTTGAAATTATCATCATATTCTTAAACCGAGAGACCCGCGACTACGCGGTCAGTTCGTACAAGTTACATTGATCCCATGCGAGGTGTTCGTGCCTCTAACGGGGTCGTTTGGGGGCTGGTTTTGGTTATCACCCTTTAACGGCTTGTTTTCAAGCCAAATAGACATATTTTGAGAATATCATCATATTATCAAACCGGGAGACCCGCAACTACGTGGTCAGTTCGTAAAAGTTACATTGGTCACGTGCGAGGTGTTTGTGCCTCTTATAGGGTCATTTGGGGGATGATTTTGGTTTTCACCCATCAACGGCTTATTTTCAAGCCTGATCTACATGTTCTGAAATTATCGTCATCATCTCAAACCGGGCAACCTGTGACTACACGGTCAGTTAGTACAAGTTACATTGGTCCTGTGCGAGGTGTTCGTGCCTCTAACGGGGCCATTTGGGGACTAGTTTGGGTTTTTACCCTTCAACGACTTGTTTTCAAGCCAAATCGACATAGTTTGAAATTATCGTCATATTCTCAAACCGAGAGGCCCGCGACTACGCGGTTAGTTCGTACAAGTTACATTGGTCCCATGCGAGGTGTTCGTCACTCTTATGGGGCCGTTTGGGGGCTGGTTTGGGTTTTCACCCTTAAACAGCTTGTTTTCAAGCCAAATTGACATATTTTGAAATTATCATCATATTCTCAAATCGGGAGACCCGCGACTACGCGGTCAGTTCGTACAAGTTACATATGTCCCGTGCGAGGTGTTCGTGCATCTTACGGGGTGGTTTGGGGCCTGGTTTGGGTTTTCACCCTTAACGCCTTATTCTTAAGTCTAAGTGTTGATTTTTGCAAATTATCGTCATATTCTCAAACCGGAAGACCGGGGACTACGCGATCAGTTCCTACAAGTTACATTGGTCTCTTGCGAGGTTTTCGTGCCTCTTACAGGGCCATTTGGGGGTTGGTTTGGATTTTCACCCTTCAACGGCTTATTTCTAAGCCTAATCTATATATTTTCAAATTATCGACATATTCACAAACCAAAAGGCTCGTGACATATTCACAAACTGAGGGGCCCGTCACAAACTGTGGGTTGTTTTTACATTTTCAATTTTTAACTAATGTTAACTGAAATACATTTGAATAAACCACCTAAATAGGTATTGTCAACGATAGTCGTATTCATCAAGTTATAATTGTTTGACGCAATTGAATAATATATGGCAAAGAATTTATCTCCAGCACAACCATCTTCCAAATCAATTGTTCAGGGAAACTCATATTATAGTTATAAATGGAATCGATACAAATGTCTATTCCTATTCAACGTGGAAGACAACTCAAGAGAAGAAAAACAAAAACAAAGACATATCTTAATTAAATTAACTTACATGGACTGATTTGATAAGATCATCCTTGATGGCATATCCCTAAGAGACATATTTGCAAGGACTCTTTGTTTTTCTGCAAAAAAAAAAAGTGATATGAAAATATTTCCAACTGATACCAAGTATGTGCAATACAAATTCTTGCATTAGACTAAGGAGGAGAGGGTGTGGCACTATTAAAATTAACCTCCCTAATTTTTATAGCTTTTATTTTCATTTTTTTAAGATGTTTTATTATATGGCTTTAAGTGCTCTAGTGCCAAGAGACTCCCTCTTGTACCCATGCATCAAGTTGGTAAGCCCCCAGGCTCATCACTGCAGATTTTAAGTAAACATTATATATGCACAGAGATAGATACATACACATACAAAACGAAGACGACAACAACAATTGCAACCTTGTCCATGGAGCAGGTTCATTATCACAACGAATAAAAAGATATTGACAGACATTAAATCCCTAGAAAACAGAAGTGTATGACAAAATGTAAAGATATATAGCAAGAGCCACATGTAAAGGATCATTTTGCAAGTAACCCTACCTGAATTCCATCTTTGCGCCAACATTTCTCAATTCTATAAACCCCATCATATCGGACTCATGTTTCTAGAGCATAAGAAGAACATTTCTCCTTGTGGGACCTGACCATTGACATGGGGATTTTGTCTTAAGAACAGAGAATAAGGTTAAGATATGAGGAAAAACTACAAGCCCATATGAAACGGTATGTCAAATTGAGGCCATAAACTTTCCCAACATAATCAACAGATATTGGAAGTAATTTACACATGCAAGTTCATAACATTAATTGAGAGTAGAGGTATTCGTGTTATCTTTAAAATAACTAGAACAAAAGTAAAGTGATAGACAAATATGTCACTAAACACGGAGATATAGTTGTATATATAGTAAAATACGATACAATACGTCACCAAAACGATAAGTACCGGAAGGTTATAACACAGGTAGTTATACCACAGCCGTAACGGGTTTATTTCATTTTGTATTACTTTTTTCCTTATAAAAATTCTCTTTCATTCAAGTATTCTTATAATAACAAGATTGGAGTGGTATTCAAACACAATCTGAATTTAGAAGGTATCTTTATAAATGATGAAAATTATCATACTATGAGTGTTAGATGCTACAAAGATATTTAAAGCACTACATTGCTTGAACTTCCTGTATAGAGGGCACATATTACAAGTATTGAATATCTAAAATTAAAAGTGAATATAAAAATAAAGGGCACATACCTTCCTGTATAGAGGAACCACTCACCGTGGTCATCATTTTGGTAGCCTCCCGAGAGTGCCACGGACTGAACACCATAAACCGATTGCCCAGCAATCCCCACAACATGAGGAAGATGAGCCCCCATTGTCTACATTCCATCCCTGTAGTTTTTTCATGGAATATGATATACACATGGAATATGAACCCGATCGATGATATATAAAGATCATAGGGCTATTAGATTATTTGAAATCACAAAACTAAGCAAAAGCAACGACAGGAAAAAAATAGTTTAATTATTAGAAATATTTTAAATAGATTACAACAAACAGCTGTAATCCATGAAATCTATAGAAATCACAAAAACGTTTGAACAATGGTTGAACAAAGGAACTAACCAACCTAATGGAAATCTTTTTTTTATTGGTTAAAGCTAAGGGAATGAGTATCAAATTTAAACCAATATTCAATTCTCACTCCCTAGATTGATTACAATATTTTATTACATTCTGGAGTCATTGTGATAAACATGGTTAATAGCTCAAAGGTAGAGGATGTAGCTACATTTAAGTTATTAAAAAAAATCCATTACCTATATCACATTGAAAAAGAAATAAATTTCTTTTCCAATAAAGTTTATTTTATTTATTTACACACTAAAAATAAATTATAAAAATGCAATTACCATCCTTCTCTTACTCATCCGACTATAGTTCCATTTTTTGGCTTATTCGCGAGCTGCTGAATCGTAAATTTTTTGGCGTTTTATCCTCTCAGCAATAGAAGGTTGAACCCTTCTCCTCCATGCCCACAGAACTTAACAGATATTTAAAATTTTCGATCGCCAGACCCTCTTATCGACGGTGAGGTGAACCGTGGATCACCCAATGAAAATATAATTCTTCAAACCTGATTGAATATCCAACTCTGCAAACCCCAACAGAAATCTAACTCTTCAAACCCAACTCGTAATCGATTTCAAACCCCTACTCAAATTGATTTCAAAACCTAAATCAATTTGATTACAAACCAACCCAATTCAATTTCAAATCAATTTTCAAACTTAACTCAAATTGTCTTGAAAACCGAACTCCATCGATTTCAAACTATTCATATATATCAGTCTTTCGTCCAAAGTGTCAACAAAATCTAAAAATGAAATGAAAAATGAAGTTATTTACCTTACGCTCGGCAGTCGAAGGTATGGAGTAGGTCGGGTCTCGTAGTAAAAAAAATGATGGTTGTTGAGAGAGAGGGGAGGCAGACCAATGAGTGAGAGTGGGGTGCATGTGAAAAGAGAGAGTGGAACAAGCAGGAGAGGAGAGCGGGAGAGCAAAAGAAGTGATATTAGTATTTTTTGGTATTATATATTTTAGTTAAGTGTGCTCAAATCTAGGACACTTTTAAAGAGTGCCAAATTTTGGCACTATTTTAAAGTGTGCCAGATTGTCATTAAACCGTGTCAGAGTTTGGCACAGTTTTAAACTGCGCCAGATTTTTAATATCAAGGTGTGCCAAATTGCTGATTTCGGTGTAGTGAGTGCCTAGAACAACTTCTAGTAACTCTGTAGGGGTCATGCTAGTTTGCATTGAGTTTATTCTTCTTTTTCCAAGCTTTCTTCAAAGCCAAGTCTCCAACAGCTAGAGGCCTAGCCTTCACCCTTTGAATATAGAATCTTACAGTCCTTTGTTGATAAGCAGCCTACATAATATTTGCATCCTCTCTCCTTTCTTTAATGAGGTCCATATCTAACTTCCGCTCTTCAGGATTTGCTTCTGGGATGTATGTCTTAATTATGTGACTTGGTAGGCCAATCTATGTAGGTGTCACTACCTCTAAGCCATAGGAAAGCATGAATGGGGTTTTCCCTGTTGGCGTTCTCTTCGTCGTCATATATGCCCAACGATATCATGTAAGTCTTCCATTCAAAAACCTTTGGCATCTCCAATTTCTTCTTGATCCCTTCTAAAATGGTTCTATTTGTCACCTCAGTTTGGACGTTTGCTTGAGGTCGTCCTAAAGATGAGAAAAATCGATTGATGCCGACCCTCTTACAATAGGCCTCCAAAGATGAATTCTTGAACTATTTACCATCATCTGAGGTCAGGGTGTGGGGTAGAACATACCTAAAAATAATGTTCCTCCAAATGAGTTTGAAGGTCTTAATCTCAGTGATGGTTATCATGGCCTCTGCTTCAACCCATTCAAAGAAATAATCGATCGCTATAATAAGATAATTGTAGTTATCGGTTGCCCTAGGCAAGGGTCCTACCAAGTCAATCCCCTAGACTACAAATGGTCAGGGAGAATTAATAGGTGTCATAGGTTTATGAGGTTCATAAGGTATGTTGGCATAATATCTTTGGCATTTGTCACATCTCTTCATATAGTTAGATGCATCTTTAGCCAAGGTCAGCCACCAATACCCTTGAGTGACTATTCTCTTTGCTAACGATCTCCCTCCTATATGAATGGAACAAGAATCCTCATATACATCTTTTAGAATGTATTCCACCTCTGTCAGATGAACGCATCGGAGTAGAGGTAGGAGGAACCATTTCTTGTATAAAATATCCCCAATGATTGAGAACTTAACTGCCTTGTACCTCAGCTTCTTTCTCTCCAACTTTGACTCTGGTAATTCACCATCCTTGATATATCTAATGAGAGGTTCCATCCATGATGCACTTAGTCTTAGGACCAAGCAGAACTCCAATGTACTATCTTCCTCTATAATGTTCGACCAATGTAGGATCATCAAAGTCACCAACCTTTTAATCTCTGTTATGGCTGCAGACATTAATCTTGCTAAGGCATCATGACTCGGCTATTGTCTAGCTGAGGGATCCTTTTCAGCCTCACTTCATTGAAGTTCTTTATCATTATTTTTACTCTAGCTAGGTACTTAGCCATTCTATAATCTTTTTCCACGTACACCCCTAAGATTTGATTTACCACCAGCTTGGAATCACTATGAACCAACAGTTGGCCGACATTCAATGCTCTGGTAAGGGAAAGTCCTACTAAAAGAGCCTCATACTCTGACTCATTATTGGATGCCTTGAAGCTGAATCTTAGAGCATATTCAACGTCGGTCCCATCTGGGGCCGTGAATATTAAGCCGGCACCACTTCCATTCTCATAAGAAGAGTCATCCACAAACAGGCTCCAAACATTATTTTCTTTAAAAAAATTACCCTCATCCAGCACTCCATTCTTGAACAATAATTTCTCTTCTTCATTCTTGGCCCCCACAATTCTGGCCACACTTGTCTCACCCTCAACTGGGCTAGAACTTTCTTTTTCTGGCTTATTCGTTAGATCAATAAACTCTTCGGCATCAGCCTCGTCCCATGTGAACTCGGCCATAAAATCATCTAAAGCCTGCCCCTTGATGGTTGTTCTTGGGTGATAGACAATCTTAAACTCTCCCAACTCTATCGACCAGGCCATCAACCCACTCCATTTATCAGGTTTATGGATGACCTGTCTAAGAGGAGAGTCTATAAGGACGACCATCGTATTAGCCTGGAAGTAGGGTTTCATTTTCCTTAACGCATGTATTAACACATAAGCTACATTTTCCATCTTTGGATACCTCTGTTCGACCCCTGAAATAGATTAGCTTCATAACCCTATCTTCATCTCGTACAATGGATACGTTGATGGACAACTCAGACACGACCAGGTATAAATATAACTTTTCCCCCTGAACTAGCCGAGATAATAAAAGTGACACGACGAGGTATAAATTTAACTTTTCCCCCTGAACTGGCTGAGATAACAAAAGTGGGCAGTTGAGGTAAGCCTTCAACTCCTAAAAGGCCATCTCACACTCCTCATTCCACTCAAAGGATTTTCTCAACACCTTGAGGAAGGGAAGACACTTTTCTGTAGCCCTAGATACAAACTTATTCAGCCATGCAACTCGTTCAGTTAGCCTCTAGACGTCTTTTATGGTTTTTGGAGTCTTCATCTCCACCAAGGCTTTAATTTTTTCTAGGTTAGCCGCTATTCCTCGTTCATTGACAACGACTAAAAATTTGCCTACTCTGACCCCGAATACACACTTGAAAGGATTTAACTTCATTTTATACTGGTCCATCGTGTTAAAAGTACGCTCGAGGTTAGCCACATGCGCGTCGACCTTGAGACTTTTAGTTAGCATGTCATCAATGTATACCTCCATGGTCTTCCATATTTAATCCTTGAACATATTATTTACTAGCCTCTGGTATGTATCCCCGACGTTCTTGAGGTCGAATGGCATGACCTTGTAACAGTACGTACCCTTGTCCGTGATGGATGAGGTCTTTTCGGCATCAGCTGGGTCCATAAATATCTTATTGTAACCTTAAAACCCGAAAAAGTCCTAACCGAGTCTATATTGCGAAATTGGTTATCGCGTGGAGAGCTAATACACCAAAAGATAATAAAAGAGATTGAATGCGTGAATAAGAAGCAATGTTCCCGATTTGAAAACCGTAATCCGTTGATGAGATCCTTTCACCATGAAATTTTCGTCTTTCTAATTGTATGTGTGATTTTGCTTCCATTACATTTACTCTTTATATCACGCATACCGAGAGAATAGCCACAATTCGAGTGATTCATTTGAGAGAGCATTTCGTGAGAAATTTAAATCAAAACGAATTTTCGAATAAGTAACGTAATGATCAATCGGTGAAAATTGGCGGTTATATTTTCGGCTTCGCACATACACACTACGGTTTGAGACTTGTAATTATGACTTGATGATGACTATTTTCTGGAAAAGTTTGAATTGTACAATTTTTACGTATTTTGAATTTTCCTTGAGTCGAATTTTGTGGGTACATTCTCTGCAAACCCTCACGAGACACAACTCGTCCTACTAGGGTGACCTAGGGGTTTAAAGGCTTGTTGCATACGCTAAATGCAACCGCTTGCCCGTGAAAAAGGTATTCTATCCCAATAAAATGATTTTTAAGAATTGAACCTTGCTAGGATTCTTTTACATTGCTTGGGACGCATAAAGTTCTAAGTTAGGGGTGTTTGATTAGGCATAAATTCTTATTAATTTATCCCTTGATTTAGTTACTTTTAGCACATCGAACAACGTAATTGAGTTAAATTTATCTCATAATCTTGTTACTGACTGATCCTAATGAGTACACCGAGTTTCTGGTATTTATAGTGATTTTACAGGTATTTGATGTCAAGAAACAGAAGAAGGAAATCGGAAGAATCAAGAAAGAAAGAAGGAAAGTCAAAAGGACGAAAGCATAATTTCCACCAGGAATTCGGATGAGGTACCTAAATAGAAGTTGAATACATATCATTCACGAGTACATAGGAAGAAACATCACCTCAATGGAGTCCCGAAACAAAAGTTATGAGCAGTCAAAGATTGAGCAAAAGTCAATAGGCAAACTGGTCCGCCCCTACCCCGGACCGATCCGCTTTGCCAAACTCCAGAAGACCCCGGATCACAAGAAAATCAAATAAGGAAAAAATTAAAAGAACCGGTCCACCCCCGGACTGGTCCGCCCCAAAATTAAAAGAACCGATCCGCCTTGGAAGCTGATCGGTCCGCCTAAGGCCCGGACTGGTCCGGCCATCGAGATTTGCAAATCTTACCTGTTTCAAAGAAGAGTCCTAGTGCAGCTGAAATTCCAAAATGCATGGAGGGTATAAAAACTCTATTTATTATTGTTATTAGACATGGAGAATTATTAGGGTTTTTTTCTCTCTTTTTCCAAAAAACCTAGTTTAGCTACAAATTCAAGTTTTAGTTAAAAAGATTGAAGATTTATTCAGAATTTATTTGATCACCGGTTTTATTCAGTGCTGTTGTTACTGCTTTGGTAGAAATTAGTGAGTTATTTCTTCTTTTCAATTTCATTCTACATCAATTCGCAAGTTTCTTTAGATTAATTATGAATCCCTGCACATGAATCACTATTTCCATCACTTTCATCATGCTATGCTAGATTTTCTAAGGCCGGGATACATGAACCCAACTTGATGTCTTAGTTGCATGTGTATGACATTAATCCTCTGAATTTAGTGATTGAATACGACCGTATTATGTAGGAACATAACGATTGTAGGTCTTTATATCTCGTTTGCCTCTGTGTAACCGTGATGATTTAGAATGCAATTTGAGTGTTATTATCGCAATACTGATTTACTCGTCCTCAGATTAGGTATGACGCGGGCTTGAACCTCGTATACATAATGCTTGGGAGTACTAAATTTCGAGTCAAATCAATCAGTTAAATTTATGATTAATATTATAACTGCAATTCACTAGGGTTGGGGGATTGTATTCTCGTCCTGTTTTTCTCATCACTTAGTTAAAAAGTTTTAAATCAGTTTTCAATCATATTTTAGGTAATTTAGTGTAGTCGCACTTTTCATAATTGCATTTAGTTTAATCATTCCCAAAACCAAATAATTTTTTCTTTCTTTTTAGAATCAGAGTTAGGGTTCCTCCGTCTTTTCCCGTCGTCACAACTTCGTTGTCCTTTTTCCTGAGGATCGATACCCGACTTGTCGGATTATTACTTGAGCGACAGGCTTGCACTTGAGCCTAGAGTGAACGCATTTCGGAGACATATTTTCAATCGCGTCATGTTTTTGGCGCCGTTGCCGGGGAATTAGGTAGACTTAGGATTAGATCGAGTCAATCCAAAGCTTTGACCAAAAACTTCCAAAAATCCAAAAACATAAAAAAAAAAATCAAAAAGCACAAAAAGATTCACCATCATCTCTCATAAGCCATTAATGCAAAATTCTGAACTCACTCCCACACCCCATAATACTCCAACCAGCATTCACGAAAATCCAATCGTTGAGTACAACCCCGATAGCACTCACACTCCTAACGCCCCACAGTTCTGGATTCCACCTCCCACATCGTCACACTCAATCTCAAACAACACTCCGTTTTCCTTCTTAGGACACACCTCTGAGCACACTTCGAGCACACCAAGTGAGAGCATCGAGTCGTTAAGAGAGAGAGAGAGAGAGAGAGATGTTGCAACACGGTAGTGCAGCAGCCGGTGAGGAAGAGGCCCCATACCGCCCGATGAGAGAATTCTTATATCCCGAGCGCACTGTCACTCCGGGATGCATTATACTCCCGTATAATGCCGGGCAATTTCGTTTCAAAAATGGGATGATCCAAATGTTACCCCATTACCATGGTATGGATTCTGAAAAGCCATATCTCCACATTAGGGAATTTGAGGATGTGTGCGATACACTCAATGATCAAACTTGCACACAAGAGGTGATCCGCCTCAAACTCTTCCCCTTCTCGGTCAAAGATAAATCTAAGACATGGCTATGGTCTTTGCCTCCCAGCTCGATTCCATCTTAAAACGAATTGCAATCTAGATTTCTCAAGAAATTCTTCCCGCTACATTGAACAATTTCCATAAAGGCTCAAATCCAAGCGTTCAGATAATCTGAAAATGAGCCATTGCATCGAAGTTATGAGCGTTTCAACGAATTAGTTACTTCATGCCCCCATCATGGATTTGATGCATCGCAAATCATTTCTTTTATCTTTAATGGGTTGTACCTTAACTCCAAGCAACTCGTTGAAACCATGGGTAGTAATCCATTTGTCGACTTAGACGCCCACGATGCTGAGCTTCACCTGAGGTATGTCGCCGAGACTACCCAATCATGGGATACATCTGACCCTAATGCTCAAAATCGAAATCCTCAAGTGACCACCACTCCATCGGCATCCGGCTTATTTCATTAGAAAAGAATTCTTTAGCGAATAGTCGAATCGATATACTTGAGAAGGAAGTGCGAGACCTACGTGGAATATGTGGAAGAGGACCAACTGGAACCATACCAAACCCCGTTGAAAAGGTGTGTGTCATTTGTGAGGCGAGACATTCAACTGAGGAATGCCCGACTATACACGCCTACAAAGTAATGCTTCAGGAGCAAGTTGTAATACCCCGCATTTTTAAAGGTATTTGAATTACACTGTGGATGTAATTTAATAATTTGAGGAATTATTATGAATAGTAATTTTGGGATTAATTAGCGAAATTAAATAAATTTAATATTATTAAGTAAATATTAGTTTTCGAGTGTCGGATAAATATTTACATGATTAATATTTTCTTACGAGACTAAGTATATGAATAGAGTATTTTTATTACATGTCGAAGTTAGTGAAAGCGACAAAACAAAATTATTTTAAATTAGAAAAACGCGTATTGGATGCGTTGGGTTTAATTAGTGAATTTTAGTTAAGTACCTAGGATGGATATTTCGACTACGCCATTAGGTTTGGAATGGCCGAGATAGTCAAAATAGAGTACTCGGAGGTAGTATTTGGGTTCCGGACATTTTTGGACTAGTTGGGGCTCGTAAACGGGTACACGAGTCATTTAACAATTGGGCATTAACCCAAATTCGGGTTTAAAGGCTTGGTATCCCCCTTTCCCTTTCATTTCTGACCTAAGAGAGAGAAGAGAGTAGAGAGAAGTAAGAGAAGAAGAAGAAAGAAGCGAAGAAGATTCCGGGCCAAACTTTGCGGGATTCGACTCGAGAACGTCGGATTTAATCCACGAGGCAAGTGTTTACTTGCTTTATAAATTTAGTGTGTTTATTTCTCATATTGTAGTTGGTGTGTAAAACTATAAAGATTTTTGGGATGAGTTTTCGTGAATCAAAATGGGTTTTTCGGAAGATTACGAGTAAAACCCGAATAACATCAAAAGTTGAGAAATTTAGGAATTAATTGAAATTAATTATTGGATCTGGGTTCTAGGATGATTAGAACCCTTGGTATATGTGTATTTATGGTTGATTGAGGTTGTATGATGATGGGTGAGAAAATAAAAACCTCGGAAGTGTATTAATGGAGGTTTGGGATTTTGGAGAAGAAGGTGAATAGTGATCAGGGTCACTTCCGGACTGTTTCGGACAAGAAGACAGCCGATTTAGCTCTCGGTCAAAACACGAAAGTTGTATATATTTTCGATACGGCCGCGTGGATTCTGACCTCATATTTTTCTGATTTGTCTTCGAATTGTTATGATTTTTACAAGATGGCAGTTCCGGGGTGAAATTACCAACTTGGAAATACACTCGGAAATTTGAAAAATAAAAGCTAGAATTCTTTGGAGATAAATATTTGGGGTTCCTAAAAATAGTGTGGGGACTTCTAAATATTTTTTTAGTAAGGCGTGTATTTTGGGTTAGATGAAAGTAAACCCCAAGATTTACCCAAATAGGGGTGTTTGGGAGGAGTAACACTCGGGGTAATGTTTCGGTGAGTAAAATTTTATATAAGTAATTGTGCGCATAGAAAACACACTTATGTGCCAATTTTGGTTGAGTATAATCCTATGAGGTGACTAGGATGAAATTTAGGATACGGTCTAAAGAGAATTGAGCAGTCATCTGATACGTCTATTTATGACAATTATTATAGGTGAGAGGAATGCCTATCGTTATTTATGGGAAGAATAAATATATCGGTGTTGTTGGTATTGTCATCATGCGGTGAGAAAAGATCGAAAATAATGTATTGAGGATTAGTCAAAATTGATAAATGCGTAGGATATTCGAGAGATAAATATACTATGTAGGAAATTTATTATACGGGTTGTGCGTATGCCCGAATGTTATTATATACGTGGGTTAAATAATTACCTATGGGTAATTATGTATAGGTGAGAGAAATACCTATAATTATAATATGGTTGTGTGAATACCAAATTGATGATATATGTATATAGGTGGAATGTGTACCTATATGATTGGTTATTATGTGTATGACATACCTACCATACTTGTTATCACGGAAGGTTGGCGTTCGGAAGAGGACAATCTTATCCTGTGTTGCCTTCGGGGGATTTTAGATTTGGTACCTCGAGAACATAGGGTTGTGAAAGGCTTATTTGTGAGTTGATAAGTCTGCTTCTTATGGGAGCGTAGGTATGTGCGTGACCCGTAGGTACGTGAACTATGTTCGCCTCCAATACGTGTGATTTGTATTGTTATAGTTCCTGAGTGGTGTGGAACGGGTAATCCTTTTTGTACGAGATGTACTTGGATTGGATAGCAGAGTATGGGTGCACCGCAGCTGAGACTAGGGGTGCTATATATGTATATATATATATATATATTGTGATTAACATATATGTGTACTTGAGATAATCCACGGATGCTTAGTAAATGAGAATGACTAAGCCACTTAGATTATAGTTCGGTGGATGATTAATATACTCGTTGCATATAGTATATTGTTTATATATATGAGATGAGATATCATATAACCTAATCTTGTATAAAGTGAAAAGAATGAATAAAGTGTGATATTACTTCCGGTAAATGAATATCCGGATTTATATGAATATGAATCTTAGGTTCTAATGAGAACTATTAATATATACGGGATGGTATAATTATGGTATGTACTGAAGGCCTAATGGATCCCGATAATCAACATTGTCATGTAGTAGTGTATCGGGGGGATTCCTTGTTTGGATTTCTCTTTGTGAGACACCCACGCACGAACGTAACGTAATGTTGGGAATGGGGAGAAGTTTAGTCCTTAGTACTCGAATTGATGAGGATTATTAGAAGGTGAGTAATTACATTAGTTATGCAGGGTAGCTTAACTAGGTTGTTTAAAAAGGTATGCGATAGTTGTGCACTATTAGAAGAGTGGTGAGGGGTATCTCATGGGAGAGCGATACCAGTTTAAATATGAGAAATAACATATTTTTAAAAATATGGATTTTAATGCACTTGCTAAAATGTTTTCAAAACTCGGGCTCTGACCCGTTTCTCTATTTTTCCCTCTCTTGCTATATCTATATATATATATATATAGGTGTCCAGACACAGGGACGTCTGGATGATAATTCTTTCGAGTCAGACGTTTGCTGCAGCAGCTGTGGATGCAAGCAGGTTTATATTAGACGCTTCTATCATTGAGATCTAGATAGGAGGTATTGTAGAAACATTCGGGCTTATGGCCCAACTGTACTCATTTATTCTTTTATCGCCTTTTAGTGCGTCATTCAATTTGGTTGTATTATTGTATCGAGTGTTCGGTTATTTTATTTTATTTCATTTCAGTTGCTACATATAAACTGTTGTAATTTTTATTTGAATGGCTTGGTTAAAAAGATTTGTTAATTTAAAATTTTGACGCCGGCCTAATAGGATATTAGTAATTAAATTGGTTTTCAACAGTGATGCTAAGAATGAACCTTATGAGACTCCTGTTTTAATTTGATATAGGAGTGATCGCCTGGTATTTTATTAGGCGGGGTGTCACACAAGTTAGTGGTATAGGAGGATTTAAAGATAATTTCGGTGCACCGCACGGAAATTCTTACAACCCTTCATGGAAAAACCATCCTGGTTTTAGCTATGGGCAACATCATGCCACAATGAACCCTCCTTCACATGTTGTACCTCCTCCACCACAACACTTTCAACAAGCTCCACACATGCAAGAACATGTGCAAGCACCACCACCTCAAGGAGCATATATCCCGCCACCGCGAAGAACTCTCGAGGATACCATGAATCAATTCATCGCAAGTCAGATCGCAACCAATGCCAAATTTGATCGTCTGATTGGCGACATAAATGTAAGTCTGTCAAAGATGCAATCCTCGCTAAGTGTCCAAGAGAAGGGCAAGTTTCCTTCCCAAGGCCAAAGACCTCCCCAAGGTCAAACTAGTGTTAGCTCCACCTCCAATGAACATCAGGAGTAATGTCAAGCTGTGACCACTCTTCGTAGTGGAAGAGTCGTTGATTTATCACCTCCCCCACATGACATAACGAAAGATAAGGAGATTTTTCCTGGCACAAAAGAGGCCGAAGATGTCCCCTTGAATGAGAGTGACAAAGAAGACGCTAGTGAGCCCGAGGTAATCGTGAAACCACCCTCCGCAGCATAGTTTCCTCAAAGGTTGATTCCGTCCCATAAAGGAAACCCACGTGAGGACATGTTAGAAGTGCTGAAGCGAGTAAAGCTGAATTTACCTTTCCTTGATGCCATTAAGCAAATTCTAGCTTATGCTAAAGTCATCAAAGACTTGTTGATGGTAAAAAGAAAGATGAAGGTAAAGAAAAATGTCTTTCTAGCCCAGAACGTGAGCTCCATTCTACTAAATGATCTCCCGCCCAAATTTAAAGATCCCGGTGCACCCACCATTTCCTGTATCATTGGAGAAAACAAATTCGAGAAGGCCTTACTTGACTTGGGAGCAAGTGTCAATATCCTCCCTTACTCCATCTATAGGCAACTTAATTTGGGCGACCTCAAGTCCACAAAGGTCACTCTCCGATTAGCGTATCGAACCGTGAAGATCCCAAGAGGTATAGTTGAGGACGTGATCATCCAAGTTGACACTTTCTACTTCCCGGTAGATTTTGTCATTTGGGACACGGAGCCCTCCTTCAACTCGAGCAATCATGTTCCCATCATTCTTGGGCACCCGTTCTTAGCTACGGCGAACGCAATCATCAATACTCGGAATGGGCGGATGAAACTCACCTTTGGGAACATGAACTTAAAGACCAACATCTTCCACATAGCCCAACATACGGGGAAAGAAGATGATTTTCAGGCGGTGAGCTTCATAGATGAGATAGTAGAGGAGTATTTCGAGGACAATTATCGAACCACGAGAATGAGGGGGTCCACAAGAGAGATCCATTAGGGGTATGCCTTATGTCATCGAGCAATAGCGATAGTTGTGATGATGAGAGAAAAGCGGGGGAGAAGTGTGTAGTGACCGCAATTGAGAGTGAGGGAAATGGGTTAGAAGAGAGAAAAATGGTGGAGTTAGAGATCGTGCAAGGAAGGAAGAATGTGGAAACTACTCGAGGGAGAGAGCTAGGGGACATAAGCATGGAAGAATTTGAAAAAGAATTCGGCCCGGTGGATGAGAGCCTTAACGACGAAGTCCAAACTCTATTGGATTCATGTAGTCACCTAGAAGAAAGTGAATGGGATGATAAAATCGATGAATTCCTTCTTTGTAACCATCCACCCATACCACTAGAGGTCCCGAAGGCGAGTGAGGAGAAAATTTGTGTTTTATCCGACTTAGAGCCCGACCCATGCATCTTTAACATTGAAAGAAACCTAGGTGTTCCCTCTGAGTCAGCGCACACAGACCACGCTTTGAGTCAGCATCACGAGGATCCCTTTCCAATTAGTCACGATGAGTCTCCCGGTCTATCCTTTATCGATGGGCGAGGTCCCAATCTGTTCCGATTGTTGGATTATAATCCTAGGACGGGAGAGACGAGGAGAGCATCGAACCCCGTGAGAGGGGTCTGGTGAGTTTGTGGAGAGATGAGAGGTCGTCGCACCCCCAACGCGTATGGGGTGATTTTTATTGTATTATTGAGTCATGTGTTCGGGTCATTTAGTGTCTTTATGCATTTTCTCCATTTGTTTATTTTATTTATCGCACTCATTATTTTGCCTTATTTAGATTTTAGTCCTTTTTGCTTGAGGACAATGCAAAAGTCTAAGTTAGGGGGTCATAAGTGCGTATGTCTAAAACTTCACAAATTTTCAAAATGCCCAGAAATTTTAAAAAAAATCATAAAATTTTGAAAAACCGAAAAATATTTTTGTTCAAAATAAATAAAAATTGGAATTCAAATTTTTCAAAAATATCATTAAAAGTCGAATTGAAGTCTCAAGTTGTAAAATTCAACATACACAAAGCCAAAATTGACCAAAGATGGAAATTGAGCGAAAATTGACGACTTAACGAATAAGTGTGGAGATTAACAAATCAGGTGAGATTCGAGTCTATCACTTTTTGTGAGTTTTTAAATCAATCCGAGTTAATTGTTAACTCAAAGTTCTTTTCAGCGCCTAAAAAGTCGTCGAGGATCTCAATCCTTTCATTTTGATCGGTTATGAAAGACGTGTGTGATATTGCTTTGAAAACCGTGCCAAAATTGATCTCTAAACTTAAATTCATCTTGAAAAGCATATGGTAACGCAATTGGTATTTTGCACAATGAAGTAGGCCCTCGTTGTCACCCAAAAATATTGCCCAGAAAAAGTAGCAAAAAATTACCCCTTTTGTAACCCAATTTGAGCCAAACAAATTGTCCCTTTCGTTTGATAACCCGAAAAATCCAAATAGCCCGGAATTGCGAAAAATGGAAAAATTCAGAATTTAATTCCAAAAAGTGCATAAAAAGGGGCAAGAAAAAAAAATAGATATGCTCAACAAAAATTGCAAGAAAAGAAAAGAAGTGAAAAACAGAGAAAATAGAGAAAAAGAAAAAAAAAATAACAATAGCCCGGAAAAAGAACAAATGGACATCACAAATGACTTTTCCAATTCCAATCTTCCCTACCATTTTAATTTTACCCTATATACCTTAAAACCTGAAAAAGTCCTAACCGAGTCTATATTGCGAAATTGGTTACCGCGTGGAGAGCTAATACACCAAAAGATAATAAAAGAGATTGAATGCGCGAATAAGAAGTAATGTTCCCGATTTGAAAACCGTAATCCGTTGATGAGATCCTTTCACCATGAAATTTTCGTCTTTCTAACTGTATGCGTGATTTTGCTTCCATTACATTTATTCTTTATATCACGCATACAGAGAGAATAGCCACAATCCGAGTGATTCGTTTGAGAGAGCATTCCGTGAGAAATTGAAATCAAAAAGAATTTTTGAATAAGTAATGTAATGATCAATCGGTGAAAATTGGCGGTTATATTTTCGGCTTCGCACATACACACTACGGTTTGAGACTTGTAAATATGACTTGATGATGACTATTTTCTGAAAAAGTTTGAATTGTACAATTTTTGCGTATTTTGAATTTTCCTTGAGTCGAATTTTGTGGGTACATTCTCTGCAAACCCTCACGAGACACAACTCGTCCTATTAGGGTGACCTAGGGGTTTAAAGGCTTGTTGCATACGCTAAATGCAACTGCTTGCCCGTGATAAAGGTATTCTATCCCAATAACATGATTTTCAAGAATTGAACCTTGCTAGGATTCTTTTACATTGCTCGGGACGCACAAAGTTCTAAGTTAGGTGGGTTTAATTAGGCATAAATTATTCTTAATTTATCCCTTGATTTAGTTACTTTTAGCACCTCGAACAACGTAATTGAGTTGAATTTATCTCATAATCTTGTTACTGACTGATCCTAATGAGTACACCTAGTTTCTAGTATTTTGTAGTGATTTTACAGGTATTTGATGTCAAGAAAGAAAGAAGGAAAGTCAAAAGGGAGAAAGCATAATTTCCACCAGGAATTCGGATGAGGTACCTAAGAGAAATTGAAGACATCTCATTCACGATTACATAGGAAGAAATGGCACCTTAATCGGAGTCCCGAAACAAAAGTTATGAGCAGTCAAAGATTGAGCAAAAGTCAATAGGCAGACCGATCCGCCCCTACCCCAGACCGGTCCACTTTGCCAAACTCCAGAAGACCCCGTATCACAAGCAAACTGAAGAAGGCAAAAATTAAAAGAACCGGTCCACCCCCGGACCGGTTCTCCCCAAAATTACAAGAACCGATCCGCCTTGGAAGCAGACCGGTCCGCCTAAGGCCCGGACCGGTCCGGCCATCGTGATTTACAAATCTTACCTGTTTCAAAGAAGAGTCCCAGTGCAGCTGAAATTCCAAAATTCATGGAGGGTATAAAAATCCGATTTATTATTGTTATTAGACACGGAGAATTAGTAAGGTTTTTCCTCTATTTTTCCAAAAACCCTAGTGTTGATGTAAAAAATTAGATTTGACCTAATTCTTTTAATCACAGATAATAATAATAAAGAAATATTTAGACAATGATTTTTAAAGTGGTTCAGCCTTGTGAAAATGGCCTACATCCACTGTTTTTGTATTGATGATTGTTTTCCCAGAATTCTCGATAGTAGTTTTATCAAGAAATTCCGAGTCCCCCGCTAATGAGGAGGTTACAATGTATTTATAGCCTTGAGGCTGTACAAATGAAAGAATAACACACAACTGTCCAATAGGCATATGTGTCTGTGTGATAATAAAGAGCATTTAATACGCAGTATCTCTTGTGATTATCCTGACATTAATGCTCTGTCCAAGATGCAACTCGGTCATTAATGCTCTGTACGAGATGCAGCTCCGACCGCCTGAGCTGCTCGGACCGCCTAAGTAGCTTGGTCTACATGAGTTTATCGGTACAGTGAAGTTCCTCGCGGATCACTTGTTGCTCGGAGTGTCATAGTTAGTCGGGGAGGTCGAGTTCCTCGAAGTCAAGGTGTTGCTCAGAAATGTTTATAAGTTCCATGTAGATTGACACGTGTCTCCACTTAATTGATCCACGTCAGTGGACTAAATTTGGTATCAACAGAAGCCCCCAATGTTTCACAGTTCGAGGTTGAGGAGTGTGGAACACTCTTCTTGAAATATGGTGGGATTAAATAGCTATCCTGAATTTTAGGAGTGTTTTCCTTGTATTTAATTTTCCTTTCGAATTCAGACTTTTTGAATTTTTCCCACCGCTTTGGTCTCCGTACCTTTTTGTCCTTTTAGCTGCCGGTAGCACAAACGTCTTTCTTCGTAATCATTATTTTTACCCATTCCCAAGGTAAGGTATTTAAGCGTTGCAGAAAATCCTATCGTCTCTTGCATTTTCAAATCTGTATCTTTGATCTCTCCATTTTCTTCTCCATCTTGTGCTTTCCTCCCTTCCATCGTTCGTTATCTACTGGTCTACCTTTTTTCCTGTAAGCTCTTATTCCTTCTCTTTTCATTTCTTTTACTCATCATGGTTTACGTCGTTGAGTCTCTTGACAAATTTCGTTCTGAGTTCTCAATTCCTTCTTGGGTCATTTTGGAGGAGCTTTCTGGTTCTCCTGATTATTTTCGTTTGGCTGAGGGACATTGGTTCCCCAGTCTCTTTGTAGCCGAATGTGGCTTTTCTTTTCCTCCAAACCCCTTGTGTTTGGAATTTTGTCAGTATTTTGATGTAGTACCTGCAAAAATAGCCCCCAATACATGGAGAATAGTTAATGGAGTCCATAGATTAAACCAGATTCATGGAACCCGTTTAAGAATTCCAGAGATTATGTTTTGCTATAGATGGGCTGTTAGTGACAATACTTTTTATTTGAAGACTAGGTTTTTAAATAGGGCTTTAGTGGTCAATCTCCCAGATGACAATAGGGATTACTTCGAGCATGGTGTTGTTATAAAAAATTGGCAACATGCTCCCCTAACTGGAAATGATGTGTATCAGGGTCCTATATGCCCTCCCTATGGCAATGGGATAGGTTGTTTTCATTTTACTTTATTTTTGAAATTATGCTTTCTTTGTGTTTGATAAAATGTGTCACTGATATTTCAATTTTGATTTATTTGCAGTTGACAGCAAGAGAAGGTCTCCAAAAGAGACAGAAGTTAATTTAAAGCAACTGAAATTTATCTGGAGGTTTGCATCAAACTATTGCCGACGAACACATCAGATCAACTTCATACTTGTTGCAGTACAAGAGTTACACCTCGTCTTTTACTACTCGTTCAGTGATAAGTGACATAGAACCAGTACCAGCTTCTGAAAGTTCTTCAGCTGAATCACATATTCCTCTTAGCGAAAGAATGAAGAGAAGAAGAGCTCCTGCCCTCTTCGAGAAATCTGCCTCTGCTGCTGGAGAGGCAAAGAGAAACAAGCAGGATGCCCCAGAAGGGACAAGACAACTTGATGCAGCTCCTCCAGCTGTTACTGTGAAGGTTTCCGAGAAGCCCCCTGTGGCTCCGAGCAAGGTTGCAGCTATTTCCTCTCCAAGCGAGGTTATAGTTATATCACCGATCAAGACTACATCCTTGGTCGAGAATGTTCCCGTTCCCACGAGGAAGATGAAGAAGAGATCCTCGGTTAATTTGGCTGAATCCATCTCTCAGCCCCCGACTACTGGAAGTGGTGTTCCCACTTTTGTTGCTCTGAGCTCTACCATGAGCTCGGTGAAGTCTTAGATCATCCCCGAGATCCAAAGTATTGAAGAAATTCTTTCCCGGGATAGGGTTACCACTTTGGCAGCTCATCACATTGCCTCAGTAAGTATTGCTAATCTAAACTTTCATTTTTCCATGTTAGGTGCTAGCACTGACTTACAATTATTTTCTTTTTCCAGTTGGTAACTTGTTTTAATACAATTCTGAAGAAGGATGAAGCCATCAAGGCGTTCATTTCCTCTGGTGGTGTAGAAGAGGCTTTTGTAGGTCTGACGCAGTCTTTAAAAGATTCTCGTCAAAAGTATGTCGATGATAAAGCTGTTTAGGAGAAACAGCTTAATTCCACCGAGCAGGAAAGAGATCAGGCTGTTGAAGTCTCCAAGGGGTTGGAGAAAAAAATAAAAGACTTGGAGGAGAAAAACAAAGAGATCGAGGAGAAGCTCCAACATGCTGGAGAGTTTGAAAATAAGCTCAAATCTGTCGAGGAAGAGCTGAGTAGACTTCGTAACGTTGGTCGTCAAAAGGAAGAGGTTGAGAATAAGTTGAAGGCTATCGAGGAGCAACTCCAGGAGAGGACCTCCTCAGAGAGAGAAAAAAGAAGAAAAGCTGTTAAGAAATCCTTCAGCGCTGGCTGGGATAAGGGGTGGAATAAAGGTTTGGCTGCCATGGTTTCACAAATGGAATATGGCAGACTTAAATATTTCAGAGATGGCTGGGTGGATGCCCTGAAAGAGATGAACGTCGATGAGAGCTCCAACCTATTTCAGCAACACATTCTTGGCTCCCCTCCTACTCTTGGGGAAGAAGAAGAAGAGGATCAAGCTGCCTCTGAGGAATCTTCTATGATGGTTGGGGATCAGGTCCCTACTGTTGAACTTTGCTTCGAACAGTGTAAGGACATTTTTCTCATGTCCAACATGTTTCATTTGTGTATGTCGTACGCCGCTACATTTGGCACGTCACCTCAAGATGTCACTCGACGGCCTCAATCCGAATTTTGGGAATCAAGCATTCAACATCTCCATTAATATGTCCCACATCTACCTCAACGACTTCACGGTCCATGATTTTAGGGACTTAATGCAAGTGGTACGCAAGGGAAGTCAAAACAGTGAAAAAAGGCACGATAGGAGTGTTCAAGGGCATTTTCGTAATTTCACATCCATAGTTCGGAGGTCTAGTCAACTGGAAAGTTGAAGAGCTCGCCGTAACTAAGATACTGGAAAAAACGGCACCTCAATCCGAGCTACGGTGAAGGAGTTATGACCTTTTGAAGATAGAGAAAATTCCTTAAAGAATGCTGTTTTTTTTGTACGCTGGATAGAATTTTAGAGTTTTAAGAACGTGGGACTCTTCATATTTTTTCCTATAAATACCAACTTCGGGGGAGTTGTTTTGAAAGACTTTAGAAGACGTTTTTGAGAGTCCAAATTACTCTAGTCTTCATATTTTTGAGTCCCAAGACTCATGTTTTGATTCACACAATTGCCAAACCTTTGTGAATCTTTTTGTGTAACCCAAGAACACAACTTTGAGTTTGTTCAACCCTTGTGGAGAAGCCGTTCTCTTCTTCATTGCTGCCCTCCTAGAAAGGGAAAATTCTAGCCGCCGACATAGGAACCGACACCTGCGGGTATTTTTGTGTCACACTGTTTCTAGCCGTTGCTTTAGAGGTTTACTGAAGACACCGTGCGTTACACTTGTGGGCGATTATCAGGTTGTATGTAAGTCAATGGTCTTGTAAATTCTTTAAAGTTCTAGAAATAAAAGGTTTTGCCCTTCGGGAATTTTTTCTTAACTTTGTGTCGCATGCTTTATATTTGATGGGTTGATTTAGATGCATGTTTAAGGGTTGATTTTATTGGGCTTAAAAGTAGACGCTAATTAAATAAGGGTTCTTGGAAACTTGCGAATTTAATTTAAATCGATATTACACGCGTTCTCAAATTGGTATCAGAGAAGGTTACTGTTGATACCAAATTTAATCTGCTGACGTGGACCAATAATAAGAAGACACGTGTCAATCTACATGGCACAATAACAACGAGGAAGTTTATTTCCCCCGACTAAGTCATGTTCTCTCCAAGCAACGAGGAGGACACCCCGAGGAACTCCATCCGAGGAACTCCATCATCCCGAGATACTCTAAGCACTCCGAGGAACTCTTGATCAACGAGCAACTAAGGCGGTCCGAACTGCATCTCGGCCGTATCATTAATTACCAGACGGACAACTGTTCAACTATTCATTATATTCTTGACGCACACGCTGCATTAAATGTATTACCCTTTCATATGTATATCATTTAATGTATTGGACCTTTCATGTACAGCCTAAAGGCTATAAATACCTTGTATCATCCTCATTCAAGGGGACCGGAATTTCTTGAGAGATCTTATAATCAAGAATTCCACAAACACTCAGCAATAACATAACAGTGGACGTAGGCTTTATTCCTAGCCGAACCACTTTAAAAATCTTTGTCTTATTTATTTATCTGTGATTGAATAATTAGAGCAATCTAATTTTTTACATCAACAGATTGGCGCCGTCTGTGGGAACGTGTTACAAGCGTTGTTCTCCACCAAAAGCTAAGTTTTTATTTTCTCTACGTATAATCAATTATACATACATCTTTTGATTGAATCGTGATTTTTATGTTTATATACGTAAATTAATTGTCCAATTTTTATCTGCAAAATGTTGCATCTCATGATTTTTAAATCATAACTATTAGATTCATCCTTATTTAGAAATCTGAAAAATAGTAGATTTCATAAATCATAATTCTTTGCTTGATTCTCAAGTTTTAATTTTATATCATGGAATAAATATTTTAAATGATTACATATGCCAATATATGCGACGATGATAAGATTTGATCATTTTCATTGTTGATTTTGAAATAAATTTTGTAAGCTATTTGATGTCTATTCAAATTCCCATCATATTTTTAATAAAAGAATGGGAAAAGGTTAAAGACAATGAAAAGTCTTCTCATTAAAATCATGATCCAGATCTATTTTCTCTCTCTTCAAGTTTGAGTCTCTTTGCATTCACAAGTTTGAGTCTCTTTGCATTCACTTTTATGAATTATATACTTAATTTGGTTCATCTTCCATCTATGTCAATAAAGTCAAATTGATTGATTTTTTATATAAATTTGGTAATAATTTCGATCATTCACCACATTTTTATCTCTCCAAATAGGGAATAGGAAAGGATCAATATAAAAAATAATTTTCTCTCACCTGAAAAATCATTACCCACCTCTTGTAAAAGAGGATCAGTAAAACCATCATGACCATATCAAGACTCTGGGCACAAATTTGATATGTTAGCCCCTCGTTCATCACATCACATGGTTTCTTTATCGGAATCACACGATATAGTGGATTAGATAATTATTCATTTAATTAACATTATTAATGCTTAAATTTTACATCGAATGCTATTTTTTTATCTAAGGATTCGAGAATATTCTGGTCAGCCATCTATATTGTTGGTCGGCATCACCCAACCATATATTCTATAATTTGAGATATCCTTAAATGTTGGTCGGCAACATCCATGTCGTTTGGCGGCAGCGGTAGAATATTGGGGTATTAAAAAAATGCGAAGCACCCCAGATATTTCTTTAAACACGAGTTCAGCTTGGGGACAAACAGGGGGCTTAAGTCTTTTTAACTTGTGATCACCCCAAAAATATTTTTAAAAACCAAGTGATAAATAATTTTCAAACAGCAACTAATACCTGATTAGTTGTTGGAGATTAAATAACTCTACGTCTTATTTATGGCGCATATCTAATAAAAATTTGTACATCTCACACACGTGTGGCACAAAAATATTATTTCATATTTTGAAATTTTTATGCTGATACATATCATATATTGATTGGATGAGTAAATTATTCTCACGACTAATCAATTCAGCCTACACATATGGTAGAGCAAAATATTAATTTTTACAGGCACAAGATTCAATGCCGACGAATGCTGAAGCACAAATTATTCTATATCCGTTTGGATTCATATTTTATATTTATCTCAGCATGGAGCTCGAAAAATTTCTTCTCTCTATATATATTCGGCTCCGAGGAAAAGCTACAACATTTATTATATTTCACCCCCAACGGATAGTTGGTCGGGGTAATTCTTATTTATATTCAGGCCCAGATATCTGCTCCAGCACAAATGATTCTATATATCCATTGGGATTGATATTCTATATTCATCTCAACATGGAGCACGGCGAGATACTTATTATCATATTCATCTCTGAGGGGAACTATAACATTTATTATATTTCACCCCCAACGGATAGTTGGTCGGGGTAATTCTTATTTATATGCAAGCCCAGCAA
The DNA here is from genome assembly GCA_949130495.1 of Sambucus nigra. Taxonomy (NCBI): domain Eukaryota; kingdom Viridiplantae; phylum Streptophyta; class Magnoliopsida; order Dipsacales; family Adoxaceae; genus Sambucus; species Sambucus nigra. Next base: position 624,079,394 of record OX422210.1, on the reverse strand, counting down.
AGTTCTCGGCCATATTCTTATGTTCTAGAAAATATTATTCTTATTCGGCATTCTGCAATTATGCCTCGACAAGATACTTATTCAGCTTTAAGGAGAATTACAACATTCGTTCGGATAATTCTTATTTATATTCAGGCCTGACAACGTTCTCGGCCATATTCTTATGTTCTGAAAGATCTTATTCTTGTTCGGCATTATATGATTCTACCTCGACGGATCGGCGAGGCACTTTATTATTTTTAATTATTCTTTATATCTATTTGGATGCATATTCTATTCTCATTTCAGCAAGGATGTCTCCAGCATTTATTATATCTTATTCAGATCCAAGGATGTCTCCAGCATTTATTATATCTTATTCAGCTTCAAGGATATCTCCGGAATTTATTATATCTTATTCCCAGCAATCTGTTGGTCATCACCGAGGAGGTATCCTGCATTTATATTATATTTTATTCCCAACAATCTGTTGGTCATCGCCGAGGAGGTATCCTGCATTTATATTATCTTATTCCCAACAATCTGTTGGTCATCGCCGAGGAGGTATCCTGCATTTATATTATCTTATTCCCAACAAACTGTTGGTCATCGCCGAGGAGGTATCCTGCATTTTTATTATATCTTATTCCCAACAATCTGTTGGTCAGCGCCGAGGAGGTCTCTAGCATTTATATTATCTTATTCCCAACAAATCTGTTGGTCAGCGCCGAGGAGGTCTCCAGCATTTATATTATCTTATTCCCAACAATATGTTGGTCAGCTCCGAGGAAGTCTTCATCACTTATTATCAATTACCACCAACTCAGATTGGTAGATAAAATCCAACTCCGGTTGGTAGACAAAATCCAACTCCGGTTGGTAGATAAAATCCAACTCCGGTTGGTATTGGTCGATAAATCTCATTCAAAGTTCACATTCCACAGTTGGGGGCTTCTATTACAGATATATTTGTTCATTTGGTGGCACATTCTTATATCATCATGCAGTCGAGCATCAAATTCAACCCCGACTAATCACTTTCTCAGGAGGAATATTGAAGTTCAGGAGGAATATTGAAGTTCAGGAGGTATATTGAAGTTCAGGAGGTATATTGAAGTTCAGGAGGAATATTGAAGTTCAGGAGGAATATTGAAGTTCAGGAGGTATATCGAAATTCAAGAGGTGTATTCAGAAGTATCAGGACATGATGAAAGAAAGCGAAAAGTATTCCACCGAGGAACTCTGTCAGACCAAAAATTAGAAGACAAGTTGCCTATATGGAGGCTATATGTAGATGGATCATCTTTCACTACAGGCTGTGGGGCATGGATCGTTTTGAACAGCCCAGATGAGGTCGACAGGGAATACGCCCTACGTTTCTAATTCAAAGCTTCTAATAATGAGGTTGAGTATGAGGCCATGATTGCAGGTCTTAATTTGTCAAATACTATGGAGGCACAGCAGGTTATTGTCTTCAGTAATTCTCAATTGATCGTAAACCAAATGTTGGGAAAATAATGAGCCGAAGGAGAATTGATGATCAAGTATCAAGCAAAGGTGATGGAGTTGGTATCAGAGTTTGTTGCTGTTCAAACTGGTAAGAATATCAAGAATGGAGAATGTGAGAGCATACGCCTTGGCCCGATTAGCATAAGTTACTCGTACCGAGCTGCGAAGAACGATACCAATTGAAGTATTAGAAAGTCGGAGCATAGATGAAGACCTGACGATGAATATTATTACCCTTGATTTAGGACCATCTTGGATGGATCCCATCGGATCATATATTGAGGAGGAAGAATTACCGGAGGATAAGTTCGCTGCCAAGAAATAGAAGTTTAAAGCTGCTCGGTATAATGGTATTCGGAGGATAAGTTCTCTGCCAAGAAATGGAAGTTTAAAGCTGCTCGACGAGGAATTATGGCAGGTTTGCAAAGATGTGTACATCACTCCGAGGTGAATTGATTAAAGAGATCCATGAAGGGTCAGGTGGAGCCCGTGTAGCAGGTCGAACACTTTTGCAAAAGGTGATGACGCAGGGATACTACTGGCCGACGATGAGAGTTGATTGTATAGCTTATGCCAAGAAATGTGACAAGTACCAACGCTTTTCCTCCATCCGAAAAACTTCACAAACATTGTTGACACCCATTATTTATCCTTGGCCATTTTCCATGTGGGGATTGATTTGGTTGGACCATTGCCGACGACTCGAGGAAGATTCAAATACCTCGTCATCGCAGTAGATTATTTTACTTAGTGGATAGAAGCTGAGCCACTTATTGACATGACATACGAGAAGGAAGGTGTACCAATTTATTTGGAAGAACATCATCTGCCGATATGGTCTCCCTCATGCCTTCATCACAGACCATGGAACACAATTTGATAACGAGGAGTTTGCTGCCTATTATCATCAGTCAAACATTTTGAAGGTTCATTCAGCGCCAGGATATCCTCAGAGCTAATGGACCAAAAGCTCTAAGGAGCCAAAAAGTGCTCTAAGGAACCAAAAAGTGCTCTAAGGAGCCAAAAGCTCTAAGGAGCAAAAGTGCTATAAGTAGCCAACCTCCTTTGGTTAGGAGGACAGCTCTAAGGAGAAAAAGTGCTATAAGTAGCCAACCTCCTTTGGTTAGGAGGACAGCTCTAAGGAGCAAAAGTGCTATAAGTAGCCAACCTCCTTTGGTTAGGAGGACATGCTCTAAGGAGCCAAAAAATGCTCTAAGGAGCCAAAAGCTTTAAGGAGCCAAAAAGTGTACACCAGCATGATCAATTACGGTTGGTAAGATAAAAATATACTCTCATATTACAACTTATGTTGGTCGGGAGGTAATATTATTACAAAAAGTTCTTTGAAGAACAAAATATTCCAAAATACACCAAGTATAGTTGATCGGGGATAAAAACCCACTAACTGTAGTTGGTCGACGAGGATAAATTATTGACCTTAGTTGGTCGGACACTTTTTTTGAAAATATTTAAAAGTCTACCAAGTATGGCTAGTCGAGGATAAAAACCCACTAACTGTAGTTGGTCGACAAGCATAATTTAACAACCTTGGTTGGTTGGAAAAATTTTAACATTTTTATACTCATTACTTTATTATTAAGTGATCGAGCAACATTACTAATACTTGTAACTTCTTTATTACTAAGTTGGTCGATGAACAACACAATATTGTTATCTTTTACATATGCACAGATGTAAAGTATTTTACAAGACAATAGCAATTAAGATTGCGAATAAAAAATGAAAATCTTTCATTAAATCCAAAAAAACAAAATACATTGAGAATGAAAATGTATACTAACTATTACATTGAGATTCCTATTCTATTGGTTTCTTTTCCTTCTACTTTTGAAACAGGTTCCTCGCCAGCAGGAGGATCATCTAAAATATAAGAGGAGTTTATGAAGTTAAGACCTTTCAACATTCTGATATTCATCACAGATGATCTATCCGAGAAGCATTAGCCCATTCCCGAGAAGCACTTGCTCGTCCCTGAGAACCTCTTATTCGTCCCCGAGCAGAGGTAGAAATCAAAATCAACATCAACAGTATTGAGATCTTTGCTACTACTATCATTGAAGAAGAAGTTATATGAAAATGTTTCGAAGTCCACCACTAGCTCATAGGAGGCAGTAGGTCGGCTAGCAAACCAATCAACATACTTGAAGATTATGACAAGCTACAAGCTGCATACTATGGCATGGCTACATCCAAATTCCCAGGGGTGATACATAGCACACGGAGTTACTCAAAAGAAAGATTAGCAACCATCGATCAGCCTGCATCATACTTCGTCCAGGAGATAATGAACTTTATGTTGAACAAATCAAGAAGGTAGATCAAGAATTTCACGAGCACCGAGCAACATTGCAGAATAAATACTCCATCCTTTCAAGTAACCCATCAAGCATGAAGCATTGGGGGCTTCTGTTGATACCAAATTTAATCTGCTGACGTGGACCAATAATAAGAAGACACGTGTCAATCTACATGGCACAATAACAACGAGGAAGTTTATTTCCCCCGACTAAGTCATGTTCTCTCCAAGCAACGAGGAGGACACCCCGAGGAACTCCATCCGAGGAACTCCATCATCCCGAGATACTCTAAGCACTCCGAGGAACTCTTGATCAACGAGCAACTAAGGCGGTCCGAACTGCATCTCGGCCGTATCATTAATTACCAGACGGACAACTGTTCAACTATTCATTATATTCTTGACGCACACGCTGCATTAAATGTATTACCCTTTCATATGTATATCATTTAATGTATTGGACCTTTCATGTACAGCCTAAAGGCTATAAATACCTTGTATCATCCTCATTCAAGGGGACCGGAATTTCTTGAGAGATCTTGTAATCAAGAATTCCACAAACACTCAGCAATAACATAACAGTGGACGTAGGCTTTATTCCTAGCCGAACCACTTTAAAAATCTTTGTCTTATTTATTTATCTGTGATTGAATAATTAGAGCAATCTAATTTTTTACATTAACAGTTACACTAATTTATCGCGTATTCCTATTTTCCGCAAAATTTGTGTGATATTGATTTTTTTTTAAAATCAATTTTGTGAAAAATCGCAATTTTTCAATGGAACACCCGTTTAATGAGGAGTCTATTTTTAAAAAGATTCACGACCGTGATGAAAATTTAAAAAGTTTGAATTTGAAACTTTGCAAAGGAATTAAAGTTTTGGAAAAAGAAAATTCTCGTTTTAAATCTGCGATGGATCTTTTGCAAACGGTTCAAAATCAAAGAGATTTTTATCGTGAAAAATTTATTTCCTTATACCATGACTTTGTTTCTTTAAAATTGTCCAAGAAGGAGAGTGATGAAAGGGTCCTATTTTTAGAGAAAGAATTGGAGGACCTTAAAAATTCGATGGTTTGTGTTTGTGCCAAATATGAAAGAAATATTTTAATCAATGAGTTTGTGGCACGTGAAAAGACTCTTAGGAATAAGTTTGTTTTAATTGAGAGGGAGCGTGATAAACTATTAAGTTTAATTGATAATTTGAAGAAGGCATCCCTTAATTTGGAAGAGTCTAATTCTTTGCTTGAGTCAAAAATTTTGAAGTTAAAAAATGATTTGACAGACTCAAGTAGGTTTGATAGTGATGGTAATGGCTCATCGTGTTCTCATGCTTCTAATGCTAAAGCCAAAACCATTATTTGTTTTAGAGGGTCAACTAATTCCAAGGACGCTAGAAAAGATCACACTTTCGATGTCATCCCACCCATTTACACATGCTCATATTGTGGTAGGAATGGTCACCTTAGGCGATTTTGTTTTGATCTTGGAAGATGTCCTAGGAATTAGAAGTCTAGTATTTTATTGGTTCCCAAAACCCCTTGTCGACGTGTTTCGTCCATTTGAGTTAGGAAATCACTTTTGGAGGAACTAGATTTTAGACAAGTTGATTCCCGTTTGCTTGCACATGATTCTTCTCTTGCCATATCATATAGATGATTGTGTTTGCATGTTTGTCATACGCTAGTTATGCTTTTTGATATATTTTTGCTAGCGTTGTGACATGTACTTTTTGTATATATTGTTTTGAAAAATTTTGAAAAATACAAAAAGATTTTTTTTTTGCACCGTTTATGGATGAACACTTTGGATGACCGAGTCACAACATCATTCCATTTTTTCATGTGACTATTTGATAGTGTTTTGAGACAATAGGTCAATTCATCCATGTGCTTTATAATGTTTGGAGTCATTAAGATGTAATTAAGTGTTACTTCCTACATGTTTGACTCATATTTCCTTTATTGAACACATGCACAGATTTATTTGATTATTGTGCTTGTCTTATCACATGTTGGTTGGGTGTTTTCACTCAAATCCTGTCTTTAAAACGAACGATAATTTTTATAAGGAAATTGTGCATATAAAAACCGTTTTGTGAGTTTGTGTGATTTGTTTGATAATGGGGAGGGGCTGCGAAAGGTAATCATCTATCCTTTGCGCAAAAGCCACCGTTAAAAAGGACCTAAAAAATTGAGGAATTTTATTATCCGAGGTCCAAAGAGGTTAAAAGAGCCCAAAAAAAAATTTAAAGGCAATAAAAAAAAATCATGCCAATTATGGGCCATTTAGATTTTTGCACCAATTCTCCAAAGTTTGAGAATTTAGATTACCTCTAAAAGAATATATATATATATATATATATGAGGGAGTTTGGTTGGAGAATTTAAAACGGGTTTGCACGTCCTTGAAATGCTTGAAAATGCACTACATAGGTTTGGACGTTATTGGTGTGGAAATCACTTTGACTTTGATTTGTTGATTTGCATAAGACGATGTCATCTAAATTCAACAAATTTTTTTTGCACCTAAGGATACTTTTGATGTTCATTCGTTAGGGGTACACATATGCATCGTGCACATATAATTGATTGAGTTGATTTACCTATCGAATGTGTTCACACCCATTCATTCCGTTTCCATGACTTGGTTGTTTAAGTCTAAATCCATAGTGTGATTTTTGTATCATGTTTTACATTTTTTTTCAAAATGGTATCTATTTTTTTGTATAAAAAATTGAAAAAAAAATCAAAGATAGTTTGTGTATTTTTTGTATACCGTGACACCCCGATTTTTCTTGTTTGATTCATTCTTCTTATTTGTCTATTTGGGGACATCATAAAAAGAGGGAAAAAGAATTATCATTTTATGAGGGGAGTTTAAATTTTGGGGGAGTTTTGAGATTTGACTTATGCTTATCATATATTGGTATCTATGTTTATCTCATTTCAAACTCGATACGTCACTTGGTTTTTTTTTCTTTATCTCATGTTAGGTACTACATTGATGATCTCTGAATTGCACACCCTGATGAGAAAAAATTTGAGATTCCTGAAGATTTGAAGAACAAACGATGAAGACTATTCATTTGTACCTTTTCCAGTTTTGGGTTCATGGGAGGGTAGATTTGTATAGGCAATTTCATATTTGATAATTCGGATTTTTTATGTATGTACCGGCATAGACATAGGGGGAGATTTGTAAGGACATTTTTCTCATGTCCAACATGTTTCATTTGTGTATGTCGTACGCCGCTACATTCGGCACGTCACCTCAATATGTCACTCGACGGCCTCAATCCAAATTTCGGGAATCAAGCATTCAACATCTCCATTAATATGTCCCACATCTGCCTCAACGACTTCACGGTCCACGATTTTAGGGACTTAATGCAAGTGGTACGCAAGGGAAGTCAAAACAGTAAAAAAAGGCACGATAGGAGTGTTCAAGGGCATTTTCGTAATTTCACATCCATAGTTCGGAGGTCTAGTCAACTGGAAAGTTGAAGAGCTCCCCGTAATGAAGATACTGGAAAAAAACGGCACCTCAATCCGAGCTACGGTGAAGGAGTTATGACCTTTTGAAGATAGAGAAAATTCCTTAAAGAATGTTGTTTTTTTTGTACGCTGGATAGAATTTTAGAGTTTTAAGAACGTGGGACTCTTCATATTTTTTCCTATAAATACCAACTTCGGGGGAGTTGTTTTGCAAGACTTTAGAAGACGTTTTTGAGAGTCCAAATTACTCTAGTCTTCATATTTTTGAGTCCCAAGACTCATGTTTTGATTCACACAATTGCCAAACCTTTGTGAATCTTTTTGTGTAACCCAAGAACACAACTTTGAGTTTGTTCAACCCTTGTGGAGAAGCCGTTCTCTTCTTCATTGTTGTCCTCCTGGAAAGGGAAAATTCCAGCCGTCGACATAGGAACCGACACCTGCGGGTATTTCTGTGTCACACTTTTTCTAGCCGTTTCTTTGAAGGTTTACCGAAGACACCGTGCGTTACACTTGTGGGCGATTATCAGGTTGTATGTAAGTCAATGGTCTTGTAAATTCTATTAAGTTCTAGAAATAAAAGGTTTTGCCCTTTGGGAATTTTTCCTTAACTTTGTGTCGCATGCTTTATATTTGATGGGTTGATTTAGATGCAAGTTTAAGGGTTGATTTTATTTGGCTTAAAAGCAGACGCTAATTAAATAAGGGTTCTTGGAAACTTGAGAATTTAATTTAAATCAATATTACACGCGTTCTCAAGCCCCAACCAACTATTACTCCTACAGAGCAGCTTCAGTCAACCAACATTTCAGCCGAGCAGCTTCCAGTACCCACCGAGCAACCTTTTATGCCATCCGAGCAACCTTCCTCCTCGTCCCAGCTGCCCGAGAAAGTTTTGGGAGACAAGGAGAAGGTGTAGAGTTGTTTGGAATTTTCTCTCTGTTTATTTTTGTCAAATGTAACTCTGAACTATGTACTCCTCCTTTATGATGTAATAAAATTTGAAATTTTTTATTGTTCATACTGTTGATTCTTTTCTTGTTGCTCTGCTTTCATTCTTTTTGTTTTTCCTGCACTTTATTGATTCTTTCTATCTCTTTGCTAGTTTATGGCCAGAATGGAACTCTTGTCAGCTCATGATACTGAGTTGATGAAAAAATGTAATGAATATTTCAAAGTTGGCCATACAAACTTGGATGAAGCACAAATTTTTGGTATCCTGGGATCAGATGCCTTCGAGCAAGCAGTGGAGGCTTACCAATATCTGAAGTTTTTGCTCGATCGAGCTGTAGGCAATAATGTGGCTTATTACGAGATGATTGAAGATCTTCAAGGAATTGTTGCAAACCTTCAACAGCAGTATAAGGAGTCCTCTGCCCTTTTGCATCAGGGGTATGAGAAAAAGTATCAGCAACTAAATGCTAACAAAGGATATGATAAGCTCATTGTTGCTTATGATATTAAGGAGAGGACTGTGAAGACAACGGTTGAAGAGCATAGGCAGATCGCCCAATTGTTAGAGGAGGAAAATAATAATCTTCGAGGAGAGATATCTCAGTTGAAGTCTGAAGCATCTACTTCGAGCGCTTTGGTTCCTATCAACGATGAGGGTTTCTCTTTCTTGGAAGTCGAGAATGCCAATTTAAGAGAGGAATTGGAGACTTTAAAAAGGGTTGGGTCTTCAACTTCTGCTTGGGGAGGAGGAAGAGGTTCTCGGGGACGATCAAAGGCTGCTCAGCTTACCATTGAAGAGGGAAGAACTCAAGCTTCTCTGGAAAATCAAGCAGTGAGTTGGTTACAAAGAATAAGGCTCTGGCAGAGATGTCCAAGAAAATTATGAACCTGGGCGAGCATCTATCTGCACAAAAATCTGCCTTGGAGAGTAAAGAACTTTTAACAAAGAACCTCCACGAGCAACTGGATAGGTTAACCTATCAATTCCACAAGCATCCTAGGGAGTTCTGGATGGCTGGTTATAATGAAGCCCTCTACCATCTAGATGATCGGATCCAAAATGCAAATAATGAGGGTTACAAGCAAGGATGGCTGAATGCCTTAGGTGTGTTGCAGTTGGAACAGGGTCACTATTTGTGGTATTACCATGACCCTGGGTTGCTCGAGTTGCCAGTGCCACCCTTTAAACTGGATATGAGCTGGATTCCTGCTCGGGCTATTCCTCGATGCCTGAGTTTGAAGTACCTCGGTGACTACAGTCTTCATTCTAACTTCCAGATATCTCACCCCGAGCACTTACTAGCTCGACCATTAGTAATGAACGTCAGGAAGCTCAGAGATCTAAATTTTATAAATTCCCCCTATGCTTTAGACGATCCTCCCGCTGGTGAAGAACCTGTTTCAAAAGGAGAGGGGAAGAAGCCAATAGAATAGGTTTCTTGATGTAATAATTTTTCTATATATTTCATTCTCAATGTATTTCGTTTTGGATTTAATGAAAAACTTCTAATTTTCTTTGTAATCTTGATTGTCATTGTCTTGAAAATATTTTGTAAAACACTTTACTTATTTACTAATGAATGTGCATGTATATCTGTTAAAAAGATAACAACATTGTGTTATTTGCCGACCAACTAAAGTTGGTGAAACTTATTATTGATTATCTCAAATTGATAATAATCATTTGTCGACCAACCAGAGTTGATGATATTTTGTTTCTCGACCAACTTGGTGAAATATTTCAAGTATTAAAATTTTGCTTGATCACTTTTTAATTCTAAGCCATTATTTGTTTAAGCAACTATTTTCGACCAAAGAGAGTTGGTGTTTTTAATTCTCGACCAACCTTAGTTGGTAAAAAAAATTTATTCCCGACCAACTATAGTGGGTGAATCTTCTTCCCAACCAACTGGAGTTGGCATTTGTGGGAAATATTTTTTTATTCCCGACCAACCGGAGTTGGTGGATTTTCTTCCCAACCAACCGTAGTTGGTATTTCTGGGAAATATTTTTTATTCCCTACCAACCGGAGTTGGTGGATTTTCTTCCCAACCAACCGTAGTTGGTATTTCTGGGAAATATTTTTCTTCCCGACCAACTGGAGTTGGTGGATTTTCTTCCCAACCAACCGGAGTTGGTATTTCTAGGAAATATTTTTCTTCCCGACCAATCGGAGTTGGTGGATCTTCTTCCCAACCAACCGGAGTTGGCATTTTTGGGAAATATTTTTTTATTCCCGACCAACCGGAGTTGGTGGATTTTCTTCCCAACCAACCGTAGTTGGTATTTCTGGGAAATATTTTTCTTCTCGACCAACCGGAGTTGGTGGATTTTGCTGAGTAGTGTGTACCACTACTATTCCGTGAAAAATTTCAACAAAAGGAGAGAATTGGGTAGAATATTCACATTTTATTCATACTGGTGAAATTGCATTACATGAGGGTTTACATTACTGATAATATTTGCGCAGGTGCTCTGCATTCCATACATTCTAAAACTCCTCCCCTTCTAAAGTTTCTATTCTGTAGGTTCCTGGTCGAACAACTTCTGTAACTCGGTAGGGTCCATGCCAGTTCGCTTCCAATTTGTTGTGCTTTTGAATCACTTTCTTTAGCACATAGTCTCCTTCTTTCAGGTCTCACTTCTTCACTCTCTTATTGTAGAACAAAGTTGTTCATTGCTGGTAAGCATCATTCCTGATGGTTGCTTCTTCTCTAACTTCCTCGAGCATGTCCAAGTCTAACCTTCTCATTAAATCGCTGACAGGAGAGTTGAAGTTCAGTACTCGGTGTGTTGGGAGGCCCAACTCGGCAGGTATAACAGCTTTACTTCCAAATGCCAGCATATATGGAGATTCTCCAGTTGCTGCTCGGGGAGTAGTACGATAAGCCCATAGTACTGAATGTAGCTCGTTAATCCAGTTTGCTTTCGCGTCATTCAGTCTTTTTCTTCAAGTCATTTAGCAGCGTTATGTTTGTCACTTCAGTTTGTCCATTGCTTTGGGGATGGCCTGGTGCCGAGTGGATTTTCAAGATATTTGACTGATGACAATAGGAAGCGAACTCCTCGTTATCAAATTGTGTTCCATGGTCGGAGATGAATGCATAGGGAAGATCATATCTACAAATGATATTTTTCCAAATAAATTGGTTCGTACGTCATGTCTACAAGAGGCTCGGCTTCAACCCACTTAGTGAAGTAATCCACTGCAACGACGAGATATTTAAATCTTCATCTGGTTGTTGGAAGCGGCCCAACCAAGTCAATTCCCCACATGGCAAATGGCCAAGGGAAAGTAATGGTTGTCAACAATGCTTGGGGAGTTCTTCGGATAGTGGAAAAGCGTTGACACTTGTCATATTTCTTTGCATAGGCTATACAATCAGCCCTCATCGTTGGCCAGTAGTATCCTTGCGTCATCACTCTTTGCAAAAGCGTTCGACCTGCTACATGGGATCCACAGGACCCTTCATGGACCTCTTCAATCAAGTCTTTCACCTCGGAGGGATGCACACATCTTTGCAAACCTGCCATAATTCCTCGTCTGTATAGAACACCATTAGTCAGTACATAACGAGCAGCTTTAAACTTCAATTTCTTGGCTGCGAGTTTGTCAATCGGTAATTCTCCCTCCTCAATATATGCCCTGATGGGATCCATCCAAGATGGACCTAAATCATGGGTAATAGAATTTATCGTCAGATCTTCATCTATGCTCCGACCAGCTAGAACTTCAATTGGGATTGTTCTTTGTAGCTCGGTACGAGTAGCCGATGCTAATCGAGCTAAAGCGTCTGCTCTTGCATTCTCTATTTTTGGTATTCAGACCAGTTGAACTGTAACAAATTTCGATACCAATTCCATTTCCTTTGCATGGTACTTAATCATCAACTCTCCTTTTGCTGTATATACACCAAGCATTTGGTTTACAATCAACTGTGAGTCACTGCATACGATTACCTGCTCTGCCTTCATGGTTTTTGCCAGACTAAGACCTACAATCATCGCTTCATATTCGGCCTCATTATTAGAAGCTTGAAATTGAAAGCGCAGAGCATATTATATATCGACCTCGTCTGGACTTTTCAATACAATCCCAGCTCCACTACCTGAGGTGCATGACGAACCATCCACATATAGGTTCCATACAGGTATTTCGTCCTCAAACTTCTTATTGGACAAAGTTCCTCGATGGAATATTTGTTGCTCCTTTATCTCCATTTCTACTACACCTCGCTGCTCGTCGACCTTCTCCTGTTGCTCTCCGACCAACTTAAGTTGATTGGGGTTTAAATTTGATGATCCTGTAACATCCACAGGTTGGTCGGTGTTCAACTTTTGCTCCTCGGGGGTATCAGGATAAGTGAACTCTGCTATAAAATCTTCTACTGCTTGCCCTTTTAGTGACGATCTGGCTTCATAAATTATATCATATTCACCGAGTTCTATTTCCCAATACATCAATCTCCCTGATTTTTTTGGTTTATGAAGAGCTTGCCTCAATGGCATATCGGTATATACGACTATGGTATGAGCCTGGAAGTATGGCTTCATTCTTCTACTCACTTCGATCAACGCCAGTGCCAACTTTTCCAGTTTTGGATATCTGATCTATGCTCCTCGGAAGGCCTTACTAGTGTAATCAATTAGTTTTTATACTCCATCCTCTATTCTTATTAATGCCGAGCTAACTGCATTTTCCGAAACCACTAGATACAAGTACAACTTTTCTCCCATGACCGGTCTGGACAACAGTGGAGGTGCTCCCAAATATTTCTTCAATTCTTGAAAAGCTTTCTCACATTCTTCATTCCATTCAAAAGTCTTTCAGAGAGTTTTGAAGAATGGGAGGCATCTATCAGTTACTCGCGATACAAATCTGTTAAGTGCTGCTACTCGTCCTGTAAGACTTTGCACTTATTTCTTCGTCGTTGGAGATCGTAGTCCCAATAGAGCTTTGATTTTTTCAGGGTTTACTTCAATACCTCATTGATTGATAATATACCCGAGAAACATGCCTTCTCGTACTTCAAATATTCACTTAGTCGGGTTCAACTTCATTTGATATTTATCTAATTGATCAAAGGTCTGGCCTAAGTCAACTAGATGGTCAGTATCTTTCTTGCTCTTTATCAGCATATCATCAACATAAACTTCCATATTGCAACTGATTTGCTCTGCAAACACCTTGTTCATCAGCCACTGATATGTTGCACCTGCATTTTTCAAACCAAAAGGCATAACATTATAACAATAAGTCCCCCTAGGGGTAATGAAAGAATTACTCTCCCTGTCTTCAGGTTTCATTTTAATCTGGTTCTAACCAGAATAAGCATCCATGAAGCTCAACAGCTCGTGTCCCGAGGTAGCATCCACTAATTGATCAATTCGGGGCAAGGGAAAATGATCATTTGGACATGCCTTGTTGAGGTCGGTGAAGTCTACACACATCCTCCATTTGTTGTTCTTCTTTTTCACCATCACTACATTTGCTAACCAGTCTGGATATTTAACATCTTCAATAAAGCAAGCTTTCTGGAGCTTCTCGACCTCCTCCTGTATAGCTTGGTTCTTCTCGGGGCTGAACACTCTTCTTCTTTGCTTCACTGGCTTGATCTCCTTATTCACATTGAGCTCGTGACATAAGAAATTTGGGTCTATTCCGGGCATATCCTCATGACTCCAAGTAAAAGTTTGTTTTCCTCTTTTTAAGAAAACTATCAACTCCTGTTTTAGTGAGGCATCTAACGACGAACCTATCTGAGTTGTTCGTTCAGGGTGCTCGTCGCCCATAATGATGTTTTCAGTAGCTTCCACCACCTGACCTTTCACAAGTTTTGACTCATCTCTAGGATCCAATGTTTTAATTTCTGCACCCTCATCCACCTGATAGGTAGTAGTATTTTTCCTAGATTCCTCCGGTTCCTCCTTCTCGACAGATGAATAGTAGCATTCCCGAGCTACTTTTTGATCACCCTTCACAACTCCTACTATAAAATTAGTTGGAAATTTTAGGCATTGATGTACTGTAGATGGTACTGCTTCGAACTTCTTCAATCCTACCCTTCCCATGATGATATTATAGGCTGATTGAACATTATTATCCATCACGAAGAAGCGTACTCTTTCTGTTCGACAAGAAGGCCATGTACCAATGAACATATCCAACTTGATCGTCCCAAGTGGAAAAACTTTCTCGCCAGCAAAATCGAGGAGGGGCCTATGATAAGGCTCCAACTGAGACAACTTTAGATTTAAGCTGTCGAAGCACGAGTAGAACATAATATCAGTCGAGCTACCATTATCAACCAGTACTCTCGAGATCATCACTTCCTTCATTCTCATTTTGATCACCAATGGGTCATCATGAGGATACAACACACCTGCGAGGTCATTTTTTGAGAAACCGATGACCAGTTTTTCTTTGTTGACCTTCCTCGGGCGATCATCTTCAGCCAAGTTTATTCGTTGAATATATGAACAGGCTTGAGCCTCATTGAGGTAAGCTTTTCTTTCTGCATTAAGGTCTCCACCTCCTGCATCTCCACCTGTAATCACATTGCAATCAAATGATCCAAAACATATTGAAAATACCTCACGTTCTGGCTGCCTTGGTCTTTTGGGAAGATCGGGGTCATCTTCTGGATCATTTTCATGGTCTCTTTTCTTATTCTCCTCTGCTAGACGAGGAGATCTAGACCTCTCTCTTGCTCGGTCATTGTTTTTTCTTTCATTTCTACAATCAACATGCTTTGCCAGTTTTCCTCGTTTAATGAGTGCTTCAATCTCATTCTGAAGGGCTATGCAATTTTTGGTCGTGTGGCCATGATCCTTGTGGAACTCACAATATCTGGCCTTATTCCTCTTGTCAGGGTCTGACTTCATTTTCTCTGGCCAGTTTAACTCCTCGATGTTCTTGATTTCTTCTAGAACATGGTTGATGTCTACCTTCAAAGGAGTATAATTTTTAAATTTCTTTAATACCTCCCATGATGGCTTTGTTTTTGAGTGCTTGTCACCACCATTGTTCTTATGCTCTTTGTTTTTGGCCTTATCAACCTCCACCTTGTTCTCTTTGGTATCCATATTCTTCTTTGCAGCCATAGCCTCCTTGGCATTCATGATCTTGGCCGCTTTTGCCATCAATTCTGACATGGTTCTGGGTGGATCTTTAGCCAAAGTGTAGTACAACTTGTTGGGAAATAGCCCACTTATCAGAGCAGTAATCGCTGTCTTTTCCTCATAATCAATAACTTCGAGTTTCTCGTTATTGAAACGAGTTATATAATCCCTGGTCCTCTCACCTTCCTTTTGTCTAACACTTAACAAGTGTGCTACTCGTTTAACAGGTTTTGCTCCAAAACAAAAATTTCCAATGAAGAGCTCGGCCAGTTGAAAGAAAGTTAAAATCTTACCCCGAAGAAGATTATTGTACCATATTTGAGCAGATCCTGTAAGAGTTCCCGAGAATGCCCTGCATCTCATCTCATCTGGCACATCATAGATGTCGGCAGCAGCTTGGTATTGCTCTATATGAAGGACAGGGTCGGTTTTTCCATCATATTGAGGAGTCACAACAGGTGCTTTGAACTTTGATGGTGTGGGAAAATCCACAATTGCTTGGACAAAAGGTGTTCCTTGGATAAAAGTTCTTTGTAGAGGGTTCTTAGCCTTAGCCATTTCCCCTAATCTATCCTCCAACCTCTGAATAGAGCCTTTCCCCGCATCATTTCCCTCCTCGGTCCTATTGGTTCGAGCAATTGATCGTGTTGAAGTCGCTTCCTGGGATCTATCTTGTCGAGTAACTGGTTGTGATTGGGCAGAACCCTCTCTTAGATCAAATGGTCGTCGAAAGTTTCTCGACATAGCTTTAGGAGGACTTTTATTCTTCCTAGGGCCCAATCGATCAAAAGGAGAGACCCTACTTAATCTTTCCAGTGCACTGGTACTTTCTAGAGAGAGAGTGATATATTGTTCAGTATCTGTGGCTCATACTGACGAAGTTTGACCTGGTTGATAAGAAAAATCTTCATATTTCTTAGTGCGATGTGAATCGCTTTGCCTAATGCGTGAAGAAAGTAAATGAGTATTTCATTGAACACTTCGTTGTCCTGAATAGGTTGATGCTCCACCCTGGATAGTTTGCATGAGTTGTCGCATTGTTTCTTGCATGGCTGTCTGACCTTGAGCCAAACTGGCCATGATTCCAGCCAGATCTTGGATATTTGGAGGAGCGGGTGGATTTGGGGGGTTTCCAGCGTTTCGATTGATGGATTCAGGATTGTCAGCCATTGGTGATGAATTGTTTTTTAGTGAAAAACAAAAATTACAGTCGTTTCCCATACACGGCACCAATCTGTTGATGTAAAAAATTAGATTTGACCTAATTCTTTTAATCACAGATAATAATAATAATAAAGAAATATTTAGACAATGATTTTTAAAGTTGTCCAGCCTTGTGAGAATGGCCTACATCCACTGTTTTTGTATTGATGATTGTTTACCCAGAATTCTCGATAGTAGTTTTACCAAGAAATTCCGAGTCCCCCCACTAATGAGGAGGTTACAATGTATTTATAGCCTTGAGACTTTACAAATGAAAGAATAACACACAGTTGTCCAATAGGTGTATGTGTATGTGTGATAATAAAGAGCATTTAATGCGCAGTATCTCTTGTGATTATCCTGACATTACTGCTCTGTCCGAGATGCAGATCGGTCATTAATGCTCTGTACGAGATGCAGCTCGGACTGCCAGAGCTACTCAGACCGCCTAAGTAGCTCGGTCTTCATGAGTTGCTCGGTACAGTGAAGTTCCTCGCAGAGCACTTGTTGCTCGGAGTGTCATAGTTAGTCGGGGAGGTCAAGTTCCTCGAAGTCAAGGTGTTCCTCAGAAATGTTTGTAAGTGCCATGTAGATTGACACGTGTCTCCACTTAATTGATCCACGTCAGCGGACTAAATTTGGTATCAACACCTAGTTTAGCTACAAATTCCAGTTTTAGTTAAAAAGATTGAAGCTTTATTCAGAATTTATTTGATCACCAGTTTTATTCAGTGTTGTTGTTACTGATTTGGTAGAAATTAGTGAGTTATTTCTTCTTTTCAATTTCATTCTACATCAATTCGCAAGTTTCTTTAGATTAATTATGAATCCCTGCACATCAATTACTATTTCCATCAGTTTCATCATGCTAGGCTAGATTTTCTAAGGCCGGGATACATGAACCCAGCCTGATGTGTTAGTTGCATGTGTATAACATTAATCCTCTGAATTTAGTGATTGAATACGACCATATTGCGTAGAAACATAACGATTGTAGGTCTTTATATCTAGTTTGCCTCTGGGTAACCGTGATGATTTAGAATGAAATTCGAGTGTTATTATCGCAATACCGATTTACTCGTCCTCGGATTAGGTATGACGCGGGCTTGAACATCGTATACGTAATGCTTGGGAGTACTAAATTCCAGGTCAAATCAATCAGTTAAATTTATGATTAATATTATAACTGCAATTCACTAGGGTTGGGGGATTATATTCCCGTCCTGTTTTTCTCATCACTTAGTTAAAAAGTTTTAAATCAGTTTTCAATCCTATTTTAGGTAATTTAGTGTAGTCGCACTTTTCATAATTTCATAATTGCATTTAGTTTAATCATTCCCAAACCAAATCATTTTTTCTTTCTTTTTAGAGTCAGAGTTAGGGTTCCTCCATCTTTCCTCGTCGTCATAACTTCGTTGTCCTTTTTCCCTGAGGATCGATACTCGACTTGTCGAATTATTACTTGAGCGATAGGATTGCACTTGATCCTAGAGTAAACGCATTTCTGAGACACATTTTCAGTCGCGTCATGACGTCCATCTCATAAATCCCAAAAGGGTGGACTTTTTCTCAACTGAAGCGGACGAGCCTCTTCTTACTTAATCCCAGGCCTTGGAAACACTCTAAGAATATTATATCAGTTGAACTGCCACCATCAACCAATATTTTAGGTACATCATACCCGTACACTCTCATGGTTATCACTAAAGGATCGTCATGAGGGGCTAAGATCCCCTTGAAGTCCAATCTCGAGAAGCCGATGACCAAGGTGTTCATGTCAATTTTCTTCCTTTCACCCGACTTTGAATCAACAGCGGCCGATTTTACTACCTCTGACTTGGGGAGAGCTTTGGACTTTGTAACATGTGCCTTACGGTCATCTATCTCTTTACCACCACTGGTCAAACCACCGCATATCATTTTCACACCATGGGAAAAAAAATGCAGCCAACCCTTGGGATCAGTTTATTTTCGATAGGAGGTCAGGGTTAGCCTCCTCATCATCGTTTGATACATCATCATCCTTGTTCACTGGATCATCCGGTTTACACCCTTCGTCTCTTCTCTTTCGGGTGCATTCTCGACCACCCCTCTTATCCACGTATTTTCTATGTTTGCCCTACTTCAACATCTTTTCTATCTCGTCTTTAAGTGAGAAGCCTTTTTCAGTGGTATGGCCATGGTCTTTGGGAAACTCACACCATTTACTTTTATCCTTATTGTGAGGAGGGGCTCTCCGCTTTTCTGGCCATCTCAAGGATCAATGATTTTTAATTTCATTCAAGATTATCTCCGAGGTGGTAGTAAATAGGGTGTAGTCAGCGAACTTGTCGTCTGCCGACCTCTTCTTATCTCCCTTGCCTTTGAACTTTTGGGACTTACTCC
Organism: Sambucus nigra; assembly: GCA_949130495.1. Taxonomy (NCBI): domain Eukaryota; kingdom Viridiplantae; phylum Streptophyta; class Magnoliopsida; order Dipsacales; family Adoxaceae; genus Sambucus; species Sambucus nigra. Next base: position 624,060,428 of record OX422210.1, on the reverse strand, counting down.
CACTAGCTCCCTTTTCATCTTATCCTTTTACTGCCATGGCCTCCTCAGTATTCATGACTCTCCTGGTCGTAGCTAGGAGTTCTGCCATTGACTTCGGGGGGTCCTCAGCAAGCTTCCACAAGAGCTTTCCTTTCTATAATCCTCCCATTATAGTAGTCATTGTAATACCCTCATCATAGTCTTCCATCTCCAGTTTCTCCTTATTTAAGAGGGATATGTAGTCTCATAGAGACTCATTCTTGCCTTGTTTTACATACAATAAGTTAGTGGTCTTTTTGGGGGGTTTTACTCCAAAACAAAAGTTATGGATGAACCTCTCGGCTAGTTACCTCAAATTTTCAATTGAGTTTCTAGGAAGGGAGGTATACCATATGTGAGCAGCACCAGTAAGGGTACTTGAAAAGGCTTTACACGTAATCTCATCGAACACTGAGAAGATGTCTACAGCAGATTAATACATTTCCACGTAGTGGATTGGATTGGTGCTTCCATTATATTTTAGTGTGACCACTAAAGGCTTGAACTTAACCGGGGTAGGGTAGCTAACTATCTTAGCGACGAACGGTGACCCTTCTATGTAACCCCTTTGGAGAGGGTCTCGTCTCTTCAGAATGTCACCAATCATGTTTTCCAGCCTCTGGATATAACTGTTCCAAGGATTATTGGCTACAGCTACAACATCTACCTCGACCACAATAACATCACCACTACCCCCTCTCTGTTGGACAGCCGTGGAACTGGCTCTCTATCAGCCATCCTTTAACGACTATTGACTTTTCTTTGATCCTCATCTCAGCCACTTGGGGATCGACGACCAACACATCCACTATTGATTCTGGAACCAACTATACTCCGAGACCTAGAGAGTCAATCTCTCAAATCACCCACTGGGCCGAGTATATCAAATTTATACCCTATGCTAAGTCTGTTTAGAGATGAAGCATGAGGCCTGCTTTCTTGGAGACTCGTCCTGGCACTATTTTTCCTCATTACTTGAATAGGGCGCACAGTATTCCCAGAGATTTCATATGGTTCCCAACGCTCTTCATCATCATTACATTCATTGTCTTCATACTCTTGAACTTTCCTCCCCAAGCATAGATGCTTGTAAGGACATAATTTTATAAATGTCCGGGGTAGAATCTAGGAATTTTTTGTTTACTTCTAGATCACAGTTTGTATGTTTGATACAGCTACATTCGGCACGCCAACACGATCAACCTCGACTTTATTCGAATTCAATGCATCCATTATCTTCACGTGCATCATGCTACATGCGATGTGATGCTCAGCTCATTCCCATTACTCCACTACGCTTTATCGGTAAAATGTTTTATTGGAGCTTTAAATATTTGCATAAATATTTGGGAAATTTTTTGAAAATTATTTTTGAAGTCTGGATTATTTTTTTATCAAAAACAGAATTTTTTCTAAGTGTAGAAGCGAAGTGCCTTAAACGACGAGGTCGCTCAAACGACTTTGAATGTCGTTCGCGCGAGATAGGCATTTCGTGCGATCTTGTTCGAATGACTTCTGTCCTTCGTTCGAGCGACATGGCTATCTCGTTTGAACGAGCTGCCGCCTCGATTTTCGTATAAATATTCGTTCTCCTTCTACACATTTTTCAAGTCTTTCTGCAATCTCAAAATTCTGTGAAAACTGTCCAGAATAAGACTTCATCTTTTTAAGGTTTTCTAAACCTTTTTGATTCAAAAAACCGTTCCCATATATGTGTGTGAATCTTTAAACCTTCAAGAGGATCATTTACACATCTGGAGTAATTTGTGAGGAAGCCGCTCTCTTCTTCATTGTTGCCCTACTGGAAAGGGATAGTTCCAGTCGCCGACAACAGAACCGACACCCGAGGGTATTTATGTGTCACATATTTCATTGTAATTCGTGTAAGCCATTTTCTTACAAAGTTATAGTGAAATAAAAGGTTTTGCACCTTTGGAGGATGTTTCCTCATTTGTGTGTGATTGATTGTTCTTGCTTGACTTTATCTTCATCAATCACACCTAGATGCATGTTTAGGACTTTATTGATAAAAACAGAGTTTAATTAAATAACTTCCTTATTTGAATGCAAGCGCACTCTTCTCAACGCTGGGTGTCAGCAATATCCCTTCGTCTATGTTTCTATTGCATTTCCTTATGTGGGGTTAGGGGTGGTCCAACTATCACCTAATTAATGCCCTCCTTGGTGGACGGAGTTATCATATCTGCTCCTACGCCAATGGGCCTAGTCAATCGTTCTAGCTGAAAGAGGCCAGCTGCTCTGCATCTTCATTTGGCTCGCCGCCAGTGATTGTAGCGCCCTCACAACCTCAACCATTTCTTACTGAGGTGGCACTTGGCTAGAACTGCAACCAATGCCTAGTGGAAGATCAGATGCCATGGAATAAGGTGAATGAAAAAAAGAAGGGGTGTACTGGAGGATCTGAATGGACTAGAAGAAATCTTGAACTTAAACTAGAGCTCTTTCAATGATGGTTCAAACCTAGCCAAATGTGGGGCTGGACTACCACCAGAGAATTCAGTGGAGAGTAAGCTGAAAATAAGAGGAAGAAGATGATGATATCACTTCCCACAAATGGTGCCAACTGATGATACCAATTGTGTCACCACCAAGTAAATGAGTAAAATTTCAAACCACTAAACCTTGAAGGAGAAATAATGGTGAAAATATAGTAATATAAACGAAGAAGGAGGTGAGATAACGGAGAAGGAGACTATAAAGTAAGTGGTTCAGCCACTTGGCATACTCCACTGTGAAAGGATAATCGAGTTTCACTAAGTAAAAGGGCTCTAATGGCCTTGTGATACAACAGACTCAACTCTCTCTCTCTCTCTCGCTCTCTCGCTCTCTCTCTCATCTCTAATTTCAACAGAGTATTATCTAGGGTTAACAAATATCGATTCTTTCTCAAGGTTAAATAAGATAGGTATATTTAGCGCTGGGGTAGTGTAGTGTGAACCCTAAGCATGTAATAGACATGTGAAATATGCATTAGCCAATTAGGTTAGGCCACCTGTCCTTGGTGCATGCAAATTATGATGAAGTCAATATTCCCCCAATGTGCACATGCGATTTTCTTATAACTGTCTATCCACGTGAACTGGTTATGTTGGAGCCTTGCCTCGTGCGTGGCAAAGATACCGTCCAAAAGGTTATCAGTTTGAGCCGAGTATGAGACCCAAAGAATCTTGTTCAATCATAATTGAATAGGCGTCAAGTCGAGACGGGTTTATAGCAAAAACTAATGAAGTCTCTACTGTCAGGCGTGGCAAACAAGATGAGACAAGGAGGACCTCGCTATTGAAGGAACTTGGCCTAAGACGATGGACGAGGCGGAGATTGCTAATACTAAATTCCTTGTAGTAAGTGTGCTTTGTAAGGTCGGCTAGGCCGAATAAGGGATATGCTCTAACGAGGTTACACTTTGTCATATCATCATTTAAAAGACCTATAATGAAACCAGTAAAGTATCTATTCAGCTAGAAATAGATGAAGATACGGGGTTTTTATTCTTCCCTGCCTCAATAAACCACATGACCCAATCTGGGAGACATTACAAGAATCTAAATCCTCAGTCTTCAGGAACAAACAAGGGAAAGGGAGTTACCAAAGAACTTCCCGTGCTAAAAATGACCATTAAGGAGAGCAAAATCCTATATTAACTCAATAAGACTCAAGATGATGTCACCGTGTGGGGACTCTTCATGTCTTCCTAATTACATCGGAATGCTCTGATAAAGCTTCTCATCAGGCCCACAGTCCCTCATTTCACTACTCCCGGAGAAGTTATTAACATGGTTGGGTCCTTCTAAAGAGGAAATTTTGAAAATCGATCCTAATCATAATTATTCCCTCAACATCTTCATTGAAGTGATGAGAAAGACAGTCCCACTCTCACTCGTTGATAATGGATCCTCCCTCAATATTGATACACTCAAAACCTTTAATTGTTTGGGGTTGAAAGTCAGTGACCTTACTCCAACTTTCGTTGTAGTGCGTGATTACGATAATACTTGGTGAGAGGTGATGGGATCCATTAAACTCACAATAGGGACTAGACCTATCAATCATATCACTGAATTCTAAGTTATTGATATACCTCCATACTTTAACCTGCTACTTGGTCGTCCATGGCTTCATAACATTCAGGGGGTATCTTCTTCCCTTCATCAAAAATTAAAATTCTTCGTCAAAAGGAAAGTTATCAATATTTTGGGGGATAATGATGGTATAAAAAATGTCAACACCAGCAATTCGATATTGGAAAACCAGCACGGGATAAATGACATGCTCCTCTCTGGCTTCAGAGTTGATCCACTTCCCCTTTTAATATGAGATAGTCTCAAAGACTGAGTTTGTCTGGTACACAGCCCTCACGATAATGTCAATGTGATACAGATGCTCAAGAACATTTATTTCAGGCTCAGACTAGAGCTGGGGTGATATCAACAAGGGATACTTGAGCGCATAGTACTAAAAAATAAATTTCCACTATATGGCATGGGTTATTAGCCTTCACCAGAAGAACTCAAAGCGCTCCGCAAACCACAACTGGAAAGGGTCTTAGAAGATGTAAAGACTGTTTTGAGAGATTCTTCGAATAGAAGATTTATCAAAGAGAGTGAAGACTTCCCTTTATTTGGTTTCCTTGAACCGTGGTAAGACCATATCGATAAGAAAATAAAATCAGGGATGGAAATCTTCTTTTTAGTCAATAAGTCTTGGGTCGAAGACTGCTAGCATAAAGTACAATCTCTCACTGAGAAAGTCATAACAGTTACCAAGGTCTCCGAGGAAAGTGATTCCGAAGACTCATTTAACTTACAGACACTGGGGTTGAGTCTCTATATAATCCATTCAGACGCTACATCGTTGAACCCCTCCACTCTGGTCAAGGATTCTAACGGGCCTCTTCTCAAATGGAATGTTATACAAGTCCAACCTACTGAGATTCAACCCAACCTTGTTGTTTACCTTATCTCTTCACCTGTTTTTTTTTTTTATATCAATGTAATCGATACCTCCTTTGATGAGGTTTGCAATGATGTTCATCACGAAAGTGACATAAACAAGAATTTTAAGCATATTGTTGTGCCTTACATTAATTGCCTTGGTTTTAATCAAAACCTTGATGATGATGACTTTGCAAATGAAAAATTCTTAACTGATCTTAATAAGGTTATTGAGAAAGAACATAGTCTTGTTCAAATTAATGAGGACAAAACTGATTTTATTAATCTCGATTTTAATAGCCATCATCACGAGATTAGGATAGGTTCCACCTTTGGCGAACATAAGCGTGTATAATTTGAAGAACTGCTAAAAGAATTCGTGGACATATTTGCATGGTCCTATGATGACATGCTTGACATTGATCCAAAAATATCTCAACATGAGATCCTAACACTCCCAAAATGCAAACCGATAAAATAGAAGCTACGAAAACTCTGCACCGAATGTTCACTCAAATTCAAAGAAGGGGTAGTCAAGTAGTCGAACGTAGGCTTCATTCGTGTGATCGAATATCCCACATGGATTGCCAACATCATCCATGTGCTGAAATCATAAGGAAAAGTCCACATATGTGTCGACTATCGGGCTTTTAACAAAGCATCTACAAAAGGTGATTACCCATTTCCCAATATCGACATGATTATGTATAACACAGCCAGCCATACCCTCAAGTCATTCATCAATGGATTCTTCAAATATAACCAGATCAAGATGCACGCTGAACATCGAGAGAAAACTGCATTCATCCTCCCTTGGGGAACCTTTAACTACACTATCATACCATTCAGGATCAATAATGTTGGGGCTACCTACCAAAGGGCAGTCACGACCATCTTGTATGATTTGATACACAAGAAGGTTGATGTCTACGTAAATGACATAATTATTAAATCTTAGACTCAAGAAGGTCACGTTCCCACCCTCCAGAAGTTCTTCGAACGACTACGGTGATACCAAATGCGGCTAAACCCACAAAAGTACATTTTGGGCATCACGAAAAGAAAGATTTTAGGATTAATTGTTAGAAATCGGGAATTTAAGTAGACCCTTCCAAGATGAAAGCCATACTTAAAATGCCACCACCCCGAACAAAAAAGGAAGTTCGGGGATTCTTGGGTAAACTTCAGTACATCAGTCGGTTCATCAGCTAGCTGAATTCTATTTGTGAGCCTATCTTCAAACTCCTCTGGAAAGATTATACCCAAGTCTAGAATGAGTCTTGTTAGGCTGCCTTCGGCGCAATCGAACGATGCCTCACCCGACCTCTGGTACTTATGCCTTTGCAGCTAGGTCTCCCACTCCTTTTGTAGTTAACTATAAAAGATTTTTGGCGGGAGCTTTGCTATCCCTGATATGCCCTGAATGTACCCCCTCGGCTCAGAGACATCAACCTCGGCCATGGAGATGGCCGATGTAAGATGGATCTTGGATTCATCAACTAGCAATCTCATCCTAGACAGGGTCGGTCGCGACCGATATTGATAACTACCTCGGCAGGTGAGGTCACCATGATCCAGGGGCGGTTATCCACCTGGTCCTCCAAGAATTTCAACCTCGGCTCGGAAGATGAAGAGGTTACCATCCCATCATCAACATCAATCTCGGCTAGGGATCGACTGACGTTCCTGCTTTGCCACCACTACCTTGGCCTAGGCCGACGTTATAGCTCAACAAGCCTTACCTCGGCTCTCCTGCTGGGCCAAGGTCACCACCTCATCCTCTTCCGGGCCGAGGTCGCGCCCAGTCACAGGTGGCTGAGCTCTTATATGCATATGTGGGGCTAGGAACATGTGCACACAAATCAGTTATAATCGAATCTTTCCCCCCATGTGAGGGAATATTGAGGTCATCATTATCTACATGAGATCAGCCAGGTGTCATTCTCATAATGGTTCGATCCTCATGCACATACTCATTGCATGCTTGGGGGGTACACTACACCCCCCAGGCACTATATATAGAGGTCTTCCTCTACCTTGAAAAGGATTCAAAATCAGCAACCCTAGCTGAAACTCTGTCTAAATACACAGTAGAGAGAGAAAGCTTGAGAGTTTGTATCTATGGCCATTAGAGCCCTCATACAGTGATACATATCATACACTTGCACAGTGGATGTAGGCCTAATTGGCTGAACCACTTATATTCTGGTGTGAATCCTCTTCTCCTCACCTCCTTCTACCAAATACTCTTGTGCTGCCATTGTTAACATTTAATTGAGCTCACAAACACCTTGAAGGGTGGTGATGTTTCCAGCATCATCATTTTGGCGTCGTCTGTGGGAACGAGAAGCTGTCTCTTCCTCTTTATTCCCTTAACCTCACCGGAGACTCTGGTGGTGAGCCAAGCCTCCCCCCTTTGCGCGGAGCTGTTTCACCATTGAAAGAGGTCCCGTAAGGTATTAAGCTCACTTACTACAGCTCTTTTGTGTTAACACATGGAACTGGAATTACCACCACCTCTTCCGACACTGGTGCGGGAGGACCCCGCTCCATCCAGGCACCACCCCAATCCGAAATGACAGAGGTGGTCGCATCCTTGAGGTCTTTGGCTGCGATGCAACAAGCAATGTAGGAGCAATTTGCATAGCTCAGCCAAAATATGATGAGGCCACCTGGAGTCTCACCAGAGATGATCACCCCGGCGGCTGCTCAGCCCCATCCTGGTGCCAGGGGACCACCCCAGGCACCGCAAAAAGACCAACCTACACCCCAGCGGAGGAGGGATGTTGCTGACCCTAGGCTCTTGCGCCCGGGAAGACAAGGAAACCCTTGCCCTGTGGATAGGTATGATGATCTAGAGGCGGAAGACGTCCCAGAAGACTGTTGGGATCCATATGAGGTTTCGAACAACACAGTTCGTCCTGCCAACCGGAGCCAAGGTTGTGGAGGTCGAAGGGGTGACGAAGTCCAACAACGAGGATCATCTTTTGATCGACTGAGCAGAGGGTCTGCCTTTGAAAGGTTGGGCCCAGTAAATGACCTAACACAAAGGTTGTCAAGGTCGAGAAGTGCGGCAGGCTCACAACGGGAAGAAAGGAAACGTCGGCCCCAACCGGGACGAGGAAGAGACCAAGAAGAGGTCAACAGCGGGCGTTGTGTCGTAGCTGGGGAACCCTCGGTCCACCCTTTGGAAGTGGCAGGGGATAACCTCGTCCAAGACGACGTTACAAGACCATAAAATGACTCCATCCAACATCTTGCGTAAAAGATAGGAGACCTCATCAAAAGTCGGGATCCACTGTAAAGAGGTTTCTCAGAGGGCTCCCCGTTCGTGGCTAAGATAGTACGATTTCCTACCCCAACCAAGTTTAAGCCACCTACAGTAACTCCCAAGTATGATGGTAGCACTAACCCTGTACATCACATTGATATGTATCAGTCGACGACGGATATCTATTCAATAACAGATGATATGAAGTGTCGTGCCTTCCCCAGGACTTTGACAGGAGCAGCGCACATCTGGTTTACTTCTCTTTCGAAGAATTCAATTGAGAACTTTAAGGGCTTGGCTGAACGATTCATTCACAATTTCTGCTTTAGGGTAAGACCTTAAAAGAAGGCCACCCATCTGTTGTACGTCAAACAAGGCAAGCATGAGAGCCTAAGAGACTATATTTCCAGGTTCAACAAAGAAAAACTTGAGGTTGAAGACTACGAAGAGAATATTGCCATAACCGCCCTCATAGGAGGTCTTCAGAAGGGAAAGTTGTTGTGGAAACTTGCGAAAGACCCTCCAAAGTCCATGGCGGAGCTATTGGCAACTACGGGGAAAGTCATAAATGCTGAAGAGGCCATGGCCGCCAAGTATGAGGATGAGAACAACGGTGGCAGCAGAAAGTTCCAAAGAAAGAAGGATGGAAAAAAGAGGTCAGCTGATGATAAGTTTGCGCGTTATACCCGTCTTACGGTTAGCTACGAACACATCCTCAATGAGATCAAGAATGACCGATCCCTAAATGGCCAGAGAAGTTGAAGGCTCCTCCACATAAGAGGAACCAGAACTTATGGTGTGAATTCTACCAAGACCGCGGCCATATAACAGACAAGTGCTTCGCCTTGAAGGATGAGATCAAGAAGATGTTGATGGCAGGAAAGTTGAGGAAATATGTTGATGGTAAAGCTCCCAAAAGGGGAAGAGAAGACCCCCAAAAAAAGAGACACACCAAATGTCGTGAGGACACCACAGCAAGAAGAGATAATGGCACGGATGACGATGATGAGGATGATCCGGACCTCCCACTAAAAGACGAAAACACCCCGGTGAAGAGGGTTGGTATGATCTCCTTCGGCATTAGCACCATATGTGGAGGACTTGTGGGGGGTGGATCTGAGGTTGCTGACAGAAAAGCTCACGTGGCAAAGGCCAAATCAGTGGCCAAACTTGAAGGGGTAAACCTGACGTCTTCCGAGACTACGCAGAAGAGAAAGAAGGTAGACATGGACACTCTCCTAGTTGGGCTCTCCCGACTCGACTTCAAAGGCATCCTAGCTCCACATGATGACCCTTTGGTGATCACGACAAGAGTTCATGGATGTTAGGTGCAAAGAATTCTTGTAGACGGAGGAAGTTCAGTAGATGTGATGTTCTGGCCCTGCTTCAAAAGCCTAGGTCTGAGCAGAGCTAGGTTGGTACCCTATCATCATCCGCTAATGGGATTTAGCGGTGAAAAGGTCCATCCGTTAGGCATGTATGAGATGGACGTATGAATGGGCGACAAGTGGCCTATGAGGTTAACTCGGAAGATTAATTTTTTCGTTATGAACGAAAATGTCTTCTCGGCCTATAACCTCATCATAGGAAGAGTAGCCCTTAAGGAGTTTGAAGTCGTGCCGTCAATGGTCGACCAAATGCTAAATTCTCGACCGCTTGTGGGGTAGGGGAAGTGCAGGGTGACCAGACCATAGCACGAGAATGCCACTTCAACTCAGCTGAAGAGATATAGGCTCATAAGAGAGCAACTACCACTTATAACATCGATATGCTCGACCCTAGAGATGAAACGAAGTTGAAGAAAGGAGAGGCCGCGAAAGAGGTAGAATACATGGTCCTTAATAAGGACGAGCCAAAAAAAATCGTCTAGGTCGGCAAAGCCTTAAAGGCAAAAATAAAGGAAGAACTGGTAGACTTCCTGAGGAAGAGGCAGAGTGTCTTCGCATGGAGTCATGCGAACATGCCAGGCATCAGCCCTGAAGTTATGTGCCACAAGCTGAATGTGACTAAGGATGCTAAGTCAATCAAATAGAGACGAAGAGTATACTTCAGGGAGAAGTATGACGTCATCCGGGAAGAGGTCTAAAAGTTGAAAGAGGCTGATTTTATCAGGGAAGTGATATATCCGGAGTGGCTATCAAATGCCGTCATTGTGACCAAGGCCAATGGAAAGTGAAGAATGTGCGTAGATTTTACTGACCTGAACAAGTCTTGCCCAAAATACAGTTATCCCCTACCCCGGATCGACCAGATGGTAGATGCAACGGCAGGACATGAGCTCATGAGCTTCATGGATGCGTATTCAAGCTACAATCAGATCTTCATGGATGCTGAAGACTCAGAAAAGACAGCATTCATTACTGACAGAGGGACGTATTGCTACAAGGTGATGCCCTTCGAATTGAAAAATATAGGGGAAACATATCAACGTCTGGTGAATAAGATATTCGAAGACCAAATAGGCAAGACCATGGAGGTGTATGTAGATGATATGCTGACGAAGAGCTTAAAGGCCTGCACTCATGTGGCAGACCTGGAAAAGACCTTCAATACCATGGACCTGTACAGGATGAAACTCAACCCGACAAAGTGTGTCTTCGGGGTAGGAGATGGGAAGTTTCTTAGATTCATCGCCAATCAAATAGGAATAGAGGCGAACCCTGAGAAAATCAAGGCTTTGCTCGACATGAAGACACCTAGGAGTATCAAGAACGTTCAGAGGCTCACTAGAAGAGTGTCTGCGCTCAACAGATTTATTTCCAGGGTGACTAACAAGTGTCTTCCATTCTTCAAGGTGCTTAGAAAGGCTTTCAATGGGACAAAGAGTGTGATGAGGCTTTTGATCAACTCAAGTCATACCTTGGGTCTCCCTTGCTCTTATCTCAGCCAATAGCGGGAGAGAGGCTGTTTATTTATCTAGCGATCTCTTAATCAGCTATAAGTGCAGCCATAGTACGGGAAGATGTTGGGATCCAAAGGCCCGTATACTTCAACAGTAAAGCCCTTCAAGGGGCTGAGCGGAATTATCCTCGAATGGAAAAGTTGGCATACGCCTTGATACACGCTTCTAGGAAGATGAAGCCCTACTTTCAAGCCCATTCTATGGTTGTCCTCACTGACTCCCCACTAAGACAGATCCTCCATAAACCTGAGAAGTTGAGAAGATTGATGGCATGGGCCATTGAACTAGGGGAGTATGACCTTACCTATCACCCTAGGACGACCATCAAAGGGAAAGCGCTTGCAGACTTCATCGCAGAGTTCACATGGGAAAAGGTCGAAGTTGAGAATAATCAAAAGACTGCAGAAGAGTCAAACAGCAACGTCTTTCGGAACCCAGAAGAGGTTATGACCAAGGGAGCCAGAAATAGGACATCCGAGAATGAGGAAGACCGGTACCTCTTCAGGCAGGGAATAATGTTAGAAGGTGGCTTCTCATCAGATAGAGACATTTGGAACCTCTTTGTCGACGGGTCCTCTTGCAAAAGTGGGAGCGGTGCGGGGTTGATACTATCAGCCCCGGATGGTACTAACATCGAATATGCCCTAAGGTTTAACTTCAAAGCATCAAATAATGAGTCAGAATATGAAGCCATGATAGCAGGCCTCTCCTTGGCAAGGACCATTGGTACAAGATGACTCCTCCTTCACAGTGACTCAAGGTTGGTTGTTAATTAAGTATTGGGAGTTTATGAGGCCAAGGACGAAAGGATGGCCAAATACCTGAAGAGGGTGAGAACGATACTATAAGGATTCGAAGAGGTAAAGATGAAGAGAATACCTCGACAAAACAATAGTCATGCAGACGCATTAGCAAGGCTAGCTTCGACAACGAAGACATATATCAGAAAGACGGTCCCTGTTGAGATCTTACCCAGAGCAACCATTGAAGAAAAAGAGGTCAGTAACCCTTGTCTCAATTTGAACCTAGGGGACTCATGGATGGATCCCCTTATCAGATACATTAGAGAGGGGGTGCTACCGGAGTCAAAGTTAGAGAGGAGGAAATTGAGATACAGAGCTGTAAAATTGACAATAGTAGGAGATGTCCTGTATAGGAAGGGATTCCTATTACCTCTTCTCAGATGCGTTCATCCCATCGAAGTTCCCCACATCCTATAGGAGGTACATGAGGGTTCTTGCTCCAGTCACATCAGAGGGAGACCTTTGGCCAAGAGGATTCTCACGCAAAGATATTAGTGGCCGACCTTGGCAAAAGATGCTGCAGCGTATGTGAAGAGGTGCAAAAAATGTTAAAGATTCTCCACAATCCCCCATCAACCTCATCAACATATGACGTCTATCAGTTCCCCTTGCCCATTCACAGTATGGGGGATTGACTTAGTATGTCCCCTGCCAAGGGCCGCGAATAATTATAGATTTTTGATAGTTGCCATTGATTACTTCTCCAAGTGGGTAGAGGAAAAGCTGATGATCACGATTACAGAGCAGAAGATCTTCCAATTTATTTGTAAGAACACAATATGCAAACATGGCCTCCCAAATACCCTCATTGTGGACAACGGAACCCAGCTCAAGAATTCTTCCCTTGAAAAATACTGCGAAAGAGTTGGGATAAAGAAATGTTTCTCTTCTCCTGGACGACCTCGGGCAAACGGTCAGACCGAAGTCACCAATAGAACAATCCTCAACGGGATTAAAAATAGGTTGGAAGAGGGTAAGAGAAGATGGACTGAAGAGGTTTATGCTATTCTGTGGGACTATAGAATGACGGCTAGGACACCTACGGGGGAGACCCCATTTATGTTATCACATGGCTCAGAGGCCGTCATACCCACAGAGGTAGGACTCCCTACTCATAGGGTTCAGACCTACGACCCCGAGAAGAATAAAGAGGAAAGAAGACTCGACCTAGACTTGATTGAAGAGAAAAGGGAAGATGCAGAAGTCAGGCAAGCAGCTTACCAGCACAGAACAACAAAGTTCTACAATCAAAGGGTAAAATTAAGGCCCATAGCTTTAGGGGACCTGGTACTGTAGAAGACGTTACAGAAGGCGAACAAGCTCCACCCAAATTAGCATGATCCTTACAGAGTAATTGAGGAGGTTGTACCCAGAACCTATAGGCTAGAAAACCTCGAGGGGGAACCTTTTTCCAATCCCTGGAATGCTGATCATCTAAAGAAGTATTACATATGATGTTGCAAGAGAGTGTGTAAATGTATCATCTTAGGAAGAGATTATTAATGAGAAGATCAGTTTCCATGTCAATTCTTAGTTCATTGTGCTCTAGTGGTAGAATTTATGAGGATAACATCTTGGGTGATGACCTCAGACCTTATAACATCATGATTTGGTGACAAGGTCTGAGGTCAGACATCATACTTGGATGACCTCAGATCCTTAACATCATTAATTTAGTGAAAATTTTTTGGGGATAATATCTTAGGTGATGACCTCAAACCTTATAACATCATGATTTGGTGACAAGGTCTGAGGTCAGACATCATACTTGGATGACCTCAGACCCTTAACATCATTAATTTGGTGAAAATCTTATGGGGATAACATCTTAGGTGGTGACCTCAGACCTTATAACATCACGATTTTGTGACAAGGTCTGAGATCAGACATCATACTTGGATGACCTCAGACCCTTAACATCATTAATTTGGTGAAAATTTTATGGGGATAACATCCTAGGTGATGACCTCAGACCTAATAACATCATGATTTGGTGATAAGGTCTGAGGTCAGACATCATACTTGGATGACCTCAGACCTTTAACATAATTTATTTAGTGAAAATTATTTTTGAGGATAACATCTTAAGTGATGACCTCAGACCTTGTAACATCATGATTTGGTGACAAGATCTGAGGTAAGACGTCTTACTTGGATGACCTCAGACCCTTAACATCATTTATTTTGCAAAAATTATTTATGAGGATAACATCTTAGGTGATGACCTCAGACCTTATAACATCATAATTTGGTGACAAGGTATGAGGTAAGACATCATACTTGGGTGACCTCAGACCTTAAAAACCATTCATTTGGCTCAACAAAGATATCATTGTATCGAGACCTGAGAACTGAACATACATTGCATGGAAAAGAAAATCATCCAATAAATAATTCAGCAAGAGAAGAAACAAAACCCCTCCTCAGAGGTTGACAGATTAAGTTACAAAATGCAAAGATATAAAGTAACAGTGTTTATCATAGGTTACAATAAAGAGTTACAAAAGATTGCTTAAAGATTCACAAAAATTTAAGTGGTCACAGCCTCAGGGTTAGTGGTCACGTTTGCATTTCCTTGGCCGAGGGTGTCTACTTCCACCCCATCGTCTTGAGCACCAACATCTTCAGTCATGGTGTCTCCTTGAGGGGCAGTCTCGGTGGGTGCAACACCTCCCTCCTCTTCAACCTCCTATAGGGCCTGAGCAAACTTGGGGTCGGCATAACCCAGGCCGATGAAGTCAACGGCTGCAAGGCTTCCTCACTCCTTTTCCTTCATGGCAGCCCATTTACCAGTGACCTTGACCCCTCTCTCTAGATATTCAAAGCCGAAGCTGACAAACTCGTCAGAGACCTTTTACTCCTCTAAAATCTTCTCGAAGGCATCATCCAAGGCAGCCTTGACAGCCACATCACTTTATGCTGAAGAGAGTCAGATTGAGTCTTCATGGCATTAATATGATCTTCCTTCTACTTGTCCATATCCTTTTGAAATCCTTTCACCTTGTTCTCGGCCTTCTTTAGAGCAGCCTTTAGACTCTCCACTTTGGTGTTTAAGGTGGCTTCAGTCTTCTCGGCCTCTTGGACCTTCTCAATCAGGGGAAGCTTCCCCAAGGTCCAGTTAACATAGTGATGCATGGTGATGAGACCCTGTAGAACATTTGTAAAGATGTCAGTCTAAGATCTGATATGATTCGATGCCGATGTTACACTTGAATGAATTCAGAAGCAAGAGTTAAAGGTCTTACCTGAATGGTATGGTGAATAGAGAATTTGACCAGCAGGGGCTTATCCATGGACTGGAAAAAGCGCTTATCGGACTCGGTCATGACACCGCCGATAGCATCCAAGGCCTTCATACTTTGCCAATGACACTATCACCAATCTTTAATTGCTCAAGATGAGCAATAAAGGCATCCTCAGAAGAAATGGGTATGGCACGGTCCCCCTCTTTATTCTTCTGCCTCTGATCCTCAGGGGTAGGGTCGGCAACCTTCCTCTTTTTGTAGGCCTCAACCCTCGAGGTGGAAGCAGGGGGAGGAGGAGCATTCAAACCTTCCTTCTTGATGAGCTTCGTTAGACTTGGAGCTGCCATCTCCCATAACTCGTCAGATATTACTTTTGGGAGCTCTGCAGGATAGAAAGGTCTGAGTTAGAAAATTATATATACATAAATCAGAGGTATAACTTGTTGTAATAAAAAGACACTTACGAAGCTCCGTCAGAGGACTCCCCCCCCAAACCCTGTCTCAGAGAGGTAATAGGGGGTCATCAGGTGTTCGAATTTGACAAGAAGACCATGCTCCCCCTGGTCCTGAAGGTCTTTGAACTTCTGAAGATTATTTTGGCTTAGCCTAGGGTCGTCCCTAGCAGCCATTGTAACCTTTCCCCACCTCAGGGGTATCCTCGGCTCTAATGAGGAAGAGGGGGCACATGGATCAAATTCCCATGGCCCTGATATAAAGAAGTAATGTGACTTCCAGTTATGGTTTGAGGTTTGGCTAATCTAAAGCATCTTTTTGTTTGACTTCTGAGCTAAGAAATGATAATATCTCGGATGGTTTCTGGCAGATGAAGGGACATAGCACCCTGTAAAGACATGGACAGGAAGGTCTGAGTGATGGGCAGCCCTTCACAGGACAATGGCTCCAATTATCACCCTCCAAACATTGGGTGACAACTGGTAAAGAGCCAAGTTAATGTAGGCCAATATAGCCCTGATGATGGGATGGATGGGCAGACGAAATACCAACTTGAACATCTGCTCATATAGGCAGATCTCCCCATCTCGACCGTCATAAGCCATCTCTTCCCTCAGAGGTCTCTTGAGTTTTATAGAGGGACTTATGGAATATAGATGTCTGAAGTCCAGAAGGTCTATCTCACTGACTTTACTCTCAATCTCGGCCGCCTTAGAGGAATTAACGTCACTCTCCCCACCATCATCATCATCTGGCTCAACGTCGGCCTGAGCAGATGATGGGGCACCACCTGGAAACCTCTGAGCGAACTCAACCCCTGTAACTTCCGATAGAGGAATGGCTTCAAGAATCGGAGGAACAGCCGCACTTGGTCCAATAATTTCAACCTCTGAGGAAGAGGTTGATGTTCTTGAACTTTTGTGAGACATGGCCCGACTGGAAACCTCTGCCTGACTAGGGACCTGATCTTATCGATTTGAGAAGTCCATGGCCTCTTGGAAGGAGTCCACAGACATAGGGTCTGAGGTGGATGACTCAGACTCCGACATTGGGTAAGGTTCAGTTGGGACCTCTGCTTGGTTAACTGGTTCGATTGGTTCAGGGTATATGACCTTCAGAAGTGGTGGAAAGATAGGTCCGAAGGGGAATTCCTCTGCCCTACGAGCTTCCTCTTGCGCTCTTTCTATTTGCCTAATTTTCTCTAAGGTCTTCTCTCTAAGAGAGGGGAATTCCTCTAAGAGTTGGTAAAGAGGTCTAAGCATATGAGGCATACCCTACACTTGCAACTCTCTTAAACAACAAACAGGATTGGCAAATGGGATTAAAGATCAAACTATCAAACTTTGAATAGCAACTACCAAGAACAGTAAGAACAGTGTCGCCGTAAAACTAATAATCTCACCGGAAACCTCTTAAATCTCACCGAAAAATGTAAAAACAAGAAGAAGGCAGGAAAAATGAAGAAGAAAGGATGGTAGAAAATACCTGAATAAAAGTGGTAAGGAAGAAGGAAGAGATTGCAAGGAATGACCACCCAATGCAACTTCAAGCCAGAGCTCTTCTAGAGAGAGAGAGTTGCAGAAACAGTCGAATCAGGAGAAGGAGAGAAATGAGGAAGAAAGAGAAGAAAAATAGGGTTTAAACCCTTAAGTATGAGTGCACATTTCCCAAGGTCCATCATTGCTTTGGGAGCCTAAGATCCAACCAACATCATTACCCTTGTCAGATACGCAAGCCACTTCAGTAATTGACAAGTGTCAAAAAAGGAATATTGGTACAAAGCAAAAGGACCTAGGAGTTGTAGACCCTATAGTCACCTGTTCCCACATGTAACTAAGGGCTAGGGGTGATTGATATGCCCTGAATGTACCCCCTCGGCTCAGAGACATCAACCTCGGCCATGGAGATGGCCGATGTCAGAGGGATCTTGGATTAATCAACTAGCAGTCTCGTCCTAGGCAGGGTCTATCGCGGACGACGTTGCTAACTAACTCAGCAGGTGAGGCCACCATGATCCAGGGGCGGTTATCCACCTGGTCCTCTAAGAATTTCAACCTCAGCTCGGAAGATGAAGAGGCTTCCATCCCATCATCAACATCAATCTCGGCTAGGGATCGGTCGACGATCCTGCTTTGCCACCATTACCTCGGCCCAGGCCGACGTTGTAGCTCATACTGCCTTACCTTGGCTCTCCCGCTGGGCTAAGGTCTCCACCTCGTCCTCTTCCAGGCCGAGGTCGCGATCAGTCATAGGTGGTCGAGCTCTTATATGCATATATGGGTCTAGGAACACGTGTACACAAATGAGTTATAACCGAATCATTCCCCCCACATGAGGGAATATTGAGGTCATCATTATCTATATGAGATCAGCCAGGTGACATTCTCATACTAGTTCAATCCTCATGCACATACTCATTGCATGCTTGGGGGGTACACTACACCCCCCAGGCACTATATAGAGAGGTCTTCCTTTACCTTGAAAAGGATTCGAAATCAGCAACCCTAGCTGAAACTCTGTCTAAATACACATTGATGGTATTGTTTCTAGCATCATCAATCCCAATACATCAAACAATCCTATAAATAGATGTCCATCTACTACGCCAGTAAAAAATTAGTCGGGTATGAAGTCAACTACACTGCCTTGAAAAAAGCATGTGTCGCCCTAGTCTGGGTCACTAAAAAGTTACGGCACTACATGCTCACTTTTACTACCAAACTAGTGTCACAAATGGATCCTATTAAGTACCTTCTTGAAAAATCTCCCCAGTCTAGTCGAATGGCCGGTGATTGATGGTACTAGCTGAGTTCGATATCATGTCCTATGGAGGAAACAAATCTAGGTTTCTGAATTCTCGGATGATGATATCCTTTACACTTCTCAAGAAGACCTAAGATGGCAAATGTTCTTTGACGGGGCTACCAACAAGAAAGGATATGGAGTTGGGATACTCCTGATCTCCCCTGGTGACTCTCACACTCTCATTGACATATAGCTAGATTTCCCCTTTACCAATAATATGGTCGAATATGAGGTATGCACTATAAGCCTCAAAGTCTCGCTTAAGAAAGGTATTAAACACCTAGATGTCTACGGGGATGATGCCCTCATCATCGGACAAATCCTTTGAAGATGGAAAGTCAAAGACAAAAAAATCTTACCCTTCCATGCCCACCTAGAAGAGTTGGCCTCCCAGATCCAAGATATAACCTTGCCCAAAGAATAAGTTAGTCGATTCCCTTACTACCCTGGCCTCCACGATCGACATACCCAAGGGAATAACAATGGAATCTTTCCTAGTATAAAAATAAGCTATGCTAACCCACTGCTACTATATTGAGCTCGTTATATAGGAAGATTCGGATATGGAGGGGTTCTGGTACTATGACATTTGGCACCTCCTTAAACACGCTAGGTACCCCAAGATGCTAACAAGAAAGATCATGCGACCCTTCATCAACCGATTCTCCAATACATCATCTTAGACAAAGCATTATTCAAGGGAAACTTCAATGGAACCCCTTTGCACTGCATTACAGGGGCTAATGTTGAAGGAATAATGTAGAAGATCCACAACGGGGAATACGGACCCCACGTGAACGGTCATATTCTTGCTATGAAAATCATCCGTCAAGGGTACTATTGGACCACCATGGTTCAGGATTGCATCGCGTACGTTCGAAAATGCCTCAAATGCCAGTAGTTTACCAGCCTCTAACACTTACCTCCTCGTGAATTATACAACATGACTTCTTCCTGTTCGTTCTCCACATGGGGTGTTGACATCATAGGGAAGGTCACACCCAAAGATTCAAATGGGCATGACTTCATCCTAGTCTCCATTGATTACTTTACCAAATAGGTTAAAGTCGAGTCATGCGTAGTGCTGAATACCAAGAAAGTGGCCTAGTTTATCAGGAAGAACATCATATGTCGATACGGGGTTCCCTATGAGTTATTATCAGATAATCGATTACACTTCAAAGCCGAGGTCATAGAATGAGTCGACGAGTACGAGATTTAGAGACACAAATATTCTCCCTATCGACCCCAAATTAATGGTGTTGTCGAAACCGCCAATAATAACCTCAAAGCCGTTATCAGCAAATGATCAAGCATTATAGAGATTGGGCCAACCGAATCCTTTATGCCCTCTAGGGCTACCGCACTTCAGTCAGAACATCTATTGTGGCTAATCCTTATTCTCTGGTATATGACATGGAAGCAGTCCTATCCATTAAGCTAGGAATACCTTCCTTACGTGTCAATCTCGAGAGCGGAGTTAGTGAAGAAGACTGGCATTAGAGACACTTTGACGAACTTCCACTCTTGGATGAAAAGAGACTGAAGGCTCGATACCATCGCCCAATAGTGTGATCATTCAATCGAAGAGTTAAGGACCGTGGTGTCCATGAAGGAGACCTTTACCTAAAGGAGATCATAAAACCCGTATGGGACCTTAGAGGACGATTCAAGTCGAACTAAAGTGGCCTATATATAGTGAAGAAGATCATATTAGGAGGCACCTCTATGCTCACAGACATCGATGGAGAAAAGATGACACGTCCAGTCAACCTGGACTATCTCAAAAAGTTTTACCCTAAGTTTGAAATCTTAGCTCACAATGACTCTTCTCATCCCCCTTCTATTCTAAAAAAAATCTCTCCATTTCTCTCTACCCAGAACTACGTGGGGTTTATCATCTTTTACTTTCAAAATGGAACTCATAATTTTTTTTGCAAAAAGCCCCAAAGGTAATTAGGCAACTCATACACCTTAAATGGGCACGGTCCCCTTCTTTCTCATAAAATGCTAATCTTCTTTAACCTCCGAGAATGGAGGTCCATTTTATCATTTACATGAACAAAAGGATTATGTATGCCTTAGTGATTAGTATAGATAGCTCAAATGCAAAACTCATCAAGAGGCACAACAAAATATGATCAAAGTCATTTTTTTTTCAAATAAGGAAATACGACACCATTACATGAAGTATTGGCGAACGGAGTTAAATAAACCATCCCTTTTCACTGACTCAAACCAGTTTTAAAATAACAACCTTTTCAAGCTACACCAAATTTATTTCAAAAACCCAAAAAAACACACAAATTACCACCAGCTTCACAAAAATTATCCCCAGCTTCACAAAATTCTATCCATGGCTAACAGAAGACCTTGCCTATTCATCACTTTTGGCCCCCAGAAGTCCCCAGGTCTCCCCTGTATAGTTAATATTCCAAATGATATCCATGGAGTGGTACTCCCTGACCAATCTAGAAAACCCACTACCCCACCTTCCATGGTGTCGAAAAGAATAAACCACATTTGATCAGTCTCTTTTATCAGGATCTTCTCTTCTACCCATTTATACAACCACTTCAAATAGTACCCGGACACATGCCAAAACCTTCCTACAGATTGAGATGGACGGGTAGAAAGCCGACGACTCTCCCACAAAGAACTTAGCATCATGCACTGGGATTTAGTTAGGTCCTCCATCGAAAAGAAGTCTAGTGTGTGAGGAGGCACTATTTACTCCCATCCAACTTGGCATAGAAGATGCCAAGGGAAATAAAATAAAGTATGTCGCATGTCAATTAATTACACATATCGATACTTTCCCAGCCCCAGAACATGCTTCAATTCTCCCTATTATGGAACCGAGCAACGACGACATTGGGCTTCATAGTCCACAAACCAGTTGACCCAGTTCTCTATAAATGGCTAAAACTGAAAAAGTATCGATTAAAGAAATTCAACACAGCCAAAGGGTACTCAAAAGGAGCCGTAAGATGGAACCTCCCAGCAAGACACATGAACAACACCACCATGATCCCCTTCAAAAAATCGGAGTGACCTTCTATCAAGCATCAAGACCATTCAAAGTCTCAGCCAGTGTCACCATCGCAGGATCATGACGGTAAGACATCGACGTTGTTATTGCAGCCAACTAGGAATCCACCATTAGGCCCCCACATATCATATCCAGGATCTAATGAAATAGGATGAATTAAGACGGTATTTCGTAAATCTGTAATTATTTTGAATATATTAACTGTTTCTTCACCAGCAAAAGCCTCGCAGTAAAACCCAAGGTAACAACTCTGGCAAAGCCAACATCACCAAAACCATTCACAATCAATCCCTAATAGCTGTTGAATGTCGATGGGAATGACAGTTACCTCCCCGAAGCCAAGATGAAAAGTATGGGTAGTGTCCTACCACTCTCTCCCAAAGCACACAACATCGTAGTAAAACGTGACGTTTCATCCAAAAAAATAGCTCCAGTAAAACCAGCATCATTCCAGTCTATTCAACACACCAGATTCAACACAATCGAATAAAGGAGACAATCCCCACTTTACAACCAAGCTTGTTATCCCCTAATCCATACACCAACCATACTGCCAAGGCCTTCCTTTATTTAAAAAATTCCAAAAAAACTCATTTTTCCTACTTTTTCTCAAAATAAATCCGTTCAGAGGGGAAGCTCTTTTTCAACAAAGCATCTGAGGTCATCTTCTACTCAAATATGCCAAAAACATATTCAAAAATTTCTAAAAAACACACTTTTCCTACTCTTTCTCAAAGCAAAAACTCGACATCAAATCAAAATACATGTAGAATAAGCCACTAAATCTTGATAATCAAACAAAATATGCAGCTCTTTCTTCCTTGTTGGAGCCTCTTTTCAGATGCAATGCCACTACATCAAGCATAAAACATGGTCAACGCCAAGCTCCCCTAGTAAAATGATGAATCTGTAAGAAAATGTAACACCCCGCCCGCCCGGGGAGAGCGAACGGAGCGCTAATACGATAAAATAAATCCAAATCCACAAGTGACAAGGTATAGAGCATCTATGTCCCACAACAACAAAAGAGAAACTACAAATCTCAATCTCTTCAAATAAATACAAAATCTCTCGAATTACATACAATAACTAACTCGAAAATAAAATACAAATCTCCAAAGCTCTATACATCAAAATAATACAAATCTTTCCTAAACAATCCTCGCTAAAATCAATCTCTATAGCGCCCCAAAATCCGCGCTAACCTGCCAACTAAAAGAAAATATGGGGAAGTACACAATACGACAGGAAAGATGCTCAACAAATATATTAGTGATGAATAAAGCGTAACAACACGAGTAGGAATATTCAAATCAAATTCAAATCACAATAGCATTTATCAATAAATTTCTCAACAACACATCAATGGGTCACCAGGCCTCACCCCATCCGCATATGCTTTATCAAGACATAGCCCTTGGAAGCAGGAATTTTGGCGGGTACCCAACATCTGTGCCATATTAAAATCTCATGACAATGTGCTCAACAATAAAATGAATAATACAACATGAATCAAAATAATTCCAACAATTATTTTTCAAGATTTCAATGAATTTAACAATTCAAATATGAGTTCAATTAACAAGAAATCAACGGAATAACTCTCGCGAGACTAAGGAGCATATTGTGTAAAACCCCATACCTCAAACCATGATGAGAAACCAACGATCACATCCTCAAGATCAACACAAAAGATCTACAAAAGCTCCTCCAAGAACCTCCAACAAAAATATCCCCAAGAACACCTCTAATCTAAGGTTGGAACTCACAAATCTCAAGGGCCAATGTGTATATAAAAAAAAAGAGGAATATAAAATATATTTGCTGCCAAAATTTGTGCCAAAAGTAGGTTAAACGGGTTGTCCACGACCTCCTTTTATAATGCAAAGAAATGAAGAGTTGGAATCCAAAAGACTCCTTTAAATAAGGCAAAGAAATGAAGAGTTGGAAGTCAAAACAACTCTTGAAAATTACTTAATGTTCACGAAATCTGGGGAGGTCGATCGATCGACTCCCAGACTTCGATTGATCGATCGTGCCCAAAAATTGACAGTTCGCCGACTTAGAATTCCAAGAGTTAAAAACATTTAAAAATCATTTTAAAATCCATTTTAACTCCGATTTCGAAACCGTTTGAAATTCTAGCCTTTAAAAATAATAACCAACATTTTTTAGCAATAAAAATAATTTTATCAAAAACTTTATGTTTCCTCTTAATTTTGAAAATACCCCAAAAATTACGCGGGTTATTACACTTCCCCACTAACAATGGAATTTCGCCCTCGAAATTCGCCGAATGCCTAACTCTCAAAATCAGGCCAACAATCTCCAAAATAATCTCGTCTCCAAAAATAAATTCCTCACCTCTAATCTAGATGCCTAACACGAAACGATCATCTAAAATAATCTATTTCCAAAAATTGTTATCCACGCAATGAACCCAAAATTTAAGCCCCGAGGGTTGCCGTATACCTAAGCTCTGATACCATTTGTAACACCCCGCCCGCCCGGGGAGAGCGAACGGAGCGCTAATACGATAAAATAAATCCAAATCCACAAGTGACAAGGTATAGAGCATCTATGTCCCACAACAACAAAAGAGAAACTACAAATCTCAATCTCTTCAAATAAATACAAAATCTCTCGAATTACATACAATAACTAACTCGAAAATAAAATACAAATCTCCAAAGCTCTATACATCAAAATAATACAAATCTTTCCCAAACAATCCTCGCTAAAATCAATCTCCATAGCGCCCCAAAATCTGCGCTAACCTGCCAACTAAAAGAAAATATGGGGAAGTACACAATACGACAGGAAAGATGCTCAACAAATATATTAGCGGTGAATAAAGCGTAACAACACGAGTAGGAATATTCAAATCAAATGCAAATCACAATAGCATTAATCAATAAATTTCTCAACAACACATCAATGGGTCACCAGGCCTCACCCCATCCGCATATGCTTTATCAAGACATAGCCCTAGGAAGCAGGAATTTTGGCGGGTGCCCAACATCCGTGCCATATTAAAATCTCATGACAACGTGCTCAACAACAAAATGAATAATAAAACATGAATCAAAATAATTCCAACAATTATTTTTCAAGATTTCAATGAATTTAACAATTCAAATATGAGTTCAATTAACAAGAAATCAATGGAATAACTCTCGCAAGACTAAGGAGCATATTGTGTAAAACCCCATACCTCAAACCATGATGAGAAACCAACGATCACATCCTCAAGATCAACACAAAAGATCTACAAAAGCTCCTCCAAGAACCTCCAACAAAAATATCCCCAAGAACACCTCTAATCTAAGGTTGGAACTCACAAATCTCAAGGGCCAATGTGTATATAAAAAGAAGAGGAATATAAAATATATTTGCTGCCAAAATTTGTGCCAAAAGTAGGTTAAAAGGGTTTCCCACGACTTCCTTTTATAATGCAAAGAAATGAAGAGTTGGAATCCAAAAGACTCCTTTAAATAAGGCAAAGAAATGAAGAGTTGGAAGTCAAAACAACTCTTGAAAATTACTTAATGGTCACGAAATCTGGGGAGGTCGATCGATCGACTCCCAGACTTCGATTGATCGATCGTGTCCAAAAATTGACAGTTTGCCGACTTAGAATTCCAAGAGTTAAAAACATTTAAAAATCATTTTAAAATCCGTTTTAACTCCGATTTCGAAACCGTTTGAAATTCTCGCCTTTAAAAATAATAACCAACATTTTTTAGCAATAAAAATAATTTTATCAAAAACTTTATTTTTCCTTTTTATTTTGAAAATGCCCCAAAAATTACGCGGGTTATTACAGAAAATCCTCCCAAAAGGAAAGAATGAGAATTAGATGTCACCTCATCTGGCCCCACAACCCTCTATTCTAGGTACCAGACATACCCAAACTCATATGACTATAACCTCCTCATCTACACCTGCATGCCCGTAACCCCCGCGAAGTCATCCCCGAGGGATAGCAGGTCACCTGCAATCCCCAAAAGAGAATCAACATCTACTCAAGAGATAAAAAGGCCAGACAATGCCAAAAAAAATCAAAAATTACCCAAAAAATACTAGAAAAATATTAGAACATTCCGTCATTAAGAAAACCATTTTTTGGAGTACCAAGTCCCCTTACAATCCCTTAAGACCTCGAGCAGGATTAACCTTTCAGTATCCAAATCTACTACTATTCCCCTAACGAAATCTTATTCTTAAGTCAATACTTCCCCAGCAGAATCTCAACCCCAAATCAAACACTTCCCCAGTGTAATCTCCACTCTAAACCTTCCCCCAAACCAATTCCCCAATAAAACTTCAAGATGCGCCTACATCAAAATCCCTTATGGTTTCCCGAGTGAAGATATCCCCTCTCCAAAACTACAAGTTCCCAGTAGAGCAACTCCTCACAATAGCTTTAGGTCCTCAGAATTGATCTAGTCCCGTAGAATCAATCCCTACAACTTTAGGTCTTCAAAATTTACCTTAACTCATAGAATTGGTCCTCATAGGTCCTCAGAATTGACCTCGACTCGCAGAATCAATCCTTATAGCTTTAGGTCCTCAGAATTGACCTCGACCCGTAGAATCGGTCCCTACAGCTTTAGGTCCTCATAATTGACCTCGACCCATAGCATCGGTCTTTACAACTTTAGGTTCTCAGAATTGACCTTGACCTACAAAATTGGTCCTCATAACTTTAGGTCCTTAGAAAGAATCGATCTCTACAACTTTAGGGTCCTCCAAATTGACCTTAACCCATAAAATCGATCTCTATAACTTTTGGTCCTCAAATTTGACCTCGACGAGTAGAATCAATCTCTACAACTTTAGATCCTCATAATCATCCTCAACTCTCGAAACTCATCGTCACAACTTTAGGTCCTCAAAACTGATCTCTAACCCCAAGTCAGTCATCCCCAGCATAACCTTAGGTCCTCAGAATTAACTCGACCCGCCGAACCGATCACCCTCGTCCCTTTGGTATTTAGAATTGACCTTAGATACCCTCTTTCCTAAAGTTAATTTGGTGTTTATTTGACGTCCTTCACTTATTTCAATCTCACTAGTAGAAGGGCTCTATAGGCACCCCATGGACCCCTAAGCATGTCCTTAGGTCCCTAGCACTTTCTCCTTTCCCATAAACCCTAGGCCATACTTTGAGCACTGATTTGGAGGCCAACGGATGCTCCCTATTCTCGTTTGACTACCGATCAACTTTCTCACCTGAGTAACATCTTAGTGGATATTCAAAGGTCACTTGAGTAACAATGTCGATCATCACTCCTTGAACCTATATAAGGAGAGCATGAGCTCACTTTAAAAGGCACCTCAGAAACATCCCTCTTAGTTATCTAAGAAACATTCTCTCTAAGTTATCATGGTTTCCATCTTGAAACTTATCCTCCACATCCCATTTCCATCATTTCCTTATCCAAAATTCCCTTCCCTCTCCTTCTACCACCTTCATCCACTTGTAAGAGAAGTCCTTCAACATTCAAGATCAACTTTAAGGGTTCAAAAGAAGATCCAAATATTTCACTCTCTTTAAACTTTCTTATTTTCGTACTAGTTACTTAATTCTTATGTTAGCATTTCATTTTTTATTAGATCGCACATATTAACATCCAAATTTTTTATTAGTAGTATTGCACATACTATACTTTCTATAAAAAAAATAAAAAACAAGAAAAATAGGCTTTGCTTGTAAATTCTAAATGGGGATTTCTCACTATATTTTCTCACACTAAAAATCCTTTTTTCCACACTCACAAATAAGAAAAGTTCCTGGTTGGATTTTTGAGATAAACCCTACCCCGTGTTATATGCGAACTATGTGGATTTTGATGCTTTTTAGGCTGCACAGGCGTCTCGAGTAAAATTGAATATTTGAGTCCTATCCTATTTTGGTTGATATATTATTTACATATAATATATTTGTAATTCATGCTTGTGTTTTGTCCAACCTACACCATCGCCCTTCTATAAATGATTGGTGACCCGACAAATGCGCATTATTTTGATTACTATTTTGGGAACACTCCTAAGGATGACTTCACTCCACCTTTTGTCAATGACGTGAGTCGAGTAATTCAACTCTCCATTTATAAATACACTCACAAACTTCATGGACTTATTAAGGATAAGAATAACACATGACCATAACAGATCGAAAGGCGGGATAGATGCGTAACACCTTCTCATTCCGTAACTTAGCCCCATAATCCTAAACTAATTGGTTTTGCAAGTATCAGTATGTCTTTGATGTCGTTCTCTCAAGGCAAAAATATTTCTTTTGCATTGTGAAAAATAGGCTGGAGACTCTATCTCTATATATCACCACAATTGGCGACGACCGAAGTGTCCCGAGGAAGGGCGCGAGACCCCTCCGTGTGCGCGCGCTGATCGGGAGGGATGGCCACACCCACACCCACACCCACACCCTTAGGTAAATGCGCTGATCCCGAGGAAGGGCGCGCGCGCACTATTATTGCCTCTTATCTTGTGTGTTTCATTGTTCTAATTGTGTTTGTTATTCTGTAGTGCGAAAAAACAATTACATGTTTGTTTTGATGGAGGGAGTTTCGTATTGTTTGCATGTATTACGTGATTATATCAATCATTTTTCTCCTTGAGATTGTGTTTGAGAATTATTGGAAAACGCTATTGCTTATGATTTGGTCTTTGTTTTTTCTTAAACATAACAGTTTCTCCATTTCAAGTACAAGTAAATTCATGTATCACTTTAATGTCAAATAGGTTTTGTACATTATTTTTGTAAGTTGTCAGTATGCACTTCATTGAATAACAACAACTTTTAAATGCATGTTCATCGCGCGAGGCTAAAAACTAGTTTATTACTAAAATGGGATCTTATTTCCATTATTCAATGATAGCACCATCCAATAAAAGTTATAGCCCTAACCACATCATCTCTCATATTTTTTTATAGAATATATACAATCTGTAATGTGGTGCAAAATTCAATAAGATATGAACATGTGTTCCCAATAAGAAGTTTCTTAAAATTTATAAGACTTTAAAAGAAAATATAAACTTTTCTTATGATGCACAAAATCACTTTTATCCAAACAAAGGGAAAAATTATTCAAGAATAACCATTTGATATACACAAATATGACATGGAGTATATCACCTAAATAGCATATAAAATTTTGTACTTAACAAAAAACAATTGGTAAAGAATACAACAAAATCTTATAAAAAAACACAACATGGCGTAGCATAGATCGTGGACATGTTATCAAACCATTAAATTAACTATGCAAATACCTAATGATGACCTAAAAAAACTCAAATTCGTTCCAATTAAGAGGTTTAGTTAAAATATCTACTAGTTGAAGATCGGTATAAACATATCTTATAGATACGACTTTTTCTTTAACAATATCTCGAATAAAATGATGTTAAATATCTATATACTTTGTTCTAGAATGTTGAATGAGATTTTTGGATATATATATATATATATATATGTAAAATTAGTATTGTCACAATATATAACCATGCAGTGCTAACCAATACTATAATTATCAAACATTTTTTCATCCAAAGGAGTTGAACACAACAACTTTCCACTGTAATCTACCCCACTTCATCCGTGGAAAGTGAAACACAATTTTGTTTCTTAGCGTGCCAGGAGACTAAAGAACTTATAATATGGAAGAATCCTCTCAATTTACTCCTCCTCCCATCAACATCGCCCATCTAATCAGCATCTAAATAAGCCGACAAAAATGTATTAGTGTTCTTAGGATACCAAATGCCAAAACACGTAGTCCAACAAACATACTTGATAATGCATTTAATGTCTTTCAAGTGGGACTCTTTAGGGCAAGACTGGTAGCGAACGCAAACTCCTACACTAAAGGATATATCGGGATGACTAGTGGTGAGGTACAAAAAAATACTTATCATGCTATAATAAAGTGCCTCATCGACATCTTTTCCATCAACATCCCTTATAAGCTTAACAGAAACACGTAAGGGGGTACATATAGGATTAGAAAATTCAAGATCAAATTACTTTACTTTGCTTATTTAGATTTTGAAATAAAAATTCCACCATCCATTTGTCACACTTGGAGACCAAGAAAGAAAGTGAGTTCTCCGACCATGCTCGTTTTAAATTCTTTTTGCATAATTGAGGAAAAATCTTGAGCAAGATCTTCATTTGTGGAGGCAAAAAAATATGATCAACATCTACTTGGGAAATCACAATGTCTTTCCTACAAGATCTAAAAAATAAGGACTTGTCCACATTTCTTCTTTTGAAGCCCTTCCCCATAAGATATGAGATAAGTCTTTCATACAAAGCTCTAGGTGCTTGTTTAAGTCATACAAAGCCTTTTTGAAGTGATAAACATATGTTGGGAATTTAGGATCCTTAAAGATTTTTGATTGTTACAAATATACTTCCTCTTGGAGATATCCATTAACAAAGGAACTCTTTACACCCATTTAATGAAGATTGAATAAGGCACCGCATGATATATCTAAGAGTAAACAAACCGACTCAAACTAAGCAATAGGAGAAAAAGACTCATCAAACTCAACACCTTCAAATTGAGTATAACCTTGAGCCAAAATCCTTTCTTTGTTCCTCAAAATGACACTATCTTCATCATACTTATTTTTGAAGACCCACTTAGTAATGATAACGTGAACATCTTTATACAAGGGAACAAGAGGCAAACTTCTAATTTAGCTAATTGGTATAATTTATCTTGCATATCATTTAACAAGGTATCCCTCACATTCTTGGGTTCGATTGTGGAAGCATAACAAAGAAAGTGTATTTCCTTTTGTAGTTGAGATCTAGTCTTTACTCTAACATTAGGACTACTAATGATCTTGTAATCATCATGGTCTTTCCTAACCTAATTAGGTGCATCTCCCATATTCATAACCTCACTATGTGGTGGAGCAACATCTCCACACTCATCTTCTTCTTCTTCTTCTTCTCCCTCTTCTTCAATATTTTGGAAAATAGAAGATGTGTTCTCACAATCGTTCTCGTTGAAGTCAAAGGAATCATTATCATTAATGACGACGTTAATAGTTTCCATAATGTAACATAATTAAAACAGGATAGGAACAATTATCAATGGAATAGCCAAGAAAAAAGCCTACATCATTTTTAGAGTAGTATGTAGCAATTACTTCCAAAGACCCTAAAGTGTTTGAGTATGGACTTCTTTACCTTCAAAATCTCATAAGGGGTTTTGTTGGTACCGTATCTCCTATAGACTTGGTTTGTAGTGTGACAAGCTGTATAAAAAACTTTTGCCCAAAACCTCTTTGTAATACTCTTGCCAATCAACGTGGACCTAACCATCTCTTGGATAGTTTAATTCTTTCTTTCACCTATTCCATTTTTTTGAGACATTTAGGGAGCTAAAAATTCATGATGTATTCCAGCTTCACTAAACCATTATGGTATACATGTTCCTTCAAATTCCATTTTGTGGTCACTATAGACTCTCATGATAGTTCATGCCTTTTCATTTTGAAGTTGTTTGCACTTGGGAATAAAAATGTCCTTAGCATCAGACTTGATAAACAAAAATTCTACAAAACTGGATCTAAAGAAGTCATCTATAGTCACAAGAACGTATCGTCTACCACATATGTTCTCCGTATAGATTGGTCCCATAAGGTCTAGCAATAAGATTTAACTTCATATGTTGACTACGAATGTGTTTGCCCATTTGATAAGTACCACACACACGAGAAGAAGTTGATTCTAAAAGAGGGAAATCACAAACAAATTCATTTCTAGCAAGCTCACTAACATCTCTATAGTTCACATGACTTAACCTCTTATGAAAAAGATTTGGCACATCTTCCTTAGCACTATTTCAAATCATACTTAGAGATACATTGATTATGTAACAATTTTTTATGGTTTGAGTGCCCTTCAAAATGCATTTACCCTAAGAATCAAGGACTTGACATTCTTTTTTTGGTAAAAAGCACGTTACGACGATCGTTGCACATTTAACTTATTCACCTTGGAGTTTTTCATAAGCCTATAGCAATAATTTTTCAAATGTCCATTGCATTTACAAAAGGTGTTTTGATGCACAAAACGATGTCTAGTTTTCTTCAGAGACTTTGAAACAACTTTCCTCTTTGGAGATGATAAAGACTCTTCAAATGCATGAGTCTTTTGAGAATATTTCATAAAAATAATTTTATCCTCAAATTTAGATTTAACATGAGGGTTTTTAAAACCAACACCATATCTACCAACAAAAGATATAATATGGACTGAAAGAAATTTTCCCATCCTCTTGGATCTATTGTGACACCCCGCCTAATTAAATACCAGGCGATCACTCCTTTATTAAATTAAAATCAAGGTGAACAGTTAGTTCATTCTTAGCATCACTGTCGTAAAAATACTTTTCCAATTTAAACACCCTAAATAATTAAGCTAAGTGTCAAAACCATTTAAAACCTTATTCTCATTTTATTAAATCCGGTTATAAAACCTTAAACCATTAACATCTAAAGAGTCACACATTAAGAATAAAAATAGAATTGAACATACATGAATTTAATCATCAATAATAAATCCCAACATTTACAACACTAAAGGAAAACATCCTGACAGTAATAAATCCCGAAATAAAGGTACTGAAAGTAAAAATTTCAATCTCTGACAATACCAACTAAATAATAGAAATAGGGCGACACATGCCCCTGATGGATAAAACTGAACTAGGAGTAGAATTAAATGGATGAAGTCATCTAAACAACAGGGCTGCAACTCCCACCTAAGCGGCAGCACGTTCCTTCCAAAGGATCCTAAGTAAGACGCCGTTGTGGCTGGGCATCTGTAATACATACATATATATACAAGAGAGAAAAGGAAATAGAAACGGGTCAGAGCCCGATAGTGTATATGATTTAAAAATTCGTTTAGCAAGTATTTAAATTGATACAGGTCAATGCAACAACATATTAGTACGACACTCTCTTGAGAAATTCTCACCTCTCTTCTAATGTGCACTCCTATCGCACTAACCTCCCCAAGGGTTTATCTCATCATATATCACACTGTCTTTCCCCAAATATTTAACTTATCTTAGGTGACTCTCAAGATTTAAGATTTAACAACATCATGGTTTAAAAGGATAATTTCATTTAGTACCAAAACGCTCATTTTAACTTTATTGATTCATAAAGTTTTACAATATCATATTATACTTTTCAAAACAAGTATTTCCAATTTGAGTCATTATACATGTCTTACTTACCATAACACAGTAGGAAGTTTTACAAATTTCAGAAGTTCATGAATATATTAAATACTCGTATAATATATATATATTCTAACAGCACCCCACATAAAAATTATGGTGCGGGCATACTCTGCTATCCAATCCCCGTATCAATCGTACTAAAGGGAATACAAGTTCGGGATCACTCTCGAACTGTATAAATACATACACAAACAATATTGAGGCGAAGCATAGTTTCCAAGTCCAAGAGGTCAGTACATACCCTCACGTCTCTTAGGACCGTGACTACCGATTCGATAGCCTGTACCTAGGATTCCTATCTTCTAGGGTACGAGTCAATATCCCCCATAAGGCACACGAGATAAGATCGTCCCAGTGCGGTAACCTCAGGGATAGCAAGTAGCGCGAGCATGATTTTCACAAGTATATAATATATGCATACACAATCATATAAATATACCACTTTTATTATATCAATTTAGGTTTATCCAATAACCCACATTCACAACATTCATCCTTATTTTCCCATTATTATTTATCAAGTATAATGGTTCGTTTCTAACTTTAATTCGAAGGGTTTTTTCAACTTACTACGTAACCCTCATGGACTGTATTCTTCCGAATGTACAATTCAGTAGATATCAATTTATGTTCCAACGTAACTCTCTCCTACGTGTCTCTCCCTTTTAATATATACTTACATTATCCCTTATGCAAAATATCCCAAAAATATAGATTTCGCCTTACATTAAAGGATTTTAAATTTTATTTTCAAAGATGAGAATTTCAAACGGTTTCGAAACCGGAATTAAAATGGAGTTTTAATTGAATTTTTATTATCTCTAAGAGTCCTCAAAACATAAAACTGTCTAGCAAAAAAAATATTAAAAAATATTGAACGATCCGATAGAGCTGAATTTTTTTCTGTAGCTTCCTCTCATCTTCAGCTAATTCTCTGAAAAATTTCATCCAATTCCAACGGTCCGATCGTCCGGAATAATTTTTTTTGTGTGTTTGTATCTGATTAGAACTCTTTTCTTAATCAAACTCTTAATCCTTTACATGACAAAGGGTTTCCAGAATATCATATAAATCATCACTACATGAAAATTTTCCATCTCAAATTGGGTTTTTCTTCCATAAATCTCATCATAATAACTCCTAAACTAATATGGATGATGCATCAACGAAATAAGAAAGATAAACACTTGCCTGGGATTTTCAGAAATCTGGTTTGGTGTTGAATTTGGTGTGGTTGCGTTCCCCGTCTCGCGATCTACGCGTAGGCGGTGGCGGCGGTGTAAGCGGATGAGTTTTGAGCCTTGGAATGCCTTGAGAGCTCTCTCCTCTCCTCTCCAATGGCCATTCTAGTGTTTTGAGTTATCTAACCCTAGGAGATAACCTAAACATCTGATATAACTCCTTTAATTTTCGTGGGTTTAATTACCCAAAAATACAAAATGACTAAAATGCCCTCTCGGGGTACTAATTAGGCCTAAAAATGCCCCGAGACCCAAATCAAACCCCCGGGTATACTTTTCTGACTGTCTCGACCCTTCCGAACACGTTGGTGCACTCAAAATAACCATACGAACAACCTATAAAATATTCATTTTTATTAATCCACATTTAGTCCCGACACGACACAGGCGCATCCCGACTTAAATTTCCACAATTGTCATTTTATTCACACGTGACAATATTATAAAAATAAATCTCATATATTACTATACTCATCCAGTAATATGCAACAAATAATATATTCCCAATAATTACTAACTCTTGTCACGCTAGTAAATATTTAAAACAATACTTCGAATTAAAATTAAATTAATTTATCTCAATTAAATTTAATAAATTCTTAAATTTAAAAGCCATGAAAATACGGGGTATTACATCTATCTTCAACGGTAACCTTGGCATCCTTAACCAAGACTAACTCATTTTCAAGAGAGGTTATTTTCTTATTTACAGAGTCGTTAGAAATTTTACATTATTTTAACTTACATTGTAAAACTTTTATCTTTATTCAAATTCTCCATAAAATGGAGACTCGAAATAAGAGATGCACGTTGAGCTTCAATATTGCTCATAAGGGATCATTTCATTTTCTTTTCACATTTTTTTAGTTTAATGGAATTTTTCAACAAGCTCTTCTTAAGTCTATCATTTTCAGAAGAGAGTTTATAATAATCTTCTTGAAGGTCATTATCTTCTTTATTTAAAGAATCATCACTTGAATAGCCAAAAGAAGATACAGTGTAATATTAGAAGAACATTTATCATTAGTGGATGAAGATTGACACAACTCTTTATCATTTTATGAAGCACCATCTAATGAGCCAAAATAATAGGTAAGTTCCATAATGTTCTCAAAAAGGCTAAATCCAAATACATGTTGAAATTATCCATATTAACACAAAGACGCATGATCTACCTCTAGATTTTTCAACGGTAACAAAAGAGGACCAAGCTCTGATACCAGCTAAAAAATTATTTTTGCATACTTAAAAGTCTACATTAAAAAATTTACCCAAATTTTAATCAACCAACTTAATTTTTATCTTGTTTAAGCACGTGGATGAAAAAGATACAAAAGAGGTAAATAAGAACACAACAAAATACGTACAAGGATAAGAACCCACTAACGGGAAAAATCTCGGACCACTGAAACAATCTCACTAAACTTGGTAACGACTGACACTCCTTCCATGCTAACTCATAGCTCCACACTTTTTCCACCAAATTGTAGCGAACTACATATTTCCATCCATCAATGGAAGATATCAACATCTCGATGTCATGACATCCATCAACAATGTTGCATAAGCCTTTATCTTTGAATGACATCAAATATCATAATATTTCTCATAGGAAAAAGGCTCAAAGTGTATAGAAATTTTATGTAGTGAAAATGAGTTCTTTGTAAAAAGCTTCATCTTCTTTGATATTAATCAGCCTCTAAAGGATAATTGATTAAATGAAAATAAGAGACGGAGAAAAAGATGAACTAGATTTAGAAAATGGGTTCACTATTTTTTACAAGTGTGTTCTTATCTCTCTATAAAGGAAGAAGAAAATAATGCACACAAAAAGATCTCTAGATATTTTGATCTTCAAAGATATTAGAGATATTTTGAAATGAAAAGCATTGGTGGTTTAAATAAGGACAACTGCACAAATGGGTTTACACATTACCAGGAAAAGCCAAAGGATACATCTCTCTCACAAAGCGTGTATGGCAGAGTTATTGGGGGATAGTATGTCCAATTAGAAGCCTAAAAAGTGCTTTTCACACAAAAATCTAGAAGATAATCAAAGATCTTTATCACTTATTTGCGGATTTATACGAATCGCATAAGGTATCACTACAACGAGAATGAGCGTCGACGTGGCGAACCTATTGTGAGCAAGTCGCACATCTATCCAGAGATTTTTGACGAAACCTTCAAGAAACTTGGCGGCCACCGAGGGAAGTATCGCTACAGCAAAAAGTGTCGTTGCGATAATGCTTCAATGATAAAACTGCTCGTGCCAAGTTCCAAATGATTTTGTCAAAGAGACTTTTTTTATTCTTGCTTCAAGGACATAAAAATATCGCTAGAGAGAAACAGAAAAAAGTTTCACTCAATTTTGCCTATTTTTAATTTTTCAAACATTTGCATACAAGCAAGATAAAGACAAAAAGTCACAAGATTTACACATATAAAAGTTTGTACCTGAACACCCCGAAATTTTGAGGACATTGAATTTAATTATTTTTGGGTGAAATAGGACTTATTTTAATTTGGAGAAATTTAAATTTATGATTTGGAGAATTTATTTAAATTGGAGGATTTATTTAATTTGGTGAATTGAGATTTAATTAATTCGGATCATTTTTAAATTTCACGTGTCGCATTTTGATGACGAAATTGGAGAATGTTATAAAGTAATTCAGATGTCAATTTTGAGTGCACGTTTGATTCCGGATAGGTAGAGATAGTCGAAAAAGAGTACCCGGAGGTAGTAAATGGATCTCTGAGCATTTTTAGGCATAATCGAGCCCACACAAGAGTGTTTGCGCCATTTTAATTTAGCCCACAAGTCAAATTTTGGGATTAAATTTAGAAGACCAAGATTTGAGAGTTTAGAATAGATATAACTCTAAAGGAAAAATATTATAAAACCCAAATTAGAGAGGTTCGGGTAGGCGCAACTCAAAAAGAAAACCTAATTCTGCAGAGAAGAAAAGAGGGCTAAATTTGGGAGCTTTTGGGAGACAAATCCATCATCTTCTTCAAAAGAATTAGACTCTATGAATCAATACATGCAAGTAGTTAAATTTCTTCAATTTAAATTTGTGATAATCAATTCATATCATAGTGGGTGTAAATCAAATTCGTTTTTGGGTGGGTTGCACGTGAAAAATGAGGGTGAATGAGTGGACAAATTTTACTGATTAGACTCATATGATGTGGAAATTTTGATTTACAAGAGTGAGAATTTAAGTTCAATTGATGAACTGTCATTCGGGGTCTGAAATTGCGAGATTTGAATTCTAATTTGTTGAAATCTGTTAAGGGGTAAATCATGAGGATAAAGTGAAGATTGGAACATATATGACTATGATTTGTTGATGTTAAAAAGGGAATTTAAGAGTTTGAAATTGGGGTTTAATGGAATTACGATAAGAATCAGTGACGCGTTTAAAACAAAACAAAGAATGGAATAACTTTAAAAGAAGAAATGTTGTTGGGTCTATTAGAATAGACTTTGGGGTTAGCATTTTAAACTTGAAGCATTCGTTCATGGCGGATATCACAACAGAAAGAGGAAAGGTGAAATTATTCTAAGAAATTTGGAGTGATAAATTATAGACGTTTAAAATTTACAGGCCGAGGGAAAGTGTTCGAGTATTTTGGTTGAGTGACACCATGTTGATAAAATTAATTAAAGTGGAAATTAATTAAAGTGAAAATTAATTAAAATTTGGAGTCAGGAAATTGACTCGGATATTTTAGGCTAGTGTTATGGGAATTAGGCATATATATACATACATACATACATACATACATACATACATATATATATATATATATATATATATATATATATATATATATATATATATATATATATATATATATATATATATATATATTGTGTCCAATATAAATATTGGTGTGAATGACATTTATAGGAAGACATACCCCTCTAGTGTTATCACACGAGGTTACGCGATGTGGGTGAATTCGTTGGCTAGTGAATGTTGGGTGAGTAAAGTCCCCAGGTCATAGTCATTCAGGATTTTACTGTGTGATTTTTTAGAGGCGAACTGCTGTGGGTGTGATTCGGTTTCACTTTAGGTTAAGGAACTATGGCCGCCTCCGCTACGTTTATTTTTGTTTGACTGAGTCAGGGAGCTAATCGAGTCAGGGTGTCCTCGTGGATGAGTATACCTGGGATGATAGCATCAGAGAACATCCGGTGAGGGCCTACTCGGGAGGATGGATATATATACAACATATGTGTGAATGTTGTAATATGATGATATGTATTGTAGATATTTATATACGGATAAAATACACGAAATTCAATTGTATTAAGTTTATGTACATAAGTGAGTAGATATTTATATACGGGAAAATTACATAAAGTAAAAAGGGATTACTTGTATATAAATTGTGAGATTGTTATATAGTTCATTTAAAGCGGATTAATTAAGTTAATGTGATAAATAACTTATGAGGTAAAAGTGAAAATTACTTGGACTAGAGTAGAGTGTCAAGGAGTTTTAGGACAAGGCTAGTTGGATGGGGTAGTGTAACTAGGAGGGTTAAAAAGAAGCATTAGGTGTGCACAATAGTTGAGGGGTGAGTAATATATCAAGTGAGCGCGACACTAACTTAAATATGAAAAGCATTCATTCATTTTAATTCACTTGCGAAATATTTTTAAATGAATTTGGGCTCTAACTCGTACTTACGAACATATTTTCAAAACCTTTTAGGTGTCCAGCCACAGGGACGCCAGACTTGACGATATATTCCAGGGATGAGTAACTGTAATAGGTGTGGATGTTACAGGATTTGGACTTAGACGCTTGGGTTCTTTCATTCCTAGAGTAGGATATAACTCAGTTATTTCATTTGGGCATGTTGCCTCGGCTATTTTATTTCACTCAGACTTTGTATTAAGATTTTTATTCTGTTGGATTATTATTTTGGATTTGGGATCTTTAGCCGATAGTTTATTTGGCTAGTCTTTTATTCATTTATTTCGTGTTGATTTAGATTTAGTAATTATGTGAATGGTTCAATTTATATTTGCATCATATTGTTGTGTTTAACAAAAAGATAAAAATTTGACATCATCTTTTTGAATACTAGGTGGTTAGTAAGCTTTAAACAGTTTTCGACAGTGATGCTAAGAATGAACCAGATAAGAAATCTCTTTTAATTTATTAAAGGACTGATCACCCGGTATTTAATTAGGCAGGGTGTCACTGATGGTATCAGAGCATCAGATCTAGTGTCCATAGGATCTGTACATTTTTTCGCGTTTCAGCTTTGCGTTCTTTGATATAGAGCCTTATGATAGGATTGCTGTATTCTTTTACGTACGTGAATTTACGTTCTTTTGCTATTATGGATGGATGAACGATGAACTCATACAATTCATTTTGACATTTCAGGTGTTGCCTAAGAGAGGTGGACTGGCTAGAGCAGTAGCAAGGGATAAAAAGAGGGACACTCGTCAGGATCCATGGGTTCCATAGCAACAACCAGCACCACGAAGAATAACGACTCCACAGGTGGTCGAGATAATAGCCCAAGCAGTCAGTGCAACTATAAAAGCTATGGTCGTTCATTTCCCACATCCCCAACCACAGTCTCCAGTGGCACTGAAGATCTAGGCCCAACCAGGGCCATCGACTTGGCATAGAGTCAGAGAGTTGTTTCAGAAGGGTCACCCGCCCGAGTTTCAGGGTAGCTCTGATGTAGTTGAGGTGTGTCAGTGGAAGAAAAATATTCAGCGCCACTTGCACATGGTGGAGTGTCGTGAGACATAAAAGCAGATGTTATCTACTTTCAGACTTGCTAGAGCAACATTACAGTGGTGGGAGTCAGTTACCATCGTCGAGGAGAGAGATATGATGACAATTATTGAGTTCTGGGTGCGGTTTGACCGCAAGTATTTTTTGCCGATAGTGGAGGTCGAGATGCGGAAGAACTTGAGTGAGGTGAACCAGGGTGATTGCTCCGTGGAAGAATATGAGGAGGAGTTCACTCGTTTAGCCAATTTTATTCCAAATGAGGTTAGTAACAAGGAGCGAAAGAAAGCGAGGTTTATATATGGAGTGGCCTAGAAGATTAGGTAAATTTGATTGTCAACCCAGCACTAGCGACGTATACTGATGTCGACAATGCAACATTATTACACTACCAGGATTATCGCTTCCACCCGAAGGGAAGAAAGAGAGGAGGTGAGCCGAGACAGAAGGGAAATGTAGGTGGGGATATTGTTCGCGGAGCACAACAAAAGGACGGCAGACAGTAGGGGCAGAACTCCTGTCAAGGGAATTTTGCCAAGAGATTCATATCTAGGGGCTATCGACCGGATGACCAGGATTTTTGATAGGGCCAGAAGGGTCCTAATCAGCAACAACATTTTGTTCCTCGGGGACACCAGGGCCAAGGGAATGGCGAAGGAGGTTAACAGAGACAAGATCAGTGGAAGGGAAAATTTCTAGGAAGTGTTTCTTTTATGGAGAGGTATGTCACATAAAGAGAGATTGCTCTGAGTGAGTCAGGGGTAACTACAGAATGAGGTTATGGATGTACAGCCACTACAAACGTTCATGTGTCAGTTCGGATGAGAGAATTTTGACCAGGAGCCCAGAATCAGGCAAAGCAGCTAGAGTATGAAGGTAAATTGTCTTTATTATCCTATGAGAAGGGATACGATTTGAGTGACATTGGGGGAATCACAACATAATATTGTTATCATTAGGATTCACGAGTGAGTCATATTTAGTGGCTCCATTGACCGTATTAACCATATAATATATATAATTACCATGGGGGTAACGGGGTTCTTTGGTGTTAACTACGAAAGAGTGTGGGTGTACACTAAGAGGATGTTTGCATTACACGAGAGGTTTCTACTTTAGTGAATTATGGGAGTAGGGTATATGACTTTCCAAGTTT
Source organism: Sambucus nigra (assembly GCA_949130495.1). Taxonomy (NCBI): domain Eukaryota; kingdom Viridiplantae; phylum Streptophyta; class Magnoliopsida; order Dipsacales; family Adoxaceae; genus Sambucus; species Sambucus nigra. Next base: position 624,019,456 of record OX422210.1, on the reverse strand, counting down.
TGGCTGGATAGCGATGGGTAAGAGCTATTGTTATAGTTATAGTAAAATCTTACGGTCGCTGCACCAGGGTATGGATTATTTTTTCTAGGTATCACCTGTGATATGATCTAGCTTATACGAGTATATATGTTAAAATGTGTTTCATAATAAGCCTATAATCAAATGCATATTATTAATTGTAATCCCGGGGAACATGGACGTTTACTGATAGGATTCAAGGTGGATAGGCTTATTTTTTAGCAGGGAGATATAGCTCGTGATTTATTTCGCGCTAAGAAACTAGTAATAGTAAGGGCGTGGTATTCTATGTTGTCTTTTGTAGTATAAGAGTGGGTGTTTATACTTTTATGTCAATAGATGGATATTTTAGGGTGCGTGCTATGGACTGAGGACCTAACGAATCTTAATAACCGACAATGTTAGGTAGTAGTGTGTCAACGGGGGTTCCTTGTTTAGATCTTGCTTTGTGAGATGTCCCACACATGAAACTTAGCGCAACGTTGGAAATGGGGATATGTTTGATCATTAGTACATGGGTTTAGAACCTTGGTTATTGTACATGTAAGTAGTTATAACTGCGAGTTGTAAGTTATATTACAGTTTAAGGCTGGTAAAGTCGGGGGTACAGGGTGTATGGGCGTCCTGGTTAATAAATTTTATTTTAAAAATAATTTGATATTAGAAGTAGAAGAAATAGGTGTATCGATCTTAAGGGTAGGTGATTAGGGAGCTAGTGCTTATCTTAATTTCGAGAACGAATTCCTTTGTAAGGGGGGAAGTATGTAACACCCCGAAATTTTGAGTACATTGAATTTAATTATTTTTGGGTGAAATATGGCTTATTTTAATTTGGAGAAATTTGAATTTATGATTTGGAGAATTTATTTTTAATTGGATTATTTATTTAATTTGATGAACGGAGATTTAATTGATTCGGATCATTTTAAAATTTCACATGTGCCGCATTTTGAGGACGAAATTGGAGAATGTTATAAAGTAATTCGGATGTCAATTCTGAGTGCATGGTTGATTCCGGATAGCTCGAGATAGTAAAAAAAGAGTACCCAGGGGTAGTAAATGGGTCTCGGGGCATTTTAGGTATAACCGGGTCCACGCTGGAGTATTTGGGCCATTTTAATTTAGCCCAGAAGTCAAATTTCGGGATTAACTTTAGAAGACCAAGATTTGAGAGTTTGGATTAGATATAGGTCTAAAGGAAAAATATTATAAAATCCAAATTATAGAGGTTCGGGTAGACACAACTCAAAAAGAAAACCTAGTCCTGCAGAGAAGAAAAGAGGGCTAACTTTGGGTGCTTTTGGGAGACAAATCCATTATCTTCATCAAAGGAATCGGACTCTACGAATCCATACATGCAAGTAGTTAAATTATTTCAATGTAAATTTGTGATAATCAATTCATATCATAGTGGGTGCAAATCAAATTCATTTTTGGGTGGGATGCACGTGAAAAACGAGGGTGTATGTGCTGCATAAACTGTACTGATTAGACTCATATGATGTGGAAATTTTGATTTACAAGAGTGAGAATCTAAGTTGAATTGATGAACTGTTATTCAAGGTTTGAAATTGGGAGATTTGAATTCTAATTTGTTGAAATCAGTTAAGAGGTAAATTGTGAGGTTTAAGTGCATATTGGAACAAGTATGACTATAATTCGTTGATGTTTAAAAAGTAATTTAAGAATTTGAAACTGGGGTTTAATGGAACTGTGATAAGAATCAGTGACATGTTTAAACCAAAGCAAAGAATGGAATAAGTTTAAAAGAAGAAATGTTGCTGGGTCTATTAAAATAGAATTTTGGGTTAGGATTTTAAGCTTGAAGCATTCGTTCATGACAGAAATCACAACATAAGGAAAGGTGAAATTATTCTATGGAATTTGGAGTGATAAATTCTACAGGTTTAAAATTTACGGGTCAAGGGAAAGTGTTCGGGTATTTTAGTTGAGTGACACATTGTTGATAAAATTAATTAAAGTTCAAATTAATTAAAATTTAGAGTCAGGAAATTGACTTCGATATTTTAGGCTAGTGCTATGGTAATTAGGCACGGTTTGGCCGGGTCTAAATTAAATATATATATATATATATATATATATATATATATATATATATATATATGCAGTGATTGTGTAGTATATATATATTTGTGTGATTTATAAATATTGTTATGAATAATATTTATAGGAAGACATACCCCTTTTGTACTATCACAGGAGCTTGTGCGATGTGGGTGAATCCCCTAGCTTGTGAATGTAGGGTCAGTATAGTCCCCAAGTCATAGTCGTCTAGGATTTATTGTGTGATTTTTCAGAGGTGAACCTCTTTGGGTATGATTCGATTTAACTTTCGGTGAAGGAACTATGGCCGTCTCCGCTACGTTTATTTTTATTTCACTGATGCGGGGAGCTAACTGGGTCGGGGTGTCCATGTGGATGAGTATACCCGGGGTGATAGCATTTCAGAGAACATCTGGTAAGTGCCTACTCAGGAGGATGGATATATATACAGCATATGTGTGAAAGTTGTAATATGATGATACGTATATATGGTGTAGATATTTATATACGGGTAAAATACATTAAGTACAATTGTATTAAGTATATGTACATAAGAGAGTTGGTATTTATATACGGGCATATTACATAAAGTAAAAAGGGATTAATTGTATATAAATAGTGAGACTATTATATAGCACATTTAAAGAGGATTAATTAAGTTAATGTGACAAATAACTTATGAGGTAAAATTACAAATTACTTGGGCTAGAGTAGAGTGGTAAGGAGTTTCATGACAAGGATAGTTAAACGGGATAGTGTAACTAGGAGGGATAAGAAGAAGCGCTATGTGTGCACAATAGTTGAGGGGGGGTAATATCTCAAGTGAGTACTACACCAACTTAAATATGAAAATCATTCATGTATTTTAATTGTTGCTTTTTAATTCACTTGAAAAATATTTTCAAAAGGATTTGGACTCTGACCTGTACTTGCAAAAATATTTTCAAAACCTTTTAGGTGTCCATCCACAAGGACGCATAGCTGCAGCAGGTGTGGATGTTGCAGGATTTGGACTTAGACGCTTTGGTTCTTTCATTCCTAGAGTAGGATACAATTCAGTTATTTAATTTGGACATTTTCCCCAGCTATTTTATTTATGTCAAACATTGTATTCAGATTATTATTTTATTGGATTATTATTTTGGATTTGGGGTTTTTTATTGATGGTTTATTCGGTCAGTCTTTTATTTATTTATTCAATGTTGATTTAATTATGTGTATGGTTCAATTTATATTTGCAGCATGTTGTTGTGTTTGATAAAAAGATAAAAATTTGACATCGACTTTTTTAATACTAGGTGGTTAGTCAGTTTTGAAAAGCTTTCGACGATGATGCTAAGAATGAACCAAATGAGAAACCTCTTTTAATTTAATAAAGGACTGATCACTCAGTATTTAATTAGGTAGAGTGTCACAGTACCGAGATGTTTTGAAAGCGATTTGAAACAACACGTGACGTGTGTAGGGGAATTCTCCAATATAGACGTGTGTAAGGGAATTCTCCAATATACCTTTCATCTAATATTGTGATATATGAAATAACGAGGATGATCAAAGTCGACTTCAAGATCTTGAATGTTGATGAAGCTTTCCGAAGAGGTAAATTAAGAACCCAAAGTGTTTTGGAAAATCGGAATAACAAAACTACCTATGAGGTCACAAATGAGTATCTGAATACTTTTACATCATAATTGGAATTTGATCATCCAACTGTTTCTTTGTTGTTTAAGAATTGTTTCTCTGAGCATACGTATTTGTGGAGGGACATTATGCAGATTGCCCTTTGCTTCACACTTTTATGCATAAAAGTAGTCAATCAAAAGCACATCGTGGCTGCAAAAGCTACTCTAGCTGAAGAAAATTATGTGTTGGACAAGTAATCCACCCCCCCCCCCCCGACATTCTTCTACACAAGTATTCACTTGTTGGTCCACTTATGCAATGAGGCACTTCTTAGCGGCCCAGTAAGATATCGATGGATGTACCCATTTGAAAGCTGATAAAAAGTTTTCAAAGAGTATGTCAAGAATACAAGGTAAATTAAAGAATCAATCGCGGAGGAATACATTACTGTGGAGGCTTCCATGTTTTCTAGGTAATATATACCCAACCCTAACATTGAAAATTATGGAGAGGAGTTCGTTGACGAGGGTGGTCAAGTCATGACCAAACGAGTTAAACTGACAAGTTTACAATATGAGTAAGTAACTCGTTATATGTTTGAAACCCATGAAGATGTCGACGAATGGAAAGAGTAAGTTCGCGGTTAATTTTGACTTCATGTTGTTACCTTATTGATAAATTTTGTCATTCACGGTAAATAATAAAATTCATCCGGTCACAATAAAAAATGAAGGATGGTTTCACATTTAAACCGTGAATTTAGACTTTGAGTGTCACAGGAGGTAATTATTAAGTCAAATATACCTTATTAAATGATAAATAACTACAAGCTTTAAGACTTGTCTATTTCAATTATATAGTCCATAATTTCAGTTGTTAAAGATGGAAAATGCCACATTAGGGCTTTCTCATCTTGCCACTGGACCTAATTTCATGGTACATAAGTATAAGAAGTATCGATTATGTATTCTTGTCGAGGTTGTACAAGAAAAATACATTGTTACAAAACATCGACATTTCATATAAATCCCTTACGTATTTCAGGGTGAGTGCCAAAGATAAAAATCTCATGGAAACCAAAATGAACTATTGTTGTATAATTCAAAACATTTTGGAATTAGACTATATATATTTCGAAGAGGTTGTGTTTTATTGTGATTGGGTAAGAGTTGAGAAAAAAAATGCTTGTAACGTCGATTCGGTACCAATTTGATAATGGTAGACTTGTCCAAGATGAAAAACAAGGAGCGTATGAATGATGAGTCATTTTTCTTGTGCATTTGAAAAGATCAATAAAGTGTTTTATTTGGAGTATATCAACAACAAATCATGGTTAGTCGTCTTACACGCACCAAAGTGTCTTAAGAGTAGCGTGGATGACCCAACCCCTCCCACTAAATATCAGTAAATATTGGATGACAACCTGAACTTAAAATAATTTCTAGATAATTTACATGAGTAGAGTTACTTGTGTTGTAAAATGTATTGAGAATTCCAATTTGTAAGTTATAATATGTTTGAAACAACCTCAAACATTATTTTATTGTTCGGCTGATTTATGTTATTTATTATGCTACTAAAGCATATTTTTTCTACAATATGTTTTCATCAAGCTATTAAACCCCGAAATAAAGTGAGGGTGACGAGGGATCATCTAATAACAATCCCATCAAGTTCGACAAGTATGGAAGCGTAGTTGAAAATAAAACCAATATACAGATGAGGGCGTTTAGAGTTGTTGAGATAAGTAACTGGTCGTGGGTATGAAGATTGGAGGAACGTGTCCGTGGAGCTGAATATGGTCATTTAGGGGGCCTTAGAGGTGTGAAAATATCAATATTTATATTAAATACTTGACTTTCATATAAGATTTTATTATTATGTTTTTAATGTTAATTTACTAACTTTATTATATTATACGTTTGTTGGACAACAATTCAACTTTCCCCCAGAAGTGCGGGACAGTTTATTGGTGAGTGTAGGCAGGTAATGGAAGATATGGAAGAAGAACTTGCACCCCCGATATTTCAGGCATGTCTGAGATTTCATGTTGTGGTGTAAGGACATAGTCTTGGAGAAGGATCTTACCACATTGACTAACTGGTAGAGGTTTGTGGATAATGAGACGTCCGAGAGATAGTTGTACTCTCGTGGCTCGAGGAGGACTATTCAGAAAAATAAGGTGGATGTGAACTAATCTGGGCGGACATCTTAAATGGAGGTGGAGCATATGATGGTATGTAAATTGATTCAAATTAGATTTTGTTTTGAGGTAAGTACATTACTATAATTTCCTCATATTTTTCTTTAATTTGGTTGCATTTTGCAGAAGTCTAGGAGTGGCTAGGGGAAAAGCCACATAGGATCGACTCCTCTATAAAGACTTGAATGAAGAAGGGTGAGATTGTTAATCCCCAGGTCTTCGAGACCATCGTATGTTATGATTGAAATTATATTGTCAATTTAAGATTGTTTATTAATATTATTTTTTCAAAGTTAATAACATATTTTTATATTGTTTCAGGAGAGGATAAAATCGATGCACACACCCAGAGTGATGCTGACAAGGCACCTCTAAGTAATGATGCACTGAGCAAAGTGCTGGGCCTAGATAGAAAAGGTCATAGTCGGGTGTCATCTCCTGAATAGCAAAGTCAAAACCGATGGGTGTTGCTTGCAGTAACAATGGGTTGGCCTCCAAGTTTGACATACATAAATCAAACATGTACTCAAAATTAGAAATTATCCAACAAACGACAACAACATGTTTAAATGGGTCCAATGCACAGTTAGGGATAAAAAGAAGGGGAGAGGAAGGCGAAGGATAAAGGAAAAGGTGAGTGAGGGGACCACTACTCCATCCCCCTCATTGAATCCGAATGACTCATCATCCCCGTACGACATGTACTCTAACCCAAACCCAAACACACTAACTCCATTTGAGCCAGCTGATGAAAAAGTATACATCCTTGACATGCGTGGAGGAAATCGAATTGCCAAGGGAGTGAAGGACATGAGCATCACTCCGGGTACCATGGTGCACAATCATCCACTGCAACATTTTAAATCGCATGTGCGGGTTATTAAGATTTTAGTAGGGAAATAGGACGAGGTATTATGGTAAAAGACGCAAGCCAGTGTCTGACATATTGATGGCACGTTGGGAGCATACCTTGTTTGGACGACTTATCTCCTCCAACCATATTAAGATTTTGTAGGATGTTACATTTGATAAAAATTGATTGATGTAATTAAACTTACAATGTTTTGATATAATTAACTTGAAACATTTTAAATTTGATTTGATATATGAAATTGGTGTATTTTGGTTTTAATTTCATTGTTATGTTGTATTATATTGTTGATCGTGTTAATGTTGGTTTATATAAAAACATAAAAGTTTTCTAAATAGGTTTACTGCTAGGCAGTAATACTTCCCAACTAATTTTTTTCATGTTATACAGTTTTGTTACGGTCAAGGACCATGAAAAATATGTGACAATAATATGGGTCGTGCGCATGGCCTTTATTTATACCCGTGCATATGGAGGGTCTCACATTTTACCACTGACTGGCATCGTGGGCACAACAAAAAGTGACTTGTGCACACAACAAAGTTTGAACTTGTCACAATCATGGGTCATCACCGTGACAAGGAAGTTCTTGTCACGATTTATTACTATGGAAAAACAGTGACAAATCAATTGTCATCACAATTAAGAACCGTGATAAGGATAGGGCAACCCACATTTTTACATGATTCCTTAGTGTAAAAAGGACCATGATAAAGGTTTTTTATCACTGTCCGTGACCTTGACACATTTTGTTGTCTCGCCCAGAGTTATCACGGTCCTTGATCGTGAAAACTCACATTTATCATAGTCAAGGACAGTGGCAATTAAGGTGAAAAAAATGTAGTGATTTTGGGACCATATAGGGGTCCAAAATTAGGCCTTTTATATACTTATGGTATTAGGAGTGTTTAAGCAGCATTTGCCCTCTTTAGCTATTCACTTTTACACTAATACACAAACCTTAACATAACATATGTTTTAGGAGAGCTAAGAAAGACCTTCTGGGAAGAACTTTGAGATCTAAAGAGGAGGAATCAAGCTAGAAATTCCCACCACCATTGTCAGTTAAGAAATATCTTGATTTATCATGGTCTAATATGTAACTTGTTTATGTTTTGATTGTCGTATTGAACATAGCTTGGTTTAGGCACATGTTATGGTTGAATCCAACACATTGGGGGTTGTACTTTGGTTATTATGAGGACTTTGAGTATAAAAACCCAATACGATGCATCAATGGGTTGTACTTTAGTCAATATCATGTTTATATGCTTAGAAGTTTTTTAGATTTATATTATATCTAATTAGGATTGATGAATCATGTGTTCAAAATAGACTTTAATGATTAAAGAGATCTTTTATTGATCAAAACCCCAAATCATTATGAACCCTAACCAAATTCATGTTAAAATTAATGATTTAAACCCTATTTTGATGTTTTAACCTTAATAATGATCATATATTGTTACACTCATGTTTATAATGAGTTAAATATGATGTTTAAGATTTTTTAGGATCGATTTAAGGTTTGAAGATGATCTAAGGTGAAAAATATCGACTTGGGCAGGTTTCAGGTGATTTTTAGATTTTCATCCCCAACACTTTAACAAGATAGTGCGCACGACTGTAAATATCCCCGTGAGCACGGATTTAGGTAGAGACTTTGGGATGATGATCCCATGTGCAGGACTGCATATTATCCTCGTTCGCACGAATTTTGACAGACCGTATAGGTACCATTTATTCGTTTAGGACCTTAGTTTTCGTTAATGTTTTTATTGGAGATTATGAGTAGCACATAAGGGGATCTAAACATACCAAGTAGTCATGAAGATATAGGTTATGGGAATTGATATTAATCCTGGGTACATGTGGATCCGTTAAATAAAATTTTGGAAGTATAACATATGGGCATCATATAGTTAGAAAGGAAGAATTGTCTTAGCATATGTGTATAAATGATGTGTATATATGTATACATCATCATCATCATTGCCTTAATCCCATCACTTGGGGTCAGCCACATGGAATCTCCTTTTTCCATTCTAATATATTATAAGCAATATTATCATTCAAACTTAATGCCTTAAGATCTCTCTTAATAATCTCCTCCCACGATAGCTTAGGGCGGCCCTTTTCTCTTTTACCCTCTATTTGCAATAATCTTCCTCTTGTTATAGGTGCATCTAGTGGCCTTTGCAACACATGTCCGTACCATCTAAGTCTACTTCCTCTTAATTTATCTTTAATGGGAGCTAATCTGAACTTTTCTCCCACACAATGGTTTTTAATCCCGTCCTTTCGAGTAATTCATATTATCCATCGGAGCATCCTCATCTCACTAACTTGGAGACTTATTCATTTTTTTTAAAGCCCAACACACCGCTCCATATAGGCTCGCTGGTCTAACAATTGTTCTATAAAAAATTTCTTTTAATTTATTATTTAACCTCTTGTCTCATAACACTCCATTTACTTGTCTCCATTTCATCCAACCAGTTGATATTCTACTCGTAACATTCTCATCAATATCCCCATTACTTTGTAACACTGAACCTAAATACCGAAATTTATTAGTTTGATTTATCACTTTTTCTTCAATCTTTAACATTATGCTATCAGACGTCTCATTATTAAATTTACATTCCATAAATTCAGTTTTATTTCTACTAATTTTTAGTCCTTTAGACTCTAAGGCATTTCTCCAAGTATCTACTCTCATCGCTAAGGCCTCTTTTGAAGTGTCTACTAAAACTATATCATCCACAAACAACATACACCATGGGACATCTTCTTGTATATTTTTAGTAATCCCATCCAATACTACGATAAATAAGTAAGGACTTAAGGCCGATCCTTAATGTAGACCCACTTTAATCGTAAAATCATTAGTTTCTGCACAAATAATTCGTACTATAGTCTTTATGTTATCATAAATATCTTCAATAACTTTAATATAACTCAAAGGGATTCTTTTCCTCCTTGAAGTCCCCATATAATATCCACAGGTACTTTATCATATGCCTTCTCTAAGTCTATAAAGACCATGTATAAATTTTTATTCTTACTTCTACATTTCTCTATTAACTGTCTTAATAAATAAATAACTTCCATGGTGCATAAATTCAAATTGATTGTCAGAAATAATTGAATCATTTATTAATCTTTATTTTATTACCTTTTCCCATAATTTCATAATGTGATTCATCAGTTTGATTCCTCTATAATTGCCGCAGTTTTGTATATTCCCTTTATTTTCATATAAAGGTATTATAGTGCTTCTCCTCCACTCATCCGGCATGTTTCCATCTTTCAAAATTTTATTAAATAAACATGTTAAACATTCTACCCCTATACTTCCAAGGGTCCTCCATACCTCTATGGGTATTTTATTCGGGCCAATCGTTTTGTTCCTTTCCATTTTCTTATTAATATATCTACTTCTTTTTCAGTAATCGGACATACCATTCCTATATTCGGTTCTATGTTCTCGATATCCTTTTTGGGATATTCTTTATTCAATAATACTTGAAAATACTTTTCCCATCTATCAAGAATTTCTTTATCGTTAATCATTTATATCTTTAATACACTTAACTAGACCCATATCCCTTGTCAATCTATCTCTATTTTTTATCAATTTATATCTCTTTTTTTCACCGTTGATACCAAAAATTACCCACCTACATGGACCAATCAGAATTAGAAACGTGTCATCCACTGTGGAAATAATCCTAGTCAATAAGGCATAACCACCGACTAAGGCCTCGAATGCCAACCATCATACTAGGATGCCGACCAACACTAGGAAGCCCAACCAACAGTAGGGAGGCCGACCAACACTGTAAATAAAACGTCAACAACCAGATACATTATGGACCTTTTGTACTGATGTAAATGCCTAATTTATAAAGGCATTCCATCCTTTAACATTCCATCCTTTGGTCTTTCGACTGGGCTATAAGTACGTTGTAATCCTTTCGTCAAGGGTACGTGACTGAAAGAGAAATACCTGGCAATAAGTCACAGTGGACGTAGGCTTTTCTTTATAGGATGAACCACTTTAAAAATCTCTGTCTCTTTCTTTTACTTACAAATGTTATCTGTGATTAATTAATTAGACATAGTCTAGTTTTTTACATTAACAGATTGATGTCGTCTGTGGGAAACATATTGCTAAACGTTTTTCACTCATTCATTTACTCAACATAACATATGTTCCTGAATCAAGCACCAGGAATTATGATTTGACGGGAATCCTGGCTAGCCTTGCTAGAGGACAAGAGGCTATGTAATATACCATTAGGCAGTTAGCCCAAACACTATAGGCTAGATCTCCTACTTTGTCTGCACGAGGAAATATGCCACCACCACCTCTAAGAAATGGTAGGCATAGCCAATCTAGGATTACTAGAGATACCTTCTACTATCCAGGAGAAAGTTCTTCACTTAAGACTTCAAAATCATATAATGAACAATCTTTAACTCCTGAAAGATTGAGTGCATTGGAAAGGCTGAGTAGAGTATCTACCTTTTATCGTCTCGGACCCAGGGGGAATAGAAATATTTCTAGGGAATTATCGATGACCAACCGATTAATGTGAAGGCTCAGCCCAATTAAGATCAGACACCCGACGATCTATCTGTACCGAATAGACCTTAACGGAGGAGATTTCATCACAAATAATTAGTCATAACAGTCGAGCTGCAACACATAAATTTGATGATGGTAATAATGCATAGAAGGGCTATATTCAACGATTGGAGGATAGGTTGGGAGAAATGGCAAAGGAAAAAAACCCTTTGCAATGAAGTTTTGTGAAAGGAGCTCCTTTTATGCAAGCTATTGTGGACTTTCCTACTCCTTCAAAGTTTAAATCTCCTGTGGTTACTCCAAAGTATGATGGGAAAACAAACCCCGTACTTCATATAGAGCGATACCAAGCAGCAGATGATATTTATGGTGTTCCCGATGAGATGAGATGTAGGGCATGTTTAGGAACAATTATCGGGCCTACTAAAATTTGGTACAATAGCCTTCCTCGGGGATAAATTTTTAGTTTCAACCAGCTTGTCGAGATATTCATTAGTAATTTTTGCTTTGGAGCCAAACCTATGAAAAAAGTAGCTCATTTTCGAAGTGTCAGGCAAAGGGTAAGAGAGAGTACCAGAGATTATATTACTCGATTTAACAACGAAAAGTTGGAAGTCATTGATTATGAAGAGAAAACATCCATTATAGCCCTCTTGAGTCGATTGCTCCCCGAAAGATCTACTACACACTTTCCAAGGATCCTCCTAAGGCAATAATAGAATTGATGGCCAAAGCTGCCAAGATAATAAACGTCGAGGAAGCCATAGTAGACAAATAAAATTCAGGAGTAAAGACTGAATGAAAAATCGAGAAAAATGAGCAGAAAGAGCATAAGGAGCATAGGTAATCAAAGCAAGATACTGATAGACTTAAGAAATACCACAATTACACTCCATTAACAATGAGCATCCACCATGTATTGGAGGAAATAAAGCATAACAAGGAGGTACGTTGGCCTGAGAAGTTAAGAGCACCTGTTGCAAAGAGAGGTAGGTCCAAGTATTGTGAATTTTACAAGGACCATGGGCATATGATAGATCGATGTATTACTCTATGGAACGAGATTAAAACCCTCATTCGAAGAGGAAAGCTAGACAGATTTGTTGATTAACAGAATAACAATAGAGCCCAGCGAAGATCAAAATCTCCATGCAAGCCTAGGGATGAGAAAAAGAGAACTCATGAAGAAAATCAAGAAGATTATCCCGACCTGCCCAAAAGACCCAGGCAATCGAAGCATGAGGTATTCATGCTTAGATTTGGATCTTTTGATTAACAAATGATTACAGGTGGAGATATATAAGGAGGAGATCATATTGCGGAGAGGAAAGCTTACCTCAATGAGGCTCAAGCGTGCTCCTATATCCAAAGAATTAATCTGGTCGGGGAAGATCGACAGAGGAAGGTTAAAAAAGATAAGATGGTGATTAGCTTTTTTAAAAATGACCTTTCAGGGGTAATTTATCCCCATGATGACACCTTAGCAATCAAAGTCAGAAAGCATGATGTAATTATTTCTAGGGTATTAGTTGATAACGGCAGCTCGACGAACATCATGTTCTACCCTTGCTTTGACAATATAGACTTAAAGCTCAACCAATTGGAACCTTATCAAAGTCCTTTAATAGGATTTTTTAGAGAAAAAATATTTCCATTGGGAATAATCAAGCTATAAGTGTTGATCGACACTTGGCCATCAAGCAGGACGGAGAAAATACATTTTTTTGTAATGGACAAAATTTTCATTCTGCCTACAATGTGATCATAGGAAGAGTAAGATTGAAGAAATTTAAAGATATGTCGTCTACAATCCATCAATTTTTGAAGTTCCTGACCAAATTCGGTGTAGGCGTGGTAAAAGGTGACCAAAAAGTATCTCGGGAATGCTATTACTCTTTTATCGAGCAAGAGGATATGGCAGAACAGAAGAAAAAGACCACCACTTACCAAGTGGACATACTAAGAAATAGTGAATCTGAGGTTGAAACCTTAGATCCGAAGGAAGAAATATAATTGGTTAAAGGTTAAATAATAGAAGCAATGAAGAACATCGTTCTAGATGACGATAAGCTGAAATGAACTACTTAAATAGGAATAACATTGGATCCCGTTCTAAAACAGGAGCTAGTGACGTTCCTGAGCCAGAGAAAGCACGTGTTCTCTTAGAGTCATAAAGACATGCTTGGAATTGATCCTAATTTCATCTGTCATGAGCTCAACGTCAATAAGGATGCCAAGCCAGTGAAACAAATGCATAAATTATCATGCCCCGAGAAGAACCGGGTTATCCAAGAGGAGGTGAAAAAACTTCAAAAAGCCTCATTTATTGAAGATGTGAAATATCCAAATTGGTTGGCCAACGTGGTCATAATCAAAAGGAAAAATAGCAAGTGGAGAATGTGCGTGTACTTCACAGATCTGAACAAGGCATGCCCAAATGATCAATTCCCTTTGCCACGGATTGATCAACTCGTTGATGCTACATTGGGGCATGAGTTATTAAGTTTCAAGGATGCATATTATGGTTATAACCAGATTAAGATAAAGCCAGAAGACAAGGAAAAAACTAATTGTATTACTCCCCGAGGAACCTACTGTTATAATGTTATGCCATTTAGTTTGAAAAATATAGGTGCTACTTACTAGAGATTGGGGAATAAAGTCTTTGAGGAGAAAATAGGCAAAAATATGGAAGTATACGTAGATGACATGCTGACAAAGAGAAAAAAAGCATATGACCACATTGTCGACCTCAGCTAACCCTTTGATCAACTGGAAACGCACAAAATGAAGTTGAATTCGACCAAGTGCGTATTTAGGGTTCAAGTAGGAATGTTTCTAGGGTGCATAGTAAACTAGAGGGGAATTGAAGAAAACCCATACAAAATTAGGTGTTGATTGAAATGTAGTCCCCGACTTGAAAAAAGGGTGTGCAAATGATCACTGTGCGAGTAACAGCATTAAACAAATTTGTGTACCAATATTTAAAGTCTTAAAGAAGAGTTTTGAATGGAATGATGAATGTGATAAAGCTTTTCTGGAATTAAAAAAGTATTTCGGATCACCCTCGTTGCTCTCCTGACTAATTTTGGGAAAAAGTTGTACTTATACTTGGCCGTCTCTGAGTCAACTATGAGTTCTACCTTGATACGAGAAGATAATGGAGTTTAAAAGTCTGTCTACTACATGAGCAAAGCCTTTCGAGGAGCAAAAATTAGATATCCAAGCCTGGAGAAATTAGCGTTGGCATTGATTGAGGCATCCAGACGGATAAAACCTTATTTTCAAACCCATACTATTATGGTGTACATTGACATGCCTCTTCGACAAGACTTGCATAAATCGAAGAAGTCTGGAAGATTAATGTATTGGGATATTCATCTAAATCTAGAATTTTGATTTGCATATTATTTTCCTATTTCAGATCATGAGGTTATTACTATTCTAAATATTAACAGTTGTATTATGGAACTTAACCCCATGGATACACACACCTCACAAGAGTTCATGAAGAACTCTTCTTTGATTGAATTTGATGTTCAGAAGGATATGAACAGGTGGACTATTCCTAAGGTCCAACCTAAAACCATTTATAATACTAACTGGTATAACTTTCGTAGCAAGTACGCTATAAAGACTATGGAACAAACCATTAGTCTAAACGAGCAAGATAAGTCTATCGAGCTCTTTAAATGGGATGATCTTAAAGATCATATAAAAGATAAAAATTATCATTTTATTCATGTTGGTTTAATACAAATTACTTTTAAACCTTTGACCCTCTCTGGTATGAACGCCTGTCTACAAGCTACTCTACGTGATGGTAGATGTACTAATTTTAGACAATCTTTAATGGGAGAAATTGAGACTAGTCTATGCAATGGACCTGTCTATTTTGATGTGTTTCCAAAGATAACTTTGTCTTTGTCAGACATGCACCTTTGTAAAGCTTTGAGTCTTAGGGTTCAAACTAAAGGTTATAATTTTCTTCCTGGATCGGAAACTATTGGGATTATATATAGAATTTATTACAAAGTAATGAATACTATGGCTCCCAATATCAAGCAATTTAGTCCTTTTGGTAAAACTGTGTTAATTGACACACACCTTATAGATTCTAATGTACACACACCTAGAACTATAAGTTGGGACGAAATTGATTTCCCAGAGACTTGGGCTATAAAAAATGTTGTTCCTCCTCAACCTCGTCAAAATAATGAAGTTGAAGACATAATTGAGGATAAAGATGGTGATGTTTTTCTAAACTTTAGAAAACTTAATAGGTGTCAACCCTCTAGAGATCAATCCTCTAGAGCCCCTTTTGTTACCTATCCTCCATCTGCTTCACAACATTCTGTTTGTGAAGATAATCATAGAAACCGATCATATCAAGATGATATGAATCTTCATGGTATTTTTACCAATGACCAAATACCTCATGGTATTTATAAGAAGAATACTTCTCAGCGTAGAGAATATCCTACGCCGTCTGAAATGAATGTCAGACTTTAACCCCTTTCCTTTTTTATGGGTTTTACAATAAACGGGAAAGAAATCAGTGTTGAGTTCAATTTACCGGGATATGCTAGCTTTAGAACTTGGTACTTTAATAAATACAACATGTATGAACTGGAATGTTATAAAAATGAATTTTATAATTGGGTTGAAGAAAACCAATTGGTTACTTCTTTTGTGGTTTGGTTCCAAATGTTTTCTAAAGATAAGCATCTTTTTGTTCTTGAAACAGAGAATAAACAGACTCTTAAAACTGATGAAAAACATTTGACGAAATGGACCACTGTGAATAAATATATTATATCTGCTGTTCACCCTCCTACTGAACCCCTTTCCATTGAAATTGGTAGCACCAGTAAAAGCCGTAGTTCTCCTAGGTTAGAAACAAATGACTTTCTTAACCTTGAAACGGAAGCTAAAGTTGTCACATATCAGAATATGTTAAACCCGCTTTATAAACAAGGTAATTATACTAACCTTATCCTTACCACGATAGGTAAGCAGCTCAATAGAATTGAGAACCTTCAGTTACACAATACTACTAGGAATCCCCCAGACTTTGCTAAAAGTCTTGACAAACCTATAATTCAACCTCCCATTGAAGTTAAAGGTTTTAAAATGGGTACTAAAACGGAGTTTATGTCCCAACTCAAAGAGATCGAGAAAGATCTCAAAGGGTTAAAACTTAACACTTTTCATGGTAAATCCATATATGACTGGAACCTCGATGGAAAATCTGAATCTCAAATTTATGAGATGATTCATCAAATGTCCATGTATTCCACCATATGCAAGCATAATGATGCTTCTGATCATAGCATTGCTCAAATGATCACTGCTGGATTTACTGGAACCATTAGAGGTTGGTGGGGGAACATTCTCACTGAAAACCAAAGAAATGAAATTCTTAATGCCGTAAAAATTGTCAAAAATGAACATATGCAAGACCAGGGAATACAGGATGCTGTTTATACCCTTATGCTCACTATCATTCATCACTTTGTTGGCAGTGGAGATTACCAAAAAGAACGTAACAGAGAATTACTTCAAAATCTTAATTGTCCTACCCTTAGCCAGTTTAGGTGGTACAAGGATGTATTCCTTGCTAGGGTCACTCAGAGAGCTGATGGCAACTCTGAGCATTGGAAAGCCAAATTCATTGATGGCCTTCCTACTTTCTTTGCTTAGAAAGTTCGTAAGAAGTTAAGAGAAGCTAACGATAGCATCTCTATCAATTACTCTGATTACACTTATGGTCAACTTATAAGTGTTGTCATTCAAGAGGGTATTTCTCTTTGTAATGACCTTAAGCTTCAGAGACAGCTTAAGAAACAAAATCTTTCTGGAAAGAAAGATCTTGGAGAATTTTGTGACCAATTTGCTTACAATACTCCTGAAACTTCCAAACGTAAAGGCTCCCATAGAAACAAGAAAGTTTCTAAAAAACCTTACAAACAAAAAAAGAAACATTATAAAAATGTTAAGGAAGAAAATACTAAAAAGAAATTCGTTAGGAAGAAACCTAACAAAACCAACCCCAAATGTTTTAAATGTGGGAAATATGGCCATTATGCAAACAAATGCAAAATGGAAACTAAAATTAACAACCTTCAGATTGACGAACATCTGAAGACCCAATTAAGCAAGCTTTTGCTTAATTCCAGTTCCTCTGAAGAACTAGAGGACTCCTCTGAGAGCGATGATGAGCTTTACCATATCCAAAGCTCTAGTGACTCAGATATCTCCGAGAAAGGAGATTGCCAATGTAATGCTTTGACTAAGAGATGCGATCATCTCCAATCCATAATTCACTTAAATAGATTAAGTCTTAATGTCCTTACAAGTCAGCAACAAACTATGATTGATATAATTGATCAAGTCACTGACCCTGACATTAAGCTCAAGCTTATTAAGACTTGTTATGACCAGGAAAATATTCCTAGTTCTTCAAATTCCCTTTCTAATGAGTACAGCCTTAAGGAGGTGCTTAATCGCTTAGAAAAGGCTGGAGAATTTAACAAGCCTGCTACTCTTAATGATCTAAGGCATGAAGTCAATACCCTTAAAAATGAGTTAAGACAACTCAAGGATCAGCATAATAACATGCAAATTGAGATCGCTCATCTCAAGAATGCCTATAGGCATTCTAATCCAGAAACTTCAAGTGCTACTCCTAACACTGAAGATTCTGTGGATTATTTGGGTGTTATCAGCAGAGTACCAAGCCAGAAGTGGTATACTACTGTTAACTTAGTTATCAACAAAGAATTTACTTTGAGTAACATCATTGCCCTTGTTGATAGCGGTGCTGATATGAATTGTATTCAAGAAGGAATTGTGCCTACTGAGTACTTTGAGAAGACTACTCAGTCTTTGTTTAATTCTAGTGGAGATAGTATGGGCATCAAATATAAATTGACTAAAGTTGCCATCTGTAACAATGGAATTTGTTTAGACAGTACCTTTTTGCTTATTAGCGATTTATCTCAACAGATAATTTTAGGTACCCTTTTTTATCAATGCTTATGCCTATTGATAAAATTGATTCTAGTGGCATATATACCACTATTCAAAACCAAAGAATTGTTTTTGAATTTATTACCCGACCTGAGATTAAGAAAATTAACTCTTTGACAAATAATATTATTTTCAAATAAAACCATTTAAATTTTCTTCAAAAAGAAATCTCTTTCCTAAACATCAAACAGAAGTTGATGTCTCCTAATATCCTGCAAAAAATTAATGTTGTTAAAAATCAATTAATAACAGAAGTTTGCAGTGATATCCCTAATGCTTTTTGGGATAGAAAGAAACATATTGTTTCTCTTCCCTATGAATCTGACTTCAATGAAAAAACCATCCCTACTAAGGCCAGACCCAGTCAAATGAAGACTGAATTCCTTGACCTTTGTAAGAATGAGATTCAGAGTCTTCTAAATAAAAAGCTTATAACTAAAAGTTATTCTCCTTAGAGTTGTACTACTTTTTATGTTAACAAGGCGGCTGAGAAGGAACGAGGTGTTCCTAGGCTTGTAATTAATTACAAACCTCTTAACAATGTGTTGCAATGGATAAGATATCCAATTCCCAACAAAAAGGATTTACTTGATAGGCTTAACTCTGCCACTATCTTTTCCAAATTTGATTTAAAATCTGGATATTGGCAGATCCAAATTGCCCCACAAGATCGGTATAAAACTGCCTTTGTGGTTCTATTTGGTCATTACCAATGGAATGTTTTGCCTTTTGGGCTTAAGAATGCCCCTTCCGAATTTCAAAATATCATGAACGATATTTTTAATCCTTATTCTGATTTTTCCATTGTCTATATTGATGATATCCTCATCTTTTCACAATCGATTGATCAGCATTTCAAACTTCTAAAGATTTTTAAAGATGTAATTAAAACTAATGGTTTAGTTATCTCTGCCCCTAAAATGAAAATTTTTCAAACAAATATTCGATTCTTAGGGCACAACATTGGAGAAGGGAAAATACTCCCTATTGATAGAAGTATTGAGTTTGCCTCTAAATTCCCAGATGAATTAAAGGAGAAAACTCAACTTCAAAGGTTTCTTGGTAGTCTCAATTATATTGGTGATTACTATAAAAATCTTGCACAAGATATTGCAATTATTTACACAAGGTTGAAAAAGAACCCTGCTCATTGGACCATAGAGCACACCAAAGTTGTTCAGAAAATTAAACTGAAAGTCAAGCAATTACCTTGCTTAGCTTTGGCAAATCCTTCATTTTCTAAAATTTTTGAAACCGATGCCTCAGATATAGGCTATGGTGGTATTTTAAAACAATTTAATTCTTCCACTCAAAAGGAAGAACTTGTTCGCTTTACTTCTGGATCTTGGAAAGATGCTCAGAAACATTACTCCACCATTAAAAGAGAAATTCTTTCGGTTGTTAAATGCATTTCAAAATTTTAAGATGATTTATTAAATCAGAAATTTTTACTACGAATTGATTGTAGTGCTGTTAAACAGGTTTTGCAAAAAGATGTTGAAAATATTGTTTCAAAACAGATTTTTGCCAGATGGCAAGCAAATTTATCTGCATTTGATTTTGATATTGAGCATATCAAAGGTGAAAACAATTCTCTTCCTGATTTTCTAACCAGGGAGTTTTTGCAGAACCAATGAGTGACCCCTCTAGAGGGCGTGGCAGAGGCCGTGGGAAATCCCACCAAAGGCCTAGAAAAGAAAAGATAGTCACAGATGATGACCAACATCCATTCATTAGTAGTAAGAACTCTACTAAATCAGCTGACATTTCTGATTTCATCCTTAATCAAAGGACTTCAGAAATGGTTCTTGCTATTAATAAGGAAGACATGAAGCAGATGACTTCTCCTTGGGAAATTAAGTCCCTTTATCTTGGTAAGCATAACTTTGCTGTACAAGAAGGAAAAACCAGAGATATATACGAGACGATCCTCGAAGTTACAGAATCCGTGGTGTTTGATCACACCCACATTCGCCTAAGGGATAATAATTCCCCTATTGCTTATAGCAAGGCCATCCTAAAAAGATTCATCTCTCCCCGAGAATGGGGACTCCCTCCTATGGAGCCGCGAAAATTGAGTTCGCATATTTCCTATAATTATTGGGATTATATCCAAGCTTGGACAAAAGCCTTTTATTATCAAAATCCGGAGCACAATCATACTTGGATTTTCTTTTTGTGCCCCAGTTCTTATCAAGAAAATTACCCAGGATGGGTCATCAATTGGTGGGACAAATTTGGTCCTAGAATTGATATCTTTCCTGATGAAATTACTAAGAAAGAAATTTTTCTTCCTTGGACTCAATTTCATCCTAAACTAAGGGAAAATCTTTATGCAGGCCCTTTTGGTCTTCATACCCTTTTGTTTTTTACCGAAACAGGTACTCCCTGGATAACCCGCTGGGACTTTCGTTGTAGAGTTAACCAATATAATTTCACTCTACTCGAAAGAATTTTTTATTACAAATGGTATTGTAATATTAAAACCTTTAATATTAAATACTCCATTTCGTTGATCAACAATAGCTTAATAAGCTACTTGGACCTGGTGAAAAGATTTCCTCCACCTCCAAATGAGACCTCGGATCCCAGAGCGGATTTCATTATTGATCTTTGGAACTCTCTCTCAGCTACATTTCCTGAGGCTAACCTTCCAGAGATTATTAGTAAGATATTCTTACATCCATATGATCAGATACAGGAAGCCTTTACAGTTGACAAGAAAGACAACCACTTTTTTCGCCCAAACAATAATGCTCGTATTCCTGCGGTTGAAGAAACTAGTAGACAACAAGTCGGTATCCCTTCCATTTCAACCCTTGGAGCCGCCTTCAAGACTTTGGAAACAGCTTTTCCAACACATGGAGAAAAACTCCCCTCCTCCTAGTAATGTCCTATCAACTATCACTAGAGGACAAAAGAACCTGTCATCCCAGACTGGCCCATCTGGCCCCAGCAGCCGACGCATATCGACAAAAGACTTTGTCGACCGAATATTATGGGTCCCACTGGCCCTACTCACTTGCATGCCGACACTATCAGACAAGAGACTTTTCCTGGATCGAATAAATTTGGGTCCCATTTGGCCCCACTAGGGACTATTCCCTCTTGTATAAATTGAGGACTCCGCTTCCTCATTTCACACAACTTTCACTCTCTCTCTCTCTCTATCTCTCTCTCTCTATCTCTATCTCTTTCTCTCTCTCTCTCTTATATTGTAATAAGTTGGATAACTTTCCGGTCTTACTCCGGTGGACTCTTATAAGTTTGTAAGTTTGCTCTCTGTAATATATTCCAGTTTTATTTATTTCTTCATAGTGATCCTCTCTCTTATGGAAGATTAATGTATTGGGAAATAGAACTTCAGGAATATGATATTGTGTATGATTCAAGGTCCTCATTAAAAGGCCCAGCTGTGGTAGATTTTATTATTAAATTCACTTATTTGGAGGCTCCCGAGACACAAATAATTCAAGTAGAGCAAATCCAAATAGGGAATAGCCCAACTGGTGTCATCAACGACCAATACCCCGAGCAGACCCCATTAGGGGAAAGCTCATAAGAAATTTTTACCGACCTACCAGATATGTCCACCAGAGCACAGGAGATAGCCAAAATATATGAGGAAGCGGGGAGTAAAATATTTCATCATGGGATATTATCTAACCAAGTAATTGACGATAACATCCCAATGTGGAACTTGTATGTAGATAGATCATCTTGTGCAACAGGAAGTGGAGCGGGTATAATAATCAACACTCCTGATGGAATCGATTTTGAATATGCTTTACGATTCCAATTTCAGGCCTCAAATAATGAAGTAGATTATGAAGCTCTCATTGTGGTCTTAAGTCTAGCTAAATAACTAAATATCGAGCAAGTTGTGGCAATAGCGATTCTAAATTGGTGGTGAATCAAATTTTGATTTTATATGGAGCCAAAGGAGAGATAATTACAAGATACTTAGCCAATGTGGTTGAAGTCATAAACCAATTGCCAGCTGTTTGGGTGAGAAGAATTCCAAGATTAGAGAACGCCCGAGCTGATGCACTTCCTCGGCTAGCCTCAGCCACCAGAATTGAGCTCTGAAGAACGATTCCCTTTGAAATTTTGGCCAACAGGAGTATCGATGAAGATTTGATGATTAATTCATCACAATAGATATAGGGCCATCTTAGATGGATCCCATCAAAGTTTATATTGAAGAAGGAATCTTTCCAGCAGATCCAATCGAGGCCAAAAAACTCAAGTATAAATCAGCAAGATATGTGCTAGAAAAATGAGTACTATATAAGAGAGGATTAACAGCTATTCTACAGTACAGTGTCCATTCAATGGAGGTTCAAGAATTATTAGAAGAAGTTTGTGAAGGGTCTTGTGGGGCTCATGTGGTAGGCAAATCATTATTGCAACGAATTAATACTCAGGGACATTATTGGCCAACTATGAGAGCTGATTGTACAACTTTTGTTAGGAGATGTGATAAGTGCCAAAGGTACTCTAACATTCATAAAACTCCACATGCTGCTCTTACTCCAATCACCTCACCTTGGTCATTCTCTATGAGGGGAATAGACTTAGTCAGGCCACTACCGACCACTAGAGGAAGATTCAAGTACTCGGTCATGGTTGTGGACTATTTCACAAAATGGCTTGAGGTAGAACCATTGATAAACATGCCTTATGAGAAGATTTACCAATTTATTTGGAAAAATCTCATTTATAGATATGGTTTGCCTTACTCTCTCATCACATACTATGGCACACAGTTTGATAATGAAGAATTCGTCGCCTACTGTGCCCAATTAAACATTTAAAAGCTGCACTCTGCTCCAGATCATCCTCAAAGCAATGGGCAAACTGAAGTGACGAACATGACTCTACTCAATGGGTTAAATAAAGGACTTGATGAGGCTAAAGAAAATTAGATTAATGAACTACACTCCATTTTATGGGCATACCGAACAACTCTAAGGACTGCTACTGGAGAAAGACCATATATGCTGGCGTTTGGAATTAAAGTAGTGATACCAGCTGAACTGGGTTTGCCAACCCACTGAGTGTTAAATTTTAATTCTCCTATTAGTGATTTCATGCGCAGATTGGACCTGGACATGATGGAGGAAGTACGCGAGGATGCAGCCTTGAGAAATGTTGCTTACTAACAAAGAACAACACGATTTTATAACAAAAGGATGAAGCCAACCAACTTGAAGGAAGGGGATTACGTGATCTAGAAGGTGATTCAGAAGACCAATAAACTTGAAGCCAATTGGCATGGGCCATATCGTATCTCAGTAGTTGTCCGACCAGGTACTTATAGAATTGAGACTCTGGAAGGAGAAGAGCTCAAAATTGTCGAGCATCTTAGGAAATATTACCAGTAATGTAATGAGATAAATCTTTGTAATCATGTCACTTTAGTATCAATAAAATGATGATTTCCTCCATTTTTTTGATTTTTTTGGAAGTACTGATGATATACATCACCACATACTTGGTCGATAAGGATGCAAAAGTTGATGGAAACAACAACCACATAGTTGGACATAGCTCAGAATAACAACCACATAGTTGATTACCATTCAAAAGTTGGTCGGCACAAGCGAAAGTTGATCGAAAACATACAAAACAACATACAAAAACCCAAGTTAAGATGGGACTTTATGTCCTCAATAATACTTGGTCGACATAATCAGGGATAAAACTCTGTATAAAAATTAAAGGAATGTAAACACATATTCCACATATGCCTGGTCACCACTGGTGACTAATGCTAAACCTAAAAATTTAGGTGTATTAGTAAAACCTATGAAAATGCCATGGGTACTAGTACTAAACATGAATTTAAATCTAGGTGTGCTAGTAGAACCTATGATCACATCAAAGGTAACTGATACCAAACTTAGAAATCTAAGTATATCAGTAGTTTCTATGATAATCTAATTGGTAATTGGTACTAAATTTGGGCAAAGCCCTAAGTGTATCAATAGAACTAATGAAACAAAAAGGTCATTTACATCCAGAAGTTCACAAGATAAGTTAATCAAATATTTTTATTCATATAAATGATCATTACATGCAAATATTGTTCATAATTGAATTACAGGAACAAATTATGCTTAAGATTATTCTACTAGAGCCTTTCCTTCAGCTTTAGAGGAGCTCGGTGCTGGTTCTATGCCTGTTGGAGGATCATCCAATGTGTATGGGGAGTTAATGAAGTTAAAATCTTGAAGCATCCTCCTATTACTGCTGCTCAGAGCACCTAACAGATGAGGATGCCGAACTATTTTTATCTCGTCATGCAGATTGTAATCCCCTAAGTATTAAGCATTGAGGAATGGTTTTCTCGAGGATCTAACTGACGTCCAATTTGAAAGGAGGATCTTGACATTCTAAAAGCCTTGGATCAGCCCAATACCATAGTCCACTATCCTGATTAACCTTTATAAATATTAGGCAATTTGTTCAGCCCCATTTATAACCTTCACGCTGAGCTTGACTAAAGCATTCATCAAAGTGATCAAAAGCCTCATTGTACCCTTCGATCCAAACTTCTCTAGGTTACTTATGAAACTGGAAAGTTAGCCTCTTAACCTGATGTTACAGTTTCTTCATCACTCCATCCTTGATTTGCAGTTAAGAAAACTGGGTGGCAAGTTGCTCACCCTGGGTTTGGATTTTTTGGGACATCTCAGCAACGGCTAAATTCTTGGCCTTTATTTGTGTAGCCTAATTTGCACGTGTCTATTGAGTTATATCTTTATCAGTTGTAGCTCACCCAGGTCCTACTCTTGATCGGGAGGAGGTAAAAGGTTTGGGTTTTTTCAAGGCCTACAGTTCTTCCCTCAGATTATCACTCTCAGTCTCCAAAAATGAAACTTCATCATCATCAGAAGTAGTAGTTGATGAAACCTTCAATGAGTTCAGTTCATCTCTTAAATTATTATTTCCTTCATCCAACATCTTGAAAATAGACCTAAACTCATCCACTTCACACTTAATCAAAAACTCACTCTTTCTTAAAGCAGAGGCATGCTTCTCTAATTTATCCTCAAAGACCTAAGATTCACTTAGAGCTTTGTATTTCTTTTCATTATCACCGTGCAGAAGAGCCTTGGCTTATTTGTGATCTTCTTGAAGTTGTTTAACCATTTCGAATTAGGCAACATCATTAGCCACTGCCCGATCAAAAAGACATTTCAAGTATAAGTAAGCTTACTTAACTTGATTAGAATCATTAGTCCTGAGCAAATTTGACAGATCTTCCTCGGACTCATATGAACAGCCTTGAATAAATAATTGCCTCCTGAGTAGCTCAGAGTCAGTAGATGAAAGTTGATCCATTTTGGCCATAAACTATAAAGAGTAAAGAAATCTCCAATCAATAACAGAATAAAGAGTTTGAAGCAATGATCGAAAGAAGACAAGCGCAAAGACAAGAAATAGTCATTTTCATTGGTAAAAGTCAGATTACAAATACATTGAAAGGAAATAAAAAAGAAAAAAAAAGGTTGATTGTCGAGCAAGTCTACACCTTCTCCCTATCAGTTGAAGTTTTAACTTGATTGGAGACAAGAATGGGTGGAGTGATTTTCTCGAAAGAAGTGGGTAGAGAAGACTCATCAACTATCTGTAGTTGGTCGACTCCGGGTTCTAGAACAAGGGTAAAATCCCCTGTCTCTACATCATCTTCAACTTCCTCGTCCAACTTTGGTGGGGAACCAGGGTTATGTTTGAGGAAGAGTTCAGACTCTTGAGGATTACCAACCTCAGTGAGTGCAGCCGACTAACCATCCTTGTAGCACTTCTTTTTCACATATTCAATTTGGATAGAAGTAACTACGATGGATTTTTCACATCCCTTGTTGAAAGAAAATTCTCTAGCTTTCGCCCTCTTGGACTTCTTAGTAACCAAGATCTTCTCCAACTCAGAGACTTGTCTCCGAGCTACATCAGCCTCATTCTCAGCCTTCTTTTGAGTGTCCTCAACAATTTTTATTTTGTTCTCCCAAGATTGCTTCTCGTTTGCCAATGCTTGTTGGGAGTCTAGCAAGGATTTCTTCAGGCATTCAAAAGCCTCTCTACGTCATTTAAAAAAGAATTAAGTGTATCGTCCTTCTCCAACATCTGGTTGAAATCAACCAGGAACTGTAAAAAAGAGAGGCTAAATTAGTACAAGAAAATTGTAAAAAAAAGTACAAGTATGAAGAAGCAAGAATTCTTACCAAGGCAAGCCTTTGAGCAACCCTTTCAGATATTTTCAAACGGAGAATGGCAGAGGCAATACCCCATTGATCTAGAAACGTAACAGACTTTATTAATTGTATGGCTATCCCAGGACCTATGGACACAAGAGAACCAGTGTCAACAACAGATAAATCGAACAATATATGTTGGTCAGCAGTAACAGCAATTCCTTCAACAAGTCTAGAAGGAAGACCTTTTCTTATACGTTTAAGAAGGGTCTTTTCACCCTTCTTAGCTGAGGGCTTTTTACTAGCATCTTTTATATTAGTGTCCCCACCAGCAACAGATTTGGTGGAGCCAGGAGAAGCAACATCTCCCATTATATTAGGGAACTTCCTCTTTCCCATAGCAGCAGCAAGAGGAAGGTCAGAGTCTAAGGAGGAAGAAGTACCAGCAGCATGTTCACCACTGCCTGATGAAGTGGACACTAGGTCCTGGTCCAAGTCAACCACGATGGAAGGAACAATGGTAAAAGGTCGAGAAATAAAGGAAGTAATAGAACTCCTGTATTTCAGTAAGTATGATGCCGATCTAGTATGTTCCTTGCCAATTTTCTGATGAAGGCCCTAGCAAAACTTGAGCTCGTTAAGTTTAATGTCACCTTCTTTGGGACACTTACTCTTCCTATTACCTGCAAGTAAACAAACAACTAGTGATTAATTAACATTTCAAGAGAAAAATTATTAATAAAGTCACATAAGAAATTAAGACAACCTATCCCATGGCCTTCCTGAGGGCATTTTATCCCATTACATACTTCACCCCCTGTTAGGGGTACATATTGCCAATTTTTGGCAATCACTCCATGATCGAAGTAATCCCTATTGGAGTCGAGAAGGTTAACAACTAAACTCTATTTACAACTCGAGTTTTTAAATAGTAAGTACTATCACTAGTGACCCACTTATAACAAAACATGATTTCAGGAATGCCTATGTGGGTCCCATGAAGTTGATTGAGCATATGAACACCATTGATAATCCTCCAAGTATTGGAGGCTACTCTAACAGGTACAATGTCAAAATATTGACAAAATTCCAAATAAAAATGATTTGGAGGAAAGGTAAAACCACACTCAACAACGAATAAGGAAGAAATCTAATGACCCCCAGACAAAGAAAAGCCATCTACTGGGGGGGTTGGGGAACTCTAACCCAATCTGGTATATTCCATTTTTTTCTAAACTCATATAAAGGAACAACAACATAAACCATTATTCGATATGAAGAAAAGAAAAAAGAGAAATAATTCTTACAAAGACTTAAAGATTCAGTAAGAATTAGAAGACAGGAAGAACGATTACACGAAAGCTCAAGAAATTGCAGCAGAAACTTAGAGAGTTTGAGGTAAGAAACGATCGGGATTTTATCGCCTCTTATAGATTGCCTCAAAAACTGGAGAACGTAATGATTAAAGTGAAACGACGATTGAAATTTTGGCGGTTAAGCAAAAAAAGACATATTTACACCAAAACGATTAATTATAAGTTGGGATATTCACAAAAAGGCCATCAACAGTACAAGCTATTAGCAAAACTAATAATTTTACAAGTATGGAAAGTCGGTAACCGCCCAAGCATCATAAATATAGTCCGAGCTACTACCATAACTAAATGCTCCATACTTTTAAGCAAGCATCAAGCATAGAACATTGTGGGCTTCTGTTGATACAAAAAATTACCCACTTACATGGACCAATAAGAATAGACATGTGTCATCCACTATGGCAATAATCCTAGTCAACAAGGCATAATCACCGACCAAGGCCTGGAATTCCGACCATCATACTGGAATGCCAACCAACACCAGGAAGCCCAACCAACAGTAGGGAGGCTGACCAACACTGTCAATAAAATGTCAACAGCCAGATGCATTATGGACACTTATGTAAATGCCTAATTTATAAAGGCATTCCATCCTTTAACATTCCATCCTTTGGTCTTCCTATTGGGCTATAAATACGTTGCAATCCCTTCATCAAGGTCAAGTGATTGAAAGACAAATACCTGGCAATAAGAATCACAGTGGACGTAGGCTTTTCTTCATAGGCCGAACCATTTTAAAAATCTCTTTGTCTATTTCTTTTACTTATAAATATTATCTGTGATTAATAAAATAGACCTAGTCTAGTTTTTTCATCAACACATGGAAAGGAATATTTTAAACACACTGATATACCACACAATAAAACTAAACTACACAAAAATAAAAATCTTTTTGAGTTTTTAAATAATTTTTCAGAAAAAAACAGCTCGAGATCAATCGGATGATTTAATTTGGTTAGGTACAATTGATGGGAGTTTTTCGCTACAGTCTGCTTGGGAGATAGTAAGAGATCATTCTCTTCTTTCTTGGTCTTCAGCTTTTACATGGCAGAAAGGTATGCCTATGAAACTATCCATTTTTATATGGAAATTATTGAATGGTTTGCTTCCTTTGGATGATAAACTTTACTCCATCGGGTGGTGTGGTCCATCTAAATGCCATTGTTGTGATTCTCCTCATGATGAATCTTATGATCATGTCTTTATTACTGGGGATATTGCTGCTAAATTATGGCTGCATTTTGGCAGTATAATGGGAATTCCAAATACTAGAGCTGTCATTCGAAGTAGATGTCTTCTATGGTGGTCTTCAGCAGGTAATTCTTTTGCAGGTCCATGCCAAAAAATGATGCCAGTAATCATTTGTTGGATCTTGTGGTGTCAAAGAAATGAAAGCAGATACAATGGTTCTACTCCTAATTTATCTCTATTGATTGTGAAAACAGAGGAATATTATAAGTCCATTTTTAAATTGATTCCTCATGCCCCAAAGGACTTCTCTATTTATTACTTAGAAGATGTTTCCTTTCATAAAGAATACATTTGGGTTAAATGGAGACCTCCTGATAAGCAAGTTCTAAAGCTCAACATAGATGGGAATTCAATAGGTAATCCAGGCAGAAGTGGTGGAGGTGGGATTCTTCGAAACGAACACGGAGATATGATCTGGGCTTTTTTTCATCATTTTGGTATTAAAACCAATATTGAGGCAGAAGCCTTAGCCATCTTAGAGGGTCTAAAATACTACAGGGATCTTAAGGATTATCAATTAATTGTTGAATCGGATTCAAAGATCTTGATTGATGTGATAAATAATAAGATAAAGTGCCCTTGGAAGATTAGAGATGTAATTGATGAAATTAATATTCTAGCCTCAGATCTCAGCTTATCATTTCTTCATGTTTATAGAGAAGGCAATCAACCGGCAGATATTTTGGCTAGTATGGGAAGCAAGTCTCAATCTTCTTTATGGTCTCATGATATTATATCATTCCCTAGTCAGCTTAGAGGAGCAATCAAAGTGGATAAATGGGGCATGCCTACAGTTAGAATAAGAAAAGTTTATTTGATAGATTGCCATATGCATTCGACATTATTTAGATTCCTTTTAATTCTTGTAAGGGCTTTATTTATAAAAAGCCTCATTTATGCTTTTAAAATTTTCTCTCAGCTTGTAAGCTACCACGACAGGGCTTTTCTGTCCCAATTGGTATAATATTTGGGTGAGGGTTCCGTCCCTCTTCAAAACAAAAAAAAAAAAAAAAAGGATTAGAGAATCAACAACTATAATATTTAATTCCTCAAAAACTAATTTCTAAACCCAAAAAGATTAATACTTAATGACTTAAGTTTTAGGAACCATGATAATACGATATCTAAACTTCCTAGAACCTCTTCTAAGATCATAACAAAACATCCTAAGGTGACCTTTCTTACCACAATGCGAACATATATAGTTACGAGGAATGTTACCTATGGGTTGACCTTGTCTAACATATTTGACTGTGGTCTAAATAAATATTGATCTTGGTTATAATAGTGAAAGCATTTGAATCTTCTAAGCCAGTATTGTCATTAGTTGAGTCTCTCAAATCATCTTTTAACTTCAAAATTACTCAAGAAAAAATCTAAACTCTTCAAACATTAGGAACTTCTTCTTAATATTTTTAATAATTTCTAGGAGGTCTTTTTTCTCCCCCTCAATGTAAGCGAACTTATCCCAAAGAGTATTCTCACGTGCCTTCAAAACTTCTATCAATTTATCATTATCCTCTATGTCATGATCTTTCACCCTAGCCTCAAACATTTCAGAGTCCTCTAATTCATTCTATGAAACCCCAACTCTATCATCACTCTTTTTCCTGGACACTTTAAATTTTATAAATCACGTTTCATGTCCTTCAGCTTCTCATAAAGGATAAACTTTATTAGTTTGAAAAGTTTGAAATAATTAAATTTCATCTTTTAAGGAAAAAGTTCTTTTTTCAAGAAATTTAACTCTCTATTCAAACTTCAAATTCAAACGGGTTAATTTTTCAGCATAACAATGAAGCTCATTAAACTCCTCTCGGATATCAAAATAGTCATATCGCTAAACACACCAGACAACTTATCACTATAATGACCCATCGAGAGAAACAAACAAACTCTAGAGAGATGGATATAAACTACCAAACAACCATAACACATCACGAAACAGGGGTCTACATAATAACTTAGGGTTCCCACTTTGATACTAATTCAAAAGTTATGTAGGGTTCTAATATGGATAGTGTAAACAAAAGCCAATTTTTAATTTTTAAAATTAAATATTAAACTTTAAACATTAAACCAAATTAAATGTTATACCAATTTTAATTCAATTGTTAACAGATTAACCAATTTTAGCTTAACCAAAACATGCCTCTAGACGAGTGCATGATAAAATAAGTAAATCAAACATAAAGTGCAATGTACGAGGAAAACCCAAATGGGAAAAACCCCGAACGATCCAGTAAACGCAATTCACTGTGATGAGGAATTACACAAGACAAACATTAGACTTACAACACAGACTTGACGCCCTTCGCAAGACTTGACGCTCTTCAGTGTTTAATCTTTCCTCTACATTGCACGAAATAGTTCACTTACGTAGTGACCTAATGTGTGAGTCCACACACATCTCGATATCTACCGAACAGGCTTAGAAACCATCACACACGGAGTCCGCCTTATGTAAATAATTCAGGCACGAAATCGACCGCACTAAATAATTCTCAATAGATGTAGAAAATAAACCTTTTATGCCCAAAATAGGATCTTCAAAGCATATTAAAATGAACATTTGGATCCTAAATAACTTGGGAGAAAACAAGGAATTTGGAGAGCTTTTTAATAGAGTTTGGGAACTCAAAACATAAGTTTTTGCCTAAAAGAAAACTTTTTCTCCACACTATTATTTATATGATGTTTTCCAATTTCGAGATAAGGATGAAAAATAATTTGAAATATCTCAAAATTATTAAAAACTCGCATAATCGTTCGAACGAGGTACATCTCGTTCGAACGAGGTACATCTGATTCGAACAAAGTACCTTATCTTATTCAAACCCACTTATAATGAAACATCCAATGAGATTCCAGAGAAGACTTAAATGCTCGTTCAATTTGTTTGTTGGAACTCTATTCTAACGAGATAAAGTAGCTCGTTCGAACGACTACGTGAAATAATAATTTTCTCCAAAAAATTATTAAACATGATAAAATCATTTTAAAATGTTTTAAAATCAATTTTATAAATCCCAATACCCAAAAAAATAATTATCCAAAGCTCAACATAAATACGCATTCACATCTGAGAGATCCTTGAAACATGAAGATAACAATGAGAACAAATCATAACACAAAACATAACTCCATGATGTAGATCTTCTAACTTGGTAGCTACATCTTCAATCAACATGACATAGGCTTGAAAGGTCAACACACTCAAGTCCTAGCCTATGACTAAAATATTTTTTTCTAAACATGGAATAAGCCAAAAAAAAATACAAATTGACTCTATTGGAATTTGTTCTTATATGTGGACATATTATTTAAAGACATTATGTCATTTTATTGTCTTTACTATGAGATCGTGTGTATCTTATTATTGAGGTGACGTGAAGGGGAATTAAGTTGGGTTGTATTATTTACGTATATTGTTAGTTGTATCCCGACATTGTTGCAAGTGTATATGATAGTTTACTTATTAGTCTAGTAATTGAGACTTGTTAGTTTAGTTATGCCTTGGGTTGGGACACTTGTGTAACTTGTTTTACTTATGATGAGGGGTGAGGTATCGTTTACATGTGAGTCTCGACAGGTTGATATGATTACATAAATGAGTCACATAATTATTAATGCATTAATATAGTAAGTATTTCTTGAAACTTTCTAGGCTCTGAGCCAACATATTATAAAAATCTTTCTAGTTGTTTAGAGGTAGGAGAAATAGGGTTGAGCAGTCAGACTTTCCACTTCCGCATTCCTGCCATTATTCATTTATAGATTGGGTTGTTATTTTATTTTGTTATTTTAGATTCAGACTCTTCGATTAAGATATCTTTATGTACCATGTTGTTCCTATTTTATTTATACTCAGTTGAGATTATTTATGGGATTAATATGATATTATTTATTTATGGATGTGGAGAATTTGGTTATTTCAGCATCTATTATTTTATCTCATTGCATGTTGTAGATGGTTTAAATTTATTTATAGTTATTTATTATTATTGTCTTGATCCCGAGAATGATATATATTTTATTAACGTGCTTAATCTTCGGCGTTGAGGCTTGGTCATCTGATACATGGGAAAAGGGGGTGTCGCAGTTTGCTTTGGTAAAATTTTTAAAAATAGAAACTACACGTTAAATATTTGTTTCGTGTTGTTCTTTAGAACTTACTACCAAGTTTACTTAGCGTGAAGCCAAGGTAGGATGGTGTAGGGTGACTCGATAGAGCTGTAAATTAAAAATATGCAGCGCGATGTGACGTATGTAGGAAAGTAAGTGATAAATGGCGTAACCATATATCAAGTAGTGGTGTAGCTTATGGATATCACTAAAAATGAAGAAATATTGTCTCGAGAGGAGTTATATGCCTATATAAGGCATGTTTGTTAGTGTAGGAGGGTTTGATTGTCTTTTCAATCGGACAACCCTATCACATCCATCTTTTCCTTCGTTTGAAGTTTTCGGTATTTGGGTTATGGTTCCTCTTGAAAAAGGAGAAAAGAGGTTTACCAACTAGAGTGTTTTATAAACTACAAAGGTTGAGTAAGGTTGTGAAGAAACCAAACTTGGGTATTGTTAATTAATCGGACGAAGGGTTCGATGATTATTTTGGAGTATGTAATAATACACAAGGATTAGCTGGGTATTATCCCCTAAAAATGAAAGCCCCAGGACTCTATTTATAGGGGAAGAGGACTGGTAAAAAAGACTAGCGGTCTTTTACATCTATGTTGTATAGTAGTTAATAATTGGTCTAGCACACTCAAGTGGTGTCAGTTCGACATGACGACGTAATCTTTTGGAAATACTGTTTGATCATCAAATTAAATGTGGATGTGATGTGATATTCCAATATAGAACCATCCAGGTTGAGTACCGTACGACATGGTTCGTGCCACATGGATGTGGAATTCTATGTCAAACAGTTGTGGGTAAGTTTGGTTTGTGTCGAAGGTAGGGGAATTTTGATGATAGGTCAAATGGGGCCTTTCATGGGGTTGAGAGAGGTCTTGGAGAAGGTTTGGTTGAATTGGAACCTATAGGGTTTAAAATTGGTTAGCTGGAGTGAATTCGCGACGTGGAGAGATAAGGTATGAATATTTGGTGTCTATACATGTGGAGAATTATGTTATTAATAATAAGGAGCTCGAAATATAATTTTAGGTTAAGGAGTGCTGTTGTAATTATAATTATTTAGTGAAATCAATTATAGTTAATAAATGAGGATTAAGATCCGGTTCGAATCACATTTTCATAAGTCCATTAGAGCCACGTCATTACCTCTCCTTCAATTCCCGTCGTAGATAACGGTTTCTAATACATAATAGGTGGAAAATAATTTTATTTTTATTTAAAAAAAATTATATTATTGAATTTTAAATAATTATACATAATTTATAAAAATGGTACATTAATTTTTCACTTTTTTA
Source organism: Sambucus nigra (assembly GCA_949130495.1). Classification (NCBI taxonomy): domain Eukaryota; kingdom Viridiplantae; phylum Streptophyta; class Magnoliopsida; order Dipsacales; family Adoxaceae; genus Sambucus; species Sambucus nigra. The sequence goes on along the minus strand of OX422210.1, from coordinate 623,984,788 downwards.
TCAAGAATTATACAACTTGTTTTAAAGTGTTTTTACTAGATAAAAAGTGGGGAAAATGTTTAAACAGATAAATACTGGAAATAGAGTTTTTATTTTTATTTAAAAAATGTATGTTATTAAATTTACAAACATTGTTCGTTATTTATATAAAAAATATGTTCATTTTCAACTTTTTTTAAAATAAAAAACTATATGTTATTTGAAAATTGTTTTAACCTATTTTTCATATAAAAATATTATACGTTATTTTTACCATTTTATTAAAAAATAATATGTCATTTAAACAAAGTTAAACTATATTTTATAAAAATGTGTACGTTATTTAAAAAAAAGCACGTTATTTTTAATTTTAAAAAATGTATGTTATTTATGAAAAAACTTTTTTTTATAGTTTCTATGAATAAATTTTGAGAAAGGAACAAAATTTTTAAGCTGTTAATAACAAAGTTGATAACGAGCATTTTTATTTAATTGTCAAAAATAGTTTTCTACACCTTTTATCTATTAAAAACAATTGAAAATAGTTTTTTATCATAATTATTCATATATAAATATATGGACGTATTAATATTAATATATATATATATACACACACACACACACACACACACACACACACACACACACACATATTAATTTGATTCCATATAATGAAGTTTATTATAGTATTAACACTAATAAATTTGATTTTTTAATATTGAGTATGTATTTTGTTTTATAAATTTTAACGAATGCTTAATTAGTAAGTTTAATTTTATAATATAAAGTTATCCTAAAATAGGATATTTTATGGAAACTAATAAAATAGGTTGGATTGCCCATGGGTTCATTAACAACCCTAGATGAATACCTAGGCAACTCCAAAATTGTCTGTGGAGTTGTCGCATCTTCAAACCGTCTCCGCATCGTAAGATTAGCCCAATTAAAATTTTTGCCTCAACATCATTAAAAATAACATCTAATTTCTTATTGCCATACGGAGTGCTCGACCAAATATCATATTTCATGCACTTATGAATGTCGTCTTCGGTTTACGACTTGATTACATAGAACTTCGCGTTATCAAACTGGGTCTAAAAATCATTAAGGTTATATTGGTCTCTATGAATGGCCCCCCTAGATGGTCAACCTCAGTTGTTGACTTTTCTCCGACCACAAGTTTATTCAATTGAAGCTCTGAAATCTCCATTTCAGTTGGACTTCTATCCTAACGTGGTAAAATAATCACATCCATTTCATTCTCTACCATATATTTTTTTTTAGTTGACTATTATGCGAAAACCAACCTTGTTTTGGGTTGACAAATGATGAGAATTTTCCAACATGATTATTAATTTGGTAAAGTCTTATTGATAGGGTATTTTGTGGAAACAAATAATAAAAAGTCGCGGAACTCTAATGATGTATGTGATTTTGGTGAAAAATCTTATAAATACGGAAAACTAAGGTTAAGTGTAATATTGTATTATCAAATATGAGTTTTGTCAAAATAACTCAAAATATTTAAGGGGGATGCTCTGGTTTGAAGAAGTATTTTTAAAGCTAAGGATATCCTCTCGAAAAATACGAAATAGGTGGTGGGTGAAACTGATAAAATTTATGTATTTAAAGATTGATGGTGTGGTGAGGGAGCTATCCATAGTAACAATGAATTTTTCACCAATAATATCAAGTTGTTCAAGGAGTTAATTGCTACTAGTGGGGAGTGGGATATAGAGGAAATTAATCATTTTTATAATGATTTAACTAATAAAATTCTTAAATTCTAACTCCCTCACTTTTCAAAAGGTAAGGATAGGATTTTATGGAAAGTTCAGTGTTAAATCTTGTTACATGTTTCTAATAGAGGTTGGCAGGAGCACCAACACTACCATATTTTGGAAGAAAGTTTGGGAGTTAAAGGCCCCCCAAAATGCAAGATATTTCTTTGGATTATTTTGCATGAAATATCAATGCCAATCACCTTAGGTTGGAGATTTACAAATGATGGGAGTTATAAATCTTGTGATTTGCATGAAAACTTTGAACAACTTTTTCGGGTTGCCAACTTGCCATAAATCTAAAGCAATATGGCTCAATTTCTTTTCTCTTAATAAATGGTATGCAAGTATGACTATAAACTTTTTGAGTGGATTAGTAAGAATATATTCGGCAATGGTAATGGTATGAAATGGAGGTATGCGTTGGTATATTAATATTTATCCATTTTTTGGAACATTAGGAAAGCTAAGAATATAATGAGTTTTGATAAAGTTAATATTCCCCCACATATGGTGTTTAAGTCAAATTGGAATCTTGCTCGAGATATCAAACAAGATTTCCAAAATATACCCCCACGAGTAAGGCAATCACATTCCGTTTGAATAACTTGGAAACTTCCTTTTGTAGGCACAATGAATGTCAATACAAATGGTAGCTGGGATAAACACACGGGCTTGATAGCTATGGTTGCTTGGCTAGAAACGATCAAGGAGCATATGTGGCTATATTTCACGAGAAAAATGGAGGGAAATACCACTTCACTTGGAGCTAAACTTTAAGGGATTTATCGTCGGTTGACACTCATCAAGGAGATAAGTTATGATAAAGACATTCCTCTACCGCGGTAGCCTTAATTTTAAAAGTGAATGCTGAAAATCACCCGCTTTGCATGGATTACTGAGATTATTTTTGGCAATGGTAATGGTAAACAAGGAAGTATACATTTGTATATAATTTTTTTATCCATTTTTTGAAACCTTTGGAAATATAGGAATACAATGAGTTTTGATAAAATTGATATTCCCCCACATGTGGTGGCTAAATCAAGTTGAAATCTTGTTGAGTTATCAAACTAGCTTTTTCAAATACACCCCATATATCATGCAATCACATTCCATTTTAATAACTTGGAAACTTTATTTTGTAGGTACAATGAAGGTCAATATGGACGGCAACTGGGATAAAGACACCGAGTTTTGTAGCTATGATGGCTTGGATATAATTGATTCGGTAGCATGGGTGGCCGGATTTCATGAAAAATAGAGGAAATGCCACTTCACTCAAAGTTGAATCATAAGCGATAAACTCTTTAAGGAGAGAGTGGAGAGTAGTTATGGTAGTCTCACGGTAGCGTTAATTTCACAAGTAATGCTATACGTATCAAGTTTTTACAATATGTTTCTGTAAAAAATGCATTAAACTATTATACACCCACTAAGAATACATCACTTTAATACATTTGGTACGCAAAACTTGATATAAAAAAATTATTAACTTTGTACACTTACGAGGATTGCATAAACTTGGAAGAATTAGTGCGATTGAGCAGCCACATATTTTACCCTAACTAGGTGCGAACAAATCCAAATATTCAATGTGATGATAGAAATTAGTGAGAAATGTATTATATATACATAAATTGATAATAACCTCATAAATTCATAAGAACAATTGTGACTATAATAAATTAATGATATGCAATTTAATGAATAAAATTAGGGAGCAAAAATGCATAAGTAGATCATAAATCCATAACAATGAATGTGACGACAAAAAATCCATGAGAAAACGAAACAAATACATATTGATCAAGATATAAGATGAAAACAAAAGTATCACATATTTTGTGTGACACCCCGACTAATTAAATACCGGGTAGCTAATCCTTTATTAAATCAATACAAAATGACAAGTTGGTTCAGTTAATAGCATCACTGTCGAAAACGTTTTAATGATTACTAACCACCTAGTATTTAAAAAGTAAGTTGCCAAATTTTAAATTAAGTCTGATTAACATACAGTAAAAGGATAATGAAAGAATAACAACCATTCACCATAACGAAGCAGTAGAATAACTAACAAAATAATAAATAGTCCGGAGGAAAACTCCTCACAACAATCCCACAAAAGAAATAAGTAAAGCAATGTACCCTGAATTAATTACATGCCAAAAGTCTGAAAATATGAAATAGGAAATGTTTCTAATAGAAATGGGCGACATGCCCTACAACTGATGAAAACTGAATATAGAGTCAAGATAGATGAAGCGTCTACTAGCAAAGTCCTGTAACTTCCACAAACAGCTACAGCTCGTCACCTGAATGAGGATCCTAAGCATGGTGTCCTTGTGGCTGGGCACCTAAAATGGTTTTTACAAAAATAGATTTGAAAGCAAACGGGTCAGAGCCCGAAAGTGGAGAGTATTTTAAAAATAGCAAGTGTTTTAATAACATTAAAACAATGAATGCAAAATACATGTTAGGACGTGCACTCACATGAAGTACTCACCTCTCGACTAATTGTGCACTCCTATCGTACCGTACCCATCTAAGTAACATCCACATCTAATCAAACCGTAATAAGTTCTACCCCTTACTACTCAATTCCCGTTATACCTTCTAGCGTTATCAATTAAATAGAGGGCTTTACTTAACTCAGATTCTCAATTATTAGCAATACAATTCACTACCGAATAACCCGTTATATTTTCTCAAAACATATCCATAATTATATTCACAATACCAACATGAAAGTTCTCATTAATTTAAGTGTATATTATTCACGTCATAAATATACAATACAAGCACCCCGAGACTAAGCTGCGGTGCACACATACTCTGCTATCCATCCCGGTACATCACGTACATAAGGATCACGCATTCCGAATCTCTCAGGAATCGTTCTCAGATAACAACAATCACAAATAATGGAGGCAAACACAGTCACATCATAAGGGTCACGCACATACCTACGCTCCCACGATCAGCAGACTTATTAACTTCCCAATAAGTCCTTCTCTGACCTATGTTCTCGAGGTACCAATCTAAATCCGGGCAACACAAGGATTAGATGGCCCTAAGCGAACGTTAACCTCCCGTGATAGCAAGTAGGGTAGGTATGTCATACACATAAAATCATATACATATACTAAGTATGCACACATCTTAGTACTCACCATAATTTATTTGTGGTACACTTCTCATTCTTGTACGGACTTATAATGTTACACAATTTACATATTCCCGGTTAACATAATTTTTTAAGCCGTCAATAATTCTCGCATCGTAATAGTCACTCACGTCCTATTCCACAATTTCCATTCAAATCAAATCACACTTCTATGTTTTACTCCTCAATATATCCCAAATGTCCCAACTATATCAATTTATCATCAAGGGAATGTTATCTCTACAATTAAACAAGGTTACAGGACACGCGAAATCAAAAAAGGCCAAAAAGCCTAAACTGTCAGCTCGTTAGAAGTCTCGTTCGAACGAGGCTGTTCGAACGAGAGTTCGTTCGAACGAACTGGGCATCTAACGAGATCTCGTTCGAACGAACATTCCTCTCATTAGAAAGAAAACTGTTAACTCGTTAGAAGCTCGTTCGAACGAGCTCGTTCGAACGACCTGGGCAGATCTTCTAACGAGAGGCCAGTTTCGAGCCCAGAATTTTCCTTATTCGTTTTTTCCAACTTTCTTCACCTCTAATCCCATATACAATTCGTCCCAACAACATTTTAAGGTTTCTAATACACACTAAACATTCGTAGGTCATAATTAACCATTTATATATGGCCAAATCTTCCTAAACATTATCAAATCATCAAATTCCCTCAGTTTTCCCCAAATCCCATGAACATGAACCCTAGAAAATTAAATTCATCCATAGACATAACTAAATCCGTTTTTATGATATAAAAGATGTATTTTTATCTGAATGATCACCCTAACATTGTTCTACATGCAATCTCCTCATAAAATTATAAATCTCTAAATCCAATTCAATGGATTTTTATCATTCTCCAAGAACAATACAATTTCATAAATTTCCTACACATGGAAGAAGCATTCTTTGCACAAAAACGAAATTAAACCACTTGCCTCTAATCTTTCTCTAAATTTGGTGTTGGATTGATGAAGGTTGATTTGTTCTCTCTCTCTCTCTCTCTGCAGAATTTTCCTTTCATTCTCTCTTTACCATCTTTTCTCTAAGGATGATAATGGTGGTTAAGGTTTGCCCTAGGAGCTCTTTAAAAACTCATTCCAATAACCCCTGTAGCCCATTAAGTCATAAGGTGTAGTTAGTGGGTTTAGTGGGTAAAGTCCAAATTAGATTTTTAATTCCTAATTTTCGTGGGTTTTAATTCCCAAAATTCCAAAATTACCAAACTACCTTTTTACGTTGCCGGTATGGCCTAAAAATGCCCCGGGACCCAAACTAAACTCCCGGCTAGTATTTTCTGACTATCTCGACCCTTCCGGACGCATTGGCGCACTCAAAACAACCATACGGTTAATAAAAATAAAACTCACTTTTTAATTAAAAAATTATATTCCTGACGCGATTGTCACACTTGTCCCAACAAAATTTCCAAATTGTCGTATTTCAATCTCATGACAAATTTCGTAATTCAACATTCATATATAGCCATATATACTCATTATAATCAAATACCAACTCGCATCTCGCTAGTATTTTTATCCGGATTAATTTCCAATTAATACACATTTAATTCAATTAATCCCATAAATAAATATCATAAAATATACGGGGTATTACATACTTCCCCCCTAATAACAAAATTTCGTCCCGAAATTCGGAACTAGAAAGTACCTGGTAAGAATAACTCTGGATAACGTTCGTGCATCTCATCCTCGCGCTCCCATGTGGACTCCTCAACATTATGATGTCTCCACAGAACGCGCACTAACGGAACTATCTTTGACCGTAGTTTCCTCTCACTTCGGTCCAAAATAGCAATCGGCCCCTCCTCGTAGGAGCTATCGGGATGGAGATCAATGTCCTCCAAAGCAATGTGAGAATGAGACAAATCATCTCTAAGATATTTCCTTAACGAGGAAATATGAAACACATCATGAATCCGATGCAAGTGTTTTGGTAATCCAAGTCTATATGCAACAGACCCAATCCGCTCGATGATAGGGAATGGCCCCACGTATCTCGGTGCCAACTTCCCCTTCTTCCCAAATCGCATAATCCCCTTCATAGAAGATACTCTGAGTAAAACCTAGTCCCCCACTTGGAACTCCCTGAAGAATCTCTTCGCATCAGCATAGCTCTTCTGCCGATACTGAGCTACCCGAATGCGACTCCGTATCAATTCTATCCTCGTCGAAGTATCCTGAATTACTTCCGGCCCAAGTAGTTTGTTGTCCCCCACCTCCAACCAACATGATGGGGAACGACAAGGTCTACCGTACAACGCCTCAAATGGAGCCATGCTAATGGTAAACTGGTAGGAGTTGTTGTAAGCAAACTCTACCAGTGGAAGATACTGTTCCCATCCACCCCCGAAATCAATGATGCACATACACAACATGTCCTCCAACATCTGGTTTGTACGCTCGGTTTGCCCATCGATTTGCGGGTGATATGCCGTACTCAACCGCAATTCCGTGCCCATGGCCTCCTGAAAACTCTCCCAAAACCGTGAAACAAATATCTTGTCTCTGTCAGACATGATATTTAGGGGCACACCGTGAAGTCTCACAATTTTTCCGCAATAAAGAGCTGGGCATACTGTCCCGTAGTGTAGTCTGTCCTTACGGGTAGAAAATGAGCAACCTTGGTCAACCTGTCCACAATTACCCAAATGGAGTTGTGACCCCTCTGTGGCGTAGGTAACCCCGTGATAAAGTCTATGGATATGCTCTCCCACATCCACATTGGGACCTCTAATGGCTGTAGAAGTCATGTCGGTCTCTGATGGTCCACTTTTACCACCTGACAAGTGGCGCATTTAGAGACAAACACGGCAATATCTCTCTTCATCCCACTCCACCAATACTGTCGTCTCATGTCTTGGTACATCTTGTCTCCACCGGGATGTACCGCGAATCATGAGTCGTGCGATTCTTACATCACCTCGTGTCGCAATTCCTCCCCTTCCGGAACTATCAATCTCCCATTGAAGCGTAATCCCCCGTCTGAGCTAACGGTATAGGACTCGGCTCCCTCTGCAAATAATCTAACTATCTGCTCCTGACAGAACGAGTCGTCTGCTTGTGCCTTTACCACTCTCGTGACAATCTGCGGTGTAACAGTCATCACCGACATGAATGATCGGGCCACTGCATCCTGGTGTCCCAACTCCTACCACTTAGCCTTCCACACCCCTGCCACCTCATCTACTGGCCTACGGCTCAACGCGCCTGCTACCACGTTAGCCTTCCTCGGGTGATATTGGATATTAAACTGATAATCCTTCACAAACTCAAGCCACCTTCGTTGCCGCATATTCAACTCCTTTTGTGTGAATAGGTACTGTAGGGACTTGTGGTCCGTGAACAATCTAAACTTCTCCCCCAAAAGATAATGTCTCCATATCCGAAGGGCAAATACAACTGCCGCCAACTCCAAGTCATGGGTGGGGTAATTCTTCTCGTGAGGCTTAAGCTTACGGGAAGCATAAGCTATGGCCTGACTCTCCTGCTGTAATACACCTCCAAGTCCTTGCAAGGACGCATCGGTGTAAACTAGATACTCAACTCACGGTCTCGGCAATGCTAACACAGGTGCTGAGGTTAACTTGTCCTTCAACTCATTGAATGCCAACTGACAGGCATCACTCCAAATGTATGGCACACCCTTTCGAGTCAGATGTGTCAAAGGACCCGTTATCTTGGAGAAACCCCGAATAAACCTCCTGTAGTATCCTGCTAGGCCCAAGAAACTACGGATCTCAGTCGGTGTTGTGGGCTGTCCCCACTCCCTCACCGCGGATACCTTCCCCGGATCAACAGATATCCCCCGGTCGGAAATAATATGCCCCAAAAACTGAACCTCCTTCAGCCAAAACCCGCACTTCTCATACTTTGCATATAGCTCGTTCTGACGTAGCGTCTGCAAAACCTGCCTAAAATGCTCGGCGTGCTCCTCCTCTGTCTGGGAGTAAACCAGAATATCATCAATGAAAATAATGACAAACTGATCTAGGAACTCTCTGAACACCCTATTCATCAAGTCCATAAACACGGCTGGAGCATTGGTCAAACCAAAAGGCATAACCCGAAACTCGTAGGAACCATATCTCGTTAAGAATGCAGTCTTCGAGACATCCTCTTCCCGGATACGCAACTGATGGTATCCCGATCGCAAATCAATCTTTGAGAAGAAAGAAGCTCCTCTCAACTGGTCGAATAAGTCATCGATTCGGGGCAACGGATACTTATTCCGTATCGTGACCTTATTCAACTCTCGGTAATCCACACACAACCTCAACGATCCATCCCTCTTCTTTACGAACAACACAAGGGCACCCCACGGCGAAGTACTCCTCCGTATAAACCCCTGACCCAACAACTACTCAATCTGATCCCGTAACTCTCTCATCTCAGCTGGAGCCATACGGTAAGGTGCGCGGGCAATAGGCCGAGTGCCCGGTGTCAAGTCGATCACAAAGTCTATCTCTCTACTCGGAGGTAATCCAGGTATATCCTGAAATACGTCGGCAAACTCTCGAACAACCGGAATCGAATCAAGTGGTATCACCACTTCCTTAGAGGTCTCTTCCTCTATATAGTACAAATGAGTGGACGATCCTCCCTCAGGACGAGGCATCGCCACTAAAAACATCTCCTGCCCGGGAATGGCAAAGATAATACATCTACTAAAACAATCAATTATGGCTCGGTATGCAACAAGCCAATCCATACCAATAATGGCATCATACTCGGTCATATCTAATACTAACATATCCGCGGGTAAAGTAAACCTCCCGATCTCTATACCCACGCCTCTACATACACGTGAAATCACGGAACCCCTACTCAACGGCGAATCTACACAAGTAACCGTACTCTTGACGGTGTCTAATAACCCAATGGTGCGTGCAAATCTCATAGCAATAAAACAGTGTGTAGCCCCCGTGTCAAACAAAATACGCCCCATAGTCCCCTGAATAGAGAACCTACCCTCAATGGCTGGTGGATCCAGTGGGGCTGCAGCCTGCTGAAGCTGATATACTCTCCCATACTGCAGCTGCCCCTGCTGAACTGGGACTGCTGGAATGGGTGGTAATGCTGCCATCTGTGGTGGCGCCGGGAGGGCGGCGGGAAACATAGGTCTCTCCGGCACCTGTCGAGCACCCTGCTGCTGCGGCGGGGCCCTGCCCCTATCAGGACAGTCCTGGCGTTTATGGCCAGTCTTGCTATAAACGTAACACTTCCCCGGGAAGTTCCCCCCTCTCTGTCCCTGCTGCCCCTGGCCCTGGTGGCTGTTACCATTCCTCCCCTGGCCATGCTGGCCCTGCTGAAACTGCTGTTGTTGACTATTATGACCCTGCTGGCCCTGATGGTCATTCGGACCCTGATGGCCCTTCCGGAAGCCTCCCTGTCCGTGCCTGAAATTTCCCGATCTGAACCTCTTGTGATCCCCCTGTTGGGAACCCTGGTCACCCTGTCTCTGCCCCTGAACAGATTGTGCCCCACTGGCACCATGTCCTCCAGTCCTGCCCTGATGGCTGGACTCTCCCGATCTCTTGCCCTCAGCCATGTGAAAGCGGTGATCCTGGCAGTGTAACAGTGCCGCGTTAACCACATCAGAGTAAGTGACCAACGATAGATTCCCTAACAAATGCTGACGGATCCTCCAAGTCAACCCGTCTGTAAATTTCTGTATCTTCTTCTCTTCTGTCGGTATCTCATCCGGAACAATATTCAACAGATTTGTGAATTCGGCCTCATACTCGATCACAGTCTTTCCTTCCTGCCTAAGATTCATCAACTTCCTCCTCATTTCCATATGAACAGCCGACGGAAAGTACTTGCGGTCGAACCGCACCCAAAACTCCTGGATCGTGAGAATATCTCTCTCCTCCACGGTGGTAATAGACTCCCACCACTGCAGTGCAAACCCCACTAGCTTAAAGGTAGCTAGTATCTGCTTCTGGACATCAGTGCACTCATACATCCTCAAGTGCCGTTGAATGTCTTTCCTCCACTGACTCGAAACCACAACATCGGAGTTACCCGCGAACTTCGGTGGGTGTGCTTTCTGAAAAGCATCACGTACACGTTCCCAAGCAGACGGGAATGCATGTGCCTGAATTGGCGCCAGAGTTGGTGCCTGCTGAACTACGGCTAGTGCGGCATTTACCGCCTGGGCCACAATGGCTGCAACCTCGGCGGCATTCATCGTGCCCTGAACTGGTGCGGGCTGTGGTTCTGGCGTTGCATCCCTGGGAACCCGTTGTGCACATCGTGGAGGCATCTGAAATAAGAATAAAGTTTATAAGTTCACAGTTATAAACTTAAAATAGCTGAAGAACGTAGCATATACAAAAGAATACAACAGTCCTAAAATATAGGGCTCTACATGAAAGAAAGCTCAGCGGAAACATAATAAGCCGTACAGATCCTAAAGGACACTAGAACCTGATGCTCTGATACCACCTGTGACACCCCGACTAATTAAATACCGGGTAGCTACTCCTTTATTAAATCAATACAAAATGACAAGTTGGTTCAGTTAATAGCATCACTGTCGAAAACGTTTTAATGATTACTAACCACCTAGTATTTAAAAAGTAAGTTGCCAAATTTTAAATTAAGTCCGATTAACATACAGTAAAAGGATAATGAAAGAATAACAACCATTCACCATAACGAAGCAGTAGAATAACCAACAAAATAATAAATAGTCCGGAGGAAAACTCCTCACAACAATCCCCCAAAAGAAATAAGTAAAACAATGTACCCTGAATTAATTACATGCCAAAAGTCTGAAAATCTGAAATAGGAAATGTTTCTAATAGAAATGGGCGACATGCCCTACAACTGATGAAAACTGAATATAGAGTCAAGATAGATGAAGCGTCTACTAGCAAAGTCCTGTAACTTCCACAAACAGCTACAACTCGTCACCTGAATGAGGATCCTAAGCATGGTGTCCTTGTGGCTGGGCACCTAAAATGATTTTTACAAAAATAGATTTGAAAGCAAACGGGTCAGAGCCCGAAAGTGGAAAGTATTTTAAAAATAGCAAGTGTTTTAATAACATTAAAATAATGAATGCAAAATACATGTTAGGACGTGCACTCACATGAAGTACTCACCTCTCGACTAATTGTGCACTCCTATCGTACCGTACCCATCTAAGTAACATCCACATCTAATCAAACCGTAATAAGTCCTACCCCTTACTACTCAATTCCCGTTATACATTCTAGCGTTATCAATTAAATAGAGGGCTTTACTTAACTCAGATTCTCAATTATTAGCAATACAATTCACTACCGAATAACCCGTTATATTTTCTCAAAACATATCCATATTTATATTCACAATACCAACATGAAAGTTCTGATTAATTTAAGTGTATATTATTCACGTCATAAATATACAATACAAGCACCCCGAGACTAAGCTGCGGTGCACACATACTCTGCTATCCATCCCGGTACATCACGTACATAAGGATCACGCATTCCGAATCTCTCAAGAATCGTTCTCAGATAACAACAATCACAAATAATGGAGGCGAACACAGTCACATCACAAGGGTCACGCACATACCTACGCTCCCACGATCAGCAGACTTATTAACTTCCCAATAAGTCCTTCTCTGACCTATGTTCTCGAGGTACCAATCTAAATCCGGGCAACACAAGGATTAGATGGCCCTAAGCGAACATAAACCTCCCGTGATAGCAAGTAGGGTAGGTATGTCATACACATAAAATCATATACATATACTAAGTATGCACACATCTTAGTACTCACTATAATTTATTTGTGGTACACTTCTCATTCTTGTACCGACTTATAATGTTACACAATTTATATATTCCCGGTTAATATAATTTTTTAAGCCGTCAATAATTCTCGCATCGTAATAGTCACTCACGTCCTATTCCACAATTTCCATTCAAATCAAATCACACTTCTATGTTTTACTCCTCAATATATCCCAAATGTCCCAACTATATCAATTTATCATCAAGGGAATGTTATCTCTACAATTAAACAAGGTTACGGGACACGCGAAATCAAAACAGGCCAAAAAGCCTAAACTGTCAGCTCGTTAGAAGTCTCGTTCGAACGAGGTTGTTCGAACGAGAGTTCGTTCGAACGAGGGCATCTAACGAGATCTCGTTCGAACGAAGGCATCGAACGAACATTCCTCTCGTTAGAAAGCAAACTGTCAACTCGTTAGAAGCTCGTTCGAATGAGCTCGTTCGAACGACCTGGGCAGGTCTTCTAACGAGAGGCCAGTTTCGAGCACAGAATTTCCCTTATTCGTTTTTTCTAACTTTCTTCACCTCTAATCCCATATACAATTCGTCCCAACAACATTTTAAGGTTTCTAATACACACTAAACATTCGTAGGTCATAATTAAACATTTATATATGGCCAAATCTTCCTAAACATTATCAAATCATCAAATCCCCTCAGTTTTCCCCAAATCCCATGAACATGAACCCTAGAAAATTAAATTCATCCATAGACATAACTAAATCCGTTTTTATGATATAAAAGATGTATTTTTATCTGAATGATCACCCCAACATTGTTCTACATGCAATCTCCTCATAAAATTATAAATCTCTAAATCCAATTCAATGGGCTTTTATCATTCTCCAAGAACAATACAATTTCATAAATTTCCTACACATGGAAGAAGCATTCTTTGCACAAAAACGAAATTAAACCACTTGCCTCTAATCTTTCTCTGAATTTGGTGTTGGATTGATGAAGGTTGATTTGTTCTCTCTCTCTCTGCAGAATTTTCCTTTCATTCTCTCTCTACCAGCTTTTCTCTAAGGATGATAATGGTGGTTAAGGTTTGCTCTAGGAAGCTCTTTCAAAACTCATTCCAATAACCCCCGTAGCCCATTAAGTCATAAGGTGTAGTTAGTGGGTTTAGTGGGTAAAGTCCAAATCAGATTTTTAATTCCTAATTTTCGTGGGTTTTAATTCCCAAAATTCTAAAATTACCAAACTACCCTTTTACGTTGCCGGTATGGCCTAAAAATGCCCCGGGACCCAAACTAAACTCCCGGCTAGTGTTTTCTGACTATCTCGACCCTTCCGGATGCGTTGGCGCACTCAAAATGACCATACGGTTAATAAAAATAAAACTCACTTTTTAATTAAAAAATTATATTCCTGACGCGACTGTCACACGCATCCCAACAAAATTTCCAAATTGCCGTATTTCAATCTCACGACAAATTTCATAATTCAACATTCGTATATAGCCATATATAATCATTATAATCAAATACCAACTCGCATCTCGCTAGTATTTTTATCCGGATTAATTTCCAATTAATACACATTTAATTCAATTAATCCCATAAATAAATATCATAAAATATACGGGGTATTACATTTTGTTCTTGACGTTTATTAGTGTTGGATATTTTATCGAAATATTATACTTTATGCGCGATAAAACGTCCAAGTTTTCGATCGGAATCTTTAAGTTATTTGCCTTTGATTTAGAACTTGAATAATTTTTTGATGCAAGTATATAGCCTCTGAATGTAATCGGAATCACATAATGCCCTGCGGGTGAAATTATCATTTATGATTAATAAGTATATAGAATGTAGAAAAGTTATGTAGTAAAAAATAAATTTTGAACACAAATGATAGTACCTTTTCTTTTAAATCCATGAAAGTTTGAATTGTGCAACCTATGTAAGCAACTACTTCGTCAAACAGTCTGATAGATGCTCTTTTGTACTCGTCATGTTGTTGGGCTCATGTTCAGAAGGAAGCCCTGGGCTGCTTGTTTATGAGTATGTTTGCCATGGTTAGCTAGATCAACACTTATCAATTAAGAAACAATAGAATCTTAAATCCACCAAATTTATACGCATTTAGGTCCTATATCTAGTTATGATATATTTTTTACAATTATATTACACAAAGTAATACTTATATTTACAAAGACGGATCAATTTCTAAAGTTTAAACTATCATGGATCTCATTCAAACTCTTTTTAAATTAAAAGACCTGAACTGAAGGCCCCCCATGTTTATATCCCTTGTATTACTGTGAGAAGGTAGGAAGCTGAAACCTAAACCAACGTATATTTGCCAACATATATAGAATACAGATAAAGACCTTTCCATTGGGAAAATAGGATAAAATAGTATTGAGGGCTGCCAAAGGTTTATAATATCTCCATAAAAACAACATCATCCTCAAAGATGTGAGACCAAACAACATTCTTATAACCCACAATCATTAATCAATTATTTCCTATACTTTCATATCTATTTAAATACATTTATAAAAAATATCATGATAAGAACTTAATTTATCTTACTTTTCAAACTTACGATTTTTACCATCATTTACGACATAAGATGAACGCAATTCTATATGCTTATTTTCCTTTAAAATGACACAATATGGAGCAAAGTACTGTATAGCGGATGGTCTCCTATTATGATATAAAAGTGCTCTCAAGTGCCGGATTATAAAACTGATGAGCTCAATTTGCTGTAATGGTAAGGAAACTCATATATGTTATATCCATTTATTGTATTTGGCATGAAAGAAACACAAGCATTTTCGGAGATGCGCAAAAGATGAAAGCTTATATTGAAAAATATTTATGAGGCAACTCAAAACCGAATCTATTCTTCACCACATACAACAGAGAAATTTAAATACGCATCAGTGTGTAAATATAGGGCGCTAATGAAAGGATCATGAGAAATTCAAAACAGAAACTCTATTGATAAATACGAAATAATATATGGAATAGGAGACAAAGTCTTTTATTGTGTATTCTTTACAGTAGGGTATCCACTGCTTTGTTTCTGTGATTGATGAGGTTTTAATATGACTTTTTTCTCATAGTATTCAATAAGCTAAAAGCAAGATTGTCTTGCTTTCCCAAATCTTTGGTGATCTTTATATGAGGAAATAGGCATGGAACGCTTCTATGTTGCTGTCAGTGTACTTGTTGGGATGTACTTTTCTCAATGGCAATTGACTTGATATCAGTTGCTTCTGATGTTGGTCTAATTAACCACATGTGAATCAATAATAATACATGTTCACCTAATCAATTTGAAGGCAAATCAACCAACAAAGTAGCACCTACTTTACTCCCCGATTTGTATGCTAATGGTGCATTTTCCTTTAAGAAAAATATCGACATTTAGAGAAGTGTTGATCGATACCTTTGTTTCTTATTCAAGTGAAGTTAATAAGCAATGCCTCTTATAGGTTATAAATATTGTCTTGGTATTTGAGAATTCAATTTAAAATTGTACTATTCATTCCCGTGCAGTTTTCGAATAACAATCTAACAGTGGAGGTAGCTTGGCCAGGACTCTTTACTGATTACCAATGTACTTATTGTGATGTACCTTTCACAATGGCAATCAACTTGGCATAAGTTTCTTCTGATGCTAGTCCAAGTTACCACATGTGCATCAACCATACTGCAGTTTCACTCGAGGAATTTGAAGGCCAATCAACTAATGAAGTAGCACCTACTTTACTCCCCGGTTTGTATGTCAGTGGTGCATTTTACTTTAAGAAGAATATTGACATTTGGATAAGTGGACCCCCAAGTTAAAATTGGTGCAACCATATGACATATTCCCATCTAAACATATATATATATATATATATATATATAACTACGCAGGGGCCATTTGTAATCAAATGTCTGAGGAGGTACTTTCATTGAAAATAGTTCAAAGGATATGTAGCAAAAACTGAAAAGTTTTTTACTTTTTGCACTCTACCAAAAAATGAAGTTAATGTATTGATTCAATTTGACTTCGCTTCAAAAAATGATTCTCCTGACTGGGAGGAAATAAATTTATGCAGATGCCATGAATTCTTATGCCATAAATGAAATAGCGTTGCCAAAGCCGTTTATGAAAATAAACTATTTAAGCAACTCCGAAAGTTTGTTGAAGAAACTCTTTACTTAAATCAAAACGATTTTGAACACAAGATGTGTTAACAAAAGTATGTACGAGATTAGGACAAGATTTGATAACAAGTTTTAGTAAACAGTTTAAAATGTTTTAAACTCAGCACACTATTGGAAAGAGATGAGAAGATGTAGAAATATTGATACTCAGGATTTTTAACGTGGTAAAACCTCAACCTTGAGGAAACATCCACGACTCCCTCTACGGAGTAAAACAAAAACAATCACTAAAACAAATATATGAGTTACAACCTATTTAACTAACATGCACACAAAACAAATCTATACAAGTTCAGGATTGTACCCTCTGGCGTCCTTAACTTTTCTGCAGATCTTGTTTGTTAATGTAGTTGTCTCAGTTTGTCAACTCTTCTTTGTTCCAGCACTTTACGTCGACTTGTTTTTCACCAAAACTTATAGCCAACACTTTGAGTGTTTGTAGTGTGAAGATGTTTGTGAATGGTGTTCTAAAACACATGCATGCACACACACACACTTATTAGTTACAGACGATCCTAACAAATCACATATAAAGTCTATATGCAGTGTATTTGTTATTTTTCTTTCTTACAAAACCAAGAACCTTTTTGACCTTTCAAAATAACCCAGATTCCACGGAGATCTTGCTTAAGAAATCGGTCAAGACCTTTCTCAATCACTTTTGAAAATATTATGTGGATTGAGAACCCTCCAAGTGCGAATCCCACTAGGTCAGGTTAGGTTTTGTAAAAACAGAAATAGAAAAACATCTATTGTTGATTCTGAAGTAAGAAAATGTTTTATCAGAAAACAATCAACAACGAAATTCTCAAGATGAGAAATAAATGCAACTAAGTGTGCTGTGACATGAAAAACTTCAGATCTATGATTTCTATTGAAAGAGAAACAAGATCTGAGTCTATGTCTAAGTTGGAAATAAGATTTATGAACACAAGGATTTCAGCAACCCAGAAATCACTCAACTCGAACTCTCATAACTCAAGAAACACTAAGGATGGTGTTTATCTGGTTATGGTGTTTATGGAGAGGTAAGTGGTTTAGGTTTAGAGGTATTTGGACGAAGTTAGGGTTTCTAACTAGGGTTTGGTTTCTCTCTCTAACTTCTCTTTTCTCTCTTCTCTCTTCTCTCTCTATTCTCTGAGACTTTTCAAAATGGCAAAAGCTTTCGAAGGCTGAGATGAGAGGCCTTTAAATAGGAAGAGAAGAAGATTCCAGAGCTTCGTTCAAAATCAAGGGCTGTGATTGAGTCAAGCTCCTTTGACTACAATCTAAGGGTTCACAGCAGGCGGTGGATTAAACAGGCTATGATTGGCTTAAGGGTTTACACTGGGATTCACTCAAAAGACATGCAGGCCATCGATAAGGGTTGATCTAAGGGCTGAAAGCACGCGATGGTTTGTCTCAGTAAAGAAACACAGTTCAGGCCAATTAGAGGACAGCAGGTGTAGGCCTGAGGATGAATGTAAACGCGCGTCCCAAAATAATTACAAAGCCAACCCTAGAGTCTCTAGCGCTTTCGATTTCTACCCAGAGTAACTTTAGGCCAATAAACACAACAACCCATATTTATACATTAACCCCAAGACCTTTTAAATCAAGTTTTAATTAAATAAAACCTTGTTTAAAATATGTTTTAAATTCCCAAAAAATTATTAAAAATCAAATTGAGGGATTTAAACACACTCACAACATTAATACACATAGTGGTGCAATATGAAATGCAAGAATGAAATTCTAAGTGTGTGAGTGATGGCTATAGTCTCAGGATCATCACAAGATGGATAGAAGAAGAAGCAACCCAATCTCTGAAGCTCTTTGGTTTCTAGGATAGACACTATTTTGTCACAATTTCCAAACTAGATGAGCTCTTATACAGTCTAGACTCAAATGAGTCAAAAGTATAAGGGCTTCAATCTCCCCCTTTGGAAATATGAGACAAAATCTCCTTTGAGTCATCTCAACTCGTAGGGCGACAACAAATAAGAAAAACTTATTCCTATAAAGGTTCTATCTACCCAAATCCTAGAAAACAAAAATTACATAACTCAACTATATACAGTTTAACATCCTATTATTACAATGAAGAATGACTGTACAAGAAGAATACATGCAAAAAATTACTAAGATCAAGCTTTTTAGTATATGCAGTAGACTCAAATTTCTCCCCCATTTTGTCTCAAATGGACAAAGGGAAAGAACTTGGCAAATATGACAGGTATTTACTCAACACAAATCATACCAATAGATTTACGTAAAGAAATGAATCTATTGTAATCAAGAGGTTTGGTAAATAAATCTGCAAGTTGTAGATCAGTAGAAAGATAATTGATTTCTAATTCCTTGGTTTCAACTAATTCACGAATAAAATGATGTCTTATTTTAATGTGCTTAGTTCGCGAGTGTTGAACTGGGTTCTTAGAAATGTTAATCGCACTTTGATTATCACAATAGAGATGAAGTGTGGGTTCTAGAATACCATAATCACTTAGCATTTGTTTAAGCCATAACAATTGGGCACAACAGCTACCGGCGGCTATGTATTCAGATTCAGCAGTCGAGAGAGATGTGCAGTTCTGTTTTTTACTACTCCATCCTACCAAGTTATTACCAATATAACAACATGCGCCTGAAGTGCTTTTACTATCATCAGTACACCCAGCCCAATCAGCATCAGTGTACCCAATAATAGTGCTAGGTGTGTCATTCGTGTACCAAATTCCTAAATTTAGAGTGCCTTTAACATATTTAATTATGCGTTTAACAGCGTTTAAATGGCTCTCCTTGGGGTTGTTTTGATAACGCGCACAAACACAAACAGCATACATGATATCAGGATGCGAGGCAGTCAGATAGAGTAATGTGCCAATCATACTACGATATAAGGTAGAGTCTACAGATTTTCCATTTTCATCTTTAGATAATTTCTCTGTAGTACTCATAGGCGTTTTAGCACTTTTAGCACTCTCGAGGCCAAATTTTTTTAACTATCTCTAATGCGTACTTAGTCTGCGAAAGAAACAAGCCATCTGGTTGTTGTTTGACTTGGAGACCTAGGAAGAACTGTAACTCCCCCATAAGGGACATCTGAAATTCCTTACTCATAATTTCAGCAAAAGATTTTACTTCTGAGGTAGAAGTGGATCCAAATATGATATCGTCTACATAGACTTGAGCGATAGTAATGTGTTTGCCAAAATGTTTGACAAATAAGGTTTGGTCATTTCCACCTCTTTTGAAACCTTTGTCCAGCAGAAAACTGGACAGCCGCTCATACCAAGCTCTAGGAGCTTGCTTAAGACCATATAAAGCCTTTTTCAACTGAAATACATGATTAGGATAATTAGGGTCAATGAACCCTTTAGGTTGTTCTACATAGGTTTCCTCGGCAAGTATTCCATTAAGGAACGCAGATTTAACATCCATTTGATATAATGTACAATGCATGTGACAAGCTATAGCAAGAAGCAGACGAACTGATTCTAAACGAGTAACAGGAGCAAACGTCTCATTAAAATCAAGTCCTTCTATTTGGGAGTAACCTTGAGCAACTAGTCTAGCTTTATTTCTAATTATCATCCCATTTTCATCAGTTTTATTTTTGAAAATCCAACGAGTACCAATAACCTTTTTGTGATCAGGACGTGGAACAAGAAACCAAACATCATGAATGACAAATTGTAAAAGTTCATCCTGCATAGCAGAATTCTAGTGAGAGTCATTCAATGCCTCATTTACATTCTTTGGTTCCAAGAGAGAAACAAAGCAAGCATAGAGAGCATAATTTCTAAGTTGGGATCTTGTACGTACTGGTTCACCAGGGTTACCAACTATGTTGTTTATGGGATGATCTTTAGAAACCCAGTTAGGTACTTCAGGTGACTCAATAGGTAATGAATTATCTATTTCAGAAGAGTCATTTTCTAAAATACTTGACGATTCTTCTTCTATAGTTAATTCACTAGTCTTGCTTTCTACAGTAGTGTCACTAACAATTACATTTATGGATTCCATTAAGGTCTTAGTGCGAAGATTATACACTCGATAAGCTCTACTGTTAGGTGAATAACCTAAGAATATGGCTTTATCTCCTCTACTCTCAAATTTAGATAGGTGTTCTCTATCTTTGCAAATATAGCAGGTACTACCAAAGGTTCTAAGGTACTTAAGATTAGGCTTTTTATTGTACCAAAGTTCATAAGAGGTTTGTTTCGAATTCTTTCTAAGATAGACCCTATTAATAAGATGGCAAGCGGTACGAATAGATTCTACCCAAAAATACTTAGGTAAGTTCTTAGCATGGAGCATGACACGTGCCATCTCTTGAAGAGTTCGATTCTTTCTCTCAGCTATTCCATTTTGTTGAGGGGTCTTAGGAGCACTGAACTCATGTTTGTAGCCATTATAGTCACAATATTCTACAATACCAGTGTCTTTGAATTCACCACCTCTATCACTTCTGATTCTATTCACTTGAGTGTCTTTTTCATTCTCAATCCGTAAGAGAATCTTTAAAAAAGTTTGAAAAGTATCGGATTTTTGTTTTAAGAAAGCTACCCAAGTGAATCTGGTGAAGTCATCAACCATAACTAGAATATAACTGTGTCCACAAAGACAAACAGTTTGAGAAGGACCCATTAGGTCCATATGGATGAGTTCTAAGGGATTAGATGTAAGGATATCTTTAACCCTTTTATGAGGTGCTTTAACAATTTTTCCTTCTTGACAGGGACCACAGACAATGTTATGAATAGGTTTAATTTTTGGTATTCCTCTAACTATCTGTTGAGAAGACAATTTACTCAAATTTTCGTAATTAATGTGACCCATTCTGTTATGCCATATCTCGTTGTCATCCATTCTGGCAACATTACAGATTTCAGAACTAGACATGACAGTATAACAATTGTCAGGGGTCCTGAATCCTGTAATTAAGCATTCTCCCTTTTCATTTAAAATCTTGCAATTGTTCTTTGAAAAGGTAACAGTGTAGTTTGAGTCACAGAATTGCGAAATGCTAAGTAAATTAGCCTTAAGACCTTTAACTAAGAGAACATTTTCAAGAAGAGGAAGTCCTTTTTCTTTAAGGGTTCCTTTGCCTATGATCTGGGATGATATACCATCACCAAAAACAACTTTTCCACCATCAAAATGGGTTTTATTTAAAAGTTTTGTATCATCACCTGTCATATGCTTGGAACATCCAGAATCCAAGTACCAACCAGAAGATGTAAGTTCAGCTTTTAAGGCAGAAATAACAATATTACACTTCATCTGGGGTACTAGATCATCTTTTCTAACCCAAATTGCTCTGGTTTTCTGTTTGCGCTGATTTGCTCTTATTTGATAAAATTTGCGAGCAGTAGATTTTTGTTGAAAAACATTTTGCGCATGATTTTGGGTAAAATTAGATACCTGAGCATTCGATTTAGAAAAGTTTCTGGGAATCCTTCTAGTAAATGTCCTTTTAGGTTTAGTCTTTCTATTCCTATAGTTAGAGTTTTTGTCTGGTGGCCTGGGAAGGACATAATTGTTACGACTCCTCCTAGAATAGTTAAAGTTATTATACATAGGCGTGTTGTAGATAGGCTTAATCAGTCTCCTAGCATAGCAATTATCGAAAGAGTGACCATATATATCACAATAGGAGCAATAAAGATTGCTCAGAATAGGGTTTTCCTTAGGAAAGTCTCTAAACAAAGGTTTTGAGAAATTTTGAGGCTGAATTTTATTCCTAGGTAGCACAGATTTGAAAGCAGGTTCACTTTTCCTAATAGGGGGGCAGACATATTTTCCCTTTGGTAAACTTTCATGCTTAGAGCAACTTGCATCTCCAGTGTTAGTGTTTTGATGGTCAAACTTAGTTTTTAGAGAATGAAAATCTGGACATGTTTCAATAGGTCTTTTGCCTCCTGACACAAACTTAATAGGTTCAACATGTTTAGTTTGTGTCTTCAAATTGGGGCAAAACCCTATTCCAGTTCTATCATCAGAATTGGTTTTAGATTCAGCAACGAATTCCTCAAAACATTTAGAATTGTTTTCAAATTTGGTAAATTTTTTGAAAACAGTTGCTATCTTTTCTTTTGTTTGTTCCAATTCTAATAATGTCCCTTTGCATTTTTTCTCCAGAATTTCATTAGCTTCAGTTAAAGTTTTCAGTTTTTCATCAAACACTTTGACTTCACTTTCATGAGACATGCATTGAGTAGTATACTCTTCAGCATTCAGTTTTACCATTAGGCTTAGATCCTCTAGCTTTTTGGTAAGATCTTTCACAATCTTTTCTAGTCTAGTACTTTTCTTAAGAGTTTTAGTATATAGAGTGTGGATGTCTGGGAGATCATCATTGTCAGAGTCACTAAGTGAAGTGTGTGAAGTGACCCCTAAGGTTTCATTTCTTAAACTCACGCACCCATTGACATCAGCAGTATCGATTTCCCATTGACTCACACACCCCGAGGAAGAGGTATTAATGTTCTCAGTAAGTAAAGCATCTAAACCAGTTAAAGTATGATTCACAGCAACAGAACTAGTATTACTAGACTCATCCTCACTATCAAGCATAGGCATATCATCATTGTATATGATTTTGGCAAAGAAGGCTAAACAAGGATCAAAACCATCAGATGTCTCAGGTTCCTCATTTTCAGAATCACTTGAGTCATCCCAGGTTTTGCAGATATTGGCTCTAGAGTGTTTGTTTTGGGCATTTAAATTAACTCTACAGTCTTGAGCAATGTGTCCTAGTTTACCACATCTATAACATTCAGTCTTCTTGAGGTCTCTGTGAGGTCTTGTGTTGTCCTTGTTCTGTTTGTCATGAGGTTTCTCATGGGGCTTGTGATTTGAAGGAGTAGAATAATTAGACTTGCCCTGTCTATTTGCAACACTGTTTCTAAATTTAACAATTTTCTTAAATTGTTTTGTCATTAGGGCAATCTGATTATCTAGACTTTCTAAGTCACAGTCCTCATCAGAATCATTACTAGGGGTGTTTAACTCAGGCTTAATCATCTTAGAGGTAAAGCTAAGATTGGAATTGGTATGTTTCCTATTAGAGTGGGTCAATTGTTTATTAAACTCTAATTCCATTTCCACAGTTCTTAATTTGCTACTGAGTAATTCAGGAGTGAGATTAATATCACACATCTCCTCAATAGCATATCTTTTATTGTCAAATTTCTGTGGTAATGATCTCAGAATTTTAGACACAATTTCTTGTCTATCATAAGTTATACCATTGGCATGAAGTTTAGTGACAATATCAGTAAGGTTCATATAAAAATCATCGAAAGACTCAGATTCAGACATGATTAAGGTATTATACTGTTGGATTAACATCTGAGTCTTAGCAGCTTTTACCCTAGAGTCTCCTTCGTGGGCAGTAATCAAGGTATCCCATGCTTCCTTGGAAGTGGTACAGGATGAGATTCTCTTGAACTCATGTTCGTTAATAGACATAAATATAGCGTTCTTGCCTTTGTTATTATTTCGAGAAACCTGTTTCTCTTCTTGAGTAAACTCACTCAATATTTTCTTAATCCTTTCATTGCTTCCATCAGTGACTGGTTTAGTTGGATAAGAGTAACCATTTTCAATAATATCCCAGACATCATCTCCCAGAGTGCCTTGAATGAAAGCAATCATTCTTACTTTCCAGTAAGAAAAATTGGTTCCATCAAAGACTGGAGGTCTGGTCAAGTTACCATATCTTTCGTTTTTCTCGTCCATAATTGATTTTGAGAAAACAGTTTCAGAAACTCAGGATCTTTTTGAAAAAAGTTCACCAAAAGCTCTGATACCAATTGAAATAGCGTTGCCAAAGCCGTTTATGAAAATAAACTATTTAAGCAACTCCGAAAGTTTGTTGAAGAAACTCTTTACTTAAATCAAAACGATTTTGAACACAAGATGTGTTAACAAAAGTATGTACGAGAATAGGACAAGATTTGATAACAAGTTTTAGTAAACAGTTTAAAATGTTTTAAACTCAGCACACTATTAGAAAGAGATGAGAAGATGTAGAAATATTGATACTCAGGATTTTTAACGTGGTAAAACCTCAACCTTGAGGAAACATCCACGACTCCCTCTACGGAGTAAAACAAAAACAATCACTAAAACAAATATATGAGTTACAACCTATTTAACTAACATGCACACAAAACAAATCTATACAAGTTCAGGATTGTACCCTCTGGCGTCCTTAACTTTTCTGCAGATCTTGTTTGTTGATGTAGTTGTCTCAGTTTGTCAACTCTTCTTTGTTCCAGCACTTTACGTCGACTTGTTTTTCACCAAATCTTATAGCCAACACTTTGAGTGTTTGTAGTGTGAAGATGTTTGTGAATGGTGTTCTAAAACACATGCATGCACACACACACACTTATTAGTTACAGACGATCCTAACAAATCACATATAAAGTCTATATGCAGTGTATTTGTTATTTTTCTTTCTTACAAAACCAAGAACCTTTTTGACCTTTCAAAATAACCCAGATTCCACGGAGATCTTGCTTAAGAAATCGGTCAAGACCTTTCTCAATCACTTTTGAAAATATTATGTGGATTGAGAACCCTCCAAGTGCGAATCCCACTAGGTCAGGTTAGGTTTTGTAAAAACAGAAATAGAAAAACATCTATTGTTGATTCTGAAGTAAGAAAATGTTTTATCAGAAAACAATCAACAACGAAATTCTCAAGATGAGAAATAAATGCAACTAAGTGTGCTGTGACATGAAAAACTTCAGATCTATGATTTCTATTGAAAGAGAAACAAGATCTGAGTCTATGTCTAAGTTGGAAATAAGATTTATGAACACAAGGATTTCAGCAACCCAGAAATCACTCAACTCGAACTCTCATAACTCAAGAAACACTAAGGATGGTGTTTATCTGGTTATGGTGTTTATGGAGAGGTAAGTGGTTTAGGTTTAGAGGTATTTGGACAAAGTTAGGGTTTCTAACTAGGGTTTGGTTTCTCTCTCTAACTTCTCTTTTCTCTCTTCTCTCTTCTCTCTCTATTCTCTGAGACTTTTCAAAATGGCAAAAGCTTTCGAAGGCTGAGATGAGAGGCCTTTAAATAGGAAGAGAAGAAGATTCCAGAGCTTCGTTCAAAATCAAGGGCTGTGATTGAGTCAAGCTCCTTTGATTACAATCTAAGGGTTCACAGCAGGCGGTGGATTAAACAGGCTATGATTGGCTTAAGGGTTTACACTAGGATTCACTCAAAAGACATGCAGGCCATCGATAAGGGTTGATCTAAGGGCTGAAAGCACGCGATGGTTTGTCTCAGTAAAGAAACACAGTTCAGGCCAATCAGAGGACAGCAGGTGTAGGCCTGAGGATGAATGTAAACGCGCGTCCCAAAATAATTACAAAGCCAACCCTAGAGTCTCTAGCGCTTTCGGTTTCTACCCAGAGTAACTTTAGGCCAATAAACACAACAACCCATATTTATACATTAACCCCAAGACCTTTTAAATCAAGTTTTAATTAAATAAAACCTTGTTTAAAATATGTTTTAAATTCCCAAAAAATTATTAAAAATCAAATTGAGGGATTTAAACACACTCACAACATTAATACACATAGTGGTGCAATATGAAATGCAAGAATGAAATTCTAAGTGTGTGAGTGATGGCTATAGTCTCAGGATCATCACAAGATGGATAGAAGAAGAATCAACCCAATCTCTGAAGCTCTTTGGTTTCTAGGATAGACACTATTTTGTCACAATTTCCAAACTAGATGAGCTCTTATACAGTCTAGACTCAAATGAGTCAAAAGTATAAGGGCTTCAATAAATAGCCTAATAATATCATTTAAGTGATTATAGTTTCATATCTTCTAGACACAAATACCAAAATAAGAAAACATAAGAAACAAAGAAACTGATAATCTTATATCTGCCAGCTGTTTTTTTTCTTTCTATGTGGTTTGGCCTTTGCCCCCCCCCCCCCTTTACTTGTTTTTCACTATGGGTGCCACTGTATTCAATATTATACCTTTAACCCCCCCAAAGCATATGCGGTCCTACGTGGTCCCGAGTGGGGTCGTTTGCCGCCACATAGATTTTGGGATTTCCTTCTACATGTATAATAGACTTTTTCAGAGTAGTGTGAAAAATGTAATTTTCAGTTTGATCTCAGCATTAATAGCTTTATTTTTTTGGATAGCATTGACTACTGTAAATAAAGGGGATTAAAAAACTGACCATTCTACATGTTACGTCGGTTTTTCTTTAATAAATACCTTACAAAATTTTAGAAGTCTAAAGTTACATTTGAAATACTTGGGCAACACACCTGGGAGGTTTGGGTTACATCAGAGTATCCCAATAGAGACTTCAAAAGCTTTTAAAGACTTTTTGTATTGCATTATGTTTATGGTAGAAACAAATGTGTTTATATAAGCTCCTAGAAATCTTCAAGACCAGTTAGGACTATAGAAAAAATTGGAAACTAGAGACTTTACTAAAACTCATGTAAAACTAATATGACCATCTAGTATGTCCCAATCCCATTAAGCATAGGATAACATCTAATGTGACTCAAATCATCCTTGGAGACATACTAAAAGATATTCATAAATAATATTTTATTACAAATGGGGTATATAACTATGGATCAAAACAGTTCCTGAAACTATAACCCCCTGTGGTGGCTTAGCCACGTGTATCGTAATTTGGTATTAGAGAGACTAAACTTACCATTGGGGAAGTTATATCACTCCTCGAACCCAGTACGATCTCGAGCTCAATACTTGATGCTTATGCTATCATGTCCTCATCTAAATATATATAATCCAATCCACGACCGTGTTTCCAAACTCAATAAAAGTATGTTGAAAAGTGTTCCCTTAGCGTAAATTCACTCCATAATCATTATCCTTCCAAGAGATTAAGTGCTCCTAACAATGCACTCCTCCATTCCTAACCAATGCGAGAGTGTACCAGGGCAAGTCTCATATTCAATAGTCCAGA
Organism: Sambucus nigra; assembly: GCA_949130495.1. NCBI lineage: Eukaryota > Viridiplantae > Streptophyta > Magnoliopsida > Dipsacales > Adoxaceae > Sambucus > Sambucus nigra. Next base: position 623,956,887 of record OX422210.1, on the reverse strand, counting down.
CAAAATACCTGATATAGATCAGGTACTTCTTGTCTTATTAATGAGGCAAGAAAATATTTTTGCATTTTCTGCAGATTCGGTTTATGTTAAAATTCTTTAAGATGGTTTTATGTAATTTATGTATATAATCATATTGAAATAATATCGCATATATTTACAGCAGAGAGTAACACCCCCAACAGACTTCCTAGCTAAATATGGTCGTGTAAACAAACTAATCTTATTTTATAACTCCATGGTCTCATTATAGAAGCATCTATAAGGCCTTCTCAAGAAAAATCTTTGCACAAAAATTTAAGTGGTGGGGTTTTCTTTTTGGAGGAATTGCAAGAAGATAAAAAAAATTCTAATAAATTTGTTTAGGGTCTCTATGAATAAGAAATTTGGGGGTATGTAATCTTCTTACAAGAAAATAAATCTTTGTTGGGACAATGGTTATCATGTCTACCTCTAGAGAAATAGCCTCTCATTAAAAGCATCTATGGAATAGATGAGAATGGATGGGAATCAAATGTGAGTACGAGGGGAACATATCCATGGATCATCATTTCGAGAAGTCTCTATCCTTTTTTTCAACGTGTAACCCTCAAGGTGGGGATGGGGAGTACTTTAGATTTTTGGAGGATGCATCGAATGGGAATCATTTTTCCTTATTATGTATTTTCTCAAACAAACGACAATATAACTTGATTCTTACCGGAGAGTCATTTAGCTCTTCAATTTAGAAGAAACGTCAATGATTCTGAAATTGACCCATTGACCTGTATGTTCAATTTGATTGGGGATGTGAGGTTGAATTTTGAGTTAAGAGACGCCAAGGCGTGGGAGTTGGATAGTGAGGCGTTTTCTTGCAAATCTGCCTCCTTTAATGATGGTGGGGTCCAATGCACAAGTCGGAAGTTAATTTAGGTGCTCTTGCTGGGGATAAGGTCCTTTTCAGAGATAGTGTAAGAAAATTTTCTATAGAGTGATTTTATGCCTGTATGTGGGTGCCACTCGGTCGATGGCCTTTTTTAATTATTAAGTACTCACTACCAAATAAAAATTTGAGTGTGCCTTTTTTTCATTATTAAGTACTCACTACCAAAAGAAAAAAAGTCAGTGTACAAATGGCCAAGTAGAAAATGAAAAAAAAATAGATCACAACTATTTGTCTAAAAAAGTAAACAAAGTTGTAGGGTGGGACCATCGTAGAAAACATAAATCAGTCAGCGCTGAATGTATGAAATTTACTATAATAATAAAGTTTATTGTGATGTGTATGATCATCCACTCAAAATAGACAAAACACAATGGTATTGCCATTTTAGTCTATTGGTGACAAACAAAATACCATGACAAATTATTATACTAAGAGGATTCATGGTTGATAATAATGAAACACAAATCCATTAAAATTACCTCGAAAAGAAACATGGAATTCTTTCAATCTTAGAATCATAATCCACGCTTCACGCACCAATTTCAGTAAGATCCTACAAAGATTCAAAGGAAAGAAATAAGCATATAAACTGTTACTTATTAGAAGTACTTTAAATATGGTATAAATTAAAGCATATAAAAACAGTGGCATGTAGTAAGCCAAAGATAAAGCATCTAATCCAAAGACAAAGCATTACCAAAGATAAAAGTAAGCCAAAGATAAAGCATCATCAAAGCCAAATTGGCAATATCTATGCATATAAAACAACAATATAACAATTTATGAAATGGTAATGAAAAAAAATATAAGGTAAGAATAATTTTCTTAAATGAGTGGTACACATTTATGCGCGTGCTAATGGTGCTATTGAATGCGTCATAGGCGATCTAGAAGTTTCAGAATCTATTAATTAAAGTTACACATAATAGTAAACTGCGCATGTTTAAAAGTGTACATGGTTGAGTTATTTTGTAAATCCTTAGAGCATCTGTATCAAAGTTTTTCAAACATTCCCATATTATATAAATCAAATCCCTAGACATCAAAAGCACAACCTCCTTCAAATTACCAAAGGCTCCTCAAATTACCAATGAAATGCCACATATGGCAACAATGTCAAATAGGCACTCACAAATCAAACCCTCTCCATGAATTTTTTCATCTTAAAATATGTGTTCTCAAAAAATTTAACTTGATATTCTCATGAAATGGTTTTGGATAAATTTAACAAAAACCATATGTAGAGTCAAAGTTCCATAGTTGGTTATTTATTTAGAATACTAATTTCAGAGGTCCATAACATTCAATAAGATTAGTCACTCAACTCACGAAAGAAAATTATCAATAAATTAGATTGCCAAAATTTACAAAAAACAATTGAAAAAAATCCCTCTACTCTTACGAATTAAATGCCACATATGACAACAATGTCAAATATGCCCCTTACAAGTCAAAACCTCTTCATGAAGTTTTTCATCCTAATATTCGTATTCTCGAAAGATCTAACTTGATTTCTATTCCCTAATCATGAAATGGTTTTGGATAAATTTAACAAAAACTATATGTAGAACCAAAGTTCCATAGTCGATTATTTATTTAGAATAACAATTTCATAGGTCCAAAACATTCAATAAAATTTTAAATCATCCAAGTCACTTAATTCACAAAAGAAAATTATCACTAAATTAGATCGCCAAAATTTACAAAAAAAAAATGAAAGTGAGAAAAATGCCTCTACTCATCATAAATGTTAATCAAATTCAAACCACATAGACATATTTTGAATACAAATAAAATATATTTATACGAAAACTGTACAATTTATGGTAAACATGTGCACATTATTTTGTCACATGTGGAGCTGAACACAAAGAAAACGAAATGCTAAACAAATAAATCGTGCCTATAAATTAGTGTTGGGTATGGAGTTTAGGCGATGAATTGTTGATGGAGTGACTTTTATGGGAATTGAATATTATAAAATACGATGGACGTGAGAAGACTCCATTTATGTCCATTACATACCTACTATCGTTGGTTGGTGTTTCAACTCTGCATCGAATCAGATACGTTGAAGAGGGAGCAAATGAAAGGATTTTCGTGAGATGGTTGAAAGGGAAGCAAAGGGTAATCATGAGATGGTTGAAGGGTAATATGGGAATTGAATATTATAAAAGGGGCCTTTCGTCATTTGAGTATTCTAATCACAAGATAGATGGTAGATAATTACGTAAAAATATTTGATCCCCTCAAACATTTTGTATTCCTATATTAAGGTAGTTCCCCACTCGCCGCTGACACTTCTCTGCGTGTCCCTCCTATTTTCGTTTCATCGGGAACAGCTTTTACAACAACGCTTCCCCAAATATCTCCAGTATTCATCGATCAGAATCACTCTTTGTTTCTCACTCTTCATCGCTTTACTACTGCCTCATTTATGTTATACCCTTTTGAAATCTCACCATTGATATTATTTTAATTTTCTTCTTTCTCCCATGTTGACAAAAACATGATTACTATTGTTGCCTTATTACACTGTTTGATTGCTTAGAAAAAAATGACAAGTACTAAATATACTATATTATTTTTTTCCCCTGACTCAAAGCGGTAAAGGGTTTTATATATTTGTCGTGTATATTGCTGGTATGTTTACGGTTTTACCCGTAAGTCAAACTTTTTGTCAGTATCAGGTTGTTATAATCCCTAATTTTGGATTCTCTTTGTCTATACATAATTCTTTTTGGCGTTTACTGTCTTTTTATGGATGGGTTTCTTAATGGCCAAGCTTTTGGGAATATGACCTTTCTTTAGTTAGAGAAATAGAATTTAATAAGGAAGCATTGGTGGGATTATATATGTAGAGACTTTGGACCTCCTCTGTCCTTGGGTTATTCTTTTAATTATTGCTATTTCATTGCAGGTTTGGGATTGTTATTAAATAACCTTAATGGCCGAAGAGGATATTGAATGTATCCTATGTCTATTGCCTTTTGATATTATCTCCATATTTTCATATATCACTACATATTAAAATTTCTAATAAACTTTTTTTTGTGCTTTGATAATTATGTAATTTTATCACTTAACTATGTTGTCCAGCTGAGGAAGTTGCTGCAGAATTGAACTCTGATATGGGTTGTACTATATTGGCGGAACAAGAAGTAGTATGCCATCGACCACATAGTCCATTTTTCATTATATTGTTTATATAGTTGTCTTTCTTTATGGAGATTGATAGTTTTAATATGTATATCTACGCTTTAATCCCTAGTAAGCAATTTTTGGAGACAAATGGGTAAATGGATTTGTGTGCGTCCTTAAATGTTTAAAAATTATTTGAATGTGCCATACTGTCTATAAATTGTTTGTCAAGCGCTAAACTATGGAAACTAATTTTAATATCGGCCAATACTAAACATTATCGCGGGTTGAAATTTAAAAATTTATACAAGGCTCTTACTTCATGGTTGCAAAAATGTGTTTACTTTTTTAAAATCTTTGTCTTTTTAACTTCGAAGCAACGAAGGGATCCGTAATAAAGATGATCTTCTTTTCCTTTTATTTCATTATTTAACGTTGTGAGGTATACGCTCCTTCGAATTCATTCTGATTTTGCATTACTTTATATGGTTTCGTATATAATAAATGAAGGTAAATACGGACTGTTTCATGTTCCTATTATGGATTTCACTGTAAGGCCATCCACAGTGGGCACCATAAACTCATTGTGGATCCTCTATATTGGGTTAGTTTGAGTCACAGTGGGTGGCATATCCGGTAGATTGTGTAGGGGATCCCTTAGAAGTGCGTTAGTTTTATGGGAGAGATATCCTGTAGGATGAACCAAACGCAGAGCGTGGAACAGTTTCACGTCTAGTAGTCAGACGCAAAACTGTTCTGCTTTTGGTTCTTTACCCAAATCTTCCAAAAGCAGGAGATTTCCACGTTTGGAATTCCCAGCCCTCCAAACAGGAAAAGTCCCACGTCGGGGACCAAAACCTCTAGAACCCCACTGGCTCAATCTTTCTTTTCGTCCGGTAAACCCATAACTTTAACGGTGCTTATAGTGGATGGACTAATTAGTGCATTATAATCACACTAACCATCTCAATTTGGTTATACATACTTGATAGTTTTTATTTTCCTTCTCAGGTGTCTTGTAAAGATGAAATATCATCTTCTAGGACTTCTTCCATAGCTTGTTCAGGCAAAGCTATTTCTGCTGTCAATGGTGAGATTGATGAAAAGGCAATTGAACGGCAAGGTGTTCACTACCCCCTAGTCGCTCTTCTAACTATTATTCAGGTTTAATATTTGATTTGTCCTTACTAAAAGTCGCCAATATAATCACGTGAAGACGGCGGGAAATAATCACGAACAATAAGAAGTTTTTAATTTGAGGAATCATCAATATTATTCGACATGGTGTGCTCAGGTGTATGTACCTCAACCCATTTTTCAGATAAAGCGATGCAAGGTTGAGCTAACTAGTGACATTAAATGTAGCATGTTTTTTAGCAAGCATCTCAATGGGAAGATAGTAACGTAGTAGTTCCAACGGTGGACCTACATAGGGATTCTTTTTTTAAGGTTGGTGGTGGTGGGGTGGCGGTGTTGTTTTCCTAAAATTTAGCAAGCATCTCAATGGGAAGGTAGTAACGTTTTCAGTATTTTTAATCTATTGTCCATTTAGATCCTTTGTGATTGAATACATATTTCAGCATTGCAGTTTAAAATCTTTGTTTGAATTTTGAATTGATACCTATATATTGAGAGAAACAAGGGTGAGAGAGTTATGGGTTAGACATTACCTCTGCGCCCATAACATCATAGTATGAGATTATAATAATACCCACAAGAGCGATTGGTAACATTTACAATAAACCTATATTCTCTAATAGGGAAAATAGTAGAGCCATGCTTAAGACCTCCACTTAAACTTTATAGGCCAATTTACACTTAGGTCCCTTGTTGACAATTTTTAAACATTTAAGGACAATTTGCTATTACGTCCACTTGTTATGCCACTAGCGTGGACTTCTACAAGAAGAGAATTAGTGGACCTAAGTGTTTAAAATTGGTCAAAATTCCTTTAGTGTTTAAAATTTGTTTACGATGGACCTAAGAGTACTTTTCCCAATTTTATATCATTTGCAAAAGTGAAGACGCTCTGAGGCTGACTACAGATGATTTGGTTTTCTATTTGATATATTTATCGTTAATAGAATATATGGGTTAAGGCCAGCCGACATCTGCCTCTTTCAGACCCTGCAGTTAAGGTAGAGCCTTGTGCATTGGGACCTTTTAGAAAAATAATATTTTCTAACTTTATTTTCTGTTTTTACAGGATATAATGGGGTGTCTAATCAATTGGATGATCATCGTTATCTTAATACGGGCAATTGTTCTTCTAAAGCAGTATGTTGTTCATTCACCCTTATGCTTTTATATTAATTGGTTGGAGTTTATTAGCTGATGCTCGTCTACCTTTTCACTTGCAATGTGATGAATTTGCAGGGTATCTCAGGTAATGGTTCTCTTCTCTATTTTCTCCCTGGCTATAGTTCTTATGTTAGTGCCACTTTTACGGGCGTTGACAGGCACCAGCTCTATTTTTCTTCAGCAGGACATTTTCAGCACCCTGTTTCATATTACTCCCAGGATTCAACATATGGTGGAAATGTCACAAATGGTGGGACCACTGCTATATGTGGGAGTGTGAAGTCTGCTGCGGGCCACAATTTGTTAGTGAAGTCAAGTGGTTATAACTCTATAAATACAAATAAGACTTTGGATGACAAAAAATCAACTTCACCTTGGGATGTGAAGTCTCAACGGCCTACGGCCTCGTCTAATTTTTCCAAATCTATTCTTCATAATCATCCATGCCAACCATTAGATAAGGTATGCATTATGTTCGATTCAAGATTTATGTGAAGAGCATATTGATGTTAATGTTTGTTTAGTGAATATTAAGTTTGTGCGACATTTATTTTGTTTGGGAAAAAAGAAGAAAGCCTTAGCTATTACTCTAATTGAAAATACCCCATTATTGTTGCAAATAACTCCTTAAGGCGAGGATAATTGCCAATACCCCCTTATGTGTCATTGCAGACCTTTACCGACACGGGGGAAATTGTAAATGATGAAATAGTTCAAGGAGTTTTTTTTTTCAGAATTAATAGTTTCAGGGAGGCATCTATAACTAGCGTGATAGCTCATGTTTTTTTTTTTTGCATTTACCTATTTGTTTATTAAATTTACATCAGAGTTCCTATAATCACATTTTGTTTGACATGGTGCATATGTCTTCTATGCTGCAGTTTGGTTCTGGTTTTCAGTCAGCAGGCCCAGTGAAGGGGTTTCAGCCTGTTGGAAAATTCACATCATTTACCAACCCAAAACAAGGTTGGTTTTCGCATAATGGTCAACTAAATAACAAACCATATGGTAGAGGAAGGAATGGAAATGATTGTTTTACCACTTTGGGAGAGAAGTCCAACCGAAATGGAGATTTCAGAGTTTCAACTGAACAAACTCATGGTCCTAGGGCCCACAGCAGGAGTAATTCTTTAAAGTCAACAGCTGAGGGTGACCAGCTAGCCCCCCCCACTCATAGAGACCAATATAACCTTGATGATTTTCAGACCCAGTATGATAATGCAAAGTTCTATGTAATCAAGTCGTACAGCGAAGATGACGTACATAAGAGCATGAAATATGATGTTTGGTCGAGCACTCCATATGGAAATAAGAAATTAGATGCTGCTTTTAACGATGCAGAGGCAAACGCAAGTGAAACAAGTGTAAAATGCCCACTATTCCTCTTCTTTTCAGTAAGTTCAGAATATTTTTGTTGTTGCCTCCTAGAAGCCCCCTGAATTATTCTTTCGATGAAAATACTCAATGTTGTCCAAATAACACCCCTAAACTATGAAAAAGTTTTAAGTACCCCCTTCTGTGTCGCTAAAAAAGTGTCATTAGATGCCTTTTTAGCTATACATAGAGGAGAAATTGCAAAAGAATAGAAGAGTTCAAGGAGGTATTTCAACTAGAGTGATAGTTGAAGGGTACGCCTTTCTCAGGGTACATGTTTCTTTCAATGCCCTAAAATTTATATATATATACAAATTTTTACGTGTGGGGAATCTTACAATTTTTTGTTGTTTAATTCTTATGTATCTGTATGCCCTAAATTTTTTGCGATCCGAAAATTCTAGGTGAATGGAAGTCGACAGTTTGTAGGCTTAGCGGAGATGATTGGACGGGTGGATTTTAATAAAAATATGAACTTTTGGCAGCTTGATAAGTGGAATGGGTTCTTTCCAGTAAAGTGGCACATAATTAAGGACATCCCTAACGTGCAACTGCGACACATTATCCTTGAAAACAATGATAACAGGGATGTAACTTACACTAGAGATACTCAGGAGGTATGCAGGAATTTCTCTTCTTTCAATTTTTTCTTCTTTTGTAGTAATTTTTTGAAAGGAAACTCCTAATAGGAGGGAAATGCTATTAATGAAACTTACTCTCTTTGAGCATCAAGGAAATCCGATTCAACTGCATGGAAGTTGAGATTTTCCATTATCTCCTGAATAATTTTCTGCCACTTGAGTGCTGTGTAGTACTTATAAGTCAATGTGGGAATAATCATGATTCAATTTCTAAAAGCTTTTCCAATTGTTTCTCTTTGCCTAGATTGGACTCGATCAAGGTTTAGAAATGCTGAACATTTTTAAGAGATATTCAGGAAAGACATCATTGTTAGATGATTTCAACTTCTACGAAAACCGGGAGAAGTTGCTTAAATCCAAAAGGAGTGGCAAGCCAGATTCTGAAAAAATTTATAAGAAAAATGATTTCCCGGTGATCTCTCTCTCTCTCTCTCTCTCTCTATATATATATATATATATATATATATATACACACTAGCGGATGCCCGTGTCAAGGGCACGGCGAAAAATTTGCCCCCGTGATAAAAAAAAGAAAAAAGAAAAAAAAATTAAAAATATAAATTAAAAAAATATAAAAAATATTTTAAAAATATAAAAAATAGAAATATTTAAAAAATATATAAATTAAATTATTTAGAATTATTTCCCTTTTTAAAAATAATTATTTCCCTTTTAAAAAAACAAAAACAAAACCCTTTTTATTTAAAAAAAAAAAAACACTTTAGCATGACATTTCATGCATGGGCATGAAAGGGAGAAAATATCATGCATGAAATGTCATGTATAAAAGTGGAGATATTTTACCAAAAACCATGCTCCTTTATTATATGGAAATGTCATGCATAAAAGTGGAGATGTTTTGCCAAAAATCATGCTCCTTTATTATATGGATATCTATCTATCTATCTATATATTACAAAGAAGTTACTATACTGCTTATAAGATTATCTATCTATCTATCTATATATTGATTTATATCCACTGCATTTAATTAAACGATTAATTGACACTGCCGAGGCCTATATCAAAATCCTGAGATCATATCCCTTTACTCAAAAGTTAACTCCTTGGCCTTGGGGAACTTGCACTCAACTTACTAAATGGCCCTGTTTGGTTCGCGGAATGTTTCGAGTGAATTGTGAATACTAGAAATATGATCGTCAAACATTTTTGATTACCAGTAATCGTTTTTTTTCACCCCATGTAGATTTCTACCTATAATCAATGAGAACTTACGTAATTTGTAATATCTATATTTTCTTTTAAAGGGGCATTATTATAATTATGAAAAATGCTACCAAGTGTTCCTCTGTCAAATTAAGATCCATCCATTTTTTATGGGTTCTGTCTGATTCCACCCAATTTTATTGCCACCGTATGATATCAACCCTTTTATGTTCACTTTCCCATGTTATTTAACCTCCAAACAATGTATCAATCTTACACCCTCCTAGAAATATCTGAATATAAGATTGGGAAAACTATAGATAAGTCCTACTTTATTCCATAAAACGATATCAATTAGAATTCACCCAACTTGACTGTGAACCAATCGAGGCCTTAAGTTCGAAGGAAAACTAACTGCACTAGGCTAGAAATTTCCCAATTCATTTATGTGTTTTCAATGTTCGAGCAGAGACATGGAGAAACTACAATTGAAGATGGATCGGTGGCTACTGATAGGTGTTCTGATACAACTTCTCTCCTCAATCTCACCAGAAAACTTTCTATTCATGCTCACCCATCTCAGAGTGGTGGTGCTGTTACCAGAGACAACTAGGAAGATAGAGTTCTATTTCTCTGATTCTTCATGGTTAGGTTTTAGTTTACCTATTATCTTGTTTTTTATTTTATTTTTTCTGGTTGGGGGGATGTTTTATTGTCATTTTTGAGGGAGGGTTGCGCCATTATCATTGGGTTAGATTGTTTTACGCTATGCTTTCTTTCTTGTTTTAAAAGCACTATAAGATACAGCCATACAGGATATAGTCTATGTTTTCAACAGCAAAGGTCAGTCATTGAAGCCCAAACTGAAGCTTTTTAAAATTAATTTTCAAAAAAGATTTTTTTTATTCAATTTAGAAACGCCAGAATGCATTAAGTCGTGCATCGGCCTTATTGTTTGAGCTAGTTCGCACATAAGAGCTAATTGAATTAAATCTGACGTCATTGATCTCATCTCAAGCAATCAGAAATTGGTGGTTGTTTACAAATTTTGGTTTCTTTAAATAAAAAATGACTTATTTTTATGTTTTATTGGGCATGATTAAAACAACTTGATCAATGGCCAAAATCAATATTTGTTTAGTATTGTGGAATTTGGTGCCATCATTATGTCCAAATAAGAAAAGTAGACTATTAATTCCGGAGAATTTAAAAATGAGTAGTAGATTTTTAATGCCAGACGGAGGGAGTTAAACTTTAAACCCTATATGATAATTTATTAAAATATATTATTTAAAAGTACTTGTCGGGATCTTATTGTTTACTGCCTCATCACACTGGGTACAAGTTCTCTATTTCTAAAATAAAATTGACTTCGCCAAACTTAAACAATGTATAGCATGAAGAGTGGTGCAATCATTTGTCGCAAAACCTGGTACGACATAAATTAATACTTTTTGTAATATGTTTACAGCCAGGTCAGATAGTAATGTAGGCACTTCTATTATATTGAAAACAAATAGTGTTACTGTCATAATTTTTTTTAGGGATTTTGTAAATTTAGAATTTATTGTAATATGTATTTTAAAAATAGAATAACAAATATTTTATTTATAATTTTAGTCCCTATTTTAGTCCCACATTTATAAAACGCCAATTAATTATAGCATGTCACGTGTTCCTTTAATTTGAAAACAGGAACTAAAAATGGAAAAGAAATATCCTAAAAGTACCTAATCTATTTTTTTGTATTGTGGATATTAACATATATTATATCCCACATTGTAATTACATAATTTATAAACCCCCTGAGTATGGAGTATGCATGCCTGAAGCATGAATTTTATTTTAGACATGTTGTCTTTCGTTTACTATCCATTAAGCTAAAGATCTCTATGTTCAAATTTTAAATTATTTTGAAGATATTAAGTCAATATTCTTTGTAAGACAAAAACATTATGTTTTTATTATGAAACCCTTCAAATTGATTTTTTTCTATATACTCACAACAATAAAATTTTATTCAATTTGTTATTTCATTAAAATATATTATTCTTATAATTCAGCTATCTCACAATCCATTTCTTCTATTCTCGGTCTCAGAATTGTTTTATACAAGATTTTTCGAATGCTTCCACATGTTTGGATTTGGTATCCCAAAGCTAATTCGCAGTGTTCTAAAAAACGCGCCTAGGCGACGCCACGGCGTGCCTAGGCGCGAGGCTTTTTAGATACGCCAAGTTTTGGCCCTAGGCGTGGTCAACGATGGTCAACGTTTTTTGGGGCAAGGCGTGAAAAAACGTATGCTTTTTTGGGGTAATGCGTTAAAAAACGCGAGTTTTTTAGAAGTAAGGCGTGAAAAGATGAAATGTTTCTATTTTTTTTTGTATTTTAAAAAAATAGTATTTTAATTTACAAATATTTAGACATATTTTTAAGGTATGTACCAATTTAGTATTTTAAATAGCCTTGTCATAGTCAAAAAATATTAAAATATATTAAAAAAATGCCTAAACGCCTTTTGACGCCTTTTTACGCCGAGGCCCGCCTAAGCTTGTAAGGCTTAAGGCTTGGCCTCCACGCCTTGGTCACGCCCCGCGTTTTTTAGAACCTTGCTAATTCGTGAAAGAAATTATTGCATCATTGTGCATATATATTTAGATTCACTTTACAGTCTATTTGGACTCTTAAAATTGACAACTATGGATTGTAATTATAAAATGACAATTGTCTACAAGACAATGGAAAACTCACACTATTCAATTTCAGAAGTAGGATGTAATACTAATATAGCTAAGGTTTTCGTTGTAGTTGGACCTTTTAAAAATGCCAAAGGCTCTAGAAGAGCCTACATGGTGTTTTCACCAGGTACTCTGTCCATTCATATGCAATGATTTATATGTAAACAAATTCTGAAGAAATTTGATTCATTTTATGGGTATGAGAATAAATGGGTACCATATTGAATTTAGTAATGAAATATACCTCTACATTTTTCTAGTTTTGGAAGCTAAAAGCTTAAACTAGAAAAAAATGGTTTCAATATACATGGGGTTATACTGTACAACACTTGTTATTGTAGAATTACATCATGAGCCTGGAAATCCATGGTTCATCTTCTTTGATATTACCCATAATCATTAAGGTCACCATAAGTAATTTTTTCTAAGCCTTTATGATTGCAAACGATATCTCGACCTATTTAATGACTTAAAAAATATATTTACGGTTTTAATAGATACGTATATTTATTGTTGTTATTGTAATACCCCATTTTTTCGAGGTCATAGAATTTAGTTATTTTGGTGATATAGTATTTTATTAATTTGGAGGAGTTAATTAATTTATTGAATTAAGATTTAATTAATTCGGGTTGTTTTTAAATTTCACATGTGTCATAATTTGAGGTCGAAATTGGAGAATTTTATAGAGTAACTCGGATGACGATTTTGAGTGCACGATTGATTCCGGATAGGTCAAGATTGTCGGAATAGAGTACCCGGGGGTAGTAATTGGGTCTCAGAGCATTTTTAGACATAACCGGGTTCACACGGGGGTGTTTGGGACTTTTGGGCTTGGTGCATAGGCTTAATTTCGGGATTTACAATATTAAAACTAAATTAAAAGAGTTAGTGGCAGACACAACTCAATTAGAAAAATCCTAGATCTACAGAGAAGAAAAAGAGTATTGGGGAGCCAAATCAAGAAGAATTGTGTGTGTTCTTCGTCAAATTATCATCTACCCCAAAGGAAATCGACCCTACGAATCAGTACAGGCAAGTGGTTAACTTACTTTCAATTAAAATTGCAGTTTTCGATTCATATCATGGTGGGTGAAATGGAAATTTCGTTTTTTGGTGAGTTTTCACATGAAAAATGGCTATTTATGAATTGGACAATTTATGTAGATTAGTGGCTCGATTGGTGTTCTATTATGATTCAAAAGTGTGGGAATTCGATTTATATTCCCAGACTAGTAATTGAGGTTGTTAATTTGGATCATGAAATTAAATCTCAGAAAACGATGAACAAAACCCGTGAAAAACCCAATTCGTACATCCTTTAATTAGAGTGGTAATTGACATGGTGGGATGGTGTATTGTAGGATCATGTAATAATCGTTGGGTACTCCTAGGTTAAGAATCTAGTGAAAGTTTAGAATCTCAGGATTTCATTAATGGCTGAAACAGTGTAGTGGGCAAGAACAAGAAGAGTCTGGAAACGGAAGGTCGTTCGAATGACCAGGGATGTCGTTTGAACGACACTGGAAAAAGTCGATCGAACGACCAAGGGTCTCGTTCGAACGACAGTGGGGAAATTTCTTCACTGCCGTCCTTTTTGGGATTTTTATTTTACTGTTTTCTTTTGGGGATTTTCCTAAAGGGATTAATTTAGTAAAATATTAAATGGAGGTTGATACCTAGAATGTCGGGAGATAGGTATTAAGGAATATTAAAATTAACAAGGGTGTCGAACTTGTTAACGGAACTTTGTGTAATAAATCCTAAAAGGTTAATATACACGCCAAGTGAGTGAGTCTGGGCATTTTGGTTGAGTGACACCATGTTGTTAAATTAATTGATGTGAAATTAATTAAATTAAGAGTCGGGGGTTTGACTCGAATATTTTCAAGCTAGTGCTACGGGAGTTAGACACGGGGTAGCCGGGTTTAATTTATTATATATATACACGGCTATACGTATATAATAAATTAAACCCGGCTATATATATATATATCAAGGTTCTAAAAAATGCGGTGTGTGATCGAGGCGTGGAGGCCAAGCCTTAAGCCTTAGAAGCCTAGGCGGGCCTTAGGCGTAAAAAGGCATTTATGCCTTCTTAATATATTTTAATATTTTTTAACCATAACAAGGCTATTAAAATACTAAAATTGTACATATCATAAAAATATGTCTGAATATATGAAAATTAAAATACTATTTGATTCTTTTGGATGAGATAATGATCCGGTTTGTAAAAAAATTCTTTAAAATGCGATATCGTTTCACTAAAGCATTGTTGCTTTTAGAAAAAAGTGCACCTTAAGGGTTTTACCAAAAATAAGGCGTAAAAAGCTTAAGGCGGGGCGTTTCTCCCAAGCCTCAAGCCTAGGCGTGCCTATGCGGATTTTTTAAAACAGTGATATATATATATATACATACCCATCTAGTGTTATCATAGGAGGTTGCGCGATGCGTGTGAATCCCCTGGTTAGTGAATGCATGACGAGTATAACTCCTAGGTCATAGTGTCCATTATTTTATATTGTGATTATTTTCGAGGTGAGACGCTTTGGGTATGATTCAGTCTCACACTCGGGTAACTATGGCCGCCTCCATTACGCTTATTATATTATTGCCTGATTCGGTGTGAGTTAATCGTCTCGTGGTATCCGGGTTGGATAAGTATACCCGGGGTGATAGCATTTTAGAGAAAACATCCGTTGAGTTATTACTCGGGAGGATAGATATATATACATGACATGTGTATGAATGTTGTACTATATTTATACGTATATAATAGTGTAGAAATTTATATTTGGGTAAAATACATGAAGTGTAATTGTATTATTTATATAACTAGTGAGACTGTTATACGATTTTATTAGACATGATTAATTAAGTTAATGGGGGGAAATAACTTATAAATCAACAACAAGTTTACTCGGGCTAGGGTAGTATGTCAAGAAGTGTTAATAAGGAGGCCAGTTAGATGGGGTAGTACAACTAGGAGGGTTAGGAATAAAGCGTTAGGTGTGCACTTTAGATGAGGGGTGAGTATTACCTCAAGGGAGTGCGATATTAGCTTAAATATGAAGAGTATTCATGCATTTTAACTACTGCAAACTTAATCACTTGCTAAAAAATTTCAAAATATTTTGGATTCTTACCCTTGCTGCAAATATTTTTAAAATCTTTTGGGTGTTCAGCTACAGGGACGCCATACTTGATTATCTATTTCAGGGATACGCAGCTGCGTCACATGTGGATGCATGCAGGAGTTGGAGTATACGCTTCCCTTATTCATTCCTAGTTTAGGAATCTTATCTCAGTATTTTATTTTGGGCATGTTGCCTTCAGTACTTATTCAGTTTAATCATTTCAAATTTCTATTGGGACTTATTTACTAGATGTTGGACTTACATTGGATTTGGATTTGTAGCCGCTGGTTTATTCGGCAAGTCATTTATTTATTTTAGTATCATTTTAGACTCAGTGATTATGTGTATGGTTAAGTTTATTTTGTAACTGCATATCGTTATCTGTTTAATGAAAGATAAAATTTGGCACCAGCTTAACTAACTATTAGGTGAGTAGTAATTAATATTGTATTCGACAGTGATGTTAAGAATAAACCAAATGAGAAACCTGTTTTAATTTAATAAAGGACTGATCACTCAGTATTTAATTGGACGGGGTGTCACAGTTATCACAAGGGTGCATATATGGTACTTTTGATCCACACCCTATTGAACTATTGCCAAATATAGTGTTTATAGCTTGTTTTGCGAAATTTTAATTTGATGAGACACTCTCCCTTCGTCAAGGGGAGGAAAGAATGTATCTGAAGTATAAAATTATTCCTCAAGAACAACTCGTGCAAGAAGAACGATTATAATTGTTGTGGAATACTTATACTTTATCTCATTTGAAATCTTATACCTCTTAATGCGAAAATGAAGTACTAACAATATTAAGTGACTGCAAATGCTAGATACCTGACCAAGTTACATGTACTAAATGTTGGAATACTAGATGCATATATGCTTGTTGGAATGATTATCCTAATAGGACAAAATTTAAACTCTATAGTAAATAATTTTTTTGCACACTAGAAGCGTGGTAGACCTATAGGTCCTAAATATTTGGCTCCCCCGTAGTGGAGATCAAATAAAATTATGCCCAAATAACGCTCCAGAAGAGGATATACAAAATGCTCCAAAAGAGGTTATGAAAAAGATCCACTTACTTTAATATCCCGAAAGAGGTCATTGTCTATGAAAGTAAACAAGTCCCTGAAGTGACTATAAATATATTGAATTGGACAAAAGTACTAAATAACAATGACAACTCTACATTTTATACATATACAAAAAAAGTGGGATTGTTAAAGATGATCATCAATGACATAATTATATATGTTGTAGCTACACAAATCAAAGGGAAGTAATAATACAAATGGATGTACTATTGTTAAAAAAGAATATATTGGCTCAAAATGAAAACTACCATAATGGAATAATTCAAGTTTATAAATACACGTAGTGTATTTGCACATATAGCACAAACCTTATAAGACGTTACCCTTGAAGGTCATGAATGCGTGTTTAGAAGAAAGCAAAGTGAGAAAATCGCTAAACAATGCACCAACTTTGGCACATGATTTTCTATAGAAACTGAAAATTGATTATATACAAACATACCCCCCAGTTACGATCGTAAATATTTTTTAGATATCTGACTATCTTAGAAGTTTTAAAATATAGATATGAAACTCATGAATATTATAATTGCTTGTTTAGATGACACTTAGATAAATAATTCATATAACAATCCCAAAAGGATTTGCTTTGCCTAAAATAAAGCCAAGGAGTATGTACTCAATTCAACTAAGGCACTACAACTTAAAGCAATCTGCCAGGATATAAGTATAACCATCTTGAAAAATACTTGTCTAAGAAAGGGTGTAGAAATCATCATGTATGCTAATGCACCATTATATAAAAATCCATAAAAAGGATGTTTTCATGAAGAACTCAATAAAACATGAAATTCAAATAATTTAAAAGAAGAAGACAATATAACTTTGGTCCAAAAGTACCATATTTGTACATTATTAGTGCATTGTTAACTTTGCTCCAAAAGTATCATATATGTACATTGTTAGTGCATTGTTATACATAGCACAATTCATAAGACTCATCATAATATCTGTATTCAATATCTTGGTAAGGAACAATTTCCATTTACTTGCAAGTAATAACTAGTATCAATAATATTACGCGATACCTATTGATGTGACATTTATAATCAAACCATCCATGCATAGTTTGTTATTCTTGGAGTTGTATACTAAAAGTCATAGTTCATTAGTGAGTTTTAGTGTGCCCATTTGATGAGAATCTTCAAAGTCAATGTTTGGATTATTGTATTTATATATTGATGCATTAGCGTCTTTTATTTTACATAATAAATGATTTGGTGGGTAGATTTCGGCTTGCACAGAGAATATTGTATCAATGGTTCCTTGCAGAATATAAGTATGGTTCACAATTTTAGATAGAGTAGGATATACAATCGGTAGGATTGTAGCACAATATCTCAGTAGGTATGTCTTGATTATGAAAACAATATAGTTTTGACTTATTGTGCTAGTGCACTTTGTGTGTTTTAAACACGGCCAATTTGAGATAATTTTCTTTATACTGACTATATAAGATAATACACTTCTTATGGTGATTATTAGTGCTTAAACTCTTAATTCAGATATAATTGGTGGATATGTGCATTGGTTGTTCATTACTTTAACCTATTAGGTAAAATTAATTTATCGATAGATAATTTTTCTATATTGGATCATGTTGATTAGTATATAGTGAAAGTTAATTATGAATGGAATTCATATCTCTATATATAGATTGATGATACCCCCTTGATGTAGCTTATATGTTTTTATTATGTCAAACTCAATAGGTGGATTTAATTATCCTAACGTATTAAATAAGTTAAGCAGGTGGTATTGGAATTGATAAGAAGTCGATTAAAAATAATTGTTAGTAATTTAATTTAATTTAATTAACCGGTATATATAATCTTAAGACGAGGAGATTATTAGCATTTACTAGCAAGGAGCTCAAAATTATAATTTTGAGATATTATACCAGAGTGAAATTATTATCATTTAGTGGTGTAAAGACATTTTCAGACTTATCTAAAAAACTTGGAGGAAATGACATGCGTTCGACAACTCAGACAAACTATCATGACTTGGAGATAATAATGAAAATGGATCCAATCTACGAATATCTCGAGACTGGATCTGTTCGATCATATCATAACTACATCCAAAGGTCCTAAAGTCCTACACGACTCATTCTTTTCACACTCTTTATAAATGTAACCCTCACCCCTAGGAAAAAGGGATATGCAATTCCTGTTATTGCGGATTGATTAATAAAAAGAGAGAAACACCTTATGAACGTAGGCATATTGCCGAACCACGTATATTCTTGGTTGTGATATATGATTTTCCTTTACTGCTCAACGTTATTTGCTTGGAATTGATCTAAGTCGGATTTTACCACCTACAAGTGGAATTAATAATTTATAGAATTATGTAATTAATTATAAAGTTTAATTATGATTTTTAATTCTATCAGAAGCTAGTCTCCTATTTCTTGTGGAGGTCCTCGTGCTAGCCTATATAAGCAACATCTCCTAATTATGTGGGGGATCAGTATAAATAAAGAAAAAAATACATAATAAAGAGTGACATGGTCATGCTCTTTGGTGATCACACACTAATGGCACGTCATGACTTTGAACGTAATAGCATGGAAGATTTAGAGGGTCTCTTTCACGGCTTTCACATTACAAAATTGATTCCAGAAAATTGGAGCACTCAAATAGTCTGAAAATTTTACCAGAGGTCCATGATAAAGAGAGGAAAGTGCACCCCAAATTTTAGACCATTCAGATATTATTTAATCCGTATTATTCACTCATATATATCAGATAGTGATTCATAAAACAAATCGTAATACCCCGTATTTTTATGGGAAATTAAATTTCATAAATGGGTGTAATTTGGAAATTTGAGAAATTTCTTGAAATAATAAATTTTGGAGTTTAGGGGTGTTAGGTGATTCCCGATGTATGTTATAACTACTTTTGGGAATAAGTAGGAGATAAGGATTATTTTATTACAAGTCGCAGTTGAGTAAAGCGACAGAGGACAATATTTTAATGGGAAACCCCGCATTAAGTTGTGTTGGGTTAAAATAGTGAATTGCGATCAAGTACCTCGGATGGAAATTTAGATTGCACGGTTGGTCTCAGAATGGCCGAGATAGTCAGAATAGAGTATCCAGGGGTATTGTTTAGGCTCCGAGAATTTTTAGGCTAACAGGGACTCGTAATTGAGTAAACGAGTCATTTTTGGGTTTAAAAGGATAAACCCTTATTTCTCCCTCTATAAAGGATGGGAAAAAGAAAGAAAAGAGAGAAAAAGGAAGAGGAGAGGAAAGGATGAGAGAAAAGAGGAAGAAAAGGGAGGTTCCATCCAAACTCCGCGAGATTCGACTCGGGATCGTCGGATTTTATCCACGAGGAAAGTGTTTACTTGCTGATTTCATTTAAAGCATAAAATCTCATATTGTAGTTGGTAGTGATAAACCACAAAGATTTCCGAGATGGGTTTTTGTGAACCAAAATGGGTTTTCGAAAAAGTTTAACGGATTAACCTCGAAAAATATCCTAATTAGAAAACTTAGGATTTAGTCAAATTGTTCTTGAAAATGGGTTCTAGGACGTTTAGGACCCTCATAGATTGTGTATATATAGTTGATTGAAGTTGGGGGACTTTAAGTGAGGAGATAAAAGCTTGGGAGAATCTTTAATGGCCGAAATAACTTATCAGAGAAGAAACTATCCGAAGCGATCGATCGATCGAGGGTAAAGGATCGATTGATCGACCATCGATCGATCGAGGGCCAAGGGTCGATCGATCGACCCTTCAGGATTTTTGGTAATTTTTGCCTAGGGTTAATTATATGGAATAAATTTCGATTTAGCTGCTCCTAGTTTATTTATTTGAGGAAATAAGTATTCATCTAGGAAATTATCACTAGCCATTTGGGGGAAACTTATGGGGGCTAGGAGGGTGTTATAATTGTGTGGCACTAAGGTATATTTTCGAAGAAAATAAATAAATTGAAGGATTAGAAAATTTGGGATTTCCAAAAATATAAGAGGGGACTTTTAAATAATCATTATTGGAGTGAAATGTATACCTTGGATTAATTGGATAAAATCCAAGACTTATTTAATTATGGATGTTCGGAGTGAGTGACACCCGAGGGAATATTTTAGCGAGTGATTATAGCTAAAATAATCGTGCAAGTAGGAAATAGTAAGTGTGTATGGAATTAGTGAGTAACTCCTTTAAGGCGACTAGGATGGAATTTGGGTTATAAGTTAAAGATAAGTTGAGGGTATACTTATCATACGATTATGAATCGGGATATCTGGAGAGTATATAAATCCCTAACAATGATTAAGGTGTGAGGCATATTTAAGTAGGAAGATACTTAAATATTATTATGAGATTGGCAATGTTAGCCATGTATATATTTGAGGAATGAAGTAATATATATATATATATATATATATATACGATGCGATTATGGTACATATGTGATATGATATGATATGCATATGTATATATATTTATGTGTGAATGGTATATATATTTATGTGAAGCATACCCCTTCTAATGCTATTATGGGAAGTTGCGCGATGTGGGTGAGACCCCTGGCTTTAGGAGCAGGGAGCGTATAGTCCCCAGGTCATAGCGTCCATTGTTATATTGTGTGATTTTTATTAGGTGTGAGACGTGGTGGGTATGTTTAGTTTCATTGCCGGGGAGGAACTATGACCGCTTCCCATGCATTGTGATTTGGTTTTGACCACGAAGTAGGTGATATTTAGTCCTACTGGTGGTCCCCAGGATGGTATGTGAGTGATGCCCTGGAAGATGATAGCATTGAGAGACCGCATCCTCGAGTTATAGCTCGTTGGGATGGTTATTATACTTATGTGTGCAATAGGTATAATTATATACTGGATGAGTATAATATATTGCTTGTATATGAAGACAAGCCATCACATAAAGTGAAAAGCCTAATAAGGTGTGTTTTATCCCTTTTCGGTAAATTTAGATCAGGATGTATATGACAATGAATATAGAGATTTAATATATATATATATATATATATATATATATATATATATACATATATTATTACATGTTTATATGAGTCTTATATACACGTCATGTGCTGAGGGTCTAATGGATCTCAACGATCGACGCTACCGAGCAGTAGTGTATCGGGGAGGGGGGTCCTTATTTGGATTTCGCTTCGCGAGACACCCCACGCATGAACGCAGTGTAATGTTGAGAATGGAGAGAAGTTTAGCCCTTGGTACTCGGGTTGTTGAGGCTTCTAGCAGACGAGTGGATTAGATTAGTTAGGCGGGGTAGCTTAACTAGGATGTTTTAAACGAATGCGTTAGGTGTGCACTATTAGAAGAGGGGCGAGGGGTATCTCTTGGGAGTACGATACCAATTTAAATATGAGATAAAACCTATTTTAAAAAATAAAGCATTTATGCACTTGAAAAATATTTTTACAACTCGGGCTCTGACACGTTTTCCTATTTTTCCCTTTCTTGCTATATATTATATATATATAGGTGTCCAGACATAGGGACGCCTCGATGATGATTCCTTCGAGTCAGACGTCCGCTGTAGCAGCTGTGGATGCATGCAGGTTCACTGTAGATGCTTCTATCCTTATAGTCTAGATAGGAGGTACTGTATAAACACTTGGGCTAAAGCCCAATTGCATTTATTTATACTTTTACCGCCTTTGAGTGCGACATTTATTATGGTTGTATTATGTTAAACCGAATGTTTGGTTATTTCATTTCATTTCAATTTCATTTATTCAAGCTGTGTGAATGTTTTAATTGAAAATTGTTTAAAAAGATTAGTTAAGTAAAATTTTGACACCAGCCTAATAGGTTATTAGTAATTAATTTGGTTTTTGACAGTGATGCTAAGAATGAACCATATGTGACTCCTGTTTTAATTTGGTACAGGAGTGATCGCCCGGTATTTTATTAGACGGGGTGTCACAGATGGTATTAGAGCATCAGGTTCTAGTGTCCTTAGGAATCTGTGCGGACGTACTACGCTTTCAGCGTTGCTCTCGATTTGTTATAGAACCTTATGATTAAGATTGTTGATTCCTCTTGTGAGATTTCGTTCTCCTGCCATTTTGTGAGATTATAGTAAATCTTTTGTGCGCTCACTCGAGATTCGTGTGCTGATTGAGGAAGGGTGACCGAGGAAGGATGTGATGAGGGCAACATGAGGCGGGGCTTAGCTGGAGCAGTTAGTGGAAGTTGGAAGCTAGGATCGCAGTAGAGGTCACTCTCCTTGTGGCCTTTGCTAAGGATTGTTTCAATAACTACTAAAGTATAGTAGTTATGAGTATCCAAATACCGCTGTAGTAGAGAGTGGTGCTAAAGTTGAACTACTTGGTGAAGTTGAGTTGGAAAAAGGTTCGAAAGGTCCTTAATAAGGACCATATGTTGAAGTTGAGATTATACCGTGTAAGTGTAAGGTGATTCAACGGAAGTGAAAGGCTTAGAAGCTTTGGCTTAAAGCAAGATGTTTAACCCCTAAAGGGATCTTACAGATAGTTTTTAACCGTGAGTCCCCATGAATTAGCAGGCATGAGAAAAAAAAATGCAGTTTTAAATTATTCACGCAAGGATCGGTCAGAGGCTGACAATGAATAAAGAGAGTTATGGATAAGTGAATTTTGTACTGAATCAAGGTGAGTACAATGAAGAGACAACCCTTCCGAGGGATGATAGGCTCACTAGGGAAATGTTACTACCATTTATGGAGAATGTGTGTGTTGGTGGAACCCCCTTGGATGGAAATCCACCTGGGGAATTATTTGAAACAGAGCTGTTGAGGTCAGTGGTGGTGTTTTCTTTTAATGAAGAAGTTAAGGGGACTATGAGGGCGATTGTTAGGAACGAGACTATAGAGTATGAGATACTGATAATCTTGATATGTTCAGGGTGGCTAGATGGAGGAATGTTGCAATGTGGAAGTGTATAACCACACACTTTGATCTTTCCCAGTAGGAGCTAAAGGACAAGAGTAGGGTGCTTAGATGAGGAATAGAGTTAAGTAATTTTGATTCAGTTAGGACAAGTGTAACATGTCCGAGAACCATTTAGGGCAGCTAGGGAGATTGGCGAAGTTGTTGTTATGAGTTTCACCTCAGATGGAGGAGGTATATTTAGCATGACTAGACAGAGTCGCGGTATTTCGCTAACCCTAGATTCGTGTGTGTAATTAGAGCTTTGTGGCAATGTCGGTAACATTATATATAGTGCATGTATATGTGTTTTCCGCGGTAGCGGAGTTCTATTTTCCTTCATTCACTGTAAAAGCGGATGTTGATATTTTGAATATATATCTGGTTTGTATTATACGTTCTAGGTGTGATATACGAGTATAGTATTTTTCTGAGTATAATATGTTTTTCGTGTTTGGAGCGATAACAGGCTAATGACTGCAAGACTATTGTGTCCGCGGTTCCAGAGTGGAGCATGTTATTATTGTGATATCTCACCGGGATACAGGTTGAGTTCGCCTTTGTTATTATGGGTAGATGGAACTCTGGAAAACAGAGGTTTAATTATTATGATTCGAGTGTGTGGTGACCTTTTAGAGATGATTTAAGGCATGCAAGGTTATTGTTGAGCTGTGAGTTTAAGCTCATTATTTTTTGCGCAAGGACTTAGTGATTATACGAGCGCTTGATGGTGTGGCTCCTGGAAAGAAATAGAAGTTCTGACCACATTTTGTTGATAAAAGGGATAAGGTTATTCCGGTTGCATATTTGAAGCTAATGAACCTTAACGACGTCGAGAGTGGAGAGATGTTATAGGATGTAAGGAGGTTGGTTTTGTCGATAAGTCATACAGTGTGGAAGAAACACTATAGACTGAGAGCCGTATGATGATGGTATGATTTTGGAAATATAAGTGCTATAGAGAAGCACTAAAGTGGTCCTCTCACCACAAGTAGGTGGGTGAAGCTGAAGTTAGAGAAATTGATTTGAGGATTATAGCTAGGCCTTGATGAGAAGGCAAATTCGAAGATAGTATGTTTTGGGTGTGAGGTTCATAACACATTTGAAGAGAGTAGGTGACTCGATTAGTTAGATTTTCCTTTTCACCAAGGTGAAGGTATAGAGTGGTACAAGTACGTTAGTAGGTTAGTGAGGTAGGATTTAGGATGTCTCGCTGGTGTGCCTTAGGCCGTTATATCTCGGTGACCGACGATGTGAGGAAGTAGTGTAATGGAAGGGTTCCTTGTATGGATTTCGCTTTGCGAGACGTCCCACGCATAAAACTGAGCAAATGTCAAAAGTTGAGAGAGGCCTTGGGCACTAGGGTTATACTTAGGATTATGCTCGTTTCGCGTGGGTAGAGTAATGCATAGATCGTAGGATTATTAGGGAGTATGTTTAATAGAGTTGGTGGAACCGATATAGGAAGATTTTGGGAAGTAAACCACAAGAAGATTGGTTGATTAACCTTGATAAGAATTGAATTTCGCGGGATGGGAAGACCCATGTGTGAGTATTACACCGAGTAAATAAGGCCCATACTTATAGAGAGTGTTATGTGTGTCACGTTTATAATGGTTGTGCGGATAGGCACAGGTTAGAAAGGTGTATGGGCATATTGGTAAATTGGTTTTATATACCGTCTGATATAGAATATGTATAGTATATAAATTGAAGATTATGTTGTGAGGCAGTATAAGTGGAAATTGGTATGGGTCGGAAGGAACGTCGTGAGATGTAGGCGATAATCCAATTGTATTGGGCAATAAGAAGTAGCATGCTCAAGATAAGCGATGAGACTAAGGAGAGTGGTCGAGCGTTAGAGTAATTTCTTTTTAGGGAAAATTAGATATCCAGATATAGACGAGCGGACGTTTAGGATAATGTTTGGACGTTAGAATGGTGGCTATAGGCTCGTCTTTCTACGTGGGGCACTAGAAATGATGGGTACGATGTGACGTTATTAGATTCACCTTACGACTATGGTAGCAGTATAGTATCATATAAACCTGGTTAGAGGTGAGTGCTGAATGAGTGTATGGTTGAGAGCCATTAGGTTAATACCTTTCCCCTTGAGGCATTAGGATGTGGAGCGATCCTAGGTTAGTGTGGGTAGTATCGGTTGTATCTGAATTTTGAGGATGAAATTCCGTTGTAAGGGCGGAGTATGTAATACACCGCATTTTTATGGGAAATTAAATTTCATAAATGGGTGTAATTTGGAAATTTGAGAAATTTCTTGAAATAATAAATTTTGGAGTTTAGGGGTGTTAGATGATTCCCGATGCATGTTATAACTACTTTTGGGAATAAGTAGGAGATAAGGATTATTTTATTACAAGTCGCAGTTGAGTAAAGCGACAGAGGACAATATTTTAATGAAAAAACCCGCATTAAGTTGTGTTGGGTTAAAATAGTGAATTGCGATCAAGTACCTCGGATGGAAATTTTGATTGCACGGTTGGTCTCAGAATGGCCGAGATAGTCAGAATAGAGTATCCGGGGGTATTGTTTAGGCTCCAAGAATTTTTAGGCTAATAGGGACTCGTAATTGAGTAAACGAGTCACTTTTGGGTTTAAAGGGATAAACCCTTATTTCTCCCTCTATAAGGGATGGGAAAAAGAAAGAAAAGAGAAAAAAAGGAAGAGGAGAGGAAAGGAGGAGAGAAAAGAGGAAGAAAATGGAGGTTCCGTCCAAACTTCGCGGGATTCGACTCGGGATCGTCGAATTTTATCCACGAGGCAAGTGTTTACTTGCTTATTTCATTTAAAGCATAAAATCTCATATTGTATTTGTTAGTGATAAACCACAAAGATTTTCGGGATGGGTTTTTGTGAACCAAAATGAGTTTTTGGAAAATTTTAACGGATTAACCTCGAAAAATATCCTAATTGGAAAACTTAGGATTTAGTCAAATTATTGTTGATAATGGGTTCTAGGATGTTTGGGACCCTCATAGATTGTGTATATATAGTTGATTGAGGTTGGGGGACTTTAAGTGAGGAGATAAAAGCTTGGGAGAAGCTTTAATGGCCGAAACATCTTCTTGGAGAAGAAGCTATCCGAGGGTAAAGGATCGATCGATCGACCATCGATCAATCGAGGGCCAAGGGTCGATCGATCGACCCTTCAGGATTTTTGATAATTTTTCCCTAGGGTTAATTATATGGGATAAATTCTGATTTAGTTGTTCCTAGTTTATTTATTTGAGGAAATAAGTATTCATCTAGGAAATTATCACTAGCCATTTGGGGGAAACTTATGGGGGCTAGGAGGGTGTTATAATTGTGTGGCACTAAGGTATATTTTCGAAGAAAATAAATAAATTGAAGGATTAGAAAATTCGGGATTTCCAGAAATATAAGAGGGGACTTTTAAATAATCATTATTGGAGTGAAATGTATACCTTGGATTAATTGGGTAAAACCCAAGACTTATTTAATTATGGATGTTCGGAGTGAGTGACACCCGAGGGAATATTTTAACGAGTGATTATAGCTAAATAATCGTGCAAGTAGGAAAAAGTAAGTGTGTATGGAATTACTGAGTAACTCCTACGAGGCGACTATGATGGAATTTGGGTTATAGGTTAAAGATAAGTTGAGGGTATACTTATCATACGATTATGAATCGGGATATCTGGAGAGTATATAAATCCCTAACAGCGATTAAGGTGTGAGGCATATTTAAGTAGGAAGATACTTAAATATTATTATGAGATTGACAATGTTAGCCATGTATATATTTGAGGAATGAAGTAGTAGTATATATATATATATATGATGCGATTATGGTATATATATGATATGATACGAATATGTATATATATCTATGTGTGAATTGTATATATATTTATGTGAAGCATACCCCCTCTAATGCTATCATGGGAAGTTGCGCGATGTGGGTGAGGCCCCTGGCTTGAGGAGCAGGGAGGGAGCGTATAGTCCCCAGGTCATAGCGTCCATTATTATATCATGTGATTTTTATTAAGGGTGAGACGTGGTGGGTATGTTTCATATTATTTCCAGGGAGGAACTATGACCGCTTCCCATGCGTTGTGATTTGGTTTTGACCACGAATTAGGTGATATTTAGTCCTACCGGTGGTCCCCAGGCTAGTATGTGAGTGATGCCCTGGAAGATGATAGCATTGAGAGACCTCATCCTCAAGTTATAGCTCGTTGGGATGGTTATTATACTTATGTGTGAAATAGGTATAATTATATACTGGATGAGTATAGTATATTGCTTGTATATGAAGACAAGCAATCACATAAAGTGAAAAGCCTAATAAGGTGTGTTTTTCCCCTTACGGTAAATTTAGATCCGGATGTATATGACAATGAATATAGAGATTTAATATATATATATATATATATATATATGAGCCTTCTATACACGTTATGTGCTGAGGGTCTAATGGATCTCGACGATCGACGCTGTCGAGCAGTAGTGTATCGGGGGGATTCCTTATTTGGATTTTTCTCCGCGAGACACCCCACGCATGAATGCAGTGCAGTGTTGAGAATGGAGAGAAGTTTAGCCCTTGGTACTCGGGTTGTTGAGGCTTCAAGCCGATGGGTGAATTAGATTAGTTAGGCGGGGTAGCTTAACTAGGATGTTTTAAACGAATGCGTTAGGTGTGCACTATTAGAAGAGGGGTATCTCATGGGAGTGCGATACCAATTTAAATATGAGATAAAACCTATTTTCAAAACTAAAGCATTTATGCACTTGCAAAATATTTTTACAACTCGGGCTCTGACACGTTTTCCTATTTTTCCCTTTCTTGCTATATATATTATATATATATTTGTCCAGACATAGGGACGCCTGGATGATGATTCCTTCGAGTCAGACGTCTGCTACAGCAGCTGTGGATGCATGCAGGTTCACTGTAGACGCTTCTATCCTTGTAATCTAGATAGAAGGTACTGTATAAACATTCGGGCTAAAGTCCAATTGCATTTATTTATACTTTTACCGCGTTTGAGTGCGACATTTATTATGGTTGTATTATGTTAAACCGAGTGTTCGGTTATTTCATTTCATTTCAGTTTTATTTATTTAAGCTGTGTGAATGTTTTGATTGAAAATTATTTAAAAAGATTAGTTAAGTAAAATTTTGACGCCAACCTAATAGGTTATTAGTAATTAATTTGGTTTTCGACAGTGATGCTAAGAATGAACCATATGTGACTCCTGTTTTAATTTGGTACATGAATGATCACTCGGTATTTTATTAGGCGGGGTGTTACATCTGGCAGCATGTAGTAAATCTAGAATTGATTAAAAAAGAATTAAGAATCTTGTTCAACATTGAAAAATGTGTTAAAATACACATAAACCCCAGCATAATGATTGAAGGTTCATGGATATGAAGATTTTGTTATGAAATCAGTTTAAGAATATCAAATTTCATTTGCCCAAATAAATTCACGACATGGCATAGTGTCACCTTATCAAAGGTATATCTTTTAAATCATTTTTTGGACCGGGCTAAAAACATTCTGGAAATTCTAGAGGCTGAAATAGATAAGAATCCATAAAAGATCTCATTTTAAGGTCATTAAGATATTCAAAAAATAATTTCAATTTTAATATAATCACGCCATTAAATTAATGGTTTAAGCCAGAAAGAACCATAAAAATATGAGATCCTGAATCTTCTACATATATCCACCATATTTACATTTCTATTTAAACCAATTGTCATATAAATCAAGTGCTCCAATAAATATTAAATCATCCAGAAAATGGTATCATATCAAGATTTTGATTTATAATTGGAAAATTCATATTATCCATCAAAATCTTTTAATCGATTTAGGTTTTGATATTAAATTAATTTTAAATGAATATCAGATTTTGGTCTAACTTTGTATTGTAGAGATTCATAAGTTTCGTCCCTCCATTATAGTTTGAAATCATGTTTTTAAATTTATGTGATTGGACACTATTTTGGTTTATGCGCAATTATTCTTTTGTCTTCGATTGTGACTATTTGTGTCTTTAACTAAAACAAAATATTATGCAAAAATTAAGAAGACAAATGAAATGAAAGATATTAATGTTACAGTCTCCACACAACATCAACATCAACAACAAAAGATATATTAGTGAATAACTTATGAAGGATTTTGAATTATGTTTCGACATTTACTTTAGTTGTTGCGAGTATTTTTTATTGTATCTTCCCATATAGTAGTGTCATAGTAGCCAGGTTCCAAAGAAGTTATGATTCCTTCATAGGGCCCGTGTCCATTATGGAAAAGAAGGAGGAAGTTTCCTTTGTTCTTTGCTGTTACAAGGTGAAGGTAGTTCCCTTATAAGGTCTTGGTTCCATCGTAATGAATCAAAAGACAATAAACTTCTCGAGTTATTCCTCGAGTATGGATGTAGAAAAATTAGAACCATTTAAAAAAAATTCTCAATGCATTTATATATTCTTTACTATATACACATTACACTAAAACAACTAACTTGTCACGGTATTTGATCGTGACAAGCCCAACTTGTCAAGGTCTTTGATCGTAACAAGTCTGGGGGTGACAACTTCTTTGTCACGGACTTGTCACGGTCTTTGACCTTGACAAGTTTTGTCACGGTCAAATACCGTGACAAAGACCATGACAAGCCCATGACAAAACCCAAAAAATTATCACGATCTTTGACCGTGACAAGTTTTTTTATCACGAACTTGTCACGGTAAAAGACCATGACAATTCTAGGCAGTATTAAAAAAATCTACTGGGCAGTATGGCCACTGCCTAGCAGTATATTTGTACCTGTTATACCAAAATTGTACCTGCCCAAATAGCATATATCCAAATAAAATAGAAATAATATACCAAATTATGGTATATATAATCCATATCCAAATAAAATAGAAATCAAAATATCCATATCCAAACCAACATGTACCAAAATAAAAAAAATACAAATACAATCCAATATCCAAATAAAAAGATAAAAATAATGTCATGAAGAAGGAGTAGGTCGGAGGACGAATGAAGGCCACACAATATACGAATTGAGACACCCCGTAATATGCTGAATGCCTCATTGTTCACGCAACCACAAAGGTGAGTTCTCATTTCCCTCCACTATATGTGTGATGCGCACTCTTGCCTCAATGTCTTCGAGGGGACGTCCATGAACCGACATACCTACGAGGAAGCTCGAATCCCTCAACCCCCTCGCTATCGGCTCCCCACAATATATGTCGAGTAGAAACATGCTCGACCAACTTATTGTTGACATAGGCCGCTCAGCGGGGGTCACGATGGGAAATAGATCATTATATGGCACCGAGTTCGTGCGTATCAGTGATAAAGTAGTGGCATCCTCATCCTCATCCTCGTCTACCTCTACCTCATTCTCCCTGCCATTGCCTTTGCCCTTGACCAACTGACGCTTCATGAAGGCATACATATCTACGACCGTCGCCTCCAACCTTGATAGCTTATCGTCATGGGTGTCCACCTTACGTGCCAACCCGATGTTGCTCATCTCAATTATAATGATCCTAGACTTCCCCACCCGTGGGCTCAACCCCTATTCCTCCGCTTACGATCCGGCCCGAACACTTGGCTGAGTGCATTCGTAGCCAAAGATGTTTTGTCGGTATCAGATTGCGACTCATGCACATACTTAAGCTTTTCCTGAAAAGACAAAAAGTACATGATTAGTTAATCAAGTAAATAAAAAAATTATAACATATTTAAAAAAATTAAACATTTATAACTTACAATGGTGGTTGCGATGCTCGGGGCCACCTCCTTGTCCTTGCCCTTTTTCGTTCGAATTGCCACATAGGCATCGATCTTATGTGGCCTACCCCAGGGCCACTCCTCGTGTGTCCTGAACTAAAAAAATACAGAATTAGTAAGTAACACAAAGTAATGCTAAATTAGAATAACTAAAATTAAAGAAAAATAAACACTTACCTTCTTGTGCTCCACCTCGGCGTAAGACGTCCTCCCGAAGTAGTGCACATTTAGCCTTTTCACCCGGTTGTCCCTCCCCAATTGTTGAGATGCCAATTGCCACTCATTGGTCTCATTATCCATAAACTTTTGCCACTGTGCCAATGAGATCGGCTCCTTCGGGGGGACGGTGTCAAGTAGTCTCAGAATGGACTCCCGGGGTCTTTTCAAAGTACTGTTCTCAGAAATTTTTCTTCCACATCTTATATTGATCCCTTAATTGCTCCAACATGGAGACACGAAGCTATGCGGGCAGGCCGAATTGTTCCTGCCAAACAAATACAACCCAAAAAGAAAGTAAGTGTTAGTTTCTTATAAATATAAATATAAATATAAATATAAATATAAATATAAATATAAATATAAATATAAATATAAATATAAATATAAATACACTAGTACTTGTAGTGCCTCCAGATGTTCAACTTGAGGTCAATAGGAACGACCCTCCAATTAGTGTACCCCGGTCCTACGATCACCTTCAGCAACTCCAGTGCTCTAGCCAATAATTCCACTTATTCTCGACGAGGGACCCCAATTTGCCCTATTTTAGGGGCCTACTGGCCGAGGAGCCCTCATCTCCTCCACTATCGCGCCCGGATGAAGTCATTTTCTGCAAAAATTATTATTATTAGTACAAAAATGTATATGGACTTTGAATTAATGCTCAAATCCGATAATAACAATACATACCAATACCAATATCAATTTATATAAATTTTAATTTATACCAATACCAATACTAATTTCAATTACACACACGCACACTGCACCCCCCTCCTACACACACACACACACACACACACACACACACACACACACACTCCCGGGTCATGGACTTTGAATTAATGCTCAAATCTGATAATAATAATACATACCAAAATTAATTTATATCAATTTCAATTTATACCAATACCAATACCCCCCTCCCACTCCCGAGTCATGGACTTTGAATTAATGCTTAAATTGATTAAAATTCTAATTAACATATTCACTTGGTTATTACAAGCATTAAAATGATCGAATACAAATGAATAAAAAGAATTAAATTGTCGTCCGATAATAATAAAGCACTAGAATAATACAGTCACTGGTCATTACAAATAATTTGAATACTTATTACAAATCAAAAAATTATTTCAAATTCGGGTTATCATAAAAAATGGATTGATATTAGGTAGGTGCAACCAAGTCATCCACACTACCGTTTAAACGCTTTGGCACATGTAGGACGATTGAACACGACTCGTTGTTGATATAATCCGAGTAAAATTCTTGCTTGACCTTTTGGAAAGCATAAAAAATGGCTCATCGCTCACGTGTTCGTTGCTCTTCAACTTGGACAAGTCAAACATGATCAAATTGGTACCAGGATAAACTTTAAAAGAATTTTTATCCTCAACTCTTACCCAATCACAATAAAATAGCAAGTATATTTAAAATACCAGGATCAAATTGCTCTTTGAAATTTACATAGTCCAATTCAAGTATATTTCAAATTACACCATAGTAAGTCATTTCAGCTTCAACGAGGTTTTTATCTTTCGCGCTCTCTTAAAAGAAAGTAAGAGCCTTGTATGAAATGCTCGAGTTCTGCACATTTGTATTTTTCTCGTACACCATTGCACCGAATACGTAACCATTCAATCAATACTTTCTAGATGAGCAAGCCTTGATGTCGCATCACCCATCTTTAAGAGCTGTGAATATACATAAATTAATTAGATTAGTTGTAAAGCTTTCTTGTAATGTGACTTTTAATAACAACCATTTTCATTATAATTACCTCCTGTGACAACCACAGCCTAAATTCGTTGTGTGATTGTGCCATTATTTTTCGTCTTTTATTGTTCTCATAGGCTTCATATTTTCTGCATAGATCGTGATGAACGTATTACAAAATTAATCATGTAAAAATTAAAATAATGTAAAAGTTAAAATAATTTAAACTTATTTTTTCCATTCTTCGACATTTTCATGTGTGTCAAATAGATCACGAGCTATTTGTTCATGCTGAAAACTCATTAATTTCACTGATTTACCCATCACATGACCACCCTGATCGACGAACTCATCATTGTCATCCATACTGGTCGAGTTAGGAATATATTCCCGAGTGTAGATTGATGATTCCACGGTGATGTATTCCTCTCCAATTGATCCTTCAATGTATCATGTATTCTTGACGTAATCTTTAAAAACTTTCATCAATCTTTCAAACGGATACATCCACCGATATCTAATTGGGCCGCAAAGAAGTTCCTCGTCGCATAGGTGTACCAACAAGTGAACAATTATGTCAAAGAAAGATGGGGAAAAGTACTTCTCCAAGACACAAATTGCTTCGTTCATCGCCAATTTTGCGGCTACTATGTGATCTCGATTCACTACCTTCTCACATAAAAGTGAGAAGCAGATACTAATTTGCATAATAGCTCTCCGTAAACCCTTGTGCTTGGAGAAAAAGTGCTTAAACAATATAGGAACCAATTACATGATCATATGCCAATCGTGGGACTTACACTTATGTAAATCATGGGTAGCATAATTCACAATCCTTTGCAAGTTGGACGAAAAATTATATGGAACTTTCAAATGATATATTGTGTTTAAAATCACCTTCCTTTCCTCACTCGTCAAAGTAAACACACTAGGGGGAATTATCGTCCTTCCCTTACTATCTCCTTTTAACCATAGTTGTGGCTTAAGTTTCAACACTTTAAGGTCTAAACAATGAATTTTCTCCATCCTTTGAATGACTCCCCCCAAGGAATGTGCCCACAATTTGTTCATCGATGTTCTTCTCTGTGTGCATCACATCCAATACATGGCGCACTAGGTTATTCATCCAATAAGGAAAGTTAAATAAAATTGACCTCCTAGACCATGCCTTTCTTATCTCAGTTTCATGCCCAGTTGGGGTCTTCTTATGCTTGACATTCTCAAATTTAGGAGTCTTACTTGGAATATTAGTGCCACAATCAGAAGATTTACTTTCAATTTCTGAGCCTGAAAGTATTCTCGGCCATAGTCTATGTGTAACCCCACCCGGTAAAAAATTGAAACCTTTATCAAATAAAAAACTGTAAGAGGGGTAAAAACCTCCTATGGCAATGGTATATATTTTTTGAGCTAGAGGGGAGATGAATAGATTCAATCTCCTCTCCACAAATAGGACACCCCAAATAACCATGCACTACACAACCGGATAATGTCCCATAAGCTGGAAAATCATGAATTGCCCACATCAACATAGCTTTCAGTGTAAACTCTTATTTTTTAAAAGAGTCATATGCTTGCACACCCTCTTCCCACAACTCATTTAATCTTCTATCAAAGGAGACAGGTAGACATCGATGTCCTCACTTGGTGCCTTTGGCCAAAGGATCAACAATGATAAATCAAAAATTCAGGTCTCATACACTGTGAAGGAGGGAGGTTGAGTGGGGCTAGGATCACTGGCCATACACTCTGATTGGAACTTAGATTTATAAATGGATTGAAACCATCTGGTTATATTTCCAAATGAATGTTCCACTGTTCTCGAGAAAAATCAGGATACTCAAAATTCACCCCCTTCCAAGACGTAGAATCAATAGGATGGTGCATGAGATTTTCCCTTGCTTTTGTCCTAGCATGCCAAGTCATTGCCTCTTCTATCCATGGTACTGTGAAAAACACTTTAATCTAGGTGCAACAGGAAAATATTTCAACAGTTTTTGAGGCACTTTTGATCTTGTGCCTTCCTTGCCAGTGGATTGATCATATCTAGGTTCATCGCATACCGAGCACCGATCAAGATTTTCATACTCCTTTTGGTATAGTACGCAGTCATACACACAAGCATGAAATGATTTATACTTCATTCCAAAACCTTTCAAACTGTTTTTCATAGTAAGATAACTGTTTGGAAGCGTATTTTGCTTGGGTAGCAAGCCCTTCACCCAATTAAAAATTCATGTCACGCTACTACCAGACAAACCATATTGGGTCTTCAAATTATGCAAACCAACCATGGCATGTAAAGTTCTTTGATCTTTCTCATAACCAGAGTATAACGTCTGGCTCGCCTTAAATTTTAAACTTTGGTAGTCATCGTCAAAGTTTATCCTGATATCTTCATGAGCACCTGAACCTTATACATCATCAGTGACCTCATTCTCTTCTACTTCATGAACTCCATACGCCTCATTAACTAAATCCTCTAATATATTATGATCTACATTGTCATTATCCCCTTGTACATTTATCCTACTTATTGAAGGTTGTTGTGAAGGTTGCTCGGGGACAAAAGGAACTTTCGGTTCCCCGTGAAAAATCCAATTTCGATAACTATCTTGCGTACCCCATCTTAACAAATGTAGTTCAACTGTTTTCCACTCAAACACCTTATCATTCTTACACCTAGCACACGGACATGAAAACTCTTCATCATTTTGACATCTCTTTGCATATTTCACAAATTCATTAGCATCTCTGTGAAACACATCCCTTAATCTATTTGTCTCACCCATCCACTCTTTGTATTTAGGATATACCATCACAACTACTACAAACAATCACCTATTATGGGTAAGAAGCGTATATTCATGAATTAGCATAAACAAAAGTCTGAATATTTAGTTTCCATTAGTATAAACAATCACCTATTGAATGAGTACGGATAAGAACTAGAAGGCTAGTTTTTGTGCGTAATTTATTCGTGCATTCAAATTCAAATTCAAATTCAAATTAAATTTTAATTTTAATTTTAAATTGTAATTAAAATTCAATTTATAATATTAATTCCTATTTCCTCCATCTCCTCTAAAGGGTGAGTGGTCCTATCCCATTCGAGACCACATATTTATGTAATATACTTAACAACTCATGCACATTGTTCTAATTTGAGAAAAATTAGGCAGCATATCCCCATAGTTCTCCAAGTACACGATATAGATTCGCAAGTGTGAGTGTTATTTCAATTTATCAATTGAAATAACATTTAACATCCCATCATCTAGTATGTACCCAGAGAACATTAAGATACGTCTGTAGAACTTTCTCCCAAAGTAACAAGTTTAAGCCACTAAGAATATTATTATACATAAACTATGCTATCCCAAACTGTCCAAACGGGACAATTCGAGAGATATCATTACAGTGGTAATGTCTCTCAAACGGGCTAAGGGCTATTGAATTCTTACGCATAAGAACTAGAAGGCTAGTATTTATGCGCACTATATGTAATTTAAAGTATGTTTTATTTAATTATGTAATTTAAAGTATGCTTCATTTAATTTAAAGTACGCATAAGAACTAAAACTTATACTAATTTATACAAATATCAATACCAATTCAAATTCAAATTCAATTTATACCAATATATACCGATATCAAAACCAATTAGAATTCAATTTCAATTTAGAGAAATGGGCTCTATAGAATTACAATGTATACAAATTAAAAAGGTTATTAATGTTTAGAACATTTCATATGATTCAGTCCATTTCATAAGGAGTTAAGGGCATGGTAACACTATTGGGACAAAGTATAAAGTCCCAAAACAACATTGATACTATTTTCGAAATCATACATGCACATATGACATTCCATATATTGATCCCCAAATTGAAAAAAATACACTAAAATCTCTTACACCAAAACCAAACACAACTTGATTCTCTCACCTCCCTAACTTGATTCTCTAACCTCCCCCCATCACTCCCCCCCTCTCCCCCCACTCCCCCTGCCCCCTGCTACTACCCCACCCCTACACACCTAAACACACATACCCCCCCCCACCCCACTACCACCCATCACTCCCCCCCTCTGCCCCAACTCCCCCCGCCCCACCACTGCCATCCCCCGCCCCCCACTGCCTCCCCACACATGCAAACACACCCACTTGCACACACACACACACACAGTTCTACACACACACATACACGCAGTTCTATACACACACACACACACATATATACAAAGGGGAGGGAGAGAGAGCAGTTGCGCGCGCGAGAGAGAGAAAAAGGTGGGAAAAAGAGGCGGCAGGATTTTTTTACTGAGAAAGTTGTCACGGACTTGTCAATGTCTTTGACCGTGACAACCCGTTGTCACGGATTTCTCACGGTTAAAAACACGTATTTTTTTTATCAAAGTCAATAACCGTCACAAGCTTGTCTGACCCGAATGTGACAATTTAGCCTTTTTGGTGTAGTAACATTCATGCTTTAAATATGTTATGTGTGGTGGTGATTAATATTTATAAATCAGAAAGTGAATGTGTATGAATACAAGATAACAAATAAAGAGAGAACGATTTTATCAATGAATATAAAATGATTTATGAATAAACATATAGTATGAAATTGGAAGAAGTAAAATAAACTAAAATTAAAATTCAGCCCCCCGAGATATTATTCGTACCAACAATTGGTATAATAGCCTAGATCATAAATACTTGATTTTGAAAATTATATTTTGAGTTTAAAGATCAAATACAAACTAAGGGAGTTTTGTAAAAATATTTTTTGAGAAAAAATGATCTTTGGAGAATGATGGAAGTTTTTATAAAAAATGGACTTTTATAAAGAAAGATCGGTGTGCAAAATATAAAATGACTCTTAAAAGAGAAACTCACTTTGAAAGAAAAAAAATAGACACAATAATATGATTTATAGAAAAATATTGCTTATAAAACGAGTTTGTAAAATGTTGTCTAAAATTCCATACATGTTTATCTTAATGTGTTAATATCTCTCGCAAGATTTCATATGACTTTACTTGAACTTATTCATGTGATGCACATAATATTTGAAATGACTTGTTAACTAAACTTAAACATTTGGGCACCTCTAAACATTAATATCTACATGTCATCTGACTGGTTCTCAAGTGACCTCTGTCACTATGCATATGTGTCGAGATCCACTACCGGCTACAAGCTGCACCATATGGTTCTTTCTCCTCATATATCCCTGAGTAACCAAAAATGGACAATCATCACCTCGACTATGCATCTAGATCCATCGTCATCTACAAATTATGAGATATATAGTTCTCTTTTATCATCGTTCCCTGAGTGGATTGAAAATAGAGAATCCTCACCTTGCTATACATCAAGATTTATTATCAGCTACAATCCGCGTCATATGGTTCTCTCTCATCATCCCGAGTGACCTAAAATATAGAACCCTCACCAACAATATATGTAAAGACCTCTAATTCTACATAAAACTATCCCACTCGAACCAATCTATAATTGTTTATGTTAAGCATCTGCACAAGTACGCTCTTCATCGAGAGGATTGGTAGTTACCCCAAACCTTCACCAATAATACATGATCCCGTCCTAGAATACTCAACTAAAACCGAGCCCCCAACCCAAACCCTTTATCACCAAACAAACGCAGGACACCTCTAATCTTTTTTAAATAAACCCAAGTATCCACAATGACCATTTTTTTTGCCATGCGGTGTAGGAAATCTATTGCATGATGTTTTATAAGTTCCCATGTGTTGATACCAAAATCTACCACCCTATATGGACCATTAATAAACCAGCACGTGTCATCTAATGTGGCACTATTCCAAGTCAGTCTGACCAACAATGAAGCCCGACCAACTGCCTATATTGATGACAAATCAACAACAGTCTTACCGCTTGCATTGCCAATAAAGCGACATCATTCATATATTTAATTCTCATTATGTATTGATGTAAATGCCTAACAAATAAAGGCATTCCATCCTTTCACATGACAACGATCAAGACCCCTTTTGGGCTATAAATACATTGTATCATCCTCATTGCAGAGGGACCTGAAAAACAAATCAAGGTAGTCATTACATAACAGTGGACATAGGCTATTTCTTTGAGCCGAACAAATCTAAAAATCTCTTGTGTCTTGTTTGTTTTTCTTAATTTATCTGTGATCAATTAATTAGGCCTAGTCTAGTTTTTTACATCAACAGTTTGGCGCCATCTGTGGGAATGTACTACTAAGCGTTGTTAGCCATTCACCATCTATGGCTGAGATTTCTGAATTAAGTACCAAAAATAAGGGAATTCCGCCTAATCCTTATGCCCCTCCAAATACCATGATTTAACAAGAATTCGGGCTAGTTTAGCCAAAGGTCAAGAGGCTATGCAAGATACCATGTGACAGTTGGCCCAAACTATACAAGCTGGAGTTCCTGCACAATTTAATATGCCACGGTCGCCATCCAGGAGTGTCGGGCGTAGCCATTCCAGAACTTCAAAAGATCCCTCATACTTTCCTGGAATAACTTCCTCCATTAGGGTTACTAATTCCTCTGATGGATAATCTCTCATCCCAGAAAGATTAAGTGCCTTAGAAAGGCTAAGTACGGCCTCTCCTTTTGATTGTCTGGGACCCAAGGGAAATGTCCAAAGGGTTGCGTTGAGAAATACTCGACGACCATGAAATTTAAGGGAAGGTTCATCCCGATCCATATTAAGCACCTGGCGAAATCATAGACCCAGTCATAAGGAAGGTTCGCAAGAAGAAAGTTCATCACGATCTGTTGGTCGATATGGAAAAACTGCTACCCATAGATTCGGAGCTGATAGTGAAGCTTGGAAAGGTTATATTCAACGTTTGGAGGACAGGTTGGGAGAAATGGCCAAAGACAAGAATTCCCTCCAAAGAAGTTTTATTAAGGGATCCCCCTTTATGCAAACTATCATAGATTTCCCTACCCCGGTCAAGTTTGAAGCTACAGTAGTTACTCCCAAATATGATGGGAAAACTGATCCCGTTCTTTATATAGAACAGTACCAAGCAACTAATGATATCTACACTGTTCCTGATGAGATGAGATGTAGGGCATTCTCGAGAACAATCGCTGGATCTGCTCAAATCTGGTACAATAAACTTACTCGGAGGCAAATTTCTTATTTTCAACAACTGGCTGAGCTATTCATTGGTAATTTTTGCTTTGGAGCAAAACCAATGAAATGAGTAGCTCATTTGCTCAGCGTAAGATAGAAAAAAAGGAGAAAGTACGAGGGATTACATCACTCGTTTCAACAACGAGAAATTGGAAGTCATTGATTACGAAGAGAAAACTGCACTCACTACCCTAATGAGTGGTTTGCTCCCTGATAAATTATATTACACGTTGGAAAAAGATCCACCAAAGACGATGACAAAATTAATGTCCAAGGCAATAAAGATCATGGACGCCGAGGAAGCTATGACTGCTAAAAAGAATTCAGATGCAAAGGTGAAAGCAAAAACATAAGGGAAGTCAGAGAAGAAGGAGCAAAAGAATCACAACGAACGCAAGAGTTAAAAGGGCAAGGAAATCTTAGATCGGCTCAAAAAATTCATTAACTACACTTCCTTAACAGTAGACATAAATCACGTGTTAGAAGAAATCAAGCATAATAATGATTTAAGTTGGCCGAAAAAGTTGAGGTCACCTGCTGACAAAAAGGACAAGTTGAAGTATTGTGAGTTTCACAAGAATCACGGTCATACTACCAACCATTGTATTGCCCCCCCCCAAAATGAGATAGAAGTGCTGATCTGAAGAGGAAAGTTGGAGATATTTGTTAATCGGTAGAATGGTGGGAGAAATGGAGGTAAAAGTCGACAGAGATCTAAATACCCAATTAAGCACAGAGAAGAGAAGAAGAGAAACCACGACGATGATCCAGAAGATGATCCCGATCTTCCCAAAAAGCCTAGATAACTGGAACACGAGGTAATCACACTCAGTTTTGGATTTTTTGATTATCACATGATTACAGGTGGAGATGTCAGAGGAGGAGATCATACAGCTGAAAGGAAATCCTACCTCAATGAGGCTCAAGTTTGTTCTTATATCTAGCGGATTAACCTCGCTGAGGAAGATTGACCAAGAAATGTTAACAAGGATAAGCTCGTAATTGAATTTTTCAAAAATGATTTATCTGGAGTGTTGTATCCTCATGATGACCCTTTAGTGATCAGAGTCAGGATGAAAGAAGTATTGGTAGCAAGAATATTAGTGCATAACGGTAGTTCGGCAGGCATCATGTTCTATCCATATTTTGATACTTTGGGTTTAAAACGCAATCAACTAGAACCTCATCATAGGCCACTCATTGGATTGTCAGGCGAGAAAGTGTTTCGTTTGGGGACCATCAAGCTAGACTTGTTGATCGAGAGATGGACGACGAGCAGGATAGAGAAGGTGAGATTCTTTGTAATGGACAAAAATGTTCATTCGGCTTATAATATGATTATAGGAATAGTTGATCTGAAGAAATTCAAAGATCTACCCTCTACTGTTCACCAATGCCTAAAATTTTTGACTAACTTTGGAGTTGGAGTAGTGAAAGGAGATCAGGAAGTAGCTCGGGAGTGATATTATTCCTTTGTCGAGAAAGAAGATATGCTGGAGATAAAGAGAAAAACTACCACTTATCAAGTAGATACATTTGATCCAAACGGCGAGTCTGAGGTTGAAACCTTAGATCCACGAGATGAATCTGAGCTCGTAAAAATCCAAGTGATGGAGGTAACAGAAAGCATTATTCTGGACGATGATAAACCGGAACGAATAACTCAATTAGGAGCATCATTGGAACCAGTTCTTAAGCAGTAGTTGACAACTTTCTTGAGGTAAAGAAAACAAGTGTTCACTTGGAGTCATGAAGATATGCTAGGCATAGATCCAATTTTTCTATGTTATGGGCTTCATGTTAATAGAGAGGTCAAACCTGTGAAGTAGCGAAGAAGAGTTTTTAGCCCGTAGAATAACCAAGACATACAAGAATAAGTGGATAAGCTTAAAAAATCATTCTTTATTGAAGATGTGAAGTACACGAATTGGTTGTCCAATGTAGTTATGGTCAAGAAGAAGAACAACAAATGGAGGATGTGTGTAGATTTTACTGACTTGAATAAAGCGTGCTTGAAGGATCATTTTCCTTTACCACAAATTGATCAATTAGTAGACGCTACTTCAGGGCACGAGCTGGTGAGCTTCATGAATGCATATTCTGGTTATAACTAGATCAATATGAAGCCAGAGGACAGAGAAATTACTTCCTGTATCACTCCTCATGGAACTTATTGCTATAATGTTATGCCATTTGGTCTGAAAAATGTAGGTGCTACTTATCCGAGACCGGTAAACAAAGTATTTGAGGAGAAGATAGGAAAAACATGGAAGTGTATGTTGATGATATGCTCACAAAGAGCAGAAAAGTTACTGATCATATTACCAACCTCGGGCAGACGTTTGATCAATTGGAAAAGAATGAAATGAAGTTAAACCCCACCAAATGTGTCTTTGGAGTGCAGGAGGGAATGTTCCTCGGGTATATAGTGAATCAAAGAGGTATTGAAGCTAATCTAGATAAGATTAATGCTCTGATTAAAATGCAATCTCTGACCTGTAAACACTACACCAAAAATAGGAATCTGGCATGGTTTAAAACTGTGCCAGATCAAATCTGGCACGGTTTTGAACTGTGCCAGAATCAGGTGTTCCAAAATGGCAAATTTTTTCTGGCACGGCTCAAAAGTGTGCCAGATTTGGCCAAACAGGAACACTTCTGGCACACTTTTAAACTGTGCCAGAATTTGATATTTCTGTCACAC
The DNA here is from genome assembly GCA_949130495.1 of Sambucus nigra. Lineage (NCBI taxonomy): Eukaryota > Viridiplantae > Streptophyta > Magnoliopsida > Dipsacales > Adoxaceae > Sambucus > Sambucus nigra. The sequence continues at coordinate 623,913,820 of OX422210.1, read as the reverse complement.
TATTGGCATAGTTTTTAACTGTGCCAGATTCAGCACAGTTTAAAAAAAAATTGGCACAATTCAAAACCGTGCCAAAATATGATACACTTTTGCCACGGTTTTGAACTGTACCAATTTTTTTTATAAAAAGAAAAAAAAATAATTAATTGAAAGCACAAAAATTCATAAATTAAAAATATTGCACGTTGTTGATAAACTAATGTACATACAAACTTTAAAATATTACAAGTCTTTAATAGTTCATAAGCTAAAAAAAAAATTGGGCAGAGTTTCCTCTATTTTCTGGACATTCCAAAACCCGCTAATACAAAACCTGCCTAACATAAAGCCCGCACGTCCACAAAATATAACAATTAACTTACAAAAGCCCGCACGGCCATAAAAGTTAACAATAAAACTACAAAAGCCCGCACGGCCATAACACAAAAAAATAGAATTATGAATAAACCCCTTGTTGCAAACCATTGAGTTCTCTGTGTGTTTCACGTGAATAAATGCCAACGATAAACTGTTATCCTGCAAAAAAAAAATAGGATACAAAAAAGATATGATATTAGTAACCCAATAATTTATATTAAACAATTTACTCAAACTAAAAAATTACATATAGGAGTGGAAATTATCGTCATATTCTCAAACCGGGAGACTCGGGACTACACGATCAGTTCCTATAAGTTACATTGGTCCCGTACGAGGTGTTCGTGCCTCTTACGGGGTCGTTTGGGGGCTAGTTTGGGTTTTCACCCTTTAATGGCTTATTTTTAAGTCTAAGTGTTGATTTTTACAAATTATCATCATATTCAAAAATCGGGAGACCCGGAACTATGCGGTCAGTTCCTACAAGTTACATTAATCCCGTGCGAGGTGTTCGTACCTCCTACGGGGTCGTTTGGGGTCTGGTTTGGGTTTTCACCCTTTAACGGCTTGTTTATAAGTTTAAGTGTTGATCTTTGCAAATTATCGTCATATTCTCAAACCGAGAGACCCGAGACTACGCGGTCAGTTCCTACAAGTTACATTGGTCCCGTGCGAGGTGTTCTTGCCTCTTACGGGGTCGTTTGGGGGTTGGTTTGGGTTTTCACCCTTTAACGACTTACTTTTAAGTCTAAGTGTGATTTTTACAAATTATCGTCATATTCTCAAACCAGGAGACCCGGGACTACGTGATTAGTTCCTACAAGTTATATTGGTCCCGTGCGAGGTATTCGTGCCTCCTATGGGGTCGTTTGGGGGCTGGTTTGGGTTTTCACCCTTTAACGACTTGTTTTTAAGTTTAAGTGTTCATTTTTACAAATTATCGTCATATTCTCAAACCAGGAGACCCGGGACTACGCGGTCAGTTCTTACAAGTTACATTGGTCCCGTGCGAGGTGTTCGTGCCTCTTACGGGGTCGTTTGGGGTCTGGTTTGGGTTTTCACCCTTTAACTGCTTGTTTTTAAGTCTAAGTGTTGATTTTTGCAAATTATCATCATATTCACAAATTGAGAGACCCGGGACTACGCGGTCAGTTCCTACAAGTTACATTGGTCCCGTGCGAGGTGTTTGTGCCTCCTACGTGATCGTTTGGGGGCTGGTTTGGGTTTTCACCCTTTAACGACTTGTTTTTAAGTTTAAGTGTTGATTTTCAAATTATCGTCATATTCTCAAACCGGGAGACCCGGGACTACGCTATCAGTTCATACAAGTTACATTGGTCCCGTGCGAGGTGTCCGTGCCTCTTACGGGGCCGTTTGGGGCTGATTTGGGTTTTCACCCTCAAACGGCTTATTTTCTAGCCTAATCTACTTATTTTGAAATTATCATCATATTCTCAAATAGAGAGACCCGCGACTACGCGGTCATGTCGTACAAGTTACATTGGTCTCGTGCGAGGTGTTCGTGCCTCTTATGGGGCCGTTTGGGGGTTGGTTTGGGTTTTCACCCTCAAACGGCTTGTTTTCAAGCCTAATCTACATATTTTTAAGTTATCATCATATTCTCAAACCAGGAGACCCGCGACTACACGGTCAGTTCGTACAAGTTACATTGGTCCCATTTGAGGTGTTCGTGCATCTTACGGGGCCATATGGGGGATGGTCTGGGTTTTCACCCTCAAAGAGCTTGTTTTCAAGCCTAATCTACATATTTTGAAATTATTGTCATATTCTCAAGCCGGAAGACCTATGACTAAACGATCAGTTTCTACAAGTTACATTGATCCCGTGCGAGATGTTTTTAAACCTAATCTAGATATTTTCAAGTTTGCATTACAATTATTAGCATTTTCATTTGTCTAAAAAAGGAAATGATTTTTTTATTAAACATGTATGTTCTCTAATCTTTCTAACTCTGTTAATCAGATAACTATAACCACAAGAGGAATCAATCGAACATAAACATTAAGAAATTTACAAACCTGTAGAATCGGTGTGACGATTTCAACAAAGCCTATAGACTCTAACGGCATGTCAACGACTCCTCTTTGTAGCTCAGGTCGCAACATACATACACCCCCCTGTAAGTAAGGGGAAATAAATTATTCATATTGATCAGGCTACTTGTAACACAAATCATTCCATATGAAATTCTTAAACTCACGAGTATTAACCTGGCTTAAACTCAGGAAATTCTTAAATAATTTTGATTATAGCTATATGTAATATACACAATCAATTTACATGTAGCGACTATATATATGGTACGAAGGTATTATACACATCTTATGTAATATACACATTCATTTTGATCATAGCCATTGATTGTGTAGCCATTGATCGTTATTGATTGTGTAGCCAATCAATGGATAATTTGGAGTGATCAAGAATATGAAATTCACATAATGTAAGGCATATGTTCAAGTATATGTGATTGAAAAATAAAATAAACATAAGGACGTTCACTTGCAACGGGGAAAATGTAAGACCAAATATATATCAACAACATAAAAATTCAATAGAAACTATCATCAACGGCAATACCAAAATGGCCAAACCCAAATCCAATATCATACTTGTCAACTCCAACACGATACACAACATGCATCATTCTTCTCTTCCTTTTTAACCCATTCTAAAGCACTGTCTTGGGTAGCAGTCGTGCTAGCTTGCGCCATAGTTCCAGCAGTGGTAACTGCCATGCCATTCCCCTCTTTAAGCTTGTGATATAATCATCAATTGATCACGATTACTTTAAACTCTTTGAGCACAAGGTGAGAAGACCCTGTGACCCCAGAATACATGCAATAAATGTATGCATATATGCACACAATAGCATATATGCAACATATATGCATACAATAGCATATATGCACACAACAGCATATATGAATACAGTAGCATGTCTTTCCTCATTTAAAGCCCCTGACTAACCAGTGTAACATCATAGGGTAATACTCCCTGACATATGAACATAAAAAAGGGATTTAATTTCAAACCAGGGTAGTAAATGCTTATGTATATATATGTTAAGGAGAAGTAACGGTTCAGATATACATATATGTGGGTGTATATATGGATAACTTCGTGATAACTTACATATTGGTAGGATTAGTGTATTTCCTAATTTGTATTGTTTTAAGTTCAATCTCATAAACTTTTGTATTCATTTTGTATTTTGAACCATGATTGTTTTGGTTTAAGGGATGGGAATGGAATAGGCCTGACATTTTTGTTAAAGCAACCCAAAATCACAGTACCCTCCTGCAAATCTAAGGGAAGATATGCATATTAAAACTTGGTGAAAATATGCATACTACAACTTGTAATATGCATATTACAGCAGTTAACTGTAATATTCATATTACAGTTGTAATACTCATTGTAATATGCATATTACAGTGCATAATATGCATATTACAGTTGTGCAGGTGGGTGAGAACCCCTTGCAATTAGGTTGCATCCACTCTCAAGATTCTAGGTCCAAAATGTGCAGGTCATTGATTTATTAGAGCCATTTGTGCCCCCAAACACAATCATCCCGTGCCCTACGATTACAGAAATGTGGCTATCTCATGGGCTAGGGTTGTGGCCCATGGTTACTAGATTATTCCAAGCCATTGTGTTGAGATTTAGCACATGGACATCACTGAAATGTAGCCCCCCACAACATCCCTAAAATGGGCAGAGACAAAATATTTTAAATTTAGCTTTGGATGAAAACTGAGACTATGGTTTCGTAAATTTTGCATTCTAGGCAAAACGATAAATCAATGTTTTTTGCTTACAAGTTATAATTATCATATATTGAAGTACACATCAAAGTAAAAGTTCAAACACCACATGATTATCAACGTTCAATAATGGTAACATTAATGCTCGTGATACATTGTGGAGAGTGAGAAGACACTAATCAACTAAAAAAAACATGATTCTCCATTGAAAGTGACTAAATCAATATATGACATCTGTAAGGGCGCTCAACTGACAAGTGGGGCTTCTCCACCATCTCTATTGCAACGAGGTTATAGCTAAAGGGACGTGCCTATAGTTGTGTAGAATAGACTATGCCGATGCCAATCAAAGGATGCAACTACCGGAGAAGGGGATGCCAAAGTACGGTGGTACACTAAGGGAAGTGACAGGGCATAATTCGAGGACTGGGATGAGATGCGAAGGCCTGATGGAGACGAATCTGCTACTGGTGTGTAAATGGTTAGTGGGGGGTTGAGGCATGAATGACAAATAAGTATGCCCTTGCATCATTTAATGGAGGTGCATCATTTTGTCCTAGGTGTGGCATGTATCGTTAGAGATAAACTCCGATATTTTTGAGGAAAACGAGTCGGAAAAGGAAGAGTTATATGAGAAAATCAAATTTATTGCATCTCTTGGATCTCTACTTTTAAAGAGTTTAAGGGCCTAACACATTTCATATATTGTAAACAACTGGAAATTTGTTATCTCTGTTTAGAGATCTGTTCCGGGGTTTGTATTTTGCAGCTAGGGGTGTTTTTGCTTAAGGTTTCTGGTCTATGTTGCTGTTCGATCAGATGTTTAATTCTATGCATATTCTGAGATGTTTTTGTGCAAATGTTTATAAAACCCAAAAAATAATGTGACACTATCATGAACAAAAGATTGTTAATTTTGGAAAAGCTCTCGATTTCTTCATAGTTTCAATTAAACACTTGGGCATGCGTCTCTACCCTGCTTGAAAAAGTGATGCGAGTATATGCAAGGACTTATCAACATGGCAGTCATCCAATTATAATAAATCCGAACATAATCTAATCAGATAAGCAACAGTATAATTAATTGAGATGTGAATTAATAATTTAGTGACACAATTATAGAATACCTTCACAGCAGATTTAGAACCAAGTTCCTTCATATCATCAAATTTCATGACCTGCAGCATATAATAATGAAATTTTAGACAACACTTCCAGGAAGATTAATAGAAGTGCTAGCATCAGATAGACAATAATTCCAGCAAAATTATCAACTTTTACTGATTTATTCTTACCAATTAAGTGATGGGAGATGTTGGAGTAGGTGTAGGGTGGTATCTAATATAGTAGTATCCATACATAAGATATAATTTTCTTTGATTTTCTACATAATGGTCTCTGTGAAGCAAATCACAGGTGCATACCATATCGAAAAATAAAATAATAATAAGACTGTCTATGCCGACTCATACATCCTATTCAATGGGTGTGACTCGCTAATGTGTCGCACCCGTGTTGGATCGTGTTCAGATTCCATTGTACCCCATTGGTGAGCGGTCAAAATACGAGTCAATATGAATACGACATGTCAGTGAGTCACACCCAAAAATGAGATTCGGTATAGATTCGAAGGTATGCATTTCAATGTATGTAATGTATGCACATTAATGTATTAGATCGTGTATGAAATTTATGCACATTCCAATGTATGCTGTGAGCCAATTAAAATACGTATTTGGATCGTGTTTGAATTCCATTGTATTCACGTCAATAATATTTCTCTCATATGACCGATTCAAATCCTTAAGAATACCTTAAATTCAAAGTAAAATGCGATGATGCGTGGGATCACCAGTCTCTCTAGCTATATAGTTCAAAGAAGAAAGATGTGTGAAAACTCTAATGATGCGAGAAACAGGTAGTGCACATTTAACATTTTAAGATGAAATTAACTTTACCATATTAATTGTTAAACTTTATCATCACTTGAATATTGTGAAAATTAGTAAATTATAATTTGAAACTTCTCAAAAAAGAAAAATAGATAAATTTTAATAAAATGACACAAGATCAAATCACCCCAAAACTTATCAAAATAAACTAATATTATGATTAATCAAATCACCCCAATTCACACACATTCAACTCCTACAAAACCCAAAACCCCATTCAGTTTCAACCAAACACATAAAACACTTAAAACCCACCTTTTGTTTTTCTTTTCAAGGGAAAAAGGCTCTAAAAATTAGTGTTTACGTTCTAAATCACAATTGAGTACAACATTAACGATATCTAATGAAATTCGGATTAGATATAGACACTGGGACACACTCAATTTTTTAAGGGACCCAACAACCACTTGCATCTAACCTCTGGGGTTGAAAGAGAATCCTTTTCAAATGGCACGGGTCAATACAACACATGAACATATCCACCATCCAGAGATGTCAAGATAAACCTATAGTTTAGCATAAAATCAAATAATCCGGGGACATTCTCATTCCCGCTGAACACTAGACAAGATTGTAGGCTATTATTCACATCAGACACAGAACCCCGACAACGAGTCTGGCCCAGATTATGTTTTTCTACTGTGAATGGACACAAATCCACATGATCAGCTCAATAACATGGACTAAATTCTTTGATTTCATTTTGAAATTGTCAATGAACTGAGTAATATTTTGAAATGATGACTCGGAGTATAGGTGATACAAACTTACAAAAAAACAAATCAACTAAAAAAATACAACAGATAAAAATCTACGCAAAAAAAGACATTAACAAAGTGAAAATTCTAAGTTAGACATTATGTCAAACACCTGTTAAGCAAATACTATTAAACCCAAATTCTATTTTGAAGCCAACATAAAAAACATAAAAGTGAATCTGAAACATAAATGTACATTTATTCACCTCAAAATGCTTCCTTTTTGGATATAATCTCAGTCACTTTATCATTTAAACACCACAATAAATGAACTTTATTGCATCTGTAGTAAAGAAGAACATTTTATGCTACAATTAATTCAACAAACAGATGAGATATAAAGGAAAAGAAATCCGAAACCCTAAAAGGGAAGAGAGAGAGTGAGTGAGAGAGAGAGAGAGAGAGAGAGAGAGAGAGAGAGAGAGAGAGAGAGAGAGAGAGGCCAAGTTGAAGCTACTTGGTTCACTTTCAAATGGAAGATTAGTAGCTCTAGAGCCCTGGGCACCATTGTTAGGCTTTTGAAGTGGAACATTCAATCAAACCTAAGATTAGTTTTATTCCATAAGGTGCTTTGGAAAACAACATGTCGAAGTTCATTATGGGTTCAACAATCTTCCTTATAAAATGTTTTAAGAATGTGAAATATCCATGCCCCTCTATCGATAAGTTTCATACAATCTCAATCATATAAAGACCTAAACTGTTCTCCTCATTGCACCAGCATATACTAAGCTACAATGAATAATATAAATACAATAAAACAATTTGAGTGTCACCCTCTTGGTGGTTTTTCTTCTATCAATGTTATAGCGCTAAATACAATAAAACAATTTGAGTGTCACCCCCTTGGTGCCAAATTTTTTTGAGGTTATTTTTAGAGATTAAGAGAAACAAGACATGACTTTTTTTTAAATCTCCATAAGTTAACTTTTTTAGCAAAAAATTAAATTCATCAAACTCAAATTTAAACCAAATTCAAACCAACAATATCTCTAAAATTAATCATAAAATTGACCCTGAATATTAAACCAACAATAACTGTAAAATAATTCTAATAAATATCAACCATTTAGATTAGACAAAAGAGAGAAGAATTTACCAATCTAGGGGCTCCCTGAAGAAAAAGAAGGAAACATTTATGTTGGGGAAGTCGAGATTCCATCGTTTTGCGATTGACAAAACTATCCACACTCTTACTATTATTTTGATCAGAGAGTGGCCTGAGATTTGGGCATTTGGATTTGAGGGAAAACCAAAATTCAATTGAAAATGGATGTTTTCTGTGTGTATATTAAGAAGGGCACAAAGGTGCGTGGAGGTTACGGAGGTGCGTGGGTGGGGGAGGATGTCTACGTAGGTGGGTGGATGGTCGAGGATGGCGACATAGGTGCGTGGATGGTGGAGGATGACGGAGGTGAGGGACTGAGCGTGTGAGAGGGAGAGGGAGAGAGAGAGAGCGGGGGACTGAGAAGAAGAGAGCGGGAGCCTAAAAAAATTAAGGGGCTAATTTTTGGGGGGGTATTTATATTTTAATGAAGTGTACTTAATTTTGGCACACTTTTAAACAGTGACAAAATTTGGCACTGTTTTAAAGTGTGCCAAATTTCTATTAAACCGTGCCAAAATCTGGCACAGTTTTAAGTTGTGCTAGAATTTTAATATCAGGGTGTGCCAAAATGCTATTTTTGGTGTAGTGAAAAAGGATATTCAAAGGCTAACTGGACGCGTAGCAACACTCAATAGGTTTGTATCTCGAGCAACGGATAAATGTTTTCCATTCTTCAAGGTACTCAAAAAAACCTTTGAATGGAACGATGATTGTGAAAAAGCCTTCCTGGAGTTGAAGAAGTACCTGGGAACACCACCACTACTTTCTCGACCAATACTGGGAGAAAAGCTATATTTGTATCTGGCGGTATCTGAGTCAGCAGTTAGCTCTGCCTTGATTAGGGAGGAAAAAAAAGTTCAAAAGCCAGTTTATTACACTAGCAAAGCTTTTCGAGGAGCAAAAGTGAGATATCCCAGACTGGAGAAATTGGCACTGGCCTTAATTGAAGCTAGTAGACGAATGAAGCCATACTTTCAAGCCCATACCATAGTGATCTACACTGACATGACATTAAGGCAGGCGTTGCATAAGTGAGAGAAATCTGGAAGATTGATGTATTGGGCTGTGGAGTTGGGGGAATATGACCTTATGTATGAACTAAGGACTGCTTTAAAAGGCCAAACTGTGGTTGATTTTATTACAGAGTTCACTTATCCAGAAGTCCCCGAGCAACAAGGAACTCTAGCCGAGCAATATATATGAGTCGGCAGACCTACTGGAGATACACTCGACCAATCCCAGACAGGGAAAACCATAGAAAAAGATCAATCGGAGTCGTCCAATGGGCTATAGGAGATGAAGAGGAAATATGAGGAGGCGAAGGATAAAATCTTCCATTAAGGGATTCTAACAAACTAAGCGTTTGACAATGATATTCCTATACGGAGTCTGTATGTTGATGGGTCATCTTGTGCAACCGGATGTGGAGCTGGAATCATTCTTAATACTCAAGAGGAGCTAGATATAGAGTACGCTCTATGATTACAATTTCAAGCCTCCAATAATGAGGCAGAGTATGAAGCTGTGATTGTTGGCTTAAATTTAGCTAAATCACTGAACGCTGAGCAAGTTATGGTGTACAGTGATTCACAGTTAGTTATAAATCAGGTGTTGAGCTTATTTGCAGCAAACGGAGAACTGATGACCAGACATTTAGCCAAAACTTTGGAAGTAATTGCCACTTTACTAGTAGTTCATATGGCCAGGATTCCAAGATTGGAGAATGCCCGAGCAGATGCACTTGCTCGGTTTACTTCAGTAACCAGAACGAAGATATGAAGAATAATTCCTATTGAGCTACTGGATAACAGGAGCATTGATGGAGATCTGATGGTTAACTTTATTGCAGTTGATATGGGGCCACCTTGGATGGATCTCATAAGAGCATATATTAAAGATGGGATTCTTCCAATCGATTTACTTGAAGCTAAGAGATTAAAATACAAATCTACAAGATATGTGCCAGATAATGGTGCGTTATATAGAAGAGGACTAACTGCTGGTCTACAACGATGTGTGTATCCAGTTGAAGTGAAGGATATGATTGAAGAAGTCGTTGTTGCAGAGAATTCATACACAAGGATGCTACTGGCCAACTATGTGATCAGATTGTGTAGATTTCACCAAGAAGTGTGATAAGAGCCAAAGGTTTTTCAGCATACGCAAAGTTCCACAAGCTCTCCTAACACCAATCACATCCCCTTAGCCATTTTCTATGTGGAGAATTGACCTGGTCGGGCCTTTGTCTACCACCCGAGGAAGGTTCAAATACTTGGTTGTAGCTGTTGATTATTTTACTAAATGGGTGGAAGCTGAACCATTGATCGACATGTCCTATAAAAAGGTTTATCAGTTTATTTGGAAGAGTATTATATGCAGGTATAGCTTACCCTATGCCTTTATAACTGATCATGGCACACAGTTTGACAATGACAAATTCATTGCTTATTGTGCCCAGTCCAATTTCTAAAAAATTCACTCTGCTCATGGTCATCCTCAAAGCAACGGCTAAATAGAGGTAACTAATAGAATTTTGTTGAATGGGATGAAGAAAAGGTTGGAAAATGCAAAAGAAAATTGGATCAATGAACTGCATTCTGTACTATGGGCTTATCGAACAACTTTCAGAACAGCTACAGGTGAAACTCCCTACCTATTGGCATTTGGTACTATAGCCATAATTCTTATTGAGCTAGGTTTACCTACGCACAGAGTTCTTAACTTCAATACCCCAATTAGTGATTTAATGAGAATGATGGATTTAGACATCCTGGAAGAAGTCCGTGAAAATGCAACTTTAAGGAATGAAACTTATCAATAAAGGACTGCACGTTTCTATAAAAAGAGGGTCATGCCGAGCAACTTAAAAGAGTGTGATTATGTTTTGAAGAAATTGATTCAAAAGTCCAATAAATTGGAAGCCAATTGGCATGGGCCTTATCGTATTACTGCAGTTATCCGACCAGACACATATTGGATTGAGACTTTAGAAGGGGAAGAATTCAAGAACCCATGGAACGCAGAACTCCTGAATAAGTACTATCAATAAATGTAGTTATGTTGTACTCATCTCACTTCAATATTAATGAAAACATGACTTTCCAAAATTGTTATTTTGTTATTTTCTTTTTCGGAGTACTACTGCTATGCACTTACAAAACCAAAATCACCAACAAAGTTGGTCGGTATCAATGAAGACCACCAATAAAGTTGGTCGGCATTTGCAAAGGCCGTCAAAAAATTTAGTCGGCATCAAGAAAACTACCAATAAAGTTGGTCAACATTAAGAAAACTACCAATAAAGTTGGTCAACATTAAGAAAACCAGCAACAAAGTTGGTCGACATCAAGAAAACTACCAATAAAGTTGGTCAGCATTCATAAAACCATCAACAAAGTTGGTCGACAACAAGAAAACCATCAACAAAATTGGTCGGCATCAATGAAGACCACCAACAAAGTTGGTCGGCATCAATAAAAGCCACCAATAAAGTTGGTCGGCATCAATAAAAGCCACCAACAAAGTTGGTCGGTATTAACCAAGACTACCTACAAAGTTGGTTGTTGAACATCTAAAACCATGTAAGGAAAAATTATAAGTCCCAAATGATTGGTTAATGAAGACCCAAATGACTAATTTTCATCTAAACTGGGCTAAAAGATGGACAAATGTTCCACTCACGACTGGGAACCAAGGTAACTAATGCAATTACCATAAAATTCAAGTACATTAGCATAACCATGGTGAAACTTTAGTAATTGGTAAAAAAATTTAGGATGATCCTAAGAATATCAATAAAACCGATGAAAAACTAGATATTAAGTAAAAAAGTTGATCCATTTATAGTCGCAGACTAACAAAACATTCAGAGATTGACTAAAAGTTGATCCATGCATAAAATAACTTTTTCATTGAATAAAATTAAATGGTTAGATATTATTGCTTAAACATGGAAAAACAAAATACATAAGTTTATTCTACAGGATGCTTTCCTTCAGCCTTAGAGAGAGGATCCATGCCAGCTGGAGGATTGTCCAAAGTAAAAGGAGAGTTGATGAAGTTAAGGTCCTGAAGTATCCTGGTATTGCTGCTACTAGGACAGTTAAGTAAATGAGGAGAAAGGACGATCTCTAGTTCATCATGCAGTTCATAATCCCCCAAGTACTTGAAAATCAAGTAGTGGGGAGTACGGTGAACAGGTATCCAATTAACATCCAACTTGAAAGGAGGATTGTCAAGCTACAGCAATCCCGAATCATACCAATCCCATAGAGAGCCGTTACCATGCACATTCATCACAGTTAGAGCATTTATCCAACCCCATATGTAGGATTCATTCTGGGTCTGTTGAAGTTTATCGTCCTAATGTCCCAAAGCTTCATTATACCCACTCATCCAAAATTCTCTAGGCTGTTTATGGAATTGAAAAGTTAATCTATCCACTTGTGACTGCATCTTCTCGAGGACCCCATTCTTAGCCTTTAATTGAGAAGATTGAGTAGATAATTATTTAGATAAAGTCAACAACTTTTGATACATCTAAGCAATAGCTTGGTCCTTTGATTTTAACTGTATAGCTTGGTTGACAAGAGCCTGTTGGGTCCTAATTTCCTCGGTGGTTCCTCGGCCAGCCCTATTTCTAGCTTGGGAAGAAGAGGCAGATTTAATGTTATTCAAGGCCTCTAATTCATCCCTCAATATAGCATTCTCAGCTTCTAAAAAGGAATAACCTTCATCTGTAGTAGCAGTAACAGTTCCAGAGGAAAACTTTAGAAGACTCACTTCATTCCTTAAATTATTATTCTCCTCTTCCAGGAGTTTGGCAACAGTTCTAGTTTCTTCAACTTCAACCCTGAGTAACGCTTCCTTTTTATTATAAACAAAGACAAATTTATCAAAACCCTGAACTACACTTAAGCTTTGATATTTCTTCTCATAGCTTTAGTGCAACAGCGCAGTGGATTCTTTATACTATTTTTGAAGTTCTTCTATCATTTCATAATAGGCAACATTATTTGCTACCTCCCGATCAAGTAAGTACTTCAAATATTGATAGGATTCTTTAACCTGCTCTGTGGCATCAACACCAAGGAACTGAGTGATTTCTTCTTCGAACAAGTCCATATGGCTAGCTTTGAAAAAAGCATTCCATTTCCTCAATAGCTCGGTATCATGAGAAGAAAGTTATTCCATATTAGCAATAAAATAGTAAGAAGAAAATAATCACCAATCAACAAAAAGGATAGAGAACAAGTATAATCAACAGGAGAGAAGGAAGAAATGACAAAAGTCTCTTTTATTGATAACAAGAATTCAAGTACAATCAAAATCAGGGAAAAAGAGATAACAAAAGTAAAAAGTAAAATTTTTGAATAACTTTACACCTTCTCCCTATCACTTTCAACGTTCTTGTTTTGCTCAGAAGAATGGGCTGTAGGTTGGAGTTGCCCGACTGGAGGAATAGAAGACTCAGGGACTTCAAGTTATTTGGCAAAAAACTTAACCACAAATGAAGACTCTTCAGAAGAAGCTTTATTTTCAACCTCATCCTCTATGACTGGAGGAGGACCATGAATATACCTCTAAAAAAGTTCAAAATCTCCATTTGTGTTCAATTTTTGAATTGTGGTAACCCAACCATCTCTGAAGCATTTTTACTTCACATACTCAATCTGAGAAGAAGTAGCAGAAATGGATTTATTCAAGCCTTTATCCCAACCAGCACTGAAGGAGGCCTTCAAAGCAGATTTTCTCTTAGCTCTGGCAGAGGATACCGGCTCTTCAGCAGCCTTTACCCTGCGCTCAACTTCCTCTGCCATCTTCCTCTTTTTCGCGCTCAGTTTCCTCTTTCTTGCGCACAACTTCCTCTTTCTGGAGCCCAGCCTCCTTGGCCTTGTGCTCAGCTTCAAGGGCATTTGTATCAGATATTTGGCAAGCAGTTTTAGCTGTCTTCAGTTTCTCTGCCCAAGTGCTCTTCTCATTCTCTACGGCCTGTTGAGACTCAAGCAGAGACTTTTTCAAACCAGACAAGGCTTCCTCCACCTCATTTGAAGAAGAAAACTCCTTAATTACATATTATTGAAGTGTACTAAGAACTACAAAAAATGAAGATTAAAGTGAGCATACGAGGAATATAAATTATAACCAAACCAAGATAATGAAAGTTACTTACTGATACAAGGTTCTGAGCAGCCAATTTAGAGATCCTCATTCTAGGGAGCTTGGCATCTAACCCCCTGTGGTCTGGAAGAGTACCAGACTTGATCAACCTCCCAGCCAAACCAGGAGTAATAGCTGTTGGAGGAACAACATCATAGGAGGGTAAATCAACCAAGGATAGTTGATCGGTCACTTGGTCGAATTACTTTTCTGCAAGCCCTCTCGTAAGTCTCCTCAGAGGAACTTCAACCTCTTTGGGAGCTACATTCTTAGGAGCCAGGTCCTTGGGGGCTGAGTCTTTAGGGATTGGACCCTTAGGGGTTGGGGGCTTCATAACATCCCCTGTTTTATTCTTGGCTCCTTCAACAGAGAATTGGGATCCAGAAGCAACACCACTGTAGAGGTCAGGAAACTTCCTCTTCTTCATAATCTCATATATAAGAGTATCAGAATCAACAGTAGTCTCTGTGTAAGGACACAAATTTCCAATTGAGTCCTTTGTAGTTTTGGCTCAATTCTAGATAAAAGTGTTTGAGTCATAGGATAGAGTTATTGACCATCCTTCAAGTCTATGACGTACTAAAGTTGAAGACGTAGCGACCAAGTTTAAAGCTTCATCAACATGCCGAGTTTATTGTGCCTCGTTTCTACGTCATCAACATGGTTCCATTGCTCCTAAGGTATGAATGCATTTTAATATATATATATATATATATATATATATATATATATATATATATATGGGAGCTTGGAACAATATTTATATGGGTGTACTTTGTTTTTAAACTGTTGTTTAATTTTAGAAAGATTTTATTAAAACTTTAAAACATAGTATATAAAGTTTATGGGCTAAAAATAGAATTTTCAACTTTCTGAAAGTTCGTTCGATATTGTCATTTGAACGAGTTTATCGTTCGAACGAGAATGTCGTTCGAACAAGTTTGCCATCGAGTTCCCACATTGTCCACTGGAATGTCGTTCGAATGAGAATTCCAACGAGATTTCTAACGAGTTCAACTTTTAATACTCTGGAACTTCGTTAGAAGACTTGTTCGAACGAGACTTCGTTCGAATGAAAATCTCGTTCGAATGAGATTTGGCGGGAACAGTTACTTTGGCAGTTTTTGACAGTTTTTCCCACTTTCCCACTAGTTTTCCCCACTAACTTTTTGACAGACTTAATATGTGCGAGAACCAAATTTTTTCAACTTAACTTTTTCACATCTTTCCATCTCCAAGAGAGAGTTTGAGAGCATAATTCCAAAAGGAAAAAGTTCATGTTTTGAGTGTCTAATTTTTTAAGAAAAAATCATTTAACACTCTAGTTTTCACCCATATTGTTTATTCCAAGTTTCAATATATATATATATCTTGTTTGGAGTGTTTTGGCACTGGGTTTTACTCTACCGTTTGAAGAGTTTGCTTGGGTTTCCTTCTAAATCCCTCAAAGAAGAAGAGTTTATTTTGCTGCGGCATTCTCACATTGTGAAAGGCCCCATGTGTGGTTGACGGTGTACCTATTGTCTCATTGGTGATTCCAAGATTCCGGTGGAGCTCCGAAGTTGTCTACTAGGCGGAGGTGTTTACAAGAAGACGCGTCAAGGCTTAAAAGGGGTCGAGTCGAGGAAGTAAGTCATCTGTCTTGTAATTTGTAAATCCATACTTAGTGGACTTAAGGCTAGCGCCGTCCGAGGTTTTTTCGCGTTGTGGATTTTTTCTCGTACATCGCGGCGTAGTGATTCCTTATTTATTTTATCTTTCGCAATACTCACCTAGAACGCATGCTTATGTAAAAAGATAAAATTGGTTTAATAACTACTTATGTTTAATTTGGTGCTACATAATTATTTGGGTAAATGCTAATTTAATTCAAGTAATTAATTTACATTGTTAAAATTGGTTTGGCCTAATTTGATTAAATGAAAAATATGACTTAGGCAAATTTCTAGGACTTGGATTAAATTAATTGTGTTTAAGTGAAATCAAATTGTGTGTGGGTTCCGTCATATTTTACTTTGTTTTATTTTAATTTGAAAAGAAATTAAAATTTGTCAATTTATTTAATCGAACCATCATCTTCGCTTCCGCATCTATTTAAAAAGGAAATTACTCTTTTTGAAGTAAAAGAATTTAAAATTGGGGGCCTTTTGTTCCAACACTCTGCGTCAAGATCAATTTCCAGAGAGGGAGAGGCAGCAGGTCTAGCAATAAAAGAGGAAATAGTGTTCCTATATTGGAGCATATAGGAGGCAGACCTAGCGTGTTCTTTAGTAATTACTTTGTGAAGTCCCCAGATAAACTTCAACTCTTTCAAATTTACTTCACACTCTTTGGGGCACTTCCATTTTTGCTCAACTGTTAAATTTATAAAATAATAGTCAGTATGACATTTTATCAAACATAAACATGGAAAATTCACTAAAACGGAAAACAACCTATTCCATTACCAAAGGGAGGACATCTAGGTCCTTGGTATTTGGCACCTCCAACTAAAGGGGCATGTTGCCAATTTTTTACTACTACCTCATGATCAAAATAATCCCTATTAGAGTCAGAAGATTAACTACCAAAGCTTTACTAATAACCCTAGTTTTCAAATAAAAGGTGGTATCAGTAGTTACCCACTTATAACAAAACATAATTTCTGAAATCCCTAAATGGGTTCCATAAATTTGATTTAATATATAAACTCCATTTACAAATCTCCATGCGTTGGGAGCCACTCTTGCAGGTACAATATCAAAATATTAACAAAACTCCAAACACAGGGGATTGGGAGGAAACGTGAAACCACATTCAGCAATAAAGATGGAGGGAAACCTATAACCCTCAGCAAGAGAGAAGAAATTAGAAGGAAAAGTGGGATTTTCTAATACATCCCAATGTGGAATATTAAAATCGGTTCTGAACTTATCAAGTGACTCGATAGAGTAAATTATGATGAAGAAAACAAAAAAGGAGAGAAGAAATATTCTTACAAAGATTTAAGGATTCAACAAGAATTGAAGACAGGAAAGAAAACGATCTCACAAAAGCAAAAAACCTAGTGGTAGAATCAGAAGAAAAAGGTAGAAGATAATCAAAGTTTTACTGCACTTTTTATAAGACGCATCGAAAACTGCGAAAAATAATGATTAAAGGGAACGACGTTTGGGTTTACGACGGATAATAAAGGAAAATAAAAAGATACCCCGTAAAAGTTCGTTAAAATTTGAAATATTTACAAAATTGCCATTCGAGCCCAAAATCATCAATCGAGTAGATAAAATTCACAAGTATGGAAGGTCTGCAACTAAATAAAAGAGCCCGAGCTACTGTTGGAGCATAAGATTTCACACTTTCACTTCAACTTCAAGTATAAAACTTTGGGGGCTTCTGTTGATACCAAAATCTACCACCCTACGTGGACCATTCACAAACCAGCACGTGTCATCTAATGTGGCACTAGTCCAAGTTAGTCTGACCAATAATAAATCCCGACCAACTCTGAAGCCTGACCAACAGGGATGCTCGACCAACTTCCTGTATTGATGACAAATCGACAACAGTCTTACAACCTACATTGCAATTGAAGCGACAACATTCATATATTTAATTCTCATTATGTATTGATGTAAATGCCTAACAAATAAAGGCATTCCATCCTTTCACATGAAAACTATCAAGACCCTCTTGGGCTATAAATACATTGTATCATCCTCATTCCATAGGGACCTAAAAAATAAATCAAGGCAGTCAATACATAACAATGGACGTAGGCTATTTCTTTGAGCTGAGCCACTCTAAAAATCTCTTGTGTCTTGTTTCTTTACTTAATTTATCTGGGATCAATTAATTAGGCCTAGTCTAGTTTTTTGCATTAACACCATGTATGAACATTAACGGCTCATGTAATTATCCCAGAGAAAGTCATCATCACACCAACCCCTTCTTTAGTGTGGAAAAGGGTTAATCTATCATGAAACATAAGCCTTACCTCCCCAAACCTATATGGAGATGTAACCCATATGGATTTCAAGTTACCAAAAAGATAATCTGATTTAAGTTTCTTAACACCTTCAATTATAAGCTCAACATATTTTGTCTTGTTTATACCTATAATTATTAATTAGGATCCTCAAAAGTTACTTTCGGAGCCTGATAAGGTACTCATTCACTCTAAATAAGGCCGAAAGCACCGAGTTGAAGTTTTATTCAACTCAAAACCCCTACTTTCAGCATCCCTAGCCAAAGTTATGACACCCCATATTATTCATAATTATGTTGATCAATTTCAAATATAAACATTATGAGTCAGACAATTAATAACATTCTAAGCATGACTCAGATAAATAACAACAATAGAAATGATGACCAAGCTATATAACACAATAATAATTGAATAGTACATCTCTAAACCATCTAACCACATTAATATAAAATCAAACCATTGGAATAAAAGTATAAATTAGGATAATCAATATCCAACTCAAATAAATAAATCTCATACAATTTATGACTCGGGAAAACGAAATATATATACTGAAATGTAAGTGACCTACAATCTCAACACCTACTTCCTAGGAAATGATGAAATGGAACTGGTGCTTGAAAAGTCCTCTAACTAAGATAAATCAATTATGTGACAACGTTTTCATCCTGGGACCTATAAAAATAGTTCTACATAAAGGATTAAACCTAACAAGTCTGTAGTGCGTAAAAATATCATTACATATTGGCCATAATAATAAAAACATATATACCTACGATATGCAGGTAATTTAAGTTATTCTAACCCACACAACCAAAAAATAAGTTACGCTAATCCAAAACATAAAATGTATTTATATTCTCTGATTCCATCTTTTAGTTAAGTATTCTTTACTTTAACATTCTCGAGTTATAGTTCCAAATATATTGCTCCAGTATAATTAATACCATGTGTAAGCTGATGAAAAATCACACAATCCAGAATCAATGTGAGTATAACCAACTCACATCAAACCATATAAGGTCACTCATTGCCTGAATTTAAAGTAAGAAGGCTTGCACCTATGCCTTCGGGGATCACTCGTTCAACTACTAATTATAGTTATAGGACATCCTAACCCTATTGCCTCAAAAGGGAAATTATCATGCCATCACACGAAACGCATAGCCCCAACCCATAGTTATACGAGATGATCAAGTTTCACTGTCCCAACTCAAGAGATGACTTCATCAACACGTATGATTGGGGTAATAGGACCTAGGTAAATTCTGTATACTAATCGGGATACCACGTGCAATCACTTAGTTAGTGCCCCATCAAATTCCAACTAGTAGGTTACCCACGAGCACACACACCCCATATGTGTGTTCACATAATCCAAATAAATGAGAAATTAATCCTACTCAATGGATTATAAGGATAATATCATTTATTTCATGATTCATAGAATCGTTTAACATTAACCAGCTATATATTTTAAACCAAACCCCAAATTTACTAAAATAGGTATCGTCCCCCAAGCCTATTATTTTATAAATATTATTAATTTCTCTACAAGTAGATAAAAAAAAATTCTATTTATAACCCAACTCACAATTCCTAAAATTTTCCAAACTGAATGAGCCTAGAGGGCCGAATTGATATGATGGGCCCAATGTTGAGTTCTTCCCCAAGCTTCGTCCCCATAGCGGCTTTAACCCAATTCAAATAAACCTAAATCCTCTACACAACGATAATAGCCCATACACCCAACATTTATTCAATATATTAATGTAGGAAACAAGTTTCCATGAGATTTAGAAGGACTATAACAAGGTTAAGGGTTCAATTTCAAAATTAAGCCAACTAAACATAACTTCATCTTCGTCACATTAATGGATTTAATTAACCTATAATTTCAATTCAATTTATATAATTAACTTATGTCTTTTAAATATTAAAACATGTCTTATTGAGACCTGCAGGGGAGGTTCAACCTTGAGGTTGATTAGAAGACCAATCTTTGCACAAGTAAAGGATTAATAGTAGAACAAAGACTGAGGTTGGTCGAAGGACCACCAACAAAGTTATTCGGAAGAAGATCATTCACCAAGACTGAGGTCGTTCGAAGCACCTACCACGGTGATCAAGCTCAATCTAGAGACATAGAAAATACATTTTGTAATACGAGTTATGATGTACTTGTATTTATTCCCTTTTTGTTGTAGTCTTTGCATTTGTTTTGCAATGATTTAGAGGTTGACCGGTAACTTCGAAGGACCATGTCTGGCAGGACATGGGAGAGATCGCATGTTCTATCGAAAAACCTCATTTTAGTAACCTTACAAAGACTTTTTTTGGATGATTGAGAACAAGTTAACATTGGGTAAGCAATACTAACCTCTTTGGCACACTTAAGCTAAAACCACTATTAAATAAGCACAATAAATGGTCGTTTGAGGACCCATATACCGAGGGACCTCATTTCCAATAATTGTTCAAATATGTTCCTTTGTTCTCTAATAAATAGTTCCAGGTTTCTCGAACAACATCATCTGAAACACCACGTTTAGTTGATTGGACGATTCATCTTATGGGTTACTATTTTCCACCTTTTGTGATATCATGTTTCCAGAAACTTTAGAAGCCCGAGAAAAGTAACACTTAAGTGAGTTTCTATCTTAAACGACTAACCCATTTAAGGGAATGTCTCATCAGTCGTCACAAATTATACCTTTGTGCTAACTTGTCACATCCTAATCAATGCAAAGATACTATTGATAGCATAAACAATGTTCCCTCCAAAATATAATATCTCATGCGTTTAATGCAATATCTTTAGCATTAATTGCACATTATCCTTAGCATTAAGTGATGTTAGAACATTTAATGCCGGAAAGGTCACTCGATTGACCTTGCCCCCATATAAATACTCCTAGTTATATCTTTCCAGGGGTTTGTAATTTTGATTATCTAGAATTGCTGTCAAGTTTTTCCTAAACAAGAGAGTTGGTTGTGAGTTCATCATTGAAGTGATCATTCCTTTGGCACCATTTATTCACCCAAATTAGCATTTTTTGTGCTCCTTGTTATTGCCTTGCCTTTATTGTGATAGAGTGCTTGTTTTCTCTCCCTCTAATCAAGTTAATTGCGGGGTTCCTTCCATTTATCATATTCCAAGAGCATTTATGTTGTAAGAACTCCATTTAATATAGACTTTTGATAGTAAAGTTTATTTATTGTAGACTTGTAGCTATAATTTTTGTGTTGTTATTACTACACTAATCACCATCTTCACTTGAGGTTAACCCTAGTTAAATACTAATTGCATTTAAAGAAATCATCTCTTACATATGGCGACTCATCTGTGGAGGTATTCTCTTTTGAGATAGCAAATGATAATGGGGCCAAGAACACTTACTTTGATGCTCTGCAATGTGAGGAGGAAGCACACATCACCATCCTTCCAAAAGGAGGAATAATAGTTCAAACATAGAGGAGTCGACCCTCTATTAGTATGGTAGCCAATATGGGTCCGGGGCTGATGTGCCTCTTTTATGAGTTTATAAAGACCCCAAGTGCTCAGGTAGTGTTAAGGGTCATAGGGGGGCCTAGTTCCTTCACAAATACACCAACAATATTACATGTTCCTTTTATCTCAAGAAGAGTTGCTCACACACCGATCAATAACGTTGCTCCACTAATGACATCACCAAATGTTTCCCGCTTTGTTGTGGGGGGGGGGAGCTGCTCAAGCCACCCACAGTGCTACTTCCGCACCGATCATGGATTTCGTCACCTGTTCGGGAGGTGGTACGCTAGCTGCATCACCAATCGTGCTCCTAACCATGGTGAGTCTTGTATAATACAGTCTTCCTTCACTTAGCATGGTGGAAATGAAAAAGGAGCTCTTGAGGATGATGGCAGCTTCTAAGACTGGAGGAGAAGTTTCCTAACTATATGATGATTTTTGTACTTCATACTCGGAGGATTATAGTAACGAAACCTATCCAGTAGGGTACATCCTACCTATTATTGAAAAGTACATAGGTAAAGGGGGAATCCCAAGGAGCACGTGAAGTGATTTGTTAAAAATCATGGGGCCCACTACAATGACAAAAGGCTAAGGTTAAGAGAATTCTCAAAATCTCTTACCGAGAGGGCTTATACGTGGTATTCCAATTTGGTACCAAGCAGCATGGAAATTTGGGAGGATCTTCATACCCAATTTGTGCAAAAGTTCTTTTTGGTAGAAGATGAATTAACACTCACATAAATAGCGCGAGAGAAATAGAATCATGGCAAAGATGTAGTGGCATACATCAGAATGTTTTGTGAATTCTCTCTAGATGTGAGAGAGGAAACACAAGAGAGTAAGCTCTTACAAATCTATGGTAAAGGTTTGTTGCTTGAGTATATATGCCATCTGATTAATGAAACTAGAGGAGGGACATTTACAGTATTCCTCAGGTCTATGAGAAATATTACCTTAGTGGTAAAACCTCTACCACCACTAACCTTACCGAGTTTGATGTTAAGGCCGTTAACTAGTTCGGGGAGGGGATTGCTCCCGAGAGGGAATTATACTGATAATGGAGATAGAAGACAAGGAGGTAGAAACAATGGCCAAAGAGGAAGAGACGGAGGCAATAACAAGAAGTTTGACATCAAAGATGACTAGCTCGAGCTACCATGCACGGTGGAGCAAGATCTTAAGATTTATGATCACATAGTTCAGGAAAATTTTTATAGGACCATTAATTCCAACACAGATCCTGCTACGCAAGAGGATAGGAACCAAAATTTTTCCAAGTTCACAATAAGTTGGGCCACTCAACTAGTAAATGTTTTTCGATGAGAAGGCTCATTGACACACATGTCAAGAAAGAGGATATTCAGTTGCCCTAAGCTAATGTAAATGATAATCCTTTGCCAGTACATCGGGTAAACATAGCCAGAGGTTATGATGGGGATCCAGAACAATTGATGGAGAAATAATGACGCTTAAAAAAACTTTTGAGTAGTCTTTGGAAGAATGTATGTTTGAAATGGCTCTGCTAATGGTGGAGGATGATTGCTATCCAATTGATTATTTGAGTAAGAAGATAGAGGTTTGTTCTCTAGGTGCAGTGAACACTGTGATAGCCTGCGATGAGTCTGCTTACCGTGATGTGGAAGAGGTTTATGAGATAGAGGAAGATCATGATGACCCATAGGTGGAATGTGGTGCAATATCTGGCTCACATAAGTTTAGTTGGTTCTTTGACCAAACGGGGATGCAAGAAAGTTCCAGGTTGGAGGTTCGCGTGAAATTTTGGAGATTGCCAAAAAGAATACGGCCCCAAACTTGTGATGGAAAGGGCCCATGGACAACCTGGTAAGAAGGTTCCTTTGAGAGTTCACTTTCTCTGAGGCAGATCATTCGATCAGGTATCCCCACAATTGGCTTTCTATATGACTGCAAGCATAAATTGATGCAGTTTCAATCGAGTTTTGCTAAATGGGGGAGATTCAATCAATATTATGCCTATTGAGTCTTTCGACACTTATAATTAGGGGTGTTCACGGTTCGGTCCGGGTTTAGACATTATTATAGATCGGACCGAAATAATCGGTCCATGTTTATTAAGACCCGACACCAGACATGATTAATCGGGGTTGGTCCAAGTGTGTTTCAGTCCAAATAATGTTCGGGTTCGATCCAATTCGATTGGACATGGTTTGATTAAAAAAATTAAAAAAAAGAAAACCCATTTCTGTTGTGTAGTTCAACCATTTCTATTGAAATCTCAATGTGTGTTGTTCTACCATTTCTGTTGAAACCACATATCTATTGAAATAAAAAACCCAAAGTATAAACACATTTATGTTGAAATCGAAAAGCGAATATCTGTTAAAACCAGATGAAGAAAAGCAAAAAAAAACAAGAAGATAGATACCTGTCGATGACAAACGAAGGAAGAAGATCTAGTGAAGGGGGTAGCAGCGAAGAAGATCCGGCGTGGGTGGAGAAGAGAGAGCAACGACGTGGTTGAAGAGGAGAGAGCAGCGACGCCTTTTCTTTGGAGAAGAGAGAGAGAAAATGAATGAGTTTTTTTTATTTGGCTCATTCGTGACCCTTGTTATTGTATATTAACATTTAAGATGTATATTTTTATTATTTAATGTGTATATATTTAAACCGGTCCAATCCGATCTTAGACTGATTTTTTACAACCAAACCCAATACCGACCCGAATACATTCGGTCCTTCATTTTTAAAAATGATTTTGGATCGAATTTTTAAAAACCCATAAAAGTTAGTTCGGTTCGGTTCGGTTCGGTTATTTCGGTCCATTCGATTTGATGCACACCCTTACTTATAATATTACTAAGATAATGAAAGTGCAAAATTCTTTGTCAATTTCAGAGTATGAAATCCAATCTTCCAAATCCATTGGTTACGTTAATGTGGGGAATGCTATAGGGAATATTACTTCCCACATAAAGTTTCACATAATGGAGTGTGAATCGTCGTACCAGCTGGTGGTGGGATGAGTGTGGATGCATAATCATAGGTTTGTGCCATACACCTACCATTGATGTGCGAAGGCCATTATTAAGGGGAAATAGGTGGTCATTCGAGCATCCAAGAAGCCATTCACATGAGAAGAGGCACACTTGGTGGATGCAACATTTTATACAGAGTTGGTAAAAGAGGTTTAAAAAAAAAAAAGGTTATGGTACTCACTCGATAAACTGAAGGAACTAAAATTCCCAGTACTAGGGAAAGAGTGGGCGCACGAGCTCACCCGGTGGTTGCCTTTGAAGAAGATGAGATAGATCGGGAGACAATGAAGCCTCTCAACATCTCTAGACAGATTCGTAATAAAATGACATCGCACATTGGCCCAATCGAGCACTAATTTCAACGGTAAAGTGTGCTTAGAAGATTATTAACTAGTGAGTTGGAGGATAATATACGAAAGAGATCATATAAGGAGGAAAACCCTAGGCAATGTAAACGGGTGGTGTTGCCCAATGGCAAAATTATCTACAAGTTGTGAAGGTGTGAGCGGGTAATTGAATGCTTGGGTGATGAAGCTTGCCTAGTTTATGAGTTCTTTTTGGTGGACAACCAAGGCAAATATCTATTGATTGATAACTGCAACATCTAAGAGTTTGTGGAAAAAGTGGAGGAGGAGCCTGCGTGCATGAAAGATAGGCCAAAGCCTCAGATATAAGAGTTGGAGGAGATAGACCTGGAAAAATAAGGTGATGACCCAAGGGAAATATTAATTTCAAAAGACCTTAATGGTACGTCGAAGGAGGCTCTAGTTGAACTTTTGCAAGGATTCAAAGATGTTTTTACCTGAAAGTATACAGAGATGCCAGGGGCTGATAAGGAGGAGAGCTGCCACATATTGAACGTAATACCTTCAGTATTCCCAATCAAGCAGGCCACTTGAACATATAAGGAAGAGTTAGAGTTGAAGATAAATGAGGAGGTTTAAAGGTTGCTCACAGAAGTTATAATCATCCCAATATAATATCCTATCTGATTTTCTATTATTGTGTTGGTTGGAAAGAAAGATAAGAACCAAATCAGGATTTGTATGGATATTAAGGACTTGAACAAGACTTGTCCAAAAGATGAGTTCTCATTGCCTTCCATTTATAGCTCAATAGATGAAATTATGGGGTGTGAGATCTATAACTTCATGAGATAAAGATGGACCCAGAGGATGCTGAGAAGACTGCCTTTTACACTCCAATAGGTAACTTCATATACACAGTCATGCCTTTTGGATTAAAGAATACATGTGATACTTACCAGATGACTATGATGGCTATATTTCATGATTTTTTCCACGAGATTGTGGAATTCTATATGGAGAATTTGGTAATAAAGTCCAAGAAGAGGATGCTCACTTGGCAGATTTGAGGAAGGTGCTCACAAGATGTAGGAAATACAAGTTCAAGATAAACCCTCTCAAGTGTGCATTTAGGGTGACAAATGGTAATTTTCTCAATTTTTTTGGTGAATAGGCAAGGTGTGTAGATGGAAGTAGACAAGCAAAAGGCCATTGTCAACATGCCACAGCCTAAGTCTGCGAAAGATTTGAAGATCTTTTTTGAAAAATTTTCCTATTTGCGAAGATTCGTACTTGGTCTTATTGAGATTACACGCCCACTAATAATAGAGCTGCTACGAAAGGGGACCAAGTTTACATGGGAGTAACCACATCAAGAAGCTCTGGAAAAGTTAAAGAAACTCCTTATATCTTCGTAGACCATAATTCCTCCAAAAGTAGGTATTCCTTTATAACTATTCCTTACTTCCACAGAGAGGTCAATCAGAGCATTGTTAGATCAAGAGGTGGATGGCATAGAAAACTCTATTTATTTCCTAAGTCGCATTATACATGGGACCGAGGCCAGATAGTATTGATAGGCACTCTATCTTGAGCAAAGGGGGAGAAGAGGTTTAATTATCCTTCGAGTTAGATTTTAGTTTCTCCAATAATGAAGCTGAGTACGAGGCTCTAGTGCTGGGCTTACTGGTAGCCTTGAGAAGGGGCATCCAAATGCTTACAATAAAAAGACATTATAGCCTAATGTCGAAGCAAGTAAATGGGGAGTATGCCCTAAAACACATGATTTTGTCACCCTACCTAATGATCATCAAAAGGTTACTCGACCAGTTCCATCAAGTCATAATTAGAAGGTACCCTCAAATGATGAATAAACATGTTGATGCCTATGCTATAATTGCTAAGAAAATTTCCATCAATGGTGATTCGAATCACCAGAGTACTTATCCCTTGATAATAACAAAAATGTTACCTATTGATGACAGTAATGACTGGAGGGAAAAATAAGGTGGCAGCTTAAGACAGGTGAAGAACCACTAAATTTGATGGAATTGGAGAAGTATTTTGCTACAACAAGAAACTTTTATTACAAAAATAAGGGGATGGTTGTCAAGATATGTTAGTCCAGAGGAAGCCGAAAAAAATACTAAAAGAAGATCATAAATACAGCTAAGAGACCACAACGATTCCTTTGTACAAGAGAATTCAAAGAGAAGGCTACTTTTGGCCTGCGACGAGGTAGGATGCTGCGACAGTACAAAGAAGTTATAGAAAATGTCAGTTGTATTACCAAGACACTGAGTGTAACTTCATCGAATAGCCGTCTGACTAGAGATAACCAAATATTTACATGCTAGTATATGGGATCATTCCAAAAACAAAAATGATGCTACAAGGCTCAATAGAAGAATATTTAGATATTACATGCAAAATGACTAGCTCTATCGAAGAGGCTATCACGATAAGCCTCTGAGATGCATTAGTTTAGAGGAAGGACAAGACATTTTGAAGAAAGATCATGAGTTAAGCTACATCGGGGAGCAAAAGTTTACGATCAGCTTATGACCTTAGGATATTTTTAGCCAACTATGGAGAAAGATTTTACAGAGTTTGTTAAAAAATATAAGGCATGCTAGCGTCATGGGAATATGATCCATACCTCTCAGTGGACTTTCACTCCATCTCCAATCCTTTGACTTTCCATAATTAGGCATTTGATATGGTGGGGGCAGTTAATCATTCATCCAGGGAAAAGATCTGGATCCTTGTTGCCACTGACTGCTTTACTAAGTCAGTAGAAGCCATACTACTGAAAAAGACCACTGCAGGGATGGTTGCTCATTTAATGAAGGAGTACATCATTTATCGATTTGGTATTCCAAAGGTATTCCTCTCAGATAATGGCACCCCATTTATGAAAAATGAGGTGAGTTTTGTTATAGAAAGTTACTCTATTATTCACCAAAAATCAACTGTGGCACACCCAAATTGCAATGGGCAGGCAGAAGATACCAACAAAACTTTGGTAAACATTCTAGAAAAGATGCTAGAGGATTTTTTTAGGGACATGGGATGAAAGGATATGAGAGGTTTTGTGGGCTTACAGAACAACAAAAAGGAAACCTATGGGCTATACTCCTTTCTCCTTGGTGTTTGGAGACGAAGTTATCTTGCCAGTTGAGCTAGAAATAACCTCTGCCCAATATCACTTATGTAGTGCAATGCTTCCTTAAAAAATATATGTGCAACTTGAGGAACTAGATAAGCACAAGGATAATGAAAGGAATCACTTTGAGATGTATAGAAAATAACTCTCTAGGTCCTACGTTCAGATTGTGAGGCCAAGGAAGTTCAAAGAAGGAGATTTGGTTCTGAAGGCTTGTACAAGACATATACGAGGTCTCTCACTATATAAGTTTGAATCTAATTGGGAAGGCCCATATATCGTGCGCAAGGAACATGACTTGGGCTATTTTGAGATTTTAAAGATTGAAGATGATGTAACATTCAAGCTTAATAACGAGTGGATCAAAATCCATCATGTTTGAAACTTTTTGACATCCATCCTTAGAATTTGTTTCCTTTATACTCTTTTGTTTATGTTCATAATCATTATAGTTGGTTGAGAGGTTGTTCTCACAACTAGGTGAAATATGTGATTGTTCATAATAAAAAGGAAAGTTATGTAGTTTCATGTTTTTTTATGAGCACAAATATAAAGCATACGCAAGAGAAGATATAAGCAATAGTTTCATTCAAAACTTCAAGTTCAACTATAAAACATAGGAGGTGTTACAGCCTTAAGGTACAAAATAATAAAAGAAGATCCAAAATCCTAATAGTTTCTTAGGTCATCTATTATAAACCATCAGTTGGTGGAATCAATCAGCTTGTGATGATGTGGTAAAATAGACTCCAAAGATGCCTTCTCGTTAGCCATATAGGCCATACGCTTTTCATGTCCCTCCATCTATTGTTGTAACTTTTCTAATGCTGCCTCAGCTTGGGGAAAGGTTTCTCAAGCAACCATAACTTATCCTTTTTCTTTAATGAGCTCAGGGCAAAGACTTGACATTTCTTCTAAAATAGCATCTTGAGATCGATTACTCACTTAAAAAATGGTATAGAAGGTAGGTGATTGACTTTCTTAAATGATCTCAACAGGTCGATCAACCATGTCAATGAGAAGCCATCATTCATAAGTACATTTATCTTGACAATCAACTCTTTGATCTTTGAAGAAGTAAGGGATTGAAATAGGGTACTCATAACTTCACTAAGAATGGTGAAAAAGATGAGTAACCTCTCGAGCAACTTATGATGCAGAATTATCAAAATGTGAGGAAAATCACGAAGGGACTGCCTCACTAAATCAGTTAGAGAAGCCTATGGAGTATGGACACTAAAAATGTTGTTACTTGCTGAAGGCAACACAATGTTCAATGCCCCATCTTCCTTTAGAAATATTGGCATGGTAGCTCGAGAGGTCCCCTTAATATTTAGACCACTGAGGAACTTGTTATCCATAACAACAGAGTTAACAACTGTTTCCCTATAAGTATCCTCTTGAGGAACTTGTTCAACTATCAAAAGAAGGATTAGTTATGATGGCAGGCCGCTCGGTTTCTACCGGATAGTTAAAACAATCAAAGGAAGAAAAGAGCAAGTTTTAGCCTTACAATTATTCAAAGTCCCAATTTACTTAAAGGACCTTTATGGTTGCTTGACTAAGTAAATTGGTCACATTTAAAGACCTTGATTTCAGGGCATGCTTAAAGTTCCAATTTACTTAAAGGGCCTTTATAGTTGCTCGACTAAGTAAATTGGGCACGCTTAAAGTCCCAATTTACTTAAAGGACCTTCATGGTTGCTTGACTAAGTAAATTAGGCACGCTTAAAGACCCAGATTTCTGGGCACGCTTAAAGTCCCAATTTACTTAAAGGACCTTTATGATTACTCAACTAAGTAAATTGGGCATGCTTAAAGACCCCAATTTCTGGTCACTATTAAAGTCCTAATTTACTTAAAGGACCTTTATGGTCGCTCAACCAAGTAAATTGAGCACGCTTAAAGTCTTAATTTACTTAAAAGACCTTTATGGTTGCTCAACTAAGTAAATTGGCATGCTTAAAGACCGTGATTTCTGGGCACACTTAAAATCCCAATTTGCTTAAAGGAACTTTATGGTTGCTCGTCTAAGTAAATTGGGAACACATGGAAAATATGTTGGTTCAAATTCCTAAGTTACTTAAAGGACCTTTTAGGTTGCTCGATCAAGTATGCTTGATAAGTTTAGTTTTACTACATGTTCTGGAAAAATGGCCCAAAGACCTTTCAAAAGTTTGAAACTAACCTTAGTTTAAAATAAGGGCAAAAGAAGATTACATATACCTTTTTTGAGGAGATGCCACAAGATTTATCTTCTTAACCACAGGTTTAAGGGCAGGGTTTTAGGCAACTTCCTCATCCCTCCCAACTCTCTTGACTGTCCCAACTCCCTCAAGAATTCCAACTTCCTTAATTCCTTCACATTCCTCTATCCTTGGAACTTCCTCAGCTCTCTCAGTCTCAGTAGTTGCTCTAGAATTTAGAATGGAGGGCCCAAATAAGTTCACAATATTTGTTCATTAATTATTGGATGGGTAGGGAAAACTATAAGGGCCCTGTAAGTATTGATACGCTTTTCTTTGGTGGGACCAACCTATAATAACAAGGAAGAAAAGGGTGAATTAAAATACGTAACTCAACAGTACAAGGTTCAAAGTTACCCATTCTTAATAAATAAAACCCTCTTCCACAGTATCCCTCCTATCTTGAGTAAGTGCTCCCTGATTGTGCAAGAAAGAAAAGTCAGGTGTATAACCATTACTCGTTAAGCAACTGAGATAAAAACCACTAACTGCCCCTAAAGGGGAATATACGATTACCTCTGCTATGTTCGTGGTAGTTGTTAGCATTTTAAGAACTTTGGGAGATGGAGGAGGAGTTGTTTGGGGGGTGGCAAGGAGTTGTTCTTCTTGGACTTGATGAGATAAAGGGGAACCTTTCTCGGACTGATAGTGAGAGTTTTTCCTACCTGTTGATCTCTAGCATGCTTCCGCTCAACAATGAGAGTATTACAAAAGTCATTAATCTGTATATCACAAGAAAAGTATAATGAGGTGAATATATAAGTAGAAGTCGAAAACACAAGAAAGCACATGCAATACCTCATGACTAACGAATTCATCCAGAATAATGTAGTCAATAAGGGGAGAGGTAGGTTTCTCGATGGAATACATTCTGAGCAATTTACACAACTGACAAAGTAGGGGATCATCTTCAATATCGTCCTATTCTTCAATAACTTGCACAATTGGGCGAGGGGCCTTTATCTATGATATTGTCCTCTTTTGACCACCCATGTTGGTTGGGGGAGTAAAAGTTACCCCACGTGAGGCCATCTTCTCTTTGATAACAACTCTATCAGTCGATGAACCTTGATCCTATTTTATCACCAAATCATCAAATTAGTTTGAAACTATGTTCACCAAGTTAGGATCAATCTCTAATTCTAGAAGGGAGGCCTCCGGGGGACTAGTAGTAATGTTTTTCTTTTTTGGGTAATTTTTTTTGCTTTACAAATGCCCTAGTTGAAGCACTAAGAGCTGTATACTTTTCAGGAGCAGGTAGTGAGGTGCCAGTGGCATATTCAGCCCTTTTAGTTTGATCAAAGGTGGAAGCCCCTTTTTTCTTCAAATTAGCCTCCTCCATAGGCAAATTGTTATTCATAGTACTTAGAGGAAATTTGGACTTATTGATGGAGTAGCTTCTCAATCCTAACTCTGTCAGAGGAAACCTCTCAATTGATGGATAACTTGGCTCGTGAATTATAGATTTTTGGAACCTTCTTAGTTGGTTGGGCTAAAAAACATTAAGGAATGTGGGGGACCTACTCCCTCAGGCTCTCCTTGAGGGAATTGCCATCTTACCCTAGAATTGATAGGATAAAGTGGAAATTATTTTTAAAAGAAAATTCTCATAGGCTAATGAGAAATTTGAAGGATTCTCGTAAGTGTTTTGACTAAGTAGGGGCACCCCCTGAGCATAACCAAACTAGAAGGATATTCGATGAGTAGAATATACTGAGAAGTGGGATGCCTAATCGATGTAGGAGGAAAGATATGAGGGGGTAATAGCAAGAAGAATGTTGGAAGGGGGAAAATTGAGGGCATAAACCTCATCAACCTCCGTGACTGGTTGAGGGTCCTCCTCAAAGAAATAGTTGGAAAAGAACTGGTTGATACCAACATAAGGGAGGAATTTGAAGAACTTAACATTATTAAGAAAAGTGTGAAAGGGTCTTGGACTGTTTATAATTCCTAGCAAGGATGTGAGGAACCTTGATAGGATGGGAAATGGGGAGTAAAGAGGTAGGGGAATAATTTGGGAATATATCATATAAGAAGGTAGTAAGAAGGACATGATTAACATAGCTTAAGACATCAAACCTCACGATAGACCTTATAGAGTTATCTTGCGCCCGATCTATCCTGGTGTAAAACGAACCAAGGGTGATGGCTAAAGCGATATTCACACTAAAAGATAAGCAAACAATCATATTATTGAGGTCCCTCCTTGGGTAGTCATATGCTTTGACAAGAAGGAAGATCCTCAATAAGATGACGTAAATATAGGAAGAAAGATCAATATCAATATCATACCCTTTTCTAGTTGGAAGCATCTTGGCCACTTACTTGTGCTTAGGGTCATTTTTTGCTGCCACCCTAACCTTAGCAGTGGCATTATCCTTTATAAAGTATAAATACCTAATGATCTCCAAAAAGGTACATTTGTTGTAACTCACCATGCATTTCTTTATAACCCCTCCAAGATCTTGCGTACAGCTACCTCCTCTTCTGAGATAGCCTCCTCAAAGAAAGTTTCAGCCCCAACTGCTTTAATTACCAACAATTTACAAACACTATCCAAAGTAATTATGAATTCTTTCCAGCAGGTTACAAAGGTATGAGATCGGTGGCTCCAGCGAGACTAACAACCTCAAAGTGTTGTTATTTTTGGCAAATGTAAGGTTGCCAAACCAAATTAAAGAAGATAGACTAACCATAGATAGTTTGGCAGGGTACTTGTTGTGTCTATAATCAGTCCAGGAAGCTAGGCCTTTGCAAGACCCTCCACCCCATTCAAACTCAATATTAGAATAAGGCCGCTCAATTCAAAATTAGGTAACAATTATAGCAGGGATATAGGCCTAATATTCAACCTCATCATTTTCATTTTTTAAGAAAGTGGGCTCATCATTGAAGGTTAGAGAGCCAGGAAAATGGCCTGTCATGGACCAAAAGTGGTCGACGTCCTAAAAATGGGGAGAGTGAAGATACTTCGCCCATTGGGTTTAACGGGCATGAGTTCTGGGTGAAATATTCATTAAGGAGTGAGTCCTTTTTACCACAGGATCCATTTGGAGAAATGGAGTTAAAAGTTTGAAGAAAAAGAAGTTTTTTTTTTTCTAGAGAAAGTAAGAAAGCAATAGATGGATTTTTCTCTATAAAATAATAAGAGTTTGCAATAAACCATAATGATAAAATGATTTGGAGCAAGGTATAGTCCTTTTTATAATGGGCAAAACATAGAATTCGAAGCAATGGGTTTAGCCGCACACGCATGTGGTTACGCATTAGCAGCATGCGCAATGATTTTCTCTGATTTTATAACGTTTAAGGTCTCTCGCATAGATCACATACGCTAACCCCAACACTCCACGTGTAAAGTTAGGGGTATATATGTTAGGCTCATTTAACATGAGGTGATGCCTCAATAATGACAACTTTAAAGATTAAAAACATTCTACAAACCCTCTTACTTAGAGAAATAAATAATTTTGGGGAGAATTTAAAAAAAACATTATCTTTCCCCAGTAAACATACAAATATTTTTATAACATGTTGTAAGAGGGTAGTTTAGATTAGATTGAGGCATAACCCCTTTTGAGTATGCTAATGACAAGTTAATCAGTAACACTACTGATTAATTACAAGACACGCAATCACAACTTAGTGGAGATAAACTCAGTTTGAACTCGCAAATCGCTCGTGTATAACTCAGAAGACAACAATGAACTAGAAAATGACCCATTCAGAGGGAGAAAGAAGTAAGCACCCTAGATACACTTTGGCAGGAAGCCAAACATGCTGTAATACCCCGTATTTTTATGGCTTTTAAATTTAGGGATTAATTAAATTTATTTGAGATAAATTAATTTAATTTTAATCCGGAATGCTGTTTTAAATATTTACTAGCGTGACGAGAGTTAGTAATTATTGAAATTTGTTGAATGTTACTGGATGAGTATAGTAATATATGAGATTTATTTTATAAAATTGTCACGTGTGAATAAAATGACAATTATGAAAATTTAGGTCGGGATGCGCCTGTGTCGTGTCGGGACTAAATTATTATTATAAAAAGTGAATAAATTATAAGTTGCTCGTATGGTCATTTTGAGTGCGTCAAAGTGTCCGGAAGGGTCGAGATAGTCAGAAAAGTGTACCCGGGGGTTTAGTTTGGGTCTCGCGGCGTTTTTAGGCCTAATTAGTACCCCGGGAGGGTGTTTTGGACATTTCGTAATTATGGGTAATTAAACCACGAATTTTCAAGGGTTATATCAGATGTTAAGTGTTATCTCTTAGGGTTAACACAACCTAAAACTAATTACGGCCATTGGAGAGGAAGGGGAGGAGCTTTCCAAGAGTTCTAGGCCAAGAACACCTCCGATTGCACCGCCGTCACCGCCAAATGGTAGATCGCGCAACGAGGATCTTGACCACACCAAATTCTTCCACAAATCAGAGACTAAATTTCCAGGCAAGTATCTATCTTTCTTTTATCAAGTTAATGAATCCTTTTATATTAGTCTTAGGTTGATTTGAATTAGTGTTCTTG
The DNA here is from genome assembly GCA_949130495.1 of Sambucus nigra. Lineage (NCBI taxonomy): Eukaryota > Viridiplantae > Streptophyta > Magnoliopsida > Dipsacales > Adoxaceae > Sambucus > Sambucus nigra. The sequence goes on along the minus strand of OX422210.1, from coordinate 623,878,949 downwards.
AAGAAAAACGTTAATTGGAGACAAAAATTGCATGTTGTAGAGGTAGAGATCATATTTCTGGAAATCCATTTCACATGTAGAGGTTGAACCACGAATTTCCATGGTATTAGTGATAGAAAATCTGGAAAAGAATGGAAAAAACTAAGTTAAAGGAAAAATTAGGGTTCTTGAGGCTTATAAAGATTTTTGCCCTTTTATCTTGTTATAGATGATGAAAATTCGCATGTGTTACGTAGGATATTGTTTATATGGGTATACAACACTCATAGTATAATTGTTTGGGAGTTTGGGACTGAAACATGATGATTTGGAGGAGTTTGGGGTAACAATTCCGTAACTGGGTTTTCTGCAGTTTCGCCATAACTGCTTGATCGATCGATCGAGCCCAGAGCATCGATCGATCGACCCCTCCTGAAAAACTGCATTTTTTGCTCGTGTTAGCTTAATCTGATTTTATGCGTAGTAAACCTTTATTATGATTGCTTGAACATAATGGAACACAAAAAGGACCAGTAGGTTCAAGATAAACCCCGTTAAGTGGGACTTTAATGTGAAGGGATATAAAAGGGTAAACGAGGAGATATTTATACTTAGAAAATCATACGTGCGTTGATTTAATAATCGAAACATCTAGAAAGTTGGATTATAAGGTGAGTGAGGGCCTGCTGTAATGGTACTTGGTTAAAGTGAATACTTCGAGAGACGAGAAGTGAGTTTAGAATGGCTTAATTACGAGAATAAAATGAAGGAGTCCGTTATACGATATAATTGAGTAAAATGTGTAATAACGGATAATTATAATTATGGGTCGTGAGCGCACCTAATTTAATAATGTGGATGTGAATACATGTTTATATATGACGGTTCCCAGCCACAGGGGCGTCATGCTTAGGATTCTTTGGATGGAACGCGCTGTAGCTTTTGTGGGAGTTGCAGGCCATTGTTTAGACGACCTCCTTGTTGACTCTACTTCTAGTTCAGTTTTATCCAGTGGGGGAATGTGTCGCCCTTTTCCATTATTTAGTTGGTATTGTCAGAGATTGTAATTCTTTTACTTTCAGCATCTTTATTTCGGGGTTTATTACTGTCGGGATGTTTCCCCTTTAGTGTTTTAATGTTAGGATTTATTATTGATGGGTAAACTCTTGTATGTTCATTTTTATTCTCATACTTATTGTGACTTTTAGAATGTAAATGGTTAAGGTTTTATAATTGGATTTAATAAAATGGAAATAAGGTTTTAAATGGTTTTGACACTTAGCTTAATTATTTAGGGTGTTTAAATTGGAAAAGTATTTTTACGACAGTGATGCTAAGAATGAACCAACTGTTCACCTTGATTTTAATTTAATAAAGGAGTGATCGCCCAGTATTTAATTAGGCAGGGTGTCACAGGTGGTATCAGAGCATCAGGTTCTAGTTCCCTTTAGGATCTGTGCGGCTTACTATGCTTTCAGTGTTTCTTTGTTTGATATATAGCCCTATGTTTAGGATTATCGATTTCTTTGATGAGATTTCATTCTCCTGCTATAACGTGTATACGCTAGTGAATTCTAATTTCGTTCGGATGTGTGCGTGTGCCGAGCGATGACGGATGTCAGAAGAGGACCGTTAAGCGGACATCAGGAGGCAGGGCTCAGTTGAGGTTGTAAAATATATCCGAGGATGATGACCGTAGTCGAGGTCACCTCCATTATGGCATGAGAAGCCAAGACTAGAAAGGTGACTAAGGCGCAGCCATGATTTCCAAATGCTACCATAGTCTAATGAGGTGCAAGAGTAAACTCACCCAACATGTTACAAAACGTGTAGAGAATTGTCAGTGAGAATTCTAGAAATACGGGAATCGTATGTGTCTACCAAAGGAGGTAAAGTATCCAAAGGTTTAGATATAGGAAGGAGTGTGGCTAACTGAAAGAGAAAATTTAGAGAAAAATTTTCTTGGTTGTCGGAATGAAGTTATAATGATGGTAGTCAACCACCAATTTAGAAGTGGAATGCTATGTCTATAGGAGAACCTTAGGTAAAGTGTTGACCGTATGTTCCTTCGTCAGATGTTCAGGATTAGAAGTGAACGTTGTCCTGAACTCATCACAGGAGGACGTGATAGAGGTCCATTTGTGAATATGAATCTTAACTGTTAGCGAGATTTTGTATCGGGAGATATAGATACAAGTGGAGGAAACGACTCCAAGTGGGAGATCGACTCGTAATAATAATTGATAACACTCAAAGAGGAAATTATGATGGTCGGCCGATTCAGAGGTCAATAATGTCGTATTTTGTCAATATAGATGATAATGCTCCTTTGTGTGGGAAGTTAAAGTAATTGAAGAATTTAGTCGAGAATAAGACTGAATACAACGGTGGTGGTGTAGCACCAGAAAGGGATGTGGATACACATCAGGGGACCCATTTAAATAATTCGGATAGTTGAATTCTTACCAAGTGATGGTAAATTCAGTAAGGACTATTATAGACAGTGACATATTCTTTATAGCCTAAAAAGCTAAGGGAATAACCAGGATAGTCAATAGGAATCGAGTCTACTAAAGTCCGAGAGAAGGGCAATCCTAACCTGGTTAGTAGGACAGGTGATAAGTGGATTATGTGTTGAGGTATTTTGTGGTGAGTGAGATCGCACACGATAATATGTTCCGAAGTGAGTAAAGGGACAAGAATACGGTGCCTAGTAAAAGACAACGATTAAAGTAGTTTTGTTTGGTTTGAGTAGACGTGTTACGTCCGGAAACCATTAGTACAGTCAAGACGATTGCCAATGTGGAAGTATAAGTTGTATCCTCAGAGGATGAGGCGCGTTTATGTGACACGAGCGAGTCACTATATTTTGTTCATTGCTAGATTAATATGTAAGACGAGTTTAATGCATATAATTATAAACGTTATTATTATGTGAATAATTTTTCCCTAGTGTAGTGGGATTTTTCTTTAGTGCTGTCCGCGGAGGATGAATGAGTATATAAACAGTGTTATGTACCTTATTGAGGTTACTCGTTGTAGTGATGCGATATGCGAGTATGATATTATCTTTGTTAAAATGTTATAGAAATGGTTAGTACGATAGTGGGAAATTATTGCAAGGCTATCGGAGTGGTTGCGTTAGTGCAGTATATTTTTATTCTGGCGAGGCTTCACCTGCAAGAAGGTTGGACTCGCACTTATATTATCTATCCTAGAGACTTCGGAGGGGATAGTGGGCTCGAGATATTCAATACCGATGTATGTATGGACTTTGTCATTTTGATTCAGTATGTATCGGGTTTACTGTTCAGCGAAAAGATTTAACTCAGTATTATGTTTAGCACTCCGGACTTAGTGAAAGGAAGAGTGCATTGTTATATCTATACTCTAGAGATGTGAGAATTAAGAGTTATACCCCTATTATTCGGGAAAGGGATTTCGAGAATTCCGATTGTACGTATTCGAGGTTTATGGAATGCAATTACCAACACCCAATACTGAACGATAGTGCAATTAGAGAACCATTCTTTGTTAAGCGTAATTACGGGAGGAAATGTAACTTTTCTGTCAAGAGACGGAATAAAGGGGTGCATGCTATGGATGGAGGACCTAACGAATTTCAATAACCGACAATGCTAGGTAGTAGTGTATCGGGGGGGTTCCTTATTTGGATTTCGCTTTGCGAGACATCCCACGCATGAAACTTAGTGTAAGGATGGAAATAGGGAGACGTTTGGTCACTATACCATGAGTTCGGTACCCCGATCGAAATGGGATCAAATAATTATATATGTAAGTTGGAAGTTAAATTTTAATTTAAAGCCACTGGAGCCGGATTGTGTGGTAAGAAAGCATTGAAAGTTTTGTTTTATCACCCCGAGTTAAGGGGTGGAATGATGATAAGGAGGATTTAAAAATTTTGATTTCTAGGGTGATTGAGAGTACTCAAATGTCGTAACCGCGTTCAGAACACAAGGTAAATAAAGAGTTAAGATGATTTTTTTTAGCATGGATTATCTGGAAAGAATTTTTATTATACAAAAGAGATGACTTGTATTTATTTTGATGAATAGAGCGTTAGTGATTTATTTTGGTTGTTGTACTTATTTGGGAAAATTGTTGTACTTATCAGAAGAAGGTTGAAATTTGTTATTCCCTTTTTGTTGTCATGGAATTTGAATGCCCTATTCCTTATATCTTGTTGGATTTAGTTAGTTCTATAGATGAGTAGCACGCCATTCGCTCTCCCAGGGCGTTCGGGGTGTTGCAAAAATGTGGGCATCTTGGTTATCTGATAATCGAATCGTTCGAGTTAAGGGGACGTGGTAATAGACATGTGAAATGTATGTTTGTGGGACTAGCATAATGACGTGGAGGTGATAGAGAGGATTAAACGTCATATGAGGGACGATAATCCATACATAAGTGTACAATTAGAGTAGCACACCCTAATTTGATTGGAAGGCTGTGGGAAGCCATTTAAGAAGGGGTATTCCTTGAATGGAGCAGAATTAAATTTTTATGAGGAACACTCGGAGCGGAGTTATAATTAGTCGAGTGTGAGAGAGACTTGAGCATAAAAAGAGTGATGATGTTAGTATGAAATAAAATACTCAGAAGTGCGCATCGTGGAGGAAAGAGCACGGGTCGGAAACTTTTGGCATACACAAGGAAGGAAAGAGAGTATTATGTGTCACTTAATGTGGGACATTTCAAGGAAAAATCGATGTTTAGCGGGATATAGCGAGTAGTCTCTACATGCACCGCCCATAGGTAAGGTTCGGTTGGAAGAGGAGAATCAACCAGATAATTTTGTGTTTATCGACAATTCCTGATATTGGAAGAGGTCGATAAAGTCAGTAAGGTTATTGGATGGGTTACCATCCTCAAAACACAATCAAGGGTTAATCCGAACATGTGAATTAAGTCGCCCGAGAAGGAAGTGATTGATATTCCTTTGGGATGGTTTAAAATATTAATTAGTGTGCCCCAGACTTCCTTTGAAAGGAAGGATCGCGCCAGTACATGGTACGAGACAGTATTAATTTCTGAATCGGGATGAGATTTGTGAATCCCACCTTTGATATGGGATTCCAGGAACCAGCGGAGATAAGGTTTCGTTTCGAGTAGGAAGTATCACCCTTAGCCAGGGAATAGGCACATGGTGATTAAAGATTAGTGGAGCCACGTGAAGGAAATTTTGGAATCATGGTACGAAGATTTCAGGAATGCTCTGTAGAAGCACTCGCACCTGTTTGTCACGTATGAGGTGCTTATTAAGGTTTGGTATGGAAGAACCTCGACTATTCTCCTTCCGTAGGTTTAGAGGTGAGTGGATAATCAAAATTGTTGGATCGGTCGAGAATAATCTGATAACTATGGTGGAATTCCACGACTGTTTTAGGCAAACAAGAATGGTCAAATGTTCGTATGGCTTTTCTCAGAATGAGAGTCTTGTATATGAATAATTCCGAGTAGTTGTCATGTAGGGAGGTGCGGCCTCCCAATAATAGTGAGATAATGGAAATTTGTAATGTATAGGCATGACCTATGCGAATGTTGTCAGTTGGGAGTACCATGTGAAGTGTCTCCAATGAGAATGTTAATCAAGCGTGCTATGAGGCAGGGGCTATAGTGCTTAAACGCCCTACTATGTAGATAGTTTGCGTACTAGAAAGATATCCAGAATTGTTCTACCAGGCAAGCCTTATTTTCCTAATTTCAGGGCGAAATTCCGTTATTAGGGGGGAAGTATGTAATACCCCGTATTTTTATGGCTTTTAAATTTAGGGATTAATTAAATTTATTTGAGATAAATTAATTTAATTTTAATCTCGAATGTTGTTTTAAATATTTACTAGCGTGACGAGAGTTAGTAATTATTGAAATTTGTTGAATGTTAATGGATGAGTATAGTAATATATGAGATTTATTTTATAAAATTGTCACGTGTGAATAAAATGACAATTATGGAAATTTAGGTCGGGACGCGCCTGTGTCGTGTCGGGACTAAATTATTATTATAAAAAGTGAATAAATTATAAGTTGCTCGTATGGTCATTTTGAGTGCGTCAAAGTTTCCGGAAGGGTCGAGATAGTCCGAAAAGTGTACCCGGGGGTTTAGTTTGGGTCTCGCGGCGTTTTTAGGCCTAATTAGTACCCCGGGAGGGCGTTTTGGACATTTTGTAATTATGGGTAATTAAACCCACGAATTTTCAAGGGTTATATCAGATGTTAAGTGTTATCTCTTAGGATTAACACAACCTAAAACTAATGACGGCCATTGGAGAGGAAGGGGAGGAGCTTTCCAAGAGTTCTAGGCCAAGAACACCTCCGATTGCACCGCCGTCACCGCCAAATGGTAGATCGCGCAACGAGGATCTTAACCACACCAAATTCTTCCACAAATCAGAGACTAAATTTCCAGGCAAGTATCTATCTTTCTTTTATCAAGTTAATGAATCCTTTTATATTAGTCTTAGGTTGATTTGAATTAGTGTTCTTGAAGAAAAACGTTAATTGGAGACAAAAATTGCATATTGTAGAGGTAGAGATCATATTTCTGGAAATCCATTTCACATGTAGAGGTTGAACCACGAATTTCCATGGTATTAGTGATAGAAAATCTGGAAAAGAATGGAAGAAACTAAGTTAAAGGAAAAATTAGGGTTCTTGAGGCTTATAAAGATTTTTGCCCTTTCATCTTGTTATAGATGATGAAAATTCGCATGTGTTACGTAGGATATTGTTTATATGGGTATACAACACTCATAGTATAATTGTTTGGGAGTTTGGGACTGAAACATGATGATTTGGAGGAGTTTGGGGTAACAATTCCGTAACTGGGTTTTCTGCAGTTTCGCCATAACTGCTTGATCGATCGATCGAGCCCAGAGCATCGATCGATCAACCCCCTTCCATCGATCGATCGACCCCTCCTGGAAAACTGCATTTTTTGCTCGTGTTAGCTTAATTCGATTTTATGCGTAGTAAACCTTGATTATGATTGCTTGAACATAATGGAACACAAAAAGGACCAGTAGGATCAAGATAAACCCCGTTAAGTGGGACTTTAATGTGAAGGGATATAAAAGGGTAAACGGGGAGACATTTATACTTAGAAAATCATACGTGCGTTGATTTAATAATCGAAACATCTTGGAAGTTGGATTAGAAGGTGAGTGAGGGCCTGCTGTAATGAACTTGGTTAAAGTGAATACTTCGAGAGACGAGAAGTGAGTTTAGAATGGCTTAATTACGAGAATAAAATGAAGGAGTCCGTTATACGATATAATTGAGTAAAATGTGTAATAACGGATAATTATAATTATGGGTCGTGAGCGCACCTAATTTAATAACGTGGATGTGAATACATGTTTATATATGACGGTGTGATTATGCTTATATTATTTATGTGTAAAAAAAATCGTACCCGGGCTACTTGGTATCACGGGGGTTTTCGCGCTGGGGCAGTCTTATCTTGATGGGACCTTTATGGGGGATATTGACTTGTACCCGAGAGCATAAGATTCCTAGGTACAGGCTATCTGATTGATAGTTCAGACGGTCCTAAGAGACGCGTGGGTATGTGCTGACCTCTTGGACTTGGAACTATGCTTCGCCTCCAGTTGTATGTGTTTGTGTTAATGCAGTTCGAGAGTGATTCCGAACTAGCATTTCCCTAAGTATGTGTGATACAGGGACTTAATAGCAGAGTATGCCAGCACCATAGTTTTTATGTGGGGTGCCGTTAGTATATATATAATTTATGAGTGATTGGTATATATATACTTATATATGGAAGCCTAGCACCATAGATTTTATGTGGGGTGCTGTTTGTGTATATATTATACGAGTAACTAATATATATATATACGTGTATCTACATGAGAACTTTCTACTGAGTAAAATAGTAGTTAAGTAAAGTATGAAATTTACCAACTTCACTATAAGTAATCGAAAACATTATAACAATATGGAATTATTCTAAATAACGTAAGAAATCTTGAAGTGTTAGATGTTTCTAAAAGTGAATGTCATAACCTTAATTTCCCGAGTTAAGTCTTATGGAGAATAAGTTAGAGAGGTATATGGGATTCATTAGTACGGTAGACGTGCACACTAGATGAGAGGTGAGAATTCTCAAGATAGTGTCGCATACTAATATGACTGTTGCATTAGACGGTAAGCATTTTAAATACTTGCTAAACTATTTTTGAAACTGTTTTACATTCGGGCTCTGACCTGTTTGCTATTACCTCTGCTCTCTTGTGTATATATATATATGTATTACAGGTGTCCACCCACAGGGGCGTCATGCTTAGGATTCTTTGGATGGAACGCGTTGTAGCTTTTGTGGGAGTTGCAGGCCATTGCTTAGACGACCTCCTTGTTGACTCTACTTCTAGTTCAGTTTTATCCAGTGGGGGCATGTGTCGCCCTTTTCCATTATTTAGTTGGTATTGTCAGAGATTGTAATTCTTTTACTTTCAGCATCTTTATTTCGGGGTTTATTACTGTCGGGATGTTTCCCCTTTAGTGTTTTAATGTTAGGATTTATTATTGATGGGTAAACTCTTGTATGTTCATTTTTATTCTCATACTTATTGTGACTCTTAGAATGTAAATGGTTAAGGTTTTATAATTGGATTTAATAAAATGGAAATAAGGTTTTAAATTGTTTTGACACTAGGGTGTTTAAATTGGAAAAGTATTTTTACGACAGTGATGCTAAGAATGAACCAACTGTTCACCTTGATTTTAATTTAATAAAGGAGTGATCACCCGGTATTTAATTAGGCGGGGTGTCACACATGCCAACTCTCAAAGATCTCCAATCAGATATTAAAAGCTTCATAATAAATGACCATGGTGGGTGAGTAAAATCTTTGATTATGCAATAACTTCTTTCTTTCTTGATGATAATCTCTCTCTCTCTCTAGGTAACAATATCTAGGAAAGAACTCTGGAAGAAAAATAATATCATCTCAAAAGTGGTTGAGGCCCGTAAATAGCCCCCCTCCCACACCATTCCCGAGGTGGATCAGTCATTTATAACTGTGGAAGACATCCCTCATACTTTATGTCACAAACATTAAATGCCAAGACATACCTTTTGCCTAACCACTGTGTGTTAGGGGGCTGTCGTCATAGAGGTGGATCATCAACTGTCTAACAGCCCTAAATACCACGGGAGTTTACTCAAGTGAGGATTTGAGATTGCCTTGATGGCTGGTGACATCGCATGAAGTAGATGTAATATTAAGTAGAGGGTTGTTTGGTTCACAAATTTACCCTTGATGGAACTCAAGGCTGCTCCGCCCAAGATTCCACGATCAAGGTCTTTTGGTGTTTTACCAGGGGTATCTAAGATGGTCAGGATAAGCCCCAACGGTACCTCACTTATCAATCCTCCAAACCAAGTCCCTCTGAAGTTCCCACGGTGAGATCGTTCGATAGAGCATGAAATCTCTCCCAGGCCCTGCCAAGCCTGGTCTCTCGCGAGTACCGTTCGACCTCACACTAAATAACATTATAATTATTACAGCTCATAGTCAATATAAATAAAAGATACAATAAGACTAAGTAGAACAATAGAACTAAATGATGAGCTTTCTCGGCCAGTTTCTTCACTGGAAGATCTCCCTGGGCTACCACTCTGAACTACCTCTCTTGAGCTGCCTTATTGAGTTGCATCGTTAGAGCTTCCTTGCTACCTTAATCTCTTAAGTCTGTTGTATTAGCTGGGGGAATTATCTCTAATCTCGAGATTATCTTTGCCCCTACATTTGACCCTTCGTATCGAGATTTGTTTTGAGAATAATAAATGTCTGAACGAAAACTTCTCAACCTGATGGGCCTTATATTTTATGAGAAATAAGAATCTGAATCAAAGCATTATGGCTTGTCAGTGAAGGGACATCGTAGCTTTTCTCAATCATTGAGCGTCATCCATTATGTCTCTTCTTTCGTAGCTATTGGAATTCTTTTTTTAAAACGCCTTGGGAACCCGTTAACTGTTCATTTAGATTCTTGGGAAGTGAAATACCCCCCTGTCTGTGCTGTTTCATGGCGTTTGTGCAACACAGCTGTGAGTAGTTGGTATTTGCATTAAGACTGTCCCTAGCGGTATGAAATCTCCCCCTTTGGGCATTATTAGCGTTGAGACCTATGGAATTCTCCCTTGTAAACTTCTCCCTAGGAAATTCTCCCAATTTGAAGGTGTTACTTTATTTGGGCTGTGCTGTGTCATCATTTTTCATGTTCGAAAAAGAAGACAAATTCTCCCCGATGTACCTGAGTCACCATTAAACAACGTCTAGGATAGTGGCGAGGGGACATCGTAGCTTTTTTCAACCGTTGGGATAATTTCTTTATTGGGAGTTATTGGGTATGTTTGATAAAAGAAGAATTTTGGCACCAAACCCCAAAACTTGTCTTGGAAGAAACACTTTTTATCCCCATTCGTCACTTCATTAATGACGTAATGTCATCTTTTTTACTGTCGAGACACTTCCCGAAGCGCTACGTGTCCATTAGAAATGATTATCGACGGCTTTGCACGTGTGGTGGTGGGAAACTCAAAAAGCGAACCCAGAATTTTCAAACGGCTATTATTCAAACACTTAGCCATTTTTTTTACTTTGCCTTCGTCATCTTCAACTCCCAGCATTCTTAGAGAGAGAAAATCCTTAGAGTGCCATTATTGCTAAGATTTTCCCTGGTTTCCTTTCTTCCATCGCCTATTACACCACCACCTGTGGCTGTACTCCTCTATTTTCATCTATAGCCGTTCCTTACTAATATTTTTCTTTCATCATCGCTTACTATGGCTTCTTCAAACGTCCCCAAGGCTACCACCGTCACTTCTCAGCCAAGCTCCACCGCTACCACTTCTGCTACCGTCGTCACTGTTAGCTCCACTGCCTTAGATGTTGCTCGCCGAGAGTAACTATGCTTTTACCATCGATCTCCCATCTTTGGCAAAGATGATGAGTTCTCCGATGCATGCAAGAATTTTCATTTTTCAGCTAAGTATGACCCTTTGCTTCTAGGTGGTGAGGATGAAGATTCATCCAAGTGGGGTTTTCTTCTTCCAGAGGGGACTCTGCATTTTAGGTTGGATCGTGGAGAGTTCCCTTACTCACAGATTAATTTTGAAGAACCCAGGGGATCGCCAACTTATTTTGCATCCTGGCATGCACACATGCAGAGCTCTCACACTACATCTCTTGCTAAATTTGGTCTTTACCGAGCCAACTAGTTTAGGGAGTTCAGTCTTTCTAAGCACGACGTTGCACTCCAAGTGTTGGTTTCCAGATGGAATGTCACAACTCACACATTCTTCGCTGCCTGGGGGGAGTTCACTATTTCCTTAAAAGATGTATGTGAGCTACTTGGGTTTGAACCCATGGGTGAGTTTACTTATCTCAATGAGGCCTTGGATCCCGAAGAGACTGCTAACGGAGATGAGATAGATCGAATTTTCCGCCATTGCACTGGGTCTTCCAACAAGGCTACCTTTACTCCCCTTATCACCTATTTCTTCGAAGCTCATGCTGCTAAGGATGTCACTTCTATTACAGACCATGGTAAAGTTACATCTTTAGAATTACCAGCCTATATTCTTGTATTTTTTTTTCCATTTCTTTCTGACTGGGAAACCCAATGACCAACCTAAGAGGGACCTCATTAACATCTCCGTTAGTTTAGCCAGGGGTTTCAATATTCCTCTGGCCATCATTGCTTTGGGGTCCCCCTATACTTGGTTGGATCTAACCCAACTCGACATGGCTTGGTCCCTTGGTCATTACAACCTGACCAATTTTGCCAATACCATTATCTTAACGGGTTTCTTCTATACCCGCTTTCCTGCTATTGCTGCTAAATCTGTTCATTATCCCGTGAGCCAAGCCATTAAACCCCCTCACCTCCTGCGCTTCCATAAAAAACAGAGTTGAAAGGAGATAATGGGAATTTTTGACCATTTCGACTCCTTCATCATGAGGCCATACGGAGAATCTACCTTTGTCCATACTTGGAATATTTTCTCTTCTGCAGCTAGAACAGTCACTTTCATTCTGGTTGTAGAAGATACTTCGCAAGCCATGGTGCATATCTTTACCCTTAAATTACTTCATTCATTCACTAAATGGGGATATACTTCTGAATCTTACAACCCCGATAGGTGCAACAGGCAGTTTGATTTTGATCAAGGGGCTCCACGACCTGTGTTTCAGTTAACAAATAAGAGGGCTACTTTTGCTGAGGCCTGCACTTTCTACCTTTCTACAACGGTACTTGGCATGACTTCTACTATGGATGGTAGAGTTATCATCCCTAGTGCTACTAGAAAAGGGGATATGTTTACCTCTTTTTCCACCAAATTTCGATTGATGCAACTGGCTAGGATTCACGAGTTCATACAAAGTCCCCCCAGTATCTCCCAATTCTTTCTTTCTCTTCCTTGGAATTAAGCCTCAAGGGCAGCTCTATTCTTGGAGTTGAGTTCCTTCTGAGCAAGACTACCAAAGATCCTCCGAGTGAGCTACCCCCTTATTGCCCCATGATCTTTATTACCACGTCCAAATCCAAGAACGTTTCAATCCCCAAACAACCTGCCCCTACTAAAGGTATTTCTGGTGAGGGTGTTCCAGTTAAAGCATCTTCTGGCGAAAGACCCTCCAAGCACAAGCCAAAAAAACTAGGAGGTCCAAAAGTGGGACTTCTTCAAAGTATAAGTCCCAACCTCAGTCTAAAGCTCCTTTGGAGGCATTCCCCATTGCCTCTGTTCCTCCTCCTATATCTGTCGAAGTGAGTGAGGAGTTGAGGAAGAAAATTCAAGCTGAGGTGGAGAGAATAAATTTTGAGTTTCAACGACACGCTCCTGTCATTCCTCCTGCTACTGGCTTCCCCACTATCTTAGTAGATCCATCTGAAGGGGCGTCAAAGTGAAAGAAGATCTCAAAGGTTCCTCCAAGTTTTGGTGCTACTGGTGCGAGGAAAAAAACTCTGGGTACCAAGTCCCAGAAGAAACGGGCTCCTGATGTACATCTCACCCTAGCTCCCTCTGCTGTTGGAGATATAGCATTAGATGACTGTCCTACTTTTGCATATTATTCCATGATGAGGTCTTCACCAACTAATTTCCCTCCTTCCTCGCCAATGGTGATATTATCTCACTCTCCCCCTAGATCAAAGGTATGCCCATATGTTTCTCATTTTTCTATGACAAACGGCATCTATCTAACTCTTAGCAACTTTGGTCCAAGAAGCTGAAGAAGAAAGGCCCAGCCCCCTTGTGAGTCCTTTCATGGGGGGACGCTTCGAGAGTGGGTCCATTAGTGCAACTCCTCCTCGTTCTCCCATGATCGGGTTCACTTATTCTCATCGGTTAGTCTCCCAACGCACGGTGGAGGCTGATAAGGAGGTTATTGCCCCTATTGACCCCATGGGAGTTTTCTCTCAGCCAAAGGAGACTTCCTTAGCTTCATCTGGTTCACCTTCTTTGCCTATGGTTCCTCTAGACATTGTTCCCATTGTGACAAGTTCTCCCGAGGTAACAAGTTCTAGACATAATTTTTTAGGTCTTTCTTTTCTATCCTTCTCCCTTCGCTGTATCTTCTAAATTTTTTTGGTGTATTTCAGGTTGAAGTAGCTTCCCTTTTGGCTTCATAGTTTTCTAACATCCTTCTTCCACCTCCATTGAAAAGACCCATAGCTTCTGTTACCCCTTTCAGTTATATTACTGAGGTGAGTTAAGTGTGAAGTGCGTCTTTTCTTTCTGTATTATTCCCCTCCTCTAACACTTAGCTTTGTTTTTATAGATTTCTCCAAGTCTTATCCCGCCATTATCCTTCGGGATTCTACCAGTTTCTAAGGCCACCATTGTCTCTTCTACCCATCCTAGTGCTTCTTCTGCCCCCACCGGCGTTGGTGCATCTACAAAAGGTCAAACAACATCTTTAGGATCTACCCCAATATTGACCTTAGTTCCTTTTGTAGATGCAGAAGCTTCACCCAATATTGAGGTCCTTCTAGATAAGGTTACTCTAGTTGACGATGTCATGGAGGCTTCTGAGGAGATGAACCTGCCTTGAACAGTTTCCACCATTGTAGCCTCTTTAGTGACTCCCGTTCTTGCTCCAGCCATTGCTGAGGTATTTATCTATTTTCTCTTCGTTTCTTGTCGTTTGTCCTTTATCTTGACAATGTATAATCTAGAAGACTCTTATTTTCAAACACTCAAAATCCACCGGTAACGATGTCTTAATAATGAAAACCACTTGTTAAGATTGTTTTTGTTAAAATTCCACCAATAACGGTGACACCCATAACGGTGACTTAATAATGACAACCACTTGTTAAGATTTTTTGTCAAACTTCACCAATAACGATTACTTAACAATGACAACCATTTGTTAAGATTTTTAATCAAACTCCGCCAGTAACGGTGACTTAACAATGATAAACACTTGTTAAGATTTTTCGTCAAACTCCATTAGTGATGGTGACTTAACAATGATAAACACTTGTTAAGATTTTTGGTCAAACTCCACCAGTAACGATGACTTAACAATGATAAACACTTGTTAACATTTTTCGTCAAACTCCACCAGTAACGGTGACTTAACAATGATAAACACTTGTTAACATTTTTCTTCACTTAACTCATTATTTACTTGATCTGTCTCCAGGCTACTGGGGAGTCCCCTCGCGTTGCAGAGAAATCTCTAGCGATTCCTTCGCCTATTGCCTCACCAAATCAGGAACCAGATGTATCTGAGGAAACGGGTCCTAAGGAACAAGGTTCCACGAAAAGTGCTCATGTCGATAATGAATCTAGTTGTGAGCTCCATATGCCAGCTCTAGCTCCTTATGAGTTTTGTCTCATGGTCCTTCATCGCTCTCCCTAACTACCATCCAGTCATCCATTGGTTATTGAATGGATCACAACTCATCATCCTGAGACTTTCACTATTGACTGTCTGCGTTCAAACATTACCGTGATGAGCCACAGGCTTCAAGATATGGCGATCGTTGTGACTGATATCGTTAGCACTCCTACTGCAAATGTTACCATACTTAACTAATTCTTGGTCTAGCTAAAGGAGTTGGACCGATATGGCTTTCAATTTAGCTGGTTGATTGGACATTTAAAGACCTTGAAGAGTCAGCAATTGGAAAGTCAGTGGGGACTACTTTAGAAGCATCGAGAGACTCAACGAGCTGAGGAAGCTAGGCTGGCCGAACTAACACCTCTACTTGAAGCTTCCAACAAAGAGGTGGAGGATATCGAGGACACTTTACGTCTAGCGAAGCTGAGGTAAGAGAAACTCCTCATTGAGCGTGCTCAAGTTCAGACAAGGCTAGAAGGTTCCATCAACGCTCACCAAGCATGCCTAGCAACTCCCTCGGGTCTGCCTGGAGATTATTTCTCTTTACCAGACTTGTCGTTTCTCCTAGGCTGATGACCCCCCACACACTTATAAAAAAATTCAGTTTTCCTTCTTATGTAACTCCTGGGAAATAGTTCCCATTTTTGTAAAACCTCTCAATTTATAAATAAAAGAGAAGTTATATCTTATTTTCATGCCACTTTTTTATGCTATAACTGCTTGCATAAAATAAAAACTTTGCCATTTTCTGTCTTCCATCTCACTCTAGTTACAACAAGTGGCATTATTCGAGAAAAACAATGACTTATATATATATTTATAACAAAAAAAGCTAGATACTTCGATATTCTAAGGTTACTTGCTTTACACATGATAGACCTCTAACCTTTATTAATCTTAAATGGTTTATCTTCTTCCATCTTAAAAATTAAGCAATAACCTGAATCGTGAGCTTCCTTTATAATGAAAGGTCCTTTCTAATTCCCTGCAAACTTAGGTAGAGGAAGCCCTTTGATGTGTTTCACTTCTTCCTTCAAAACAATGTCGCCCTTAACAAACTTCCTTGGTCTCACCAAGTTGTCATATGACCTTGAGAGATGCTTCGTGTATATTTGAAAGTGTTACATCGCATTATCTATGTGTTCGTCTAACTCTTCTAACTGCACATATCTGTTATGAGGGAGCATGCTACTTCGCTAGGTATATCGGGCAGAGGGAACTTCCAACTCCACCGGGAGAATCGTTTTATCTCCATACACAATGGAGAATGGGGTATATCCTATGGGCTTCCTTTTAGTTATTCGATAGTACCATAATACAAATGGTATCTTGTCATCCCATGATCCTGGGAAATCTTCCATCATCTTAGCCAAAATGTTAACTAATGTTTTGTTAGTTGCTTCGACTTGACCGTTTCCCTTTGGGTATGCCACCGTTGAATTATGATGCATAATGGAGTACTTGTCTATAAGCATCGTCACCTTTGAATTGACGAATAGGGTTTCGTTATCAGAGGGAATAACCTTTGGAATACCAAAACGATAAATGATGTTTTCTCTGATGAAGTTTCTCACCACCCCTACTATTGCCCTTCTTAGTGGTATCGCTTCAGCCCACTTTGTAAAGCACTCCGTTGCCACTAATATCCCGATCCTCCCCCTCGAAGAAGTATATATTGCCCCTACCAGGTCAAACGCCTAAGTGTGAAAAGAATAAGGTGTTGCGAGAGAGTGTAGATTCACCGATGGAGCGTGGATCATATTTCCACGCAGTTGGCAAACTTTACATTTTCGAACAAACTCACCAGAGTCTTTATCCATCATTGGCCAATAGTATCCCAATGTTATCAGTTGGTCATATAATTATGCTCCCCCTACGTGAGCTGGATCATGAGCTTGCTTGAGGACTTCGGTTGCTTCCTCCTTTGTAATGCAACGTAATGGCCTATTGAAGTACCCTCTTCGATAGAGCTGCCCTTCTTAAATATAAAACCTCGGGGCCCTTCATTTGAGTCCCATCGCATTAATCTTCTCTATTGGGACAACTCCATCTTTAGTGAAGTCAATATAGGGCTGCCTCTAATCTGGTTGACCTTCAACGAAATAGCATTCGACTTCTTCGAAGAACAGTTGGCACTTGTCACACTTCCGCTGTAGCTCTGTTGTGGCCTGCTTCATTCTAGGCCAGAAGTATCCCGCCCTTTGAATTCTCCTATAAAGAGGGATCTTAGTTATTTCAAAGTCCTCATCGTGTGTTTTCTTTAATCTCCGCTCTGCTTCATCTAGGCCGATGCATCTTGACAACCATCCTCCTACATCTCTGAAGTAAAGGTTTCCCTAATTTGTAAAGTATTGGTCTAACTCTATCAGCTCCATCTCTCCTTCCCCACACTCCATTTGTTTTCTTACCTCTCCACTCCAATCAGATTCATCCTCCATTGGCAGGATTGACTGGACTACCGAAGGAGTTGTTCTTTGTTAGATCACAACTGTAGTGGTATCTTCTTTAATAATCATCTTTTGTTCGATAGTGGCATAGGTATCCGAATGGCGGTTCATCGTGTGGGGATGCCTCTTGATCTTGGCGTGCTGGAACTGGTTGTGGATCCTTTGAATTATTGTCTTGTAGGGCGCCAAACTGAGGTGTTTCAACGCATATTATCCGTTTACTTGCTGAATCACTAAGCTCGAATCACCCTTGATGCAAAGCGAACGAATCCCCCTTCGATGGACCTCCAGTAACCCCAGCACCAATGCCTCATACTCTGCTTCATTGTTGGAACAAGGGAAACCTAACTTATAGGAAAGACAAATTTCTTCCATACCTCTTGAATGAATAATCGCTGATCGTCCTTTCTTTTTCGCTGAAGATCCATCGAACTGCATCATCCATTCCTCTTGACTTGCTTCTAAGTGATTGGCCGACAAATCATCTCCTGGAATTCTCTCTCGTGGTTGTTCAAATATCCCAAATGAAAATATTGCCAAGAGGTCTGCGTATGCCTGGATTTTGATTGTGCAAGGGACCACACATTTCAAGTCATACTCAGAGAGGATGAGGAACCACTTAAATTCCATACCAATCAATATAGTTCTTACCAACAAAAACTTAATAAGATTACATCTTGTTACAATATGAATTGTAAAAGATAACATATAATGTCTATGTTTTTGTGCTACAAAGACTAGAGCTAAACAATACCTTTCCAAGCTAGTATACCTGACCTCTGGCCCATGTATGATTCTACTAAGGTAGTAGATTGGTCATTCCTACCCGTCAATATCCTTTGACAACAGAGATCCAATGGACCTCGTAGTGGATATGAGGTATAACTACAATGGTATTCCTGCCCTTGGAGGAATCATAATTTGTGGTGACACGAGCAACTTCTTCAGCCTAGTGAGAGACTCCTGGTGAACTTCCTCCCACTTAAACTTTTTGTTCTTTCATAGAAGCTGCATCAACGGGTGTGTTATCTCGACCAATTACAGAATAAATCTCCTAAGGTAGGAAACTTTACCGAAGAAACTCTTGAGCTCCTTCACCGTTCTTGGACTTGGCATTTCCAAGATCGCTTACTGTTTATCTTGGTCCATCTTCACCCCTTGTCGATCCACCATAAAGCCTAGGAACTTTCCACTGGTTACCCCGAAGATGCATTTTAGCGGGTTACTTTCCTTAAATCGCTCAGGTGGGACCCTTCCTTCTTCGATTTGATGACCAAATCATCCACATGAAACTCCATAAATTTGTGAAAGAAGTCATGAAAAATGGCCATCATTGTTCTTTAATAAGTAGCCCCAGTGTTTTTGAGTCCAAACAGTATGACTTTGAACATGAAGTTACCCAATGGGTTTCTAAACACTGTCTTCTCTGCATCTGTAGGGTCCATCTTGATCTGGTTGTACCTTACATACCCATCCATGAAACTATACATTTCATGTCCAACCGTTGCATCTATCAAGCCGTCAATGGAAGGTAAAGGGAACTCATATTTAGGACAAGCCCTATTAAAGTCTCTAAAATCCATGCATATCCTTATCTGATTCTTATCCTTCTTACCCACTAGGACAATGCTAGACAGCCAGAGCGGGTGTTGTATCAGTTTGATGAACCCTGCCTCTTATTTGATCTCTAAGTCCCGCTTAGGCATGTAAGTCCTCGTTACTTTCTTGACTCGAATGGCTGAAGACATCATATTTAATTTGTGCAACTTACTTCTTCATCTAGACCCTTCATCCAGCTCAATTAAAGCCTCTCATTTCTCTATGTAGAGATCTTTTGAGAGGAAAATAGTCGGCCTTGGCTCCTCCCCTTCTTTTGCTAGGTTTAGCTACTCCAATACTTGTGCTTGTGGCTTCGATTGGTCCGTTATATAGTCTGGTTCTTCGGTGACATCCTCCAAGAACTCCTGTATGTTAGAATTGTTTATCACCATATATTATCCCAGTTGATCCATTAGAAAACACTCATATATCGGGTCAGACTCCTTGTCAGCCTCTGCCATAGCTCCTTCGACTGCCCATTCATACCATCATAGTTAATAAACCACCTTCCCTTCCTTATTAACAATCTTATTACATTACTTATTGTACGTCGCAACTGCCTTTCTTTTCCTTTCCCTCGAAGCCTCTGCCATTCTTCCTTCAGAGAATTGACTCAACACACTTTACCGTGTGACCTCGTGTTCCACCGGGTCCATTCTGGGTTGTATCCCGTCCTTTAGTTATTTCTAGATCTTCTTTGATCGAGGGACCACTTGGTGGGCTTCTTCCATTACTCCTCTATCTCTTGCAGTTTTGTCATTCTAGCCGTTCACAGGTTCCATCCTTTCTCTGATCGAGGGAACCCATCCCTCCATTGTGCTCGTTAAGACTTTGACGTCCTCCTCTAACTCTGTGTAAAATAATGCATCCACTAGGTGAGCTTCTTCGACAACGAATGGCCTCTTTGTAGCTCGTATAGTGATCTTAGTTCCTTTAATATTTGCCTTGGCATATTAGTGATACGTTGAGGGAACTAGTCATTGGTTGTGCACCCACACTCTTCCTATTAACATATGGTAGGAAGTTGCACTCTCTATCACGTGGAACTTGATGTGGGAACTCAGATTTCCCATTACAATCCCAACATTCACATAACCAATGGATTTGGAAGACTGGTTGTCATAACCTTAAATTGCCAAAGGCATGGGGACCAATCTTTCTTCTGGGATGTTAGCGGCGTGGAAAGAAGTGATTGGCATGATATTGATGGACCCCATCCATAAGATCCCTCACGAAGCTAAATTCGTTGATGTTGGATGTCATATATAATGGTCGATTGTGAGGAAATCTCACGTCCCTATTCGCATCGCTGAACGTTATTTATGACAGGAATTTCTTCACCAGCCTGGCCATGGGTCCCTTCCATCTCAGCGAAGGGACTGCATTCTTCCTCACAATATCCATGATTGCTTGAGTTATCTCCAACCTAATTTCTTTTGGAATTCCCACCTGGTCGAAGAACCAAGAAAACTTTGGGGATCGTGAAACCGCGTAGTACTCTAAGTTTTGGTCCATTTCCTCAATTTCAACATTGTATATGTCCTCCACGTCTCGAGCGCTTGCTTCGTCATAGGCTAACACCACATTATCCATTCCTCTGGTATAGTCCTCCAAAGCCTCTTCAAACTCCTCTTGCTCCATCGTCAGCTCCTTCACTTCTCTTTCTGACTCATCGTCATAGGCCACCACCAAGTTGTCCCCATGTGTTGGGAGTGGGTTGTCATTAACATTTTGCGGAGGGATTTGTAATGTCCCTACCTTTACATGTTTATCGATGATTTTCCTTAGCATAACAACTTCCCGTCGAATGTTGAGTCTTCTGATGGATCTGACAATACTTGGTATTCGCTCTGGTTGCCGTATCTGATTCCACGATGGGGATGCCCTTAGGTTCATACATCGTTCCTCCTTGAACCATGTAATTGTTACAGGTAACAACCTCCTCTACGGTGCAGGGTAACGGTGGTGGGTCTTCCCTATCTCTCTTAAATTTTCTCTTAATATCTTTCTTCAGTTGTTTGCTTTATTCACTTCCATCGATGTATCCCACTCGTGGGGACTGGCCACGTGATGCAACCGGTGGCCCGGGATTCCTAAACATCATTAGTATCACAATGGGGTTTGGCCAAACTACCAATGATATATTCCTTGCTAATTTTAAAAATGCCGCAAAAGTCCCTTCGCGAGTTTCATTAATCAGATGACAGATATATTATGGGAGTAAACCCTCAGCACACAGTTGTAATAGTTTAGACTCTTTGGCTTCTTCCCTCATATCGAGGAACCTCTCCCTGAATATTCGAACATAATCCACCACATCCTCTCCCGATCACTGCTTTTCCATGCCCAATTGTGTTAATATGAACTCATCTTCTTCCAGAAAGAACTTTTAGACAAATAAAACATGCATCTCCTCCCACATTGAAACAATCTTTGTTGACAAATGAGAGTACCACGTATAAGCTATATCGGTTAACGATTTTGAAAATTCCCTCAACCTGAGCTTGTTGTTATTGCAGTGAGCCCCTAGATGTTCGATGAAACATTTGATGCGCTACTTCGGGTTCCCCCCTTTCCTGTGTACTTTTCGAAGATAGAAGGAATATAATATTTTGGGTAAGGCTCATCGTTATATTCCTAAGGGTAAGCATTCTAAAGTCATCATAAATCGAAGCTACTACCCTTGCAGATTGCGAGGAATCTTGATTAGACTTCAGCATCTCCTTCTGCATCTCCTTTCTCATTTCCTCCATAGTCGATACCATTGAAGGAACAACCAGAGGGACCATAGGTGGGATGACCATTGCACCTGGAGTAACCACCACAGTTGGAACTCTTGTTACTCTTGGGGTTCCAACCATTGGAACCGCAATAGGGGGTATGCTTGCTGAGGCAGTTCCTATTGGAACTGCACTTGGTGGGGCTGTTAGGGTTACCCCTGGCGTTACGAAGGAATTGACCTCAAATCCCCCCCAACACCGTTGAAGCTATAGGAGTTTGCAAAAACATGTAAAATTTATTCATGAGGAGTTTCATTTGAGCTCGTCCCAACCCGATGCTCGTGGAAGCTTGCGTAACCCCTAGAACACCTGTCATCGTTTGAACTGGAGGTACCTGCACTCGAGG
Organism: Sambucus nigra; assembly: GCA_949130495.1. NCBI lineage: Eukaryota > Viridiplantae > Streptophyta > Magnoliopsida > Dipsacales > Adoxaceae > Sambucus > Sambucus nigra. The sequence continues at coordinate 623,856,898 of OX422210.1, read as the reverse complement.
GGCTCCATCTTTGGAAGTCTCCATCTCTCTCCCCACTTGTTCTTCATTGCATTAGATATCATCAAAGTTAAGTATTAGATTAATATTATCCTACTCCATACTCTTTGCTTAGAATAATACCTCCCCATCAGAGTCGCCAAATGTATGAGGGTAGTTTAGATTAGATGGAGGCGTAACCCCTTTTGAGTATGGTAATGACAAGTTAACCAGCAACACTATTAATTAATTACAAGACACTCAATCACAACTTAGTGGAGATAAACTCAGTTTTAACTCGCAGATCGCTCGTGTATAACTTAGAAGACAACAATGAACTCAGAAGTGACCCATTCATAGGAAGAGAGAAGTAAGCACCCTAGATACACCCAACTCTCAAAGATCTCTAATCAGATATTAAAATATTAGTAATAAATGACCATGGTGGGTGTGTAAAAGCTCTGTTTATGCAATAACTTCTTTCTTTCTTGATGATAATCTATCTCTAGCAAACAATCTCTAGAAAAGAACTCTGGAAGAAAAATAATATCCTCTCAGAAGTGGCTGAGGGCCGTAAATAGCCCCTTCCCACACCATTCCCGAGGTGGCTCAGTCATTTATAACTGTGAAAGAAATCCCTCATACTTTATGTCACAAATATTAAATGCTTGATGGACTAGTAAGCTCCACGTCATAAACATTAAATGCCAAGACACCCCTTTTGCCTAACTACTGTCTGTCAGGGTACTGTCATCACAGAGATAGCTCACCAACTGTCTGACAGCCCCAAATACCACCGTGGTTTACTCAAGTGAGGATTTGACATTGCCTAGCTGGCTGGTGACATCGCATGAAGTATATGTGACATTAAGTAGAGGGTTGTTTAGTTCACAACTCTATGCCCGATGGAACTTAAGGCTGCTCCGCCCAAGGTTTCACGGTTAAGGTCTTTTGGTATTTTACCTGGTGTATCTAAGATGGTCACGACAAGACCCAACGGTGCCTCACTTCTCAATACTCCAAACCAAGTCCCTCTGAAGTTACCATGGTGAGGTTGTTCAATTGAGCATGAAGCTCTCACAGGCCCTGCCAAGCCTGGTCTCTTACGAGTACTATTCGACTTCACACTAAATAACATTATAACCGTTACAGCTCATAGTCAATATAAATAAAATATACAACAAGACTAAGTAAAATAATAGAACTAAAGGATGAGATCTCTCCGCTAGTTTCTTCGCTGGAAGATCTCCCTGGTCTGCCACACTGAACTACCTCACTTGAGCTGCCTTACTGAGCTGAATCGCTAGAGCTGCCTAATTGCCTTAATATCTTGAGTCTATTATATTATTTCGGGGAATTATTTATAATCTCAATATTATCTTCGGCCCCCTACATATGTAATATTTTACCTCTGAGATAACTTGATGACCAATTGTGAAGATTGCTCGAGCGAAAGCTCACTCGAAGGGAAAATATTTATGTGGTCACTCGCACATATCTTTGCACAAATAATTATTATTTCCATAAATATTTATTTTTTTGTTTAAAATAACTCTTGCATACAGGTTGTTCGTAAAGAGATGATGGTATTTTGTACAAATATTTCTTTATAAGCAAATAAATATCTATATGAAGGGACAAATATAAGGGGGAGTTCCGAGCTCAAAGTTGATTAGCAGACCAATCTTTGCACAAGTAAAGGATTAATGGTAGACGAAGATTGAGGTTGCTCGAAGGACCTCCAATAAAGTTATTGGGAAGAAGATTATTCACCAAAACTGAGGTTGCACAAAGGACCTCCCATAGAGATCAAGCTCAATCTAGAGATATAGGAAGCACATTTTATAATAGGATTTATGACGTGCTTGCATTTATTACATTTTTGTTGAAGTATTTAGATTTATTTTGTACTGATTCTAAGATTAATCGGTACCTTCGAAGGACCATGTCTGGCAAGACGTGGGAGATCTGACATGCTCTATAGAACATCCTCATTATGGGAATAGTGAAGGGACTTGGTTTGGAAGATTGGGAATAAGATAACAATGGGTAAGTAATACCAACCTCATTGGCACACTTAGGATAAACCTTTGTTCAATAAGCACAATAAATAGCCACTCGAGGCACCATCTTCTAAGAACCTCTCTCAAAGGACCTCATTTCCAAAAATTGTTCAAAGATGTTCCTTTTGTCTCTCATACATAATTTCAGGTTGTTCAAACAATTATCATCCGAAAGACCAAATTTGGTTGATTGGACGGTTAACCTTATGGGTTATTATTTTCCACCTTTTGTGATGTCATTTTTCCTGATACTTTTGGAGCCCGAGAGAAGTAACACTCGAGTGAGATTCTATCGAGAACCACTAACCAATTTAAGGGAATGTCCCATCATCCGTCACATATTATACCTTTATGCTAGCCTGTCACATCCCAATCAATGCAAAGGAACTCTTGATAGCACAAATAGTAGTCCCGCAAAAATATTGTATCTCATGCATTTAATGCAATATATTTAGCATTAATTGCACAGTATACTTAGCATTAAGTGACGTTAGAATAATTATGTGGGAAAGTTCATTCGATTGACCTTGCCCCGATATAAATACTCCCAGTTATATATTTCCATGCGATCATAATTTTGATTATCCAGAATTGCTATTAAGTTTTCCCTGAATAAGAGAGTTGGTTGTGAGTTCATCATTGAAGTGATCATTCCTTTGGTCCCATTTATTCACTACCATTAGCATTTATTGTGCTCCTGATTACTACCTTGCCTTTATTGTGATAGAGTGATTCTTCTCTCTCCCTCTAATCGGGTTGATTATGGGGTCCTTTCCATATATTATATTCCAAGAACATTTATGTTGTAAGAACTCCATTTAATATAGACTTTCGATATTAAAGATTATTTATTGCAGACTTGTTGCTATCATTTGTTGTGTTGTTCTTGCTACACTAATAACCATATTGACAAGGGGTTACACCACATTAAGTACTAATTGTATTTAATGAGCCCATCTCTTACAAGAGCTTATGTTTTCATTAACACATTATAAGGTTTCATATATCAAATTATCAACTTGAGCAACCAATTTCATGTATTCATCAACTAATTTACTAGGGTTATTAATTTAATTAAAAAAGTTTATAAAATTAAGTTTAATTATTAACTAAATCATATTATCTAACAATGTTTAAATATTTCAATATATGATTATCACTATAACACAAACCTAACAGTATTTTTACATAAAATATACCTGCCTAAAGGTGATTGTATGATTAGGATGGGCTTATTTGTAGAAATCCTTACTATGAGATAAGTTACTTCAAGAATGCAAAAAGTGAGTTTGTTCGATGTTTCATAAAAGAGGTTAATCAGAAATCTTAAAAGATCAAATCTACTAGAATTGAAGAAGCTCAAAGCAGAACCGAAGAATCTTAAGCTCAAGGTTCCTGAAGAAACTTCTCCCGATAACACAGAGACTGAAACAACTCCATATAGTCAATCACACTAGGGAACACCTCTCTCGAGGGAGAATGTTGCGAGCAACCATAAACTTGCATTGTCAAGAGTGCTCATGAGCTAAAAAAAGATGCCGACGCAGAAATCATTATTTGATAGAAATAAATATTGCACATGATACTATGTCGAAAAAATTTATATAATTTATTGGGAAGTGCAATAGAAAGGTTTATTAGAATAGTATATTTGTCCATTTTTTAGACAACTTTATACCATGCTTAGTGATTTTGTCCCCTGCTACATAGCTAATGGTGGTTGAACAACAAAAACATCCAAAAAGAGGAAAAAGGGTTCAAGGTACCATAAAATGGAGACAAACTATATATGTTCTACTTCATTCCATTGAAGAGACAAGACTGAGAGAGACATAAAAATAATAAAATTCATATAGAGAGCATATACAGAGAGAATAGAGATTTCAAAATAGACTTCAAGAGATTTGAAGATATTCCAAGAGAGTTTTAGACACTGTAAACACTTATATAAATGAAGTTTTACTGAGATTGAGTGTTCACAAGCATCTATTTCCATTATAAGTGAAATAAAACTCTAGCTCCTTTGGACATAGCCTAAGTTGGGTGAATCACGTTATTTATTGTGTTCCTTGCAAATGATTTCCTCTCCTAAGCATATTTTTCCTTCTTTATTGAGTTTGTTTATCATCACTCTTTCAAAGTGTAATTTCACATTATCATTAATAAGGTTATGACTTAGATTTACTACAAATACCCATGTGATAAGAGACATTATCGCTTCCTCTCATTACCCAAAGAAAAGTGATTTTTTACATTTGATGAATCTATAGGGAGGTATTCTTTTAAAAATAGTGAATGAAAATATAAATCATACACTTGCGTTTGATGATGCTAATCATGAGGAAGATCATGATGGTTTTACTCTTGCTACTGAGGCTCCTCAAGTAAATGTTTCTATAAGGAATGTCGTTGGAGGACAAGCTTCCACGAGCTCTATTTTGGGTCCTAAACAAATGACCAAACATATCATGGTCAATATATAACTCCATCTATTTTGGTGTTCCTTAATAGATAATAAGGAATGACGATGTTTGGTTCCACCATGGATCCTAGTTCATTCGTTTCACAATTTTTGCAATCGTTTCTCTAATGTGAAGTCCCGTTACAACCCCATTCTAGTTATCCCTGTTGTAATTAATCTTACTCCTACTATAATGTCAATCATTGAAGCTCCAGTTGTCATTACTTCTTTATCTGTGGACACTCCACCATATGAAAAAATGGTGGAAACATCTGTCCCACCTTATATAACCATTAAAGAGGTCATGAGAGAGATGATGAAGATGCTGGCATCATCCTCATAAATATTTAGTGAGGCAACATCTATTTATAATGATTTTTTTACTCCTTATACCGAGGAGTACAACAGTGAAGTTTATCCTCTTCCAATCTTTGAGAAGTTCAATAGGAAATAAGGCAACTCGAAGGAACACTTGAAGAGGTTTATGGAATATCTTAGTGCTCATTGCAATAAAAACAATCTGCATTTAGGGGAGTTTTCAAAATCCCCCACTCATAAATCTTACACATGATATTCTCCCTTGGTCCTAAGGAGTGTGGCTATGTGGTGGATATGCATGTTCAATTTCTACATAAATTCTTCTTGGTAGTTGATGAGTTTACTTAGGTCCAGCTTGCTCGTGAGAAGTAAGGGCTAGGTGAGGAGTTGATGTCTTACATTAAGAGATGTAGAAAAATATCTCTAGATGTATGAGAAGATGCAACGGAGGAAAATCTCCTTCAAATTTGTGCATAAGATATACTTCCACAATTAATTTATCATATGATAAATGAGACTAGATATGGAACATTCAAAGCCTTCACAAGAGCATCCCAAAATACCGCGTTGATCATTCGACCTCTCCCAGTCATGACTAATGTCGTGTAGAAGTAGGCAATTAGCCAAGCAGTTAGAGGAGCTCAGTTTCCACGAGTCAACTATGCTAATGGAGGTGGAGAAGCAGTAAAAAATGAGAAGAAGAAAAAGAAGTTTGATCGTGAGGATCCACCTCCACTGACTTGCAGCATTGAAAAGGAATTGAATTTTACATCACCATCTTATATGATGGTTTAGTTTCTCCTCGAAAACTCTCCACCTTTTGCTCTAGGGGCATATGTTCAAACTGATCCAAACTACTATCAGATCTATTGGAGCATTGGTCATCCCATATGTAAACACCCCATCCTAGTATCACCCAAATACATCCTTAGGTCCCAAACACTTTTCCTTTCACCCTAAAACCCTAGGTCTTTCTATAAACCTTGACCCGGATACTGTCGGATGCTTCTGAGTACCATTTGGCTTTGTTTAACTTTGTAACATGATAGTACCTCATTTCACTTTCATATGAATATGAATACCCTTTCCAACGGTCCTCCATATTATGCACAAATCGACCTTATGGTTCGCGCATACTTGCCTTTTTACTCCAAAACTTGACCCAGATGCCACCGGACACATTCCAGCTCCATTTGACGTTGATAAACCCTCTAACCCAATCGTAGCTCATTACATTTCTATAGGGATCTTAATTCCCTTTCCAATGGTCCCGAACCTGTGCAAATTGGACTAACGGTTCGCACATACTTGCCTTCTTCCTTCGAGAATTCCCCGTTAAGAGGCTATTGAGTGATTTTGAACCCCATTTGACTTTGGTCAACTCTCAAACCTTTGAGTGGCCTGATATATTTTCATAGGGCTCTGAATTCTGCTTTCTAATGGTCCCAATTGTGTGTCATTCAGACTTACTATTTTGTATTTTATGCCCATTTGTTTTGAAAAAACCCCTTTTGGATTGGCAATAGGCACCTCAGACCCTCTGCCAATAGGAAGATGGGAACTTTACTTCTCCATCAAGCCAGGGTTATGCTGATAGACAGGCCAGGGCATATGCCGATTGGAAGCCTCCCTAACCCTAATTTTTTTCTATATAAGGAGGCCATGACCTCATTACCAAAAATCCCCTTTTTTGGAAATGAGAACATTTTTTGCCTCAAAATTAGTGAGCCATTATCCTAAAACTAATATTTCCTAAACATTTTCCCCACTTTTCTCACATCACATTCACTCCACTTTTGCCACCCGTTTACCATTACTCTACCACCATCCAACCACCATTAAAATAAGCTTACAACACCACGAAATCAGTAGTAAAATTCTATTGAAGGTCTACCCTTATCTTTTTACATCTCATTTCATAAGTATCAATTATTACTTTTTCTTCACTATTGGTATATTTTTTCTTTATTTTACATTCTCACCCCAATTATACTCATTTTTATTATTTATATGAACAAAACATAATTTCATAAAATCGAAAAAGCCAAAAAAGAGGGTTCACCTTTAAACCCTAAGGTAGAATTTCCTCACTTTTTTTCACACTCTCTACACTTGTGCACTTTTCTTTAACAAACTAAGGGAAATTCTAATTTCGAGTTCATAGGTTAAACCCCACCCCTGCTTATTATTGAACTACGTTGACTTTGATGCCTTTTTTGCTATGTAGACATCTTGAGTTATCCTCGGAGTTCGAGTCCTATTTGCTTATTTTGTTACTTTACTTGTTCTCACATTTAGCAGTATTGCGTGTGTGTGTGTATATATATATATATACTTGTGACCCCATCAGACAAGCATATTCACTTCCTTATAGTGAATCGTGGTCCGGTGGTTACTCACGTTATATTTTCATATTCTTTTATAGTATTTCCCTTTTATTCTATCTTGTTAGACATGCATATCCACTTCCTCATAGTGGATTATGGTTTGGAATACTGCACACATCGTAGCCATTTTTTAATCATATTTTCATCGAATCAGTTAGACATGTATATTCCATTCTTCGCGATGGAATATGATTAGGTGTGCCGCCCATATTTCGACTACCTTTTCATGTTATTTTCTTTCTTTTTATACTCCTCAGACTTACTCATCTCCATCCTTCCCATAATGTGAGTTTGAAGATTTTTTTTTCGCACCTATTTTTACATCACATACATTACACATATGTGTTAGATTTTGAGGAAAATGAGAATATTATCGTATCCCATGAGAGATCGAAAGGGCAGAGTGGGTGCCTAACACCCTCCCATTCCGTAACTTAGTCCCTAGGTCCTCGATCTATTTTATTTCGTATTCATGAGTTTATTTTTTATTCCATTTCGTTGGTAATGGCTACATCTTTTGCCTATTTTGAGAAAAATAGGCTGGAGACTCAATTTTCTATCTTTTCATCCCCTTTTAATGATGATCGATTTATATCTGTGGGAGACCGCAAAGATCGCGCACGTGGTGAAAAGAGGATTTCCCTCCTTGATCCAAGCACGCGCCAAGTTTTTCTCTCCTTTCTAGAAGATCCCGAGCCGAAGGAATCCTAGATGGAAATAGTGGAGACTCTGTTGGAGACTATTTATTTTTAGAGTAATAGACTCTATTTCATATGGCCTTTATTTCCCATTCCTCTATTTTTCCACATGTGTATATGTACCTCCACCTGTATATTCTTCTTACTCTCATACTTACATGTTGTACATATGCCTTGTTCATATTATGATGTCTATATCCTTATCTTTACTATGGTTTTTTCTCATTACATGTATACACTACCTTTTTCGTCACACACCTCATGCTTTATTCACTTATGTATAATTACCATGCTTCATTCCACTTACTTGCCCATGAACAATAACACTTGTAGATATTTATGCTTAGTCGCACTAGAACACACTTCCTCCTTTCTCTCATTTGTATATATCCTCATATTTTCTTCACTTACACGTATTCACATGTCACTCTCACTTTGCACATACCTTCTAGTCACTTGTGTATATTCACATGCCTCACAAATTTTATATACTATCACGCTTTCTATATGCTCCATGCTTCATGTACACACTTGTTAGATTTACTCTCTATGTTTATCCCCCTCATCCCATCCAAAATACCATGCTCAACCTTATTGTATTAGTATTTATCTCACTTAGCATACATAAAACTCTCAACAAAATGATAGTTAAGAATCATGCATTCTTGCACAATACATCAATTGATCATTAGAATTAACCAAAATTTTATCCCTTACTAGGGGATCACTTCGTAATGGGTGTTGGTCCCACGACATGCGATTAATCTAAGAGATATGATTCCCACATTCCATTGGCCTTGTAACTTTGATGTATATTGAATGGTCCCCCCCTCTCACGACGAGAGGTATATAGCTGGGAACTCGATCAAGTATGTCGAGTATATTAAATTCTCTCTTATATATGCCATCTCCACGAGGTATATCGTGAGGAAATTCATGCACACTCAGGTATTTCAAATGGTTTGTCAACACGTATCGATGAATGGGTTCCCTTATAGGCAAGAGGTATATCGTGGTAGTCATGCCAAAGGGGGGAACCTTTCCATTAACCTCCCAATGCATCATCCTCATATATAGGCATTTTTCCTAGTTTGTCGATTTTAACGCTAAACTCAATCAAAATTTTGGGTCACCTTACTGCCTAATTTTTTTTCTATTTCGTACATTTTTAAAATAGGATGTTGTTCGTGAGTTTGGAAACAAGTCAAACCATGTCTTGCATCGTATAACCTATCTTTTCCTCGACTCGAATCCTATCCGGCATTTTACTTGCACCCTAGGCAGAACATAATATAAGTGGAACCTAATAATAATAACTACACTGAATAATTTCCTTCTGTCTCTTTTTTTTTTACCCAAAATTATTTTTCAAATTACCAAAAATATTTCCTCTCTTTTAAAAAAAATATATATATACCAAAAATGTTCCTTACTCCAATAGAATAAACATAAAGATCATTTTTCACTCTCAAGTACGATTGCATAACCTAGTCTTGGTCTGGATCCCTATTGTCTTAGAACCTCTAATAAACCGCCTCGAAGTTCCACTACTTCCTCTGCTACTTCTACAAGATTTGAATAGTCCCTCTAAAGAATATTCATGGATAATGTTGACCAGAATGCCGATGTTAAGTAAGACATAATGGTATTCCTCGCTCAACTCAGTTCCAAGATCGATAGTCTTCACGCAGAGGTCCAAGAGATGCAATGAAATAGGGTTCAAGCTCTCCAATCTCTCGATTCTGACATCATCTTCCCCTGTGCTGTGGGTCCATAAGCTCCAAAACTAATGCGAGTTCCAAAAGAATACCAAGCTGTCCCGCATGCCCTAATTGCTAACGAGATGCCGCCAGCTTAACTGCTGATACCAAATCTTGCTTAGCCAAGGGGTAATTTTCTAGTGCTTATTCCTATCGATCTTATAGAATAAGAGTTAAATGAGGTCAAGGAAAACATCAAGTTATCTAAAAAAATTCGACCAAGTCAAGATCTCATGGAACTATATGGATTTCACAAACATGTCTCCCCATCCTAAAGATCAGTTGCTAAGTAAGTTCAAAATGCCAGATATGAAAAAGTTCAGAGGCAACAGAGTCCCATCATACACCTACGCAGGTACCCCTATGCTAAGACTCTCCTCGGAGCATCTACAGAGATAATGTCACATATGTTCCCGCAAACTCTGAATGAAAGTTCTCTATAATATTTTCTGTCACTGGAGGAATCCATAATTCATGATTAAGACGATGTGGCCTGATAATCCATGACTTGATACAAGTAAAACAAGGAGCTAGAGGTCAATGATCGAGACCTTAAGCTACTCAAGCAGAACCCTGGTTAGTTATTTAGTAATTTTATTGGACGATAGAGGGCAAATGCTGCTACTACGATAAATCAACCATCTAAAGAAGAGTACATGAGTATTATGAATATGAATTTCCCACAAAATTTTAGAACCTCAATGTGAAGCCAGTACTACCCCCATTTTAGATCCTTCTAGGAGTCAAGGTTTGATATTGAAGAAAGTGTCATTAGTCAGCATTTTTCTCCAAAATGAGTTCACCACCAACTATAACGACGTTATACGCTAAAATTTGTCCCTTTGAATTCATTTGCCCTATTGAACTTGGGGTTTCTACTTCATAAGAGTATTTTTTTTAGAACGTCTAAAGCTGAATCCTAGCCAAAGAGTCCAATCGAGCAGTTCATCCTTCAAAAGTATGATAAGCCAGTTAACAACTTAGTCTCAACCATTAGCACTATCTCTTAACCTCCTACCTCATATACACTCGAAAATCATCCCAGTTCGGTTAAAAAAGAATACACTTAACTCCATGCCCCTTGTAAAATGTTTACCAAGCCCACCTAGCCCAAAATCCCATCAAGCCTCTCAAACCTCGACCATTACCCAACCCTCTTCCACGAAATTTAATCCTGATACCCATTACGACTTCCATCAAATTGTTGGGAGTACCACCAACCAATGCTATCACTTAAAGATTGCCATCCAAAGCCTTACTGAAAAGGGGATCATTACCCCTACAGCTAATTCAAAGCCCAATACCACTCAAAACCCTCTCCCGACACACTGTATAGGAGTAAATGTCATTCCCTTCGAAGAAAATCCATATCTTGACCCTTTCATAAAAATCAAACCCATCTATTGATGTCTAGATTTGGTTTTTATAATATTGAAATAATATTAGCTCAATTTACCCAATATTTATAACCATATACCTTCTTAGCACCCATGTATGAGTATGAGACCAACATTGTCTTCTATCTCAATATGTATAAGGAAGTACAAGGGGTGCAAGCTCTAAATGTATGGATAATTTTGTAATGGGCAGCCGATAATTTGGATGAAACGAAGCTCCACCATGACTCTAGGTATGGTAATGTACCCGGGGGTTTCTTTATTTTCATTGAAGCAATCAACAATGATTTTGGAGACACTTTCTAACCATATAATAAGCTGGAATGATATAAGAAGTGTAGAGAGACACAAAGATTTTAAGTGGTTTAGCCCAAAAGTGGTGCTTATATCCATAGGGGTAATGTCACTCTATTTTTAAGGTTTGGTATAAGTCTCTCAAGAACACTCTATAGGGCCAGAAAAAAGTAGTTATATCTTATAACTGAGAGAGGTGAAAGTCTATTTATAGTAGTTGGAATTTATAGAGATGAAATATCTTTATACACTAGGTATTTACATCTTTACACGATAATAGGCAATTCGATATTTATTCATGTGCAAGTGCACGATGACTGTTGAATATCCCACATGTGTCTATTTATATTACTAATTGTTCACCTTTACGAATGTGGTCGGGTAGATGGTCGGCCATAAGGTTCTGAGTCGATCAGGCCAACTCACTATTTGACAATTCAGTGATAATGTTGATATGTGTCACTATTTTATTGGTTCACATGGCCTAAATATTTTAGGCTACAATAAAAGCCCCCAATACTCCTTTCTTGATAGGAATGGGGTGGTGAGTGAAAGGATGGAGTATTATCCCTTAGAAGTTTCTCGGAATCCTGAAGAGGTGTGGTAGGCTTCTGACCTTTAGGACTTGTAAATTTTAACTTGTTATATAAAGCCCGTGGAAATTTTGTAAATAGTTAAAAAAAATAGCGAACATGCTGGTCTTTTGAGCGTCTAGGGAAATGAGATGTCGTTTATATCTAAAGCGATGATACACTTAATCATTCCAAACATGTAGCTTAAGGGACGTCATCACTCCTATAAAGGTCTTCCCCCCAATCTAATCTCATCTTGAATTTCAAACTATCTCCCTCACTGATGAGCTTTTTACTTCAATATTAAGAAGAGAACTGTCGTTGAGTATTTGTCTTCGCAGTAAGAATATTTTCCTTCTTTTACTTTCCATTCTGAGTTTTTACGATGGTGTATATTGTGCATGAGAGTTCTTTAGAGGAGTTTAGAACACAACGTAGGATCCCCAAGTGGTTAAAAACTGAAGTGGTCACCAGTCTATGTGACGTGTGTACTTTAGATGAAATTCACTGGCTTCCCACTATTTTTATAATGGAGTGTGGGGTAAATTTCCCGCCCAATCGCTTATTTCTTGAATTTTGTCAGTAGTTTGATGCGATCCTAGCCCAAGTGGCACCAAGGAGAGTGTAAATGGGGTCAGTCGCATTAATGAATTATTTGGGACCCACGTAGTCATAACATAATTGGTGTAAAGTTATAGCTGTAAAATTTATTATTTGAAGACTAGATATTCCAACAGGGTGTTGGTAGTTAATTGGCCCGACTCCAATAATGATTATTGGGATTATGGCTCTATTATTAAGAGTTGGGAGTTTACCCCTTCATCCTGAGGGTGAAGAATACACTGAACCACGTTTCCTTCAGGAAGGACATGGCATAGGTCAACACTTACATTATTTGAATATTTCTTGCTTGCTCTTTTCAATTTACCCATTTACTTACCACTATTACTATATTTGTTTTTAGCAGAGAGAAGGAAAAAGGATATTCCACCTGAATCTGAGGTGAATTTTATTGAGTTGAATTTTGTTTAGTCTATTCAACTTAGACTTGGGGAGCATCATCCTCGCTCGTCTTCAATATTATTAGAGTATCAAAGCTCAATTACTTTATTCGTTGCTCGGATGACCGAAGACATTCATATATCCCCCATTGAGTTTGAAGAGCTGACCTCAACTTCCTTAGTTACTGGTTCTGAGTCTTCTTCCTAGTTTGAAAGGAAATCTTATTATTGAAGGTACTTCATCCTCCTTCGAGTCTTTCTACATAAATTTGGTGATGACCGTTACTCCCTCCTAAGAAGAGGTGGTGAAAAGAATGATCCCCAATCTTGTTACTGGAGTCAAGTAGGCTGAGAAAAGGAAATTGGGGAGGGAACTTCTAAGTGCCCTGTTGTAGTGATACGTGAAGAAGTTAAGGCTCAGGAGCCTCAGTTTAAGAGGTTAAAAAAGGAACTTCCAATCGCCAAGAGTTTCTTTGGAAGGGTTAAGCTGACCAAGGCTTAGTTGGTGCTTATTCTATTGTAATGAACCCTGGACTTGCTAAGGGTCTGATAGGTTTAAGGTCTCTTCTTATTGACGGAGATAATATTGATGCCCTTTCTAGTGATAGGCTATTAGAAAGGGATAATTGTAATTTGGCCTTAATAACCATCTCTTCTCTTTACTTTATTTCATTTTTCTATGCTTCAATACCATGGTTCACTAATTTCCTTGCTTCTCTTAGATTCTTCTATTTTTGGTTGATTATGACCCTATTTTGAGGAGAAAAGGTCAATTAAGGGAGTCCTTGGTGTATGTGGAAGCTAATTTTAAGGGTTTAAAAGAATCCATGGATGATGCTAAGAAGACAAATATGGAAGACTAAGAAAATTAGAATGGGATTGTGGGGAAGGTAGAGAAATATAAGAATGATTCTATGAAGGTTATAAATGAAGATACTAAGAGGGTTGACCGAGTTGAGAAAACTACTATGGATGTTGAAGGAAATACCAGGGTATAAAGGTAAAGTTTAAGAAGGAGAATGAGGATGCATATACCAGAGGTTGGGATGAGGCATTCTCCATTGTCGATGTGTATGTGGAGTTTTAAAGAAGTCATCCTTCAAGGAAGGATGTGATGCTACTTTAAAGAAGGTCGGCATCACTTTAGACTCCAAGATGTTTTAGTAATACAACCCTGGTGCTCCTCCAGTGCTTGATGAGGAGATGGATGATAAAGACTGGGTGACCAAATCATTTGTGGGCCCAAAGATGGGTGTAACATTTGTACATCCTGAGGAGGAAGTTTCTCAGGATAAAAAGAAGGTGTAGTTATTTAGGACTATTTTTACAATTTCTGGCTTGTAATATCGCACTTTTCATAATCAGAGTTGGTCTCCTTTTTTTGTATTAGCCATCAATAATTTTATTAAAGGTTCTTATTTTTCATAAAAATGATTTTGATTCCTTGTGTGAATTTTTCCTTAACTTTTCATACGTATTCTCTATTTATCTCTTTCAGTTTAACTCCATGAAAGTTATTCTGGTAGCTAGTAAGAGGGACTTATATATGAGGAGTGTTTAAATCTTTATGGTAGGTCATGAAGATCTTAACAAGGAAAAATTAGAGGAATTTCTTAGCTTAAATGCTTCTAACCAAGTTAGGGAGGAATATCTTCATTCGCATAGACTATTTAGTCAAGATGTGGTGACCAATGCCTCTTATTACTATTTGATACTCCAAATACAGAAGGATCACAAGGAAGATCTTCTAGTTTGCCAATTAATTATGAAAAGAAGTTTACTCAACTAAGAAATGAGAGTGGTTTTGATAAAAAAATATAGGGCATCTCCTCGCCCTATAATAAAAAGGAGCTTGTGATGAAGTGTGAGGTGAATAGCGCTCGGGAAGTAGGCTGTTTGTTAGAGCAGGATAATAACATGCTGAGGGATGAATTGGAGGGATTAAAGATGTTTACAAATGCCACTAAGATTGAATGTGTTTCCTTTTTGAAGCTGGATAACACCAAGTTAATAGAGGAAATTGAGAGGTTAAATAAATCCAAGGGTGGCCAATCATCTAGGCAGGTTGTGGTTGCTCGTCCCAAATTTGAAGAGGAAATAACCAAGAAGGCATTTGTCGAAAGGCTAACTTAATAAAGAATCAATATCTAACATTAAGAAATTGAATGAAAAGGTTGACCGTTTGACTTTCCATTTTCATAAACAGCTAAGCACCCTTTGGATGAATGGGTATGATGAATCTTTATCACATATAGGTGATGAAATAGAGCAGAATAAGAGATAAGGGTACAAATGGGGTTGTCTCAATGCTCTAATAGTGTTGAAGGTTCCATCAAAAGACTTTTTGTGGTATTGGCATGGCCTTAGCTATTTGGACCATCCTACACCTCCTTAAGCCAGACATAAAGCTGATTCCCACTGATGCTATACCTATAAGCCTGGTTAGGAAATATATAAAAGGGACTATGCCATTAATGCAGAGGATATGCTCTGTGAACCACTGCATTTGGTGGACAAACCTAGCTCAAGTAGGTAGAATAGGCTAGGGAATCGGGGTTTAGTATTCTTCCTTCGGCTTTGGAGGTTCCTCCTAAAGGCATGGAGAAATCCCTATAAAAATATCCAACAGACTGAGAAGATTTTGTGTTATTTTTCTAATATAAATGAATGATGAATAAGAATATGTAATAATGTAATATCATTTTCTCTTGAATAAAATATGCGTTGTTGTTGACGTTCCTTTATATGATCGTGGCCTACCAGTAGCTTAAAGGTTAGATTATGTGGTCATCCAAATTTTGGCAAACTGATATGCTTGACTCATTGTCAGTTTAGACGAACCTAAGTTATCCACCATTAGGTTCTACTAACACACTTATGGTCGTCTAAAAAGATCTTATCATTTTTTACCAAGTGTTTGCATTAGTTGCCATTGGCGACCAAATGCTAAGATAAGAAACTTCTTGTTCGTGGCTTGTCAAAGACGAATTCATACATGAAGTTTTAGGATTGCTCTTGTTGGTTACAAGATTTGAATTAGTTTTATCCTTGGGATTACTCTTTGTTTATTTATTTTGAGGTTTTCTTCATCTCCCATTCCCCCCTAAAAACGTGAAAAAGGATCAATTGTTAAGAAACTAATAATTTTTCATTGAAATTCAAAAATACATTCTACAAAGAAATTGGAAGCTTTAACTCATAATTACGGGTAATATTTCCTCAAGTTTTTGGCATTTTAGGGGTTATTGAACCTCTCTCCTTCTAGAGTTTTTAGGAAACAGATACATGGTCGGATGAATGCAGAAATATGGTAAGGACCATGCTAGTTAGAATCCAACTTATTTCCTTTCTAGAGTACTTTCTTCAGAACATAATCTCCCTCCTTGAGGTTGCACGACTTTACTATCTTGTTGTAGAATTTTATGGTATGTTGCAAATAGGATACCATATGTAGTGTCACATTCTCTCTGACCTTTTCAACCAAGTCTAAGTGTAGTCTTCTCATAAGGTCGCTTTAGGAGAGTTAAAGTTGAGCATTCTATGACTGGGAAGACCAAATTTTGTAGGGACCACAACTTTTGTCCCAAATGCAACATGTAAGGAGTCTCATCGATATCTGTCCTCGGCATTGTTCTATAGTCCCACAAAATAGTTTGCAATTCGTTGATCCAGTTCCCTTTGGCATCATCTAGTAGCTTTTTCAAGCCATCAAGTAGTGTTTTATTGGTTATCGCAATTCGATCATTGTATTGTGAATGCCCAGATGTAGAGTGCAAATTTTGGATTTTGGACTGAATTTAGTAATCTTTGAACTTATGGTTATCAAATTAAGTCCCGTAGATTGTGATGAAAGAATATGTCATACCATATAGACATATAATATTCTTCTAGATGAATTATAAGACTTTTTCATAGGGAATTTCAATAAGGGGTTCAGCTTCCACCCATTTGGTGAAGTAATCTATAGCAATGACCAAGTATTTGAATCTTCCTCTTGTCTTCAGCACTAGTCTGACCAAGTCAATTACCGACATAGCAAAAGGCCACAAGGATGTGATAGGTGTAAGTGCATCTCCAGGTTTTGTATGGAAGGTGGTGGACTTCTGGCATTTATCGCATTACCTAGCATAAGTAGCATAATTTGCCTTCATAGTTGGCCAATAATATCCTTAGATGGCTACTCGTTATACCCATGATCTTCCTACCGAATGAGCTCCGTAAGATCCCTTATATACCTCCTTAATAAGATTTTACACATTTGAAGGGTGAACATATCTGAGCAATGACACAATGAATCCTCTCTTGTATAGGACTCCTCCTTTAAAAATGTAGTTGGATGCCTTGTACCTCATCCTTCTTACTATTTTTAGATCATATGGCGGATTGCTTTTTTCAATATAATCCTGGATAGGATCCATCCACTAAGGGACCAATTCTATTGCGATGAAATTAATATGTTCTTCTTTGATGCTCCTATTTGTAAGGATTTTTATAAGAATGGTCCTCCTTATTTCTATCCTGGTTGTAGAATCTAACCGAGAAAGTATATCTGCTCGGGCATTTTTAATTTTGAGTATTCTGACCATTCGAACCATTGGAAACTTGGATATCACATCTTGATCTTTGACTTGATATCTTATTATCAACTTTCCTCTAACTTTATATATACCCAACACTTAATTGACGATCAAATGAGAATCATTATGAGCCATGACCTACTTGGCTCCTAATGACATAGCCAATTCAAAGTCTATGATCAATGCTTCATATTTTTCTTCATTATTAGAAGCTTGAAATTGAAACCCAAGTGCATATTCCACATCTATATCATCAGGAGTGTTCATTATCAGTCTAGCGCCACTACTAGTGGAAAATAAGGATCCATCTATGCACATCTTCCATATAGGCAGTTCTTCATCGAAGTCCCCTTTACTCAGGGACCCACACTTAAATATATTTTATCTTTACTCAAAGTACCGTTCGGAGAATTCTCGTCTTGTGGATGTTTTAGATATGTCTATCATCGAGCTATCTTCTTAAAAACTCTGCTCGAAAGGATCTATTACTGAGCTCTCTTTCGAAGAAGTCTGTTCGACTGGTCTTATCACTGCTTTTTCCTTTGTCAGAGTCTGGTCGGTAGGGTTTTCTTCACTAATTAATTCGGCTATGAAATTTTCTATGGCTTGGCCTTTCACTTTCGTCTCGAGTTCATAGTGTATATCATATTCTTCGAGTTCCACTGCCCATTCCATCAATCTCCCTGAGTTTTTTGGTTTATGAATAGCTTGTCGTAGTGGTAAGTCTATATATACCACAATAGTGTGTGCTTGGAAATATGGTTTCCTAATTTGTGAAGCTTCAATAAAGACCAAAGAAAGGTTTTTCAGTCGTGGGTACCAAATTTTTACTTTTCAAAAAGACTTTTTATTATAATAGAGTGGTTTATGTACCCCATTCTCTAGTTGAGTGAGCACCGTGCTAAATACCGACTTAAATACTTATAGGTATATATAATTTTTCTCCAATGAGTGGTCGGGATAGTAGTGGCAGTGAACCTAGATACTTCTTCAGCTCTAAGAAGTCACTCTCGCACTCCTAATTCCACTCAAATGTTTTTCTTAATCCTTTGAAGAATGGTAATTACCTGCCAGTAGCTCGAGAGACAAATATGTTAAGGGTTGATACTCTTATAGATAATTTTTATACATCCCTCTTGGTTGAGGAATACTACATGTTAATTAATGATTTGATTATATCTAGATTGGATTCAATTCCTCCTTGGTTTACTATGAATCCCAGGAATATTCCTTCTTGTACGTTGAATATGTATTTGGTAAGATTTAATTTCATCAAGTGCTTCTCCAACTAGTCAAATGTTTGTTCCAGGGCCATAATGTGGCATGGTGAGCATATCATCCAGATACACTTCCATGTTCTTGCCGATTTGCTCTTTGAAAAACTTATTTACCAACCTTTGGTATGTCACTTTGGACTTTTTATCCCAAAGGGCATAATGTTCTAGCACTTAGTTCTTTGGTTGGTGATAAATGAGGTCTACTTGTTGTCTTTCGGTTTCATCTTGATTTAGTTATACCCTGAGTAAGCATCCACAGAAGTGTGTAACTCATGACCAACTATTGCATCGCCCAGTGAATCGATTCTAGGCAAGGGGAAGTGATATTTAAGAAAGCCTTGTTGAGATGTATAAAATAACCACACATACGCCATTTGTTTTTCTTCTTCCTTACCATTACCATGTTGGCATACCAATCAGGGTATTTGACATCCTCAATGAATCTTGCTTTCTATATTTTGATCACATCTTCCTGGATAACTATGTTCTTCTCGGGACTAAACACACATCGTTTCTCTTTCATTGGCTTATCATCCTTGGCGATATTCAATTCATGGCATATGAGTCCTGGGACAATTTAGGGAATATCTTCATGGATCCAGGAGAACACACTCTTTTGATCTTTAAGGAATTTTAATTCATGTTTGAGGGTTAGCGCCAGAGACGATATGATTTTTGTAGTTTTTTTTTTATGACCGTCATCTAGGATGATTGATATGTTGCTTTTATAGCATGTCCTTTTACTAATCAGCCCCCTCGCTGGGATTAGTGGAGAGTTTCTTGACTTCCTCCTGGTCAGCTAATGTATAATAGTATTCTCTAGCTTCAATTTTATTTCTCATAATGACGTCGACTCCATAAGGTGTGGGAAACTTTATGTATTGGTGGATAGTAGAAGGATATTGCCTCGAACTTCTTCAAGCTGACTCTACCAAGGATCATATTGTAGGATGATTGTACGTTCTTATCTAGGAATAAGAATCCGATCCTTTCAGATGGGCTGGTTGTCCATGTGACAATAAGGAATTCTAACTTGACAATTCCTAAAGGATACATTTTTTCCCTCGAGAAGCCTATAAAGGTCATGTGATAAGGCTCCAATTTGATGTCATGCAGTCCCATTCCTTTGAACCAATCATAAAATATGACATTGACTGAGCTACCATTCTATACTAAAATTCTGTCCACTCTAGATTTATGTACCCTCACAGGGATACATCAACTCCAGATAGGTCATTCTTAAAAAAACCATCACCACCTTATCTCTATTTACTTTCCTTGGGGGGTTATCGACATCGTTAGATAGATTGATTTGTCTAATGTATGAAAATGCCTTCGCTTTATTTAGGTAAGCTTTTATTTCAGCTATTTCGTCTCCACCACGCTTGTAACGTCTTGTAATGAAAGGGCAACCAAAATAAATCATCTTTATCTCATGCTCGGGCTCCCAAGGTTTCTTCGGTAGATCTGGGTTATCCTCTGAGGCGTTTTATCCACCCTTTTTCTTAACATCCCTCCCCTTGCATGAGGACTCGAATCACCTTCTGGTGTCTCTTTCTTTTATCCTATCAACGAACTTGTAAATCTTTCCATGTCGGATCAGATTTTCTATTTATCTTAAAGGATATGCCATTGTCCATAGTATGCCCATGGTCTTTATGAAATTCACAGTATTTGGACTTATCTCTTATGTTAATAGGAGACTTTAATTTTCTAGTCCATTTTAAATCTCTATTTCCGAGGATTTATTCTATGATGTTGTGTACCCCAACTGTGAGGAGGATATATCATCATACATTTTTGGGCTTTTCATCCTTCTTATCTTTCTGGTCTTTCTTTTTTAGAGATCCTACAGCTATTATCTTTAAACCATAGCCTCCTCAGCGTTCATGATTTTACCAACTTTAGTCATCAACTTAATCATGGTAGTAAAAGTATCTTTGTCCAAAGCATAATGCAACTTCTCAGGAAGTAAACCGCTCATCAAAGCCAGTATCGCTGTCTTTTCCTCATACTTTACCACTTTTATTTTTGCGCTATTAAAATGAGTAATACATTCATGAGTGGTTTCCCCCAGTTGTTGAGGAACACTTAGAAAATGATCTACTCTTTTGATGGGTTTGGATCTAAAATAGAAATTACTAATGAATAGCTCGCTAAGTTGTTAAAAACTAGAGATTTGTCCATGAGGCAAATTATTGTACCAAATTTGCACTAGTCCAATAATAGTG
Source organism: Sambucus nigra (assembly GCA_949130495.1). Lineage (NCBI taxonomy): Eukaryota > Viridiplantae > Streptophyta > Magnoliopsida > Dipsacales > Adoxaceae > Sambucus > Sambucus nigra. The sequence continues at coordinate 623,835,886 of OX422210.1, read as the reverse complement.
CTTGAGAATGCTCGGCATCATATCTCATTTAGAACCGAGTAGATCTAAGAGGCATCCTGGTATTGTTCTATATAGAGGACAACATCTGTTTTACCATCATATTAGGGAGTAACCACGAGTGACTTGAATTTGGTAGGTGTTGGGAAATTCACAGTTACTAGGATGAAGGGTGATCCCTTTACAAAACTCCTATGCAAGGGGTTCTTTAATTTGGAAATTTATCGCAAACGATCTTCCAGTAGTTGGATTGAACCTTTCTAAGGATGATCATATGGATTAGTTTTATGGGAAGTAACTTTAATGAATTGACCATGAATTTGTGTTGAGCTCTCTTCCTGAGAAGTCTGCTCGACACGCGCAGATCCTCGCACGCTGGCTCTTAACTTGACAAAAACTTCTTGGAAGTCTATTGATCTGGATGGGTCCCTATGGTTGTGGCCCCTATTTTATCGGGAACCTAGTCGATTGAAGGCGAAACCCCTACTTAATCTATATAGGGCACTCAATTGTTATTGAGAAAGGGAAAGCCCATTATAGTAAACAGTGGATCAGCGGGAGGTAGTTGCTCCATAGTAGTAAGACTTATCATTGGAAGATCTGGAATGTCCAGATCTGCTTCTTATGTTCTGGGAGCTGGAGGTGTCATTTCCCTTCTGGAGGATGGGACGATAATCGACATGGCTTGAAGTGTTTGAGTAAGATGCCTTACTATTTCTTACATTGTTTTCATCCCCTTGGAAATATTCAATAGGATTCCTATAAGATATCCTATGTCGGAGGGGTAGAAGGAGGCAAAGGACTACCTTCTGGAATATCCGTTATACTTCAATAATATGATTGAGAGGTAAAGATCTATATAAATAGGTAGGAAACAACAATAACTTGTCTCTTCCCATAGATGATGCCAATATGTTGATATCTAAATTTGGGTTTGTTAATGTTGAAATAATCTTAGGTTAAGTTATCCAATATTTATAACCATTGAATAAAATAATAAGCTAGAAGGATATGATACGTGTAGAGAGATATAAAGATTTTACCTGGTTCAACCCAAAAGTGGTGCCTACATCCACGAGGGTAATGTCACTATATATTTAGGGTTTGCTATAAGTCTCTTAAGAACATTCTCTAGGGATAAAATAAAGTTGTTTTGTCTTTTAGCTGAGAGATGTGGTAATCAATTTATAGTAATTAAAAGTTAAAAAGATGTAATATCTTCATACACCAGGTATCTATATCTTTACACGATAAAAGGCAGCTAGATATTTATTCACGTTCATGTGTATGGTGACTGTTGAATATCCCATGTGTGTTTGTTCATAATACTGACTATTCACCTTTATGGGTGTGGTCGGCTAGATGGCTGGCCACAAGATATCTGAGCCGACCAAGCCTACTCACTATTTGAGGATTCAGTGATAATTCTAACATGTGTCTATTTTATTACTTCACGCGGCCTATATATTTAGGCTATAACACCATCGAAGCACCCGATTCATCTACCAGTTCACCCAAACCCTTTAAGGTTTATAACTCTTTTCTCTTATGTTCGGGGAATGCATATGACCAAGACTTATACCTCCTAAGTAGGGCCTTCATAACCATACGTACCCATTTAGAAAGGAGAAGTATGGAGATGCACATAGTCTTGAATAAACTCTGAGATTTGGGGCTGAAGCTGCCACCGAGAATGATCCTAGAAGGAGTCTGTCGCAAAAGGATCAGTGCTAAGTATATGGAAGTCTGGGAGTGGGATCGATATTCAAATGAATGGTTAGTGTCCGTAAAAGTGTTTAGTTTGGACAGTATTATTCAAGTTATGTTTGATGAGTTCATCAATAAGCAAGAAGTATGTGTGGCCTCTGAACTGCTCATAGTCCTCAAGTTCAAAGGGTATTTGGCCCCCTATTTCTAACACTTCTCTACTAAATGGGAAAAACTATATGACGAGGTTATTGAGATCTAGGAATTCATTGAATTTTTGTGGAAAGATGACATCATTGTCACTAGATGGGGTGATGATTTTGACAACTCAGATAACGAATCGGATGGTAAAAACGTTGACACGATTTCCTCCTTGTGTGGAATGATGTCTTTTAAAGAATTTTTAAAAGGGATCAATGCGGTATCCGTCGTGAAAGATACAGGGTTTCTGTTCTTCCCTACATCTGTAAATCACATAACTTGATCTGGGTGGCACTACAAAGACTCGATCTTCCTACCAGAAGGTACCGATAAAACAAAAGGAGTAGCTAAAGATTTCTCGATGTCAAAAATAATAGTTAAAGAAAGTAAGATCCTTTAGAAATTCAAGAAAACCTAATCCAACATCACTAAGTAGGGCCTTTTTATCGAATGCTCTTATAAAACTCCCCACATGACCCATGATTCCTCCTACTACAACCCCCGAATAATATGTTCACATTGTCAGATCCTTGACCATAACAGGGCTCATCTCTTTTCTGAGGAAGAGATTCCCAAGATCGGTTCAAACCAAATCTACGCTCTCAATATCTTAGTCGAAGTCATGGGAAAATAGTCCTACTAGACCTTGTTGACAATGCGTCTGCTGTGAACGTGTGTCTAGTGAGAACTCTCAACTGCCTAAGGATAAAGCTCGGTGATCTCACCCCCACTTATACCATCGTGCGTTCCTATGACAATACCCGTCATAAGGTTATGGGTTCAATAAAAATCACACTAGGGGATGGTACCATATGACCTTAAACTTAGTTTCAAGTCATTGATATACTAGCATGCTTTAACTTACTCCTTAATCACCCTTGGCTTCACAGTATCCGAGGCATGTCTTTTTCCCTCCTTCAAAAGATGAAATTCTTCGTCAACGAACAAGTCATCACTATCCCGGGAGATGATTACAACTCTTAATGGAGTCAATAAGAGTATTCATATATTAGAAATCCAGCATAGGACTAATGACATGTTCTTCTCGGGCTTCAAGATTTGATTCACTTCCTATCTTAGTCGAAGATAATTTAAAAAACAAAGTATACCCAGAGTATAACCCGCACAATAATGTCAATGTGATCCAGATGTTAAAAAATAGGCATTTTATGAATGGAATGAGGTTGGGTCACCGTCAACAAGGGATTCCCGAGCTGATAATTCTGAAAGAAGCCTTTCCCCCTTGTGGCCTAGGTTACCAACCATCATCAGATGAACTTAGGGCACTTTACCAGCCATACGAGAAGAAAATTTTGAAAAAAAAAATTCCCTAAATGCAATATTTTTTAAGGAGGGTGAATACTTCCCCTTTTGTGTGGGTTCCCTAATCCATTCTATAACCCAGTGGAGAAAAAGATGTTTCCAGGACTAGAGATTTTATTTGGGGACCAATTCATCTAAGATGAAGACCATAAACACGAGGCAGAGCCTCTGACCAACAAAGTCATGGAAAACACTAAATACTCTAAAGGCAGTGATGATGATGAACCGTTTGATCTCCATACACTGGGATTAGATCTCTGCACGATGCACGTAAAGGTCCAGTCGTCTGATATATCTAACACGATCATCCCCACTGAGAAATCTCTCCTTAATTGGCACTGTATTCCTATTAGGCCTTACCAAACCAATCCAAACCCTATTGTTCACCCCCTTCAAAATGAATAGACGTTTATCCCTTATCACTGATATGGTTGTAAATGAGACCTCCTTTAATAAGGTTGTCACTGTTTTATTTTCGAAAGATGTTTTTTAATTATATGAATAACGATTTTGATTATCCTGTTATGCATTATATTAATTTTATTATAACTAATCACACAATTGATGAAGATGAACTAATAAATTAATAATTCTTAACTGGTCTCAATAAGGAAAAAAAATTAAATAACATAACTGCATTCAAACTAATGATGGCGAAACTTTTGTTATCAATCTTGGTTCTAGTTGAAATTCTCTTAAGATTTGGATAGGATCCAACATCGACGAGCATGAGAGGTTGCAATTTGAAGAACTTTTGAAAGAATTTATAGACATCTTTATGTGGTCCTTCAATAATATGTCTAACATTGGCCCAAAAATCGCACAACATGAGATTCCTACCTTCTTAGTAAAAAAGCCTTTCAAGAAGAAGTTTAAAAAGCTCCAGACGGAGTGGTATTTTAAGGTCAAACAAGAAGTGGTAAAGTATTTGAACATAGGCTTCACCCGGTGGTCGAATATCATATGTGGCTTGAAAATGTCCCTGTGCCAAAATTAGGAGAAAAAGTATGCATGTGCATCGACTATCGAAATCTAAAAGAAAGCATCCCCAAAGGATGAATAAACTCTGCCCAACATTGACATGATTATCGATAACACTGCCAGTTATGCCCTCAAATCATTTGTCAGTGGATTCATTAGGTATAATTAGACCAACATACATCCTAACCATTAAGAGAACACTACATTTTCACCTCGTGGGGAGCGTTTTACTACACGGTCATGTCATTTAGTCTTAAAAATGCTATAGCTCACTACCAAAGGCCAGCTACAATAATTTTGCATGATCTTATCCACAAAGAGGTTATAGTCTATGTTGATGCTATGATCATCAAGTCCAAAACAAAAGAAAATCACATCCCTGCCTTGAGGAAATTCTTTGAACGACTGCAACAGCATCAAATGCGCCTCAATCCATAAAAACTCATTTTCGATGTCACAAAATGAAAATTCCTAGGCTTTTTGGTCAGTGAGAAGGTGACCGAGGCGGACCTTGCCAAAATCAGATCTATTCTTGAAATGACACCACCTCAAATAAAAAATAAAGTTCATGACTTCCTGGGCAAACTCCAATGCATAAATCGATTCATCAACAATTGACCTCCATCTGTGAGACCATCTTCAAACTTGTTTGAAACGGTTCAACCAGATACTAGAACAAGGTGTGTTAAGAATAATTTAACTAGATCAAGGGATACCTTACCCGACCTCCGGTTCTCTTACCTCCACAACAAGGTCTTCCCCTTCTTCTATAACTCACCGTGAGACGTCGAAGAATCACGCAAAGAAAGATCCATTTGCTATGCTAGTCGAAAGCTAGTAGGGTACGAGATGCTCTATGATGCATTGGAAAAAGTGTGTGTCACCTTAGTCTGGGTCATGTCAAATCTTTAACATTATATGCTCACGTTTCCCATAAAGTTAATGTCTTAAATGGATCCGATGAAATACCTATTTGAAAAGCCTTTCATATCCAGTCGCACAAGTTGATGGTTAATGTTACTAGCTGAATTCGAAATCACGTATGTTACTCAAAATGATATGAAAGGAAGATCAATTTCTAACTATCTTGCAAGAAATCCCAAAGGGGATCTGATGTATGGATTTTTTGAGTTCTCGAATGAAGATATCTTTATACTTACCATGAAGATCTTAGATGACAGATGTTTTTTAATGGGGCTGCTAACAAGAAAGGATACGGTATTGGGATATTCCCGATCACTCCTAATAATTCTCACACTTCCATTGCCATCAAGTTAGTCTTCCATTGCACCAACAACATGACAGAGAGTGAAGTATGTACCGTAGGTCTCAAGATCTCCCTCGAGAAAGGAATTAGGTGCATTGATGTCTATGAATTTTCAGATCTCATCATTGGGAAAATTCTTAGAAAGTGGAAAGTGAAATACACATAACTCGAACCCTTCCATGCTCAACTTGAAGAGCTTATCTCCCAGTTTTAAGGTATATCGTTACACTACTTTCCCTTTGTAGTCCAGAAATAGGCAGTACCCACACCACATCGAGCTCAAAACAAAAGAAGATCTAGACATAGCTAAATTGTGGTAGATATATGGCATCTCCTGAAGCATGGTAGATATCCTCAGGATGTGAATAAGAAAGACCGCATTACCCTTCCTAGGCTTGTTGCTAAGTACATCATCTATGACAAGGTACTCTTCAAGAGAAATTCTGATGGAAACCATCGACATTACATAATAAGCATTGGGGTTGAGGACGAGATGTAGAAAATCCACAATGAGGAATATGGACCCCACATGAATTGTCATATGCTTACCAAGAAGATCATCCTTCAGGGATATTACTGGACCACCATGGTTCAAAACTGCACTACTTATGTCAAAAGATGTCTCAAATGCCAACAATTTGCCAATCTTCAGCACTTGCCTCCCCGAGGCTTATACATCATAACTTTGCCTTGGCCCTTCTCAACTTGGGGCATAGAAATTATCGAGAAAGTCACTCCTATGGCCTCAAAGGGGAATGAGTTCATCCCAATCGCCATTGATTATTTCACCAAATGGGTTGAAGTCGAGTCATACGCTGTATTGAATGCAAAGAAAGTATCAAAGTTCATAAAAAAGAACATCATCTTCCACTACAAAGTTCCCCACGAGATGGCATTAGACAATGGGATCCATTTTAAAGATGATGTTATAGAGTTAGTCGATGAATATGGAATTCAAAGGAAAAAGTCCTCTCCCAATTGATCGCAACCCATTGGGCTTGTTAAGGATGCTAATCATTAAAATGACTGAAAGTTATATAGATTAGGAAGACCGGATCCTATATGATCTCTAGGGCTACCGTACCTCCATAAGAACACCCACTGGTGCTACTCCTTACTCTCTGGTATACGATAAGGAGACGGTCCTACCTGTTGAACTCGAAATACCCACCCTACGAGTCAATCTCGAAAGTTAGGTCAGTGAGTTAGATTAGTAGCAAAGCCGTTACGACAAGCTCGTAGTCTTGGATAAAAGAAGACTAAAAGCCCTATATTATATACAAGGGTACCATCGCCATATTGCACAATCATTGAAAAAAAGTCAAAGACTGTGGTGTGCAAGAAAGATATCTCACCATTAAAGAAATTATAAGTATCTAATAGGGAAATTCAAATCTAATTGGAGTGGGACTTACATCATGAAGAAAATTATGTCACTTGGCCCCGCTATGCTCACAAATGTCGACATAGAAGAGATAGCGCGACCAGTCAATTTGGATAATCTTAAGAAATTCTAACCCTAGTTTAAATCTCTTTGTGCTATGACTCCTCTCACCTCCCTTCTAATCTAAAAAGAAATTCTCCCCTCTCGTCTCAGAACTACATGAGACCTGATCCTCTTAAAATCACATTTTTAAGAAAAATTCACAATTTCAAACCCCACAGAGGTACATACATAGCCCATAAAACACTTTGGGCATGGTCCTTTGTCTCTCAAAAAATGTTATTCTTTTCTCCCATATAGAACATTAGTCTCTCTCATCATTTAAACGAACAATGGTATTATGTATGCGTTAGTGATTAGTGCAATTTATTCGGTCGAAACGGGATGATGGTTGTCTCCCCTCCCCTTCTTAGAACTTATGCACGCTTCCATAAATCAAACAAAAGATATTCTTCGAAGGCACAAAAAAGTATGTAAAAAACATCATCCCATTCTTTTATTAAATACAAAACAGGATGATTACATGATTTATCGGTGACAAAAAGGAGAAAACAACAAAAACACCTTACTAATACCATAACTTGACCTACACACAAACACATTTATTGCCAAATCTGTCTCCATATTCCCACCAAACCCACTTACCAGGCCCTGAAGGACATCATGAATCTCAATCTTGACTACACTTTTGTACGCGCTCTGTGTAATGGCCTAGAGCATTAAACATCACAAACCACCTCTACCCCGTCTCTTTAGCACAAATCTTCATGCCACCTTATTACATAGCCATTTCATATAGTCCCCAAGTACAAACCTAGGCTCCCCAATGGATTGGGATAGATGTATAGATGGATGGCAACCCTTCTATAAAGGTTCAAAAATCATTCTTAGTAATTCAGACATATCCTCTACATGATAGAAGTTGGTTACATGGGGAGGAATAATCTGCTCCCAGCCTACTTGATGCAAAAATCGTCAAGGAAAATAGAAGGAATTCTATCAAAGGCCTACCAATAGAACATAATGATAGGCATCCAGTTGTAGAATAAGTTGCACGTAGCCCCATCACAGTACTGACCAACGAAGATTTCTAGCCCCATGCTCTATAAGAAAACTCACCCAGTTATCTACAAATGGACTTAAGTTGTAAAAGGATCATGCAAACAAGTTAGGGACATTCGACAAAGTGTACTGAGAAGGAACCACCAGGTGAAGTCTCTTTAACAACCACATGAATAATATCATGGGACTACCTCGTAAAAAGTTAGCCCGACCTTCCTTCCAATTATTTAGGTCGTTCAGAGTCCGCCAATATGACAGTAGCCGGATTATGATGATGAGACATCCACATCATAATCACGTCCACTTAAGGGCCTTCCATCATATCACCAGTTACTAAGAGTAGCTTAACAATTAATCCCAAAGCTACATTACCAATAAAGCCGTTAGCGGTATAGTCTCTCTGAAATACAAAATTCAGCACCGTCGGAAGAATGATACTTCCATTATGCACTAGTGGTCGGGCAATCAAAGGGGAAATGAGAAGTAACTCGGCTAGCGATGCTCGAGGGGAACAAGATAGGTATGACATAGCCATAGTAATAACAAGGTTATCACCCAACATTGTAGAAAACTCCTCGTAAGTAGAAGACACTTCATCTAGGCCAAAGAGAAATATATGACGCTCGATGTACCAGAACTATTATGCCACTTCTGAGAGTTTTCAATCCATGTAACGATTGCGCTATAAGGTGACATGGCACAAGCTAAAAGCCTCATAGTTAAAGTTGTCAAGGCATATAGCCTCAAAACCCTCAAGGTAAGATGTGAATGCTTTAGTTATGGGAACTACCATCTCAAAGGACCAAGAAACTTTGGTGAATCGAAAGAAAAAAGATAAGTTAAAGCATGGTTCGAAATTCCATCCCAAGGTCTCCCTTTTATATTTACAATCACCCATAAGGGACAAAGGGATCGGCCTACTATTATAACAACAATTTTCAAGGACATACAAGTGCAGAAGGAGAACAATAATGACTGAAAAAGTGATTGGTATGCCAATAGGCATGCCGATCAGTACCCCATGTTTTGGAAAGTTTTCTACATTTCCTTGTTTTGTCCATCTTTCCAATAAATCCTTTTTTTAATCAAAACAACCAGATACAATGTTGTTCCCGATTCCTTCCTAGAAAAGAATTTCAAAAAATGATACATATTTGAAAAAAAGACTCCTTTTTACCTCTCCAGTGAATAAAAATCTAGTGGAAAATTAAAGTGCATATAGACTAGGCCATTTAATTCAAGATAAATCAAGAGGATGAAAAATGCATCTTGTATATTTTCGTCATTATGTTTACTTTTTTTAGGTAAAAAAGATAGAGAAAAAAAATAAAAGATCAAAACTTTTTTCAAGACACAACACCGTACTTTCGAAAACCCCGTCAACTAAAAATCATCGCCTCAAGAACCACTATGAACACTCTTCCCCCGATGGATAACAATGGACCTCCCATTCCCAGAACTAGAACTATCCTCAAAGTATTTGGTGGCACCATACAAGACATGACCACCTTTCTATCGTGATTAGACATCGAAGTCATCCAGTCTCGAATGTCCCGCAGCCATGATGTCAATACATAAACAACATGCAAAACAATCAGTCCATTAAAAGTGACCAAGTCAGTAATAGAGAAGAAGATCATAAATAAAATGTAAAATAAAAATGTAAATTCATACCTCTCTTTTGAGAACCTCCTCAGGAAGGGAGTGAAACCATTTATCATTTCTTGAGGACGATGAAGCACTGAGATGACCTGTCCACCACCCAGCCGAATGTGGTAAGAAGGTATGGGAAGGTAGTAGATAAGAATATACTATATTATCGTCTGTGTGCCACCCTCTGACCTATGCGCTAAAGATATCGGGGTAATGTTTCTCCTCCCCGATCTTGCTACCGGTGGGGCATACCCCCGTATCATAAGACGATGGCATCAACCAACTGGTCGCGAAGTCTGATAATCATATCCCACCGCCATGTCGGTGTAGAGATTATAGGATTTTCCCACCTTCACCTTATCCGACATCTCCTTCATTCGTGTCATATACACAGGGGACACAGATAGTGGAACCTCCACCTCACACTCCATCACCAACCTTACCACATTTTCTCCTAGGTATCGGATATACCCAAACTCTTGCGCTAACAACCTCCGCATATGGACATGAATGCCTATAATCGCTGCAGCCCCCGTTACCAGATGCAAATGATAGAACGTCACATGTCCCCAAATAAAAATCAGTCATAAAAAAATCTTAAAATAAAATGCAAAAATTTACATTAAATCTAAAAAGAAAGGACAGAACTAGAGCCTAACTTGATCACTCGCTAAGGCATTCAACATCGCACTCAGATCCTTGAAAGCTAGGAACTCCTTTGACTTCTTCCATTGGTACATCCTCGGGAAGTTCCCCACCTCACTCACATTCAAGGACACCAACCCAATGTTGTGCCTAATCACCTCATAAAACCACGTATGCAGAACGAAATACAAAATGTCAAAAAATAAAAGAAGAAAAATAAAGAAAGTTATATCTAAAGGTTATCTCCAAAAGGTATGTGGGACCTGCAAAAGTCTATTGGTGACTCCGACTAAAGGGATCCATAGAATTATATAGGGACTCTAGCGTAAAGCTCCCCCAGTCATACAAATGAATCTCGAAAATAATCTGCAAAAAGGGGAGAAACTATAAATTGACGACGTTAGCACTTGTCATCACCACAAACCCCACCACAAAAGCAAAATGAATAGATGGTTTTCCTGCCTCACATGCTCTTCGTAAGGTGTCCTAAAACATCAATATCCTGACCGACTCTCCTGAAATGATCTGCCTAATATCCCTTAGGTATACTCGACTCACAACCTAAAAAATGCACAAGGTTTTGTCCACTATAATCTATTAGCCCTCATACTCCAATGCAATCAACTAATGAACATCCATGGGGATAACCGTCTTCTCCCCTATTCCTGAGCTAAATATATGGGTGGCATCCCACCATATTTTGCCCAAAGCGCACAACACCACTGATGATCATAAGTCTTATGTAGAGCCCCCACCAGAGGACAAAATTTAGTTGCTTCTACCATCAACTGCATCACCTCAAGGAGATTCTCCAACACCTTCCTTATTCCCGTCGAATCACGAGAACAGATGCCGGATGAAGAAACGTCCATGATGATTATTCACCCTCGCAAAACGTTGGTTCCCAGGTTCTTACAGTAGGATCCTCTTGTCTAGTATATTATCGAAGCGGTCATAAGTATTCTCACTCCGAAGTACCAACGCTTCAACATCAGGACACTCTAGGTTGACCTAGTTATCGGTGGCCATCAAAGGATCATTAGCCATATCATGAGTTCTTTCGAATAAAAAACATATAAAACTTAAACAAGAGAGAGAGATAGAGACAAAGAAGTTCACTTGATTGCAGGTGTGAAACATAAATAGGTTATACCCCTTTTATAAGAGGTCAGGGGTTATGTCGATCAATAGTTACTTAGCCATGCCTAGCGTCAATGGACTTTCACCATCCTCGAGAAGCCTGGGAGTTCTCTCCCTATACCTATAGGCACATCTATGTCTTTGCCTGTCGACAGTCCCTCCAGATTGTATTTAAAAAATATTCCAAAAAAATTCAAAAATTGGCTAAAAAATTTACAAAAATCCCCAAAGGGTCAGAAAATTGTACAACACAAAATTTTCACAAATTTAATAGACAAAATGGTCCATCATTCACAAAACTAGCATCACCACCATACTCCCTAACAGGATATGCATGAACATACGTCGTCCGTTATAACCACTGGCCGTTGGATGCATTTATCAAAACTTTCCACTCTTTAATGCCCGCAGAATTGGCCCCGACCCTCTAAATTTGTTGCTTCCACTCTTTAAGGTATGAAGAACTTATCTAGGATCACAAAATTATCCTTGACCATATGAATCGGTCGCTTATAGTCTTCAAGGTCTGCATAATTGTCCTTGACCTTCTGAATCGATCACTTCCACTCTTTAAAATCCTCAGAATTGGCCTTGTCCCTCTGAATCGATCACTTCCACTCTTTAAGGTCTATATAATTGACCTAGGTTTGTATAATTTCCCCCAACCCTCTGAATAAATTTCTTTCACTCTTTACGTCTATAGAATTGGCCTCACCCCTCTGAATTGGTTTCCTTCACTCTTTAGGTCCACATAATTGACTTAGGTTCGAAGAATTGTCCTGACCATATGAATCGATTTCTTTCAATGTTTAGGTCAGTAAAATTGACCTAGGTCCACAAAATCAGCTTTTACCCTATGAATTTGGTCACTAGCCCCCTTAAAAGCCTCGACCCACTGAATTGGTGACCCATTCTCCTTGAGTCCTATGAGTCAAGACTTTATCCTTAAAACTCGTAGCCTTCTATGTAGTGTCTATATTTTGGTGACATTTGCTTGTCCTAAGCTAGCATATCTAGGGGCTCTGTAGACACCCCATACTAGTACCACCCAAATACCTCCTTACATTCCTAACACTTTTCCCTTCACCCTAAGACCCCAAGTCCTACTCAAAACCTTAACCCATAAGTTTTCAAATGCTTTTGAGCTCCAATTGACTATGGTAAATTTTCTAACACTAGCATAGCTCATTTCACTTTCATTAGGCTCCGAATACCCTTTCTAATAGCCCATACCATGTACGAATTGGCCTTAAGGTTCACGCGTACTTTCTTTTTTACTCCAAACCTTAACCTAAAGGCTGTCGGATGCTTCCGCGCTCTGTTCGACTTTTGTCAACCCTCCAACCCAAGCGTAGTTCATTTCACGTCTATAGATCTCTGAAAACCCTTTATGAGGTCCCAACCATTCATAAATTGATTCGACAACTCGCTCAAATGAAAAACAGACGTCGCTCGAAGGAGACAATACATCGCTTGAACGAGACATCGCACGACATCCATTATCACTTGAAGGACGTGGCACAGTAGCTTGAATGATCGGAGAAAAAAATAATTTTTTATTCCAGTCCGCTTCAACACTTAGAAAAATATTTTTGGCAAAAAACTTAGCTTCAACACTTAGAAAATTTTTTAGAAAAATTATCCCAACACTTTAAGTGAGTTGTTAAGGTACTTAAACATAGCCTTACCAAAATTAATCTCGCGGAGGTTTTAATGTTGAAGAACTTTGATAGTCAGATTCATCTCGATGCATGATTGAACTTGAATAAGTCTTCGACGGTTGTAGCGATATACGACATACTCAAATGTAAAATGGAGAATAAAATAATGTCCTTACAAATCTCCCCCTATGTCTATGCCGGTACAAAATAAAAAAATCTGAATTATCAAACCAAAATGCCTATACAAATCTAGTACTCTCCCATAAACCCAAAACTGAAAAGGTACTAAATATGCAAGTCTAAAACTTTTCTTTAAAATCTTAATGTAAAAAATCTTCAAATTTTTAAGCTTTTCTCATCGAGGTGTGCAAAATAATGATCTTCAATTTTTTACCTACACACATGAGACAAAGAAAATACCTTGGTAATGTATCAAGTTTGATATGAGATAAACATAAATCAAAACAAATATCAAATATCAAATCTCCTCCATAAGGCAAAACTCCCCCAAAATTTGTTCTCTCCCTTTTAATTTATCTAAAAGAGACAAGGAAAAGAATAAACAAAATAAACATGGAGTGTTATGAAAAACAAGGCAAACAACTATGATCATCAGGATATACTCAAAGATGTCCACAAACTATTTTTGAATTTTCAATTTTTTCAAACAAAAATCATGCACCATGAATTTACACTAAGATAACCAAATCATGGAAAAGGAATTAATGGGTGTGAACGTATTCGATAAGAAAATCAATGAAATCAGGCATAACATATGTTCACGATGAATATGGATACTCATAATGAATGAACTCAAAATTGTCCTTAGGTGTCGAAAATATGAATTTAGATGACATCGTCTTAATCAAAACAACAAATCAAAGTCAGATATGATTTTCACACCAATAACGTCTAAAACTATGTAACTCTTTTTCCATGACTTTTCAAGGACGTGAAAACCCTTTTTATATTCCATCCAAACTCCCTCATAAATAATAATGCCTTTTATTTTTCTTTTGGGGTGATGAAACAAAATAAATTGGCCCACTTTTGGCATATTTTTCCATTTATTGCCTTAAAATTTTTTTGAGCTCTTTTCAACCTCTTTGGACCTTGGCTACTGTTTTTGTGCCATGAATTTTCTAGGTCCGATTTAAATGGTGGCTTAATCACAAAGGATAAATGAGTACCTTTCGTAGCCCTTCCCCTTTTTTCAAGTAAATCACACAAACTCAGGACAACAGTTTTTACATGCATTTCTTTCATTGTAAAGTTTAATCGCATTTGGTTCATTTTAAAGACAGAATTGAGATGAAAACACATCAACCAATATGTGGTAGACAAGAAAAATAGTCAAACAAATCCATGCACGTGTGCAATAAAGGAACTCATGAGTCAAACATGTAGGTAGTAAAAACTAATCACATCTCAATGACTCCAAATATTGTAAAGCACATATATGAAATAATGACACATATCAAAACACTATCTAATCGTCACCCGGATATGGAATGAAATTGTGACTCGATCATCCTAAATGTCCATTCATAAACGGTGCAAAACTAAATACAAATTTTTCAAAAAATTTATCAAAATAAAATATTTTTGTATTTTTCAAAAGTTTTATCAAAAACAAAAATGTAATACAAAACGTACATAAGTCATAACACTAGAAATAATATAACATGACGCACAACTAGCGTATGACAAACAAACCATGAAAACACAATTATCTATAAGATATATCAAGATAGGAATCACGAGCAAGAAATCGAGAATCAACTATTCTAACATCCAATGCCTCTAAAAGTGATTTCCTAACCCAAATAGGCGTGCAACAACGCATGGAGGTTATTGGAGCAAAGTGAACACTAGACTTCAACTTCCTAGGACCTTTTCGAAGATCAAAATAAAAATGCCTAAGGTGACCTTTCCTACCACAATGTGAACATGTGTAAATGGGTGGAACAACACCTATGGGTTGACCTTTTCTAACGTCCTTGGGATTTATTGACCCTCTAAAACAAATAATGGTATTGGATTTAACAACAGAAGCATTAGAATATGTCGAGCCCCTACCATTGCTACCAACACTACTCGAGTCTGTCAAATCATTTTTCATCTCTAAAATTTTTAACTCAAGCAAAGAATTATACTCTTCCAATTTTGGGGACTCCTTCTCTAAATTTTCAATTATTTCTAGAAGGTTATCACGTTCTCCCTTAAAATACGACATTTATCCCTAAGAGTCTTTTCACGTTCCACAAACTCATCGATTAAAATATTTTTATCCTCTTTGGCACAAACACAAATCCTAGAATTTTTAAAGTCCTCCAATTATTTTTCAAAAACCAGGACTCTATCATCACTGTCCTTTTTGGACATTTTAAATCATTAAATTCATGGTCCAAAGAAACAAATTTCTCATGATAAAAATCTCTTTGATTTTGAACCATTTGCAAAAGATACATCGTTGATTTAAAATAAGAATTTTCTTTTCCCAAAACTTTAATTCTTTTAGAAAATGTCAAATTCAAACAATTTAAATCATCAAAACTCAGACTCGTGTCATCAAAGTGGGGCATCCGATTACATAAGTGCTCCATCCGAAAAACTACGATTTTTTCACAAAATAAACACTACAAAAAAATCAATATCATACAATTTTGTGAAAAACAAGGATCACTCAATAACTTAGAGAATCCCGCTCTGATACCAGTTTGTAAATGCACGGTGTGATATCGATTTATATAAATTTGAAAATTTCCAATTTAACCTTATTTGATCGGTGTTAATTATCAAACGAAATAAATTTAGCCCCTAAACATGCATCTAAGTGTAGTGGATCATGCCAATACAAACAAATATAAATTGCTGACTCATAGATTTCAGGAAAAATCCCCGAAGGACAAAACCTTTTATTTCATAAATAGTACTCACAATGATTACAAGTATCATCCTCGAAGAATTTATTGTAGAACTCTCATACGCCACAACCTAAATCAGCAATGGCATTTCGTAGCAACTCCATAAGAACCGCAGTTCAGTCAGCCCAGGAACACACACGAGTACTCCCTTTGACACGTAGTCACGTCAGCCCAGCACGTCCCTCAAGTGGCACCTAGATCAGCAGTAGAGACCTTCTCTAAAAGAGAAACTTCACCAAATTTTATTCTTGGGTTCCAAAAAAATTCACATAAAAATTCACAAAAAAAAATCACATAAAATTTCACCAAAAAATCGAGAATGGCAGTAGTGATTTTGCAAAATAATGCAAACACCGCTAAGGTATATACATAAACTCATGTACAAATTTTAATTGAGATTGATCATTTTCTTTCAAATATTTAATGTTAAAAACAAAATGATCAATGTCGATTAAATTTTGAAATAAAGAGTAACGTCAACATGAAAAGTCTAGATATGAGTGAATGTGCACATGTAAGAAAAGTATTAAAAAGCTAGTAATTTTAGGTTGACTCATGAATTCGACTCATTTTGTGCGACTCATTGACGTGTTATGTCTGGATTGACTCGTTATTGGGATCCTACTCAACGGAGCCCCAAAATAAACCAATACAGACACGACACATTAGTGAGTCGTGCAAAATGGATCACATTCTTGAGTTGACTAAAAATTACTATTAAAAAGGTCCCAAGAAAATTTGAAGGAAACTCATATGTTTTATAATAGTTTCAAAAATCATATGTCGGGGCATGTTTACGAACTCTAAAAAACTTCAATTATCACAACCTTACTAAAAATTGGTCTAATATGAGCCACTTATAATATAGCATGATCATAATTTTTCAATATGTCACTAATTTATTTCTATATACCTGCTACCTTTATATACCTGCTACTGTTCGATCTTCATAAAATATGTCCTTTACATACCTGTAGGTTTTGTTAGCTCCACATACCTGTAGGTATGTATGGTGTAACCACTACATACATGCTACAACGATAATATACCTGCTACCAATAATATAGCAAACATGTCCTCTACAGCGATCATAATTTATTGTAGTTTAGTGAGGACACCGATAATATAGCACGAACTCAGGTGTTAATGATAATATAGCATGAACTCAGGTGTTAACGATATATAGATAGTATACCTGCTACCCATGCGTTAAGGTGTTAACCACTATAACCGTATATGTTAAGGTATAAAAATGAACCCAAGTGTTTACTACACAATAGATGAAAAAATATGGGTGTATTGGGTTTGTATCTAACTGAATAGAGTTGTTAACATATAGCGTGGCAGCAGTAAATGTGCCAAAGGAATAATTGGAATAAAAACTTCCAAACTTATGTCATAGTTCAGTGTTTGGTCTTATACCATTTTATAACAGTTCATATACCATTTTATACCCTTTTTTTGGAGTTCAGTTCAACACGCATGACCGGGTTTTACAATCCTCAAACTTATGTTATTTCAACGTGTGTTTTATAGTCATTTTAACGCTTGTTTTATAGTTAGGAATTGGGTTTTACCGTTCGGATCTGAGAATAAAAAAGTTAATTCATAACCCATAATAGTTGGAAGGAACAAAAGTCAGTTCTCATAAAAAAACAAGACGCAAAACCCATAACAGTGAGGAATGGGTTTTACGGTCCTCAAACTTCTGTTATTTCAACCCATGTTTTGTAGTCCTCAAATAATGTTTGGTCTTATATTTTGATGCATGTTTTATAGTTAGGAACTGGGTTTTACAGTTAAGAGGTGAGAATACAAAAGTTAACTCATAACCTATAATAGTTAAAAGGAATAAAAGGCAGTGCTCATAAAAAAGTAAATGTAAAACCCATAACAGTGAGAAGAAGGGAAAAAATCTAAGAATGTCAAAAGGTTAGAAGAAACGTACATGTGAGAAGATGAGAAGAGATCTTTTTCTTGCTGAACGGAAGAGATGTATCTCAAAATTCTTGTTGTAGGAAATGAAAATGGAAGAGAACGTAACGTAAGTACCCATCCATATATCTAATCCAGCCACCCTAGTAGTACCCGGAATGAAAAAAGGCCAGGCACATTTAATGGATGCACTGTAGTTGGACAAGCACATTTAATGGATGGACTGTAGTTGTACTTGAAGTGAGTTAGCTTGGTCGATAGTTGGTTAAGACCCATGTATTCCTTTGACACAAACTTAAGATGTAATCTGAACCATGATTTGAGAAAGATCAAACACACCAACTTTCGATCTCAACCATTAATTGGGGGAGATAAAAAAAAACCTCCTCCTTTATTATTATTATTATATATATATATATATATATATATATATATCCCCTCTTACTCAGAGTAACTAACCTCGGCCGGTCTCACAACTGAGGTGACAAGATGCTTATGACAACTATCAGCCATGTCGTCACTCATAAGGTCAGCCCCTCATACACCAACCTCAGCTCTTCATCAGCTGAGGTGACCAGAGTCTCACAGGCTCAATCAGCTGCCAACATCATCATCGACCTCAGCCGACATTACAGCTACCTCATACCTAACCTCGGACAACCTTCATAGCCGAGGTCATCATGATTAGAGAAGACAAAGAAACTACATCTGACTCCACCAACCTCGTACTCATTCAGGTCGAGGTTACACCAGTCAAGGACGCAGAACCGAGCATTTACAATCACATGTAAGGTTTGGAACGCGTGGACAAATCAGTTATAACCGAATCACTACCCCCACGTGAGGCAATATTGAGGTCATCATTATCTATATAAGATCAACTAGGTGTCATACTCTCACTGGTTCGATCCTCATGCACATGCTCATTACATGTTTGGGGGGTACATTACACCCCCCCAAACACTATAAATAGAGGTCATCCTCTACCTTGTAAAGGGATCCATAATTGCAACCCAAGACAAAACTCTGTTAGTTTATATAGTAGAGAGATAAAGCTTAAGAGATTGTATCTATGGCAATTAGTTCCTTCATCTCGTGATATTACTCACACACTCACAGTGGACGTAGGCCAGATTGGCTGAACCACTTACATACAAGTGTTCATCCTCTTCTCCTCACCTCCTTCAACTATATATATATATATGTGCTGCCATTATTTTCACTAGCCTGATCTTATCAACACCTTATCTGGTGATGTTGTTTCCAGCATCATCAATATATATACACACACACACACACAACAAATCACATCCTGTATGCATACAAATATATCTCTCGCTATATAAGTATAATCGTAATCCCTCTGAGACTTACCTCGTTGGATTACAACCATTCCTACGAGCATTACTCGTTGGATGTAAATATATCTAGCATTCTATCAAGCTCCAGTAATGTCCACCACATTCTGGGCAACCGATCTGAATCTCACCATCGAACGCAAAATGTAATGAAAATGGAGGCAGTCATGGCATCAAGTCCGTGGTCACAACCATACCACATTATTTCACAGGACTCCAACCCTACACAACGTGCATATGCACAGACCAATGACCCGTGGGAGTGGTACTACCTCTGTTGTGATTTACAAGAGTGACCTCCCACGATGCCAACCTCCACTGATAACATATTCGCTAGGATGGGTATGTTTCACATAAATATCATACACACAGATATTATTATTCATATAGATAGTGTCTATATACCTGTATATAGATATTCACATAATTTGACTAACCATGCCTATGTCACTCGTGGCACTAACCCATAATCCCTGAGTCAAAACTCGACTCCCGAGGGCATAAGTTGTCACTTACTTAATTAATTCACACATATCATTGTTATTCTGGACACTAAGATATTCTTATTTAGACTGTGGCCTAACGCTTTTCTGAATTCCCAACCCGATTCCATAAATCATAGCCCGAGCGTTGTTTACCCTAAAACACCCATGCATCCATAACCGGATTTGATTTTTAACTCAAGATTTTGTCTCGGAAAATTCATAACAAATTTAAAAAAAATAGAAAAATACGAAACTGGAGGTTAGACATTCATATCGAAAAGGTCTAGTTTCATTACCTAGGCTTAGTAGGGGAACCGAACCTATTAGGCTTGGGAGCAAAGAGATTCGCCCCTTGAATTCTGTGAACTCGGACCTGCTAGGTTTTCAACACAAGTATTCATCTCAAAGATAGATAATGTCACCCATATAAATTAATAACATCAATGCATACATTTGATTGTCTCCAATCACCAAAAACTAAATTAAATCATGGGAATTTCATCCTTCTTTTACAGCATAAATGATTTCGTAACTTCTATTAAAATTACTAAATTCATAATCAAGATTCAATCTTTTCCATTCAAGTTCATATATTTTCATTCAATATCAATATATACAATTCTCATTCCTAGTTTTCTCCAATAAGAATTAATTTTCATGCAGGGTTTTCATCTACCAAAGATAATAAGAACTTCACAACATTAATCGTCTCAAAATCTTTTTTTCATACAAATCCCACCCCTAAAATTGATTTATTTGTCTACCAAGTTTTGATATGGATCTTAATACTAAATAAATAATTGGCCTTGAATAAGGAATATATGTGAATCTTCTTCTTTGTAGGTCGGAACAAGTCAAGAACTCAAATGATTGGCCTCCAATTAAGCCTCGTCCATACTCCCTTGTGTTTTTCTCCCTATTTTCTCATTAATTTAGCTCTTAATTGATTTTATGTGTAAAGTGGATGCCTCCTAACTGTTAATGTCATCTTTAAACCTTAAATCCCAAAACTAGATTAACCTTATATCGTAAAATGACACATATGCCCTCAAGGGGGTCCCGACTAGTCTAAAAAGTCCCTATTAGCCGATTACAACCCCGGGTACCTGATTCTGACTATCTCGACCCATACCGGACAATCCTTTCACTCTAAATCACCATTTGAGTCATCTACCATCAATTTAATACTTTATTCCCAACACGTTCCCACACGTGCATCCCGAATAAGATATTATTGATAAATCACTTTTACCCACTTATGACGTAATATTAAATAATAAAATTTCATTTACTTATCACACAAGTAAATATAATATCACATAAATATTAAATACACTTTATTTATCAAATTAATTAAATTACTATGGCACGTGCAATTTATATATTCTCATAAATACGGGGTGCTACATACTCCACCCTTGCAAAGAAATTTTGTCCTCGAAATTTAGATATGCCTGACACCAAAACTTTGGGTACTTACTCGCACGACATCCGAACATACTCAAAATCAACTCGTATTAACATCTTGGTTCCTCCACTATGCACTCGCTAGTGGTACCATCCTGATTGAAGGCCTCCTCATCATGGCCCAAGATTATCAATGAGCCTAATCAAACAATTTCATACCGATATATTCCATTATTATTAAGGTCTCGCTTATACAATGATACATAAAACTGTTGTAAATCTTCTTACAATTGTTCAAAAAAGGGACGAGCCTATACTCCACTAGCTCTATCATCTTAATTTTGTAAAATGCCCCACTTCCCTAGGTGAAAATTTCCCCTGTTGTCTAAATCCCATACTCCCCTTAATGGAAAAAATTACTCGCAATAATTTTTGACCACTCATGCCGGCCTTTAACTCTTTAGTTCACGGCAACATAACTCTTACGACGTTTATGATCTATACTAAAATAACTTTAATTAACTGAATCCCTACCGATCGAATATAAATTGCATCTGACCCACAAAACTTTATCTCTCCACCCTTAAAAAAACATAGGGCGGGCAACAAGGCCTCCCACCTCAAGTCTCAAAAAGCGTCTTTCTGATAATGATTGGTATGAGTTGTTACACGTAACTCTACCAATGGTAATTTCTCGTCTCAACTACCTTAGATTTTATAATATGCATTTCTCACTTTCTTCAACCTTCTAGTCACTTTTCTCGTTTATCCTCGGTTTATGGGTGATACATCTTGCTCAAATACAACTCCATCCCTACTACCTTCTGATAACCCAACCAGAGGTATGACACAAGGATCTTATTTTGATCCAAAATAATGTTGGGCGGCACTTCGTGTCAGCTCATTCTCTTTCTTCAAAGAAATGTTGGGCACACTGCCCAATAATGTAACTCACCCAATTTAATAATAAATTCTCCATCTTGGCCAATCAATTTCATAGTCCCCAAAGAAAATCTTAACTTTTTGCGATGCCAATAATGAACTTTATCAGTCTACCTACCCATTTGTCACTTGAGTCACTAGGTATTATAAGATGCCTAGTTGGTTACCTCGGACCAACCTTTTCCCCTCTCACGAGTGGTGCATCTGGTGTCAAACTTTGTCATGTCTCATTCCACACTGATACACAATCCTAACATACCACATCAAGTTGTACATCTTACTCCATTTCTTAGGGTATACCAAAATCGTCACCCATGCATCTGCTTCAAAATGGGACACTTGTTGGGTCTGTCCCATCGGTGAAATCAATATCCTATGTATACGCAAGCCACTCTTAGAACTTGTTGAGGACGACTCCACTCTAATCTTCAAAACTGTTGAGCCCTCCATTTGACAGTGAGAACCCTCACATGTATCTCTACAGTATTTCAATCCATCTCTTACGTGATAACTCTCTTTGCTATACAGATATTCAAACTATCTTTGTTCTCGATGAGATTCAGTTCATCTTACTTTTACAGTTCTCTTTCTAACTTACCCATAAGCATACATTTGACACATACATTTCCACTCCTCCTCATCGTGGATGTTACTAAAATCCAACTAACTAGGGCACCCAGACACCCTATATCCCGTGCATATCTTTACAATCATACCAAATATAACATATTTATATCAAACTAGGCCTTGCATATTTGGCATAACTATATAGTAAGGGTATACTCAATTACCCTACTAGTCCCAATTTAATTATTCTTGAGTTTACCCCACCGATCCACTGTGGTGGAAACATTCCACAATGCTTCCTACACATCACTACCTAGCTCCACTGACCTTAAATCGTAAAATAAGTCTCAAATCAAAGTTTTATTCACGTACATGTGCAATAACTAAAGTACGAAATCCATGCCCTAATGACCACATGTCTCTGAACTCTTGAAGTAACTAAGGTTCATGCATGGGACATCTCGCAAGAAAAATCAAAACAAGAAATCACCCGATACACTACCACCTAGCGTTGTCAGTCATCGAGATCCATAGGCTTAAAGCACACAATCGGGACACTCAACCTTTTCCCCGGATGTATTTGTCTAATCCTTAACTCCCACATCCCTAAAGGAGTCAGACAATACGATGCTTTCACTATCACTAAGTCCTCGGTGCTAAATCAATAATGAGCTCAAAATCTCCGCTCGATGGTAAACCCAAAATTCCATGAATCACATCAGTAAAGTCCCTACGCACTGGGATAAAATGCAACGTCATTTATAATTTTTGAATTCTCCTCTATAATATAGTGTATACGAGGGATTGACCCTTTTTCAGGTGAGGCATTGCTAAAATGACACATCTTATACTTGAATAGCGAACACGATAGACTTACTATTATAGTCCACCATCTCTCAAACCATCGCTAACCAGTCTATACCCAGGATAACATCATACTCGGATAACACATCTCTCTTAAATGAGTAGATATACAAAAACGTATCCTCTCAATGTGCACACCCACACCCCTATAGATGAAACTAAAGAGAGCCATGCTTCTCCAACGGTAAATATAAATACACACAGTAGAGATACTAATAATGAATCCATAAACTCGCCTCATGCATGAATCTAATTCTAAACAGAATAAGGTGATGCACCTATGTCACTTAAAAATTACCCCATTTATTTAAGGATTTATATCTTACCTTCAACTGCCAATGGCATTAGCTGCTCAACTGGTTCCTAGATGTAATACTCACATCTGAATTGTCTTAAAAACTGTTCACCTTTTGCCCCTGCTGGGCACCTTGCTCCTATCCCCTAGCTCACTACGAACAAGTTTGATGCACATTGCCTTTCTCTCCACATATAAAACACCTCCCTTTGAAATCCCCTTGTCTCTGTCCCTAATGGCCAAGTCGAGGCGGCCTTACTCTCCGGCTTTGGTAGCTTCGGCCATGATGGAGACACCAATTATCCCCTTGGTTTTTCTGGCCTGTGGATCAGAGTTTCAACCCTGATGACCCTGTCGAAATCAACATTCACTTAGTCAAAATTACTTTGATCAGAATCTCTTAAATGGGTACCTCTCTTGGTTATTCCCCATGTGGTGCCCCACTAACACTAATTATATTCAGTCTTTCCTTGCTAACTAGACTCTCCGTTCTCTTGGCTCCCTTCACATGGGAAGCATTGATATTTGCCTTATAAAAGTACGACATTGATGATATCAACGTAAGTTGTCCCAGCCGAATTTCCACCTAAATGCTGGCGTATTCTATCCATGAGTCCACCATCAATATTAAGGACTTTTTTCTCCTCCGTATCCACCTCGGCCACTAAACAATAAATTCTTCTCATGTTCAGACACTGCTCGACCCTCTTATAATAAGTACTAAAAATTTCTTTGCATCTCTATTTAAACAGCAGATGAAAGGATTTATGGTCAAACTGCTTTCGAAATTCTTCAATATTCATGGTGTCTCTCCTCAGATGTGGTGACTAACTCCCATAAATCCAACACTACTCCTATGAGCATAAAAATTTCCTGAAATTCAATCCTGAGTGTTACTGTACTCCACCATATGCAATTACCTCTTAATGTTCTCCTTTCATTGGCTAGCTAACACACATACACACTTTCCTTGTACTCTTACAGATGGCCCTTCTGAAAATCCCCTCCAACTCTCTCCCATACCGATTCCATTAAGTGACTCTAGATTAGTGCCACCATATGTTGTGGAGGTAGTTTGGGAAACTATTGAGATCATCATAACATCAACTGCCTGAGCCATAATAGTGGTGACTTTTATTAAGGTCACCGTTCCTAAAATACTTTGTGGCTCTGGCCTCTCCTCTCCTCCTAGAGTCCTTATAGCGGCCCCATTGTTCATCCTATGGTGTTCATTATACAAAGCCCATATGAACTAGTATACGATTCACTTCAACTATACGCAATAAGAGGAGAACATAAATCGCAATATGAATCAACAATCCTAAGCATATGGCTCTACATTAAAGACAAAGCAACGCTAAAAATGTAATAAGTTCGCACAGATCCTAAAGACTCTATAACCTAATGCTCTGATACAATCTGTGACACCTCTCCTATTTCAATAACGGGTAAACAATCTTCTACTAAAATAAAACAGGAATTTCATCTGGTTCATTCTTAGCATCACTGTAAAAAACATTCTAAATACTAACCACCATTAATATTAACAAGTTATGTCAAATTTAATCTTCAAATTTCCATACCAAATTAAACGATATAATCAATCACACTAGGAAAGAATATAAATGTGGAATTAAAAAAAAAACAATTATTGAATAGACCATCGGTTACTAAAAATTCAATACAATCATCTAAGCTTAAATAAATAAAACTAAAATAAATAAGTCTGATAGAAAGGACTGCATGCCCAACAATATCCGAAAAGAGAACCTAATCTAGATAGTAATAAATGAAGTGGATACACCAAAATCTACAAGCCTCCACAGTAGATATAACTACATGTCCCTGGAAAGAATCATCATACTTCGCGTCCCAGTGGTTGGACACCTAAAAGTTTTTGGAAAAATAATTTGATGCGGGTTAGAGCCCAAAATCTTATAAAACCATTTAGCAAGTGAATAAATTGTAGTAATGATAATGTAAAGTAACTTTTCATATTTAAATTGGTAGTGCACTCTCATGAGATAATCCTCGCCCCTAATGTGCGCACCTAATGTATGATCTAAACCCTATTAGTTATTCTACCTTGCCTAACTAGTCTCATCACTAATCTCCATGTAACATACTACCCTTCCTCGAGTATTGCTTATCGTTGATTTATTAATTAGCTTACTTCTTTGCTTAGTTAATTAATTAATCAAGATACCATTATTATTCATTCTCACAACCTTACTCTAGTTATTAATAATATTCATAATTCATGTCTTAGGCCCCCTATATAATTTTCTAATATTCTCTAATTCGCTCGTATATATATATTTGCATGCACACATGAAGACACACACGCGCGCGCATATATATATATATATATATATATATATATATATATATATATATATATATATATATATATATATATATATATAACCGTAATCCCTCCGAGCCTTACCTTGCTGGATTGCAACCATCCCTCCGAGCATTACCCCGTTGGATGTAAATCTCTAGCATGCTATCAAACTCTAGTAATGTCCACTATATTCTGGGTAACCAGGTCAAAATCTCACCACCGAACCCAAAACGTAATGAGAACTAGAGGCAGTCATGTCTCTGTGGTCATAACCATATCACATTATTCCACGGGACTTCAACCCTACACGACGTGGGCATGCATAGACCTATAACCCTGGGGAACGGTACTACCTCTACTGTGATTAGACCCTACATAGCGTGGGCATGCATAGACCTATAACCCTGGGGAACGGTACTACCTCTGTTGTGATTAGCCAGAGTGACCTCCCAAGGCGCGTAACCTCCACCGATAGCATATCCGCTAGGATGGGTATGTTTCACATAAATATCATACACAAATTTTATTATATACACATAATACGACTAATCGTGCCTAAGTCACTTGTGGCACTAACCCATAATCCCCTTGTCAAAACTCGACTCCCGAATGCATAAATAGTCATTTACTTAATTAATCCACACATATCATTATTATTCTCGACACTAAGTTTTCCTCTATAGTCCATAGCCTAACCCTTTCTGAAATCCCAACCCGATTTCATAAATCATAACCCTAATGTTGTTCACCCTAAAACACCCATGCATCCATACTCGGATTTGATTTTCATCTCAAGATTTTGGTCTTGGACACCCTTTCATAGAAAATTCATAAATAATTTTTAAAAATCAGAAAAATACAAAACCGGTGACCACGTGTTCGTATCGAAGAATTAGTTTCATGACTTGGGCTAAGTAGGGGAACCGAACCAGTTCGGCCAGGGGCCAACCGAATCGTCCCTAGAATTCTTCAAACATGGACCTGCTACGATTTTAACACAAGTTTCTCCAAATTTTTACCCCAAAATGAATCCAAACTTCATCCTAAAGATGTATAATGTCACACCATTAATTATTAACATGAATACGTACATTTGATTGTCTCCAATCATCAAAACTGAAATAAATTCATGGGAATTTCATCCTTCTTTTTCCAGTATAAATGATTTCATAAATTCTATTAAAATTACTAAATTCAAAATCAAGATTCGGTCTTTTCGATTCAAGTTCATATTTTTTTTATTCAATAGAAATATATACGATTCTCATTCCTAGTTTTCTCCAACAAGAACTAATTTTTGTATAAGGTTATCATCTAACAGAGATCACAAGAACATCACAATATTCATCTTCTTAAAATCCCATTTTTATACAAATCCCACCCCAAAAATTGGTTTATTTGTCTACCAAGTTTTGATATGGATCATAATACTCAACAAAACATAAAACAAATTGAAACACTTGCCTTGAATTAGGAATTAATGTGAATCTTCTTCTTTGTAGGGTTAGATCAAGTCAAGAACTCCAATAATTGACCTCCAATTAAGCCTTTTCTAATCTCCCATGTGTTTTTCTCCCCCTTTTCTCTTTAATTTAGTTCTCAATTGATTTTTTGTCTAAAGTGGCTGCCTCTAACCCTTAATCTCTTATTTAAACCTAAAATCTCGAAATTAGGTTAACCTCATAGTGTAAAATGACCTATATGCCACCAAGTGGGTCCCAACTAGTCTAAAAAGCCCTCAGTACCCAATTACGACCCTCGAGTACCTAATTTTGACTATCTCAACTCATTATGGATCATCCTTGCACTCAAAATCACCATTCGAATCACCTATCATCAATTTACAACTTTATTCCCAATACGACCCCACATGCACCCGAATAAGATCTTATCGATCCGTCGCTTTTACCCACTTATGAAATAATATAAAATAATGCAATTTCATTTAATTATCACACAAGTAAATATAATATCACACAAATATTAAATATGCTTTATTTTCTCAAATCAATTAAATTACTGTGACAAATGTATTTAGATATTCTAAAAAATACAGGATGTTACAAAGAAGAAGGTTTCCAAGATATTTATGATAAATGATTGCAAGGAATGGCTAATGTGGTTCTTGCCTACGATGTACCAAGTGACAGAGATAGTGATCAAGCTTGTTAGAGATAGGAATATGAGCTAGATCGAAGCCTGGAGTATCAAGCTATGTCAAAATCACCAAAATTTTCGTAGTTCTTTGATCAGTTTAGGATGCCACCAGAAAGCAAGTTAGAATTACATAGGCCATTTTTGACATCGCCATGAAGAAATTTATTTTATTGTTATGGTTGAAGAGATCTATAGCCAGGTTGATAAGAAAGTTTATGCCTGAGATCACTTTCTCAGATCCAGATTGATCAGTATATTTCCCTAGTAATAAAACTTTGTACGTGACAACATGAATCAATGGAACACGATTTTCTAGAGGTTTTTTAAATGGATGTGATTCGATAAACATCATGCCTATTAGCTCATTTTATGAAACTAATATCTCGGAGAGAATGATGGTTTCAACACCACTTCCAACTTTAGGTTATAACAACCAAACATCCAAGTCCATTGGCTATATGAATGTTGGAATAACCATGGGTAATCTCATGTCACATATTAAGTTTCATGTGATTGAGACAGCCACTTCATACCATTTTATGATTGGAAAAGTTCGGATGCAAAATCATGGTTTGGTTCTTTTAAGATACCGTCAATGTGTAAAAGCCAATGTCAAAGGAACAGAGATTGTGATACGAGCTACCAAAAATACTTTTACAAAAGAGTAAGCACACTTGGTGGATACTAACTTTTACACTGAGTTAAACGAGGAAGCACATATCCCCAGAAGGTGTATCGAAAGGGTACGAGTACCTTATTTTAAAGATAGGCTGGGACCAATAAGGGATCAAAGGGAAGAGTCTAAAGAATCTTTACAAGTTAAAGAAATAAGGCGGGTTATTCCTAAAGTTCATTTTATTTCCTAATAACTTAGAGATAGAATGAAGCCAAGGATATACCTGATCGAGTAAGAAGTGAAACGACAAAGTGCATTGAGCAGAGCTAACGGACCAATAATGGAGCAATTGGAGAATTGCAAAAGAAAATAAGCAACATCATCTCTTGCGTGACAATGCAAGAAAGTAGTTCTCAGTGGTGAAAGGGTGATATATCATCTTTGAAGGTGTGAACATGAAGATGAAGACTTTGAAGAAGCTTACGCGAAATACAAACATTTTTTTATTAATAATTAAGGAAAATGTTTTTCATTGATAATTCAAACATTCAAGAGTATTTATAATTAAAGATGAGACAAAATGCATGCAAAATAATCCCAAACGACAAGTTCAACATATGGAGAAGGTGGATTTAGCTAAGGATAATGCTGAACCAGGGCCAATCTTCATTTCAAAAGACTTATAAAATACGAAGATGGTGGAGCTCATCAAGCTCATTCGAGAATTCAAAGACATTTTTGCATGGAAATATACTGAGGTGTCCAGGTTGGATTAAGAAGTGAGTTAGCATAATTTAAATGACTTACCTTCAGCAATACCGATCATGTAGTCAACCAGAACATACAAATTTGAACTGGACCTCAAAATCAATTATGAGGTGGAACAATTGATAGAAGATGGATTTACTAAGCCAATTCAACATATAATTTGGATTTCTAGCATTATGGCAGTGGGGAAGAAAGATAAAACACAAATTCTCATTTATGTTAACATTAGAGATCTTAATAGAGCTTGTCTCAAAGATGAGTTCCCTCTAGCTTTAATTGATAGTTTAATCGATTCAATGGATGGTCATAAGATATATAACTTTATGAATGGCTATGTGGGTTACAACCATATCAAGATGGTTCCAGTTCATGTGCAGAAGATAACTTTCAGAATTCCTTTAGGTAATTTCATGTACAATGTAATGCCCTTTAGTCTGAAAAATGTAGGGGAAACTTACCAGAGTACAATGATGGATATTTTTCACGGCCATTACCATTACTTTATGGAATTATATGTGGACGAATTAGTCAGTAAATTAAAGGAGGAGGATTCTCATCCAGCTAACTTAAAAATAGTTTTCAACAAATGGAAAAAGTAACAGCTAAAGATGAACCCACTCAAGTGTGCTTTTGGTGTAACTAGTGGAACATTCTTAGGTTTTGAAGTTGATAGGCAAGGAGTACAGATGCACCAAAGAAAACAAAAAACCATTGTTGATATGCATGTTCCAATAACATAAAAAGAGCTGAAGAGTTTCCTTGGAAATATATCTTACTTGAGGAGATTTATTCCAGGTTCGTATGAGATAACCCACCGGCCGATGGAACTGTTGCTAAAGACCACACAGTTTAAAAGGGAGGAACCACATAAGGAATCTTTTAACAAGCTTAAGAGATAGCTAACCTCTCATCAAATGATGATTCCACCTAATGCAAAATTGCCTTTACTTCTTTATCTAACCTCTGCTACAAGGTCCATCATTGCTTTGTTAGCACAGGATGTTAATGGATAAGAGAGACCTCTCTACTACATGAGTAGGATTACACTACACCAAAAAGATCAAATTGTCACTTTTTAGCCGGCCACCCTTATCACGGTTAATGACCATGACAAAAAAACACGTGTTTTTTGTCATGGTCATTGCCCGTGACAAGCCCGTGACAAGAAAAGTAATCATGGTTTTGTCACGGTCATTGACCGTGACAATCTTATAAACTCATCATGACCAATGACCGTGACATGTCCGTGATAAGTTTGTCAGTAAAAAAACCATCCCTCTGCTTTTTTCCCATAATTTTCTATTCCCTCCATTTTTTTTTCTCTCTCTCTCTCTCTTTCTCTACCAGGTATTTTTTTCTTCTCTCTTTCTATTTTGTTTGTATGTATGTGTCTATGTGTGTGTATATGTGTTCGTGTGTGTGCGTATATGTGTATGTGTATACATGCATGTACATGAATGTGTGTGTGTGAGTGCGTGTGTGTGTGGTGGGGAGCGGGGGTACATTGGGTATATGTGTGAGTGTGTGTGCATTTATGTGTGTGTGTGTGTGTGTGTGCGTGTAGTGGGGCAAGGGGTAGGGCATTTATGTGTGTCGGGGGGTGGGTTTGTGTGTGTGTGTGTGGTGGGGTAGGGGGTGTGGGGTAGGGGGCAGGGGGTGTGGGGTGTGTATGCATGTGTGTATATGTGTGTGTTAAAATTAATTGGTGTTTAGTTTAGGATTTAAAATTAATTGTTATTGTTGATTTAGGATTTGAAATTAATGTTTAGTTTAGGACTTGAAATTAATTATTAATGTTGATTGGACATTATAAATATTTTTTCTTTATTTTTATTTAGGTTTGAAATTGTTATTGTTGAATAAATTGAGTAGATGAATTAGATGGAGTACAGGATACACATTTGTTAATTTGTTGTTGCTGTTGGATTATATTGGACGGAGGTGGTTCTATATGGAAGTTGGTTGTTAAATTTTTTTAAAATACTTAATTTAATTCACACAAACAAATCCGTAAGTAAGTATATTGTCTTAATTTATTAGGTTGGTTAATTTTGGAAGTGGCACGACCACTGAATTATTGTCAAAATGGGGGGAGGGGGAGTTTTCGACTTTTTTTCTAAAATTACTTTATCTCACGACCTGTTCAAGAGTGGAACGACCACGGACTTATCATAATTAAATGAAACATACCTACAATTACACATAGTGTGCTTAGATACTAGCCTTCTAGTTCTTATGCGTACGCATTCAATAGCCCTTAGATCCGTTCGAGAGTCATTGTCCCTGTAATGAGATCTTTCGAATTGTCCCGTTTGGACAGTTTGGGATTGCAAAATTTCTGTATAATAATATTCTTAGTGGATTAAAGTTGTTACTTTTGGAGGAAGTTCTGTAGTCGTATCCTAATATTCTCTGAGTACATACTAGATTGTCAACTGTGAGTGTTATTTCAATTGATAAATTGAAATAACACTCACACTTTTCAATCTACGTCATATACTTGGAGAGCTATGGGGATAGGAAGCATGTGACAATAATAAAAGATGAAAAACAATGGCACAATCAGACAACGATTTTAGGCTGTCGTTGTCACATGAGCTAGTTATAATGAAAACGGTTGTTATATAACGTTACATTACTATAAAACTTTACAACTAACCTAATTAATTTATCTCTATTCTCAGCTGTAAAAGACTGGTGATGCGACATCAAGGCTTGCTCGTCTAGCCACTGGACCCTTGTTCATAGTGTAAAGGGGGCTTGAAGGTAGCCCTGAGATTAGGGATAATTCCCCCATAAGCAACAGTGTTTGGGATTAAGAAACCGTGGCAGCTCAGCGTGGCAACTCAGCGAGGTAGCTTAGTTGTAATTACAACCATTGTAATTATGTAATGAAAATAATAATGAGTTTTAGTGTGAGGTCAAACGGTACTCGCGAGAGACCAGGCTTGGCAGGGCCTGGGAGAGCTTTCATGCTCTATCGAATGACCTCGCCGTGGTAACTTTATACGGACTCTGTTTGGAGGATTGAGAAGTGAGGCACCATTGGGTCTTGTTCGAAAGGATCTTTACGGTGGAACCTC
The DNA here is from genome assembly GCA_949130495.1 of Sambucus nigra. NCBI lineage: Eukaryota > Viridiplantae > Streptophyta > Magnoliopsida > Dipsacales > Adoxaceae > Sambucus > Sambucus nigra. Next base: position 623,803,054 of record OX422210.1, on the reverse strand, counting down.
GGGCGGAGCAGATTGGAGTTCCATAGGGCATTGAGTTGTGATCCAAACAACCCTCTACTTAATGTCACATCCACTTTATCTGATGTCACTAACCAGCTAGACAATGTCAGACCTGCACTTGGGTAAACCACCATGGTATTGGGGGCTGTCAAATAGTTGATGAGCCACCTCTGTGATAACATCCTCCTGACACACAGTGGTTAGGAAAAAGGCATGTCTTGGCATTTAATGTTTATGACGTGGAGATAACTAGTGCATCGGGTATTTAATGTTTGTGACATAAAGTATGAGGGATGTCTTTCACAGGCATTAATGGCAAAGTTGCCTTGGGGGTGGCGTGTGAGGCTATTTAAAGACCCCAACCACCTCTGAGGAGAGGATGATCTTTTGAGAGTTCAAAACTTATTACTAGAGATAATATACATAAGAGAAAGTTATTATAAACCAGAGAGTTCACTCACCCACCATTTCCATTTTATTACTAAGCTTTAATACTTGACAGAGATTCTTGAGGGTGGTTGGTGTGTTTGGTTGCCTGCTAAGGTGTATCTAGGGTGCTTACTTCTCTCTCCCTCTAGCTAAGTTACTTCTAAAGTTCATTATTACCTTCTAAGTTATACTCGAGAGATCTATGAGCTTAAAATGAATTTATCTTCATTGAGTAATGTTTGAATGTCCTATGGTTAATCAATAGTGTTGTTATTTAACTTATCATTACTGTACTCAAAAGGGGTTACGCCTCCATCTTATCTAAACTACCCTCTTACATTTGACGACTCTGCTGGGGAGGCATTCTTCTAAGCAAGGAGTATGGTTCAAGATAACGTTAATCAAATGATTAACTTTGATGATATCCAACACAATGAAGAACAAGCGGCAAGAGAACTGGAGGCTCTAACGGATGGGGCTCCTCGAATATAGGTACCTCCAGTTCAGGCGACGACAGGCATTCTAAGGGTGACACAAGCTTCCACGAGTGCAGGGTTGGGACCCACTCAGGTGTCACTCCTCATGAGTAAGTTTTACGAGTTTTTGAAAACTCCGGTAGCTTCAACGGTGTTGGGAGGATTTGAACCCAACTCTTTCGTAACACCAGGGGCAGCCCCAACAGCCCCACCGAGTGCAGGTGTAATGGGAATAGCCCCAGTGAGTATACTTTCTGTTGTGAATCCAACAGTGGGAACATCAGGAGTATCAACGGCCCAAACTGTGACGACTGCTCCAGCTGCAACGGGCACCCAACCCATGGTCCCGTTGGTTGTTGCCCCAGTGGCATCACCTATGGAGGAAATAAGGAAGGAGATGTAGAAAGAGATGCTGAGGTTCATGCAGGCCTCCTCGCAATCTGCTGGTGAGGTAGCTTAGGTCTATGATGACTTTCGAACATCTTATCCCCAAGAATATAATGATGAGCCCTATCCAAAGGACTATATTCCTCCTATTTTTGAAAAATACACAAGGAAAGGGGGGGGGGGGGGGGGGGACCCGAAGGAGCATATTAACCGCTTAGTTGAACACTTGGGGGAACATTGTAATAATAAGAAGCTCAGGTTGAGGGAGTTTTCTAAATCTTTAACCGATAAAGCATATACCTGGTATTCTCATTTGTCTCCCAAGAGTGTCTCTACGGGGGAAGAGATGCATGTTTTGTTCGTCCAAAAGTTCTTTATGGCGGAAGATGAGTTTATTTTGACCTAAATGGGGAGGGAGAAGCAATGACCCGGGGAAAAAGTGGTGGCGTACGTTCGAAGGTTCAGGTAAAGATCCTTCTATGTGAGGGAGGAGGCCAAAGAGTCCAAGTTATTGTAGATTTGTGCGAAGGGAATGCTTCTTGAGTACATCTATCATCTCATTAATGAAACGCGTGAGGGGAATTTTTCGGCGTTCTTAAGAGAGATAAGAAATATCTTCTTATGAAGAGGCCCTTCGCTGTCGAGGAAGCTCACTTGGTGGACGTAGCATTTTACACAGAATTGGAGGAGGATGTCCAGGTCCAAATAATAAGAATGGAGGGAGTGTGTATTCCCTCGATCAAAGAAAGGATGGGGCCCTTGAACGAGAAGAATAAGGAGGTTGCAAGCAACACAAGAGTAATGGTCGAAGAAGCTCACCAGGTGGTCCCTCGGCCCCAAAATATCTCAAAATAGCTCAGAGACAGGATGAGGCCCAGAGTGGATTTGATGGAGCATGAGGTCCAACGACAAAGCATACTAGGCCGGTTCTCAGAAAAAAGATTGGCTGACGCTTCTAGAGAGAAGAAGAGGAAGGCAGCTACAGCTACCAGCAGACAGTGTAATAAGGTCATTAAGGAAGAAGGAAAAGTGGTATATTGATTATAACAATGTGAACGGGCGGTCGAAGAAACTGATGATGAGGTTGACCCGATATATGAATGCTTTCTGGTGGATCAGTGGGGACAATATATGGTGATAAACAACTCCAACATATAGGAATTTATAAAGGAAGTCACCGGAACCAGAATACATGACGGATCAGTCGAAACCGTAGGCGCAAGAACTGGAGCAGTTGAACCTGGCGAAAGTAGAGGAGGACCCAAGGCCTATTTTTATCATGAAATATCTCAGTAAGGAGAAACGAGAGTCTTTGGTTATATTGATTCGAGAGTTCATAGACGTTTTTACTTGGAAATACACGGAGATGGAAGGGATGGATGAGGGAGTCAGCTGTCATAAATTGAACGTAATGCCTTCAGCTATTCCGGTGACACAAGCAACAAGAATGTACAATCTCGAGCTAGACTTAAAAATAAAAGAAGAGGTCCAGCGCTTATTAGCTGCAGGGTTCATCAAACCGATACATCACCCGCTTTGGCTGTCTAGCATTGTTCCATTGGGAAAGAAAGATAAAAACCAAATAAGGATCTGCGTGGACTTCAGAGATTTGAATAGATCTTGCCCCAAGGATGATTTTCCTCTGCCCTCCATCGATAGCTTGATAGATGAAATGGCTGGTCATGAGATGTATAGCTTCATGGATGGGTATGTAGGGTACAATGAGATCAAGATGGACCCCTCGGATGCAGAGAAAATGGCGTTCAGAACCTCTTTGGGAAATTTCATGTACAGAGTAATGCCGTTTGGACTCAAGAACGCTGGGGATACTTACCAGAGAATAATGATGGCCATTTTCCATGACTTCTTCCATACATTCGTGGAATTCTATGGAGATGATTTGGTCATCAAATCAAGGAAGGAGGAGTCCCATCTGGGCAATTTGAGGAAGGTGTTCGCCCGATTCAGGAAGTATAAATTAAGGATGAACCCACTGAAGTGCATTTTTGGGGTAATAAGTAGGAAATTTTTGGGCTTCGTGGTAGATCGACAAGGGATGCAGATAGACCAGGATAAGCAGCGAGCGATCTTAGAGATGCCAAGTCTAAGAACGGCGAAGGAGCTGAAGAATTTCCTCAATAAAGTATCCTATCTTAGGAGATTTGTGCCTAGGTTAGCCGAGATGACACATCCGCTGATGTAGTTGCTGCGAGGGAACATGAAATTCAAGTGGGAGGAGATTCACCAGGAGTCTCTTGCTGGGCTGAAGAAGTTGCTCGTTTCACCACAGATCATGGTTCCCCCACAGGCCGGAATACTGTTGCATCTATACCTCACATCCACCACGAGGTCCATGGGAGATTTTTTGGCGCAGGAGATTGATGGGGAAGAACGGCTGATCTACTACCTCAGTAGAATCATGCATGGGCCAGAAGTCAGATATAGTAGCTTAGAAAGGCATTGTTTAGCCTTAGTCTTTATAGCATAAAAACTTAGACATTATATGCCTATCTTTTACAATTCATATTGTAACAAGATGTGATCCTATTAAGTATTTATTGGAAAAAACTATATTGATTTGTAGGGCATCTAGGTAGTTCGTTATCCTCTCCGAATATGACTTGAATGGTGTGGTTCCTCGCACGATCAAAAGCCAAGATTATGCCGATTTGCTGGCAATCTTCCCCTCAGGAGCGTTTGAGCCAACCAAAGAAAGTATTCCAGGAGACGATTTATAGGCCAATCACCTATACGCAATGGATGAGGAATAGACAATGCAGTTCGATGGATCTTCGACAAAAAATAAAGAAAGAGTAGGGGTTATTCTTTTAAATGGAATGGAGGAGATTTGCCTTTCCTACAAATTAGATTTCCCTTGTTATAATAACGAGGCAGAATATGAAGCATTGGTGCTAGGGTTCCTAGAGGCTCTTTAAAGGGGATTCGTTCACTTTGCATTAAAGGTGATTCAAATTTGGTGGTTCAGGAAGTGAATGGAGAGTACGCATTGAAATACATGAGCATGGTATCATACAAAACAATCATTCAGGGGCTCCTCTGCTAGTTGCATCGGACCAAGATGAAGAGGCAGTCCAGAACGATGAATCGTCACCGAGATGCCTATGATACCATTGCCCAAAAGATGGTTATAAGAAACGATACAACTACCATCATGATCCAACGAAGAATAACTCCTTCAATAGTACAGTTAATTTTACCGATGGAGGACGACGCAGACTAGAGGGGGAGATTAGAGGGCAATTAGAATCCGGGGAAGGAGCGATGGGGCTGAGGGAATTAGCCCAATACTTCACGAACTAGGGAAACCTTTACTATAGGAACACAGGAGGATGGTTGTTAAGGTGCATCAGTCCAGAAGAGGCAGAGCGGAGATTGAGAAAAACACATGAAGAGCACTGCGAAACAACTGAGATACCCTCTACCGAAGAATGCAAAGAGAGTGGTATTTTTGGCCCAAAAGGAAATAGGACACGATAGAGCTACAACGAAAATGCGATAAATGCCAGTTATTCTTCGAAGCAGCTGAATGTCATTTTGTGGAAGCTCAACCTGATTGGAGACAACCCTATATTGATTTCATCAGAGATGGAGTTGCCCCATCACAGAAAACTGACGTGATGGGACTCAAGCGGAGGGCCCTAAGATTCTATATTCAGGAGGGGAAACTTTATTGAAGGGGATACTTTAATAGGCCGATGTGTTGCATCATAAAGGATGAAGAAGCCGAGGTCCTCAAGCAGGCGCACGATCCAGCTCACATTGGAGGGGCCAAGTTGTATGACCAATTGATGACGTTGGGGTATTGTTGGACAACAATGGAGAAAGACTCTGTTGAGTTTGTATAAAAATGCAAAGCTTGTCAACTTCATGAAAATATGATCCATGCCCCATCAGTAGACCTACACTCCCTCGCAATGCCTTATCCTTTTCACACTTGGGCGTTCGACCTGGTAGGGGCAATACATCCTTCTTTGAGGGGGAAGATATGGATACTAGTAGCAACGGAGTGCTTCACAAAGTGGGGTAAAGCGATAAAACTGAGAAGGGAAATAGTGGGGGTGGTGAGCAACTTCATCAGAGAATACATCATTTTCCGTTTTGGGATCCTAAAGGTTATCCTTTCAGATAATGGAACCCCTTTCATCAATTTAGAAGTAACGATGCTCACAGATAAATACTCCATTGTCGACCATCATACTTCGACGGTGGCATATCCAAAGGGAAACGGTTAGGCCGAAGCAACTAATAAAACTTTGGTTAATATCTTGGCTAAAATAATGGAGGATTTCCTAGGAGCGTGGGACGATAAGATACTAGCTGTATTGTCGGCCTATCGAACAACTAAGAGAAAGCCCATAGGGTATACTCCGTTCTCCCTTGTCTATGGGGCAGAGGCGATTCTCCCAGTGGAGTTAGAAGTTCCCTCTTCTCGGTATGCTTTGCGAAGTAGCATGCTCCCTCAGAGTAGACATGTAAAGTTGGAAGCGTTGGATGAACACAGAGATAATGCGATGCAACACTTTAAAATCAATACGAAACAACTCTCCAGGGCATATGATAACTTGGTGAGACCAAGAAAGTTTATAGAAGGAGATCTCATATTAAAAGCAGCAGTGAAACACATCAGGGGGCTTCCTCTACCCAAGTTTGCACCAAATTGGGAGGGACCTTTCGTTGTAAAAAAAGCTCATGACTCAGGATATTGCCTAATTTCTAGGATGGAAGAAGATAAACCATTCAAGATTAACAATAAATGGTTGAAAGTCTATCATGTGTAGGCAATTATGTTTGGACCACTAATGTATATGTCTGTTGTTATGAATACGCGAGTTTTTTTTTATGATGAGTATGCAAGTTCTTTTTATTATAACTCAAGTAGAGAGGAAAGTATTACATAACTTCACAATCTATGCAAACAGTTGTGATACAAAGAAATAGCATGAGAACATAAATATCTTTCTTTATTCATAAACTTTGGGGCATTACAAAATTGGGATCTAACGCCCAAGAATTACATAAGAAGGAGAGAAAAAAAAAAGAAAAGAAAAAAAATATATATATACAAAAGCTCATTGGCCTAGGAGGAACCACAGATCTGGGGAGGAGAAAAAATCTCCAGAAAGGCCTGAGGAGGCTTCTAGGCAAGACCGTTGGGCATTAATAGAAACCTCAAACCTTGTATGTGCTTGCATGCGCTCGATAAGGAGTTTCTCTCATTTTAGTTTCGCCAGACACAGAGTTTCTTTGTATCCTCCACCTCTTGGTCAATAGCTCCAGGAAGAGGTGCTAGATCGACCAACTTAGCTTCCTTGAACCGTTGATCCTCCTGATGTTTCCGCAGGAGTTCCCTCTGGCTATCCAGTCATTGACTCTCAAGGTCTTCAAATGCGTGATGAACCAGCGAAAACGAAAGTCGTCGTGACCCAATTCCCTCAGATAACCCAGAAATTAGTTAAGGTGGGGTCGGGGTGTTAGCAATTTTAGCAATAACGATAGCCATGCCCTGAAGCCTGTAACTCATAACGGAGATGTTTGAACGCAAGTAATCCACTGTGAATGTTTCAGGATAATGATTTACAAGATGCTCAATTACCAAATGATGGTTGGCGGACATTTGAGGAGAACGTTGAAGCACCATCACACAGAAGGCGTGAGGAGCCAGGTCGAGCAGAGGAAGCTCACAACCAGATTTGCTCTCAACGGCAGCACCGGTCATGGAACTTTGATCATAATGGCTAGAATCTTCTGAAATGACAGGTTCCCGATGGGACGAGGCAATGGGCGAAGGAACTGCTGAAGAATCCTCCCGAGCAACCTGAAAACAGTTAGAGGAAATAAGGTGGAGTTTATAAAAAATCTTAACAAGCGTTTTCATTGTTAAGTCACCATATAGGTGGAGTTTATGAAAAATCTTAACAAGTATTTTCATTGTTAAGTCACCGATATAGGTGGAGTTTATGAAAAATCTTAACAAGTGTTTTCGTTGTTAAGTCACCGATAAAGGTGGAGTTTATGAAAAATCTTAACAAGTGTTTTAGTTGTTAAGTCACCAATATAGGTGGAGTTTATGAAAAATCTTAACAAGCATTTTCGTTGTTAAGTCACCGATATAGGTGGAGTTTATGAAAAAACCTTAACAAGTGTTTTCATTGTTAAGTCACAAACATAGGTGAAGTTTGAGAAATTAAGAAATGCAGAGAAATTAGCGAAGTAATTCATCAGTAGGAGGAGCGAGAACGGGAGTCACCATGGGGGCCATAATGGTAGAAACCGTTGGGGGTGGGCTCATCGCCTCAATAGCTTTAACAGGGCCCTTGGCTGAAGAAGCATCAACGATAGGCAAACTTCCCTCGCCAATAAAAGGTACTAAGGCCAACACAAGCGTATTATAAGAAGAAGATGTTGGACCTTCAAGAAATGCCCCAACGCCAGTGGGTACAGAAGAACTAACATGAGGATCAGCAGCATCAGCCTTGGCCTGGGAAAGGAAAAGGCCACTAAGAGCAAAGGGTGGGGTAAGTCTTGGTGAAAGTTGCAAATACAAAACCAAGTGTTATACACAAGAAGTAAATGCAAAGAAAAAAAATAAGGGGTAGGAATACATCTAACTTACCCCGTTATGGCACCAAAAAGGGGAACTGCAGTCAGGGGTCTCGCCAATGCAGTTGGAAGGAGAATGTTAGCTATCAGAGACGCCACTTCCACCTAAAACATCCTAGCATATCAGAATGATAAACAAAGTAATGGGAGAAGGAAAAGACGTGAGACTTGACAAGAAATTTACCTCAGGAGCACTCTCCTCGACCACAACGATGGGCAGAGGGACCTCTTGCTCGGATGGTAATTCAGAAGAGGCTGGAGTAGTTGCCTCTGATGGGACAGATATTTTAATAGATCCAACCGTAGCATCCCCTACAGCAGCTTCTTTGGCCCGTTGGGAGTACAACCGACGAGAGTAGGTGAGACCTATCATAGGAGAACGGGGAGGAGTAGTATCGTCTTGAGAGACACCGAAATATCCCCCCACAAAATGACTCATGGGTAACTAGGGGAGTGGGAATTCCTTCAACTCCCTGCACCAAAGTTATCAAAGAAATAAGCAAAGGCAGCTTACCTTAAGAAAAAGGAACAAGAATAAAACATGCACACACACCTGAGATTCGGAGGGAGAACGAAAAGGTATAACCACTGGTGAAGGTTGAGAGGAGGCAGTAACAACGGGAGCGGGGGATGGAGGTATCTCGACTTTTCGTTTCTTCTGGGACTTAGTGCTCAGAGTTTTCTTCCTTGTGCCCATTGCATCAGAACTTTGAGGTACCCTCGACCTTTTTCTCCTCTTAGCCGTTGTCTCAGTTGTATCAACCACGATCATGGGGAATGCAGCCGAAGGGGGAACGACGACAGCGCATCGTTAAAACTCAGTGTTTATTCGTTCTACCTCTGCCCGAGCTTGCCTTCTCAACTCCTCGACCTTTTCTACAGGCATGGAAGGGGGAACAGAGGCAATAGGGAATACCTCCAAAGGAGTTTGTGCTTGATCTTGGGACTTGGATTTCGAGGAAAACCACCTTTGGACTTCTTGGTCTTTTTAGCCGGTAGCTGAGAAGGCCCTTCTCCTATTATAGCTTTGGTCGAAGGGGCAGTTTACTTGGGAGTTGCAATAGCCTTGGGATTTATGGTGGAAGTAGGGATCATTGGGTAATGAGGGGGTGGCTCCTGGGGAAATTATTTAATGGTTTTACTTAAGGGAAACTCAACTCCAAGCACGAAGTTCCCATTAAGACCCAGTTCGTAAGTAGAGAAAGAAAAGACTGGGGGATATTGGGAGGACTGAATATACTCTTGAATCATTCTCAACTACCCCAAACGGCACTTGGTGGGATAAGAGGTGGATACGCCCCCTTCCTAGTGGAACTAGGAAGGGTGACTCACCCATCGATGGTATAAGTCACACCAAGCACCATTGCTGCAATATAGAAGGTGCAAGCTTCAGCGAAAGTAGCCCTTGAGTGGTTGTGTTGAAACATAGGTCGAGGGCCCCTTGATCAAACCCGAACTGCCTGCTATATCTGTCGGGGTTGTAGGGTTCTGAGGTGTATCCCCGTTCAGTATAGGAAGGAAGAAACCTAGGAGTGAATACAAGCACTACGGCTTGCGAAGGATCTTCTACAACTGGGATGAACTTGATCGTTGAGGCTGCAGAAGGAAATAAACCCCAACTATGGGCAAATGTAGACTCATTGTATGGCCTCATCACAAAGGAGTCCAAACGATAAAAAATTGCCATTATCTCCTTTCGACTTTATTTTTTTATGGAAACATAGGAGGCATGGGGGTTTGATACCTTGGCTTATGGGTAGAGAAATAGACTTGGCAGAAATAAAAGGAAAACGGGTGAAAAGGAAGCCCGTCAAAATGATGGTGTTGAAAAAATTGGCCAAGTTCTAAGGACCCACTGATCGTGCCATGTCGATATAGGTTCGATCCAACCAGGTATAGAGGGACCCCATGGCAATGGTGGACAGAGGAAGGTTAAAACCCCTAACCAAACGAATGGAAATATTTATAAGGTCCCTCCTGGGTTGATCGTTGGGTTTCCCAGTCAGGAAGAAATGTGAAAGCAATACAAGTATGTAGGCTGGTAGTTCCAGGGATGTACCTCTACCTCGGCCTGTTGCATCATTGACATCATTTGGGGTCAGAGCTTAAAAAAAATAGCTGATGAGGGGAGTAAATATGGCTTTGTTCTAGGAACCAGTGCAACTACAACAGATTCGATCCATCTCAACTCGATCAGCAGCCTCTTTGGCATATAGGGCCTCATCGTGATATGTGAACTCACCCATTTGCTCAAACCCAAGGATCTCACAGACGTCCTCTAATGTAACGGTGAACTCTCCCCACAGAGCAAAGAATGTGTGAGTTGTGATGTTCCATCTGGCAACTAGAACTTGGAGTGCCGCATTGTGCTTGGAAAGGGTGAACTCACCAAACTAGTAGGCTCGATGAAGCCTAACCTTTGCAAGAGAAGCAGCGTAAGAACTCTACATATGTGTATGTCAGGAAGTGAAATAGGTTGGCGACCCCCCAGGTACTTCGAAGTCAATATGAGAATAGGGGAAGTCACCACAGTCGAAACGAAAGCGCAGAGTTCCCTCTGGGGGAAGATAACCCCACTTTGATGAATCCATATCCTCATCACCCAATAGTAAAGGGTCAAACTTGGATGGGAAATGGCAAGTCTTGCATGCATCAGAAAATTTATCATCTTCGCCAAAGACAGGAGCCCGACGATAGAAGCGTAGTTGCTCTTGACGAGCAGCATTTAGGGCAACGGCGCTAGGGACAACAGCGGTGCCAGAAGTGGTAAAGGGGGAGCCTGGCTGAGCAGTGGTGGTGGTAACCTTAGAAGCACTTGAAGAAGTTATAGAAGAATGGCAATGAATGGCATAGCTGGGTAAAAAGGGCTAGAAACAAGGAGGGATAAGCACAACCACAGGTGGAGGCACAAAAGATGGGAGAGGGTAGAAACTAGGTAAAGAGTTGGACAACAATGGAGGTTTTTGCACAGTTTTCTCTCTCAAGAAGATGGGAGCTTGAAGAAGATGAAGGAAAGAGAAGAGTTTGAAAAAATAGACGTTTGAAGCCTTTTAAGGAACCCGTCTGTTGAGTTTCCCACCACCACACGTGCAAGGCCACCTATAATCATTTTAAATGAACACGTGGCACTTCGGGAGGCATCTTGACAGTTGAAAAGATATCTCCATGTCATTTACGAAGAGACGCCTGGGGAATAGAAAGGGTTGCCTTCTTCAGCAAGTTTGAGTTTTGGCACCAGAATTTTTGTCAGACATATCCAATAACTCCCAATGGAGAAAATGTCCCGACGGTTCCAAGAAGCAATAATGTCCCCTCGCCACAAGTCCAAACGTTGTTTAAATGTTGACTAGGCTACATAGCGGAGAATTTCTTCTTTTTCGAACCTTGTGAAGCATTACAAGGGAGAATTTCACTTACCAATAATCAGAACGAGTATTTGATAAGGTTATCAGGTCTTTCGTGAGAATTTCAAATAATAAAGTTAGAACAGTTGAAGCTCAGTATAAGAAAAAAGTGGCGATGTCCCTTCGTCAAACCACCAATGATCCGTAGCGCTTCAGTTCAGGTACATTGGGGAGAATTTTACTTTTTCTAGAAATTCTAACGCGGTGGTTCTAACGAGGGAAAAGATGCCAAAAAAATTTCACACAGAAAAGGTTTATCGGATTGAGAAGTTTTCGTGTAGATATTTCTTATTCGAACAATAAATCTCTCCACGAAGGGGCAAATGTAGAGGGGGCTTGAAGGTAACCTTGAGATTAGGGATAATTTTCCCATTAGCAATAGTGTTTGGGATTAAGAAACCGTGGCAGCTCAGCGTGGCAACTCAACGAGGCAGCTTAGCGTGGCAACTCAACGAGGCATCTTAGCGTGGAAACTCATACTTTAGCTTGTTGTATTAGTCATATTGTATCTTTGTTTATATTAACTATAAGATATAACAGTTGTAATGATGTAACGAGAATAATAATGAGTTTTAGTGTGAGTTCAAACGGTACTCGCGAGAGACCAGTCTTGGCAGGGCCTGGGAGAGATTTCATGCTCTATCGAATGACCTCGCTGTGGGAACTTTAGAGGGACTTGGTTTAGAGGATTGAGAAGTGAGTCACCATTGGGGCTTGTCCAACCATCTTAAATACACCCGGTAAAACATCTAAGGACCCTTACCGTGGAACCTCATGCGGAGCAGCTTGGAGTTCCATCGGGCGTTGAGTTGTGAGACAAACAGCCCTCTACTTAATGTCACATCAACTTTATCTGATGTCACTAACCAGCTAGACAATATCAGACTGTACTTAGGTAAACCATTGTGGTATTTGGGGCTATCAAACAGTTGGTGAGCCACCTCTGTGACAACATCCCCCTGACACACAGTGGTTAGGCAAAAAGCATGTCTGGGCATTTAATATTTATGACGTGGAGACAACTAGTGCATCAGGTATTTAATGTTTGTGACATAAAGTAAGAGGGATGTCTTTCATAGGCATTAATGGCAGATTTTCCTCGGGGGTGGCGTGGGAGGCTATTGAAGGACCCCAACCACCTCTGAGGAGAGGATGATCTTTTGAGAGATCAAAAGTTATTACCAGAGATAATATACATCAGAGAAAGTTATTACAAACCAGAGAGTTCACTCACCCACCATTGCCATTTTATTACGAATCTTTAATACTTGACAAAGATTCTTGAGGGTGGTTGGTGTGTTTGGCTGCCTGCCAAAGTGTATTTAGGGTGCTTACTTCTCTCTCCCTCTAGCTAAGTTACTTCTAAAGTTCACTGTTACCTTCCGAGTTATACACGAGAGATCTGTGAGCTTAAACTGAATATATCTTCATTGAGTAATGTTTGAATGTCCTATGGTTAATCAATAGTGTTGCTATTTAAATTATCATTACTGTACTCAGAAGGGGTTACGCATCCATCTTATCTAAACTACCCTCTTACACATGGCACAATAGTACAAAAAGTATCGATTGAACGGTTAAGTATTTGGCGTAAGGGTGTACAAGGAAAATCTAAATGTTAAGAACTCGGGCATTTCATCCAAGGCTCTTACTTTCTTTTGAGCGAGCGCAAAAGGTAAAAACCTCATTGAAGCTGAAATGACTTACTATGGTGTAATTCGAAATGTATTTTAATTGGACTATGTAAGCTTCAAAGAGGTCGTATTTTACTGTGATTGGGTAAGATATGAGGATACAAATGCTTGTAAATTTGTTCCTGGCACCAATTTGATCATGGTTGACTTGTCCACGTTGAAGAGCAACGAACACGTGAGCGATGAGCCGTTTGTTTGTGCATTTCAAAAGGTCAACCAAGTGCTTTAAGTTTATCAACAATGAGACGTTGTCAATCATCCTACATAATGCGTAGCTATGTAGGATCATCGAATTGGAGACGAGCAACACTGGGTTAGCTAGTCAGGTGGACTCGCATGATGCGAAGCTATCAAGGTTGGAGGCGATGGTCCAAGATATGTTATCATTCATGAAGCGTTCGTTGGGGGTAAAAGGGCAATGGGAAGGGGAAGGATAAGGTGGTGGAGGAGGACGAGGATGTGGACATCGCTGCGTCATCGCCGACACGTACGAACTCACCGATTGATGATCCAGACCCCTACTTGCACGGATAGGGAGGGGGTTGAGCGTAGGGATGGAAATTTAACCCGACCCGTGAGAGCCCCTCCCCGCCCCTAATGGGGTGGATTTTAAAACCCAATTAATGAATTAAGAGCGGGTATGGGTTTTAAAAAAACATTTATTAAATGGGGCGAGTTAGGAGTCAAGTTAAATAAAATCGCCCCGCCCCGTTTAACTTATGCCTACATAATTACCCTTTATATGTATGTTAATTATAATTAAACCATATATATATATATACATACACAAAAAAAACCTTTTATATGTATGTTAATTTTGTAAAAGATCTATGTGGAAACATAGATTGACAAATGGGGGATTGTCTCACGTATTGAAATACGAACCATTATCGACCTCTAAGTGTAATGTAATAATGTTAATTTTACTATTTTTAAAATTAGTCCAACCCGTAGGTTCCCCGACCTGCCCCATTTATTAAATGGGGTGTGTTAAAATTTTGAAAAACCCGCCCTAAACCTACCCCGTTGCCATCCCCAGTTGAGGGACCCGAATACCGTCCATGGTATGTTGGTTCATGGACGTGCACTTCAAGACTTAGAGACCAAGGTGCTCATCACGCATGTGACAATCGGGAAGGAGAACGCCCCATTGTGTGTGAGTGAACAATGCGACGTAATGTATATTCAGGGGTGTCTCAATGTGTTTGTCGTGTGGCCTTACTTCCTCCTCAAACATACCACATGACATTATTTATATCTATTTTATCTGGACATCTGTATTATATTTGTATTGCTTTGATTTGTTACATTTTGGTTTGGATATGGAATTATATATGCAATGAATTATTTCTATTTTATTTGGATATATGTTGTCTAAACAGGTATAATTTTGCTATAACAAGTACAAATATACTGTTGGGCAGTGGCAGTGGCCAAACTTCCAAACAAATTTTTTTAAATTCTATCCAGATTTGTCACGGTCATTGATCGTGACAAGTCCGTGACAAAGGAAACTTGTCACGATCAATGACCATGACAACTGTTTGAAGGTTGACACGGGTTTGTCACGGTCTTTGATCGTGACAAAACTTGTCAAGGTCAAAGACCGTGACATGACGTGACGAGTCAAATGAACTTTTCATGGTCAATGACCGTGACAAGTTTGTGACAACAAAAGTTGTCACCCACAGAATTGTCACGGTCATTGACCTTGACAAGTCCAACTTGTCATGGTAAATGACCGTGACAATCTGACATATTTGGTGTAATGTCATCCATGGCCATACGAAAAAATATAAGCATGGAGAGACATTGTTTGGCCTTAGTCTTTGTGTCTCAAAAACTTAGTCATTATATGTTATCTTTCACTATCAACATAGTGACAAGATGTGATCCAATTATGTTTTTTTCTCGCATGAACTATCTTGGATGGGAAAATAATAAGGTGGTTTCTCATTCTTTCAGAATATAAACTGAAATGCGTGGTTATTCATGCAATCAAAAGTCAAGCCATTTCATATTTATTGACTGTCTTTCCTCCAAGTTTTTTTTATGATTAGCAAGCCAACATTTACAAGGCAGGCTTAGAGGAATGGTTCATGAAGTTTGATGGTTATATGTTAAAGGAAATGGAGGAGCTATAGTGATTTTATTTAGCATAAAGGAGGAGATTTCTTTGTTCTTTAAGTTATATGTTATAAAGCTTTGATCCTAGTGTTTATTATGGCCCTACAGAGAGGCATTCGTTCATTTTTCATTGAAGGAGATTCCAACTTGATGGTCGAATAAGTGAATGGTGAATATGCATTAAAGCACCTTAACTTAGCTCCTTATTTAGAAATCATATAGAGGTTGTTCAATCAGTTTTATGAAGTCAAAATAGAGAGACATCCAAGAACGATGAGCATTCATGCTTATGCCCATGCTATAATTATGCAAAAGATAACAATGAAAGGTGAGTCAATAACTATGGTGATCTATCTTAGGACTACTCCATCTTTTATGGTCCAGCTCTTTCGGACAAATGATGTCTCAAATTAGAGAGGAGGAAGCCACTTGAAATAAAATATGGTTCAATGAAGCTCACCGAATTAGCACAATTCTTCCTTCTTCAAGGAAGACTATATTATTAAAATCCCGGTGGTTGGTTGGCTAGATGACTTGGCATCAAAGAAGTCCAGGGATGGTTAAATAAAACTCGAGAGAAATATTATGATACCACAAAGATTTTTCTTTATATAAGAATACAAAGACATGGGTATTTTAACCTACAGTGAAATAAGATGCAGCAATAGAGCATCGAGATTATGCTAAATCTCAAATGTTCTTTCAACCAGCTAAGTGCAATTTAGTGGAAGATCAAATGAACTGGAGGAAGCCTTATATTAATTTTAGTAAAAATGGAATTGTCCCAGCAGAAAAATCATATGCTATAGCACTTAGAAGAAAATCCCTAAGGTTTTAATTTTTAGAGGAGAAGCTTTATTGGTAAAGATATTTCAATAGGCCTTCATAATGCATCACCATAGAGGAAGTAAAAAAGGTTCTCAAATAAGGCCACGATCCAGTTCACATTAGAGGAGCCAAATTATATGATCAGATTATGACACTCGGCTATTATTGGCCAACAATGGAGAAAGATTCAAGTGAGTTTGGTCAAAAGTGCAAAGCTTGCCAATTGTATGGCCATATAATCCATGCTCCATCGGTTAATTTGCACTCATTAGCAACACCTTATCCTTTTCGTACTTAAGCATTTGACCTTGTAGGGATAACCTCCATCCAAGGGCAAAATATAAATTATCGTGGGAACTAAGTGCTTTATAAAGTGGACAAAAGGAGTACCTTTGAAGAGGGCAACAATAGGAATAGTGGAACAATTCATTAGATAATATATCATTGTCTTTGGCATTCTAAATGTCATTCTTTCAGATAATGACACTCAATTTATCAACAAATAAGTGATAATATTGACTCACAAATATTTAGTTATTCACCACACTTAAACAGTGGTTTATCCCAAAGGCAATGGTCATTTAGAAGCTACAAAAAATACATTGGTTAACATTTTAACCAAAATGATGGAATATGTTCCCAATTCGTTGGATGACAAGCTGCTTATGGTGCTTTAGGCATATCGAACAACCAGGAGGAATCCAACAAGTTACACGCCTTTCTCCTTGGTTTATGGAGCTGAAGAAATCATTCCAGTGGAGCTAGGAGTGTCATCTATTAGATATGCCTTGCAAATCTACATGCTTACTCAAAGTAGGTATGCTCAACTAAAAGCACCGGATGAACAAAGTTTACACGAAGAAACTCACCAAAGCTTACGAGAACCTCATGAAACCAAGGAAGTTTGTGGAAGGCAATTTAGTGTTGAAGGCTACTATTAATTATATAAGAGGACTCTCTTTGTCCAAATTTGTAGCAGATTAAGAAGGAATATATGTTGTCAGAGAAGCATATGGCTCAGGTTATTGTTTCGTTTTAAAAATTGAAGATAATAGACCTTTCAAAGTAAACAACAAATGTTTGAAAGTTTACCATGTTTGAGAAAAAAATTATAGTCTTTAGTTGTTACTTAGTACTTTAAGAAGTGTGAAAAAGCACATCAGTTTGTAATATATGTGAATTAAGTGTTCAATTAAGGAATGAAGTGTACGCATGAGACTTAAGAACAAATACTTTCTTTGTGTTCTAATTTGGGATAATTACAATTCAAAAATGGTACTATTGCCCATAGATAAAAAAAAAAAATGAATTTATTATGTAAAAGTGTAGTCCCCTTGAAGCTGGGGAGTATAGTAATACTAGTTGAGGTGTAACCCCAATAGATATAGTGATAATCGACAGCCCAAGAGCTATTCAATAAATACAAGTGAACAAATAATATTGTATATAATCAACACTCTGATTGAACTCATAAATCTATTATGTATAACTGAAATAATAATAAAGGAAACTTAGAAGAAACTCATTCAAAGGGAGAGAGAAGTAAGCACCCTAGATACACCTTGACAGGAAGACAACACACCAACAACCTCGGAAGGATCTCTGGTTTAGGTATTAAAGGCTTCACAATAAATGCAATGGTGGGTGAGTAAACTCTCTGGTTCGCAATAACTTCTCTTTGATAAATTCTCTCTCAAGAAATTGATCTCTTGAAAGAACTCTCTCATTATAGAGGTGGTTGAGGCCCATAAATAGCCCCATACCCCTTCCCGAGACTTACCAATATATCTATACGTGAAACACCACCCTATCACACTTTATGTCACAAACATTAAATGTATAATGGGCCAACCTGTCTTACATCATAAACATTAAATGTCAAGACATACCTTTTGCCTAACCACTGTGCGTCAGAGGACTATCACCACAGAGGTGTCTCACCAAGCTGTGTGACAGCCTTAGTACCATAGTAGTTTACTCGATCTTGGATTAGACAGTGTTTAGTTGGCTGGTGACATCGCCTAAAGTAGATGTGATGTATATTTGGGGACTGTTTGGATCAAAGCTCAATATGCGATGGAACTTAAGGTTGCTCTACACGTGATTCCATGGTCAACAGATATCTCGGTATTTCATCCGGTGTATCCAAGATGGTCAGGAAAAGTCCTAACTCTACCTCACTTCTCAATCCTCCAAACCAAGCCCCTCAGAAGTTCCCATGGAGAGGACATTCGATCGAGTATGTAAGCTCTCCCAGGTCCTGCCAGGCCTTGTCTCTTACGAGTACCATTTGACCTCACACTTAATATTACAATATCTACAGCATTACAATCAATGTTACTTAAAGCGTACAATTTAACTAAGTAAGAAAAAGGAAGAGAAAGAATGAGCTCTCTCGACTAATGTCCTTGTTGGGCTGTATCACTGGGTTTCCTTGCTGAGCTGCCCCATTGAGTTGTCTCACTGCCTTCATGATGATTCCTTCCCTTGAATCTCTTCTATTAACTGGGGATGATTTATCTAATTCAGAGATTATCTTCCATTTGCCCCTTTATGTAGAGATTTGTTGTGATGACATGAAATGTCTACACGAAAAACTTCTAAATCTGATGAACCGTCCTGTTGTGAGTAAAAAATTCTTACACTCTGACTTTGTTGCAACTTCTACCATTATCTCTGTTAGAAAAAAGTTAAATTCTCCCTGATGTACCTGAACCAAATCTCTTTAAATTCTTCGCAAATAGCGAGGGGACGTCGTAACTTTTTTTTTTGTTATATCCCAACTGTTATGTCTTTTTCACCGATGGTTGGAATTCTCCCAAAATTCTGAGGAAAGTGTCCATCACCCGTTCTGATTGTTTAAAAGTAAAAATTCTCCCCCATATGCGTTATTTTATTCTGCCATGTAGTGGAATTATAGTGAATGGGAATTTTCATTAGGACTATCCCTGGTAGCATGAATTCTCCCTGCTAAAAATTCCTAGCATTTGGACTAGTTAAATTCTCTCAAAGTAACTATTGAACTTTAAATTTTCCTAATCTTTTCATTCCGTTCCCCTTACTGAGTGAACCTTTAATGAGGGGACCTTATCGTTAGGACTGCCCCTGGTGGAAATAGTTCTCATTATTTTTGCTTGTTCGTGGCCTTTCCTGTTTCAACTTGTTCAAAAAGTAAAATTCTCCCTAATGTACATGAGCTAGAGTTAACTCCGATCGGATTTACAACGAAGGGATATCGTGAAATTTTTTAGCTTGCTATGAGGAGCCTTTATTCTGAAGTTGATATTCTCCTCGATGTATCTTTAACCTGTTTTATCCTCAATTGGGCTTTTGGTGTGAGGACTTTGTTTAGTTGAGCTTTGGGGTTTCCACTACAGTTCAAAAATTTTGGTGCCAAAACTTAGCTTCTTTTGAAATAAATACTGCTTTTTTCAAACATCACCTCATTAATTATGTGAGCCTATATTTTCAATTGTCAAAGTGTGCCTCGGTGGGAAACTCAAACGTCCAATTAATTTTCAAATGCCTTATGCTCAACCCTTAGTCATTTTTCTCTTTCGTCTCTTTGTGTGCCTCCATGCTTACAGAGCTTTTAGAGAGAGAAAGTGATACCCACCATTATTGCTCAAGCTTTTATTTTATTTCTCTCTTCCTTTGTCGTCTCAACCTCTGTTACTCCATCATTTTCAGTCCACTCTCTCTTCCTTTTAAGGTTTTTGCCCTACACATCTCCCATGGCGTCTTGTTCCAGTTCACCAGACGTACCAGTTGTTCCCACCACCCCAATTCCGCCTGCCACCACCACCATCACTCTCGCCCTTGCCTTAGATGCCACCGCCTTGATGATAACCCACTAAGAACAACCGTGTTTTTATCATCGTTCTCCTCTCTTTACCGAGGAAAATGAATACTATGATGCATGCAAGACTGTGGTTTTGAACGTTAAATGTGATTCTTATAAACTTACTGATGAAGATGAGTCATATGCCAATTGGGGTTTCTTCCCCCCAAAGGGGACTTTGCATTTTCTCCTTGACCATGGTGACTTCCCCATTCTTAGATCGATTTTGAGGGGCCTGGAGGCTCCCCCTACATTTTACTGACTAGAATAATCATATACAATCCACTTACACAGAGGCTCTTACCAAGATTGGGCTTCATCGGGAGACCTGGTTTGGTGAGTTCACTCTGTCCAAATACAGCATTGCCTTGCAAGCACTTATTTCTCGTTGGAACTTCACAATGCACACTTGGAAGATGTTTATTAATTTCTTAGGCTTGAACCCATAGGTACCTCCTCTTATGATGATGAGGCTTTAGATGCCAAAAAGGTTGTTTCTCATGTTGAGTTGGATAAAATATGCCGAAGGTTCATAGGGACTTAGAACAAGGCTACCTTTACTTCCCTCATCAACTATTTCTTTCAAACCCTTTCTGTAAAGGTGGTCCTTTTGTGATTGGCCAATGAAAAGGCATACCCCTATCACTACCAACTTATATTCTTGTTATCATCTCTCACTTTTTCTTACTTGGCAAACTCAATGACCATTCCAGATGGGACCTTATCAACATTTTTATTCATTTAGTTAGGGGTTCAAGCTCCCTCTGGGGGGGCATGGAATTAGTGTCCCTCTACACTTGGTTGGACATGACCCACCTAGATATGGAACGGTCTCTCAGCCGCTACAACTTGGAAAATTTTACCAACACTATAATTCTGACCGGTTTCCTCTATAGTCGTTTCCTTGATATAGGTTCCATCGAAAAACCTCTCACTGTGCGTGAAGACCTTAAGCCCCATCAATTATTTAGGTTTTATAAGAAGAAAAGAAGGAAATAACTTCTTCCCCCTATCGATAGCCCAGTTGTTTCGATATGAGGCCTTATGGTAAAGATTCATTTTCCCAAAGTTGGTCGTTCTTTACTCACGAAGCCAGATCAATTTGCGCTACATTGGAGGAGCTCATCAACGAAGACCCTTCACTTTTTGTGGTGCTCCTATTTACCCCAGGTTATTTGCCTTCATACACCGATTGGGGATATTCTTCATATCACTATAATGCTAACTGTTCTTATCTCCAGTTTGGTTACGATTAGGGGGTCCCTCATCCTATTTTCCAGGCCAACCATCGTAAGGCCACTTTCTCTAAGACCTATTATTTTTACCCATATGTTATTGTTTCCTCCATTTGTTCAACGATTATTGTCCTAATCACTATCCCCTCTATCACGAGGAAGAGCGATGTGACTTCTATCTTTGCCACCAAGTACTAGTCATTGCAGCTGGAACAAATAGGGCATATTCTTCTAAGTCCCCATATCTATCCCCCAATTCTCACTTTCCCAGCCCTGGAGTTGGGTCTCAAGGAAACTCCATTCTCGAGATTGAGTTCCCTCTGAGTGGAACCCCAAAAGGATCCTCCTATCGAGCTTCCCCCATATTTTCCCATGATCCCCACTTCCACACCTAAGGCCAAAAAAGCTCCCACGCCCAAACAAGCTATCATTGCTTAAGGTGCTCCTAGTGAGGGGCCTTCAAAACCTCCTTCCAAAAAAAAATAAGACCTCCAAGAGTGGGACTTTTTCAAAATCCAAGTCCCAGCCTAAGTCTCAAACTCCTGTGGATGCATTTCCCATTGACTTCGTTCCCCCTCCTGTGTTTGAGAAAAGACAGGAGGAACTTCGATAGGCAGTTCGTACTGAGTTTGAACGGGTATATTGCGAGTTTCAATGATATACTCACCTAGTTACCCCTATTGTAGCGTTTCCCACCATCGTGGTAGATCCCACTAAGGGGGCACATCAAAGAGGAGCAGTTCTAGAGTCCCTTCTGTTGTTTGTCGCTCTGGTGTCAGGTTGAAGACTCGGGGTACAAAAACCCAGAGGAAGCCTGCTTATGAAGTGCAACCAATACCTACTTCTTTTCTTCCCAAGACCTCTCCTCCTCTAGGTCTCGCTAAGTATATTACCCTTGACAATAATCCTGATGCTGAGCTTAGTCCCACTGAGAGAGCTTCTCCCTTACCTTCCCCTCCTGCTTCTCCCATGGTCATTTCACTCACTCTTCTCCAGAGTAAGAGGTACATTTTCCCACACTTAGTCGTTTCAAACTTAGTTGTGACACCCCGACTAATTAAATACCGGGTAGCTACTCCTATATTTAAATTAATTCAAAATGTCCAGTTGGTTCAGTTCATAGCATCACTATCGAAAATCATTTTAGCAATTACTAGCCACCTAACATTTAAAAAGTGAGTTGTCAAATTTTAATTAAATCCAATTAACATGCAATAAGATAGATTATGAAATGATAACATAACCACTACAACATAGTCACAATCGAATAATCATGGAATAAAAATGAATATGGAGGAATACTCCCCATAACAATCCGAATACTGAAATAGGCAAATACAAAGTTTGAATCATTAATTAATTACAACCCAAAATCTGAAATAAACTGAATAGATAAAATGTCTCTAAAGGAAATGGGGCGACATGCCCAACAGATGAGAAAATCTGATAATGGAATCAAGATCGAAAGTGGAGGCGTCTACTGACAAGGTCCTGTAACTTCCACAGCAGTTACAGCTCGTTACTGGAATGGGAATATCATGCTTGGTGTCCTTGTGGCTGGGCACTTAAAAGATTTTTACAAGAAAATAGATTTGGAAGCAAACGGGTCAGAGCCCAATTGTGAAAACAATTTAAAATATAGCAAGTGTTTAATATCATTAAAAAGTGAATATAAAGTACATGATAGTGCGTGCACTCACATGAGTTCCTTACCTCTCAACTAATTGTGCACTCATATCGTACCCATACCCGTTCTAGTTATTCCCATATCTAACTAGTCCAATACACAATTTCACATTACTATACGATTCACGATTAAATTCCCGACATCTTAATTTAAACAAAGAGTTTTACTTTTCTTCTTGATTCCCAAAATTAATAATACTAATCACTAAAGATCTTCCCTTTTTAACTTCTACTACGATGTTGTTATTATTCACACTTACATTTATACATGGCAGTTCATTTCAATAAACAGTATATTATTCTCATCATAAATATACAATACTAGCACCCCGAGCTAAGCTGCGGTGCACACATACTCTGCTATCTAATCCCGGTACATCACGTACATAAGGACCACGCATTCCGAATCTCTCAGGAATCGTTCTCAAATAACAACAATCACACAAAATGGAGGCGAACATAGTTCACATCACATGGGTCACGAACATACCTACGCTCCCATAATCAGAAGACATATTAACTTCTCAATAAGTCCTTATCTGACCTATGTCCTCGAGGTACCAATCTAAATCCCCTTGTAGGCACACAAAGATTAGATGGCCCTGATCGAACACCGACCTCCCATGATAGCAAGTATGGTAGGTATGTTATATACAGATAACCACATAAACTAAGAATTTGCACATCTTAGATATCTCCGAATATCAATAGAGGTATACTTCTCGTTCTTATACCATCATTTACTGTTATACGTTTAAAAGCTCCCGATTTATATACATTTAAGTTGTCAACTCTTCTCACGTCGTAATTAGGTACTCGCTTCCTAATCCATAAATGTCATCCGGTTTACTACAAGTTCCTATGTTTTACTCCTCAACGTACCCTAATCTCACAATTATACCCACTAGTTAATAAGGAAAGGTTATTTCTCCATTTAAATGAGTCTACGGGACATTTGAAATAAAAACAGGCCTGAAAGGCCATTCTGTCAACTCGTTAGAAGTATCGTTCGAACGAGGTCATTCGAACGAAAGGCTTCGAACGAACTACCAACTCGTTAAAAGGGATACTATCATCTCATTAGAAGCTCGTTCGAACAAGGTCGTTCGAACGACCTGGGCAGCTCTTCTAATCAGATGGCAGACTACGCCCAGAAATCCCAAAATCCATTTTTCTTCATTCTTATCTTCTCTAAATCCACCCTAAGGTCATCCCAATAACATTTTAATGTTCCTAAACCACTCTAAATCCTCTTAGGTTGTTTCGTAACATATTTTGGGGTTCAAATACTCCAAATCAACTTGCAATTTACATAAATTCCCAATTTTTCACTCCAAACCCTATGAACATGAACCTAGAGTTTAAATGCAGTTAAAGACTCCTTATTAATCCGTTTTTAGATCATCAAAAGTTATGTTTTGTATATTGAATTCGTCCATTATCATTCTACATGCAGTTTCCTACCCAAAACCACAAGTTTCACAATAATTCCATTGGGTGTTCTTCATCAAAATTTCCAAGACATAAACAGTTTTCTACACTACACATGGAGGAAATATTCAATGCAAATAATGACATCAAAACACTTGCCTTAGATTTGTTCTTCTGAGTTGATGTTGGTGAATGGAGGTTGATTTCTCCCCTTTCTCTACAGAATTCTCTCAAGGGTGGTGATGGAGGTTGGAGGTTTCTTTTGGAATCTCTTCAAACTCTCTCTATAACTCCTGTAGCCCACTAACTCCCTTTTTGGCTGATAATGGACTTAATGGGTCTTTTAATAATCTTTAATTTACCTAAAAAATTCGTGGGTTTTAATTCCCATATTTTTAAAATTACCAAAATACCCTTCTAGGTTGCCGGTTTGGCCTAAAAGTGTCCCGGGACCCAAACTAAACCCCCGGCTAGTGTTTTCTGACTATTTCAACCCTTACGGACACGTTGGCGCACTCAAAATGACCATTCGGTTGATAAAAATATAATTCACTTTTTAATTTAAATAATTTCATTCCTGACGCGACTAACACGCACGTCCCAACTAAATTTCCCAAATTGTCGTATTTATGTCTCGTGACAATTTAAATATTTTTAATACTCATGTATTACCATACATACTCAGAAATATTCAATTTTAACATCATAATCAAATACCAACTCACATCTCGCTAGTATCTATATCCGGATTAATTCCCAATTAATTCTCAATTAGTTCAATTAATTCCTTAAATAAAAATTATTAAAATTATGGGGTATTACATACTTCCCCCCTAATAACAGAATTTCGTTCCGAAATTCGAAACTAAAGAATACCTGGTGAAAATAACTCTGGATAGTGCTCGCGCATCTCATCCTCTCACTCCCATGTGGACTCCTCGGCATTATGATGCCACCACTGAACACGTACTAATGGAACTATCTTTGACCTCAGTTTCCGCTCGCTTTGGTCCAAAATAGCAATCGGCCCCTCCTCGTAGGA
Organism: Sambucus nigra; assembly: GCA_949130495.1. Taxonomy (NCBI): domain Eukaryota; kingdom Viridiplantae; phylum Streptophyta; class Magnoliopsida; order Dipsacales; family Adoxaceae; genus Sambucus; species Sambucus nigra. The sequence continues at coordinate 623,777,853 of OX422210.1, read as the reverse complement.
ACTATCAGGCTGAAGATCGATGTCCTCTAAAGCAATATGAGTATGGTCCAAATCATCCCTAAGATATTTCCTTAGTGAGGAAATATGTAACACATCATGAATCCTATGCATGTGCTCCGGTAACCCAAGTCTATACGCAACTGGCCCAATACGCTCGATGATAGGAAATAGCCCCACATATCTTGGTGCCAGTTTCCCCTTCTTCCCAAAACGCATATTCCCCTTCATAGGAGATACTCTGAGGAACACCTGGTCCCCCACCTTGAATTCTCTGAAGAACCTTTTGGCATCAGCATAGCTCTTCTGCCGGTCCTGAGCTACCCGAATACGGCTTCGTATCATCTCTATCCTTGCCGAAGTGTTCTGAATCACTTCCGGCCCAAGGAATTTGTTATCCCCCACCTCTAACCAACATGCTGGGGAGCGACAAGGTCTACCATATAACGCCTCGAATGGATCCATGCCAATGGTGAACTGGTAGGAGTTATTTTAAGCAAACTCCACCAGTGAAAGGTACTGCTCCTAACCACCTCCAAAGTCTAGGATGCACATACGCAACATGTCCTCCAACATCTAATTTGTCCGCTCTGTTTGCCCATCAGTCTGCGGGTGATAAGCCGTACTCAACCGCAACTCCGTACCCATGGCCTCCTGCAAACTCTCCCAAAATCGCGAAAAAAATATCTTGCCTCGGTCAGACACGATATTTAGAGGCACCCCGTGAAGTCTCACTATCTTCGCAATAAAAATCTGGGCATACTGTCTCATAGTGTAGTCTGTCCATACGGGTAGAAAATGAGCAACTTTGGTCAACCTATCCACAACCACCCATATGGAGTCGTGACTCCTTTGTGACATAGGTAATCCCGTGATAAAGTCCATGGATATACTCTCCTATATCCACATTGGAACCTCTAACGGCTGTAGTAGTCCTGACGGTTTCTGATGATCCACCTTTACTAGCTGACAAATGGCGCATTTAGAAACGAACACTTTGATATCTCTCTTCATCTCGCTCCACCAGTACTGTCACCTCATATCTTGGTACATCTTATCCCCACCAGGGTGTATCGCGAACCGTGAGCCGTGCGACTTTGCCATTACCTCGTGTCGCAAGTCTTCCCCTTTCGGAACAACCAGTCTCCCATTGAAGCATAATACCCCGTCTGAACTAACGGTAGAGGACTCGGCTCCCTCTGCTAGTAATCAAACTATTTGTTCCTGACAGAACGAGTCATTTTCCTGGGCCTTTATCACTCTCATAACAATCTGAGGTGTAACAGTCATCACAGACATGAATGATCGGGCCACTGCATCCTGGTGTCCCAACTCCTCCCATTTAGCTTTCCACACCTCGGCCACCTCATCTACTGGTCAACGGCTCAACGCGCCTGCTACCACATTAGCCTTCCCTGGGTGATATTGGATATCAAACTGATAATCCTTCACAAACTCAAGCCACCGACGTTGACGCATATTCAGCTCCTTCTGCGTGAAGAGGTATTGTAGAGACTTGTGGTCTGTGAACAACTGAAATTTCTCCCGCAATAGATAGTGTCTCCAAATTCGAAGAGCGAATACGACTGCCGCTAACTCCAAGTTGTGGGTGGGGTAATTCTTCTCGTGAGGCTTAAGCTTATGGGAAGCATAAGCTATAGCCTGACTCTCCTGCTGCAGTACACCTCCAAGTCCTTGCAAGGACGCATCGGTGTAGACTAGATACTAAACTCCCAGTCTGAGCAATGCTAACACAGGTGCTGAGGTCAACTTATCCTTCAACTCATCGAATGCCAACTGACAGGCATCGCTCCAGATGAATGGCACACCTTTGCGAGTCAGATGTGTCAAAGGACCCACTATCTTTGAGAAACCCCGAATAAACCTCCTGTAGTATCCTGCTAGGCCCAAGAAACTACGAATCTCAGTCAGTGTCATGGGCTGTCCCCACTCCCTCACCGCGGATACCTTCCTCGGATCAATATATATCCCCGGTCTGAAATGATATGCCCCAAAAATTGAACCACCATCAGCCAAAATCCACATTTCTCGTATTTTGCATATTTCTCGTTCTGACGCAGCGTCTGCAAAACCTGTCTCAAATGCTCAGCTTGCTCCTCTTCTGTCTGGGAGTAAACCAGATTGTCATCAATAAAGATAATGATGAACTAGTCTAGGAACTCTTTGAACACCCTATTCATCAAGTCCATAAACATGGTTGGAGCGTTGGTCAAGCCAAAAGGCATAACCCGAAACTCGTAGGAACCATATCTCGTCAAGAAGGCAGTCTTCGAGACGTTCTGTTCCCTGATACGCAACTGATGGTATCCCGATCACAAACCAATCTTTGAGAAGAAGTAAGCTCCTCTCAGCTGGTCGAATAAGTCATCGATTCAGGGCAACGGATACTTATTCCGTATCGTGACTTTATTCAACTCCCAGTAATCTACGCACAACCTCAAAGATCCATCCCTCTTCTTTACGAACAACACAGGGGAACCCCACGGCGAAGTACTCCTTCGGATAAACCCCTAACCCAATAATTTCTCTATCCGATCCCTTAGCTCTCTCACCTCTGCTGGAGCCATACGGTAAGGTGCGCGGGCAATTGGCCGAGTGCCCGATGTCAAGTCGATAACAAAATCTATCTCTCTACTAGGCGGTAATCCAGGTATATCCTGGAATACATCAGCAAACTCTCTAATGACTGGAATCGAATCAAGTGGTGTCACCACTTCCTTAGAGGTCTCCTCCTCTATATAGTACAAGTGAGTGGACGATCCTCCCTTAGGGTGAGGCATCGCCACTAAAAACATCTCATGTCCTGGAATGGCAAAGATGATACTCGTAGTGAAATAATCAATCCTGGCTCAGTATGCAACCAGCCAATCCATACCAATAATCGCATCGTACTCAGTTATCTCTAATACTAACATATCAACAGGTAAAGTAAATCTCCCAATCTCTATACCCACACCCTTACAAATAAGGGAAATCACGGAACCTCTACTCAATGGTGAATCTACACGAGTGATAGTGCTCTCTGCAGTGTCTAACAACCCCAAAGTGCGTGCAAATCTCGTGGCAATAAAACAATGTGTGTCCCTTGTGTCAAATAAAATACGCCCCATAGTCCCATGAATAGAGAATATACCCTCAATAGCAGGTGGATCCTGTGGGACGGCGGCATGCTGGAGTTGATAAACTCGCTCGTACTGAAGTTGTCCCTGTTGGACTGGGACTGCTAGGATGGGTGGCAAAGATGGCATCTGTGGTACTACTAGGAGGGAGGCGGGAAACATAGGTCTCTGGGGCTCATGTCGAGCACCCTGCTGCTGCTGTTGTGGTGCCCTGCCCCTATCAGGACACTCCTGGCGCTTGTGGCCAATCTTGCCACAAATGAAACATTTTCTCGGAAAGTTTCCCCCTCTCTGACCCTGCTGCCCACGGCCCTAGTGGTAGTTGCCATTCCTCCCCTGGCCGTGCTGGCCCTGCTGAAACTGGCCCTGCTGGCCCGGCTGACCCTAATGGATATGGTGAAAACCTCCCTGTCCATTTCTGAAACCCCCAGATCTGAACCTCTTAAAATCTCCCTGCTGGGAACCCTGATCTCCCTGCCTATGCTAAACCTGAGTGTATTGTACCCTACTGGCACCATTTCCCCCTGTCCTGCCCTGATGGATGGACTCTCCTGATCTCTTACTCTCATACATGTGGAAGCGGTGATCCTGGCAATGAACCAGTGCTGTGTTAACCACAACAGAATAAGTGGCCAACGACAGATTTCCCAACAAGTGCTGACGGATCCTCTAAGTCAATCCATTCATGAACTTCTGAATATTCTTCTCCTCGGTTGGAATCTCATCGGGAACGATGTTCAAGAGATTAGTGAATTCAGCCTCATACTCGGCTACGATCTTTCCCTCCTGCTTGAGGTTCATCAACTTCCTCCTCATCTCAGTGTGAACAGCTGATGGAAAATATTTGCGGTCGAACCGCACCCAAAACTCCAGAATAGAAAGGGTGTCTCTCTCCTCCGGGGTGGTAATGGACTCCCACCACTGCAACGCTGATCCTACTAGCTTGAAAGTAGCCAGTATTTGTTTCTGAACATCCGTGCACTCGTACATCCTTAAGTGCCTTTGAATGTCCTTCTTCCGATGACTGGACACAACAACGTCGGAGCTACCTGCAAACTCCGGAGGGTGTGCTTTCTGAAAAGCATCACGAACGCGTTCCCAAGCATACGGGAATGCATAAGCCTGAACTGGCGTGACTACCGACGCCTGGGGTGGTGCCTGCTGCACAACTGCTAGGGCGGCATTTACCGCTTGGGCTACAATAGCTGCAACCTCCGCGGCATTCATGGTGCCCTGAACTGGGGAAGGCTATGGCTCGGGCTGAGCATTCCTGGGAACTCACTGTGCACATCGCGGAGGCATCTAAAATGAGAGCAAAGTCTAATAAGTTTGTAGTTATTATCTCAAAATAGCTGAAGAGCGAAACATACACAAAAGAATACAACAGTCCTAAAATATAGGGCTCTACATCAAAGAAAGCTCAGCAGAAACATAACAAGCCATACAGATCCTAACGACACTAGAACCCGATGCTCTGATACCACCTCTGACACCCCGACTGATTAAATACCGGGTAGCTACTCCTTTATTCAAATTAATTCAAAATGTCCAGTTGGTTCAGTTCATAGCATCACGGTCGAAAATCATTTTAGCAATTACTAGCCACCTAACATTTAAAAAGTGAGTTGTCAAATTTTAATTAAATCCAATTAACATGCAATAAGATAGATTATGAAATGATAACATAACCACTACAACATAGTCACAATCAAATAATCATGGAATAAAAATGAATTTGGAGGAATACTCCCCACAACAATCCGAATACTGAAATAGACAAATACAAAGTTTGAATCATTAATTAATTACAACCCAAAATCTGAAACAAACTGAATAGATAAAATGTCTCTAAAGGAAATGGGGCGACATGCCCAACAGATGAGAAAATCTGATAATGGAATCAAGATCGAAAGTGGAGGCGTCTACTGACAAGGTCCTATAACTTCCACAGCAGCTACAGCTCGTTAATGGAATGGGAATATCATGCTTGGTGTCCTTCTGGCTAGGCACCTAAAAGATTTTTACAAGAAAATAGATTTGGAAGCAAACGGGTCAAAGCCCGATTGTGAAAACAGTTTCAAGTGTTTAATATCATTAAACAGTGAATATAAAGTACATGATAGTGCGTGCACTCACCAGAGTTCCTCACCTCTCAACTAATTGTCCACTCCTATCGTACCCGTACCCATTCTAGTTATTCCCATATCTAACTAGTCCAATACACAATTTCACATTACTATACAATTCACGATTAAATTCCCGACATCTTAATTTAAATAGAGATTTTTACTTTTCTTCTTGATTCCCAAAATATATAATGCTAATAACTAAAGATCTTCCCTTTTTAACTTCTACTATGATGTTGTTATTATTCACACTTACATTTATACATTACAGTTCATTTTAATTAACAGTATATTATTCTCATCATAAATATACAATACTAGCACCCCGAGCTAAGCTGCGATGCACACATACTCTGCTATCCAATCTCGGTACATCACGTACATAAGGACCACGCATTCCGAATCTCTCAGGAATCGTTCTCAAATAACAACAATCACACAAAATGGAGGCGAACATAGTTCACATCACATGGGTCACGCACATACCTACGCTCCCATGATCAGCAGACTTATTAACTTCTCAATAAATCCTTCTCTGACCTATGTCCTCTAGGTACCAATCTAAATCCCCCCGTAGGCACACAAAGATTAGATGGCCCTGATCGAACACCGACCTCCAATGATAGCAAGTATTGTAGGTATGTTATATACAGATAACCACATAAACTAAGCATTCGTACATCTTAGATATCTCCGAATATCAATAGAGGTATACTTCTCGTTCTTATACCATCATTTACTGTTATACGTTTAAAAGTCCCCGATTTATATACATTTAAGTTGTCAACTCTTCTCACGTCGTAATTAGGTACTCGCTTCCTAATCCATAAATGTCATCCGGTCTACTAGAAGTTCCTAGGTTTTACTCCTCAAAGTACCCCAATCTCACAATTATACCCACTAGTTAATAAGGAAAGTTTATTTCTCCAATTAAATGAGTCTACGGGACATTTGAAATAAAAACAGGCCTGAAAGGCCATTCTGTCAACTCGTTAGAAGTCTCGTTCAAACAAGGTCGTTCGAACGAGTTCGTCCGAACGAAAGGCTTCGAATGAACTACCAACTCGTTAGAAGGGATACTGTCATCTCGTTAGAAGCTCGTTCGAACGAGGTCGTTCGAACGACCTGGGCAGGTCTTCTAACGAGATGGCAGACTACGCCCAGAAATCCCAAAATCCTTTTTTCTTCATTCTTATCTTCTCTAAATCCACCCTAAGGTCATCCCAATAACATTTTAATGTTCCTAAACCACTCTAAATCCTCTTAGTTCGTTTTTTAACATATTTTTGGGTTCAAATACTCCAAATCAACATGCAATTTACATAAATTCCCAATTTTTCACTCCAAACCCTATGAACATGAACCTAGAGTTTAAATGCAATTAAAGACTCCTTATTAATCCGTTTTCAGATCATCAAAAGTTATGTTTTTTATATTGAATTCGTCCATTATCATTCTACATGCAATTTCGTACCCAAAATCACAAGTTTCACAACAATTCCATTGGGTGTTCTTCATCAAAATTTCCAAGACATAAACAGTTTTCTACACTACACATGGAGGAAATATTCAATGCAAATAACGACATCAAAACACTTGCCTTAGATTTTTTCTTCTGAGTTGATGTTGGTGAATGGAGGTTGATTTCTCCCCTTTCTCTACAGAATTCTCTCAAGGATGGTGATGGAGGTTAGAGGTTTCTTTTGGAATCTCTTCAAACTCTCTCTATAATTCCCGTAGCCCACTAACTCCCTTTTTGGCTGATAATGGACTTAATGGGTCTTTTAATAATATTTAATTTACCTCAAAAATTCGTGGGTTTTAATTCCTATATTTTTAAAATTACCAAAATATCCTTTTGAGTTGCCGGTTTGGCCTAAAAGTGCCCCGGGACCCAAACTAAACTCCCGGCTAGTATTTTTTGACTATTTTGACCCTTTAGGACACGTTGGCGCACTCAAAATGACCATTCGGTTTATAAAAATATAATTCACTCTTTAATTTAAATAATTTCATTCCTGACGCGACTAACACGCGCGTCCCAATTAAATTTCTCAAATTGTCGTATTTCTGTCTCGTGACAATTTAAATATTTTTAATACTCATGTATTACCATACATACTCAGAAATATTCCATTTTTAACATCATAATGCTAGTATCTATATCCGGATTAATTTCCAATTAATTCTCAATTAGTTCAATTAACCCCTTAAATAAAAATCAATAAAATTACGGGCTATTACATTAGTGAGGTATTATTCTCTAATACTTTGTTAAAATTCATTGTCTATGTAGGATATTGAAAGAGAAAGGTCTTCTCTCCCTTTGATCCCTTTTGTGGGAGGAAGCTTCGAGAATACCTCGATCGATGCATCTCCTCCTCGTTCTCCTATGTATGGGCTAGCTTATTCTAGCCGATCTGCCTCCAAACATGAAGAGGAGCCTTCTAGGAGAGAGATTTCTTCTATAGAATCCATTGAAGCTTCTCATCAGTCAGAGGAGACTCATTTGGATTTTTCTGAGGCATCTCCCCATCCTTTGGTTCCTCTGGAAATTGTTCTAGTATCTTTTGGTCCTCCAGAGGTAATAATTTTACCTTGTGGAGATCTTTTTCTCTTAGTTGTATAGTGTACTTAACATTTTCTTGACTTTCAAGTTGTAACTGCTTCTGACAAAGCCATATCTCTTATTGGGTCCCTTTTTTAGTTCCCTTTGGGGAGGCCTATCATTGCATTTGCCTCTTTTTCTAACATCACAAAGGTAAACCTACTCTTGTGACTTTTTCTCTTTTTTCATGGGATATTTCTTGTGTCTAATAGTTAAAACTTGTTTGTAGCTTTCTCCTGGCCTGACTCCTCACTCTTTCTCCGAGGACCCCGAGGTTCCTCATTATACAGTTGGTTCACCTTCTCGCCAAGAGGTTCTTTCATCCCCTATTGGGTTTAATATATCATCTAAAGCTTGTGCCTTTTCACGAGGAAGGTGGAAATTTTTCCCAACTTGGCACTTGTGCCTTTTCACGAGGAAGGTGCATCGCGAAGGGCTGAGGTTCCCCTTGCTGAAGGTTAAACTAATAGTCAAAGGAATGTTGGAGTTATTCATTCAGTTACTGCGCCTGAAGTTGCTAATCCTTCCACCGTTAATGCTTTAGTTGCCCCTTAGGTATTTATTGATTTCTCCCCTTTTTTTGCAAAAATCTCTCTCTCATGCCTTCGAATTAACTTAACAATAGAAATACACTTGTTAAGATTTTTTTCTAAAACTCCACCTATAATGGTGCTTAATAATGAAAGACACTTGTCAAGATTTTTTTCATAAATTCCACTTATAACAGTGACTTAACAATGAAAAGCTTTTGTAAAGATTTCCATAAACTCCACCTAAAACAGTGACTTAACAATGAAAACCACTTGTTAAGATTTTTCATGAACTCCACCTAAAATGGTGACTTAATAATGAAAATCACTTATTAAGATTTTTCATAAACTCCACCTATAACAGTGACTTATTAATAAAAACCACTTCTTAAGATTTTTATTTCACAAACTCATTTCACTTTATCACTTCACAGGTTGTGGGGGATCCTTCTACTATCAAAATGCTAGATCGTGGTCCCTAAATTGTTGAATCCACACATTAAGAACCAGTTCCTTCTGAGGATTTAATCCATAATTATTGTGGTTTAACTACAGTTATTAGGTTCCTGCACCAAACATGGCTCCTCATGATCTCTGCCTCATGATTCTTCAATAGTCTCCCCAAGTATTTACATTTAATCATTCTATTATTGAGAAGATTACCACTCACCATCCTAAAACCATCACACCCAATTGCCTTCGTTCAAACACTTTGGTGATGAGTTATAGGCTCTAAGGTCTGGCAGTCGTTATTGCTGAGATGGTTACTACCAAATGTCCAACCTTACTAGGCCCCTCATCAATCAATTCTTGGATAGCTTGAGGGATATGAGAAAGGACAACTTTCAACTGAACAGGGTGATTGTCCATTTGAAACTTTTAAAGAGCCAATAGTAGGAGAGCTAGAGGGACCTTTACCTGAAGTATGTGGAGGTCCAACGAGCTGAGGAGAAAAGGCTATCAGAGTTAGCCCCTTTATTAGTAGCACCTGATGATAAAGTTAAGGCTGTTAAAGAAACTCTATCAAAAGCCAAACAAGAAAGTGAATCCGTGTTGATTGAATGGGCTTAAGTGAAGACCAGGCTGAAAGGTTGCATCATTAATTAGAGAATGTGCATGGAGGCTTCTTCGGACCTACCTTGAGACTTCTTCTCCCAACCTGACTTGTTGTTCCTTTTGGGTTAAAGTTCCTTCTTTTGTCTTGTAATTTTTTTTATTTCCTCAAATGTAACTCTTGGGCAATAGTTCCCAATTTTGTAATGATTTTGAGTATATCAAAGAAAAAAATAGTATTTCATTATCACGCATTACTTTGTTGCAACGCTTCTATTTATTGCAAAGGATAAACTCGTACGATTTACAAGAAAACTCTTTCTTCTTATCTTATTCCAAAAGAAATAACTCATATAACGAATTGCAACATAAAAAACATAAAAAATAAATTTGCAACTGAGGCTACTCACTTAAACATGATAGACTTTTAACTACTTGTTATTAATATTGAAGGGTTTATCCTCTTCCATCATAGAGATTAAGAAATAACCTGAATTGTGAGCCTCCTTTATAATGAAAGGTCCCTCCCAGTTTGCAACAACTTTAGGCAATGGGAGTGCCCAAATGTGCTTTACTGCTGCCTTCAAAACCAAATCCCCTTCAATAAACTTTCTTGGCCTCACCAAGTTATTAATTACCCTGGAGAGATGCTTCGTGTACATTTGTAAGTGTTGCATCGCATTGTCCCTATGTTTATCTACTATTTCCAACTGTATATATTTGCTCTGAGGGAGCATGCTGCTTCATAAGGCATATCGGGCCAAAGTAACTTCCCGCTCTACCAATAGAATTGCTTCAGTTCCAAACCCAAGAAAGAACGGCGTATACCCTCTAGGCTTCCTCTTCGTCATTCGATAGGCCCACAGAACTGCTGGAATCTTACCATACCATGATCCTAGGAAGTCTTCCATCGTCTTGGCCAAAGTTGTTGACGAAGGCCTTGTTAGTTTCTCCGGCTTGACTATTGCCCTTAGGATATGCCACCGTTGAGGTATGATGAATGATGGAGTATTTATCTAGGAGTATCGTTACTTTTTTGTTGACAAATGGGGTTCCGTTATCAGAGAGGATAACCTTTGAAATTCCAAACCTAAAAATTATGAACTCTCTAATGAAGTTGGTCACCACACCTACAGTTTCTCTCTTGAGTGGTATCGCCTAATCCCACTTCATAAAGCACTTTATTATCACAAATATCCAAAACTTTCCCCTTGAAAATGGATGTATTTCCCCTACCGGGTCAAATGCCCAACTGTGGATTAGGTAAGGATTGGCCAAAAAGTGTATGTCCACCGAAGGAGCATGGATCATATTTCCATGTAGCTGGCACACTTTACATTTTTGAATAAATTCAGCAGAATCCTTCTCCATGGTTAGCCAATAATAACCCAAGGTCATTAACTGGTCATATAAATCTTCCCCTCTAATGTGAGTTGGATCGTGAGCTTGCTTTAAAACTTCCATTACCTCATCTTTCGTGATGCATCTTAATGGCCTATTAAAGTATCCCCCTTGATAGAGTCATTTCTAATAAATATAGAACCGTGGGGTCCTTCGCTTAAGTCCCATCACGTTAATTTTCTCCATAAGAACAATTCCATCATTGATAAAATCAATGTAAGGCTTCCTCCAATCCATTTGTGTTTTAGCGAAGTGATACTCAGCAACCTGAAAAAAAAGTTGACATTTATCGCACCTTCGTTATAACTCTATTGTATCCTACTTCATCGTTGGCCAAAAGTATCCCTCTATCTAAATTCTTTAGTATGGAGGGGTCTCAGTTGTTTCGAACTGTTCTTCATATGTCTTCTTCAACTTATGCTCTACTTCTTCTAGACCGATGCATCTTGACAACCATTCTCCCACATTTCTGAAGTAGAAATTTCCTTAATTGGTAAAGTATTGTGCTAGCTCTTTCAGTTCCATCTTGCCTTCCCCAGACTCCAATTTCTTCCTGATCTTCCATTGGTAAGATCGATTGCATTGGTAAGACCGATGGCACTACCGAGGGAGTTGTTCTTCATTGTAATACAAACGATGTTCTATCGCTCTCCGTGGGCAATTTATGAGTAATGGTGGTGTAAGCATTAACATGTATATTCATTGTTCTAGTGTGCCTCCTTATCTTGACCTGATGGAAATGGTCGGTCAGTCGTTAGATGATTGCTCTATAGGGCGGCAGGCTGAGGTATTTCAATGCATATTCACCATTCACTTGCTAAACCACCATGTTATAATCTCCATTGATGCATAGTGAATTGATGCCCTTTCGGAGGGCCTCTAACAACCCCAATAGTAATACCTCATACTCTGTTTCATTATTGGATCAAGGGAAATCTAACTTGTAGAAAAGGTAAAATTCTTTCTCCCCCTTTAGAAAGGATAACCCCTGCTCCTCCCTTATTTTCTAGAGAAGAACCATCGAGCTGCATAGTTCATTCTTCAAGGTTCGCATCCAGAAAATTGACTAGGAAATTATCCTTTGGAATGCTCTTTTGGGGTGGCTCAAATACCCGAGATGGAAAAATTACCAACAAGTCTGCATACGCCTGGCTCTTAATTGTGCGAGGGACTATACATTTTAAGTCATATTCTGAAAGGATGAGGAACCAGCTAGCTGCACTTCCAAGAAAAATAATTCTCGCCAATAAAAACTTAATTAGGTCACGTCTTATCACAATGTGAATTGTGAAAGATAGCATATAATGTCTAAGTTTTTGTGCTGCAAACACCAAGGCTAAATAATGTCTTTTTATACTACTATACCTTGTCTCCGATCCATGTATGATCTTGCTCCGGTAGTAGATTGGTTTTTCTTGCCCATCGATTTCATGCGCTAAGAGAGCTTTAACGGACCTTATAGTATACGTGAGGTATATTTACAATGGTATCCCTGCCCTAGGAGGAATCATCGTTTGTGGAGAAGTGAGCAATTTCTTCAACTCGATCAAAGATTCTTGGTGAGCTTCTTCCCATTTAAACTTTGGTCCCTTTCACAATAGCTCTATTAGTGGATGAGTTATCTCCGCCACCCTTGGCATAAATATCCTAAGATAAGAGACTTTATCGAGGAATCTCTTAAGCTCCTTCTTGTTCTTAGACATGGCATCTATAGAATCGCTCGTTGCTTATCCTGGTCCATCTTTAATTCCTGTCGCTATACCATAAAAGCAAAAAAAAAATTACTTGTAACTTTGAAGACACACTTCAGCGGGTTCATCTTCAACTTTTGTTTTCTGCACCGGATGAACACCTTCCTCAGATCGCCAGATGGGACTCCTAATTATTCGACTTGATGACCAGATCATCCATATAAAATTCCAAAAATTTATGAAAGAAGTCATGGAAAATGTCCATCATTGTTCCCTGATATGTTGCCCTAACATTCTTCAACCCAAAAGGCATCACTTTGTACATAAAATCGCCTAATGGGGGCTGAACATTATTTTCTCTATATTAGTTGGATCCATCTTGATCTGGATGTATCCCACTTACCCATCGATAAAGCTATACATTTCCTACCCAGCAGTTGCATCGATCAAGCTATCAATGAAGGGCAAAGGAAACTCATCCTTTGGGCAAGCTCTATTAAAATCCATGAAGTCCACATAAATCCTTATCCGATTCTTGTCTTTCTTTCCCACTGGTATAATTCTTTACAACTAAAGTGGGTGATTTATCAATTTGATGAACCCTACCATTAGCAATCACTGTACCTCCTCTTTGATTTTTAGATCCAGCTCAGGCTTGTAATTTCTTGTGGCTTGCTTCATTGGTATGGCTAAAGGCATAACGTTAAGCTTGTGGAAACTTTCTTCTTCATCTATCCCCTCCATATCTGTGTAATTCCATGTAAAAACATCTTCGTACTCCAAAATTAGCTCAATAAAGGCCTTTCTTAGATCCTTCGAAATGAATATGGGCCTTGGGTCTTCTCCTTCTTCGACTAAATCCAGTTATTTCAGCTCCTGTACTTGTGGTGGGTGATTCATCATGTACTCTGGATCTTCTTCCACTTCTTCCATAAACTCTTGTATGTTAGAGTTATCTACCACCATATATTGCCCCTGGTGGTCTACTAGGAAACACTCATATGCCGAGTCAGCCTATTCGTCAGCTTTTGTGATAGCTCTTTCGACCGCCCGCTCACACCTTCAAAGGAGATAAATCACCCTCCCATCCTCTGTTATCTTCTTTTTTCACTGTCTACTGGCAGTTAAAATTACTATCAATTTCCTTACCCACAAAGATTTTGCTAATCTATTTCCTAAAAACCTACTTAGCACGCTCTATCGTTGGGCTTTGTGCTCTATCGGGTCTATACTAGCCCTCATCCTATCTCTGAGTTATTTTGAGATATTTTGGGGTTTAGTATTAGAATAATGAACCTCATCAACTACTTTTTTTCTTCCTACTACCTTACTTCTCTGACCATTTACAGGCCCCATTTGTTCTCTGATAGAGGGAACTCTTTCTCCCTCGATTATTCTCGTAAGGACTTTGACATCCTCCTCTAGCTCTGTGTAAAATGTTGAGTCCACCATGTGAGCCTCTTCGGTGTCAAAAGGTTTCTTTATTTCATGTATAATGATTTCAGTCCCTTTTATATTTGTCTTTGCACATTGGTGGTGTGTCTAAAGGACTAAACCGTGGTTATGCATCCACATCCTTCCTATCAGAAGGTGGTAAGAAGTAGCACTCTCAATCACATGAAATTTAATGTGATAAGTGAGGTTCCCCATCACAATTCCAACATTCACATACCCAATCAACTTAGAGGACTGGTTGTCATAACCAAAAATTACCAAAGGCATTGCTATCAACCTTACCTCAGGAATATTGGATACATAGAAGGAACTGATGGGCATGATGTTTATCGATGCTCCCCCATCCATCAAGGCCCTTGTAAAACTTACACCTTTAATACTAGACATTATATGTAAGGTCCTATTATGTAGGAATCGTACAAGCCTATCAGAGTCACTAGAAGCTATTTTGGATAAAAAGAATTTACCAATCTGGCCATGGGCCCCCTCTATCTCAGCGATGGCACTACATTCTTTCGTGCAATGTCCAAAATTGCTTACATTGTTTCTATTTACATTTACTTCGATATGCCCACTTGGTCGAAGAATCATGAGAACTTGGGCGATTAAGATACAACTTAAAATTCCAACCCTTGGTCTATCTCTTCATTATCCATATTGTACACATCTTCCATATCTCTAGCACAAGCTTCATCGTAAGCTATCACTAAGTTAGCCATTCCCGTGGTGCAGTCTTCCAATGCTTACTCAAACTCTTCCCATTAGATCTCTAGCTCCTTTGCCTCCCATTCAGCCTCTTCATCATAAGAAACTATCAATTTAGTCGTAAGTGCTGGCAAGGGGTTATTGTTGACAATCTCCTGAGGGATCTATAGCATACCTGTTTTCATGTGTTTGCTTATGATCTCCCTTTGTGTGAAGCGGGTTTTCGTTCAATGACCAATCTTTTGATGGTTCTGGAAATATTTGGGATAAACTCTTATCTCCGTATCTAGCTCCATGGTTAGAATACCCTAGGGTTCATATACTTTCCCCCTGGACCATGGTGTTGTAATAACTGACAACCTCTTCAATAGTACAAGGCAATGGTGGTGGATCCTCTCTGTCTCTACCGAACTTTCTCTTATTATCCTTCTTCGATTGTTTGGCCCCATCTCCTCTATCGACGTAAACCACTCATGGGGGATGGCCATGTGCCACAACAGGCTGTATTAGTTGTCTAAACATCATATGCACCATGATCGGGTTTGGCCGTACAACCAACGATATGTTCCTTATTGCCTTTAAAAATGCCGCAAAAGTCCCTTTGTCTGTTTCATTGATAAGGTGACAAATGTACTCAGGGAGCAAACCTTTAGCATAAATCTGAATCAGTTTTGACTCCTTGGACTCTTCTCTTACGTCAATATACCTTTCCCTGAACCTTTGAGCGTACGCTGCCACTTCCTCCCCCGGCCGATGCTTCTCCCTGCCTAGTTATATCAATGTGAAATCATCTTTTACCAGAAAGAACTTCTAGACAAACAAAACATGCATTTCTTTCCATTTTAAAACACTCTTTGGTGCCAAGTGAGAGTACCAAGTGTAAGCCTTGTCGGTTAAGGATTTAGAAAACTCCCTCAACCTTAGTTTCGTATAATTACAATGAGCTCCCAAATGCTCAATGAATCTTTTAATGTGTTCCTTCGAGTTTCCTTCCTTTCTTGTGTACTTATCAAAGATATGAGGAATGTAGTCCTTCGGGTAAGGTTTATCGTTGTATTCCTAAGGGTAAGGAGTATAAAAATCATCATATGTCGATGTTGCCTCACTGGCTGACTATGAGGAAGCTACTATCATCTTTAGCATCACCTTCTGCATCTCCTTCCTCATTTCTTCCAAGACAGGTGCAGGGGTTTCCTCAGCCACTGTAGCAATGGGCTGAGGGACCACAGGTGGAATACCTACCACACCTGGGGCACTCAACATAGGTGGAATACCTTTCACAGCTGGGGTACTCATCTTTGTGCTATGTCTAGGTACAGTGTTCGTGGGGCTAGATCCCATTAGAGATGCACTTGATGGGGCTATTGGAGACGTCATTGGTGTTACAAAGGATATGGGATCAAATTCCCCTCCTAAAGCTATTGTAGCTATTGTAGCTATGGGAGTCTGTAAGAACTCAAACAACTTGCCCATAATAACCATCTGTGCTTGTCATAACACCACTTTAGCAGAAGCTTATGTCATCATTAGGGCTCCTGATGCCATTTGAACAAGGGGAATCTCCACTCGAGGAACCCCATTCCTGAAAGCTTCGAGCTTCGTCACCGCTTGTTCCTTGTTACGCTGGATAGAGTCAAAATATATGGTACGACTAACGTTATCTTATGCCATACTTTTGGAAGATAACCTCCCCAGTAGAGTCGCCAAATATAAGAGGGTAGTCCCCTTGGAGCTTGGGAATATATGAATACTAGTTTATGTGTAACCCCTATAGATGCGGTGATAAATGATAACCCAAGAGCTCTTTAACAAATACATGTGAATACACAATATTGTATATAATCAACACTTAGATTGAAGTCACGAGTCTCTCGTGTATAACTTAAATAATAATAAAGGAAACTCAAAAGCAACTCATTCAAAGGGAGAGAGAAGTAAGCACTCATTCATCTCTATATCCTCTAAAACTTTAAGATAGCTAGAATGATAGGCTGTTACCTGAGGATATTTTAGATCCCTTATCTTGTTGATCAGCTAAGAAAATTCATATCCATCTTTCGTCAAAGATTTGAGGTTTCTTATGAAGCGATTTAGCAATTATCTATCTAAGGAAGATGGTGAAATATTCTCGATCTCAGCTACAACAGTAGTAGTCCCTTTGAGGTGATAGGCCATTATAAGGTTGTGATGTCTCACTTAGAAGGTAGTGAAAGTCTCAAGGTAAGAAGTTAGAAGTCAACCAAGCACATAATAAAATCATTATTGAATGATAGTCATATTCTCAAGAATATGCAGACAGTACTGGAGTGGTGCCATATGTAGACATCCCATCCTAGGACCCTCCTAAAAACCTCCTTAGGTCCCTAGCATTAACCCACCCATCGCAAACCCTAGGTCCTACTCTGAGTACCGATCTAGAGGCCACTGAGTGCTCTTGGGCCCCGTTTGACTCTAGTCAACTTTCTCGCTTGAGAAAAAGCTTTATGGATCTTCTAAGGGCTCTAAATACCCTTTCCAAAGGTCCACCCTATTTGCGAATCGGCCTTACGGCTGAGACGAATGGTCTATTTTACTATCGAAAACTAATCTAAAGGCCACTGCGCACTTCCAAGCCTTCAGGTCACCCCAATCAACTTCGTCACCTGAGTGGAAGCTCAATGAATCTTCAAAGGGATCTGAATCGGTCCTACTGTTCAGACAAACAATTCGTTTTATTCCAAAAATTGATCTGAAGGCCACCGGGCACTCCTGGGCTCCATTTGACTCTTGTAAGCTCTTCATCTCAAATGAGATAGAATGAAGTTCTCTGAATACTCGTTCTAATGGTACGCCTCATGAATGAATCAACCTTATGGTACGGATGAACCACCCATTTTACTTCGAAGGGTCACGAGGTGATTTTGGGCCCTGTTTGACCAAAGTTAACTCTTTGAACTAAACGAGACTGAATGGATCTTGTAAGGGAACTAAAAACCCTTTCCAAAATTCCATCCCATGTGAAATTCTGACTTACGGCTTAGATAAATGATCAGTTTTTCTTTGGGAATTTCCTGTCTAGTTACCAACGGGTGCTTTCGGGACTCGTTTGACCTCGGTAATCTTCTAAACCCAGGAATGACTCAATGGATTCTTGAAGGGATCAGAATACCCTTTTCTAATGTTCTATCTCGTGTGTAATTCTAACTTACGATTCGCAATTTATGACCTTTTTTTTTAAAGTTGCCTCAGACTATCGAATGGCAACCTCAGGACCCTGCTTATCAACAGTGTGTCTAGGGTTCTATGCTGATAGCCAAGTTAAGGACCATGCCGATTAGCATCCACCTTGGCCCTATAAATAAAGGACATTACCTCACTTTGAAAGAGACACTTGAATATCCATTTCAACAATTCAGAGAGAATTTCCTCGAATTCAGAGTTGTTCTTTCCTAAAAATCTCATATCCCACATTTCGTCCATCATTCTCATATTCTTTTGAGTAAATTCCCACCCACCTCCTCAAACCACCATCACTTCACCATGAGGACAGCGCATCTATAAGGAAGATCTACTTTAAGTCATCATAAGGAGGTCCATTTCTTCCTCTTTGTCTTTAAATTCTCTTGATTTTGCATTAGTTAATTCATTTTTGCTTTAGTATCTTACTTCATTACATCACACTTCTTAATTCTAAGTTTTATTATTAGTATTCGCACACACTTTACTTTCATAAAAAACAAAATAAGAAAAGGGGGTTCACTCATAAATTCCAAAAGGGAATTTCTCATCACATTTTCTCACACTAAAACACCTTTTTCCACGCACATATAATAAAGTCCCTAGTTGGATTTATGGGTTAAACACCACCTCGTATTGTCTTCGAACTACATGGACTTTGATGCCCCGGGGCTTGGGTGAATCCCTCGACTCGAATCCTCCCACCTACATTTATCATTTTATTCTCACTATATATTCATAATATATACATATTATATTCTTGTTTCCTTGTGTCTTGTCTGATGTACGCAATCGCTCCTTCATAACAACTAGTGAATCGGCAAACACTTACATCATATTTTTATTACTAATTCGGGAACACTCCTAAGGATGACCTCTCTCTTCCTTTATCTATGACACGAGTTGAGATATTACATACTCCATTTACATTATTCATATAAGCACACACATCACAGAGTTTTACAGGATAAGATTAACAAATGACCATGAGAGATCGAAAGGGAGAAATGAGTGCCTAACACCTTCTAATTTCGTAACTTAGTTCCCGGACCTTTGAACTACTTTGTTTCACAAGCATCAGTATTGTCCTTGATGTCGTTATCTTGTGGTGGTAACATTTATTTTGCATATTTTGTGCAAAATAGGTTGGCGGTTCTATCTCTTCATATCGACCCACATCGACGACAGCCGAGCGCCCCTATAAGGGACGCAATCCCTCACACATGCCAAAAAAGGAAGAGGGGTAAGGAAGGATGGATCCACCTCCATATACCCCCCCCCCCCACCCCCCCGACATTGGGTTGGCCACAGTGGAGACTCTGTTGGGGATTTCTATAAGAGGACTAGAATCTATTTTTGCGCGAGCATTATTCTTTTCTGCATGTGTGTGTATGCACCTACCTGCATGTTTCATTTTCTCCTCTTTTTACCTTTTTGTATATCTCTCTCTAATATATATCACTTTCCACTCACTTGTACACTTCACGCACTTGTATATACTCCCCATGCACATTTCACACACTTACATTTAACTTCACTCTACATTCACATGCTTCACACACCACTTAGAATATCTATGCTTAGGTTTCATTAGCACATAACCACACTTCTTACACTTGTATATATCATCACTTACACATGTCACATTCCACTTTTAGTTAATCCATGCATAGGTCCACTACCACAGAGACTCACTTGTATATACTCTTATGTCACATATTCGCATGTATCCATGTGTTGTATAGTTTTCATGCTAGATATACTTGTATATGCTCCCCATTTAGTGTAGTTTTCCCTTTACTCATCATGAAAATAAAAAACGATAAAATAACTCTCTCTCCATAATATGTTAATTAAGACTCATGCATTTTTGCACACTACATCACCAAGAGCATGGCTATTGACCAAAATTTAGTCCCATACTGGGCGATCACTTTATGATGGGAGCTGGATTTGCGGGTCACAGTTAGCCTAAGAGATACGACTCTCACCTTCCGTTGGCCTTATACCTTTGACATGCTCTCACACGTACTATACCCACAAGGTATGTTGTGAGGTAATTCATGTACGCTAAGGCATATAAAATGGCTTGTCCACACACACCGATGAATTATTTCCCCTAAAGGAAGGAAGTATATTGTGTAAGTCATGACAAAGAGGGAAAGCTTCCACTAAATCAACAATTGCATAAACCTCATATAGGTGTCAAACCTAGGACACTTATATTTAGTTTTTCGATTACCATGAGAAACTCTGTCAAAATTCCAAGTTGGTATGCCGCCCGAATTTCCTCCCAATTTTGCTTTTTTTTCAAAATAGGACCCCATCCGTGAGCCCAAAAACAAGTCCAACCATGTTTTACATATATTTTTAAACCCCATTTTCCTAGGCTTGGGTCCTGTCTGACAATTTTTTCTTCATTTAGGCAAACCTAATACAAGTGAGAACCTAATAATAACATTAATAATAATCATGCTGAGACTCCTCTCCTTTTTCCTACTTTTCCAAAAAATGCCAAAAACATTTTTCCTCCTTCCTTCGAAATTCCAAAAATTTTCTCCCTCCCTCTTCCAAAAATAAATTCGAACCGTTTTTCTTCTCAGGTCGATCGCATACCTGATAATGGCCTAGTTCCTTATTGTCTTCGATCTTTTTTCAAATTGTCCTAAAACTCCGTTGGTTCTTCCTCTACCTCGTACGATTTTAGAATTTACCTTCACAAGCTCTTCATGGAGAACATCGATCAAGCACCGAATGTGAAGTTCGATCTATTGATTGTCTTGACCCAGCTCACTCCCAATATTGGCAACCTTTAAATAGAGGTCCATGAGATACATCATCACCGGGCCCAAGTTTACTAAGAACTCGACGTTCTCTTTCCTCATTTTATGGGTCCAGTCATTCCCAAGCCTATTTGGGTCCCCAAAGAGTATCAGTATGCTTCGTGTGCCTCGCCTGTCAATGAGCCACAGCCAGCTCAGCCCCCTATCCCGAACCATAACCAGCTGGGGCTAACCAACTAATATCCATACATCCTAAGGATGAGGAACTTAATAGGGTCAAGGAAGACCTCAAGCTATTATTAAATAAGTTTGATCAGGTCAAGATATCAGGGAACTACATGAACTACACCCATATGTCTCCCTATCCTAAAGCCAGACTTTTAGAGAAGTTCAAGATGTCAAACATCTAGAAGTTCGAGGAAAGTGGACCCCTAATTGTTCATTTTTGAAGCAATCACCGAGCCATGACTCTCCTTAGTTCCTCTAAAGAGATAATAGCCCAGATGTTCCAACATATCCTGAAAGAAAGTCCCCTTCATTGGTTTTTATCACTTAAAGAATCCAGAATCTGTTGTTTGGAGGATGTCGTTCGAAATTCATGTCAATGTATAAGTACAACGAGGAGATAGAGGTTATGGGCAGAGACCTAGAGCTTCTTAAGAAGGACCTTGGAGAAATAGTTAGTAACTTCATAGGAAGGTGGAGAGAGAAAGCTGCTACTATGACCAACAGACCCTCCAAGGAGGAACGAGTCAGTATTATGAAGAACTTTTTGCCTAATATCCAAGCATCCATGAGAGGACAGTACTACCCACACTACTAAGCTCTTAGAGAAGCTGGTGTAAAAATTAAGGAAGGAGTTGCCAGAGTAGAATCTGAGCCGAAGAAAGTGACCGGACAGTTCACTCCCCAAAAATATGAGAAGCCCATCACTCCTACAGTCTCAACTATCAATAATATTTCTAAAACTGCTACCTCTTGAGCACAGAAATGTTTCCTTAACCCTACCAAGAAAGAGTACATTGAAATCCATGCTCCCTTGTCAAAATTCTATCAGGCCCTACTAAGCCGCAACCTCATCAAACACTTAGATCCTCATCCACTACCAACTCCACTCCCTAAAAACTTTAAAGCTGATGCCCGTTGTGATTTCCACCAGTCCGCTGGACAGACTACCAGCCAATACTTCCACTTTCAAAATTCAATCCAAGTTTTAATTGACCGGGGTATCATCGCCCCACCAACTAATACTAAACCCAACATCACTTATAACCCACTTCTAACCCATGAAAATGCCATCTTTCTAGAGGGTAACTAGGGATTTGATCATCCACTCAAATTATGCCCACTAAAGCACCTATCATACCCATAATCTCACCCAAACTGCTCAAGGTTTGCCCTTATTTTTTCCTACACCCTACATGCTTCACCGACTAAGCTTTGTCACTCCTCACGAGGGCCTATATTACCTTCTGTACCCGGTCTGAATGGAAGGATATGGAGTTCCTTTTTGTATTGAACTAACTCTTGGAGTTTAGGATGAAATTTCCCTTGAAGATGACTGTTAATTATCGTAAGTTCAGTGGCTTGTTCAGCAAGCTCGAAAATGGGCTCAGGAGTGAGATGATTGGGTGGTACCTACTGATAAAGTTAGTCTAGATAACTTAGTGAAGATTATGGCCTATGCATTTCGATAGACATATAAAATTTGCAGTATTAATGAGATACCCATCACTTTAAAGCTTCAATACAGTTGGTTCTTCACTCCTGTACCTCCCACTTAAGTAGGAAAATTTGTGTGATGAAGTCGTTGAGATTATTGAATGCATTAATTTCTCTTAGCAAGAGGATATAGTCACCATCGGATAGGTAGATAACTTTAACAGATCATATGACAAGCCTTGTTAGGAAGATATCAGTCCAGTAGCCAATTTATGCGGGATGATATCCTTCGAAAATCTATTGGGGAAAATCAATAAGGTAGCCATTCAACCAGAAATAGATGAAGACATTGGGTTCCTGTTCTTTCCCACCTCAGTAAATCACAAAACCATATCAGGGAGACATTACAAAGACCCGAATCCTCACGCGATCGAGATAAATAATGGAAAGTGAGTTGCCAAAGAACTTCCCATGCCAGAGATGAGCATCGAAGAAGTAAAGTCCTTTACCAACTCAAGAAAACCCAAGCCAACATCACCTTATGGGGGATTTTTATGTCCTCCTAGTTACATCGAAATTACCTGATATGACTCCTCACCGGGCCTATAGTCCCTCCTTCCACTACTCTTAAAGAAGTCGTGAACATGATTGGGTCCTTGAATTCTTCCATACTCCTCTCATTTTTCAAAGCAGAGATACCAAAGATCGGGCCTGGCCATAATTATGCCCTTAATATCACCATTGAAGTATAATGAAAAATAGTCCCGCTCTCCCTTGTTAATAACAGATCTTCCCTCAATGTTTGCCCTCTCAGAACCTTCAATTGCTTCGGTTTGAAGGTTGGTGATCTCACTCTCACTTTCGCCATTGTGCGTGCTTATGACAATAACCGCCGAGAGGCAATGGGGTCCATACAACTAACAATAGGGCGTGTCCCTATCAATCCCGTTACTGAGTTCCAGGTTATTAACATGCCGGCATGTTTCAACGTTCTTCTTGGATATCCATAGATCCACAGTGTACGAGGGGTATCATATTTTCTTTATCGTAAACTAAAATTCTTCGCCAATGGCCAAGTTATCACCATCTTGGGGGATGACGACGGTGCAAAAACTACCTATACTAGCAACTCGGTATTAGAGATAGAACATGGGATGAATGACATGCTCCTCTATGGCTTCGGAGTTAACCAACTTCCCCTTCCAATAGGAGAGTTTCAAACACTGGGTCTATCTGGAGCATAACCCTTACGAAAACATCAATATGATTTAGAAGTTCAAAAACATGCATTTCATGCTCGAAATGGGGCTAATACAATGTCAATAGGGTATCATTGAGCCCATAGTCCAGAAGTAGTACTTCCCCCCACGTGTCCTGGGCTACCAACCCTCACCAGAAGAACTCAGAGCACTCTGATTGCCACGACCGAAAAGAAGCTTGAAAGAAGGAAAAGGACTATATCGAGAGACTCTTTGTATAAAGCGTTTATCAAGGATGGGAAATATTTCCCTTTCTACAGCTTTCTCGAATCATGGTATGGAGACATTGATAAGAAGATGAAATAGAGTCCAGAAATCTTCTTTCAAAATAATGACCTTTGGGCCAACGATTGCTAGCATGAAGTCCAACCTCTCACTGAGAAAGTTATGAAAACTATCGAGGATTCTAAGGAAGGTGATTCTGAGGAATAGTTTTACTTGTAGACAATGGTGCTAAGTCTCTTCATGATTTGTTTAGATGCAGTGCCGTCAGACCTGTCAACTCAAATCAGAGTTGTTAACAGGCCTCTCCTCAACTGGAATTATGTGCCTGTCTAACTTGCTAACATTCAAGCTGACCCTATTGACTACCCTATCCAAATCTCTTCATCTAATGTTATTATTCCCTTTTTTAGATCATGTAACTGAGACCTCTTTTGATAAGGTTCTCAATGATGTTTTTCCTGAAAATGAAATAAATAAAGATTTTGAAGATCTTATTGTGCCTTCATTAGTTATCTTGATTCTAATCAAACTCTTGATGATGATGATTTTGTAAATGAATAATTCTTAACTGGTATTAATAAGGAGAATAAAAAATAACATAACCGCATTCAAATTAATGACAATGAAATTGTTGTTATTAATATCAATTTTAGTAGCCATCAGCGCGAGATCAGGAAAGGGTCCACCTTTAACGAGCATGAGATTGCGCAAATCAAAGAACTACGAAACGAATTTATAAACATCTTTGCATGGTCTTACAATGACATGCGTGAGATTGACCCAAAAATATCTCAATATGAGATCCCAAAATTTTCAGAATGAAAATTGGTTAAATAAAATCTATGTAAGCTCTGCAACGAACGGTCACTCAAAGTCAAAGAAGAAGTTGTCAAGAAAATTGACGTAGGTATCATTTGTGTGGTTGAATATCTTACATGGCTCTCTAACATTGTCCCTGTGTGAAGTTAGGAGGGAAAATCTTCATGTGCATCGACTACTGGGATTTAAATAAAGTATCCTTGAAGGACGATTACCTATTACCCAATATCGACATGATCATGGACAACACGAATATATACGCCCTTAAGTTAATTATCGATGGATTTTTTAGATACAATTAGATCAAGATGCGACCTAACCATCAGAAGAAAATTGCCTTCATCACCCCATGGGGAACCTTCTGCTACATTGCCATGCCATTTGGACTCAAGAATGCAAACTACTAAAAATCTTCCATAACCATTATGCATGACCATATTCACAAAGAAGCGAAGGTATATGTGGACGATATGATATTCCCAACCTTCGAAAGTTTCTCGAGCAACTGCGACAATAACTGTTGCAGTTACAGAAATTCATTTTTGGCATCACAATATGAAAGATATTAGGATTTATGGTCAGTGAAAAGGGAATTGAATCAGACCCTGCCAAACAAAAAGCCATACTTGAGATGTCTCCATCATAGATGTAGAAAGAAGTATGAGAATTCTTGGAAAAATTACAGTAAATCAGTTGGTTCATTAGCCAGTTAACTTCTATCTGTGAACCTATTTTCAAGCTTCTTCTGGAGGATCCTACTAAGGTAGGCTTGCCAAGAAGACTTTGAAAAAATCAAGCGATACCTTACCCGACCTCTAGTAATAATGCCTCCGTAGCTAGGTATCCTTCTATTCTTGTACTTGACCATGACAGATACTGCAGTAGGGGCTTTGCTATCTCAATACATTGAATAATCTCGAAAGGAAAGATCCATATACTATGCAAGTAAAACATTTTCGGGTACGAAGTCAACTACACTTGTTTGGAGAAAGCATGTGTTGCCCTGGTCTGGGTCACGCAAAAGTTACTGCATTATATCCTCGCCTTCCCCATCAGATTTGTGTCCCTTATAGATCCCATTAGGTACTTTCTATAAAAGCTCGCTCTATCCAATCAAAAGGGACGATGGTTGTTATTGTTAGCCAAGTTCGATATTCTGTATGTTACGTAAAAAGCTATGAAATGGAGAGCTATCTCCGATTACCTTGTTGATTACCCCATGAAAGAAATCGTTGTTTGGGTCTCCAAATTCTTGAACAAAAATATTCTCTACACCTCTCAAGAGGACCTCGGATGGAAGATGTTCTTTAACGGAGCTGCCAACAAGAAAGGATACGACATTGGGATACTCCAAATTGCCCCTGCTGATTCTCACACCCTAATTTCCATCAAGATAGATTTTCCCTGCACCAATAATATAATCGAGTATGAGGCATGAACGGTAGGCCTCAAGATCTCCCTCTAAAAAAATAATCCAACACCTATACATCTATGGAGACCCTGCCCTTATCATCATCCAAATCCTCAAAAAATGGAAAATCAAAGATGAAAAGCTCCTACCCCTCCATGCCCACCTAGAAGAACTAGACTCTCAGTTTAATGATGTCACCTTCCACTACTTGTACTGAGCCAAGAATAGCCTGACTGATGCTCTTGCTAAACTGGCCTCCATGGTCAACATTCTCGAGGGAATAACAATGACCCCTTTCTTGGTTTAGAAATAAACTAGGCCTACCCATTATTACCACACTGAACCCATTATCGAGGATGATTCTGATATGGACGGATTATAGTATAATGACATTTAGAGCCTTATCAAACATGGTAGGTATCCTAAATATGCAGATAAGAAATACTGTGTAACCCTTCGTAAACTAGTTGCCCACTATATCATCTACGAAAAAGCACTGTTAAAGAGAAACTTTGATGGAACCCATTCGTACTGCTATATACGGGGTGATGTTGATTAAATAACGCAAAAAATACACGATGACGAATGCGGCGGCCCTACATGAATGACCACAGCCTTGCCAAAAAGATCATCCGTTAAGGGTATCATTGAACCACCATGGTTCAAGATTGCACTGCCTATATCCAAAGATGCCTTAAATGCCAACGTTTCGCTAATCTCTAACATTTGCCTCCCTAGAGTTGTATAACATGACCTCTCCTTAGCCATTCTCCACCCGGGGCATTGACGTTATAGGGAAAGTTACTCCTAAATCTTGAAATGGTCATGAATTCATCCAGTTCACCATTAATTACTTACTAAATGGGTTGAAGCCGATTCATATGTGGTGTTAAATGCCAAGAAAGTGGACAAGTTTATTAGAAGAACATTATCTGTCGATATGGAGCTCCCCATGAGTTAGTGTCAGATAATGGGCTCCATTTCGTAGATGAAGTTACAGAACTAGTTGATGAGTATGGGATTCATAGACACAAATCTTCTCCCTACCGACCCCAAACTAATTGTTCTGTTGAAGCCGCCAATAAAAGCGTCAAGACCATAATCAATAAGATGATTGAGCATTGTAGATATTGGGCTGATCGGATCCCTTACGCCCTTTGGGTCTACTGCACTTTAATCAGAATACCCAGTGGGACTATCCCTTATTCTCTAGTATATGGCATGGAAGCAGTCCTACCCGTTGAGCTGTAAATACTTTCCCTCCGCATTTTTTTTGAAAAAAAATTAATGAATAAGAATGGCATCAAATCCACTTAGACAAATCATCACTCTTGGACGAAAAGAGACTGAAGTCTCCATACCATATACAGGGGTACCATCGCTAGATAGCGTGATATTTCAATAGGAAAGTCAAGGACTGTGGTTTCTAAGAAGGAGACCTTTCCCTCAAAGAGATCACAAAACCCATCTAAAACCCTAGAGGGAAATTCAAACCAAATTATAGTGGACCTTACATAGTGAAGAAGATTCTCTCATGAGGCATTGTTATGCTCACAGACCTTGATGGAAAAGAGATGGCGCGTCCAGTCAACTTGGACAGCTTCAAGAAGTTTTACCCTTAGTTCTAAATATGGATGCGCTACGACTCTTCTCACCCTTTCTATTCTAAAAAAATCTTCATTTCCCCTACTCAGAACTACGTGGGACCTGATCCTCTCAAAAACATTTTCTTTTCAAAATAAAACTTATGGAAATTTTCAAAACCCCCATAGGTACGTAGGTAATGCATACGCCATACATGGGTCCGGTCCCTTTTTTTTCATAAAATGCTATTCTTTTCTAACCTCTAAGAAGGGCGATTTTTATGATTTACATGAACAAAATGATTATGCATGGCTTAGCGATTAGTATGGATAATTCAAATGTAAAACTCATCAAGAGACACAAGAAAATATGTTCAAAATGAAATTTTATTTCTCATTAGGATAATGGTGCTATTACACGAAGTATCAGTGAAGGGAGTCAAACTAACCACCACTCTTCGATGACCAAAATGTTCCTAAACAAATCGAACCCTAAAAAAATTACCCCTAAAATACCAAATACAAAAACATCCCAATCACCATGGCTTCACAAAGTACCAAAAGCTTCACAAGACACTACCTTCAACTACTGGATGGCCGTACTTAATCATTATTACTATACCCAGGATGTCCCTAAGTTTCCTACTCCTGATTGATACTCCATATGCATTCCCTGGAGAAATACGCCCAAATAAACGTGGACAAAATCATAACACCACCTTCTAGGGTGTCAAATACCATGGACCACTTTTGACGGGTCTTTTCTGCCAGGACCTTCTCTAATACTCGCTTCTATAGCCATTTTAGGTAGTCCCCAGTTTCATGTCAGGTCCCTCCCACATACTGCGATGAACGGATAGACAACTGACGACACTACCACAAAGAGCTCAGCATCATCCTTAGCGATTCAGTCAAATCCTCCACCGAGAATAAATTTATTATACAGGGGACACAATCTGTTCCCATCCGACTTGGCACAGGAGCCTACAGGGGAAATAAAATGAAGTTTCTCGAAATCCCACTAGTCGCACATACCGGTAATCTCCAAGATGCAAGATAGGGAGTAATTCCCCCTATCATGGCACTGACCAGCGAACGCACCGGGCTCCATGCTCTATGAACAAATTTACCCAATTCTCCACTGATGGGTCGAAGCTGATGAAAGGCCGGATAACAAAATTTATCTTAATCGCCAAAGGGTACTCAGGAGGGACGACCAGATGAATTCTCTTCTCAAGTCACATGAACAACATTACAGGACTCCCCCTTAGAAAGTCATAGCGACCCTCCTTCCAAGCATTCAGGACGTTCAGGGTCTCAGCTAACACCGCCGCTATAGGATTATGGTGGTAATACATCCAGGGTGTTATCACAGCAACCTAGAGATTTGCAGTCAAGTCCCCTGTCACTAATAATATCCTCACAGTAAGGCCTAAGGAGACAAGCTCCACTTTACATCAAGATTTCTATCTCCTCATCCATATACCAACCAAGCGTCCAAGGCCTTCAATTAATAAAAAATTCCTAAAACATCTTTTCCTACTTTTTCTTAAAATAAAATCTCAGAGAAAATATAAAGTGCATGCAGAATAAGTCACTAAGTCAAGATAATCAAGCAAGAAATGCATCTATTTTTGCCTCCTTGAGTCTCTCTTTTCAGGTGCAAAGCCATTACATCAAGCATACAATATGGTCAATACCAAACTCCCCCAGTCAATGACATATTTGCGAGAAAATCTTGAAAGGAAAGAATCGGAAATGGATTTCACCTCATCCATAAGCTTCGTCAACCCAAACACCACCTCATGCCCCAATAACCTCCTTATCTACACTTGCATACCTATGGGCCCTGCGGCCTCTGAAGGAATTATCCAAGAGTATAAGGTCACCCATATACCTAATAAAGATTCAGCAATCCACCCAGAAGAAAATTCTGAAACCCCCTGACCATGACGATTGACAATCATCTTTTTCCCTTCCCAAGGAAGCATAGGAGTTTGTTCCCTTGCCGATTGACACCCCAGGACTGCCTATCGAAATTTCCTTTCCAATTTCGTACAAAAAATCCAAAAAAATCCCAAAAATAGTCCGAAAAATTCCCAAAAGTCTCCAAAAAAATATAAAACCTCAATGTCCTCAAGAAAATAATTTTTGAAGCACTAAGCCCCTTATAAACTCTCAAAATACCCATCAAGCTTAATTTTATAGACTTATCTCCAGCGTAAATCCCCAGTCGGGTTCATCTTACAAACCTATCATCAACTTGTTCCCCAAGCAGGACCAATGATTCGTCCACATCCAAGTCCACTATTCCCTAGACTAAACATCCCCTAGTGGAGTTTTAAGAAAACTTAATCTCCATCAAGATATCTCAAAGATAAATCCTTCCTCAATGAAGTCTCAAATCAACATAATCCCCAACGAAACCATAGGTGCATCCACTCCCACAAGATAATTTAAAAATTCCCCAAGATAGTAACTTCACACGTCACAACCTTAGATCCTCAGAATTGACCTCGGCCCTCATAATCGATCATCACAATTTAAGATCCTTAGAATTGCCTCAGCCCTGATAATTGGTCACTACAACTTTAGGTCCTTAAAATTGATCTCAAACCGCAGAATTGGTCGCGATAACTTTAGGTCTCCAGAATTGATCTCGGCCCTCATAATTAGTTGCTAAAACTTTAGGTCCTCTAAATTGACCTCGGCCCTCAGAATTGATCGCTACAACTTTAAGTCCTCGAAATTTACCTCATCTCGCATTATTATTCGCTACAACTTTAGGTCTTCAAAATTGGCCTTGGCCCTCAAAATTGGTCGCTAAAATTTTAGGTCCTCAGAATTCACCTCGGCCTACAGAATTGGTCACTATAATTTTAGGTCCTCAAAATTAGCCTCAACCCTCAGCACTGGTTGCTACAAGTTTAGGTCCTCAAAATTTACCAAAGCCCAGAGAATTGGTCGCTACGACTTTAAGTCTTTCGAAATGACCTCCACTCGCAAAATTGGTCAATACAACTTTAGATCCACATAATTGACCCCATCCCTTAGAATCGGTCGTCACAATTTTAGGTCCTCAAAATTGACGTATGACCTCATAATTGATCTTCACAAATTTAAGTCCTCATAATTGACCTCGGCCCTCAAGAATTGGTCACTACAACTATAGGGCCTCAGAATCGACCTCGACCATCAAAATTGGTCATCCCAGGCATAATTTGAAAGTTAAAGGTAGGTCCACATAATCGACCTCGACTCCCCGAATTGGTTTCTCTAGCCCCTTAGAACCAATATTGACTCACCCTCGACCCGCTGAATCGGTCGTCTTTACCTTTTTAGGTCCTTATAATTGACCTCAACCTGTTGAATTAGTTAATCTCATTCTCTAGGTCCTCACAATTGACCTACCAAACCCTTTTCCCGATGTAGATGTGATGTCTATCATTCGACGTCCTTCTCTTGTTCCAAGATCTTTCATCGAGGGGCTCTCTATAGACACCCCATCGTAGAACCCTTCTAAGAACCTCCTTAGGTCCCTTGCACTAACCCATCCACCGCAAACCTTAGGTCACACTCCGAGTACTGATCTAGAGGCCATCGAGCGCTCCCGATCCCAATTTAACTACGGTCAACTTTCTCATCTAAGTGAAAGTTAAATGAATCTTCTAATATATCCCCTTTCCAACGGTCTTCCTTATGCACAAATCGTTCTTACGGTTCGGACGAATGGTCCAATTTACTATAAAAAACTAATCTAGAGGCCACTAGGCACTCTCGAGCCCTGGGTTGATCCCAATCAACTTCCTCTCAAGAGAAAAAGGTCAATGAATTTTCAAAGTGCTCTGAGTATCCTTTCCAATAGTACTTTCCTTGCACGAATCGGACTTACGGTTCAGACGAACAATTCATTTTACCCTGAAAACTAATCGGAAGGCCACTCGAAGCTCCCGAGGTCCGTTTCACTCATGTCACCTCTTTAGATCGAACAAGACTAAATGCATATTTGAAGGTCTCTAAATACCCTTTCCAATGCTCTACCCCATGCTCAAATCAGCCTTACGGTAAGGACGAATGAACCATTTTTCTCTTAAGGTTCATCAGGCACTTTCGAGCCCTATTTGACTAAGTCAACTTTTCGAACCAAACAAGACTGAATGAATCTTTAAAGTTAACTAAATACCCTTTTCAATGGTCCATCTCGTGCGTGATTCTGACTTATAGTTCGAATGAATGATATATTTTTCTTCGAGAATTTCTTGTCTAGTGACCAAATGACACTTTTGGGCCCCGTTTGACCTTGATCAAATCTAAAACCGTGGAGTGGCTCAATGGATTCTTGAAGGGATATTAATACCCTTTTCAGCAGTCTACCTCGTGCCCAATTCTAACTTATGGTTTGCATTTTATGACCATTTTTCCGAAAACCTGCCTCAGATTACCGAATAGCAACACCAAGACCCCGCCTATCAGCACTGATAGGCAGGTTAAGGACCATGCCAATTGGTACCCCCTTGGACCTATAATAGAGGCAATGACCTCACTTTAAAAGATACACCCAAACATCCCTCTTGTATGGGGCCTTAAAGCTAATCTCTAGATTAGAGAGAGCTTCCCCATTTAATAAAAGAGACCCAAGAGAAGGAAGTAGCATGAAGGAAGCGAGGCGAATCAGTGATGAAGCTCATCGCGTAAACTTACCGAGAGAGATATTCTTTATCTTCTATTTTTACTTAGATTGTATCTTTCTAATTACATTGATTGTAATGTTGTAATGGTTATAATATTGAGTGTGAGGTCAAACGGTACTCGCGAGAGACCATGTCTGGAAGGGCTTGGTAGAGCTTACACGCTCTATCAAATGACTACACCATGGGATCTTCAGAGGGACTTGGGTTGGAGGATTGAGAAGTGAGGCAACGTTAAGGCTTGTCTTGACCATCTTAGATACACCTGGTAAAATACCGAGAGACCTTTTACCATGGAAGCTTATGTAGAATAACCTTGAGTTCCATCGTATATTGAGCTTTGAGCCAAATAACCCTCAACCAAATGTCACATCTACTTTAGGTGATGTCATTGGCCACCTACCCACTATCCAATCCAAACTTGAGTAAACCACTATCGTATTTTAGCTGGTTTGGTGAGCTAGTGCTATTGTGACAGCCCTCTGATGCATAGTTTATAGGCAAAAGGCATATACTGGCATTTAATGATTATGATGTAGGGTGTGCTGGCCCATCAGGAATTTAATATTTGTGAGTTAAAGTGTGGGAGGAATATCTTTCACACTGAGGAGGACTAGGGCATCTCGGTAATGGTGTGGGGATATTTATTGGCCTCAGCCATTCTGAGAAGAAGGAGTTCTTTCTATAAAGTTCATGCTAGAGGGAAAAACACATTGAAAGTAAGAAATTTATTGCACACCGTAGTTTTATACACCCACCATTGACATTTGTTGTGTATATTTTATTAGCAAACTATAGAGATATTATAGGTTGGTGGTGTGTTGGCTACTTACCAAGGTGTATCTGGGTTGCTTACTTCTCTTTCCCTTTGAATGAGTTGTCTCTGGAGTTCTTTTATTGTCATTCGAGTTATACACGAGAGATTTGTGAGTCCAATCTGAGTGTTTATTAGTTATAATACTTTGTGTTCATTTCTAATAGTTGAGGATACTTGGGTAATTCACTACACCAAATCCTGCGAATGGTCACGCCCAGTTGGTCACGGCCCAAGTCCGCGACCAGCTCGTCGCTGACTTGGGCCGTGACCAACTCAATTTTTGGCGTGACCATTTCCATTTTTACACTGAGCCATGGATGCTTTGGAAGTGGTCACGGCCCAAGTCCGCGACCACTGTGCGTCACGGACTTTGGCCGTGACCCAAGGTGTGACCATGTTGGTGCCAAAACGAAGCCAAAATTCCCTCCAACTTGGTCGCGGATGGGTCACGGACTCGGACCGTGACCACCTCATAAAAAAAAAATTGGTCGCGCAAATGGGGTCACGGATAGGGGCCGAAACCAAATTTTGAAGTGGGTCACGGCTTGGGGCCGTGACCATACCTCATTTGAAGGGCTGTTAGTCGCGCATGGTGGTCAGGGCTGGAGGCCGAAACCAATTTTTGAAGTGGGTCACGGTTTGAGACCGTGACCATACCTCATTCGAAGGGGGTTTGGTCGCTCATGGTGGACTGTTGGTTGAGCATGGTGGGTCACGGCCTAGGGCCATGACCAGTGGTCAGGGGATAACTAATTGGTCGCGGAGGTTGGGTCACGGCTGTACGCCGTGACCAGGTCAACATATTTAAAGATGATTTACTTACAACGCTACTCAAATTTCTGCCATTCGCGGTTAAGTTTGGACGATTTGGGCGATTTGGGATTTCGTCTATTTGGGTTTTTTGTTGATTTCATCTAAGAATCGTGAAAGGTATGTGTGTATATGTGTGTGCATTTCGATTTGTTTTGATTTGTGGCAGCTATGTGTGTATGCGAGTGTATGTATATGTGGGTGTATGTGTGTGTGTGAATTTCGATTTGTTATGATTTGTGGCAGCTATTTGTGTGTATATGTGTGTGTGTATAGATTACGAAAATAGACCCTAGATTGTATGTGTGTGTGTATAGATTACGACAATAAACCCTAGATTGTCTGTGTGTATTTTGTTTACAAAATAGTATTCAAAACTCTAGACATTATGTGTGTGTATGTATAGATTATGTCAATAAACCCTAGATTGTATATGTGTATTTTTTTTGACAAAATATTATTCAAAACTCTAGACATTATATTTTTTTGACAAAATATAATTAAATGTTTATATAATAAGTAAAAAAAATTACAACCGCCTTATTGTTGGTTATATGTATGCATAGATTTATGTCAAAAAAAGTTAGGGTTTAAGTAAACCTTAGATTGTATGTGTGTGTGTGTATAGATTATGTCAATAAACCCTAGATTGTATGTGTGTATTTTTTTGACAAAATATGCTTGTCTTGTTTTTTTTTGACAAAATATAATTAAATGAAATTTTTTTGACATAAGACTCGCAAATACGTGTGCACATTACTATAGTGAGATATTGTTGGCTTGGTTGTTGGATACTATGTTGTATTTATTGAATTTATACTAGTGTCGATAATTGTAGATGTTATTAAATTTGTTGGGTGTGTTCTTGATTTGCCTATGAAAAAGTATATCATATATCTTGCGATTAATGTGCATTTTTTTACGTTTACGTCAAGATATTATGAGGCTACAACTTGACATGGAACAATACAACTTAATTCCGTTCATTCATATTTTAACTTGACATGTATGCTATAGTTATGTTGATTTTATACAGTTCTGTTTTAGTTTGAAATTTTTTGTGATCAACTTGATTGAATATGTATTTTAAAACCTTCAAATGGCGGCGTAATAATCATAACTACATTGTTTACGTATTGCAGACCTAACCAATTAGATATCACTTCTTCATTACATACCAGTTCTTCATTACACACCAGGTACTCTTTACTTTAACTAAAGTAGTTATATAATTGATATGCATTATTTATTAAATCTTTTAGATGATAGAAGGAGTACGGGATAATTATTGGTTGTTGTCTTGTTGTTGGATAGTATGTTTGAAGGAATATGTGATAATTAGAAGGAATACGGGATAATTATTGGTTTGATTGTTGGATAATATGTTGAAAATATTTTAGAGGGTGAAAATCCAAAACAACTCCCGAACAACCCTCGTACGGTCCTGTGAGAGGCACCAACACCTCTCACGGGACCAATGTAACTCATAGGAACAGACCGCGCAGCCACGGGACTCTCGGTTTGAGAATAGGAGAGATGTGAAAATGGGAATAAAAATTAGTCCGAGATGAATACGAGAGAGGTGACAATGGGAATAAAAATTAGTCATGGTTCGAAAGTTATTCTTGGGTTTGCAATTTGTGACCGCTCATCTTATTCACTTGTCGCGCAGGACCAATGTGACTCATAGGAACCAATCGCGTAGTCACGGGCTCCCGGTTTGAGTATACGACGCAAATTTCCAAAAAATTAGATTTAAGCATAAAAACATGCCATCGACGGGTGAAAACGTAAAACAACCACAAAACGGTCTGGTAAGAGTCACGAACACCTCGCACGGGACCAATGTAACTAGTAGGAATCGACCGCATAGTCACGAGGCTCCCGGTTGGAGTGTACGACGTAAATTTGAAAAAAAATTAGACTTAAAGCATAAAAACATGCCATCAAAGGGTGAAAACGTAAAACAAACACAAAACGGTCCCGTAAGAGTCACGAACACCTCGCACGGGACCAATGTGACTCATAGGAATCAACCGCGTAGTCACGGGGCTCCCGGTTTGAGTGTATGACGAAAATTTGATAAAAAATAGACTTAATCATAAAACATGCCATCAAAGGGTGAAAACGTAAAACAGCCTTTAAACGGTCCCGTAAGAGTCACGAACCCCTCGCACGGGACCAATGTGACTCGTAGGAACCGACCGCGTAGTCACGAGGCTTCCGGTTTGAGTGTACGATGTAAATTTGTAAAAAATTAGACTTAAGCATAAAAAACATGCCATCGAAGGGTGAAAATGTAAAACAGCCTTAAAACAGTCCCATAAGAGTCACGAACACCTCGCACGGGACCAATGTAACTCGTAGGAACTGACCGTGTAATCACGGCTCTCCCGGTTTGAGTGTGCGACGTAAATTTGTAAAAAATTAGACTTAAGCATAAAAACATGCCATCAAATGGTGAAAATATAAAACAACCACAAAACGGTCCCGTAAGAGTCACAAACACCTCGCGCGGAATCAATGTAAATCGCAGGAACAGACCGTGTAGTCACGGGGCTCCCGGTTTGAGTGTACGACGTAAATTTGCAAAAAGTTAGATTTAAGCATAAAAACATGCCATCGAAGGATGAAAACCTAAAACAAACACCAAACGGTCCCGTAAGAGTCACGAACACCTCGCACGGGACCAATGCGACTCATAGGAACAGACCACGTAGTCACGGGACTCGCGATTTGAGTGTACGACGTAAATTTACAAAAAATTAGACTTAAGCATAAAAACATGCCATCGAGGGGTGAAAACGTAAAACAACCACAAAATGGTCTGGTAAGAGTCACGAACACCTCGCACGGGACCAATGTGACTCGTAGGAACCGACCGCATAGTCACGGGGCTCCCGGGTGAGTGTACGGTGTAAATTTGCAAAAAAATAAACTTAAGCATAAAAACATGCCATCGAAGGGTGAAAATGTAAAACAGCCTTAAAACGGTCCGGTAAGAGTCACAAACACCTCGCACGGGACCAATGTAACTCGTAGGAACCGACCGCATAGTTGCGAGGCTCCCGGATGGACTGTACGACGTAAATTTGAAAAAAAATTAGACTTAAAGCATAAAAACATGCCATCAAAGGGTGAAAATGTAAAACAAACACAAAACGGTCCCGTAAGAGTCACGAACACCTCGCACGGGACCAATGTGACTCGTAGGAATCAACCGCGTAGTCACGGGACTCCCGGTTTGAGTGTATGACGGAAATTTGATAAAAAATAAACTTAAGCATAAAAAAATGCCATCAAAGGGTGAAAACGTAAAACAGCCTTTAAACGGTCCCGTAAGAGTTACGAACCCCTCGCACGGGACCAATGTGACTCGTAGGAAGCGACCGCGTAGTCACGGGGCTCCCGGTTTGAGTGTTCGACGTAAATTTATAAAAAATTAGACTTAAGCATAAAAAACATGCCATCGAAGGGTGAAAATGTAAAACATCCTTAAAACGGTCTCGTAAGAGTCACGAACACCTCGCACGGGACTAATATAACTCATAGGAACTGACCGCGTAGTCATGGGGCTCCCGGTTAGAGTGTACAGCGTAAATTTGCAAAAAAATTAAACTTGAGCATAAAAAATGCCATCGAAGGGTGAAAACGTACAACAAGCACAAAACGGTTCCGTAAGAGTCACGAACACCTCGCACGGGACCAATGTGACTCGTAGGAACCGACCGCATAGTAACGGGGCTTCCGAGTTGAGTGTACGATGCAAATTTGCAAAAAATTAGACTTGAGCATAAAAACATGCCATCGAAGGGTGAAAA
Organism: Sambucus nigra; assembly: GCA_949130495.1. NCBI lineage: Eukaryota > Viridiplantae > Streptophyta > Magnoliopsida > Dipsacales > Adoxaceae > Sambucus > Sambucus nigra. Next base: position 623,740,053 of record OX422210.1, on the reverse strand, counting down.
TCTAAAATAGACACTAAACGGTCGGGTAAGAGTCACGAACACCTCGTACGGGACCAATGTGACTTGTAGGAACCGACGACGTAGTCACGGGGTTCCCGGTTTGAGTGTACGACATAAATTTACAAAAAGTTAGACTTGCATGCCATCGAAGGGTGAAAACATAAAACAACCTTAAAACGGTCCCATAAGAGTCAGGAACACCTCGCACGGGACCAATGTAACTAGTAGGAACCGACCGCGTAATCACGGCGCTCCCGGTTGGAGTGTAAGACGTAAATTTGTAAAAAATTAGACTTTAGCATAAAAACATGCCATCGAAGGGTGAAAACGTAAAACAGCCACAAAACGTACCCGTAAGAGTCACGAACACCTCACACGGGACCAATGTGAATCGTAGGAACTGACCGTGTAGTCACGGCGCTCCCGGTTTGAGTGTGCGACGTAAATTTGTAAAAAATTGGACTTAAGCATAAAAACATGCCATCAAATGGTGAAAATGTAAAACAGGCACAAAACGGTCCCGTAAGAGTCACAAACACCTCGCGCGGAATCAATGTAAATCGTAGGAACAGACCGTGTAGTCACGGGGCTCCCGATTTGAGTGTACGACGTAAATTTGCAAAAAGTTAGATTTAAGCATAAAAACATGCCATCGAAGGATGAAAACCTAAAACAATCACCAAACGGTCCCGTAAGAGTCACAAACACCTCGCACGGGACCAATGCGACTCATAGGAACAGACCGCGTAGTCACGGGACTCGCGATTTGAGTGTACGACGTAAATTTGCAAAAAATTAGACTTAAGCATAAAAACATGCCACGAGGGGTGAAAACGTAAAACAAGCACATAAATTAATCCTCAATTTATGGTGTTTGGCCTTCACTTCTGCCTGGTCTTCAATAAAAACATTGATATCCTCTCAAAAACTTTCAAGCATGCTCTAGTGGGAAAGTTCTCTCCTGGTAGGTTATCGTTGGAAGTCATACAATAGGTTTTTCAGACCTTCTACCTCAAAAACTTCTTTCAATATTGGACTTATTGATAACAAACACGTCCTCATTCGATTAAACTCTGATGAAGATAATTCTTGAATGTGGTTGTGTGATACCTGGTATGTTGGTCACTTTCCAATGAGGATTTTCAAATGGACTCTTGAATTCCGATCTGATAACGAGATAAGTATATCATCAATTTGGATTTCCTTCCACAACTTCCCATTCATTTTTCTCAAAATCATCCCTTTTTTCAATAGCTCAGCTTATAGGTAAACCCTTAAACCTTCACTCTTCAACTCTGGAGATCAATAGACCTAGCATTTCCCATGTGTGTGTTGAAGTAGACTTTACAAAAAAAAATTCCAAATAGAGTTTGGATTGGTTGTGGTAATATGGGGTTCTAGCATGAGGTAATTGAAGAAAATAAATCGAAATATTATAATAATTGCTCTAGGAAAGGACACGATGAGGAAACTTGCATTTTTTTTATTCAGAATCTTGATTATAACCCAAAGAATGGACATAATGTGAGTCCAAAGAAAGTTATTCAGTGGTATGAAAAGAAAATCATAGAACCTACCCAAAATACTGCAATAGTTAGCATAGAGGAAAACATGGAAGAAGCAAGACATGATGGTTATTTAGAAAAGGAGAAGACAAAGGGCAAGATTGAGAAACTATGCAACCTGAACACTGCCCTTTCCAATGAGAAGGATTTAGCAGAGAAAAGTAATGGAGAGGGCCTTGAAGAAGACAAGACTGAGGACAAAATTGAGGAAGAAACCATAATTAACAAGGCTTTGTGTAACAAGGTGAGTCAAAAAGAGAACCCAAATAGCCTACCAGTAGAGGAATGGAATAACACTAAATGGTAGAAGACATCCATCAAGATTCAAGTCCACCTAAATAAAATTCAAGATAAAGTCCTGAATAGAGAAGATGTGCAAGTTGTTGAAGAATTTTCTTTATCCCCCAAAGGAACAGTTATTCCAAAATATAAAAAGAACCAAGCAACTGAGTCATTATATCTCACAGATGTAGAAGATGAATATGCTCACCACCTGCCTTTCATCGAGGAACTCTAACTTTTTTCAAGATTGATTGATAAGAAACTCTCCTTGAAGCAGCAGTTGACTAAGGAACTAGTCATGGAAAAACATTCAGAAGAGCCTATCAAAGTCAAAGGTAAACAAAGAAAAATGCAAGATTCTCTATTTAAAAGGCTTACTCGATCAGTAGATAAAGGTACCACTAAATTTCTCCCCTCAATTTCTCAATGATCAACTCTCTTGTTTGGAACATTAGAGGTGCAGCTAAGAACTCTTCTTGTAGAAGACTTAAACTCCTCAAAAAAATTCACTAGATGCCAATCCTTCCTCTTCTTGAACCAAAGGTTGACTCTAAGAAAATTGATAAATTCAGGATTAAATGGGGCTTTAAAGGCTTCTCTAGGAATTCTAATGGTAAAATATATTTTTTTAGAGATTTAATATGTCCACTCAATGCCTCATAGATCACCCTCAACAGTTAACCTTGAAAATTACTCATCATTCAGTCTAGGCATCTGTTATTATAACAGTAGTTTATGCAAAATGTGCAAAAGAAGAGATAAGGAGCTATGGGATCAGTTGAGACTTATTACAGACAGATATCATGCTTCTCCTCTGGTAACTATGGGGGATTTCAATGTGGTTGTATCTCAAAATGAAAAATTTAGTGGGAATGACATTGATCATCTAGCTTTAGAGGATTTTATTCAGGCAATTGAAGATAGTGGGCTTATGGACTTAGGGTATTCTAAAACTAAGTTTACTTGGTGTAACCATAGAAATGATGAAGATTCAATCATGGCTAGGTTAGACAGATGCTTAGTTAGCCAACAATTTATTTCTGAGTTTTTTAATTCATTGATAAAACACCTTAATTGAGCTGCATCTGATCATGCTCCCCTTATTTTAACTCTCAAATCTTTTGAAGGAAGCCATCCTAAACCTTTAAGTTCCAGAAAATGTGGTATAACCACCTTAAATTCCTTGATATTGTTCACAAATCTTAGAATGAGGACTCCACAGGTTTTGGACTAAAAAAGTTTGCTACTAAGCAGAAAATATTAAAAGGGGATCTTAGATAGTGGAATAAGGAAATTTTTAAGGATGTTTTTCAATCTGTGAAGAATCTATAGGATTTGAGTATGCAACTTGCGCTTTGTTATGAGTTAGACAGCAGTGAAGTTAATAGAGTAGCTATGAACAAGGGTAAAGCTGATTTGCTGACTGCCTACAAGAATGAAGAAACCTACTAGAGATAAAAATCAACTCCTAATGTATTCAATAAGGGGATTCCAATTACAAGTTTTTCCATCAGTATGTGAAGGCCAAACACCATAAATTGAGGATTAATTTATAAATCTATTCAAGATGAAGATGGAGCAGTTATTGAAGACCAGGCAGAAGTGAATTCCCATATCCGATATATATATACTATATAATATATACTGCAGAGTATATATATACTGCATATATATACGCTGTAGTATATAATCTGCATATATACTATATATAGAGTATATTATATGGTATATATATGCATATATATATAAAGTATATATACTGCATATATATACTAGTATATATATGCATATATATATACTGGTATATATATGCATATATATGCAGTATATATACTGCATATATATGCAGAGCAGTATACTGGTATATATATATGCATATATATACAGTTATAAACATGCATATACAGTTATATATATACATATATATACATGCATATTAGTCCAGCTTTTAATGTTGAGATTGCTAACCACACTAAGAGTCTCCTCTTCATCTAAGCTAGTAATGAACATATGACTTTTAGAACGATTAGGCCTAAGCCCTGATAAACTACTAAATATATCCAAAGCTTCCTTGGTAACCAAACTTTAGTTCACATCCCCAACACAAAGCAGAATTGAATACTTTTTCTTGGTAACCAATGTGATAAGACTAGAAGAGTTGAATTAAGAGAAAAATGTTTGCTCATGATGATGGATACTTTTTCTTCAAATATCACCACCCCACTTTGAGAGATGAGGTGGTGGAAAATGGCCCTTCGAACTTCGTGGGGAACCCCAACATTTTGAATAAATGGAAACATGGTTTCAAGTTCTTTAAAGAGGATACTATTAGAGTTCCAGTTTGGGTGCTCTTCCCCAACATCCCTATGGAATATTGGACTGTTAAAGGCCTCAATCACATTTATAGTGCCATAGGAATCCCCATCTATGCTGATTCAGTCACTAGAAATATGAATAAAATTAGCTTTACTAGGATTTGCATTGAAATGGTGCCAAAACATGGTTTAAGCAAAACATGGCGTTTGAGGGTGAAAACTCGAAACAACTCCCGAACGACCCCGTGGGTGGCACCAACACCTCCCACAGGACCAATGTTACTCGTAGGAACTGACCCCAGAGCCGCGGGACTCCCGGTTTAAGAATTCGACGATAATTTGCATATTTCTAGACTTAGGCTTAAAAACATGGCGTTAGAGGGTGAAAACTCGAAACAGCCCTCTAACGGCCCCGTGGGTAGCACCAACACCTCCCACGGGACCAATATAACTTGCAAGAACTGACCCCGCAGTCGCGGGACTCCCGGTTTGAGAATACGACGATAATTTGCATATTTCTAGACTTAGGCTTAAAAGCATGGCGTTAGAGGGTGAGAACTAGAAACAGCCCTCGAACGGCCCCGTAGGTGGCACCAACACCTCCCACGGGACCAATGTAACTCGTAGGAACTGACCCCATAGCCGCGGGTCTCCCGGTTTGAGAATACGACGGTAATTTGCATATTTCTAGACTTAGGCTTAAAAACATGACGTTAGAGGGTGAAAACTCGAAACAGCCCCCGAACGGCCCCGTGGGTGGCACCAACACCTCCCACGGGACCATCGTAACTCGTAGGAACTGACCCCGCAGCCGCGGGTCTTCCGGTTTGAGAGTACGATGGTAATTTGCTTATTTCTAGACTTAGGCTTAAAAACATGACGTTAGAGGTTGAAAACTCGAAACAGCCCCCGAACGGCCCCGTGGGTGGCACCAACACCTCCCACGGGACCAACGTAACTCGTAGGAATTGACCCCGCAGCCGCGGGTCTCCCGGTCAGAGAGTACGACGGTAATTTACTTATTTCTAGACTTAGGCTTAAAAACATGACGTTAGAGGGTGAAAGCTCGAAACAGTCCCCGAACGGCCCCGTGGGTGGCACCAACACCTCCCAAGGGACCAACGTAACTCGTAGGAACTGACCTCGCAGCCGCGAGTCTCCCGGTTTGAGTATACGACGGTAATTTGTGTATTTCTACACTTAAGCAAAACATGGCGTTAGAGGGTGAAAACTCAAAACAGCCCCCAAACGGCCCCGTGGGTGGCACCAACACCTCCCACGGGACCAACGTAACTCGTAGGAACTGATCTCGCAGCCGCGGGTCTCCCGGTTTGAGAGTACGACGGTAATTTGCTTATTTCTAGACTTAGGGTTAAAAACATGGCGTTAGAGGGTGAAAACTCGAAACAGCCCCCGAAAGTCCCCGTGGGTGGCACCAACACCTCCCATGGGACCAACGTAACTCGTAAGAACTGACACCGCAGCCGCGGGTCTCCCGGTTTGAGAGTACGACGGTAATTTGCGTATTTCTACCCCGAACGGCCCCGTGGGTGGCACCAACACCTCCCACGGGACCAACGTAACTCGTAGGAACTGACCTCACAGCCGCGGGTCTCCCGGTTTGAGAGTACGACGATAATTTGCTTATTTCTAGACTTAGGGTTAAAAACATGGCATTAGAGGGTCAAAACTCGAAACAGCCCCCGAAAGTCCCTGTGGGTGGCACCAACACCTCCCACGGGACCAACGTAACTCGTAGGAACTGACACCGCAGCCGCGGGTTTTCCAGTTTGAGAGTACGACGGGAATTTACGTATTTCTACACTTAAGCAAAACATGACGTTAGAGGGTGAAAACTCGAAACAGCCCCCGAACGGCCCCGTGGGTGGCACCAACACCTCCCACGGGACCAACGTAACTCGTAGGAACTGACCTCGCAGTCGCGGGTCTCCCGGTTTGATAGTACGATGGTAATTTGCGTATTTCTAGACTTGGGCTTAAAAACATGCCGTTAGAGGGTGAAAACTCGAAACGGCCCCCGAACGGCCCCGTGGGTGGTACCAACACCTCCCACGGGACCAACGTAACTCGTAGGAACTGACCTCGCAGCCGCGGGTCTCCCGGTTTGAGAGTACGATGGTAATTTGCTTATTTCTAGACTTAGGGTTAAAAACATGGCGTTAGAGGGTGAAAACTCGAAACAGCCTCCGAAAGGCCCCGTGGGTGGCACCAACACCTCCCACGGGACCAACGTAACTTGTAGGAACTGACACCGTAGTCGCGGGTCTCCCGGTTTGAGAGTACGACGATAATTTGCGTATTTCTACACTTAAGCAAAACATGACGTTAGAGGGTGAAAACTCAAAACAGCACCCGAACGGCCCCGTGGGTGGCACCAACACCTCCCACGGGACCAACGTAACTCGTAGGAACTGACCTCGCAGCCGCGGGTCTCCCGGTTTGAGAGTACGACGGTAATTTGCTTATTTGTAGACTTAGGCTTAAAAACATGACGTTAGAGGGTGAAAACTAGAAACAGCCCCCGAACGGCCCCGTGGGTGGCACCAACACCTCCCACGGGACCAACGTAACTCGTAGGAACTGACCCTGCAGCCGCGGGTCTGCTGGTTTGAGAGTACGACGGTAATTTGCTTATTTCTATACTTAAGTTTAAAAACATGATGTTAGAGGGTGAAAACTCGAAACAGCCCCCGAACAGCCCCGTAGGTGGCACCAACACCTCCCTCGGGACCAACGTAACTCTTAGGAACTGACCTCGCATCCGCGGGTCTCCCGGTTTGAGAATACGAGGGTAATTTGCGTATTTCTACACTTAAGCAAAACATGGCGTTAGAGGGTGAAAACTCGAAACAGCCCCCAAACGGCCCCGTGGGTGGCACCAACACCTCCCACCAACACCTATCAAAACGACGGTAATTTTCATATTTCTACTTGGTTACTGATAATTTTAACTCATATATGCAATTTTTCAGCTTGATTAAATTTTTTGTAAAATTACTTGGTTACTGATATTTTTGTTTTTTCTATCCTATCTTTTGTAGGATTTTTGCACGTGGATCAAATGAAGGAGGCAATGGTTTACAACATGAAGATTATTTATATGTTGTGGACATTTAGGATAATGTTTTTTATGTATTATAGTCGTGCAGGCTTTTATTGTTTGGTTTTATGGCCGTGCGGGCTTTTATAATTTGATTGTTGAATTTTATAGCCGTGCGGGCTTTATAATAAGCTGGTTTTTCATTTACAGGTTTTGGAATGTCAAGAAAATAGAGGAAACTCTGCCCAATTTTTTTTTGGTTTGTGAATTATTAAGACGTGTAATATTTTTAAGTTTGTATATATATTTGTTTATTAACAACATTCTCAATTCGCAATTTGTGATTTTTTTTATTGTTTTGCCTATAATAAATATTTGTAACACCTCGTAGCAACCGACGGTGCACTCACAGGACCCCCAATTTTAGGATTGGACAAAAAAAAATCATTTTTTTTAAATTATAGATAAATATGGTCATGGACTTTGTCCATGACCATTTATATTTTTTTTTTTCGCGCTTAAAAATGGTCGCGGCCAAAGTCCGCGACCATTTTTTTTATTTTTTTGTCACGGTTATGGGTCGCGGACTAGGGCCGCGACCAATTTTTTTAATTTTTTTGGTCACGCACGTGGGTCGCGGACTTTCGCCGCGACCAATTTGTCACGGTTGTGGGTCACGGACAAGGGCCGCGACCAATTTTTTTTAATTTTTTTTGTCACGGGCGTGGGTCGCGGACTTTGGCCGCGACCAATTTGTCACGGTTGTGGGTCACGGATAAGGGCCGCGACCAATTTTTTTTTATTTTTTTTTTGTCACGGACGTGGGTCGCGGACTTTGGCCGCGACCAATTTGTCACGGTTATGGGTCACGGATTAGGGCCGCGACCCATCACGGTATGGGTCACGGCCAAAGTCCGCGACCATCTGCCGTGACCCCTCTTGGCCGTGACCATTTTTTGGTCACGTACTTGGGCCGCGACCCACGAAAATGGTCACGCCAGAAATGGTCACGGCCGAAGTCCGCGATCCACAGTTTTGGTCAGGGATTTTGGCCGTGACCAATCGCCAGTTTTGGTGTAGTGATTGTGTTATCACCATATATATAAGGGTTACGCCTCTATCTGTATTATCATACTCCCAACCTTCAAGGGGACTACCCTCTTACACCTCTCAACAATTCAAATAAAATTCCCTCGAATTCAAAGTTGTTCTTTCCTAAAAAGCCCATATCCCACGTTCCTTCCATCAGTTTTGTACTCTTTTGAGTAATTTCCCACCCACCTCCTCAAATCACCATCACTTCACCTTGATGTCAGCTCATCTATAAGGAAGATCAACTTCAAGTCATTATAAAGAGGTCCATTTCTTTCTCTTTATCTTTAAATTCTCTTAATTATTCATTAGTTAATTCATTTCCATTTTGGTATCTCACTTCATTATATCACACATCTTAATTCTAAGTTTTATTATTAGTATTCACATGTATTTTATTTTCATTAAAAAACCCAAAAACAAGAAAAAGAGGGTTCACTCGTAAATTCCAAAATGAGATTTCTCATCACATTTTTTCACACTAAAACACCCTTTTTCACACACATGTAATAAAGTCCTCGTTTGGATTTATGGGTCAAACTCCACCTAATATTGTCTTCGAACTACGTGGACTTTGATGCCCCAGGGCTACGTAGGCGTCTTGGGTGAATCCCTCAACTCGAGTCCTCCCGCCTACATTTGTTATTTTATTCTCATCATATATTCATAATATATGCATTTTATATGATTATTTGCTTGTGTCTTTTCCGATGTACGCAATCGTTCCTTCATAATGACTTGTGAACAGGCAAACACTTATATAATATTTTTATTACTATTTCGGGAACACTCCAAAGGATGACCTCACTCTGCCTTTATCCATGACGTGAGTCGAGCGATTCCATCCTCCATTTATATTATGCATATAAGCACACACTTCACGGAGTTCTTCATGATAAGATTAACAAATTCCCATGAGAGATCGAAAGGGAAAGATGGGTGTGTAACACCTTCTAATTCTGTAACTTAGTTCTCGAACCTTTGAACTACTTGGTTTCATAAGCATCATTATTGTCCTTAATGTCGTTCTCTCGAGGTGGAAACATTTATTTTTCCTATTTTGTTTAAAATAGGTGTGCGATTTTATCTCTTCATATCACCCCACATCGACGACGAGCAAGAGCCCCTATAAAGAACGCAATCCCTCGCGCATGTCAAAAAAGGAAGAGGGTAAGGAAGGAGGGATCCACCTCCAGAGACCTTGATCCCCTGATTCGGGATGGCCACACCATACTTAGAAAAAAGGCTTAAAACCAGACTCAATTTCCCTAATTTTCACGTTGGCCATAGAACCTTAGTCATCATGAGATGACGATTGAGAATGAGATGGAGAAGGTAGATACACCTCGACATAAGGCATAACGAGAGAAGGTTTCTCGAGAGGGATTCTTTATATAACAAACTGTAAGGACAGCTGACACATAAGGGTTAGCCAAAGCCTTAGCACAATTGGTGCGGAGTCACCAAACAGGTGAATCTAAATTTTTAGAATTTTTTTAGTAGTAAGCTACTAAGATGACTCACAAATTGTAACTTGTTTTAGAGAAACCTTAGTAGTAAGCTATTAAGTTGACTTACAAAGTAAAATTTTTGATAAAAAACGTAGTAGTAAGATACTAAGTTGAGTTATAAGTGTAAATTTTGAGAAAAATCGTAGTAGTAAAGTACTAAGTTGACTTACAAAGTATAAATTGTTTTAGAAAATCCTTAGTAGTAAGCTACTAAGTTGAATTACAAAGTGTAAATTTTTAGGAAAATATTAGTAGTATGGTACTAACCTGACTTACAAAGTGCAAATTATTTTAGAGAAACCTTAGCAGTAAGATAATAACTTGACTTAATAAGCATAAATTTTGAAAGAAAAAAAACATTAGTAGTAAGTTGCAAATTTGACTTACAAAGTGTAACTTATTTTAAAGAAACATTAATAGTAAGCTACTAAGTTGAGTTACAAAGTGTAAATTTTGAGCAAACCCTTATTAATAAGATACTCAGTTGACTTATAAAGTGAAAACTATTTTAGAGAAATCTTAGTAGTAAGCTACTAAGTTGATTTACAAAGTGTAAATTGTGAGATAAGCCTTAGAAATAATTAAGTTAAGTCATTAAGAGGTTTATAAAGAGTTATCTCATGAACCAAAGAAGGAGGAATCACATCCCCTGAAGCTTGAAGTAGTGCATTACTGCAAAAGCTTGAGGTTCCAGTCCTGCACCAAGGGGAACTAAAATAGGATCAATCTCAACTAAAGGAGCGTGATGGTCTCTCTTCACTCCTGAAATGCTTAAACACCACAAATCGAAGGAGCTCATAAAATCTTTTCTTAAAAACTTACAAAGCTTAACATATTGTTTTAAAAGAGGCAATTACCTCAATAATAGTCTCACAAACACGAGGAAGCTTGTCTAACGGAAGCATAACTGTGACTACTATGCTCAGCTACAATTACAACATTAAGCTAAGTATTGATAATTCAACATACTTAGATGATGTAATAATATAAACAATAGAGATACTTTCCAAATCTACTTCAGCTGAACTAGTTGGAGGGACCACAACCAGAGGAAACTCTACCATAGTTAAAGAAGTTGAAGGAATGGAAGACTCGTCAGACGTAATTGGAATTACCACTGAATCTATGTTCAATGGTATTTTTTTAGCTGCAACAGTAGTGCGCTCAGAAGCAAACCTCCTAGAATATCTAAGCCCATTCAATATCTTCAATGACTAGACCTAATATTTTTTGGGATGGAGGGTTATCCTTAATATTGACAATGACCCTTGGAGATAAAGGATTATACTACAAAAGAAAAAATTAAGAAAATGATATAAAGGATAATTCTTCCTCAAAGAAGTGAGTTCAACACTTGATTTATTGATTGGGATGACATAGATTGCTCTGGAAAAATATCATGTGTGGATACACCTTCCACATCATCATCTGGTTTATCATTTAAAGGATACTCAGAGGAACCTGTTGCAGAAGGAGTTGGAGTTATTATTACACATGCTCGGCTTAATTTATTCCTCATATGTTTCTTTCGTTGAGGAGGCACATCGGTTGGGAGACCTTCCTCCGTTGGAACTTATGGAGGAGCTTATTTTTTATAAACTTGAGAAATAATGAAATCATCATCAATGTGACTTCTTTCTATACCGACTAAAATAGCCTTCGTACTAACTGGAATTGGATTTGTTATTGATAAAACGTTATTTAGCATTAAACAAGACTATTCTATAAGATTTGGATTTAGGGGGTAACAACCTCTTGGGCTACATCGGACACCTCAGAGGAACAACAATTTATTTTAGATTTCTTGCGAGCTTTGGATTTCGAGGGTTATGGGAGATTTTCTTTTTACACTAATGCCCACTTTCATGGGTTTCTTTCCCTTCTTGCCCCTTTAACAATCTCACTGTCTGGGGGCAAAGCAGGAAACTCAACAGATATATTAAGGTTAGTGGTGCTCAGTTCAAACTCCAAAGCATTAATAGAATTATTTTTAATACCAAGCTCATTCGGCCTAAAACATTCCATAAGGGATTAATTGGATGAGTTCTTACAGAAGCTTTAAATTACCTGAGCTGGAATGGAAAAAAGTGGCAAAGCCAATTAATTAAAATATCACCTTGCCTTTTTCTTGACATGAATGACCATCTTACCATTAAAATTTGCACACAAAGAAAATACATTTTTTCGTGTGAATTCAAGGCAAGAAGTATATAGAGAACCCTCAATTATTCTATTCTGTAAAATTTAAAGGGGAACACTTTAGTTAAAGGAATATTGCCTAGCACAACGATGGGGATTGTAAGCTTCACTCTTTCTCCCACTTAGTGAATGAAGGGAAGCACTAGGGTGTAAGAAAAATAACCACATCCAACGAAGGATCATCACTTATAAATGCTTTGGAGTTAATTGAATGGGATGTGTAAGCTTCTTACATAAAGAATGACCACATCTTGGTGTGAGTTTTCTCGATGTAAGGTCTGTCGATAAAAGAACTATGGGCATCTATCAAGGTAAAAAATCCTTCTTGCTCTGTTTGTGGTTCCAATGCAATAATCTTGGGCATTTGACTAGAAATTTACTAATTGACAGTTCCACTGGAGCAATCTTGGGAAACCTACTGTAAAGTAACCCCATTAGAAGAATTATGCTGATAAAGTTGGAAAGATCATATCTTTTAACAGAACGGTCCATATCAACGTGGGCTCTGTCTAACCAAGTATACAAAGAGACCAACATTATAGTAGTAAAAGGAATGCTGACTCCACGAGCCAATCTTACTGGCAAACATATAAAATCTCTACATGATTGATCATTTGGCTTGCCAAGAAGGAAAAATAAAGATAACATGCATAAATATAGGAAGCTATCTCAGAGGGGTAATCTTTACATTCCTAAATAACACAATAGGTATTATTCATTTTTCCTTCTTCTCCTTGCTCAACTTCAATAGAATCGTATAAAAAAAATTATCAACTGAGTGAAGGTTGCTGTAGAGGAATTATATATGAACTCAAGACAAAGTTTGTTAACCTCCGTTCGAGCTTCAACTTCCACATTATCTAGAGGTTGATCATTATATGGAAGGGCATAGCAGGGCTCTATCCCCATCCGCTCACACACATCCTCCACGGTGATTGTGAACTCACCCAAAACTGGCACGAATGTGTGAGATAAATAATTCCACTAAGAAATCAGCAGGTAAAGTGCGAAGTTATTTTTGCAAAGGATAAAATCCCCAAACTAATTGCCAACATTTGAGAGGCCGACTTTGAGAAGGGAACCCTCATATTTGTTACAGATAAAAGTTATCCAAGAAGGAAAACCTTCAGTTGAACCACCAGGTGCCTCTAAATCAGTATTGGAGTAAGGAAAATCTCCCATGTCCAATCGAAACTCAAAATATAATAAGGGGCACATTACCTCCTTTATACCAATTTTTTGGTTCATCTTCCATAAGAAAAGGGTCATCTAACCCATTTAATTTCACGAAAAAGATCCATACCATATACCCAAAATTTATCTCCCTCTCCAAAGAATGGAGCGCGTTGATGTCAGTTGAAAATAGCCTCCATTTTTATTATTCAGATGACGAAGTAACACCTAAACCCTCACCAAAAACTTCAACAACCATGCTTGATGATTCCATTATTGTGAAGGGAAGAGTATAAAAAAAGACAGGCTATGAAAATATTATTAAAGGGGGTCAAAACAAGATCACAATCAACAAAGGGTGAAAAAATAGACGAAGATTTTTTTCGAGCCATGTGTGTTTGGAAGTTTAATGGCAGTAGAGAGTTTGAAGGTTTTGAAGAAAGCAAAGGTAAAAGATTTTATACAGTTTTTAAATGACTAGAAGCTTAAAAGTTTTTAGCATTTTATTATAATATGCGATTGTTTGAATTTGTGAGCAAAATAGTGGTTGCGTAAACCAATGTCTTAAAGATCGTGTTGTGGTGGCTACATCTAACAATACGGGTTTGCGATGTCAGAATTAATGATCTTTGAATTTAATTCAAAGATATACCAACATTCACGTGTAAGGTACAAGTGTACAGAGATGGACATGTGTACAAACGAGGTTCTTCGATTTGAGGTCCTTCGACAAAAAGTTATTTGATTTTAGTTTCATCGCACAAAGGTTCCTCGATTTAGGATTTAAAGTGGAGAGGTTGTGAACAATGAACCATTAAGATTTAAGATGATTCAATTTACCTAGAAAAAGTATTTCACAGTCACAAATTACTTGAACAAGGTGTTTTGTACAAAAACTTTTTATTTACACAACAACTTTCTCTATGACGGGGCAAATGTAGGAGGGACTTATTTGTAAAACTCCCTACTTCGAGATAAGTTAATTTAAGTAGGAAAAAAAGGAGTTCGTTCGATGTTACATGAAAAAGGTTAATCAAAACACTTAAAAGACCAAGTCTAATAGAACTGAAGAAGCTCAAACAAGAATCTAAGCTCAAGCTTAAGGTTACTGAGGAAACTACTCCCGAGAACGCATAGACCTAAATAACTCCCCACAATCAACCACGTTGGGGAACATCTCACCCGAGGGATGATGTTGCAAGAAACCATAATCTTGCACGATCAAAAGTGCTCATGAGGTGTAAAATTATGCTTATGCATAAAGCGTTATCTGACAAAAAGGAATATTCCTTTTGCACATGATCCCATGCCGACAGATTCTATATAATGTGTTGGGCAGTGCGATCAACATGATTTATTAGAGTAATACTTTTGTCCATATTTTGAGATAAGTTTATACCATGCTCACCGATTTTGTCCCCCATTACATGGATGATGGTGGTTTAATAGCAGAAGCATCTAAAAAAGGAAAAGGGGTTCAAGGTCCCACGAAATGGAGACAAATTATATATATGCTACTTAATTCCATTAAAGAGGTAAGACTGAGAACAGACAAAATTACAATAATATTCAAACAGACGGCATATGCAAAGAGAAGAAAGATTTTGAAATAGACTTCAAGTGACTTGAAGAGATTCCAAGAGAGTTTTAAACACTCGAAACACTTAGAGAGGTGAAGTTTTGCTGAGATTGAGCATTTATAAGCATTGATTTCCATTCTAAGTGAAATAAAACTCTATCTCCTGTGAACATAGACTATATTGGGTACCACGTTATTTATTATGTTCCGTATAGTTGATTTCCTCTCCTAAGCATATTTTCCCCTCATTATTGAGTTTGTTTATCATCACTCTTGCAAAGTATATTTTCACATTACCATTAATACAAGTTACATCTCAATTTTATTACAAACACTTAGGTGACAAGAGAAATTACCACCTTCTCTCATTACCCAAAGACAATTGATCTATTATAGTATGTATTAACCCTCCAAATTCCCAAATCACAGGAGCTAAGGCTCCATCTTCTTCCTCCTTAGCAGCTAGAGTTTCTCTAATATCTATTATGCGATTTAAATTAGACTAATTATCTTATATTATTAGTCAAATTTTTAATTAGGATTAAGCCCTAAATTGGCCTTAACATAAAAGGACCAAAATAATCCTCAATAGTCCCAAACTTGACCTAATACATATACAAACCAATATAGGTCACTTAAGCATCCTAGAAACCTACCCAAAGGTTAAAATATTATGCGAGTTAATTATTTATTTAAATTTATTAATTGGCCAATATAGGTCGCTTTTAATTAAATCTTAATAATTTATTAGTTAATTATGACTCAATATTATAAGAACCTACATCACAATCGGTGGGACCCAATGTCGAAAGAATAATCCAAACAAGAAAATCCTCGATACTTAGCCCTGAGACGATTTCATAGACGCCCATAATACTAAGTCACTTAAATATTTATCTTAATAAATCAATATGAGTTTGACAATTACTATAATAATATTAATCCAATCAGCACATAACAAAATTGTGCAACACTGCATATGCAACATGTAAATCTACCAAATGACATACCAAATATCATATGAAATATCTAATTATCATGCAACTAATAACAAATTTAAAATTTTAATAAATGCCATAAAAATACGGTGTGTTACGAAAGATCTCCTCCCGAAACATCGAATAATATGGTCTTTTACCCGAATCTAAACTAGTCTAAGAAAGGATTTCTTTGACTGGTTCTGAATTTTCATGTCATCTCCACTAGAGGTTGAGGATAAATTATATAACTCATATATATTTTATATTTATCAAGGCTTACTAGATCCCACCACACACACACATATATATATATATATATATATATAGAGAGAGAGAGAGAGAGAGGCTCTCATATACATCATGCTTCTTACATCACCCATACAACATACCTAGTTCAAGATCCTAAAAAAAATCAATTTTTTATTTCACCCATGGAGTTGCAATCAACACATCTTCAAAAAATTACATCAAAATACAATTTCTTGCTATTTTTTAGAAATCCAACAAAAAACTGCTGAAAAAAACTTATTTATAAGGGTCTGCGCCAGCCAAATTTTGTGAACTTTTGTAAAATAGCTAAAAAAATGTATTTTGATGTAATTTTTTGAATATGTGTTGATTGAAAGGTTAATGTCATTAGAAAAATAGAAAAAATATTTTTTAGCGCCTAAAACTAGGTGTGATATATAAAGTGTGATGTTGGAGAGTCTTTCTCTCTCTCTCTCTCTCTCTATATATATATATATATACTCTCATTAACATCATGCTCTATACATCATTCATGCATCACACCTAGTTGTAGGCCCTAAAAAAGAAAATTCAAATTTTTTACTTTTTCCTAAAAATTAACCTTTCAATAAATCTATATTCAAAAAATTAGGTCAAAATACATTTTGTAGCTAATTTTTTAAAAATCCACAAAAAATTTCTCAAAATAACTTATTTATAAGGGTTTGCGCCAACATTTTATTTTTTATTTTTTAAAAAGAACTACAAAATGTATTTTGACTTAATGTTTTGAATATGGATTGATTAGAAGGTTAATTTGAAGAGAAAAATAAAAAAAAATTGGAAAAAAAATTTAGAGTCTAGAACTAGGTGTGATGTATACATCATGATGTAGGTGAACCTCTCTCTATCTCTCTCTCTCTCTCTCTCTCTCTCTCTCTATATATATATATATATATATATATATATATATATATATATATATGACAAGTTAACCTAAAAATTGAACTTTTTAATAAACCTTAACAAAAAAACACCTAACGACCCATTAATTTTAATTCCTATATTGTAATTGATCTTCGTCAGCGGTAACGGACATGCATGTCGATCGAATATTTTTTTTACACCCCCCCACCCCTATCATGGCAGCCCTTACCCGTGAGTAAACATTCCAGCAACTTAATTTTTTTTAACTAGTGGTCTGCCATGGTGGGGGTAGGGGTAAGGGGGTCTTAGGTCACATGCGTGTCCGTTGCCTCTGGTGCAGACCAATTACACCATAAGAATTAAAATTAATGGGTTGTTAACTGTTTTTTGTTAAGGTTCATTAAAAAGTTCGATTTTTAGGTTCACTTGTAATCCTCTTCCTATATATATATATATATATATATATATATATATATATATATATATATATATATATATATATATATATATATATATATATATATATATATATATATATATATATATATTGCACCAATCGAGGCTCTTTAGACCCTATAATTAAATTATTTATGTTTTATACTCGCATTGACAATCAATAGATCCTGACATCGATTATTATATTTGGGTTTTTTGACTTGCCACCCCACATTTTATAACTATATTTGTATTAGCACCCCACTTTTTTATTTTATTGTGTTCAAACCCTATCGTTAGTAAAACCCATTATTTGTTGTCAAAATTTTCGAAAAAGATCATATCTCTATAGCCTTTGTTGATTGTCTTCATCCGGTTGATAACATGATCTTTGTTATGTCAATATGAAAAGTCGTTCTTAATGCATTTGTAGTGCCCCCATATGCTACCTCCTTAGATCACGTGTTTATTGTATAACAGTATTATATTGAATGAGAAGTGCCTCAATAAAACATTTTCATATCCACTGGGTATCACTTATAAAAGACAAACAAACTACTTACTTTTTTCCCTAACAAAAGAAAAAGCCACATGTCATTTTCATATCCATAAACATTAAAGTTTATAAACCAAATCTCATTTTGCTTTGAGAAGACCAAAGTGCTAATAAGTTGTAGCCTTTTTCATTACCATTTATTGTCATTTTAAAGATCCAAAGTCAAAACAATGGAAATATACTCTTAAGCTCCCGATCTGTTCTTCTTTTGGACTTAACTTGTATTTTCTTTTTTTTGGTTCACTACTTTCATACTTATAAAAAAATATTGTTATTTTCTGAATTTTACTAACATTATTTATTAAACATACAAATATTTTCACATATATATAATCATGATAGTTTAAATTCTAAATAATCATTTGGAAAACCCACATGCAAAATCAGATATATATATATATATATATATATATATATATATATATATATATATATATATATATATATATATATATATATATATATATATACACACACACACACACGTGTGTGTGTGTGTGTATGCGTGTTATGTGTGCAGATATATCACTTAAAAAAAAAAATTGGAGATGTAGATTTGATCGATTAGATTATTTCAGCATATAAGTTGAGAAGATTGTGGGTGAAATTGGAGGTGAGATCCTTATTTGTAAGTTAGATCTTCGAACACTTTAATATTTTTGGCGATCCTTTCATATTTATGTGGATTTATATCTTCAATTATTGAGTTGGTCAATTTTTACTTTATTGAAGATATTTTTTCACTTTTTTTGTTGAATTTAGAGGGACCTGTTGCGATTTTAAGAGAGATTTATTGGAGGTTTTTAGTCGGTTATTTTGACGAGGGTTCAACAAGTTGGAATTTTCTCATGATGCAAAATTCGAGCATTTTGGTTGGACGAGTTTTATGGGAAAATATATCAAGAAGGAAAGTTATTTTTAGGTGGGTCCCATATTTTTCTTACAAACTAAATGAGCAAAAAAATAAAGGAAATACATTTTTTTTCCATTTATGTCGCTTTTCTCGTCTTCCAAACACAAGCTCGAGGAAAAAAAGGTTGGTCGATGATCATAAGTGGAATATTTTAACCGCTTTTATTACCTATCGCTAATTAAAAGTAACCCAATCTCGACAAAAGTTAAACTGAACACTAAACATAACTAACCCAAAATCTATAATTTCTATGTAGTTTCCATCCCTGTAATAAGTTATTAAGTTTCATTGTGGTTATAAAAAACACACATAATCGATTTTGCAATCTTAGTAAAAGATGGAGTCGTTAGGGTAAAAAACTGTTATGTCTACTATTTATAAATAACAATTTGTACAGAATTATGAAATTAATATAATTACAGAATTAAAACAAAATTACAGAAATGAATCACTTACTTGAATTTGCAGAAAATAAACAAGAATAAAAGAAATAATCCGAGCCCTGTGAATCTCACAGTTTCCTTAAGACAATTTATTCCCTCCAATGTGCTCCGAGGTTGATGAATATTGTCTCCCAAGATAGAACGGATTTTCCAATTAATTATGTAGCACGACAATAATTAATTACAACGAACTCAAATCTGTGGCTTTTACTCAACTCAATAACAAACAGTATAGATATGTTATGCAGGAGAAGGACAGAAATTTTCTGGGATAAAATTGACAGCAATTCTGGAAGGAGGGAAATTTTTTCAGTAATTAATTCTGTAGGGGGAATGTTTAATTTATAGCTTTTGTGTTGACTGTTGGAACAGTCAACCGAAATTAACTGTCAAAACAGTTAATCAGTTAAACGAAATTAACTGTTGACTGTTGGCAATAACTGCCAACTAATTAATTAATTTCGTAATTAATTAATAATTAAAGCCCAGAAAGTTAAATAAATTCGGCCCAAAAATGTAGGAGATTTTTATAAGCCCAAGCCCAAGCCCGAACCGAACCGAGCCGAGCCGAGCCGAGCCGGCCGGACGGACGGACGCGCGCGCGCGCGTGTGGACTTTTGACCGAAAGTCAACCCGTGCATAGCTTAGGTCATCTCCCCTTCAAAGAGTTGGGATACCCCCAAGGCATCCAAGCCTTAGTCCATACTTGGGGTGTTATTAACTCATCAAAATTCCACTACTCTTCCAATGTGGGACAAGAGTTAAAACACACCCAATTCATTTAACTTTCATTGCTTTGTGAGTCACTTTGGGGACATAATTATCATTCATAACTTATTGAAATTGGACATATGAATATACTACGTTAATCTCCTTGCGGAGGTGAACGCGTTCGTATATGGTCCCACAATTTTTCGTAGTGTGGGTCCCACCTAAATTTGAGCTCAAAGTTGCTCAAAAATCTGTCCAGAAAAATCTGGACAGCTTTTAAATACCCATTTAAATTCCAATTTTCCAACAATCCCCCACATGAATGATATATCGCTATAAATAAAACAAAACAGATGCTAATGCAGATGCAGACACAAGTTGAGTAAAACTGAAGACTTATTGCATCGGGAGAAGTAGCCTAGTGGCCTTGAACTTTCCTTAGTGATATACTATCGGATTTACTTGGTTAATCAGTAGACTTCACGTCCTTGAACCGTCAACCTTTTTTGTAAACCTAGACAACAGTATTCACACAACAATTCTTCAACACAGTTGGTTCTCACGTTTGTGTTCATTTTGGCCGTGAACACCACTTGGTTCCGCAAGTATTTTAGAGAATATGCCTTTCATTATTCTCATAGAAGTGGCCCCCTTCTTACTCACGTAGGTGACTTCCATAAAGAGTATTCTGCAATACCCCACTTAGACGTACTAAGATATAGATGTCATTAAAAGCATAACTTATCCTAATTTCGCGGCAGATATGCACTGTCTCATCTTTGGAATGGATAGGATTAAATATCCTCCAGTGCTTACTGAATACAATGTAGTTCGGTTTGCCCATTGAACCTAGATCTTGGGATCTCCAGTCAGCTAGGTTGGGTTGCCACTATATTGATTCTTATTTATTTATAGGCTTTAGACCCATTCCTCTCGATGATCTTTCAACTTGCTCTCGGTTTAAACCTTTCGTTAGTGGATCCGATATATTATCTTTTGACTTTACATAGTCAATTGTGATAATTCCGTTTGAGAGAAGTTGTCTAACGGTATTGTGTCGACGACGAATATGTCGTGACTTTCCGTTATACATGTGATTTTGTGCCCTTCCAATCGCTGATTGACTATCGCAATGTATACATATTGCGGGCACAGGTTTAGACCAATTTGGAACATCCTCTAAGAAATTTCGAAGCCATTCAGCTTCTTCTCCAGCTTTGTCTAGTGCAATGAATTCAGATTCCATTGTCGATCTAGCAATGCACGTTTGTTTTGAGGATTTCCAAGATACGGCTGCACCTCCGAGGGTAAACACATACCCACTCGTAGACTTAGAGTCTTTTGTATCAGATATCCAATTTGCATCGCAATGTCCTTCAAGAACAGCTGGATATTTTGAGTAATGCAATCCATAGTTTTGAGTATATTTTAAATAACCCAAAACTCTCAATATTGCTTTCCAGTGATCTCTTCCTGGATTACTCGTAAATCGACTTAGCTTACTTATTGAGTATGCTATGTCCGGTTGCGTACAGTTCATGACATACATTAAACTGCCGATAATACGAGAATATTCTAGTTGAGATATGCTTTCACCATTATTTCTTGCTAGATGTAAATTTACATCTACAGGTGTCTTGGTAGGACTAATATCATACTTCTTGAATTTTTCAAGAACTTTCTCAATGTAATGAGATTGAGATAATATAAGTCCATCCGATGTTCTAGAAATTTTAATTCCTAATATAACATCGGCGATTCCCATATCTTTCATGTCAAATCTACTACTCAACATTTGTTTTGTAGTTTTGACAATTTCCAAGTTACTACCCATGATAAGCATATCATCAACATAGAGGCATACAATGACATATCCATTATGAATGTATTTAAAGTAAACACATTTATCGCATTCATTAATTTTGAAACCATTTGATAACATTGCATTATCAAATTTTTCATGCCATTGTTTAGGTGCTTGTTTTAATCCATATAATGATTTAACAAGCTTACATACTTTTCCTTCTTGTCCGGGAGCTTTGAACCCTTCAGGTTGCTCCATATAAATTTCCTCGTCTAGTTCACCGTTTAAGAATGCAGTTTTTACATCCATTTGATGTATTTCAAGTCCATTAATAGCAGCTATTGCTATTAACATCCGAATGGACGTTATTCTTGTTACCGGTGAATATGTGTCGAAGTAATCCAACCCTTCCTTTTGCCTATAGCCTTTAGCTACAAGTCTAGCTTTATATTTATCAATTGATCCATCGGCCTTCAATTTCTTTTTGAAGATCCATTTACAACCTAACGGTTTTGAACCTGGTGGAAGATCCACTAGTTCCCATGTATGATTTTGTAATATGGATTCAATTTCACTATTAATTGCTTCTTTCCAATTGGAAGCATCGGGTAAGGATATAGCTTCTTTATACGATTGAGGTTCATTTTCTAACAAATATGTTAGAAAATCCGGACCGAAAGAAGTCGAGGTTTTTGCTCTTTTACTACGTCTTGGTTCATCCTCTATTGATTCAATAGGTTGATGAGTACCACTTGTAGTAGCTTGATTTGTCCTTTTAGAAGGACCAGATTCTCGGGTCATGTTATACGGGAATTCATTTTCAAAAAATGAAGCATCCCTCGATTCAATAACCGTATTTACATGAATGTCTGAAATCTCAGATTTACAAACTAGAAATCGATATGCACTGCTATTAGTAGCATAACCGATGAATACACAATCCACGGTTTTTGGCCCTATTCTTACCTTTTTAGGTTTAGGAACCATCACTTTGGCTAAGCACCCCCACACTCGTAAATATTTATAGGAAGGTTTTAGACCTTTCCATAATTCATAAGGTGTCTTGTGAGTCTTTTTGTGAGGTACTTTATTGAGAATGTAATTAGCAGAAAGTAAGGCTTCCCCCCACAAATTTTGTGGAGCTCCTGAACTTAATAACATTGAGTTCATCATTTCTTTCAAAGTACGGTTTTTGCGTTCAGCAACACCATTCGATTGAGGAGAATAAGGAGCGGTTGTTTGATGAATAATCCCATTTTCAGAACAAAATTCCTCAAATGGATATTCATATTCACCTCCTCTATCACTTCTAATAGCCTTTATCGTTTTGCTTAATTGATTCTCAACTTCATTCTTATTTTGTTTAAATGCATTAATAGCCTCATCTTTACTATGTAACAAATATACATAGCAATATTTTGTGCAATCGTCAATAAAAGTAATAAAATACTTTTTCCCACCTCTAGTTTGAACAAATTTTAAATCACAAATATCGGTGTGAATTAAATCTAAAGGTTCAGTTATCCTTTCAATAGAATGGAAAGGTAATCTAGCTAATTTAGATTCCACACAAATTTCACATTTATGATTTTTATCTATATTGAATTTTGGCAAAAAATCCAAGTTAATTAATCTACGCAATGTATCAAAATTAACATGTCCCAATCTAGCATGCCAAATATTAGATGACTCAATCAAATAAGAAGAACTAGCAACTTCATTCATAGAAACAGATGTTTTAGGGGTTACAGTAAGAACATTCAATTTAAAGAGCCCCTCATTTAGGTAGCCCTTTCCTACATACATGTCATTTTTAGACAACACAAAGCGATCCGACACAAACACAAGCTTGAAACCATTCTTAGTAAGGAGAGATCCAGAAATCAGATTCTTTCGGATGTCAGGCACGTGAAGAACATTGTTAAGAGTAAGTTCTTTTCCAGAAGTCATTTTCAAAGCAATCTTTCCTTGTCCCACCACCTTAGAAGTGGAAGAATTTCCCATAAAAAGGTTCTCCTCATTTTCCAAAGGCTTATAGGTGGAGAACATCCATTTGTTTGCACAAATGTGTCGTGTGGCTCCAATGTCCACCCACCATTCCTTGGTATTTCCAACCAAGTTACATTCAGAGACAACGGCAGAAAGATTCATATCCGCCAAATCATTGGTGATATGGTCACCCTCAGTCACATTTGCTTGAGAGTTATTTTTATTTTGCTTCTTAGGCTTACGACACTCACTTGAGCGGTGT
This sequence comes from Sambucus nigra, assembly GCA_949130495.1. Classification (NCBI taxonomy): domain Eukaryota; kingdom Viridiplantae; phylum Streptophyta; class Magnoliopsida; order Dipsacales; family Adoxaceae; genus Sambucus; species Sambucus nigra. The sequence continues at coordinate 623,716,028 of OX422210.1, read as the reverse complement.
CCCGGTTTACCACAATTGTAGCATTTGCCTTTGAACTTTTTCTTGTTATGTTTAGAAGTGCCTTCCCCATCATATTTTCGTTTGTTCTTTTTAGGACCTTCAACGACATGGACCTTTGTTTCCATCGGATTCTTCCCACTTTTCTTTTGAGATTCACGGTTGTCTTCTTCGATTCTTAGCCGGACCACCAACTCCTCCACATTCATCTCCTTACGCTTGTGCTTGAGATAGTTTTTGAACAAAGTCCAAGAAGGTGGCAACTTTTCAACAATTGCAGCAACTTGGAAAGTTTCACTGATTGACATTCCTTCAGCATGAATGTCGTGGAGGATCACTTGGAATTCTTGCACTTGCGAGATCACAGATTTAGAATCAACCATTTTGAAGTCCAGAAAACGCCCAACGATAAATTTCTTCATCCCAGCATCTTCAGTTTTATACTTCTTTTCCAAAGAATTCCATAATTCCTTGGAAGTTTTGATAGTGCAATAGACATGGTACAAAGTCTTGTCCAAGTAGGCCAAAATATAATTTCGGCATAGGTAGTCCGAGTGCTTCCAAGCATCGACAGCAGCAACCTTTTCAGCATCATCTCCCTCTTGAATAGAGGGGCAATCTTCATATACAAACCTGCCCAATTGGCAGGTAGTGAGATAGAAGTACATTTGTCCTTGCCAACGTTTGAAGTCAGCCCCAATGAACTTTTCAGGTTTCTCCCCGTGTGGCATAGATACGGGTGCAGTCACACTTGTGTTGGTGACAATCAGTTTCGTAGGAGTAGTGTTCGTACTTTGTGATTCCATTTCTGTTACAAAAACAGAATTTTAATCAAAACAGAATACAAAATTCTGTGCACCAATTTCCTCCAAATATAATTCACAATAAATGAATTCCAAAAGAATTTCAAATAATAATTCAGAATAAAAATGTAATATAAACAGAATTCCGTACAAAACAGAATACAAAATTTTAAAATCTGTGTCACACTAATTTTTAATAATAAAAAGAATTCCGTACAAAACAGAATTATAATTTAAGAAAAAAATTTAGATAAACAGATTTTAACAAGAGTACGCAAATAAAATTTTATTTTCTAAAACAGAATATAAAAACAGTATAGAAACTAATTTCTATAACAAAACTGTTTTACTAATTTCTACAATAAAGCAGTAATTTAATTCATTTTATTCTGTCAAAACAGATTTATTTCCAACAAATAAATTTCTGTAATAAAAAAAATTCTGTACATTAAAAACAGTAGAACTTTTATAAATTGTCTTAAGATTGTTATGTCTACTATTTATAAATAACAATTTGTACAGAATTATGAAATTAATATAATTACAGAATTAAAACAGAATTACAGAAATGAATCACTTACTTGAATTTGCAGAAAATAAACAAGAATAAAAGAAATAATCCGAGCCCTGTGAATCTCACAGTTTCCTTAAGACAATTTATTCCCTCCAATGTGCTCCGAGGTTGATGAATATTGTCTCCCAAGATAGAACGGATTTTCCAATTAATTATGTAGCACGACAATAATTAATTACAACGAACTCAAATCTGTGGCTTTTACTCAACTCAATAACAAACAGTATAGATATGTTATGCAGGAGAAGGACAGAAATTTTCTGGGATAAAATTGACAGCAATTCTGGAAGGAGGGAAATTTTTTCAGTAATTAATTCTGTAGGGGGAATGTTTAATTTATAGCTTTTGTGTTGACTGTTGGAACAGTCAACCGAAATTAACTGTCAAAACAGTTAATCAGTTAAACGAAATTAACTGTTGACTGTTGGCAATAACTGCCAACTAATTAATTAATTTCGTAATTAATTAATAATTAAAGCCCAGAAAGTTAAATAAATTCGGCCCAAAAATGTAGGAGATTTTTATAAGCCCAAGCCCAAGCCCAAGCCCAAGCCCGCGCGTGTGGACTTTTGACCGAAAGTCAACCCGTGCATAGCTTAGGTCATCTCCCCTTCAAAGAGTTGGGATACCCCCAAGGCATCCAAGCCTTAGTCCATACTTGGGGTGTTATTAACTCATCAAAATTCCACTACTCTTCCAATGTGGGACAAGAGTTAAAACACACCCAATTCATTTAACTTTCATTGCTTTGTGAGTCACTTTGGGGACATAATTATCATTCATAACTTATTGAAATTGGACATATGAATATACTACGTTAATCTCCTTGCGGAGGTGAACGCGTTCGTATATGGTCCCACAATTTTCGTAGTGTGGGTCCCACCTAAATTTGAGCTCAAAGTTGCTCAAAAATCTGTCCAGAAAAATCTGGACAGCTTTTAAATACCCATTTAAATTCCAATTTTCCAACAATCCCCCACATGAATGATATATCGCTATAAATAAAACAAAACAGATGCTAATGCAGATGCAGACACAAGTTGAGTAAAACTGAAGACTTATTGCATCGGGAGAAGTAGCCTAGTGGCCTTGAACTTTCCTTAGTGATATACTATCGGATTTACTTGGTTAATCAGTAGACTTCACGTCCTTGAACCGTCAACCGTTTTTGTAAACCTAGACAACAGTATTCACACAACAATTCTTCAACACAGTTGGTTCTCACGTTTGTGTTCATTTTGGCCGTGAACACCACTTGGTTCCGCAAGTATTTTAGAGAATATGCCTTTCATTATTCTCATAGAAGTGGCCCCCTTCTTACTCACGTAGGTGACTTCCATAAAGAGTATTCTGCAATACCCCACTTAGACGTACTAAGATATAGATGTCATTAAAAGCATAACTTATCCTAATTTCGCGGCAGATATGCACTGTCTCATCTTTGGAATGGATAGGATTAAATATCCTCCAGTGCTTACTGAATACAATGTAGTTCGGTTTGCCCATTGAACCTAGATCTTGGGATCTCCAGTCAGCTAGGTTGGGTTGCCACTATATTGATTCTTATTTATTTATAGGCTTTAGACCCATTCCTCTCGATGATCTTTCAACTTGCTCTCGGTTTAAACCTTTCGTTAGTGGATCCGATATATTATCTTTTGACTTTACATAGTCAATTGTGATAATTCCGTTTGAGAGAAGTTGTCTAACGGTATTGTGTCGACGACGAATATGTCGTGACTTTCCGTTATACATGTGATTTTGTGCCCTTCCAATCGCTGATTGACTATCGCAATGTATACATATTGCGGGCACAGGTTTAGACCAATTTGGAACATCCTCTAAGAAATTTCGAAGCCATTCAGCTTCTTCTCCAGCTTTGTCTAGTGCAATGAATTCAGATTCCATTGTCGATCTAGCAATGCACGTTTGTTTTGAGGATTTCCAAGATACGGCTGCACCTCCGAGGGTAAACACATACCCACTCGTAGACTTAGAGTCTTTTGTATCAGATATCCAATTTGCATCGCAATGTCCTTCAAGAACAGCTGGATATTTTGAGTAATGCAATCCATAGTTTTGAGTATATTTTAAATAACCCAAAACTCTCAATATTGCTTTCCAGTGATCTCTTCCTGGATTACTCGTAAATCGACTTAGCTTACTTATTGAGTATGCTATGTCCGGTCGCGTACAGTTCATGACATACATTAAACTGCCGATAATACGAGAATATTCTAGTTGAGATATGCTTTCACCATTATTTCTTGCTAGATGTAAATTTACATCTACAGGTGTCTTGGTAGGACTAATATCATACTTCTTGAATTTTTCAAGAACTTTCTCAATGTAATGAGATTGAGATAATATAAGTCCATCCGATGTTCTAGAAATTTTAATTCCTAATATAACATCGGCGATTCCCATATCTTTCATGTCAAATCTACTACTCAACATTTGTTTTGTAGTTTTGACAATTTCCAAGTTACTACCCATGATAAGCATATCATCAACATAGAGGCATACAATGACATATCCATTATGAATGTATTTAAAGTAAACACATTTATCGCATTCATTAATTTTGAAACCATTTGATAACATTGCATTATCAAATTTTTCATGCCATTGTTTAGGTGCTTGTTTTAATCCATATAATGATTTAACAAGCTTACATACTTTTCCTTCTTGTCCGGGAGCTTTGAACCCTTCAGGTTGCTCCATATAAATTTCCTCGTCTAGTTCACCGTTTAAGAATGCAGTTTTTACATCCATTTGATGTATTTCAAGTCCATTAATAGCAGCTATTGCTATTAACATCCGAATGGACGTTATTCTTGTTACCGGTGAATATGTGTCGAAGTAATCCAACCCTTCCTTTTGCCTATAGCCTTTAGCTACAAGTCTAGCTTTATATTTATCAATTGATCCATCGGCCTTCAATTTCTTTTTGAAGATCCATTTACAACCTAACGGTTTTGAACCTGGTGGAAGATCCACTAGTTCCCATGTATGATTTTGTAATATGGATTCAATTTCACTATTAATTGCATCTTTCCAATTGGAAGCATCGGGTAAGGATATAGCTTCTTTATACGATTGAGGTTCATTTTCTAACAAATATGTTAGAAAATCCGGACCGAAAGAAGTCGAGGTTTTTGCTCTTTTACTACGTCTTGGTTCATCCTCTATTGATTCAATAGGTTGATGAGTACCACTTGTAGTAGCTTGATTTGTCCTTTTAGAAGGACCAGATTCTCGGGTCATGTTATACGGGAATTCATTTTCAAAAAATGAAGCATCCCTCGATTCAATAACCGTATTTACATGAATGTCCGAAATCTCAGATTTACAAACTAGAAATCGATATGCACTACTATTAGTAGCATAACCGATGAATACACAATCCACGGTTTTTGGCCCTATTCTTACCTTTTTAGGTTTAGGAACCATCACTTTGGCTAAGCACCCCCACACTCGTAAATATTTATAGGAAGGTTTTAGACCTTTCCATAATTCATAAGGTGTCTTGTGAGTCTTTTTGTGAGGTACTTTATTGAGAATGTAATTAGCAGAAAGTAAGGCTTCCCCCCACAAATTTTGTGGAGCTCCTGAACTTAATAACATTGAGTTCATCATTTCTTTCAAAGTACGGTTTTTGCGTTCAGCAACACCATTCGATTGAGGAGAATAAGGAGCGGTTGTTTGATGAATAATCCCATTTTCAGAACAAAATTCCTCAAATGGATATTCATATTCACCTCCTCTATCACTTCTAATAGCCTTTATTGTTTTGCTTAATTGATTCTCAACTTCATTCTTATTTTGTTTAAATGCATTAATAGCCTCATCTTTACTATGTAACAAATATACATAGCAATATTTTGTGCAATCGTCAATAAAAGTAATAAAATACTTTTTCCCACCTCTAGTTTGAACAAATTTTAAATCACAAATATCGGTGTGAATTAAATCTAAAGGTTCAGTTATCCTTTCAATAGAATGGAAAGGTAATCTAGCTAATTTAGATTCCACACAAATTTCACATTTATGATTTTTATCTATATTGAATTTTGGCAAAAAATCCAAGTTAATTAATCTACGCAATGTATCAAAATTAACATGTCCCAATCTAGCATGCCAAATATTAGATGACTCAATCAAATAAGAAGAACTAGCAACTTCATTCATAGAAACAGATGTTTTAGGGGTTACAGTAAGAACATTCAATTTAAAGAGCCCCTCATTTAGGTAGCCCTTTCCTACATACATGTCATTTTTAGACAACACAAAGCGATCCGACACAAACACAAGCTTGAAACCATTCTTAGTAAGGAGAGATCCAGAAATCAGATTCTTTCGGATGTCAGGCACGTGAAGAACATTGTTAAGAGTAAGTTCTTTTCCAGAAGTCATTTTCAAAGCAATCTTTCCTTGTCCCACCACCTTAGAAGTGGAAGAATTTCCCATAAAAAGGTTCTCCTCATTTTCCAAAGGCTTATAGGTGGAGAACATCCATTTGTTTGCACAAATGTGTCGTGTGGCTCCAGTGTCCACCCACCATTCCTTGGTATTTCCAACCAAGTTACATTCAGAGACAACGGCAGAAAGATTCATATCCGCCAAATCATTGGTGATATGGTCACCCTCAGTCACATTTGCTTGAGAGTTATTTTTATTTTGCTTCTTAGGCTTACGACACTCACTTGAGCGGTGTCCCGGTTTACCACAATTGTAGCATTTGCCTTTGAACTTTTTCTTGTTATGTTTAGAAGTGCCTTCCCCATCATATTTTCGTTTGTTCTTTTTAGGACCTTCAACGACATGGACCTTTGTTTCCATCGGATTCTTCCCACTTTTCTTTTGAGATTCACGGTTGTCTTCTTCGATTCTTAGCCGGACCACCAACTCCTCCACATTCATCTCCTTACGCTTGTGCTTGAGATAGTTTTTGAACAAAGTCCAAGAAGGTGGCAACTTTTCAACAATTGCAGCAACTTGGAAAGTTTCACTGATTGACATTCCTTCAGCATGAATGTCGTGGAGGATCACTTGGAATTCTTGCACTTGCGAGATCACAGATTTAGAATCAACCATTTTGAAGTCCAGAAAACGCCCAACGATAAATTTCTTCATCCCAGCATCTTCAGTTTTATACTTCTTTTCCAAAGAATTCCATAATTCCTTGGAAGTTTTGATAGTGCAATAGACATGGTACAAAGTCTTGTCCAAGTAGGCCAAAATATAATTTCGGCATAGGTAGTCCGAGTGCTTCCAAGCATCGACAGCAGCAACCTTTTCAGCATCATCTCCCTCTTGAATAGAGGGGCAATCTTCATATACAAACCTGCCCAATTGGCAGGTAGTGAGATAGAAGTACATTTGTCCTTGCCAACGTTTGAAGTCAGCCCCAATGAACTTTTCAGGTTTCTCCCCGTGTGGCATAGATACGGGTGCAGTCACACTTGTGTTGGTGACAATCAGTTTCGTAGGAGTAGTGTTCGTACTTTGTGATTCCATTTCTGTTACAAAAACAGAATTTTAATCAAAACAGAATACAAAATTCTGTGCACCAATTTCCTCCAAATATAATTCACAATAAATGAATTCCAAAAGAATTTCAAATAATAATTCAGAATAAAAATGTAATATAAACAGAATTCCGTACAAAACAGAATACAAAATTTTAAAATCTGTGTCACACTAATTTTTAATAATAAAAAGAATTCCGTACAAAACAAAATTATAATTTAAGAAAAAAATTTAGATAAACAGATTTTAACAAGAGTACGCAAATAAAATTTTATTTTCTAAAACAGAATATAAAAACAGTATAGAAACTAATTTCTATAACAAAACTGTTTTACTAATTTCTACAATAAAGCAGTAATTTAATTCATTTTATTCTGTCAAAACAGATTTATTTCCAACAAATAAATTTCTGTAATAAAAAAAATTCTGTACATTAAAAACAGTAGAACTTTTATAAATTGTCTTAAGATTGTTATGTCTACTATTTATAAATAACAATTTGTACAGAATTATGAAATTAATATAATTACAGAATTAAAACAGAATTACAGAAATGAATCACTTACTTGAATTTGCAGAAAATAAACAAGAATAAAAGAAATAATCCGAGCCCTGTGAATCTCACAGTTTCGTTAAGACAATTTATTCCCTCCAATGTGCTCCGAGGTTGATGAATATTGTCTCCCAAGATAGAACGGATTTTCCAATTAATTATGTAGCACGACAATAATTAATTACAACGAACTCAAATCTGTGGCTTTTACTCAACTCAATAACAAACAGTATAGATATGTTATGCAGGAGAAGGACAGAAATTTTCTGGGATAAAATTGACAGCAATTCTGGAAGGAGGGAAATTTTTTCAGTAATTAATTCTGTAGGGGGAATGTTTAATTTATAGCTTTTGTGTTGACTGTTGGAACAGTCAACCGAAATTAACTGTCAAAACAGTTAATCAGTTAAACGAAATTAACTGTTGACTGTTGGCAATAACTGTCAACTAATTAATTAATTTCGTAATTAATTAATAATTAAAGCCCAGAAAGTTAAATAAATTCGGCCCAAAAATGTAGGAGATTTTTATAAGCCCAAGCCCAAGCCCAAGCGTGTGGACTTTTGACCGAAAGTCAACCCGTGCATAGCTTAGGTCATCTCCCCTTCAAAGAGTTGGGATACCCCCAAGGCATCCAAGCCTTAGTCCATACTTGGGGTGTTATTAACTCATCAAAATTCCACTACTCTTCCAATGTGGGACAAGAGTTAAAACACACCCAATTCATTTAACTTTCATTGCTTTGTGAGTCACTTTGGGGACATAATTATCATTCATAACTTATTGAAATTGGACATATGAATATACTACGTTAATCTCCTTGCGGAGGTGAACGCGTTCGTATATGGTCCCACAATTTTCGTAGTGTGGGTCCCACCTAAATTTGAGCTCAAAGTTGCTCAAAAATCTGTCCAGAAAAATCTGGACAGCTTTTAAATACCCATTTAAATTCCAATTTTCCAACAAAAACTACCATATTCACTTTGATGATATTAATGAGAGAAAGTGTAATTCATATTTGATAACACTTCAACAACCATTACAAAGTGACAAGTCAAGTTCACAGCACAGAATTCGTCCTTGAGGTAAATCAATACTTCATAGTTTATTTATATCATATTCATAGTTTATTTATATCATATTTTTAAGTTTTTAGTAGAAAAAACACATCAATTATTTTACTGTGAAAATGTCTCCAACTGGACCCACCGTCGAGGCCAACACACCACAAGCTTCCCGTCAAACCCACAACTGATTTTTCTTATTTTAAATTGTTAAAACTGAGGTAAAATATTGGTCTCTCTCATTTACTTCTCTAACCCAAGTCAGTAAATACCCACTTGATATATACTTACAATATCATGTACAGAAGTTTTGACCGATGTATAGGTGTAATGTGATGACAACCTAATTTAGGGGTAGCCGAATAAAGACAACTCCGCACTAAGCAAGGTTTTTTTTTATTATTGATCCTATTATAAAATTTTAAACTCCATTTAGTTATGTATGGAACTGGAGGGGGATGATTCAGTTATATACGTTTCATCTTCCATACTTTAGTTAAAAATTGAATTTTCACATCTTCTGAAGACTTGTAAAAGGGTTCAAAGTTTTAAAGCCTAAAAATGTTCGAACTATATTTAGAACATCTGTAACATAAGAACCAAAGTAAATCAGTATATAGGAAACTATATATATTTCTTATCCAATCTCTTATTTTACCACCTCCTTAATTTTGTAAGTTACATAAAATAAAAAATTTTAAGGTACATAACATATTCTTGGTCCTCTTTCAGGTACTCACATATTACTTGCATCTGTGTACTATTCTAAATTGCACTACACCCATTTATTGCAATTTATCACCCAGCCTATCCATGTGGATATGTGTCCTCAACCTCCATTAATGTCTTCCTTTTCTTCAACTCTCTCTTCCAACCTTTCCCATTCCAACATTTCTCTCTCTCTCTTTTTATCTACAATGGATATCCACCCTCAACAATAACATTTTCTTTTGAAAACTTATTTGTTGCAACTTATAGGTCCTTTAGTGTAAACTAGTGACCCCAACCAAGGTGACAAAACTCAGGTAGGCCACATAGAGGGGAGGAGGCAGTAATAGGATGAAAAGGTTGGTTATTATTTTTATTTCTGGTACTATCACTTTCTCCTAATCTGAACCCAACATCATCCTTCTCTAAATGATTAAACAATCCAAATTGGCTGCTATTATCCCCATTCTTTATCTTATTATTACTTGAACTTGTCCTGTAGTGTGAATTTTGATGCTGAACTTTGAGCAACTTTGATCTCCTCTCACTTATAAGGTTGAATAAGTAACAGGCAGTTTCTCACTACCCCTCCTGGATTTCTTTCTTGAAAGACACAGTGACAGCACAAAGAGGATAGTTACAATGGAGACTTCCACATAGATAGCTACCAAAATCCACACCTAAATATTTAAATTGAGAATTTTCTTCGTCAATTCAGTATTGAGACCTGAAGCCAAAGAAAAAAAGACGGTTTGAACTAGCTTATAATATTACTCGATATTTGGAGAGTTTAAAAATAGTTATGAGATCTAAGAATTTTAGAAAAGTAGTTTTTACATCACAATGATATGAGTTTTAATTTAAGATTTATGTAAGATTCTATTTGGTGGTGATGATTTCACCTTTAAATAAAGCAATATTTATTTCTAATAAATTTTTTTTAATAACATCTCACAAGCGGTGAAAGTGTGTGTGTATAAAAAATTGTTATGAAATTGTTATAATTTAATACTATGCCATCTTGATTCTATAATGATAATATTTTTTTTTAAAACACATATATTTTTAATCACGTATCCATAGTCATCTAACTCGCGCATCACGCAGGTTTACAACTAGTATATAATATTGTCCACATCACCTTATATGGGTTCATTTTTAACTATTTTTATCTATGTTATTTAGCCATTAACAACATGTTATGTTGTTAGGACTCAAGAGGCACGTCAAAGACAAAGATAACTTTTGATTAAAAAGGAATCTCTTGGGGAAATATTTTGAATCATAAATTAATAGTGGATTGAGGCATGAAGAATTATTTTTATTAAGCTTTTATTTGCTCTTCTCCTTTTTTTTGTAGACTCATTTGAGTCTTTTCATGAATAAATATTATACTGATGGTCATGTTGGTTCATGAATATATATATTTTAAGGGTTATGTCTATTTATGTAATAAAACATGTCTTATGGATGTCTAAAGGTTATACTTATTCATGAATTAACACATATTTTCACTCATAATTTCTTTTTCTCTTTTATTTTCTTTATAATATTATAATCTCTCCAACAATCCCCCACTATTATAATATTTCATCAAATTTTGCATCGATATACTCATGAGTACAAGAAGGTATCTTTCGATTTAAACCTTTAATTAGTGAGTGCATTTCAAAGCAAAAACTAAGACACGGGTGAGCTATGCATTAAACCTTATCTAATATGTTAACACCGAATATACATCACACATGAGATATCTCAATTTTTATGAGATGTCATTATATAAGTTAGCACTATTATGGTCTTATGCTCTATCTTGGTCTCATTAACATTTACAAGAATAGGTGAAGTCTCTTTAGATTTTCTTGCTACTTTAGACATGAAACCTAGATTTGAACTTCATTAGGAGTTTATGACTCATCCTTATTTCATACCAATTTGTAATGAACATTCTGGAACGGACAATACAATAATTTCAGTGCACAAATAATCACTCACAAACAATCACTTATCAACAAATTTTTTTACCCATTAAACTTTGAAATAGTGGTAGTTCCTTTACAAAGTTAAGTTACTATTACTGGTGAATTTAAAAAGAAAGAAGAAAGGTTTTAGTCCCACTCCACTAGATGTATTATTTACTAAATCTCTCGAGATTCCCTTAGTCAAATTATAAGTTCTTACTTGATTTAACACAAACAATATCAGTAATGTCATTTTTATTAATTATTTGACATTATGTCTTAAACTAACATGTCTATATTACAAAATTTGAATACTCTCGAAAAAGTATATCATAATCATAATACAAAGAAATAGACAGAACCCATTGGAGACACAACTTTATATCTAAAAATATATTTCCTAGTCATTATATTTCTTTGACTTACACAACTAATGGATATATATTCAAAGGTCTCGATCCAATCTTGGATCATTATTGTCTTTAGATAGACACATCCATTATTCTAAGATTAATGAGATGATCATCGACAAATTACATAACCTCCACCATTATTATTATTATTTATGAGAATATTCTTGACCTTTCTCATTTTCATACCAAATATTTTTAATGGTCTTGTTCTTCCATATTTTTCCTATATAAATTTATGTTTTCCTTCGTTGATATCCACCTACCATCTTGATTTCCTATTATTTTAATAGGAGATTTCATATAACAATATTTGCGGTGAAGTTGATTAACACCTTATCCACATATCAATAATATTGCATTAAGAGATGTATCTTATTAATAACTACTTTCTCAATTCAATTTCTTACTATAGGCATGTCATGTTGTTAGTACAAACTTTCATAAATATTTGTGGAGTGACTTCACATTTTCCTCTTAAGAAACAATTATCTTATTTAACCTCAATCTCACAATCACAAAAAAGTTTTTAATGAATTTATGATTAGATTCTACCATCCTTAAAGAAGTTGTTAAACAACCCGATTTTGAATCATATTATTAAAAATTCATTGATTATATTTATAACCACTCCTTGTTAGTTTATCACCCTAGGCAGACAAATTTAATAACTTGATTGTCTACTCGCATATTTTGAGATTGATAATATGAATTTTTCCAACAATTAAATTATTACGGCACCAAATGCCAATAATATCAATTATATCTAAAAACGTATCTCATACAACTCATTGTTTAATGCAATATCAAAACATATGCATGTCATATTATTAATGCGACAGTCAATAAACCTAGCACATAATGATCGAGATGCATTTAAATAATAAGAGTGCAAATATGAATAACTCTAAGGCTCATAATTTATGACATCGCATAAATATTATATCATGACATAAAACTTATAGTAACAGGAGTATATATATATATATATATATATATATATATATATATATATATATATATATATATATATATATATATAGGAGAAGGCTCATCTACATCATGCTCTATACATCATCCATGCATCACGCTTAATTACAGGCCCTAAAAAATATTTTTTTCAAATTTTATATTTTTTCCTTGAAATTAACCTTCTAATCAACCCATATGCAAAAAATTAGGTCAAAATATATTTTGTAACTATTTTTAAAAAATTCACAAAAACTGCTAAAAATACCTTATTTATAAGGGTCTACGCCAACAGTTTTTTGTGAATTTTTTTAAAATAGCTACAAAATGTATTTAGACCTAATTTTTTTCATATGTGTTGATTGGAAGGTTAATTTCAAGGGAAAAATATAAAATTTGAAAAAAGGGTTTTCTAGGGCCTAGAATTAGGTGTGATATATGGTGTGATGTATAGTGCATGATGTAGGTGAGCCTTCCTCTCTCTCTCTCTCTTTCTCTCTCTCCCTCTCTCTCTCTCTCTCTCTCTCTCTCTCTCTCTCTATATATATATATATATATATATATATATATATATATATATATATATGTATGTATGTGTGTGTGTGTGTGTGTGTAATGGTTACTCGTGATATACAAATTTGATTGTCCCCGGTGAAAATTATTTTCATTGCATGGTAAATAAATAATATAATCCTCTCTTATAAATTTTGTACACACGGTAATTTACAGTTTGATTATTTGACTTCCTATATGCATCTTCACTATAATTTTACCCGCATCAGAGCACAATTATGGCATGCATCTTTATATATATATATATATATATATATATATATGTATAACTCAAGTTTTTTTATTGTAATATCAACCCACTTCGGAAATTTCATTACCTTCACCATTCCATTACAGAAATCACATACATGCTTAACGAGTAATCTTTTAAAGTCAAGGCTTACTCACAATGAATATCAAATCATCATCTTTGAAATTTTAAAGCAATTTTTCTTGACAATAAGAATGAATATGTATGTACAAATGTCAAAAAAATTATTCTATTTTGACGAAGACAACTGATACAATTGGGTTTTGAGGAATAATTTATGTGTCATTTTGATTCAGACTATCGATACAATGGTGACACTAAAGTGAATCAAACAATGCAACCTGATACCCATTAAATACATATTTAAGTATGATAATTCAAATAAAATAAAAACCACTTGATTCATTCGTTCTAATATAGTTCATCTACTATCATTTAAAAACTAACAATTGGGGTTTATAGATAAATAGATAGATAGATAGATAGATAGATAGATAGATAGATAGATAGATAGATAGATAGATAGATAGATAGATAGATAGAGGAAGGGAGGGAGGGAGAGAGAGAGAGAGACAAACATCCATGATTACAATATTTACTTGGAACAAGACATCATAAGGCTTGCATGTTTAATAAACTCGAATACATGCAATAGAAACTATGATGAAAAGTATGTTTTTCCACAAACATGATGCATCAGATTAGAAATAAATCTTTACAATGAAACACTATCATATCATTTGATGCGTAAGAATATATTCAAAATAGTCATTTCACATAACTTGCAAATATTACCATTGCAGTGAACTAGAACACAGTGAAATTGAACCAAACTATTATCATGATGCAATTTATGCTTTCTATTATCAACTGTTAGAAACTAATTACCACTAACCTCTAATACCCAATATTTCCATTAATTTTTGTCTAGACTTAAAAAAGTAAAAAACTTGAGACCGTGATTCTTTAACACTCATTTGAAGAACCAAAATATTTTTATTAATATTAATCTGATTCAAATCAACCACTAGGTCACATACGAAGTTATTGTACATATGTTATTGCATACCTTAAAAGTGACAAATCATGAACCACATATCGAATTTCGCATATATATTCTTCATAACATCTCTCCCATCAATAAACCCACTTTTTTTCACCTCGGTTTAAAAAATAAAACCTTAATATTATCTGGAAAATATTTTAAAATAGTGGGATATTCTCCTTTTTACAGACTCATTTGTGTCTTTTCATGAATATGCATTATAGTAATAGTCATATTGGTTCATAAATAGACATATTTTAAGGGTTATCATGTCTAAGGAATGTTTAAAGGTTATACTTATTAATGAATTGACATATTTTTCACTTATTATCTCTTTTTCTCTTTTATTTTCTTAATAATATTACAATCTCTCCAACAATATGCATACACATGTTAAACTTTGAGATGCCTTAATTATAAGGGGACCTAGGTGAAACCTTTACTCAAGGCAAATACACAAGAACTGCTATAAACACTTAGAAGATATCTCATTGGCAATTATGGTCCTCCAATTTCATGGTTTAACATAAACACATCAATATATACCCAAAGTGTTGTGCATTCATATATTCTTCTACTAAAACATTAATTAGGTACATCATATTAACATATTTTTTTGTAGATATACATAATATATCATGCAAAGACAACAATCTTTATTATGCAGTTAAAAACTAAAAATTATTTTAAAATAATGTATAAGATGAATTAAACTTAATTTGTATACATAATGTAGTGCATGGATTAAACTTGATTTGTATTCCTAATATAACATTAACTTATTTTAATTCAAATACAATCAATAGATAATTAGTAGGCAAGTTTGAGCATGATGTGTCATTGGCACATTTTAATTATTTTCTTAAGTGGTTGTCAATTATTGTTTCTCTACTATTAATAACTTTAATATATTTTATGGTGTGTGTTTATATATATATATATATTCATCAGTTTATTTGTAATTGTTTTTGTTATATTCTTAATACACACCATGTACACATCGTGTCTGCACCGATAGTTAGTAAAAAAATAAGGGTGGCAAAGGAAAGAGCATCTCGTATCTATAGTAGAAATATCCTTCGTTTGTAGCGATTATTTGGTCCACGGATATGTTATTTCTGGTTTGGAGTACAAGGTGGTGATGATGGTTTCTATAATGGCCGAAAGGAATCAGAATTTTTCCTAGGATATCTTTGCTTATTTTTCTCTACATAATTATGACATTTTTTTTCATGTTTACCTATTTAACATTTAGGCAATGTTTGAGAATTTTTCGGAGAAATCAAATGAAAATAATATTAGGAAACAAAGAGAAAGTTAACAAGAAAAAAGAAGATAAGAGAAATTAATATTCCTTCCTTTATTTGGCAAAAAAAATTGAAGACAAATTGATAAACCAAACTAATAAATTTCGTTATTTAGGTTCAGTGTTACAAACTAATGAGGATATTGATGAGGATGTTACGAGTAGAATACCAACCGGCTGGATGAAATGAAGACAAATAAGTGGGGTGTTATGCGATAAGAGGATAACTAATAAATCAAAAGAAAATTTTATAGAACAGTTGTTAGGCCAGCAACCCTATATAGAGTGAAGCGTTGTGCTTTAAAGAAAAAATATGAACAAAATCTCCGTGTTAGTGAGATGAGGATGCTCCGATGGATGATAGGAATTACTAGAAAGGACAAAATTAAAAATCAATATGTGAGAAAAATGTTAAGAGCTCGCCCATTAGCGATAAATTAAGAGAAAGTAGACTTGGGTGGTATGGACATGAGTTGCATAGACCGGTAGATTAACCAATAACAGGAGGAAGATTATTGAAAATAGAGGGTAAAAAAGAAAGGGGCCGCCCTAAGCTATTGTGGGAGGAAATTATTAAGAGTGGTCTTAAGAAATTAAACTTGAATGATAATATTGCATATAATATATTAGAATGGAAAAAAAGAATCCATGTAGCCAACCCCATATGATGGGACTAAGGCAAGGATGATGATGATGATGATGATGATGAAAATAAGGGAGAGAAAATAAATAAGAGACATAAATATTCCTTCCTTTTTTAGGAGGAAAGGAAAGAAGGGAAAGTTAATAAACATATTCATTTCTTATCGTTTCTTTTAAACTCCCAAATGAGAGAAAGTGCATCATTTTTCTCCAATTTAAACTCCCAAACTAAGGAAAGGAAAGACTATCTCTTCCCTTTTCTTCTTTCTCTCCAAAACAGAACTCACAAATACACCTTAAGATAGTTTGCAAGTCCGAAAATTTCATTAAAAAAAGCTAATATACTTTGGGGACATTTTGATAATGGGCACTAATTTGTTATCATGGTTAGAGATTAGTCACCATAACTAGTGAAAACTGACTTTAGCCGTCAATTTTGATGGAAACTCTTATTTTTGTTGATCACGTGTACATCAAATGTGCCTATAAATTTAATATTTCTTATATACCCTTGCTTTAAATTACATTAAACACTATTTTTTTATCGGATTTGGAGATTAACCACCAGATCAAAAGATAAAAATGATTTTAAAAATTTTGAGAATGATTAAACATGGTTATCCTAATAAATGAAATCTTACTAATAAAACTAAAAATGTAAACATTTTATATATAGTTTAGTTGGTTTACTTGCATTTCAAAGCATTTGAGTCATGCACTTTAACGAGACCAAAAGATTGATGCACTTTGTTATTTTTTGTGTGCGAAAGTCTTGTTATTTAGTACCTATGGACAATGGTTTTTTAATATCTTGTGACTTCTCCACGTTCAAGACTTCTGTTGTTGATTAATTGAACCATATCCTTTTGTAGATTGATTCATCTATTTATCATTTGGCTACTCATGTTTCTTTTAAATGTGTAAATATTTTCTAAAAGGAGTATTTGTGTTTCCTTAGAGTATGTGCTTACTTTTCAAAAGGGATAGGTCTTTGTTTTGGTTTTAAAAGGCATTTATTTTAAGAAATATTTTTTTCCTCGAACCATTTGCATGGTGTGATATCACCCCATGTGCACAGTGCATAGTTTATAGGCCTAGGAAATTACGTAGATAAAACTTTGCACATGGCGTTAATTTATCCCCATGCATATGGTGCTTTGAAAATTTTGGTTGTATTTTTCCTTGCCAAAAATCGTGGACACGACGGCACTGAATTTTGAAAACGTCTATATATATTCCTTTTCCCCAAAAAAAGTAACAAAACTTTTCCTCATTTCAAACTAGACTTACACTGGGAAAATTTTCATCTTTGAGAGCATCACTTTTTTATCCTTTTTCAAATCAAGTATTCAAACTCATTTTAGATCTAGATCCAGATCTACACCTGTGAGATGATTTGAGTTTTAAATCTACAATAGTCGTGATTTACATATGATTCACTTATATTCCACATGATCTATACTTTAATATCTCCAGGAAGGTGTTTGAGCTAGTGAAAAGTTCAAACATGGTGCGATCCATGGATAAAGAATGTTACTTTCGTATTTGATCAATGGAGCTTTGATCGGATCTCTTATTGGAATCTGGGAGAGTCTTAACGTTCATAGGTAACTTCTTGTGAATGCATGAGATAAAAGTACCTTCTTAGGTTGTATAAATGAACTTTTCAAATGTAATAAGAATCTAGGATGCACCAAGTTTTTATCCATATGTTTGGATTTTCCTCATTAATTGGTGTTGTGCAATTGATTTGTGATTTGTTTGATTGTTTGTGTTTTCTGTCACATGAATAAATATAGATCTTATATCTAAATTTTAAAATGACTTAAATCTAGGTTACTAATTGATACTTAAAGATTAAAATTGGGTTATATTACTTTGAAACCTATTCGCCCCCTCTATGTTTGCATCTAATACACACAAATTTACATCTTTAATTGGTATCAAAGCATGGTTACTTATTTTTAAGGCTTAACGTCCCAAGTTGATCATTATTTGTAATTGTGTGTTTTCTTAATTTTGTGCTTACATGGAGATTTCATTTTTTATGCATTGGGAGTTAGTTTGGATAATATTCATTCATCATAACATTCATTTATAGATAAAAATACATCTCCTGCATCTAGTGATTCTAGCTATTAAGTTTCTTTTTGAAAATGAATTGAGTGATTGTGAGGAGATGGGTGAAATCAATTATGAATATAACAAATGGTTTCATAACTCATTAAATTTCAAGAATTCAAACATCAAGATGATGAAACAAAATAAAAGTTTTTGAAAAGGATACTACTTTGTTGGAAGAAAAATATGAAATAATTTTTCAACTCAAACTCGACTTAAAGTGTGCGAATGATCAAAAATCTTTTAGGAATCGAGAAATCCGATCTCCTTGAAATGAATAGAATACTTGAGAAGGAGTATAAAACGTTTGAAGTTAAAGAAAAAGATTTTAAAAAGAAGTTATTTCTCTGAAGAATGATTTCCCTAATGCTATGAAAGTTAAACTTGCTTTGGAGGATTGGTCCGAGAAAATGATTAGTATGTTATTTGAGAAATTTATGATACGAAATGGTAAGAAGTGGTTAGGTTTTTCACTCATTTAGTCCTTTAAATACACATGTACTTTTTTGCATGAAAATTTAAATGTTGTTGAACAATATTATTCTACTTAAGTTAATAGAAATATTATTCCTTAAAATAATGTCAAAGGGAAAGAACGTCTTGTCTAACAAAACTGCAAAAGCACATGTTGTAAAGTTTAAAAAATATTCTCAAGTCAAAAGGCCCAAATTTGTTCAAAGACCTTAAATGCAAGAGTATTAAAAGAAATTTTCCAACCAAAACTAAATCCTCATTCTATACATCATCCAAATCTTTTTAAGAGAAAAGATGTTTTCCAATCAAAAGAAAGGTGAATTTTTCTCAAAATCCTTTTTAAACTTACAAATTCTTATAATGTTTCATGAGAGGACGTTTGAGACATTTTTGCTACAAACTTCAAAAACAATAAGAAATAATCATAAACTAGGTTGTTAAGGATAAATGAGTTTTAAAGAGCTAACTAAAGACATGGAAATGAACTCAAGAAACTTAAAAAAGAAGTTGGTGAGTTTAGAAAGGGTACTCAAGCAACCTAAATGGGTTATGAAGGATAATTGTAATTGTTGTGTTGTCATCGTGACTCTTACATCCTTAAACTCTATTAATTGGTATTTTAGTAGCGGTTAGTCGAGACATGTGATAAGATAAGTCTTTTTACACTTCACTATATGATTACAATAGTGGTTTAGTCACTTTAAAAAATGGGAAGAAATGTAGTGTGAGTGGTAGAGGTACCGTAAAGTTTTCAATAGCACTACACGTCACAATGTTTTTTATGTTGAAGGGCTTACTACTAATCTCATTAGCATAATTTAACTATGTGATGATAGTCGTATTGTTAGATTTTTAAAAGATGAGTGCATAGTGAGGAAGGAAAAAAATGGAGATTTGATGGGAGGGATTAGATCGAGTGATAAATTTTATGTTCCTATGGGTGAACCTAAAGTTGTTTGTCAAAATGCTAAAGTGGAGCCCATTGGTTTATGGCATTAAAGGACAGTACGTATAAAATTTAGATATTTAGAGAGTTTATCAAAGAAAGAAAGAGTTAGGTGTATTCCCGGGTTAGGAAAATCCATGACCAAAGTTTGTGGAACATACCAAAATGGAAAACAAAACAAGAGTTCACACCACCAAAAGAGCAAAAATATCACCCTTTTCCATCCAGGTATTATCAAGGTTAAAAATCGTGACAAAAAAATACGCACATGTTTTCACGGTCAAGGACAGTAAAAAGACCATGACAAGCTTTATCAGGGCTTGTCATGGTACTTAACCGTACCAACACGCGTGATATTTTTTGTCACGGTCCTTGATCGTGACAAAAGAGTTGGGATTTCAACCACTAAAACCCCATTTTCCTACCAAAACATTACACTTTCCCTCATTTCAATCATGAACCCGGCTCCCTCTCTCTCCTAAGTAAAAAAATCCACCATTTTCTTTTAGCCAAAATTATTACTTACATATTTATGTAGTTGTAGTTCTTAAATACATGTGTTTGTTTGTTGTAAAATAGTTGTATTTAGACGTACGTCTTAATATTGTTATATGAAAAACCTAGGTTTGAATAATTTGACTTTGATATATGTTTAGGCTTGAATATATATATTTGTTTATTGTAAAATAGTTGTATTCACATGAATGGCTTTGATATTGTTAGAAGCAATTTGTGCAAAACCAAGATTTGAACATTCTTGCAATATGAATATTTTACTTTGATATTTGTTTGATCTTGAATATATGTGTTTGTTTTGATGTAAATGTAATCATTTTGGTTTAAAAAAAATATCACTATGGGTTTATTTAGGATTTTGGGTAAAATCAAGATATGTGGCTTAAGGATTCAACCATACTTGTCAAATCAGGATACATATGTGAAGGATTTAGGGATTTGAAAGTGTATAAACAGCTTAAGGTTTCATCCATATTTGTCAAATCAGGATACGTATATCATGTGTCTAAAAGAACTTATGCACCCATTATTTTGGGAAGGACCAAGAGTCTATACTGCGATGTATGGACACTATCCCGGAGAAGGAGCCAATTACATTGGCCGAGGTTTATAAATAATGAGGTGTTCGAGAGACAGCTGTTCTCCTATGGCTCAGATGACTAACAATTCAACCAAGTTGGATGTGCACTACTCTGGACGGACATCTTACGCGGAGGTGGAGCATAGTATGGTATGTAAATTGCTTTAAATTTCATTTTATTTAGTAATGAGTAAATTAATCTAATTTGGTCACATTTTCCTTTAATTTGGTTGCATTTTGCAGGAGTATGGGAGTGGCCTTAGGGGAAAGCTATATAGGATTAACTCCTACATAAAAATCCAAACGAAGAAGGGCGATCATGCTAGTTCGCATGTCGCCGAGACCATCAAAAGTTATAATTGAAATTATATCTTTAATTTCAGACTGTCTATTAATATTCTTTTTCAAAGTCAATAATATGTCTTTTATATTATTTTAAGAGAGTTTAAATGCGGTGCACAACACCCAAAGTGATGTCGCCAAGGCATTTTCGAGCACGAGTGCACTGAGCTAAGTACAGGGCCTAAAAAATAAAAGGCCATACTCAGAGTGTCTGCTCTCGGATAGAAAAGTTGAAGTTGATGGGCGTTGCTTGTAGTAATAGTGGGTTATCATCCAAGTTTGACACATACAAATCAGACACAGACTCGAAATTAGAAAGTAAACCACATGTTCAAATGTGTTAAACGCACAGTCACTGATAAATAGAAGGGGAAGGCGAAGGCGAAGGATAAAGAAAAGGTCAACTAGAAGCTGGGTGATGGGACCACTACTCTATCCCCCTCACCGAATTTAACTGACTCTTCATCCCCGTATAACATGTACTTTACCCCCAGCCCAACTATCCTAACCCCATTTGAGACGAATGGGGAGATATTATATATCTTTGAAATGTGTGGAGGTGATCGAATTGCCAAGGGAGTGAAGGACATGAGCATCACTTCATGTACCATGATGCATAACCTTCCACTATAGAATTTTGAATCTCGGGTCCAGGTTAATGAGAT
The DNA here is from genome assembly GCA_949130495.1 of Sambucus nigra. Taxonomy (NCBI): domain Eukaryota; kingdom Viridiplantae; phylum Streptophyta; class Magnoliopsida; order Dipsacales; family Adoxaceae; genus Sambucus; species Sambucus nigra. Next base: position 623,693,997 of record OX422210.1, on the reverse strand, counting down.
TTTGGTGAGGAAAGAGGGAGAGGTAATGTGGTTGTACCATCAATATGATTTTTGCCATATTGACAGTAAATTGGGGGAGTACATCGTTTGGCCAACTTTTTCAATACGCCATATTTTCCTGGCATTTATTGATTTTTATTAATTGAGAAGAAATTAATAAATGGGAATTAATTATTCCTTGAGGTACTTAGCAATAATTACTACATTTTAATATGATGATTAAATGTGCATAATACGTGACTTATTTGTCATTTTCATAGTATGTAATTTATTTGTGTCGCGCGCCAATAGGTATAATTAGTTATGTGGACTATATGTGATTACGAGTAAAGTAATTAGTTAATGGTTTTATTTTACGTTGTGAGGTTTTACCGTGAAATATGATGTATAACTAGTTGGAGTGGACTCTAGAGGGTTACGGAGACCCGGTTACGCATTTTTATCATTTTAAGTTGGGTTCGCGGAGTAGGTATACCCTTAGGCTAAGTTATGGGCTATTCCGGGTAGTATTTTGGGCATGTTTGGGGGCTCAAAAATAGACTTAATGTAAAGGGGAGGAAATTAGAGTATTTTATAGGATTAAAACTCTTTAATTAGTCATTTAGTATAGAAAAGAAGACTCTAGAAGCCATAAGACTTGTGGAAGAAACTGAGAAAGCTTGGAGAGGAGAAAGTGCAAGGATTCAATCGTCGTTCTTCAATTTTAAGGTAAGAAATCTCTTGCAATCCCTCTCTAAATCTATTACTTATTTAGAATACTTATTTTCCATTTATTAATCTGGGAATAGAAGCATGTTTAGGACCTAATTTTATAGTTTTTAAATCCTGTTATGTATATGAGGTAATTTGAATTTTAATAATATGCATGTGCATTGGAGACTATGAAATTGAATGAATTTAAGGATTAATTCTTCTATGGAAATCATGTGTTAGAATTTACTCTGCTTAAATAGTATAATCCCAATGTTAATTTGAGATATTAAATATAAATTCATGGTTATTTAAGTCCCTTATATATTAATGGCGAACTAGGTCTAATAATGGAGATATGTTGAATTAAGACTTGTTTTGATGATCTAAATATTTATCAGTTATTAAAAATTAATTAGGATCATGTGTCCATGAGTAGGTTTAACTTTGGGGTTATTGGGAACGTTGATTTGAAACTTTTAGGGCCTTAATAGAGGTTTTAGGACTGATTCGTGTTTCTGGGATGAAGCTCGAATTCACATCATTCTCATTTGAACGAGATCCCTTATCTCGTTCGAATGAGATTACTACAGTCATTTGAATGATCCATTTCCTATTCAAATGCGATGTATAGGTTCGTTCGAACGAACACCCTTGAAAAATCATTTTTTGTTAAAAAAAATGAGATTTTGACTTTTTAATTTGAGGGATGTCGTTCCGGGTTGATTCGAGTGGTTGGATCCTTATTTACTTGGAAGGACGGTTAGTAGCTTCAGTAATTAAGAAATAATAATACATTAGCCTTAATTATGATTGATAATAATGAACCTTAATTAATGGTACAGTCCAGCGTTAGAGGATTGTGTAGATTTGGTTAGACGCACGCAAGCAGAATGTTTTCATATGGGCGTACATATATATTGTGTGGTGTATACATATATATATTTATTCCTTGATTATGTGAACATACCATACTCGTGGTGATTTTATCGATCAGTTTTAGTGTTAGACACTATGACCGTGTACCGTACGCCTGGCTGTTGATGCAAGGTGTTAGGAGGTATTATATTTTTATCATGCATTTAGTCAGTATCAACTTAGTCGATGATTTATCCATTAGTGGATTCTTGGTATGTGGTTATTCGAGAGTGTGACTGTGTATTGATCCCCCCATTCTCTTATGTGTATTGATTTAGTTTAAGTTCGTTAGGTGAAGGACTCTTACGGACTTTTCGATAGAAGCATGAGAATGTCCTCAGAGGTCGTTGCCTTTGTATGTGATTTAAATTGTGATTATAAATAAAGAAATATTTTATTCCAGTGATAAAAATGTTTTAATTGAATCTGGATGTATTGTGGGGGGTTATTATTTGGTTATATTCTCACATGCATAATTAGATACATCTTTATTATACTTGTTATTGTTTACATATTCATTAGTCTAGTGATCGGAGACTCTTAGTGTAGTAATTGTATTTGGTTGGGGAAATGCTAGTAGTATTTCCTTTAGATGAGAGGTGAGATACTTATTGCATGAAAGTGACGATGGTTTCATATTACTGTAAATGAGTTACATGATTTAAATTGATGTTATTGGAGAAATTTCTTGCAAGTTTCAGACTCTGACCCATTGTATATAAAAACTATTTTTCAAGCATTGTTAGATAGGACCCACAGGGCTGAGATAATTCGGACTTGTTGTTCTATCCATTTCATTCCAGTTTCAGATTCAACTAATTCTAGTATAGCTTATTATTTAATTCAATCATTTTAGTTTTTTTTTTAGGTTGTCTGGCATTGAGTCCTAGTTATTTCCTTTTTGTTAGCAGTTGATTCGGATTTGTAGACTATTTATTATTCAGTTGGGATTTCGTTATATTAAGAGTTTATTTACTGTTTTATTTATCGCAGGAGCGGATGGAATTTAAATTTACTCATTTTTACTTTATTTCTTTGATTCTAAGAATGATATAATTTTTTTATCAAGCCTTATCTTCAGCATATTTGCCCGGTCAACTGTTATGTGGAAAATAGGGCTTATTACAGTCTGTATCAGAGCATAGAGGTTCTAATGTCCTTAGGATTTGTGTTATCATATTACGTTATACATTGAATTATTTGATATGTAGATCCATGTTTATTAGCATTCGTTATGTTCTTTTACGAAATAGTTTACTAATGTGAATCTTCTTTACTTTCAGATGGTGAACTAGACATGGTAGACCATGGGGGATTACCAATGAGACTGCGTAGAGGGAGACTGAATAGGATCCGTAGTAGGCATCAATCGTAGCTTTGGTAGAAGACATAACTGACATACTTACTCGTATCGTCACCACGTGGATGAATGCCATGTTCATTACACCAAAATAGGCAATTTGTCACTGCCTGGGAGTGAAAAATGACCTTTGTCACTGCTATTTACAGTTAAGATTTAGAGGGTGACAAATAATAGTTGACGCCGCTCGAAGCAATGATAAATAATCTTTTTCACCCCTATGGGGTTGTAAAATATGACGACAATAACCCTATCCATTTTGTCCCCGCTAATAGCAATGACAAAATCTAATGTTTGTCACGGCCGTTAACAATTACAAATTCAATATTTTTTCAATACTGATAGGGGTTTGTCACCGCTGATAGCAGTGACAAATTTGATGTTTGTCACTATCGACAACAGTGACAAATATGATGTTTGTAACTTATTTTTGTCACTGTACTAAGTAATGACAAGTTATTATATTTTTTTAAAAACAATTGGCATAATTGTTTTATATTTCGGACATTCCAGATATCCTATAGACATAAAATTTGCTTAAACCTAAATTAACATCAAGAATAATATCATATAAATCCATTTTGGGCAACATACGAGTCTAAAAAAATATGATGAATTTCCTCTATATTTCAAACATTGCAAAATATCTTATAGACATAAAAGCCATTTAAACTTACATTTAACATCAAGAATAATATCACACAATCCCATTTCGGGCAGACAAGTCTAAAAATATCAAATAAACCCATCCATGGAGCTAAACACAAAATGAACATTGAAAAAAAAAATAAACTAACATAAATAATGTGGCTCTTACGGGTAGTATATCCCCCACTCTTCCTGACGTCGGGGTACATGAACTGTGCAGGTATTGGTACTGTAACAACCTCACTCGTGTACTTGGAGTATGCCTGCTAAACAAAATCAATGAAGTAAAATCCTTTACATGTGGCTCCTTGGTATCCATTGACTTGTGATTGTGTTGCTTGCCATGAAGTGTATACACCTAGACCTCGGCCTCTGAATACTACGTATGTCGGGTATGAAATGTACATAGCTACAAAAATTCAAACATAATTATTATTATTTAGAGATAATGTTAAAGATAAAAGTAGGTAGTTTATTTTTAGTCATTAGATAATATTTGTTTAAACAATTCATATACAATATATAACCCCACTCCGCCTCCATTACAGCACCAAATGCACCCCACTTACAAATAAGATTATAGTAAAATAAAATTGTATGGTATAATAAAATATCTAAATATACTAATAAATCATACCAACAACTCTTTACAATTAAAAACCAAATCGTTAGAGTCTCCTTTGTTTTACATGAAAACAAACATACTGAATCATCATAATTATATTCAATAAGGAAACAATAATCTAGCAATTTCAATCCCTTCCACCGATTCAATGCAATAGTATTTTTAAATATAAAATTCAATATTAAAGTAGTTCCACTAGACCCATGTGCAAGTTTCAACAGTGCACAACATAATGGATAATGCTGAGAAATGAGAAAGCCTGATCAAGTTCCTTACTGAAAGTATTCGATGAATCATCTGTATAGTAAAACAAGATTATAGTAAAATAATTTTTTTAAAGTAAATTAAAATAACTCTAAATATATTAGCTAATCTTATTGACAACTCTTTATAATTTTTAAAAAAATTTAGCAAAGACTCCATTGTTAATACATGAAAGCCAACCTATTTAATAATCACAACAACCCTCATGTCCATAACACATCAAAAGCAACAATCTCAAATGTCAATAACAATAATAAATAAACAATATCCCTCGTGTAAACCACTGACTTGTTCATGTGTTCCACGTGGATAAAAGCTAACGCTGACATGTTATCCTACAAAAAAGATAAGATACAAAACAGAGAAGATATTAGTATTCAAATACTATTTAAAAAGTTGTATCCTCAAATCGAGAGTCCAGTAACTACGTGGTTAGTTCCTACGAGTTACATTGGTCCCGTTTGAGGTTTTTATGTCTCTTACAAGACCGTTTGGTGGAAGTTTTGCAATTTCGGCATTTAACGACATATTTTTAAACCTAAGTCTAGAAATTTACAAATTATTATGATATTTTTAAATCGGGAGTTTTGTCATTATGCGGTCAGTTCCTATAAGTTACTTTGGTCCCGTGCGAGGTGTTCGTGTCTCTTACGGGGTCATTTCAACGCTCTCTTGGGGTTAAAATCTTTAATGGCATGTTTTTAAGGCTAAGTCTAGAAAATTTTAATTTAACATCAGGTTCTTAAATTAGGAGTCCCATGATTACGTAATCAGTTTCTCTGAGGTACATTGGTCACATGAGAGGTTTTTGTGCTTCTTACGAGAACGTTTGGTTGTCATCTTGCATTGTTTCCTTTTAACGGCATATTTTTAAGTCTAATTCTTGATATTTGCAAATTATCACCGTATTCTCAAACTGGGAGTCCCGTGACTAGGCTATAAGTTCATATGAGTTACATTGGTACCACGCGAGGTGCTCGTGCCTCTTACGGGGTCTATTGGTGATTGATTTTCATTTTCTCCCTTAAACGACATGTTTTTAAGATTGTGTTTAGATATTGGAAAATTATTATTTTATTCTCAAACCGAGAGTCCCGTGACTACGCGGTCAACTCCTACAAGTTACATTAGTTCTATCTAAGATGTTTATGTCTCTTACAGAACATTATGGGGGTTTTCCCCTTTATCATAATATTTTTAAGTCCAAGTCTAGATATTTTTAAATTATTATCATATTCTCAAACTGAGAGTTCCCTAACTATGCAATTTATTCCTACGAGTTACATTGGTCCCGTCCGTGGTGTTCGTGTCCCTTTTAGGACCGTTTGGGGGCTCTCTTGGGATTTAAACCTTTAATGGCGTGTTTTTAAGGCTAAGTCTAGAAATTTTCAAATTAACGTTATATTCTCAAACCTATAGTCCTTTGACTACGTGGTTAATTCTACGAGTTACATTGGTCCCTTACGAGGTGTTCAGGCCTCTCATGGGATCGTTTGGTGGCTGTTATGCATTTTTCGTCTTTTAACGACATTTTTAAGCCTAATTCTAGACATTTGTAAATTATCACCATATTCTCAAACCGCGAGTCCCATGACTACGCGATCAATTCCTATGAGTTATATTGGTCCCGTGCAAGGTGTCTGTGCCCTTTATGGGGCCGTTAGGTGGTTATTTTGTAATTTCTCCCTTAAAAGACATGTTTTTAAGATTGTGTTTAGATATTGGTAAATTATTGTCTTATTCTCAAATCGAGAATCCCGTGACTATGCGGTCAATTCCTAAAGCTACATTGATCTTTTGTGAGGTGTTCGTATATCTTACGAGGCCTTATGAGGGATGTTTTGGGGGTTTCCCTTTATCATAATGTTTTTAAAGTCTAGATATTTAAAAATTATCATCATATTCTCAAACCGAGAGTCCCGTGACTATACGGTCAGTTCCTATGAGTTAGATTAGTCTCATACCAGGTGTTTGTTCTTTTGTTGGGCTGTTTGGGGGCTCTCTTGGGTTTTCTCTCTTTAACAACATGTTTTTAAGCCTAAGTATTAATATATACAAATTATCGTCATATTCTCAAATCGAAAGTCCCGCGACTATGAGATCAGTTCTTACACGTTAAGTTGTCACGTGCAAAGAGTTCATGTCTCATATAGGGCCGATTAACGGTTGTTTTTTATTTTAATCCTTTAACAGCGTATTTTAAAGCCTAAGTCTAGGAGCTGTAAATTTTCATCACATTCTCAAATCATGAGTTCATGGACCATGCAGTCTGTGTCTATGAGTTACATTGGTCCCGTACGAGGTGTCCGTGCCTCTTACGAGGCCGTTTGGTGACTATTTTTTATTTTCACCTTTTAACGACATGTTTTTAATCCTAAGTGTTGATTTTTGTAAATTATTATCATATTCTCAAACTAGGAGTCCAGTGACTACACGATCAATTCTTACCAGTTACTTTGGTCCTGTGTGAGGTATTTTTTCCTCTTACAGAGTTCGTTTGGGGACTGTTTTGGATTTTTGCCCTATAACAACATGTTTTTAAGCCTAAGTATAAATATTTGCAAACTCAACCCCCACCCCACCTCCATTATAGCATCAAGCACGGCCTCACATCCGTTTAACTCCAAGCACACACACACTCATTTGATACTCTCTATTTCAAATAGTTTATATACATAACCGAAATGAAACCCCGCCTCCGTTACAACATCAAACACAAACATAGATTTGATAATCTTTGTTTAAACATTTTATATATAAAACCCTACCCCCACCCCACCTCCATTACAACACCAAACACAACCCCACATTTATTACAACATCAAACGCAACCCCACCTCTATTACAACACCAAATACACACGTTTACATTTTATACTCTTTGTTTAAATAATAAAACCCAACCCCACCCCACCTCCGCTACAACACCAAACACAACTCCATTTCTATACAGCACCAAACACACACACAAAAGTATCAAATGTGAATGAATAAAAATATACATTATATATATACAATGAACAGTTTAAAAATTTTGTATAAATAAAAAGAATAAACTTACCTAGAAAACTTTTGAATTGTTGATGCTGCTCAACTTTGGGCTTTGGGGCTTCTAAATTTAGCAATTGACTTTAGGTTTCACAATATATAGAATCATCACTCTACAAATAGTTCAAATAAACAAAATACTAGCATAAAGTTGCCAACTACAATAATAATTATATATAAATATGTATTAGTTTACATGTTAATACAAGATTAAGGAAATATTATAAAAATATAATTTAAGTTATACCTTTTCAACTTATTCTAAAAGTTTTAATAATTCAACCATGTCATAAGTTTCATATTTCATCATTTTACACAATAGAGGTGTATTAACAATTGCATTTCTGACACTATATATGTTAGGGTAAAGGCTTCTCTCCTAAGATGATAATATATGTTAACGTTCTTATGCATATGTTTTCTCATTGTAGAGTCTGAACACATCGTTATCTGTTTCATTTCTATCCACAAGGGATGGATTTTTATTTCCTTAAGTTCTAAAGGCTCTACTAACTGCATCTCATTACTTTGATTGTGTTTTATGAAAACCCTTTCAACCACTTCATCCTAACTTTGAGGTAGTGGGAATAATATTGACTAAAACAAATATGGTTCAGGTATGTTCCACCCATGATATTCTAAGTAATCACATTGTTTGATTTTTCGAGAGTCGTATTGATAAATTGATGCGTTCTCTATAAAATACCCATTGTGATATTCATGGCACATATATATAGTATTTGACATCCTATAAAAATAATAAACATATAAAATAAGAGGAACTCACGAATCATGGAATACGTAATATGGAAAAACAAAAACACGCTCTTATACATAATTTTAAAGTTAACTTGTAATAAACTTTTGAACAATTAACATTCTTTTAACAAACCATGTTATAATTAAACATTTACTGATCCAATGTGTCTAAAAATTTCTTTAATTCTGGGTCTTCATCTAAAACAAACTGAATCTCAATAGGTTCCTTTATGTCGTCTATAACTGTAGTCAAGCACTTAGTGGAATATATAATAAGAGACTATGGATCATTGTTAAGACTCTTTGAATAAAACACTTTAAATTTTGGAAGGCAAAAATGAATGGCTCGCCATCCACATTATCTTTAATCTTCAAGTTTTCCAAATCAACATTCAGCATATGGGTGTCAGGGTCGACCATACAAGTATTGTTGTCTTCCACTCTCACCCAATCATAGTGGAAGACATATACTCTAAAAGACATATAATCTAGTATCATATTTTTTCTTATAATCCCATAATATGTCATCTTAGCTTCTATCAAGTTTTTATCGTCCGCACTTGCCCTGAAATAAGTTAGCGCTTTATATAAAATGTCGTTATTTTGTTTCCCAATGAGTTTTATGTCGTGTGTTCTTTAAGAGAAGACGAAACCATTGACATGATATTTATCCGAACTACTTGGCTATAAAACTAAGCTCATTTATTAGACGTGAAAACATACTTCACTAGTTTTCAATAACTGAAATCCATAAAGTACTTGTGTTATGAATATATTTTAAATGTAGTAAATAAAATTGAGGTATTATGGTTGTCACCTCAGAAGCTACCCAATGCTTAAAATTATTATATGCTCCTCCCTTCCTCCTCTTGGCACATCCGCACTCATTATATTCCCTATGTTAAAATCAATAATATTAACTCCTTAAGAATATAACGCCGAACATATTACATTATTTAACAAAATGTTTCAATACACGCACCCCTTTCATTTATCTACATCTGCATGCATCTCAAAAACATATTGAGACACGTGGTTATATTATGTGCTTGTTAGCTTTAGTTCCTTACCTTTACCTAGAGCCTCCACATCTGTAAACTCTTCTAATTCATCAACGAAGCATTCACCACCTCCAATGTTTGGGTTAGGCATGTATTCATTTATGTACAAGGAAGCCTCATCCATAATGTACCCCTTGGTAATGGACTCCTCAACATACCGTGTATTCTTAATGTAATTTTGAATGCTTTCATTAACCGATCAAAAGGATACATCCATCAATAACTTACAGGTCCACATAAAAGAACTTCGTCACATAAATGCACTAAAAGGTGGATGTTTATGTCAAAGAATTAGGGAGGGAAGTACTTATCCAAAACACATTAGACTCAACTAAAGTTTTTTTACCGCCATTACATGCTTCCTGTTAATAAATTTCTCACATAATAGGGTGAAACATGAGTTAATCTGTAGAATGGACCTACAAAGATCCTTTTGTTGGGAAAATAGTGTCCAAACAATAGAGGTATAACTTCCATAATCATGTGCCAATTATGAGACTTGAACCTTTTCAAATCTTTTGTTACATCGCAGACAATCTTACGTAAATTAGAGGAGAAATTAAAAAGGGAACTTCTGCACCTTTAATGTTTCTAGGAACATATTTATTTCATAAATGCTCAAAGCATAAAATGCAACCGACATATGCTTTTTCTAGTATTGGGATCTTATTTAACCATAATGAACTTTTAATCCTTAAATCATGAAGATCTTCACAGAATTTTTCTCCAATATTGGAATGAGGTCCACGTGACACCCTGCTTATTAAAATAGCAGGTGGCCAACCTTCTATGAAAATAAAACAGGGATCTCATTTGGATCATTATTAGCATCACTATTAAAAGAAATTAATTACTAATCCCCTATTATTTAATTAAGATATGTGTCAATTTTAACTTTATTAGAATGCCGTAAACAACATCATAAATAAAACCATGTACCATAACTCATTCAGAAAATTAAATAAATCCACAATCACATGTTTAAGTTTGAATACTCGAATCGAATACACAGCAATTAGCCGAATAAAGCGTAGGTATAAAATCAATACAATAATTCCAACAATTGAAATAAAATTGTTTTGAGGGGGCGATATGCCCGGATAGTAACTAACTGAATCATATCTAGAACATCAAAAATAGAAATGGTCTACAGCAATTACTATAAGCACTCCACAGCTACTACAGATCCAATGACCAGCGGATTAACACTGGGTGTATCAGTGGTAGAGGGACACCACAGAAGGGATACCCAACAGGGTGAACCGTTTAAAAGATTCAGCTTAAGTGAATACTGATCGAGTGACAGTGGATTCATGCTGGTCCATCAGGGCTAGTATCATTTTACACAGGGCTAATAGAGCCAAAGGAATAATAGGGGTAGCCTTCAGGGTCGTGGCTACTAAGGCCTAAGAGTAAGGCAACCCCAACATGGCCAGTGGGTCCAAAGACAATGGGATTACACAGGGAGGTGTTTTATATATAAAGAGCAGGACTACATGAATCTATTTGGTTCTAATAGAGATAAGAGATAGGATTAGGGTGCCCAGCAAGGGCAATAGTTATAGTAGTTTTTGGTTCAGTTTAAATGTGAGCATTATGTCTAGGAACTAGTTGAACAACTAGTGGCAATGGTAGTTGAAGGTACAAATTTTATTCTTGGGCAAATGTGGTAAGTTTTACATGACATGGATGCATCACAATATTTAGGTTAACACAAAATTTTCATGCGATACAAGTTTAGTGAATGAATTGTTAGTACCATTGCCGTGTGTATCTGTTTACCGTTGGGTAGCAGGCCTTTCTTTAGTTCTATCTATGGAGGACTGGTTATCAACACTGAATAGATATGTTTTGTATATTTACTCATTTTAGAGAGAAATATTATGAAAGTATGATGTTATCTCGGGTATGTAATGGTTAGCGATAGATTGAGCGATGGCGAACTGTTACAGAAAGGCTGTCATGTTCATTATTTTAGGGCAGGATGTGTTATTTTTGTGATGTCTCACCTGAAAGTGGGTCGAGCCCGCAAATATACTATATTATAGTGGAGACTTTGGAGGGTATAATTGTCTCATTATATTTTATCCCGATGTGAAGGGACTTTACCGATGTGATTTAGGGTATATCGGGTTTACAGTCGAGCGAAGAGGTTTACCCCATTACTGATTTAGTGCTGGGAACTTAGTGATAGCACAAGCACTATATTTTAGGACTCCTTTAGAGATGTGGGAGTTGAGGATTAAACTTATACGTCTGGGGATAGGATTTTGAGTGTCCCCGTTACATGATTTGGACGTACGGAACTCGATGACTGACAATGCTACTTTGTATCGGAGCTTAACTTTAGATATATATGTTACGACAGTGATGTTTGTGAAGATATGCACGGGATATACGGTATATGTGCATCATGGTTAATTTGATTTTCAGTATTGCTTTAAATAATGGGACATGGAATAAATGTGTTGAATCGTATGCCTGTGGGGTAGTTGAAGCAGAATTGGAATATTAAGATGGACTGAACTTCGGTTGAGGAAGGAAAGAGTTTATATATATATATATATATATATACACAACAAGGAAAGCTATCACACCCGATATAGGTTGAAAGACTGTAGAGACACAGGCAAAGGATCTCTCTATCCAAGGGAGGATCCAACAATTTTGGAAAGTCTAGCAGAGTCATACTCAGTCAAATGCTGAGGGTGGATTGCCCATAAATAGGATGTGGATTCTTACCACGCGAAGAGGACTTAGGAAGGGGAGTAAGAGGTACCACGTGATGTGGAATATTGAGCGTGTGGGGATTGGTGTGGAATGAGACATAGTGAAGTTTTTCTAGGTGCACCACTCGTAGATGGGAAAAAGGGTGGTCCGAGGTGATCATCAAAACATTTACAGTCATTGATGATTCCACTAGTGGAATGTGTAGACAGATTGATGAAGTTTATTGTTGGGTTACTAAAAACATGAAACGGTTAAGATTTTCGTTAGGTTAGTGAAATTGGTTGACCAAGACAGAATAATTATTGTAAATTTGGGTGAGTTACACGATCAGATAGTGTTTCCAACATTTCATTTAAGATAGGAATGAACTGGCATAAGGTGCCGCCCAAAAAATATTGTGAATCCGGACGAGATCCTTAAGTCCCACCTCTAGTAGAATCATCAGGAGGCAGTGTGGAAAAAGTGAATTTTGAATCAGACTTATTACCCATAGATTGAGGAGTAGACGGAAAAGATATGACTAGGACGTGGGTGAATGTGAGAGATGCATATTCTATATTGTAAGAAAATTGGGAGGAGTAATTAGCATTGGTTGAGGTGCGTGTAATAACACATATAAATTTATCATCGAAAAGTCACCTTTTGAGACATCGTGTAGGATACCTTGTCATCCACCCTTTAGTTGGTTAAGGGTGGGTAGATGACAAGTTTCTTGGGCTGGATGTGATTTATAGTCAGCCAGCATGGATTGAGTTATTCAAAGTTTTTTATGTATAGTTCAAGAACGTCATAAGAGTATGTCGTCGCGAATCGACGGGCTAAAGACTAATGTGAATGATCATAAATTATTATGGTATTCACCATTAAAGTAATTATGCGATTTAATAAGAAGGGAAGTTGGCACCTAGGGAACTAGGGCCTTTCCCCAGCATTGAGACAATAGAGCCAGTGGTGTATGTGCTCATGTTATTAGAGAATTTTTAACAGGTTTACGATGGTTTTTCTTATTATTGTATAAACTAAACCTTAATAAAATGATAGTGTATATCAAAATGAAAGGACTTCAACAGAGTTTATCGCCAGACTTGGGCCGTAGCGAGTAAGCATTTAGTCATGATGGTACCACTAGCGGTTGTGTAATGGAGGCACCATAATATTATCATGATTTTATTTTAGATACATTCGGATGTCATGCGGGTAGGTATTCAAGTTTTTTGGTACCAGGCATTTCCAAATTTTGAGGACGAAATTCGGTTGCAAGGGGGGAAGTCTATAACATCCCGCATTTTTGGAAATAGTCATATTAAACATGTCTCAGCAATTTAATTCAATTGAGAAATAAAGTAAATTGAATATAAATTAATTAGAGAGAAATGGACTAATATTTATATGTCACTATATTTACTTATGTTATAAGTAATTGAATTTGCATTATTTTATAGCATATCATAAGTGGGAAAAATCGACGAGTTGATAGTATCTTATTCGGGACGCGCTTATGGGATAGTGTTGGGAATAATATGGTAAATTGATGATGGATGACTTGGATGATGATTTTGAGTGTACAGTTGATCCATAATAGGTGAAATAGTCAAAATTAAGTGCCGGGAGTAGTGATTGGGTTCCGGATGCATGTTAGACAAAACGGGATCCGCATAGGGAAATTCGAGTCATTTTAAAAATTTATGTTAACCTAATTTCGTGATTAGGCTTATATAATGAGAAGTTAGGGTAAAGTGATTAGCCGCTTTATCATATCAAAAGGTTTCCTTATCATATTAAAAGCTTAAGAGAGAATTTGGAGAGAAAAGAGAAGGAAACTCAAAAAATCTTAAGAGGAGACCAAAAGTAATTAAGAAAGGATAAATTAGGAGAAGATGGTGGGATAACCAAAGGGATTTATTTATAGGAATTTAGACGATACAAGTAATTAAGGAAAGTGATTAACGTTTTTAGTAATTTATGATTGTATGTCAATTCATATTATAATGGGACAATTTATTCGGGGTGGGATTCATATGAAAATGTGTTTTTCACACATGAATTCATAGAATTAATGAAGTGAACTATATGAATTGAAATCTGAAAATAGGATCCCATGTAGAAAGATTAAATCTTGATTAAAAAGATTAGGAATTTATGAATTATTGTGATAGTGTTGAGAATTTCACAATCGTTGAATATAATGATGAACCCCATGTCGTTAATCATGTATATATTAATTGAATATGAAAATGATTTAGTTTCATGTTTATTATTTATAAAGAATGGGAATTATTGAGATTGAAATTGTTGGTGGATTAAATTGGTAAAACCTTACTGAAATTTGAAATAAGTAGAATTGGGGTTGTTCTGCAGGGCCGAATCAATTCACCCTCAAGCCGAACCGGTTCGGCATCCCTGTTATGCCCAGTTTGGGTATTTAAATGGAAGTTTTGATTTTGTTGGGTTCGAGTGGATTTAGAATGACCATAAATGACTTAGGACCTCTGAAAATTTTAATATAAAAGTAATAAATACTTTGTGATGATTGGGATATATTCGTGGTGAAATTTAGAGTATTTGGAGACAAATAACCTCAAAAAATTAAATATGGAAATTGTGATGATAATTTGGTTAAAAAGGAGATATGGGCTTGGTGAGAATGGTTATGTGTCCAAAATATTGTTATGAGAGACTAATTAATTAAATTTATGATTATTTAATAATTGGGAATCGGGTTTGGGTTTATTGTGTGTGTGTATATATATATATATATATATATGTGTGTGTGTGTGTGTGTGTGTGTGTGAAACATACATATCCTTGCGAATATTCTATCGGTGGAGGTTGCGCACTGTGGGCGATCTCACCTGGCAAATCCCACCAAGTGTATTATCGGTCCCCTAGGTCATAGGTTTGTCACATGATCAACCTGTGTATGAGTTTGGAGTTTTGTAGGGGTAATGTGGTGTGGTTACAGCCCATAGATGTATGACTATGACTGCCTCCGGTTTACATTTATATTTTGGGTTTCGTGGTGAGATTCCAACCCGGTTGCCAAGGTAGAGGTATGTATTCCCCGGAGATTAATAGCATGCTAGTAATTCTCATCCAGTGAGTTATTACTATGAAGGATTATATATATATATATATATATTTATATATATATATATACTTTTTATGATATGAAAATGCGTACATAAAATCTAATCATATAAAATAAGCGGGACATAGGGTAGCGTATGGACTTAAGGGTATACTGAGACTAACTAGCCTGGGTAGCATAACTAGGATGTTAAAATGCATTGGTTTGGTGCACGCTATAGTTGAGGGTGAGTATTATCTTATGGGAGTGCGACATCAGTTTAAATATGCAAGAATACACTCATATTTATTAATGCATTTTAATTACTTCAAATATATTTTCAAAACGTTTTGGGCTCTAACCCGTGTCAAATATTTTCAAAAAACTTTTAGGTTTCCAGCCACAGGGATGCCACGCATGATTATCATTTCCAGGTTGAGAGTGCACTTGCAATCAATGAATAAACTTGTTTAATTAAATTCTAATTTTATGCCCAGATTTTAATAAAAAAACCCTAAAACGTGCATCTAATTTTGATTGACAGAATATAAATAATCTAGCATGCACACCAAAAATAATCACAAACGCAAACTTGAGGAAGCATCCCCAGTATAGGCAAAACCATTTAGTTCTCTATAAATTGTAAATATCCAGATTACAATATATAGTAGAAATACAACGTTTTTTAACAACAAAATACCCTCAGGTGTCTGTTCGTAGTCTTCAGCAAAAGATCCTATAAGAGCTTCAAGATGGTCAGTAATCGAGACAACCTTCTTCTTCACAAGGGTTACTCCAGATGAGTAACATGAATAATCAAGTCATCAATGATTCACATAAATGATTTGGGATTTTTTTAGTAAATCAAAAAGGGTTTAAAGCCTAAAAATTGAAGTCTTTTGATGCTCCAGATATGCAGAAACGGAGTTTTGAAAGACTTAAAAAACCTAACTTCGTAGCAAGTAAATAGGTTGAATAAAAATTTAAGGCGATGGAAGTTGTTTGAAGTCGTTAGAATGACATCTGCATGTCGTTTGACAAACATCTGATGTCGTTACTAACGACCCAAAAAAATCTAAAACAGTTCGGGTTCATTTAATGTAGGCTTTAAACGACAACTGATGTCGTTAGAAGCAGTTGTTCTAATGACTTATCAATGTGGTTTGAACGATATTGTTATGTCATTTAAACGACATAAGCGAAAAATATTTCCTTAAAAAGTCTTGCCTACAGGTCTTAAAAAATAATAGTTAACTCAGAAAAATGTCTCAATTTTGATAAAAACATTTTGTAAAAAATTTCCAAATAATTATGTGAACATTAATAACTCCAATTAAACATTTTACCTTTCAGTGTTGTGGAGTTAGTGGGAATAAAGTCGGTTGAATATGCACGACGCACGTAGTTAATGATGGGTGTGTGTTGATGATGTGTGTACCTCAAGCTTCGGATGATGGACGTCGAGGTAGAATGTGTGAAGACGTGCCGATATGTAACGGTATACGACATACTGACGATGATCTAGGACAAAGCGAAAAATACTACATTCTATACGAACATTTATAAAACATGTCCTTATAAATCTCCCCCTATGTCTATGCCGGTACATACATAAAAAAATCCGAATTATGCTACCCAACAAAAATAGGAGACATACAATCTAATATCACCAAAAACCATAAATGGAAATATCAAATAACCATGTCTTTAAAAAATTTCAACATCTTCAAAGCTTCAAACCTCCAATGCTTCTTTGTCATCATCAGGATGTGCAAAATAATGATCCTCAATTTTGTACCTACACACATGAGACAAGAAACAAATACCTGTGATGCACAAAAGTTTGAAATATAATGATAAGCAAAAATTCAATATCAATTAATCGCAAGCAGTTCATTATTAAATCATACAAGCAAGAAAAACATTTCTCTTATAATTCGTTCTCCCCCTTTTCATGATGTACCCAAATAGACAATAAGAAGAACACTAAGCAATGCATATGGAGAGTGTCACAAGGTAATAAACTTCTCTTTTTTAATTTTTAAAAAAATTTCTTATAAAAAAAATTTATAACAAAGAATCACACTATGAAAGAACACGAAAATAACCAAGTCGATGATAGCGTAAATGAAGGGATGTGAATAAATTCGATAGAAAAATCAACGCAAACAATCGTAACATATGTGAACGACGAATTTTGTATATTCCTACCGAATGAACTCAATATCTTCCTTAGGTGTAAAAATGGTGGAATTATAAGAAATCGACTCAATCTAATCAACAAATCCAAGTACAAAGTGATTTCCACACCAATAACGCCCAAACTATTTAATGCTTTTTCGATATTTTCAAGAAAGTGCAAACCAATAGAAATACAAATCCATCCAAACTCCGTCAAATGTAATAATGATCATGATATTTCTTTTCTTGTAAATGATCATATTATCCTAAACTATTTTAGCCTTGGATATTTTTTTCAATTCCACACTTTTTTTGCTCTTTTCAAGTCTTTGGGTCTTGGCTACTGTTTTCAATGCCACAATTTTTTTACCCGATTTAAATGGTGGCTTAATCACAAACAATATTATGAATACCTTTCATAGCCCTTCCCCATTTTTCAAATAATATATATGTTGAAATAAATTCCTCACGGGCAACGGTTATTACATGCACTACTATTATTATTATTGTTGTATCGCATTTGGTTCGTTGTATAGGCATAATTGAGATAGAAACACTCAAACCAACATGTGATAGATAAGCACAAAATTCAAAATTGTGCATGTGTGATTTAAAGGAGATAAGAAGCCAAACATGTAGAAAGATATCACTAATCACATCTCAATGACTCCATACATCATAAAGCACATAGATGAAATGATGTATCATCTTAAATCACTATAAAAAGTCACATGGAATACGAAAATGAAGTTGTGACATGGCTATCTTAAATGACCATCCATAAAAGGTGTAAACAAAATACAAAACTCTTTTTTTTGTTTTTCAAAAAATTTTATAAAAAGAAAATATTTTTGTCTTTTTTAAAAATTTATCAAAAATCAAATCTTTTTAGATTTTTCAAAAAATAGAAAATATTTTTGTATTTCTTTAAAAATATGAAGAAAAAAATGAAATAATACTACAAAAAACTGATACAAATGATACACTCTAGTAATAGGAATCATATGATATGAACATGAAAAAATCATCCTATTTTAGACATGGTAATCACCCCTCAATCAACTATGCAAATTCCTAAAGACTTCCTAAGACTCTCGAATCTAAGGGCGTCTAAAGGCTTCGTGAAAATATAGGCTAAGTGGAGGTTGGTAGACATAAAACTCAAGGGCACGAATTCCTCTTCTACTAGCTCACGGATAAAGTGAGCTACTAGAAGTAAACTGTAAAATGTGTAAATAAACTCAAGGACACGTATTTCTCTTGTACTAGCTCACGAATTTCTCAACTAATTGGAGTCTAAATAAACAGTAAAATGTGCAAAATAAATCTATATATATATGCACAATGATGCAATAACTTATTTCACAAACTAGCTTGGGGATACTAAATAGGATCATGTGGAAGTATTCAAAAAATCTTATATAAAATAATTCTAATTATATAATGATATTTGTTTGCAAGACAATGGAAAATCCATGCTAGTATGAAAAGCAGAAGTTTTTCAGATGTGGTATGTAATATTTCTAAGGGTTTCACCGCAGTTGGACCTTCTAAGACCATCAAAGGCTTTCGAAGAGCCTACATGGTGCCCATTCATATGAAGTGATTTATATGCAAGCAATTTTTGAAGAAATTCAATTCATTTTATGGGCATGATAATAAATGGGTACCATATTGAATTTAGTAATGAAATACAACTACATATTTTTTAACTGTTGGAAGTAAAAAGCATAAACTAAATAAAATCATTACACTATATTGGTTTGTACTGTACAACACTTGTTGTAGAATTACATTAAGAGCTTGGAGGTCCATGATTCAACTTCTTTGAGATTACCCATGACCAATTAGGACACCAATTTTTTTTCTATAAGCCTTTATGATTGCAAATGATATTTTGAAACATTTAATAATTTTTTTAAATATATGTTAATGGTATTAATAGATGCGTATATATGAGTCTTTTGATTCACGGCCTATTAACCTATTACCAAGTATAGTGTTCTAGCTTGTTTTGAAAAAAAATAATATAGTGAGACACTTTCCATCTCCTAAGGTGAGGAAAGAATGTATCTGAAGTACGAATACTTTCACTTTATTTCATTTGAATTCTCGTACCACTAAATGAGAAAATGAGGTACAAAAGTTATTGTAATATTGAGTGATTGCAAATGATGAATGCATTTAATATTGCATGCAAAATGACCAAGCTGTATGTACTAGATGCAAATACACTTGTTGCAATGATTGTCCCAACAGGACAAAATATAAATTAGATAGTAAATAAATTTATTACATGCCAAAAGCGTGGTAGACCTACAGGTCTTAAATACTTGACTCCTTGGTACTGGAGATCAAATAAAATTATGCCCAAAAAACACTCCAGAAAAGGAGATGCATAACGCTTCGAAAGAGGTTATGTTAAAGCTCCACTTTCTTCAAATTCCTATAAAAGGTGATTGTCTATGAAAGTACACAACTCTCTTAAATGACTATAAATTCCTTTAAGTAAGCAAAAGTACCCAATAATAATGACTATACATATATAAAAAAAGGTTGGTTTGCTAAAATTGATAATCAATGACACAGTGATATATGTTGCAGCTACACGCATCAAAGGACCGCAAATCCACGTATTATAGTTGAATATCGAGAAAGAAAATATTGGCCTAAAATGAAAAATGTCATTATGAAATACTTCAAGTCTCTAATATGCGTGATGTATTTGAACCCTTAATACAAACCACATAAGACGTTAACCCTGAAGGGTATGAATGGGTTTTTCGAAGAAAGCAAAGTGAGAAAATATATAAACAATGCACGAACTTTGGCACTAGGTTTTTTGATGAAACCGAAAATTGATTACATACAAACATACCCTCTCATTACGATTGTAAACATTTTTACAGATATATGACTTGTTTAGTAGTTTTTACATATAAATATGAGACTTAATAATATTATAATTTTTTTGTCTATACGAGACTTAGACAAAGAATTCATATAAAATCTCAAAAATATTTTCTTTGCTTGAAATAAAGATAAGGAGTACGTACTCAATTTACCTAAGATGTTTATTGTACAACTTAAAGCAATCCAGCAGGATATAAGTACAATCGTCTTAGAAAATAATTGTTTAAGAAATGGGATGAAAATAATCATATATTCCAATGTGCCACTATAAAAATATCCTTAAAAGGATGTGCTCATGAAGAGCCCAATAAACTGTAAATCCTATTGTCCAGAAGAAGATGTAATGATACCTTGGTTAGAAGTACCATATTTGTATGTTTGAAATGCATTCTTAACTTTTCTCTAGAATTTCTACATATGTACATTATTAGTGAAATTTATAAATAGCATAATTCATGAGACTCGACATAGTATTTATACTCAATCTCTTAGTAAATAACAATTACCATTTACTTACAAACATGGAACTAGTATCAATAATATTATGTGATACCTTAGTGTAACTATTGACATGATATTTTTAAATTTAACCATCCATGCCTAATTGGTTATTATATACAAAAAGTCATAGTTTATTAGTGAGTTTTAGTGTGCCCATTTGATGATAATCTTCAAAAGAAATATTTGCATAATAGTATTTATATATTGATGTATACGTATCTTTTAATCTACTTGGTAGATAATTTGGTGTGTAGATTTCGACTTGCACACGAAAAATCAGATCATCAATTCTTTGTTGAATATAAGTACGGTTCACAATCTTATACGGATATGGACACGCCATCAGTAAGATTGTAACATAATATTTTATTAGGTATGTCTTGATGGAAATGACATAGTTTTAACTTATTGTGCTAGTACACTTTGTGTGATTTAAATAAGAATAATTTGAGATAATTTTCTTTATGCCGAATATATAAAATATTACACATCTTATGGTTATTATGAGTGCTTAAAATCTTAATCCGGATATAATTGGTAAAAATGTGCATTGGTTGTTCATTACTTTGACCTATTGGGTGAGATTCATTTATGCATAAATAATTTTGGCATATTGTATAATGGTGATTAGTACACGATGAATTTGATTACTAATGGAATTCAAATCTCACTTTAGAGATTGATGATACCCCATTGATGTAGTTTATAAGTTTAAATTATGTCAAACCTGGGAGGTGGATTTAATCATCTGAAATATGAAACAACTTAAGCAAACGGCATCAAGGAATTGATAAGAAATCGATTAGATATAAGTGTTAATAATTTAATTTAATTGACAATTATACAGAATTTTAACATGGGGGAGATTATTGGCATTACTTTGAAACTATAATTTTAAGACACTAGATTATAATGAAATTATTGTTATTTAGTAAAAATTTTAATAATTTATAGAATTATGGAATCAACTATCATATAAAGTCAAGATAAATGAAGCTCGGTCACACTTTTATATACCAAAAATTACCCTTTGATTTGAACATAAATGTTAAAAACTTATAGGCAAAAAAATAAAGTCCTTTTGAAGAATTAACTGATCAAGAAACCACTTGATATTACCACATCCATATCATAACCATTGTTAACTTACCACTAACTTTGGAAGAAACGAACTCTTGAACTGTGTCAAAACCGCTCTTTCTCTCTCTCTTAACTTCCTTACTCGAATCTTTGCAATTTTCTTCAAAAATTAATTATGTTTTAGCACGGGGCATTATTTTAACAAAAGGAACACAAAAACGTCTTTAAAGAGGAGTCGATGGTGATATATTTGCATCACGACTCAAAATTCAAGGCCACTTTGAGAGTTATGACCGAACGCTACCGAGTCATCTGTGACTAAACTCAATGTCAGAGCAATCACCGTACCTAGAATTTCCAAATTAGGTAATGTTTTAACGTCAAGATAAGTTATTATGTTTAGAAGTTCGTTTATACATTTTCTTTTAATTTCTCGGTATTTACTACTTGCGCATGTGTATGAATCTTTTGTTGTTGTTCATTCTCTTTATACAACGTTATGCTACTAACTAGAATAAACTTGGAGATAGTTCATTAGAGGTAAATAAACAAACAATATGCATTTCGAAGGTGAGTAGAATGATGTATATGATAATATGGATAAGTTTTTATTTTGTTTGTTAACATTAATTATTAAATATAATAAAAAGGGTTTTAAGTAAGCCAAGAATTTTCAATGGAAATGACATAAGGTTATTCAAATGTCTAAACATAGATCAATATTTACACATTAGTAGCAATAAAATAAAACAAACCGAACCATAATACTTCATTGTTAACAAGAGCATCCAAAATATGAAATTGTCATTACAAATACTAATTAAAATATAAATATCAAGCGATATGACATTTTTTATTAGAGCAAGCGGCAAGAGTTCTACACATCCTCTTTTGAAGAAATATTTATCAAGACGCTAGCAATTAGTAGAAAAAAATATAATTAGGAGAAATTCATTGACACATAATCTATGATATTATTTGAGAAAACACATTAGCACCTAATTTAGGGTTATAATTTGGGGAAATACATTAACACATAACAAAATATTTGGATACCTACATATAAAAATTAGTGAAAGTGAGTATATACCTTCAACTAATCTGAAAAGCTATACATTAACACTTTTATTAAAAAAAAAGTGACTGGGGCACGTTCCCCCTAGTGCTATACTCCCTATGCCATTGGTGAAGGGTATTTTAGTCTTTTGATACATTCCTAGTTAGAATAGGATTACTAATAGTATAAATAAATTATTATGTCATGAGAAATGTACATTTTCTTTAGTTGATAATATAATTTTCATATTTGTGCTTATTTTCTCTCTCTTCTTTGGCCTTATTGGTGGTGGCCACATCAATTTGGTATTTACCAAACATGAAAGTTGCATCCTTAATGACATTATAGTTAATCATCAAGAGTAGAGAAGAAAAGTTTGTATACTCTCATTTCATTCATCTTATTTTATATTCATGGACATTTTCTTTTCATTAATCTTATTTTATAATTTATCTACCTTTTGGAATTATAATTAAAAGGAAGCAGAAAGGTCGCCTTGAAACCAGTGGTTCAAATAGAGAAAAAGTAGGATTTTGCAGAAAGTCTTAGGTGGGATAAAGTATTGGGGGTTGTTGGTTAGGTTTAGAATTGAGAAGTCTTTCACTCTTTGTATTGCGTACATAGATAACCTTAGAAATGAGAAATCTACAATTTTCCGTATTACATTTTATAAGTTATAAAAGATATAAATTAATTTTGAACTATTAAAAGGCATTTTACCATATTTAATAAAAAGTATTCATTTGGTGACACGTGTGAAAACTAGTAGCGATTTATTACGACGTCATTAATTTGGTGACACGTGTGAAAACTATATTGGCATTTTTTTTAACTCCAAAATGAAGTCCTTATACTGTTAGTTTTTTTTGTTTTTACTTTTTTATATCAGATGAGATAAAAATAAAAATATAATAAAGTTGCAAAAGATGCTGTGGTGACAATTAAGTTCAGCACAAATTAACCAGAAAAAGCAATCACCAGAACAAATAAAGAATGTAAGGAATCATAATCACACAACAAAAGATTCACGTGGTTCCGTAAGAATGCCTACGTCTACGGTGGTGCTCTCAATATTATTTCGCTATACTCCGGGGAGTGTCTTACAGGAAAAATATATGCATGCCCTTTACCCCGGGTTAAGGGTTTGTTATATACATGTTCGTTCTTGGGGAGTGGAGGTGTTGGACTCCCCCACGTCAGTCCATAACCCCTAGAATATCTCCTTACGAAATTTTAGGAATCTGACTGGGTCGTAACTGAATAAATTAGGGCGTGAGGCCTCCAGACTTTGGGTCGGGTTCTTCTGGGCTACTCGTCTACACCCAAGTGACAAATCGAGGTACCCACAATTGCCCCTAAAGTCATTGCGCTACAATTTGGGCTCAATAATTTGAAATGATTTGTCATAATGGCATTTTTGTTAATTGTGCAACATTCTTCAAGATCGAAGCGCCTCTTCTAAACTGATTTAGGCGGCAGATTGCCTCGTTCCCCGTGCATTATGATTATAAACGTTTAAAACATCTTCGAGAAAGTCTCTTCTTGTTGTCGCTTCAAATCTCTTCGCACTTCTCTAATTTTCTCCAAGTTTCTGCTGTTGCTCTTTCATTCCCAGGTCTCGTCTTCCAATTTCAATCTTCTCATCGTCCTTGCTTGTGACTTTGCATCATCCCAAGCTAAATTTTTACTTCGTAAGTTCTTTTTGCTTTTTTTGTTAAAATTTCTTCGCATCTGTTATTAGGGTTTGTAATTTTCAATGACGAAAATAGGCAAAAAATCGATTTATGAATTTAAGAAGTTTTATAACATTCCAGATTGGGTAGACATCGAGTGTGTCCCTGTCCCTCGTAATGTTAGAGAGGTTGAGGATGGTCACTGGATTCACGTCCTCTTATTGTCCCAAGGGGGTCTTACTTTTCCTCCAAGCAATTTATTTTTGCACTTATTTGGTTACTTCAATATAGTTCCTGCGCAGTGCTCGCCCAATGTCTGGAAAATTGTTAATGGTGTACATAGAATAAATCAACTCTATGGCACCAATTTAGGGCTTGATGAAATATGCTTGTGTTATTCTTTTTCGCGAACAAGCTCTGGTCTTCTTTACCTCAAGGCCAGGAGTCCTGATAGGGTATTGGTAGTCAATTTACCTGATTCCCATAAGGACTACTACAATAAGGGGTTTATTGCCAAAAATTGATAGTTTTCTCCTCATGGTGAATGGTCGAGGCCTGGTAGATTTATGATCCCCTTTATGGGGAGGAATTCATAGGTAGGCATAGCTTTTGTTTTGCCCATTGATCCTCTGTTTATGCCTGATTTCTCTGATATTTTTCTCCCTTTCTTTTCAGCGAGGACAAAGAACTTTGAACCCTCTCTCAGTGAGATTCGAGCTGCTGAGTTGGTCAAAGCCTGGAACATCAGGGAAATCTTGGCTGACGGTGAACACCCTTGATCAACGGTATTTCTCTTGGAGTACAAGAACGTTGGGTCTAGATTTATTGCGCGACCTGTGGATAGCATCATTGAGCTTGATATTACTGAAGAGGTTGCTACCGATCCCATCCAATTGGACGAGGAAGAAAGCAGCTCTGGTGATGATAGCGAGGTTGATTCGAATTTGGTATAATTTGGTTAGCATAAATACTAGGATTGTTTTAATTCGTGGGTTGCCTCGATTCTTTGATGCTAAGGTTTATGTGCAAAGTCTTGTTCCTTTACAAAACCACTTGGAAACGAGAGAGAAGCTGAGGAATTGAAGAATTAGAAGAGGTAAAACAACATGGAAGTCATCTTGTAAGATCTTGTCGTGTTATTGAAGTTTGTTTTTTATTTCAGCTATTTGTCATCTTCAGTTCTTTCCCTCTTTTACAATTCCTGGGCATATATGAGTTTTTGTTTCTTTTGAGGAAAAATTGGTTGTAAAAATAATACGATAAAAGAGAGTTGACATGATTCTTTTTTAGTGTTTCTATTGATGCCTAATATGTTCTTTATAGTCTTTCTATAATTAATTTTCAACATTATCTTAACTGAGTTAAATAATTTGATAAGAATGGAATTAGAGAAAAATATCACTTGTCTACTTGCTCAATGAGAAATACTAATATGGTTTTACGAGGGAAGTATTATATGAAAAAACACCACTTAAGTCGTTTAATTCAAGATTAAACTATTTAAATGGCTCCGAACAGTTTATTAAAGAAACTCTTTTCTTAAAACAAAATTTAAACACAAGATGTGTAAAACAGTATGAACGAGTTATTTCAAGTATAGGTTTACCAGTTTTGAAAAATAAAACTTAAGAAAATTAAACCAACACAGCCTTAAGAAGGGGATGAGAGGAAGAGGAAGTATACACAAGAAATTTTATCGTGGTAAACCCCCACCCAATTGGGGAAACATCCACGGAGGTCTTTACACTTCAAAAATAAAAATCCACTAAAATAGAGTAACAATTTACAAACTATATAACAATCAAGACACACAATCATACCTAATTCTAAGTTCAGAAGTATACCAACTCCTCTGGATTTTCTAACTTCCCCCAAGGCTCTGATGTTGTTGATGATCTCTTAGCTTCGTAACTCCACTCCTTTTAGATTTACGTCGACTCAAAATGTCCAAGATCTCAATACAAAACAGACATAGTAGAATATAAAAGGCATAAAATAGAAAGGGAGGATTCGAATCCCCGAATTAGCCCGGGACGCCTATTTTACCCAAGGGGCATCAAAGTTCACATATTTTGAATATATAGTTGGGGTGTGGTTCAACTCAAAAACCCATAAACCCTTAGACTCAAAAAGCCTTAGACCACAGCTTACGCTCACTATGATCAAGAACAACAACTGGTCTCTCCTGATATGAGATATCTGGATGCAAAGGCCCTCTCGCTCCTCTGATATTTTTTAAGAAACGACACATGGAATACATCATGGATTTGTTGTAGATGCTCTGATAAACGCAACCTCTAAGCAATTGCTACCACTCTCTCAATGATTGGGAAAGGCCCAACATACCTCGGCATCAGCTTCCCCTTCTTCCCAAATCAAATGATTCCTTTGATTGGAGACACCTGCACCAAGACATGATCCCCTATCTCGAGTTCTATGTGTCCATTGTCTGCATTCGTGTAACTCTTTTGCCTATCCCGAGCTATCCCTATGCGTCCCTAAATGATCTCGATCTTGACAGTAGTATCCTGAATCATCTCTGATCCCAATATCTTGTTGTCCCTCACCTCTGACCAACAAGTGGGCGAACGACAAGGACTCACATAAAGCTCCTTAAATGGTTCCATGCCAATGGTTAACTGGTAGCAGTTATTATAAGTGAACTCTACCAATGGAAGGTACTTCTCCCACCCTCCCCAGAAGTGAAGTATACACATCTTGAGAATGTTCTTTAACATCTGATTAGCCCGCTCAGCCTGTCCATTCGTCTATGGATGATATGCCATACTCAATCGAAATTTAAGGCCCATAGCCTCCTGAAAGCTCTACCAGAAATGGGACACAAAATCTTATTCCTGTCAGACACGATGTTAATCGGCACACCATGCAACCTCACTATCTCGGCGATAAATAACTGCGCATGCCACCGCGTCTCATAGTCCGTACGAACTGGTAAATAATGGTCCATCTTGATCAATCGATCCACAATCACCCTGATGGAGTCTTGACCTCTCTTTGATGTAAGTAACCCGGTAATAAATTCCATCGAGATGCACTCCCACTTCTACACTGAGATCTCAAGTGGCTGCAACATCCCTATTGGTACCTAGTGGTCTATCTTCACTAACTGGTAAGTAGAACACTTCGAGATAAACTTTACTATGTCCCTCTTTATCCCTGACCGCCAATACTGCCTGGTACATTGGTACATCTTATCCCCGTCGGGATATACCGCTAACCTCGACCTGTGAGACTCGATTATTATCGCGTGCCTCAAATCCTCTTTCTCCGAAAACACAAGCCTCCCATTAAAGAGTAATTCTCCCTCGAAGCTAATCGAGTAGAACTCTTCTCTATCTGTTAATAACTATCTCACCCTGTCTTGACAGAACTGGTACTCCGCCTGCGGTTTCACTACTCGTATAATGATCTCAGGTATAATAGCCAAAATTGGCATGCAATCTCTGGTGATGTCGTCATCATGTCACAGCTCACCCCACTTCGCCTTCCAGACGTCTGCTACCTCTCCAGTAGGCTATCGACTTAATGTGTCTGCCACCATGTTAGCCTTCCTTAGATGATACAGAATATCAAATAGGTAATCCTTCATGAACTCTAACCATCTCCTCTGTCGCATATTCAAGTCCTTCTGCGTGAACAGGTAATATAGCGACTTATGATCCGTAAATACGCTGAACCTCTCGCCCAAAAGATAGCGCCTCTAAGTCCTCAAGACAAATACAACCGCTGCTAGCTCCAGGTCCTGTGTAGGGTAATTACTCTCATGGGGCTTAAGCTTGCGAGATGCATAAGCTATAGCCCTATCCTCCTGCTGCAATACACCCCCAAGTCCCTACTGAGATGCATCTGTGAAAACTCCTCCTCTAGATAGTGCGAGCACGGACGCTGAAGTCAAACATACGAGATTGATATGTTCCCTAAAACTATTAAATCCAAGGAAGTAGGGATTGTTTTAAATACTCAAACTAAGAAAAAGAAGAAAGAAAAAGTTTGTGAGTTTGAATCTGAGGGTGATTGTGATTTTGATGACTTGGCCTTGTTTGCAAAATTTTTTAAGAAGTTTCTCAAATTATATAAAGAAAATTATTCCAATAAAAAGATTTTTGAGAAAAACAAAAATAAGGATGGGGTTAAGAGTAACGGTGAGAAGGATGGAGATATAAGATGTTATGAGTGCGATGGCAAAGGTTAAAAAATGTTTTTAACTTAAAAAGAGTTAAAAATATTTGTTTAAGAGTGTAAAACAGTTTATTTTTATGGTTAAAAGTTTTTATTTTTGTTAAAAAAATAACTTTTCAATAAAATAGTTAAAATGATTTTTAAAACAATAAAAAACTATTTTTTATTTTAAAAATATTGTACGTTATTTATAAAAAAAAAATTATATATAAACAATTAAAAATATAAAGATATAAAGTTGTGATGTTTCAAACGTTGAAAGAAAAGAAATTAAAGTTCGAACATATGTTGGAAAATCAGGGTATGGGGTCTTGTTTTGTCTTTTTCATTTACTGCATTGATTTAATCCGATTCAAAGTGGTATAAGCTTTAATCGAGTTATTTTATCAAGCATAAAACCATTGTAAAAATCTTTTTAAAAATGGGGGATGAGGAATCCTAATCTAGTGACAGGAAGGTAACTACAGTAGTGGAGTTATATGACCAGTAAATTAAAAAATCAAAGTAAGATTTTATTTTTTGACCTGTCTAAAGGGACCACTTTCCATCGTGGACCATTTTCGTGTTCATGAGTCCGGGTCTGACATTGTTACGCCATCAGAATCCATTTGTCATTTTCCCCACATTTTGTTTTTGTATGGCATTTCAACCACTTGTTTGACAAAAACTTAAACCTCTTATATCATAGAGAAAGAAAACGAAAAATTAATGAACAACTGGTCCAAAAAATTATTACATTTCATTTGCCCAAACAAATTTGCGACACGACACAATGTTCACCTTATCGGAGTCATATCTTTCAAACCGTTCATTGGAATGTGTTGAAAAAAATTCTGGAGGTGTTGGAGGTCGCCGAAATCTATAAGAAACCATGAAAGATATCATTTTGAGATGATTAAGATATTTAAAAAATATTTTCAATTTTGTGACAACCACAACGTTAGATTTACGGTTCAAGCCAGAAAGAACTAAAAAACTATGATATCTTGAATAACCAACATAGATCCACCATATATATATTTCTATTGAAATAGTTTTTATATTTGTGACATTTTCAAAAATTCTTGTGAAAAATGTCACATTTTCTTATGAACACCATAAACTTTACTGTATGGACCAGAAAATGAAATAGTCTTTTATTTGTAACATTTTCACTAACGGTAACGTTTACTGTGTTGAAATAGTTTTATATATGTGTCATTTTCACAAACAGTAACATTTATTGTGTTGATATTATACAGACAATAAAATTTACTGTGCTAGTCAATTAATATGTGTGTGTGTGTATATATATATATATATATATATATATATATAATAAGTTACAAAACTTATGTATGTCATAATATACAACTATGACATCACAGAATAATTTTTTGTATCCCTTCCTATTTTACCCTTGAAAACATTGGATTCCCCCTCTTTTCTTTCTCACACTTAATTCCCCCTCTTCCACTTTAATTCAAACATAAGGACTATAAATTATCTCTCTTTCTATTCTCTCACCCACCCTTCTTGCACGACAATATACCTCTCCTTCTCAAACTCTCATAATCGGAACTCACTCCACAAACTCGAAACCCTCTCCGAGCCCCATTTTCTCCCACTTCAAAATCGAAACTCACTCCACTAGGTCGTGTGCTTCAAACAATCATGAAATCAAAGGTATATACTTTAACACGAAATAATACATGATTTATTTCATGAAATCATACACCAATCTATACATGATCTGTTTTCAAATCAATGGAGCGTTTTTTCAAATCAATGGAGCATTTTGGTTAGGAATCAAATCGTGAAACATATATATTGGTTTCTATCGAATCAGAGCGTTTTTCCAAATCAGATCATTTTTTTAAACGCGTTTTTTCAAATCAATGGAGCATTTTGGTTTGAAATCAGATCGTGTAACATATATATTGGTTTGAAATCAGATCTTGTAACATATATATTGGTTTGAAATCAGATCGTGAAACATATATATATATATATATATATATAAGTTTCAATCGAATCAGCGCGTTTTCAATGGAGCATTTTTCCAAATCAATGGAGCGTTGTTTCAACACGAACACTTCAACACGTTTTTTCAATCAAATGCATTTGATTTAAAACAGGTATATACCTGTTTTAAATCAACAGCCCACGGAAGTCAGAAGAAGTAAACCCTAAAGTCGGAAGAAGGAGTATATACCTGTTTCAAACAGGTATATACTTCTATTCAAACAGTCGATTTAAGCCTTACTTCTGTTTCAAATTGCAGTCGATTTTTTTCAGTAGATTTGTTGGGTGTTTATAATATGGCTGATATTTAGCAGTCGATTTAGGGTGCCGATATTTACTTCTGTTTCAAATTGCAATCGATTTTTTGTACTCGATTTTTTGCAGTCGATTGATTGGGTGTTTGTAAAATGGGCCTGTTTGTATATACCTGTACTTATATGGGCAGTTCTTATATGCATTTAATTTTATATACCTGTTTTTATAACTCTGATGGATAGTTCTTATATGCGATTATTTAACTATTCTTATATGCATTTAAATTTGGCGTTGACATATATTGATATATGGGCGGACCAAATACAAGCCTATTGACAAAAAAATTAGCTGTAACAAAGTGAATATATTGTTGCTGATGAGATATAATGTTTGCGAATATAATGTTTGATATTGTTGTTGTTGGGATATAATGTTTGTTTTGATAAAATGCCTCACTCATTTGTTTCATATAATATTTATTAGGGTTCCGTTCAGTTTAAGTTGCTTCAAAACATATTCAGTTTTATTATGTATTAGTGCGTTTGTTTGTGTTTTAGTTTTTGATTTTATGATCATTTTCATTTATTTTTGACAGGTTTATATTGAGCTGTTTTCGTTTATACTGATTTTCTTCCTCATTTTTTTTTAATTTTTTTTTTCATAGATTCATATCCCGCGTCGAAAATACAACGGTGTTGTTATTCGTGATGTTGTCCAACCTAATGCTATAACTTTTAAGGTACCTATTCACCACTACATGATTTTTACTTTCAAATTGCTTCTCTAAATTCTTTTTTTGTCATTGAGTTAACACTATATATGTGATTATATTCCTAAGCCTCACACTAAATTGAGCAACGCAAACGACAAAGGCAAAGGCGAAGGAAAAATGCTATAGCTATTGAGGTACCTATCCATTTTTTAAAATTTAATTTATTTGCATTGAATTTCAGGTTGACCATTATTTTGTTATTATGTTAGTTTTCCCCGAATATCGTCGTGATTTTTTTAAAGAAATTTGTTTCATTCAACTATTTGTTTGATGAATTTGGACATTTCGAATATTGTACGATTGGTTGTTACCCCTTAACCAGGGGGGATAGTCCAATATACAAAGGAGGCTATGTCCATTTTCTTTTAGAATTGACACTTTGTTAATTTGAGACACAATGTGAATTCGATTGATGAATTTAGATTATTTGTTATTTGTTAAGCAAGGTGGTTAGTCATATAAAGAAAAAAAGGATTATGGCTAATTTTTTTAAAATTACATTTTGTTTTGTTGACAAACGAAAATTTTGCGTTCTTGCAATTACGGATTTTAAAAATTTTCGTTGTTTTGCGATTATCAAAGTGCGCTCGGGCACGGACATACCCTAGTGTGTGTGTGTGTGTATATATATATATATTGACAAACACAACAAATTTTACTGTCTGTATTATATCAACACAGTAAATGTTACTGTTTTTTAAAATGGCACAGATATAAAATTATTTTAACACAATAAATATTGTCACAGATATAAGAATATTTCATTTTCTGGTGCATACAGTAAAATTTATTGTATTCACAAGAAAATGTGACATTTTCACAAGAATTTGAAAAAATGTCGTAAATATAAAACTATTTCATTTTTTGGTTTGTGGTGGGTATAGCTCGCATGCGTTGCCCCTGCCGTGGAACTATAAAAATAAGAGAGTATTGAATAAATAAGGTTTGGATCCACCAGATCTCCGATTTAGGGTGAGTAGGGGTGGAATTGAGTGCGAGTGACGTGAACCTTTAAAAATAAAAAAATATTGGATAAATGGGTATTGTGTAATTTTTTTTCTTTGAAATTTTATAGGCTTCATGGATAAAATTTCGAACATAACAATTTTGCGAAAAACGAATTTGTCAATAAAAAATTATGATAATTTTAAAATTTTAAAAAAAATTCAAGTACTTATGTAACCTCCCTAAGGAAGTTAGGAATTCTTGATTTTAAAAGAGTATAATTATAAAAAAAAATTCAAAAAATTAAGAATAAGGCTTATATGTAGGATGAAAATATGATGACACTAAACTAAGTAAAACAATGCCTATTTGGATCTATATATTAAATACAACTCTAATTTCAAGACAAGTGTCAAATTTAAAATAGGAACTATTATTTTTAATATTAAATATGAGATTCATGTAATTTGAACCACCAAAAATACTATTGGACTCGATTTTTTTTACTGAAAGAACATATACCGAAATAAGTGGAAAGTTTTTATTGATTAATTTATAGGATCGACACCAATAAAATCACAAAATCCACCCATAACATGCTGTGACGTTACTTCAAAATTTCGGTCTCTTCGAACCACAAAGATTTGATATTAGAACCAGAGTTGGTCACGGCGACGTCATAAAAACAACTTAAATTTAATTTAAAGAGACAAGGGTCATATAAACTTAACCATTAACCAAACTCCCCAGCTTTTATTTCCCAACTTCCAACATTACAAAACATAAACAAATTTTTCAGAAACCACCACCACCACCACCACCACGGAGGCGGAGAACCAGGTGCAAAGTAGACTCCTTCTGGATATTATAATCCGCCAAAGTTCTTCCATCTTCCAGTTGCTTCCCAGCAAAAATCAATCTCTGCTGATCTGGCGGTATCCCCTCCTTATCCTGAATTTTGGCCTTGACATTATCGATAGTGTCAGAGCTTTCAACCTCCAGAGTGATTGTTTTGCCGGTAAGAGTCTTCACAAATATTTGCATACCACCACGCAAACGGAGAACAAGGTGCAAAGTTGACTCCTTCTGTATATTGTAATCAGCCAGCGTTCTGCCGTCTTCCAGTTGTTTGCCGGCGAAAATTAAACGCTGCTGATCCGGTGGAATTCCTTCTTTGTCTTGGATTTTTGTTTTCACGTTATCGATCGTGTCGGAGCTTTCGACCTCGAGCGTGATTGTTTTTCCCGTCAAGGTTTTGACGAAGATCTGCATGCCACCTCGGAGCCTCAAAACCAGATGGAGAGTTGACTCTTTCTGGATGTTGTAATCGGCTAGGGTTCTGCCGTCCTCTAGTTGTTTTCCGGCGAAGATTAATCGCTGTTGATCAGGTGGAATTCCTTCCTTGTCTTGAATTTTGGTCTTCACGTTGTCTATCGTGTCGGAACTCTCGACCTCCAGAGTTATGGTCTTGCCGGTAAGGGTTTTCACAAAGATCTGCATCTGTAATCACAATAAAACAATCGTAAATCAACGGATCAGACTACAAAGGCAAATCTACAAAACCAAAACCTAGGAGAAATCTATTTCACAATCGTAAAGCTTCAGATTGGATAAGATTTGAAAAATAAAATCTAAATTTAAAAAAAATAAATAAAACGAAAGCTAATCAAACAAACGAATCGAAACTGGATAAATACAAGATATAGATATTAAATCGGAAAAGGCTTACGTTCGACTGATGATAAAACGATGAACAGTAGAACGAAAAGCTACGAGAGAGAGAGAGAGAGAGAGAGAGAGAGAGAAGTATGAAATGATGTGAAAGAGATTGGAAGACATACCTCTATTTATACAACAGGGATTGTCGACTCCGTTAAGTAATGGAAGGGGCACATCAGAGAATTCCATTGAAAATTGGGGTCAATATAGTCGGAACGTTACGTTTGAATATAGCCTTAAGAATATTGGAGACTTGTCGGAACCTGTTAACACCATTTTGCCCGCTCGTTAAGAAATGAATAAAAGACAGGCTTGGTTGTTGCGACTTGTCGTCATTCCTTTCAGATGCCAAGAATTGGAGAAAAAGTATGTTGCGTCGCCGGTGACGTTGGCATCTTTATTTGGTGTTCAATAGTGGTAAAATGTAAAAATGTGTAAAAAGATGTAAATGTAGATTTTTTAATTTACATGGTTTAAGAGAGTTTTTATAGTGGGAAAAGTGCAAGACAATGTAAAAATCTGATGTGGCCGATCTGGACGGATGAAAGTTAAACGCCCAAAGATCTGGGCGGGTAAAAGTTTACCGCCCAGAACTGGGAGAGTAAAAGTTTACCGCCCAGATAAATAAAATGGGGTTAGACGGATAAAAGTAATGCGGTCAATTTATCTGGGCAGATATCTTTTAAACGCCCAGTTTGGGCGGCTACCTTTTTTATCCGCCCACATCATGTGCTTCCCATTTACACATTGTGTTTCGACCATCTAAATTTGCATCGCCGCTGCATTTTCTCTCACCTAAATCTAAACATTTTTCTACCCACTATAACATCCAAAAACCTAAATCTACACATTTAGATCGTCCACTGTGGATGGCCTAAAGAGGATTTTAAGTAGAGACATTAATCTCGATCTCTAATATATTTCAAGGTATTTTTTGATCCTAAATATAAAAAATACGTCAAAAATAATTTATTTAGATGGTAAGTTGAAAAATGAACGAATGAGTGTTTTGGTCTTATTTTTTTTATTTTTCATGAAAATTAATTTTTTGATAACCAGATAAAATATATTTTCTAACAAAAATGAGGTTTGAGATGGAACACTTGTTACGTGAACGAGCGTTGTTCTTATATAAAGTGTTTGCGATCAAGGTACTACAAGAGCCAAATATGAGTCTAAACAATTATTTTTTATGAAAAAACTTCATGTCAATCAAACACACCCTCAGGATTCAATCCTATGCATGTTTTATTAAGTCTTAGGTCCTTAATTATTAAGACACGCAAATAACAAACATGGCAGAATTCAAACACTTATAGATTTCAAAACAGATCTTGGGGTAATTTATGGAACTTTCAACGAAAAGATATATAGGGAGAGGATCGGTCTCTCAGGCCATCTCCAATGGAGAGGCTAAATGTGCAGTGTTACATCTTTTGCTCCCACAATGTGTAGTAAAAGATGTACATTTTGGAAAAAGAAAATACATCCACAATGTAAATCTACACACCCATTACACAATGTGTAGTGGTGGGGTCAGCATGGGACCCACAACTGGACGGGTAAGTGTTTACGGTCCAGACTGTGGATGGGTAAATATTGTCCGTCCCGGCCTTTTCTTTAAAAAAAAATCCTATCATCTATATAAATAATATAAATAAATGAATTGGTAGCATTGGACGGTTAAATCTTTACCGTCCAAATCAAATTTAGCTTCCCCGTAACCTTTCCCAATGTGTAAGCCAACTACAAAATGTATCCCAAACAATATAAATTTACATTGTTTAAGCCTCTCCCATTGGAGATGGCCTCACAAAACATTGGTACACATGACTCACAACAAAATATCTATTTTACGTATTTAATTAAATTTTTAAAAATTTATTTGTAATTATTTTGTAATTGTTGATTTTATTGTAAGATGAGAGACAGTTATAGAACGGTTATAAATAATATTGGATGATTATAGAATTTATTATAATTTAAAAAGCACATGAGATGGGAGCCCAAAGTAGAATTAAAGCAAAGAAAAAACTATTAAACAAATGGGAAAAATATTTTCTTTTTTTTCCATTTACACATTCGATGGAAAACATTCCATTTTTTTAACATAATAAAAAGTGTGCCAACTTGTTGATAAAAAATAGTTTTATTTTTATATTTTGGTATGTATAGAAAAGCATAATCTTTTCTTAGACTATATTGGCATTTTTTTAAACTCCAAAATGAAGTCCTTATACTGTTAGTTTTTTTTGTTTTTACTTTTTTATATCAGATGCGATAAAAATAAAAATATAATAAAGTTGCAAAAGATGCTGTGGTGACAATTAAGTTCAGCACAAATTAATCAGAAAAAGCAATCACCAGAACAAATAAAGAATGTAAGGAATCATAATCACATAACAAAAGATTCACGTGGTTCTGCAAGAATGCCTACGTCTACGGTGGTGCTCTCAATATTATTTCTCTATACTCCGGGGAGTGTCTTACAGGAAAAATAAATGCATGCCCTTTACCCCGGGCTAAGGGTTTGTTATATACATGTTCGTTCTTGGGGAGTGGAGGTGTTGGACTCCCCCACGTCAGTCCATAACCCCTAGAATATCTCCTTACGAGATTTTAGGAATCTGACTGGATCGTAACTGAATAAATTAGGGCGTGAGGCCTCCAGACTTTGGGTCGGGTTCTGCTGGGCTACTCGTCTGCACCCAAGTGACAAATCGAGATACCCACAATTGCCCCTAAAGTTATTGCGCTACAATTTGGGCTCAATAATTTGAAATGATTTGTCATAATGGCATTTTTGTTCATTGTGCAACATTCTTCAAGATCGAAGCGCCTCTTCTGAACTGATTTAGGCGACAGACTGCCTCGTTCCCCGTGCATTATGATTATAAACGTTTAAAACATCTTCGAGAAAGTCTCTTCTTGTTCTCGCTTCAAATCTCTTCGCACTTCTCTAATTTTCTCCAAGTTTCTGTTGTTGCTCTTTCATTCTCAGGTCTCGTCTTCCAATTTCAATCTTCTCATCGTCCTTGCTTGTGACTTTGCATCATCCCAAGCTAAATTTTTACTTCGTAAGTTCTTTTTTCTTTTTTTGTTAAAATTTCTTCGCATCTGTTATTAGGGTTTGTAATTTTCAATGACGAAAATAGGCAATAAATCGATTTTTGAATTTAAGAAGTTTTATAACATTCCAGATTGGGTAGACATCGAGTGTGTCCCTGTCCCTCGTAATGTTAGAGAGGTTGAGGATGGTCACTGGATTCACGTCCTCTTATTGTCCCAAGGGGGTCTTACTTTTCCTCCAAGCAATTTGTTTTTGCACTTTTTTGGTTACTTCAATATAGTTCCTGCGCAGTGCTCGCCCAATGTCTGGAAAATTTTTAATGGTGTACATAGAATAAATCAACTCTATGGCACCAATTTAGGGCTTGATGAAATATGCTTGTGTTATTATTTTTCACGAACAAGCTCTGGTCTTCTGTACTTTAAGGCCAGGAGTCCTGATAAGGTATTGGTAGTCAATTTACCTGATTCCCATAAGGACTACTGCCATAAGGGGTTTATTGCCAAAAATTGACAGTTTTCTCCTCATGGTGAAGGGTCGAGGCCTGGTAGATTTATGATCCCCTTTTATGGGGAGGAATTCATAGGTAGGCGTAGCTTTTGTTTTGTCTATTGATCCTCTGTTTATGCATGATTTCTCTAATATTTTTCTCCCTTTCTTTTCAGCGAGGACAAAGAACTTTGAACCTGCTCTCAGCGAGATTCGAGCTGCTGAGTTGGTCAAATCCTGGAACATCAGGGAAATCTTGGCTGACGGTGAACACCCTTGATCAACGGTATTTCTCTTGGAGTACAAGAACGTTGGGTCTAGATTTATTGCGCGACCTATGGATAGCATCCTTGAGCTTGATATTACTGAAGAGGTTGCTACCGATTCCATCCAATTGGACGAGGAAGAAAGCAGCTCTGGTGATGATAGCGAGGGTGATTCGAATTTGGTATAATTTGGTTGGCATGAATACTAGGATTGTTTTAATTCGTGGGTTGCCTCGATTCTTTGATGCTAAGGTTTATGTGCAAAGTCTTGTTCCTTTACAAAACCACTTGGAAACGAGAGAGAAGCTGAGGAATTGAAGAATTAGAAGAGGTAAAACAACATGGAAGTCATCTTGTATGATCTTGTCGTGTTATTGAAGTTTGTTTTTTATTTCAGCTATTTGTCATCTTCAGTTCTTTCCCTCTTTTACAATTCCTGGGCATATATGAGTTTTTGTTTCTTTTGAGGAAAAAATTGGTTGTAAAAATAATACGATAAAAGAGAGTTGACATGATTCTTTTTTAGTGTTTCTATTGATGCCTAATATGTTCTTTATGGTCTTTCTATAATTAATTTTCAACATTATCTTAACTGAGTTAAATAATTTGATAAGAATGGAATTAGAGAAAAATATCACTTGTCTACCTGCTCAATGAGAAATACTAATATGGTTTTACGAGGGAAGTATTATATGAAAAAACACCACTTAAGTCGTTTAATTCAAGATTAAACTATTTAAATGGCTCCGAACAGTTTATTAAAGAAACTCTTTTCTTAAAACAAAATTTAAACACAAGATGTGTAAAACAGTATGAACAAGTTATTTCAAGTATAGGTTTACCAGTTTTGAAAAATAAAACTTAAGAAAATTAAACCAACACAGCCTTAAGAAGGGGATGAGAGGAAGAGGAAGTATACACAAGAAATTTTATCGTGGTAAACCCCCACCCAATTGGGGAAACATCCACGGAGGTCTTTACACTTCAAAAATAAAAATCCATTAAAATAGAGTAATAATTTACAAACTATATAACAATCAAGACACACAATCATACCTAATTCTAAGTTCAGAAGTATACCAACTCCTCTGTATTTTCTAACTTCTCCCAAGGCTCTGATGTTGTTGACGATCTCTTAGCTTCGTAACTCCACTCCTTTTAGATTTACGTCGACTCAAAATGTCCAAGATCTCAATACAAAACAGACATAGTAGAATATAAAAGGCATAAAATAGAAAGGGGGGATTCAAATCCCCGAATTAGCCCGGGACGCCTATGTTACCCAAGGGGCATCAAAGTTCACATATTTTGAATATATAGTTGGGGTGTGGTTCAACTCAAAAACCCATAAACCCTTAGACTCAAAAACCCTTAGACCACAGCTTACGCTCACTACGATCAAGAACAACAACTGGTCTCTCCTGATATGAGATATCTGGATGCAAAGGCCCTCTCGCTCCTCTGATATTTTCTAAGCAACGACACATAGAATACATCATGGATTTGTTATAGATGCTCCGATAAACGCAACCTCTAAGCAATTGCCACCACTCTCTCAATGATCGGGAAAGGCCCAACATACCTCGGCATCAGCTTCCCCTTCTTCCCAAATCAAATGATTCCTTTGATTGGAGACAACTGCACCAAGACATGATCCCCTATCTCAAGTTCTATGTGTCTATTGTCTGCATTCGTGTAACTCTTCTGCCTATCCCGAGCTATCCCTATGCGTCCCAAAATGAGCTCGATCTTGACAGTAGTATCCTGAATCATCTCTGATCCCAATATCTTGTTGTCCCTCACCTCTGACCAACAAGTGGGCGAACGACAAAGCCTCCCATAAAGCTCCTTAAATGGCTCCGTGCCAATGGTTAACTGGTAGCAGTTATTATAAGTGAACTCTACCAATGGAAGGTACTTCTCCCACCCTCCCCAGAAGTGAAGTATACACATCTTGAGCATGTTCTTTAACATCTGATTAGCCCGCTCAGTCTGTCCATTCGTCTGTGGATGATATGCCATACTCAATCGAAATTTAAAGCCCATAGCCTCCTGAAAGCTCTACCAGAAATGGGACACAAAAATCTTGTTCCTGTCAGACACGATGTTAATCGGCACACCATGCAACCTCACTATCTCGGCGATAAATAACTGCGCATGCCACCGCGTCTCATAGTCCGTACGAACTGGTAAAAAATGGTCCATCTTGATCAATCGATCCACAATCACCCTGATGGAGTCTTGACCTCTCTGTGATGTAAGTAATCCGGTAATAAATTCCATCGAGATGCACTCCCACTTCTAAACTGAGATCTCAAGTGGCTGCAACATCCCTATTGGTACCTGGTGGTCTATCTTCACTAACTGGTAAGTAGAACACTCCGAGATAAACTTTACTATGTCCCTCTTTATCCCTGACCGCCAATACTGCCTGGTATATTGGTACATCTTATCCCCGTCGGGATATACCGCTAACCTCGACCTGTGAGACTCGATTATTATCGCGTGCCTCAAATCCTCTTTCTCCGAAACCACAAGCCTCCCATTAAAGCGTAATTCTCCCTCGAAGCTAATCGAGTAGAACTATGCTCTATCTGCTTATAACTATCTCACCCTGTCCTGATAGAACTGGTCCTCCCCCTGCGGTTTCACTACTCGTATAATGATCTCAGGTATAATAGCCAAAATTGACATGCAATCTCTGGCGATGTCGTCATCATGTCAAAGCTCACCCCACTTCACCTTCCAGACCTTTGCTACCTCTCCAGTAGGCTATCGACTTAATGCGTCTGCCACCACGTTAGCCTTCCTTAGATGATACAGAATATCAAATAGGTAATTCTTCACGAACTCTAACCATCTCCTCTGTCGCATATTCAAGTCCTTCTGCGTGAACAGGTGATATAGCGACTTATGATCCGTAAATACGCTGAACCTCTCGCCCAAAAGATAGTGCCTCTAAATCCTCAAGACAAATACAACCGCTGCTAGCTCCAGGTCCTGTGTGGGGTAATTCCTCTCATGGGACTTAAGCTTGCGAGATGCATAAGCTATAGCCCTATCCTCCTGCTGCAATACACCCCCAAGTCCCTACTGAGATGCATCTGTGAAAACTCCTCCTCTAGACAGTGCGAGCACGGACGCTGAAGTCAAACATATGAGATTGATATGTTCCCTAAAACTATTAAATCCAAGGAAGTAGGGATTGTTTTAAATACTCAAACTAAGAAAAAGAAGAAAGAAAAAGTTTGTGAGTTTGAATCTGAGGGTGATTGTGATTTTGATGACTTGGCCTTATTTGCAAAATTTTTTAATAAGTTTCTCAAATTATACAAAGAAAATTATTCCAATAAAAAGATTTTTGAGAAAAACAAAAATAAGGACGGGGTTAAGAGTAACGGTGAGAAGGATGCAGATATAAGATGTTATGAGTGCGATGGCAAAGGTTAAAAAATGTTTTTAACTTAAAAAGAGTTAAAAATATTTGTTTAAGAGTGTAAAACAGTTTATTTTTATGGTTAAAAGTATTTATTTTTGTTAAAAAAATAACTTTTCAATAAAATAGTTAAAATGATTTTTTAAAACAATAAAAAACGATTTTTTATTTTAAAAATATTGTACGTTATTTATAAAAAAAAATTATATATAAGCAATTAAAAATATAAAGATATAAAGTTATGATGTTTCAAACGTTGAAAGAAAAGAAATTAAAGTTCGAACATATGTTGGAAAATCAGGGTATGGGGTCTTGTTTTGTCTTTTTCATTTACTGCATTGATTTAATCCGATTCAAAGTGGTATAAGCTTTAATCGAGTTATTTTATCAAGCATAAAACCATTGTAAAAATCTTTTTAAAAATGGGGGATGAGGAATCCTAATCTAGTGACAGGAAGGTAACTACAGTAGTGGAGTATATGACCAGTAAATTAAAAAATCAAAGTAAGATTTTATTTTTTGACCTGTCTAAAGGGACCACTTTCCATCGTGGACCATTTTCGTGTTCATGAGTCCGGGTCTGACATTGTTACGCCATCAGAATCCATTTGTCATTTTCCCCACATTTTGTTTTTGTATGGCATTTCAACCACTTGTTTGACAAAAACTCAAACCTCTTATATCATAGAGAAAGAAAACGAAAAATTAATGAACAACTGGTCCAAAAAATTATTACATTTCATTTGCCCAAACAAATTTGCGACACGGCACAATGTTCACCTTATCGGAGTCATATCTTTCAAACCGTTCATTGGAATGTGTTGAAAAAAATTCTGGAGGTGTTGGAGGTCGCCGAAATCTATAAGAAACCATGAAAGATATCATTTTGAGATGATTAAG
This sequence comes from Sambucus nigra, assembly GCA_949130495.1. Lineage (NCBI taxonomy): Eukaryota > Viridiplantae > Streptophyta > Magnoliopsida > Dipsacales > Adoxaceae > Sambucus > Sambucus nigra. The sequence goes on along the minus strand of OX422210.1, from coordinate 623,651,367 downwards.
ATATTTAAAAAATATTTTCAATTTTGTGACAACCACAACGTTAGATTTACGGTTCAAGCCAGAAAGAACTAAAAAACTATGATATCTTGAATAACCAACATAGATCCACCATATATATATTTCTATTGAAACCCAATTATCATATAAATTAAATTATCCAATAAATATTAAACCGTCCAATAATTTGTATTTGAGTAATATTTTAATTTACATAATAATTAGGAAATCCATGGTGTCCATCAAAATCTTTTGATTAGATTACGTTTTAATATTGAATGGATCTTAAATGAATGATATACTTATGATTTAACTTTATTTTGTAGATATTCATAAGTTTTACCCATCGATTATAGTCTGAATGTATGATTTTTTAAATTTATGTGTTTGGATCCTACACTGGTTTATGCGCAGTTATCTTTTTTACTTTGATTGGAACTATTTGTATATTTAACTATAAAGAAATATCGTAAGGAGAAGAAGAAAAAGAAGAAGAAGAAGAAGAAGAAGAAGAAGAAGATGATGATGATGATGATGATGATGATGATGAATAAAAAGAAAGATATTGATTTTATAATTCTGCACATATCATCATTAAAGTTACTAGAACCAAACTTTTACAACAATATTAACATCAACAACAATATATATATATATATATATATATATATATATATATATATATATATATATATATATATATATATTAGAATCACAGCTTAGGATGTGCTGTTTGTTTTTTCAGTCCATTCGGGTTCGTGCACACCCCTAACCACTGGTTGTAAAGACTCGAAAGAGCTTTATATTAGAATCACAGCTTGGGATGTGCTGTTTGTTTTCACACAACTGCTATTCTTGAGTTGGGGACTCCTCTTTTGTTTTTACCCTTTTGGTTGAATAAATTCTTATTTTAATTTCTGAATGACACCAACATAAAACGGATGATTAAATTGTTAGTAATTAGTACACGATGAAGTTGATTACTAATGGAATTCAAATCTCACTTTAAAGATTGATGATACCCCATTGATGTAGTTTATAAGTTTAAATTATGTCAAACCTGGGAGGTGGATTTAATCATGTGAAATATGAAATAACTTAAGCAAACGGCATCAAGGAATTGATAAGAAATCGATTAGATATAAGTGTTAATAATTTAATTTAATTGACAATTATATAGAATTTTAACACGGGGGAGATTATTGGCATTACTTTGAAACTATAATTTTAAGACACTAGATTATAATGAAATTATTGTTATTTAGTAAAAATTTTAATAATTTATAGAATTATGGAATCAACTATTATATAAAGTCAAGATAAATGAAGCTCGGTCACACTTTTATATACCAAAAATTACCCTTTGATTTGAACATAAATGTTAAAAACTTATAGGCAAAAAAATAAAGTCCTTTTGAAGAATTAACTGATTAAGAAACCACTTGATATTACCACATCCATATCATAACCATTGTTAACTTACCACTAACTTTGGAAGAAACGAACTCTTAAACTGTGTCAAAACCGCTCTTTCTCTCTCCCTTAACTTCCTTACTCGAATCTTTGCAATTTTCTTCAAAAATTAATTATGTTTTAGCACGGGGCATTATTTTAACAAAAGGAACACAAAAACGTCTTTAAAGAGGAGTCGATGGTGATATATTTGCATCACGACTCAAAATTTAAGGCCACTTTGAGAGTTATGACCGAACGTTGCCGAGTCATCTGTGACTAAACTCGATGTCAGAGCAATCACCCTACCTAGAATTTCCAAATTAGGTAATGTTTTAACGTCAAGATAAGTTATTATGTTTAGAAGTTCGTTTATACATTTTCTTTTAATTTCTTGGTATTTATTACTTGCGCATGTGTATGAATCTTTTGTTGTTGTTCATTCTCTTTATACAACGTATGCTACTAAGTAGAATAAATTTGGAGATAGTTCATTAGAGGTAAATAAACAAACAATATGCATTTCGAAGGTGAGTAGAATGATGTATATGATAATATGGATAAGTTTTATTTTGTTTGTTAACTGTTATTATTAAATATAATAAAAAGGGTTTTAAGTAAGCCAAGAATTTTCAAAGGAAATGACATAAGGTTATTCAAATGTCTAAACATAGATCAATATTTACTCATTAGTAGCAATAAAATAAAACAAACCGAACCATAATACTTCATTGTTAACAAGAGCATCCAAAATATGAAATTGTCATTACAAATACTAATTAAAATATAAAATATGAAGCGATATGACATTTCCGATTAGAGCAAGCGACAAGAGTTCTACACAGCCTCTTTTGAGGAAATATTTATCAAGACGCTAGCAATTAGTAGAAAAAAATATAATTAGGAGAAATTCATTGACACATAATCTATGATATTATTTGAGAAAACACATTAGCACCTAATTTAGGGTTATAATTTGGGGAAATACATTAACACCTAACAAAATATTTGGATACCTACATATAAAAATTAGTGAAAGTGAGTATATACCTTCAACTAATCTCGAAAGCTATACTCATTAACGCATTCAACTAATCTAGAAAGCTATACTGATCTGAAAAGCTATACATTAACACTTTTATTAAAAAAAAAAGTGACCGGGGCACGTTCCCCCTAGTGCTATACTCCCTCCGCCATTGGTGAAGGGTATTTTAGTCTTTTGATACATTCCTCGTTAGAGTAGGATTACTAATAGTATAAATAAATTATTATGTCATGAGAAATGTACATTTTCTTTAGTTGATAATATAATTTTCATATTTGTGCTTATTTTCTCTCTCTTCTTTGGCCTTATTGGTGGTGGCCACATCAATTTGGTATTTACGAGACATGAAAGTTGCATCCTTAATGACACTATGGTTAATCATCAAGAGTAGAGAAGAAAAGTTTGTATACTCTCATTTCATTCATCTTATTTTATATTCATGGACATTTTCTTTTCATTAATCTTATTTTATAATTTATCTACCTTTTGGAATTATAATTAAAAGGAAGCATAAAGGTCGCTTTGAAACCAGTGGTTCAAATAGAGAAAAAGTAGGATTTTGCAGAAAGTCTTAGGTGAGATAAAGTATTGGAGGTTGTTGGTTAGGTTTAGAATTGAGAAGTCTTTCACTCTTTGTATTGCGTACATAGATAACCTTAGAATTGAGAAATCTATAATTCTCCGTATTACATTTTATAAGTTATAAAAGATATAAATTAATTTTGAACTATTAAAAGGCATTTTACCATATTTAATAAAAAGTATTCATTTGGTGACACGTTTGAAAACTAGTAGCGATTTATTACGACGTCATTAATTTGTCCGGAATTGAATTCTTGAAGAGCGGGCAAGGATGTTAGCGGGTTCTGGAGTATTCTAAAGGATGACTATATTCGTTGCCCCAACTCTGTTGACTCCAATTTTCATTGGAATTCCCTGTTGTGCCCCTCCCATTGCTTAACGGAGTTGACAACCCCTGCTCTATAAATAGAGAGAGAGCGCCCTCTCTTTCATTCTCATTAACATCGCTTCCTTTAATCTATTTCTCATCCTTTCAAGCCTACTTCTGTTCATCGTTTTCTCTTCATTGAAACGTAAGTGCTTTTTGATTTATTATCTATTTTTTTAATGTTTTATCCAGTTTCGATTCGTTTGCTTTATTAGGTTTTCTTTTCTTTTTGTTTGCAAGCATTGCGAAATCCGTAACATTGCGATTGTGAAATAGGCTTTTAGTTTTTTTTTTTTATTTTATCCAGTTTCGATTCGTTTGCTTTATTAGGCTTCGTTTTCGTTTTTCTTTTTTGGTTTGAATTGAGATTTATGTTTGCAAGCGTTGCCAAATCCGAAACATTGCGATTGTGAAATAGGCTTTAGTTTTTTTTACACTTGTTGTTAATTTGCAATCGGAGCCGTTGATTTACGATTGTTTTGCTGTGATTACAGATGCAGATCTTTGTGAAAACCCTAACCGGCAAGTCCATAACTCTGGAGGTCGAGAGTTCCGATACAATCGACAACGTGAAGGCCAAAATCCAAGACAAGGAAGGAATTCCACCTGATCAACAGCGATTAATCTTCGCCGGAAAACAACTAGAGGACGGCAGAACCCTAGCCGATTACAACATCCAGAAAGAGTCAACTCTCCATCTGGTTTTGAGGCTCCGAGGTGGCATGCAGATCTTCGTCAAAACCTTGACGGGAAAAACGATCACGCTCGAGGTCGAAAGCTCGGACACAATCGATAACGTAAAGGCAAAAATCCAAGATAAGGAAGGAATTCCACCGGATCAGCTCAGCAGCGTTTAATTTTCGCCGGCAAACAACTAGAAGACGACAGAACCCTGGCTGATTACAATATCCAGAAAGAGTCCATTCTTCACCTGGTCCTCCGTTTGCGTGGTGGTATGCAGATCTTCGTGAAAACCTTGACCGGAAAAATAATCACTCTTGAGGTGGAAAGCTCTGATCATGGTTTTAAATAACGGTATCGGGTAACGTAACGGTTGCGGTCGCGGTGTAACGGTATCGGGAGTATCGAACGTAATGTAACGGGAATCGGTTACTGTGAGCGTGAATTTTTTTTACCATTCCCCAATCCCATAAAATGGAATGATAGTTTTATTTTGATTATATAATGCTGAATTTCAAGCTTTTGCACATGTTTTTCAATTACATTTCCCCCAAAAATCCAAACACCCCCTTTACCCTTTAATGGAGAATGTGCATCAGTGTGTATCGGCGATACGTAACAGTGTATCGGTGTGTATCGACGATACGTAACGGTGTATCGGTGATACATGTGTGATTTTTTTATAGTCCGATAAATCGGGGTGTATCGGAAACAGTCTCTCAAGATACCGTTACGTATCGGCCGATACGATACGTAACGGCCGTTTTTTAAAACTATGGCTCTGATACTATTGATAACGTTAAGGCCAAAATTCAGGATAAGGAGGGAATACCACCGGATCAGCAGAGGCATGGTTTTAAATAACGGTATCGGGTAACGTAACGGTTGCGGTCGCGGTGTAACGGTATCGGGAGTATCGAACGTAATGTAACGGGAATCGGTTACTGTGAGCGTGAATTTTTTTTACCATTCCCCAATCCCATAAAATGGAATGATAGTTTTATTTTGATTATATAATGCTGAATTTCAAGCTTTTGCACATGTTTTTCAATTACATTTCCCCCAAAAATCCAAACACCCCCTTTACCCTTTAATGGAGAATGTGCATCAGTGCGTATCAGTGTGTATCGGCGATACGTAATAGTGTATCGGCGATACGTAACGGTGTATCGGTGATACATGTGTGATTTTTTTATAGTCCGATAAATCGGGGTGTATCGGAAACGGTCTCTCAAGATACCGTTACGTATCGGCCGATACGATACGTAACGGCCGTTTTTTAAAACTATGAGCAGAGGTTGATTTTTGCTGGAAAGCAGCTTGAGGATGGCAGAACCCTAGCGGATTACAATATCCAGAAGGAGTCTACTTTGCACCTGGTTCTTCGTCTTCGTGGTGGTGATTTCTGATAAATTTCTGTTAGCTGGTGATGTCAATGTTTTGTAACGTTTGAGTTGGAAGACATTTAAATAAAAATTGTATCTTTGTTAATGTTTCAAATTAAATGTTCGCTTTTGGTACGTAGCTTAATTTAGGTGCGATCTTGGATCCATCCGCAATTTCTGTAAACACATCCACATAAAAGGAATTGATAAGTTAATCCACTCAAATATGATATATATTTGTTAGTGTATCCGCTTTAGGGGATGTATTTGCGATTTCATAAAAGTGATTCCACAAATGCCCATAATTTCTATTTCTTCTTTTTTTTGTTAGGGAAACATTCTTCCTAAAATTTAGGAGGTTGTTTTAAGTCCAAGCACTCTTATTTGATTTGAAAATATTTTTTTGAAAAATCTCTCAAAGTGAATTCTTCTTGTTAAGAAAAACAAAGTGAAACTAATCTAACTAATTGATAAGTTAGCATACTAATTTATTTTTTATTGAACTTTTTTCACAATTTAAAAAACATATTTTTTTGGATATCTATGGAACTTGCTGTTCTATATCTCATTTAAGTTTAGGCTCAATATATGACGCCATGTTCTAGGCATGACATAAATTTTATTGTTCCTAGATATAATAGAACCCCATAATGATTGATGGAAAACTTTGTTTTTATAGAGACAATGATAACTTGGGGTGTGCAAAAAAACCAACCGGCCCGAAAACCGAACCGAACCGGCCACCAGCGGTTTTTTTTAGCCCGGTTCGGCTTACGGTTTAAGGAATTAAAAAACCGACCATGTCGGTTCGGTTAGCGGTCTAGCCATGGAAAAAATCGAACCGAACCGAACCGATATCAATATTTATATTAAAAAACTTATATTTTTATATGAAAAATTCATTAACCGGCCTTAAAAACCGGCCAAAACCGAAAATCGCCCAAAAAAAACCGACCAAAATCGAAAACTAACCAAAACCGAACCGAAACCGACATAAATCGAAACCGACGGTTTTTTTCATTGTCGGTTCGGTTTCGGTCTAACCCTTTCCAAAATCGAACCGATCGGTTCGGTTTGGATTGCGGTCCAAAACCGAACCAAATCGACCCGTGCACACCCCTAATGATAACTGTAACATATGTCCTTAAGCTTCTAAAGTTCCATTTGGCTATCTTGACTTTTAATGCATAATATGAAACTTTGAATGCTAAATGTTGTTATGAAAGAACCTCTGGATATATGAACTTAAACACATTGATGAACTCAATTCCTAAAACCATTCCAAAATAAGCGAAGTGACAAACATGATTTATTAGTGGGTTTCCTGTTTTGGGGGAGTGGATGAACTTCAAGATTTTATAAGGGTATTTTAGTCTTCACAAGATAAATGATTGAGAACAATATTAATAAAAATATGTGGATGTGTTTACGGAAGTGGTGGATGAGTAGAAGATCACCCTTAATTTAAGTGCGGTCTTGATTTTCATCGTATGTGGTAACCGTGGTTCGTTTTCATGCTTTTCTTGAGTTTTGTTTTTACCCTTTTGGTTGAATAAATTCATTTTTTAATTTCTAAATGACACCAACATAAAACGGATAATTAAATTGTTAGTAAATACAAAATGATCAAAATTAATTATCCAAACAAACAAAATACATTCATTCACATTAAAATAAAAAACATACTTACTTTCGGGTTCAAATATATTCGTAAGTCTACTAATCTATGTTCGCGGTTCGTGGCTTTCACTGTCCAAACTCTATTTTGACAGTGTCGAGAATCGAATTGAGGATCAAATTCAAATCAATCCACTTCAAGATTATCCCCGGATCAAGACGCTTGATTGTAAGTTTAGTATTCAAGCTTAAACATCTTGTTTAGTTTTCAAGAGGTTGTTCTTACATAGATCTTTGACTTTTTTCGGTTTTTCACCGCATTTTAATTGGTTTATAATGGTTTTGTTGAAGAGGTAATGTTTGGATTCATTAAATGGATGTGTTTAGAAAAGGGTATAATTATATTTGTACAACTTCCTCCTTTAAAATAGTATAACTTTCAATTGGGTTTGTAGACATATTAAAATGATATAAACAAAAACACCCTTTCATTATGGGAGTTACTAAAAGACACCTACAATATTGTTCCCCCAAAGCACTTTAGAAAAACATGGATTGTGGCGCTCAAAGTTTTTGTTTACTTTTTCAAAGTTTAAAATATTGAAGTCAAACCCACAATCATTTTCTCTGCTTTAACTTTTAAACATCCAAAATTTAGTTTTGATTCCTAATATTTTTGAAACCTTAACTTCAACTTCACCACTACCATCACCACCTTCTATTGATATACAAATCTTCTATTAATATTTATATATTTACGTATGACATTATCACTCGTCGAACCTATTCTTGTGTTAGGAAACGAATATATTTTTCTTGTTTAGGTAATGAGCTCATGAAGATGGTCTTTATAATTACCGAGATGAATCACAATTGAAAGTGACAATTCTAGGATATCTTTATGTATTCAAATTTTACGTAAGGGTAATTTTATCAACAGTCACACTTTAACTCAATACAGCTTTGGAGTATGACAAAAGTGTAAGTCTATTAAGTCAGTTCCCTTAACCTAAGTGGCATTCCATCAGGTGTGATCGCATTTAAGGTGAATTTGACTTTACTTGAAACTTTGTCAGAATAATCCTAAAGATAAGGCACTCAAAGTATATTTTATAATATGGAATACGACAATCAAATTACCAGGGGAAAATGAGTATACAAATACTCTTATATATTCAATTGTAGAATTTACATACTTTAATGTCCCAATTACATCATTTTCTACCAATTACCCAATTAAGTCTAATGACCCAATTTAAAGTTAAATTTAATTAATGATACACTTTTACTAATCTAATTATTATATTAATATTGTCTGAACATTAATTACATTATTATCATATAGATTGAAATAGGAAAATTCTGACATAATCCTTGCATTAAAATGGAGTTTGATTTGTGAAAAAGATGGTCTTAGCCTTGTGAACTTAAATGTTTCCTTGTTTGCATTTAATTTGCTCTTTCAAAATTTTCCTCTTTTGCCCCTTCCTTTCCAAGTACGCCCCCAAATCAACTATCATCACTCTTAAGGTTAGGTTTAGGTTAAGAGGATGAAATTCGGCTAAGGCTCCGTATAGGTTGAGTTGTAAAAATTTATGATTTTCTTGATGTGTCGTTTGTTGTTGATGTGAAAATTTGGAAGTGAAAAATATTGAAATAAAATTTGTGAGAGTTCGGGGTTCGTTTAACTTTCTTTGTTGATGTTTCAAATTAAATGTTTAGGTAAATGTTTGGACCGTTTACATGCTTCATTCACGTATAATAATTTTATTTTTTCGGCATTTAAATACCAAACCGGTATCAGAATGCCGAATTAATCATCATTTTCGGCACTTAGATGCCGAAGTGAACTAAAAAAATGACGTTCAATTTTCGATATCCTAATATCAAAAGTGGAGATAAATTTTGGCACCACAATACCGATTCAGCATTAGAATACCGAATCGAATCAAAGTGTAATGTTGACTCGACATTAGAATACCGACGTTCAATTGTTGTATTAAATTTGCAGTCTTAATAGAACAAATTTATTTCATACTATAATGCTAAAAAATTGAGTATGTAGCGTAATTATATTTTTTATGAAAATGAAAAATGAAGGATATAGAACATTAAAAGTGGCTGAAAAAACTAACAATACAAATTTAATTTTACACTTTGACGAAATAAGCACCGATGGTTATTGTTGATGTAAAAAATTAGATCACTCTAATAATTCAATCACAGATAAATAAATGAGATAAAGATTTTAAAGTGGTTCATCCTTATAAGAATGGCCTACATCCACTGTTGTTTTATTGCTGAGTGTTTGAGAATTCTTGATTACAAGAAATTCTGTTCTCAATTCTAGGGTTTGGATTCGGGGGTCCCCCCTTACAATGAGGATTGTACAATGTATTTATAGCCCTAAGGCTTTAATGTGAAAGGGTAATACATTAAATGATATACATATGAAAGGGTAATACATTTAATGCCCTTTTTGCATGTGCGTCTGAATGATAAGCATTTAATGAATCAGTTGAACTGTTGGTTATCCAGCTATTAATGCTTTGTTCGAGATGCAGCTCAGACCGCCTGAGTTGCTCGGACTGCCTAAGCTTCTCGATACTCAAGAGTTCCTCGGAGAGGCATTGTTCCTCGGAGCGTGTGAGTTCCTCGGGTAAGCAGTGTTCCTCGGGGAACTAGTCTTCCTCGTTGTAGTCTTGTTCCTCGGAGTGCGTGGGTTCCTCGGAAGTGTTTGTTGTTGCCATGTAGATAGCCACGTGTCTTCATATGATTGGTCCAAGTCAGCAGATTAAATTTGGTATCAACAGAAGCCCCCAATGTTTCATAGTTCGAAATTTGAGGAGTATGGAACATTCTTTCTCGGAATATGGTAGCTTTAAATAGTCTTCCTGATTTTTAGGAGCATTTCCCTTGTATTTATTTCTTCTTCCAAATTCGTAGAATCATGCTTTTTTGGACTTTTCCGCGTGCTTCGATTCCCGCGTCACTTTTCGTCTTTTTAACCGCAGTTGCCCGCTTTGATTCCCACGCCACTTTTCATCTTTTTAGCCGCCGGTAACGTAATCATCCTTTTTTGTAATCATTACTTCACCATTTCCCAAGGCAAGGTATTTAAACTTCACAGATACTCCTATTGTCTTCTACCTTTTTAAATTTTTATCTTCGAGTTTTTCATCGTCTCTTCCTACTCTCTTGTGCGTTCATCTTTTTCGTCGTTCGTTGTCAGCAGATCCATTCTTTTCCTGTAAGATCTTCTTCCTTCTTCTTTATTTCTTTATTCACCATGGTTTACCCTGTTAAGTCTCTTGATAAGTTTCGTTCTGATTTCTCCATCCCCTCTTGGGTTGTCTTGGAAAAGCTTTCTGAGCCTTCTGATTATTTAAATTTGGCTAAGGGACATTGGTTCCCCAGTCTCTTTTTTGCTGAATGTGGATTTTCTTTTCCACCCAATTCCTTGTGTCTGGAATTCTGTCAGTACTTCGACGTTGTTCCTGCACGAATAACCCCCAACACATGGAGAATAGTTAATGGGGTGCATAGATTAAATCAAGTGCATGGAACTCGTATAGAAATCCCAGAAATCATGTTCTGCTATAGATGGGCAGTTAATGATAATATTTTTTATTTAAAAACTAGATTTTTAAATAGAGCCTTAGTAGTTAATCTCCCTGATGCCAATAGGGATTATTTTGAGCATGGGGTTGTCATAAAAAATTGGCAACACCCTCCATTAACTGGAGATGAGATTTACCAGGGTCCCAGATGCCCTCCTTATGGCAATGGGATAGGTTATTTTCATTTTATTTTATTTATTTTGAAATCATGTTTCTTTTGTGTTTGATAAAATGTGCCACTGATAACAATATTTATTTATTTGCAGTTGATAGCAAGAGAAAGTGCCCAAAAGAAGCATATGTCAATATAAGGCCTTTGAAACTTATCTAGAGTCTGCATCAAAGTGTTGCCGACGAGCACATTAGATCAGCTTCGTATCTGCTCCAGTACAAAAGCTACACCACTTCTTTCACTGCTCGTCCAGTGATAAGTGAGCCAGAGCCAGTACCAGCTTCCACCAGCTCATCGCCTGAATCTCATATTCCTTTAAGTGGAAGGATGAAGAAGAGAAGACCCCCTACCCTGTTTGAGAAGACTGCCTCCGGTTCTGGGGAGGCAAAAAAGAGTAGGATTGATGTCCCAAAAGAGGGGATGAAGAAGAATGATGCAGCTCCTCTAGTTGCTTCTGCTAAAGTTGCCAAGAAGGTTGCTGAGAAGCCCGCAGTGGCTCCGAGCAGGCCTGCTGCTCCTGGAGAGGTGATTGTGATATCACCGACCAAAGGTTCTTCCTTGGTTGAATCTGTACCTGTTCCCCCGAGGAGGCTTAAGAAGAGCTCCTCGGTCAATTTGGCTGACACCATTACTCAGCCCCTAGCTGCTGGGACTGGAGTTCCCACTTTTGTTCCCCCGAGCTCTGCCATGAGCTCGGTAAAGTCCTGGATAATTCCCGAGGTCCAAGGTACTGAAGAAAACCTTACTCGGGATATGGTTACCTCACTAGCTTCTCGTCACCTTGCTTCTGTAAGTCTCTTTACTTAGAATTTTTCATATTTCCTTTGTCATTTCTGTTTCTAACTTGCTTTCTTTTTCTGTTCACAGTTGATGAGCTTCTTCAATATAATCCTGAAGAAGGATGAAGCGATTAATGCTTCTTGCTCCTCGTCCAGGGTGGAGGGAGCTCTGGAAGAAGCTACCAAGTCTCTGGCAGATTCTCGCCAGAAATATGCTGATGACAAAGTTATCTGGGAGAAGAAGCTTGCCTCCTCTGAGCAAGAAAAATCTCGGGCTGTTGATGCCTCCAAGGATTAGGAGAAGAAAAATAATGCCCTGGAGAAGGCAAATAAAGAGCTTGAGGAGAAGCTCAAAGCTGCTGGACAGCTTGAAGATAAGCTCAGGGTTGCTGAGGAAAGGTTGGGCCAGCTTCAAGAAGTAGGTCGACAGAGGGAGGAGGCAAAAAATAAATTGAAGGCTGCTGAGAACATGCTGTTCGAGAAACTTTCCTCGAAAAAGCTGAAGAGAAAAGCTGTTGTGAAGAAGTCCTTCAACTCTGGCTGGGACAAGGGGTGGAACAAGGGGTTGGCTGCCATGGTATCTCAAGTGGACTATGGCAGTCTAAAGTACTTTAGGGATGGATGTGTTGCTTCCCTTTAGGAAATGAAGGTCGACGAGTCTTCCGAGCTCTTCCAGAGACATATCACTGGTCTCCTCCAACTCCAGAAGACTTAGACGAGGATGAAGCTACCTCCGAGGAGTCTTCGATGGTGATGGGAGATCATGCCCTAACCATCCAGCATGCTGCCGAGGAAAATCAGCAAATCGTTTCTTCCTACGAGCAACTACCTACTCTCCCCGAGCAATTATCCCTTCCCTCCGAGCAACCTACCTCTTCATCCCAGCCTCCCGAGAAGGTTTTGGGAGATAAGGAAAAGGTGTAGTGTTGTTCGGGTTTCTCTTTATTTTCTTTCTCTTTATCAAATGTAACCCAGAATATGTAACTTTGAACTATTATCTAATAAAATTTGAACTTTTTTCCATACTGTTGTCTATCTTTCATTCATACTCTGCTTATTCTTCTTATTGATGATTGCTCTTTCTTTCTCTTCTAGTTTCTGGCCAGGATGGAACTGCTATCTGCCCATGATACAAAGTTGTTGCAACAATGTAATGAGTACTTTAAGGCTGGTCACACAGACCTGAGTGCTGCACAAGTTGCCGACATCCTTGGTCATGATGCTTCAGAACAGGCAGTTGAAGCATATCAGTACCTGAAGTGTCTACTTGACCGAGCAGTGGCCAATAACATTGCTTATTATGAAATGATCGAGGATCTTCAAAGCACCCTCGAAGACCTTCAGCTTCAATACAAAGAATCCACTGCCCTGTTGCACGAGGGTTACGAGAAGAAATATAAGCTGATTATTGCTGACAAGGGCTACGAGAAGCTTTTTGCTGGGTACGATTTGAGGGAGAGAACTTTAAAGGTTGAGGTTGAGGAATGCAGACAGATTGCCAAGCTACTGGAGCAACAGAACAACAACTTGCAGAAAGAGCTATCACAGCTCAAGTCTACAGCTTCTTCTTCAACATCCCTAATCCCACTAACTGATGAGGGATTTTCGTTCTTAGAGGTTGAGAATGCTAAGTTGAGGGACGAGTTGGAGACTTTGAAGAGTTTTGGAACCTCTACATCTTCTCGTGGTCGAGCAAGAGCTCCTCAGGGGCGAGGAATATCAGCTCGGGTTCTTATCGAGGAACAGAGAACTCAGTCTGCGTTAGAGAACCAAGCTTTCCAATTAATGGCAAAGAACCAGGCTTTGTCTGATATGTCAAAGAAGATTAGGGACTTGGAAAAACAGCTCTCTGCGCAGAAGTCAGTCTTGGAGAATAAGGAGCTTTTCATCAAGAATCTCCATGTGCAGCTAGAAAGGCTAACATATCAATTCTACAAACAGCCCAGGGAGTTCTGGATGGCTGGATACAACGAAGCACTATTCCACTTGGACGATCGTATCCAGAATGCCAACAATGAGGGATACAAGCAAGGCTGGCTGAATGCTTAGGTGTGTTGAAGCTCGAACAAGGTCATTATCTTTGGGACTACCATGATCCCGGGTTGCTCGACTTGCCTGTGCCACCATACAATTTAGAGATGGATTGGATCCCTGCTCGGGCCATTCCTCGGAGCTTAATTTCAAAGTATCTCGGTGACTACAATCTTCACTCTCAAATCGAGGTATCTCGTCCCGAGCATCTCTTAGATCGACCATCCATGATGAAGATGCTGAAGGATCTTAACTTTATCAATTCTCCTCAGTCTTTAAATGATCTGCCTACTGGCGAGGAACCTGTGTCAAAAGCAGAGGGGAAGAGACCAGTATAATAGGAATTTTTGATGTAATAGTTAGTATACATGTCAATGTAACTCTAATTTCATTCTCAATGTAATTTATTTTGAATTCAATGAAAGACTTTCATTTTTGTTTGCAAATCTTGATTGCTATTGTCTTGTAGTTATCAAACACTTTAGATTTATGCATATCTGTTAAAAAGATAACAATATTGTGTTGTTTGTCGACCAACTCAGTAATAAAAAGTTTCAAGTTTCAATAGTATTGCTCGATCACTTAATAATAAAGTAATGAGAATAAAAATGTTGTTTAAAATTTTTCCAACCAACCAAGGTCATTAAATTATGCTTGTCGACCAACTATAGTTAGTGGATTTTTATCCCCGACCAGCCATAGTTAGTAAATTTTCATTGTTGACCAACTACGATTAGTGAGTTTTTATCCCCGACTAGCCATACTTGGTAGATTTTTATCTTTTTCATAAAATGCATCCGACCAACCAAGGTCGATAAATTCTACTTGTCGAACAACTATAGTTAATGGGTTTTTATCCCCGACCAGCCATAGTTAGCAACTTTTGCCCTTTCTGGAATAATCTTACCTCCCGACCAACATAAGTTGGCATTTTCGAGAATGTACGTACCTTCCGACCAACATAAGTTGGCATTTGCGAGCATATTTTGTTTCCTAGCCAAACAGGTTGGCATTTTTAGGAATATTTCGTTTCCTAGCCAAACAGGTTGGCATTTTTAGGAATATTTCGCTTCCTAGCCAAACAGGTTGGCATTTTTAGGAATATTTCGTTTCCTAGCCAAACAGGTTGGCATTTTTAGGAATATATTGTTTCCTAACCAACCGAAGTTGGCATTTTTAGGAATATTTTGTTTCCTAACCAACCGAAGTTGGCATTTTTAGGAATATATTATTTCCTAACCAACCGGAGTTGGCATTTTTAGGAATATATTTTGCTGAGCAGTCTGAGCAGCTTTGCCGAGTAGTGTGTAGCACTAGTATTCCCCGAAAAATTCTCAATAAAAAGGAGAGACTTTGGCAGAATATCTTCATTTTATTCATACTGATGGAACTGAATTACATATACATCACTGATAATACTTGCGTAGATGCTCTGCGTTCCATGCATTCTTAAACTCCTCGCCTTCTAAAGTTGCTATTCGATAAGTTCCTGGTCGAACAACTTCTGTAACTCGGTATGGTCCATGCCAGTTTGCTTCCAGCTTATTGTGTTTTTGAATTACTTTCTTCAGCACATAGTCTCCTTCTTTCAGGTCGCACTTCTTCACCCTTTTGTTGTAGAACAAAGTTGTTCGCTGCTGGTAAGCAGCATTTTTAATGGCTACTTCTTCTCTAACTTCCTCGAGCATGTTTAAATCCAGTCTTCTCATTAAGTCGCTGACAGGGGAATTGAAATTCAGTACCCTGTGTGTTGGGAGGCCCAACTCGGCAGGTATGACAGCTTCACTTCCAAACGCCAGGATGTATGGTGATTCTCCAGTTGCTACTCGGGGAGTAGTTCGGTAAGCCCAAAGTACTGATTGTAGCTCGTTGATCAAGTTTTCTTTTGCATTATCCAATCTTTTCTTCAAACCGTTCAGTAGCGTTCTGTTTGTCACTTCAGTTTGTCCATTGCTTTGAGGATGACCTGGTGCTGAATGAACCTTCAAAATGTTTGACTGATGACAATAGGCGGCAAACTCCTCGTTATCAAATTATGTTCCATGGTCTGTGATGAAGGCATGAGGTAGACCATATCGACAAATGATGTTCTTCCAAACAAATTGGTACACCTTCTCGTACGTCATGTCAACGAGTGGCTCAGCTTCTACCCACTTAGTAAAATAATCCACTGCGACGACGAGATACTTGAACCTTCCTCGGGTCATTGGCAGTGGCCCAACCAAATCTATTCCCCACATGGCAAATGGCCAAGGGGAAGTTATGGGTATCAACAATGCTTGTGGAGTTCTTCGGATGTAGGAGAAGCACTGGCACTTGGCACACTTCTTGGCATAGGCTATACAATCAGCCCTTATCGTCGGCCAGTAGTATCCCTACGTCATCACCCTTTGCAAAAGCGTTCGACCTGCTACATGTGCTCCACAGGACCCTTTATGGATCTCTTTAATCAATTCTTTCACCTCGGAGGGATGTACACACCTCTGCAAACCTGCCATAATTCCTCGTCTATATAAAACACCATTAGTTAATACATACCGAGCAGCTTTAAACTTCAATTTCTTGGCTGCGAGCTTGTCGATTGGCAATTCTCCCTCCTCGATATACGCCCTGATGGGATCCATCCAAGATGGTCCTAAATCAAGGGTGATAAAATTCATCGTCAGATCTTCATCTATACTCTGACCAGAAAAAACTTCAATTGGGATTATTCATCGTAGCTCGGTGCGAGTAGCTGATGCTAGTCGAGCTAGGGCGTCTGCTCTCGCATTCTCCATTCTTGGTATTCTGACCAGCTGAATAGCGGCAAATTCTGACACCAGCTTCTTTGCCTTTGCATGATATCTGATCATTAATTCTCCTCTAACTGAATATACTCCCATCATTTGGTTTACGATCAATTGAGAGTCACTGAAGATCACAACCTGCTGCGCCTCCATAATTTTTGCCAAATTAAGCCCTGCAATCATGGCCTCATATTCAGCCTCATTGTTGGAAGCTTTGAATTGGAAACGCAAGGCGTATTCCATGTCGACCTCGTCCGGAGTGCCCAAACTATCCCCGCGTCATATCCTGCAGTGCAAGATGAGCCATCTACATATAGCCTCCATATAGGTAACTCGTCTTCAAATTTCGAATCAGTCAGAGTTCCTCGATGAAATATTTGCTTCTTCCTTTCATCCTCCTCGGATTTTTCTCGCTCCTCGTCGATCATCTTTTCTTGCCCTTTTACCAACCGGAGTTGGTCTGAGCTCGAATTTAATGACCCTGTAACATCCACTTTCCCTTTTACTAACCGGAGTTGGTCTGAGCTAGTGTTCGTCGATCCTGTAACATCCACAGGTTGATCAGCGAGCAACTCTTGTTCCTCACCCGGAGTCCTCACAACTATCTCTGCATCACATCCTGCAACATCCACACGCCCTTTTACCAGTCGGAATTGGTCTGAGCTTGTGTTTGTTGATCATGTAACATCCACAGGTTGATCAGTGAGCAACTTTTTCTCCTCGGGGGTATCAGGATAGGTGAACTCCGCTATAAAATCTGCTACAGCCTTCCTTTTTAGCGATGATCTAGGTTCATAAATTATATCATATTCACCGAGCTCTATTGCCCAGTACATCAATCTCCCTGATTTTTCTGGCTTATGAAGGGCTTGCCTCAATGGCATATCAGTATATACTACTATAGTATGAGCCTGGAAGTATGGCCTCATTCTCCTACTCGCCTCAATCAGCGCTAGTGCCAATTTCTCCAGCCTTGGATATCTGATTTCTGCTCCTCGGAAGGCCTTACTTGTGTAGTAAATTGGTTTTTGCACTCCATTCTCCACCCTGATCAACGCCGAGCTAACTGCATTCTCGAACACTGCAAGGTACAAATACAATTTTTCTCCCATCACCGGCCTGGACAATAGTGGAGGTGCTCCCAAGTATTTCTTCAAGTCTTGAAAAGCCTTCTCACATTCATCATTCCACTCAAAAGTCTTTCTGAGTGTCTTGAAGAATGGGAGACATCTATCAGTTTCTCGTGACACAAATCTGTTGAGTGTTGCTACTTGTCCTGTAAGACTTTGTACTTCCTTCTTCGTTGTTGGAGATCGCAGCCTTAATAGAGCTTTGATCTTTTCAAGATTTGCTTCAATGCCTCGTTGATTGATAATGTACCCGAGGAACATGCCTTCTCGTACTCCAAATATGCACTTCGTCGGTTTCAGCTTCATTTGATATTTATCTAGTTGATCAAAAGTCTGACTTAAGTCAACTAAATGATCGGCAGCTTTCTTGCTCTTTGTCAGCATGTCGTCAACATAGACTTCCATATTGTCACTGATTTTTTCAGCAAAGACCTTGTTCATCAGCCTCTGATATGTCGCACCTGCATTTTTCAAATCAAAAGGCATAACATTATAATAATAAGTTCCCCTAGGGGTAATTAAAGAAGTACTTTCCCTATCTTCAGGTTTCATTTTGATCTGATTGTAACCAGAATAAGCATCCATGAAGCTCAGCAATTCGTGTCCCGATGTAGCATCCACCAGTTGATCAATTCGGGGCAATGGAAAGTGATCCTTTGGGCATGCTTTGTTGAGGTCGGTGAAGTCTACACACATCCTCCACTTGTTGTTCTTCTTCTTTACCATCACCACATTAGCTAACCAATCTGGATATTTAACATCTTCAATGAAACAAGCTTTCTGGAGCTTCTCGACTTCCTCCTGTATAGCTTGATTCTTCTCGGGACTGAATACTCTTCTTCTCTGCTTCACAGGCTTGATCTCCTTATTCACGTTGAGCTCGTGACATAAGAAGTTTGGGTTTATCCTAGGCATATCTTCATGACTCCATGCAAAAGTTTATCTTCTGCTTCTAAGGAAAGTTATCAATTCCTATTTTAATGAGGCTTCCAACGATGAGACTATTTGAGTAGTTCGCTCCGGGTGTTCGTCGTCCAGAATGACGTTTTTAGTAGCTTCCACCACTTGACCCTTCACGAGTTGTGACTCATATCGAGCATCTAATGTTTCAATTTCTGCACCTTCATCCACTTGATAGGTAGTAGTCTTTTTCTTTAATTCTTCCAGTTCTTCTTGCTCGGCGGATGAATAATAGCATTCCCGAGCTACTCTCTGATCACCTTTCACAACTCCTACTCCAAAGTTTGTTGGAAATTTTAGGCACTGATGCACTGTAGATGGAACAGCCTCAAACTTCTTCAATCCTACTCTTCCCATGATGATATTGTACGATGATTGGACATTCTTATCCATCACGAAGAAACGTATTCTTTCTGTTCGACAAGCAGGCCACAGACCAATGAATATATCCAACTTGATCGTCCCAAGTGGAAATACTTTCTCGCCAGCAAAACCGATGAGGGGTCTGTGGTAAGGCTCCAGTTGAGATAGCTTTAGATTTAAACTATCGAAACACGAGTAAAACATAATGTCTGCCGTGCTACCATTGTCGACCAGCACTCTTGAAATCCTTACCTCCTTCATTCTCATCTTGATCACCAGTGGATCATCGTGAGGATATAAAACACCTGCAAGGTCATTTTTTTAAAAACCGATGACCAATTTCTCCTTGTTCACCTTTCTCGGGCGATCTTCCTCAGCTAAATTTATTCCCTGAATGTACGAGCAAGTTTGAGCCTCACCGAGGTAAGCTTTTCTTTCTGCAGTAAGGTCTCCTCCTCCTGCATCTCCTCCTATAATAACATTACAATCAAATGACCCAAAGCGTATTGAAAATACCTCTCGTTCTGGCTGCCTTGGTTTCTTGGGAAGATCGGGGTCATCCTCTGGATCAACTTCATGGTTTCTCTTCTTGTTCTCCTCTGCTCGACGAGGTGATCTAGACCTCTCTCTAGCTCGGTCGTTGTTTCTTCTTTCGCCTCCCCGATCAACATAATTTTTTAGCTTTCCTCGTCGGATGAGTGTTTCAATCTCATTCTGAAGAGCTATGCAATTTTTGGTCATATTGCCATGATCCTTGTGGAACTCGCAATATTTTTCCCTATTCCTCGTGTCAGGATCTGCCTTCATTTTCTTTGGCCAGTTTAACTCCTCGCTGTTCTTAATTTCTTCCAGGACGTGGTTGATATTTTCCTTCAAAGGTGTGTAATTATCAAATTTCCTCAAGACCTCCCATGACGATCTATTTTTGGATTGTTTGTCACCACCATTGTTCTTATGCTCTTTCTTCTTAGCTTTATCACCTTCCACCTTGGTTTCTTTGGCGTCCATATTCTTCTTTACAGACATAGCCTCCTCGGCATTCATAATCTTGGACGCTTTTCCCATCAGGTCCGACATGGTTCGAGGTGAATCTTTAGACAAAGTGTAGTACAACTTGTTTGGCAGCAGTCCACTCATCAAAGCGGTAATCGATGTCTTCTCCTCATAATCAATGACTTCGAGTTTCTCGTTATTAAAATGAGTTATATAATCTCTGATACTCTCACCAGCTTTTTGTCTAACACTTAACAAATGTGCTACTCGTTTAACTGGCTTTGCTCCAAAGCAAAAATTCCCAATGAATAACTCGTCCAGTTGAAGAAAAGTTGAAATCTTACCCCGAGAAAGATTATTATACCATATTTGAGCAGATCCTTTAAGTGTTCCCGAGAATGCTCTGCATCTCATCTCATCTGGGATAACATAGATGTCGGCTGTAGCTTGGTATTGTTCTATATGAAGGACAAGGTCAATCTTCCCATCATACTTGGGAGTCACAACAGGCGCTTTGAACTTTGATGGTGTTGGAAAATCAACAATGTCCTGGATAAAAGGTGTTCCTCGAACAAAGGTTCGTTGTAGAGGGTTCTTGGCCTTAGCCATTTCCCCTAATCTATCCTCCAACCTATGAATAGATCCTTTCCATGCATAATTTCCTTCCTCGGGCCTATTGGTTCGAGCAACTGATCGCATTGAAGTGGCTTCCTGGGATTTATCTCGACGAGCAGCTGGTCTGTCATAGGATCCATCTTGACGAGCAGCTGGTCGCGACTGGGCAGATCCTTCCCTTAAATCTGATGGTCGTCGAAAGCTCCTCGACGCTACATTAAGAGGACTTTTGTTCCTCCTAGGGCCTAATCGGTCCAAAGGAGAATCCCTACTTAATCTTTCCAATGCGCTGGTCCTTTCCGGGGAGAGGGTGACACGTTGTTCAGTATCTGTGGCTCGCACTGACGAAGTTCATCCAGGTTGATAAGAAAAATCTTCAGATTCCTCATTGCGATATGAATTAGTACGCCTAGTACGTGAAGAAGGCGCACGGGTATTTCTTTGAATGCTTCGTGGTCCGGAATGGGCTGATGCACCGCCATGGAGGGTTTGGATGAGTTCTCGCATCGTTTCTTGCATGACGGTCTGTCCCTGAGCCATATTTGCCATTATTCCAGTCAGATCTGGAACAATTGGTGGAGCAGACGGATTTGGAGGGGTTATAGCGTTTCGATTGCTGGATTCAGGAATATCAGCCATTGGTAACGGATTGTATTTGATGAGAAAACGATATTACCAGTCGTTTCCCACAGACGGCACCAATCTATTGATGTAATATATTAGATCACTCTAATAATTCAATCACAGATAAATAAATGAGATAAAAGATTTTAAAGTGGTTCAGCCTTATAAGAATGGCCTACATCCACTGTTGTTTTATTACTGAGTGTTTGGAAATTCTCGATTACAAGAAATTCTGTTCTCGATTCCAGGGTTTGGATTCGGGGGTCCCCCCTTACAATGAGGATTGTACAATGTATTTATAGCCCTCAGGCTGTAATGTGAAAGGGTAATACATTAAATGATATACATATGAAAGGGTAATACATTTAATGCCCTTTTTGCGTGTGCGTCTGAATGATAAGCATTTAATGAATCAGGTGAACTGTTGGTTATCCAGCTATTAATGCTTTGTTCGAGATGCAGCTCGGACCGCCTGAGTTGCTCGGACCGACTAAGCTTCTCGATACTCAAGAGTTCCTCGGAGAGGCATTGTTCCTCGGAGCGTGTGAATTCCTCGGGTAAGCAGTGTTCCTCGGGGAACTAGTCTTTCTCGTTGTAGTCTTGTTCCTCGGAGTGTGTGGGTTCCTCGAAAGTGTTTGTTGTTGCCATGTAAATAGCCACATGTCTTCATATGATTGGTCCAAGTCAGCAGATTAAATTTGGTATCAACAGTTATATTATATTGACCGAATAATGTAATACTAAAAAATTGAGTAGGTAGCGTAATTATATTTTTTATGAAAATGAAAAGTAAAGGATATAAAACATTAAAAACAAGTGAAAAAAATGACCGTTCAAATTTAATTAGGCACTTTAATGAACGAGCACTAGAGGTTGTATTATATTGACCGGAAGTCCGACAACATTTATGGTCTAATATTTGAAAAGATTGTAACATTAGTATTTTTTATGATAATATGTCTCATCTTAAGAAAAAAATAGGAATTATATTTGGTACAAAAAATAACTTATAAAAAACGTATTTTAAAAAGAATAAGTTTTTTTTATGGAGGATAAAAGGAAAAAAGACCATTTTTATAAAAAGCAAAGTTGACTATCTCAAAACCATAATAAAAGTCATAACTTAAAATAAATTTTTATACGAACCATTTTTATAAAAGAAAAATTAATTGTCCTAAAACCATTATAGAGACTGCTTTTACTTGAGGGTAAAATTGGTATTTTACAAAAAATGAATTCAACTTAAAATATATAGAAACTACATCTACAAAAAAAAAACTTTTGTGTCTTATATCCATAACCAATGCTATTTTAGGTCCTAAAAATGCACAATCTTTTGATACAAATAAGCCATTAAATTTGTTATATAATTTTGTCTTTAAAGCAATCCCGGCCTTAGTGTAACAGTTGAACTGCTAATTTTTATGGTGGATCAATCTACATATTTATCCATAACCTATCTACGTATCGCATATGATCATATCTTTTTCTTCAAAAATAAAATGCCAAAATATCATCATAAAATATACAAATACATTTTAGGTGTAGATGTTTACTCAAGTTCATGTAGTTTAATCACAACCATCCATATTCCAATCGTGGGTTGTGATTCATTGAACTGTATTCTCTTGAGTTATTAAAAAATTTTAAAAGAGCCCAAGCCTTGTAATTATGCAAATCTTCTATTTAGATTTATATATTTGCGTATGACATCAACATTCTTCGAACCCATTCCTGTTTAAGGATTAGTTATTAGTTTATTTTGAAGGATTATTTCTTCCAATGAATATGTTTTCCTTGTTTAGGGAATAAGCTGATGACGATGGTTTCTATAATTATCAAGATGAATCAGAATTGAAAGTGATGATTCCAGAATATCTTCAAGTATTCAAATTTTACATAAGGATAATTTTATCAACAATCACACTTTGACTTAATACAGTTTCAGAGTATGACAAAAGTGTAAGTCCACTAAGTCCATTACCTCAACCTGAGTGCATTCCACCGAGTGTGACCATATACAATTCACAATTGAGTTTTGATGAAGATTTCTAGTGGATATGTCTTTACATGATGCTTTGTTAGAGCATCCGTAATGATGGAAAAAAACGACAGAAAAAATTGTAAAGATACAAACTCGCACTAATATAGTGGTGGACTAAAGGTTACAAAATTTGCAGACGAAATGGTATCCGTTTGCTAGTTTTAGTGAACCCTTACTGAATTTGCAAATAGTTCCTACGAACTTCATTTGTTCGTAGAAATTCCTACGAACAAATGAAGTTCGTAAGAAATATAAATATTGACTTTTATTATATATTTGGGTTCTTACGAACAACATTTGTCCGTAACATTTTCCTACGAACAAATGCTATTCGTAAGAAAAGTCTTTTTAGTTCTTACGAACAACATAAGTTCGTAGGAAGTCGTCTCTACATTTTTACCACTTCCACCACTGTGTGTTGCCTTCTTAGACGAAAGGTTAATTGACTTTTGATTTTGTAATTTTACTGATCTTGAGCATCCACCACTGTGAATGCTCCTATAATAACCTTAAGGATAAAATACTCAAAACATATTTGTAATACGGAGTACGACACTTCAATTACCAGGGGAAAAAGAGTATACAAATACTCTTGCATATTGAACTGTAGAATTTACATATTTTAAGGTTCCAGTTACATCATTTTTTTCCAATTACCCAGTTAAGTCTAATGAACCGATTTAGAGTCAAATTTCATGAATGATACACTTTTACTTATTCAATTACTATATTAATATTGTGAGGACATGAATTACATTATTATCATATAGATTCAAATAGAACAATTAGGACACAGTTCTTGCATAAAAAATAGAGTTTGATTTGTGAAGAAGATGATCCTAACCTTTTTAAATCCAATGTTTCCATGTTTGCCTTCACCGTGTTCTTTAAAACATTTCCTCTTTTGCCTCTTCCCTTCCAAATAAGCCTCCCACTCAACTCTCATCACTCTTAAGGTTAGGTTTAAAATGAGATGATGAAATGAGACTAAGGTTAAGTTAATCCTTTATTTGAATAGTATTTTTTGCCAATTAGGTTCAACCTAATTTTACAAGGGCTTATGGACCTTAAAACACATTGTAAGTATGTCCAAACTTATCTCAATGGACAACTCAACCCATGGGTGCACTCTCCCACTATTTTAACCTCAATTGAACTTCCAATAAGGCCCGAAAAGTTCAGTTCAATATATAAAATAATTTCATGTCCACTTAACTCACAATGATATTTAATTGTTTATTTTAATTCATGGTACCCCAAATTAGTTTATTATATACATTATTATTTTTATTAAATCATTTGGCACATGAGGATTCTTAATTTAAATAATTAAATAACACACACATATAACATGCAAATCTA
Source organism: Sambucus nigra (assembly GCA_949130495.1). Classification (NCBI taxonomy): domain Eukaryota; kingdom Viridiplantae; phylum Streptophyta; class Magnoliopsida; order Dipsacales; family Adoxaceae; genus Sambucus; species Sambucus nigra. Next base: position 623,626,762 of record OX422210.1, on the reverse strand, counting down.
CACTAACTAAATTATTTTTTGGTTCTTCTATGCTAACACACAAGATTGACACATTTGGTGTGACAAATTGACGTGTCTCACTCCTATTAGCACTACACCAAATCTGTCGGATTGTCACGATCATTGACCGTGACAAGTCCAACTTGTCAAGGTTAATGACCGTGACAATTCTGGGGGTGACAACCTTTGTTGTCACAGACTTGTCACGGTCTCTGACCTTGACAAGTTTTATCACGGTTAATAATCGTGAGAAACCTGTGGCAATCTTTAAAATATTGTTACGGTCATTAACCGTGACAATTCTGGGCAGAATTGAAAAAAAATCTGCTAGGCAGTATGGCCACCATCACTGCCCAACAGTATATTTGTACCTGTTATAGAAACATTGTACCTGTTCAAACATCATATATCTAAATAAAATAGAGATAATGCAAATATACATTCAAACTAATATGCATCATGATATAATCCAAATATAATTCAAATGTAACAACTTAAAATAATTCAATTCAAATAATGTCACTACATGTTTGGGTAGGTCTGAGGAGGTGAATAGGCCACATGATATACAAAGTAATACACCCAGCAATGTGCATCGTGCCGTATTGTTTGTGCAATCACAATGGGGAGTTCTCTTTCCCGGGTATCACATGCGTGACGACCACCTTGGCCTCGATGTCTTGAAGAAAACGTTCATGAACTGGCATACCCTGGACTGTATTCGGATCCCTCAATCCCTGCCCTATCCGCTGGCCATCAAATATGTCCTGTATAAACACGCTCGGCCAACCAAGTGTCGACATTGGTCGGTCGGTCGAAGGGAACCAAATAGGGGACTGGATCATCAGAGTCTACACGTGTTGGCGATGATGCAGGGAGGTCCACATCCTCGTCCTCCTGCACCTCCTCCTCCACCACCACCTTCTCCTTCCCTTTTCTCTTACGATTTTTTCCCAATGAATGCTTTATGAATGAGAACATATCTTGGACCGTCACCTCCAAACGGGACATCTTCGCATCATGCGAGTCCACCATTCGAGCCAATCCGGTGTCGCTCGTCTCCAATCCGATTATCCTAGATTTGGCCACCCGCGAGCTCACCCCCCTTGTCCTCCCCTTGCGATCAGCGCCAAGCACTTGGCTGAGTGCGTCTGTGGACAAAGATGCATTGTCGGCATCAGACTGCGACTCATGCAGTTCCTTAAGCTTTGCCCGAAACAACAAAAACCACATGATTAGTTAAATAAGTAAATAAAAAAATTATAACGTAATTAACAAAAAGTAAATCGTCGGATTACTTACAATCGTGGTCGCGATGCTCGGGGACACCTCCTTATCCTTCCCCTTCTTCGTCTGAATAACCACATAAGTATCGAGCCTATGTGGCCTACCCCCAAGGCCACTCCCCGTCCCCTGAAATAAAATAATGTAAAATTAGTATCGGCCTCGCAAAAAAAAATAATGCAGAATAATATATTTTTGTGATTATAGAAAAATTAAATCTTACCATTATCCTATGCTCCACCTCGGCGTAAGACGTCCGACCGGAGTAGTGTACGTCCATCTTTTTCGCCCGATTTTTCCTTCCCGATTGGCAAGATGCCAATTGTCGTTCCCCGATCTCATTGTCAATGAACTTTTACCATTGTGCCAATGAGATTGGCTCCTTTGGCGGGACGGAGTCACGCATTCGGATAACGGACTCTCGGATCTTACCAAAGTATCGGGTCCGCATATTTTTCTTCCACGTCTTGTGTTGCTCCCTCAACTGCTCTAAGACGGAATCTCTTATATAATCCAATTCAAATATATTTCGAATTACAGCACAGTAAGTCATTTCAGCTTCAACGAGGTTTTTATCTTTTGCGCTCGCTCGAAAGAAAGTAAGAGCCTTTTATGAAATGACCGAGTTCTGTATATTTGTACTTTCCTCGTACACTTTTGCGCCGATTACGTAACCGTTCAATCGATACTTTTTGTAATTTTAAGTATGTTTCATTTAATTATCATAGTATATATATATTTTTCGTGATACAAAGTAATTTTAAAAAATAGTTGAAAAATCCCACCCCCATATGGACAATAATCTAATGGTCATGCCACTTTTAAAATTAACCAACCGAACATCGATCCACTACAATCCAATCGCAATGGCAACAACAAATGTGTATCCCGTACTCCTTCTAATTCATCTACTCACTTAATTCTTTTCATCAATTAAACTAACAATTACAGTATACAATTATTAATTTACTAATTTACAATGAGGGGCAATCCTACTTACATATGAAAGGGGCACTAATTATTAATTTACTAAAAAAATTGACAACCTATTAATATTTAATCAATCAATTCTTTTACAAGGGACACTACAATATGAGGGGCAATATCTAATAAAACAATAAAAATTTAATTAAAAAAACACACACACACACATATACACACACACACAATCCCCACCCCTTCCCCCCCACTGCCACTGCCCACCACACATGCACACACACATATACACACACACACACATATACACACACACGCGCATACACACACACACATAGTGCCCCCCTCCCCTCACCCAGCCCCCCCTCCCCCCCGCCCCACACCCACACGCATATATACACCACACACACACACGCGCGCACATTTACACACACAAATATACACACACATACATAAATGGAAGAGAAATAGAGAGACAAAACATACCAAAATCGTAGAGAGAGAGTGCATTTGCTTAGAGAGAGAAAGAAATGGAGAGAATAGAAATCGGTGGGAAAAGGGAAGTATTTTTACTGACAGAATTGTCACGGACATGTTATCGTCATTGACCGTGATAACATTATAGGATTGTCACGGTCATTGACCGTGACAAGCCTTTGTTGCAGTCTTGTCACGGTCATTGACCATGATAAAAAAAAACCCGTATTTTTTTTTGTCACGGTCAATGACCGTGACAAAAAATGCGTGTTTTTTTGTCATGCTCAATGACCGTGACAATGCTGGCTGGTTGAAGGGTATCAATTTGATCATTTTGGTGTAGTGTGGCTCGTATCCAGAATTCACACGGGTCCAATAGTAGTGGAACTCAAACACAAGCCAATAAGATTGTGACATGTCCATGTGTTGCATTAAAATATATTGATTTTGTGTGTCGACCTAGAATTCGCCTTTAATTTTTTAAACTTAGATTAGCATGCCAATCTAAATTTCTCATTCAAATATATAATATATATATATATATATATATATATATATATATATATATATATATATATATATATATATATATATATATATATATATATATATATTTTGAGGTATTACGGATGGCTAGTGACGGAGTGAGATTTAGAAATTCGGATTTCCAGAAATATGAAGTGGGAATGAGATTGAGAGATCTTGAAATTAGGTTTTCAAAACCCCAATTTTTTTTAGTATAACATTGAACACCTTTAAGATCTATTTATATTTTCTTATATAACAAAAGAAAAAAAAATAAGAAACATAAGAAACACCCAAACACCATACGAATGCCAACATTTACCCATTAAGAAAAATAAATGAAATAAAAATGTAGACGAAAGATAGAGTGTAGAGAGATAGAAATGTGTTTATGAGTAGTGGTAGTTGTGGTCTTTTCATTATGGGGCTTGTAGTGGTGAATGATTTGATAAACGAATAGTTAGATAGGGATAAGATCGTTGAGGTGGCTTGTCATTAAGTAGATATGAGAGATATATGGTTAAGAGAGGGGGGTGGGGAGAATTCTGTTTGGTGTGCTTGTTTGTCAGGAAAGGAAATGAAAGGAAAAGTGAAGGAAAATAACTTTCCTATATTTTTAGTTGTGTTTGGTTAACAGGAAAGTTATGGGAAAATGAAACATAAATTTTCCAGTAGGAAAAACTTTCTCACAAAATATATCATACCAAAGACCTAGGATTTTGCAGAAAAGTTAAATGAAACTTGGTATTTTATTATGTAAATTATTATTATTATTATTATTATTATTATTATTATTATTATTATTATTATTATTATTATTATTATTATTATTATTATTATTATTATTATTACTACTACTACTACTACTATAATATTTACCGATAACTATTCATAATAATACGCTATTTATTAATATTTTAACATATTAAATGTCCTTAACTTTTATCTCATATTTAGTAATATTTGATTTAAATGGATGTTTATTATATAAATTATACTTTTTGATAATTGAAATAAGACAATATATTATACTTTTTGCATCCCATTTTTTATGTCTTTGCGTTTACAACCCACCGTTAGTGAAATCCATTAATTTCTATCAAAATTTTCAAAAAAGTTAATCGAAAAAGTTTTTATAAAATGGAAAATTACATTATAAATCAATAAAATCATATTTGAAAATCAAAAAATTAAAGAAAAGTTGTTAAATTTTAAAAAAAATATAGAAGATGTTTTAAAAATCTGAAAATCATAAAAATAAATATAAAAAAACATTTAAAAATATTCTAAAATGTGGAAATACTAAAAAAATATTTTAAATTAGCAAAATATCATTCAAAAATTCGAACGAAAATGAGATTTTAAAGTCTTGATGGTCAAAAATGTGATTAAAGTTGGTGTTGTGAATAGTGACAAAAATATGTTTTATAATATTTTCGAATTTATCAGATTTTTTTCAATATATTTCATACTTTGCAAATCTTTTTCCTATCCCCCCCCCCCCCTTTTTTATAAGTTTTCCCTATTTTTTACTATTTTTTTATAATTAAAAATACTTTTCTATTATTTCTTGATTTATAATATTTTTGAAATATTTTTTGTGTCTTATATTTATTTTCATTATTTCTCGATTTTCAAAATATTTTCTCTATTTTTAAAAACTTTTAACGACTTTGTTAGATTTTAAAATATGATTTTAATGATTTATTATGTAATTTTTAATTTTTTAAAACTTTAATATTGTTTTGGATTAAAACAGAAATAAGATGGTTTTTTTTGAAAATTTTGATAGCAATTAACGGATTTCACTAACGGTAGGGTGTAAACATAAAGAAAATAAAAAGTGAGATACAAACACAAATAACATTATAAAACGTGAAGTGGCAAGTAAAAAAAAACCTTTTATTTATAATTTTCTTGAAATTTTTCTCATGTTAACCAAATATACATAAGAAAGTCATATTCCTTTTTCTTTACTTCACTTCACTTTTTTCGAGATTCATTTTCCCGCTTAACTTTCCTGACAAACAAACGGAGCCTTTAGGAGTTGGAAAGTTGAGAGAGAAGACAAATGATATAATTATTGGGTAAGTTTCAAGATAAGCATAATTGGTTGGACACACTTTTAAGTCAATATATATGTATGCATATATATTTTATGTCAAAATATATTCAATTAGGAAAAAAAATTTAGAGTGTGTTTATTGAAAAAGGCCTACACATTATGTTGATTGAATACTAGTAAACATAAGTTATGGATGTCAACATGTGTTAAACTGAAATCTATAACTAAAGTATAAAACGGGAGTTGCAATCTCATTGGTTACCACATGTACCGAACAAATAAAATGGGAGCTTCTCTTTTAAGAACCCCATATGTCCCTAATAAGTTTCTTTCAAGATTTATTTTATAACATCATGCCAAAGTTTGCTTCTTCAAATTCCTTGTAGCAACCTTTGATGTTTCATTTTTTCCATATTTTACGCGCATCTATCTCCTTAATTTTTACCACACATCGCGTGCGCGCGTGCTCGCTCTCTCTCCCTTACAAAACCTACACACTCGGTCCCCGTTTCATTCAAATCTCTTTGTTCTCTCTTTTATCTCATCTCTAAGCCATCGTGCTAAAGGTATGGATTTAGGTTTAACGTTTCTTTCATTCTATACCCAATGAATACAAACATTTATGATTTTTTTACTTTTATTTATTGATCTTCAATGACTAAAAAATATTTGATTTGATGATATACACTCTGCAGGTTCCGCCACAAATCTTACCCTTCTAATTCATCATGAGGATCTAATTGGGATGTTTCCTTTGTAATGCATATTTTTGGGGGTTTGTCCCTCTTTGGTAAAATAAATTTGTAATGTCACCATAAACCCCATTTTTTATATATCTACATTTAAGATTTTAATGAATAGAAACAATAAACCTTTTTAATCATCTATTGTTTGAATATGTGTATGCAATTATCTTTCACTTTTATGTTAATTTTAGTCTTGATCATCATTCATATTTCGATTTTTATCACTCGAAATCTTTTTCATATCTATGTAAAGAAAATTTAACTGGAACACAATGGAGCCAATTCGATTAAGCGATAAAAGTTAGAGAGTGAAATGTTGGTTGACTAAATGTTATTTCCAACAAAAAATGTAAGGACAAATTTCCAATTGAGTCTATTTGTAGTATTGGCTAAATTCCATTGGAGAAAATATTTTGGGTCATTATGTGTCAATCATTTATCATCGATGAAGATTTCGAGCATCCGGGCTTTCATCTCTCACCAATCGAATTTCGAGTGCTCTTTTCCCAAAGGTATATGACCCGGTTCTATTATTTGTGTTGGAGATAATTTTTAAATATTTTTAAATACCTTTTAAATGAATTTTAAAATCAACTTTAAGTCATTTAAAATTAATTTCATTTTGGAAAATTATCCAAGTCGTTCGAATGACCATGCTCGAACGAACCTGTTTGGACGACTTTGCTAATGAACTTCTTCACATTATCTTCTGAAATCTCATTAGAAGTTCGTTCAATATTATCATTCGAATGAGCCTGTTCAAACAAACTTCCAACGACTTTCTTCGCAATTTGTTTTGTATTATCATTAGAAGTCCGTTAACGACGATGTTCGAACGACCTGTTATAATTTTGAAATTTTTTAAAATTTTGGCGGTTTATTTTCTTAATTATTTTTGTCCACTACTTTTACTTTAATTTCTTTCATATGGACGAAAATTGTTTGATGAATACTCCTTGAACAAAAAGAGAAAAGATCTTAGCCTTTTTGCGACATAGTCTCCAACCTTTTTGTGATCTTTGGATTACGTTTTGAGAACCAAAAACTCCATACACATCCTACAAGTTATTCATCCTTACTATATGGGGTGGATATTCGCAGGAATGCTGATTAGAGATGGCTTTTGGGTTTCAGTGCATACCAAGACACGAGAAGAGTTGTGCAACGCACTGGATCTTCACCTACTATGGATGGAGGCAGAGACGACGACTTTAGTGAGTCTTGTTGTATCAAGTCTGTAAGTATTTTAAGTTTTTTTGTAAAATTATATTCGTAGTGGATTTGCCTAGGTCCGACCATCTGAGGTTTTTCCCATTTGGATTTTCCTCGTACATCGACGTGTAGTGGTTTTGCTATCTTCTTGCATAATTAATAATCTTGCATGCTCACTTAGGAATTTAGTAAGAAATATAAAATTTGGTAAGTATTAATTTTGTGGCCTAAGCTATTTTTGTGTAAGGAGTTATTCTACGAAATTAAACTTATCCATGCAACCCTACAACTTCAAATTGGTATTAGAGCGAGTCTCTGAAAGTTATTTAGATAAATCCTGAAGGTTATATGGAAAGTTTTTTGTCGAATAGACCACCTATGTTTGATGGAAATAACTACACCTTTAAGAAAGCACGTATGAAATCTGCATTAAAATCAATTGATGAACGTGTTTGGGTTGCTGTTGAAAAAGGGTGCCCCCCCCGGTAAGGATGAATTAAAATTGTGTAACTTTAATTCTAGAGATTTGAATACTTTGTTTAGTGCTATTACTCCCAAGGAGTTTCATTGTATCATGACTTGTAAAACATCAAATTTAGGTTTGGAACATTCTTTAAGAAACACATGAAGGAACGAGTGCGGTTAAAGCTTTTGAACTTTAAAATTTCACCACTCAATTTGAAACCATCACCATGAAAGAAAGTTAAACATTTGATGAATTTTATGACCGCATTTATGATATTGTTAATTCATGTTTCAACTTAGGTGATAAAATCCTTGAAAGTCGAAGATTCTTAGATCTCTCCCGAGTTGGTTCATTTTGAAAATCACGGTTTTTAATTCTTTAGGAGTGTTTGATTCTCTAAAACTTGAGGAGCTTGTAGGTGATCTCCAAACATATGAACTAGACATGTTTCCTGAAGATAATAAAAAGAAAGATAAGGGAGTAACTTTAAAAGTTTAGAAAGAAGAAGTGCCTGAATTTGAAGAGTCCGATATCGATCCTGATGATATGGATTTATTTTCTAAAAAACTTAAAAAATTTCTCAAGTTTAAATAGCAAAATTAAAATTTGAGGAAAATAAAAACAAGAGTAGTAGAAGTTTTAATAATCAGGATCCAAAGAAGTTTTAAAATGACAACTTTAAAAGAGATAACTTTAAAAAGGATGATTTAGAGAGATGTTTTGAGTGTGAAGGACATGGTCATAGAGCGTATAAATTCCCCACTAAGCTTAAGAGATAAGATAAAGAAAAGGTCGTTTATAATGCAACTCTTAGAGACAGTGAGATTGAGTCTACGGATTATGATGATTATGTTCCTTCTGGAAATAACTTCACTGCCTTTATGGCTAGTCATGCTATTGCTGTAAGTGAGTCACATCCTAGTGTTGACATTTTCGAGGCTGATCTTGAGGTTGTATCCACTCATTCAGAAAGTAGTGATGAAAAAGGTAGTGAGAGTGATGTAGATGTACGTGAATTGAAATTCGCCTATTCTGAGTTGTACACCGAGTATATGCGAATTCAAAAGATTAATAAAAGATTAACTTTTATGGTGTTGACCTTAGAAAAGGAGTTGAAAAGTATGAAGGAGAAGGAGGCTTTAGTTAATCAATTCGAGGCGATTAAGGTTTATCTCTCTGAGAAGATTATTTTGGTAGGTAAAGAAAAATATGATTTAATTGACTCTCTAGCTCGTGTTAACAAAGATCTTCATGAATCCTTGGAGATTAGAAAAACACTTGAGGAAAAAATTATTAAACTTGAGAAAGATCTCGAGTCCTCTCGAGAAGTCAAAGTCACATTTGAAGATAATTTAGGAAGAATGGGAAAGTTATTCCTAGGTCCAGTTTTGGGTTATAAGGAGAATGGTTAGCAAGAGAGAAAGAGCATAGGATATGAAAAGGGTAGGTCATCCAATATTAAATCTAAACCCTTAGCTAAGTTTGTTACCAAAGCAAACCCTCCTAAACCTAACCCACCCAAGAAGAGTCAACCTGAGAAACCTATGAGAGTGACTCCCAATCAACCCCATACTTGTACCTATTGTCACAAAAGGGGTCATCTTAGAGATTTTTGTTACACGCTTGGAAAGAATTCTTATATCACACCTCCTAGGCCACACTATATCTTCTTAGCTAGCCTTAAAACCAAGTTGAGTATCTAGTTAACACATCCAAAGGTTTAATGGAAGAGTTTCAAAGGTTCTTCAGGGACCAAGAAAATGATTCCAACGAAAAGACTAGAGTCAATAAAGGGAAGAACACCACTCAAGATTGGGTTAAGAAAGATAAGACCAAGAAGGATTTTATTGTTCATATTTCTCTTAAGGCTCAAAATACCTCCCAATGGTATTTTGATAGTGGATGTTCAAGACACATGACCGGTGATAAATCTCTTTTTACCACTCTTGAAAACTATAAAGATGGTAAAGTCACCTTTAGCGATGGGAGTAAATCTCGAATCATGGGTAGAGGCACCATTGAAATTTTTGAGTTTCCAAAACTTGAAAATGTTCTTTATGTTAATGGACTCAAAGCTAATTTGATAAGAATTAGCCAGTTATGTGACGAAAACCTTGTAGCCAATCGGAGTGCACCATGTATAATAAAACGTGTGAGACTATTTTACATGGTGTGAGGACTAGTGATAATTGTTATGGAATCATTCCAAAGTCCTCTTTCGTCTGCAATAGTGCGAAGTCCTCGTCTGCCGATCTTTGGCATCAACAGTTAGGTCATATAAACTTTAGAGATCTTGATCGTCTAGTGATAAAAGACCTTGTTTGAGGCTTACCATCTTTAGGAAAACTAACCTCCTCAATTTGCAGGTCGAGTCAATTAGGAAAGCAAATTAAGAGCCCACATAAGAAGTTGTATTCAATAACTACCTCTCATGTCTTAAAATTGATACAGATGGATCTTATGGGTCCAAATCGTACCGAGAGTATATGAGGAAAGAGATATATCTAGGTAATGATAGATGACTTTTCAAGATACTCTATAATAGGACTTTTAAGAGAAAAGTTCGATGCTCTTGAATTTCTAACGGTTAAATGTTGAGTTATTCAAAATCAACATGGTGTCACCATAAATCGTTTTAGAAGTGATAATGGAACTGAATTTAAGGAATCCGGTATGAATGCATTTTATGATGAAGTTGGTATTAAGTATGAATTTTTGGTCATTTGAACTCCGCAACAAAATGGTATAGTTGAGAGAAAAAATGGAACGATCTAAAAAATGGCAAGATCTATGCTCCTAGGTAGGAATGTGCCTCGTAGGTTTTGGTCAGAAGTGGTTAGAACCACTTGTCACACTGTGAATAGGGTATACTAGCGCCCTAATACTAATAAAACTCCATATGAATTGTGTACCGTCAAGAAACCTAATCTAGCCTATTTTAGAGTCTTTGGGAGTCCTTGTTATAGTCTTAGGGATAGAGAGCTTCTAGATAAATTTGACTCGAGGAGTGATGAAGGTATTTTCCTAGGGTATTCTCAAAATAATAGAGCTTTTAGAGTTTACAACTTAGTGAGTTCTAAAGTTATGGAATCAATAAATGTTGTCATAAAAGATGATCATTCGACCACATTTGTTGATAATGAGGAAGATTTCTTTTATAAGTGTGATGGACCTCCTGGTATTGAAAATATTGAGTCTCAAAATGACTCAATGGACCCCATAGTTGAGAAGAAGGATCCATCTCCATAGGTTTGTAAAAGTCATGACCCTTCCAAAATTATAGGGAATCCTGAATTAGGTGTCAAGAGTAGGGCGCAATTAGAATATGAGGTTCCTTACTTGTGTTATACCGGTAAAATAGAACCTAAATTTTTTAAAGAAGCATTAAAAGATGAATATTGGATTAATGCCATGCAATAAGAGTTACTTCAATTTTAGAAGAAATGATGTTTGAGAATTAATTCCACGGCCTAGTAATACTAACGTCATTGGTACCATGTGGATTTTCAAAAATAAATTGGATGAAAACGGTGTCATTGTTCATAATAAAGCTAGGTTAGTAACCCAAGGATACACCCAAATAGATTGTGTTGACTTTGATGAGACTTTTGCGGCAGATGCTAGGTTAGAGTCGATTCGTCTTTTACTAGCCATAGCATGTCACCTTAAGTTCAAACTATATCAAATGATGTCAAAAGTGCATTTTTAAATGTAACTCTTTAAGAGGAAGTCTATGTTGAACAACCCAAAGGTTTTGAGGGCCCTAAGTATTTAAATCATGTCTTCTTTTTGAAGAAAGCTCTATATGGTTTAAAGCAAGCACCCCGTGCTTAGTATGAGAGGCTTACTTATTATATCCTTTCTTTTCGGCTTTTAGAGAGGGGGTAGATATTACATTATTTATTCGTTGAGATGAGAATGCGATCTTAGTTAACCAAGTGTGTGTCGACGACATAGTTTTTGGATCTACATGTGATAAACATACTCAACTTTTTTCAAAAGAAATGCAATATGATTTTGAGATGAGTATGGTTGGTGGGCTCACTTTCTTTCTAGGTCTTTAAGTGCGTCAACTCGATAGAGGGATATTTTTGTCCCAAACTAAGTATGCAAAAGTCCTTGTGAATAAATTTAATCTAGATTCCGCTAAGCATGCACGTACTCTAATGAGTTCTTTGGTTAAACTTAGTAAGGACAACTAAGGAAAGGATGAAGTGCACACTCTTTTTAGGAGTATGATAGATAGTTTACTCTACTTAACCGCTAGTCGTCCAGATGTTTCCTTTAGTGCAGGAGTTTGTGCCCGCTGTCAAGCCACCCCAAAAGAGTCTTATTTACTTTCCATTAAGCGTATCATTAAATATGTTAGTGGGACATTGGCTTTTGGGATTTGGTATTCCTTCGATACTAATGATTGTCTCTCGGCATATTCGGATCCTGATTGGGCAGGAGATGTTGATGAATGCAAAAGCACATCTAGAGGATGTTTTTATTTTTGTAGTACACTTGTCTCAAGGATGAGCAAGAAATAAAATTCCATTTCTTTGTCCACGACGGAGGCCGAATACATAGCCGCCGGGAGTTGTTGCACTCAACTCACTTGGATGAAACAAATTTTAGAGGATTACGGTATTGCATAAGGCACAATGACTATTTATTACGACAATACGTGTGCAATCCATATTTTTCGCAATCCCATTCAACATTCTAGAACAAAGCACATTAGGATTTGAGAACACTTTATTCAAGAGTTAGTTGAAGAGAAAGTCATTTCCTTGAGATTTGTAGGCGTCGATCATCAATTGGTGAATATCTTTACCAAACCTCTAGATGCCCTTTGGTTTGAAAACCTTAGGAACTCCATTGGGGTTTGCTCCATTAATTGAGTTCGGAATTGTTCATCTATTTTAGATTGAGCATCATGTCTATCTTTATACATATGAACTAGATTATGTTTTATACATATATATTTTTTAAAATCCAAAAATATTTCATTTTTTGGGCAGAATGGCCTTTTTTAAAATTTTGTCCATATAGGTTAAATGTGTGATGTTTTCGAATCACTATTTCATTTCATGTCCATGTGTCTTTCGATGAGTAGTTAATCCGGAATTTGTCTCGTTTGTGCACATTGATGCTTGTTTATGATATATTCTTCTATGATTCCCTCATATATTTGCCTTACTTGCACAAACCTTTCACAGAATCTTAAGGATGTCTACGTCACTTTGCATTCGTTAGGTGAAGTACGGTGTTGTCTTATTAATTTTGTCCCCTCATTTTATAAGCAATCGATCTTGTGCATGTAAATCCATTGCCAGGATTTTGAAAAATAAAAGTACATTCATCCAATTTATTTGTGATTCGCAATGGACTTGGGTTGCGAAAAATAAAATGTTTTTGCGTGAATAGCCTCCATTTGTAAAAAGAAAAAGAGCTTAAAAAAAGTTGGCATTGAAAAAATAAAATTGCCAAGGCAAACATAATTTAGCCTGTTTGATGCTTAAAAAAAAGTTATTTAATGCAAATATGATATTGATGGGAGACATAGGTTAAATATCAAGAGGCTTGTACAATCAATCAATATTGCTTCTGTATTGTGACGCTATTGGCCAGAGAATCATCAATCTTTTATGCGTTTTGCTTTGGTAAAATAGGGTCCAATCATATTCCTTTTATTGACACAAGGCATATGTGAAGGTATATATTGTTGATATATTGTTTTGCATTTTTCACTTATGCGTTGTCTTAGGTCAAGCTCTCACTCGCATTATTCACACCCATTCATTTCTGCTCCCACGGTGCGAATATGTTTACAGTACCTAAGAAAATCAAAAATAATCTTTTGTGGGTTTTTAACCTTCCCATGCCTTATACTATGTTATTTTTGCATTTTTTTGGTTTTTGGATGCTTTTAAAAGTTATGCATTTTCGTTAGAATCCTCGTTTGAATGAGTTTTCTAAAAACATTTTGGCAAAAATCTTCTGAATTTTCGTTGGATATTCTTTTGAATGTCCATCTAATGATAGCGTTTGAGCAAAATATCTAATGACATTAAGCCATTTTTTAATTTTTCATTAGTATATCCATCATGTGGTTCGAACGAAGTCGTTCAAATGAGTTTCTAAATTTCGTTCGAAAGAAATGCGTTTATTTCGGGAGGTTTTCCCATTTTTTCTTCTCACCGTTTTATCTCCCCACCTCTTCTCTCTCTTCTTTCTTCCCACGATTACATAACCTCAATTTTCCCTCGATATCTAACTTCATTTACCCACTAACCTTCCTTTCCTTATCTCCTCAAACCTCTTCCCATTTCTCCACTACCATTCCACACCACCTCCATTTTTTTAAAATCGTCCATTCCAGTCCACTTTTCTTCTCATTTCTCTCGAGCATCTCAAGCTGGGTTCTCTGATTTTTGGTATCATTTTTTTTCTCCTTCTAATTTATTTACTTGGTGTTTAGTAATATATGATTTGGATTTTATTCAAATCAACACACATTTTTTTGGGATATCCTTCTCTTACCCATTTCATATATACTCTATCCAGTTTTGTTAGGGCAACAACATATATGTATTTTTCTGTATATAAAACATTTTGTTTTAAAAAAATTGCTATCTTCCCCCTTTAAGTGTTGGTTTCATGCAGTCTTTTGACAATTTTTACAAAAATTCAATTTTTTTCTGTCAAAATATTTCATGAAACTACATTTAATTTTTTTTATTCTTTATATATCTCTCTTGATGATAATGGAGTTTGGGATGTTGTTGGTATCTGTTGGTGTTTGACGGTTTGGTTGGATTTTTGTTGGGTAGGTTGTAGTTTCCTTTCTCTAGTTACTATACCTAACCGCGGTAGACTCAATTCTCGCATTGGTTCATCTGATGAGGAGCGTTCATCCTCCTCAGATGAAGATGCATCCATTCCAAACCTTCGTCTGTGTTGGGGAACAATAGAAAAACATACACTATATCACACCCAAGGTTTTGCCACTAGGACCTCTGTCCGAGAGAAAATCATCAACTTAGCTTCTCTCTTCAGTATTATAGTATACTCCTGGCTCGCTAACCTATAATGGGATCCCATATTTAGCCTTTATGATCCTATTTACCCCGATATTATTAGGGAATTTTTCTTTGGTATGCGTGTTCTTGAGGTTGGCCTATTCTTGACTGTTTGAGGTCGGGAAATTACTATCTCTCCCAACTCTATTGCGCGTCTTATAGGTTTGCCTCGCGTCCCAAACCCCACCTTTCCATGACACAATGACGAACGTCCTGAGACACGACTCATCATAAACACTGTTTGTCATCTTTTCCAAGCCGGTATGGTCACCATCTATCATAAACATCTCCATCCTGATTTTATGATCCTTAATTGAATTGTTTGTGCATGTCTTATTCCATGTGCCAACACCACTCAAATATCTAGGGAACACATGAATTTAATGTATGCCATTATAACTAGGACGTCTATTGACCTACCTAGTTTCATCTTTGGTGTAATTAAGGTCGTTCATGTCAATCCTTCTGGTCCCGTTAGGCAAGCTTTAGCTTTTTTCGTTATGGTTACTCGCCATTGCCTTGAATTTGGTTGTCCCCTCCTTTCCTCGGATATTGTTGTCTCTTATTATTAAAAAATTGATAACTTCTCTATAGGTCACTTTCTTGGACACCTTCCTCGCGATATACCTCAACCCACTCCTTCCCATTTCGAGTCATCACATTCTATCGCCTCATCCACACCAGTTCCATCTAGACGCTCTACTTCTCGTCCTCACTCACCTACCGAGTCTGAGGATATTAGGTATGTGCATTTACCGGATGAGCAGATTCAGGAGGACCGTCGCCAGAATAGGGATATTTTGTAGGAGCATATTCTGATTGACAGAGAGATGAGGAGACACAACTCGTCGAGAGGAGGCACAGGATCATCCCGATGAGGCCTAAGCTCGACGAGACTCCATTATCATGGGACACTTTGAGAAGCTTAGACATTTAGAGATGCATTATGGTGCAAGCTCTTCCGGTACCGGATCTGTTCCCGATGACACTTCATCTGATGCTCCAGCTCCTTGATGTTCTTTATTTTTAGTTATATTTATCTTATGTACTTGTGTGAGAGAGGATTTTATTTTCTTCATTTATTCGCCTCACTTGTACCAGATATTTGTATTTCCCTCTTCCTTTTTTTTGTTTGGATATTGGTGCTTCTATATTGGAATATATTGGATTTTAAGCTTTAATGTTAATCATCGCTCATTGCTTCTTATACTTATTGATTATGTTGTTGATTTCCTTTAGATCTTTGTGTTGTGGATATTATCTTGCCTCTATTTTCCATTTTATTGTCTATTTTTTACTCAAGATATATTCACTAACATTATAGGTTAGTCTTATCCCTTTGTCTTTTCCAGACAAAAAGGGGGAGAACATGCTTGAGGGAGCCTCAAAATTTTGTTATTTAAATCTTTATTTCCCTATGCGTTTTATTTTTTTTGTTGTTTCATGTGTGTAGGCAACTTACTGCCAGGTTCTTGCCTACTCTCAACAATGCAGCTCAGTAGTCAGTTGAGTCAGCCTGTCCTTCTTTTGGGGCTTTTGGGGATGAGCTTTAGGATCGGCTTGGCTTAGCAAATTTAGAGTTATTTTTTTTGTATTTTATGTTTTGCCTCGGAATAGCCAAAGGAAAATATTTGTGAGAACAAATTTTTAATTAAGTCCATTTGTAGTATTTTCTAAATTCCATTGGATAAAAAAATTTGGGTCATTGTGTGTCAATCATTTATCATTGACGAAGATTTCGAGCATCCGAGCTTTCATCTCTTACCAATCCAGTTTCAAGTTTTCTTTTCCCAAATGTATATGACCCGGTTCTATTATTTGTGTTGGAGATTATTTTTAAATATTTTTAAATCCCTTTTGATGGAATTTTAAAATCAATTTTAAGTCAATTAAAATTAATTTCATTTTGGAAAATTGCCCAGGTCGTTCGACCGAACCTGATCGAACGACTTTGCTAACGAACTTCATCACATTATCTTCTGAAATCTCGTTAGAAGTTCATTCAATATTGTCGTTCGAACGATCCTGTTCAAACGAACTTCCAACGACTTTCTTCACAATTTTTTATGTATTTTTGTTGAAGTTCGTTCAAACGACCTGCTATAATTTTGAATATTTTTAAAACTTTGGTTGTTTCTTTTCTTAACTTTTATTGTCTACTACTTTTACTTAAATATCTTTTATATGGAGGAAAATTGTTTGATGAATACTCCTTAAACAAAAAGAGAAAAGATCTTAGCCTTTTTGCAACATAGTCTCCAACCTCTTTGTGATCTTTGGATCATGTTTTCAAAACCAAAAACTCCATACACATCCTACAAGTTATTCATCCTTGTTATGTTTGGTGGATCTTCGCACGAGTGTTGATTGAAGACGACTTTTAGGTTTAGGTGGATACCAAGACACAAGAAGTCTTGTGCAACGTGTTGGATCTTCGCATACTACGGATGAAGGTAGAGAAGACAGCTTCAACGAGTCTGGTAGTGTCAAGTGTGTAAGTCTTTTGAGTAATTTTCTAAAACTATATTCGTAGTGGATTTCTCTAGGCCTAATCGTCTAAGATTTTTCCTATTTGGGTTTTCCTCGTACTTTGACATGTAGTGGTTGTGATTTCTTCTTGCATAATTAATAATCCTGCATGCTCACTTAGGAATTTAGTAAGAAAGATGAGATTTGGTAAGTATTAATTATGTGGACTAAACTATTTTTGTGTAAGGAGTGTATTCTAAGAAATTAAACTTATTCATATAACCATGCAACTTCAAAAAAGGCTTTATTTTTTTTCTTATTCTTATTTTTCCTTTATAATAACCCTCCTTTATTTAAGGATCTATAACATTTCTTTTTTACTTCTCATATAGATGTAGAAATTAGTAAGATATTCTAACCATTTAGTAAACTACACTACTTATTTGGTGAAATGTCACAAAATGCACATACCCAAGTCTCAACTGACTACACAAATGAAATTGATATGTATGTGTATTACCAATTTTTAATTCAATTTAATTAGAATTAAAGTCAAACAACAATTAATTTAGTCTTAATGGTTGTAGCTCATGAATTGTTGTCTCAGTAATTATTAATTGATTAATTATTTCATTTGCATGTAAAGATAATATTTATTCATCATGCAAAATAAATAAAATAATCAGATGAGATAAGATTTAACATACAACCCTTTCGAGAAAACCACAAAACGACTTAACTCTTGTATAACATTATAATCAAGTTTTACAATGAATGCAATTATTCAGATTGACTTATAACCCAAATTGACGCACTTAAGTTTACCAATGAAGCATCTAAACATTTGTCTACATATTATAGCTTCTCCACGACATCACATGCCTTAAAATCCGCCAATATCTATGCCTTAATAAGATTTGGATTTTACTAAAGCCATCTCCATGGTTTGTTTATGAATAATTATTTGAGATGATTAAGAAAACAATTTATGATCTTCTATGGAGTGCAATAAGACTTATTAATCATTTTTCATTGCCGGCTGATTTTTGATAAAATAGATGAAAAAATCTATAAGGAGAAAATGATGTTTTTGCAAAATCTTATGCTTCATTAGTTTAAAAAGTCTTTTATAATAGAAAATTCACATCTAGAACCCTAATATCAAACCATATTTTCATTCAACCTCCACGGCTATGCTCAAAGTGGATCGTGATCTCGTTAGGTGGTTCACAATCATACTTTTAAGGCTCCACGACTATGACCATGTTGGCTATAGGGGGAATTGTGGGAGAGTCGTAGAGCCACAAACATAAATCGATTATAAATGATATTTATGTTTATCTTATCATAAGTTGTACAACTTGAATTAGTAGTGTAATATTTTTATTGGGTTTAAAATAAAGTGAAAATGACAGATCAACATATTCATAGTCATAGTCATAGTGGGATAGGGCTTAAAAAATATCATATAGATGATTAAGGGGAAACCCAAGGGCCAAAGGTGTCTTTAGATCATGTCTTAGGGATAAAGACTAGGGTTTTGCAAATAAAATCAGGTATGGAATAGAATAAATAAAAATCAAAAAGGGACAACAAGTAGGCCACAACCGTGCCTATATAAGGCCACAACTCTGGGTTGAGTAGGCCACGTCTGTACCCATATAGGGATGAAGCTGTGGATTGAGCACCGCGACTACATGAAATCCACCCTACGATCGCAGGTGTGCAAAGCCTTGGGCTACTTAGAGGCCAGTCACGAGGCACTTTGGTTGGGGTTTTTTATATGACTACTTTAACATGAAATTTAGTTAAATTGCATCAGATTTCTCCAAACCCACATCATTCTAAACCGAAGAAAACCCTTAAGCACTCTCCACCACCCCCTCAAACACCCATGTCCTCCATTAACAAACTAAGAATAAGAATTCAACTAAAAAGATGAATATTTGAGGAATTAATCAATATAGATAAGAATTCAATATCACATTTATCAATTCAGGTTTACTCAAATTTAAGGAAAGATAATGTTTTATTCATTTCCTTTCTTATATGTAATTGATAAATTCACTTAAACTAACCTGTAAACTAAAAATTGATTATAGAGGGTTTTAGATAATTCCTAATTAGGTCTCGTATTTTCTAAAATTTGATTATACTTCATATGATTTTTATAAATTAGCCCTTAATTAATATGGTAAATTGTTGAATTCGTATTAAATGATGATAATCCACATATTTAGGAAGTTGATGCTACATCATATGTTAGCCCTATAATTTTAGAAACTATGTGTTGAATATCCAATATAATTCATCTTGTATGATGTAATTTGTTAAAGTAGTAGCCATGAATTCATAGGTGTTATACTACGAAATTTACAAGGGCCTCAAATGTATTTTTATCAACTTTAAATTGGAAATTTATGAATTAAGAGCCCCAGAATTTTGCCTTATAAATTTGGGGGATTTTAAAATATTGGATTGTTATTGATATACATGTTAAATTGAAATTAAATAAACTTATTTAGTTTCCAAAAATTTACTCCATGTGAGTAGAAATAATATAATTAATTCTTAATAGAGGATTTAATATTTTCTTATGAATATGCAAAAGTAGGATTTCCTCTTCTGGTAAAACTAGCAAATGATTTTTAAAAGTATTGTTGGATATTGTGAATCCCTATGAAAAGTGTAAGATGTGAGTGTAGATTTGGGAAGCACCGTGTCGAGCGTATTTTAGACTTGAGCAACATTGTTGCGCCTGCGTATCCATCTTGTTGCGAAATCAAAGTCTGCGCAGTTTTTGGGTCCGTACGATACATCGGAGAGAGTTCGATTTTGATGGTTTTGGTGCGTGGGGGGTGTCAAATCCGTCTCGCCACCTCTCAAACGCCCATATGCCGTAATAAAACTATAAAAATCCGCTCATCACTATCGAACCCGTGACGGAACTCAAGAGATGCGTGTGGGAGAAGAGTTAGGTTTCCTCTTGTTACTTTGCCCCCAAGACCATCATCCATTAAATGAGGGGAGAACCCTCCTATTATAGCAAAAGTGCCTGAAGTGGGCTTAAGACATGTCATGTTCTCTATGGAACTAAGAGTCGCACTAGTTGTGGTAACACTTGTCACACTATATGTGGTGGCATATTAAATGAACAAATTAAATCACTACTAGAGTATTATCTAGTGTAATTTATCAAATGCTATGTATACGCAATATATTGAATCGCGCGTAATAATATCTCAGCCCGTGTAGGGCCTTAATTGTAGTAAAACTTGATAAATTATACATCATTATTTGATCAAATCTATGGGGTTAGTTCATTAGAGTGTTGGTGGTTAATTTATTTAACCCCACTCTATATTTCCCCCCTCGTAAACATAGTTGGTGTGTTGATCCCTCGACTGAGACATATCAACAATGTGTACGAAATAAATCATTTATCATATTTCGACTAGAAAATCATCACATAACCGTGTCCAGTATGTTATTATGCGTGCATATGTATATGTCATCTGTAAGTAGTTCTGAGGTCTATCTTTACTTCCTCCGCTTTTCATTTTGGAGGAGTATTTTGGGGGTTGCCCCATTCCTCTCGAATGAGCATGTATCCATAATTTTATTGTGGTTTTAAGCATTTTGAACAAAAAACTTGGATGTACTGGCTCGAGCAACCAATTTGGTGGTTATCTAAGTATAATGGATCTTTTGTAATCATAAGATCAAAACCTATCGAGAGTACTCGGTCGAGCAACCATAAGTTCCTTGAGTGAACTGGTTTTTTTAAACCAATATATTTTATAAATGTGCCCAACTTTATTTGGTCAAGCAACCATAAAGGTCCTTTTAGGACTTTAAGCGTGCACGAAAATCAGGGTCTTTAAGCGTGCCTAGTAATATAGGACTTTAGGCCCCCATAAATCAGGCTTATGCCTAGTAATGTAGGGCTATAAGTCTCTCTTAAGAGGGTCATGCGTGCCTAGTGGTATTGGACTTTGGTGCCTATTAATATAGGACTTTGAATCTCCCATGAGCGAGGGTCAGGCGTGCCAAGTTATTTTGGACTTTATATCTCCCATAATAGAGGGTGGAGGCAGGCCAAGTCATATTGGTCTTTAGAACTCCCATAACCGAGGGTGGAAGCGGGCCAAGTCATATTGGTCTTTAAATATCCCATAACCGAGGGTGGAGGTGAGACAAGTCATATTGGTCTTAAAAACAAAATCTCCCATAGCGGGCCAAGTCATATTGGTCTTAAAAATAAAATCTACCATAACCGAGGGTTAGGAGGGCCAAGCTATGTTAGTCTTAAATCTCTCATAATCGAGGGTGTGGCGGACCAAGTCATATTGGTCTTGAATCTCCCATATTCGAGGGTTAGGAGGGCCAAGTCATATTGGCCTTAAATCTTCCATATCCGAGAGTCAGACAGGCTAAGTCATATTGGTCTTAAATCTCCCATAACCGAGGGTCAGGCAGGCCAAGTCATACTGGTCTTAAAATCTCCCATAACCGTGGGTCAAGCGGGCTTAGCAATGTAGGACTTTATGATAACTATAATGCACCGCTTTGGGCGACTTACCACAATACTGGCAAGGTTTGTGAGGATTATAATGCACCTTGGTGGGCAACTTACCACAATATCGGTAAGGTTTGAAAAAACTATAATGCACCTCTGTGGGCGACTTACCACGATATTGGTAAAGTTTGTGAGAAATATGATGCACCTCCGTGGACGACTTACCACAATATTGGTAAGGTTTGAGAAAACTACCATGCACCTATGTGGGTGACTTACCATGATATTGGTAAGGTTTGTGAGAAATATAATGCACTTTTGTGGGCGACTTACCACAATATTGGTAAGGTTTGTGAGAACTATAATGCACTTCTGTGGGCGACTTACCACGATACTGGTAAGGTTTGTGAAAAATCTAATGCACCTTAGTGGGTGACTTACCACAATACTGGTAAGGTTTGTATTCCAACTCTGTATCCATGCTTTAGGTTTTTTGGAGGCAGTTTGTTTGCCCCCTGTCACTTTGCTAGAAGTAATGTCAGATAGTCAGTGCTATATATGAGCCATCTGGTGGCAATGCTGAACAACTCTGATATTTATTTTGGGGATGCTTTATCAACGATGGCCATTCTGGGACCGAATCTGAGCATGCTTGACACCTGTGTTTATTTCTAACTATAAGTGGTACATTATGTAGTACTTTTTCCCCTCTTTAATTTGCTTTGTCTTTTATCTCAAGATAAAGTAAAGTAAAGAAAAATATAGCTACTAGTTACAACACCATCTAAGAGTTGAAAGAATTTAAATACATTTCATAAGGTATTTACCCCGAATTAAAATAAAATCTCTTGATGCATTTGACTTTGACATCTGTAAGGCCTGATGTAATTGCTCAAGATCGATTTGATCTTGTGCGTTCAATATCTGCAAGGATAAAAAATAGACTCGAATTCTGGCACAAAAATAATTAGTAACTTGTGAGGCATATTATAATGCCATAAATAATCATATGGGGTATATCTTACCCCCTTTATTTTATTTTATGTGAATAGAATAAAATAAACTCGTAAACATGCTTCGAGGAATCATAGACATATCGTTATGTGCAATTTCATGATGCGAGTTTGATATGATACAGTATGTAGTTGGTAGAGTGTAGATATATCATGTAGTGAGCTATTTATCTTATGTCCCCACTATTTTATCAGAGCTGTAAAAAACTCAAAAGTTTTGAATCTATTTAAATCATTTTTAGAATAATTCAGTCAGTTAAGCATGCTGAGCCACCTTGAGGTGAATAATAAGCACCAATTTAATTTTTTTATGTAACTAACATTTCAATGTGAATAAATCATAGTTTATCATCAATTGAATACAAGGTAGTGCAAAAAATTATTCTAGACGACCATGGATGCGGTTGCTCAGAAGGTTGCTCCAAGCAACCGTGAATGAGGCAGCCTGAGATACGATGAATGAGGCAGCTCAAGCTACTAGGATGATGCGGATAGAGTCACTTAGGAGGAGGCATCTTGAGTCACTAGGGCGAGGCTGCTCAAGGCACTAGGACGAGGCAACTCGAGTCACTAGGGCGAGGCTTCTCGAGGCACTTTGATGAGGCTGCTTGAGGAACTATGACGAGGCTGCTCGAGGCACTATGACAGAGGATGCTCGAGGAACTATTATTGACTCTGCTCAAGGTATCATGACTTATGCAAGTTGTTAAGTTTTCTTCAAAAATATTATTTTCCAAGGTCACTCTTTTTGGTATGGTTGTTCGAAGGATGCCATTTTGGACATGGTTTCTCGAGTGCACGCTCGTACTAAGTCTTTAAATGGTCTCTCATGGGATAATATAAAATATTCACAATTCCAAGGGGTATATGACTTTTCTGAAAATAAATATTTTTCTACTCGAGAAACTCAAAATCGTGCGAGGCTACAAATATTTTTAAACCTTAAAGAGTATTTTTCTGGCTGTATTGAGAATAAAATTGTTAAAATCTTCCAAAGAGTTAAAACCTACCTCATTACCACCAAATTTTTCAGAACTTTTTGAAACAACATTAAAATCTCCCAATACTAGCTACGGTTTAGAATCTGCAAGAACTTTATGTTGATTGAGACTATCCCAAAGGGGATTCCTTTCATACCTGGTACATTTGGCATATACAATAGAAAGATACACCTTAGAAGGCACATTAGGATGAGATAATTCTAACAGCAGAGATTGGTCTCTAGTCATAATAGCAAATCATATAACTCCATATCTCCATAAGAACCAAATATTATTACTGTAATTGATTATGCAGTCCTCAAAATTAATTATTCTCCTAAGATCTTTTGTGGGTACCTCGTCCATTTATCTTGGCCCAGATAAGTATCCAGACTAAGCCCTATCAAGAATAGGGAGAGTTCATCCCAAACTCCAAAGTCTCATTCAACCCCTAAGATCTCTCAGGAGATATTCTAGGGATTATGGGCCAACATGGAGGTGCCCAAAACCCCCACTCTATGAAGTTTACATGTATATTATACCCCTGGTCCGGGTCAAAGGGTATGTAATCATAAACACTCCCCTGGATAAAAGATAAATACAAACAGAGAGCACCACCGTGGACGTAGGCAATTTGTCGAACCGCATATATCTTGTGCCATGTGTGATTACAGCTATTCTAATTCGTGTTCTATATTTTTCCTGGTGATCGCATTTACTTATAATTTGTGTTGAGATTTATTGTCACCATAATTGGCGTCGTCTATGGGAAGCGATTATTCTTCCTTTAAGAAAGCCTTCACCAATAAGAACCTAGTATGTCTGGTCACAGCAACAATGCCCCTCAAGCGGGGGATATTCAAGAGCAACCTATCCCTTGTATGGTTAGATTTGAAGTTCAATGCTAAAACCCAAGGCCTCACCCAGAATGGCAGGCCACAGAAGAAATCCAGGGACCAGTTAGCTCGACGCAAGTCTCCAGGTTGATCGATGCCTATGAGGCCAGGCTCCAAGAGCAGGAAGCCGAGAACGCTCGTCTTAAAAGGAGACTGGAGAAGATGGAGAGAAAACTCCATCGCAATACAAGGCAACATTATTATCTGACTCCTAGCCCTCAGGCGAGCAGATCTCGCAGCCAAGGAAGGAGCCCAAGACGTGGATCTCAAAAAATTGAGGGACACAAGTCAGATAACGACTGGTCCGAGCAACAACAATCAGCTCACCATTACAGGAGCCCATGATGAAGGAATGAAGATATATAAAATTTGGTCCAGAGAGAGATGGACTAACACCCAGTACATCGGGGTGCCTAATCAATAAGAGAGTTAGCCAGACGATCTCTCAGAACCTAAAAAAAGTCCCCTTTTTTAAGGGAAATAGAGGAAGAGGAAGCCCCCAAGAAGTTTGCCATGCCCAGGTTCAAGATTAATGATGGGAAAACCGATCCCATTGACCATGTCAGATAGTACAGGCGGGCCATGACCCTTTGGATCCACAAGGACGCACTCATGTGCCGAATTTTCCTGTCGAGCTTGCACGATGTGGCCCAAAAGTGGTTCGAGAAATTCCCCCATAGATCCATTAGGAATTTTGAGTCCCTGATAGAGCTCTTCACAGCTCGCTTCATTACCAGTAGTTCCCATCTGAAGAGGATGGATTCTTTATTGACGATGAAGAAAAAGTCCCATGAAACCCTCAAAGACTACTCAAAGAGGTATTGGGAGCTGTTCAA
This sequence comes from Sambucus nigra, assembly GCA_949130495.1. Lineage (NCBI taxonomy): Eukaryota > Viridiplantae > Streptophyta > Magnoliopsida > Dipsacales > Adoxaceae > Sambucus > Sambucus nigra. The sequence goes on along the minus strand of OX422210.1, from coordinate 623,601,271 downwards.
CGAGGTAGAGGGCTGCTCAGAGAAGGTCGCCATTGCATACTTTAAGATTGTGGCTTAACTAGCTCCTGCCTCTTAGACCAGTCCCTCACTAAGAAGGAGGCCATAGCTATCGATGACTTGATGGCTCAAATTGAAAAATAAGCCAAAGTTGAAGATGTGACCCATCTTAGTGCAGGGGAAAATGGTCGCGCCAAGGTCGCCGGCAAGGGGAGCAACAATAATGAGGGTAAAAAGAAAGGGAGTAAGAATGGGGGTGAGAATGACCCTAAGAATGGGAGCAAGTGTGATGCCTCGAAGGCATTCCAAGCAGTAAATACAATTTTCAGAGAACTGATCTACAAGATTCTGGCAAAGATTAAGGACGAGTTGTTCATTAAGTGGCCCAAGAAAATGGGTAGATACCCTTCCAAACGGAATAATGCACTGAGATGTGCTTTCCACGAGGGAGGGAACAAAGCTGACCACTGCAGGGCTCTCAAGTCTCACCTTGGAAAGCTAGCCCAAGCTGGACACTTGAGCGAATTCGTGGAGAAAAAGTCAGAGAAGGTAGCTGCCAATGGAGATCAAAGGCCCGATAACGTGCTTGAGGAGGACATCGGCCATGAGTTCACTGTAATTCATGGGGCATCCGACCTTAAACAGATTCAGGGAAATACGGCTCAGATGGAAGTGAAAAAGCTTACGACAGTGATGCAAGCCTTTCAAATTGATCCAGCCAAAAGGCAAGCTGGGCAACGTAGACGAGCAGCAGATGTCGACTACAACAAGCATATTATGTTCACAGATGACGACTTAGTGGAAGTAGGAACCCCACGTCATGATGCACTGATCATTATACTCAGGATAGCTAACTATGACGTCGGTAGGTTAATCGTCGACCATGGTAACTCATCCGAAGTAATGCATCTCGACCTGTTCAGGAAGTTAAAATTAAGTATCGCCGACCTAAAGGAAGCCACCTTTCCTCTAGTTCGCTTCACTGGGAAAATAATCGTCCCTTTGGGAAAGATTGTCTTGTCGGTGAGGGAAGGAAATATCTCGAAAATTATCGAGTTTCTCGTGGTCGATATTGATTCACCCTACCAAATAATCCTCGACAGAGGATGGTTGCACGTGATAAAGGTCGTCCCATCTACCTACCATCAGAAGATTAAATGTGTAACTGAACGAGGAGTACTGGAGATCCATGGAGATCAGGCGATGGCAAGAAAGTGCTTTATTGTGGCCATTCGCTTTAAACTAGAGAAAAACCATAAATAAGTTAGAAGCAAGAATGAAGAGCAGGAGAGGCTAATGCCCTCCAAATAGAAACTAAGATATGGGAGATCAGGAGTGGAGGAGACCAGGCTCCTCCCCTCTGAAAGAGTCGTCGAGCACCTGGAGGAAGTCACATCCCGTAGCAGTTTAAATAAAAGAAAGTTCTTGATCACTCACCGATCGCAAAAAGAGGGAGTTGGTCACCCTACTCCGAAGTAACCTAGATATCTTTGCATGGGAGCCTTACGAGATGCCCAGGGTTGATCCTAACATCACTTATCATCGACTGCACGTCGATCCAGCTTTCAAACCAATAGCACAGAAAGCTCGCCGAACTGCTCCGAGAAAAGCCAAGGCAGTGGAGAAAGAAGTTGAAAAACTGCTGGATGCAGGATCCATACAGGAAGTCAAGTTTCCCAAATGTCTATCCAACCCAGTGGTTATACTTAAGAGCAACGGAAAGTGGAGAGTCTGCATCGATTTCACCAATCTCAACAAGGCATGCCCTAAAGATAGCTTCCCCCTCCCAAAGATTGATCAGCCGGTGGATGCCACTGCAGCACATGAAAGGATGAGCTTTCTGGACGCATAATCTGGGTATCACCAGATCCCCCAGCACGAGACGGATCAAGATAAAATAATAATTATAACCACAGTTGGGTTATATTGCTACAAGGTTATGCCATTTGGTCTAAAAAATACAGGAGCAACTTACATGCGGTTGGTCACTAAGATATTCAAAGACCAAATGGGAAGCACTATGGAGGTCTACATTGATGACATGCTCATCAAGAGAAAGCTCAAAGATGACCACCTATCTGACCTATCAAGGACCTTTGAAATCCTTAGGAAGTACCGAATGAAGCTCAACGCAAGTAAGTGTTCCTTTGGTGTCCAGTCTGGAAAATTCCTTGGGTACTTGGTTAGCAAGAGAGGTATTAAAGACAACCCAGACCAAATTGATGCCATCAACAGGATGCAGCCCCCCGAATGATAAGAGATGTGCAGAAGCTCACAGGGATGCTTGCCTCCCTAAATTGGTTTATCTCAAAGTCTTTCGAAAGGTGCCAACCGTTCTTCCAGTTATTGAAGAAAAGCAAGGACGTAGAGTGGAATGAGGATTACTTGAAGGCAATGGAGGGGATCAAAGCTTACCTCATCAAATCACCATTGCTCATAATCCCTCAAAAGAATGATTCTCTATACCTTTACCTTGTAGTATCCAGTCATGCTGTAAGTTCTGCACTGTTATGCAAAAAAACAGGGATCCAACATCAAGTCTATTATGTGAGAAAGACTCCTTTGGACATCAAACAGTGATACCTACCACAAGAAAAACTCACCTTTGAGCTAGTGGTAGCCTCAAGAAAATTAAAACACTATTTTGAAGCTAACTCCATCATCATACTTACATCCCACCCTCTTAAAGCAGTTCTGAGGAAAGCAGACCTTTCAGACAGACTATCAAAGTGGTCGATATAGCTCGAGCAATTTGACATTCAGTTCCAGATGAGGAATGCCATTAAAGGGAAGGTCCTATTTGATTTCATCGCAGAGTTTATAGGAGCACAACCTTGCGACTAGCCCTAGATTATTCGACAAAGTGAAGTTCCCCCAGCATCAGGCATATGGAAACTATTCGTTGATGGAGCCTCCACTTCCAAAGGGGCAGGAGTAGGCATCGTGCTGATTACCCCTGAAGATGCAACACTCGAGAAAAGAATCAAGCTTGCATTTGAAGCCTCCAACAATGAAGTAGAGTATGAGGCACTAATCACGGGCCTAAAAAAGTCGCAAACGCTCGGAGCAAAGCGAATCCAAGTGTTCGATAACTCAGAGTTGGTCTCCAACCAGATAAGTGGTGAGTTCAACACAAGAGATGAGAGGATGGTAGCCTATCTCTCCACTGTAAAAGAATTGAATGACAACTTTGAACACATCAGCGTCTAGTAGTTTCCCATAGGATAGAATAGCCATGCTGATGCCTTATCAGCCTTAAGCTCAGTGATCAACTTCGACTTGAAGAGGACAATTCAGATTGATTTCCTTGCCCAACTAAGTATCAACCAGATTAACGAGCTGCCGAGCATAGGGCATGTTCTACAGATTGAGACAGCCCCCAGTTGGATGGAACCCATAAGGGATTATTTGAAGGATGGTGTACTACCAATAGATAAGAAGATCGCTCGTCAGATAAGAGTCAAAGCTGCTCGCTTTCACTTATCTCCTGAGGGCAAGCTGTACAAGAGATCTCGCACTGGCCCTTACCTCCACTGCGTTCATCCAAAAGACGTCAGCAAGTCCTGCATAAACTCCATAAGGGAATATGTGGGAGTTACATTGGGAGTTAGTCGCTATCTTTTCGAGCAATGAAAGAAGGCTACTGATGTCCGTACATGTATAAAGATGCTAGAATCTATGCTCGAAAGTGCAGAAAATGTCAACTTCATGCACCTATGGTTCACCAGCCAGGTAGCGACCTAAAATAAATTACTAGCCCATGGCCCTTCTCCTAACGAGGTATGGACATCATGGGCCCTCTACCAACTGCAGCCAATAATCGCAAATACCTTTTGGTCACAACAAACTACTTCACCAAATGGATAGAGGCAGAGCCACTAGAAAACATCAGAGATGCAGATATGATAGGATTCATATGGAGGAACATCGTCACTCACTTTGGGATCCCCAAGACTATCATCACTGATAACAGAACCCAGTTCGAGATTCGCCTCTTCTAGGGTTTCTGCAGCGACCATGATATTAAACACTACTTTAGTTCTGTGGCATACCCTCAGAGCAACGGACAGGCTGAGGCTTCTAATAAAACAGTGATTGATGGATTAAAAAAGCGTTTTGAGCGAGCCAAGAGAACATGGGTAAACGAACTACCCCGCATCCTAAGAGCACCACACCAAGGCGAGCAACTGGAGAGACACCATTCGTAGTTATGTATGGAAGCTGGCCTCCCTACCATGAGGTCCACTCTGATCGACCAAGGTCATAACGATACATCATTGCTCGTTGAACTTGACCTAGCTGTGGAGCGAAGGGAATTGGCTCTAGTAAAATTAGCAGCCTGCCAGCAACAGCTAGCAAAGCACTATAACAAAAAGGTCAATCCAAGAGCATTCCAGGTTGGGGACTACGTCCTGAGAAACATTATTGGCAGCGCTATAAAATCATCGGATGGTAAGCTAGGACCAAACTAGATGGGGACATTCAAGGTGATAAAAGTGACCTACAAGGAACCTATCACTTAGAAATATTGGAGGGCAGGGAGATACCTAGAGCTTGGAATGCAGCCAATTTGAAGAAATTCTACTTCTAGTTTTCTTTTTTCTTTTTTCTTTTTGAACTCAATATTTAATTTTTAATTCATCTCTGATTAATAAGATTTTCTTGGTAATGGCATTTTATGAAGTGTTGGTTTTGCTCAGCTATATTATAATGCATCCACCCTTTCCAAGTTACAGGCTCCCCTCCTAACATGCAAAACTAAGATCACCAGAAACTTATTAAACTAGGGTCGGTGTGTAATGGCCCTCCTTAGGCATTCGTACATTAACATGAATGACCTCTTAGATTGCTCTTGGCAATATATGAAGCCTTATAGGGGACCATTAGGCAACATGGCCAACCCATAATGGTCGTCAACATTGTTTGGCTAAAAAATTCTGCTCGGGTAGAATATCCGATACCAGGTGTATCCTCGCTATTGCCTCACTTAGGCCTAAGAAAGTGTGATGACACAACCTAAAAGGTAAAATAAGGAATAATGGTACACTAAAAGCATACTGGACAGGGGGGATACTCACTTGACAACTAACTCTACCTAAGTCATATCTAGTCGACTGAAAGAGCCCAAGATAACTGAACAAGAGATCAATAAAGTCAAAAATAACACAACACATGTTTAGTCGGAAAATTGCCCAAAACATAAATATTTTATTACATCATTACATGTACAAAGAGTTACATATGCTAAGTAATTCCAACACTAATGAGGACCAAGTCGCTGAGCGAGGTAGTCAGCTACTCGCGCTCTTCATCCATCATCTAGATGAGGAGTGAATTCCTCCTCAACTTCGTCTAAACTCGATTCCAGGAGTTATCTTGGGATCAAATCTATAGGAACCCATCGATCGTCCCTTCTGAATGGGTTCGACATCAAAGTTAAGGGAGAGATCTCATGCCTATACTAGAGAACAGAGTTACGGGGAACTTGCAACTCCCCGAGGGCACTCAACCACCATCTTATGAAGGCTAACACCTCAACCTCCTTCAACTTCGTGGGAGCATCAGTCCAACCCTGATCGTATCCATTATCCCACACCTGTCGAGGACCTTTCTTGAACAACTGCCTCAGTAGGGTGACATCTCTTTGAAGACCAGCGGCTATCACATAAACCCTGCGAACATCCCCCCGCAGCTCGCCAATCTCCCTGGCTGAACCACTATCACTAGTCCCAGTTCGTCGCCCAGTCGATAAAAAGGTACCACATATAACTTGAGGGCCAATGCCCGACGCATTCTCCCTAAGACCCAAGACTTCCCTCCTTAAACCATCATTCTCCTGTTGGAGGATATATCTAACTTGATTGATCTCAGAAGCATCCAGAAACTTAACCTTCAAAGCATCCATTTCTTCTTGAACGGAAACGTCGACGTCCTCCATCTCCCCAAGCCGATCTTTCAGTTTGGCAACAAGCTCTGACTGGTCTTTATAATCTTGATTCCTCGATCTAAGAGACTTGCATATTCTTACAAAGGCATGGATAACTCGATCGATCACATCGGCACTAAGAATTTTGCCTAGGCGAGAGGTAATAGGAGTATATTCCTCAATATCGATAAGCTACAAACCATAAAAGCGTCGAGAATAAATAATTTAGTACACGAAAGGGAATAAAACTATATTTCATTAAATAAAAAATTGTTCAAGTACATCAACGCAAGAAAAAAAGAATAACAAAAATGTGAAAAATATAAAGGCACCCTAAGAAGACTAGCTAGCAACCTTAGACTGATCCGAGGATGCTGGTTGCCTCCCCTTATCTGCAGCAGCCTCATGTGCACCTCCCTCAGATGGAACAGTCACCATTCCCTGATCAAGGGGAGCATTAACTGCAGTGGTTGGAACAGTTGAAGCATCTTCAATGGAAGCAGGAGGAAACACACCCTCTATAATAGGTTTTGGGCCAGGTTCATGCTCGTCAAAGAGAGGAGAATCAATATCCACCTTGGCAGCGAGTAAAGCCCTGTCCCAACCTTTATTGAAGTTGAAATGACTGATGTAGTCTATCTGAGCCTCGGAATCCTCATATGCTGCGAGTCACCCAACATTGTAAGAGCTCTCCTTGATGGTGCCAGCCTCAGATTCCAGCTTTTTATGTCTTTACGGTGAGCTCTTTATTCTCCTCAACCACCGCCAGCTTGCTCGTGCAAACTAAGTCATAGGACTGCCTCAGCTCCTCCAGCTCCTTAGACGCCACCTCTTTTGCTTTATTGGCTTCAGCCAAGGCAAGGTTATAAGACTTCTGAGCAGCACTAGAAGTCTTTAGGCTTGCCTCTAGCTCAATATTTGTCCTCGCTAACTCGTCGTGACTGCAATAGAGGATGGTGAAATCAGACACAAATGGCAGAAAGAAAGAAAACATTAGCGAATAAGGTATTGAAATTTTTTTTGCAAGAGTAGAGAAGTAAAAACAGACTTACCATGGCTAGCCCCCTGACTCGCCTTTAGGGCTCACTGGTCGGTCCCTATACTTGACGACCTCTGGCGATCAACTGGTAAAACTGCTCTCTCGAGCACCGCCGGAGCCAGCTGAGGGGCAAGAGAAATGGAATCCCCCTCAGCTAGGGAAGACATGAACACCAAAGATTACCCTGTCTTTGTCCTCACTACTTCTCTCCTCTTCCTTTCTTCCTCTTTCTTCTTCTATTCTTCCTTCTTCCTCTCTCTTTCTCACCAACACCTCCTCTTTCTTCTTCCTCACCCTCTCATGAGCCATAGTCTGGGAGCCAGTGGCAGTATCCCCACTCCCAGACTTCGGCTTCTTTAGCCTATGAGCAAAAGTAATATTGTCCTCATCGTCATCCTGGATTAAATTCTTCCTAAGAGGAGCCATAGTCTCTTCGCTGGAGCTATCCAAATCCTCTGAACTCTATGAACCCTCTGAAGCCTCCTCCGAACGGGAAGATCCCTCACCACTTGAACTCTTCTCGCTAGAATCAGCCTTAACTCCACCTCTGTCAACCCCCATGCTACCTTGACTAGAGCTGCTCTCCTCCTCGTCTAATTAGATTGGCTCAGCAGCGACCTCTTCTATGATATTTAGCTGAGGAATACTATTAACAAGTCGATGAAGTTGGAACTCTAAAAAGAACGTAGCTGATTGCGGATGCTCACTATCGGCCAAATATTTCCTGATCTTCCAAGCTTTGATTAGCTCAGCAGCTCGAATTTCATGGAGTGCAGGTTCCGAGTTCTTTGTCTTCGTTGAAAAAAGAAAAAAAGGAAAACATGAGAAATAATGTACACTAGCAAAGAATGAATGAGAAGAACAAGAGATGTATCTACATATGTACTCCTCCCCGTAAAAGGGAATCGTAGGTCCCGTGTACCTCTCTCCCCCAGTTTGGGTAGGGAACTATTTATTCTTGGCAATGAACCCTTCTTGCTAATAGTCCTTGTGGGAATCAAGTAGATCGACTACCAACACCCTATCAGGACTCTTAGCTTTCAGATAGAGGAGACCAGAACTTATTCGAGAATAGGTATAGCAATAACAGATTTCAAGAAGACCTAAATTGGTTCCATAAAGTTGATTGATCCTATGAACACCGTTGACAATTTTCCAAACATTTGGAGAAGATTGGTCAGGAACTATGTAAAAGTAACTAAAGAAGTACAAAAATAAACGATTTGGGGGAAAGGTTAGACCCTTGCGACAACAGGAGAACATGAATGCAATGCCCGTCCTCAATATCTCGAACATTGCGAGGAACAGGGTCACATTCGATGTCCACCCAATTAGGGATATTATATGATAACTCTTTATTTGTATTCCTTCGGATTTGGAATTGGAATATCGCTGCGGTCAAACTTTGAGTATCAAAATTCCTGGAATTACCTACAAAACTTGTTAAAAATTCAGTATCGTGGCAAATTCGGGTATCAATCCAATTTCTAACGTTGAAACTGTAATCGTGAAAACTTGCAATTCCAATTTTTATTAAAAATCTTTTTGTGTTTTTATATTTTTTTAATGTTTTTTTTATTGGTTATATTTTAAAATAATTTTCAAGGGAGGAAACGACAATTTATGCAACTAAAATGACTATGAAAAATTAAGAAAGTATTCTAGTTTAGAATTTATGAGAAGAAATAAGAGGTGGGATTACACCGCGTAGTCAAATCACTTTAATGTCCTAATTATTCAATTGAATAGTTCGAAATAATATTGAGTTTAAAATTTAACTCTCGTCATGATCCTAAATTCAATTTTATCTTTTTCATCAATTAAATCTAGAATAATCACGACATAAAAAATTAAGATTCACACTCATTTCAGCAAAATATCCACTAAGATTAATTTATTAAAATTTGTACGAATCTTTGAATTGCATACACAGAATTAATATTTAAATTTAAGAATAATACTTATCTCTAAGTGAAATCCAAAAATCAAATATTAATTTGTGCCATTAATTTATTAATTCACGTTACATAAATTAATGTGTGATTTTTTTCCAATTTAATTAGCCTAGAACGCATCAACGAACAATTATTCGAATAAAACAAATCAATATACGCGTTTCATTCCACCCCTTGAATGGGGTGTTTAGCCTGACATGATTAAAATTTTAGCACAGGCACAATCAACAAACAAGAAACTAAAGAGAAAGTGAAAGAAATACGATACGCAATAATTTCTTGTGTCAACTGAGTGCATGAACACGCGTTCCAAACTCGTCACAAAATCTAACTAGATTACAAAACTGAAAATATAAAATGAACCAACAAATTTTTCTAAAACTAAAACTATATTTTTTTCTTTTTTTTTAGACTATTTTTCTACCCTATTTTTTTCTTTTTCTGTCTATCACGTTCTCTCTCTGTGTCCCTTTTTTCTTTTGTGTTGTTGAGAGTCTTCTTTGAGCTGCCTTTTTTATAACCCACGAATTGGGTTTGTAGATGAGAGATTTGAGGGATTTAAGTCTATCTCTAATTTGAAAAGGCATGTGGTTTCTTTCTTTTTTTTTTTGAATTTTGGACAGGTGGAATTGAAATAGGAATCAACTCCTATATTCTTGGAGTAGCTAAGGCTGGTGGGTTTGGGGTTAGATGGGTTCGAACATTTTTTTGAGAGTTGGAATCGGGTTTTCAAAACCCGAGTATGGCAGCGGGTCAGGGTCACTAGGTTTGGTGTTGAAAACCCAGGTATGGTTCACGGGTTTGACAGGCCGAGATGGGGGTTTATTGGTCGTTGTTCCAGGTTAGGCAGCTTGTGGCTGGTTAATGGCGCGGGTAGGAGGTTGGGAGGTGGGTCGGAGAAGGTGGTTCCGGCGAAGTTGGTGTGGCCGAATGGGGCTGTGACAGAACCAGGTTTTGGGTACGGTCTATGCCAGATTGTTGGGTATTGGGTTTTATGAGGGAGAGAGAGATGTGGGTTAGAGTGGGTATGGAGGAGAGAGAGAGAGAGAGAGAGAGGTATAAGGATGGAGGTTTTGGATATGGAGGTGAGAGAAAGAGGTGGGTGATGGGGAAGAAGATGATGGGGGTGGGGGCGGGGGTTGTTTTAGGTGTAGGTTAGGTGTAGAGTTTTATGGTGTGTGTGTGTTATGTGTGTTTAAGTTGGACTCTTAAAAAATGACACAATAAAAAAAATATATAAAACTAGCAAAACTGAAAATCTAAAAATAAAACAAAGACTCAAATAAAAAAATAAAATTAAAAAGAAATAAAAATAAAAATCTATTAAACTAAAAACTAAAATCCTAAAAGTGTAAAATCTAAAAAAAATAAATGAAATCCTAAAAACTAATCCTAATAAATTAGAATAAAATAAAAACTAAAAACTAAAATCTAATAAAAAATCAAGAAATGAAAATAAAAATACACTAATAAAAATAAAATATCCAAATAAATTCTAAAAGTCCTAAATAAATCTAAAATAAATCCTAAAAATAAAACGACTCAAAATAAAAATCTAAAAAAATCTAAAAAGGTACAAACTCAACACACAACGGGCTCGGGGTATAGACTGGGCTCATTCTGGGCTAGGTTAAGGTTATGGGACTGGTTCGGGGCATCGGAACACATCTCGACACGCTCAAATAGGACTCCAGACTTCGCGGTCTCCATTAATTTCTTCGATGCAAACTTTTAACCGCTTCTGTGTAGCAATTAACTTGATTTAGCATTATTTAACACTGCGACTGCTGATTGACCTACAATATAGATAAATATGAATATAAGGCCATTTTTAATTAAAACGAGTGACTAAAATGCTTATATTCGGGGTATAAAATAGACACTTTTGGGTTCCTATCACACCACCCCCAAACAGAACATTGCTAGTCCTCAAGCAAAAATTAGAGAGAAAACAGAGATAAGTTTCCAAAAGTGAGACACTTTTGGCAGGCACTGGCGATTGTACTTAGCATGTGCAAGAAGCCGTTAAACCTATAGGTTACCCTACAGGACGAGTGGTGTCTCATGAAGGTTTGCAGGGAATATACTCACAAAATTCAAAAACTTATTTAAATGAAGTATCTGAGTAGATGATGAAACGCTATACAACCCAACTTAAAAGGACATCATGGAACACCGTATTCAACTATCAAAATGAGATATAAAACTACTTTATACCGAAAGCGTAATCCTTCCTAAAACTCAGCGTGTGTAGTGTGAAGTAATCTTAAGTATCATTAGAGTAATTATAAGATCGCCTTTATAAAATCAACATTTTGACTTCAATTCTCACTGGATATATCTCTCTGAATCGAACTCTCTAAGAATTGGGTAAGTGTATCTCTCTAGTGTGTGAGGAGGTGAGTAAATGTAAACAATTTCAAACGTCTGACACACTTTATAGAAAATGACGGATACATGAAAAAAATAGATCTCATGAAGAATGCAAACCACTACGTTGAGAATGTCGAGTTATTCACTATATAATCTTCTCGTTTGCCCGAACACTTTACCCAGGGCGAAAAATGTGATTTATGAAAGGTATGATGGGATAATGAAATGAAAAGGATTTTCTAGGGCGTTTTGAGAAGAGTGTAACACAAGAATAACTAATGTCTTCATCTTTTGAATTTATGATCGCATCTTTATTTTCTTTTATTTCTTTTTGCTTTTTCTGCTTCTTTTTCTACATTTTTTTTATTCTATTTTTTTTATTGAGATACATTCTTCTTTTCATAACATACATGAAGACAATTTACATGAAAAATTTAAAACACATTTTTTCTCAAAAACGATGGCAATGATAGAAGGTATTTGGGACATATGGATAAGGGTAATATGGAAAATGATAATGGGTGAATGATAATGTGATAGGAAAAATGGTAAGTGTATGGCAAAATCCGTTTAGTGCTCGGGACAAACTACAAGATACATGATTCTTACAACTTGAAAGTAATGTCATTCTCAGTGATTAAGCCAAATTTGAAAAAACGATGAGACCATGCAACAACTAAATGTAGTACCCAAATAAGGTTGAGTTAACTTTTGACTCGGAGATGCATAAAAACCCTTAAAAAGGTGAAAAACTCAAATCTCACGGGTTTAAGTCGCCACTAGTGATCTTTTAAATCTCTCTTGAGAATATAGTTACTCCTCAACTTTTGAATGTAAATGTGATAGAGCAAATTTGCCGAGTTCAGGTATTCATGGTGCAAGTACGCTTTACGGGGTATTAATTAATTTAAGGTTAAAAGCGTAATTTTAGGGTCAAACACGGGTATTCCGAGATTTCTAAAAGAGGGATGATAGACAAATCTTGTCATAAAATTTTAAATTTAACTGCATAAAATGTTTAAAATCACTTGTTTCTGAAAATTTTCAAAAGAGGTATGATTTTGATAAATTTCCCAGCCCCAAATAAAAGAGAACATCGTCCTCGATGTTTAAAACCATATATAAAAATAAAAGCGCAAGGGAGGAAAGATATTACCATAATGAACCACTTATGAAATTGTACCGCATTCTGGAGGATAGATAAAACCCGAAGATGAGATGTGATACAAAAATACGTACAAGTCTATAAAGTATGTGTAAACCATTGGGTGGTGTGAAACACCACCCCTAAATAGGGTAAGACTCATACTCAGAAACAATGAACGACGGGCTGCCTCCCGGTAGCTCTAAGTTTAACGTCTTCAGCCAGACCGAACCGTTCTCACCCTAAAGATAAGATCTGTGAAAGTGCGGGGAGTAAAAAAAATTGGGCGATGAAAATCACCCCCAAACAAGACTGAAGCGTCAGTTGTGTTGGATAAAGGCTAGAAGAAGTCATTGCACTTGTATGGCAAAGTGCATCACTCGATGCAAAGCATCGGTGGACCATGGACGGGTGGGTAGGAGGCTACATGGATGAAGGCTAAGGGTGAGGGTGAACAAGCACCAGTCACGGGACTTACTGAGCATAAATGTGTGGGCAACAAGGGCCCTGTAAGAATGGTGCTCAAGTTGGTGGGGGAGGCAAAATGTTTTCGAAATAATAATGGGAAGGCCTCAGAGAAAGTGCACGACCGTTCTATAAATGGATGGTGATAATGGTCGCGTCGTGACACGCCAGGGAGCTGTCGATGGAAAAAATCAACACCACAAGGAAGTGGTGTGCATAAAGTAACAAGATCGGTGTCACGAAAGATAAGAGTAGCACAAATACTCTCATAGATAGTGGTGTCAATGAAACATGCACAAATGGGATCGTGGGGTACTAGGGTGGAGGATGGATGTAGGTGAGGAACTAAATACGTAGATGGGAACATGTGAGGTGAAATAACAAGGTCCAAATCAAGTGGTGGGGTGGAAGGGACAGTGGGTGGATCAGGTGGGACAAAGGGTGGGGGAAGATGATCTAACTCACGAGTAGGAGACACACACTCCTCATGAGGTACGGAGTGATCCTCAAGGGCACTCGCGGGATGTAGGCACGTAATGAAGGATTCTATGGAAGGGGAAAGGTGAACCTCAATGTTGGGTTCGAGAGGATGGGGTGGTGTGGGATCAGTCTCACAGACAGTGGATAGGTCAACACAATTATCAACTTGGGGCGCAGATTACTGGGTGGTCTCAACTTCAAGATTCTCAGGATGATAGGGGTGGTCACACTCAAAATCCGTGGCACAAGACGACACATCATCATCCCACGTAGGTGTAATAATGGGTCGACTTGGGGTGGAATCCGTCTCGTTCACACACTCAAAATCATTTAATCGTTGTTCAAGCCTTTGAAGGGATTCGGTTTGAGAATTAAGAGTGTGCGCGAACTTTTGCAAGAAGAGTTCGAGAGAAGATGTGCAAGGTGGTGGTTGAGGTGGACACAACTCGCTAGAATCACTAGGATGTGGAGAATATGCATATGAAGTGTGTGAAGTAGGGTCAAGTGCAGCAAGCACGGGAGAAGCATCTCCATGAGGGACGAAAGTGTGATCAACATGAGGAGGATATGAAGGGGACTGATAGGTATGAGGTCCATGAGGTGGCGATGATGATTGTTGGAAATCGTAAGGATCCACAACATGGCGTTTGGAGTCATATTGCATGGAAGGGTGATCAGGCCTCCATGAATAGCCTGGGTACTCATACCCCTCGACATTAGATAGGTCGTGACAATACGTCGAGGGTTGGTCCAAAATAGTGTCACAGGGATACATATGTTCCAAGGTGGATTCAGATGGAGAGAATATAAATGGACACTCATGGGATAAGTGATCGATAAGATGGGTTGACACTCTACACCGGAGGCGGTGGAGGAGGAGATGTGGGAGTGGACGACACACGAGTATCAACACTGGGTGTGTGAGAGTTAAAGCCCTGAATTAATGAATGAAGGGTCGATTCGGGATCAACGTCAAACAAGCTTCGAGAGAACGGGAAACGGCCAAAGTATTCCCGTAAAGGACGTTCTTCGGCCATGAAAAGAGGAATATTTTTCGATTTTTAAATATTTTTCTAAAGAAAAAAGAATCTTTTTGTGATTTTTGAAAATAAGAAAAGGTAAATCTTTTTGGTATTTTAAATATGGAAAAAAAGAAAATCTTTTTAGGACTTTTGAAAATATTTTTAAAAAATAAAATATTTTTGGTATTTTTTGGAAAATGGAAAAAATTGGACTCTTGATTTGGTCGAACTAACAAAAACCAACTACCTAAAGAATGGAATTAGACACACACGAGTTAAGAAAAAAATCCTAACGAGCACATAGCCAATTATTATCTTCAAATTTAGTGAAAGGGGTAGTCAAATTTTAATTAAGTCCGCGGGCGACAAAATTTACGGAATTGATCTTGGTGATCGACTATTGCGAAAATGTGTTCCTATGGGGATAGCTTGCTAATTGATTTTAAATTTAATGATAGCTAGGGTAGCACACAATGGATAAGCAAGTGAGTCGGGTGATGAAATCGCATATCGTTTTAATGACCGGGTCTAGGTCTTAGGTAAATTAATTCATCAAACCATTCAATTTAAGTGTGATGCAGAAATTAAAAGCACATAACATCAATTAATCACACAAAAAATGAACTCGCTGACAGGAGATTCGCGAGGGATAAAGAGATGTACCTCCCACGATTTTTACACACGTGGGGTGAAGACCGAGTTGAGTCGATCGGGGGGGGGGGGGATCTCACCTATCTCAATCGTCCTCGGGAGTCCTACCGACCCAAAGTAGAGAGGCTTCAAAAATCCTCGCCTCTCTCTACCTTGTCCGGTTTCCCTTTTCGCTTTTTTTATATGAATAATTATTACAAATAAATCAGTGTTAAAAAGCACCAAAATAAATACAAAGCTTCAATAATCCTATACAACCAGTCTAAGGAGGAGGGAGAAGGAATAACTACAACTAAAAAGAAAAAATAGAAAAATGAATAAAAAAAATTACAAGTCTTCAATTGCTTCCAGGCCTAGAAAGCGGCAACGACGCCATTTGATAACTCTTTATTTGTATTCCTTCGGTTATGGAATTGGAATGTCCCTGCGGTCAAACTTCGAGTATCAAAATTCCTGGAATTACCTACAAAACGTGTTAAAAATTCAGTATCGTGGCAAATTCGGGTATCAATCCAATTTCTAGCGTTGAAACTGTAATCGTGAAAACTTGCAATTCCAATTTTTATTAAAAATCTTTTTGTGTTTTTATATTTTTTTTAATGTTTTTTTTTATTTGTTATATTTAAAAATAATTTTCAAGGGAGGAAACGACAATTTATGCAACTAAAA
This sequence comes from Sambucus nigra, assembly GCA_949130495.1. Lineage (NCBI taxonomy): Eukaryota > Viridiplantae > Streptophyta > Magnoliopsida > Dipsacales > Adoxaceae > Sambucus > Sambucus nigra. Next base: position 623,585,550 of record OX422210.1, on the reverse strand, counting down.
TGACAATGAAAATTAAGAAAGTAATCTAGTTTAGAATTTATGAGAAGAAACAAGAGGTGAGATTACACCGCGTAGTCAAATCACTTTAATGTCCTAATTATTTAATTGAATAGTTCGAAATAATATTGAGTTTAAAATTTAAATCTCGTCACGATCCTAAATTCAATTTTATCTTTTTCATCAATTAAATCTGGAATAATCACGACATAAAAAATTAAGATTCACACTCATTTCAGCAAAATAACCGCTAAGATTAATTTATTAAAATTTGTACGAATCTTTGAATTGCATACACAGAATTAATATTTAAATTTAAGAATAATACTTATCTCTAAGTGAAATCCAAAAATCAAATATTAATTTGCGCCATTAATTTATTAATTCACGTTACATAAATTAATGTGTGATTTTTTTCCAATTTAATTAGCCTAGAACGCATCAACGAACAATTATTCGAATAAAAAAAATCAATAAACGCGTTTCATTCCACCCCTTGAATGGGGTGTTTAGCGTGACATGATTAAAATTTTAGCACAGTCACAATCAACAAACAAGAAACTAAAGAGAAAGTGATAGAAATACAATACGCAATAATTTCTTGTGTCAACTGAGTGCATGAACACGCGTTCCAAACTCGTCACAAAATCTGACTAGATTACAAAACTGAAAATACAAAATGAACCAACAAATTTTTCTAAAACTAAAACTATATTTTTTTCTTTTTTTTTAGACTATTTTTCTACCCTATTTTTTTCTTTTTCTGTCTATCACGTTCTCTCTCTGTGTCCCTTTTTTCTTTTGTGTTGTTGAGAGTCTTTTTTGAGCTGCCTTTTTTATAACCCACGAATTGGGTTTGTAGATGAGAGATTTGAGGGATTTAAGTCTATCTCTAATTTGAAAAGGCATGTGGTTTCTTTCTTTTTTTTTTGAATTTTGGACAGGTGGAATTGAAATAGGAATCAACTCCTATATTCTTGGAGTAGCTAAGGCTGGTGGGTTTGGGGTTAGATGGGTTCGAACATTTTTTTGAGAGTTGGAATCGGGTTTTCAAAAGCCGAGTATGGCAGCGGGTCAGGGTCGCTAGGTTTGGTGTTGAAAACCCAGGTATGGTTCACGGGTTTGACAGGCCGAGATGGGGGTTTATTGGTCGCTGTTCCAGGTTAGGCAGCTTGTGGCTGGTTAATGGCGCGGGTAGGAGGTTGGGAGGTGGGTCGGAGAAGGTGGTTCCGGCGAAGTTGGTGTGGCCGAATGGGGCTGTGACAGAACCAGGTTTTGGGTACGGTCTATGCCAGATTTTTGGGTATTGGGTTTTATGAGGGAGAGAGAGATGTGGGTTAGAGTGGGTATGGAGGAGAGAGAGAGAGAGAGAGGTATAAGGATGGAGGTTTTGGATATGGAGGTGAGAGAAAGAGACAATAAAAAAATATATAAAACTAACAAAACTGAAAATCTAAAAATAAAATAAAAACTCAAATAAAAAAATGAAATTAAAAAGAAATAAAAATAAAAATAGAAATTTATTAAACTAAAAACTAAAATCCTAAAAATGTAAAATCTAAAAAAAATAAATGAAATCCTAATAAAATTAACTTGATTTAGCATTATTTAACATTGCGGTTGCTAATTGACCTACAATATAGATAAATACGAACATAAAGCCATTTTTAATTAAAACGAGTGACTAAAAGGCTTCTATTCGGGGTATAAAATAAACACTTTTGGGTGCCTATCATTATAGAAATTCCTAAACTCATCTACTGATCTATTACCTATTCTTGCCATAAATAAACCCTAGCAGTGATAGAAAAGAAATTTTAACAGAAAAGAAAGAAGAAGAGGTTTGAAAAACTTACGAAGTGAAAATCAGCTTGAGACGACGCAAGGCCACAAGCAAGGAAGATGAAAGATAAGGAAGATCTCGAAGACAAAAGGAGAAATCTGGAAGTGAGAAAACGTAGTAAGAAGCAGAAGATATCTTGAGAGTGTGAAAATTTGTGAAGCGACGTCAGAAATGGGTTCTTCAAACAGTTTTAAACCCTCTCAATGATGACGTATGGAGAACGAAGTGAATCTGCCGCCTAAATCTACTAGGGAAAGACATTTCGCCTCCTAAATCATCGTACAATTCACAAAAATACCACCAGAGCTATTATTTAAAATTATTGTGCCCAACTTGTGACTCAAAATTTTTAGGGGCAATTGTGGGTACCTCGTCCATTTATCTTAGCCCAGAGAAGAAGCGAGACTAAGCCCTACTAAGAATAGGGAGAGTCCGGACCAAATTCCAAAGTTTCATAGATGGTTAGGTCAGCAGAGACCCATTCAACCCTTAAAATCTCTTAGGAGATATTCTAGGGATTATGGGCCAACGTGGAGGTGCCCAACACCCCCACTCTCTGAAGTTTATATGTATATATTGTACCCCTGGGCCGGGGGGAAAGTGTATGTAATCATAAACACTCCCTTAGAGAAAAGATAAATACAAATAGAGAGAACCACCGTGGACGTAAGCAATTTGTCGAACCACGTATATCTTGTGTCGTGTGTGATTGTAGCTATACTAATTCGTGTTCAATATTTTTCCCTGGTGATCACATTTACTTATAATTTGTGTTGAGATTTATTGTCACCATATATTCAATCTTATTTGCATTTGATTTTGGTCCTAGAAGGGCTATAAAAGGAAGCTTGTGCATTGAACAAAGTTTCTTGATCCTTATTTTTGAGAGTTTACTTGCTAACCCCCTGATGTTCCATAAACAAAAATAAATCATTAAGAACAATTCTGAGAGAAATATTTTGAGGATTTGAGTGATAATCTTGTAATCCTCTTAAACATGGGGTCTAAGCTTCTATTTGCTGCTACTTTAGGAAATAGAAAAGGTATTTTCTTATGAGTATTGGCAGTTTTGATAGGAGAAGATATATGGTCTGGGGGATCATCATCCACCTGACATGGTTTAGAATAATTGAGGTACACCATTTTTTCAATGTTGTGAGAGAATAAAATTAATTCCTCAATAAGAGGATTACCTTCTATGGTATCTGTCTCTGTATCTGAATTTGAATTGGACTTGTGGAGGTCCAATTTTTTTTCTTTGGAATCTTAGTGCCTTTTGGAGATAACATTAGGGTATTCATCACTTTTAATTCTTGGTCATATAGGTCCTCATCATGAATCTTATGGATATACTCTTGGATCTTAACTGTCAGCTTAAGTGTCTTATGAGCTTTAGGAACAGATTTTTGGACAGTTGGGAGAATTAAATTCGAGGTCTGCTTTTCAGGGGATGGCATGATAACCAAGGCTTTGTTAAGATTAGGCATTAAATTGGGCTCAATCTGATTGGATGAATTTTCTTTAGAAATTTGAACTGGAGGTAGGTGCTGGTGTTGGTTTTGGTATAGAGTTTGAGGGGGGAGATTTTTTGAAGATTCTCCAGTCTTGGTTTGGGTTGACAGAGGTTATGGATTGGCTACTTTTTAATCAGGAATTCTTATCTAGGTATTAGGGATTTGGATTGAAGATTCTTAGGATTGTTGACAGGTAATATTGTGTTATAAGGTTTGGACCGAAGAGGTTAATTTGGAGTGGTTAATTTAAGTATGCATTTGATATTATTTTGTCCAACCTTATAGCAATCAGTATAGTAAGCAGGAACATCTTCATAATCAATTTTTTTACCAAAATCTTTCTTCCCCACATGCAATCCATACCCTACAATTCTGGTGTTAAGAATATTGTACTCAATGTAGACTCTAGCAAAGCTAGGTCTGTTGACAGTAATAGTGGAACTATCTAATTTGAGGGGCTGGTCAATAACTTTAGCAATAGAGAACAATGATGATTTAGAGAAAAAGTGAATGGGTAGAAATGGGAATGAAATCCATATAGGAACAATGGGACTTTCTCTTTAAGGTTTGAAATCAGGGGTCCTATAAACCACGAGACATATTCCTATAAACCACTGATTATGCATCCATAAACCATGAGAAATCTTCTTCATGAAAGAGTTTGAGAATGATGTGTTTTTTATCCAGAAGACCAACCGAAAAAGATGCTTTGAGATTCATTGAGTGGATAGTTTTGCGAATAGATTCAAGGGAGGGGTGACCATGGGAGAACTTTCCCACAATTGAAAATTTATAAGGTTCAGCAAGTTTGATGATTTCTTCATAAGAGAATCGAATAACAGGCTCACCTTTATAAGAAGAGATATTTTTTAGAGGGATTTGATCAGGTACTTGTGATTTCAGAATATCAGCAAAGGATTTAGACCATACATACATTGGATCAGGAGGTTTAGGATCAACTTGGGTGGGAATCATGCTAGTGGAAGCCATGCAACCCTAACTAGGATTGCACGCACGTACGATAGAGATATAGATATAGATAGATAGACAGAGAAAGAGAAAGGTAATGAGAAATTTTTAATTGATCTCAATAAGGAAAAAATAAACAACATAATTGCGTTCAAACTAATGGTTGTGAGACTGTTGTTATCAATCTCCGTTCTAGTAGACATCCAGGCGAGAGTAGGATATGGTCGACTCTTGGCGATCATGATCGGTCATAGTTTAAAGATATTTTAGGAGAGTTTGTGGACGTCTTCGTAGGGTCCTATGATGAAATGCTTGGCATTAACCCAAACATAGCACAACATGAGATCCTTACCTTCTCAAAGAGCAAACATGCCAAGTAAAAATTGAAAAATCTCCAGACAGAGTGATCCCTCAAGGTCAAAGATGAAGTGATCAACCAGTTAAATGTAGGTCTATTCGCGTGGTTAAATATCCTACATATCTTGCAAACATCTTCCATATGTCGAAATCATGAGGAAAATTCCACATGAGTGTCGACTATCGAGATCTAAACAAGGCATCCCAAAAGGATTATGCTCTATTTAACATCGACATGATTATGGATAACAATACCAGCCACGCGCTCAAATCATTTATTGATGTTTTTTCCAGGTATAATAAGATTAAGATACATCCTGGTCATGATGGGAAGATCGCCTTCATTACCCGGTGGGGAACCTTTTGCTACACAGTCATGCCATTTAATCTCAAGAATGCTGGGCTACCTACCAATTGGATGCCACAACCATTCTACATGATCTTATCCGCAAGGAAGTCGAAGTCTATGTCGATGATATGATCATAAAATCCAAAACTTTAGAAGGTCACATTCCTATCCTGGGGAAATTCTTCGAGTGGTTACGACAGTACCACAAGCAAATTAACCCATAGAACTGCATCTTCGGTGTCACCAAGGGAAAAACACCTCAGATTCATGGTCAACAAAAAAGGGATTGAGGCAAACCCACCAAAATAAAAGCCATACTCGAGATGCACCACCTTGGATAAAGAAAGACTGCATGGATTCCTGGGTAAGATCCATTACATCAGTTGGTTTATAAGCCAACTGACCTTTATCTGCGAGCCATCTTCAATCTTCTTCGAAAGGATTCAACTGAATTTTAGAACAAGGCATGCTAGTAATACTTTGATCCAATCAATTTATACCTCACCCGGACTTTCTATTTAGGCCTTTTGTGACCATGTGGGTCAGATTCCTTCGGTGTGGGCCCGGGCCTCGAAATCGAGATGAGGGGAGAAAGAAGGAAGGAAAAAGGTTAACCCTCACCTATCCCTCTTCATTTTTAGCCGTGTGTGTGTGGATGATTTGAGTGTATGGAGGTCCACTTTTGGCCACTCATGTTGGCATCCATCCTCGAATATAAAATTGGTCGTAGTCAAATGGGGATAATATGAAGCGATGGAGTCTGTGACCTATTTTGCTCAAAACAGACACACAAATGTCACTACCTTGAGAGAACGACATTAAGGTCAAACCGATACATACGAAACCAAGTTATTTGAAGGGTCCGGGGACTAAGTTATGAAATGGGAAGGTGTTAGGAACCCATTCTGCCCTTTAGGTCTCACATGGGCTATGTTAATCTTCCTTTTTTTCTCCGTGATGTGTGTGTACATGTGTATAATATATATGACGGGAGAATGAAATTATATGACTTTCTCCATGGAATGGAAGAAGCAAACTCATACGTAGGAGTATAACCGAAAGAAATCATAAACATATGATGTAAGTGTTCACCGAATCACGACTCGCTATGAAAGAACGAATGTGCATATCGGATGAGACCCAAATATGTAGGAGTCCAAGACTCACAAAATAGAGATAATAGGATTAAAAGATATGAAACAAAAAAGGGAGGATTCGAATCTCGGAATTGGTCCAAGATGCTGCAATACCCCATAGTTTTATATATATTAAATTGGACATTTAAATTACGCATGTGACACAAAATTTAATTAATTCAAGAAATCATGAGAAAATAATTCAATATTAATTTGAAGTGAAATGAATTAATATTTATGTGATAATGTATTTACAAGTCTGATACAGTAAATAAAATTGAATGTCAAATAATATTTTGTCATAAGTGAGTAAGCGCGACAAAATTTTGTAATATCTCAACCGGGACATGCTTAGTTAAACTATAAAAGGTTGAGACGCAAAATATTGTAAAGTGACTCGGGTGATGATTTCGATTGCACGGTTGATCCATAATGGATCGAAATAGTTAAAATTGAGTACCTAGAGATTGTGTTTGGGTCTTGGGGGCTTTTAATACTAATCGGTATTAATTTTAGTTGCTTTTGGACTTCTTATGGGCATGTGAATAGCAAAAACGGGATTTCACTTATAAAATGAAGTGTTTGGGTTTAAGGAAAGGTCATTTTACAAATTTAAAGGTTTAGAAGAGTTATACAAAGAGTTAGAGACAAAGTGAAGTGAATTGAGAAAAAAATTAAGGGTCCAAGTGAGGAATTGAAGAACATTTCAACAACACTCTAGGATTGAAGAAGTAGAAGAAAATTCTAGGAAGACTATCAACGCCTTCATCAAATTCAAACCCTACAAAACTTAAAGCAAGAAATTAACATGATACTTAATTTGTGCATTCAATTTTAGTCATATCATAGCTGGGAAATGATATTTTTGGGATAGTTTCACATATATAAACTTATGGGATATTGGGAAATGATTTATATTTTGGGAAATGGTTTATATTTGGGAAATTATATAAATTATGGATTTTAAAGAATTTATATGGATTGAGAATTCCAAAATTTTTAGAATTAATATTAATAGGAAGAAATGGGGTATGGAAACTATTAAGAGATATGATTATTAGAATAATGTTGTTGTTGACTTTAGTTATGAATCCCATGAATTGATGATTAATCTTATGAATTAAAGTGATTACTAGATATTAGAATCATCTTAGAAATGGGACTGAATTGGCTAGTGTATAATGTTATGTTGAGGATGACTGGGACTGAATTGGGGAAAAAAAGGGGTGAGGTTCGATGATTGCAAAAGCGAACTAGTTTATCTTTTAGGCTGAGCGAGTTCGAATTTCAAGGTTTAAGCATAACCGGTTCACTTTTAGACATAACCTGTTTGAATTTCTAGAAATTTTCAAATTTGGCTATTTTTATTTAATTAGAAACAAATTAAATGATTAAGGATATGAGAAATCCAAAGTTGAAATTTTTATGTTTTTGGAAATTGAATAAACTGGGATTAGAACCTTGGATTAAAGGAGACTTTTATTCGAGTTACGAATTTAGAATAATTGAGGAATATTATTGAATGCAAATAATTGTGATGGAAATTAAAAAATTAGGATACAGGCTGAGTGATGATTAATTACATGTCTAGAAATTGTATATGAATATAAATTAATTAAGTAAGTGAATAATTAATAAATTGAGTATATAATGGAGCTTTGGGAAATAATGTGTTTGTGCTATTAGTGATGGGCGTGATTAAATAAATTATTGAGGAATATATACATGTGTAGAAATTGAATAGATATATGTTATATCGGAGTGAAAGATATAATTATATGAATATAATAACATACCCCTCAAAGTGCTATCATGGGAGTTTTTGTGATGTGAGTGGTCTTCCCGAGCGAGTGAAAGTAGGGTAAGTATAGTCTCTATGTCATAGCACAACGCATGTGCCCATGTATTGGGTTGAAGTTCGAAGTGAGATAATTACGGGTATGGTTATGACTCACAATCTATGAACCTCTGATTGCCTCCAACGTTGTTATTTTATATCGCTATTCGGTGTGAGATTCGCACCCGGTAGCCAAGATAATGTGAGTATTCCCAAAGGATATGATAACAATAGAGACCCGGATCCGGTAAAGTGTTATTGTTGTTAAAGGATGGCGATTATGCAAATATAGTGAGTTATATATATGTATGCATGATTTGATAATAAAATACGTATATATATCTGCAGAAAATATATACGGGAATGATGAATTAAAATGTGAATATTAACAACTAGTGAAAGTTATTAGAAATGATACAATAAATTATAATAGATAATTATGATGATTACTGAAGGTGAAAGCTAAATAAATAAATTATGCAGGATGGGATAACATATGGAAGTTAAGGGTACTTGCGAACTAGTTAGGCGGGCAACATAACTAGGAGATTAACATGCATATGTTAGGTGCGCAGTTTAGATAAGAGGTGAATAATGTCTCATATGAGAGTACTAATTTTAATTTGAGTGAATAAATACACATTAATTTATTCATTTTGATTACTTGAAAGATATTTTCAAAAGGATTAAGGCTCTGACCCGTGTTTAATATATTTTTCAAAACCTTTTAGGTGTCCAGCCACAGGAACGCCAAGTGTGATCATCTTTCCAGGTACCAGAGCTCCGATATCTATAGGATGTTTGCAGGGTTTGGTTTAAACATTTCTATTCTTATGTTCTAGTTAGGACTCTTTCCATATTTAGACATGTTATCTATGTTAGACAGCTATTCGATTTTATACTTTATTTCATTCTTGGTATTATTTTACGGAGATTTTTCTATGGTTTATTTGGAATAGTTTGGCATGTAATAAATGAGTTATGGTTTGAATGAGTTAGGGTTTGATTACTTTATCTTTATGCCACGTTAATTAAGATTAAAAATTGATACATGGCTTAATTTAATAATAGGTGGTTAGTAATTTAATTGGTTCGACAGTGATACTAAGAATGAGCCAATGAGATTCATGTTTTATTTTAGTAGCAGGATCGGCCACCAATTATTTTAATAAGTGGTGGGTCACATATCGTTCCAGAGCATCAAGTTCTAGATTCCTTAGGATCTGTGCGGACATACTACGTTTTCCACCGTAGCATTCTTTGATGTAGAGCCCTACGTTTAGGACTGTTGATTCCTACTGCGATGTATGTTCTCATGTTATTATGTATAATAGAAGTGAATCTTATACATGTTCTATTGAGTTTCAAAAGCCGAATAGGAAAATGATGACTAGTGAAGGCCGTTAGGAGGATTATAAGAGGAAACGCTCAACTGGAGCAACAGACTATTCTGGAAATGGTGGCTGCAGTAGAAGTCACCACTATAATTGCTCAGATCAATAATGCTGTGATGAACATTACGCATAATAGTTTCTCCAAGTACTGCCATAAATGACGGTGCCACCAATTCAGACTCACCCAGTACGATCGGTATGGGAAAGAGCTGGAAGGGATTTTCAGAAGAGACATCCGCAAGAGTTAGGGAAAAGTGCAAACGTGAATTAGCTAGCCAATGGAAGGAGAATATCCAACGGCATTTGTGTATGGTGGAGTGCAGTGACACTCAGGATTAAACTTTTGGCAATTTTTAAGCTCGTGGGAGCAGTGTTGTAGCTATGGGAGTTAGTCACCACATCTGAAAAGAATTACACAATAAAGTAGTAAGGAATTTGAGTGCGATTTGATCGCAAATCCTTTGATCTTCTATTCTAACAGAGATGCGAAGAAAAAATATGTATTTATTACAAAAAGGTCGGACAGTGGCCGAGCATGAGGAAGAATGTTTAGCAAGTTTCGTACCCGACAAGGTGGATACAGAGTGGATACAGAGGAGAATAGGGTCCTTAAGTTTGACGACATAATTGTGGGTAGGATACGCCAGTATTTATGGAATCCAACTTGAATACCTGGTGAAGTTGTTGTAACACCCCATAATTTTTTTTGCCACTAAAATCTTTGTTAAATAAACATTTTCAAAAAAATAAAATTTTTGGAATCTATTTAATTTTGGTATGTCAAAATTTTGCTTTTTGTTTATAAAAATAAGGTTTTAAGTGGAATTTAAATCGGGATTAAGTTTAGAAATTATAACTTTTTGTATAAAAATCGGGGGAGGATCCGACCTAAGGAGGATAAAAAAAATTAAAATCCAACCGTCCAATCGAGCTGAATTTTTCATAGAAGCTTCGTCTCGCCGTCAGCTACAACATACTATAATATCTGCTAATTTCAACCGTCAAATTGTTTAGAATGCTTTTTTTAGTGTTTGTATTTGATTAGGACTTTAATTCTTTTTGGAATATAAACATAAAGTGACAAGTTTAGGAATTTTAAAACACATTTTAGCCTTCTCAAAAATTAGTAGCCTCCTCTATTTTCATCTTTTTCCATCTACAAAATCCTAGCCCCATTTAAACTAAGATTTCAGTCCAAGGTTTGAAGGATTATTTGGTGTTTTCTTGAGTTTGGGCCAGAATGAGTTTCTATTGTTTTCGCGAGAGGAACGCAGTGGTATGATCAGAATTTTGAGGCAGAATCTTATGAGTTTCTTGTGATGATTTTAAGGTACGGGATTTATGCAATATGCCCATTGTATCTCTTGAGAGTAGTTTATTTATTCCTTATTTATTTGTACTCATATTTTTGATATCATGACGTTTATTGGTATCTAAAATATTGATTTGATTTGAGATATTGTATTTGTTGATGGGCATGGTGTCATGAAATTTTTATATAACACGGAGAATGGTCACCCGCCAAAAGTCCAATAGCCAGGATGATGCTTTACAAAGCTTAGGTGAGGTGAAGTGAGGCCTGGAACCTATTGATGTGTGAATGAAAAATTAAATTGGTATAATGCTCGGATGTCGCATTGAACTTGAATTCAGATTTCATATTGTTGCACTTATTCACCGTTACTGTCTTAAGAATCTATACTTGTCATATTGTGTACTTCCCCGTATTTTTCTTTTAGTGGCAGGTTAGCGTAGATTTGGGCGCTTTGGATTTTTGGAGGATTTTAATGCATGAAATTTTAGAGGATTTTATTTTTATATAGCTTGGTAGTGTAATTTATTTGGAGAGGTTAGAATTATTTTCAAGTGAAATTTAATTGTAATTATTTTGGAAGTATAAATTTTGGATTCGTTATGTTTATTTTTGTGGAATATAGATGCTTTATACTAATTATTGAGGATTTAGTTTAGTTTTAATTGTAGTAGCGCCTCATGTTTTGCGCGAGGGATTGCAGTTACAATCAATGTTGTACTTTTATAATGTCAATATCGAAGCTTCTATGTGAAGGGAGGCAATAGCATGGGAAAGTCTAGATCGGTTAATGAGACTGGGTGTACCCGACAAAGAGACTCGTTTAAAAGATTTAAATCAAGGGAATTCCGACCGAGTGGTTGTGGATTCAGACAAGGCCATCAAGGCCAGTAATGTGTTCCACAAGTCTAGCGGAGCCATGGGAACAATGGGAAATAGCGATCGAGGTCAAGGCTACCAGTGTCAGAAAGAAGGCAACCCTAACACTTCCAACAAGTTCATATATAGGGGGATTACATAGGGAGGTGTTTTAGATGTGGAGAGAAGGACTACATGCTTCAATCTTATCCGCAGAGAGTTAAGGGGGGAAGATCACAATGTCCAGTAGGGGCAAAAATTATAAAAGTTTTGGGGAGAGTTTTGATGTGAGTATTACGTACAAGGACCATTTAAATAACCAAAGACATTGGCAATTGAAATTATAAATTTTATCCATGGACCGATGGGATAGGTTCGAAGTGATATGAGGGCGTCACAATATTTGGGTTAACACTAGATTTTAGCGTGAAACGGTCTTAGTAGATGTATCGGTTGTATTACTATTGAGTGTTTATATTTATCATTGGGTAGCGGGACTCTTTAGTTACGTCTTTATGGGAGCGAGTGCCAACACTGGGAGGATATGAATTTGGAGATTTTCTTGTTTTAAATAGATGTTATGTGGGTATGACGTTATCCTGGGTATGGACTGGTTAGCAATGGTGAGTGATGGTGGATTATTATAGTAAGGTAATCGTGTTCGTTGTTCCAGGTCAAGATGTGTTGTTTTTATGATTATTTACCTGAAAAAGGGTCGAGTCGTTTATCTATTTTAATGAAATTGAGTCTTTGGAGAATATAGTTGTCACATTATTATCTATTTCGGTGTTTAAGGACTATACTTATGTTATTTAGGGGATATCGGGTTTACCGTTAAGCGAAGATATTTAACTCATTATGGATTTAGCACTGGAGACTTAGTAATAGTGCAAGCATAGTGTTTATGACACCTTTAGAGATGAGGGAGTTAAGGATTAGACTTATACGTCTGGGTTTAGGATTTTGGGTGTCCCAATAATGTATTTTGAGTCAAATGATCTCGATAATCGATATTGCCAAGTGATAGGGCATATGGGGAAATTTCTTGGTTGGATTTCAATCGCGTGATGTTCCATGCAAGAACTTTAATAAATGTTGGGAATTGAGAGACATTTTTGGATCCTAGGTAATCAGTTTAAAATGTTAATCATGGCATGTGTGGAGAAAATACTTTTATCTAAGAGCTATTATACGATACATGGCCAATAGAACCAGGTAGTGCACCATAGAAGGCACTAGGAATGTTAACATCACTAATGGATAGGTGGGAAATCTTGAGGATATGTAAGTCATTTTTAGTGAGGTAATCGAGATTACGGTGACGATATAACCACGATGTGCATGCGGGCCGAGTGTGAGATAAATATACTACATCTGTAATGTTAGTGTAGATATGCACGGGAGATAGGGTGTATGGGCGCCCTATTTAGTTTGATTTTCAGGATCGTCTAGGATAAGGGGTATGTTGTAATGAAAAGGAAAGAACCATAAGCCTATGGAGAAGTAGAAATGGAAATGTAAAAGTAAGATGAACAGAACTCCGGTTGAGGAAGGAGATAGTCCAGATATATGTATATAGCAAAGAGAGTTATCCCACTCGCGATGGATCGAAAGACCGTGGAGACACAGGTAATAGAATTCCCTTGGCAAGGGAGGATCCAACACTTTCGAAAATTCGAGTGGAGTCTTACTCAGTCGAATTTTGAGGGTGGCTTGGGCATGGTAGGATGTTGATTTTACCAGGAAAGGACGAACCAGAAAGTACGCAGTTTGGAGCAAATGCATGAGTCACGATTTCAAAGTACCCCATGAAAGGGAGTAAGTTGTACCACGTGATGTGGGATATTAAGCTTGTGTATCGATGTGGGGTGAGACATAGTGAAGTTGTCTCCAGGTGAACTACTCGTTGATGGGGAAAGATTGGTCAGAGGTGATCCACGAGAATTTTTCAATAATTAGTGATTCCAGTGATGGAATGGATAGGCAAATTGATGAAGTTCATTATTGGGTTATCAACATCATGAATAGGTCAAAATTCCAATTGAGTTTGTGGGATTGATTGGCCGAGGTTGAATAATTATTGCTAATTTGGGTGAGTTACGTTATCAGGTAATGTACCTAATATTTCATTTGAGAGAGGAAATGAGTTGGCTCAAGATGTCGGCCAACAATTGTTGTGAATCAGGAAGAGATCCTTAAGTCCCACCTATGATTGGGAGTATTAGGAGGCGGTGGGGACGACATGCGTTTTAAATAAGACATATTCCTCGTAGATCGAGGAGTGAACGGGAAAAGTGACTAGGGTGTTAAAGGATGAGACAGATGCGTATTCTAGACTTTAAGATAATTGGTAGAAGTAATTACCATTGGTAGAGTTGCGTGAAATGACTTGTACTAGATTTTATTCGAAAGACGCATTTTAAGGTTTGAGGCGGGAGGCCTTGTCGTTCGCCCTGTGGTTGGTTAGGGGTGGGAAAACTAATAAGTTTAATGGGTAGAACGTGATTTAGAGTTGGCCTAATCGAAATTATTTTCGTGTAGTTCAGGAACATCATAAGAGTTACGTCGTCGCGAATCGAAGAGTAAAAAACTGATGTGAGTGGTCAGAAATTGTTAAGGGTGTCTCCCAGGAAGAGATTTATGTGATTTGGGAAAGAAAGGAAGTTGGCACCTAGGGAAATGAGTCCTTTTTCAACATTGAGATGAAAAAGCCAGTGGAGTATAGGCTCGTCTTCTTAGAGCATTATTAGCGGATTCACGATAGTTTTACATATGATTGTATACGTGATACCTTACAAATGATACGGCATAACAATATGAAATGATTTGAATAAACTTGTTGTTAATACTGGGCCATGGGAAATAGGCCTTTAGACAGGATGATACCATTAGTGGGTGATAGTGGAGGAACCAAAATATTATCACAAGTTGATTATTAGTATGTTTGGATGCCATGTTGGTAAGGATCGGAAGTTTTTAGCACCAGTCTTATCCGATTTTTGGGGACGCAATTCCTTTTCATGGGAAAGTATGTAATAGTCCATAGTTTTAAATATATTTAATTGGGAATTTAAATTATGCGGGTGACATATAATTTAATTACATAAGGAAATAATTAGAAAATGTTTAAATATTATTTTAAAGTGAAATGAATTAATATTTATGTGATAATATATTTACTAGTGTGATACAGTAAATAAAATTGGATCTCAAACAATATTATGTCATAAGTGAGTAAATGCGACAAAATTTAATAATATCTCTACCGGGACATGCTTGGTTAAATTATAGTAGGTTGAGATGGAAAATATTGTTAAGTGACCCGGGTGACAATTTCGAGTGCATGGTTGATCTCGAATGGATCAAAATAGTCAGAATTGAGTACCCGGGGGTTGTGTTTGGGTCTCGGGGCTGTTTTGGATCAATCGGGACTAATTTATGTGGCTTTTGGACTTCTTATGGGTATGTAAGTAGCCAAAATGGGATTTGACTATTAAAACGAAGGGCTTGGGTTAGAGGAAAGGTCATTTCACAAATCCAAAGGTTTAGAAGAGTTATACAAAAATCTAGAGAGAGAGTGAAGAAAATTGAGAAGAAAATTCAAGAGTCCAAGTGAGGAATTGAAGAACATTTCATGAACACTTTAGGATTGAAGAAGTGGAAGGAAATTGTAGTCAGGAAGACTATCAACATCTTAATCAAATTTTGACCCCACAAACTTTAAGGCGACTAATTAGCATGCTACTTAATTTGTGTATTCAGTTTTAGTCATATCATAGTTGGGAAATGATATTTTTGGGATGGTTTCACATATATAAACTATGGGATATTGGAAAATGATTTATATTTTGGGAAATGATATAAATTGTGGATTTTATAGTATTAATATGGATTGAAAATTCTAAATTTTTTAAATATGATATTGATTGGAAGCAACGGGATATGGAAATGATTATATGATATGATTATTCGAATGGTGCGGTTCTTGACTTTAGTTATGAATCCCATGAATTGATGTTTAATCTTTTGAATTAAAGTGATTACTAGATGTTAGAATCATCTTATAAATGTCTCATTATACTCTATACGGATTAACTAGTGTATAATATTATGTTGAGGATAATTGGGACTGAATTGGGGAAGAAAATAGGGGTGAAGCTGAATGCAAAAGTGAACCGATTCACTTTTAGGTCGAACTAGTTCGAATTTCTGGGTTCAAGAAGAACCTGTTAGCTTTTAGACAGGATCGGTTCGAATTTCTAAAAAATTTGAAATTTGGCTATTTTTATTTTATTTGAGACAAATTAAATGATTAAGGATATGAGAAATACAGAGTTCAAATTTTTATGTTTCTGGAAATTGAATAAAGTGGGTATTAGAACCTTGGGTTAAAGGAGACTTTTATGAGGTTTACGAATTTAGAATAATTG
This sequence comes from Sambucus nigra, assembly GCA_949130495.1. Classification (NCBI taxonomy): domain Eukaryota; kingdom Viridiplantae; phylum Streptophyta; class Magnoliopsida; order Dipsacales; family Adoxaceae; genus Sambucus; species Sambucus nigra. The sequence goes on along the minus strand of OX422210.1, from coordinate 623,569,554 downwards.
AGAAATATTCTTGAATTCGAATAATTGTGATGGAAATTCAAAAATTGGGATACGAGCTGAGTGATGGTTAATTACATGTCCAGAAATTATATTTGAAAATAAATAAATTGATTAAGTGAATAATTAACTAATTGAGTATATAATGGAGCATTGGGAAATAATGCATTTGTCGCGTTAGTGATGGGCATGATTAAATAAGTTATTGAGGAATAGAAATTGTATACATAAATATTATATCGGTGTGAAAGGCATAATTATATGAATATAATGACATACCCCTCTAAGTTCTATCATGGGAGGTTTTGCGATGTGAGTGATCTTCCTTGGCAAGTGAAAGCAGGGTAAGTATAATCTCCAGGTCATAGCACCACGCATGTGCCCATGTATTCGGTTGAAGTTCGAAGTGAGGTAAATACGGGTATGGTTATGACTCACTATCAAGGAACCTAGGACTGCCTCCAATGTTGTTATTTTCAATCGTTGTTCGGTGTGAGATTCCAACCCGGTAGCCAAGATGATGTGAGTATTCCCTGGGTATATGATAGCATTAGAGACCCACATTCGGTAAAGTGTTACTGTTGTTAAAGGATGGTGGTTTTGCATATATAGTGAGTGATATATATATATATATATATATATATATATATATATATATATATATATATATATATATATATATGCATGATGTGATAGTAAAATATGTATATATATGTGCAAAAAATATATATGAGCATGTTGAATTAAAATATGAATATTAATAACTAGTGAAAGTTATTAGAAATGATACAAGAAATTATAATGAGTAGTGAAGGTGAAAGCTAAATATATAGATTACGCAGGATGGGATAGCATATGGAATTTAAGGGTACATGGGAACTGATTAGGCGGGCAATATAACTAGGTGATTAAAATGCATACGTTAGGTGTGCACATTAGATGAGAGGTGAATAGTGTCTCATGAGAGAGTGTGATACCAATTCAAATATGAGTGAATGGATACACATTTATTTGTGCATTTTAATTACTCACAAAATATTTTCAAAATGATTTGGGCTTTGTCCCGTGTCAAATACATTTTTCAAAACCTTTTAAGTGTCCAGCCCCAAGGACGCCAGGTGTGATCATCTTTCCAGGTACCGGAGTTGCGACAGTTGTGGGATGTTGCATGCTTTTGTTTAGCAATTTCGATTCTTATGTTCTAGGTAAGACTCTTTACATATGTTGGCATGTTGTCTATGTCTGACAATTATTTCATGTTATACTTTATTTCATCCTTGGTATTATTGTATGTAGATTTTTCTATGGTTTATTCGGAACAATGAGATTCCTGTTTTATTTTAGTAGAGGGCTCGGCACCCATTATTTTAATAAGCGGGGTGACAGATGCCTATGTAGCCCATGGGGCATTAAAATTCACGTAGTTAAAAAATTAATATAGGGGTGGGGTTCAACCCATAAATCCAAATGTAGGACTCCTCTTATATGTTTTTGTAGAAAAATGTGTTCAAATGTGAAAGTGTGAGAAAATGGAAGTCTTACTTTTGGAATTTATGAATAAATCCTCTTGTATCTTTTTTGGGCTTTTTATGAAAATAAGTTGCGTGAAATACTACTAATAAAAAACTGAAGATTATTTTATGTGAGATAATGAGACAGAACTAGAACATATAACAAGATGAGGATTAAGTGAATAATAATACTAGAATGAATAAACTAGAAAAAGGATGTGGAATGGACCTCCTTGATAGATCTTTCTTGCAGAATTTAGAATGTAACTACGCTATTTTTGTACTGGTATGAAGCTAATATGGCAGGATGAGGTGGATGGCTAAGTGAGGTGAGGGAAAGTTGGAACATGGGCTTTTTTGGGAAAGTGAAGGCTCTGATTTCGAGAGAATGTTTGTTAACTACTAAAAAGGGACCCCTTTACAAGGGTGAGGTCATGGCCCTTTTATAGTGAATTTTAGGGTTATGGGGTGCCGTTTGGTATGGCCACGTCCTGCATATGGGCATCAATCCTACAATACTGGGCAAGTAAAAGTACACCCTGCCAATATGCAGGGTGTCTTAGGTGCCTATAGACGGTCCGGAACAGACTTTTTTGAAAAAAACGAGCATAAAATGCAAACCATAAGTCCAAATCAAGGACGAACAGGACCATTGGAGGAATTCAGATCCCTTCAAGAATCCATTGAGCCACACCTGGGTCTGGGAGTTGATTGATGTCAAACGAGGCTTGGAAGCGCCCGCTGGTCTCTACGCAGGGAGTTTTTGGAGGGAAATGGGTCGTTCGTGCGAACCGTGAGCTCTATTTGCCCACATCATAGATTGTTGTAAGGAAAACTCAGTGCCCTTTGGGATTTCAAAGCTTTGCTCAGTTTGGAGAGTTGACTAACGTCGGAAGGAACCTAGAAGCGCTTAGTGGACCTTCAAAATAAAATGGATCGTTCGTATGAATTGTGAACCTAATTTGCCCAGTGGTCTCGAGCTCAAAACTCGATGTGTGACGTAGGGTTTATGATGAGTGGATGAGCGTTAGGAACTTAAGGATGTTCTTAGGGGGTTATATGATGGGTTGTCTACAGATCCCCTCATGGGTGAGCTTAGAATAAGTGAAGGTCGTTGCAAGACATCCATCGCATCGATGTGGAAGAATAGGATGGAGGTCGATTTTGTTGACCTGGGGGATGGAGGTGACATATTCAGAATGTCGAGGTCGATTTTGCGGACCTAGGGGATGAAGGTGAGCTTTTTAGAGGGTCGAGTTCGATTCTGCGGACCTAAAGATTGAGATGACCAATTCTACGAGTCAAGGTCGATGCTGCAGACCTAAAGATGTAGCAAACCATTCTGTGGGTAGAGGTTAATTATGCGAACCTAAAGATATAGTGATCGATTCTGCAGGTCGATGTCAATTTTGCGGACCTAAATATATAGCGACCAATTCTGCAGGTCGAGTTCAATTTTGTGGACCCAAATATGTAGGGACCAATTTTACAGGTCAAGATCAATTTTGTGGACCTAAAGATATATTCTGGGGGTCGAGGTCAACTATGCGAACCAAAAGATGTAGTGACCAATTCTGCGGGTTGAGGTCAATTTTTTGAACCTTAAGAGTGATGACCAACTCAGCGGGTCGAGGTCAATTTCGTGGAGCTTTAAGAGAGATGACCAATTCTGTGGGTCAATATCAATTCTACAAACCTTATGATGTAGCGATCAATTCAGTGGGCAGATGTCAATTTTGTGAACCTAAGGTTATGACTTACGGAGAGTAACTCTACTTGGGAAAGCATAAAGTGCTTCGGTGTAGGGTCACATTGGATTCTTGGTTCGACTGAGGAATGTGTAGAGGGTTTTCATGTAGGCGCCATCGAGGAGTGTATTTATTATAATAGTTAGTGGTGATGATCTTGCTGAGGATTTTTAGGAGTTTATAATTGGTTCAGTTGGAAAAAATGTGTTTTGGACTTTACTTGGATTTTTTGAGAATTTTTTAGGATTTTTTTTTTTATTTTACTATCATTTTCTATACAAAATTTGGAGGGGATAGTCGAGAGGTAGGTCTGGGAGGTGCCTATCGACATAGGGCATATAATTCTAGGTTTCTTTAGATGGGGAAAAGTCACTGCCAATAGACAGGACCAAGGGGCCGTCGATCGGCATGCCCCTTAGCCGTCTATAATAAGGAGGCGATCCCTCCTCATTTTTCACACTTCCAAACAATTTAATCTCTTGATTTCTCTATTTAAAAGTCATTTTCGAGTCTTTTTTATTCTCAAGATCTCAAATGACTGGTACTTCTAGCAACACTAATAATGGTGCGTGTCATTTGATGATTGGGTAGGTTTGGAGTGGTAGGCTACAGTGTCTATTGCTTTGGGTAATAAGAATGCCTACTACTCCTTTGAGTCGGTAACTGATGAGAGGATCTTGTTGCATGAGCTTGCGTGCCACTGTTCAGTGAGGGTAAAGAACCCTAATGGCTAGGTGAGTATTTTATCCTTTGGCATTCCATTTTTTTCTTTTTGCTTTGTTCTTGGGCTAATGAAGGTTTTCTTTAGTTTCTTGTAGACTGATATTTCTTTTTAGAGTATCCGGTCCCGAGGGATGACTGGGATGAAGGACATCTAGGACTATATTCCTGAGGAAATAAAGTGGATGGTGGTGTCCATCGAGTTTGGTACTTTAGCGGGTACACTAGACAAGACGTCGTGATCTTCTACGATGTTGTACGCGCTTGGTGAGAGGTAGTGGAATACAACCAACACATTCCACCTTGGGATTGGGGATATGACTGTTACTCCCTTAGATGTCCAATAACTAATGAGATGGATTCCTTTGGGCATCTTCTGTCAAGGCATATTGATGACACGGACGGGAGTTAAATGAGAGAAGAAATCCGCTTGTTTATTTTGCTTTTGCTGGGAGGGTTTGTGGTGGCGATGAGTGGCGACATCGTCCATCTCCGGTATTTTCCATATCTGAGGATGGTTTCAAACATTCATTTTTACAAATGGGGGAGATTTACTCTGGAATCCTTGTATTTTTCATTAGATACGTTCAGTTTGTACTACCGAAAGATGTTTACAAGACCCACGTACCTTTTAGAGGTAATCTTTAAGTTTAATGTCCTTTTTATGTTCTTGCATTCCTTTTTCTTTTCTCTTTTGATTCTTGGTGTTTGCCTTTTTGCAGACGTTGTTTTATGAGGTGATAGGCCACAACATGGGATTGGTCTCCTTGAAGGAGAATGGGTTAGATGACTTCTGCATGATGTAGAGGTGGAGGAAGTCGAACAGACGTTCAAACCAATCCAATGATTTGATGGACGTACGAGTGGTACACAACAACCTGACGAGTGACCAGGTTAGATTTTTTATTTTTGTTTCTTTCTAAGATTTTGGAATCTTTATTTCTAAGTGGATATTAACTCTTTATTGGGGATATATGGGTCCTTCTATCCTTGGAGTCTTCCTTCGATGGCTGCGGGGATTACTGGTATGCATGCACAGATGAGGCGGCTTTTGGTGCACGAGTTTAGGTACGTCTGGTACCTTGGGTAGAGGGTGGTATGTTAGATTATGGATGGAGAGGCGGAGGTTCCATCGACGTTGCCCCTGGAGTACAGGAGGCGGGTGAAAGAGATGACGAATAAGTCTAGGGCGACAGTGATGGTGGGCGAGCCCTATGTGCTCTATACCGCTATGACTGCAGACTATGACTATCTGCACTTAGTGACCAGTTGGTTTATACCTTCGTGCATATATGACATGAAGACTATGCCTTTACTGGCTACTTCTTCAGGGAGAGGTACCAGTATGCCCACATCGTCGGACCACTGCACTAGAGTAAGTAGCCGACGCTGGTGTAGGAGGGTACTAAACTAGCATGCTGACAGCGCCTCCTTTAGTGCAGTGGAAGGATACGCTTATTTAGGTATCTTCTCCCTTATGCCCCTCAACAGTTCCTCCTCTTATGCCCCTGAACAGTGGTGTAGGAGGGTCCACTTACTTTGGTATCTTCTCACTCTTATGATATCCAGTTGAGCAGCAGAGAGGCGATGTCGATGCCCCACCGTCCTCTTGCACAGATGGATAAGTTGTCGGGTCTTTCTGATGAGGCCCTTTGTGGGATGAGGTATACTCCTATCTTTCTCTTTTATTTACTGTTCTCGCTTTATTTTTCCCTTTACTGACTTGCTTGATTTTTGTTGCTTTCGTTCTTCTTCTTGCATACAGTCCGCGTGTCAATCACTTGGTTGAGGGACATTAAGGAATGGATGGCATCGATGTCATCCTACGTGAGGAATATAGCCAAATCATGTGTGGTGCCACCGACCACTTCTAATGATGGTTTTGGCTCCGAGAGTGGGGGGTCTATCGCTCATCATAGCGAAAAGGGTGTGCATTACGGAGGTTAAGGGTTTTGGGGGGGTTTGGATAGTGTCCCGATGTATCTTTTTTCTTTTTCTTTTGTACATGCAAGAAATATAATAATTCTAGAAAATATGTATATATATATATATATATATATATATATATGAGAAATGCATTTATTTTTAGCATTTTCTTGATTTAGTGACTTACTCTATACGCACTTTAATTTACAGCTGACGTTTCTCATTTATTTGTTAATATTAGAGATAAAAATGAAAAAGGGACTCGAAGTAAAAGGACAATATTTATTTTATAAAAAAGGGAAGTAATAATTTTTTTAAAAGGAACAACCCGAAGATTTGACTTATTTCAAAGTAAATTTTTTATTTCGAAAATTGATTTTGTGTAAAAGAGGAAAAAGGGATTTTTCTAAAAAATAGGATTGTTGATCGACATACCCCTTGTCCTTCCTATCAACATAAGAGTCAAGTCTAAATCACTCATTTGGCTTTGATTGCACTTTTTGCGTACTTTGGGTACTATGGGGGTAGAGATATTGGTGAGGCTTTTAATGGTTCATTTTTTATTTGAAATTTTAGTATAAAAAGGGGATTATGGGGTGCTTTCTTCACCATCTTCCATGTTCTCTCTTCTGTTGGTTTCTTTTTCTTTTCAAATGTCTCCCCCAATGTCCGAGGCTTTTTCTTCCCACCTCGGGGGTTTAGAGTCATTGTGCCTCTATAATGTTGACTATGAAGCCTTTAGTTTGTGTTAGGTCTCCTTATAGTGCAACCGTGCCATAGACTGGAATCTTCTAGTTTCAACAACAAATGTTTAGTACCCCAAAGACCATATTTTTTGGTTCGGTTTAGACGAGGTGTGCCGAACCTATGAGGAGTTTTCTACGATTTTGGGTGTCGGCCCTAATGTAAAGGCAGATATGCCTGATTTTTTTTATTCTCTCTGGGTGTCTTTGGCGGTGTTGCTTCATATCTCCACTTCAGCTGCTTGGCCATTGGTTCATGAAGTAAATATCATCCTCTAAGAAATTATGAACTCGGTGTGCCGGAAGGATCCTTATGATGTTAGTTTTGCTGGAGCTGTAGGCTTGGGCTGACTGTTGGACTTTTGTTGGTGAGAGGTAACCTAACGGTTGATCCTTCGGTAGCGATAATAATGGTATGGATGTCCTACCATTGTAGTACTGCAACGGTGGTGTTATGCTATTTATGTGACTTTGATTAACAGAGACCCTGATTAGCCTAGATTCCTAAAAGGAAGGTCGGGCTAACTTTTTGCGGGGTAGCCCTGTCATGCTGTTCATATGACTTTCTGAGAGATTGCGCCTGGCGGCCCCTCCTGATTACCCTCTATCGAGTGTTCCTAATTTCTTTACTAGGCCCTTCTTTAGTTTTGTCCCTTCGATGGAAAACTCGATTAACTGGTTTATGGAGCATGGGGCCTGATGCATTTCTTGTTCAGTGCCATGGTTGGGGGATTTGCAACTCGTTTTGAATCTAGGGGAGTATCGATATGTCCGAGTAGTTGCTCGTCACTAGACTTCCTTCTATTTTTCTTGGCTACTCTTACACGGAGTGGGATAGGAGCATATCTTATGACCCCGTATAACCAATTTACATCTGGTGGAGGACTTGACTGAGTTGTTAAGGATAATATAGGGGCCTCTATGGCAACATTGTCGGCATGGTAATTCATAAGATTTTGGAAGAGGAGATCGGGAAAAGATGGCTTATTTCTTTGGATAACGTGGAGGAAGGTGTTGTGGTTTCGCTAAATCTTACCAAGGTATACCGTTGCATGGTGCACATACGGAACACTAATCAGGAGTGGGACACTTGGGGACCTCCAAGGGCAGGTTCCAATGACGAGTCTGGGCCGTTAGGTAGCTGAGAACGAGGTTTTGTGAAGATGGTTGTATTTATGTTGGTGTTTTGGTAGGTATTTGATGTGTTTTTGTATTTTCTTGTGGAACTGGTAGGGAATTTATAGGTTGTAATGAAGGTTTAGGAGGGGAGAGGTCTGTTTGGATCTTGTCACAGATATTCCATGTAACCACCGTATTCCTTGATTAAAATACAAGTCATTTTGACATATTTTGTTGTGTCTTTTGATGAATTTTGTATTTAAACTTTCAATATTAATCGCTAAGGCATACATAATCCTCTCGTTCGTTTAAATAATGAGATGTACCATCGTTCTCAGGGGAAGAAAGGAATATCTTTTGTGAAAAAGAAAGGACCGTTCCCATGTGACCATGCCTATGTGTGTTGTATGGGCTCCTTACAAACCTCTGTGGATTTTGAAAATCTATGAGCTGCATTTTGAAAAGGGTGTTCTAAGAGGATCTGGTCCCACGTAGTTTTCAGTATGGGAAATGATGAGATCTTTTTTAGAATAGAAGTGGGATGAGAAGAGTAGTAGCGTGCCGAGAGTTCGGATTAAGGGTAGAATTTCTTGAGATGGTCTAAGTTGATTGGAAGCATCATCTCTTCTTCATCGAGATTTGTAAGCATAGCAGCGCTACCTGACAGGATTTTTTTCATGATGTAGGGGCCTCTCCAATTAGGTTTGAACTTCCTTCTGGAGTCCCAGATAGGTTCTATAATTTCTTGGAGGGAAAGGTGTCCTTCTTGGACATTGCGGTCCTTGAATTTCCTATTTAATGATCTCACGATCTAACGATGGTACCGCAGTATGTGGTATGGATCCTTGAGTCTCTTTTCATCTAAGAGTGGGAGTTCGTTGGAACAACTCTGATGCCAGTCTTCCTCACTAAATTTTCTTTTGAGCATAACACGCAGAGAACGCACTTCTAGTGAGGAAAATTTAGTGTCCTGATAATTGTCCTGATAAGGTGTCCTGATAGAGGTGAGGTAGACCTAGAAGGAATATGGTATCCGGTCGGCCCAGTCTCTGCAACTCTCAGTCATCTTGTTGATGATGGTTTTTTAGATCTTGTTGGTGGAATCAATAACGCCGTTGGTTTGAGGTCGGTAGGGAGAAGACTTTTGTCTCTGGATTTCATATTCGTCGACTTATTTTGTGACCTCGGCTTCGAAATAGAGTCCATTATCAGATACCAAATCATGGGGAACCCCATAGTACCAAATGATATTCTTTTGGATAAACTTGGCCACTTTTTTTCCATTCAGCACCGCGTATGACTCGACTTCGATCCATTTTATGAAGTAGTCAATGGAGAATAAGATGAATTCATGCCCGTTTGAAGCTTTGGGAGTGATTTTTCCAATGATGAACATACCCTAGGTCGAGAAGGGCCATAGAGAGGTCAAGTTGTACAACTCCCCGGGAGGCAAGTGTTAGAGGTTAGTGAATTATTGGCATTTTAGGCATCTCCGAACATAGGCAGTGCAGTCCTGAATTATGGTAGTCTAATAGTACCCTTGGCAGATGATTTTTTGGGCGAGTATGTGACCGTTTATATAGGGCCCACATTCCCCGCTTTTGATTATCTGCATTATTCTTTTAATATCAACCCCTGCACTAGAATGCAAATGGTTTCCATTAAAGTTTCACTTGAAAAGTTCTTTATCGCAGATGATATATTGGGTAGCCAATTTGCAAAAGGTCGTACGGTCTTTATTATCCGCATTTAGAGGATACCTACCATGTTTGAGAAGCTGATAAATGTCATAGTACCATAATTTGCCATTTCAGAATCTTCTTCGGTGATGAGCTTGATTTGGTAACAGTGAGCGGGTGCAGATTGAATCTGAACAAAGAAAGGGGCCATTGTTATTCCCTCGGGCATGTCAACCATGGAGGCTAGGGTTTCTAGTGCATCGGCTAGGCTATTCTTTGAGTGAGGAAAGAAAAGAAAGGTGGTATCTTTAAACTGGGAGGCCAGCTCTTCTAGAAGGGTGTGGAAGGGCGAGATCTTCTCATCTTTGACTTTCAATTTTTTGAATATTTATTCAACAATATGGGAGAGTCCCTATAGACGTTTAGGTGCTTGATGCATTTCTCAAGGGTGAACTTGACCCTTCTGGTTCATTCCTCATATTGTTTCATGTTGTTGGTGAAAAGAAAGTCTAGTTTGATGGAAATTGGGGTGTGAGAGTCATCGAGAGCGATCAGGAGTATGTCAATGTTGTACTCTTTGTTCTTGGTAGCTCCAGTGAAGAACATATACCATTTGAGGTCCTCCAGAGAGGTGCAGAGAATGTCATCGTTTGGGAATTCGAAGACCTAAACTTTTATTCCTTTCGTAGGACGATCGATAAGTTAGTTGGAGATAGCCCTCCCCTTCATGTCTTTCTTTGTTACGTACACAATGTCGAACTTGGCTAGCAACATCAACCGACAAGCCATTCGGCTTGACAGAGTGGGTTTATCTAGAAGGTATTTTATGGATTCCACTTAGGATATTAGTGTTATGGAAAATGCGAACATGTAGTACCGTAATTTTCGTGTGACCCAGACCAGGGCAACACACGCTTTCTCCAAGGCAGTGTTATTAACTTCATACCAAACTAGCTTTCGATTGGCAAAGTAGATTGCTCTTTCCTTGCAGGATTCTTCAATGTATTGGGATAGTTAATCCCCTACTACGGTATCATTGACGGTCAAGTATTAGAGGGTAGGGAGACCTGGTTGTGGAGGCATAAGCATCAGGGGTTGGGTAAGGTATCGCTTGATTTGGTCAAAGGCCTATTGGCACGCCTAGTTCCAAACTTTGGTTGAGTCTTTTCGGAGAAATTTGAAAATGGACTCAAAGATAGAGGTTCACTGGTTGATGAATTGACTGATGTATTGGAGCTTACTCAAGAATAGTCGTACTTGTTTCTTCATCTGTAGCGGTGGCACCTCGAGTATGGATTTTAGTTTAGCAAGGTCTGCTTTAACTCCTTTATCACTGACTATGAATCAAAGGAGTCTCCTATGACACCTCGCCTATTCTAATCCTGTCTGATTTGTCCATTATTAAATTAAACAGGAATCATTAATGATGTCATTCTTAGCCTCACTATCGAAGTTCAATTTATTTTACTAATACCCTAATGGCCCGGTGTCAAAATTTTAATCTTTATCATTAACCAGCAATAATATAATCGGATAAAACATATCATTCACCATTTCCATGCACATAACAATGAATAATGAGATAACGAAATAAAAAAATAACTGAGTCTATAATAACACCCCAGATAACATCCCAATACAGTCATCCATGAGTAAAGTCTAAATCAATACTGGAAATAATGGAAAATGCAAAGTCTTTAAAAATAATATCCAACTCAGAATGGGCGACATGTCCGAGTGAAATAAATAAGAACAACTAAGAGCTGAATAAATGTGGAGGATTCTAATAGCAAGGTCGTACAACTTTCACAGCAGTTGCAGCGCGTCAAAAATAGAAACTCATATTCCTGGTGTCCCTGTGGCTGGGCACCTAAATTTTTTTTTACAAAAAGGATTTGAAACGAGTCAGAGCCCACGTAAAATAATTTCAAAAAGTTTTGAAAGTGTTTAAAATGCATAAAGATAAGATATTAAATGCGTGTTAGTACTTCGTGCCCTCACTTGCGATCCTCACCCCTCAACTAATGTGCACGCTTAACGTACTACTCTAACCCATCTAGTTATGCTATCTTCCCAACTAGTCTGGCTTACTTCTCTTTGAGTCTAATCATTTATAGGGCCCACCCATATTATCCATACAATATGATACTACCTTTTCAAATATTTTTGTTCATTAGGAATTACCAGTAAATGATTTAGTTCTCATACACTTTGGTTAATTTAGGTATCACAATCTATCTTATCTACTAATACATTCATAGTAGGATCAATCACACGTATATACACTTCCATCACTCTTATTATATATATATATACACATACCACACCCCAAGGTGGAGACCTGCGGTGCGGGAATACTCTGATATCAAGTCCTGGTACATCATGTACTACATAAGGACACTGGTTCAGATAGTCTCCCCTGAACCATAAATTAAATCACACAAAATTGGAGGCGAACATAGTTATAAGCCTTTGAGATACGCTCATACCTAACGCTCCCAAATGACCGACCACACCCTTATTCACACAAGTGGTGCTCAATCCATAAATTCTATGTCCTGAGGTACAAGTCAATATCCCCCAAATTGGGCTCATCAGAATAAAACTATCCACGACGCAAAACCTCCCGTGATAGCAAGTAGCCTTGGTATGATTACACATACAAATCAAACAATAGGTATACACACCAGCGCTCCCCATATATATATATATATAGATATATATAGATAAAATCTTTATAGGTACACACGTGACCTACATCATATACCCCATACGTAGTATAGTAACTCTCGAATATTCTACATAGCATAATATTTCTCATTGTATAATCTCGAGTGTTTCTTAATGCCCAAATGGTTGCCAAGTGTCCCTTAAGTAAATTCAGTAGGTATCTCACTCAAGGCCTACTAGTAACAGTTCTACATCCTCATAATTTTCCATGACCTGAAATCATTATCCAAATAAGCTTTTATTACCCCGTTACACTAAATTAATATGTAGCCTTATGCTCTCGTCGTGTGACTAACCTCGTTCCCAACATTAACCTGCTGGTAGATAGAATATCTCTAATTACAATTTAAATTAATTCAAAGGTCAACCCAATCATTTACCATGAGTTCTAAGCAAAAAAGGGAAAAACTGTTCAATTATGAGAAACCGAATCGATTCGGCCTTGGTCCGAATCGATTCACTATAATAGGTATCATCTTCTCCATTAAACTGTTACGCGAATTCACCATTAATAATCCTCTAAACCACCATTACACTATCCCAAATTCCCAATCAAAGGTCTCAAACATAATAGTAACATGTGTAAATGATTTTTAACGTAATAGGATCATTAAATCTATAAAGAACGACTTCAAAATGGATTAAATCAAGATTAATCTCTAAAAACCCTAGATTATCATTTTTATTCAAGAACTTCAATATAATTCCTTATTACTTCACTAATTCATGATATATCTCATCAAATTCTTCCTACATGTATAAAGGATCAAGTCTATCAACATTCCTACCCAAGAACATGATTTATATCCTCAAATTCAAGTCCAAAAGTCATGAAATTCATAAAGTAATCATCCTAATCTAACATGGATGGTATATTAAATCATAAATCAGCAAGATAAACACTTGCCTTAATTCGGAAGTCTAATTTCTGTAGAAGTGATGGTTGGATTTGTGTTCTCCTCTTCTTGATCTACAATCCGATGGCGGCAGTGGTGCAAGAAGGTGGTTTTCAACCTTGGAACCCTAGGAACACCTCTTTTTCTCCCTCCTGTGACCCTCCCCTTGGTTTGGTAACTGATAACCCCAATTCCCTTTACGTGATAACAGATATAACTCTCTAATTTTCGTGGGTTTATTTTCTCCAAAATTTCAAAAGACCAAAATACCCCAACGGGGTGCCGGTTTGGCCTAAAAGTACCCCGAGACCCTAACTAAACCCCCGTGTAGACTTTTCTAACTTTTTTATCCTTTCGGACATGTTGGCGCACTTAAAACGATCATAAGGACTATAAAAAATGAAATTATATTTTATTTCCCAAATTCAGTCTCGACATGAGTGACACGCGCGTGCCGTTTAAATTTATCGTAACTGTCGTATATCTCACTCACTACAATCATAATATTTTCTTATCACTATTGATACTCATTCACTAAGTAATATTCAATATAAATAAATATTAACCCTTATCAATATAAATAAATATTAACACTTATCTTGGTAATTAATATTTATTTTACTGGATTAATTTTCCAAATATAATTTAATTAATCCCAATTAATTCCCAATATAAAAATCAATAAAAATACGGAATGTTACATCTCCCTTTAGTGATGCCGAAGATACACTTCTGTTGGTTGAGACACATCTAGTAATGTCACAGTCGCTCAACGAATTTTCTTAGGGTGGTGATGTGACCTTCCCAAGGCTTGGACTTGATGATCGTGTCGTTAATATAGACCTCGACTTCTTTGTGAATAAGGTCGTGTAGGATGGTTGTGGTGGCCCTTTGGTTGGAAGCCCCAAAATTTTTGAGCCCAAACGGCATGACGGTGTAACAAAAGGTTCCCCATGGGGTGATGAAGTTAGTTTTCTCTTGATGTTGAGGGTGCATCTTGATCTGGTTATAGTCAAAAAATCCATCAACGAACGATTTGAGGGTGTGGTTGGCCGTGTTATCCACGATCATGTCGATATTGTACGATGGGTAATAATCTTTCGGGGATTCTTTGTTTAGATCCCAATAGTCGACGCACATGCAGGCTTTTTCTCCTAATTTCGGCACGGGGATGATATTTGCAAGCCATATAGGGTATTCAACTATGCGAATGGAACCCACCTTCAGTAGTTTGACTACCTCTTCTTTGACCTAAACGGAATTAATAAAGTTTCAAGGACCAAAATGAAAAAAGGACCTTTTGACTTCTAAGAAATATTAAAAATACATATGGTGTGAAATTACAAAAATGTCCTTTGTGTGTAAAATGACCCTTATACCCTTAATACCTTTCCACCTCGTGCTTACACATGTCATCCATATAGATAAAGCTTAAACAAGTATTGTCTTTAGAGAGAAATCTAAAACACGTATCGCAGTTCGGTAAAATATGACTCTAAGACGCCTCCGTTATGCGACACTTCAACGCTAACTCGCTGTTGTAAAGTTTGGGTCATTTAAACGTGTCAACACCGTGAAATCTATGGAAAACTATAATTAGGGCCTTTGGGATCATTTAATACTCATACCAATTTCTCTATAATTATAGTAAGAAAGAGTGATATCTTAAGAAGGAGTTCTACAAGTTTGAAGAGAAATTCATCTCATAGATTAACGTGTGATCGAAGACTGAATATTTGTACTTTTGAACTTCTATTTTAGGTGAGTACTCTATGACTTTCCTTGCGTATTTGGATTATATGATATTATGCAAACTATATATATTTTTTGAAATTCTTTTATTCTCAAAATGCATCTAATACTGATGATTTATTCGTTTGTTATATGTGTATTTCTCTCAATATAAAAATCTGATTTGAATTCTGAAATTTTTTATTCAGCCTATGGAAATTCTCTTACTATGTTAGCCTTGACTATCGGGTGGAAATATTTGGGTGGTACCTTCCCAGCTGGTTTATCGTTGGTGTGCCCTAAATAAGGCGTTATTCCAGAGATCATAATTTTTTGTCTGTGTTGTTACCAGGTAGAAACATGTGGTAACACTATCTGTTAGGGTACAGAGCATACACGACCATTAAAAGTGAATAATTGATATATTGGTCAATTATTTTATCTGTTTAGTTATGAACTGTTTATTCTAAGAATATATATTGTCAGTTACTTTATATATATTATATCAAAGTCCTATCTCTATATATATGCCTTATGTTCTAACTTGAATAGGTATCAATTTTTTAAAAAATCCTAGAATGTATGGAGATTGAACCTCATTCGGCTTTTAGTTGATATTGTACAAATAACCATTTTTTAGGAAATAAGTAGGCTCGCGGAGGGAACGTAAAAGGACTATGTTGAAGATTCAGCTTTTAGACTCTTTTTTTTTTGCCTTAAGTAAGATGTTTGTTTTATCGTATAGAGTATGTTTGGCTCTCTTGTAATAAATTTTAAATTTTGTCTTAAGTTTTAACTCGTTTTTACTTTTAATTTATATGAAGTTTCCTTTTGGAAAGCACTAATGACGTAATTCCTTCATTTTCAGTATTTTACAATTCATAACCACGTGATTGTATTTTCATTGCATTCATTATAAGAAATATTTTACATAAGAATATTTGTTGCCTTAGTGTCATGTCAAGACACTCGATCCCTACTAATTTAGGTCGGGGTCATGAAAATTCCATTTGAAGCTTCCTCAGTTTTTGTATGACGTGCTTTCTTTTTAAGAATGTGGAGATCTCGAGCTGAGCTATCTCTAAGTTAATGTTGGGCATGTTGTTGTAGGACCATGTAAAGAAGTCTACAAACTCTTTTAACATCTCTTCGAATTGCGCCTGCTCATGATCATTGGGTGGACCATACCCTAGTCTCACGCATATGGATACTAAAACCAAGATTACCAACAACAGTCTTATGATAATTAGTTTGAACGCGATTATGTTTTTTATTATTTTCCTAATTGAGATCAATGAAGAGTTATTTATTTCCAAAATCATTATCATCAAAATCTTGATTAGAATCAATACAATTAATGTAAGGCACAACAAGATACTCAAAATCTTCGTTTATTTCACTCTTAGGGAATACATCATTGGGAACCTCATCAAAAGAGACCTTGTTTACATTGACATCAAAAATAGGAAAAATTGAAACTAGTGCGGAGATTTCTTGAATGGGGTAAATTGTAGGATTTGGCTGGGCTTGAGCATAGTGGACTAGAATTACATGCCAGTTAAGGAGAGGTGCTTCAGCAATTGTGATCCTGACGGATGAGTGTGATGGCATAGCTTCTTGGTGAATCATGTAGAGACTCAACCATAGTGTCTGTAGATCAAATGATTCCTCAATGTCGCTACTCTCAGAGCTTTCAGTGTTTTTCATGGTCTCATTAGTCAGGGATTCCACCTCGTGCTTCCATTCCTCGCCCCAGGTGTTGTTGTCTTGGAAAAAGATCTACATTACTGGATTTATCTTTTTCTCAGTGGGGTCATACCATAGTTTGAAGAATCCACAAATTGGGAAGTCTTCACCCTCTTTGATAAACCTTCCATTCAGAGTGTCTCTCGAAATGGTATTTTCATCTTCCAGGATTCTTTTTTGACGTGGTTGCTGGAGTGCTTTGAGTTCGACTGGTGAAGGTTGGTGTGACACCCCGCCTAATTAAATACTGGGTGATCACTCCTTTATTAAATTAAAATCAAGGTGAACAGTTGGTTCATTCTCAGCATCACTGTCGTTAATGAAAATCTTTCCCAATTAAACACCCTAAATAATTAAGCTAAGTGTCAAACCATTTAAAACCTTATTTACTTTCTATTAAATCCAATTATAAAACCTTTAACCATTTACATTTTTAAGAGTCACACATTAAGAATGAGAATAGAAATGAACATTCAAGAATTTAATCATCAATAATAAATCCCAACATTTACAACACTAAAGGAAAATATCCTGACAGTAATAAATCCCGAAATAAGGATACTGAAGGTAAAAAATTACAATCTCTGACAATACCAACTAAATAATAGAAAGAGGGCGACACATGCCACTGCTGGATAAAACTGAACATTGAGTAGAGTCAATAATGAGGTCGTCTAATCAATGGCCTGCAACTCCCACAAAAGCTACAGCGCGTTCCATCCCAAGAATTCCAAGTAAGACGCCCCTGTGGCTGGGCACCTGTAATACATATATATATATACACACGAGAGAAGAGGTGACAACAAACGGTTCAGAGCCCGAATGTAAAGCAGTTTGAAAATATTTTAGCAAGTATTTAAAATGCTATCGGCTAATGCAACAGTCATATTAGTATGCGACACTCTCTTGAGAATTCTCACCTCTCATCTAATGTGCACATCTATCGTACTAATGAATCCCATCTCTCTCTCTAACTTATTCTCCATAAGTTTTAACACGTGGAATTAAGGTTATGATATTCACATTTAGAAAATCTAACTCTTCAAGATTTCTTACGTTATTTAGAAAAATTCCGTATTGTTATAACGTTTCCGAATAATTACAGTGAAGTTGATGAATTTCATACTTTACTTAACTACTATTTTACTCAATAGAAAGTTCTCATATAGTTACACGTATATATATATTTGTTTCTCGAATAATATATATATATATACCAACAGCACCCCACATAAAATCTATGGTGCTATACTTCCATATATAAGTATATATATACCATTCACTCATAAATTATATATATACTAACGGCACCCCACATAAAATCTATGGTGCTGGCATACTCTGCTATCAAGTTCCCGTATCACACAAACTAAGGGAAATACTAGTTTGGAATCACTCTCGACCTGTATTAACACAAACACAAACACAAACAACATTGAGTCGAAGCATAGATTCCAAGTCTCTAAGAGGTCAGTACATACCCTCACGCCTCTTAGGACCGGCTGAACTATCGATTTGATAGCCTGTACCAAGGATGTCTATCTTCTAGGGTACGAGTCAATATCCCCCATAAAGGTCACATCGAGATAAGACTGTCCCATCGCGGTAACCTCAGGGATAACAAGTAGCGCGGGTACGATTTTTACACATAAATAATATATATGCACAATCACACCGTCATATATAAATATGTATTCACATCCACATTATTAAATTAGGTACTCTCACGACCCAAAATTATCATTATCCGTTATTACACGTTTTACTCAATTATATCGTATAACGGCCTCATTCTTCTTTATTCTCGTAATTAAGTCATTTTTAACTCACTTCTCGTCTCTCGAAGTATTTCCTTTATCTAAGTGCAATTTCAGTAGGCCTTCTCTTGCCTTCTAATCCAACTTAATAGATGTTCCGATTATTTAATCACCACACGTATGATTTCTTAAGTCTGAAAGTCTCCCCGTTTACCCTTTACTTCCATTCACATTAAAGTTCCACTTTATGGGATTTCTCTTGACCCTACTGGTCCTCTTTATGTTCCATTATATTCTAGCAACCCTAACCAAGGTTTACTACACATAAAATCGGATTAAGCTAACACGAGCAAAAATGCAGTTTTCCCAGGAGGGTTGATCGATCGATGAAAGGGGTCGATCGATCGAACCTTCGATCGATCGATGCTCTGGGCTCGATCGATCGATCAAGCAGTTGTGCAGATTCTGCAACCAACCCAGTTACGGGGTTCTCACCCAAAACTCCTCCAAATCATCATGTTACAGTCCCAAACTCCCAATCAATTATACTATAAGTGTTGTATACCCATTTAAACAATTTCCTACGTAACACATTCGAATTTTCCTCAAGAATCATGGGTTAAAAAGGGGCAAATTCTACATAATTCTTATGAACCCTAATATTTACTTTAACTTAATCTCTTTCATTCTTTTTCAAGATTTTCTATCTCTAATAACATGGAATTTCGTGGCTCATCCTCTATATGTGAAATGGGTTTTCAGAAATATGATCTCTAACATTATAACATGCAATTTGTGTCTCCAATTTATGTTTTTCTTCAAGAATACTAATCTAATCGACCTAAGACTAATATAAAAGGATGATTTAACTTGATAAAAGCAAGATAGATACTTGCCTGGAAAATTTCAGTTCTGATTTGCGGACGATTTTGGTGTGGTTGTGTTCCCCGTCGCACGATCTACGCGTTGGTGGTGACGGCGGTGCAATTGGAGGTGTTCTTGGCCTAGAACTCCTTGGAGAGCTTCTCCTCTTCCTCTCCAATGGCCGTCATTAGTATTTCATTGTGTTAACCCTAAAAGATGACACTTTCCATCTGATATAACCCTATAAAATTCGTGGGTTTAATTACCCATAATTACGAAATGTCCAAAACGCCCTCCCGAGGTACTAATTAGGCCTAAAAACGCCCCGAGACCCAAACTAAACCCCCGGGTACACTTTTCTGACTATCTCGACCCTTCCGGAAACTTTGGCGCACTCAAAATGACCATACGAGCAACTTATAATTTATTCACTTTTATAAATCAACATTTAGTCCCGACACGACACAGGCGCGTCCCGACTTAAATTTCCATAATTATCATTTTATTCACACGTGACAATATTATAAAAATAAATCTCATATATTACTATACTCATCCAGTAACATTCAACAAATAACAAATTTCCAATAATTACTAACTCTCGTCACGCTAGTAAATATTTAAAACAACATTCCGGATTAAAATTAAATTAATTTATCTCAATTAAATTTAATAAATTCCTAAATTTAGAAGCCATAAAAATACGGGGTATTACAGTTGGTAACCCAGGCCCCATGGGGGAAGGATTCATTTAGGATAATTGGCTCAATAATACCTTTTTGGCATCGTCTTATCCCCATTCCATGCATGAAGTGCATATTCTTAAACATCTAGATTACATGACGTTTCCATGAGGGTTGTGCTCTGGACAAACCCGATCTTTGAAATTGTTTCCCACTGGGATAAGGAATGGACCGATCTTGAAATCGAAGAGGAATATATAATTGGTCCTATGTTGAATTTTTGATAGTGGGTTATTGGTGTTACCATTATAAGAACTGTCGTCATTCCCGAGGATGGTAATGACCTGACTTTTAGTGAAGACCTTCAGTTTTTAATGGAGAGAAAAAGATACTCCTCAAATTCTTTGTAGCCATGAGTGGCCAAGGATTAGATTAAAATAGGTAAGTATCTCGATGACTTGGAACTCTGTTAAGGGGTTGATGGGACTAGCCCCTAATGTAAGATTTATATAACCCATCACTTCCCGATGGGTGTTGACAAAGTCACGCGTGACGATGAATGTGGGAGTCAGACCATTGACTATCAATCCCAGGAAGTTGGTGGTTCTGAGTGTATAGACATTGAGAGGGAATCCATTGTATACAAGTGATAGAGAGAATATCTTCCCCAAAACTTTGGCAGATATCTTGAGAGCATAATTGTGATCGGGTCCAAATTTTAGGATTTTTTCTTCGGAGAAAGTGAGGAGTCTAGTAGAGTTCAAGGATCCAACCATATTTATGGCTTCTTCGGGAGTGGTAGAGGAAAAAAATTTGGGTCCTATAAGGAGTGTTGTTAGAGAATTTCGGTGCAGTTGAAAGGACATGAAGAGTCCCCATAAGGTGATGTTGGCTTGGGTTTTCTTGAGTTGGTCGAGAACTTTACCTTCTTCAAAGATAATTTTCGACATTGGGAGAACTTCAACAACTCCCTTTCCTTTATTTATTCTGGCTGAATGGGGAATCGAATCTTTGTAATATCTCCCAAAGAAGATCATGGGATTAACATGGACATGAAAGAATAGGAACCCCATGGCTTCGTCTACTTCGGGATGAATAGACACTTTATTAATTTCCCCCAATAATTCTTCGAAAGATATCATTCCACATAAGTCGGTAACTGGATTGGCTTCTCCATGATTCGGTTCATTATCTGAGCTTTCGAGGTCATCCCCCCATCTGGTGGCGATGATGTCCTTTTGCTAAGAGTAATTGATGCATTCAACAACCTCCACAACTTCGTCAAACAGGTCTTCCCATTCAGCGGTGAAGTGTATGAGAGAAGGGACCAAAATCCTTTGGAATTTCAAGACTATGAGAAACTCAGGATGCTTCATATCTCCCCTTTTTGGCGAAAATATCTGACATGGTCTGCACAACATCATTCAGGCTAATTTCTTTTACGGGTACCACCCATTCGTTTGATTCCCAAGCCCACTTTTGGGCTTCCATAAATAAGCCACTAAATCTTTCATAGTCGATAGTCGTCTCTACAAGAAGTTTCAGCCCAAACTTTTGGAGTCGATCTAGTACTGCAAGAAGTTTCAGGCCTCCCCATCTGATCTGATGCGAACGAGAATACAAGCTCATGTGAGGAGGGACAGAGCTTGGTCAGCAAAGCTTGTGTGATATTAGGGAAATAATGGGAAAACTTTGAGGGGTTTGGGTGATATTGAGGATGTGTCGGGTATTGTGATAGGCACAACTAAGGTAGAAGGTCAAGTTCAGGGTTGTCAGTCTTGATACTGCATGGAGCTAGGATGGCCATCAGATTGGGTTGAACATTCTGTACTTGGTCGGCATTCTCCATGAACAACTTGCAAAGGTAGATCTCAAATTCTGTCGAAGTAGCAGAGGAAGTAGTGAAGCTTCGGGGTGGTTTGACGAAAGACCGCAGAGAATATGGAGCCATGCCAAAATCATGTATGTGATCGACCTCAGAGGGAAAAATGATTTAGGTTTATTTTTGAAGAAAAAGGAGTTTTTTTGGTATTTTGGAAAAAAAATGGAAAAATATTTTTGGTATTTTTATTTTTAGAAAGAGGGGGAAAATAGTGAAAACCTTAACATTATTATTATTATTATTATTATTATTATTATTATTATTATTATTATTATTATTATTATTTAGTATTATTATTATTATTATTATTATTATTATTTAGTATTATTATTATTATTATTATTATTATTATTATTATTATTATTATTATTATTATTATTATTATTGTTGTTGTTGTTGTTGTTGTTGTTATTATTATCATTATTAGGCTTTACTTGTATTATGTTTGCCTAAATGCAAGGAAAATGTCAGACGGGACCCGAGCCTGGGAAAACGATAGGGTATAAAAATATAACGCATGGTTTGACTTGTTTCTAAGCTCACGAACGCGGTCCTGTTTCAAAAATGGGCAAAATAGCGCAAAAATTCGGGAAATATGACGACCCGAAATTTTGGCAGAGTTTTGCACGCTAACCCAAAAACTAATTATGGGTGTCATAATACAGATACCTATTTGAGGTTTATGCAATTATTGGGTTAGTGGGATGACTTCCAAGATATACCTCTTGCCTATAAGGGCAATCAATCATCGGTACATGTGGACAAGCCATTCGATATACCTGAGCGTATGTGAATTGCCCCACGATATACCTCATGGGGATGGTACGTGTGAGAGATAAATCGATATACTTAATGTACGTGAACGCGTTCCTTGCTATATACCTCCCGTCGTGAGTTTAGTCAAGCGTTACAACGCATAGGGAACCGTTCGATATACATCAAAGGTACGAGGCCAATGGAAGGTGAGAATAACATCACTTAGGTTAATCGCACCCCATAGGACTGACACCCATCACGAAGTGACCCCACAGTATGGGATAAAATTTTGGTCGATATTTCAATGCTCTGGTGATGTAATGTGCAAAAATGTATGAGTCTTTATTAGTATCTTATGGAGATTTTTTTTATTTTGCATGATAAGTAAGGGGAGTACTACCACTATGAGGGAAAATATACAAATATCGTGAAAATAAAGCTAGCAGGATCATGAAGACTATACTAAGCATGGTAATGGAGGACCAAGTGAATATATAAGTGAGTGAGATAAATGTGCAAAGTAAGGGAGTGACATAGGAATAGTGTGGGTGAAGCAATATGTGAATATGTACAAGTGAAGGTGTAGATTAAGCATGGATCATATACAAGTGGTGTGTCAAATGTGTAAGTAATAATGGAGATATGTACAAGTGAGAAAAGATGAGGGTGTGTGCTAGTGAATCTAAGCATAAATAATCTACAAGTGGTGTGTGGAGAATGTAAGTTAAGGTGAAACTATATACAAGTGCGAGTGTGTGAAGTGATCATGGAGAATATATATAAGTGGGTGTAATGTGAAACATGGTGAGCATGTACAAGTGAGTGAATAGTGATATATACATGAGAAAAGGCCATAGTAGAGATAAGCATAAGGTGAAATATGAAAGAAGTAACCAAAGGAGTAAAGCAAAGGTACAAATGGGAGCATATGTACACATGTAGGAAAGGAGGAGAGTAAAGAAGTAACACCCGTGTCAAAATAAAGTCTAGTCCTTTAAAAATTCCCCAGCTGAGTCGCCATTGTGGCGATTCCAGTTAGATTCCTCCGGCACGGGCTTGGGCCTCGAAGTCAGTTCGAGGGGAGGAAAAATGAAGGAAAACGGTTCCCACCTCTCTCTCTCTCTCTCTTCCTTTTTTTAGCCTTACGCGTGTGTGTGATTCAACGATATGGAGGTCCTCTTTCTGCCACTTGTGTTAGCATCTTCACAGTCTAGTCTTGAATATAAATTTGGTTGTCGTTAAATGGGGATAACATGAAGAGATGGAGTCTCCAGCCTATTTTGCTCAAAACATGCAAAAGAATGTCGTCGCCTTGAGAGAACGGAATTAAGGTCAACCTGATGCATGCGAAACCAAGTGATTCAAAGCATCCGTAGGCAAAGTTACGGAATAGGAAGGTGTAGGGAACCCATTCCTCTCTTTCGGTCTCTCATGGGCTAGATTAATGTTTTATTTTTTCTTCGTGATGTGTATGTACACATGTATGATATAAATGACGGGATAATGGAATTATTCAACTTGCATCATGGAATGGATAGAGCGGACTTTCTTATATGAGTGTACCCGAAAATAATCATAAACGTATGATGTAAGTTTTCCCCGAATCACGAATCGCTATGAAAGAGCGAATGTGCATGTCGGACGAGACATAAATATATAGGAGTTCAAGACTCACAAAATAGATATAATAGGATATAAAAGATATGAAATAAAAAGGGAGGACTCGAATCTCGAGATTGGCCCAAGACGCCTACGTAGCCTATGGGTCATCAAAGGCACATGGTTCAAAAATAGCATATGGGTGAGGTTCAACCCATAAATCTAAATGTAGGGCTCCTCTTATATGTTTTTAGAGAGAAGTGTGTTCAAATGTGAAAGTATTAGAAAATGAAAGTCTTACTTTTGGAATTTATGAATAAACCCTCTTTTATCTTTTTTTAATTTTTTTACCAAAATAAGTTGTGTGCAATACTACTAATAAAAAGTGAAGATTGTTTGATGTGACATAATGAAACAAAACTAGAGGATAGCACAAAATTAGAATGTATGTATGCTAATTTTTATGATGGTATGAAGGTAATATGGCAGGATGAGGTGGATGGATAAGCAAGGTTAGAAAGTGAAGTGAAAGAAAATTGGGAAATGGACTTTTTGGGAAAGAGAAAGATATAATTTTGAGAGAATGTTTGTTGACTGCTGAAAAGGGAGCTCATTCCAAGGGTGAGGTCGTTACCCTTTTATAGTGGATTTTAGGGTTGGGGGGTACCAATCGGTATGGACCCTGTCTGCCTATCGACATAAATCCTATCTTACTGGGAAAGGAAAAGTATACCCTGTCGATAGGCAGGGTGTTTGTGGTACCTATAGGCTGTCCATAATGGATTTTTTTTGAAAAAAATGGGCATAAAATCCAAATCGAAAGTTTGAATCATGCACAGTCAAGATCATTGGCAAAGTAATTCAGATCCCTTCAAGAATCCATTGAGCCACTCTTGGGTCTGGGAGTTGACTGAAGTCAAATGGGGCTCGAAAGTGCTCGATGGTCTCTACACAAGGAGGTTTTGGAGGGAAACGGGTTGTTCGAACGAACCACAAGGAAGATTTGTGCAAGACATGGACCATTGGAAAGGAAATTCAGTTCCCTTTGATATTTCATTGAGCTTCGCTCAGTTTGGAGAGTTGACTAAGGTCAAATGGGGCTAAAAAATGGTCGGTGGTCCTTCAGAGTAAAACGGATCGTTCGTGCGAACTATGAGGCCGATTCGTGCACGGGATGGACCGTTGGAAAGGGTGTTCAAAGCCATTCGAGGTTTCATTAAAATTTTCTTAGGTTGGAGAGGATATTGGAGTCAAACGAGGGTTGAGAGCACCCAATGGCCTCCAAATTAGTTCTCAACATGAAATGGATTATTCGTGCGGACCGTGAAGCCGTTTCATGCACGGGATGGACCGTTGGAAAGGGAATTTAGAGCCCTTCGAGGATTCATTGAGCTTATCTTGGCATGGAGAGTTGATAGAAGTCCAACTGGGCCTAAGAGTGCTTTGTGGCCTCTAGATCTATACTCGGAGTGTGACTTGGGGTTTATGATGAGTGGATGAGTGTTGGGGACGTGATGAGGTGATTGGGGGAATCCTAGTATTTGGTGTATACACCTCCGTAGCAAGGTCTCCCCTACATCCTATACTTGACTATCACCAACACTGCAGCAAGGGATATGTTGGCCTAATACATTAAGGAATCTTGCAAGGAGAAAGCAATCTACTACGTTAGTCAAAATCTAGTTGGGTACGGGGTAAACTACACCCCATTAGAGAAGGAGTTTATCGCCTTGGTCTGGGCCATGAAAAAGTTCCAACACTATATACTTGTATTCCTCATCAAACTGGTGTCCCAAATGGATCCGATGAAATATCTGTTAGAGAAGCCCTCTTTGTTTAGCCGCATGATTGGATGGCTAATGTTACTAGCGAAGTTCGACATCGCTTATGTCGCACAAAAGGCTATGAAAGGATATCCATCTCCGATTACCTTCCTGAAAATCCCATGGAAGGAAATGAGCTTTGGACTTCTGAATTCCAAGATAAAGACATCCTAAGAACCTCTCACAAGGACCTGAGATGGAAAATATTTTTCGATGGAGCTGTAAATAAGAGAGGGTATGGTATTAGGATACTCCTGATCGAATCTGATGACTCACACCCCCATTGCCATTAAGTTGGATTTCCTTTGCATAAATAAGATGAAAAAATATGAGGCATGTACCATAGGGCTCAAGATTGACCTCGAGAAAGGAATCAAATGCATGGATGTTTATGGAGACTCGACCCATATCGCAGGGTAAATCCTTTAGAAATAGAAAGTCAAAGACGAGAAGATCCTACCCTTCCATTCTCACTTAGAAAAGCTCGCCTATGAATTTGAAGATGTCACCTTCCATTACCTGCCTCACTCAAGGAATGTCCTAGCTGACGCACTGGCAACCTTCGCTTATATGGTCGACATGCCCGAGGAAATAGCAATGGCCCCATTTTTGGTTCAAAAACAGGTTGCACCCACTCACTACTACCACATCAAGCTTATTATAGAAGAAGATCATGACATGGAAATATTGTGGTATTACAACACTTAGCGCCTCCTCAAACATGATAAATATCCTCGAGATGCTAACAAGAAACACCATACGACTCTTCGTAAACTGACCAATTTGTACATCATCTGTGTCAAGGCACTCTTCAAGAGAAATTTTGATGGAACCTATTTGCATTATATAGCACGGATTGGAATTAAGGACTTGATGCAGAAGATTTACAATGGGGAATGTGGGCCCCATGTGAACGGTCATATGCTTACCAATAAAATCATCCGTACAGGGTACCACTGGACCACCATGGTTCAAGACTTCACTGTTTAAGTTCGAAGATGCCTCAAATGCAAGAAGTTTGCCAAACTTCACCACTTGCCTCATCGAGAGCTGTACAACATGTTTTCTCCCTGGCCCTTCTCTAATTGGGGATTAAACATCATCGAGAAAGTCACTCCCGAAGATTCAAACGGTTATGAATTCAACCTTATGTCCATTGACTGCTTTACAAAATGGGTCAAAGATGAGTCATACACAATACTGAATGCGTATAAAGTGGCCAAGTTCATTAGAAATAACATCATCTACCGCTACAAAATTCCCCCAAAAGTTAGTGTCAGACAATGGGCTCCTTTTCGAGGCTGAGGTAACAGAACTAGTTAACAAATACGTAATTCAAAGGCACACGTGCTCTCCTTACTGACCGTAAACCAATGGCGTTGTCGAAGCCTCCATCAAAAGCCTTAATAAAATCATTAGCAAGATGGTGAAAAACTGTAGAGATTGGGTCCACTGGATCCCATATGACCTCTGGGGATACTGTACACCCACCAGAACACCGACTAGGGCTACTCCATATTCTTTGATATATGGAATGTAAGTGGTTCTCCCTGTTAAATTTAAAATAACTTCTTTACGAATTATGATCAAAAGTAAAGTTAGTGAAGAAGAGTGGCATTGAAGCTATTACGATGAACTTGTGCTCTTAGACGAAAAGAGGTTAAAATCTCTATATCAAATACAAGGGTATCATTGTCGTATTACACAATCACTCAATAAAAAGGACAAGTACTGCGGTGTCCAAAAAGATATTTTGCCCTCGAGAAAATCATAAAACCCGTCTAGGACCTGAGCGAAAAATTCGAGCCCAATTGGAGTGGCCCCTACATCATCAAGAAAATCCAGTTTGGTGGCGTTGCTACTCTCACAAACCTCGACAGGAAAAAAATTGTGCATCCAGTCAATTTGGACTGTCTCAAGAAGTTTTACCTATAGTCTGAACTCTCATCGCGCTACGAATCGTTTCATACCCCTTCTATTCTGAAAAAAAATCTTCTTTCCACTCTACTCAGAATTACGTAGGACTTGATCCTCTCAAGAAATCCCTTTTCAAAAAAAAGAAAAGCTCATATATTTTCAAACCCCATAAAGGTACGTAGGCATCCCATAAGACATGCATGGGAATGGTTCTTTCTCCCTCACAAATTGTTATTCTTTTCTCCCTACGAGAATGATGGTATCCCTTATCATTTAAATGAACAAAAGGATTATGTATGCCTTAGCGATCGGTATAGATAGTTCAAATACAAAATCCATCAAAAACATGGCAAAATACGTTGAAATCATTGTTCTTTTAGTAAAAAAAATAGGAGTACCACTATTACATGATATATTAGTAATGGGAATGAAAAACATCCCACTCCCTTACAAATCCCATATAAACATCAAAACTTGAAAACCCCACCAGCTTCACAACAAACCAAAAATACCAAACCTAAAACAACCTTCTCACAATGAAGTTGTAAGGTTATATGAACTGAGGTTATTTCGTAGAATACACGCACACTATACTATTAAAAATTTGCCAAGTAGAGAAATATTCCAATTTTAATTCCTTAGCAAATTTGAAGGTTAGCATGGGCAATTAACTATTAAAGTGATGGGATTGATAATTTGATTAAGAGATATAAAATTAGCCAATTTTATCCTTTTTATCCTATGCATATATCTAGGTGATTTAATAAAGTAAAGTGCGAAAATCACAACCTTAATGTGCCGATGTACGAGAAAAACCTAAATGGGAAAAACTTCGGACAGTTGGGCCTAGACAACTACAAATAGGTTTTGTAAAGGACTCAAAAGACTTACAGACTTTGACTAAATAAGAGACATTGATGCCGTCCTCTACCTCCGAATTTGTAGTACGCGAAGCTCCAACACGTTGCTCGACACTGCTTGTGTCGCGGTATCCACCGAAGCCCAAACTGTCGTCTCCAATAAGCTTGAATGCAGAAATCCACCGCAACTGTGCTTGTTGAATTTCAGGTTGATTGCATGGGGTTTTGGTTCAAAAGTTAAATTGTGTTGGAGAAGGATTTTTCATCAAAAAGAAGATATGATATTTTTTCTCTCAAGAATGTATGAAAAACTTCTGAGTTAAACACTGATTTTCGTCCATATTAAAAAATAGGCAAAGTAGTGGACCTTGGCATTTATATAAAATAACTGAAGGAAAACAGTTAATTTTTTTTCAAAACTGACAGATCTTGTTCGAACGAGGTCGTTCGAACGAGTTATCTAGCGGCAGTCCAGTGTAAAAGGTAGATAAGTGGTTAGAAATCTCGTTCAAACGAGTTCGTTCGAACAACATTTCTAATAAACTTCTAACGAGATACCAGTGCAGGCTGGGCTAGGTCGTTAGATCTGGGTCACTCGAATGACCTGGAAGGACTTCGAACGAGATTTCCTTTTTCTTTAAAAAAGAGTTAAAATAAATTTCAAAAATGGTTTTTGTGAAAATTAATTTTTTATGACAATTACTCTATATGAAAATTATTCTTTATGAAAATTAATCCAACACATAAAAATGGTTTTGGTCATATACCTTTTTAGGAGAATGGAATTGAGATGCAAATTGATGTAGCTTGAACTTGGAAAGCCCAATTCTCTAAGGTTGTATGAAGCTTTATTAGAAATGACCCAAAAGAGTTTTGTCCAACGGAATGTAACCAATACTACAAATGACTCGATTGGAAATTTGTCCTTACAAATTTTTCCCTTTGGCTATTTCAGGACAAAACGAAATTTAGAAAAATAAACAAAAAGACTGAATTTGCTAAGCTAGCCGTCAAGCTGATTCTAAAGTCCTTCCCCAAAAACCCAAATAAAAAAATAGACTAAATAACTCGATTGACGGTGTGCCACAGAAAAGTAGGCGATATATCCTACACACATGAAACAACAAATTCATAAAATGCATGGGAAAATAGAGAATAGAAATCAAGCGTTAACTAACCATGAGAATATAAATCAAGCTAATTATCATGAGTATGACATATGTTAAATTTTAATTAATTTTAATTAACTCCCCCTTAAATTATGATCTTCCCCTATTAATACTTCTCCCCCTTTTTGTCCGAAAAAGACAAAGGGATAGACAAAGCCTACATGGTTAGATAAAACGACATAAAATCAATAGAAAAATATGCAACACAATCCAAGAGCCATATGTGCAACAATTGAAGAAACATAAGAGATCTCATTAACCAAAAATGGAAAAAACAAATATCCATACATTAAGAAAGAAAATGTAACCAAACCAAATGAACAACTACAAGTGAGAAAATGAAAATAAAGATGTTCTGCTCGTCCTCACAAGTACAAATGAAATAAACCTAAATATAAATGAAATCAAGGAGTAGGGCGTCATTTGGTGAATCATCTGGAAGGTACCTGGTACCGGGTGATCCAGCTCAACGACACATCTCCATGCAACGAATTGCCTCAAGGTGCTCAATAAACATAGAATCACGACATGCTCTAGCTTCATCCCGACGTTCTTGAGCCTCCTCGCAATGAGCCTAAGCCTCCCTATCGTACTGCATAGTAAGCAGAAGCTCCTGCAGAGTAGCCCGATCTTGACGCTTGTTCTCTTGAATTTGCTCCACCTGTGAGCACATAAAACTAAGATCCTCTGATTCAATGGGTGCGGGAGCATGAGAAGATGAGGTCTAGGTGTATCATGAGAGGGTGCTGGTCTAGTAGGTGCAGGAGTGGAGGAAGTGGCGGATTGAGAAGATGTGGATTGAGAGGGAGTGAGTTGAGGGGTATCGGGGGGTAAATGACCAAAAGATCTACCAACAGAGGACATATCAATGTATTAGTAGCGGTTTACAGGGACATCGGTGGGAAGACGAGGACAGCCGACAGCAAGATAGTGGCGGGTAATGATAACGGAAAATGGGAGTGCTTGTCTAGCGGGACTGGATGAGTTGATTCTAACAGACTTCATGACTAGATAAATAAAGGCGGGTTAGAGTCATCTGAGTCTTTAGACTCATTATCACTCTCGCTTAGTGTATCATTGTAAACAGCCTTTTCTTTACCTTGTCTCTTAAATTTAGTAGGGCACTCAAACGCTCTATGACCACGTCCCTCACACTCAAAGCATCTCTCTGAATCATCCCTTTTAAAGTTGTCTATATTAAACTTCTTAGGATCCTGATTATTGAATTTTATATTACCTTTGTTTTTATTGTTCTCGAATTTTGGTTTTTCAAATTTTGAGTTTTGCTTTTTGAACTTGAGAATTTTTTAAATTTTTTAGCAAATAGAGCTATATCATTAGGATCTATATCAAACCCAGATACTTCTTCTTTCTTTAATTTTAAGGAAACACTTTTATCTTTGGCTTTGTTATCTTTAGGAAACATATCTAATTCATATGTTTGAATATCACCAAATAGCTCTTCAAGTTTTAAAGTATTTAGATTTCCTAAAGAATTAAGAACTGTGACTTTAGGAATGAACCACTTAGGAAGACATCTAAGAATTTTCTTAACAACACGATCTTCAAGAATTTTATCTCCTAAATTAAAGCAATAAATAACAATATCATAAATACGAGCATAAAACTCATCAAACGTTTCAGTTTCTTTCATGGTGATGGTTTCAAATTGAGCTGTTAAGTTTTGAAGTTTTGAAGCTTTAACTACACTAGTTCCCTAATGAGTAACTTGGAGAATATTCCAAGCTTCTTTTGACGTCTCACACGTCATTATATGAAGAAATTCATCGGGATTCACATCACTAAACAAGGCATTTAGACCTTTAGAGTTAAAGTTACACATTTCAATTCTTTCTCTCTCCAATTTTCTACAAGTGTTAAAATAATTTCATCATCAACAATCATAGTATGAGGAGACCATCCTCTTTCAACAACAACCCAAACACGTTCATCAATTGATTTAAGTGAAGATTTCATACGTGCTTTCCAATAGGTGTAATTAGTTCCATCAAACATAGGTGGTCTATTCGACGAAAAACTTTCCATATAACCTCCAGAATTCATGTAAATAACTTTTAGAGACTAGCTCTGATACCAATTTGAAGTTGTAAGGTTATATGAACTGAGGTTATTTCGTAGAATACACACACACTACACTATTAAAAATTTGCCAAGTAGAGAAATATTCCAATTTTAATTCCTTAGCAAATTTGAAGGTTAGCATAAGCAATTAACTATTAAAGTGATGGGGTTGATAACCTGATTAAGATATAGAAAATTAGCCAATTTTATCCCTTTTATCCTATGCATACATCTAGGTTATTTAATAAAGTAAAGTGCAAAAATCACAACCACAACGCGCTGATGTACGAGGAAAACACCAATGGAAAAAACCTCGGACGACGGGGCCTAGATAAATCCACTACAAATAGGTTTTACAAAGGACTCAAAAGACTTATAGACTTTGACGAAATAAGACACGCTGATGCCGTTCTCTACCTTCGAATGTGTAGTACGCGAAGCTCCAACACGTTACTTGACACTGCTCGTGTCGCAGTATCCACCGAA
The DNA here is from genome assembly GCA_949130495.1 of Sambucus nigra. Classification (NCBI taxonomy): domain Eukaryota; kingdom Viridiplantae; phylum Streptophyta; class Magnoliopsida; order Dipsacales; family Adoxaceae; genus Sambucus; species Sambucus nigra. Next base: position 623,537,130 of record OX422210.1, on the reverse strand, counting down.
GCCTAAACTACCGTCTCTAATAAGCTTGAATACAGAAATCCACCGCAAGTGTGCTTGTTGAATTTCAGGTTGATTGCACGGGTTTTGGTTCAAAAGTTAAATTGTGTTGGAGAAGGATTTTTCATCAAAAAGAAGATATGATATTTTTGCTCTCAAGAATGTATGAAAAAGTTCTGAGTTAAAAATTGATTTTCATCCATATTAAAGAACAGGAAAAGTAGTGGACCTTGGCAATTATATAAAATAACTGCAGGAAAACAGTTAATTTTTTTTCAAAACTAACAGATCTCGTTCGAACGACCTTTCGTTCGAATGAGTTATCTAACGATAGTCCAGTGTAAAAGTTAGATAAGTCGTTAGAAATCTCGTTCGAACGAGTTCGTTCGAACGAGTTCGTTCGAACGACATTTCTAATGAACTTCTAACGAGTACCCAGTGCAGGCTGGGCTAGGTTGTTAGATCCAGGTCATTCGAACGACCTGGAAGGACTTCGAACGAGATTCCCTTTTTCTTTAAAAAATAGTTGAAATAAATTTCAAAAATGGTTTTTATGAAAATTAAGTTTTTATGACAATTACTCTATATGAAAATTACTCCAACACATAAAAATGGTTTGTGTCATATACCTTTTTAGGAGAATGGAATTGAGATGCAAATTGATGTAGCTTGAACTTTGAAAGCCCTATTATCTAAGGTTGTATGAAGCTCGAATAGAAATGACCTAAAAGAGTTTTGTCCAATGGAATATAGCCAATAGTACAAATGACTCGATTGAAAATTTGTCCTTACATACAAACATCTCAAAACCTATACAAACTTTTCACAAAGCTTCACCACCCCCTCTTATACCCAAGACCCTATCTTCAGCTACCTAACAGACCCGTTTCATTGTTGTTTCATGTCCTTGAAGGGCCCTAAGAATCCCACTCTTAGTTGCAGCTCTGAATGTGCTCTGTGCGGCGATAGGCCTTTATAAGATTGGATGAAACAATGACACATTCTTTTAAAGTGTCGAACATCATAAGACATCTCTACCGATTTCCTTCTCAACCACCCGCTTCCACAACCACTTCAGGTAGTCCCCCCATGGGTAAACGGCCTACGGCGCTGTCATAAGGGTCCCAATACCATCCTCATGGATTCAGTAAGGTCCTCGAAAGGAAATAAGTTGGTTATACACAAGGGAACGATTTTCTCCTATCCCCCTTGGCGCGGAAGCCACCATAAAAAGTAGAAGGAGGTCTGATGAAGTCTCTCCAATCGCATGTATCGAACATGATGCAAGTTCCCACACCATGGTACAAACCAATGAAGACTCTGGGCCCCATGCTCTATAAGCCAATTCACCCAGTTCTCTGTCATTGGGATAAAGCTAATAAGTTGGTAACACCCGACAGAGGGTACTCATGAGGGGAAGCTAGGTGCAAACTCTTGAAAAACCATATGAACAACATGACATGGCTCCCTCGTAAAAAGTCATACCGATCCTTCTTCCAGGCATACAAACCATTCAAGGTCTCCGATAATAGTATAAAAGTTAGACTACAATGGTAAGACATCCACAACACTATCATGGCTACCTAAGGGTTAGTCGTTACTTATCATTAAAATAATCCTGGCAGTCATTGCCAAGGCTACGGTGTCGTCAAAGTGTTATCAGTAAAATACCTTCAGCATAAGGAGTTCATTACCACTAAGAGGACGATATTCTCTCTATGCACAAATGGTCGGGAAGCTGAAGGAGAGACATGGAGCAATTCTGCAAGTGACACTCGAGGGGAATGGGACAAATTCGGCATGACTTTCCCCACACTTAGGTTGACACCCAGCATAGCAAAAAACTCTTCATAGGTGGGATACACCTCATCCAGTCCAAATCAGAAGATATGGTCTTCAGGGTACCAGAATTATAGACGATTCTAGTTTATAGGGTTATTAAGCCACGAGTTGACCTAACGTAACCTGAAAGCTTCATAATTAACATTATAGAGGCACACGAGCTCTAAGCCTTCGAGGTATGCCGATAAATTTTTGGATATCTGAAGTGCCATTGCATAAGAAGAAGAAGAAGAAGAAGAAGAAGAAGAAGAAAGAGTGCAAAAGAATGAAGTTGAGTTTTTGGTGATGAAAACCGCCATCAAATTACCCTTTTATACTACAAGCATCCATAATAGACAAGCAATTCGAGATGTTGCCTGACTTTATGATCCCAAGTACCCAAAAGTATATAAGAAATGCAATGTAAACTAAGGAAATGATTTTGACTTGACCCTCGTGCTGATAGGTGGGATAAGGAGTATGTCGATTGGTGTTCCCCCATTTTTGGAAACTCTTTACTTTCCTCTTTTGTATATATCATTTCCAAAGTAAAGACTTTTACTTATGAAAATTTTAACCTTCGAGTTTTACTTTTATCTATTCCATTTTATTTTGTATTTGCAATAAAACCTTAGCAAAAAATTAAAGTGCATGTAGAGTAAGCCACTAAATCAAGATAATCAAACAAAAAATGAATTTTATATTTTAACTTGTCAAAAATAATTACATTGTTCCTACAAGTTAAAAAAAAGTAGAAAAAAAAGATAAGATAAATGGGGACGCAACCCGAACCCTCCAAAACTTCAAATAAAAACCCCTCACATCAAGCACCTCGGTAAACACGCTTCCCCCGACGACGTGCGATAGACCATATACACCCGAAACTAGAGCCCTCCTCAGATGTAGTTGGCAGCTCGAGACAGGTAATCAGTCACTGACACCCCCCAGTCCCAAATATCTCGCAATTAGGTCGTTAAGACACAAATATACTGCAAAAAGATCCAAATCACCAAGGAAAAATCACGTCACTAATGAGAAGAAGAATGAAAAAAGAGAAAAGTAGTCATACATCTCTTCGAATAGCTTCCTCGGGAAGGCCCGCAAATCCATCTATCGCAGCATGAGGGCGATGAGGCACCCATATCACCTCCCCACTATGCACCCGAATATGATAATAAGGGTTGGTAATATGGTGGAATGGAACCTCATCCGCTGTCGCCACTGCACCTCCCCCTGTGCCATAGATTGACATCACTGGTATGTTGGTAACCATCCCGGATCCCGCTCCATGTGGAGGTACATTCTCTACATAATAAATGCACGATGTCATCAATTAGTTGGTCATAAAGTCCAGGTAGTCGTAGCCTGGTGCCATGTCAATGTAGTGCATGTAGGACTCGCCCTCCAACACCGCCGCCCTTGCCTCATCAAACATCTCCTTCACCCGCCTTATATACTCCGGGGGAACCGATGGTGGGACCTCCACCTCACCCTCCATAACTTATCGCACAACTCTCCCTCCTAGGTACTAGACGTACCTGAACTCTTACCCCAGTGGCCTCCTCATCTGGGCGTGCATGCCCGTAACCCTCGCGGCCCTTAACGATAAGCTCTAGGGGCAGAAGGTCACATGTTTCCCCAACAAGAGTTAGTAGTCTAAGAAGTGAAAAAGCAAAGTTTTGAAGCCACAAAAAAATAAGGACAAAAATCCTATCATGATTACTCGTTAGAGAGTTCAGTGCCACCTGCACATCCTTCAAAGACAGGGATTAGTTCGAACGCCTATTTAACTTGCTCTACATGTACATCCGGGAGAAATTCCCAAGCTCTCTCGCTTTCAGAGACATTAACCCAACGTTGTTCCCTATCACCTCATAAAACCAAACCTGTAAAAGGCAATACAAAAGTCAAGAACAATGAAAACAGAAAGACCACAAGAAAATAAAAGGAAATTGAATCTAAGAATTAGCTCCAAAAGATATGTGGGTTTCATGAAAATCTATCGACAACATCGATAGAAAGTATGCAAAAAAGTGTAGAGGGACCCCAATGTAAAGCACCCCTACCCATATAAATAAATATCAGAAATGATTCTCAGAAATGGAAGAAACCACAGGTGGACAACACCGCTGCTTGCCGCCACCACTAACCCTCCTAAGAAGCAGAGTACATAAGCGGGTTTCCTGCTTCACTTGTCTCCCGTTGATCTCATCAATCTGTCGAGATAATAAGGTCTCCTTCAATATGGATATGCGGATAAAATCCCCCGACACGATCCTCCCTATGTCACCACAGGAAACTCGCACTGCCGCATTCGAAACTCGCACCAGCCCCGTAGCTACTGAACATCCAAAGGAGTAACCGCCATCTCCCCAGAACCCAAATGTTGTGTGTGGGTCGTATCCCACTACCTCTCACCCAATACACATAATATCATCATGCAACGCGGCCCATGGGTCAAACCCTATAGACTCTACCATCAATCGAACAGCCGCAGGAAGGTGATCCCAGACTTCCTTCATTCCGGTCGACTCCCAGGAGCGAATTGATTTAGTAAAGGATATAATTACCAGGTGCAAAATAAACTCCTTCAAAAATAAGGATATAAAGGATTAACTTAACCATAGCCTCATTCATCCTCTTAACACTCGATGGAATGACACTTAGGTTAAGGTAACTAACTTAATAGACTTACACGTTTGTCATACTTCGAAACTGTATTGAGTTAAAGTGTGACTGTTAATAAAATTACCCTTACATAAAACTTGAATACGTAAAGATATCCTAGAATCGTCACTTTCAATTGTGATTCATCTCGATAATTATAAAAACCATCTTCATGAGCTCATTACCTAAACAAGAAAAATATATTGGTTAGAGGAAATAATCCTTCAAAATAAACTAATAAAATAATCCTAACACGGGAATAGGTTCGACGAGTGATAATGTCATACGTAAATATATAAATATTAAAAGAAGATTTGTATATCAATAGAAGGTGGTGATAGAAGTGGTGAAGTTGAAGTTAAGGTTTCAAAAATATTTGGAATTAAAACTAAATTTTGGATATTTTGGATGTTTAAAAGTTAAAGCAGAAAAAAATGATTGTGGGTTTGACTTAGTAACACCCATAATGAAAGTGTGTTTTTGTTTAAATCATTTTAATATGTCTACAAACCCAATTGAAAGTTATATTATTTTAAAGGAGGAAGTAGTACAAATATAATTATACCCTTTTCTAAACACATCCATTTAATGAATCCAAACATTACCTCTTCAATAAAACCATTATAATCCAAATAAAATGCGGTGAAAAACCTAAAAAAGTCAAAGATCTATGTAAGAACAACCTCTTGAAAACTAAACAAGATGTTTAAGCTTGAATACTAAACTTACAATCAAGCGTCTTAATCCGGTGACACTCTTGGAGTGGAGTGGAGTGGATTTGATCATCAGTTCGATTCTCGACACTGTCAAAATAATGTTTGGCCAGCGAAAACCACAAACCACGAACATGGATTAGTTGAGGTACGTCTAAAGTTTGTCCAAACACCACGTGGTATGATACAAAAAAAATACTAGATTTATGAATATATTTGAACCCGAAAGTATTTATGTTTTTTATTTTAATTCGAATGAATGTATTTTTTTTGTTTGGATAATGTTAAATATAATTAATTTTGATCATTTTGTAGTTACTAACAATTTAATTATCCGTTTTATGTTGGTGTCATTTAGAAATTAAAATAAGAATTTATTCAACCAAAAGGGTAAAAACAAAAGAGGAGTCCCCAACTCAAGAATAGCAGTTGTGTGAAAACCCACAGCACATCTCAAGCTGTGATTCTAATATAAAGCTCTTTCGAGTCTTTACAACCAGTGGTTAGGGGTGTGCACGAACCCGAATGGACCGAAAAAACCGAACCGAACCGAACATACTTTTGCGATTTTTTTTTAATTCGGTTAAAAAATATACAGGACCACATAATTCGGGTCGGTCTCGATCCTGGATTATAAAAAACGGTTTTGGACCGGACCGGACCGGACCGCTTTCATTATATATATATATATATATATATATATATATATATATATATATATATAGTGCTCCCATACGGTAGTACCGTATGGGTGGAATCCGGATTGTCATATGTGTAAATAGGAGAGTAAAATTCGATTTCTCTCCTCTCTCCTCTCTCTTTTTACCTTTATTTATTTCCTCTCTCCTCTCTCCTCTCTCCTATCACGTCACTTCTCTCAAGTCTCTTTATTGTTCCATTCCAAAATTCACACTACAACAATCAAGTCAAGCAATATTCTCTCACTCTTCAATGATATTTCATCAAATACGATAATGCTCATAAAGGAGCTACAACCATATCTGTAGCCAAGCAGAGACCTTGGTCTACGAAAAATGCCTAAATTTTTTTAAAAGACTACACGAAGCTTAATAGGATATAAAAGACAATTCCCTGTATTGGGACCTAATTTTTGTCTCTTTCCCTTTTTTTTTTCTTTTTTTTTTTGTTTCTTTTGTTTTTAATAGTTTTTCTTTTGTTTTTAACAGTTTTTTATATATAAAAATAAACAGTTTATTTTTTTAAATTAAAAAAAAAGTCTTTTATAAAATTAAAAAAAAAACAGTTTTTATATATAAAAAAACCAGTTTCCCTATTAATATTAATTTTTTTTATTAAAATTAAACAACTGATGTGGGTTCGCGTCAGCGGCACTAATTAATCGCGATATTTTATTGAAAAAAATATCGCGATTAATTAGAGCCGTTGGCGCGGACTCACATTTCCTGACCAAAATCATTTGTTGAATGTAGGTCCGCGCCAGCGGTACAAATTAATCGCGATATTAAAAAATATCGCAATTAATTTTGTATCGCGATTAATTGCGATATTTTTTAATATCGTGATTAATTGCAATATTTTTTAATTGCGATATTTTTTAATATCACGATTAATTTGTACACACACACGCACTTAAGTATATTTAGCGATATTATACAATTACAATGTATATATCCCTATTATATGAAAATAATCATGACTGTTACTCTTGCTCCCATGGACACTTTTTCTTGTTATGTCTTTCAGTGTCCTACTCCATAATCAATCCAGAAATGAGAAAAGGAAAAACGTAATATTAATTTTTCAACACAAATCCATGTTGCAAACAAATAAAGTAAAAAATAAAAAAAATAGAGAATTAAGGTAAAAGTCATGTTTCTTTTCATATTTGATTTTTTAGGACAATGCTTTTTTAAGAAAACGTTCTTAGTTATTCTTGAGATAAATAAAACATGCAATAATTATTGGCTTCATTTGAAGGCACCAAATTAATTGTACCAAAAAAAGTGCAAAGAATAAAATTTCGTCTAGACATCTTCATCGTCGTCTTCATCTCCACCTGTTAAATCTGTAAAAAAAAGCATGATATGTTAAAATAAATTACAAATTTAATGAACTAGTCGGAGTTACAAATTATAAACAATTGCTAAGTCTCATTTTAAATTCATATTACCCGTCGTAAAAAAATCTTCTGTGGGTGCATGTCCATAAATATCATCGCCTTCACTGTTTGATTCAGAAAATCTACAAGAAACATGTATAAAATAAAATAACTAGCGATATTTAGTAATTGGGAAAAATATATAAATTTACCTCGTGTTTAACATTGGACAATTTCTTTTATCGTGTGATTGACCACTTCGTCCAGATCCATGACAACGCCGACCTTGAACCTTTATTTTTTCCTTCCCTCTTTGTATTCTGTGTTTTCCACATCCTTTCGCTCGAACTGTATTTGGTTCATTTAAAGAAATTTGTTGATGACTTGTTTCCTCCCTACGAACACCGCCAATTCTACTGGCATTGACCTCCTTAATTTTTTCATGCGCCCCTTTTATATAATCCTCATAAATGATAGCCGTCTCTTCGCTAACAACAGCATCATCAATAACCCTCGATGTAAGAAGAGATAATTTTTTTTGCCTCAACAATAAAAAATTGTCACTATTATCTTTCACTTCCGTGCCACACTCTTCTATCACTTTTCCAAAACTTGCATTTTGTGTCCATCTCCGCAATATATATTCATCCGGTAAAAACACAGTTTGATTAAATTTAAAAAATGCCAAAACATGTCTGCATGGAATTCCTTCAAAATCAAATTTTTTGCAACTGCAACTCACAAATTTTGAAATCTTATTGTATAAAATTTTTCCAACTCTCGAATCCCTTACATTTGGCTTTTTCACAATGTAGAGATAATGATCACCTTCATCGTGTGAACTTTCAATTACGTACTCTAAACTCTCCCATAACTCATGCTGAAACTTAAAAAAAATAGTCCGTGTGTATATATTTGACATCTGCTTCTCCATTGACATTGGCGTTTTCATCACCGGACATTCATTTATATCGATGTGATTGGCTTTTAATTCCTTGTGACGTTGGTATTCAAGTGCCCTATTGAACCGTGTCACAAATTCGTTTAGTGAGTTATTTTTGGACAAATATCTTTTAAAAAAATGCATGTACACTCTCTGCGCGCTGACTACTTGACATTCCAGCTGCAAAAATATGTTTCACAAATGCAGGTACCCATTTAGCTCGAATATCATACAACCCAGCTAACCAAGTATTTTGTTTCAAATCACTTTTTTCAATTGTGTCCTCCCAACTTGCTTCAAACTCTTCTTTCGTCTCTGAATCCCAAATAGATTGTTGAAAATCGCTAAAATGATCTCTATAATTGATTACATCCAACTTTTCAGAAAATTTGTTCACAATGTGCCAAATGCAGTATCTGTGATATGTATCAGGAAGAACTTGAGCAATAGCTTTTGACATTGATGGATCCTGATCAGTGATAATTATTCGTGGCGGGCCACCAGGCATAACTTCCTGCCATTTTTCTAAAAGCCAAATAAAAGAATTTGTGGTCTCATCACTTAAGAATGCACAACCAAAAATTACGGTTTGCCCGTGATTATTAACCCCGGTAAATGGTGCAAAGATCATATTATATTTATTTGTGTTGTACGTAGTATCAAACACAACTACATCACCATAAAATTTGTATGCCCTTCTTGAAATTGCATCAGCCCAAAAACAGTGAGTCAACCTATTTTCATCATCTCTTTCGTATGTAAAAATAAATGACGAATTTTTCTCTTGTTCTGACAAAAAGTACTCCATCAATAATTCTGCATCATGTCTGTCAATTTATTTTTTTGAATCCCGTATAAAATTTCTAATATCTTTTTCGGTACAACCAATATTTTCAACCCCGCTTGCTTGTACCGAAAGAAGACTAATTTGTTGATGTGTAGGTATGTTAACAAGTGCGAGCTGTTGGGTTAAGGCTTTTTTTATTTCGGATACAGAACGGTGAGATCTTAATAGATGTACTTTACGTGGGGTCGAAAGAGTGTGATTGTGACCTTCAACAAATTGACTTACTATGTAATTTGACCCAGACTTACTCTTCACAACGGACAACTTTGCCTTACAACCCTCTCTTACGATTCCACGATGCCTCTTTTTTTCCTCCTCATTTTTATGGTTAGACTTTCCTTCTTTAAAACAACAATATTCCTTCCTGATAATTTCATCTAAATTCTTTCTCTTTTTAGAAGAATTACACCATGTACTAAATCCCGCCACTCTCGCATAACCATTGTAAAATTCATAAGCATCGTTTAAAGATTGAAATTCTTGTCCAATTTTTGGTTTATCCTTATCTTTTACTTGAGGAATAAATACTGTGTCAGATTGTTCATCAAAATTCAGCAAATCGGACTCATCCATCACTGAAAATTATAACAATATTAACATTTAATAAAAATAGATTACGAATAAAAAAACAGATTAACAACTTTAAAAAGGAATAACATATTTTCAATTAATAAAAAACAAACTTCCAATAAGGAAAAAAACAGATTTGTAATTAAAAAAAACAACTTAAAAAATTGATTTCAATCAATTAAAAATAGATTACCAATTAAATACATATTCTAAAAAACACAGATCGATTAATTATACAGGAAAACATATTTTTATTTAATAAAAAAAACTTTCAATAATTAGAAATCAGGTTTCAAATTAAAAAGAAAAAAAAAACCAGATTTATACACATGTCTAAAAGAAATGTACGAAGGATCCTATTTTTATTATCTAAACAAATGCAAAATGATGATAAAAAGTAGTATATGAATTGTACCTTTCAATGCCTTGAAAACAAGCTTTATTCATCGGACTATCTTTGTGCAGAGCTTGGGAGGTTTTAGCTTGGTAGGTTAATAATAAAGGATAATAAAGGAAGTGACGTGAGAGAATAATAAAGGAAGTGACGTGAGAGGATAGGAGAGAAGAGAAAGAGAGGATGGTGGATAGATGAAGAGACGTGAGAAAAATAGGATTGATGTGAGAGGAGAGAGGAGAGAGAAATCTCCTAATTTTTGGGTGTAAAACACAACCCCATTATTTAATATTGTGCCACGCAATCAGCCCGTAAATTATAGAAACCGGGAGGTATGCACTGGATCGTTATTGTATATATATATATATATATATATATATATATATTATTTCCGCACACGCACGCATCCTTTCAAAATTCAAAGACCCAAGTCAGTTAAGCCCCAAACATTTAACCCTACTTCTCTCTCTCTCTACGAAACCCTCCCTTCCTTCCCTCTCCGCTGCCGACAGGCAAACCCCTTTCCCTCTACGAAACCCGCCCCTTCCCTTCCCTCTATGAAACCTGCCCATCCCCTCCCTTTTGTACTCCTGCACAGCAAACCCTTCTGTTAGGGTAACATGGCAGCGGCGGCGACAGGTAAGACGCAGTAATTCGATTTCGATTTTTTATTTTCTGTTAATTTTGTTTTAAAGGTATATAAAATGGGAGAATATGAATCTGCATATGCTTTTTTGTTTTACCCAAAAATTATTGTTGAGAGTATGTATGTATGTAGATCTTGGCAACTGTAATATGCTTCTGAATTACTTTGGCAACTGTAAGAAAGTAGATCTTGGGAAAGTAGGCCAAACAAAGACCATACTTCATCCCCTACTTATATTGAAACAATTGTTGGTGACTCAGGGTATGAAACAATTGTTTTTTAAAAGAGAAGTCCTGTTTTTTTAAACAAAATTGTTATTTTAATGCAGTTCTTTATAAAAAAAACATGTGCCGTTTTTAATGCAGTTCTACATGTTTTGTTTTTAATAAAAAATCAAGTTTTACAAAAAAAAATGTTGTTTTTAATAATAAAAAATGTGTTGTTTTTTATTGGTATGAACCGAGACCAAACATGAACCGTTTGAAAATCGAATAAGACCGAGACCGATAATTTCGATCCGATCTCGGTCCGTAATTTTTCAGGACCGATTAATATAATCCGATTCCAAAAATACCTCAAAATCGGACCACGAACACCCCTACAAGTGGTTCACCAACCTTTCACCTCATCAAAGTCTTTTAATATTCTTCCTTGCCCTAATGAAGCATGAAAACGAACCGCATACGATGAAAATTAAGATCGCACCTAAATTAAGCTACGTACCAAAAGCGAACATTTAATTTGAAACATTAACAAAGATACAATTTTTATTTAAATGTCTTCCAACTCAAACGTTACAAAACATTGACATCACCAGCTAACAGAAATTTATCAGAAATCACCACCACGAAGACGAAGAACCAGGTGCAAAGTAGACTCCTTCTGGATATTGTAATCCGCTAGGGTTCTGCCATCCTCAAGCTGCTTTCCAGCAAAAATCAACCTCTGCTGATCCGGTGGTATTCCCTCCTTATCCTGAATTTTGGCCTTAACGTTATCAATAGTATCAGAGCTTTCCACCTCAAGAGTGATTGTTTTTCCGGTCAAGGTTTTCACGAAGATCTGCATACCACCACGCAAACGGAGGACCAGGTGAAGAGTGGACTCTTTCTGGATATTGTAATCAGCCAGGGTTCTGCCGTCTTCTAGTTGTTTGCCGGCGAAAATTAAACGCTGCTGATCCGGTGGAATTCCTTCCTTATCTTGGATTTTTGCCTTTACGTTATCGATTGTGTCCGAGCTTTCGACCTCGAGCGTGATCGTTTTTCCCGTCAAGGTTTTGACGAAGATCTGCATGCCACCTCGGAGCCTCAAAACCAGATGGAGAGTTGACTCTTTCTGGATGTTGTAATCGGCTAGGGTTCTGCCGTCCTCTAGTTGTTTTCCGGCGAAGATTAATCGCTGTTGATCAGGTGGAATTCCTTCCTTGTCTTGGATTTTGGCCTTCACGTTGTCGATTGTATCGGAACTCTCGACCTCCAGAGTTATGGACTTGCCGGTTAGGGTTTTCACAAAGATCTGCATCTGTAATCACAGCAAAACAATCGTAAATCAACGGCTCCGATTGCAAATTAACAACAAGTGTAAAAAAAACTAAAGCCTATTTCACAATCGCAATGTTTCGGATTTGGCAACGCTTGCAAACATAAATCTCAATTCAAACCAAAAAAGAAAAACGAAAACGAAGCCTAATAAAGCAAACGAATCGAAACTGGATAAAATAAAATAAAAAAAACTAAAAGCCTATTTCACAATCGCAATGTTACGGATTTCGCAATGCTTGCAAACAAAAAGAAAAGAAAACCTAATAAAGCAAACGAATCGAAACTGGATAAAACATTAAAAAAATAGATAATAAATCAAAAAGCACTTACGTTTCAATGAAGAGAAAACGATGAACAGAAGTAGGCTTGAAAGGATGAGAAATAGATTAAAGGAAGCGATGTTAATGAGAATGAAAGAGAGGGCGCTCTCTCTCTATTTATAGAGCAGGGGTTGTCAACTCCGTTAAGCAGTGGGAGGGGCACAACAGGGAATTCCAATGAAAATTGGAGTCAACAGAGTTGGGGCAACGAATATAGTCATCCTTTAGAATACTCCAGAACCCGCTAACATCCTTGCCCGCTCTTCAAGAATTCAATTCCGGACAAATTAATGACGTCGTAATAAATCGCTACTAGTTTTCACACGTGTCACCAAATGAATACTTTTTATTAAATATGGTAAAATGCCTTTTAATAGTTCAAAATTAATTTATATCTTTTATAACTTATAAAATGTAATACGGAGAATTATAGATTTCTCAATACAAAGAGTGAAAGACTTCTCAATTCTAAACCTAACCAACAACCTTCAATACTTTATCTCACCTAAGACTTTCTGCAAAATCATACTTTTTCTCTATTTGAACCACTGGTTTCAAAGCGACCTTTATGCTTCCTTTTAATTATAATTCCAAAAGGTAGATAAATTATAAAATAAGATTAATGAAAAGAAAATGTCCATGAATATAAAATAAGATGAATGAAATGAGAGTATACAAACTTTTCTTCTCTACTCTTGATGATTAACCATAGTGTCATTAAGGATGCAACTTTCATGTCTCGTAAATACCAAATTGATGTGGCCACCACCAATAAGGCCAAAGAAGAGAGAGAAAATAAGCACAAATATGAAAATTATATTATCAACTAAAGAAAATGTACATTTCTCATGACATAATAATTTATTTATACTATTAGTAATCCTACTCTAACGAGGAATGTATCAAAAGACTAAAATACCCTTCACCAATGGCGGAGGGAGTATAGCACTAGGGGGAACGTGCCCCGGTCACTTTTTTTTTTTAATAAAAGTGTTAATGTATAGCTTTTCAGATCAGTATAGCTTTCTAGATTAGTTGAATGTGTTAATGAGTATAGCTTTCGAGATTAGTTGAAGGTATATACTCACTTTCACTAATTTTTATATGTAGGTATCCAAATATTTTGTTAGGTGTTAATGTATTTCCCCAAATTATAACCCTAAATTAGGTGTTAATGTGTTTTCTCAAATAATATCATAGATTATGTGTCAATGAATTTCTCCTAATTATATTTTTTTCTACTAATTGCTAGCGTCTTGATAAATATTTCCTCAAAAGAGGCTGTGTAGAACTCTTGTCGCTTGCTCTAATCGAAAATGTCATATCGCTTCATATTTTATATTTTAATTAGTATTTGTAATGACAATTTCATATTTTGGATGCTCTTGTTAACAATGAAGTATTATGGTTCGGTTTGTTTTATTTTATTGCTACTAATGAGTAAATATTGATCTATGTTTAGACATTTGAATAACCTTATGTCATTTCCTTTGAAAATTCTTGGCTTACTTAAAACCCTTTTCATTATATTTAATAATAACAGTTAACAAACAAAATAAAACTTATCCATATTATCATATACATCATTCTACTCACCTTCGAAATGCATATTGTTTGTTTATTTACCTCTAATGAACTATCTCCAAATTTATTCTACTTAGTAGCATAACGTTGTATAAAGAGAATGAACAACAACAAAAGATTCATACACATGCGCAAGCAATAAATACCAAGAAATTAAAAAAAAATGTATAAACGAACTTCTAAACATAATAACTTATCTTGACGTTAAAACATTACCTAATTTGGAAATTCTAGGTAGGGTGATTGCTCTGACATCGAGTTTAGTCACAGATGACTCGGCAACGTTCGGTCATAACTCTCAAAGTGGCCTTAAATTTTGAGTCGTGATGCAAATATATCACCATCGACTCCTCTTTAAAGACGTTTTTGTGTTCCTTTTGTTAAAATAATGCCCCGTGCTAAAACATAATTAATTTTTGAAGAAAATTGCAAAGATTCGAGTAAGGAAGTTAAGGGAGAGAGAAAGAGCGGTTTTGACACAGTTCAAGAGTTCGTTTCTTCCAAAGTTAGTGGTAAGTTAACAATGGTTATGATATGGATGTGGTAATATCAAGTGGTTTCTTAATCAGTTAATTCTTCAAAAGGACTTTATTTTTTTGCCTATAAGTTTTTAACATTTATGTTCAAATCAAAGGGTAATTTTTGGTATATAAAAGTGTGACCGAGCTTCATTTATCTTGACTTTATATAATAGTTGATTCCATAATTCTATAAATTATTAAAATTTTTACTAAATAACAATAATTTCATTATAATCTAGTGTCTTAAAATTATAGTTTCAAAGTAATGCCAATAATCTCCCCCGTGTTAAAATTCTATATAATTGTCAATTAAATTAAATTATTAACACTTATATCTAATCGATTTCTTATCAATTCCTTGATGCCGTTTGCTTAAGTTATTTCATATTTCACGTGATTAAATCCACCTCCCAGGTTTGACATAATTTAAACTTATAAACTACATCAATGGGGTATCATCAATATTTAAAGTGAGATTTGAATTCCATTAGTAATCAACTTCATCGTGTACTAATTACTAACAATTTAATCATCCGTTTTATGTTGGTGTCATTCAGAAATTAAAATAAGAATTTATTCAACCAAAAGGGTAAAAACAAAAGAGGAGTCCCCAACTCAAGAATAGCAGTTGTGTGAAAATAAACAGCACATCCCAAGCTGTGATTCTAATATAAAGCTCTTTCGAGTCTTTACAACCAGTGGTTAGGGGTGTGCACGAACCCGAATGGACTGAAAAAACAAACAGCACATCCTAAGTTGTGATTCTAATATATATATATATATATATATATATATATATATATATATATATATATATATATATATATATATATATATATATATATATATATATATATTGTTGTTGATGTTAATATTGTTGTAAAAGTTTGGTTCTAGTAACTTTAATGATGATATGTGGAGAATTATAAAATCAATATCTTTCTTTTTATTCATCATCATCATCATCATCATCATCTTCTTCTTCTTCTTCTTCTTCTTCTTCTTCTTCTTCTTCTTCTTCTTCTTCTTCTTCTCCTTACGATATTTCTTTATAGTTAAATATACAAATAGTTCCAATCAAAGTAAAAAAGATAACTGCGCATAAACCAGTGTAGGATCCAAACACATAAATTTAAAAAATCATACATTCAGACTATAATCGATGGGTAAAACTTATGAATATCTACAAAATAAAGTTAAATCATAAGTATATCATTCATTTAAGATCCATTCAATATTAAAACATAATCTAATCAAAAGATTTTGATGGACACCATGGATTTCCTAATTATTATGTAAATTAAAATATTACTCAAATACAAATTATTGGACGGTTTAATATTTATTGGATAATTTAATTTATATGATAATTGGGTTTCAATAGAAATATATATATGGTGGATCTATGTTGGTTATTCAAGATATCATAGTTTTTTAGTTCTTTCTGGCTTGAACCGTAAATCTAACGTTGTGGTTGTCACAAAATTGAAAATATTTTTTAAATATCTTAATCATCTCAAAATGATATCTTTCATGGTTTCTTATAGATTTCGGCGACCTCCAACACCTCCAGAATTTTTTTCAACACATTCCAATGAACGGTTTGAAAGATATGACTCCGATAAGGTGAACATTGTGTCGTGTCGCAAATTTGTTTGGGCAAATGAAATGTAATAATTTTTTGGACCAGTTGTTCATTAATTTTTCGTTTTCTTTCTCTATGATATAAGAGGTTTGAGTTTTTGTCAAACAAGTGGTTGAAATGCCATACAAAAACAAAATGTGGGGAAAATGACAAATGGATTCTGATGGCGTAACAATGTCAGACCCGGACTCATGAACACGAAAATGGTCCACGATGGAAAGTGGTCCCTTTAGACAGGTCAAAAAATAAAATCTTACTTTGATTTTTTAATTTACTGGTCATATAACTCCACTACTGTAGTTACCTTCCTGTCACTAGATTAGGATTCCTCATCCCCCATTTTTAAAAAGATTTTTACAATGGTTTTATGCTTGATAAAATAACTCGATTAAAGCTTATACCACTTTGAATCGGATTAAATCAATGCAGTAAATGAAAAAGACAAAACAAGACCCCATACCCTGATTTTCCAACATATGTTCGAACTTTAATTTCTTTTCTTTCAACGTTTGAAACATCATAACTTTATATCTTTATATTTTTAATTGCTTATATATAAATTTTTTTTTATAAATAACGTACAATATTTTTAAAATAAAAAATAGTTTTTTATTGTTTTAAAAAATCATTTTAACTATTTTATTGAAAAATTATTTTTTTAACAAAAATAAATACTTTTAACCATAAAAATAAACTGTTTTACACTCTTAAACAAGTATTTTTAACTCTTTTTAAGTTAAAAACATTTTTTAACCTTTGTCATCGCACTCATAACATCTTATATCTCCATCCTTCTCACCGTTACTCTTAACCCCGTCCTTATTTTTGTTTTTCTCAAAAATCTTTTTATTGGAATAATTTTCTTTGTATAATTTGAGAAACTTATTAAAAATTTTTGCAAACAAGGCCAAGTCATCAAAATCACAATCACCCTCAGATTCAAACTCACAAACTTTTTCTTTCTTCTTTTTCTTAGTTTGAGTATTTAAAACAATCCCTACTTCCTTGGATTTAATAGTTTGAGGGAACATATCAATCTCGTATGTTTGACTTCAGCGTCCGTGCTCGCACTGTCTAGAGGAGGAGTTTTCACAAATGCATCTCAGTAGGGACTTGGGGGTGTATTGCAGCAGGAGGATAGGGCTATAGCTTATGCATCTCGCAAACTTAAGTCCCATGAGAGGAATTACCCCACACAGGACCTGGAGCTAGCAGCGGTTGTATTTGTCTTGAGGATTTAGAGGCACTATCTTTTGGGCGAGAGTTTCAGCGTATTTACGGATCATAAGTCGCTATATTACATGTTCACGCAGAAGGACTTGAATATGCGACAGAGGAGATGGTTAGAGTTCGTGAAGAATTACCTATTTGATATTATGTATCATCTAAGGAAGGCTAACGTGGTGGCAGACGCATTAAGTCGATAGCCTACTGGAGAGGTAGCAGAGGTCTGGAAGGCGAAGTGGGGTGAGCTTTGACATGATGACGACATCGCCAGAGATTGCATGTCAATTTTGGCTATTATACCTGAGATCATTATACGAGTAGTGAAACCGCAGGGGGAGGACCAGTTCTGTCAGGAGAGGGTGAGATAGTTATTAGCAGATAGAGCAGAGTTCTACTCGATTAGCTTCGAGGGAGAATTACGCTTTAATGGGAGGCTTGTGGTTTCGGAGAAAGAGGATTTGAGGCACGCGATAATAATCGAGTCTCACAGGTCGAGGTTAGCGGTATATCCCGACGGGGATAAGATGTACCAATATACCAGGCAGTATTGGTGGTCAGGGATAAAGAGGGACATAGTAAAGTTTATCTCGGAGTGTTCTACTTACCAGTTAGTGAAGATAGACCACCAGGTACCAATAGGAATGTTGCAGCCACTTGAGATCTCAGTGTAGAAGTGGGAGTGCATCTCGATGGAATTTATTACCGGGTTACTTACATCACAGAGAGGTTAAGACTCCATCAGGGTGATTGTGGATCGATTGATCAAGATGGACCATTTTTTACCAGTTCGTACGGACTATGAGACGCGGTGGCATGCGCAGTTATTTATCGCCGAGATAGTGAGGTTGCATGGTGTGCCGATTAACATCGTGTCTGACAGGAACAAGATTTTTGTGTCCCATTTCTAGTAGAGCTTTCAGGAGGCTATGGGCTTTAAATTTCGATTGAGTATGGCATATCATCCACAGACGAATGGACAGACTGAGCGGGCTAATCAGATGTTAAAGAACATGCTCAAGATGTGTATACTTCACTTCTGGGGAGGGTGGGAGAAGTACCTTCCATTGGTAGAGTTCACTTATAATAACTCCTACCAGTTAACCATTGGCATGGAACCATTTAAGGAGCTTTATGGGAGGCCTTGTCGTTCGCCCACTTGTTGGTCAGAGGTGAGGGACAACAAGATATTGGGATCAGAGATGATTCAGGATACTACTGTCAAGATCGAGCTCATTTAGGGACGCATAGGCATAGCTCGGGATAGGCAGAAGAGTTACACGAATGCAGACAATAGACACATAGAACTTGAGATAGGGGATCATGTCTTGGTGCAGGTGTCTCCAATCAAAGGAATCATTTGATTTGGGAAGAAGGGGAAGCTGATGTCGAGGTATGTTGGGCCTTTCCCGATCATTGAGAGAGTGGTGGCAATTGCTTAGAGGTTGTGTTTATCGGAGCATCTACAACAAATCCATGATGTATTCTATGTGTCGTTGCTTAGAAAATATCAGAGGAGCGAGAAGGCCTTTGCATCCAGATATCTCATATCAGGAGAGACCAGTTGTTGTTCTTGATCGTAGTGAGCGTAAGCTGTGGTCTAAGGGTTTTTGAGTCTAAGGGTTTATGGGTTTTTGAGTTGAACCACACCCCAACTATATATTCAAAATATGTGAACTTTGACGCCCCTTGGGTAACATAGGCGTCCCGGGCAAATTCGGGGATTTGAATCCTCCCTTTCTATTTTATGCCTTTTATATTCTACTATGTCTGTTTCGTATTGAGATCTTGGACATTTTGAGTCGACGTAAATCTAAAAGGAGTGGAGTTACGAAGCTAAGAGATCGTCAATAACATCAGAGCCTTGGGAGAAGTTAGAAAATCCAGAGGAGTTGGTATACTTTGTAATACCCCGTACTTTTGACTATGTACTATGTTTATTTTTGGGATTAATTAATTAAATGCGTATTAATTGGAAATTAATCCGGGTTAAAAATACTAGCGAGATGCGAGTTGGTATTTGATTATGTGCATATATGATTATATATGAAATTGGAATTATAAAATTTGTCGTGAGATGTATATACGGCAATTTAAAAATTTTGTTGAGACGCGTGTGACCGCCGCGTCATGGTATATTATTTTAATTATAAAAAGTGATTTTTATTTCTATTACCCGTATGGTCATTTTGAGTGCGCCAACGCGTCCGGAAGGGTCGATATAGTCAGAAAACACTAGCCGGGGGTGTAGTTTGGGTCCCGGGGTATTTTTAGGCCATACCGGCAACTTAAAGGGTATTTTGGTAATTTTACATTTTGAGGAATTAAAAGTGACGAAAATTGGGAGTTTTAATCTGATGTGAATTTAACCCACTAAACCCACTAACCAACCCATATTAACCCATTAAGCTACGGAGGCTATCATTAGGTTTACAAACTCTCCCAAAGAAAACCCTAGCCACCTTAAGCCACCATTGGAGGAGAAGGTTGGAGAGAGGGAATTCTGCAGAAATCTTCACCAAACCAACACCAAAATCAGAAATCCAATCAAGTCAAGTGTTTTAATCATATTTAAATTCGTAGAATGTTTCTTCCATGTTAGAAAATTGATGAATTACAACTGTTCTTGAAAGATAATGAAAACCCATGTAGTTTGGAGCTTAAAACTTGAAAATATTGAGGAGAATTGCATGTAGAATGATAGGTAGATAATTATTCTCATGATATCTGTGATAGGAAGGAATTAAAACGGATTTATAGTGAGTTAATTCATGATTCAAAAGTTAGGGTTCATGTTCTTGAAATAATTGGGGAAAAAGTGTAGAGATTTATATTTTGGTTGATGTTAAAGAGATTTAATCCTTGAAAACATGTTAGGAGTTGACTTGAATATGTTTAGGATGAATTAGAGACCCTAAAACGTTGTTGGGATAAACTTTGGAAGAGATTAGGAGTGATAAAATGGATAAAAAACGAGATGGGGAAAATTCTGGGCCGAAACTGGTCCCTCGTTAGAAGACCTACCCAGGTCGTTCGAACGAACTCGTTCGAACGAGCTTCTAACGAGTTGACCAGTCGCTGCTAACAAAAAGGGATTTCGTTCGATATCTCGTTCGAACGAAATATCGTTAGAAGGTACAGTTCGTTCGAACGAACTGGAATCTCGTTCGAACAGTCTCGTTCGAACGAGACTTCTAACGAGTTGACAGTGGAATCTCGTTCGAACAGTCTCGTTCGAACGAGACTTCTAACGAGTTGACAGTTTGGTCCTTTTTGGACAGTTTTGATTTTTGGAGTCCCGTAAACTTGTTCGAGGGTAGAGTTAACATTCCTTGATGATGTATTGATGGATTTGGGACTTTTGGGTTATTATGAGGAGTAAATTATATACGAGAGTTATATTAAATGGATGGTTTGGGTTGAGACGTGAGTGTCTACTACGATGTGAGGATGAATTATGGCGCGTATAATTACAAACCGAAATAGTATAAATTGTGATAATTATAAGTTGGTACGAGAATACGATATGTACTACAATTAAACTACGGTATTACTAAGACGGGCATTTACTTAGTATTGGTATATGAATTGTGTGTATGACATACCTACCATACTTGCTATCACGGGAGGTTTGCGTTCGCTTAGGGCCCTCTAATCCTTGTGTTGCCCGGATTTAGACTGGTTACCTCGATGAACATAGGTCAGAGAAAGACTTATTGGGATGTTAATAAGTCCGCTGATCGTGGGAGCGTAGGTATGTACGTGACCCATGTGATGTGACTGTGTTCGCCTCCACTATTTGTGATTTGTGTTATCTGGACTATTCCTGAGAGATTCGGAATATGTGATCCTTATGTACGTGATGTACCGGGATGGATAGCAGAGTATGTGTGCACCACAGCTTAGTTCTCGGGGTGCTTGTATTGTATATTTATGATGTGAATAATATACACTTAAATAATAAGAACCTTCATGTTAATGTTGTGAATATAATTACGGTATTAATTCGGGAAAATATAGCGAGTTAACTGAGAGTGATATATATTGCTTATTGAGCATCTGAGTTCACGTTAAACCCCTACTTAATTACGAGTGTTATAATGTTAATAGAACCGAGTAATAAGGGTAGGACCTATGATACTCTAGCTAGATATGTTGTCACGGAGCTAGTAGTCTGTATCACTCTAGATGGGTACTTGCGTTAGGAGTGCACAGTTAGACGAGAGGTGAGAATATCATGTGAGTGCACGTCCTAACATGTACTTTGCATTTAATGTTTTAAATGTTTTTAAAGCACTTACAGGTTTTTAAAATATAACTCCACATTCGGGCTCTGACCCGTTTTCTTTTCAAATCTTTTTTCTTTGTAAAACCATTTTAGGTGTTTAGCCACAAGGACACCAAGCATAGGATTCTCATTCTGATGACGAGCTGTAGCTGTTTGTGGGAGCTACAGGGATTTGCTTGTAGACGCTTCTATCACTTGGATTCCAGATTTATTATCTATCAGTTGTAGGGCATGTTGCCCATTTCCATTAGAGACATCTTTTACATTTCAGTTTTCATACTTTAGCATGTATTGTTTCAGTATTCGGTTTACTTATTTCAGTTGTGGGATTGTTGTGAGGAGTTTTCCTCCAGACTTTAATTACCTTATGTGATGGTTACTCTTTTTACTTCAGTATGGTGAATCGTGTTATTTATTTCTTCATTACACTTGTTGCATGTTAATCAGACTTTAATTAAAATTTGGCACTTACTTTTTAAATACTAGGTGGTTAGTAATAATAAAATGTTTTCGACAGTGATGCTATTAACTGAGCCAGCTTGGCATTTTGAATTAATCTAATAAAGGAGTAGCTACCCGTTATTTAATTAGTCGGGGTGTCACAGGTGGTATCAGAGCATCAGGTTCTAGTGTCCTTTAGGATCTGTACGGCTATTATGTTTCCGCTACGTTTCTTTGATATAGAGCCCTATATTTTAGGACTGTTGTACTCTTTTGTGTATGCTTCGTTCTTCAGCTATATTAAGTTTATAACCGTGAACTTATAAACTTTGTTCTTATTTCAGATGCCTCCACGACGTGCACGACGAGTTCCCAGGGATGCAACGCCCGAACCCCAACCCGCTCCAGTTCAGGGCATGATGAACGCCGCTGAGGTTGCAGCTATAGTAGCCCAAGCGGTAAATGCTGCCATTGCCGTTGTTCAGCAGGCACCACCTCAGGCGCCGATTGTCGCGCCAGTACAGGCTAATGCATTCCCGTCTGCTTGGGAGCGTGTACGTGACGCTTTTCAGAAAGCGCATCCGCCAGAGTTTGCAGGTAGCTCAGATGTGGTAGTCTCGAGCCAATGGAGGAAGGACATGCAGAGGCACTTGAGGATGTATGAGTGCACGGATGTTCAGAAGCAGGTGCTAGCTACTTTCAAGCTAGTTGGATCTGCACTATAGTGGTGGGAGTCTATTACCACCATGGAGGAGAGGGATACTCTCACGATTCAGGAGTTCTGGGTGCGGTTCGACCGCAAGTATTTTCCGTCGGCCGTTCATACTGAAATGAGGAGGAAGCTGATGAGTTTGAAGAAAGAAGGTAAGACAGTGGCCGAATATGAGGCCGAGTTCACTAATCTATTGAATATCGTTCCAGATGAGATACCAACAGAGAAGAAGAAGATTGAGAAGTTCACGGACGGGTTGACTTGGAGGATTCGTCAGCATCTGCTAGGGAACCTATCATTGGCCACCTATTCTGATGTGGTTAACGCTGCATTGTTACACTGCCAGGACCACCGTTTTCATATGGCCGAGGGCAAGAGGTCGGGGGAGTCTAGCCATCAGGGCAGGACTGGAGGACATGGTGCCAGCGGGGCACAATCTGGTCAGGGGCAGAGACAGAATGAGTAGGGCTTCCAGCAGGGGGATAACAAGAGGTTCCGGTCAGGGAAATACAGACAGGGACAGGGAGGTTTCCGTCAGGGCCATCAGGGTCCAAACGGCCATCAGGGCCAACAGGGGCAGAATGGGCAGCAGTTTCACCAGGGCCAGTAGGGCCAAGGGAGGAACGGTAACGGCCACCAGGGCCGGGGACAGCAGGGGCAGAGAGGAGGGAACTTCCCAGGGAAGTGTTTTGTTTGTGGCAAGACTGGCCATAAACGTCAGGATTGTCCTGATAGGGGCAGGGCCCCACGACAGCAGCAGGGTGCTCACCAGGAGCCGCAGAAGCCTATATTTCCCACCACTCTCCCCGCACCGCCATAGATGGCAGCATTGCCACCCATTCCAGCAGTCCTAGTTCAGCAGGGGCAGCTACAGTATGGACGTGTCTATAACGTCCACCAGGCTGCAGTTCCACAGGCACCGCCCGCGATTGAGGGTACGTTTCCTATCCATGGCACTATGGGTCGGGTGTTATTTGATACGGGTGCTACACACTGTTTTATAGCTACACACTTCGCGAAAGCTTTAGGATTGTTAGCTACGGCAGAGAGCACAGTGACGTGTGTCGACTCACCATTGGGGAGTGGGTCACTTATATTCTTTATATGCGGGGGAGTGGGAGTAGAGATTGGTGGTTTGGTATTACCTGCAGACATGTTAGTGTTAGACATGCATGTTCACGATGTGATTATCGGTATGGATTGGCTCGTAGCTTATAGGGCCATGATTGATTGCTTCAGCGGAAGCATTGTTTTTGCCATTCCGGGGCAAGAGATGTTTGTAGTGGCGATGCCTCGCCCAGAGGGAGGATCGACCGCTCATCTGTATTACATTGAGGAGGATACCTCTAAGGAGGTAGTGATTCCTTTAGATTCTATCCCAGTGGTCAGGGAGTATTCTGATGTGTTCCAGGAGATACCAGGCTTACCACCCAGTCGAGAGATAGACTTTGTTATAGATTTGCTACCAGGTACGAGACCTATAGCACGCGCACCGTACTGTATGGCTCCAGCTGAGATGAGGGAGTTATGGGATCAGATAGAGCAGTTGTTAGGCCAGGGCTTTATTCGCAGGAGTACCTCACCTTGGGGCGCTCCAGTTTTGTTTGTGAAGAAGAGAGACGGTTCACTGAGATTGTGTGTGGACTACCGAGAGTTGAATAAGGTCACGATACGGAATAAGTATCCGTTGCCTCGAATCGATGACTTATTCGACCAGTTGAGAGGAGCTTCTTTCTTCTCGAAGATTGATTTGCGATCGGGATACCATCAGTTGCGTATCAGGGAGGAGGATGTCTCGAAGACTGCGTTCTTGTCGAGATATGGTTCTTACGAGTTTCGGGTTATGCCTTTTGGTTTGACCAACGCTCCAGCAGTGTTTATGGACTTGATGAACAGAGTGTTCAGGGATTTCCTAGATCAGTTTGTTATTGTCTTCATTGATGACATTCTGGTTTACTCCCAGACAGAGGAGGAGCACGCCGAGCATTTGAGGCAGGTTTTGCAGACACTTCGTCAGAACGAGTTGTATGCAAAATATGAGAAGTGCGGGTTTTGGCTGAAGGAAGTCCAGTTTTTGGGGCATATTATTTCCGACCGGGGAATATCTGTTGATTCGGGGAAAGTATCCGCGGTGAGGGAGTGGGGACAGCCCACGACACCAACGGAGATTCGTAGTTTCTTGGGTTTAGCAGGATACTACAGAAGGTTTATTCGGGGTTTCTCGGAGATAGCAGGTCCTTTGACACATCTGACTCGTAAGGGTGTGCCCTACATCTGGAGTGATGCCTGTCAGTTGGCATTCGATGAATTGAAGGACAAATTGACCTCAGCACCTGTGTTAGCATTGCCGAGACCGGGAGTTGAGTATTTGGTTTACACCTATGCGTCTTTGCAAGGACTGGGAGGTGTATTGCAGCAGGAGAGACAGGCCATAGCTTATGCTTCCCGTAAGCTTAAGCCTCATGAGAAGAATTACCCCACGCATGATTTGGAGTTGGCGGCAGTGGTATTTGCCCTATGGATTTGGAGGCACTATCTTTTAGGGGAGAAGTTCCAACTGTTCACGGACCACAAGTCCCTACAGTATCTGTTCACGCAGAAGGAATTGAATATGCGGCAGCGTAGGTAGCTTGAATTTGTGAAAGACTACCAGTTCGACATCCAGTACCACCCGGGTAAGGCTAACGTGGTAGCAGACGCGTTGATCCGTAGGCCAGCAGATGAGGTGGCAGAGGTGTGGAAGGTTAAATGGAAGGAGTTGGGACACCAGGATGCAGTGGCCCGATCTTTCATGTCTGTGATGATCGTTACACCGCATATCGTCACAAAGGTAGTACGGGCACAGGCAAATGACTCGTTCTGTCAGGAGCAGATAGTTCGATTACTGGCAGAGGGAGCCGAATCCTATACCGTTAGCTCAGACGGGGGATTACGCTTCAATGGGAGATTGGTAGTTCCGGAAGGGGAAGAATTGCGACACGAGGTGATGGCAGAGTCGCACGGCTCACGGTTTGCGGTACATCCCGGAGGGGAGAAAATGTACCAAGACATGAGAAGGCAGTATTGGTGGAGCGGTATGAAGAGAGATATCACTGAGTTTGTTTCGAAATGCGCCACTTGTCATCTTGTAAAAGTGGATCATCAGAGACCGACAGGATTGCTACAGCCGTTGGAGGTCCCGGTGTGGATATGGGAGAGCATATCCATGGACTTTATTACGGGGTTGCCTACGTCGCAGAGGGGTCACGACTCCGTTTGGGTAATTGTGGACAGATTGTCCAAGGTCACTCACTTTTTACCCGTTAGGACTGATTACACTACGGGACAGTATGCCCAGCTCTTCATTTCAGAGATTGTGAGACTTCACGGTGTGCCCCTAAATATCGTGTCTGACAGAGACAAGATATTTGTTTCGAGGTTTTGGGAGAGTTTCCAGGAGGCCATGGGCACGGAATTGCGGTTGAGTACGGCGTATCATTCGCAGACTGATGGGAAGACTGAGCGCACAAATCAGATGTTGGAGGACATGCTACGCATGTGCATTATTGACTTTGGGGGTGGATGGGAGCAGTACCTTCCACTGGTGGAGTTTGCTTACAACAACTCCTATCAGTTCACTATTGGCATGGCTCCATTTGAGGCATTGTACGGTAGGCCTTGTCGTTCCCCAGCATGTTGGTTAGAAGTGGGGGACAACAAACTGCTTGGATCGGAAGTGATTCAGGATACTTCGGCAAGGATTGAGTTGATTCGGAGTCGCATTCGGGTAGCTCAAGACAGGCAGAAGAGTTATGCTGATGCGAAGAGATTTTTCAGGGAGTTCCAAGTAGGGGACCAGGTTTTTCTCAGAGTATCTCCTATGAAGGGGATTATGCGTTTCGGGAAGAAGGGGAAGTTGGCACCAAGGTATGTGGGGCCGTTTCCTATTATTGAGCGGATCGGACCGGTTGCGTATAGACTTGGACTACCAGAGCATTTGCATCGAATTCATGATGTATTTCATATTTCCTCGCTAAGGAAATATCTCAGAGATGATTTAGCTCATTCTCACATTGCTGTGGAGGACATCGATCTCCAGCCGGATAGCTCCTACGAGGAGGGGCCAATTGCTATTTTGGACCGAAGCGAGAGGAAACTGCTGTCAAAGATAGTCCCGTTAGTGCGTGTTCAGTGGCGACATCACAATGTCGAGGAGTCCACATGGGAGCGCGAGGACGAGATGCGCGAACGTTATCCAGAGTTATTTTTTTAGCAGGTACTTTCTAGTTTCGAATTTCGGGACGAAATTCAGTTATTAGGGGGGAAGTATGTAATACCCCGTACTTTTGACTATGTACTATGTTTATTTTTGGGATTAATTAATTAAATGCGTATTAATTGGAAATTAATCCGGGTTAAAAATACTAGCGAGATGCGAGTTGGTATTTGATTATGTGCATATATGATTATATATGAAATTGGAATTATGAAATTTGTCGTGAGATGTATATACGGCAATTTGAAAATTTTGTTGAGACGCGTGTGACCGCCGCGTCATGGTATATTATTTTAATTATAAAAAGTGATTTTTATTTTTATTACCCGTATGATCATTTTGAGTGCGCCAACGCGTCCGGAAGGGTCGAGATAGTCAGAAAACACTAGCCGGGGGTGTAGTTTGGGTCCCGGGGTATTTTTAGGCCATACCGGCAACTTAAAGGGTATTTTGGTAATTTTACATTTTGAGGAATTAAAAGTGACGAAAATTGGGAGTTTTAATCTGATGTGGATTTAACCCACTAAACCCACTAACCAACCCATATTAGCCCATTAAGCTACGGAGGCTATCATTAGGTTTACAAACTCTCCCAAAGAAAACCCTAGCCACCTTAAGCCACCATTGGAGGAGAAGCTTGGAGAGAGGGAATTCTGCAAAAATCTTCACCAAACCAACACCAAAATCAGAAATCCAATCAAGGCAAGTGTTTTAATCATATTTAAATTCGTAGAATGTTTCTTCCATGTTAGAAAATTGATGAATTACAACTATTCTTGAAAGATAATGAAAACCCATGTAGTTTGGAGCTTAGAACTTGAAAATATTGAGGAGAATTGCATGTAGAATGATAGGTAGATAATTATTCTCATGATATCTGTGATAGGAAGGAATTAAAACGGATTTATAGTGAGTTAATTCATGATTCAAAAGTTAGGGTTCATGTTCTTGAAAATTGGGGAAAAAGTGTAGAGATTTATATTTTGGTTGATGTTAAAGAGATTTAATTCTTGAAAACATGTTAGGAGTTGACTTGAATATGTTTAGGATGAATTAGAGACCCTAAAACGTTGTTGGGATGAACTTTGGAAGAGATTAGGAGTGATAAAATGGATAAAAAACGAGATGGGGAAAATTCTGGGCCGAAACTGGTCCCTCGTTAGAAGACCTACCCAGGTCGTTCGAACGAACTCGTTCGAACGAGCTTCTAACGAGTTGACCAGTCGCTGCTAACGAAAAGGGATTTCGTTCGATATCTCGTTCGAACGAAATATCGTTAGAAGGTACAGTTCGTTCGAACGAACTGGAATCTCGTTCGAACAGTCTCGTTCGAACGAGACTTCTAACGAGTTGACAGTGGAATCTCGTTCGAACAGTCTCGTTCGAACGAGACTTCTAACGAGTTGACAGTTTGGTCCTTTTTGGACTGTTTTGATTTTTGGAGTCCCGTAAACTTGTTCGAGGGTAGAGTTAACATTCCTTGATGATGTATTGATGGATTTGGGACTTTTGGGTTATTATGAGGAGTAAATTATATACGAGAGTTATATTAAATGGATGGTTTGGGTTGAGACGTGAGTGTCTACTACGACGTGAGGATGAATTATGGCGCGTATAATTACAAACCGGAATAGTATAAATTGTGATAATTATAAGTTGGTACGAGAATACGATATGTACTACAATTAATCTACGGTATTACTAAGACGGGCGTTTACTTAGTATTGGTATATGAATTGTGTGTATGACATACCTACCATACTTGCTATCACGGGAGGTTTGCGTTCGCTTAGGGCCCTCTAATCCTTGTGTTGCCCGGATTTAGACTGGTTACCTCGATGAACATAGGTCAGAGAAAGACTTATTGGGATGTTAATAAGTCCGCTGATCGTGGGAGCGTATGTATGTATGTGACCCATGTGATGTGACTGTGTTTGCCTCCACTATTTGTGATTTGTGTTATCTGGACTATTCCTGAGAGATTCGGAATATGTGATCCTTATATACGTGATGTACCGGGATGGATAGTAGAGTATGTGTGCACCACAGCTTAGTTCTCGGGGTGCTTGTATTGTATATTTATGATGTGAATAATATACACTTAAATAATAAGAACCTTCATGTTAATGTTGTGAATATAATTACGGTATTAATTCGGGAAAATATAGCGAGTTAACTGAGAGTGATATATATTGCTTATTGAGCATCTGAGTTCACGTTAAACCCCTACTTAATTACGAGTGTTGTAATGTTAATAGAACCGAGTAATAAGGGTAGGACCTATGATACTCTAGCTAGATATGTTGTCACGGAGCTAGTAGTCTGTATCACTCTAGATGGGTACTTGCGTTAGGAGTGCACAGTTAGACGAGAGGTGAGAATATCATGTGAGTGCACGTCCTAACATGTACTTTGCATTTAATGTTTTAAATGTTTTTAAAGCACTTGCAGGTTTTTAAAATATAACTCCACATTCGGGCTCTGACCCGTTTGCTATTCAAATCTTTTTTCTTTGTAAAACCATTTTAGGTGTTCAGCCACAAGGACACCAAGCATAGGATTCTCATTCTGATGACGAGCTGTAGCTGTTTGTGGGAGCTACAGGGATTTGCTTGTAGACGCTTCTATCACTTGGATTCCAGATTTATTATCTATCAGTTGTAGGGCATGTTGCCCATTTCCATTAGAGACATCTTTTACATTTCAGTTTTCATACTTTAGCATGTATTGTTTCAGTATTCGGTTTACTTATTTCAGTTGTGGGATTGTTGTGAGGAGTTTTCTTCCAGACTTTAATTACCTTATGTGATGGTTATTCTTTTTACTTCAGTATGGTGAATCGTGTTATTTATTTCTTCATTACACTTGTTGCATGTTAATCAGACTTTAATTAAAATTTGGCACTTACTTTTTAAATACTAGGTGGTTAGTAATAATAAAATGTTTTCGACAGTGATGCTATTAACTGAGCCAACTTGGCATTTTGAATTAATCTAATAAAGGAGTAGCTACCCGGTATTTAATTAGTCGGGGTGTCACATACTTCTGAACTTAGAATTAGGTATGATTGTGTGTCTTGATTGTTATATAGTTTGTAAATTATTACTCTATTTTAGTGGATATTTATTTTTGAAGTGTAAAGACCTCCGTGGATGTTTCCCCAATTGGGTGGGGGTTTACCACGATAAAATTTCTTGTGTATACTTCATCTTCCTCTCATCCCCTTCTTAAGGCTGTGTTGGTTTAATTTTCTTAAGTTTTATTTTTCAAAACTGGTAAACCTATACTTGAAATAACTCGTTCATACTGTTTTACACATCTTGTGTTTAAATTTTGTTTTAAGAAAAGAGTTTCTTTAATAAACTGTTCGGAGCCATTTAAATAGTTTAATCTTGAATTAAAGGACTTAAGTGGTGTTTTTTCATATAATACTTCCCTCGTAAAACCATATTAGTATTTCTCATTGAGTAGGTAGACAAGTGATATTTTTCTCTAATTCCATTCTTATCAAATTATTTAACTCAGTTAAGATAATGTTGAAAATTAATTATAGAAAGACCATATAGAACATATTAGGCATCAATAGAAACACTAAAAAAGAATCATGTCAACTCTCTTTTATCGTATTATTTTTACAACCAATTTTTTCCTCAAAAGAAACAAAAACTCATATATGCCCAGGAATTGTAAAAGAGGGAAAGAACTGAAGATGACAAATAGCTGAAATAAAAAACAAACTTCAATAACACGACAAGATCATACAAGATGACTTCCATGTTGTTTTACCTCTTCTAATTCTTCAATTCCTTAGCTTCTCTCTCATTTCCAAGTGGTTTTGTAAAGGAACAAGACTTTGCACATAAACCTTAGCATCAAAGAATCGAGGCAACCCACGAATTAAAACAATCCTAGTATTCATGCCAACCAAATTATACCAAATTCGAATCACCCTCGCTATCATCACCAGAGCTGCTTTCTTCCTCGTCCAATTGGATGGAATCGGTAGCAACCTCTTCAGTAATATCAAGCTCAAGGATGCTATCCACAGGTCGCGCAATAAATCTAGACCCAACGTTCTTGTACTCCAAGAGAAATACCGTTGATCAAGGGTGTTCACCGTCAGCCAAGATTTCCCTGATGTTCCAGGCTTTGACCAACTCAGCAGCTCGAATCTCGCTGAGAGCAGGTTCAAAGTTCTTTGTCCTCGCTGAAAAGAAAGGGAGAAAAATATTAGAGAAATCATGCATAAACAGAGGGTCAATGGGCAAAACAAAAGCTACGCCTACCTATGAATTCCTCCCCATAAAAGGTATCTACCAGGCCTCGACCCTTCACCACGAGGAGAAAACTGTCAATTTTTGGCAATAAACCCCTTATGGCAGTAGTCCTTATGGGAATCAGGTAAATTGACTACCAATACCCTATCAGGACTCCTGGCCTTAAGGTACAGAAGACCAGAGCTTGTTCGCGAAAAATAATAACACAAGCATATTTCATCAAGCCCTTAATTGGTGCCATAGAGTTGATTTATTCTATGTACACCATTAACAATTTTCCAGACATTGGGCGAGCACTGCGCAGGAACTATATTGAAGTAACTAAAAAAGTGCAAAAACAAATTGCTTGGAGGAAAAGTAAGACCCCCTTGGGACAATAAGAGGACGTGAATCCAGTGACCATCCTCAACCTCTCTAACATTACGAGGGACAGGGACACACTCGATGTCTACCCAATCTGGAATGTTATAAAACTTCTTAAATTCAGAAATCGATTTATTGCCTATTTTCGTCATTGAAAATTACAAACCCTAATAACAGATGCGAAGAAATTTTAACAAAAAAAGAAAAAAGAACTTACGAAGTAAAAATTTAGCTTGGGATGATGCAAAGTCACAAGCAAGGACGATGAGAAGATTGAAATTGGAAGACGAGACCTGAGAATGAAAGAGCAACGGCAGAAACTTGGAGAAAATTAGAGAAGTGCGAAGAGATTTGAAGCGAGAACAAGAAGAGACTTTCTCGAAGATGTTTTAAACGTTTATAATCATAATGCACGGGGAACGAGGCAGTCTGTCGCCTAAATCAGTTCAGAAGAGGCGCTTCGATCTTGAAGAATGTTGCACAATTAACAAAAATGCCATTATGACAAATCATTTCAAATTATTGAGCCCAAATTGTAGCGCAATAACTTTAGGGGCAATTGTGGGTACCTCGATTTGTCACTTGGGTGCAGACGAGTAGCCCAGCAGAACCCGACCCAAAGTCTGGAGGCCTCACGCCCTAATTTATTCAGTTACGACCCAGTCAGATTCCTAAAATCTCGTAAGGAGATATTCTAGGGTTATGGACTGACGTGGGGGAGTCCAACACCTCCACTCCCCAAGAACGAACATGTATATAACAAACCCTTAGCCCGGGGTAAAGGGCATGCATTTATTTTTCCTGTAAGACACTCCCCGGAGTATAGATAAATAATATTGAGAGCACCACCGTAGACGTAGGCATTCTTGCGGAACCACGTGAATCTTTTGTTGTGTGATTATGATTCCTTACATTCTTTATTTGTTCTGGTGATTGCTTTTTCTGATTAATTTGTGCTGAACTTAATTATCACCACAGCATCTTTTGCAACTTTATTATATTTTTATTTTTATCGCATCTGATATAAAAAAGTAAAAACAAAAAAAACTAACAGTATAAGGACTTCATTTTGGAGTTAAAAAAATGCCAATATAGTCTAAGAAAAGATTATGCTTTTCTATACATACCAAAATATAAAAATAAAACCATTTTTTATCAACAAGTTGGCACACTTTTTATTATGTTAAAAAAATGGAATGTTTTCCATCGAATGTGTAAATGGAAGAAAGAGAAAATATTTTTCCCATTTGTTTAATAGTTTTTTCTTTGCTTTAATTCTACTTTGGGCTCCCATCTCATGTGCTTTTTAAATTATAATAAATTCTATAATCATCCAATATTATTTATAACCATTTTATAACTGTCTCTCATCTTACAATAAAATCAACAATTACAAAATAATTACAAATAAATTTTTAAAAATTTAATTAAATACGTAAAATAGATATTTTGTTGTGAGTCATGTGTACCAATGTTTTGTGAGGCCATCTCCAATGGGAGAGGCTTAAACAATGTAAATTTATATTGTTTGGGATACATTTTGTAGTTGGCTTACACATTGGGAAAGGTTATGGGGAAGCTAAATTTGATTTGGACGGTAAAGATTTAACCGTCCAATGCTACCAATTCATTTATTTATATTATTTATATAGATGATAGGATTTTTTTTTAAAGAAAAGGCCGGGACGGACAATATTTACCCATCCACAGTCTGGACCGTAAACACTTACCCGTCCAGTTCTGGGTCCCATGCTGACCCCACCACTACACATTGTGTAATGGGTGTGTAGATTTACATTGTGGATGTATTTTCCTTTTCCAAAATGTACATCTTTTACTACACATTGTGGGAGCAAAAGATGTAACACTGCACATTTAGCCTCTCCATTGGAGATGGCCTGAGAGACCGATCCTCTCCCTATATATCTTTTCGTTGAAAGTTCCATAAATTACCCCAAGATCTGTTTTGAAATCTATAAGTGTTTGAATTCTGCCATGTTTGTTATTTGCGTGTCTTAATAATTAAGGACCTAAGACTTAATAAAACATGCATAGGATTGAATCCTGAGGGTGTGTTTGATTGACATGAAGTTTTTTCATAAAAAATAATTGTTTAGACTCATATTTGGCTCTTGTAGTACCTTGATCGCAAACACTTTATATAAGAACAACGCTCGTTCACGTAACAAGTGTTCCATCTCAAACCTCATTTTTGTTAGAAAATATATTTTATCTGGTTATCAAAAAATTAATTTTCATGAAAAATAAAAAAAATAAGACCAAAACACTCATTCGTTCATTTTTCAACTTACCATCTAAATAAATTATTTTTGACGTATTTTTTATATTTAGGATCAAAAAATACCTTGAAATATATTAGAGATCGAGATTAATGTCTCTACTTAAAATCCTCTTTAGGCCATCCACAGTGGACGATCTAAATGTGTAGATTTAGGTTTTTGGATGTTATAGTGGGTAGAAAAATGTTTAGATTTAGGTGAGAGAAAATGCAGCGGCGATGCAAATTTAGATGGTCGAAACACAATGTGTAAATGGGAAGCACATGATGTGGGCGGATAAAAAAGGTAGCCGCCCAAACTGGGCGTTTAAAAGATATCTGCCCAGATAAATTGACCGCATTACTTTTATCCGTCTAACCCCATTTTATTTATCTGGGCGGTAAACTTTTACTCTCCCAGTTCTGGGCGGTAAACTTTTACCCGCCCAGATCTTTAGGCGTTTAACTTTCATCCGTCCAGATCGGCCACATCAGATTTTTACATTGTCTTGCACTTTTCCCACTATAAAAACTCTCTTAAACCATGTAAATTAAAAAATCTACATTTACATCTTTTTACACATTTTTACATTTTACCACTATTGAACACCAAATAAAGATGCCAACGTCACCGGCGACGCAACATACTTTTTCTCCAATTCTTGGCATCTGAAAGGAATGACGACAAGTCGCAACAACCAAGCCTGTCTTTTATTCATTTCTTAACGAGCGGGCAAAATGGTGTTAACAGGTTCCGACAAGTCTCCAATATTCTTAAGGCTATATTCAAACGTAACGTTCCGACTATATTGACCCCAATTTTCAATGGAATTCTCTGATGTGCCCCTTCCATTACTTAACGGAGTCGACAATCCCTGTTGTATAAATAGAGGTATGTCTTCCAATCTCTTTCACATCATTTCATACTTCTCTCTCTCTCTCTCTCTCTCTCTCTCTCTCTCGTAGCTTTTCGTTCTACTGTTCATCGTTTTATCATCAGTCGAACGTAAGCCTTTTCCGATTTAATATCTATATCTTGTATTTATCCAGTTTCGATTCGTTTGTTTGATTAGCTTTCGTTTTATTTATTTTTTTTAAATTTAGATTTTATTTTTCAAATCTTATCCAATCTGAAGCTTTACGATTGTGAAATAGATTTCTCCTAGGTTTTGGTTTTGTAGATTTGCCTTTGTAGTCTGATCCGTTGATTTACGATTGTTTTATTGTGATTACAGATGCAGATCTTTGTGAAAACCCTTACCGGCAAGACCATAACTCTGGAGGTCGAGAGTTCCGACACGATAGACAACGTGAAGACCAAAATTCAAGACAAGGAAGGAATTCCACCTGATCAACAGCGATTAATCTTCGCCGGAAAACAACTAGAGGACGGCAGAACCCTAGCCGATTACAACATCCAGAAAGAGTCAACTCTCCATCTGGTTTTGAGGCTCCGAGGTGGCATGCAGATCTTCGTCAAAACCTTGACGGGAAAAACAATCACGCTCGAGGTCGAAAGCTCCGACACGATCGATAACGTGAAAACAAAAATCCAAGACAAAGAAGGAATTCCACCGGATCAGCAGCGTTTAATTTTCGCCGGCAAACAACTGGAAGACGGCAGAACGCTGGCTGATTACAATATACAGAAGGAGTCAACTTTGCACCTTGTTCTCCGTTTGCGTGGTGGTATGCAAATATTTGTGAAGACTCTTACCGGCAAAACAATCACTCTGGAGGTTGAAAGCTCTGACACTATCGATAATGTCAAGGCCAAAATTCAGGATAAGGAGGGGATACCGCCAGATCAGCAGAGATTGATTTTTGCTGGGAAGCAACTGGAAGATGGAAGAACTTTGGCGGATTATAATATCCAGAAGGAGTCTACTTTGCACCTGGTTCTCCGCCTCCGTGGTGGTGGTGGTGGTGGTGGTTTCTGAAAAATTTGTTTATGTTTTGTAATGTTGGAAGTTGGGAAATAAAAGCTGGGGAGTTTGGTTAATGGTTAAGTTTATATGACCCTTGTCTCTTTAAATTAAATTTAAGTTGTTTTTACAATGTAATATAACAGTATATACACATAGCACATACGGGTTTTCGGATTACCTCAAAGGCGGAATGTAACCCGATGATCGATGCACGTTGTTTGATACGAGCCGACACCGAATCTGCGAGTTCTTCCTCCGTGTACGCTTCGCGTCTCGTGAAAATCCGGGTTGGCTTGGACAAAGCAAGAGCCACTGGAGCTAGAAGACCACTATCTCTCTCTCTTTAATTGAATGAGCAAAGGAAAAAGAGCCGCCATAGCATGGAGAAGTTACAGTCGGTCGATTTTCTCAAATCTTTCTTATATTGGTCGGGTTTTGTACTCGGATCCATAATCCGCCCACCGTGATATGGATTATCCAATTTAGTGTTGGATAAATCATTATTATAATAATTAAGTATTTATTATAATAGAGGAGTCTTAAATATAACAGATTAGAAGAGTCCAACTAACTCCTTGATTTTTGGAACTCTTATCTGTTATATATAGATATCCTATTTGGTGATTACAAGTAACAACAGAAAATATACGATACATATTTTCAGTATCTCTCTCTCTCTAGAAATCCTCCTACACAAATCATATCTCTCTCTTGATCCATCATCAACGGATCTTGGATTTGTGAGCGTGACATTCAAAGGGGCAACTCTTGTAGCCAACTCGGATTTTCACGAGACGCGAAGCGTACACGGAGGAAGAACTCGCAGATTCGGTGTCGGCTCGTATCAAACAACGTGCATCGATCATCGGGTTACATTCCGCCTTTGAGGTAATCCGAAAACCCGTATGTGCTATGTGTATATACTGTAATATTACATTGGTATGTTAATATATGGGTCGGGTTTTGTACCCGGATCTATAATCCGCCCACCGTGATATGGATTATCCAATTTAGTGTTGGATAAATCATTATTATAATAATTAAGTATTTATTATAATAGAGGAGTCTTAAATATAACAGATAAGAAGAGTCCAACTAACTCCTTGATTTTTGGAACTCTTATCTGTTATATATAGATATCCTATTTGGTGATTACAAGTAACAACAGAAAATATACGATACATATTTTCGGTATCTCTCTCTCTCTAGAAATCCTCCTACACAAATCATCTCTCTCTCTTGATCCATCATCAACGGATCTTGGATTTGTGAGCGTGACATTCAAAGGGGCAACTCTTGTAGCCAACCCGGATTTTCACGAGACGCGAAGCGTACACGGAGGAAGAACTCGCAGATTCGGTGTCGGCTCGTATCAAACAACGTGCATCGATCATCGGGTTACATTCCGCCTTTGAGGTAATCCGAAAACCCGTATGTGCTATGTGTATATACTGTTATATTACATTGGTATCAGAGCATTTTTAATTTGTTTGATCGCCGGATTATTCGTCGGATTATTTTTTTTTTCTTCATAAACTCCATTAATACCAATTTAAATTCGTTTTAAATTGAGCGCGTAATAATCCGAAATTTTTATAAGGTTTTGTTTCTGTGTTGATAAAGAACTCGTACGCGAAATTTCATTAATTTTCGTTGAACGGATTGAGAGAAAATCGAAACCCTAATTTCAATTTGAAGTTGTTCCGAATTTTTTTTTTGCCAACTTTGAGGCCAAAAACAGTGGATCAAACGACGATGAAAATCTGTTTTTCTTTTACATAATTGTTCTACGTCGCGAGGGCTTTCCAACCATATATTATTTGTTAATTTTGGATTAAAAATGAGCAAGTTATGACCCTCTGAACATGGCTCCATGAAATCGCGAAATCTGGAAATTTTCTGTTTTAAGAAGACGATGAACAGTATTTTTTTTTTTTTTGTAATTATGCTCTCGGTTTTGTACCAAACTGTACCCAAACCAAGTCGTGGGGTGGGGCTGGGCCTGGCGCGTGGGGGCTCGGTTTTTGATGTAGAATCCAAAAATATTTTTTGTGTATTTTTTGGCCCACAGTAAATAGTATTTTTTAATTATTTTAATTTTAAATAATTTTTTGAGGGCCTTAACGATGCGATAAAAATCTGAAAAAAATATATTTGGATTCAGTAGGCCGAAAGCAATTTTTCCATGTTGTCAAAATATTTTTTTACTGCTGTGCTATTATAAAAATGATTTATTGTATTTTTTTGACACTTAAATAATGTCTAAAAATTACCGAAAATTACAGAAATTTTTTTCTGACTTAGTGGATGGAAAATTAATATTTTCTGAGCATTTTGACATTCTGGAAAAATTAATGTATTTTTGGTGGTCCATTTAATTTAGTATTTAATGGATTTTTATGCTTTTATTTAATGATTATTGTCTTGATAACTTGCGTAGTTAACACAATAGTTATGTTTGACCATGCTCGCTCCCTAAGTTGGTGAGTGTAGCAATAATTGTCCATTTAAAGGCCTAGGTTATGTGTTTTGCATGATTAAATGGACAATTCTGAAAATTAACAGTTGAATGAGCTAGTGTTTGCCTGTTTAATTCATGTTTTAAGGTTGTTCCTATGTATATGTGCAATCGGACATACCCCGCCCGGCTTTCAGTAGATATTATGTATAGGCTTCTTCTCCTTTTATTGATGTATTGGTGAGAATGAGAGGTTTTTTAAGCCACATGTAAGGGGATGATTTCTGAATGCACAACAATACATAGGAATTATCTTAGCACAAGCTCTAAACTGTTAATTAAGGGGACTATGTGGGACCCTGCGCATTTATTGTTGTATGGCGCAAAACTGGTTATCATAATTTGTTTATCTGCCGTGATTTTAAATTATGATGAATGGATGTAAATGATTAATATATGTGTTCATTAATCGGATAAAATTTGTTTAAAAATCAATTAGAAAATATGCTCTAATTTTACAATATTAGGAGATGACTGCGAGCTTTGCAAACTTTCGATTTTAATATGTAAGAGAAGAAAATATTTTCTAATTGGATTTTAGAACAAATTAAAAAGATGTGTTTTAATAATAATAATATTAATGTCAATCTTTTGCGCATTTTTCATGTAGTAATGGCAAGCAATAACGTAATCGCCGCTATGACTAAAGAAGATAAGCTAACTGGTAACAACTACAACATATGGCACCGTAAGATCCAATATCTACTCAATCAGCATGAGTTGCTTGATTGTCTCACCACTGTTATGACTGAACCAGTTGGGAGTAGTACTGCCGCCAGCCGACGTGAGCATGAGGCTTACCAGGCTTGGGTGAATAAGGATCGTGCTGCCCGCTTTACTATGCTAAGCCACATGCACGATGACCTTATTGGGCATTACGATCACTTCAAGACAGTTAAAGAACTGTGGGATCAGCTTCGATTCGACTTCGGTGGTACGTCCACTACGAGACTTAGGGGTCTTGTTTTGAAGTTCGAAACTTATCGTAAGGATAATAAGCACACGATGACTGAGCATCTTCGAGTGATGTCCACCTTGATTCGTGAGCTTAAGGAAGCTGATCACATTCTCTCTGACGAGCAACAGGTTCAGGCTGTTATCCGCTCCCTTCCTGATTCATGGGTGCACATGAAACAAATAATGACTCACAATGACAGTATTAAGAATTTTTCTGACATATCTCGTCATCTTGAGCTTGAGGCGGAGCGCCAAGAGGCGAACCGTGCTGCTGTCCTTGTCGCCCAGAGTGGCAGACGTCAGGGAAATAGGCCCAGGCAAAATGGAAATGGAAAGCAGACTAAGCAGGCTGGGGCAAATGGCCCTAAAGGGAAAAAGATAACAAAAGCCAAAAGAGGCAAGCGTGGTGGGAAGAAAGATATTTCCAAAGTCAAGTGCTACAACTGTGGAAATAAGGGTCACTTTGCTCGTGATTGCACTGAGCCAAAGAAGGTATCCTCTTTCCTTTCCTCTTTATTTTCACCTCTCCATATTTGTGTATGTTCTCATGTATTAGTTGCTCATTCTATTCCTATGTGGATTGTAGATACAGGAGCAACAAAACATGTGACAAGGGATAGAGGAGGATTTGTAGATTATCGCCGTATTCCAGCCGGTACTCAGAGTGTCTACATGGGAAATGGTGCTCGTGAAGATGCTGTAGGAGTCGGTTCGTACGAACTCCACCTTAGCACTGGGACCAAGCTACTTCTTCGTGATGTGCTCTATGTGCCTGGAATAAAGCATAATTTACTTTCAGTTTTAGCTTTATCAGACTATGGTTTTTCTTTCAGTTTTAATAGTAGTGGTTTGAATATA
Source organism: Sambucus nigra (assembly GCA_949130495.1). Classification (NCBI taxonomy): domain Eukaryota; kingdom Viridiplantae; phylum Streptophyta; class Magnoliopsida; order Dipsacales; family Adoxaceae; genus Sambucus; species Sambucus nigra. Next base: position 623,496,739 of record OX422210.1, on the reverse strand, counting down.
ATTTTGGATAATATTATTTGTGGACATGGATCTTTATGGAATAATTTGTTTAAAATAGATTTATTTGATTCTGTTTCTTCAACTTCATTATCATATATTGCAAATGTTGATGTTGATTCAGTTACTTGGCATGCTAGACTTGGGCATATAAGAAAAGATAGGATGGCCCGATTAGCTAGAGAAGGCCTTTTAGGCCCACTCGCTAAGGTCGACCTACCTATATGTGAGCCTTGTTTGGCAGGAAAAGCCTGTAGAAAGCCTTTTGGTAAGGCTTTACGAGCTAATCAACCTCTAGAACTAGTACACTCAGACATATGTGGACCTATGAGCGTTAAGGCACGTCATGGTGCCTCTTATTTTCTTACGTTTATTGATGACTATACGCGATTTGGACATGTCTACCTGATCGCTCACCGCTATGAAGCTTTGGATTGTTTCAAACGCTATATAGCAGAGGTTGAGAATCAGCAATCGAAGAGGTTAAAAACTTTTCGTACTGACAGAGGACGCGAATACTTATCTGATCAGTTCAAAGAAACGTGTGAAGAAAAGGGGATACGCAGACAATTAACTATCCCTCACACTCCACAACAAAATGGTGTTGCAGAGAGAAGGAATAGAACTCTTTTAGATATGACTAGATCTATGATGGCGCAGGCCAACCTCCCAATATCCTTCTGGGGGGATGCTCTTTTGACTGCTGCCTACATACTGAATAGAGTGCCTTCTCAGTCAGTTTCCTCCACACCTTATGAACTATGGAGAGGCGAAAGACCCAATTTGGATCACTTGCGCCCTTGGGGTTCGGCAGGCTATGTTCACACAACTTCTCATAAGTTCGGGAAGTTAGGCCCTAGAGCTCGAAAGCATATCTTTATAAGATATTCTGAGAGCTCAAAAGGCTACGTTATGTACGGTGAAAACCCTGATGGAGGAATGACTGAAATAGAGTCACGTGATGTTGAATTCTTAGAAAAGGATTTCCCTAGCACAAGCAATACAAAAGAGGATCTTGAACTCTATGAGTTAGAGGATACTGAAAACACTTTACCATCTTCAGGCGAGGCTGGGGGATTAGTTCCTCCTCCTGTAATCGCTGAAGATAGTAGTGGTCTTCAGCCTAGTGGGAGCATTCCAGATAGTGTGAGTGCACCACCACTAGATACTCACGATTCTCAGGTTCGCCGTAGTAAGCGAGGAAACATTCCACGTCGTCATTTTGAGATTGAGGGGAATACTTTCCTAAGCATTGCTTTAGATGAGGAAGAGCCAACTTCTTTTGCAGAAGTTCTTTCCTCAAGTGCTAAGGATGAGTGGATGGTTGCTATACAGGAAGAATTGAGCTCCATGGCTAAAAAAATAAAGTCTGGGAGTTAGTTGACCTTCCACCCGGGCGCAAGACTATTGGGAACAAATGGGTTCTAAAGGTCAAGCGCAAAGCGGATGGTTCAATTGACAAGTATAAGGCACGCCTTGTGGCGAAAGGCTATACCCAACGAGAGGGTGTAGACTACGAAGAGACATTCTCCCCAGTGGTGAGGTTTGCCTCTATCCGCCTTATCCTAGCTATTGTCGCGCAAATGAATTTAGAACTATTTCAGATGGATGTTAAGACTGCTTTTCTCAATGGAGAACTTGACGAAGAGATCTATATGGAACAACCTGTGGGTTTTGTATCCAAAGGACAAGAGCGCAAAGTCTGCCGCCTAAAACGTTCTATATATGGCCTCAAGCAATCGTCAAGGCAGTGGTATTTCCGATTTCATCATGCCATTACCTCTGTTGGTTTTGAGATGATTGAAGAAGATCACTGCGTATATCTTAAACGATCCAAGAAAAGTGTTCTTATCCTTTCATTGTATGTCGACGACATTTTGTTAGCTGGGAATGACCTGGACTCCATTGTCGCCACTAAAGAGTGGCTGTCCTCTACTTTTGAGATGAAGGACATGGGTGAAGCAAATTATGTGCTGGGGGTTAAGATCGTGAGAGATCGATCTAAGAAGCTTCTCTGTTTGTCTCAGGAGACTTACGTAAAGAAGATTCTGGAAAGGTTTCGCATGCATAACTCTAAACCCATAGACACTCCAATGGAGAAAGGGTGTACATTGAGCCTAGATGATTGTCCAAGAACTGATGAAGAAAATAATCAAATGTCTAAAGTGCCATATGCACAGGCCATAGGGAGTCTGATGTACGCTATGTTGTGTACGCGTTCAGATATCTGCTATGCAGTTGGTATAGTTAGTCGTTATCAGAGTAACCCAGGCCACAAACACTGACAAGCAGTGAAGAGGATTTTTCGATACCTTCGTGGGACTGCTGATCTCGTCCTATGTTATCATGAAGGGGACTTGAGACTTAGAGGCTACAGCGATGCTGATTGGGCTAGTGACAAAGATGGAAGGAAATCCACTTCGGGATATACGTTCATTCTTGGAGGTGGAGCTGTCACTTGGTGCAGTAAGAAGCAAACGTGTATTGCTCTATCCACAATGGAATCGGAATACGTGGCATGCTCGGCAGCTGTTCAGGAAGCTGTTTGGCTAAGGAGATTCTTTCAAAGGCTAGGCATTTCAGATCATGCAGCTGAGCCTGTGCTTGTCTATTGTGATAGCACGTCAGCTCTAGCTTATGCAAAGGATCCAAAGTATCATGGGAAGTCTAAGCACATTGGCATTCGTTATCATTACATTAGAGACATGGTTGCGCAAGAGGAGGTTGTCTTGAAACATATCTCCACAGGTTGTATGGTGGCTGATCCATTAATCAAGCCCATTGCTCGAGATGTTTTCCTTTCACATGTTAGGAGTATGGGACTACGTAGGATTTGATATGTATGACACCATATTGTTTATTGACATTATTATTATTTATTGGATATAATATTCATTTCTTTTATTTGTTAAATTAAATGAATTGTTATCTCTATATACACATCTTATAGATATGTCACCGGGCTTGAATCGACTCTCTCACACGAGTGATTCACCTTGGCGCTTAGACAGCGAGCAAGATGAGACATTTATGTCTGTGGCGCTTTGAAAGCGAGCTGAGACATTTATATCCTTGGCGCCTGAAAGGCGAGCAGGATATATACGATTATGCAGATTCTGCTATATGTCGCCTTAGTTGAGTACTAAGATGAGACCTTATTTATAATTTTAGGTCGATCATAGAGTATCTCCATAACTCTATGTAGCCTGTTTTTAGCCGAATGTGAGATTTCAGGCAGGCACTATGTGAGTGACTGGGATGAAACTCAGGTTAGGCGCTAGATAGCGACTAGACTAAGATTCGTATGGCGTCCTTTTATTTCAAAAGTGACATACCCTTTTCAACGGGATGACGCCATAGCATACATTTCATACTGTATGTGCTTTGCCGACCAATAGTGGGAGCGATGAATGAATCCCTGCTTCATCGCTGTGTGAGCCACATGGATTATTATAATCCAACGATATGCCTTTTGTCGACCTGAGACTATGTCATGAAGAGAGGACTTGATGATGCTACTTTAGCGTGTTTACCTAGGACGAGGGTTGATTCCGTCTAAAGGGGCACGACTAGGAAAGCGGTTAAGTCTAATTGAATTGGCATGAGGACTTAGGGAAGACTATTTGATTATACACCATGATAATGTGACTCATAGTCCGGACGGCTTTACTGTGTTTTGTGCACGACTTAGTCATGAGTACATTACATATTTGGGATCTAGCACTGCTTTCTTGAGGGATTAAGAGTGCTAAATTCGGTGTAAATCAAACTGTCTGGGTATATGCGAGATTCCTTCGAGTGATGCGTCTTCGTTAGTTAGATGATGGCTTAACGATTACGCTCCTGAGACTGTACGTTTTCTCGTGAGGTCGCACGTCACATTTTCCTGTATGAGGAGACGAGTGATGACAGAGATCGTTGGAGATTTGTTAGAGAGACCACGCCTTATGTGGGCGAGTGGGAGATGTTAATATATGGGTCGGGTTTTGTACCCGGATCCATAATCCGCCCACCGTGATATGGATTATCCAATTTAGTGTTGGATAAATCATTATTATAATAATTAAGTATTTATTATAATAGAGGAGTCTTAAATATAACAGATAAGAAGAGTCCAACTAACTCCTTGATTTTTGGAACTCTTATCTGTTATATATAGATATCCTATTTGGTGATTACAAGTAACAACAGAAAATATACGATACATATTTTCGGTATCTCTCTCTCTCTAGAAATCCTCCTACACAAATCATCTCTCTCTCTTGATCCATCATCAACGGATCTTGGATTTGTGAGCGTGACATTCAAAGGGGCAACTCTTGTAGCCAACCCGGATTTTCACGAGACGCGAAGCGTACACGGAGGAAGAACTCGCAGATTCGGTGTCGGCTCGTATCAAACAACGTGCATCGATCATCGGGTTACATTTCGCCTTTGAGGTAATCCGAAAACCCGTATGTGCTATGTGTATATACTGTTATATTACAGTTAAGTTTATATGACCCTTTCTCTTTAAATTAAATTTAAGTTGTTTTTATGACGTCGCCGTGACCAACTTTGGTTCTAATATCAAATCTTTGTGGTTCGAAGAGACCCAAATTTTGAAGTAACGTTAGAGCATGTTATTGGTGGATTTTATGATTTTATCGGCGTGAATCCTATAAATCAATAAAAACTCTCCACTTATTTTGGCATATGTACTTTCGGTAAAAAAATTGAGTCCAATAGTATTTTTGGTGGTTCAAATTACATGAATCTCATATCTAATATTAAAAATAATAGTTCCTATTTTAAATTTGACACTTGTCTTGAAATTAGAGATGCATTTAATATATAGATCCAAATAGGCATTCTTTTACTTAGTTTAGTGTCATCATATTTTCATCCTACATATAAGCCTTATTCTTAATTTTTTGAATTTTTTTTATAATTATACTCTTTTAAAATCATGAAATCCTAACTTCCTTAGGGAGGTTACATAAGTAGTTGAATTTTTTTTTAAATTTTTAAATTATCATAATTTTTTATTGACAAATTCATTTTTCGCAAAATTGTTATGTTTGAAATTTCATCCATGAAGCCTATAAAATTTCAAAGAAAAAAAATTACACAATACCCATTTATCCAATATTTTTTTATTTTTAAAGGTTCATGTCACTCGCACTCAATTCCACTCCTACTCACCCTAAATCGGAGATCTGGTGGATCCAAATCCTATTTATCTAATACTCTCTTATTTTTATAGTTCCACGGCAGCGACAACGCATGCGAGCTATACCCACCACAAACCAAAAAATGAAATAGTTTTATATTTACGACATTTTTTCAAATTCTTGTGAAAATGTCACATTTTCTTGTGAACACAATAAACTTTACTGTATGCACCAGAAAATGAAATATTCTTATATCTGTGACAATATTTATTGTGTTAAAATAATTTTATATCTGTGCCATTTTAAAAAACAGTAACATTTACTGTGTTGATATAATACAGACAGTAAAATTTGTTGTGTTTGTCAATATATATATATATATATATATATATATATATATATATATAGAGAGAGAGAGAGAGAGAGAGAGAGAGAGGCAGGCTCCTGTGCACACTAAGTTTGCACACTAAGTTTGCACATTACCTTTTATATATAGTAAAAAAAATATTTTTGAGTTGATTTTTTTTGTGTGATATTTAAACATTTCAAGGAACCCATATAAAAAAAATCAGCTCAAAAAAACTTTTTTTGCTATTTTTAAAAAATCGGTCAAACTTTCGCTGTTTTTAAGCCCTTTAAAAACTGCGAAAGTTTGACCGATTTTTTAAAAATAGCAAAACAAGTTTTTTTGAGCTAATTTTTTTTATGTGAGTCCGTTGAAATGTTAAAATATCACATAAAAAAATTGGTGTGCGCCAGCACTAAGTTTGCACACTTTTAAAAGGTAATGTGTAAACTTAGTGTGCACAGGAGCATGCCTCTCTCTCTCTCTCTCTCTCTCTCTCTCTCTCTATATATATATATATATATATATATATATATATATATATATATACACACACACACACACACACACACACTTGGGTATGTCCGTGCCTGAGGGCACTTTGATAATCGCAAAACAACGAAAATTTTTAAAATCCGTAATTGCAAGAAGGCAAAATTTTCGTTTGTCAACAAAATAAAATGTAATTTTAAAAAAATTGGCCATAATCCTTTTTTTCTTTATATGACCAACCACCCTGCTTAACAAATAACAAATAATCTAAATTCATCAATCGAATTCACATTGTGTCTCAAATTAACAAAGTGTCAATTCTAAAAGAAAATTGACATAGCCTCCTTTGTATATTGGACTATCCCCTCTGGTTAAGGGGTAACAACCAATCGTACAATATTCGAAATGTCCAAATTCATCAAACAAATAGTTGAACGAAACAAATTTCTTTAAAAAAATCACGACGATATTCGGGGAAAACTAACATAATAACAAAATAATGGTCAACCTGAAATTCAATGCAAATAAATTAAATTTTAAAAAAATGGATAGGTACCTCAATAGCTATAGCATTTTTCCTTCGCCTTTGCCTTTGTCGTTTGCGTTGCTCAATTTAGTGTGAGGCTTAGGAATATAATCACATATATAGTGTTAACTCAATGACAAAAAAAGAATTTAGAGAAGCAATTTGAAAGTAAAAATCATGTAGTGGTGAATAGGTACCTTAAAAGTTATAGCATTAGGTTGGACAACATCACGAATAACAACACCGTTGTATTTTAGATGCGGGATATGAATCTATGAAAAAAAAAATTTAAAAACGAGGAAGAAAATCAGTATAAACGAAAACAGCTCAATATAAACCTGTCAAAAGCAAATGAAAATGATCATAAAATCAAAAACTAAAACACAAACAAACGCACTAATACATAATAAAACTGAATATGTTTTGCAGCAACTTAAACTGAACGGAACCCTAATAAATATTATATGAAACAAATGAGTGAGGCATTTTATCAAAACAAACATTATATCCCAACAACAACAATATCAAACATTATATTCGCAAACATTATATCTCATCAGCAACAATATATTCACTTTGTTACAGCTAATTTTTTTGTCAATAGGCTTGTATTTGGTCCGCCCATATATCAATATATGTCAACGCCAAATTTAAATGCATATAAGAATAGTTAAATAATCGCATATAAGAACTATCCATCAGAGTTATAAAAACAGGTATATAAAATTAAATGCATATAAGAACTGCCCATATAAGTACAGGTATATACAAACAGGCCCATTTTACAAACACCCAATCAATCGACTGCAAAAAATCGAGTACAAAAAATCGATTGCAATTTGAAACAGAAGTAAATATCGGCACCCTAAATCGACTGCTAAATATCAGCCATATTATAAACACCCAACAAATCGACTGTAATTTGAAACAGAAGTAAGGCTTAAATCGACTGTTTGAATAGAAGTATATACCTGTTTGAAACAGGTATATACTCCTTCTTCCGACTTTAGGGTTTACTTCTTCTGACTTCTGTGGGCTGTTGATTTAAAACAGGTATATACCTGTTTTAAATCAAATGCATTTGATTGAAAAAACGTGTTGAAGTGTTCGTGTTGAAACAACGCTCCATTGATTTGGAAAAATGCTCCATTGAAAACGCGTTGATTCAATTGAAACTTATATATATATATATATATATATATAACCAATATATATGTTACACGATCTGATTTCAAACCAAAATGCTCCATTGATTTGAAAAAACGCGTTTAAAAAAATGATCTGATTTGGAAAAACGCTCTGATTCGATAGAAACCAATATATATGTTTCAAGATTTGATTTCTAACCAAAATGCTCCATTGATTTGAAAAAACGCTCCATTGATTTGAAAAAAGATCATGTATAGATTGGTGTATGATTTCGTGAAATAAATCATGTATTATTTCGTGTTAAAGTATATACCTTTGATTTCATGATTGTTTGAAGCACACGACCTAGTGGAGTGAGTTTCGATTTTGAAGTGGGAGAAAATGGGGCTCGGAGAGGGTTTCGAGTTTGTGGAGTGAGTTCTGATTATGAGAGTTTGAGAAGGAGAGGTATATTGTCGTGCAAGAAGGGTGGGTGAGAGAATAGAAAGAGAGATAATTTATAGTCCTTATGTTTGAATTAAAGTGGAAGAGGGGGAATTAAGTGTGAGAAAGAAAAGAGGGGGAATCCAATGTTTTTAAGGGTAAAATAGGAAGGGATAAAAAAAATTATTCTGTGATGTCATAGTTGTATATTATGACATACATAAGTTTTGTAACTTATTATATATATATATATATATATATATATACACACACACACATATTAATTGACTAGCACAATAAATTTTATTGTCTGTATATATCAACACAATAAATGTTACTGTTTGTGAAAATGACACATATATAAAACTATTACAACACAGTAAACGTTACCGTTAGTGAAAATGTTACAAATAAAAGACTATTTCATTTTCTGGTCCATACAATAAAGTTTATGGTGTTCATAAGAAAATGTGACATTTTCACAAGAATTTTTGAAAATGTCACAAATATAAAAATTATTTCATTTTTCGGTTTGTGGTGGGTAGAACTGGCATGGGTTGCCGTCGGCGCGGACCTTTAAAAATAAGATAATGTTGAATAAATGAGGTTTGGATCCACCGGATCTCCGGTTTGGGTGAGTAGGGGTGGTATTGGGTGCCGCAGGCGCTAACGTTTAAAAATAATAGAATATTGAATAAATGGGTGTTTGAGCGACTAAATGGGTTAAACAAAAAATAGTTGTCTTTTTTTCAATATATGTATGAGTTTATATATTTCATTTTTCGATTTGTGATGGGTAGAGCTGGCATGGGTTGGCGCTGGCGCGGACCTTTAAAAATAAGAGAATATTGGATAAATGGGTGTTTGAGCAACTAAATGGGTTAAACTAAAAATGGGTGTCTTTTTTCAATATATATATATATATATATATATATATACATGAGATTATAGATTATTTGACCAATTATTTAACCAGTAAATTTTACTGTCTTTGTAATATTAACACAAAAAATATCACTGTTTGTGAAAATGTTATAGATATAAGAGTATTCATTTTCTAGTGCATAATGTAAAGTTTACTGTATGTATAATTTTTTTTCTTTGAAATTTTATCGACTTCATGGGTCTTGTTTGATAGATCTCGACAAGGAGATTTCAAAAAAAGTAATTTTGCGAAAAACGAATTTGTCAATAAAAAGTTATGATCATTTGAAAATTAAAAAAAAAAAGTTCAACCACTTATGTAACTTCCCCATGGAAGTTGTAAGGACATAATTTTATAAATGTCCGGGATAGAATCTAGGAATTTTCTATTTGCCCTAGATCACAGTTTATATGTCTGATACCGCTACATTCGGCACATCAACACGATCATCCACGACGGTCTTGATCCGAATCCATGCATCCACCATCTTCACACGTGCATGATGTTCCATGCGACGTGCTGATCAACCGTTCCCACTACTCCACTTCGCATTATTGGTAAAATGATTTATTGGAGTTGTTTATATTTGCATAAATATTTGAGAATTTTTCAGAAAATATTTTTTCGAAGTCTGATTTGTTTTTATCAAAAGCAAAAAAAATTCTAAGTGTAGAAGCGGAGTTCCTCGGTCGTCGAGCTCGTTCAAATGACATATCTCTGTCGTTCGAGAAACATAGTCATGTCGCGCAATCTTGTTCGAGCAACACGTGTCCTTCGTTCGAGCGACATGCTTATCTCGTTCGAACGACGTCGTCGCCTCAATTTTCGTATAAATATCTGGTTTCATTCTACAAATTAGTATGTCACTCTTATTTTCAGTATAATTCGTGTAAACCGTTCTATACAAATTATATTGAAAATAAAAAGGTTTTGCCCCTATGGGGGATTTTTTCTGAAATTGTTTGTTTTATCCTGCATGCTTTATTTCATTTGATAAATCATCTAGATGCATGTTTTAGGGTTTAACTAAAAGTTGGGAATAATTAAAATTGGATTTTATTTGAGAAGTTGCAATATTTCCGTTGTAGCAATTCTACAAATTGGTATCAGAGTGTGTTGCACTAAGTTATTGTGTTTTGATCCTATTTTTTTTTTAAAAATGGCTTTTGGTGGTTTTGATGATCTTCGATGTCGACTTTTTGAAAAAGTTAATTGGAAATTTCACACGAACTCTTGTTTTAAATATTCTATTGAAAACGACTCTGAGAGGTGTTCTTGTTGTGATGGTGTTGGTCACACGTTAGATGAGTGTACCATAAATTTAAAGACGAAATTAAATAAATCGGCATCTCGTGTTTCTACCCTTAGTGATAGTGATTCGGAAGAAGAAGTCTTTTATGCCTCTAGGCGAGAGCTTCCCATCCGTGTGATTAGTGAAGAGTGTGAAGGTTAAATGAGTGAGGAGGAATAAGAAGAATTGAGTGAGTTGTAAGTTGCCTACAATAATTTATGTTTTGAATCTTTAAAGACAAAAAAGACAAACTTGAAACTTGAAGTTGAATTGAAGAAACGTGCTTTAGATAATGATAATATTGATGCATTGATTAAGGATCTTAGGGCACGTGAGGAGATGCTTAAAGAGAAATTAGGATATGTTGAGGGTGAGAGAGATAGTCTTCGAGGTGTGATGGAAGTTATGAAAAAGGAACTTTTAGAGTTTGAAGACTCTAGGCGTTTGCTTGAATCTAGGATAGGTGAACTTGAGGTGAAATTGAAAGATTCAAGTAAAGTGAAATTTGATTTGGAGTCTAGGTCTGAAAAACTTGATAATATTTTAGGCACCGTCGAGATAAAAAAAGATAGGGGTGGGATTGGTCGTGAAAAATATGTTGCACCCATTCCCACACGTGTGAGAGAGCCTCCTAGGATTATTAAGAAGTTTGTTAGGAAAGATCCCCCTTGGAACATCGTGAGAGAACCTCCTAGGATCATTAGGAGAGAGCCACCTAAGAAAATTCAGAGAGCACCACCTAGGAATCTGAGGAGAAGGCCACCTTTAGGTAACACTCACCACCCGATTTACACTTGCACACATTGCGGTAGGCAAGGTCATATTAGGCATTTCTGCTATAAGCTTTTAAATGGACCTAGAAAATATAAAAAGAGAGTCATACCGGTTCTCAAAATCCCCACACTCCATTACACATCAATTTGGGTCAGGAAATCGGATTTAGAGGCTTATGGTCTATTTGTTCATGATTCTCGTTTGCTTGCACATGATTCTTCTCTTGCCATATCATATAGATGATTGTGTTTGCATGTTTGTCATATGCTAGTTTTTATTTCATGTTATATATGTTTGCTAGAGTTATGGCATGTGTACTTTTTGAAAATTTTAAAAAATATAAAAAGATTTTATTTTTTCTGAAAAAATACAAAAAGATTTTATTTTGATAAAATTTTTGAAAAATTCAAAAATATTTTTGTATTTTGTTTGCACCTTTTATGGATAAACACTTAGGATGACCGAGTCACAATTTCATTCTATTTATCCATGTGACTATTTGATAGTGTTTTGAGACAATACATCATGTCATCTTTGTGCTTTATAATGTTTGGAGTCATTAAGATGTCATTAAGTGATACTTCCTACATGTTTGACTCATGATTTCCTTTATTGCACACATGCACAAATTTGTTTGATTATTGTGATTGTCGTATCACATGTTGGTTGGGTGTTTTCATCACAATCTTGTCCTTAAAACGAGTAATAAAAGTAGTGCATGTAAGATCCATTTGCCCGTGAGGAATTTTTTTATTTTGAAAAAATGATGAGTGAACACGGGAAAGGGCTGTGAGTGATTAATAATCACGTTGTGAAAGCCACCGTTTGAAAAGAGTCCACACAAAAAATTAAGGTAATAAAAAGATGAAATATACCAAAAATTTGGGCCAATAGTTTTTCTCTAAGTTGAGAATTTAGTGCCTCTTTAGATATAAAAAATTGCATTATTTTATATGAGGGAGTTTGGATGGAAATGATTCAATGGGTTTGCACGTCCTTTGATTAGTTCTCGAAACAGCACTAAATGGTTTTGGATGTTAGTGGTGTGGAAATCATTTAGACTTTGATTTGTTGATTTGATTAAGTCGATGTCATCCAAATTCAACAATTTTTAAACCTAATGATACTTTTGATGTTCATTCATTAAGGGTACACGTATGCATCGTGCACATATGATTGATTGAGTTTATTTACCTATCGAATGTGTTCACACCCATACATTCCATTTCATGACTTTGTCGTTTTAGTTTAAATCCATGGTGTGATTTTTGGTATTTTATTTTTGTATAAAAAAATTAAAAGATCAAAAATAGTTTGTGAATTTTTTTGAGATACGCCTTTGCATGCGCGTAGTTTGATCCATGTTCGCTATGAATTTTTTTGTGACACTCCATGTTTTGATTTTTTCTTCTTATCCGTCCATTTGGGGACATCATAAAAAGGGGGAGAAAGAATTATCATGTTATGGGGGAGTTTTTACATTATGGGGGAGATTTGATTTTTTAATGATTTATTCTTATATCATTTCAAACTCGATGCATCACGAAGGTTTTTGCTTTATCTCATGTGTGTAGGTACAAAGATTGATGATCATTATGTTGCACACCCTTATGAGAAAAGCTTTAAGAGTTTCTGAAAAGACACAGACTTGAAGATGTTGAAGTTTGATTGATGACATGTCAGTTACTATTCTCAGTTGAGGATTTAATGGGGATATTATCTTATATGTCATTTGATAGCATAATTCGTAGTTTTTATGTATGTACCGGCATAGACATAGGGGGATATTTGTAAGGACATAATTTTATAAATGTCCGGGATAGAATCTAGGAATTTTCTATTTGTCCTAGATCACAGTTTGTGTGTCTGATACCGCTACATTCGGCACGTCAACACGATCATCCACAACGGCCTTGATCTGAATCCATGCATCCACCATCTTCACACGTGCATCATTCTACATGTGACGTGCTGCTCAACCGTTCCCACTACTCCACTTCGCATTATTGGTAAAATGATTTATTGGAGTTGTTTATATTTACATAAATATTTGGGAATTTTTCAAAAAATATTTTTCGAAGACTGATTTATTTTTATCAAAAGTACAAATTTTTCTAAGTGTAGAAGCAGAGTTCCTCTGACACACCCCAACCCAGTTACTTATAATTAAGTTTGAAAGTCAAAGTGAGTCAAACCATGATTAATTTAACCAAACCATAAACACGAGTTTTAATTTCAGAGTCATCATTGTAAATCCATATAACTGAAAACTTTTTTACAACATCAGAGTAGTCATATCTATTCAAACTTTCTTGAAGGATAATTTAACTTAATTACATCATTTACATTTAAAAAAAATATTTTTTTCACCCATTCTTAGCTAACCCAACCCGACTTCCTAGATTTGGAAGTGACATCGCGTTACCTGAAAAATGTGAACATAGGAACCATGAGCAAAATAGCCCAGTGAATGCATCACTACTATACTACTGCATAAATTTAAATGCAATAAATCATGTCCATATAATTATGTATTAAATTATCCGGCTCATTCATAATGAATGACCAACTTTTCCGAATCATGATTCATATATCCTGTCTAAATAGACAATTCTCCCCCATTCCTGGTCGAGGAGTAATCCCTTATCATTAATAGAAAAATCTCCCCCATTTCGGGTCGGGGAGTAACCTCCCATTTCTGTAAATCGAAATGAACAATTTCATATTCATTATATTCTGATCATATCAATAACACGATACAAATATCTCTTTCCAGTGAGTACACTCACCTTGGGTTGTCAACTACGTATTCACGTTTCCTTCGGGAGGACCTGAACTGGGTTAATTAGACCTTACACCTGTCAATCCAACTAAATCAGTACTGAATCTCAATTATAATTATTATCCTAACACAGTTATTTGATTTTTCATGACTATACACCAACAATATAATTCCACTTAAGTTATATTCCATAAAACATGAGTAAAGACAAAACAATGGTATAGATGTTGATAAAGTTGTGAACATTCAACCATAGGAAATACCTCATAAGGAATTTATACTTAAACCATGTAAACATGAAATTATACTTATCAATGTATATACACATGAAACATGTAATCAAAATACCCTTTGGAAAGAGGAGATAACAATATTCTTTCACGGGGTATTCAGTATGGCCTCAGATTATTGCCCTCTATACTCAACCATCCTATATTCCTAAATTGTATAAATACAGGAGTCTAAACTTATCAATATGAAAACACATATGAATATACTTTCCATTACAAGTGACGGTGTAATTTTTCAAGCTTCCTAGAGCAAGTTATGACCATTTCTTTACAACACAAGAAATCTGCCCTACAAGCTCCTCTATTGTTCCTTCAACTTCCAAGAATTTTCATAATTTTTCTCCAAAATAAATTTCCATGATTTTTAACCCATTTTCATTAAACATACTGAATAGTACAGAATTAAAGTTTCATAATTTTTTGACTTCATTTGCTATCTCAAAAGCTTGACTAAACTTAGGGAATACCGAAATGAAGTATACAAACAACAACTATGTACCAACTTGAAATCATCATTACGGCCTAACCATATGGAGATAAATTCTAATTTTCGGATATGATATGAATATATGAGTCTAATTTCATATCCAATTGTAATTTCTCAATTCCAGTAAGCACACAAAGAGATATACAAGTTTGAATACAAGGAGTTTCAATACAAAGCAATTTTAAGGGTTTCTACATTCAACTTAACATAAACTTGCATCTAACCATAATATATATAAAGGGATGAATTTATATCAGATAAATTAATAATGTAAGAAAAATAAAAAGATTTTAGATTAGGATTACCTTCGGGACTTTTACGTAATTTGTACGGATTTTTTTCCACACGTTTTCTCCTCACTTTTCCTTCCTAAACTTCTACTTTCTCCTTCCTCACCCTAACAACACTTCAAACTGAACCTAGGGCTTAATTTGCTGAAGAAATAAGTTAGAGGGAGTGTTTTAAGTCGGCCAAGTCCGCCTCCCAAGCCAACCAATCAAATTAAACCATTTGGTTTAATAAAAGACAAATTACCACTTAAAGGGAATGGACATATTTGCCCCTTGTTCGTAAATTCGGTATAACTCCTTACTCGGGCATCCGTTTGATGCAGCGTTTGTTGTGTTAAAACCCTAATTCACATGTCTACAACTATATAGTTTTTACCTCAAGTCAATTGTAATGTTATAAGGGTCAAAACTAGTCTTAAACAGAAACATTTCTGAAAACAACAAAATTTTTTGTTTGTAAATAATTCGACCTTTCATGATTTATGAAAGAAGGATTATAATAAACATAATCACTTGACATTAGATATAATAATAACATATTATTCATATCACATAAGGTAAGTATGATTTAAATATAATTTATCATAATTATATCCGGGTTGTCACATCCTCGGTCGTCCATCTCGTTCAAACGATATAGCACTGTCGTTCGAGCGACATAGGCATGTCGCGCGATCTCGTTCGAGCGACACGTGTCCTTCGTTCGAGCGACATTCTTATCTCGTTGGAACGCCGCCGGTGCCTCAATTTTCGTATAAATATCTGGTTTCATTCTACACGTTTTTCAAGTCTTTTTCGCACACGATTTCTGCGTTTTGCAGCCCATAAAACAGACTTCAAGTTTTTTAAGGTTTTATGCCTTTTTTATTCACAAATCCATTCCCATATATTTGTGTGAATCTTTAAACCTTCAGAGGATTGTTTACTCATCTGGAGTAACTTGTGGGGAGAATTCTACAATCGGAGAGCTGTGTGCTATTGTGGAGGGAGTCCTTATGAAGTTAACTTGTGGAGAAGCCATTTCTTTTCTTCATTGCTGACCACCTGGAGTTCTTGCGGGAGATTCCATTCGACGACATCCGAACCAACACCTGAGAGTATTTTATATGTCACTCTTATTTTTAGTATAATCCGTGTAAATCGTTCTTTATAAATTATATTTAAAATAAAAAGATTTTGCCCCTTTGGGGGATTTTCCTGAAATTGTTTGTTTTATCCTGCATGCTTTATTTCATTTGATAAATCATCTAGATGCATGTTTTAGGGTTTAACGAAAAGTTGGGAATAATTAAAATTGGATTTTATTTGAGAAGTCGCAATATTTTGTTGTAGCAATTCTACAGATTTACGGATAGTTGGTTTTAAAAGGGCATAATTGTGAGAAAAAGTTCCAAAAAATTAGGAGTATGACTTATATGTAGGGGGGAAACATGATGGGAATAAAATGAGTAGAAAAATGTTTAATTGGACCTATATATAATAACCTCTTTACAAAATGCCCTTTCATTTTCTATTTTATATGGCCCGACTCATCCAATATCTAATATTTATCTCTTCTATTCTTTTGGTATCCCTCTCAATCTCTTAGTATCCCTTTCAATGTTTCCTCTTGCAAATGAAAAGTCCTTTGGGAGTATATTTTAAAAGGATAAAATCCCATACCCAATGCTCTAAATGCTTATACCTTAGTGTTATGGTCCCGTTAAGGCAACAAGTACAACCCTTTATTGTCTTGTCTTATTAGGCGGGATGGAAAATGGGTAAGAAAGTGTGTATGTGTAGTGATGTTCGTTTAAAAGCGCACTGCATATCACTCATGCTGCAATTTCCATGGTAATGTATTTTCATTTATGCAGCTGCATTTTGTATGCTAGGGACATACTTTATTGATGAGGATGCTACTTATGGTTTTTTACTGGAGAAATTCTAAGTGAATCGCAATTTAGCCCGCCTAACCCAGTTGGCAAAACCGCCTAACCCAGTTGGTAAAAAAAGACAACTTATTATATCTCATTTGTTGGTCCACATGTGTATTGGTTAAAAACAAATAAAGTTCACAAGACACCCACCCAAATCTTCTTTCTCTCTCTACTCAATAGTTACGCCTCTCTTTGTTTAAGACATCCACATAAATCTTTATAAAGGTATGGCTTATCTTTCCCTATATATATATATATATATATATATATATATATATATATATATATATATATATATATATATATATATAGAGAGAGAGAGAGAGAGAGAGAAAGAGAAAGAGAAAAGAAAGAGAGAGAGGAAGGCTCGCCTACATCAAATTACTATACATCATACCGTACATCACACTTAATTCTTGGCCCTAGGAAACTTTTTTTTCAAATTTTATATTTTTTCCTTGAAATTAACCTTCCAATCAACCCATATGCAAAAAATTAGGTTAAAATATATTTGGAGCTATTTTTAAAAAATCCATAAACAACTGTTGGCACAGACCCTTATAAATAAGGTATTTTTAGCAATTTTTTTTGGATTTTTTAAAAATAGCTACAAAATGTATTTTGACCTAATTTTTTGCATATGGGTTGATTGGAAGGTTAATTTTAAGGGAAAATATAAAATTTGAAAAAAAAAGTTTTTTAGGGCCTAGAATTAGGTGTGATGCACAGGTGATGTATAGAGCATGATGTACTATAGCCTGGCTCTCTCTCTCTCTCTCTCTCTCTCTCTCTCTCTCTCTCTATATATATATATATATATATATATATATATATATATATATATATATATATATATACACTAGTGTATGCCCGTGTCTGAAGGCACGACGAAAATTTTCAAACTACGTAATTGCAAAACGAAAACCACTTCGTTCCCCAACAAAACAAAGTGTAATTTTGAAAATTTTAAATTCATACATAATGTAATTAATAAATATTTTATATACTATAAGTGTAAATAAATTAGAAAATTTATGCTTATTTTTCTCGATTAGTGGGACTATCCACCTTGTAAAAGAAAAAACATACTCCAACAACACTAATAGTCCTTCTGGACCTCGTATAAACAACACGAATTTAACTAAAGACACGATATGTCGACTATATTTGGCCACACTTAAACTAATAAATATAGTTATAATCTAAAACAAAATTCTAACAAATTGGTGTAAACAAAATTTTTTACACCAACTAAGCCAAAGCACATTTTGTTGGAATAACCAAAATCTATGACAACAATACTCGTTTATATTAAAATTCCAATAAAATTGCAATCAAAATAAATATATGATATTTAAGTCAAAAAATTTATTTCACTACAAAATTCGTGTTAACAACTTAAAAAATTTGTGCAGAATTTCTTTGTTTATAGGACTATCCACCCTGTTTAAAAAATAAAAAATATTCAACAGTATTAACAATACTAATTATCAATGTCGGACCTCGTCTAAATCGCATCATCAATTTAAAAATATTCATATATAAAGCCCAAATATGAGTAAACAATAAACTATTATGGAAAAAAGAATCTCAAAAGTATTAAAAAGAAAATATCACTATCCTGTTTGATTACTAATAAATTCCACCAATATATCCACGTCTTCAATAATAAAATAGCTTGATCTACTTTAATAAAAAATTTAAATATGATATATTCACACAAAGTGGGCATTTGTGGCATTGTAAAACATTCTTTCATCTACTTTTCCAGCTCCCTTGGACACCAAATAAATTGGTACAAAGGTTGCATCAGATTTTTTTTTTGCAAATACTAATGACAATAAAATGGTACTTTTGAAAAATCTTACACGCATAAAAAATATAATTCCCCTTTTGAGTACATATCTCTAGACTATGACAGAAAACCTTGTGCATTGATATTCTCACCATTTAAAATAAAATCATGCATTTAAAACTAAACTTACTTTTTGTAACATGCTTTCACAAAGAATTACAATTATTGTTTAATAGAAAAAAAAAAGTTATTCTCAATTAAAAGTGAAAATCTAAAATTGAAAACTAAAAAGGATATCTAGCTTTCATAAAATCGATTTTACTTATTGTTAATTTTTTTTCTTGGGTTGTTAATTTTTTTTTTATGTTATAAAAAGTGTCTTGCCTATTTTTTAAATCATTTTCGTGGATAAAGGATTAAAGCTTTTGGTTTTTTACTATTTTTTAATGTCTACACATGTAAATTCTTACGGACATTGTAACTCATTGTTTGAAAAGGTTTATATGGCCCTTAGCAAAAGGTTTCTGTGTATGTACACTTTTGGACAGCTGGAGAAAATCATTGATTAGAAATGAAGCTTGTGTCTTCAAGAACTAGCACAAATCGTCCAACATCAAAAAGCCTAAAGGTAAACCTCTAATCAGGCAACTGAACAGCTAATAATAACCAAACAATGCATACAGGTACTTGATCCAAAGTACGATTTTGTGAAAGCATGTCTTGTGTACGCTCACCTACTTCAATCTCTCCCAGGTAGCATCAAACATCAAAACCAATGCAATCCCAAATCAAATGGGTACACTGTATGAGCAAGTTAGTTTTTACAAGCATGAGAAAGTTATTTTAATTTCTTAAAATCAAACAAAATAATTTTTTCAAAAGAAAAACACGGCAATATCAACAGGAAAAAATCATTAGCCAAACATGTAAATTTAGAAAGAAAAAAAATTAGAAATTACTAAAACAAATGAAAAAATTAATGTCCATGTAAATGCAAAATTCAAAATGGAAAAAATGAGAAGAATTATAGACTCAATGTAAACATCCACAAAGACTCATAAACATAAACAAAATAAACATACATGTTAATAATGAATCCCTTTCTCTCTCTTGAAGAATTTGCACATAAGATGTGACCACCCAAATATCTAATCTCTGAACATGTAACCAAATCTCTATTTCTAATTAAGAGTTTATACGAGTGAACCATGATGGAAATAAAATCCAGCTTGACATGTACTTTGAGATATGAACATAGAAATAGAGGTAGATTCCAAACGCCATTATAATCATACTTTGAGGCCTGCCAAAGTTAAACCTGGCAGGAATCCCACCAAAAGAACTCATAGTACAAACAAAATTTATTAAAATCTACCAAACCTGCCAAAGTCATGCGCATCTAGTGTGACAACATGCGTATGACAACATCCGTGTCTCAATTTTTTTGAAAAAATGAGGGTGAGATGCAATAGTTGGAACAGGGGCGAAGAGAAGTGTTAAAAGGACCCAATATTTTTCAAATTTTAAATAAGATAATAGACATGGAAGAAGCAGTCAAAACCTGTCTACTTGACCTAAAAAGACTTCTGCAACTTCAGCGTCTTCTGTCATGTTGCAATCAGTATGAGCACTGCCAATAAATCAAGAGAATGGTGATTCCGTATATGTTCACATAATAATAAAACATGCTCACACAGATATATAAGTTTCAACACCAAAACACATTGTAGCATAATTTTTTTACTAACTATCATTATCATTAAACTGTCATCTAACAGAGTTTAGTTACCTTTTTTACCGAATACTCAGATACTTAAATTTATCTTTATCGTAGCATGAGAGAGAGATGCAAAGTACCATGTTGAGTATTTTATGGATGGGTTTAAGATTGTTCAAACCGTGAGAATAATTTTATGAAACGGACAATACCATGTTGAGTAAAAAATCAACTACACAATATTAAACGCATAGTACCATGTTAAGTAAAAAATCACATAACTTAGATCCGAACAATCAAGAACACAAATTGATTTAAAAAAACATAATTCGGGTTTTAAAGCAAAAACATATCGATAAAATAAACTTCAAATCAAAATAAAACCTCAACTCTCCGTTCAATTTTGAAATCAACAACTGAAATCATTTTTGAACCAAACATCGGAGAACCAAGTTGATTCAATCGAAATCATTTTTGAACCGAAATCGAAATCGTTTTTGATTCAAAACCAAACATCAGATATTTTTTAGCCCAGTCGATTCACGAACCCAGTTGATTAGCCTTTGCTTAAACACATATAATGATTCCGTTTTTACCCAAATATTCACCCAAAAAAATTATGACATAGCATAGGTAGAACTGTAGAGAGAGAGACAGATAGAGGATACCTAACCGCTGGAAGCAGAGGTCTCCTTCGGTTTTGAAATTAGCAACCGAAACCGTTTTTGAACCAAACATCAGAGAACCGAGTTGATTCAACCGAAATCTTTTTTGAATTGAAACCGAAATCGTTTTTGATTCAAAACCAAACATCGAATCTTTTTTAACCTAGTTGGCAAGCCTTTGCTTTAACACATACAATGATTTCGTTTTTACCCAAATCTTCACCCAAAAAAATTACAATATAGCATAGGTAGAACCGTAGAGAGAGAGGGAGAGAGAGAGAGGATACCTAATGTCGGGAAGCACAGGCTTCCACAGCGTCGAGAGAAGACAGTGAAATGAGAGTTTAAGAGTGAGAAAGAATTGTGGAGAGTTATTAGTTCGGTGATAGATTATGCCTTGAGCCATGTGCTCTCCAGCCTTGTGCTCTGATAAGGTGTACTTTTTTTACCAAATAATCTTCCCAAGTTCAAAGCACTCACAACCGTTAGATGCAAAAAAACTACATTCAATCTCAACCTTCAATTATGTTATCAACTTATGGAACAGTAAAAACACCCTTACTCCTTATTATATATATATATATATATATATATATATATATATATATATATATATATATATATATATATATATATATATCATTTAGGATTTTTTATTTTTTGTTTTTTAGGTTGCAAATTAGGGATAATTTCGCTTTTGTGTTCACAAGTTTATTATTTTTTTAAATGTGAGATAGTTTTTAAAAATAATTTTAACCGGTGATTACCTCCAAATCATTTTGTGGGTTGTTAAAAATAATTTTGACCGATGATTACCTCCAAATGTGATAGTTTTTTTTAATTATTTTTAACTCATTTAATTCCTCAAACATCGATTTACCCAATATTCTCTTATTTTTATAGGTCCCCTCTAGCGACACCTCTTATATTTAAACTCTTTTTTTTTTATTTTACAACATTAAAAATATTTTTTTTATTTCTTATTTTTATTTATATTAAACTAACTTCTATTTTTTAAAACAGTTTTTTGTCATCATCAAAATATTGTAGCTTGACTAACATGATGGAAAATGGTAAGTTTGCATTTAACACAATGTAAACTAGCATTATTTTAGTTAATTTATTGAGAAATCGTTGAGATTTATATCATTAGACAAATTGATTAGAGTCAACGTATTAGATATTGGATTATTACAAAACTTATTTCTCATATATCGTGATATGTGAAAAGAAAAGTATGATTTTATGGAATTGGTATAAACATGAGTAAATCATATAATAAATGTGTATTTAAATTTGGTGTGTTTTTTATTTTGGCCAAAATGATTTGGTACGAGTTATTCAAATTATTGTTATATTCTTTTTTACCCGCCCGCGCATCGCGCAAGGCTAAAACCTAGTGGATATAGATTTCGAACAGGTTTTCAAAATGTTAAAATTAACAGTAGGTGGTGATGTATTCTTCAAACAGACTACACATGACATACCACAAAAACGTTATTTTTTCCTTTTCCATTTTTTTTAAGTTGGGGAAAATGTAACAAATTCTCTATAAAAGGATTTGTAAACGTTTTTCAAATTTAGAAAATAGCTACAAATTTCGAAAGAACTTTTATAAATAAAGTTTATAGAAACGATAAATAATTATTTATAGTTTATATTTGAATTTTTATGAATTATATTAATTCGTAAGAAGTTTACACAAATTAATGTAGTTCATAGGAACTATTAACACTACACCGCCGTTACCTAAACCATCTTTTGAATTTGTAAATTTACTTATTGATAGCATGTAAGAGCATCCATATAGGAGTGATCGACGAACGGTTAGTTTATAAATTAAAAAGCTGGTTTGGCCTTTCATCAGCAGTCAGTCTCACAGTGGTTAGATAAGTGAATTTGTAAATGTAGTTTTTACGAACAACTCTAGTTCATAGAAAATAAGAATGATGTTTTTTTACGAACAATATTTGTTCGTATGAAATATTACGAAGTTATGTTGTTCTTAGCAACCCAAATATATAATAAAAATGAGTATTTATATTTGTTAGTACACTCACAGGTTTGACAACCTTGAGTTGTTAAAGTGCAAAACATAGAGGTAACTTTTAGAGTGGTATATTTACCATTTATTTGGAACAAATGGGCAACCCTTTGAGCATTAGATGTTTTGTGTATATGGGTGGGAGACTTATTAGGCCAAGTCACACATGCACGCGCACCCCCGCCCGCCGACCGGTCCGACCCGTGCCCGGGTCTTGGGCTTGGACTCATTAAGAAATAATTTTTTAGACAAATAAAATGACCTTTTTGGGGGGCTTAAAATAAAATAAAATAAAAATTATTTTAACGTTAATTAATTCTGAAAAAAAACGTGGGCCTTTTTAGCTGTTGAATTTTTCCACCTCTTGCCCACGTCTCTCCACGTTGTGTGCCACCAACATCATTATTTTTTTTCAATAAATTTAGGCTTCTAGCCTCCGTTTTTACACACAATTCTGAACAACAAAAAATTATCTCCAACAAAGTTCCTCTGTGAAAAATTTTATGAGCATAAATAATTATTCGTCCTCCGAATAATTGTTACGTCACTGAAATAATTAATCTTCTCCCTCAAATTAATTATATTGAACAGAATCGAGTAATATGTATTTCAGAATGGGTGTTGATTGAATGAATATGGTTCGTGCTACCAATTCATATTTTGGAGTTGTTTTATCCTGGGGTGACGAGGCAATTAAGACTATCAGCACACTTTGGGCAGAGCCGCTAAAGACATTAAACAGAGCGACATTGTCCACGACTCAACCTGACCCTTTTCGATTCTGGATTTTTTATATTTTTTAGTCTCGGTTTATCAGCTCCTAATTGGGTAATTTCGTTCCTCTTTAATTTTGTATTTTAATTAACTGTTGAAACAATAATTTTAAGGTGTCTGAAATTCTGTCATAGACGAAATTAACTTAACCAACCTTAACAAGCGTTTCAAATATGAAGACCAATATTTTAAACATTAAAGCAAAAATCTATTTTTTTATTTAACTACGAAAAAGATCGCATCTTGTGTTCAATTTGAGAAACCCGTAGTGAATAATTCACCAACTGATGAGGAAAGTAAAAATATTCAGAATTGGGAGGAAAATAATTTTTTGTGCAAGAATTATATTTTGAATTCTCTAAGTGACAAACTTTATGACTATTATGCCAATTATAAAACTGCAAAAGATGTTTGGGATGCTCTTTTTAAAAAATATGACACGGAGGAGGCGGGTGCTAAAAAATATGTCGTCGGTCATTATTTGAAATATCAAATGACGGATGATAAGTCTGTTGTTGCTCAAACCCATGATTTACAAATGATTGCCCATGAAATTATTTCCGAGGGCATGGCTTTAGATGAGTAATTTCAGGTGGTCGTGATTATTGATAAGTTGCCTGCACTGTTCAAAGAGTTCAAAAATATTTTGAGGCATAAGTCTAAAGAATTTTCACTAAAGTCACTCATTACTAAATTGAGAATTGAGGAGGAATCCCGAAAACGGAACTACAAAGATGAAATTCTTGTTGTATCTAACAACAAAAATTAGAAAAAGAACCACACTCCAGTTGTTTTAAAGGCAAACAGAAAAAATATGAAATTTCAGAAAAAGTGCCACAACCAGAATTTTAAAAATCAGACCCAGACTCAGAATAAAAATAAAAATCCTAGAAATTGACAATCTAGCAACTTGGGACAAGTTCTTTGTTTTAAGTGTGGCAAGCCTATTCATATGGCTCGTAAATATCACAATGTGCCACATGCACAAGCGAATTTGATCGAAGAGGACCTATGTGCTATGATTTCTGAAATCAACATGGTTAGCGGTGCCGAAGGGTGGTAGGTGGATTCTGGAGCTTCCCGCCATATATGTTATGACCGTACTCTTTTTAAGACTTATTCTGAGACTGAAAATAAGAAGTTGTTTTTGGGTGATTCTCACTCAACTGAGGTTGCTGGTACTAGAAATGTGGAATTAAAGTTCACTTCGGGAAAAACTGTGATCCCTAAGATGTTTTCACACTCCTGAGTTAAGGAAAAATTTGGTTTCGAGTTATCTTCTCAAAAAAGATGGCTTTACTCAAACTATTGGTGCTGATTTATTTACTTTGACCAAAAATGGAATTTTTGTAGGCAAGGATTATGCCACTGATGGGATGTTTAAATTGAATGTTGATGCTATTATTAAAATTTCTCCTTCCGCTTATATTACTTATTCATTTAATATTTGACATGCTAGACCTTGTCATGTTAATAAACGACTTACTAAAAATATGAGCACTTTAAGATTAATTCCAGAATTATTATTAAATGATTTTGAAAAATGTGAATGGTGTAGTCAAGCAAAAATAACTAAGACACCACATAAATCTGTTTTTAAAGAATCTGATCCACTTGATTTAATTCATTCGGATATTTATGAATTGGATGGTGTCACAACTAGATATGGTAAACGTTATTTTATTACTTTTATTGATGACTATTCATATTACTCATTTGTGTTTTTAATGAAAAATAAAAGTGAAGCGTTTGACATGTTTAGAATTTCTTAAATGAAATTGAAAATTAATTTAATCGAAAAATTAAAAGGTTACGTGGTGATAGAGGTACCGAATATGATTCTGCACCATTTATTGAATTTTATAAAAAACTTCCCCTTATTCACCCCAAATGAATGGTAAAGCTGAAAGAAAAAATAGGACATTAACTGAATTAGTTGTTGCTATTTTATTAAATTCGGGGGCTACCTCACATTGGTGGGGAAAAATCATTTTGACAGTATGTCACGTACTTAATTGAATTCCAAAAACTAAAATGAAAATATCTCCTTATGAAATTTGGAAAAATATTAAGCCTAATGTGTCATACTTTAGAACGTGGAGGTGCTTAGCCTATATACGTATACCTGACCCAAAAAGGTCTCAATTGGCTAGTAGACCTTATGAGTGCGTTTTTATAGGTTATGTTATTAATAGAAAAGCATACCGATATTATGACTTGAAAAATCAAGTAATTATTGAATCAAATGATGCCGATTTTTATGAAGATAAATTTCCTTTTAAATTGAGAAATAGTGGGGGCATGTCATCCACTAATATTTCTTTAAATAAAAATAAAGAAAATAATGAATCCATTTTAGAACTTCGAAAAAGTAAAAGGGCCCGTGTTGAAAAATATTTTGGCCCCGACTTTTATGTTTACACTTTAGAGGAGAATCCTAACACTACTCAAGAAGCCTTATCGTCTTTAGATGCCAATTTATGGAAATAGGCTATTAATGATTAAATGGGTTCTTTGGAAACAAATAAAACTTGACATTTAGTGAACCTTCCTCTTGGGTGTAAAACAATTGGGTGTAAATGGATTCTCAAAAAGAAATTAAAACCTAATGGCATTGTTAAAAAATATAAGGCACGTCTTGTTGCCAAAGGTTTTAGACTACGAGAAAATGTGAGACTTTTTTTATACCTTTTCACCCGTGACTAGGATAACGTCTATATGTGTCCTATTTGCCTTAGTTGCTTTAAATGATTTAATTGTTCACCAAATGTATGTTAAAATTGGATTTTTAAATGGATAATTAGAATAAGAGATTTATATAGATTAACCTGAAGGTTTTATTATACACGGTCAAGAAAATAAAGTATACAAATTAGACAAATCTCTTTATGGACTCAAACAGGCACCCAAACAGTGACATGATAAATTTGATAGCTTAGTCATCTCTAATGGGTTTTAAATTAATGAAAGTGACAAATGCATTTATTATAAATATGTAAAGAACATTTGCACTATCATATGTCTTTATGTTGATGACTTGCTTATTTTTTGTTTCAATATTCATGTCGTAGAAAATGTTAAATCATTATTGTGTGGAAACTTTGATATGAAGGATTTGGGTGAAGCTAGTGTAATATTGGGAATTAATATTACTAGGTCAGAAAAGGGACTTTTTTTATATCAATCTCATTACATTGGGAAAGTTCTAAAGAAATACAATTACTTTGACTGTAAACCTGCTAGTACTCCATTCAATCCTTGTGTAAAGTTATTTAAGAACATCGGCGACAGTGTAAACTAAAATGCTTATGCAAGCATCATTGGTAGCTTACGTTATGCTACAAATTGTAGTAGACCTGACGTAGCTTATGCTGTGGGAGTATTATACAGATTTACTAATAGACCTAGTATAGATCATTGCCATGCTATTGAGAGGGTTATGCGGTACCTTAAAAGGACGATGTACCTCGAATTACACTATAATAAGCATCCCGTTGTCCTTGAAGGATTTAGTGATGATGATTAGAACACCCTATCTGATGATTCTAAGGCTACTAGTGCATATATATTTAGAATCAATGGTGGTGCAGTTTCTTGGAAATCTAAGAAAATAACTATTTTGACTCAATCCACTATGAAGTCTTTGATGATAGCGCTATCTACTGCTAGTGAAGAGGCAGGATGGTTAAGAAACCTCCTTTCAGATATCTCTTTATGGGAAAGACCGATACCAGTCATTTTTATTCATTGTGATAGTACTGCGGCTATTGCAAAAGTTGAGAATCGTTACTATAACAGTAAGAGACGAAAAATATGTCGTAAACATAGTATTGTTAGAGAATTTATCTCTACGTGTGTTGTGAGGGTGGATCATATACGGTCTGAACAGAACCTAGCTGATCCTTTGACAAAAGGACTAGCTAGGAAGAAGGTGTGGAACACCTCGAAAGGGATGGTACACCCTTGGATACATGAGTCATTTGTGATGGTAACCCAAAATATAAACTGGAGATCCCAAGGAATATGTTCAAAGGGTAATAACAAGTCACAAGTGATATGGGTTGAATCATGCTATTATTAATTAATATTGAATGGGGTTCTACTCCGAGTCCATCCCTATGGAGCATGATATCCTGAAGCAAGTTAAGGATGAGATATTATAACTCTTAATTAGATCGATATCTCTATTTTAAGTGGATTACATAGCTACATGATTATTCTTGATAGACTCACCTATGTGAATGTAGAAGTGTGGATGCTTCCTATGGATATTTTGGGCAAATTTCTAGAGCGTTCACTATACTGAGATAGAAGCACATGGCTGTAACATGCTGACTATTAGAACTACACCCAAGTAGGGTTTTGTGTGGGATGCTGTCAGAGATAGAGTTCAAAACTATGGTTACTCTAGTATATTCTGAATCATCTTTACTACGTAAAGGTTCAAGCCGAAAGACACATTTGCTTATGCACAATTCTATAGATTATTGCTCGATAAAATGTTTCATATTTTGCAAGTGGGGGATTGTTAGTATACTCACAGCTTTGACAGCCTTGAGCTGTTAAAGTGAAAAACATAGAAACCCATTTTGGCCTCTTATCTCTTGTCCCACATTGGTAAGGAGATAGCTTTTAGAGAGGTTTATTTACCATTTATTTGGAACAAATGGGCAAGCCCTTTGGGCATTAGATGTTTTATGTGCATGGGAGAATTATTGAGCCAATCCATAACGTTTTTTGGAGATTAAAATTAAATAAAATAAAAATTATTTTAACGTTAATTCCGAAAAAAAAACGTAGGCCTTTTTAGCTATTGAATTCTTCCACCTCTTGCCCATGTTTTTCCAGTTTTCTCCCCACGTTGTGTGCCACCAATGTCATTATTTTTTGTTCAATAAATTGAGGCTTCTAGACTCCGTTTTTACACACAGTTTTGAACAACAAAAAATTATCTCCAACACAGTTCCTCCGCGAAAATTTTTCTGCACAAAAATAATTATTTGTCCTCCGAATAATTATTACATCACTGAAATAATTAATCTTCTACCTCAGGTTAATTATACTGCTTAGAATCGAGAAATATGTATTTCAGCATGGGTGTTGATTGAA
Organism: Sambucus nigra; assembly: GCA_949130495.1. Lineage (NCBI taxonomy): Eukaryota > Viridiplantae > Streptophyta > Magnoliopsida > Dipsacales > Adoxaceae > Sambucus > Sambucus nigra. The sequence continues at coordinate 623,467,791 of OX422210.1, read as the reverse complement.
TGAATCTGGATCATGCTACAAATTCATATTTTGGGGTTGTTTTATCCTGGGAGTGACGAGGCAATTAAGACTTTCAACATACTTTGGGCAGAGCCGCGAAATACCTTAAAGAGAGCGACATTGTCCGCAGCTCAGCCCGACCATTCCCAGTTTCGGATTTCTTGTATTTTTCTGTCTCGATTTACCAGCTCCTAATTGGGTAATTTCGTTCCTCGTTAATTATGCATTTTAATTAATTGTTGAAACAATAATATTTGTTACGAACTTTTAAAGTTTGTAAGAATTTTTAAGAACAAAATAAGTTCGTAGGAAATGTTTACTGAATTTGCATGCGTTCAGTGATTTTGCGAATCCACTACCATTTCCTCTACTAAATTTACAACCTTTCGTTCACCAGTACGAGCCACACGGTTTGCATCTTTACTTATTTCTTTGTCCATACACGATATCATTGTGGATGCTTTAAAGGTTATATGATCCTCATGATATGTTTTCTTCTTATTATTTTTTTTCTTCTCTTCTCTGGTTTAGAGGATTGTTTATCGAGCCGCACTACAGTGACTTGGTTTTGTGACATAAAACACATACTTAATGATGTGGCTTTTGCCACATTAGTAATATACCGCCATTTCATCATCCATTCCTCCATTCAGGTAGTGGGATACTTAGACATGCACTTACTTAGACATCTTACCAGGTAGAAAAGTGGGGTGTTTTTTTTTATAGAAAAAATGGTATAGTTTTTAAGAGAATTATTTGACTTTTTTATTTTAAAAAAATATTTATTAGAAAAGAATGTTTTTTATAAATTAAAAACGTTGTTAGAAAACACTATTTTAATATAAAAAAAATATTTTTCTGTAAAAAAATGTTTTTTAAAAATAAATTTTGATTAATATAAATAAAAAAATCTTTTTATTACACTCAATGTGTGCCGCTAGCGCGGAGCTTCAAAAATAAAACAAAGTGTCTCACCACATAAAAACGCTCAATGTTGTAAATAAGGGGTGCTGCTGGCGCGAACCTTTAACAAAAGAGAATATTGGATAAATTGGTGTTTGAGAGACTAAATAAGTTAAAAATAATGTTTTAAAAAAATATTCTTATATAAAAAAACTATTCAAATTAAAAAAAAAAAGCAGTTAATTAATTAAAAAAAATATTTTAAATTGTTTTTTTATGTTTCACATGAAATGTTTAAATACCGCACAAAAAAAACTTAACTCAAGTTATATGTGTTAAAATACATCATTGTGTTAATTTTTTGGGTCATTCCAAATAGTACCTCAAATATTTTTCAACACGCGTTTAGTCCAAGTCTCTTTATTTTGTTTCAAAAAGTCACTCACCACATAAAAACACTCAGTCTGTGCCGCTGGCGCGAACCTTTAAAAATAAGAGAATATTGATTAAATGGGTGTTTGAGGGACTTTTTGGAACAAAATAAAAATGCTTGGACTAAATGTGTATTAAAAAATGTTAGAGGGATTTTTTGGTAATTGATAATTTATTTACTTAACACAAACCAATTATAAAAAATTAGACAATGCGATTATGAATATTTTATTTTTTAACTAACACGATCACGACCCAAATAATACGCGACGTGACATGTAGTTATATTTTTGTCATGCCGCTAGTACGGACCATTTTTTCTAAATAGTAAAAATATTATTTTTATAATAGTAAAAAATGGGGTCATGTCGCTTTTTATTTGGGTCGTGATCATGTTGGTTAAAAAATAAAAGATTCATAATCGCATTGTGTAATTTTTTAATTGGCTTGCGTTCAGTAAAAAAAAATTAACACGATGATGTATTTTAACATATATTTTTTTTACATATATTTATATATAGTGTGTATTTTTTTTAATTAAACCGTTTTTTTTTAAATCGAAAGTTTTATTCTGGAAAAATAAATAAATTTATAGAGTGATATTTGATAGGGGTGGCAAATCGGATCAACGGGTCGTGTTTCGGACAGACACGACACGATATGATTTTTTCGGACACGAACACGAAACGACACGAATTCGTATTTTTTTAGTTGACACGAACACGACCCGAATAAAAAACAACACGGCACGATACGACACGAATACCAGAATTTCATAAATTTCACGCCTAAAAAACACGATAACACGACACGACTTATAATTCAGACACGAACATGACATGACACGACTTCGTGTAAAAAAAACACGATACGAACATGACATATCGTGTCAATTTCATGTCGTTCTATGTTGTTTTTTCGTGTCGTTTCCAAAATTATCATCCCTAATATTTGCTGAAGAAATTATGGAGATAAAAGCATTGGAAATAAAACGTATGTTGATGATGTAGAAGTCCACATCATAAAGTTGCTATTTTGTGTCAAAATAGTGGATCACTCTATCATTTCTCTTGTTTATCATGTCCCACATGAATCAGAATTGAAAGTAAAATCCATAATTGCTTCTTTTTTTTAGATTTACTATTCGACTCTTAGGCCAACCGCAGTGGGCTCTCATAAACCTATGGGTTTATGGGCATTCTGTAAAATGGAGCTGGGACGGTAAACTTTTGTTCGCCTGTCTTGGGCAGACTTCTTTTGTCCACGCGGCCTACATGGCATCTAGCCGTTTGTTACCGTTGAGTTTTAGCCGTCGTATAAAATATTTCATATATTTATACTTTAAACCCCTCTCATTTAACTATAAATACCCCATTTCGTATTCATTATTTCTCACAGTTTCTTATAATTCTTCACCACTCTTCTCTCATTAATTTTTAATTTATAATTCTATAATTGTAAATTAAAAATAATTATTATTCCATTTTGCATTTTTAGCCCTTTTTAAAAAAATATGGAGGTGAATATTTGATTGAACCGTTATTTTGCTCGTAAAAGAGCGGAATCAATTCGTGACGTTAACCAACCTCAAGCTCCCCACCGAGATGAGGTATATCGAGGTCGTCATCGCTTATACGAAGTAGGCGCAACAAATGTTACCCACTCTATTGTCCAACAAACTGCTTCTCCCGATGAAGAATTTATTATGATGCGTTCTAGCGTCCACTCAGGTTGGGAGATTTATGCAAAACTTTCGACGAACGAAAACGTGACGGCATATATCGATATGTTTGGGTTCTCACATTTATTTTCGGAAAAATTTCCAAACTCCGACAATAAAATAGTCGATGCGTTAGCATCGCGTTGGTCGGCAAAAACTCACACCATTAATTTGCTGTTCGTTGAGCTTGGAATTACCTCTTTTGATTTCGTTCATTTAATTGGTACGAATTCTTTACTTCATTTATAATTTCTTCATTTAGTTTGTCTTAATTTATATTATTACTATATTCATTATATTGTCATATTTATTATTATTATAATTTTATAAATATTAATTTTATTTTGCAGGTATTACAGTCGGTGTGGGAAACCAACTTCCTCCCTTTCCCAACCACGCCAATTGAATGGCAGAACATACTCTCGCGACATATTATTCCGGTCTAAACAATTTCCATATACAAAGTAGAAACATTGTTTTATCTTCTTTGAAAGAGTATTTACTTCATTGGGCGGTTATAGGGCTAATCACCCAGCTACCGCTTTACAAGTATCCCGAGTTTTTATAATTTTCGTATGTGGGTCTGTTTTCTTCCCAAACACGAAAAACACCATTTTAGTTGATTGGGCTACATACTTGGATGATTTTGAAAATATGGAGGGATTAGACACGGGTTCTGCAATAATGGCGATGATATATTATGCCTTAGATGTTGTTAGTCGGGAGGAAGTCAAGCAATTGAATCGTTTCTGGCAAGTTTTGAAGGTAAAACAATATTTTATTCATTATTTACTATATAATTTCAATAAAATTGTTTACTAATAAACTTATTTATGTTTCAGTATTGTGCGTACGAATACTTACACACAGCTGCTCCTCTCCGAATTGTTGTCTGCACTGGTCGATCGCTAATCGGGCAGTAATTTCAGGGCAAATGAGGTTTAAAACCAGTTCAATGCAAGAACAATTAGAGGGTCGGTCGCCGAATTCTATTACACGGTAACCATTTATAATGTTGCCGCAAAATAATATATGGTCGGTAAACGTTGCAACACAATTGAGCATGCAACGCTACATTCTATTGGATCCAGAACTTGGGGGGACGTGGTATCTAGGCGACGGATGTTATAAACAGTTGACGAATAGCATCACGATCCCTCACGACCCACCGTACCCAATGTCCTATTTGGATCGTAATCATTTTTTTGATCGAAACAACGAATGTGAGTTTGTTGGGGATGATTTAGTCATTACTAATCAAGAAGAATGGGATCTATATTGGAGCGCAGCATCTTGAGGTCCGGTGTAGTCGGATTATTTCCGTTGGGCTAACCACGATGGTATCGGATTTGCGATAATGGCTCCTGTGGACTTAAGAATTCCATTTCAAATTTCGTCAACACCGGGGAACGTTCAGTACGATATTTAACATACCACACAATCATCTGAACGTTTGATTCTGGCAAGGTGGGAAATAGATGTGGTGGATTATGAAGGTCATTCAATGGAAATTGATATAGCAAGGCCCACTACACGTAGTCGTGAACCGCCCGCTAATTCGTATACGAAGGAGGATTGAAGAACCATGTTCATAGAACGGGAAGATTGTTTGAAAACCATTCAGGAACAGTATGTTAAGCGAGAAAGAATGCATTACGAGAGAGAAAGGGACCTCTGGGAGGAATTAAACAATTATAGTAATGTTGGAAGCTCATCTTAACAGTTAACGGGATCCGGCTCATTTCAACCGTATATGGGATCTAATAGTGCTCAACCTTACTATCCCATTGCAAACCTCGACGATGATTATATGCCGCAAAAATTCCCATCGTCCTCATATGTTCAACCGCAACCCCATTACAGCGACGATGACTTTATGGCTAGCTTTCTCCCATCATATCACGATCGAACGTTGGGGCAATGAATTATTGTTTGGTATTGCAAAACCAGGATGGCTATTTACGTTGAGTTAATCAAAATTTATGGCACTTGTGTTTATTATTTGTTATGCCATTATTTGTTGTTCAACATATTATTTATTACTCAAATTTGTTCTCATAAATAAACTGCAAGGTGTCATAAAAAAAGTTTACTCTTACGAATTAAGTCGTAAAGAAATTGTCATAAATAAATTACAAAGAAAAGATGTTCATAAACTTGAAACCTAATTATACAAGTGAATAAAACGCAAGTCAGTCATACGTGATGTACAACATATTGGTTTTCCTTGACGTATCAAACTTAATAGTAGGTATGATTTATCGTTGGCATTGTCATTATATATAACATTGTGATTTTCAACAACGGCTTCGTATTCCTCGTCATTAACATCGAGATCGTAGTAGTAAAAAATATCATGTTCCAAATGGGTGAAGTCGGATAAATCATAATCAGATTATAACGTTTCATCGTAATATATTTCCAACAATCTATCCCTAACATTGCTATTTTCAAACTTCGCTAGTTGGGCATCATGGTATTTTTAGTCTCCTCTCCATTTGCCAAATCTCCTTACCCAGTGATCAATTATGTCATCATCGTCTATGTAGAGTGACATGAGGAAAAATTGTCTAGCATGCCCTCTTGGCACTGGTATTTGATGATAATGACACAAAATTTCCAAATCACATCGTTCATCGTATTTCTTTGGCCATCGCAAAGTACTTACGTAGCTACGAATAACATGAACTTGATCCGCCCAGACTGGAGGATCAATAAAAAATATGACCATAAGGGTGGTTAAACCTTTTGGAAGTGTTAATCGGATCATTACAAATAAATCTCTTCTGTCCATACCAAACCTCACGGCTATGGTCTTGATAAAAATAATTATTTCCATAAATCGGAGAAGACATATTTTGGTTTATCATCTTTCACCTTACGGGGTATTTATACACGTCATATCATAGTGTGGGTGAGTAACAATTCCACTTCTGACTCACATCAAGTCAGGTACTTACAGACGAGAAACATTTAACTGTCTGCCATCGGACACATCGATTATGTAAACACATAAATATTATAAATCATACGCAGAAGAGGACTCACATTACCATTTTCTTGAGAAATGGATTCACAGCCATGGTTCATAAATGAAGACCTCCAGATGCTTAACTCCATAACCAATTCTGACTTACCTTTTAGTCCTTACTATAGAGTGCCGCCTAACATTTTCATAGCCGTCGAGCAAAGATGGAGGACACCTCCTAATGCTAACAGAGGGCGTACAACTAACGAGATCCGTGCACGCTGGTTCACGCACAAATTAAAGTTTGTTTTTATGCCAAAACTATAAGTATTGGTGGTTGTGGATGGAATTAAGAGAATTACAAGTTAGTAATCCATGATGAATGAGCATGTAAAAATTTGTGCAACTATTATCCAGGTTGTCGGGCGTTACGTAGCGAAGCATCTTCCTCTTTCATTCGTTTCGTTGGATAATTTACGATATTTAATTCTCATAAATGTCATAGATGAGAAAATCACTTACATTTTAGTAAGTCGTACGACAGTTTCTAATGCTTATGAGGTCGTTTGTTTTTATTCCAAATGATACTCAATCTTTTTATTGCAAAATTAGCAGACATAGTTGAGAAAATCACTTACAATTAGATAATGCGAATTATTAAGTTAATTGATAAAGTTAAGTATAGAGAAAAACATCAACTTTTATTTCAGTAGACATAAAACAAGGAACTATATCGATACATAATAGAAGGCTCTTCATGATACATAATAAAATAAGGAACTACATCGATAAATAAATTTTTATGTCAAATATTCTGACGAATGTACAACGCTACTAAATTCACTAAACATATAAGAAGGCTCTTCATGAAACTCCTTAACCCTGGGACTTGCTCACACAACCGTTCCCACTGTTCCTCATTTTGAACTATCAGTGTGAAGTTTGAGGGATTCGACCCACATCCTCCATTCGTTAGTGCCATTTGGTAGAGGTCTAAAGTAGACTTTAGCCACAACCACCGTAATTCAAAATTACATACAAGCCTAGGACGGTAATAGATTCCCATGATATTCTGCCATCGACCAATAATGGTCCGTATTCCTCCTGGGGTAACATCGCCAGTTCGTTTTGAATAGTATCTCTCAGTAATTTCACTGAGCAAGTAGTAGTCCTCGGTAGTTGACCATTGTGGGATATTCAATTCCTAGATAATAATTTTATTGCCCAAACTATTTTGTGAGGACTCAATTTTTATTAAAGGCGGTTATTTATACATCGGGTAATACGTCGGGCAGGAAACACTTCCACTTTTGACAAGTGCGTTTCCCATCATTTCATTTCATTCTGGGCGGGAATCATTTCCACTTCTGACAATTGTCATTTCATATAACTTCACATAATTGTAATTTCATATCATGCCATAATATGTCTGGCGGGAAAGTTTTCCACTTCTGAAAAATGTCATTTCGTACATTTTGGACAGAGAAAACTATAAATCCTCCAAGTCATATTATTTAGGAAACCAACTTAGTGTCATATGCAACTTAAAATTTCATTATAATGTCGAAATATCCAATGAAGGAATTATTTATTGCGACAGTTTCATCATCCAACTAACGTGTCCGGGCACATTCAATGGCAGCAGAAGTGCACAATCAATTCCAAAGAAATATTTCCATATCTCAAAATATAATGAATCCAGGAGAAATAAATGAACGAAGGGTTATACCTCGGGATAGGGAAGCTTGCCATAACCGTATAATGGTTGACTACTTTGATGAAAATATGGTTTATATTACCGAACAATTCCGACATCGATTCAAAATGCGACGCCCACTATTTACACAGGTAATGGAAGTCGTAGAACAAAAAGATGATTACTTTGTTAAAAAAAGTGATGCCTTAGGGAGAAAGGGCCTATCCTGTGTGCAAAAATGTGTCGTTGCAATGTGCATGTTAGCATATGGGTGTGTTGCTGACATGACCGATGAATATATAGGCATTGGGGAAACAACTACCATCGAGTGTGTGAAGATATTTGCTTACACTGTAGTGCGGAGCTTTAAAAATGAATATTGTTGTTCTCCTACTGCTGAAGATGTTTCAATAATGCAAGAAGATAATGCAAGATGGGGTTTCCCAGAATGATAGGAAGCATTGACTGTATGCACTGGGAATGGCACAATTACCCTCACGCCTGGAAGGGACAATATAGTGGCCATGCACGAGGTGCAACTATAATCCTAGAGGTTGTAGCTTCTTATAATATGTGGATTTGGCATTCTTTCTTCGGGCTACTGGGTTCGTGTAAGGACTTCAATGTCTTGGCCAAATCCACGGTGTTTAACGAGCTACTTGAGGGCAACACGACTCCTACAGAGTACGAAATAAATGGAAACTCTTACAACATGGGCTATTACCTGGAAGATGGTATATACCCACCATACACTAAGAGTTTCAAAAGACTATCAACTAGAAAACAAAGTGTGTTTGCCAGATATCAAAAGGCAGCACGCAAAGATCTTGAGCCAGCATTTGGAATATTGCAAAAAAAATCCATTTTTATAAAAAAAAATGACTAGATTATGGAAACACAATGACTTGAAAGTTATTATGAAATCATGTATAATATTGCATAACATGATACTAGAGGATGAACGTCGGGATCCTAATTGACGTCTTGAGTTTCATCCTACTCAAATGCCGCCAATTAGTCGCAACACTCTGGGGAATGCGTATGAGTATCAAGTGCGTGAGGCATTGATGTCCAGTAAGGAAAAATACAATCAGTTGAGGGATGACCTTACGGAACATATATGGAATCTACATGCGGAGTATGAAGTGGACGAGTGAAACTTGAAATAATTTTAATTTATCATTTTTTTAATTCCCGTGTATTGAAATTGAATGCAATGAAAGATATTTCGATACGGTTTCTTATTTTAATAATAAATGCTACTCAGCCTTGAACACAAGTATCTCATTAATAGGAAAATAAAAATATTAAAAGCCAATTATAATAAGAAAATTCAAATAAAAATAAACACTTAATTTCCACTGGATGGTGGGTTTTCTCTAGATTGGGCGAGTCTACGCTGCAGTATCTGGTTTGTTGCAATTTATGAAGTTGCAACTGAACTGGAGATAAGTGTAACACCCCTTAAATTCAAGGACCGTTAATTAAATAAAATATTTGAAGAAAGAGATTTTTTTTTATTTAGAGTAATTAAATCCATGATTATTCAATTTGTAAATTTGAGGAATTTATTAATTTGGCGAATTGAGGATTAAATATTTTGAATTATTTTATGTCGCCTTTTTTAGGCCTTAAAGTTGGAAGATGTTATAAATTAATTTGTATGGCAATTTGGAGTGCACGGTTGAATCCAGATGGGTCAAAATAGTTGAAAATTAGTGGTCATGTGTATATATTGGGTCTCGGGACTTAATCAGACATAATTGAGCTCTAAATAAAGAGTTTGGGCCCTTTTTAGGAGGCCTGTAGAACCAAAAACGGAAATTGAGTTGTTAAATCTAAGTGTATGAGGGTGAGGCAACTTAAAGTCATTTTAGAAGACTAAAATTAGGATGAGAATAAGAGGAGAGTCATTAGACAAGTTGGGGATTTGGGGAGATAGCTTCAAGTACAAGAGGAAATCCTTGCATTCAATCCAACATTCTCATACAAAGGCTTTGATCTACAAATTGAGGCAAGTGGTTTAATTTGCAATTGTGAATTTTCATTTACCTATTCATATTAAAGGAGGTGAAATCAATTAATATGGTAAGGTTTATGTTTCATTAGAAATTGGGGATTTTTATTGTTGGGAGTTATAATATGTAAGAGATGACAAGATTTGGTTGATTTGATGCTCTAATCAATGTAATTGTTAGGGTTATATTGAATATGATAAAATGATGGATTTATGACGAATCTTGAAAAGTTTTGATGAAGAAATCTGTACATAATTAACATATTTACTATTCTAATGGATTATGTCTGTGATTCCCCATAGAAAATTGCGTTTTCTAACTTTTGTCCTCTAATATGTTTTCTCCAAAAAACGGCTCCAAAATGCCCAAAACGGCATTTTAAAAATCTGGGTAGATTCGTGGGACAAATTTTAAGAAATATTTTTTCGTTGTTATTTCGTTGGAGATTGCCTATATTTATAGGTGTGAAAAATTACCCTTGGATTAATTAAATTGGAGAGATTAAGGTTTATGATTGAGTGATTGAAACCTTGTTAATTAAGTGGGAGAACTTAATTAGATGAAATTGAACATTGAATTGGGAATATTGAAAAGGTTTATGATTAAGTGATTGAAACCATGTTAATTAAGTGGGGGAAACTTAATTGGATGAAATTGAACATTGAATTGGGAATATTGAATTTCGGGCTGAGAGAGAGAGAGTCCGGGCATAATTGGTAGGGTGACACCAAAATAATGATAATGTAATTAGTGTATAATTAATTGGAATAAAGTCGGACCATAAACTTATATATTTTAAGCTTGTGTATGGGCATAGTGCACCGATAGCCAAGAATTCTATATATACATGGTGATGTGTAGTATATATATATATATATATATATATATATATATATATATATATATATATATATATATATATATGTGTGTGTGTGTGTGTGTGTGTGTGTGTGTGTATGTGTGTGTGTATGTACGTATGATTTATAAACATTTGTGTGAATAATATTTATAGTAAAGCATACCCATTCTAGTGCTATCAGAGGAGGTTGCGCGATGTGGGTGAATCCTCTGGCTAGTGAATGTAGGGTGAGTATAGTCCCCAGGTCATAGAGTTCGGGTTCAATAATGATATGCTTTGGGTATGATTCGATCTCATTACCGTGGGAAACTATGGCCGCCTTTATAGCTTTTGTTTAATTTCTGAAATGGGGAGCTAACCGTATCAGGGTTTCGGGTGGATGAGAATACCCGTTTATGATAGCATCTAGAGAACACCCGGTGATTGCATACTCGGGGGCTAGTATCTATCTACGACATGTATATGTGAATGTTGTAGGATTTGTACGTATATATGGTATAATTATATATGGGATAATACAGGATGAGAATTGTATAATTAATATAACTTGTGGAATGGTTATAAATTATTGAATTAAAATTGATTTAAATAAGTTCGTGTGAATAATAAACTTATAACTCATATACGTGATGTGAATCGCATAAGTGGTATAACCCATGAGAATGTTGTATGGCAATTAACTAAGAAATGACTTAAATAAGTTCACGAGACTAATAACTTATAAAGCATACTAAACCCATTAGGGTTACAGTAATGGGAAATCATGGGATATGCGTGACACGAATAGTTACGGGGTGGTTAACTAGATGGGTCAGATATCATACGTCATGCGTGCACATTAGTGGAGGGGTGAGGTGTCCTCAAGTGAGTGTGCGACATTAACTTAAATATGTAGAGCATACTTGCATTGTAATTTACTGAATTTAAATTCACTTGCTAAATATTTTTAAAATTCTTTGGGTTCTAACCGTTGCTATAAAATATTTTCAAAACCTTTTAGGTGTCCAGCCATAGGGATGCCAGAATTGCTCTATTTCAGGTTTTTCGCAACTGCGATACATGTGGATGCTGCAGGACTTTGACTTAACCGTTTCAGTCATTTCATTCCTAGAATAGGATGCAGTCAGTATTCCACTTGGGTATGTCGCTCTAGTTGTCTATTTTATTTGCGTTTGTTGATGTGTTCAGTTATTACTCATGTGACTCATTTCGTTATTTGATTTGTAGCTGATGGTTATCTCGATAAGGATTATATTTATTCATGTCTAGTATAGTTCATTTGAGTGTTTATGTGGATGGTTAGTTGTACATTCTTTTGCATGTTATTGTTGGGATGTTAAATAAAAAAAGATAAAATTTGGCACCATGTCTTTTGAATACTAGGTGGTTAGTAAGTTTTAAAAGTTTTCGACAGTGATGCTAAGAATGAACCCAATGAGATTCCTGTTTAATTTTATATAGGACTGATCACCCGGCATTTTGTTAGGCGGGGTGTCACAGATGGTATTAGAGCATCATATTCTAGTATCCTTAGGAACTATGCGGCTTTTCACGTTTCAGCGTAGCGTTTTTTGATATAGAGCCTTATTATAGGATTGTTGTATTTCTTCACGTATGCGATTTACACTCTCCTGCTATAGGGTATAGTTCATGTGATTCATATGCGATTTTGGTCAAGTGTGGTAGATCGAGCATTATAGAACAACCAACATGGGACGCTAGAAGGATTGCAGGAAGGAGGAATGAACAAAAGCCATGGGGTATTCTAGAAATAGTGACGCGATAGGAGTCACCTAGATAATTGTTCGAATAATTGAAGTTGGTGAAACCGTTGGGGTGCAGTAGCTGCCCATGAACCGTTGGTAATGAAGGTGGCACGAGGTTAAAACCCCAAGTGTAGACAATAAGGGGTAACGATCGAAGAAGATTTGGTTTCTGAAGAACAATTTGCTATTCGAGGAAGGTACGGAAGGGTTATTTACCAATGGGTGGAGAACATCCAATTGGGGTCACATGTGGTGGAGTGTAGTGTCACTCAAGTCAAAATTTCAGACAAGGAAGTTTGCTCTGAGAAGCAGTATGGGGTGATGGGAGCCAATCACCACATTCATGGGGAAATACCGTGAATAACAAGGAATTAGGGGTGAGGATTATTACGAAATCTCTCACTAGTGGTTAATTGAGAGGCAAGAAAAATTTTAAAAAAAATTCAAAAAGGTTCGGACAGTGGCCGAATGGCAAGGAAAGTTGACGAAATTTGCAAACGTCGTAACCGATGAGAGGGATACAAAGAATCAAATAGGGTTTGTAAGTTGATATTAGACCCGTTGGGTAGAATGTACAATCATGGATAGGAGATCTAGCTAGGATTACTGGTGTCGGTGTCATCAAAGTTGTACAATTACAATTGGTATCAATGCTCTCGAGAGAGGGGAGCTAAAAGAGTTGGAGAATGTATGAAAAGTGCTACTATATGATAATTGATTAATTTGCAAGTATCCAATTAAACCTTATTTAATTAGGGTCTACTTTTAAATCAAATAAATTCAGCCCTTTAACATGCATCTAAATCAACCCATCAAATATAAAGCATGCGACACAGTTGTAAGGACATTTTTTTCCATCATCAATTTGGTATGTCATACGCCGTTACACCGTTGAAGGAATTCAAGATTCATATTGTCATCAACGGATCTGAATATCAAAGAAGAAGAGGAATCAAAATTCTAACAGGCCGGACCGGTCCGCCTAGAGAAAAAGAATCGATCCGCCTCAAGCCGGACCGATCCGCCTTGCTGAAGATCCAGTACACTCTGGACTGATAGCGAACCGATAATGCCAATTTAAAACGAATCGGTCCGCCCCTTAGGAACGATCTGCCTCAGACCCGGACCAGTCCGCCTGGGATAAACTCGACCAGATCGTGCAGAGATTTTTTAGGGCCAGGACTTCTTTTATAAACCCACTACGGGGAGTTGGTTTTGTAAGACTTCTACACACGATTTTTAGAGTTCATAAACTCAAAGTCTTCATCTTTATGAGTTCATAAACTCATGTATAATTCAGACAACCTTGCCATATCTGTGTGAATCACTTTGCAACCCAAGAACACAATTTTGTTGTTCATACCCTTGTGGAGAAGACCGTTCTTCTTCTTCATTGCTGTCCTTCTGGAAAGGAAAACTTCCAGCCGCTGACTACAGATCCGACGCCTGCGGGTAATTCTGTGTCCCCCTTGTATTTTCATTGTAATCCGAGAAATTGTAAAGTTACAATATTATAGTGAAAATAAATGGTTTTTCCCCTTTGGGGGATTTTTCCTCAATTGTGTGTGTTTGATTGTACTAGCATGTTCTTCATATTATTCAATCACACCTAGTTGCATGTTTAGGGTTTAATTGGGTTAAACTGTGTTTAATTATATAATTTCCTATTTGAACACAAGCGCACTCTCCCTTCAAATTGGTATCAGAGCCAGTTACACAATTCTACCATGTAATTTTCCGCAAAATTATTCTAAGATATCAATTTTCTGAAAAATTGATTTTTGAAAACGAGTGTGTTCATTATGGAGAAGTTATATAATAAAATGCCAGTTTTTTACGGGACAAACTATGCATATTGGAAAGCCCGTATGAGGTCTGCTTTAAAAGCCATTAATGAACGTGTCTCAATTTGGTTGAAAGAGGGTGGACTCCTCCCTCCGTCACCGTTGATAATGTGATCAATTTAAAACCTGTCACTTCTTGGACTGAAGACGAATTTAAATGGTCATCATTCAATTCTAAGGGTCTAAGTGCTATTTCTGGGTCTGTCACACCTGATGAGTTCAAACGTATAATGACATGCACCATGTCAAAAGAGGCATGGGATGTTTTACAACTCACCCATGAAGGAACTAATGTTGTGAAAGAGTCTTAAATTGCAAAATTTGACAACTCAATTTGAAACCATCACCATGCATGAGACTGAATGTTTTGATGATTTTTATGCTAGACTTTCTGACATTGTTAATACTAGCTTTAATCTTGGTGAACATATTCCTAATGCTAGAGTTGTTAAAAAGATTCTTCGTTCTTTGCCTAAACGTTTTATCCCTAAAGTCACTGTGCTAAATTCTATGGGTAATATAAATACGCTAAAATTGGAAGAACTTGTAGGAGATTTGCAAACATATGAAATTGATATGTTCCCTAAAACTGCTAGGTCTAAAGATAAGGGAATTGCACTTAATGCCCAAGAGATAAAGAGTGAGGGTTCGACTAGAAAGAGGGTAGAGTCATCTAGAAAGAAAGAGACTGACACGTCAGATTCTGATTGTGATTTTGACTTAGATGATTTGGCTCTTTTTGCAAAAAATTTCAAGAGGATTCTCAAATTTAAGAAAAATGGCAATTTTAAAGATAAAAAGAAATTTGAGAAAAATAAGTTTGAAAAGAAAAAAGAAAAAGTTTTTAAAGATCCTCCTAAGAAAGAAAGTGAGAGATGCTTTGAGTGCGACGGTAGGGGTCATAGAGCCTTTGAGTGTGCCACACATCTGAACAGAGAGAAAGGGAAAGTTGTTCTTAATGCTACCCTTAGCGACGACAGTGAGGTCGAGTCGGTGGATTCTGGAGTCGAGTCACCGCATGAGTGTAACTTCACCGCATTCATGGCTAGTCATGTGAGCACGTCTAGTTCTCCTCACGATGTTGAGGATGATGATTCACAGGGAAACCTCGACAGTGAGAGCGATGGGAGTGAGGGGGAGGATGACACAAGTGAGAGCGAGAGTGATATTCAACGCGCCTACGCTGAGTTATATTCTGAGTCATTTAAAACTAAAAAGCGTAACAAAGCGTTAGTTCTTAAGATCACCGGCTTAGAGGAAGATTTAAGAAAAGCGAGAGAGAGAGAGTCCTCCACCTGCACCGCCCTGAGAGAGAGAGAATCTGCCTGTATTGAGAAAGAGAGTTTGTTTAGAGAGAGAGAGAGTAATTTTGAGAAAGAGAGAGGGGACTTGACTAAACAAGTTGTTAGCCTTACGAGTGAGCTCCATTCCTCCGTGGAGACTCGGAAGAAACTTGAAGCCCTTGTTGCCCAGCTGACTCATGATCTTGAGAAAGCACGGGAAGTCAAGGTACAAATCGAGGATAGATTTGGGAAAATGGGAAAGATGCTCCTTGGCTCCGCTTTAGGTTTTGGTGATAGGCAGGGAATTGGGTATGATGGTGCCTCTACGTCCCAAATTGCACCCGGACCAGTTCCTGAGTTTACTACGACTCCTTATGGCCATTGTCAAAAACCTCACAGGAGAGTTCGACCAAGAAAAGCAAACCAATGTCCACCTTTGACTGTGTTCTTTTGTACTTATTGCAAAAGAAAAGGCCACCTCAGGGAGTTTTGATATAGCATGGGTCGAACACGACGTACTACTGCTCCACCACATCAGATTGATGAGTTTTCTAGTCTGAGAGAGAGAGTTGAGTTCTTAGCTGCCACGTCTCAGAGTTTGATGGAAGAATTCCGACGGATGTCTTTGCCGTTAGTGAATCCTTCTCACATTCCAGCTAAAACCAACAACAACAAAGGCAAACAAAAGGTCACCTATTCTTGGGTACCTAAGAAAGATAAAAAAATCCTTCGTTGTTCATGTTGGTCTCAAAGCACATAATACCTCACAGTGGTATTTTGATAGTGGATGCTCCAGACACATGACAGGTGATGTCTCACTTTTTACCCACCTTGAGGATTATAAGGATGGTAGAGTCACCTTTGGAGATGGGAGCAAGTCTAACATTGTAGGATGAGATACTGTAGAGTTACCAGGATTTTCTAATCTAGAGAATGTGTTATATGTCAAAGGTTTAAAAGTAAACCTTCTCAGCATTAGCCATCTGTGCGACACTGACTTTGCAGTAAAGTTTGACCGGGACGCGTGTAATGTCTTCAATCAAGCCGGTAAACTTTTGATGCAAGGGGTGAGGACAGAGGATAATTGTTATAGGAATGTGCCTACTTTCTCACTTGTCTGCAATAGTGCCACGATCACTCCTATGGATCTGTGGCACCAACGTCTAGGTCACATAAATATTAGAGATCTCACTCGCTTAGCTAAAAAGGACTTAGTACGTGGCTTATCATCTCTTGTAAGGCCAACTTCGACGGTTTGTGGACCCTGTCGGTTGGGAAAACAAATTCATAGTCCCCATAGGAAGTTGCATTCCATTACCAACTCTCGTGTTCTTGAGCTTATACACATGGATCTTATGGGTCCCACTCGTACAAAGAGTCTGGGTGGTAAGAGGTATATCCTCGTGATGGTGGATGATTTCTCCAGGTACTCCATTGTAGGTTTTTTGAGAGAGAAATTCGATGATGTAGAGTTTTTAACGACCAAGTGTCGTGTCCTACAAGATCAACACGAAGTCACTATTAACAGAATACGTAGTGACAATGGCACAGAATTTAAGGAAGCAGAAGTAGATCTCTACTGTGATAGCCTTGGGATCAAACATGAGTTTTCTGCTGTGAAGGCTCCTCAGCAAAATGGGATTGTTGAGAGAAAGAATAGGACGATCCAGGAAATGGCTAGATCTATGCTTATAGGTCGTAAGGTTTCTAGGAAATTTAGGACAGAGGCAGTGTCTACTGCATGCCACACGGTGAATAGGGTTTACCTGCATCCACACACACTTAAGACGCCTTATGAATTATGGACTGGTAAGAAACCCAACCTGGCATATTTTCGTGTTTTGGGGAGTAAATGTTACATCCTACGGGATAGAGAGCAATTAGGAAAGTTTGACTCCCGAAGCGACGAGGGAATATTGTTAAGCTATTCATCGAATAGTAGAGCGTACCGGGTTTTTAACCTGAAGAGCTCTAAGGTTATGGAATCAGCAAACGTCACCGTGCAAGATGACGAACCTCCGACGGTTATTGATCCTAACATTCAGTGTGAGGATGAGGACTCGTTTGACAGTGATCCACTTGTCCCCCACCCACACTCTGTGGTCCCCACTCATGTGTTAGGGGACACACCCGCTTGGGTTCGCAAGAGTCATGACCTGTCTGCCATTATTGGTGACCCCACGCTAGGGGTCAAGACTCGTGCTCAGCTAGAGAACGTTGTTAGCCATCTTTGCTACACGTCCAAAGTCGAGCCCAAGAATCATAAAGAAGCACTCAAGGATGAACACTGGATATCTGCTATGCAGGATGAGTTGCTTCAGTTTAAAAAGAATAATGTCTGGGAACTTGTCCCCCGACCTAGTGAGACTAATGTGATAGGTACCCGGTGGATTTTTAAGAATAAAATGGATGAAAATGATACCATAATCAGAAACAAAGCTAGGTTGGTCGCTCAAGGCTACACACAGATAGAGGGTGTAGACTTTGGGGAGACATTTGCTCCTATTGCGAGGCTTGAGTCCGTCCGTCTACTACTCGCCATCGCATGTCATCTGCGCTTCAAGTTATATCAGATGGATGTCAAGAGTGCCTTTCTAAATGGCATTCTACAGGAGGAGGTTTATGTGGAAAAACCAAAAGGGTTTGAAGACCCTCAGCACCCAGAGCACGTCTACTATCTGAGAAAAGCCTTGTATGGTTTGAAGCAAGCACCCCGTGCTTGGTACACGAGGCTTACTTCCTATCTCTTAGCCTGTGGCTTCAAGAGAGGGGGAGTTGATATGACGTTGTTCGTCAGGAGAGATGATGGTGCAATTTTGGTTTCCCAGGTCTATGTGGACGACATAGTCTTTGGATCCATGTTCTCTCAACATGCTCATCACTTTGAAGAGGAGATGAAAAGTGAGTTTGAGATGAGCATGGTTGGTGAGCTTACTTTCTTCCTTGGTCTCCAGGTTCGTCAGCTAGAGGATGGGATGTTCATCTCCCAATCCAAGTATGCTAGAGACCTAGTGAAGAAATTTGGTTTCGACTCCGCTAAGAATGCATGTACACCTATGAGTACCACTACCAAGATTAGTAAGGACACTTCAGGCAAGGACACAGAGCAAACCTTATATCGGAGTATGATAGGTAGTCCTCTTTACTTAACTGCCAGTCGTCCTGACATAGCCTTTAGTGTTGGAGTCTGTGCGCGATATCAGGCGTCCCCGAAAGAGTCACATTTACTTGCTCTAAAACGTATTATTAAATACGTGAGTGGGACTCTCTCATACGGTATTTGGTATTCCTTTGATACTGATGACCGTTTGTCTGCCTATTCAGATGCCGATTGGGCTGGGGATGTAGATGGTTGTAGGAGAACTTATGGTGGGTGTTTCTATTTTGGTTCTGCTCTTGTCTCCTGGTTGAGAAAGAAGCAAAATTCCATCTCTTTGCCCACTGCGGAGGCTGAGTATATAGCCGCCGGGAGTTATTGCATGCAACTCTTGTGGATGAAGCAAATGCTGGAGGATTATGGGATATCACAGGACGCCATGACCATTTCCTGTGATAACACGAGCGCGATACACATATCCTGCAATCCAGTCCAGCATTCACGCACAAAGCACGTCAGGATACGTGAGCACTTTATACGACAGTTAGTTGAGGAGAAAGTCGTATCCCTGAGTTTTGTTCCCACTGACCGTCAGTTAGCTGATATTTTCACGAAACCTTTAGATGCCCTTAGATTTGAGAGTCTTTGGAAGTCTTTGGGGATTTGCATAGTTGACTGAGGGGTTGTTCTATGTCTAGAATAGGATGTTTTTTCATGTTCATATCATATGCTTCCTATTGCTAGTCTATTTTATATGTACCATTGCTTTGTTGTACAGCTATTTATTTATTCTTTTGAAAAAATCCAAAAAGATTTTTGTTTTTGTATATAAATATTTCAGAAAAGCCCAAAAAGATTTTTGTATTTTTTATATACACCTTTTATGGATGAACATTTAAGATAGCCAAGTCACAACTTCACTTCATATATCTATGCGACTGCTTGATAGAGATTTGAGACGCTACATCATTTCATCCATGTGCTTTACATTGTTTGGAGTCTTTGAGATGTGATTAGTGATATCTTCCTACATGTTTGACTCCTATATCCTTTATTGCACACATGCACTGCTATATTTGATTATTGCACTTGTCTATCACATATTGGCTTGAGTGTTTTCATCTCAATTCTGTCTATACAACGTTCAATATGCGATAAAACATGACAAGATTGGAATGCATGTAAAAACCATTTTTTTGTGAGACTGAGTGATTGTTTAAGGACGGGGAGGGGCTGCGAAAGGTAATTATCTATTCTTTTCGCAAAAGTCACCGTTCAAAAGGACCTAAAAAATGGAGGAATTTTATTATCCGGGGTCCAAAGAGGTTAAAAGAGCCCGAAAAAATTTAAAGGCAATAAAAAGCAATTCATGCCAATTATGGGCCACTTAGGTTTCACCTTCAATTCTCCAAAGTTTGAGAATTTAAAAAGCCTCTATTCAAAATAAAAATCTGAGGGAGTTTGGTTGGAGAATTCAAACGGGTTTGCACTTCCTTGAAAGTCCTGAAAAATCATGAAATAGTTTTGGACGTTATTGGTGTGGAAATCACTTTGAGCTTTGATTTGTTGATTTGATTAAGTCAATGTCTTATATTTACACCTTTTTTTTACACCAAATGAAGAATTTGAGTACATTCGTTAGGAGTATCCGATATTCATCGTGCACATTTGTCATGATTGTATGCATTGATTTTCCTATCGAATTTGATCACACCCATTCATTTACGCTATCACCGACTTGGTTGTTTTGTGTTCATTCATGGTGTGATTTAGTCCTTCTGACACCCCGCACTTGCTTGGTTGATTTATTTCTCTCATTTGTCTATTTGGGGACATCATAAAAAAGGGGGAGAAAGAATTATCATATTCTGGGAGTTTTTGAGTTTTTGAGATTTGATAAAGTATGCTTTCATCATTTGATATATATGTTTATCTCATTTCAAACTCGATACGTCACTTGGTATTTGCTTTGTCTCATGTGTGTAGGTACTACATGGATTATCATTGGATTGCACACTCTGATGAGCAAAGCGTTGAGATTCCTGAAGAGTTGAAGATCAAAATGATGAAGTCTTATTCATTTGTACCTTTTCAGTTTTGGGTTCATGGAAGGGTAGATTTGTATAGGCTTTTTTTATTCTTGATAATTCGGATGTTTTTATGTTTGTACCGGCATAGACATAGGGGGAGATTTGTAAGGACATTTTTGTCCATCATCAATTTGTTATGTCGTACGCCGTTATACCGTTGAATAAATTCAAGATTCATATTGTCATCAACGGATCCGAATATCAAAGAAGAAGAGGAATCAAAATTCTGATAGGCCGAATCGGTCCGCCTAGAGAAAAAGAATCTATCTGTAACACCCCGTACTTTTGTGCATTTAATATTTAATTAATTCGGGATTTTAAATTACTGGTGTGATGTAATTTTAATTGAATTAATTATGACAATATATTTATTTAAATATTTATCGGGAAGTGAATGGTTAATGTTTAGGGAAATTTATTTACTAAGTGAATAGTAATAATTTAATTATGTCATTTCGGGTATTAATGGCGGGGTATGCACTTATTCCAGCCGGGAGTCGGTATAGACTAAATTGGGTGTGAGATAAGGATTTTTATAAATTAATTCGGATGCCAATTATGAGTGCGCGGTTGAGTCCGGATGGGTCGAAATAGTCAGAAAAGAGTACCCGGGGGTAGTAATTGGGTCTCGGGATATTTTTGGGCTTAGCCGGGCCTACACGGGGTGAGTTGGGCCACTTTAATTAAGCCCATTAGGTGAAAAACGGGATTAAGGATTTTTAACCTAATGGGGAGATTAGGAAATCAGCAGCCATCACAAATCTAAGCCTAGGGCTTGAGAGGGAAATTGGGGGAAAGCTTAGCAAAAGCCAAATTGAGGATTTTGGAGCCAAATCGAGGGACTACGCCAACGGAATCAGACACTACGAACACTTTCAGGCAAGTGGTTAACTGTTTTGATTCTTAAAGCATGATAATCAATTCATATCATGGTGATGTGGGTGTGAAAATTCATTTTTGGGTGTAAATGGGTACAAAATGGGGTTTTTGTTTTTGAAATACTTGAATGAGATTCAAAGTAAAATTTAGATGGGTGATTGATATCTGAATATGTATATATGATTTGAACAAGAAATCCAGAACATAAAAGAGTGGAAATCGAATCCGAAAATTGAGATTTAAAACAGATAATTGAATTTTATGGAGAAAGACCCATTTCGAAAATTATGAGATAATTAGAGGGGTTGATTATCTTAATGATCTCTATGATGAATAGGATGTGGATTAACCATGTGTGGATGATGGGATGATGTAATTAGAGGAAAATTATGGTTTAAAAACCTTGAAATTCATTAATGGTGGAAAACAGGGGAAAGAAGAGCTGTAACGAAGGGGTCGATCGATCGATCGGGGGCATCGATCGATCGACGATGGGAAATTCTGGGCAGTTCGGCCTTGGGTGAAGTATAAGGGGGAATTAATTATAAAATAATTTCCATACAATTATTAGTGGTAAATAATTGTGAAATAAATATTCCTAGCAATTATGGGAGAAAGTAATTGGGACCATGATGAATTTATGTGGGGCATTTAACGGATGAATTTGAGAGATTTTATTCTAAAATAGTGAGGTACGGATCAAGTGAGTGAATCCGGGTATATTGGTCATGTGACCCCAAGTTAGTGAACTAAGTTTAGAAATAAACCAAATTATTTTGAGTCGGGATATAGACTCGGGGAATATTTGATTATGGACCAAGTGGGCGAGTCCGGGCATGTTGGTAATTATAGGTAAATATAATTGGGAAAATTATGGAAATAAATGTGTGACACATTGTGGGCGAAAAATGTGGAAAATAAATTATGAGTTATAAAATGGACCAAGTGAGTGAGTCCGGGTATGTTGGTTATGTGACACCAAAGTATTAAATTAAATATTGAGAGAGAGTAATTAATTTGGAGTCGGAACATAGAGTCGGGAAATGTTAAGTTACGGGCCAAGTAAGTGAGTCCGGGGATAATGGTTGGGTGACACCGAGTTATTAAATTAATGGGTGTGATAATTAATTTAATTAGAGTCGAATTATAGACTCGGGTAGGATTAAATTAATAAATGTGATAATTAATTTAATAAGAGTCGGATTGTAGACTCGGGTAAGTATTAAATTAATATGTGTGTTAATTAATTTAATTAGAGTCGGACGATAGACTCGGGAAGGTATTAAAATAATAAGTGTGTTAATTAATTTAATTGGAGTGGGACCATAGACTCGGGGAAAGTATTATATAAATTAAAGAGTGAGTTAAGTATATTAGAGTCAGACCATAGACTCGGGAAGACGATAAATTATTAAGTGAGGAAATTAACTACATTGAGTCGGGTGACAGACTCAGGAAATTTCAGGCAGTGTACGGGACTTAGAGTACACGGTAGAGCCGGGGGTTATATTATATATATACGGTGTAGTGATAGTATATATATATATATACGTGTGCATATTGGGTGTGATATTAAATTACAGGCAGTGTACGGAATTTTGAATACACGGTAAAGCCGGGGTTTATATTATATATATACGGTGTCGTGATAGTATATATATACGTGTATTTATTGTGCGTGATACTAAATATCAGTGATTAGATAATTATTAAATTCATATACTCTAATGCTATCAAGGGAGGTTGCGCGATGTGGGTGAATCCCCTAGCTTGAGGAGTAGGGCGAGTATATCCCCAGGTCATAGCGTCCGGTATATATGGGTGAGGGATTTATCTCACTTTCAGGGAAGGAATATGACCGCCTCCACTTCGTTTATATTTTGGTCCAAGTTGGTGAGCGATTCCAACTTGGGGAAACTAGGTTTTGTGAGCACACCTAGTGAGATAGCATTTTAGAGGGAATCATCCGGTGAGGGTATACTCCGAAGGATGGATACACGTATAATATATGTGTGGATGTTAGTAGAGGTACGTATAATATGGTAGTAAATATTATATGTAGGTGAATAATACAGTGTGTGATGTATCAACTTTATATAACTCGGGTTACAGTTATATGTAGTTAATTAATGAGAAATTAATTAAGTTAATCATTTGTGGGAATAATACAGTGTGTGATGTATTTACTTTATATAACTTGTGACACGGTTATATGTTGCTATTTAAGAGGAATTAATTAAGTTAATTGTGAAATAACTTATAATTCAAGAATTATTATACTCGGGTTAGAGTAGTATGGCAAGGGAAGGTTATACCAGGACTAGTTGGACGGGGTAGTACAACTAGGTGGGGTTAAGGTAACCGGTAGGTGTGCACAATAGTGGAGGGGTGAGAATGTCCACAAGGGAGTGCGACACTAACTTAAATATGAAGCGCATTCATGCATTTTAAATTACTGCAGTTAATTCACTTGCTAAATATTTTCAAAATGTTTTGGGTTCTAACCCTTGCTATAAAACTATTTTCAAAACCTTTTAGGTGTCCAGCCACAGGGACGCCAGGATTGATATTCTATTCCAGGGACACGGAGCTGCGGCACATGTGGATGCTAGCAGGAGTTTGGATTAGACGCATCATTCATTCATTCCTAGAGTAGGAATCTTGTAGTAGTCTCAGTTTTATTTAGGGCTTGTCGCCCAGACTTCTCGGTACAGTTTTCAGGAGTAATTCATTCAAGTGTTGAATAATTGTATTGGATTATTTATTTGGTGGCCGGTGATTTATTCGGCAAGTTGTGTATATATGATTCAGTTTATTTTCATTCAGTTGTGTGAATGGTTTATATTTGTATTCCGCATGTATTGTTTTGTTTAATTAAAAAGTTAAAACTGGCACCAGTTTTTGGAATACTAGGTGGTTAGTAAGTTTTAAAAAGTTTTCGACAGTGATGCTAAGGATGATCCAACTGGGATTCCTGTTTTAATTTTGTATAAGACTGATCACCCGGTATTTTATTAGGCGGGGTGTCACACTATCCACCTACGGACCAATCCGCCTCAAGCCGGACCGATTCGCCTTGCTGAAGATCCATTACACCCCGGACCGATCGCGAACCGATAATGCCAATTTAAAACGAACCGGTCCGCCCCTTAGGACCGATCTGACTCAGACCCGGACCGGTCCACCTGGGATAAACTCGGTCAGATCGTGCAGAGATTTTTTAGGTCTAGGACTTCTTTTATAAACCCACTACAGGGAGTTGGTTTTGTAAGACTTCTACACACGATTTTTAGAGTTCATAAACTCATGTTTAATTCACACAACCTTGCCATATCTGTGTGAATCACTTTGCAATCCAAGAACACACTTTTGTTGTTCATACCCTTTTGGAGAAGACCGTTCTTCTTCTTCATTGCTGTCCTTCTGGAAAGGAAAACTTCCAGCCGCTGACTACAGATCCGACGCCTGCGGGTAATTCTGTGTCCCCCTTGTATTTTCATTGTAATCCGAGAAATTGTAAAGTTACAATATTATAGTGAAAATAAATGGTTTTTCCCCTTTGGGGGATTTTTCCTCAATTGTGTGTGTTTGATTGTACTAGCATGTTCTTCATATTATTCAATCACACCTAGTTGCATGTTTAGGGTTTAATTGGGTTAAACTGTGTTTAATTATATAATTTTCTATTTGAACACAAGAGCACTCTCCCTTCAACAGTAAATATGCTGAGGCGCATATTTCAGGAAAAAAACCTTTCGGGTAAAACCTTTATTTCTTTATGAATTTATAAATTGCAACTTACAACTACATAGAGAAATCTGCAATGGATCAATGCGCAGCCAATCCACAAAGACTCGCAGTCTTAAACTCAGCAAGAGAATACACGCAGCACCCTCCAAGGAAACGCAGCCTAATCTTCAGCAAAAAATCTTCACGCAGTAAGATCCTCAATGACACGCTGCCATATGTTGTAGAGACGCACTCCACGAAAGATGAACAAAAACAAAGTGTTCTTGGGTTCCAAAAGATTCACAAAAGTATATGAGAATTTTATGTGAATCAAAACATGAGTTTTGGGACTCAAAAATATGAAGACTTGAGGTGATAGAACTCTCAAAAATGTCTTTGCAAGTCTTGCAAAATAACTCCCCCCAAGTTGGCTTTTATAGGAAAATAAAAAAAGAGTTTCACGATTTTAAAACTCTACGAGTGTACAGGTACCCCGAACCTGTTGGAATGTACCGCGAACCGGTTCGCCCCCTGAACGAGTTTGGCTTTCGGTTCGCAGAAAATCGCTGGAACATGGGGCTGAAACACTTAGCATTTTCCAGGGATTTTTTCTCAGAATATTCTCCATTTTCAAAAGGCCATAACTTCTTCATCGTAGCTCGGATTGAGGTGCCGTTTCTTCTAGTGTCTTCATTACGGTGAGCTTTACAACTTTCCAGTTGACTGAACCTCCAGATGGTGTTTGTAAAATTACCAAAATTCCCTTGAACTTTCATATCTACCCTTCTTTCACTATTTTGACTTCTCTTGCGTACCACTTGTATTAAGTCCCTAAAATCATGGAACGTGAAGTCGATGAGGTAGATGTAGGACACATGATGGATATGTTGAATGCTTGATTCTCGAAATTCGGATTGAGGTCGTCATGTGATATCGTGAAGTGACATGCCAAATGTAGCGGCGTACGACATACACAAATGTAACATGTTGGACATGAGAAAAATGTCCTTACAAATCTCCCCCTATATCTATGCCGGTACATGCATAAAAATACGAATTATCAAATAAAAAAATTGACTATACAAATCCACCCTCCCATGAACCCAAAACTGGGAAGATACAAATGAATAAGACTTCATCGTTTGTTCATCAAATGTTCAAAACTTTTCTTATCGGGGTGAGCAATTCAGTAATCATCAATGTAGTACCTACACACATGAGATAGAGAAAATATCAAGTGACGTATCGAGTTTGAAATGAGATAAACATGAATACCAATTTATGATGAAAGCATAAGTCAAATCTCCAAACTCCCCCAAAATTCAAACTCCCCCATAAAATGATAATTCTTTCTCCCCATTTTTTTATGTCCCCAAATAGACAAATAAGAAGAATAAATCAAATAAGCAAAGTCGGGGTGTCACCGTATTCGAAACAAGGCATCAATCAGATGGCAAACGCGCTCTTGCAAAGATATACTCAAAAAATCTTCACAAACTATTTTTGATTTTTCAAATTTTTTGTACAAAAATAAGATACCAAAAATCACACCATGGATTTAAACTAAAACAACCAAGTCATGGAAATGGAATGTATGGGTGTGAACACATTCGATAGGTAAATAAACTCAATCAATCATATGTGCACGATGCATATGTGTACCCCTAGCGAATGAACATCAAAAGTATCTTTAGGTGTAAAAATTTGTTGAATTTAAATGGCATCGTCTTATACAAATCAACAAATTAAAGTCAAATGATTTCCACACCAATAACGTGCAAAATTATTTAGCGCTTTTTCAAGATTTTCAAGGACGTGAAAACCCGTTCAAATTCTCCAACCAAACTCCCTCATAAATATTTTCTTTTTGAAGTGTTAAACTAAATTCTCAAACTTTGGAGAATTGGTGAAAAACCTAATTGGCCCATAATTGGCATGAATTTCTTTTTATTGCCTTTAAATTTTTTCGAGCTCTTTTAAACCTCTTTGGACCCCGGATAATAAAATTCCTCAATTTTTTAGGTCCAATTTAAACGGCCGCTTAAATTAAAATCTTTCGTAGCCCTTCGCCGTTTTCAAACAAAGCACACAAACTCACAAACGGCTCTTACATGCACAACTTTATTATCAAGTTTTATCGCGCTTGGTTCGTTTTAAGGACAGAATTGAAGTGAAACATCCAAACAACATGTGATAAGACAAGCACAATAATCAAACAAATCCGTGTATGTGTGCAATAAAGGAAATCATGAGTCAAACATGTAGGAAGTAACACTTAATTACATCTTAATGACTCCAAACATTATAAAGCACAAAGATGACATGATATATTGTCTCAAAACACTATCAAATAGTCACATGAAAAATGGAGTGATGTTGTGAATCGGTCATCCTAAGTGTCCATCCATAAACGGTGCAAACAAAATACAAAAATCTTTTTAGATTTTTTAAAAAATTTATCAAAATAAAATCTTTTTGTATTTTTCAAAATTTTTCAAAAGCAAAAACTTATACAAAAAATGATACATACTAGCAATAGGCAAATAATGACATCATGACAATCATCCTATGCTAGTAAACAAGTCAAACCTCAATCGTTAGGAGCGGAGGGGTTTTCCAAAGGTGGTGCTAACTTATGAAAAACCTCCATCAAATCTTGTGAAGTTTTGACCAAAAACTTAACTTGCTCACCTAAATGTGTAAACTCTCTCATGTAGTCTCCGGGAGCATGTAAAGTATCATGTGTGGGTGTATGTGTGCCAGAAACACGTGTAGCAGCAAAATGTGACACATAACCCAACTTAAAACAAAATTCCCTAAGGTGACCTCTCCTCTTGCAATGTGAGCAAACATAAATAGGCCTAGTAACACCTCTCTCAAAGACTCTAGAACGCTCTCTCTTAATAGGAATGGGACGCCTAGGTGGGTTAGGGTGAGACTTACGTGAATCTATCACTAAAGTGGGAACTGGCTTGGGTGCTAATTGGAAAGTAGAAGCACCGCCATGACTTATTCCTAAATTCTCATCTTTACCCTTAAGAACCACCTTTTCAACCTTAGGTGCATTCTCAAAATTAACTTTGACCTCCCTGGCACGTTCGAGTTGGGATACACGTGTCGTCAAACTAGACAATGTGTTGGTCAAATCACACTTCTCCTTTCTCAAAACCTCCTTCTCTCTCTCCAAATCTAAGCTCGACGACCTAAATCTCGATTATACTTCTTTGTTTTCAAGGTCTCGGTGTACAAATCTCTAAAAGCTTTTTGGAGCTCACTTTCATCTCCACTGTCCTCCTCGCTTTCTTCTCACTAGATTAACACAAATCACTATCATTGATCTCGTGTGCACTCTCATGAGACAAAGTGGGTGTGCTCACACGACTAGAAAAAGCGACAACCATCCCATGTGCTAAACCTTTATCGGACTCATCTCCCTCATCACCCTCACTATCACTAAGTGTGGCACGCATGTCTACTTTCTTCCCTTTCTTTCTAAGCCACGTAGGGCACTCAAACGACTTAGACCCCTTACCCCCACATTCAAAACAAGTTACGTTCTCCAAATCTTCCTCACACTCCTCATCTGAGTCATTCTTTTTTTCCCTCTCACCGCTTTTTTTAGACTTTCCTTTCTTTTTATTTTTCTCAAAAAATCTCCTTTTATTAGAAGAATTATTTTTGTTCATGTTGGGAAATTTTTTAAAATTTTTCGCAAACAAGGCCATATCATTAAAATCAAAGTCTTCCTCAGAATCGGACTCACAAACTTTTTCTTTCTTTTTCTTAAGATGAGTCTTTAAAGCAATGCCAATATCCTTAGCCTTAATGGTTTTGAGAAACATAGGTTTGAAGATCTCCTACAAGTTCTTCCAACTTAAATGATTTCAAATTTCCCAAAGAGTTCAAAACAATGACTTTAGGAATAAAGCGTTTTGGAAGAGATCTCAAAATCTTTTTAACGACACGTGTGTTATCAATCACCTCACCCAAATTAAAACATGTGTTAACAATGTTCGATAAACGTGCATAAAAATCATCAAAGCATTCGGACCCAGACATGGTGATAGTCTCAAATTGGGTGGCCAAATTTTGTAATTTTGATTCCTTAACCGCGTTCGTACCTTCATGTGTCAATTTCAAAACATCCCAAGCCTCTTTAGACGTGGCGCACGTCATAATTTGGCAGAACTCGTTAGGAGTGACAGCTCCAGAAATAGTACTCAGACCACGAGAATTAAAATTAGACATTTTATAATCATCTTCAGTCCAAGTTGACACGGGTTTTAAAGAGGTGATGTTATTAACGATGACCGTGGGAGGAGTCCATCCATTTTCGCAAAGCAACCAAACACGCTCGTCAATAGCTTTTAAACTAGATTTCATGCGAGCTTTCCAATAGGCATAATTATTCCCATAAAAAATAGGCACATTATTAAATGAACTTTCCATTGAAAAATTGCGATTTTTCACAAACTTGATTTTAAAAAAGTCAATATCACACGATTTTACTGAAAATAGGAATACACGATAAATTAGCGCAACCTGCTCTGATACCAATTTGACGACGTGAGAAGTCAAATTGTACAAAAAAAATAAATCCTTGAAAAATCAGGATCACGCGATAAATTAGCGTAACCCGCTCTGATACCAATTTGAAAAGTGCGACTATGTGATAATTAATTAATTTACAAGTATCCAATTAAACCTTATTTAATTATGGTCTACTTTTAAATCAAATAAATTCAGCCCTTAAACATGCATCTAAATCAACCTATCAAATATAAAGCATGCGACACAGTAAATATGCTGAGGCACAGATTTCAGGAAAAAACCCCTTTCGGGTAAAACCTTCATTTCACTATGAATTTATAAATCACAACTTACAATTACATAGAGAAATCTGCAATGGATCAACGCTAGCGAACCCACAAAGACTCGCAGTCTTGAACTTAACAAGAGAATACACGCAGCACCCTCCAAGGACACGCAACCCAATCTTCAGAAAAGAATCTTAAAGTAGTAATATCCTCAATGACACGCAGCAATATGTTGTATAGACGCACTCCACGAAAGATGAACAAAAACAAAATGTTCTTGGGTTCCAAAAGATTCACAAAAGTATATGAGAATTTTGTGTGAATCAAAACATGAGTTCTGGGACTCAAAAATATGAAGACTTGAGGTGATAGAACTCTCAAAAACGCCTTTGCAAGTCTTACAAAATAACTCCCCCGAAGTTGGCTTTTATATGAAAACAAAAAAAGAGTTTCACGATTTTAAAACTCTGCCAGCGTACAGGTACCCCAAACTGGTTCAGGTGTACCACGAATCGATTCACCCCCTGAACCGGTTTGGCTTTCGATTCGCAGAAAATCGCTGGAACATGGTGCTGAAACACTTAGCATTTTTCAGGGATTTTTTCTCGGAATATTCTCCATTTTCAAAAGGCCATAACTTCTTCACCGTAGCTCGGATTGAGGTGTCGTTTCTTCTAGTGTCTTCGTTGTGGAGAGCTTTAAAACTTTCCAGTTGACCGAACCTCCGTACGGTGTTTGTAAAATTACCAAAATGCACTTGAACTTCCATATTTAGCCTTCTTTCACTATTTTGACTTCTCTTGCGTACCACTTGTATTAAGTCCCTAAAATCATGGAACGTGAAGTCAATGAGGCAGATGTAGGACACATGATGGAGATATTGAATGCTTGATTCCCAAAATTCTAATTGAGGTCGTCATGTGATATCGTGAAGTGACATGCCAAATGTAGCGGCATACGACATACACAAATGTAACATGTTGGACATGAGAAAAATGTCCTTACAATCTATCGAAGAGTAAGTTTGGATTTTTATGCTAGTAAGGTTCTAAGGAAAGGAATACCCAGTAAAGGACCCAGACTAATGATTGAGGTCAATAAAACCTCTACCGAGTGACGGTTGGTTTACTTAAGGCCATCAAGTCGAGCAACAAGTCTATTGGATCAGCGAATCCAAAGAGACATTTGGAGTAGCAATCAGGATCAATGTTAGCCTATCCGTGAAAAGGACAACATAGACAGGACCGTTGGCCCAGAGAAAGGGGAAAGACACAGAGAGGTGTTTTATGTATAAAAGAGTGGAAACACATGGGTGGATTTTATCCGCAATGTGTCAGGGGACAAGAGTTAGATGCCAAGTAAGGGAATCTATTGGAGAAGTTTTTGGTTTTGTTAGGACAAGGGTGTTATGTCTAATGACCATTGAGCCGTTAGTGTTATGGGTAACTAAAATAACAAGTTTTATTCGGAGATGATTGGGGTATGTTTTGTGTGATGCAAGAGGGTCACGGTAATGTATTAAAGCTAGATTCACGTGAGAAATGGATTTAGTGGAAGTATCGTTAATATCACTTGTATGTGTATTTTTACCATGGAGTAGTAGGGCACTCTTCAGTTTCACCTGAAAGCAACATGTGGGTACATTGAGATGATGTATTTATTGAAGAGTATCTCCCGTGAAAGGTCATATACGAGGTATGGTTTTATCTTGGGTACGGGCGAGTTCGTAATAGTGGACGATCATAGCAAGGCTATCATGCTCGCTGTTTTCGTGTCGGATGTATATTCTTTTTTAGATGTCTCACCTGGAAGAGGGTTGAGCCGTGACAATATCTTGTGAAGTATACTTCATGGAGTACAGTTATCTAGTTATACTGGATCCCGATGCATAAGGATTTTTACTGATGAGATTCAGGGTATGATTAGGTTGTCGTGGAGCGGAGAGATTTAGCTCTTTATTAATATTTAGCTTGAGGGCTTACTGATATCACGAGCGCAGTAGTATATGACTCCTTTAGAGATGCGGGAGTCCATGATAGACTTGTGAGTATAGGGCAAGGTTTTAGAGTCCCGAGGGTATACTTTGGGCTCTGTGGAAATCAAGGACCAACGATGCTGAGGAATAATGCACTAGAGAAAGTTCTTTTGGGCTTTGCTGGGAAGTGTTATACGCATAAGCCTTAATAAAATGTCGAAATTTTTAAAACGGCATTGGATTTAACGATAATTGGTGAACGTGTGGAAAAAATACGTTGAGCAGAAAGCCATTAAGAGAAAAGGCTAGTGGAACCGAAAAGTATTGTGAAAAAAACACTGCGAAGATTTAGCACCACAAGTTACTAGGTTATGCATATTGCTATGTGCTTTGTGTGATTTATTTTAGCCACTTTTGCCATCGCAGGGACCCTTAGGTATGGGACTAACGAGTATTTTTAGGATTTCACATCAATATTAAAAAGTGGGGTAATATCGAGGAGAATCAAATGATAATGAGTAAGTCATCGGAAATATTTGGAGGATATATCCAAACCGATAATGTGGGGACCAAAATTGAGACAAATATGGTTACGTAATTGATGATAGAAGGTTTGTACAATCAGGCTCGAGTTAGAGGGTGTATGGTCACCCTGGGATGAGCCAGAGCTCCTAATGTGTAGATACTTAGCAGATTCGGGCAGAAGATGCAAAGGCAATAATTTTGGGTATATTCCGGAGGAATGGGAATAAACCGTCTCCCAAATTATGAAATGACTAAGCATGGGTGTGTTTGGAAGTGACAGTGAGTGTGTCACAACCTATGATCTTCTATCACTAGGATTCGTGAGTAAGATGGATATTAGGGGATGTGTTGGCCGTAATAGCAATAATATATATATATATATAAGTACCGTGGGATAGCGGGGTTTTTTGGTGTTAGCCACGTGAGAGTGGGGGGGTACACTAAGAGGATGATTGAATTATACGAGAGATTTATACTTTTGAGGATTATGGGAGTCGTGTGGATGTTTTTCCAAGTTTTAACGGTGTATCTATAGTTGGGGCTATAGTGAATAGCTATAGTAAGACTCGGTGTTAGCAGTACCAGGGTATGGATTATCGTTAATAGGTTTCACCGGAGATAAGACCAAGAGTATATATACGGTAATGTATGTTAACGTGTGTTGCATGTTAATGTTCTAATAATGTTAAATTGAAATCCCGGGGAGAAGGGACATTTATGATGTGATTCAGAGCGGTTGGACTTATTGTCAAGCAGGGAGATATAGCACGGGTATTACTTTTGCACAAGGAAACTAATGATAGTAAGGGCACGGTAGTATGTGCTGTTTTTTACATAAGAATGGATATGTATAATTTTATGCCGATAGAGGGGTCTATGGAATGTTATAACTGGGGGATTGAAGTTTTATTACGGTTTAAGTGTTGGTAAAAGATGGGTTTCATTTCGTGCGGTTAAGCACGGGTACAGGGTGTATGGGCGCCCTCATTAATTAATTTGATTGTTACAAATAATTCGCGATTAGAAGTGGGAGAGATGGGTGTTGGATCTTAAGGGTATGCTGCAGTATCTGGTTTGTTTGCAATTCATGAAGTTGCAACTGAACTGGAGATAAGTGTAACACCCTTTTAAATTCAAGGACCTTTAATTAAATAAAATATTTGAAGAAAAAGAATTTATTTTATTTGGAGGAATTAAATCCATGATTATTGAATTTGTAAATTTGAGGAACTTATTAAATTGACGAATTAAGGATTAAATATTTTGAACTATTTTATGTCACCTTTTGGATGCCTTAAAGTTGGAAGATGTTATAAATTAATTCGTATGGCAATTTGGAGTGCACAGTTGAATCCAAATGGGTCAAAATAGAAGAAAATGAGTGGCCATATGTATATATTGGGTCTCGGGACTTAATCAGACATAATTGAGCTCTAAATAAAGAGTTTGGGCCCTTTTTAGGAGGCCCATAGAACCAAAAACGGGAATTGAGTTTTTAACCCTAAGTGTGTGAAGAGGCGACTTAAAGTCATTTTAGAAGACTAAAATTAGGATGAGAATAAGAGGAGAGTCATTAGACAAGTTGGGGTTTTGGGGAGATAGCTTCAAGTACAAGAGGAAATCCTTGCATTCAATCCAACATTCTCATACAAAGGCTTTGATCTACAACTTGAGACAAGTGGTGTAACTTGCAATTGTTAATTTTCATTTACCTATTCAAATTAAAGCAGGTGAAATCAATTAATATGGTAGGGTTTATGTTTCATTAGAAATTGGGGAATTTCATTGTTGGGATTATAATATGTAAGAGATGACAAGATTTGGTTGATTTGATGCTCTAATTGATGTAATTGTTAGGGTTATATTGAATATGATAAAATGATGGATTTATGATGAATCTTGAAAAGTTTTGATGAAGAAATATGTACATAATTGACATATTTACTATTCTAATGGCTATTCTGTTCGTGAGTCCCCATAGAAAATTGCGTTTTCTTACTTTTGTCCTCAAATATGTTTTCTCCAAAAATGGCTACAAAATGCCCAAAACAACATTTTAAAAATCTGAGCAGATTCGTGGGGCAAATTTTAAAAAGTATTTTTTCATTGTTATTTTGTTGGAGATTGCCTATATTTATAGGTGTGACAAATTACCCTTGGATTAATTAAATTGAAGAGATTAAGGTTTATGATTGAGTGATTGAAACCTTGTTAATTAAGTGGGGGAAGTTAATTAGATGAAATTGAACATTGAATTGGGAATATTGAAAAGGTCTATGATTAAGTGATTGAAACCATGTTAATTAAGTTGAGGAAACTTAATTGGATGAAATTGAACATTGAATTGGGAATATAGAATTTCGGGCCGAGAGAGAGAGTCCGGGCATAGTTGGCAGGGTGACACCAAAATAATGATAATGTAATTAGCGTATAATTAATTGGAATAAAGTCGGACCATAAACTTATATATTTTAAGCTTGTGTATGGGCATAGTACACCGATGGCCAAGAATTCTATATATACACGGTGATGTTTAGTGTATATATATATATATATATATATATATATATATATATATATATATATATATATGTATGTATGTATGTATGTACGTATGATTTATAAACATTTGTGTGAATAATATTTATAGTAAAGCATACCCATTCTAGTGCTATCAGGGGAGGTTGCGCGATGTGGGTGAATCTGCTGGCTAGTGAATGTAGGGTGAGTATAGTCCCCAGGTCATAGCGTTCGGGTTCTAGAATGATATGCTTTGGGTATGATTCGATCTCATTACCGTGGGAAACTATGGCCGCCTTTATAGCTTTTGTTTAATTTCTGAAATGGGGAGCTAACCGTATCAGGGTTTCGGGTGGATGAGAATACCCATTTATGATAGCATCTAGAGAACACCCGGTGATTGCATACTCGGGGGCTAGTATCTATCTACGACATGTATATGTGAATGTTGTAGGATTTGTACGTATATATGGTATAATTATATATGGGATAATACAGGATGAGAATTGTATAATTAATATAACTTATGGAATGGTTATAAATTATTGAATTAAAATTGATTTAAATAAGTTCGTGTGAATAATAAACTTATAACTCATATACGTGATGTGAATCGTATAAGTGGTATAACCCATGAGAATGTTGTATGGCAATTAACTAAGAAATGACTTAAATAAGTTCACGAGACTAATAACTTATAAAGCATACTAAACCCATTAGGGTTAAAGTAATGGGAAATCATGGGATATATGTGACACGAATAGTTACGGGGTGGTTAGCTAGATGGGTCAGATATCATACATCATGCGTGCACATTAGTGGACGGGTGAGGTGTCCTCAAGTGAGTGTGCGACATTAACTTAAATATGGAGAGCATACTTGCATTATAATTTACTGGATTTAAATTCACTTGCTAAATATTTTTAAAATTCTTCGGGTTCTAACCGTTGCTATAAAATATTTTCAAAACCTTTTAGGTGTCCAGCCATAGGGATGCC
Organism: Sambucus nigra; assembly: GCA_949130495.1. NCBI lineage: Eukaryota > Viridiplantae > Streptophyta > Magnoliopsida > Dipsacales > Adoxaceae > Sambucus > Sambucus nigra. The sequence goes on along the minus strand of OX422210.1, from coordinate 623,431,672 downwards.
AGAATTTCTCTATTTCAGGTTTTTCGCAACTGCGACACATGTGGATGTTGTAGGACTTTGACTTAACCGTTTCAGTCATTTCATTCCTAGAGTAGGATGCAATCAGTATTCCACTTGGGTATGTCGCTCTAGTTGTCTATTTTATTTGCGTTAGTTGATGTGCTCAGTTATTACTCATGTGACTCATTTCGTTATTTGATTTGTAGCTGATGGTTATCTCGATAAGGATTATATTTATTCATGTCTAGTATAGTTCATTTGAGTGTTTATGTGAATGGTTAGTTGTATATTCTTTCGCATGTTATTGTTGGGATGTTAAACAAAAAAAAGATAAAATTTGGCACCATGTCTTTTGAATACTAGGTGGTTAGTAAGTTTAAAAAGTTTTTGACAGTGATGTTAAGAATGAACCAGATGGGGTTACTGTTTAATTTGATATAGGATTGATCACCTAACATTTTGTTAGGCAGGGTGTCACAGATGGTATCAGAGCATCATATTCTAGTATCCTTAGGATCTATGCGGCTTTTCACGTTTCAGTATAGCGTTTTTTGATATAGAGCCTTATTATATGATTGTTTTATTTCTTCACGTATGCGATTTACATTCTCCTGCTATAGGGTATAGTTCATGTGATTCATATACGGTTTCGATCGAGTGTGGTAGATCGAGCATTATAGAACAACCAACATGGGACGCTAGAAGGATTGCAGGAAGGAGGAATGAACAAAAACCATGGGGTATTCTAGAAATAGTGACGCGATAGGAGTCACCTAGATAATTGTTCGAATAATTGAAGTTGGTGAAACCGTTGGGGTGCAGTAGCTGCCCAAGAACCGTTGGGAAGGGCGGTGGTGCAAGGTTAAAACCCCAAGTGTAAACAACAAGGGGTAAGGGTCGAAGAATATTTTGTTTCTGAAGAACAATTCGCTATTCAAGGAAGGTACGGAAGGGTGGTTTACCAATGGGCAGAGAACATCCAATTGGAGTCACATGTGGTGGAGTGTAGTGTCACTCATGTCAAAATTTTAGACATGGAAGTTTGCTCTTAGAATAAGTATGGGGTGATGCGAGCCAGTCACCACATTCATGGGGGAATACCATGAATAAGAAGGAATTAGGGGTGAGGATTATTACGGAATCTCTCACTAGTGGTTAAATTGAGAGGCAAGGAAAATTTTAAAATTTTTCCAAAAAGGGTCGGACAGTGGCCGTATGGCAAGGAAAGTTGACGAAATTCGCAAACGTCGTAACCGATTAGAGGGATACAAAGAATCAAATAGGGTTTGTAAGTTAAGATTAGACCCGTTAGGTAGAATGTGCAATCTTAGATTGGAGATTTGGCTAGGATGACTGGTGTCATTATCGTTAAAGTTGTACAATTACAATTGGTATCAATGCTCTCGAAAGAGGGGAGCTAAGAGAGTTGGAGAAACTATCGAAGAGTAAGTTGGATTTTTAGTGCTAGTAAGGTTCCAAGGGAAGGAATACCCAGTAAAGGACCCGAACTAATGATTGAGGTCAATGAAACCTCTACCAAGTGACGGTGGGTTTACTTAAGGCCATCAAGTCCAACAACAAGTCTATTGGATCAGCGGATCCAAAGGGACATTTGGAGTAGCAATCAGGGTCAATGTTACCCAATCCGTGAAAAGGAAAACACCGGCAGGACCGTTGGGGACAAAGAAAGGGGAAAGTCACAGAGAGGTGTCTAATATATAAAAAAGTGGAAACACATGGGTGGATTTTATCCGCGGTAAGTCAGGGGACAGGAGATAGATGCTCAGTAGGAGCATCTATTGGAGAAGTTTTTTGTTTGGTTAAGACAAGGGTGTTATGTCTAATAACCATTGAGCCGGTAGTATTGTGGGCAACTGAAACAAGTTTTATTCCGAGATGATGGTGGTATGTTTTGTGTGATGTAAGCGGGTCACAGTAATGTATTAAATCTAGATTCGTGTAAGAAATGGATTTAATGAAAGTATCATTAATATCACTAATATGTGTAATTTTACCATAGAGTAGCAGGGCACCCTTCAGTTTCACCTGAAAGGAACATGTGGGTACATTGAGACGATGTATTTCTTGAGGTGTAGCTCTTGTGAGAGGTGATATTCGAGGTATGGTTTTATCTTGGGTACGGACAAGTTCGTAATAGTGGACGATCATAACAAGGATATCGTGCTCGTTGTTTCTGTGTCAGATGTATATTCTTTTTTAGATGTCTCACCTGGAAGAGGGTTGAGCCGCGACAATCTCTTGTGAAGTAGACTTCATAGAGTACATTTATCTAGTTATACTGGATCCCGGTGCGTAAGGATTTTTACTGATGAGATTCGGGGAATGATTGGGTTGCTGTGGAGCGGAGAGATTTAGCTTGTTATTAATATTTAGCTCTGAGGGCTTAGTGATATCATGAGCGCAGTAGTATATGACTCCTTTATGGATGCTAGAGTCCATGATAGACTTGTGAGTATAGGGAAAGGTTTTAGAATCTCAGGGGTATGCTTTGGGTTCTGTGAAAATCAAGGACCAATAATACAGAGGAATAATGCACTAGGAAAAGCTCTTTTGGGCTTCGCGGGGAAGTGTTATACGCATAAGCCTTAATAAAATGTCGAAAGTGTGAAGACGACATTGGATTTTAGGTCATTGGATTTAACGATAATTGGTGAACGTGTGGAGAAAATATGTTGAGCAAAAATCCACTAAGAGATAAGGTTAGTGGAACCGAAAAGTGTTGCGAAAGAAATACTGCGAAGCTTTGGCACCACAAGTTCCTAGGTTGTGTATATTGCTATGTGTTTTGTGTGATTTATTTTATCCACTTTTGACATCACAAGGACCCTTAGGTATGGGACTAAGGGAGTATTTTTAGGATTTCACATCGATATTAAAAAGTAGGGTAATATCGGGGAGAATCGAATGGTAATGAGTAAGTCATAGGAAATATTTAGAGGATATAGCCACGCCGATAATGTGGGGGCCAAAATTGAGACAAATATGGTTACGTAATTGATGATCGAAGGTTTGTACAATCAGACTCGAGTTAGAGGGTGTTTGGGCCCCCTAGATGAGCCAGAGCCCCTAATGTGCAGATACTTAGCAGATTCGGGGAGAAGATGCAAAGGCAATAATTTTGGATATATTCCCTAGGAATGGGAATAAGTCATCCCCCGAATTATGAAATGACTAAGCATGGGTGTGTTTGGAAGTGAGAATGAGTGTGTCACAACTTACGATTTGCTATCACTAGGATTCGTGAGTAAGATGGATATTAGGGGGTGTGTTGTCTGTAATATATATATATATATATAAGTACCGTGGGATAGCGGGGTTCTTTGGTGTTAGGCACGTGAGAGTGGGGGGTTACACTAAGAGGATGATTGAATTATACGAGAGATATATACTTTTGAGGATTATGGGAGTCGTGTGGATGTTTTTCCAAGTTTTAACGATGTAGCTTTAGTTGGGGCTATAGTGAATAGCTATAGTAAGACTGGGTGTTAGTAGTACCCGGGTATGGATTATCGTTAATAGGTTTCACCGGAAATAAGGCCTAGAGTATATATACGGTAATGTATGTTAACATGTGTTTCATGTTAATGTTCTAATATTGTTAAATTGAAACTCCTGGGAGTAGGGACATTTATGATGTAATTCAGAGCGGTTGGACTTATTGTCAAGCGGGGAGATATAGCTCGAGTTTTACTTCGCGCAAGGAAACTAGTGATAGTAAGGGCGCGGTAGTATGTGTTGTCTTTTTACATAAGAGTGGATATATATAATTTTATGCCGAGAGAGGGGTATTTGGAATGTTATAGCTGGGGGATTGAAGTTATATTACGGTTTAAGTGTTGGTAAAAGTTGGGTTTCATTTCGTGCGATTAAGCACGGGTACAGGGTGTATGGGCGCCCTGATTAATTAATCTGATTGTTACAAATAATTCACGATTAGAAGAGGGAGAGATGGGTGTAGGATCTTAAGGGTAGGCGACTTGGGAGCTAGTTGATACTGGAAGTACTAGGCTTATTCGAATTTCGAGTACGAAATTTCATTATAAGGGGGGAAGTATGTAACACCCCGTAAATTCAAGGACCTTTAATTAAATTAAATATTTGAAGAAAAACAATTTATTTTATTTGGAGGAATTAAATACATGATTATTGATTTTGTAAATTTAAGGAGTTTATTAATTTGGTGGATTGAGGATTAAATATTTTGGACTATTCTATGTCGCCTTTTTAGGCCTTAAAATTGGAAGATGTTATAAATTAATTCGTATGACAATTTAGAGTACACGGTTGAATCCGGATGCGTCAAAATAGTTGGAAATGAGTGGACATATGTATTTCTTAGGTCTTGGGACTTAATCAGACATAATTGAGCTCTAAATAAAGAGTTTGGACCCTTTTTAGGAAGCCTGTAGAACCAAAAACGGGAATTGAGTTTTAACCCTAAGTGTGTAAGGGTGAGGCAACTTAAAGTCATTTTAGAAGACTAAAATTAAAATGAGAATAATTAGAGAGCCATTAGAAGACAAGTTGGGGATTTTGGGAGATAGCTTCAAGAATAAGAGGAAATCCTTGCATTCAATCCGACATTTTCATCCAAAGGCTTTGATCAACAAATTGAGGCAAGTGGTTTAATTTGCAGTTGTTAATTTTCATTTACCTATTCTTATTAAAGGAGGCAAAATCAATTAATATGTTAGGGTTTATGTTTCATTAGAAATTGGGTATTTTCATTGTTGGGAGTTATAATATGTTAGAGATGACAAAATTTGGTTGATTTGATGCTCTAATTGATGTAATTGTTACGGTTAGATTGAATATGATAAAAGGATGGATTTATGATGAATCTTGGAAAGTTTTGATGAATAAATCTATACAGAATTGAGGTATATATATTTCTAATGGCGATTATGTCCGCGTTGTCCTGTAGACAATCGCGTTTTCTAACTTTTGTTCTCTGCTACGTTTTCTCCCCAAAACAGCTCCAAAATGCCTTTTAACGGCATTTTAAAATTTTGGGGAAAATTCGTGGGGCAAATTTTAAGAAATATTTTTTAGTTGTTATTCCGTTGGAGATTGTTGAGGTTAATAGGTGTGACTAGTTACCCTTGGATTAATTAAATTGGATAGATTAAGGTTTATGATTAAGTGATTGAAACCTTGTTAATTAAGTTTCCCCCACTTAACTGGATGAAATTGAACATTGAATTGGGAATATTGAAAAGGATTATTATTAAGTGATTGAAACCTTGTTAATTAAGTGGGGGAAACTTAATTCGATGAAATTGAACATTAAATTGGGAATATTGAATTTCTAGCCGAGAGAGAGAGTCCGAGCATAATTGGTAGGGTGACACCAAAATAATGATAAAGTAATTAGTGTGTAATTAATTGGAATAAATTCGAACCATAGACTTATATATTTTAGGTTTGTGTATGGGCAAAGTACACTGGTAGCCTAGATTTCTATATATATATATACGGTGATGTGTAGTGTGTGTGTGTGTGTGTGTGTGTGTATATATATGTATGTATGTATGATTTATAAATATTTGTGTGAATAATATTTGTGTGAATAATATTTATAGTAAAGTATACCCATTCTAGTGCTATCAGGGGAGGTTGCGCAATGTGGGTGAATCTCCTAGCTAGTGACTGCGGGGTGAGTATAGTCCCCAGATTATAGCATTTGGGTTCAGGAATGAGACGCTTTGGGTATGATTCAGTCCCATTACCATGGGAAACTATGGCCGCTTCCACAACCTTTGTTTAATTTCTGAAACGGGGAGCTAACCGTATTAGGATTTCTGGTGGATGAGAATACCTGTTTATGATAGCATCTAGAGAACACCCGATGAGTGCCTACTCAGGGGATAGTATCTATCTATGACATGTATATGTGAATGTTGTAGGATTTGTACATATATACTGTATAATTATATACGGGATAGTACAGGATGAGAATTCTATAATTAATATAACTTGTGGAACGGTTATATAGTATTGAATTAGAATTGATTTAAATAAGTTCGTGTGAATAATAAACTTATAACTCATATACGTGGTATAACCCGTGAGAATGTTGTATGGCAATTAACTAAGAAATGACTTAAATAAGTTAATGAGACTAATAACTTATAAAGCATAATAAACTCATTAGGGTTAGAGTAGTGGGTAATCAATGGATATATGTGACAAGACTAGTTACGGGGTGGTTAGCTAGATGGGTCAGATATCATACGTTAGGCGTGCACATTAGTGGAGGGGTGAGGTGTCCTCAAGAGAGTGTGTGACACTAACTTAAATATGGAGAGCATACTTGCATTATAATTTACTGCATTTAAATTCACTTGATGTATATTTTCAAAATGTTTTGGGTTCTAACCCTTGCTATAAAATATTTTTAAAACCTTTTAGGTGTCCAACCACAGGGATGCCAGAATTGCTTTATGCCAGGTTTTTCGCAGCTACGACACATGTAGATGTCTTAGGACTTTCACTTGGCCATTTCAGTCATTTCATTCCTAAAGTAGGATGGCATCGGTATTCCACTTAGGCATGTCGCTCTAGTTGTCCTTTTTATTTCAGTTAGTTGATGTATTCAGTTATTACTCATGTGATTCATTTCGTTATTTGATTTGCAGTCGATGGTTGTCTCGGCGAGGATTATATTTATTCCTATCTAGTATAGTTCATTTCAGTGTTTGTGTGAATGGTTAGTTGTATGTTATTTCGCATGTTATTATTGGGATGTTAAATAAAAAAAGATAAAATTTGGCACCATGTCTTTTGAATACTAGGTGGTCAGTAAGTCTTAAAAAGATTTCGACAGTGATGCTAAGATTGAACCAGATGAGATTCCTGTTTAATTTGATATAGGTCTGATCAGCCGGTATTTTGTTAGGAGGGGTGTCCCAATAAGTGCGAGGTATCCATGAATATTATAGAATTCTCGATCTCTTATTTTCGTAAAACAATCGGCTCGTCCAATTTCAAATTGAGCTCCTCTTGAGTGCGTTGTGCTGATATGGAAAATTCCTTATACGAATTAGTAAAACTCTCTGAATTCTCTATTAGCACAGTGTGAGCTTTTAAACTACTAGAAACTACCATGCGTTTAGATCTCTATTTTTCGGCCTTACGCCCGATTGGATGTTCCAGTGGGGTGTGCATGGCTTCAAAGTCCTCACTCAACTCAACGTCCTTGCCCCCCGTTGATGTCCCTAAATCTTCCTCCATGAATTGGGTATAAGTGTTTGCGAAATTATACTTCTGCACATCCTTTAAAATGTCAAAACAGTGATCACATGCAAAATTTCTTCCGATTTCATTTCTAAAATTGTCGACTCCACGCTTAATCTGTCCAAAAATAACATCATAAGAAATAATTAATTCATAATAATAAAGGTTGATAAGACTAAATTTTAAATTATAAATTAGTATCAAAATTATATTATACGCACACCCAGTCAACCCGTGATGTACCGCTACCACGAGTCCCGCCAAACGCAAGAGTCATTTTTACAGAATACAACATACAATCTTGATTAATGGTCGTCCACTTGCCTTGCAAGACTTTTATCGATCGGTGATATAACACACCGTCGGTATTATTGAACTCCGTTTGAATCTTCTCCCACATCGTTCCGTCGCGTTGGTTAGTGCCGGTCTTTCCATCGATAGAAGATTTACAATATGCATGACATAATACGACTTCATCAAAATAGCTAAAATTAGGAAGCCTCGATGTTTGAGAGGGAGAACCCATATTTCTAATTTTTTGGAGTAAATAAGAGTAGTAATTTTGGGAAATTTTTGTGTGTGAAATTATATGGGGTGAAAGTGAAATATTTATAGAAAAATAAGGGGTGCTAGTTGTTAATAGCCGTTGGCATGGCGCGGACAAAAGTTGTTCGCCTAGTTGGGATGGGAAACACTTTCTCACCCGACATGGTGCGAACAAATGTTGTCCGCCTCTGTACCCTTAATGGATCCCCTAATCTCCCTCTTCAACTACAGAGCCTTAAACGAATCCTCTCCAAAATACACCGATTATGCCGCCCACTGTGACTCCATTTCCGCCAAAATAAAGGATCCACAATGGGTTTAGAAGATCCATTATGGATGGCCGTAATATAGTTTGCAAAAGGTTATATTTTTTTAATAGTATTTTGAAGAGCAGTTCTAGTTCTAGAGCTACCGCTAAACAAATCACTCGGACGCCGTCTGCCATAAGCCAACACTTAATTCGAGAAAAAATATTTATTTATATTATTCAAAAGGCTCAAGAAATTAGAAATAACAAAAAGCACACTTGTATAAAAAGAAACCCGCAATAATAAAAATCAATTCAATCTAAACTAAGACAATAAATAATAATAATAAAAATAAATTAATTACATATTATAAATGTTAAATTTTATTTTTGGAAGTTTTTCATTTTAATTGTTATTTAATATTTTTTTACCCTAATCCATTTACATATTTTCACCCCTAATGTATACCTTATAAGTTAGGGTATGCACAAATTTATATATTAAAAAAAATTGGGTTCATATAAAGTAAAAAATAATAATTTAATGACATGACACCACATATTTTACGCGCATATAAAAAACGCGATACAACACAACACAACATGAAATCTTAATTTTGGTACCTAAATAAGACTCTGACACACGAGACACTTAAACTCTAAAAAAGGAGGTGATACAACTAGAATTGCTCCACCTCCTTATACCGCATTAAAGTCGTATCTCTTTCTAGTTTTTTGTTGGGTGCACATATATACAAAAGGAATTATTTAAATATTCTATTTAATTTAAAAAATTATTTGTAAAAAGTAAAAAAGGGTGCAGTGCGCCGGGGGGGGGGGGGAGGAGATGGGAAGAGTGTCGCTGGTGCGGACCTTTAAAAAACAGAATATTGGGTAAATAGGTGTTTAAGGAACTAAATGTGTTAAACTAAAAATAGATATTTTTTTACAAAATATGTATTTATGTTGGTTATTATACAATAATTGACCATTTTTAAAATAGTTGATATATTTTTTTAAAATAGTTATAAAAAGTTAAAAATAATTTATTGTTAAAAATATATTTTTTAAACAATTTATAAGCATAAAGAACGACTTATTCGGCTACACGGCATGAAATCTTAATTTTGGTAGCTAAATAAGATTTTTTTAGAGTTTAAATCGTGTCATATTCCAAAATCTTATTTAGGTACCATAATTAATATTTCATGTTGTGTGTGTTGTATCTCGTTTTTATATGCATGTAAAAAATGTGGTGTCATGTCATTCAATTGTTAGTTTTTTTACCCAACACGAACCCAATTTTTTTTTAATATCTAAGTTTGTGCATACCCTAACTTATATGGTGTACATTAGGGGTGAGAAACCTTAGTACACAAAAAAATATGTAAGTGGACTAGAGCTAAAATATAATATTAAACAACAATTAAAATAAAAAACTTCCAAAAATAAAATTTAACATTTATAATATAATTAATTTATTTTTGTTATTATTTATTAGCTTAGTTTAGATAGAATTGATTTTTATTGTTGGGTTTCTATTTATACAAATGTGCTTTTTATTCTTTTTAATTTCTTGAATCTTTTAAATAATACAAATAAACATATTTTTCCATAAAATCAAGTGTTGGCTTGTGGTAGGCGGTTCCCATGTGGTTTGATTTGGCAGTACATCTAGAGTTTCTCTATTTTGAATCCTATTTAGGCCATTTACAATGGGTACCTATCAAAGAGGGAGCGGATTTGTTGATCCTCCCTCAAATTTATGGGAACATTAAGGGATTGGTTGGAGGAAGGGACAAGGTTAGAAACGTGAAACATTTACACGTTGTTTTAGAGGTAGAATTGTTCCACGTCTGGCCACTTCATACGTGTAAATGTTGCACATTTCAAAGATCCAAAAGTGTAACATTTAACCATTAATAATTTTTTCACTCTCAAACATTCAAAAGTCCCACGTTTCCCCATAAAAGTAACGGATCCCGTTATGAACCAACACCAATTTTCGCACCTTAAACCTATATATTTATGGATCCCATTGTGGATAGCCTTAAAAGTTATTTTGTTGTCCTGTATAAAATTTTGTCACCACAATTGATTTTTCTTTTTTTAACTTTCCCAAATGGGAATTTTTTTTATTATTATTATTTTTTTAGAATTGCTACCTTCAACCCATAGTTGGTTGGATGTTCCCAAATGAGAATTCATTAATAAACCAATGTATATAAAAAAAATAGAATAGTCTAACCCAATCAGGCTCTCGTTAAATTGAGGGAGAATAGAGAACAAAAATAAATAAATAAAAGGAAAACTAGGACAAAACCTAAAGATGAACTCTTAGAACAACTAACAAGACTGGGGATATGGTCATAACATGTCTCGGTAATTAAATCGATAAATTCTTACCGACAGTACTAGAGAACGAGCCGCTCTAAACAAAGTATATGCACAAGCCAAATAAACAGGGGCATATGCGAAACACACATGTCATAAGCATTATAGGCATGCGGGAGGCTCTAACTGTAAGGACCTAAAAATAGATACACCTTAGTTAAATTGGGAGAAACCCCCAAAAGACCAAGCCCTTTGAGCCTTAACTCGAGTGGAATAACCGCTAGGACAGTTAAATCAAACCCCCCAGGCGTGAGAGGAAACATGCTCACAAAGGAGACGATAGATATGACTCCAAACGGAGTCCGCGAATACAATAAATACATGAAAATAAAATAACCAAACAAAATATCTTCATAGTCACGAGTCCATCTATCACCAAAGAAATAGTTCATGTTTCGTACACTTTGATCTATTTTTCACGAGGGTCTTTTTCAGAATACGCTAATGTCGTAATCGTGTCACCATTTAGACTGACCCAACCATGTAAGATCCATAAGATGGGTTTAAATTCTTATTTATTTTCAGATTTTAAGCACCCCTTCTCACATGGAGTGAGAGGGGAGGAGAAATTGGGTCGGATAAAGTATGTAGGGGAGGGAAATGGCATGGAGAAGGGAGGGAGAAGTGGAAAGTGTGAAGGATGTTTTAGGGCCAGCTGGGATAAGGATTTAAGGTTGAGAGAGTTTCTCCGACTGAATATGTGACTTAGCAATTAGTTCTTACCGGAACAACTCATATGTCCTTTAATCACCTTTTTTTATGGAAAACTACTACCACTAATTTGTTAACGTATTTATAGATTAGCCGCCACAATAAAGTGTGTTCCCTCCTTACAATACATATTTCAGACTGCATGTGTGTCATAACTTAAGTGGGGTGAGATTGATCTATACTCATGGTAAATTTTTTATCTTTCCTGACTTTGACAGTGGTGAGATCTTCGTTTTCCACAGACGGCGCCAAATTATAGGATATCCATCCCACAATAATTTATAGAATTTCAGGAATACCCCAAGAGTAATATAAATGCATGGATAGATAAAGAGAGAGTTATTTTACGTGGTTCAACTGCGAGGTCGACCTACGTCCATGAGGGTAAAGGGGGAGTGTATTTTATTAGAGAAGGGGGATGGCAATAACCTAAGTGCTAGTATTGCAAGCTGGGAATTCAGGCTATTGTATGCTGGTTACAATTACCGTACATATATATAGACCTAGTGTTCCAAGCTTGTAGGTTGCTTTGTACTTATCTCTATCTGTAACGTTCTTATTAGATTTGATCATATGTAAAACCATTGTGGCCAATTACTCCATATGCCCTCCTTCCACAATTCACCACGTGTTCGGTCACGTGGCTGTGACACCCCGTCTATTAATATACCGGGTGGCCAGCCCATAATTAAAATAAAATATTGGTCTCATATGGATCATTCTTAGCATCACTGTCGAAAATTTTTTAAAGTTACTAACCGCCTAGTAATTTAATTAGACTGGTGCCAAATTTTATCTTTCATTAATTAACAACAGACGGAAAATAAATAATAATAAAACCATCAACACAACTAATAACTGAATCCTACACAGATGAATAACATAAATTAAGATAACCGAATCAACTATCGGTTCAACAATAAAGTACAACAGTAACTAAAATAATAACCTAGATATAAAAAGTCCGATAAGTAAACTAAATACAAAATCTGAGGGGGACATGCCCAAATGAATACTGAAAAGTTCCTACACTAGGAGATGAATGAAACGTCTATAACAAAGTCCTATAACTTTCACATGAGTTGCAACTGCGCATTCGTTAATAGAATCCTTAAACTAGGCGTCCCTGTGACTGGACACCTAAAATATTTAGGAAAAGATTTTGACACGGGTCAGAGCCCAAGTAAAACATCTTGAAAATATTTAGCAAGAAGTTAAATTGCAATAATTAAATATGCAAGCACCCTTTTCATATTTAAGTTAGTGTCACAGTTTCTTGAGACATAGCTAGCCCCTCATCTAATGTGCACACCTAACGCTTGCCTTCTACCTTTCCAAGTTAAGCTACCCCACCTAACTAGCGATAACAAGCCTCCTTCTACATACTAACTTATTGTACCCACCCGTACTACCCATACAATACGTTACCGAATTTCCATGTCTTCTATCCCATTATAAATTTCTTAGCATAAGTTTATTTCTCTCCATAATATAGTTATTTTTAGTGTCACTATCTTTCTCTTCTACTAAACTCACATAGTAGAATAAAATCACACGTATACATATATCACTTTGTTATGTATATACCAACATTGCACCCCTAAGCTGAGTTGCGGTGCGAGTATATTATGTTATAATGTCCTGGTACATCATCTACCAAACACAGGTAGTAGAATAAATCACAAGTTTATATATTTATCACAATAATTATATATATACAATACAGCACCCCTAGGCTGGGACCTGCGGTGCATGCATACTCTGTTATCAAGTCCCGATAAATCACGCTCTGTATAAAGGAGTACGGATTCCGAATCACTCTAGAACCGTATCAATACAAATCACACATATTGGAGGCGAACATAGTTCACATACCCATGGGTCACGCACATACCTACGCTCCCATGGTCAGCTGACTTATCAACTCACAAATAAGTCATTCACAATCCTATGTCCTTAAGGTACCAATCTAAATCCCTCCGAAGGCACACAAAGATAAGATGGTCCTTCTTCGAAAATCAACCTACCGGGATAGCAAGTATGGTAGGTATGTCATACATATAATAAATCATACAAACCAGTATAGGTATACACACAACCTATATCATATATTCCATACATAGCATATATATCTCCCGAAGAGCCTACGTATTATTTAATTTCAATTATGCCTATTTCATCGTATATTCCCGAGTATCCCTCACTACTCGAAGTGTGCCAATTTTCCTTTAAAATAATGCATTAGGTAATTCACTCATATCCTATTGATCTAAGTTATAGGTTCGCTCATCCCCCGAATTCGTTACATTTCAAATTACACCGATTAATCTAATTAATTTCACATTAATTAATTTATTAAAGTAGTGTCACTCAACTACAATACTTTGACTCACTTATGCGGTCTGTATCTTCACCCTTTTTGAATTTGTTACACAAAAATCCACTATTAAGGTTAACACCTCTCCTTAAATTCACTATTCGATAATTTATTATATATCTCTATAATAAATTAAACCAACTAATCTGTGCCTAACTCCCGTAGCACTAGCCTGAGAAATATCATAGTGAAAACCCTGACCCTCAATTTAATTACTATCACCTCAATAAATTTTTTTCCAAGTGGTATCACTCAACCAAAATGCTCGGACTCCCTTTATTGGCCCGTATTTTAACCTTTTAGAATTCATTTCACCAAATCCGGTTAATAAGTTTAACACCCTTATTAAATTTAATAGTCCTTAATACTCATCCCATAAGACTCTAAGTATTAGGTTCCATTTAATTTTTATCGATTAAATTCCACCTTAAGATACCAGCCCGTATGCTAAACTCATCCAAAATTCCCATTCGAATACGTTCGTATATTTTTTACATATATTATCGAGTGTCGTTCATTATAAATACTCCTAAATCCATACCCCGGATTCATTTATATCTAATCCAAGGATAAGATAATGTTCCTTTATATTTTTCCAAAGTCCTTCACTCATCTACGGACATCTCTAAATAACCCAAATTTATTTCTTTCTAAAGATGTCTATCTCGCGCACACTATCGTAGAAAAATCATATCAAATCCAAAAGAAATCAAAAAAATACAAGGTCGGCGCCCACGCGACCGTGATGAAAAGATATACAATATCATATCTTACAATAACTGAAGGGGTCGATCGATCGACAAATTTGGTCGATCGATCGATTGACCAGATACTAGTCATCTTCCCCGAGTGCTTTTTCCACCACTTTTAAACCCCGAAGCTTTCCAACTTCAATCCAGACCTCGATTAATTTATCTACTATATTTATTTCATCTATAAAAAATTTCAAAAACTAATATATGACATTAATACTCACTGATTTTCATTACAATTCTAGGGTTCGTAAATTGGATTTTTCTCAATACCCCTTAAATAATAATTCTCAATTCGATTCAATAATCCGAATTCAATAACAATTTCTACAGGTCTTCGATTCTAAATCATATTCTAGCCTCATATGATATTATTATCACATAAATTAAACATCAATTTCACCCTTAATTCTTAAATCCCCAAAACCCATATTTAACATGTGATACCCTCCTAAAACGAATTCTGCTATAATAAATCATCCCAAAATGAATATGGTTTGCACCCACCATGATATGAATCGCAATACCGCAATTTAAATGAAAGAAAATTTAACTACTTACCTGGATAATTTCGTAGGGTCTGATCTTTTGATGTAGACGGAGATTTTGACGAAGAACACATTAATCTCCTCTTCTTGATTTGGCTCCCAAAATATGCCCAATTTGCTCTCCCAAACTTCCTCTGCATATTTAGGTTTTCTCCCATTAAGTTATGGATGCCCCCCAACTCCCTTAATTGGCTTTTATTGGGCTAATCCTATTTTTAGACTAATGGGCTTAATTAAAATGGCTCAAACACTCCCGTGTGGGTCCGATTATGCCTAAAAACGCTCTGAGACCCAATTACTACCCCCAGGTACACTATTTTTACTATCTCGACCCTTCCGGACTCAACCGTATACTCAGAATCATCATCCGAACTACTTAAATAAAATCTCACATTTCAACCTCAAATTACGACACATGTATTCTTAAAAGAAATAACCCGAATTAATTTAAATCTCAATTTCCTAAATAAATTGAATCTTCCAAATTAAATAGTTTAAATTCTAATTCTCCAAATTATCTAAATTATTTATCCTAAAAAATACAAGGTGTTACATACTTCCCCTCTTACAAAGGAATTTCGTCCTCAAAATTAAGATGAGTCTAGTACTCCAAATCTCGAATACTTCCTTACTCACATGTATCTAAGATCGCTACACATATTTCTACCCCATCCAATTACGTTTTTTATTAAAGTTACATTAATTATCCAGGGTGCCCATACACCCTATACCCGTGCATAACTGCACAAAGGTTACCCGACTCCACTAGTCTTAAATTGTAATACAACTTTCAATTTATAGTTATAACTACCTGAATGCATAATAGCCAAGGTACCAAAACTATGTGCTAGTGATCAAACATCTCCCCACTTCCAACGTTGCGCTAAGTTTCATGCGTGGGATGTCTCATAAAGCGAAATCCAAATAAGGAACCCCCCCCCCCCCCCCCGATACACTACTACCTAGTATTGTCGGTCGATGAGATCCGTTTGACCTTTTCAGTCCATAGCACGTACCCCCAAATCCCATCTCTTGACATAAAAGTATACTCGACCATTTTCATGTTACCAAAGATATCATACAATATATCGTCCCTTATTATCACTGTTATATTAGCGCGAGTCAATCATAAGCTATATATTCTTGCTCGTTACTAAACATATCCACTCTGAACCCCATTAGTAAACATCCCTATTCCCTGGGATCAAATATAATATTACAAACACTTCCTCATAAGTCTATTATGCAACACACGATAATATATATACACGAATATATAGGTTAGACCCTCTTTCAGGTGATAACTAGCACATGTAAATCATATCTCAGAACAACGAACACAAAGTCTCACCATACTATATACTATAGCCCAAACATTTCAGTATAATTACCAGTAACATCTCGTACGTAATATATTTATCTCAAGCTGATCTCCCCACTCTCAGCGTGGCTATATCATACGGGTATTTTCGATTACCCCAATTTGCAAATTAAGTCCTTCTCGACCCTGCCCCACCCATTAACTTGTGGTGCAAAAATTTTCTCAGTGCATCCTTCATAGCACTACCTGGCTCCACTAGTCATATATTGTATTAACTCTCTGCTTAAAGTGTTTCCTCTACTCGTTTAATAATTTAACATTTAAAATCGATGCACTAGCATCCAATAACGTTTGGCTATTCCCAACGTTTATTAAGATCCATGTGTGTAACCTCCCGTAACGAAGTTCAAAAAAACTTTCCCCTATGCACTATCCCCTAGCATTGTCGGTCATCGAAATTCGTGCATCCCAAGCACATAACAAAGATATCACAAATTTTATCTCACAATAATAAATCAAATCGTCTATGCCCATGTTTCTCAAGGCGTCACATGATACGATGCTCTCACTATCACTAAGTTCTCAGCACGTAAACAACAATGAGCTAAAAACTGTCCGCTCAATGGTGAATAAACACATACTATGGTAGTATTAACGATACCTCTACTAAAATCGCTTCACATGAATTTAGTACTAATAACCTATAGTGACTCGCTCGTGTCACACAAAAGAGATCCCAATCACTTTGTGATAAAACTCATGCCTTAAATTGCCAATACTACTTGCGGTTCAAATGGTTCCTGTACATAATACCCTCGTCCTAACCAAAAGTTTTTATAATTTTTGCCCCTACTGGACATCCCTTCATTATTCCCCAATTCACTCCGAACAAAATCCACACATGTGTTCCGACTCTTTACATCTAAGACACCTCTCTCTATCATCCCCCTTTTCCTGGCCCCAATGGCCATATCGGGGTTTTCCTTCTCACTGATTTAATAGAATTGACCCTTATTGCTACCCCCGTTACCCCTTTGGCTCCGCAGAACCTATGGAACTCGTTGCTGGCCTTAACAAACCTGACTAAATTCACCGTCACCTGGTAAGGATTCCTTTGGTATCAATCATTAAAATGGGTTCTCTACCGGTACACCCTCCTACGGTGCCTTACTAGCACCGTTAAATCTAGTTTTTTTTCCTTCAGTTAAGTTCTTCAACACTCTTGGTTCCTTTGTCAAGGAAGTATTGATATCAATTTGTAAACATACGACCTTGATGACAACAACACCAGTCATCCTAGTCGAATTTTCCCATCCTAGCTTGTGCATTTTACCCACGAGTCCAATATCAACTTACGGATGTATCCACCTCACTAGGTACAAAGTTCGCTAAAATTATCAACTCTCTTCATGATTGTCCACTGTATGACCCTTTTGAAACAAGTCTTGAAATATCCTTTGCCTCTCTTATTTAAACAGATGATGATAGGATTTACGGTCAAACCGCACCCCTAAATTCCTTGTTATTCATAGTATCCCTCCATGGTTATGGTGACCGACTCCCACTACTACAACGTCACTCCTATGAGTTAAAATTTTGAGCCCGAAATTTAATAATGGGTGCCACTGCACTCCACTCTAAAAAATTATCTTTGGATCTTCTCCTCCCATTGCCATGGTAACTCCTATCGCGATTATCGTTCTCGAAATATTTAATGGCTTCAGCTGAGATTCACCTCCTGCCATCCTTCTAAAGGCCCTCGCTGGTCGTCCCAAAATTGTTCGGTGTATGAAGCCTAACCGAACACGTATATGAATCACATCAACAATACTTAATAGTGGGAGAACGTAAGTCGCGTACATGGAGGAATACAACAATCCTATAATAAGGCTCTATATCAAAGAACGCTACGCTGAAATGTAATAAACTGCACAGATCCTAAGGACTCTAGAACATGATGCTCTGATACCATCTGTGACACCCCGCCTAATAAAATACCGGGTGGCCAACCCATAATTAAAATAAAACATTGGTCTCATATGGATCATTCTTAGCAACACTGTCAAAAACTTTTTAAAGTTACTAACCACCTAGTAATTTAATTAGACTAGTGTCAAATTCTATCTTTCATTAATTAACAATAGATGGAAAATAAATAATAATAAAACCATCAACACGACTAATAACTAAATCCTACACAGATGAATAACATAAATTAAGATAACCGAATCAACTATAGGTTCAACAATAAAATACAACAGTAACTGAAATAATAACCTGGATATATAAAGTCCGATAAGTAAACTAAATATAAAATCTGAGGGCGACATGCCCAAATGAGTACAGAAAAGTTCCTACACTAGGAGTAAATGAACGAAGCGTGAATAACAAAGTCCTGTAACTTTCACATCAGCTGCAACTGCGCACTCGTGAATAGAATCCTCAAACTGGGCATCCCTGTGGCTGGACACCTAAAATGTTTTGGAAAAGATTTTGTCACGGGTCAGAGCCCAAGTAAAACATTTTGAAAATATTTAGCAAGCAGTTAAATTGCAATAATTAAATATGCATGCACCCTTTTTATATTTAAGTTAGTGTCGCACTCTCTTGAGATATAGCTCACCGCTCATTTAATGTGCACACTTAACACCTGCCTTCTACCTTTCCTAGTTAAGCTACCCCGCCTAACTAGCCATAATAAGTCTCCTTCAACATACTAACTTATTGTACCCACCAGTACTACCCATTCAATATGTTACCGAATTTTCATGTCTTTTATCCCATTATAAATTTCTCAGTATATGTTAATTTCTCTTCATAATATAGTTATTTTTAATGTCACTATCTTTCTTTTCTACTAAACTCACACGGTAGAATAAAATCACACGTATACATATATCACTTTGTTATGTATATACTAACACTGCACCCTTAAGCTGAGTTGCGGTGCGAGTATATTATGCTATAATGTCCTGGTACATCATCTACCAAACACACGTAGTAGAATAAATCACAAGTATATATATTTATCACACTAATTATATATATACAAATGCAACACCCCTAGGCTGGGACATGCGGTGCATGCATACTCTGTTATCAAGTTTCGATAAATCACGCATTGTATAAAGAACTACGGATTCCGAATCACTCTAGAACCGTATCAATACAAATTACACATATTAGAGGCGGACATAGTTCACATACCCATGGGTCACACACATACCTACGCTCCCATGGTCAGCTGACTTATCAACTCACAAATAAGTCATTCACAATCCTATGTCCTTAAGGTACCAATCTAAATCCCTCCGAAGGCACACAAAGATAAGATGGTCCTTTTTCGAAAATCAACCTACCGGGATAGCAAGTATGGTAGATATGTCATACACATAATAAATCATACAAACCAGTATAGGTATACACACAACCTATATCATATATTCCATACATAGCATATATATCTCCCGAAGAGCCTACGTATTATTTAATTTCAATTATACCTATTTCATCGTATATTCTTGAGTATCCCTCACTACTCGAAGTGTGCCAATTTTCCTTTAAAATAATGCATTAGGTAATTCACTCATATCCTATTGATCTAAGTCATAGGTTCGCTCATCCCCCGAATTCGTTACATTTCAAATTACACCGATTAATCTAATCAATTTCACATTAATTAATTTATTAAAGTAGTGTCACTCAACTACAATACTTTGACTCACTTATACGGTCTGTATCTTCACCGCTTAGAATTTGTTACACAAAAATCCATTATTAAGGTTAACACCTCTCATTAAATTCACTATTCGATAATTTATTATATATCTCTATAATAAATTAAACCAACTAATCTGTGCCTAACTCCCGTAGCACTAGCCTGAGAAATATCATAGTGAAAACCCTAACCCTCAATTTAATTACTATCACCTCAATTAATTTTTTTCCAAGTGGTATCACTCAACCAAAATGCTCGGACTCCCTTTATTGGCCCGTATTTTAACCTTTTAGAATTCATTTCACCAAATCCGGTTAATAAGTTTAACACCCTTATTAAATTTAATAGTCCTTAATACTCATCCCATAAGACTCTAAGTATTAGGTTCCATTTAATTTTTATCGATTAAATTCCACCTTAAGATACCAGCCCGTATGCTAAACTCATCCAAAATTCCCATTCGAATACGTTCGTATATTTTTTACATATATTATCGAGTGTCGTTCATTATAAATACTCCTAAATCCATACCCCGGATTCATTTATATCTAATCCAAGGATAAGATAATGTTCCTTTATATTTTTCCAAAGTCCTTCACTCATTTACAGACATCTCCAAATAACCCAAATTTATTTCTTCCTAAAGATGTCTGTCTCACGCACCCTATCGTAAAAAATCATATCAAATCCAAAAAAATTAGAAAAATATGAGGTCGGCGCCCACGCGACCGTGACAAAAAGATCTACAATCTCATGTGTTATAATAACTGAAGGGTTCGATCGAGCGAGATTGATCGACCAGATACTAGTCATCTTCCCCGAGTGCTTTTTCCACCATTTTAAACTCCGAAGCTTTCCAACTTCAATCCTGACCTCGATTACTTTATCTCCCATGTTTATTTCATCTATAAACATGTTCAAAAACTAATATATGACATTAATCCTCAGTGATTTTTATTAAAATTATAGGGTTCATAAATTAGGTTTTTCTCAATACCCCTAAAATAACAATTCTCAATTCGATTCAATAATCCGAATTCAACAATAATTTCTACATGTCTTCGATTCTAAATCATATTCTATCCTCATATGATATTATTCTCACATCAATTTCACCCTTAATGCTTAAATACCCAAAACCTAGATTTAACATGTGATACCCTCCAAAAACGAATTCTGCTATAATAACTCATCCCAAAATGAATATGATTTATACCCACCATGATATGAATCGCAATACCGCAATTTAAATGAAAGCAATTTTAACTACTTACCTGGATAATTTCGTAGTGTCTGATCCTTTTATGTAGACGGATATTTTGACGAAGAACACATTAATCTCCTCTTCTTGATTTGGCTTCCAATGAGATATGAATTAATAATGAAAAGAAAAACATTTTTTTAAATAATAACTACACATGAGGTAAAAATATTATGTATATATGCACACCTTTTTTTAATAACGAAATATGATCAGTGAGAAATAAATGAAAAGATCCATGATCTTAATCTGAATAAGTATATATATATATATATATATATATATATATATATATATATATATATATGTAAAAGTTTATAAGTCTGCTTAGGCATGCTTAGGCTTGAGGCTTGGGAGAAACGCCTTGCCTTAAGCGTTTTACGCCTTATTCTTGATAAAAGACTTAAGCCACAATTTTTTTTGAAAACAAAAACGCTGTAGTAAAATGATACCGCCTTTTAAAGACTTTTTTTAAAAAATTGGACCAATATTTCGTTCAAAACAGTCAAAAGACAAATGGTATCTCAAACCTCTCTGCCTCTCGTCCAACAAAAAAACTAACATTGTCGACCGACTTTCGACCAAAAGTCTATATGTTTCATTTGAAAGTTGAAAGGCGAAAAATACATTTCTTATATTGAATCATTTTGTATTGATTATCGATTATTGAATGATTATTGACATTGATTATTAAATTATGAAATAAACATTTTGTATATTGCTTATTAAATGTTGAGAAATACATTTTATATATTGATTATGGATAATGCATGTAAGAAAGATGACTACCAAACATATGAATATATTTTCAAAATTCAAGGTACGTGTTATATTACTAGCCT
The DNA here is from genome assembly GCA_949130495.1 of Sambucus nigra. Classification (NCBI taxonomy): domain Eukaryota; kingdom Viridiplantae; phylum Streptophyta; class Magnoliopsida; order Dipsacales; family Adoxaceae; genus Sambucus; species Sambucus nigra. Next base: position 623,409,698 of record OX422210.1, on the reverse strand, counting down.
TAGAATAATCAAAATAATAAAAGGAAAAACCCCTTTATATGCCTAGGCGTCTAAGTCTTGAGGCTTGACCTCTACGCCTCGACCACGCCTCACGCCTTATACATATGTGTGTGAAAGAATGAGATTTAGAGTTTTGAAAGAGAATCATAATTCTTATTTGCATTTGTATAACACTATCTTAGGTAGTAACTCTTAAGGCATAGGTACCAAATCTTAAAAAATTTATGCTGATAACAACAATCAAATCATATGGGGCAAACCTATGGTGTAAAGCGGCGTATCTATTTTTGTTTTTTCATAAAAAAAAATTGGGTCTTGACAGATGAAAATAATACCGAAATAATCATTCTAATAACGTGTTAAAAGAGATAGGGCACAAAGAGAATTTTAGAGAAATTGAGAGTTTCTCATTAATTGGTGTGTCAATAATGGAGGGGTCACATTATTTATAATACAAGTTAGTAGAGTCCTAATAGGAGTGGGCATCCACTTAAATAGGATAAATACAAATATTTATAATATTTTTTAACATATTTTGTTATGTGTGATATAGTAGTAGTGAATAATTGTAGAAAGAAGTGAAAATGGTGAGGGCCAAAGTCAATGGTAAAAAATGAATGGGCTAAACCTCAAATAACCGTAGAAAATCTCCATTAGTATAAAATCATGAAAACGTATTGCGTCATGCAATTTACATTTCTACCCATACCTTTTTCGTTTAATGTCCTTCTTACCATAAAATCACATTAAATATCCTTCCATCTCTCCCATGTGTCATGCAGTTAATGCCAGCGGATACATCAGGTCAGGCCGCTCCACAAACCTCAAAAGACATTTAATATGCCCATATAAATTTCAACTCCCACTTTACCAAATCCTTTATCCTCTCATGCCAAATCTGAAGTTTTTTAAATGTATACCAATTGATTTCCCCCTATTTTGCTGTAAAAAAAATCCACCTATAAAGTGATGTTAAAGGCTATGTAGGTTAATTGTAATAAAGTGATAGATAAGTTAGATGGCACATAAGATATTGTTGAAAAGCGAGGGTTCTAATGAACACTTTGATTTAAGAAATGACAAAAATGACTCAAAAGAATTGGCAGTAATATAATATTACGTGTGTGTAATTTAATGAAAAAATGTCCAAAATATAAAATGGCAATAGAAATTATAAAAATAACAATAGTATATAATAAATATGGGTGGGAGATAAAAGGTAGAGGGACAGGGATTTCAAGGATTACAATGACAAGTTAAGAGGTTTTAATATTTAATACTTTACGAGGTAAAAATATTCAAATGACAAATTTTGATTTTACATATTTGTATGAGTAAAATCAAGGTTCTAAAAAACGCGGGGCGTGATTGAGGTGTGGAGGCGAAGCCTTAAGTCTTAGAAGCCTAGGCGGGCCTAGGCGTAAAAAGGCGTGAAAAGGCGTTTAGGCCTTCTTAATATATTTTAATATTTGTTAACCATAACAAGGCTATTAAAATACAAATATTGCACAAATCATAAAAATATGTCTGAATATATGCAAATTAAAATACTATTTGATTATTTTGGATGAGATAATGGTCCGGTTTGTAAACAAATTCTTTAAAAGGCGACATCGTTTCACTAAATCATTGTTGTTTTTAGAAAAAAGTGCGCCTTAAGGGTTTTACCAAGAATAAGGCGTGAAAAGCGTAAGACGAGGCGTTTCTCCCAAGCCTTAAGCCTAGGCGTGCCTAGGCGGAGCCTAGGCGTGCCTAGGCGGAGCCTAGGCGGGTTTTTTAGAACAGTGAGTAAAATATATATATAAGGATATTTACTCAAATTATGTTTTTTTGTCCTTATTTTCTTACAGTAATTTCATTCAAAGCAATTTTAATACACTTATTGTACCTCTAGTACGGTAGTATTAGAAGTTAAAAAGGCTTTAATATACTACGTAGTAAATAAAAAACTCTTTGTTTTTTACAATTATTTAATCAGGATTTAATGTACTATTTAGTAAATTAAAAAAAAATCTTCGTTTTGTTACAATTATTTATTTCGTATAATAGGAGATAATAGATTTCTAACTTCTTATATCTCCCCATAACTTTGTAGAAACTACCCCTTTGTCTTTCAGACTCAACCCATCCCTCTTTTAATCCATACATATGATCCCGCCTATAAAAAAAATACCAGTTAACTTCCCATATCAATCATCTAAATGAAAAGGCCTATTTGGATTGGGGTAAGGAGAAACGTGAACAATACACTCCAACAAATTCTTAGAGTCATGCTAGCATATGGCCAGAGGGGGCCTTGGCCTTTTCCAAAGTTTTAAAAACCTTTTTTAATGTTAGACTTCAGGTCTATTACTCTTACAGCAAGATATCTTCCATTCTTGTTATAAGTGAATTGTAAAAATGCATGTGAAGGATTGGAGCAAGGATATAAAGTACGGTATAATTTCTTTAAAGTATCAAGTAAGCTTATTTCTTTTTGTGTTAGATAATTCATTCACTCAACGGTGTTTAAATTTTGGTTTACTTTTTTCTCTTCATGTTTGAATAGATACAATAATATCTTCATGTTTTGTATAAACAAAGCCCCATTGAGAGAGAGTTCAAAGCAATTCTAAACGTTTTGGGGTTATTTGTATTTTTAGTTTAGAATTTTGTGGGTATATTCACTGCAAACCTTCACGAGACAGCACTCGTCCTGCCCTCCTGTAGGGCAACCTATAGGTTTAAAGGCCTGTTGCACATGCTAAGTGCAATCGTCAGTGCATGCAAAAGTGGCACACTTTTGGTTACTTATTTCTTTCTCTTTATATTTTGCTCGAGGACTAGCAATGTTCTGTTTGAGGGTGGTGTGATAAACACCAAAAAGTGTTAAAATAATACCCCAAATAGGCGATTTTTAATTGCTAATTCTCGGTAAAATAGGACTTATGTTGGTATTTATTTATTTTGTAGGTGGATTGGCATTTGCGATTTCAAAAGGCATAATTCAAGTAAAGTGCAACAAAAATGTGGTCAAAAGCGTTGAAATCGAATTTTATGTGATCGAAGACAACCATACCCTTTAAACCTCGTGCCAATTAGCCTAAACCTACCCCGAACCCCATGTGTGTTTAATTTGTACTTTTTAGATTTTCTTAGAATTTTATTTGAGTCGTGTTAATTTTTAGAATTTATTTAGAATTTTTAGAATTTATTTTCTATTTCTTTTTATTTAGTATAATTTTATTTTATATTTTATTTTTATTAGTTTTTAGTTTTATTATGATGATTAGTTTTTTTTTAGTATTTCATTTATTTTTAGTTTCAATATATTTTACATTTTTTTTTAGGATTTTATATTTTAGTTTTAATAGATTTTATTTTTAGTGTCATTTCTTTCATTTTTTTTTTATTTTTTTTGTGTCTTTTATTTATAGATTAGGATTTTACTTTTATTTTTATATTTTTAGTTTTATCAATATTATTTTTTTAGATAGTGTTATTTGTTTTAGGGTCACAAATTAAACACGCACATGAATCCACTCACACTCCACTCCCATACACTCTAAACACACAAACACTCCCTCACCCTCATCCTAACTATCCTACAACTCACTCACACCCCACTCCCATGCTCCTTACACACACCTAAACAAAAATCCACTCACACTTAGAAGAAAAAAAAATTCTTTCTTATCAAATCTCGGAGATTGCATAAAAATTCTCAAAAATAATGAAAAGCTCAAATCTCACGGGTTTTAAGTTCCCACAAATGATTTTTAAGGTTTTTTTAAAAAATATATTTTCACTCTTCAACTTTAGACAGTAATGACATGATAAGTGCGCAAGAAGTGTTGAGTCTAGGTATTCATGGTGCAATATGCCTTATGAAGTATTACTTAAGCTTATAACTTTGAAAATTGACTTTAAGTTTAACGTAGAGTATTCTAAACTTTAATGATGGATAATCGATAAATCACATCAAAAATAAAAAATAAACGTGTAAAAAGTGAAAAATATGATTTGTTTCTGACAAAATTTTCAAAATAGGTACGATTTTGAGAGTGCGCTTTTCTTCAAACAAAGAAATTATTTAATTAAACTCAGTTTTTCAATTAAATCCAAAAACATGCATCTAGGTGTGATTAACGACAATATGATCATGCAAGAACATTCAATCACAAACAAACACACAAATGAGGAAAAATTCCCCAAATGGGCAAAACCTTTTTTATTTATACTATAATTTGTAAAGAATGGTTTACATGGATTATACTGAAAATATGAGCGACATACGAAATACCCTCAGGTGTTGATTCCAATGTCGTCAGCTGGAATCTCCCGCAAGAACTCCAGATGGGTGGCAATGGAAAAGAGTCGGCTTCTCTACAAGTTACACGACATGAGTAGAAACGATCCTTTGAAGGTTTAAAGATTCACACACATATATGGGAACGGTTTTGTGAATCAAAAAGGCATGAAACCTTAAAAACTTAAAGTCTGTTTTCTTGGTACGAAAAAGACTTGGAAAAACGTACAGAATGAGTACAAATATTTATATGAAAATCGAGGCGGCACCGTCGCTTGAACGAGATGGGCATGTTGCTCGAATGAGGCCACGTGTTGCTCGAACGAGATCGCGCCACATCCTCATGTCACTTGAACGACAGAGAGATGTCGTTCGAACGAGCTCGGCGACCAAGAAAAGTCCGCTTCTACACTTAGAAATTTTTTTGCTTTTGTGTTAAAAATAAATCAGACTTCGAAAAATATTTTCTAAAAAATTGCCAACTATTTATGAGAATATTAACAACTCTAATAAACCATTTTACCAATAACGCGTTGTGGAGTAGTAGGAACGGTTGAGCAGCACGTCGCATCTAGCATGATGCACGTGTGAAGATGGTGGATGCATGGATTCGGATCAAGGCCGTCGTGGATGATCGTGTTGACGTGCCGAGTGTAGCGGTATCAAACATACATACTGTGATCTAGGACAAATAAAAAATTCCTAGATTCTACCCCGAACATTTATAAAATTATGTCCTTACAAATCTCCCCCTATATCTATGCCGATACATACATTAAAAACCGAATTATGCTATCTCCATAAAACAAATGACGTATAAGATAATATACCCATTAAACCCTCAAACTGAGAATACCAACTGACATGTCGTCAACCAAACTTCAACATCTTCAAATCTTCAGCTTTTCTCATCGGGGTGTGTAATCCAATAATCATCAATTTTATACCTACACACATTAGATAAAGCATATACTCGTGACACGCAACATTTTGAAATATAATGATATGCAAAAATCGAATCAATTAAGCTTAAGCAAATCATTAATAAATTAACAAAATAATTCTCCCCCATAATTCATTCTCGCCCTTTTTATGATATCCTCAAATAGACAGATATAAGAAGCACAAATAAATGCAAATGGAGAGTGTCACAAGGTAATAAACTTTCTATTTTTGATTTTTTTCAAAAATTTTCACACAAAATATACAACAAAGAATCACACCGGGAAAGAACACAAAAACAACCAAGTTGATGATAGCGGAAATGTATGGTTGTGAGCAAATTCGATAGGAAAATCAATGCATACAAACATAACATATGTGCACGATGAATATAGGATATTTCTAACGAATGAACTCAACATCTTCCTTAGGTGTAAAAATATGGAATTATAAGAAATTGACTCAATCAAATTAGCAAATCAAACCTCAAAGTGATTTCCACAACAATAACATCCACAACAATTTAATGCTTTTTCAGGACTTTCAAGGAAGTGCAAACCCGTTTAAATTCTCCAACCAAACTCCCTCAGATTTATATTTTGTGTAGAGGTGATCTAAATTCTCAAATATTGGAGAATTGATAGTGAAACCTTATGGCCCATATTTGGCATGTATAGCTTTTTATTGCCTTTAAATTTTTTCGGGCTCTTTTAAACCTCTTTGGACCCCAGATAATAAAATTCCTCAATTTTGTAGGTCAGATATAACGATGGCTTAGTGTTCACAAAGGTCAAATGTGAACCTTTCGCAGCCCTTCCCCGTTTTCAAATAAAGCACACAACCTCACAAACGGCTCTTACATGCATTCCAATCTTGTCAAGTTTTATCGCATATGGTTCGTTGTATAGACAAAATTGAGATGGAGACACTCAAGCCAATATGTGATAGACAAGTAAAATGATCAAATAAAAGTCGTGCATGTTTGCAATAAAGGAGATAAGGAGCCAAACATGTAGAAAGATATCACTAATCACATCTCAAAGACTCCAAACAATGTAAAGCACATGGATGCAGTGATGTAGCGTCTCAAATCACTATCAAACAGTCACGTAAAAAATGGAAATGGAAGTTGTGACTCGACTATCTTAAATGCTCATCCATAAAAAGGTGTAAACAAAATACAAAAATCCTTTTGTGCTTTTTCTAAAAAAAATTATAAAAAGAATTTTTTTTTGGAATTTAAAAAAATATATATAAAAAGCAAAAATAATAATACAAATGATACAAATTAGCAATAGGAATCATATTATATAAACATGACGATGCATCCTATCCTAAATACGGATCATCCTCTCAGTCAACTATGCAAATCCCTAAAGACTTCCTAAGACTCTCGAATCTAAGGGCATCTAAAAGTTTCGTGAAAATATCGGCTAACTGAAGGTCTATGGGTACGAAACTCAGGGATACGACTTTCTCCTCAACTAACTGACGTATAAAGTTCTCACGTATCCTGATGTGATTTATCCACGAATGCTGGACTAGATTACAGGATATGTGTATCGCGCTCGTGTTATCACAAGAGATATTCATGGTGTCTTGTGAAATTCCATAATCTCTAACATTTTCTTCATCCACAAGAATTGCGTGCAATAACTCCCGACGGCGATGTACTTAGCCTCCGCAGTGGATAAAGAGATGGAGTTTTGCTTCTTGCTCAACCACGAGATAAGAGCAGAACCAAAGTAAAAACACCCACAAGAAGTGCTCCTATAACCATCTACATCCCTGTCCCAATCGGCATCCGAATAGGCGGACAGACGGTCATCAGTATCAAAGGAATACCAAATACCGTAGAAAAGAGTCCCACTCACGTATTTAATAATAAGTTTTAGAGCGAGTAAGTGTGACTCTTTTGGGGACACCTGATATCGCGCACAAACTCCAATACTAAAGGATATATCGGGGAGACTGACAGTCAAATAGAGAAGACTACCTATCATACTCCAATACAAGGTTTGCTCTACGTCCTTGCCTGAAGTGTCCTTACTAAGATTGATAGAAGTACTCATAGGTGTATGTGCATGCTTAGTGGAGTCTAAACCAAATTTTTTTCACTAGGTCTCTAGCATACTTGGATTAGGATATGAACATTCCATCCTCTAGCTGACGAACCTGGAGACCAATGAAGAAAGTAAGCTCACATTCTATGCTCATCTCAAACTCACTTTTCATCTCCTCTTAAAAGTGGTGAGAATGCTGGGAGCACGTGGATCCAAAGACTGTGTCATCCACATAAACCTGGGCAACCAAAATTGCACCATCATATCTCCTGATGAACAACGTCATATCAACTCCCCCTCTCTTGAAGCCACGGGCTAAGAGATAGGAAGTAGGCCTCTCGTACTAAGCACGGGGTGCTTGCTTCAAACTATACAAGGCTTTCCTCAGATAGTAGACATACTCTGGGTGCTTAGGGTCTTCAAACCCTTTTGGTTGTTCCACGTAAACCTCCTCCTGTATAATGCCATTTAGGAAGGCACTCTTGACATCCATATGATATAGCTTGAAGCGCAGATGACATGTGATAGCGAGTAGTAAGTGGATGGACTCAAGCCTCGCAACAGGAGAAAATGTGTCCCCAAAGTCTACACCCTCTATCTGTGTGTAGCCTTGAGCGACTAACCTAGTCTTGTTTCTGATTATGGTACCATTTCATCCATTTTATTCTTGAAAATTCACATGGTACCTATCACATTCGTCTCACTAGGTCGAGGAATAAGTTCCCAGACATTTTTCTTTTTAAACTGAAGCAACTCATCCTGTATAGCAGATATCCAGTGTTCATTCTTGAGTTCTTCTTTGTGATTCTTGGGCGCGACTTTAGATGTGTAACAGACATGGATAACAACATTCTCTAGCTGAGCCGAGTCTTGACCCCTAAAATGGGATAGCCAACAATGGCAAAAGGATCATGACTCTTGTGAACCCAAGCAGGTGTGTCCCTTAGAACAGGAGTAGGGTCCACCCTGGATGTGAGAGACGTAGTAGGATCATCAAAAAGTAGTGTGTCATCCTCACACAAATGGGTAAAGTCAACAGACGTTGATGGTTCGTCATCTTGCACAGTAACGTTTATCGACTCCATCACTTTAGAGCTCTTCAGGTTAAAAACCCGGTATTCTCTACTATTTAATGAATATCCTAGCAATATTCCCTCATCTCTTTAGGAGTTGAACTTTCCTAATTGCTCTCTATCCCGTAGGATGTAGCATTTACTCCCCAAAACATAAAAATATGCAAGGTTGGACTTCTTTCCAGTCCACAATTCATAAGGCGTTTTAAGAGTGTGTGGACGAAGGTAAACCCTATTCACCATATGGCATACAGTAGACATTGCCTCGGCCTAGAATCTCCTATCAACTTTACGACCTAAAAGCATAGATCTAGCCATTTCCTGAATCATCCTGTTCTTTCTCTCAACAATACCATTTTGTTGAGGAGTCTTCACAGTAAAAAATTCATATTTGATTCCTAGGCTATCACAGTAAAGATTTACTTTTTGCTCCGTAAATTCAGTGTCGTGGTCACTACACATTCTATTAACTGTGACTCCATGTTGGTTTTGCAGGACACAACACTTGGTCGTTAAAAACTCTACAGTATCGGATTTTTCTCTCAGAAAATATACAATTGAATATCTTGAGAAATCATCTACCATCACTAGGATGTACCTCTTACCACCCAGACTCTCTGTACGAGTAGGACCCATGAGATCCAAATGTATCAACTCAAGAACTCGTGAAGTGGTAATGGAATTCAACTTCCTGTGAGGGCTACATATTTTCTTTCCTAACTGACAGGGTTCACAAATCGTGGAAGTTGGCTTTCCAAGTGTTGGTAAGCCACGTACTGGTCCTTTTTAGCTAATCACGTCAAATCTCTAAAGTTCACATGACCTAAACGTTGGTGCCACAGGTCCATAGGAGTGATCGTGGCATTGTTGCAGACAACTGAGGACTTGGGCACAGTCCCAGGGAAATTATCATGTGTCCTCACCACTTGCACTAAAAGTTTACCGGCTTGATTATAGACATTACACGCGCCCCGATCAAACTTTATGGCAAAGTCAGCATCGCACAACTGGTTGATGCTAAGAAGGTTTGCTTTCAAACCTTAGACGTACAAAACATTCTCTAGCTTAGAAAATCCTGGTAACTCTATTATACCTCGTCCTACGATGCTAGACTTGCTCCCGTCTCCAAAGGTGACTCTATCTTCCTTATAATCCTCTAGGTAGGTAAAAAATGAGACATCACCGGTTATATGTTTGGAGAACCCACTATCGAAATACCACGGTGAGGTATTATGTGCTTTGAGAGTGACATGAACAACAAGGGCCTTTTCATTTTTCTTAGGTACCCAAGAAGTGGTAACCTTTTGTTTACCCTTGTTGTTGTTGGTTTTAGTCGGGAGGCGGGAAGCATTCACTGACGATAAAGACATCCATTGGAATTCCTCCATCAAACTCTGTGATGTGGGATCTAAAAACTCAACACGCTCTCTCAGACTAGTAAAATCATCAGTACGATGTGGTGGAATTTTAGTACCTTGTGTCCGACCCAAACCATAGCAAAACTCCCCGAGGTGGCCCCTTCTTTTGCAGTAGGAACAAAAGTACATAGTCTTAGGAAGACCTTTATTTGCTTTTCTTGGTCGAACTCTCCTTTGTGGTATTTGACGATGGCCATATGGAGTTGTAGTAAACTCAGGAACTGGTCTAGGTTCTATTTGGGACGTGGAGGCACCATCAAAACCTATTCCCTGCCTATCACCAAAACCTAAAGCGGGACTGAGGAGCATTTTTCCCATCTTTCCAGATCTGTCCTCGATTTGAACCTTGACTTCCCCTGCTCTCTCAAGATCATGAGTAAGCTGGGCTACAAGGGCTTCAAGTTTCTTTCGAGTCTCCAGGGAGGAATGGAGGTCACTCGTAAGACTAGCCACTTATTTAGTTAAGTCCCCTTTCTCTTTCTCAAACAACTATCTCTCTCTCCAAATAGTCTCTCTCTTTCTCTAAACTAACTTTCTCTCTCAACACAGGCATACTCTATCTCTCTCTCAAGGTAGCGCAGGTGGAGGACTCTCTCTCTCTCTCGCTTCTTCTAAATCTTCCTCTAAAGCGGTGATCCTAAGAACTAACGTTTTGTTACGCTTTTTGGTTTTAAATGACTTAGTATATAACTCAGCGTAGGCGCGTTGAAGATTACTCTCGCTCTCACTTGAAGCATCTTCCCCATCACTCACTTCGTTCTCACTGTCAAGGTGTCCCTGTGAAGTAGCATCGTCATCATCGTGAGGAGCACTAGAGTTACTCACATGACTAGCCATGAATGCGGTGAAGTAACACTCATGCGATGACTCGTCTCCAGAGTCCACCGACTCGACCTCACTGTCGTCACTAAGGGTAGCATTAAGGAAAGCTTTTCCCATTTCTTTGGCAAGTCTGTTCAGCCTAGTACCACACTCAAAAGCTCTATGACCCTTACCGTCACACTCATAACATCTCTCATCGTCTTTCATAGGAGGGTCCTTAAAATCTTTTTCATTTTTCTTTTCAAACTTATTTTTCTCAAATTCTTTTTATCTTTGAAACTTCCATTTTTCTTGAATTTGAGAATTTTCTTGAATTTTTTTGTAAACAAGGTCAAATCATCTAAATCAAGGTCACACTCGGAATCATACGTTTATAGCTCCTTTTTTTCTAGATGACTCTACTCTCTTTCTTGTCGACCCCTTACTCTTCCTATCCTGGACATTAAGTGAAATTCCCTTATCTTTAGGCTTGATAGATTTAGGAAACATATCAATTTCATACGTTTGTAAGTCTCCTACTAGTTCCTCTAATTTAAGTGTGTTTAAATTACCCATAGAATTTAGCACAGTGACTTTAGGGATAAACCGCTTAGGTAGAGATCTTAAAATCTTTTTAACAACTCTAGAATTAGGAATGTGCTCAACAAGATTAAATCTAGTATTTACAATATCAGATAATCTAGCATATAATTCATCAAAACATTCAGATGCAAGCATGGTGATTGTTTCAAATTGAGTTGTTAAGTTTTATAATTTTGATTCTTTTACGGCATTAGTTCCTTCATGGGTAAGCTGTAAAACATCACATGCCTCTTTTGATGTGGTACACGTCATTATCCACCGAAACTCGTCAGGAGTGATGGATCCAGAAATAGCACTAAGACCCTTAGAGTTAAAAGCTGACCATTTAAATTCTTCTTCAGTCCATGCAGTCACAGATTATAAATTTGTCACGTTATCAATAGTGATGGAGGGAGGTGTTCACCCTCTTTCAACCAAAACCCAAATTCTTTCATCTATGGCTTTTAGAGCAGATTTCATACGGGCTTTCCAATAAGCATAATTTCTCCTGTCAAAAACTGGCATTTTAATATATAATTTCTCCATAATGAACATGCCCATTTTCAAAAATCAATTTTTCAGAAAATTGATATCTTAAAAAAAATTGCGGAAAATTACACAATATAATTGTGTAATTGGCTCTGATACCAATTTGAGAGTGCGCTTTTGTTCAAACAAATAAATTATTTAATTAAACTCATTTTTTCAATAAAATCCTAAAACATGTATCTAGGTGTGATTGAAGACAATATGATCATGCAAGAACATTCAATCACAAACAAACACACAAATAAGGAAAAATCCCCCGAAGGGGCAAAATCTTTTTTATTTTCATTATAATTTGTAAAGAATGGTTTATACGGATTATACTGAAAACATGAGGGACATACAAAATACTCTCAGGTGTCGGTTCCGATATCGTCGGCTGGAATCTCCCACAAGAACTCCAGATGGGCCGCAATGGAAAAGAGTTGGCTTCTCCACAAGTTACTCTAGATGAGTAGAAACGATACTTTTAAGGTTTAAAGATTCACACACATATATGGGAATGGTTTTATGAATCAAAAAGGTATGAAACCTTAAAAACTTGAAGTCTGCTTTCTGGGCTGTAAATTGCAGAAATGTGCACGAAAAAGACTTGGAAAAACATGCAGAATGAGTACATATATTTATACGACAATCGACGCGGCATCATCGCTCGAAGGAGATAGGCATGTCGGTCGAACGAGGCCACGTGTCACTCGAACGAGATCGCGCAACATCCTCATGTCGCTTGAACGACATAGAGATGTCGTTCAAATGAGCTCGACGACCAAGAAAAGTTCACTTCTACACTTAGAAAAATTTATGCTTTTGTGTTAAAAATAAATCAGACTTTGAAAAATATTTTCTAAAAAATTCCTAAATATTATGCGAATATTAACAACTCCAAAAAACCATTTTACCAATAACACGTCGTGGAGTAGTAGGAACGGTTGAGCAGCACGTCGCATGTAGCATGATGCACGTGTGAAGATGGTGGATGCATGGATTAGGATCAAGGTCGTCGTGGATGATCGTGTTGACCTGCCGAGTGTAGCGGTATCAGATATACATATTGTGATCTAGGACAAATAGAAAATTCCTAAATTCTACCCCGGACATTTATAAAACTATGTCCTTGCAGATTTTGATAAATACCCCACCTCCAAACAAAAGAGAACATCGTCATCAATGTTTAAAATCACGTTTTGAACTTTTTAAAGCACGAGGAAGGAAAGAGTATACCGAAATCAACCGATAACGAAAAGTTACCGCGTTATGGAGATTTTTTTTAAGAGAAATAGTGAAAAATATTTTGGAGTTTTGATTTTTTTTTTTACAAAGGGATAAAAAAAATAGAGATGAAATCCCAACTCGTTTTAATGACCAGGTCGAGGTCTTAAGTCCAATTAATTTAGCAAACCATTCAAAGTAAGATTATGCATAAAATAGCATCACGTAGGAGCAAATAGTCACACAATAAATGGACGCGCTAACAGGAGATGCGCGAGTGATAAAGAAATGTACTTCCACGACTTTTACACACGTGGGGTGAAGACCGAGTTGAGTCGATCGGGGGGAAGCTCGCCTAACTTCAGTCGTCCCCAGGAATCCTACCGACCCAAAGTAGATAAGCTTTAATTTTACTCGCCTTTGGACGCTCTCTCTCAACCTTGTTCGGTTTCCCTTTTGCTTTTTTTAAAAAAATTTAATTATTATAAATAATTGGTGTCCAAAATCACCACAAATAAATGTACAAGTTCTCAATAATACCTAATACAACCAATCTAATGAATAGGAAAAAAAATAAAAAAAAATACAACAACAAAAATGAAAATGTATACAAGTCTTCACACGAGCCTCCAACGTCAAGAAAGCGATAACGGCGCCATTTGATAAGAAATATTTTTTTTTACTTCCAAGTGTGAGTGAGTTTTTGTTTAGGTGTGTGTAAGGTGCATGGGAGTGGGGTGTGAGTTATAGGATAGTTAGGATGAGGGTGATGGAGTGTTTGTGTGTTTAAAGTGTATGGGAGTGGATTCATATGAGTGTTTAATTTGTGACCCTAAAACAAATAACACTATCTAAAAAAATAAAAATAATAAAAATAAAAATATAAAATAAAATAAAATTATACTAAATAAAAAGAAATAGAAAATAAATTCTAAAAATTAACACGACTCAAATAAAATTCTAAGAAAAATCTAAAAAGCACAAATTAAACACACATGAGGTTCGGGGTAGGTTTAGGCTAATTGGGACGAGGTTTAAAGGGTATGGTTGTCTTCGATCACATAAAATTCGATTTCAACGCTTTTGACCACATTTTTATCGCACTTTACTTGAATTATGCCTTTTGAAACCGCAAATGCCAATCGACCTATAAAACAAACAAATACCAACATAAGTCAAATGTTTTTAAATACTGCAATTTAAATAATTGCTATATGTTTTCAAATAGTCTAATAACTATTTATTTAAACTGCAACTTAAATACTTGCTATATGTTTTCAAATGTTTTTTCCTTGGTCTCTAACCCGTACCTACAAAACTTTTTCCAAAACCTTTTAGGTGTCTAGCCACAGGGATGTGACACCCCGCCTAATTAAATACCGGGCGATCACTCCTTTATTAAATTAAAATCAAGGTGAACAGTTGGTTCATTCTTAGCATCACTGTCGTAAAAATAACTTTTATAAATTTAATACCCTATTTAATTAAGCTAAGTGTCAAAACCATTTTTAAACATTACTTTCCAAATTTCATTTTGAAAATAAAGATTTAATTGTCTACAACAACTCAATATTTAAAGAATCACACCACAATAATCCTGGAACATATAATCCAATTAATTTAAACATTCAACAACTAAATCCCAGCATTTAAAACTTAAAGTAAAACATACATGCTGAATGAATCCCAAAGTAACAGTACTAGAAATAACTGAAATACAAATGTCCCAATAAAACAGATAAATAGAGGAAAGGGCGACACATGCCCAATAAGGAGAATGATAGAAGTGGAATCAAGTAAATGAAATCGTCTAAGCAAGTGGCCTGCAACTCCCACCTAAGCTATAGCACATTCCTTCAAAGGGATCCTAAACAAGACGCCCCTGTGGCTGGGCACCTGTAATATATACATATATATACAAGAGAGAAAGAGGAATAGAAACGGGTCAGAGCCCGATAGTATATATGATTTAAAAATTCGTTTAGCAAGTATTTAAATTGATACAGGCCAATGCAACAACATATTAGTGCGACACTCTCTTGAGAAATTCTCACCTCTCTTCTAATGTGCACTCCTATCGCACTAACCTTCCCAATGGTTTATCTCATCATATATCCCACTATCTTTCCCCAAGTATTTAACTTATCTTAGGTGACTCTCAAGATTTAAGATTTAACAACATCATGGTTTAAAAGGATAATTTCATTTAGTACTAAACGCTCATTTTAACTTTATTGATTCATAAAGTTTTCAATATCATATTATACTTTTCAAAACAAGTATTTTCAATTTGAGTCATTATACATGTCTTACTTACCATAAAACAGTAGGCAGTTTCCCAGATTTCAGAAGTTCATATATATATTAAATACTCGTATAATACATATATTCTAACAGCACCCCACATAAAAATTATGGTGCGGGCATACTCTGCTATCCAATCCCCGTATCAATCGTACTAAAGGGAATACAAGTTCGGAATCACTCTCGAACTGTATAAATACATACACAAACAATATTGAGGCGAAGCATAGTTTCCAAGTCCAAGAGGTCAGTACATACCCTCACGTCTCTTAGGACCGTGACTACCGATTTGATAGCCTGTACCTAGGATTTCTATCTTCTAGGGTACGAGTCAATATCCCCCATGAAGGCCCATTCGAGATAAGATTGTCCCAGTGCGGTAACCTCAGGGATAGCAAGTAGCGCGGGCATGATTTTCACAAGTATATAATATAAGCATACACAATCATATAAATATACCACTTTTATTATATCAATTTAGGTTTATCCCATAACCCACATTCACAACATTTATCCTTATTTTACCATTATTATTTGTCAAGTAATAATGGTTCGTTTCTAACTTTAATTCGAAGGGTTTTTCCAACTTACTACGTAACCCTCATGGACTCTATTCTTCCAAATGTACAATTCAGTAGGTATCCATTTATGTTCCAACGTAACTCTCTCTTACGTGTCTCTCCCCTTTAATATATACTTACATTGTCCCTTATGCAAAATATCCCAAAAATATAGATTTCACCTTATATTAAAGGTCTCTTATTCATTAATGAATCTTACTGGTCATCATTATCTCCCAAATTATTTTAACAAGGATGTCTAAGGAGTTTTCTTCATTTCGAATCAATTCAATAATTTTAAAAGGGGAACTTAAGTCTGCCAGGAGGGGTCGATCGATCGAGGTTAGGGGCTCAATCGATCGAACCCTCGATCGATCGAAGCTCTTGGCTCGATCGATCGATCAAGCAGGTATGGCGAATTCTGCAGTTTTGCAGTTACGGGTTTTCTCACAAAACTTCATCCAAATCCTAACTTTCCATACCCAAACGTCCAAAGATTTATACTACTAACATCCTAACATAATATTATGTATTTCCTACGTAAAACATGTCAATTTCCGTCACTAAACATGGATTAACAAGCCAAAATTCATTTAGAACTCAAGAACCCTAGAAATCTCTTAATCATGGTTCTAATCTGTTTTTCCTGAATTTCTTTCTTATACAACATCAAAATTTCGTGGTTTAATCCTCTACATCACAAAGGGTTTCCAGAATATCATTTAAGTCATCACTACATGCAATTTCCTATCTCAAATTGGATTTTTCTTCCATACAATTCATCCTAATCATTCCTAAACCAATATGAAAGATGCATCAACGAAATAAGCAAGATAAACACTTGCCTGGGATTTTCAGAAATCTAGTTTGGTGTTGAATTTGGTGTGGTTGCGTTCCCCGTCTCGCGAGCTACGCGTTAGCGGTGGCGGCGGTGCAAACGGGTGAGTTTTGAGCCTTGGAATGCCTTGAGAGCTCTCTCCTCTCCTCTCCAATGCCCGTTCTAGTGTTTTGAGTTATATAACCCTAGGAGATAACCTAAACATCTGATATAACCCCTTTAATTTTCGTGGGTTTAATTATCCAAAAATACAAAATGACTAAAATGCCCTCCCGGGGTACTAATTAGGCCTAAAAACGCCCCGAGACCCAAATCAAACCCCCGGGTATACTTTTCTGACTATCTCGACCCTTCCGGACGCGTTGGTGCACTCAAAACGACCATACGAACAACTTATAAAATATTTACTTTTATTTATCAATATTTAGTCCCGACGCGACATGGGCGCGTCCCGACTCAAATTTCTAAAATTGTCATTTTATTCACTCGTGACATTTAATATGACCACTATTAAATATTACTTTGCTCATTAGTAATATTCAACAGATTTCCCCATAACTACTAACTCTCATCACGTTAATAATTATAACATAATTAATTTCCTGATTTTTATTAAATAATTAATTCACATTAAATTTAATAAATCCCCAAATTAATATAGCATAAAAATACGGGTTATTACATACTTCCCCCCTAATAACAAAATTTTATCCCGAAATTCGGAAAATAAGGCATACCTGGTAAGAACAAATCTGGATATCTCTCGTGCATATCGGCCTCGCGCTCCCAAGTGAATTCCTCCCCGTTATGATGCTCCCACTGGACCCGTACAAGTGGAACTATCTTCGACCTCAATCTCCTCTCACTATAGTCTAGGATATCCACCGGTCTCTCCTCGTAAGAGCTGTCAGGTTGTAAGTCTATCTCATCTATCGCGATGTGAGTATGGGCCATATCATCCCGAAGATACCGTCTTAACGACGAGATGTGGAATACGTCGTGAATGCGATGTAAATGCTCTGGTAGTCCCAATCTGTATGCTACCATCCCAATCCTCTCGATAATGGGAAATAGTCCCACGTACCTCGGGGCCAATTTCCCTTTCTTCCCGAACCTCATCACTCCTTTCATAGGAGATACACGCAATAACACTTGGTCCCCCACATTAAACTCCTGGAAGAACCATTTCGCATCGGCGTAGCTCTTCTGCCTGTCCTGGGCTACTCGAATGCGAATCCTAATCATCTCAATCCTCGCGGAGGTTTCCTGAATTACCTCTGGTCCTAGCAACTTGTTATCCCCCACCTCGAGCCAACAAGTTGGATAACGACAAGGCCTGCCATACAAAGCCTCAAATGGAGCCATACCAATCGTAAACTGATAAGAGTTATTATAAGCAAACGCTACCAGTGGAAGATGTGGCTCCCAACCTCCTCCAAAATCAAGAACACACATGCGTAGCATATCCTCTAACATCTGATTAGTACGCTCTGTCTGTCCATCTGTCTGTGGGTGATAAGCTGAACTCAACCTCAACTCAGTACCCATAGCCTCCTGAAAGCTTTCCTAGAAACGTGATACGAAAATCTTGTCTCTATCTGACACAATATTCAGGGGCACCCCATGTAATCTGACAATCTCATAAATGAACAGCTGAGCATACTGACCCGTGGTATAATCTGTCCGCACCGACAGAAAATGAGCCACCTTGGTCAAATGGTCTACAATCACCCAAATGGAGTCGTGGCCCCGTTGTGATGTAGGTAACCCTGTAATAAAATCCATGGAAATACTCTCCCACTTTCACGCGGGTACTTCCAATGGCTGAAGCAATCCTGACGGTTTCTGATGGTCCACCTTCACCAGCTGGCAGGTAGAACACTTGGACACGAACTCAGCAATGTCCTTCTTCATCCCACTCCACCAGTATTGCCTCCTCATATCCTGGTACATCTTATCTCCTCTAGGATGTACCGCAAATCGGGACCCGTGAGATTGGGTCATCACTGCATGACGCAATTCTGCCCCTTCTGGAACCACTAACCTCCCATAAAACCTCAAACCCCCATCAAAACTAACAGAATAGGACTCAGCACCCTCGGCTAAAAGTCGTACAATCTGCTCCTGGCAAAACGGGTCTGTGGTTTGGGCCTGCATTACCCTCATAACAATCTCGGGTGTGACTGTCATAACAGATATGAAGGAACGGGCTACTGCGTCCTGGTGACCCAACTCCTTCCACTTCGCTTTCCAGACGTCCGCTACCTCATTTACCGGTCTACGGCTCAACGCGTCAGCAACTACGTTGGCTTTCCCCGGATGATACTGTATGTCGAACTGATAGTCCTTCACAAACTCTAACCATCTGCGCTGACGCATATTCAGCTCTCGCTGAGTGAACAGGTACTGCAGTGATTTGTGGTCTGTGAACAAACGAAACTTCTCCCCCAATAAATAGTGTCTCCATATCCTCAATGCAAAGACGACCGCTGCTAACTCCAGGTCGTGGGTGGGGTAATTCTTCTCATGCGGCTTAAGCTTGCGGGAGGCAAAAGCTATAGCCTTCTCTTCCTGCTGAAGTACTCCCCCAAGTCCCCATAAAGAGGCATCGGTGTAAACCAGGTACTCCACACCCAGCTTTGGTAAGGCAAGGACTGGTGCTGAAGTAAGCTTGTCTTTCAGCTCGTCGAAAGCCAACTGACAAGTGTCATCCCAAACATATGGTACCCCCTTGTGAGCAAGATTCGTCAATGGACCCGCTATTTTGGAGAATCCCCGAATGAATCTCCTGTAGTAACCGGCTAACCCCAAGAAACTACGCACTTCCGTCGGTGTCGTGGGTTGTCCCCACTCCCTCACCGCTGACACTTTACTCGGGTCGACTGCTATCCCCTGCTTAGAAACAACATGCCCCAAGAACTGTACTTCTCGTAACCAGAATCCACACTTCTCGTACTTAGCATACAACTGATGCTCTCGTAAAGTCTGAAGAACCTGCCTCAAGTGCTCGGCATGCTCTTCCTCAGAGTGTGAATATATCAAAATGTTATATATGAAGACGATGACAAACTGATCCAAGAACTCTCTGAATACTCGGTTCATTAAGTCCATGAACACGGCTGGAGCATTTGTGAGGTCGAATGGCATCACTCTGAACTCATAAGACCCATATCTCGTCAAGAAGGTAGTCTTTGAAACATCCTGCTCCCTAATAATACGTAGCTGATGGTACCCCGACCTCATATCTATCTTCGAAAAGAAAGTTGCTCCCCTCAGCTGGTCGAACAGATCATCGATTCGAGGCAACGGATACTTATTCCGTATCGTGACCTTGTTCAACTCCCGGTAGTCCACACATAACCTCAGTGAACCATCTCTCTTCTTCACAAACAAGACTGGAGCGCCCCAAGGTGAGGTACTCCTGCGAATGAAGCCCTGACCTAACAGCTGCTCTATCTGATCTCGTAACTCTCACATCTCCACCGGAGCCATACGGTATGGAGCGCGTGCTATAGGTCTCGTATCTGGCAATAAATCTATGACAAAGTCTATCTCTCGACTGGGGGGTAGGCCTGGTATCTCCTAGAATACATCGGAATACTTACGAACGACTGGGATCGAGTCTAAAGGAGTCACAACCTCCTTAGAGGTATCCTCCTCTATATAATACAAATGAGCGGTCGAGCCTCCCTCTGGGCGAGGCATCGCCACTACAAACATCTCTTGCGCCGGAATGGCAAAAAGAATGCTCCCACCGAAGCAATCAATCATGGCTCTATAAGCTGCGAGCCAATCCATACCGATAATAACATCGTGCTTATGTATATCTAAGACTAACATGTCTGCAGGTAATACCAAACTACCAATCTCTACCCCCACTCCCCGGCATATAAAGAAGATAAGCGACCCACTCCCCAGTGGTGAGTCTACACACGTCACTGTGCTCTCTGCTGTGGCTAACAACCCTAAGGCCTTCGCAAAATGCGTAGCTATAAAACAATGCGTCGCCCCAGTATCAAACAAAACCCGACCCATAGTACCATGGATAGAAAACATACCCTCAATCGCGGGTGGTGCCTGTGGAGCTGCTGCCTGGTGGACATTATAGACACGTCCGTACTGTAACTGCTCCTGCTGCACTGGAGCTGCTGGAATGGATGGTAGGGCTGGCACCTGGGCTGGAGCTGGGAGGGCAGCTGGAAAAAGTGGTCTCTGTGGCTCATTACGGGCACCCTACTGCTGTGGGGCCCTATTACCCTCTGGGCAATCCTGGCACTTATGACCATGCTTGCCGCATACAAAACACCGGCCTCTGAAGTTACCTCCCCTCTGACCCTGTTGACCACGACCCTGCTAGCCGTTACCTCCCCGCCACTGGCCCTGTTGGCCCTGATTAGCACGCTGTTGGCCCTGTTGATTAGGCTGGCCCTGCTGTCCCTGCCTATAACCCCCAAATCCCTGTCTAGAATCACCTGAACGGAATCGCTTAGCAGGGTCCCCCTGATGGGAACTCTGCTCGTGCTGGCGAGTCTGTCCATGAGATGGTGCCCCACTAGCACTACCACCCCCGGTCCTGCCCTGCTGGCTGGACTCTCCTGCTCTCTTGCTTCCTTGCAGATGGAAGCGGTGATCCTGGCAATGTATTAACGCAGCATTGAGTACATCAGTGAAAGTACTCAGAGATAGATTCCCTATAAGATGCTGACGGATCCTCCAAGCTAACCCGTCCACAAACAATATAATTTTCTTACTCTCAGTAGGTGCCTCATCTGGCACTATGGTGAGAAGTCTCATGAACTCCTCCTCATACTCAGCAACGGTAGAGTTCTCCTGTTTCAAATTCAGTAATTTCTGCCTCATCTCAGTCTGCACGGCGGGTGGAAAGTACTTGCGGTCAAACCGCTCCCAGAACGACTGAATAGGGATCGTGCCCCTCTCCTCCAAGGTGGTAGTGGACCCCCACCACTACAAAGCGGTCCCCACCAGTTTAAAGGAAGCCAATAACTGCCTTTGCATGTCGGTGCACTCATACATACGAAGATGCCGCTGGATGTCTTTCTTCCATTGGTTGACTGTGACGATATCTGAGCTACCAGAGAACTCAGGGGGATGCGCCTTCTAAAAAGCATCCCTAACCCTCTCCCATGCAGATGGAAGCTATGCTGGTACTGGCGCCACTGCCTGAATCTGGGGTGGAGCCTGCTGAACCATCGCTAGCGCGGCATTCACCGCCTCAGCAACAATGGCGGCTACTTCATTAGTATTCATAGTGCCTTGTGCTGGAGCTGCTGGCTGCTCGGCCTGGGCACGCCTTTCCTTCGGTGCACGTCTCAGAGGCATCTGAAACGTGAAGAAGTTTATTAGTCTCCAGTCATTATCAAATCTCAAATAGCTGAAGACGTAACGTAAAAGCAGAAATACAACAATCCTAAAAATAGGGCTCTATAGCAAAAACGTTAAGCTGAAAGCGAAAATAAGCCGTACAGATCCTATGGACACTAGAACCTGATGCTCTGATACCACCTGTGACACCCCGCCTAATTAAATACCGGGCGATCACTCCTTTATTAAATTAAAATCAAGGTGAACAATTGGTTCATTCTTAGCATCACTGTCGTAAAAATAACTTTTCCAAATTTAACACCCTATTTAATTAAGCTAAGTGTCAAAACCATTTTTAAACATTACTTTCCAAAATTCATTTTGAAAATAAAGATTTAATTATCTACAACAACGCAATATTTAAAGAATCACACCACAATAATCCTGGAACATATAATCCAATTAATTTAAACATTCAACAACTAAATCCCAGCATTTAAAACTTAAAGTAAAACATACATGCTGAATGAATCCCAAAGTAACAGTACTAGAAATAACTGAAATACAAATGTCCCAATAAAACAGATAAATAGAGGAAAGGGCGACACATGCCCAATAAGGAGAATGATAGAAGTGGAATCAAGTAAATGAAATCGTCTAAGCAAGTGGCCTGCAACTCCCACCTAAGCTGTAGCACGTTCCTTCCAAGGGATCCTAAACAAGACGCCCCTGTGGCTGGGCACCTGTAATATATACATATATATACAAGAGAGAAAGATTAATAGAAACGGGTCAGAGCTCGATAGTGTATATGATTTAAAAATTCGTTTAGCAAGTATTTAAATTGATACAGGCCAATGCAACAACATATTAGTGCGACACTCTCTTGAGAAATTCTCACCTCTCTTCTAATGTGCACTCCTATCGCACTAACTTTCCCAATGGTTTATCTCATCATATATCACACTATCTTTCCCCAAGGATTTAACTTATCTTAGGTGACTCTCAAAATTTAAGATTTAACAACATCATGGTTTAAAAGGATAATTTCATTTAGTACAAAATGCTCATTTTAACTTTATTGATTCATAAAGTTTTCAATATCATATTATACTTTTCAAAACAAGTATTTCCAATTTGAGTCATTATACATGTCTTACTTACCAAAACACAGTAGGCAGTTTCCCAAATTTCAGAAGTTCATATATATATTAAATACTCGTATAATACATATATTCTAACAGCACCCCACATAAAAATTATGGTGCGGTCATACTCTGCTATCCAATCCCCGTATCAATCGTACTAAAGGGAATACAAGTTCAGAATCACTCTCAAACTGTATAAATACATACACAAACAATATTGAGGCGAAGCATAGTTTCCAAGTCCAAGAGGTCAATACATGCCCTCACGTCTCTTAGGACCGTGACCACCGATTCGATAGCCTGTACCTAGGATTTCTATCTTCTAGGGTACGAGTCAATATCCCCCATGAAGGCCCATTCGAGATAAGACTGTCCCAGCGCGGTAACCTCAGGGATAGCAAGTAGCGCGGGCATGATTTTCACAAGTATATAATATATGCATACACAATCATATAAATATACCACTTTTATTATATCAATTTAGGTTTATCCCATATCCCACATTCACAACATTTATCCTTATTTTTCCATTATTATTTGTCAAGTAATAATGGTTCGTTTCTAACTTTAATTCGAAGGGTTTTTCCAACTTACTACGTAACCCTCATGGACTCTATTCTTCCAAATGTACAATTCAGTAGGTATCCATTTATGTTCCAACGTAACTCTCTCTTACGTGTCTCTCCCCTTTAATATATACTTACATTGTCCCTTATGCAAAATATCCCAAAAATATAGATTTCGCCTTACATTAAAGGTCTCCTATTCATTAATGAATCTTACTGGTCATCATTAGCTCCCAAATTATTTTAACAAGGATGTCTAAGGAGTTTTCTTCATTTCGAATCAATTCAACAATTTTAAAAGGGGAACTTAAGTCTTCCAGGAGGATTCGATCGATCGAGGTTAGGGGCTCGATCGATCGAACCTTCGATCAATCGAAGCTTTTGGCTCGATCGATCGATCAAGCAGGTATGGCGAATTCTGCAGTTTTGCAGTTACGGGTTTTCTCACAAAACTTCATCCAAATCCTAACTTTCCATACCCAAACGTCCAAAGATTTATACTACTAACATCCTAACATAATATTATGCATTTCCTACGTATAACATGTCAATTTCCGTCACTAAACATGGATTAACAAGCCAAAATTCATTTAGAACTCAAGAACCCTAGAAATCTCTTAATCATGGTCCTAATCTGTTTTTCCAGAATTTCCTTCTTATACAACATCAAAATTTCGTGGTTTAATCCTCTACATCACAAAAGGTTTCCAGAATATCATTTAAGTCATCACTACATGCAATTTCCTATCTCAAATTGGGTTTTTCTTCCATACAATTCATCCTAATCAGTCCTAAACCAATATGAAAGATGCATCAACAAAATAAGCAAGATAAACACTTGCCTGGGATTTTCAGAAATCTGGTTTGGTGTTGAATTTGGTGTGGTTGCGTTCCCCGTCTCGCGATCTACGCGTTGGCAGTGGTGCAAACGAGTGAGTTTTGAGCCTTGGAATGCCTTGAGAGCTCTCTCCTCTCCTCTCCAATGGCCGTTCTAGTGTTTTGAGTTATCTAACCCTAGGAGATAACCTAAACATCTGATATAACCCCTTTAATTTTCGTTGGTTTAATTACCCAAAAATACAAAATGACTAAAATGCCCTCCCGGGGTACTAATTAGGCCTAAAAACGCCCCGAGACGCAAATCAAACCCCCGGGTATACTTTTGACTATCTCGACCAGATGCGTTGGCGCACTCAAAACGACCATACGAACAACTTATAAAATATTTACTTTTATTTATCAATATTTAGTCCCGACACGACACGGGCGCGTCCCGACTCAAATTTCTAAAATTGTCATTTTATTCACTCGTGACATTTAATATGACCACTATTATATATTACTTTGCTCATTAGTAATATTCAACAGATTTCCCCATAATTACTAACTCTCATCACGTTAATAATTATAACATAATTAATTTTCGAATTTTTATTAAATAATTAATTCACATTAAATTTAATAAATCCCCAAATTAATATAGCATAAAAATACGGGTTATTACAAGGGACACCCAGCTTTATGATCTGTTCCAGGAATGCGTAACCGCGGCACATATGGATGCTTGCAGGATTTGGACTTAGATGCTTCAGTTACTTCATTCCTAGAGTAGGATGTAGTTCAGTTATTTCAGTTGGGCATGTCATCCCTTCAGCTATTTATTTTATTCAGTTTACCAGACTTTGTATTTCTAGACTCAAATTGATTTCATCAGATGTTTATTAAGATTTTGTATTGAGAACCGATAGTTCATTCGGTATCATTTTATTTCAGTTATTTATCTGGTGTTTAGTTTAGATTATTTTTACTGCATGAATGGTTTGGTTATGGGGATTATTTCACTTGTGTTGTTCTTTAATAAAAAGATAAAATTTGGCATCAGTTTTTTGAATACTAGGTGGGTAGTTAAATTTGAAAAAGGTTTTCAACAATGATACTAAGAATGAACCAGATGAGATTCCTATTTCAATTGGATGAAGGATTGATCAACCGGTATTTAATTAGGTAGGGTTCCACATATGGTATCAGAGCATCAGGTTCTAGTATCATTAGGATTTGTGGGGCATTTTACGTTTCAGCGTAGCGTTTTTTGATATAGAGCCGTGTGATAGGATTATTGTATTCCTCTACATGTGAGACTTATGTTCTCCTGCTGTTAAGTACAGTTGATGTGATTTATATATGAGTTTGGTTGGGCTTCATACGCCGAACATTATAGGATGACCAATGAGGAGGGTTAGAAGGACCGCAGGAGGAGAGGCTCAACAGGAGACATAGAGTATTCGGGAAATGGTAATCGCGATAGAAGTCACCATGATTATTGTTCGGGCAGGTGACCGTGACACCCCGCCTAATTAAATATCTGGTGCTCAGTCCTTTATTAATTAAAAGAGGTTTCTCATTTGGTTCATTCTCAGCATCACTTTCGAAAACCATATTAATTACTAACCACCTATTAGTTAATTAAACCGGTGTCAAAAGTTTATCCTTCATTAAACAATTGATAATAGTATGTTGAAACTAAATTAAAACGTTTACACCATTATTATAATCTCAACCATCATAATGAAATAAATAAATGAATAATGTCTTGCTGAATAAACCATCGGATAAAATCCAACCGAACAATAATCCAACAAATATGAAAATAAATCTCACTATAAGTCTGAAATGAATAACCAGAATAAAAAAGTCTTATTGGGGCAACATGCCCAACTGAGATACTGGAATGAAAGCCTGCAGTAGGAATGAATCTAAGAACCATCTAAGCAAATCCTGCAAGCCTCCACAGTGATGTAGAAAATCGTCCCTAGAATGGATCGTCAAGTTCGGTGTCCTTGTGGCTCGACACCTAAAATGTTTTGAAAAAGGTTTATAGCAAGGGTTAGAACCCAAAACATTTTGAAAATATTTTGCAAGTATTTATCACAATTTAAAAATCAGTTATTGATTACACATGTTATGTTCACGTACACTCCCATGAGTTTCATCACTTCTCATTTATTGTGCACGCTTGATGTTTCTACTTAGCCCACCTAGCCATACTACCCAAGCTAACTATACATAAGTATCTAATTGGACTGTTGACAACGATAAGTCCCCTGTACCGTACTGCCCATACAGTACGCTATCTAAATTGACATCTCTCGTTTGTTATTAATATCATAAGTACCATTCTCCATCCCTGGTCATTTAGTCATTTAATTAAGTTTCACGACTTAATTCATTATTTACATGCACACTATCAATCTGTATACTATCACACGTAAGTAGAGTTAGTCGAATGGTTATATATATCTTTCTCACTAATATATATAATTACGATGTCTCTCAAAAGTACCATCGTACAAAATAGGCATAGTCTGCTATCAGTCCGTGTATCTCTTGTACTAAAATAAGGATTATTGGTTTGGTATGCCTCCTCAAACCCAAAATCAAATAACAAGCAATGGAGGCGAACATAGTTATAAGTCTTTGGGCTACGCATATACTTAACGTACCCAAATGACATGCCAATCCCACTAATACACGACACATAGTGGGTCGCCCTAAGTTCTATGTTCTGGGGTACAAATCCAGACCTTTATACACATTTTTAACGGTGTAGATCGATGCCGCCTCCTAACACATTTTGAAAAAATAGATGGTTGAGATCACATCTCTTTCATTGTTACAAACCTACCCCTTATTTTTTTTTATTTCCCCCTTTTTTTTCAACCTATCAAACTTACTCCTTAATTAAAAAATGAGGGCATTTTCGGAATACTCTCTCCCTACCACTCTTACACATGCACACCCTCAACCGTCTCCCTCATTCTCTCGCTCCAAACCCCAATCCCACCCCCATCTACCTCCTTCTCTCGCTCTCACTCCTTTCATCTCTTTCCCCTTTCAACACAAACCACAAAACCTAGCCATCACTGCCCTCCGTTGTCGCATTTAGGTAGTCTTTCTTACCCTCTTACACATGCATACTCACTCACTCACACACACAAACACACACAAAAAAACACCTCTACCTTCCCGCCCTTGCCTCACATGCACATTCACACACACATGCATACCTATTGTGGTAAATCAATATTTCGATTTCAAATTTCTGATTTTAGGGTTATGGTTGTTTTTTGTGATTTTGATTTGGATGTTACTTTGTTTGTGCTCAATTGTTTATTTTATGTTGAAACCATAGCCCCAAAATTGAGGTTAGCTTATTTACTTTGATGTTTTTTCTTTTGTTGGCTATCATATCCACATGTTTATTTTCCATATGTTTTTTTCTTTAATTTGCAATGCTAAGAAATATCTGATCATCACATGTGTTCAGTGGCAATGCTAAGAAATATTTAATAGAGGTTATTTGATTTGGTTGAATGTTTTTTTTGGTTCAGGAGCTGTGTGTTTAAGGTTTGGACATAGAAATGATGGTTGAGAACAAAACAATCGCAGAAGGTGAATTCAACAATATTCCTTTTTATGTATAAGTTTTGCTTTATATACTCTTAATTTGCACTTGAATTGGTTTAGTAACCCTCTTTTATAATTTCATTTTATTAATTAGTTTGAATATACTAGTTTTTTATTATGAAGTTCTTAACATCATATACATTACATGAGGAATTAGATTTCATACATTTGAATATTCTTCACATTTTCATGTAGTATTTAAAAAGATCATATTTTCTCAAGACGGGAAAAGAAAGACCTGTGTAGAGAAAGGCAAGTTGCAATAATGGAAGTTGAACTTTGGTGTACGATACTGTGAATGGACTTTGGTGTATTCATGAATCGACTACATGACATAGTTATTGCGCCTTCAGACCTTTTTTTTATAGAGATCTAAGCATGTATTTATGTGGTTATATCCTCTCTCCCCATTTTTTGGGTATTTGTTGGTTTAAAATAGTTTTTGTTTTAATTCTTAAATGGGTTTCTTAAAATTTATGCATGTTAATAGTTCTTTGATTTGATTTTTTTTGTATTTCGGGTTCCAAATGTTTACAACCAGGGTGTGCGTGTGTGGTGTGTTAAGTTTGAGGTAATATGTTTTGGAGATTCTGATTTATTTATGAGATTTCAGATGTTGAGTTTGTGTTTTTTAAGAGATCGATTATTTTGGATAAGTTAGTTACTCCTTATCATTTGTATTTTTCTTAGTAATTATTTCTTTTCATATGAAAATTAGTATAGTCCAATTGGCTCATATGATTATCGGTGTATTCTTAACAGGTTCCAGTAATACCAATAGGCTACCATGAACTGCCAATCTACTTTATTGTGTCATTGGACCTATTGCAGACGTCAATAGTTCCTCAGGCCTTTATTTACCCTCGACGGTAAGAACAGGTACATGGATCCACGAACTCTATTATTTTATTTACATCTTGTAATCTCAAATGCGTATTTTGTTGGGTGCATGAACTCAATTCTTTCTCTTTCTCAAATCTCTTCTTCTTCATACCTCATCACTTTCTCTCTCAGGCCCAACCTCCTCATGCTTTCTTTCTCTCTTAGATCTCTTCTTCGCACCAAACCGACGTTGTGTCCGACTCTATAAGGTATTGTACTTTAATATCACATTTGGTTGATTTTGATTTCACATTTTCACATTTTGATTTTGATTTTTGATTTCCCATTTGGTAATGGTATATCTTTTTTCCCTTTTAATGTCAGGTAAGCAAGATCTACACCCGTATTCAAGTGTTGCTCAAAATGTGACCAGGTAAGCTTTAATGGCGCTTCATGTTTCTTCACTGAGATTTGAATCAAAGCTTACTAATTAAACATTAAAGCTTCAATGTCAGGTAAGCTTCATGTTTAATACATGTTTCTTCACTGAGATTTACTAATTAAAGCTTACTAATTAAAATTTTACTAATTAAAGCTTTACTAATGCCTGATATTAAACAGGTATTATACCAGCTATAAAAACTTTAATTAAACAAGTATTATACCAGGTATTAAAACTTTAATAAAGTGGTATAATACCTGACATTAGAGATTTACTAATTAAAGCTTTACTAATTTAATGTCGGGTATGCTTTAATGTCAGGTAAGCTTCACGGTTTGGTTTGTATTGGAGAATGAACAGT
The DNA here is from genome assembly GCA_949130495.1 of Sambucus nigra. NCBI lineage: Eukaryota > Viridiplantae > Streptophyta > Magnoliopsida > Dipsacales > Adoxaceae > Sambucus > Sambucus nigra. The sequence continues at coordinate 623,379,949 of OX422210.1, read as the reverse complement.
TATTACACCGGGTAAGATTTGTGTTCAAAGTCTAATATTCATTTGATTTTTTATTTATGTTTGGGGTTGATTCGTGAATATTGTTCATCTTCGTATGGATTAAGGCTTACGTAGTATAAACACTTCTTTCTCATTTTTCTTTTTTGTGTAACAGGTCAGCGGCATCTTCTTTGCATTGATGTATAGTAGTGCATTTGATGCACTACATTAATGTATAATACTGCATTTGATGTATATCAGTGCACATTTGATTCACTACATTTGATCTAGTCGGCGTACATTTGTTTATATTTGTTGAAATCCAGATCCCATTAGCAAGGGAAGTTGGTTTTATTGAATCATTTCTTATATATTCGTACCCAGTTTAGTTCAAAGTAAATTCATACCATTGTTGGTAATGAAGCTAGATTAGTTTTGTTTGTTAGACCAGATTGGTTGTTTTTTTTCTTCTGATTTTTCATTATAACTTTTGGTTTTATGATTTCCTATAAGGCCCTTATTTGGTGCTAGATATGCAACCCACTCTACTTAGGAAGCTATATGCTTTTACGCATTTCAAATACGAGTTGGATAGGCTAGAAATGCCTTATGTCTGTGCATCTCTCTCTATGTGTATCTATTTCGTTCTCCATTTCTTATCCTTTAGAATTTCATATATTTTTTATTGATTCTTTAATTTTGAATTTCAGGTGGACCACTATGAAAAGAAATTGTGATGATATATGAGAAGGGTGAAGTAATTCCTAGAAAAAAGAGGAAGCAATTCCAAGAAAAAATAAGAAGTAATCCCAAGAAAAAAGAACTGTGACACTGACAGTGGCATCCCGATTTGATCACAGTTCTCAAAGTGACTGAAATATTCAATCACAGTTCTCACAGTGAGTGAAATATTCAATCACAGTGTATTTAGTTCAATTTTGGTATTAAATCAACAAAGACATGTTTTCATAGTATTTGTGTTCTCAGCCTCATGACACATATTAAATCAACAAAGTTATTTAATACATCGTTTGTTGTAATTCACGGACATATGTTTTGGTTGGCTGTCACAGCTATGATGATGGCGTGGTGGATGAAGAACTCCATTAAAGCTATGATGAAGGCACTCAATTCACGGACATATGTTTTATTGGCACTGAATTTAGAACTTTGGCATTAATATTAGTTTTATATATGCAAGTTGATAATTTATGTAAAAAGAAATGCAAGTGGATGGGGAAAATGTCACTTTGAGGTATACTAAACTTGAAATATATCGCATAATTCTTAATTTAGGGAGTGTACTTGTTTATTTAGATTATTTAAATTGAATGGATGTTTATGTTTCTTTTTATATGGTACGCAATATAATGGTTATAGATTCATGGGGATGCACACACAGGAAGCAATTTATCTCTGGCTTACCAGCTTCAATCTAAGACCTCTACATCTCAATTTATTTATCAATGTTTTTTAAATAAATACTTTAGGTAGAAAATGGTAAACCACCTCCGCATATATTATATACAACAGCTTTGTTGTTATATAGAATATGTATAACAACAATTGATGTTATACATATTATATATAACAGTTGTTGTTATATATATGTATAACAACAACCTCACGATGGCGGTTTCGCATTAGGTCTGATATGATTGGACAGGAACTATTTGGGGGACTGATATGATTGGGCGGGATATTTTTGCAGAGCGTGTCACATTAGGTCTATTTGAGTTCCTCCTAAATCAACTCCCATTACCTTTGGGGATTCAGACATATTTAACGAGATTAGTAAGTGTTTATATACCTAATTCTCGAATGGTTCTCAGTTGCTTATTTCAATATGTCTCTATTTCATGCTCTTAATATGCATCATTGTTTCATATTTCATATTCTTAATACAGTCATTAACAGCATATTCCTCGGGAATATATCTCTGTTTCATGTTCTTAATACGCATCTCTGTTTCATGTTCTTAATATGCATTACTGATATAACTATTCTTAATACGCATCAGTATCGCTGAAACATCATCACTGTTATGATCCAAACCATGCATATGCCCGAGGAATACTGTTATCAGGTTTCGATCCTATGCAACAACTGTAATAATCACTTAGAACAATACTGATTCAGTATGGAGTTTTCCTGTCTTGGATTGATCCTCATACGCAGGTAATGACTGTAATAATCATGTTTTTTTCACCTATGATTTAGTTTAACCTTTGTGCTTCTATCATCTCTATGGTGTGAAAATCTAATAGTTCTCTACCAGCTTTGATTTAGTATAATGTGTAAATCTTTGATAAAAGCATAAATACGATTATGATTATTATTTGCTATGAACTTTAGTTTTTTTGTGACGAGTTCAGGAATTTAAAGCGACTTTCATCTCCAACTATCTTGAAACCCCTGCTTGATGACAGACGGAGCCACCATTGGAAGATAGCTAGCGACAATCCGTTTGTCTCTCGCAAATCGCCCCAAACAACCATAATTGGAATCTCTGAGCTACTTCAAGCATATCTACTTCCAGTAATGGATGTGGTTATGTGGTTTATTGTAATAGAGTGACTAAATACATTTATGACATTTTGTAGACTAAATATGTACCTTCTCAATTCTCAATGTATTTTGTAGACTAAATATATTTATGACATTTGTGAGATTTTATAGACTAAGTTTGTACCTTCTCAGTTCGTAGATATTTTGTAGACTAAATACATTTATGACATTATCTGGGGTTTTGGATGGATTATTATTAATGTTGTTACGGGTTATTAATTTTGTTGTTGGAATTTTTTTATTTCTTAAACAGAGTGGATAGTTCGTAAAACAAAGGAAATTTTGCCCAAAAATTTTAAATTATTTACACGTGTTGTAAAAAAAACTTTATAACTCAGATTTACACGATTCAACGCTTTAAATATTTTTATTTATAATATATAAACCATTTATTATTTACTGTATACACGAATTTTTGTCGTTTCGTGATTATGACTTTGAAAAATTTTCGTCGTTTCGCGATAACGTAATTTGGAATTTTTTTGTAAGGCACAGGCATACGCTGGTGTGTGTATATATATATATGTATCAATTCAGTAGGCATACATATAGGCCCATTTATCATTTATCACTTGTTGAGTTGATAATATGGCCAAGTATCATCCGATGGTACTTTTGTATTTTTTTTTTATAATACATGTTTAAATGAGTATATTTTTTGCACATGTATGCGTTTGGAATATATATATATATATATATATATATATATATATATAAGGACATATTTTTAATAAGTTCGTCACAATTAATTATGTCGTATACTGCTACAAGTCGTCGAAGAATTAAAGAAGTTTTTATCTACAAAAGACGAATCCGAATTACAAGTGGTCTTCAACATTCAAGCCCAACAATATGACATTTGGTAAGATAATGTTTAAAGTTTCATTTACATTTCATATTAAAGTGTTGGGATATTTTTATCAAATATTTTTCTAAAGATTTTGTTCTCGGACACCTTTCCGTAGAAAAATCATAACTAATTCATAAAAAATCAAAAAATATGAAACTGGCAGCCACGCGTTTGGAATCTCGTTCGGATGACATGCTTATGTCGTTCAAACGATATAGTTATCTCGTTTGAACGAGATAGTTATGTCGTTCGAACGAGATGACTTTTAGGCTGACACGCTGCTATCTCTTTAACCAACTCAATCTTTTTATAAAAGGGATGTCAGGCCTCGTTTTTTGTGCAGAGAAGAGTTTTTCAAACACTTTAGAGTTTTGGTTTTGTTTATCTGCCCAGAATCTATTTGATAACATCTTTTGGCAGATTATTTTCTTCTCTCATTTAAGGGTTTAAATAATTTCTGCTTTGTTTACAATTCACAATAAATCCTAATTATTTTTATGTGAGTTGTTTTGTGGAACCCAAGAACATATTTTGCTTTGATTTATTCTTTGCGGGGAAAACTGTACAACCAACAGCTGCATGCTATTGTGGAGGGAGTCCTTGTAAAGTTCACATGTTGTGGAGAAGCCATCTTCTTCTTCACTGCTGCCCTCCTGGAAAGGGAAAGTTCCAGCCGAGACATCGGAACCGACACCTGCGGGTTTTTCGCATGTCACCCTATTTCATTGTAATCCGTGTAAGCTGTTTTCTTACAAATTATAGTAAAATAAAAGGTTTTGCCCCTTTGGGAGATTTTTCCTGAATATTTGTGTCACATGATTGATTTATTTATGGGTTGACACACACACTTTTAGATGCATGTTTAGGGGCTGGATTAATTTGGTTTAAAAATAGATTCTAATTAAATAAGTGTGCCGAATTGGAAACTCGCGAATAAATTTAATCAATTATCACACAGCTGCACTTTACACAATATATATATATATATATATATAGGAAGAGATTCAAAAGTAAACAAAAAAGATGAACATTTTAATGACCCTTAACGAAGAACACCTTAACAACCCATTAATTTTAATTTATATGCTGTAATTGGTTCGCGCCAGCGGCAACAGACACGCATGAATACACACACCTTACCCCCCACCCGCGTGTCATACGCGTGTTCGTTGCCACTGGGGCGGACCAATTATAACATAAGAATTAAAATTGGGGTTATTTTGAGTTGTCCCCCCACGTTTGCTACCAATTTTGCAATACACCCCCACTTTTTTAAAAATTTGCAATACACCCCCCATTTTGTTAACTTTTCATTCAAACCGTTAGTACTATTTACATTTTGTGTTTTCCCCCCAACTTTTTGACCAGTTTGGCAAAAGGATCCCATTTTTTAAAAAAAACATTTCAACACCAAATTATTAGTGGTCCAATTTTTTTATATAAAGAAATTTCATCAGAATATATAAATAAAATAAAAAAAATAGAAAAAAGTACAAAAAAAAATTGGATAAAAAATAGAGGAAAATTTCTAATCAACATCTAATAAAAAGTAGGAATATTAAATAAGTAAAATATGGCAAAATACAAGTCCATTACAAAAGATGTTTTTCAATAAAATAGTCATCTTGATATTAAAAAAATATTTTTTATTATAATTTCACATTAATAAACTGTACCCACTTTTTATTTAATAAAATAATTAAAAAGTTAAATATAAATAAAGATTGGTTTTATAACAAACAAACATTTTTTATATAAAAAAGTCAAAAATAGTATAAAACAATGTATATGACTTCAAATAATTGTAATATAATTAAAATAAACTTTTTAACCGTTTTCTATAAATAAAAGTTGGGAAAAGTATTAAAATATTAAACAATTAAAAAATCATTAAAACAATTACATTTTTTTGGTTTTTAAAAATAATTTCTTATTAAAAAATAGCTTTTTAATCAAAAAAGTGTTTTTTTTTTCTTTATAGATAAATCTATTTTTATACTAGGTTAAATGTTTTATAAAAATGAAAAACTGCTTGTTAAACTAATAAATAAAGTATATTTTTTTTAAATAGCACAAATTTGGTTTTTAATAAAAAATGTCTAATAATGTAAAGTTGTTTGCAATAAAAAACATTTCTTGTATATAAAAACAGTTTTCCAAGGAAAATATCTTTTTATTAAAAAAAAATAGTTTTTCATATAGACAAAACAGTATTTTTTTAATAAAAAGGTAAAAAAATAGTTTTTATTTAAAAAACAACTTTTAAAGTAGTCAAAATAGTTTTTTTTTAAATAGTTGTGTTTTAAAATAAAAGTTATACTATTGTGACTTTTTAATAAATCTCCGTTAGAAAATTATCCTTTCTATTTTATTCCATTTTTTTTATTTTTACGTCTTTTTTCAATTTTTTGGAATTTTTTTTGAATTTTTTGGATTTTTTTTTTGACTTTTTTAAAGATATTCCGCTGAAGTTTCTTTATATATATATATATATATATAAGATTGAGCCGCTAATAATTTGAGGTTGAAATGATTTTTTTTTAAATGGGGGACTTTCCCAAAATTGATCAAAAAAGTGGGGGGAAAACACAAAATATAAAAAAGACTAATGATTTGGATGGAAAGTTAACAAAATGGGGGTGTATTGCAAATTTTTAAAAAAGTGGGGCGTATTGCCAAACTCGTCACAAAAGCGAGGGGAAAACTCAAAATAACCCTTAAAATCAATGGTTTGTTAAGGTGTTTTTTTGTTAAAATTCATTAAAATGTTCATCTTTTCGGCTCACTTTTGAACCTCTCTCTCTCTCTCTCTCTCTCTCTATATATATATATATATATATATATATATATATATATGTGTGTGTGTGTGTGTGTGTGTGTGTGTGTGTGTGTCTAGATGCTAAAAAAAATGGATGTGGACCTTAAAAAATCATAAAAATGGAAAATTGAATGAAATCAATTCACCTCAAATTAATAAGATAATTAGAGTAAGTACAATATTTTTAGATATAGAAGGGCACTTTCAATTGTTTGCCTAGGGCCTCACTTTTCCTTGAGCCGACCCTGGGTGAGTGGGATCTTGTTAATCCAGGGAAAATGAATCGTTTAGAGAGAGAGAGATAAATAATTTTGAGTGATTTTCTGATAAATGAACAGACTTCTATAGTAAGCCTCTTCTGTATGTCAATGAACATAAATGGCTCTCGCATAATTTTGGTAAAATCAAAGGGTAAAATTGTTCGTATATGAACATTTGGAATAAACAACTTTTAAAGATAGTGTGTATATATATATATATATATATATAGAGAGAGAGAGATTACTTACGCATGCGCATCGCGCTGGTTAGACCTATAAACGGATCGAATTCAGATCGGATCAGGCAAGTCCAAATCCATATCCGTTTATGTTAAATGGATTCGGTTCCGATCCGATTATCCGACGGATTATCTGTGAGGGTTCTGAATCTGATTTGTTAAAAATCCGTTTATCCTATCCGAATAGTTTTATTTTTATAATAAATTTCATTGAAAAAATTGATAAAGATAAAAAAATATTTAGTTTTTGCTCATCAAACTTTTGTTTTGCTAAGTATCATAGATTTGTTAAGTTTTTGCTGAGCACCATAATTCTATTATGCTACGGAAATTAAGTTTTGTTGAGTACCATAATTTTTTTTATTATATGTGATCGCATGAGATGAACTTTACAAACTGAAGTTTTAACTTGCAACTCAAACACATTAGAGTTAAAGGTACCGAACAACAAACCAATAAGAGCTTTTCTCAAACAACACCCACCAAATCAAAGCATAACGAATCCAATAAACACCAAACCAAATCCTGCGTAGTTTTCAACCGTGAACTAATTTAGGTTCATGGATGCCTTCTAGATTGAGGAGTAAGTCCAAAGTGGCTTGACAAAATACCTTCGCTACCTGTGCAACTATAATTGCTGAGTGAAACTTCAAACCATCCTCACTGACCATACCCATGTCACCACCCTCCCCTCCGATCTCTGTGTCTCCACCGAGTTTGACCTCATTGCTAAGATTGCAACCTTTAGTGTCTGGATCTAGAAGGCGCCGGATTACATACCTTTTTGGGTGCGGCATCGGATGAGTGTGGGGTGGCGCTGGGTGAGAGAGGAGGAGAGGAGAGGAGGCATCGGGTGAGAGAGAGAGAGGATGAGAGGTGAGAGTTTGAGAGAATTATGTTTAGGTCTTCTAATAAGCGATGTCTTTTCCCTTTTATATGAGAGAGATTTTTTTTAATATTATTATAACTATTATAATATATATTTAAAATATTAGTAAATACAATATATATTAAATTAAAACATATTATATATAATATTAATCGGATCGAATTATTAACGGACAGAGTATATGAATTCAAATTTGCTCAATTTAATAAATGGGTAATTGAGTAATCGAATTTTACGCATAATCCATATCTGCTTAAATGGATCAAATTCGAGTTTGAATTCGAATAAAATCCAATCCATTCAGAGGCCTAGCAGAGATACTAATCTATTAAATACCTCAAATACGACAGTATTAGAGGTTAATGACATCTAATAAATACATTATTTCTCTATTCATTTCTACCAATTAGTATTTCAATATATATAAAAATTTCAAAAGACTATTCAGTTTTCATTAATTTCATTGGTTAGTCTTTCAATATTAAAAAAAACACTATTACGTTTCCACATGATACATTTAACCTTCTCAAACAAACGACCTATATATTCACCCTCACTCTTCTCCCTCATCTCACAGACACCCATCATCTCTAATTTCTCTATCTAACCCCACAACAAAACCCAGAATCAGGACCTTCTTTGATGGTATACAGTACGGTAAATACGTTATTACCCAGTTTAACCCATCCAAACAATTCTCCAACCTTTAATCCAAGCTATCAGGGTGTTTAAAAGCTTCCCATTTAATGGGTTTTTGGTTTGGGTAATGCTACAAACACCAACTCCCAGTACCAACCTAGTACCGATTGTGCTTTAAATGCATTGTACCATCATCGGACCTACACTTTTGTACAATCATTTAAAGCACATGCGGTACTTGGTTGGTACTAAGAGTAGGTGTATGTATATGTATCATTATTCTTTTGGTTTTTCTGATCCTTTACTTTATAGTTGTTAGGAATCCTAATTTTAATAGGCATGTGAGGTTTAATACCATGCAGGCTATAGTACTTCATGTGCTGTTAGTTTCAATCATACTGATGGGGTGGGGTTGTGTTTATGAGTTTGGATAACACTGTGTTTTTGTTCCTTTTGGTGTCTTTGATATATATCTCATCTTCTTGCATGCTAGGTCAGTTGCCTAATATTTATTTTATTTAAGCATATAATATAACGATTACTAACATGAGTAATTATATATGTTGCGATTATATTTTGATTTGGATCAAATAATAACATTACATGTACTAAAGAGAATTTGAATTGTCAAAAACAGAAAATAAAAGTGCTTAAATTTGGAATGAGTCTCTGGATTATTTCACCCATAGGCACACATGTATATAAAGTTCGTGTGTGGTGGATCATATGCCAGCTAATTTTAAAAAATAAAAAATTAATTATTTTTAGGATCAAATACCAAAAAGTCCCTCAAATATTTTTTTAATACACAGTTAGTCCAAACTTTTTATTTTATACCAAAAAATTCCTCAAACACCCATTTAATTAATATTCTCTTGTTTTTAAAGGTCCGCATCAATGACACGGTGAAGGACTTTTTGAAGCAAAATAAAAAGGCTTACATTAAACATGTATTAAAAAAATTTCGAGGGACTATTTGATATATGTCTCTTATTTTTATAATTTTTTGATAGGGTCTTGAAAGTAAGAATATTATTTATAAAAAATTCAAATATGAGTGAGATTATCACGAAAACGGATAAAAAAATATTAAAAATTTTCACATTTTATTTTATTTTATTAATACAGTAAAATAATATAAAATTTTAATTTTTTTTAGATGATATTTATAGAGATATTATAAATTTTATTTTATCAAAATATTGAATTTAACAATATTTGTAACATATATTTCCACCACTCGCATCATACATTTTCCCCCGCCCATCGTACGGGTACATGCTAGTTTAATGTAGGTTCATACACCTCCTAATTCTAACCTCTCACATATCGGTCACACGTGTGTACCAAGGAAAAACCCTAAAACCCTTTGGGTGTAGCGTTGAAATTGCAGCAAGGAGAGAGTGAAAAACCCTGAATGACAGAGGACGTGGGGGTGTTTGGAGGTTGGGAAGCTAAGGAATTCGATGACAGACAAAGAAAATCCATCGAATGAGTCCCCTGATCCATCTCCCCACCGCCCATCGAAGGTCCCCAGAGTCCACGACGACGACGACGGATCAGAAGCTGATCAGTCCATAACCGGAAACGGAACAATGAGCCGAAACCCTAGAATCCAGAGGTACTTGGTAGCGGTTGAGTACAATGGCACTCGATTTTCTGGGGCTCAGCAACAATCCAATTGTAGAACCGTCGTTGGTGTTCTCCAGGTATTTGATCCGCCCATATTTGGCTCAATCCATATTTAGCTCAACTCCCATAGTTTTACCACTTCTGTTGCCCACTATTGAATCACTCTCCATGTCTATAGTAGTACATTCTATTTTAGAGAAAAAGAATTGATTGGCCTAAGCTTGACTGTTCTGTTCTGTCTTTGATGTAGGAAGCCTTCGGTAAATTTATTGGACAGCCAGTTCCAATCTTCTGTTCAAGTCGAACTGTAAGTTAACTTGCTCAAATTCTGTGCTATCCAATGTTAACTTTTTTATAGTATGTATCATCCAACACATGATAATAAAATGGATTTTCAGTTGCTTGGTTTGGTTTTAACACTTGTGTGGATCAGTATTGCTGCACATGGCAGGTCAAGAGTACTTATCTGTTAGGAGAATCAGTTACATGATTTTTTATTTTCACCTTTTCACGTCTGTGTGTAAATAAATAGGGTGCAAGCCTAAGAAAATCTATTTGGTCCATAATTTATTGAATATTCTCTGATTTTCCCCTCGAGTGGTTAATGCGTGTGACAATGTTTTGAAATTTTCTTCCTTCAGGGACTAATTTAACGTGAAATACAAATATGTTATTTATAATTTTTACTTTATGTTTTTTTTTTAAAAGTTTTTTTTATCTTATGCTTTGCCATTAGAGACATGACGTGGATTTGAAATTTTATTATTGTAGGATGCTGGAGTACATGCCTTATCAAATGTTTGCCATGTTGATGTGGAACGAATAAGCAAAAGGCAACCTGGTGCTGTGGTAACTTGCCTACAAAAGTCAAATTTCTTTCCCCTTATTGCTCCATATCTTTTCTGATAATTACTTGCTTCATGTATGATTAGGATATGTTTCTCTTTTTGTTTTAGTATGGATGGAAAAAGATAAAGACTGTATAAGGACTGTTTGGGTAAGGTTTTGCTGATTGAAGACAGTGGTTTTTAGCCTTTGGGAGCATTTCAGGGTTTATAGGTTTAAAGGTGCGGTTTACTAGGTTTAATCACTGCTTTAAGGTGGAGAATCACAACTCTAAAACCCCACGCTAAAACCTCATTACTCGACTGTTCTCTCTATTATCCAATGAAAGATTATATAGTATATACAGGCTTGTATATCTGTCCGAATTTTAAATGTGACGTAAATGAGCGTCAGATGGGAAGTAGAAAGAAGAAAACTCTCGTCCCAACTCTCTCTCTTAAAATCTCAAATGATAGAATCCCAAATGAGGCTACAAGAGGGGTATTTATAGGGGGAAGTAGAAGGTTCTAACTTGGGCTACAAGAAATGCTTCTAATTACAATTATGTCCTTATTAGTCTTTAATACTTCCACCTATAATACCAAGCAAACAACTACTAAAAGAAAATAAATCAAAATAAGGAAAATAATAAAAATGCCACTAATGACTAAAAATGACAAAAAAAGATAGTGCATCCTCTCCTTCACATCATTCTCTCCTCCATGAAAAAAAGAGTTCGTCCTCGAACTCAAAGGGGAATGCCATCGGTATCACCCTCCATGAGAGCATGCTGGGGCGTGACATCATCGGTCTCGTCTAGGTGCTCGGGGCCTCCCGAAGCAAGTAAAACACGACGACGTGACATGGAACACTGTGAAGTCCTGTGTCCTACTACCTCATAATTGTAATATTTAAATGTTACAGGATGGGAAGAGGAAGAAGGAGGGGAAGTATTGGCCGCTACCGCTATCGTAGTAGCAAAAAAGGGAGTATTGGAGGGAGCAGGTGTGGCAAAAGTAGTAGTGCGCGGACGAGCAGGGGGAGTTGTCTGATGATCCTTCGTGGCATACTCCATCGCCTTCGTAAAGGTGAAAATGTCACGTAAGGTCAGGTCCAGCTAAACATACCCCTATAGTCCGTGGATGTAACGACTGATCCTCTGCACATCTGTCTCTTCAAGTCGAGCTCGTGTACACAAAATCTGGAAAAGCTCAATATAGTCCAAAACAGATGTATCATGTCTGAGGGTCTGTACGCGGAGAAAGAGGTCTCGCTCGTATGTGGCGTGAATGAAGAAACCATCATCGTTGCCGTAAGTCTGCCCACGACTGAATAGGAGGCTGTCCCTCAATGACTCAGTGCTGCTCCAAATCGTGCCACTTTACGCTCGCATAGTCTTGAAATTTGATTGCCGTAAGGACACAACGTTGACCGCTCAATCTCTTGTACTAAAATATGCGCTCCATAGTAGCAATCAATCACTGCGTTAGGCTGGAGGTGACCATCAAACATCGGTATATCAACTCGGATATCCCACTGCATACTCCGAAAAAGCATCCTTAAGGCCATGCAAGCAATGGGGTCGCCTCCCTGAAAGTCTAGGTCATCCACATCAATCTCGGCCTAGCCTAGCGGAGGATCCTCAACTGGGGCTCGATGGTGCTGTCTCTGAGGCGATAAACGAATGGGAACTAGTGCGGAATGTGGGGCATCAACTGGAGCTAGAGGTGGGATATATGGAGGGATCGTTGTTACCGTAGGAGCGGAAGGTGGTGCTGCGACCATTGGTTGTCTCTGTGGACACTGATCCATTAAATGTCCTCTCTGATAGCACAATAAGCAGTGACGCTCAGAAATAGGCACGAATGGGATAGCCTTTGGGCTCAAAGAGTCAAAAGGTGATGTATCAGTGTGCCACTCCGTCGGGGGAGGGGGCTCAAAATCTGGAAGTGACCTGTTGAGGTTGATCTAACCAATTTTGAACTCAAAGGTATCAACAGGAGCAGAGTATGCAAAATGGGTATCCCACACTGACTGAGGGTGAGGAACGTGACCCATGTTCGAGGTGGAGGGACGGAGGTATGAAGTAGAGGTGGAGGCGGAAGCATAGTGAAAGTAGTATGGGGATGGGAGTGTGGGTCAATGTACGTGGGTAGGACTGGGGGAATGGATGGAAAAGAATGGGGGTGGTAGGGTTTGTGATGCCTCTGGGAGTGGTGACAGTGGTATGTAGAAACGTGAAAGAGGTGCGAGTCGTTGTGAGAGGTAATAGGAGTGGGATTTAGGGTTTGTAGAGGTAAGGTTGTGGGGAGGAGGATTCGGGATGGTGGGAGGTGGGGATATGTTGGTTGGTGGGTAGTCGTAGATCTTAGATGGGGGATTTGTAAAATGAATTTGGATTTTGGGGGGAATTAGGGTTCAAGACTTGGGTGGAATTGATCGGGGGAGGAGGAGATTGAGTCGCGGCCCTCGGGAGGAGGGCAGCGCTGCTGGGACCGAATGGCGATGCCGGGAGGGCTAACCGACCAAGATCGGGGCTGTCCGGGTGGTTTTTGGTGGGTCCGGGAGGGTTCCAGTGGGTTGCGCTTGATTCCGGGTGGGTTCTGACCACCGTCGGGTGGCTCTAGCCACTGATCGGGGCTGTCTGAGTGGTCCGAGTGGTTTCCGGTGGGTTGCCACCGTCAATTTCTCCTCCGGCCACCGCCGAATTGGTGGATATGGGTTTTGAATTTGACGGAGTTTTTTTTTTTTTTTGTGGAGGGGTGGAGCGGAATTGGAGGTGTGGGGATTAGGGTTTTGAGCTGGAGTGAGGGCGGCTAGTGGATGTGTCCGGTGGTGGAAGGTGTGCGTCGAGAGCGTTGATTCGGGCCACGATGCAGTTCAAGGCCTCCTCAAATCGATTGATGCGTGATTCCACGGGGACAAACCTTTTCTTAGGTCCCATTTGGTGTCGTCTACGATTTTTTTGTGTTTTACGAAAAAAATAAGGAAAATAACAAAAATGTCACTAATGACTAAAAATGAGAAAAAAAATATTGCGTCATCTCCTTCACATCAAAGTGACTAGAAGTCAAAAATGGGGAAAATTTGACTCTTTGACTAGTACTATTCTAGAGTTTTAAGAACTTCGTAAGTACCAAATAATATACCGAGTCTCATACTGTGACCCACTGACCACAAGTGCTATCCTTGTACAGTAAATACTGAAAAGTCCCTATAACGCTTTACTCATGTGACCTTATAAAACAAAAATAAATCTAACCAGTAACCTAATACTAATAGTCATAATAGTAAAATAAAATAGGATATCTATAGCTAAAAACTTGATCACACAAACATGCCTGATGTGAAATTTTCAGAGATATGCATCAGGTATCTTGTCCTTTTGAGATTGGAAGCTTATATAGCCTTACTATTTTGTTATAACTTGTGATTCATCTACTCGAGACTCTTCTGGAGACTTACTTTCAGTTGCCATAGAGAATCCAAAAACTTCCCTTTTTTTCTTGATTCCATTTTGGTGATTGAATCCTACCACCATTGATGGTCCATGAGTTACATTCTCAGTATACACATTCTTAAACATTGGTCAAGGCACATTGGTGCGTATATCAATACATTAGCTTAGCAGTAATGGTCTTCTAGACTATCGCACATGTTAAGTAAAGAAGTTTTTTTTCTCTGAGTCTGATATTTATGAGGAAATACATAAATGTTATCACCTGTTACTTTAACTTATGTATATCAATTTTCAGACTTAATTTGCTTATTAGTTTTCTTGTTTATTTTCATTTACCAATTGAATGCTCAAATATTTATTTGCCTTTTTGTTAACATGCAGTTACCGCCTCATGAACCTGAAGTGGTTAAAAGAGCTGTGAACCATTTCTTACAGGTGTGGTTCCACTGTGCTTACAAGTTTTAAATTTAGAAATTTCAGCTGCAAACTCCTCCGGTTTCCCTCGACTCTGATTTTTTTTTTTTTATTTTATTCCAAGGCTGCAAATAAATGTATAGCAGTTGTATGCATCATCATTGCTCTTGCTTTTACAAATCGACCCAGGTCTTATGTATAGATTCTTCTTTGCATACTTTACAATTTCTTTATTATATTTCCAATTCTGCTCTATGAAGTACGGCCACTCTCCCGGAAGCCAACGTGTCGTGTCTGTCAATGTGTCGGACACCTATGAAGCACGAACACTCTCCCGGAAGTCACGAGTCAGCTTTGACTCAAGTGATGGTGATGGTGATTGTGCTTTATTTATGATTCTTAATGTCAAAGTGTGTGAATTTTGTTTTGTATGGCCCATTTTCTTAATTTCATGTTAAGAATGCTCTAATAATGTATTTTATGGAGAAAATCTATTTTATTTCATTAATATATATTTAAATATATATTATATATTATACGTATCATAGCGTGTTGTATCCTAGTTTTTGGATCAGTCATGTGTCGCGTGTTGAGAAACACGTATTACGTGTCCGTGCTTCATAGGCTCAGGATCGTAAGCTAGATTCTGTGGAATGCTTTATAATTCTTTTTAATACTCTCTCTCTCTCTCTCTCTCTCTCTCTCTCTCTCTCTCTCTCTCCGGCATCATGTATTATTATTGGTTGGGCATATGTTGTATTCTAATTTGTTGATGGATGTGAAGGAGAACTGAAGTCTGCACCAAATCCATTTTGACAAAGATTGGCGCATTTTATCTCATGTTGAGGAAAACCTGACACATTTCTCATCCTGGTTTTGCAACAGAAGAATGAGGGTGATATAATGGTAATTGATGTTCGATGTGTTGCAGCTGATTTTCACGCAAGATATAAAGCTCAAGAGCGCACGTAGGTATCAGCAAACCCAAACAGGATTTGGCCGATATGTAATAGTACATTGTTTATATATATAGGCGATTGCAGCCTGTCTTTATCATTAGCTTGACCCTACTAGATAGATTTTGAACTGTGAGTGTTCAACAATGGTCCTTTAGGTACTTCTATCGGTTGCTATCTGGGGCAGAGCCTTTGTCAACCTTTGAGAAAGACCGGGCTTGGCGCAGAGCCTTTGTCAACCTTTGAGAAAGACCGGGCTTGGCATGTGCCTGAGGAGCTAAATCTTTCAGCAATGCAGGTTATTTTAACAAATTAGGGTTTTCCCGAATCTAGTCACTTATTATTATAATTTTTTTTTAAAAATTAGTGACTTATTCATATTTTACCAGAAAGCATGCAAAGTGCTTATTGGATGTCATGATTTCAGTTCCTTCAGAGCATCTGGTTGTCAGGTTCTTAACTTGTTATTCGTCTCTTAATTTTTATGAATTTCCTTATTGTTAGTTTTTGCCTGGTGGTTCAAGTTATTGTTTTGTATTTCTTCCCCAAGGATGTAAGATTGGATCTTTAGTAATTTACACAGAAAAAATTGTTTTTGAGTTAAATGATCACGGTGCCCTTATCAAGTCATTTTTTTTTGTGGGAAAATATTTTTGAGATACTCATTGGTATTATTTTCTTTTATCATGAAATTCATGATCAAAAATAAAAAACTTCTCGTAATATGACATCATTAATCGACAGGCGAAGTCACCTATCAGAAATTTAGATGTACTCTGTGTTTCCGAGGTTGTTCCGGCTCCTTATTTCCCATCAGTCACGGAGTGGTGCCCACAAAATATTGCGGAGGACGATACATCCGCGTGCTTCAAGTCAAAGACTGATGATCTACCACATAGTTCTTCAATTTCCAATCAAAATAATATAGACAGCTCCATTGAGGCTAGTCAAGGATTTGGCACGAGGAGAAGTCACCGTTGCTTTGTTATAACTGCTCGGGCCCGCTCCTTTCTGTACCACCAGGTTGGTTTTTATGCTTCTTCCAAATATGCTTCTATTTTTATCGATGTTCTATTGAAACAGTAATTTGGTGAAAAGGGTCTTCATCTATTTGGAGTTAATTATAGTGTGTACACTTTATCGCAATTATTCGAAACAAACATTCAAATGTAAAATAGGTGTAAATACTTTCATTCTGGTGAACAGTATTTCACCAAGAGCCAAACGAGGCCTTGTTGTTACTGTAGGTATTTCCTCCGTGCTTGTTAGAGATGGACATGCTTCATCAAAGAGCATTCAGTTTGCTTGGTCACTAAAAAATAAATTTGGGTTAACAAATGAAAATTAGGTTGGTCAAGGATCTCAGATGGGAATTTTTACGTCAATTGACCTTAACTGTACATAAATCAGACTTGAATTCTTAATCCAAGTTTGTGAGCCAAATAGTAGTTACTTTCTGCCAAATATTTTAGCCATTGTCCAAACGGGCATCAACTTTGAGGGCCAATATCAAAAGAGCCCTAAATTTTAGAACTGAGAAAAAATCACAGTTATGGGATGGTGATGATGTAGTATTTGAATTATTTACAATGCTTTTGTGAAATTCAAGTTTTACATGTTTCTGTAGATGTTTAAAGAACCAAATTGTAAATAATTGTTGAATTATTGAATTCTTACCTAGCACTAAGGCCACAGATTCTTAGTGCAGCTCTAGCAACATATGTACTATACAGGGCCAGGCCAGCTCCTAGATTTTAGGGGCTTGAGGTGGACTTTTAAAATGGGCCCTCTATATTAAAAAAATTGCTAAACGTCTAAAGAAAAAATTATGGCGCTTAGTTTTTATTTTACAGTTTTAATTTAGGCAATTGTCTTTGAATATTTTTATGTCAATTTTGTAGAGACTGTCATAAATAATATTTTTCCAAATCTTTTAAAAAGCCACAACTAATACTATGTCCATCTTACACCCTTATTGTGGCGATTTTGAACCATTTTAATGTCGATTTTATTTTTTTGGGGGCAATTGCTATAGTTTGTCAAAATTCATTTGCATTTGGTGCAGGTTAGATTGATTGTTGGTGTTCTTAAATCTGTTGGTACCGGAGATTTAACAGTTCCTGATGGTACGGTTATATTTCTCTACCTTTGTTGTTCCATATGTAATATACAGGGGCCTGTTCTAATTTTATCATTTTGAATTTGTTAAATCATTTTCAGTTGAACGCATCTTGAAAGCAAAGACGGTGACCGCAGCAAGTCCTATGGCCCCAGCTGGTGGACTTTACCTTGCACTCGTCAAATACGATCTTCCTTGATTCACATCAAGAAACAAAATGGGAAAATTGTTCAGAATAGTGCACGAGGTTCTGCTGGTGTATTTAGGTTCTGGTTCTCAGGTTCTCATTGGTTAATGAATTGCATAGACATCTCCTATTGTTTGTCATTATTACTGATAACTCCATTCTTGTTTTAACTGCCCCCCTCCTTTTCTTTTTTCTTCAAAATATTATGATTGTCCCCTCGCTTGTTTTTAAAATTCTACACTCACTGCCCCTGCAGCAGGGTAGCAGGTGTTGCAAAAACAAAACAAGGGAGGTGAGTGTATCTTTAGAACATGATGGGAGTTATCTGTGATTATGACAAACAGGGGAGTAGTTCTATTTGATTCACAAAAAAGCTTCACCTACAACTGTACCATTTTTTTTCCTTCTCATTTTTCGTGGAAAAATTCCACGATGGATCCAAGTCAACCAAAAATCTCCAAGTTCTTTTTAATGGGCAGCTGGGATATAAAGGCAAACGACATCCTTCGTAATCTCTGCAATACAGTAATGCACAAAAATTGTCTTGGCTCTAGTTTTTCTCTTTTAAAATTATTTATGGAACTTCAGCACAAGTTGAGTTGGTACAAAATGCAATGCAGCCTAAGAGTAGTGTAGCCAGTTTGATGTGGAATGTTTGAAAAAAAGCTATTTGAAAAATTGTTTTTCTTGTTAAACTTTGGCTTAATTTTACTTGGGATGTGTTTGATTACAAATTTGGGAAATCATTGAAAAATAGTTCATATTTATGAGAATTTGGAAAACAAGGGGTAAAAAATAGGAGTGGTTTTAGTCTTATATTTTGAGTTTTTCATAAAAATCAATTCTTTGACGGATGACAATAAATGTTTTCCTGGAAAATGCTAAGAAAATGGAACACACTTCATATTATGATCATTGTTTCCATAGAATGTATATAAAACAAGCACCATGCAAGTGAAAAAAGAATCAAAACAAAAAATTTTAATGGAAAAGAAATCAACGCTGATCAAAATTGTTATTGTGACCATGAACAGTTTAGTGAAAGAAAGGACCATGGCAAAACTTTTTGGATATAGTGCTTTAGGTTAATGGTATTGAGCCAATTAGTAGATGAAGTAAGCAGAAATTGTGTATAGTAGCCAGTTATTCAGCCAATGCTTTTTAGGTCCTATATCGTTACTGTTTGAAGGAAAAAGTAACATTCTTTTTCCTAGTAAATTGCAACTATGCTTCCTAAACTATTGCTAGATTTCAATTTACCCCTTATTATTATTTTTTGTCTTGTTTTACCCCTTTAACTATTGGGAAGTTGCAAAATAACCAAACCGGGTGTTTTGCAAGATTTTTTTTTTTAGAATTAGGTAAGTTTATCAAAATAATATAAAAAAACAAAAAACTCCTCTCTCTCTCTCTCTCTCTCTCTCTCTCTCTCTCTGTGACACACTGCCTAGCTTGCAGCCCCACCCTGTAGCTCCACCCCTTTTCTCGTTATAAAAGCAAGGGTGAAATGGATTTTGGCCCTATTAATTATTTGATATTGATTTTGGCCCTTGAAGTTATCACTTAGGGTTAGTCACACTTTTCTTCCTCCAACTATACCATCATTTGTGCTTCACCACTCAATTTTCATTTTCTAAACTAGATCGTTTTAACTCTTTTTAATTCAATGCTTTACCCTAAACCTGATGGTGTTAAATTTTTGTGTTATTTAGATTTTGCCCCACACTGGTTCTTTAATATTGATTTTGAACCCCCCAAATGACTTTTAGTGATGAAATAGTGTTGCAAAAATTAGTTGGTAAAACATTTTAGAACACTTGCATCGTTGAAAGTCATTTGGAGGCCAAGCCCCAAGGAATGATAATATTGTGGGTTAAACTCTATTATAAAGAATTAATGGGTGCCAAACTCCAAATATTCCTAAATTTTGTTAGCGGAAAAGTGGTTATGTGCCTTGCACATTAGGGTGTTTTAGTCCAATCCTATTAAAAAGAGTAATTATAGAATTATACACTAAAATAAAAGGGGCTAATTATGTAAACTCGTCTAAAATAAATATATATATATATATAAAACTCATTGTCTTATATGAAAGAGGTATCTCTCTCTCTCCACTCACACGCCCCTCCTCAAATCCTAACCGCTAGCTAATTATTTCTTTTCCTCTCTCTGTCTCTTTCTTACTAACTCACAAACAAAATAAATCCATTTCAGATGTGAAATTGTTGGGTCTGTCGTCGAGAGGAGGGTTGGTTTGTTCAATTGTTCTGGTGAGTTTTAACGACGACGGGTTTGTTTGTTCTGACGTGTAACAAGAGAGAGTAAGCAATTAAAAGAGTTACTGAAGAAGAAAGTACGTCTCTTGTTGACAAATGGAATTTATAACTAAATCTATACACATTAGTGCACTGTTACAAATGTGATTTATTAGGTTGTTAACATTGATGCCTGACTTTAAGGGGAGTCCTATTATTATAAAGGGAAATGTGTTTTTGACCCAGTACGCCTTAACCCACCCTCCCTAATCTCAACAAGGCTCTTGGAATTTGAGTTTGCCTCCCAATAGTCTGAGGTGACTGGTATTGAGAGCTTTCATATAAACATTTTCAATATGATCTTTGATGATGCTAGAAGTAGCACCATCGATATGAGGTATTGATAAGCTTAAACTAGCAATAACAATGACAGCACAAGAGTAAATATCTAGTAGAAGGGGGTGAGGAGAAGAGGATGAACACTAGTATATAAGTGGTTCAGTCAATCTGACCTACGTCCACTGTAAGTGTGTGAGTAATATCACTAGATGAAGGCATTAATGGCCATAGATACAATCTCTCAAGCTTTCTCTCTCTATTGTGTAAACCAACAGAGTTCTAACTAGGGTTGCAATTATGGATCTCTTTACAAGGAAGAGGATGACCTCTATATATAGTGCTTGGGGGAGTGTAATGTACCCCCAAGCATGCAATGAGCATGTGCAGTAGGATCGAACCAGTATGAGAATGACACCCGACTGATCTTATGTAGATAATGATGACCTCAATATTCCCTCACGCGAGGGAGAATGATTCGGTTATCACTGATTTGTCCACGTGTTCCAAACCTTACATGTGCTTGTAAATGCTCGGCCCTGTGTCCTTGATTGATGTAACCTCAGCCTGTACGAGTACGAGGTTGGTGAAGTCCGACGGTGTTACTTTGTCTTATCAATAATCATGATGACCTCGGCCACGAGGGCTGACCGAGGTTAGGTATGAGGTAGGTGTAACGTCGGCTGAGACATATGATGATGTTGGCAGTTACTTGAGCCCATGAGACTCTGCTGACCTCGGCTGATGGTATGAGGGCCGACCTTATAAAAGACGACCTTGCTGATGGTTGTCATAGGCTTCTTGTCAACTCGGCTGTGAGACTGGCCGAGGTTAGTCATTCTGAGTAAGAGGGTGCACTTTGGGCATATCAATCACCCCCTAGCCCTTAGTCTTCTATGTGAATAGACGATGGAGGGGTATGCGTGTTAGGCCGAGACTGAGTCTCTTTGGGTGCCAATGTTTTCTTGACACATGTCACTTATTGAAGTGACAAACGCATTCCCCAAGGTGAGATGATTCTAACTTGTCTTTTGGGTTCCCTAGGGCAATGATGGGGGCATTGGGAATCGCACCCCATCATTGAGTAAGTTTAAAAACACCTTCTCTTTCCTCATTCTCTTTTTCTTTCTGCCGCCCAAGCTTTTCTGCCATTGCCCCTCTCTCCAAACTTTCCATAACTTGTTGTGATTCAGAGTTTCCTTCACTTCCAAACCTCCTCTTCTCTCTCTCGCGACTAGCCAGGTATTGTTTTCCACCTCTCTTTTCCATTTCTAGTCATTGTTTTGCATTTCTGAATTTCCGGCGAGATTTTCCTTTTTTTCGGCGAAGCTTTCCACCGCTGCCAAGTGGTTATTAGGTTAGGCTTTTAGCAATTAGGTGGTTTTGGGATTGTTGTAGGCTGCTCCGAGGTTGTTTCAGCCTCAAATAACCCTTTTTAGGTTCACCGGTGGTCTTCCGGTCACCTTCTCCGGCGACATGCCCTTGAGTGTTCTTCAATTGAGACTTTCCAAATTTTCCTTTTTGATCTTTAGCTTGGGTTCTTTTAACTTGTGTACCTGTTTATGGTTTGGGTCCTTCCTCTTTTAAGTGAAGCGTCGTCTCACTTATGCTCAGACCCTTGTACCAACTTATAGAAGAGTTTCCCTCTCATCGTGAGAAGACCTCTGAGAAAATTAGGCAAATAGAGCTAGCCCAAGAGGAAGCTCGTAGGGCCGAGGTCTTTCCCCTCACACCAATATTTCCTCCACCTTTGAAAGTTATATATCCTGAGCCAGCCGAGCCTACTGAGCCTGTTGAGGTTCCTGAGGGTCCAGCACCAATGTCTGAGTCTGAGTCATCTTCCTCAGACCCCATGTCAACCTCTGAAGTAAGAGAATCTGTAGACTCTTTTCAAGAGGCTATGGACTATTCTCCTAGATGGGGTGAGGTTCCTGAGGAAGCCGAGGTTTCAAGTCGTGCCTCGTCTCACCAAGGTGCTAACACGTCGCATAGGTCTTCTGACGTTGAGATCTTAGGGCCAAGTGTGGCACTTCCACCTCCCATTGATGCCATTCCCCTATCGGTTGCCACTGGGGCCGAATTTGCTCAGAGGTTTCCTGGTGGTGCTCCGACACCTGCCCGGGCTGATGTTGCTGGGGATTGTGATGATGGGGAGGAGAGTGATCTCGATACATCTGAGGTGGCCGAGTATGAGAGCACCATCAACGAGTACGACCTTCTTACTTTTTGGCACCTCTATTCCATAAATTCTTCCATCATCCTTAGGAAACCTTTGAGGGATGAGAGGGCCTTTGATGGCCGAGATGGAGAGATCTGCGTCAATGAGCAGATGTTCAAGTTGGGCTTTCGTCTTCCTATTCACCCAACCATCAGAGCCATACTCTCCCATATAAATTCAGCCCCGTCTCAATTATCCCCTAACGCCTGGAGGGTTATGATTGGGGCCATTGTCCTTTGGAGGGCTATCCATCACTCAGACCTTCCAGTTAGAGTTTTCACTGGTTGTTATGTCCCTTCATCTGCCAAAAACCATCCTAGCTATTACCACTTCTTAGCCAAGAAATCAGAGTAGAAAATGCTGTTGGTTACCCAAACTTCAAACCACAATTGGAAACCTCGGTACTTCTTTATTTCCGGGGTATGGGAATTTGGTTCAGATGAGGCTTCTGGAACGCCGGTTCCAAGGACCCCCTTGAGATGGGGGGAAGGTCTCCCTTGCTGCCAAAGCTGACCCTGGACTTAGCCAGGACAATTACAAAAACGTTGAAGACCTTCGCAGTCAGGGTGAGAAGGGCCGGCTTGTTAAATATGAACATCTGATGACCCCATATTACCTATCTCAGACAGGTTTAGGGGGTGGTCCCTTGGAAGAGCTTCGTAAGTCTTAATTTTTCTTACACAAGTTGTACCTCTTATGTTTTATATCTCTAACTGACTAACTCAGAGACTTGTCTTTTGCAGAGCGCCCAACAGGCATATCAAACGACCTTTGGGAAATGTTTGCTCCTGGTCTAGTGAAGTTAATGGAGAAAAGGGGTGGAAAAAATGTACCCCCACCTGCCAGCAAGAAGAACGTCGGCACCTTCAAAGCCGATGCTAATAAAAGAGGAAGTCCACGGCCGACCCAGAGCATACGAGGAAGAGTAAGGCTCAGGCCAGGGATCGTGCTATCCCCATCTCTACAAATGATGCCTTAGCTGCTCGTCTAGCTCAGCTTAAAATCAGTGATAGGTTGATCGACCACAGTCTGAAGGTTGCCGATGCTATCGGCACAATAATGACTGAAGAGGACAAGCGTTTCTTACGCTCGTTGGACGTCCCGTTGTTGGCCGAGTTTTCTCTCCATAAGTCAATTCAGGTACCAGTTTTTGCTCATAAGTAATAAGTGTAACCTCGGCTTTTTAGAAATTATAGCTCATATATTCTTACATCTCATCTTCTTCTGCAGGGTGTCTTGTCTTTCCATTGCCTTGTTGATTGGACTCTGAAGAGGATTCCCCTTATAGAGAAGGGTCAGGAAGCTGAGAGGGTTCAGGCCTCTTTGAATACAGAGGTTGAAAGACTGAAGGGAGTTGTCCAGCAGAGGGACAACGACCTATGTAAGCTCAAGAAGGACCATGACGTAGCTCTGAAGGCTAAGGATGATGCCCTTCAGTCCAAGGTTGATGCTGCAGTCATGGCTGCTTTGGAAGACGCTGTTGAGAAGACCATCGAAGACTACAAGGTCTTAGATGAATTTATCAGCTTTGGTTTTGAATACCTTGAAAGAGGTATCAAGGCGACTAGCAAGTGGGCAGCCTCGAAGGAGAGCGAGTCTGGTGTCTTGCATGCATCAGACTTTGTAGGTCTCGACTTTGGGGACCCTCGGTTCGCCCAAGCCTTGCAAGAAGTTGAAGAGGTCGATGCTGCCCCAGTTGAGACTGCTCCTCTCGAGGTCACTGAGACAGGAGACGCCACTCACTATGATGATGGTGTTAAAGTGGTGAACGTCGGCCATGACCAGACAACTGCAGTTGCATAGATATAGGACCTTGTGAAGCTTTTCGTTGTATTTTTGTAACTCTTATTTTTGTGAACTTCTGATGGCTCCTTGATACTGGCTGATTTGTAACTCCGAATCTTTTTAATGATAATCATTAGTCCAATCTTCTTCAGATTCTATTGCTTCATACGATGTTTTGCTTGAAATGTCTCACCTCTTAAATTTTCACCAAACTAATGATGTTTAAGGTCTGAGGTCACCATATTATGATGTTTTCCTCTTGAATTTACACCAAACTAATGATGTTTAAGGTCTGAGGTCACCATATTATGATGTTTCACCTTATAAATTTTCACCAAACTAATGATGTTTAAGGTCCGAGGTCACCATATTATGATGTTTACCCTCATAAGTTTTCACCAAACTAATGATGTTTAAGGTCCGAGGTCACCATATTATGATGTTTACCCTCATAAGTTTTCACCAAACTAATGATGTTTAAGGTCTGAGGTCACCATATTATGATGTTTACCCTCATAAGTTTTCACCAAATAATGATGTTTAAGGTCCGAGGTCACCATATTATGATGTTTCGCCTCATAAATTTTCACCAAACTAATGATGTTTAAGGTCTGAGGTCACGATATTATGATGTTTACCCTCATAAGTTTTCACCAAATAATGATGTTTAAGGTATGAGGTCACCATATTATGATGTTTCACCTCATAAATTTACACCAAACTAATGATGTTTAAGGTTTGAGGTCACCATATTATGATGTTTCACCTATTGAATTTTCACCAAACTAATGATGTTTAAAAACACAACAAAAGTACCAGCACAACATTGCTATCTTTTCATTAACATCCTCTGTATAAATTGATACACGTATTACAAAGATAACTGCAACATCATATGCAATATTTCTTTAAATGATCAGCATTCCAAGGGTTGGAGAAAGGTTATCCTTCAAGATTTTCTAGCAGGTAGGTACCAGGCACAACCTCATCAATTACCTTATAAGGACCATGCCAATTTGGATGGAGTTTATTTGCCTTTTGCCACGTCTTTTTTAGGACTAGGTCTCCCACAGCTATAGGCCTTGATTTCACCATTTGATTGTAGAATTTCCCAGTTCTCTGTTGGTATGCTGCCTGTCTTATCTCTGCATCCTCTCTTCTTTCCTCGATCAAATCAAGATCAAGTCTTCTCTCTTCCCCATTCCTCTGAGGGTCATAGGGCTAAACCCTATGAGTGGGAAGTTCTACCTCTATTGGGATGACAACTTCTGAGCCATGGGCTAGCATAAATGGAGTTTCTCCTGTTGGCGTCCTTGCTGTCGTCCTGTAGGCCCATAACATGGCATATACCTCTTCTATCCATCTTCCTTTGACCTCTTCCAACCTCTTTTTTATCCCATCAAGGATTGTTCGGTTTGTGACATTGGTCTGACCGTTTGCCTGGGGTCGACCGAGAGAAGAGAAGAACTCTTTGATCCCTACTCTTTCGCAATATTTTTCTAAGGATATGTTCTTGAATTGGGTTCCATTGTCTGAGATGAGGGTGTTTAGAAGACCATACCTACATATGATGTTCTTCCAGATGAACTGGAAGGTCTTCTGCTCAGTGATTATAATCATTGGCTCAGCCTCCACCCATTTGGAGAAATAATCAATTGCCACTATTAAGAACCGATAGTTATTTACAACTCTTGGTAAGGGTCCTACCAAGTCAATGCCCCATATTGAAAATGGCCAAGGGGAGTTGATAGAAGTAAGAGGTTGGTGTGGCTGATGAGGGATGGTGGAGAATCTCTGACATTTATCACACTTCTTCACATACGCAGCTGCATCTTTGGCCAAGGTCGACCACCACTACCCCTGTGTGATTATCCTCTTAGCCAATGGCCTTCCTCCTATGTGACTTGAACAAGATCCTTCATGAACATCATGTAAGATGTGTGGAACTTCTGAAGGGTGAACACATCTGAGGAGAGGGAGTAGGAACCCCTTTTTATACAAGACATCTCCTACAATTGAGAATTTCGCAGCTCTGAACCTCAACTTTCTCCTTTCTAACTTCGACTCTGGTAGATCTCCCTCTTTGATATATTTGATAAGAGGGTCCATCCATGAGGCTCCCATACTCAAATTTAGGCAAGGTCTAGCAACCTCTTCCTCTTCGATGGTCGTCTTGAGCAGAATCTCAACTGGTATTGTTCTCCTTATGTTTGTTCTTGTTGTTGAGGCGAACCTCGCGAGTGCATCAACTTGGTTGTTATCTAGCCGAGGTATCATCTTCATCTTTACTTCCTTGAAGCTTTCTATTATCGTTCTCACCCTCTTAAGGTATTTGGCCATCCTTTCATTTTTGGCCTCATACACCCCCAAGATTTGGTTGAAACCAACCTTGAGTCACTGTGGACTAGGAGTTGGCCGACACTAAGGGCCTTTGCCAAAGAGAGACCTGCTATCAATGCCTCATACTCTGACTCATTATTGGAAGTTTTGAAGTTGAACCTCAACGTATACTCAATATTGGTACCATCTGATGCTGATACTATCAGCCCTGCTCCACTTCCGCTTTCACAAGATGACCCATCAACGAAGAGGTTCCAAATGGTTGCATTTGAAGAGAAGTTTCCGTCCGATATGGTCCCTTCCTTGAAGAGGTATCTGTCTTCCTCATTTTCAACTATTCCTTTTCTGGCTTTGCTCGACTCAACCTCGTTCGAATCTTGGAAGACGTTTCTATTCGGTTCTTCTGCAGCCTTTTGACTAATCTCAACCTCGGCCTCTTCCCAGGTAAACTCGGCTACAAAGTCTGCGAGTGCCTGCCCCTTGATGGAAACCTTGGGTTGATAGACAATGTCATATTCCCCTAACTCAATGGCCCATGTCATTAGCCTGCCTGACTTCTCAGGCTTATGGAGGACCTGTTTGAGTGGGGAACCAGTGAGGATAACCATGGAGTGGGCTTGGAAGTATGACTTCATTTTCCTAGATGCATGTATCAAGGCATATGCTAACTTTTCGATCCGAGGTTACTTCTGTTCAGACCCTTGAAGATCTTTACTATTGAAGTACACTGGTCTCTGCACTCCATCCTCTTCTCTTACAATTACAACACTGATAGCTGACTGTGAGACAGCTAAATATACGTACAGTTTTTCTCCCTGAACTGGCCGAGATAGGAGTAGAGGTGATATGAGGTAGGACTTGAGCTCTTTAAAAGCTTTTTCACATTCCTCATCCCATTTGAAGGCCTTTCTAAGAACTTTGAAAAAATGAAGACACTTATCTATGGCTCTTGAGACAAACCTGTTAAGTGCAGCAACTCGTCCGGTTAGCCTCTGAACATTTTTGATGGTCTCGGGGGTCTTCATTTCTAGCAAAGCCTTGATCTTCTCAGGGTTATCCTCTATTCCCTGTTGGTTGATGATGAATCCTAAGAACTTTCCTGCTCCTACCCCGAAGACACATTTGGTCGGGTTGAGCTTCATTCTGTATCTATCCATGGTGTCAAAATTTCTTTCAAGGTCGGCCACATGAGTGTTGTCCTTCAGGCTCTTCTTCAGCATGTCGTCCACATATACTTCCATGGACTTGCCCATTTGATCCTCGAACATCTTATTTACAAGACGTTGGTAAGTAGCCCCTGCATTCTTCAGCCCAAAGGGCATGATCTTGTAGCAATAGGTCCCCTTGTCTGTGATGAATGCTGTCTTCTTTGAGTCTTCCGGGTTCATGAAGATCTGATTATACCCGGAATAAGCATCCATGAAGCTCATGAGCTCATGTCCTGCTGTGGCATCCACCATCTGATCAATACGAGGCAGGGAGAAACTGTCTTTTGGGCAAGACTTGTTTAAATCAGTAAAATCTACGCACATCCTCCATTTCCCATTAGATTTTGGCACAATGACAGCGTTAGATAACCACTTAGGGTATATGACCTCTCTGATGAACTTGGCCTCTTCAAGCTTTTTAACATCTTCTCTGATGACATCATACTTCTCCCTTGAGTACACTCATCTTCTCTATTTTATGGGTTTGGCGTCTTCTACAACACTGAGTTTATGGCACATAATCTCAGGATCAATACCTGACATGTTTGCATGGCTCCATGCAAAGATGTTCTGTCTCTTCCTTAGCAGCCTTACCAGTTCCTCCTTGATCTCAGGTCTTAGGGCTTTGCCGATTTGGATGGTTTTTTCCGGCTCGTCCTCATTGAGGACGATGGATTCTATCTCCTCAGCGGCCTCTCCCTTTTTGAGATTTGTTTCATCTCTAGCATCAAGTGTGTCGATGTTGTACGTGGTTGTTGCCCTCTTATGAGCCTCTCTCTCTTTCGCATAGTTGATGTAGCATTCGAGTGCCGATGTTTGGTCACCTTTCACTTCCCCTACTCCATAGGGAGTCGAGAATTTTAGCATTTAGTGGACCGTTGAAGGCACGACCTCAAATTCCTAGAGGGCTACTCGTCCTAGGATGAGGTTGTAAGCTAAGAAGACATTTTCATCCATTACAAAGAAATGGAATTTTCTGGTCAACCTCTTAGGCCATTCATCTCCCATTCGAACATCCATCTCATACATGCCTAATGGATGAACCTTTTCACCGCTGAAGCCAATCAAGGGATGATGATAAAGGATAAGCCTAGCTCTGCTGAGGCCTAGGCTTTTAAAACAGGGCCAAAACATAACGCCTGCTGAATTACTCCCATCAACGAGGATCCTCTGAACTTCACACCCATGCACCCTTATGGTGATTACCAGAGGGTCATCGTGAGGAGCTAAGATACCCTTGAAATCAAGTCGTGAGAAGCCAACTATGAGGGTGTTCATATCTACCTTCTTTCTCTTCTCGTGTTTAACCTCTACAAAGGTCAAGTTCACAACCTCTACTTTAATCACTGCCTTAGCCTCTGCCACATGAGCCTTGTGATCAGCTACCTCTAAGCCACCTACTTCTAGTCCCCCACAGATAGTGTTCACACCTAAAGAGATCATACCGACCCTCTTCACTAGAGCATTGTCGTCTTTTGGTGGGAGGTCAGGGTCATCGTCATCATCATCTGAGTCATCATCTCTTCTGGCAAGGACATCTTCCCGACATTTATCATTTCTTTTCTTTTTGGGCATATCAATCACCCCCTTAGAAGCTTTGCCATCCACATACTTTCTGAGCTTTCCTGACTTCAACATCTTCTCAATCTCGTCCTTCAGGGCGAAGCACTTGTCAGTTAGACGATCGTGATCCTGATGGAACTCACACCATAAATTCTCGTTTCTCTTATGTGGAGGGGCCTTCAGCTTCTCCGACCATCTCAGGGATCTATCATTCTTTATTTCATTGAGGATGTGTTCGCAGCTCACAGTTAGAGGAGTATAGTGTGCAAACTTATCGTCTACAGTCCTATTTTTTCCATCCCTTTTCCTCTGAAATTTCTCACTGCTACTTCCATCCTCATCCTCATACTTTGAAGCCATTGCTTCTTCTGCATTCAGTAACTTTCCAGCTTTTGCTAACAGCTCG
This sequence comes from Sambucus nigra, assembly GCA_949130495.1. Taxonomy (NCBI): domain Eukaryota; kingdom Viridiplantae; phylum Streptophyta; class Magnoliopsida; order Dipsacales; family Adoxaceae; genus Sambucus; species Sambucus nigra. The sequence continues at coordinate 623,350,003 of OX422210.1, read as the reverse complement.
GCCATATATTTCGGAGGGTCTTCAGCAAGCTTCCAAAGTAGGTTTCCCTTCTGAAGTCCTCCAATAAGGGCTGTCATGGCTATGCTCTCTTCATAATCTTCTACCTCCATTTTTTCCTTGTTGAACCTCGCGATGTAGTCTTTGAGGATTTCATTCTTCCCTTGCTTTAAATAAAGCAAGCGAGTCGTCTTCTTCTAAGGTCTTACCACAAAACAGAAGTTATGAATAAATCGCTCGGCCAACTACCATCGTACTTGGGAGTCACCACCGAGGGTTTGAATTTGGCAGGGGTTGGGAAGTTTACAATCCTAGCCACAAATGGTGAGCGTTCTGAGTACCTCTTCTGTAATGGGTCTCGGATTTTTATGTGGTTCCCTATCTTCTCCTCCAACCTCTGAATAGAGTCATTCCATGGTTTGGAAACGTCAGCTTGGCCGAGGTTGTCCCCAGCCACTTCTAAAGGGTGAACTGAAGGTTCCCTGGCTGCCGCGGAACGTCGGTTGTTGACCTCCCCCTGACCACTGTCTCGGCCATGTTGGGGTCGGCCATGGTGAGGCTGAAGTTTATCACCTCCCCTTCGTGAGCCACCTATGCTTCTTGACCTGGATAGCCTTTGCCTCAGATCATTAACTGGGTCGAGCCTCTCAAAGGCCGACGACCCTCTACTTAAGCAATCAAAAGCTGACCCTCTCTGTTGTGCATCACCATATCGTCTTTAATACTGACCTCGATGTAGACACGCCATTCTGTTACCCCCTAACTCTTCTTAGGTCCCTAGTACCTCTCTTCATCACTATAAACCCAGGTCACGTCCCGAGTACTGACCTGAAAGCCATCGGGCACTCCCGGCTCAGTTTGACCCAAAAGTCAAACTCTTCGTCTCGACCGAAACTCAATGAATTTTCAAAGGGCACTGAATACCCTTTCCAACGGTCCGCCCCGTGCGCGATTCCGACTTACCATGCGGACGAACGATCCGTTTGCGTCCGAAACCTGACCTAAAGGCCACAGGGCGCTCCTGGGCTCAGTTTGACCTATGTCAACTCTTCAGCTCGACCGAGGCTGAATGAATCTTCAAAGGGAACTGAATACCCTTTCCAACGGTCCATCCCGTGCGCGATTCCGACTTTCCATGCGGATGAACGATCCGTTTGACTCCGGGAGGCCACCGAGCGCTTCCCGGGCCCAGTTGACCAAAGTAAAATCTCAAAATTAGGTCAAACTCTTTGGAATGTCGAAGTACATCTCCTAACCTTTCCAACGGTCCACCCTGTGCGCGATTCGGACTTACCATGCGGACGAACGATCCGTTTGCGTCCGAGCGATTCCCTGTCCAATGGACCAACAAATGCTTCCGAGCCATATTTGACCCAAAGTCAACTCCCTAACCTGGGAGCGGTCCAAAGGACTTTCAAAGGTCTTTGAATTACCTTTCCAACGGTATGCCCCTTACCCGATTCTGACCAACGGTTTGCCCTCGACGGTCGATTTTCTGAAAAAGTCTGAAGTGCACTGCCAAATGGCAGGTTCCAGACCCTGCCTATCGGCGCCTGCCGATAGGCAGGAACAGGTCTATGACGATCGGCACCCACCTGGGCCTATAAAAGGAGGCCTTCACCTCATTTGCAAAGGGAGCCCAGATTTGATAAAAATCTCTCTCAACGAATCCCAGAAACCTCTCTCGAAGGCAGCGTGATTTCAACATCCAAATACCCTTTTTACTTCCACTTTTCATCATCCTTTTCATCAAACTTGGTGAATTAGCCACTCTCCATCATCATCCAAGTGCAAGGGATGCTCTCCAACATTCAGGATCAAGCTCAAGATCTTCAAGAAGGTCCAACTTTCTCACCTTTCTCTTCAAATTCTCTTGAGTTCTCAATAACTTGCTTTATTACTTAGCACTTTTTATTATCTCATCCCACCCATCCTAATATACTTTTTATTTAGTATTATTGCACATCTCTTATTTTTATATGAATAAAACCCAAAAAATAAGAAAAAAAGGGTTTGCTCATAAATTCCAAGTGGGATTCTCACACTTTTTCCACACTCTTCTCACAACTAAAACACTTTTTCTACACACACACACACACACACACACACACACACACACACACACACACACACACTTACAAATAAGAGATCCCCTATTTGGATATATGGGATAAACCCCTCCCCTCGTTTTGTATGCGAACTACGTTGACTTTGATGCCTTTATAGGCTACGTAGGCGTCTCGGGGTAAAACCCGAGACTCGAGTCCTTTTTCTCACTTTTTCTCTCATTTTCTATCTTCTCTAAATCCATTTTCCTTATATTCTATACACTTACCCATAATAACGTATTGCTCCATATGCGTTATCGTTCCATTATAACGATCAACGTAGGGGTAATAACGTAAATCTTATTTTTCTAATATTATACCTTCCTGCGGATGACTCACTTTATCTCTTCCATGATACAAGTCGAAGATTCCTACCTTCATTCTATATATACACATGCACACATATCACGGGGGGAAACAAAAGGAAAATAGCAAAAATTCATGAGAGACCGAAAGGGAGGAATGGGTGCCTAACACCTTCCCATTTCGTAACTAAGCCTCCGAACCCTTCTCGAATCATCTTGGTTTCGCACACACAAGTATGTCTTTAGATGCCATCCTTCGGGGTGGCTTCCCCTTTTTCTTTTGTCTGTTTTTAGTAAAATAGACTGGCGACTCTGAATCTCTCTACATTTTTACACCACAAACGACGCCGGTCGAAGCGCTCCCGAGAGGGATGCGCGGGACCCGAAGGATCCTTTCCACCACGCGCCCGCTCGCGCGACGAGGATCGGGGATGGCCACAGTGGCGACTCTGCTGGGGAATATTTATTTTGTGGGCTTGACTCTATTTATATGGATGTTATATTTGCTTATGTTTCCCCCCATATCTGCATGTTCCCCTTTCTCATGTGTATCCCATGCTTATGCTTATATTCACAAACTTGTAGAAATTTGTACATGTACACTTCACACCACGTGCACCTAGGATCACATGTATATCCCCATGTTGCACGCATCACCTATCCATACCCGGTGTACCTTTTGGGGTACTCATACTCGGCTCCCTGTTTGGTATAATCAAGAAAGGCATTCCCATCATAAGATACTAATAAGAGAATTATGCATGATTCACACGACATCACCAAAGAGCATTGATATTGACCAAATTTTACCCAGTAACTGGAGGGTCACTTCGTGATGGGCGCTGGTCCGGCAGGTCGCAGTTAGCCTAAGCGATATGACTCTCACCTTCCATTGGCCAAGTACCTTCGACATATATCGAACGGTTCCCCCGCATTGTACCACTTGACCGAAGCCATGACGGGAGGTATATCGTAGGGAATTTGTTCACGTATGTCGAGTATATCGAATTCGCTCTCACACGTACCATCCCCACGAGGTATATGGTGAGGAAATTCACGTACACTCAGGTATATCAAATGGCTTGTCCACATGTACCAATTGCCCGCAAGAGCAAGACGTATATCGTGGAAGTCACGCCAAAGGGGGGAAACCATGCCGATTCACCCAACCAACTGCATACCCGCATATAGGTGTCAAACCTAGGGGACACACTTTAGATTGCCGGTTTCAACCCGAAACTCTGCCGAAATTCCAGGTAGGCCTGCCACCCAATTTTCGTGCATTTTTAAAACGGGACCCTGTCCATGAGCCTGGTTACCAGTCCAAATCGTAGCTTTGCATATATTAAAACCCCTATTTTTCCAGGCTCGGGTCCCGTCCGACATTGCATTTAGGAAAATTAAATACAAGTGAAAACATAACAATCATAATAATCATGCTGAGTTCCGTATCCAAAAATATTTCTCCCTTATTTATCAAAAATCCAAAAACATTTCTCCCTTCTTTATCAAAAATCCAAAAATAGTTCTTCCTTTTTTCTCAAAAATAAATCTCATCCTACGCCTTCTCAGGTCGATCGCAAGCCCTTGGCCTGGCTCCCTATTGGCTTCGGTCATTAGGCAAATCACCCCGGAGTTTAATCCGTTCTTCTACTACTTCTTTTGAGTCCGAAATCCATCCATCTTCCATGGAGAATACAGAACAAGCACCAGTCATACAGTCGGATCTGTCGACAGTCCTATCTCAGCTTGTGTCCAAGATTGACAACCTCCAAACCGAGGTTCGAGAGATGCAACGAAACCAAGTTCCTATTCCTCAAGAGCCTGAGGCCCTGTTCCCTCGTGATATGGGTCCACCCGAGCCTATCTGGGTTTTGAAAGAATATCAGCACGCTCCACGTGCCCCTCCTGCCAATGGGCCGCCGCCTGCCCAGCTTCCAATGCCAAACATTGCCCAGCCTATGGCTAACCTGCCTGTGGTCGTTGATCCAAATGAGGAGGAGTTGAATAAAGTCAAAGAGGATCTCAAGATGCTCACCAAGAAATTCGACCAAGTCAGGATCTTTGGGAATTACATAGACTACACCCACATGTCTCCTTATCCTAAAGCGAGGTTACCCGAGAAGTTCAAGGTGCCAAATATAGAGAAGTTCGGAGGTAGTGGACCCCCAATTGTTCATCTTTGCAGTTATCATCGTTCCATGACTCTACTAGGGGCTTCTGAAAAGGTGATAGCCCAATTGTTTCAGCAAACTTTCAAGGATAGTGCCCTTCGATGGTTTTTATCTCTTGAGGAATCCAGAATCCGTAGCTGGGAGGATGTAGTTCAAGAATTCATGTCACAGTACAAATACAACGAAGAGCTTTAGGTCACCCGTCTTGATTTAGAGCTGCTCAAATAGAATCTTGGAGAATCGGTCAGTAACTTCATAACCCGGTGGAGGGACCAAGCAGCTACCATGACTAATCGACCATTCGAAGAAGAACAGGTCAACATAGTGAAGAAAAACTTCTTGCCCGATGTTCGAGCGACGATGGGAGGACAATATTATCCCCACTTTCGAGCTCTCAGAGAGGCTGGAGTGGAAATCGAGGAGAGCCTCGTTAAAATAGAGATTGAACCAAAGAAGGTGTCCGAACAGTTCACCCCTAGAAAGTATGACAAGCCTGGCAGTACTACCGTCTCGACTATCAGCAACATCTCTCAACCAACCACATCATGGGCACCAGAAAGTCGCCCTACTCCCATCGAAAGGAAATATACTGAGCTCCATGCTCCCCTCTCCAAAGTTTACCAATCCCTGTTAAGCCGAAACCTCATCAAACCCTTGGATCCCCGTCCATTGCCAAATCCACTCCTAAGAAACTTCAAAACCAATGCTCATTGCGCCTTTCACCAAACTGCCGGCCATACCACCGACCAATTCTTTCACCTTCAGAACGTAATTCAAGATCTCATTGACCGGGGTACCATTACCCCACCAGCCAATCCTAAGCCAAACACTACTCACAATCCACTCCCAAATCACACCAATGCCATCTTCTTGGAAGAAAATCCAGATTTCGATCCCTCAACTCAAATCACACCCATGTACTCTCCTAAACCTCTTCAAACTTGCCCATATTTCCTCCTACACCCTACTAGCCTCGCTGATCAGGCACTGCCACTCCTTACGAGAGCATGCATCGCTGTCCGTACCCGTTCTGAAAATAGAAGTATGGAATTGTCAGATGTGTTAAACCAACTCCTAGAGTTCGGGCTGAAATTGCCCTCAAAGATGGTCATCGATTGCCAGAGATTCAGTACACTGTTCTTGGAGGCACGTAAATGGGCTCGAGATTCAGACAAGTGGGTGGTACCAACCGATGAAGTCAGCCTAGATGATGTTGTCTAGAATATGGCAGAATTATTTGAGCAAACCAACAGCATTTGCAGTATCACCGGATTACTTGACACTTTGAAGATACAAGGGCGCTTGGTCCCTTCAATCACACATATCCCCACAGAATGGGAGAACTTGTATGAAGAAGCCGTTGAAGTTGTGGAATGCATTGACTTTACATGGAAAGACATAATTGTTGCCACCGTATAGGGGGAAGAATTTAAAGATTCGAGCGAAGAACAAGCTTTAGGAGGAGCTAGCCCAGTAGCCGACATATGTGGGATGATATCATTTGAAGAACTCCTCGGAGAAATAAATAAGGTGGCAGAACTACCTGAGATTGATGAGGAAACGAGATTCATATTCTTTCCTTCTTCAATAAATCACATGACCAGATTAGTGAGACATTACCAGGTTCCAAGCTCACTACCAGCAAGTGACAAAGGGAAGGGCGTTGAAAACCTTCCTATGCCAGAGATGACCATTGAGGAGAGCAAGATCCTCGATCAACTGAAGAAAACCCAAGCCAACATCACTCTATGGGGACTTTTCATGTCTTCCCAGCTGCACATAAATGCTTTAATCAAGCTGCTCACTGTACCCATAGTTACCCCCTCTACCACACCAGAAGGGGCGATAAATCTGGTCGGATCCTTGACCTCTACCCGAATGCTATCATTCTTTGAAGAAGAAATCCCCAGAATTGGGTCGAATCACAATCATGCACTCAACATCTCCGTCGAAGTTATGGGAAAGGCCGTGCCACTCTGTCTTGTCGATAATGGATCCGCCTTGAATGTCTGCCCTCTGAGAACCTTCAAGTGTTTAAGCCTGAAAGAAAGCGACCTCGCTCCAACCTTCGCCGCTGTGCGCGCCTACGATAATACCCGTCGTGAGGTGATGGGGTCCATAAAACTTGTAATAGGGGTTGGCCCTATAAACCCTGTCGTTGAATTCCAAGTCATAGACATCCCAACTTGTTTCAACCTGTTGCTCGAACGCCCCTGGATCCACAATATCAAGGGTGTATCTTCCTCACTCCATCAGAAATTGAAGTTCTTCATCGACGGGAGAGTCATCACCATTTTGGGCGACAACGAAAATGTCGAGGGTGCAAGCACCAACAGTCCAATTCTTGAGATACAACACGGGTCAAATGATATGCTCCTATCAGGATTTGGAGTCGAGCCACTCCTACTCCCGGCAAGGGACGGTTTCAAAGAAAGGGTTTGTACAGAATATGATCCTCATGGCAATGTCAATGTCATTCAGATGTTCAGAAACATGCACTTCATGCCCGGACTGAGGCCATGGCAAAGGCAGCAAGGGGTACTTGAGCCCATCGAACTGAAGAAAGCTTTCCCTCCTTGTGGCTTGGGGTATCAACCATCGGAACTAGAGCTCAAAATGATCCACCAGTTTCGACCAAAGAGAAGATTAGACTGCATCCGAACTATCTCAGGAGACTCCTTAAATAGACGATTCATCAAAGAAGGCGAGGATTTCCCCTTTTGCGGTTTTCTAGAACCATGGTATGACCACACAGACAAGAAGATGAAGCTTGGAATGGAGATCTTTTTCCAAGACAGCTACCCATGGGCCAAAAGTTTCCCACACCAAGTACAATCGCTCATCAAAGATGCCGAAGAGACTGAGGAAAGCGATTCCGAAGATTCCTTCAACTTACAGATACTAGGGCTGGCACTCTGCATGGTTCATTCAGGCACTACATCAATGGATCCATCCCGTCTGATTAAAGCTGCTGATACTCCTCTCCTTAACTGGCATGCTATGCCAGTTCTACCCCTTGAAATCTCCCCTAACCCCAATGTTTACCCTATTTCTTCTTCTGTTGTCTATCCTTGCTCAAATGTAATCGAGACCTCTTTTGATGAGGTTCTCAATGCTGTTTTTCCTATCAATGAAATAAACGAAGATTTTTAGTATCTTGCTGTGCCTTACATTAACTACTTGAATTCTAATCAAACTTTTGATGATGATGATTTTGCAAATGAACAATTCTTAACTGATCAAAATAAGGTTAATAATAAACAACATAATCGCATTCAAGTTAATGAAGAAGAGACTGTTGTTATTAATCTCGGTTCTAGTAGCTAACTGTGCGAGATTAGGATAGGGGCCACCCTTGACGAGCATGAGCGCACACAACTCGAAGAGTTGCTAAAGGAGTTCGTAGATGTATTTGCATGGTCGTATGATGATATGCCTGGTATCGATCCTGAAATAGCTCAACACGAGATCCCCACTCTCCCAGATCACAAGCCAGTCAAATAAAAATTGCGAAAACTCCGCACCGAATGGTTGCTCAAGATAAAAGAAGAGGTGGTCAAACAGTTGAACGTGGGTTTCATTCGGGTGATCGAATATCCCACATGGCTAGCCAACATTGTACCTGTGCCTAAATCAGAAGGAAAGGTTCGAATGTGTGTAGATTACCGAGATTTAAATAAAGCTTCTCCAAAGGATGATTATCCGCTACCCAATATCGACATGATCGTGGACAACACAGCCAGTCATGCTCTCAAGTCATTCATCGACGGGTTTGCTGGATACAACCAAATCAAGATGCACCCAGACCACCAAGAAAAAACCGCATTTATCACCCCATGGGGAACCTTTTGCTACACCGTTATGCCTTTCGGTCTCAAGAATGCTGGGGCTGCCTACCAAAGGTCTTCCACAACCATCCTGCACGATCTGATCCACAAAGAGGTCGAGGTTTATGTGGATGATATGATTATCAAGTCCAAAACTAGAGAAGGTCATGTTACCGCTCTTCGAAAGTTCTTCAAACGACTGTGACGATATCAGATGCGACTTAATCCACAGAAGTGTGTCTTCGGCGTTACAAAGGGAAAACTCTTGGGATTCATGGTCAGCAAAAAGGGGATAGAAGCAGATCCTGCAAAGCCAAAGGCTATACTTGAGATGCCACCACCCTGAACAGAGAAAGAAGTCCGAGGTTTTCTTGGGAAATTGCAATATATCAGCCGATTTATCAGCCAGCTAACCTCCATTTGTGAACCGATCTTCAAGATCCTACGAAAAGATTCAACCAAGGTTTGGAACGAGGCCTGCCAATAACCTTTTGACTGAATCAAACAATACCTGACCCAACCTTCAGTGCTCATGCCACCACAGTCTGGTCTCCCTTTGCTCCTATACCTAACCATAACCGACACTGCAGCTGGGGATTTGCTACCCCAATACCTTGAAGACTCCCGTAAAGAAAGAGCCATCTATTATGCCAGTCGCAAATTGGCCGGGTACGAGGTCAACTACACTGCTTTAGAAAAGTCATGTGTCGCACTTGTCTGGGTCACCCAAAAGTTGCGATACTACATGCTCTCCTTCCCCAAAAAACTTGTATCCCGAATGAACCCCATCAAATACCTGCTTGAGAAACTCGCCTTATCCAATCGAATGGCTAGATGGTTGATGCTCCTAACCGAGTTCGATATCGTGTACGTCACACAGAAAGTTGTTAAAGGAAGAGCCATCTCTAACTACCTCGCTGACTACCCTGTAGAAGAAGCAGATGTTCGGATCTCCAAATTCCAAGATGAAAATATCCTCTTCACCACTCAAGACCGCCTTCGATGGAAAATGTTCTTTGATGGCGCTGCCAACAAAAAGGGATACGGCATTGGGATCCTTCTGATCGCCCCAGATGACTCCCACACTCCCATCGCCATTAAATTGGATTTCCCTTGCACCAATAACATGATGGAATACGAGGCATGCATAGTGGGCCTCAAGGTTTCTCTCGAGAAAGGTATTCAATACCTTGATGTCTACGGGGATTCTTCCCTCATCATCGGTCAAGTGCTCAGAAAGTGGAAAGTCAAGGACGAAAGCTCCAACCCTTTCATGCCCAATTAGAAGCGTTAGCCTCCCAATTCTGAGATATCACCTTCCATTACCTACCCCGAGCAAAGAATAACCTAGCCGACGCTCTCGCTACCTTGGCCTCCATGGTCGACATGCCCGAAGGAATAACAATGACCCCCTTCCTAGTTCAAAAGCAAGACAAATTGACCCCTTGCTACCATATTGAGCTTGTCTCCACTGAAGATCCCGAACTAGCCGATTGCTAGTATTATGATATTTGGTGCCTCCTCAAACATGGTAGGTATCGCGAGGGTTCCAACAAGAAGGAACGAATAACCCTCCGAAGACTGGTTGCCTAGTACATCATCTGTCATAAAGCTCTCCTCAAGAGGAATTTCGATGGAACTCATCTACACTGCATCGCAGGGGCCGAGATTGAGAAAATAATGCAGAAAATCCACAGCGGGGAATGCGGACCCCACATGAATGGTCACATGCTCGCCAAGAAGATCATCCTACGGGGCTACTACTGGACCACCATGATCCAGGATTGCACCGCCTATGTCCAGAGGTGCCTCAAATGCCAACAATTCTCTAATATTCAGTACTTGCCTCCGCGAGAATTATACAACATGACCTCTCCCTGGCCGTTCTCCACCTAGGGTATCGACATCATAGGGAAGGTTACACCAAAGGCTTCAAACGGACATAAGTTCATCCTGGTTGCCATCGATTACTTCACCAAATGGGTCGAGGCTGAGTCATACGCGGTATTGAATGCCAAGAAAGTGGCCAAATTCCTCAAGAAAAATATCAACTGTCGATATGGGGTCCCGCACGAGCTGGTATCAGATAACGGGCAGCATTTTGAAGCAAAAGTCACAGAAATAGTCAACGAGTACGGGATTCAGAGACACAAAACTTCTCCCTACCGACCTCAGACCAATGGTGGAGTTGAAGCCGCCAACAAGAACCTCAAAGCCATCATCAGCAAGATGATCGAAAGTTGTAGGGATTGGGCCGACCGGATACCGTACGCCCTCTGGGGCTATCGAACCTCAATCCGAACTTCTACTGGGGCTACCCCTTACTCCCTGGTCTACGACATGGAAGCAGTCCTACCTGTGGAGATGGAAATACCCTCGTTACGCGTCATGCTCGAAAGAAAAGTTAGTGAAGAAGACTGGTTCCAAAGCCGTCTTGATGAGCTAACCCTCTTAGATGAAAGAAGATTAAAGGCTCTTTACCACATACAGGGGTACCATCGCCGAATAGCATGATCATTGAACAAGAAAGTCAAGGACCGCGGTGTCCGGGAGGGGGATTTAGCCCTCAAAGAGATAATAGAATCCATCTGGGACCCCAGAGGTAAATTCAAGCCCAATTGGAGCGACCCCTACATTGTGGAGAAAATCTTATCCGGCGGTGCCGCCATGCTCAGTGACCTGGATGGGGAAGAGATGGCTCGTCCAGTCAATCTGGACCGTCTCGAGAAATTCTACCCCTAGTTCGAAATCTCGGCGCGCTACGACTCTTCTCATCCCCCTTCTATTCTAAGAAAAAAGAAACACTTCATTTCCCTCTACCCAGAACTACGTGGGCCTGGTCCTCTACAAAAACTATTTTTAAAAAACTTTTAAAAAAAACGAGAGGTACGTAGGCAGCTCATACTCCTCACATGAGCACGACCCTTTCTTTTTCACAAAATACTATTCTTTTCTTACCTCCGAGAACGGCGGTTCATTCTAAAAATACTTGAACAAAAGGATTATGTATGCCTTAGCGATCATTATAGATAATTCAAAATACAAAATTCATCGAGAGGCACAGCTGGATGATAAGAAACTTATTTATTTCATTAATAAGAAATTACAGTATGGATTACGTAAGAAAAAGGAATGGATAACTCCCTTCCCCCACTACCATAAAAAGCCAAATAAAATTCCCACACCTGTTACACAAATAAACTCCCCAGGAGTCCTACCCACAGCTACGAGAGGAGCCTGCACCCTCATGATCTACATCCCGAGGACCCCAAGTTTCCCCTGCCTGAATAGAGTGCCATAAACATTCCATGGATCGATGAGCCTTAACCATCTCCGAAAAGACCACAACACCCCCTTCCATGGAGTCAGATAAAACAAACCATCTTTGTCCAGTCTCTACTGCCAACATCGTGCTGACTACTTTCCTCCACAACCACTTCATATAATCTTTGGGGACATGTCAAACCTTCCCGACAGACTGAGAGGGACGGGTCGACGGACGCCGATTTTCTCATAGAGACCCTAGCAACAGACACAAGCGCTCAGTCAAATCCTCTACTGGAAAGAAATTTGAGATTCGATGTGGCACGACCTGCGCCCAGCCGAATTGGCGCAAAAGTCGCCAAGGGAAGTAAAAAGAGGTCTGTCTGAGACCAACCAATCGCACATATGAATACCCTCCTAGCTCCAGAACAGGATGCAACTTCCCCCACCAAGGCACTGACTAATACAAACCACAAGCCCCATGCTCCACAAGCCCCATGCTCCACAAGCCAATTCTCCCAGTTCTCAACATACAGGCCATCGTGGATGAAGTAGCGCGAAAAGAAGTTGGGTACGACCGACAAGGGATATTCTGGAGGAGTCGACAAGCGGAATCTTTCAGACAACCACATGAACAGCATCACAGGGCTACCCCTCAAAAAATCAGAACGGCCTTCTCTCCAGGCATCCAGGCCATTCAGAGTCTCTGCCAATATCACATCCATGAAGTAATGGTTGCAAGTTGTGGATCCACCTGCAATTCCCCACTCACCAACAACAATTTTGAAACCAGGCCCAGAACAACGGCTCCAGCATAGCCAACATCACCTACTTCCCGTAAATGCATGGATTGCAGCATCGTCGGGAGGGAGATCATTCCTCCAGCAACCAATGATCTAGTCACCGAAGGCAAAATGTGAAGAAGCCCGACCAACAAATCCCTAGGAGAACGGGAAAATTCGGGCAAAGCCGCAGCAATGCTGGGGTTTACACCCAGTATGGTAGAAAATTCCTCGTAGATAGGATAAGCTTCTTCCAACCCAAAGCGGAATACATGGTCTTCGGGGTACCAGAATTGTACCGCCGCCATCAACATATTCCACTCAATAGGCCGATTGCGCCACAGGAAGACTCGACGCATGTTGAAAGCCTCGTAGTCGACATTATAAGAGCACATAGCTTCCAAGGCTTCGAGGTAGTTGGCAAACTCGGTGCTACCAGGGAGAGCCATCTTACAAGGCTAAGAGATGGTGGGCAAGTACGTGAAAATACAAAAGTGTGATGAAAACACTCCCCCCCTCCCCCCTTTTATACTTGAAAATCCTCACAAGGGACATAATCCCTGCAGAAATCGGAGGGAATCCTACCCCACAAGGTACCAAAGGCTGAAGAGGGTACCAATCAAAGCCTTCAATTGATGGGACTGGACTGAACTGCCGATAGGCAGGACAGGGTGCTTGCCGATCGGCAACCCCCCCCCCCCCCCATTTTTAGAAATTTCCCTTTTTCCTCTTTTGTCGAATCAGAAAAATCAAATAAAAGTAAGTTGATATTCTCAACAGAATTTCAAAATCCTTTTTCTATTTAATAAAAAACTTTCCTTAAATTTTTTTTTTCAAAAATAGTCCTTTTTACGGTCTCAGCAGCAAAGTAAAAAGCGCATGTGGATGCATTCATTCATTCATTCATCATTAATAAAAGATAATCAAAAAACTCCATCGCATTGCATATACTTGTGTTCTGTATTACATCACTTTTGTAGGAAATAAAAAGAAAAAGCCAAAAACAATGGGACTCATCCCGAACCCACATTTCATTCTCCCTCTCTCTCTCTCTCTCTCTCTCTCTCTCTCTCTCAAGAGCTTCCACCCCTGCGACGCTCTCTCTTACCCCTACGGCGAGACGATGCACCACCACTTCCCGATCCCGAGTCCTCTCCGGACGAAGCAGACGACACCAAGCAAGAAGGAACGGGAACCGCGTCCCGAATATGGGCAGTCGCCGAAGATATCCAGTCTCTGATGTCCCTGAGCCAAGTGGTAGACATCCGGACTTGCTGGAAGAAAAGGCGAAATCAGTATCAAAGAAAGGATGACCAAAATAGAAAAGAAAGAAAGAAAGGAACAAAAAGGTATACTGCAGGTCGAAGGACCTCCTCTGTCAAACCCAGCTCCTCTGGATCCATCGCATGAGGACGGTGCAACATAGGCACTGTCCCTCCATTAGCCCGCCGAATGTTGTACGAAGGGGTATACAGTCGTACAAAAGGGACCTCCGAGGTCACCGCCGTCGCAGATTTCGACGGGCCACCACCGCTATGAAAAGATCCCATCGCCCGACTCGAACCCGCCGGAGGGAAGGGCAGTGCATTGTATATGCTGGGCGCCATCAACCAGCTCGTCACGAAATCCATATAGTCATACGACACAGCCGTATCGGTGTATAGCAAGTAGGACTCGTTGATCATCGCTGCGATCCTATCATCCTCCAACATCAGTTGCTCCCGCCTCATAGACGTAGGAGGCTGCGCGGGTGGCACCACCACCTCCTCCTCAACAATCTAGCGAGTCACCCTCTCCTCGAGGTACCAGGAATGGCCAAACTCATGCGCCAGTAAAAGCCTCATCTGCGCATTCACCCCGGTCGCCCCCGCATCCTAAATGGCTGTCCCCCACGGGTAAAAGGTCACCTGAAAATCTCCAAGCGAGCATAAATCAATACAAGATCAGAAGGTGCAAAAACTAAGATTGAAATGGAAAAAGTCTTACCCTACCATTGGTCAGGTCATTCAAGATCTGACGCACCGCCTCCAGGGAAGGAGATCCCTTCAACTGTCGATTGGCCTTACGCCATCGATACAATAGACAGAAATCCCCAACAGTGTCGTCCTTCAAAGCAATCAGCGGGGTGTTGCACCCAATCACCTCATAGAACCACGTCTGAATTCACAAGAAAAAAGAGACGCATAAGGAAAATGCGAATGCATGAAAGAAAAATGCGAATGCATGAAAAGAAATGCACAAACTGAAGAATACCTCAAGAAGGTACGTGGCCCCAGCAAAAGGTCTGCCGGCAGCACCGGCTGAATTCATCCAGAGAAAAGTAAAGGGTCACTAAGGTCATACTCCCCCAATCATAGAAAGGGATGTCCGAAAACATCCTCAAGTATGGCAGAAACCACAAATGGACGACGTCACCGCTCGACGCCACCATGAAACCTCCCAGCACCAGAAGAATGAATAACCGGGCCATCTGCCTCACTTGGAACCCGTCCTCCACATCGATCTCCCTACCCAACATAACATCCTTCACCAGGGACAACCGGATAGAATCCCCAGAAACTATGCTCCCTACATCACCAAGTGCCGCACGCACTGCCTCCGGTCTCACCCATAAAGAGCGATCCACCTCTATCTGCTCTCCATCACATCCATCCCCAGCAACTGCTGCACGTCTAGGGGAGTCACAGTCATCTCCCCGAATCAAAAATGAAAGGTGTGGGTAGTGTCCCACCACCTCTCTCCCAAAGTGAACAAGACCGCTGTCGAACGAGGCGTCTCATCCAGCGTCGATGCAAACCGCCTAAAACTCGTTGATGAGACCACCCAGCGAACCACAGGTGGGAGATGCTCCCAAACATCCTTGAGCCCCGATGTCCCACGGGCACGCATGTTCTTCAAAGAGATATCAGACTAGCAAAAAGAAAAGTCTCATTAAAGATCAAGAAAGAAAGATCACCAAAAAGAGAAGAATGCCAAAGGTCGGGTTACTTACATAACCACCGGGGATCACTCTCGAAGAGCGATGACGCGATGGCTCCCGCAACAAGGTTCGCTCATCCGCAACAGGCTCAAACGCATCAAAGGAGTTCTCACTCCCTAAAGCAAGGGGCGTCCTATCCCTCAACTCCACATTCGCCCAATCATCAACGGTCAACCACTCCTGGTGGACTGTAGTGCTCACAAAGGCGACCATTTCTTGAAGATCGGAATGCTAGTACGATTTGTAGAAGAATCGCAGAGAGAGAGAAAGAAAAAGAAGCTGTGGAAAAAATGATGGGATTCGCCCCCTTTATATAGGATGCCAAGCGCCATGCCGATCGGCATCTCCCCCTACCATACCGATTGTCACTGACCCCTTGCCTTCCCGAGGCAGCCCAAAAGTCCATGCCACTGCCGATGGCACCTCTCACACCCCCCTTAAAATTTCATACAGAAATTCCCAGAAAATACCAGAAAGACTTGAAAAATCCTCAAAAAATTCCTAAAAATACTAGGAAGGATCTAGAGCCTTTTTACTAAGAAAATTTCGTATCTCCTCAAGCAGAACCCCTCTTCCCCAGCGGAATCCTCAAAAACCAAGTGAAAACTCCTCCCGGCAAAACTCCGGAGGATCCTTAAGGATCATCTGATCACTTCCCCAGCGGAATTCTCTTACAGCACCCAAAGTAGGTTATTCCCCCCTGCGAGGTCTCCTAAAAGCTTCCCCAGCTATCAGCTCCCTAGCTCAGATCAAAATCACAGAGCTCTTTCTCCAGCAGAATCAAAGCCACTCTTGGGTCAGAATTGGCCCCGGTCTTGGATCGTCACCTGAGTTAGGTCAGAATTGACCTCGGTCCTCGGTTGTCACCACTCTTGGGTCAGAATCGGCCTCGATCTTGGATCGTCACCTGAGTTAGGTCAGAATTGACCTCGGTCCTCGGTCGTCACCGCTCTTGGGTCGGAATTGGCCCCAATCTTGGATCGTCACCTGAGTTAGGTCAGAATTGACCTCGGTCCTCGGTCGTCACCACTCTTGGGTCAGAATCAACCTCGGTCTTGGATCGTCACCTGAGTTAGGTCAGAATTGTCCTCGATCCTCGGTCGTCACCACTCTTGGGTCAGAATTGGCCCCGGTCTTGGATTGTCACCTGAGTTAGGTTAGAATTGACCTCAGTCCTCAGTCGTCACCACTATTGGGTCAGAATTGGCCCCGGTCTTGGATCATCACCTGAGTTAGGTCAGAATTGACCTCGGTTGTCACCACTCTTGGGTCAGAATCGACCCCGATCTTGGATCATCACCTGATTTAGGTTAGAATTAACCTCGGTCCTCATTCGTCACCACTCTTGGGTCAAAATCAGCCCCGGTCTTGGATCGTCACCTGAGTTAGGTCAAAATTGACCTCGGTCCTCGGTCGTCACCACTCTTGGGTCAGAATCGGCCCTGGTCTTAGATCGTCACATGAGTTAGGTCAGAATTGACTTCGGTCCTCGGTCGTCACCACTCTTGGGTTAGAATTGGCCCTAGTCTCGGATCGTCACCTGAGTTAGGTCAGAATTGACCTCGATCCTCGGTCGTCACCACTCTTGGGTCAGAATTGACCCCGGTCTTGGATCGTCACCTGAGTTAGGTCAGAATTGGCCCCGGTCTTGGATCGTCACCTGAGTTAGGTCAGAATTGGCCCCGGTCTTGGATCGTCACCTGAGTTAGGTCAGAATTGGCCCCGGTCTTGGATCGTCACCTGAGTTAGGTACTACTCTTGGGTCAGAATTGGACTCGGTCTTGGATCGTCACCTGAGTTAGGTCAGAATTGACCTCGGTCCTCGGTCTTCACCATTCTTAGGTCAGAATTGGCCCTGATCTTGGATCGTCACCTGAGTTAGGTCAGAATTGATCTCAATTCTCAGTCGTCACCACTCTCAGGTCAGAATTGGCCCCGGTCTTGGATCGTCACCTGATTTAGGTCAGAATTGACCTCGGTCCTCGATCGTCACCACTCTTTAGGTCATAATTAACCCCGGTAGACCTTTACCCTAATCCCACAGATTCGTCTTTGACCCACAGAATTGGTCATCCCCAGCACACTCCTTAGGTCCTCAGAATCGACCTCGACCCTCTGAATCAGTCATACTCCCTCAAAAGCATCATGTGGTGTCTATTCGACGGTCATCATTTGTTCCAAACTCACCCGTTGAGGGGATCTGTAGACACCCCATTCTGTTACCCCCTAACTCTCCTTAGGTCCATAGTACCTCCCTTCATCACTGTAAACCTAGGTCACGTCCCGAGTACTGACCTGAAAGCCATCGGGCACTCCCCGGCTCAATTTGACCCCAAAGTCAAACTCTTCATCTTGAGTGAGACTCAATGAATCTTCAAAGGGCACCGAATACCCTTTCCAACGGTCTGCCCCGTGCGCGATTCTGACTTACCATGCGGACGAACGATCCATTTGCGTCCGAAACCTGACCCAGAGGCCATCGGGCGCTCCCGGGCTCTGTTTGACCTATGTTAACTCTTCATCTTGACTGAGGCTAAATGAATCTTTAAAGGTCACTGAATACCCTTTCCAACGGTCCGTCCCGTGCGTGATTCCGACTTTCCATGCGGACGAACGATCCGTTTGACTCCGGGAGGCCACCGAGCGCTTCCCGGGCCCGGTTGACCAAAGTCAACTCTCCAAACCGGGTCAAACTCTTTGGAATGTCGAATTACCTCTCCTAAAATTTCCAACGGTCCACCTCGTGCGTGATTCGTACTTACCATGCAGACGAACAATCCGTTTGCGTCCGAGCGATTCCCCGTCCAATGGACCGACAAATGCTTTCGAGCCATATTTGACCCAAAGTAAACTCTCGAATCCGGGAGCAGTCCAAAGGACTTTCAAAGGTCTCTGAATTATTTTTCCAACGGTATTCCCCATGCGTGATTCTGACCAACGGTTTTCCCTCGGCAGCCGAGTTTCAGAAAAAGCCTGAAGTGCACTGCCAAATGGCAGGTTCCAGACCCTGCCTATCGGCACCTGCCGATAGGCAGGAACAGGTCTATGCCGATCGCCACCCACCTGGGCCTATAAAAGGAGGCCTTCATGTCATTTGCAAGGGGATCCCAGATCTGATAAAAACCTCTCTCAACGAATCCCAGAAACCTCTCTCGAAGGCAACGTGATTTAACATCCAAATCCCCTTTTTGCTTCCACTTTTCATAATCCTATTCATCAAACTTGGTGAATTAGACACTCTCCATCATCATCCAAGTGCAAAGTCTGCTCTTCAACATTCAAGATCAAGCTCAAAATCTTCAAGAAGCTCCAACTTTCTCACCATTCTCTTCAAATTCTCTTGAGTTCTCAATAACTTGCTTTATTACTTAGCACTTTTTACTATCTCATCCCACACATCCTAATATACCTTTTATTTAGTATTATCGCACATCTCTTATTTTTATATGAATAAAACCCAAAAAACAAGAAGAAGAGGGTTTGCTCATAAATTCCAAGAAGGGATTCTCACACTTTTCCACACTCTTCTCATAACTAAAACACTTTTTCTACACACACACATACACACTTACAAATAAGAGATCCCCTATTTGGATTTATGGGATAAACCACACCCCTCATTTTGTATGCGAACTAAGTGGACTTTGATGCCTTTATAAGCTACGTAGGCGTATCGGGGTAAAACCCGAGACTCGAGTCCTTTTTCTCACTTTTCTCTCATTTTCTATCTTCTCTAAATCCATTTTCCTTATATTCTATACACTTACTCTTAATAACGTATTGCTCCATATGCGTTATCGTTCCATTATAACGATCAACGTAATGGTTATCACGTAAATATTATTTTTCTAATATTATACCTTCCTACGGATGACTCACTTTATCTCTTCCATGATACAAGTCGAAGATTCCTACCTCCATTCTATATATACACATGCACACATATCACGGGGGAAAACAAAAAGAAAATAGTAAAAATTCATGAGAGACCGAAAGGGCGGAATGGGTGCCTAACACCTTCCCATTTCGTAACTAAGTCTCCGAACCCTTCTTGAATCATCTTGGTTTCTCACGCACCAGTATGTCTTTGGATGCCATCCTTCGGGGTGGCTTCCCCTTTTTTCTTTTGTCTGTTTTGAGTAAAATAGACTGGCGACTCTGAATTTCTCTACATTTTTACACCACAAACGATGCCGGCCGAAGCACTCCCGAGAGGGATGCGCGGGACCCGAAGGATCCTTTCCACCACATGCCTGCCCGCGCGACGAGGATCGGGGATGGCCACACTCGACCCTGCTGTATAGGATGTACAGTGCTGTTTGAGACCTCATACGGCTCCCAACAGTTTGCAGGGGCATCTTCTGCCTCAATATCGTTATACCTATCCTCAGGACAAAGGTTTCCCTACCTCCCTAGGCGTAAACGCCTAGGGTCAGCAACATCCCTCCTCCACTGAGGAGTATGTTGGTCCTTCCGTTGTGCCTGGGGTGGTCCACTGGCCTCATGTTGTGGCTGAGCAGCCACCAGAGTAATCATCTTCGGTGAGACCCCAGGTGGTCTCATTATGTTTTGGCTGAGCTGGGCAAATTTCTCCTGCATCACTTGCTGAGTTGCAGCCAAAGACTTCAAGGCTGCTGCTACCTCAGCCATCTCGGACTGGGGTGGTGCCTGGCTAGGACTGGGTCCTCCAACACCAGATGGTGGTAACTTCGGTGCCATATGATGTGACTAGAGAGCTTGCAATGAAAATATTAGAGAGCTTGATACCTTAAAGGACCTCTTTCAATGGTGACACGACTTCACACGAAGGGTGAGGCATGGTTCAACACCAGAGTCTCCGGTGAGGTTAAGCTGCAAATAGAAAGAGATGAATCTTCTCGTTCCCACAGACGACGCCAAAATAATGATGCTAGAAACAGCACCACTGGTATGGGGTGTTGATAAGCTCAAACTAGCAATAACTATGGTAGTGCAAGAGTAAATATCTAGTATAAGGGGGTGAGGAAAAGAGGATGAACACTAATATATAAGTGGTTCAGCCAATCTGGCCTACATCCACTATGAGTGTGTGTATCACTAGATGAAGGGACTAATGGCCATAGATATAATCTCTCAAGCTTTCTCTCTCTACTGTGTAAACCAACAGAGTTCTAGCTAGGGTTGCAATTATAGATTCCTTTATAAGGAAGAGGATGACCTCTATATATAGTGCTTGGGGGCTGTAATGTACCCCCAAGCATGCAATGAGCATGTGCAGTAGGATCGAACCAGTATGAGAATCACACCTGGATGTTCTTATGTAGATAATGATGACCTCAATATAACCTCACGTGGGGGAGAATGATTCAGTTATAACTGATTTGTCCACGTGTTCCAAACCTTACATGTGCTTATAAATGCTCGGCCTTGTGTCCTTGACTGATGTAACCTCGACCTGGACGAGTACGAGGTTGGTGAAGTCCGACGGTGTTACTTTGTCTTGTCAATAATCATGATTACCTCGGCTAGGAGGGCTAGCCAAGGTTAGGTATGAGGTAGCTGTAACGTCGGTTGAGACAGATGATGATGTTGGCAGTTACTTGAGCCCTCTGCTGACCTCTGCTGATGGTCATCCGAGGTTAGTGTGTGAGGGGAATACCTTATAAAAGATGACCTTGCTGATGGTTGTCATAGGCTTCTTGTCAACTCGATTGTGAGACTGGCCTAGGTTAGTCATTTTGAGTAAGAGGGTGCACTTTGGGCATATCAATTTTTAGTAGAAATGAACCCGACATTCAAATCTTTATGCACAAATTTATCTCGTACAAAATAAAAATTGGTCTCAATGTGTTTTGTTCTTGTATGAAACACAAGATTTGTTATAAAATATGTGGAACCAATGTTCTTGCACCAAAAATTAGTTTCACTATGAAAACCCACACCAACTTCCTTCGATAAGGATTGGTTCCGAACTATCTCAGAAGCATAATTTGCTAAGGAGCGATATTCAGATTCCATTCTGAACTAAGCCACTGTGGGTTGTTTACAAGATTTCTAAGAGATGATATTGGGACCAAAGAAATCAGCATATACTTTGATTTGCGATCATCCAGACAACTGACCAACTCCAAATTTGAGTAGTCACGAATAAATTTGTCTTTGGATAGAGTTAATTGAAGATCGTGGTTGATGGTAGCTTTGAGATACCACAACAATATTTTAACAATATTTTAACAAACAATGAAGATGTATAGGATTGTGCATAAATTGAAAAGCATGATTAACAATAAATGAAATGTCTGGACGAGTGAGAGTAACATATTGAAGAGTTCCCACTATTTTCTGATAAGTAGTGGCATCTGGTAATGGATCATCATCAAAATGTGAACTTAACAAAGGTGTGAGTGGATTGCTGATGGGTTTGATGTTATCATTGGGGATATCTTCAATAGGTAAAGTATATAACACATGGGTGAAAGAAGTAATCTAAGAGTTTGATGGATAACTTCAACATCAAGAAATTAGTAGATATATCCAAGGTCCGAAAGATTGATTTATGTGCTAAGCCGATGAAGAACGAATGATAGGAAATGAACATGTCTCCCTATTACCAAAATGTCATCATGCCTTTAGTCCTCGATCTAGTCCTAATTATAGGAGGAAAGCATAATTTTCCCATATTTTCTAAAAGGCCCTTAGATAGCCTCATGCTCATTCATAAATGAGCATAATGAGCTTCCCTCATAACATATATGACAACACAAAAAGAGAGAGGCGACTAGGGGGTTTGATGGAGGAGAGAGAAAATTCGCGAGGGATAAAAAGAAGAGACGATTCTCTTAAGGTTCTTCAAAATACGTCTAAATATCAGTATCTACAATCCACAGTTTCTTCTTTGGACAATATATAGGAAGATCTAGGTGCTTATACATCTTCTTCAACAAATCTTGTATCGTCTATTGGATTACCTACAAGATCCACAAAGTTATGGTGATTAAAACTTTGATCTAATTCTCTACACAACGTCATAATCGAGATTAGTCACAGAACGTGGGTCTAAATCTGTGATCGAATGGTTCAGAATCCAAATCTATGACCAAGACCTTGACCCCCTTATATTGGTAACCTAGACAACACAGTGGTCGCGAATTTAGAACGTAACCGAGCCGTAACTCAGATGTCAGATTTTTTTGTGCCAATTTAGTCACGCCGAGGGTTACGACTCAAGACCATGACCAAACCCAAAGGACCGTGATAAAGTTAAGTGAATCATGATCATAGTTTTGAATTGTGACCTCTCCGTGACAACTTTTCAATTTGAAATGATCATGTTTTGGGACCGTGATCAGGTGATGGTGACAAAATTGAGTTACGGATGGAAATTATGACTATGCATGGGGAATCGTGACAAATTTTATTAGTTAGAGTAAGGTCCACGATCCAAATCTGTGACCCAATATCTTTTTGGGGTTTTATTTCAGTCCACCACCCACAACACTCTCTCTGCTCACTCTCCCTCACTCTCCCTCTCTCTCCACCATCGATGCTCTCTCTCTCTCTCTCTTCGTATTTGTGTTTGTGTTTATATATATACAGAAACATACCCACAAACACACATATAAACCCTAAATTTATATAATACACACACACACTCTCTCTCTCTCTCTCTCTCCCCATATTTGTGTTTGTGTTTATATATATACAGAAACATACCCACAAACACACATATAAAGCCTAAATTTATCTAATACACACACACACACACACACACACACACACACACACACACACACACATATATAGAGAGGCAGGCAAGCTCCACTCCATACCAAATATACATACCAATTTTTTTAAAATAGTAAAATAATTAATTTTTGGGTGATTTTTTTAGATCAAGTTTAAATATTTCAAGGGACACATATAAAAAAATTAACTCAAAATAATTTTTTTTGCTATTTTCAAAAAATTCGGTCAAACTTTAAAAAGCTACGAAATTTGACCGAATTTTTTAAAGTAGCAACAAAAATTATTTTGAGTTGATTTTTTTATGGTTCCCTTGAATTGTTTAAATACCACAAAAAAAACTCCACTCAAAAATATTTTTTTTAATATTAAAAAAAATGGTTTGCGCCAGCAATATGTATACTTGGTATGCATGGGAGCCACTCCCTCTCCCTCTCTCTCTCTGAGAGAGAGAGAGAGAGAGAGAGAGTCTGGCTCCTATGGGAATTTTCTATGCGGATAGAATGCGGATTAGTCAATGTCCAAATGAGTCTTAGGGCCGCGTTTATCTTTTATGGACTGCCTAGGGACCACCTTCTCTTTCTAAGGTTTCTGGGAATATAAATTTCTACCACAATGATTTCTAAGGTCTTTTAAGCTTATTTTAACGCTTAATTAATCTGGAAGTCTAAGTGTAGAAGTTTCAGGGCTACTGCTTCTTCTCAAGCTTCTTCCGTCACTATCGCACTAGAGTTCTGAATAGCGAGGATTATCTATATAAATAGTTTCTTCAGGGAGTCTAGAAATTGCAAGAGGTTTTGATGAAAAATATTCTAGTCTTAAATACCTTATACGATATTGTGGTTTTATCAGTCTAGTTTCTTTATATATCTGAATAATAATATCAACTATATCGTCTTTTATAAATTTGTCTAAACCGTTATCTCCGTAGGATGACAAAAATCTACGGTATGTTCTAGGGGTAGCTGTCTCTACGTTTTTAAGGAGAGGGCGGATTCCTCCGGCTCTAATTAAAATAGATTTAGTTTCTGCTAGCCTTTTTCGTCTAATAAATTTTAATACATCTATACTGTCTTCAATTATTCTAGTATATTCTTTATATTTTTCAGGTCTTGACAATTCTTCTGCAAAATCTTCAGTTCTTAATTTTTGTCTAAAGAGATCATGGATCCCTGTTTTAATTATTTCTATTCTAGGTACCTCACGTACTAACCATTCAATAACATGGTCTATATATTTGAAAGTACCTCCTACGTATGTTAAAGCAGATTCTATAAGTTCTTTATCTTTAGGGTCTGTAAGAGTCCAATCTTGGATTTCTCTAGTTAAGTCCAAATTTGTTTGATTAACAAATGCTAAAAACTCTTCAGTGATTTGTAGGCTCATACAAGTTTCTTTTAAAACAATAATATGTAAAATAGTTAAGGGTTTGGTTCGAGTTATACCTTCTTTCTGGTCTGTAATATCTTTATCTTCCTTACTTATTCTCTTCAGCTTTGCTACTATTCTTCTTCGATCTCGGCGGCCTACAACTCTCTCTTCATGTGTCGCACCTTAATCTACTATTTTGGCATTATACCCATTTCCTGCCTGTACGCCTTCATGCCTAACGCCCACCTGGCTAATGGCACACGGCTAATCGTCACCTGACGGCGGTTCAACAGTATAACACCTTGTGTGCTACACTAGAGGTTCCACACAATAGTCCTCTATGAATAGAAAGTTGGAGACAATTTGGAAAATAATAACAACTCAGCATAAGAGATTTCTGGAAAAGAAAATACTTTTATTGCATTGCATTAGTAATTATAACTCTCACCATTGCCCTAACTATATGGGAATTACTCACTCACATACATATCTACAAGCTTACACACTCTTTCTAACTTCTAAACTTCGATATCTATTCCTACTTCCTACCTCTCCTTTTATAGCATAAGGAGGCTTACAAATGGCTGGTAACCGGTTACAAAAGTGATCCGGTTGAAAGCACACAATTATTAAAGAGAAATACAATAATTAAAAGTCTAAAGTTTTGGAATCTTCTGAGTCTTCCTTTTTCAAAAGAAATCTTGGCGTCTTACAATTATTGCACACCCAACGTCTTCAGCTATCTCTTTTATCTTTATGAAAGGAGGTTGTCTGGGGCCCATATGGGGCAAGTCTGAGCTGTCTTCATCTTTATACAACAAGGGAATCATCCATCTAAATAATGGAGTCTTCGGTCTTTAATAATTCATTGAGTAGGGTGGGGCCCTTCTCTGTTCTATCTTCGTCTTCTTCTTCACCTGGTAAAGCATTATTGTTGAAGAACTCATCAATGAGGCCTACCATTCTAAGGCTGGCTGGCAAAGCAATCTCCACTATTTCCTTAGATTATTTCTTGAGTCTTTCATTAAATGTCTCATCAGACTGGATAATGAGGTATTCTTTATGGTATGCAGTATACCATCGGTCTTATGCTGTTAACAGTTCCATTATTTCTATTATCTCCATAGCTTGGGCAATATGGAGCTTGGAATTATTAACAATTAAGTCTTTAGTTTCATTTTTGGCTAGAATCTCTACATCTTCAAAAGAGTAATTAGAAAATCTAACAAGTCTAAACCCCTCAACTCTCATTCCTCTGCAAGGACTTGGAGCAATCTGGTAGATTCTGGCGAATATGGGAAGGAAGTCTTCTACCTTTTTAACATACTCATGGACTACTTTTCCAAGAGCAATAGCGTCTTCTACCGTTTTGATCTGGATGAGTCCAAT